>OW026305.1:4714195-9668307 GCA_932273695.1 Apotomis betuletana | reverse complement strand
CTGTGGCATTCCGCATGATCTAACAAACGAATTACCTCAACACAATTGCGAACGCGACTGGCAAATACAGCAAGATTTCTATCTTCTTCGCTGACGAGCAGTAGCACATGCATGCATCGCGGCCACCTTGCGCATCACGACCAGATCGGGACTACCGAAATGCATCCAGTCGATGGAGTGCATTTAAATCCTAAAGGCTAAAAGCTACCACATTAGCGCCGCTTCGCGAACCTAAAATAACCTTCTTTTTAAGCAGGCATAGGGTAACGTTATTAATTGCGAGGTTATAGTCTTTATTTAAAATTATCAATCAACGCTTGAAGAGAATCAAGAAGTTGAACCTTCCCTTCTTCTGTGGCCAGCTGCGGGCGCGTGCGCATCACCGCGTTCTTGGGGCGTTGGCCGCCGACGGCCCAAAAGACATGCGCTTCAGGGTCAGGGTCTGAACTTCTGAAAGTATTCTCAAAAATTAATGTGTCACGATTATGGCCTGCTTTTATCGTAATTATTTTCTTATTTCTAGCAGGTAATACATTTCTGCAATGAACTTCTTCCGTCCGAAAGAAAAAATCATAATTATAACCTTCTTTTCATATATTATGTTTATTTGTAGTTCGGTAAAATATGTCCATTAACCATTCGTAGATACCCTACCTACCTATCCAAAAATTGCTAAAATTGATTCAGCTGTTTAGGCGTGATGAATGGGCAATGATACAAATAGACAAACATAAAAAAAAACCTTTTCGGATCGCTGACCTCCAAATGGCCTTACCTATAGCAACAACCAAGATGAAAAACCACCCAAGTGCGAGTCGGACTCGCGCACCGAGGGTTCCGTGCAAACACTTCCCATCTTAACTGGCCTGGTTAGTTAAGTTTGGCGCCGCATACAAGTGAGGTGCAAAGTCAACGCAACTGTTCACGTTTTTTGCATGGGAGCCCCACTTTGATATTTATTTTCTACCTACTGTTTTTAGTATTTGTTGATATAGCAGCAACACAAATACATCTCTGGAGACAGGCGGACGGACGGACGGACGGACAGACGGACGGACGGACGTACAGACAGACGGAAGGACAGACGGACAGACGGACATACGGACAGACAGTCAGACAGACAGACGGACATACGGACAGACGGACAGACGGACATACGGACAGACGGACATACGTACAGACGGACAGACGGACAGACGGACAGACGGACAGATGGACAGACGGACAGGCGGACAGGGAGACAGACGGACGGACGGATAGACGGACAGTCTACAAAATCAATACTGATGTTATATTATCACTGTAAAAAACCAACTATACCCTTATAGTGGATTGTAGTTTCGACTACCAAGCAAGAGGTTGGAGTTTCGAGCCCAGGACTCCCGATATTACATAATACAGATTACGGATTCGTTATCGTACAGTACACGTAGAATTGGTCGACACTTTTTTAAACAACTGAAGATCATTTGTCGCTATCGCTAGTCGGTGTAGTGGAGGCCGCTTGGATAAGAAGGGTCCCGAAGAATTATGAAAAGTCCCTCCTGGCACCTATCATTAGTTCATAAGTTAGTCATAAATAAAATAGTAACATTAGGGTAAGCATTTAGTCTAATAAACGTAGTGTTAATTTTAATTTCATATTTTTATATGGATAAGTCATAATATGGAACTAGAACTCAAACCTGAGCCAACTGATTTCACAGGCAAAGTTTCTTATGAGTATTATACCACCAGGAATCGAACCGGGGCTCAATTTCTTTACAGACAAGGCTTCATCCAAGTATTATACCACCAGGAATCGAACCTGGGGCTCACTGTCTTCACAGGCCGAACTTCAAATGGGTATTATTCCACCAGGAATCGAACCTGGACTCCCTGTTCACAGGGAGAGCTTCATATGAGTATTATTTCACCAGGGATCGAACCTGGACTCCCTGTTCACAGGGAGAGCTTCATATGAGTATTATTTCACCAGGGATCGAACCTGGACTCACTGTGTTCACAGGGAGAGCGTCATATGAGTATTATTTCACCAGGGATCGAACCTGGACTCACTGAGTTCACAGGGAGAGCGTCATATGAGTATTATTTCACCAGGGATCGAACTTAGGCTCAATGTCTTCACATATAGAGCTTCATCTGAGTATTATTTCACCACGGATTGAACCTGGGCTCTCTGTCTTCACAGGGAGAGCTTCATTCGAGGACTATACCATCAGGAATTGAACCTGAGCTCACCATCTTCACAGGCAGAGTTTCATCCGAGTACTAAACCACCAGGGATTGAACCTGAGCTCACTGAATTCACAGCCGAAGGTTCATCCGAGTACCATACAACTAGAAACACAACACAGTTCACAAGCAGAACTTCATCTACTTAAATATCGTAGGTACCACAGAAATCGAATCCGAGATGATGATGTTGCTCCGTAGACGTATTTCCATCAACTTACCATGCTTTACCGTGAATGATTGGCTCAGTCAGTCGGAAGAATTATTATTTTTTTACTTTCAAAGAATTAAATGACAGTGGATTTTTCAACGGTGTCAAAATGTCAATGACGTTTGTTTTTTAAATGTAGTTTACAGACTATGGTTTCCGATGTGTTTTTTTAATGCTATAGCTAGACTGACGTGTTAAAACCACATTTTGAAAGAAGGTAGCGTGATCTACTCTGCACCAGATGTCACTGCGCCAGCGATATCAGTCTCTTAAAACTATCAAATAACTGCAGAATATTCTGCGCATCATGGTCTTTTCTGTATTATATTTTTTGTTGATGTGTCATAAAGAATTGTTGCATTACAATTTACACATAACAGTACTAATGCCATCTAGTGGGCAATAGATGAACTACAATTTGAGTAAACTTGAAAAATAACTATAATTACACACTTCTACACGCATAATATGAGGATTATTCTTTGTAATCAAAAGTTACCATTAATACTACGAGCTTAACATACGATATCGTCCATTTAAAATAATTTTAGCGTTGTATTACTACACTGTCGCTACTATCTATGTGGAACTGGTTATAATGTATGCATTTTTTAGTTCCAATTTTTGCCACATCTTAACTACAAACACGAATATCTCAGATCTGCAATGGAATCCAGCTTGGAGCTCATAGTAAAAAATTAAGCCTATGTTAATACCTATCTAATAACCTAACTCTCATCTCTGTTGGTTCTTGGTCCAGCCTCCATACAAAGGACCATGGGCAAATTTGTATGGAGGCTGGACCAAGAACCAACAGAGATGAGAGTTAGGTTATTAGATAGGTATTAACATAGGCTTAATTTTTTACTATGAGCTCCAAGCTGGATTCCATTGCAGATCTGAGATATTCGTGTTTGTAGTTAAGATGTGGCAAAAATTGGAACTAAAAAATGCATACATTATAACCAGTTCCACATAGATAGTAGCGACAGTGTAGTAATACAACGCTAAAATTATTTTAAATGGACGATATCGTATGTTAAGCTCGTAGTATTAATGGTAACTTTTGATTACAAAGAATAATCCTCATATTATGCGTGTAGAAGTGTGTAATTATAGTTATTTTTCAAGTTTACTCAAATTGTAGTTCATCTATTGCCCACTAGATGGCATTAGTACTGTTATGTGTAAATTGTAATGCAACAATTCTTTATGACACATCAACAAAAAATATAATACAGAAAAGACCATGATGCGCAGAATATTCTGCAGTTATTTGATAGTTTTAAGAGACTGATATCGCTGGCGCAGTGACATCTGGTGCAGAGTAGATCACGCTACCTTCTTTCAAAATGTGGTTTTAACACGTCAGTCTAGCTATAGCATTAAAAAAACACATCGGAAACCATAGTCTGTAAACTACATTTAAAAAACAAACGTCATTGACATTTTGACACCGTTGAAAAATCCACTGTCATTTAATTCTTTGAAAGTAAAAAAATAATAATTCTTCCGACTGACTGAGCCAATCATTCACGGTAAAGCATGGTAAGTTGATGGAAATACGTCTACGGAGCAACATCATCATCTCGGATTCGATTTCTGTGGTACCTACGATATTTAAGTAGATGAAGTTCTGCTTGTGAACTGTGTTGTGTTTCTAGTTGTATGGTACTCGGATGAACCTTCGGCTGTGAATTCAGTGAGCTCAGGTTCAATCCCTGGTGGTTTAGTACTCGGATGAAACTCTGCCTGTGAAGATGGTGAGCTCAGGTTCAATTCCTGATGGTATAGTCCTCGAATGAAGCTCTCCCTGTGAAGACAGAGAGCCCAGGTTCAATCCGTGGTGAAATAATACTCAGATGAAGCTCTATATGTGAAGACATTGAGCCTAAGTTCGATCCCTGGTGAAATAATACTCATATGACGCTCTCCCTGTGAACTCAGTGAGTCCAGGTTCGATCCCTGGTGAAATAATACTCATATGACGCTCTCCCTGTGAACACAGTGAGTCCAGGTTCGATCCCTGGTGAAATAATACTCATATGAAGCTCTCCCTGTGAACAGGGAGTCCAGGTTCGATCCCTGGTGAAATAATACTCATATGAAGCTCTCCCTGTGAACAGGGAGTCCAGGTTCGATTCCTGGTGGAATAATACCCATTTGAAGTTCGGCCTGTGAAGACAGTGAGCCCCAGGTTCGATTCCTGGTGGTATAATACTTGGATGAAGCCTTGTCTGTAAAGAAATTGAGCCCCGGTTCGATTCCTGGTGGTATAATACTCATAAGAAACTTTGCCTGTGAAATCAGTTGGCTCAGGTTTGAGTTCTAGTTCCATATTATGACTTATCCATATAAAAATATGAAATTAAAATTAACACTACGTTTATTAGACTAAATGCTTACCCTAATGTTACTATTTTATTTATGACTAACTTATGAACTAATGATAGGTGCCAGGAGGGACTTTTCATAATTCTTCGGGACCCTTCTTATCCAAGCGGCCTCCACTACACCGACTAGCGATAGCGACAAATGATCTTCAGTTGTTTAAAAAAGTGTCGACCAATTCTACGTGTACTGTACGATAACGAATCCGTAATCTGTATTATGTAATATCGGGAGTCCTGGGCTCGAAACTCCAACCTCTTGCTTGGTAGTCGAAACTACAATCCACTATAAGGGTATAGTTGGTTTTTTACAGTGATAATATAACATCAGTATTGATTTTGTAGACTGTCCGTCTATCCGTCCGTCCGTCTGTCTCCCTGTCCGCCTGTCCGTCTGTCCATCTGTCCGTCTGTCCGTCTGTCCGTCTGTCCGTCTGTACGTATGTCCGTCTGTCCGTATGTCCGTCTGTCCGTCTGTCCGTATGTCCGTCTGTCTGTCTGACTGTCTGTCCGTATGTCCGTCTGTCCGTCTGTCCTTCCGTCTGTCTGTACGTCCGTCCGTCCGTCTGTCCGTCCGTCCGTCCGTCCGCCTGTCTCCAGAGATGTATTTGTGTTGCTGCTATATCAACAAATACTAAAAACAGTAGGTAGAAAATAAATATCAAAGTGGGGCTCCCATGCAAAAAACGTGAACAGTTGCGTTGACTTTGCACCTCACTTGTATGCGGCGCCAAACTTAACTAACCAGGCCAGTTAAGATGGGAAGTGTTTGCACGGAACCCTCGGTGCGCGAGTCCGACTCGCACTTGGGTGGTTTTTCATCTTGGTTGTTGCTATAGGTAAGGCCATTTGGAGGTCAGCGATCCGAAAAGGTTTTTTTTTATGTTTGTCTATTTGTATCATTGCCCATTCATCACGCCTAAACAGCTGAATCAATTTTAGCAATTTTTGGATAGGTAGGTAGGGTATCTACGAATGGTTAATGGACATATTTTACCGAACTACAAATAAACATAATATATGAAAAGAAGGTTATAATTATGATTTTTTCTTTCGGACGGAAGAAGTTCATTGCAGAAATGTATTACCTGCTAGAAATAAGAAAATAATTACGATAAAAGCAGGCCATAATCGTGACACATTAATTTTTGAGAATACTTTCAGAAGTTCAGACCCTGACCCTGAAGCGCATGTCTTTTGGGCCGTCGGCGGCCAACGCCCCAAGAACGCGGTGATGCGCACGCGCCCGCAGCTGGCCACAGAAGAAGGGAAGGTTCAACTTCTTGATTCTCTTCAAGCGTTGATTGATAATTTTAAATAAAGACTATAACCTCGCAATTAATAACGTTACCCTATGCCTGCTTAAAAAGAAGGTTATTTTAGGTTCGCGAAGCGGCGCTAATGTGGTAGCTTTTAGCCTTTAGGATTTAAATGCACTCCATCGACTGGATGCATTTCGGTAGTCCCGATCTGGTCGTGATGCGCAAGGTGGCCGCGATGCATGCATGTGCTACTGCTCGTCAGCGAAGAAGATAGAAATCTTGCTGTATTTGCCAGTCGCGTTCGCAATTGTGTTGAGGTAATTCGTTTGTTAGATCATGCGGAATGCCACAGATCACCGGAACTCAGGTGATAATTACGTTACCACTTAATTAACCCATATATGCCCAGAACTATTTTTGATCTCCGATTTCTTTCATTTTTGAATATGTGGGATTCTAAGGGGTTCTTATAAAACCTGCATTTAATGATTTGAGATTAGAGAGGGGGGCTCTGTCGGGGTGTTTTTTTTATTGGGTCGAAAACTACCCCTAGGCCAAATCTGTTCTTTTGGGTCGTTTTCGACCCATCGTGTGCTGTGTAAGTCAATGTTGGATAAAATTGACATAAGCGTACAACACTGTTTACACTGTTTATTTCGAGACAAAATTGAAGAATGAACCAGAAGAAGCCTTTTACGTGCAAATTAACACCTAATCTCTTGCACTCCTTTAAAGGTTATTTTTACACAAAGCACGCCGTAGTTGTGAAATAAATTTTTCAATCATATTATTATGTTTAGAATTATGTTGCCGCATCGAATAAGAGACGCTGGTTTGGATTTTTCTTCTGAGCCCGGGTTCATTTCTTGCGTTATTATTTTGCAGCAAAACACGATCAGTGCTTCGGCGTAACTTCAGTGTACAGTCGCCATCAGACATATCGTAGCATGTACGGTATTCATAAATATCTGAACACGACTCTTATTGACTGGGAGTTACAGTACATGTTCACATATTTATGAACGCCTTATATGCTGCGATATATCTGATGGCGACTGTACATATGTCACTCCTAAACTCGCGAGTTAGGAGTGTAGTACCTAATTATAAAAACGGTATAAACTCACGTAAAAATTGTCAGGAACGGCCCGAAATGTTTCGAACTCATTTGGAGCTCTTCATCAGGGGTAGCTATCCGTGCTGCTACGCGACTCGCGACCCACTGCACTTTTAATCGCTCTTCTTGCCGCCCTCTGCGCACGCGCAGATAGCGCGGCGCGGGGAGGGCAGGGCTCTTGCGCTGTCACCACTGGACTGTCTGTCACTGCATTTTCACTATTACCCACTGATACCACGCACACTTGACTTATTGTATCAACGACATTGTCTGAACGCGAGATGTTTTTTAACGCCGGAATCACAGGTTTCCATGCCGGAGGTAGATCCCAACCACCGTCTCGGTTGAAATTCGGGCGCCGTCCAATTTCGATAGCTTCACGTATCTTCCGTTGTACACAGCGTTTCTCACGAACCAACAACCGTGCCTTATCGAAACGTACGAAATGGGACGCACCGGCCTCGACAACATGCTCCGCAACAGCGGAGTCTCTCGTATCCATTTTTCTGACACTGCGTATATGCTCAGACAATCTTGTAGAAACATTACGTCCCGTCTCTCCTGTGTATGCCTTTCCACACTCACACGGTATTTGATACACCCCAGGGGTTCCAAATGGATCTCTATCTTTAGGAGACCGTAGCAACTGCCTCATCTTAGTCAAAGGACGGAACCAGGTTGTAATGCTATATCTACGGCATAAAATGTGTCCGATGGTATCCGTCACACCTTTGATATAAGGTAAGTACGCAGGCGCTCTCTCTACAGTCTGCGGGCGTTGTGCTGTACTGGGGCTCGCTACACGCTGACACTGTCTCCACTTATAGCCATTTTTCTCCAATACCTGTCGCACATGCGCTAACTCCCCATTTACGTATTGAGGGTCACATAAACGGAGAGCCCTATTAATAAGCGCCCTCGGGACTGACGACAGGTGGGCCGGGTGGTGATGAGAATCAGCTTGTAGGTATCGGTCAGTATGCGTGGATTTACGATACACCGTATGACTCAACCGTCCTTCCGGCAAGCGCTTCACCAACACGTCCAAAAACGGAAGTGCTCCGTTCGACTCTTTCTCAATGGTGAATTTTATTCTTGCGTGTATCGCATTCAGATAGCTGAGAAACGGCTCTATATCACTATCCGTAACCACCGTGTGAGTGTGGCAAGGCATACGTAGGAGAGACGGGACGTAATGTTTCTACAAGATTGTCTGAGCATATACGCAGTGTCAGAAAAATGGATACGAGAGACTCCGCTGTTGCGGAGCATGTTGTCGAGGCCGGTGCGTCCCATTTCGTACGTTTCGATAAGGCACGGTTGTTGGTTCGTGAGAAACGCTGTGTACAACGGAAGATACGTGAAGCTATCGAAATTGGACGGCGCCCGAATTTCAACCGAGACGGTGGTTGGGCTCTACCTCCGGCATGGAAACCTGTGATTCCGGCGTTAAAAAACATCTCGCGTTCAGACAATGTCGTTGATACAATAAGTCAAGTGTGCGCGGTATCAGTGGGTAATAGTGAAAATGCAGTGACAGACAGTCCAGTGGTGACAGCGCAAGAGCCCTGCCCTCCCCGCGCCGCGCTATCTGCGCGTGCGCAGAGGGCGGCAAGAAGAGCGATTAAAAGTGCAGTGGGTCGCGAGTCGCGTAGCAGCACGGATAGCTACCCCTGATGAAGAGCTCCAAATGAGTTCGAAACATGTCGGGCCGTTCCTGACAATTTTTACGTGAGTTTATACCGTTTTTATAATTAGTAAAGATGTCTCACGATAGTTTTAATAACATTAGTGTAGTACCTATTACTATTATGAATATGAACTGCGACGTCAATGAGCGAAAAAAGGACGGTATTATATAATTTATTGCTCTCATTTCGATTCTGCATATGCCGACGTTACAGAGTCCAGTCGATCCACTACCTTACAATCCATATTGGGAAGTGACATTCCGCTGTGTCTATTTTAGCGCAGCAGAAAATCTTCTCGCCGTTTGCATAGACATAGTGTTCAGTCGATAAACAGTCACAATGATATTACCATGCCACCTAACAATGCATATCCCATTGTCCCATCCAATTGGTAGCCGCAGTATCCCCTCTCCTTATTTGTTAATTATTTGAAGTCCTTCAGTTGGCAGTTTTCAATTAGAGTGTTGCACACTGTACCATCAGATACCATCGCCAGGATGATCAATATAAATATCAGTACCATATCTTATCATCAAAGTTCTAATTTTCCAACAAATCTATTATATAATTCGTTGCAAGTAGTCGTCCGATCCTAAATATAAAAACCGGCCAAGTGTGAGTCGGACTCGCGCACCGAGGGTTCCGTACAAACACTTTCCATCCCTAAGTGGTTAAGTTAAGTTTGCACCTGGTATGTATAGCGCCCCATATAAATTAGGTGCAAAGTTAGGTATTAAAATATTAAAAAAAAACTACTTACTAGATCTCGTTCAAAACAATTTTCGTTGGTAGTTTTTATAGTAATGTACATCATATGTTTTTTTTTTTATTTTTCATTTTCTTATTTTAGAAGTTAGAGGGGGGGGACCAACTTTTTCCACTTTGGAAGCGTCTCCTAATAATCCTAATAATTATAAACGTGAAAGTTTGGATGGATGGATTTATATATGTATGTTCCACTTAATCTCAAAAACTGTCACGCAAACTATTCGGTTTAGAAAAAAAATATTTTAGAAACCCCTATATCATTTTTGAAGACCTATCCATAGATACCCCACACGTATGTGTTTGATGAAAAAAAAAATATGAGTTTCAGTTCTAAGTATAGGGAGCCCCCAATATTTATTATTATTTTTTTTATTTTTGCATCAAAATCTTAATGCGGTTCACAGAATACATATTTGGCTACGGAACCCTAAAAATAGTATTTAAATACACTTCTGCCCACTGGGTCGTTACTGACCACTACTTTCCCAAAAACTATTACTTTCAACTCCTTTTTGTATTACGAGATAAATAAACTATCTATCTAACTTTATAGTAACAATAAGATAACAGTTATATTTACGAAGAACAAAATATTACTTCCATTGCGCTCAGGAAAGATGCACTTTTATGCCGTCTCAAATCAAATCATAACTTGCAGTGACACTAGAAGTTATAAAATTGCCGGCTAACCTACATTTACCATTAATTTTGAAAGCAAACACTATCACAATCTCACAGATGGCTCTAGACGACGTAAATGAGCGCTTACGCTTACAAGCTCGCACGTTATTTGGTACCACAATTCGGGACCAAAACGACCCACTGGCCATATATTAGGGTTTAAAATATTTTGAGGTACATGTACCCTTTAGCCGACATAAAAAAAAACGAGGAGGTTGTCAATTCGACTGCATTTCTTTATATTTATTACCCCAGAATTTTCGAATGGGTGAACCGATTTTGATGATTCTTTTTTTTATTTGAAAGCTTTTGCTTCCCGTGAGGTCCCATATCAATTTGGTCCAGTTCTGATAAAAGCATCTATGAGAAAATCATGTAAGTCCTATTGTATGTTCCATTGCGCTCATCGATGTCGGTTATTTTTTGTGTAAAAGTGATTCTGATTATAATTGAATCGAATCTAAAAATAAAAAAAATAAAAATCCTGAACAAAAAACGAACCAACATCAAAAAATACTGAAAATCCAAAAATAACCCTTTCATGTACAGATTACATTTGAATCATCTTTTGAAGTCGGTGCCAAACCTCACGTATACTTCTTTAACGAACAAATATACTTCTTGGGCTTCATGCGCGGCATCTGTTTTCATAGTAATAATTGAGTGGTTTGACACCGACTTAAAAAAAGGTGAATCAAATGTAATTTGTACATGAAGGGGTTATTTTTGGCTTTTCAGTTTTTTTTTTAAGTCAGTTCTTTTTTTATGATTTTTTTTGCATAAACAGATTATACCCTTATAGTTTCGTCATTCACCACAACGACTGTGCCAACAGTCGTAGGTATGACCTAGCACGTTCACGAATCATTTGAAAGCCAAGAATATTTAAATGTCAATCAAAGGGAAAATGTCAATTGAAAATGCAAAAAAATAATTGTACTCTAGGTAACATAGATTTTAGTGCAATAACACTACTTGTAATAGTAGATTTTTCGACGTCTTTTGTTGTGAGTACAAGTTCTTTAGAATGTTTACTTATTATTTTTGACATATTTTATGATTTTATCATTGACATCTTCTCAGATTACAAATCGCGTGGTCGTGCTAGGAAGTGAGTGCCAGCAAGAAACTATACCGACTGTACCAGAACGATTAGAGTACAATAAATCCAAAAATATAATCATTTTAATGACTTGTTATTATTACCGTAACAGAAGTAAAAAAATCTTAATTATGCTGTATAGTTACAACACGTATTACTATGTTTGATTATGTATGATTATAATGACCAGTTCCCCTTCCCAAAGCGACCATTTCCCCGATTGTCCACTCCCATGAAGACCAATTTTCAAGACGACAACTTGATAAAACGACCATTTCTGAAATAACCACTACCATAATGACCACTGCTCGGAATAACAGCTAAACATTACGTGTCTTATTGTGCTGCCGAATTTAGTAGGCACCACGACAGTGAGCGGGGCCGTACACCGTTATGCACATGTACTAAAGTACCTATTAAGCTTAGTACTGTTTTCAAGTAAGTATTTTTTGTGTACAAGAAACTTTTTTTTTTGTATTTAGTTTGGTAATAAATACATTTTTTTACTCAAATAACACCATATTTGTTTACCTGTTTAGAAAATATAAGATCAATTATATACGAGTGGGTATACGACACAAATAGTTAGCAATAAACTAGTTTATTCCGTAAAAACACATTTTTATTAACCCCTTATTCTTCTATCCTACACCCGTTCTTTCGTGGGTAAAGTAGTCGTTCCGGAAACTTGGCTTCAATGTCAATATGAGAAGTGGTCATTCCGGGAAGTGGCTTTCTGGGAATAGGTCGGTTTAGGAAGTGGATATCTTGGGAAGTGGTCGGTTTAGAAAATAATATTTTTACCTTTTTATACTTTTTTTATTTTTATTTATACTTTTTTTGCTTTTGATTTAACGCATATGTAAATATACCAGTATCTCGGAATCTGCTCTTTTCTTTTTATTTCCATAAGTAACAAGTAGGTTATCTGGTGCAGTGGTTGCAACATGAGAATTTCTAACTATACCTACTCTACGAAAGAGTCGGGTATATGTTTCAGTTTAGGACTTCAAAGCTACTTGGTAATTAATAAAAAAGGGTTAGTATAATTTCGTCTACAAACCAGCTGGCCGAAACAGCAAGGGGTCTAAAAAGCAAACTGCGATATGGTCTGCCTGGTAATTTGTTTAAAATCCCGCTTTGTATAAATATGCAGCAGTATTTGTTCCTTAGAGCCATATTATACTTACCTATTAATAGCGAAGTATATAATATAACATACATGTAGGAAATAAGGTTATGAAAAAACTATATGCGGTGACGGCATGTTGTCCAACGAGCCTAGCGTGTGTGGTGAGTTGAGTTGAGGCCGTGCCATTACAGATTAATAGGTGTGCGTTGAGTTTGAAATATTATACAAAAAATACTGAACAAATCGAGAGGTAATATAGTTTCCATTATATCGCGACGCAGTAAAAAGTTGTCCCTTTAGTTTGTCTATGCTAGAGCATCAGCTGAAAACAGTTACGCAAATGGTTCAACACTTAAAGAGACGTTTTATAAAGGAAAATTAATTAAAACTCTTCCCAAAATAATGGAATCATCTTGCGCTGAACCTCTTCCCCGAAAATCAAAACTTGGACCTTCCAGTTGAAAGACGATATGCATTTTCTTAGGAAACATGCTCTTTCTTTGACTTCATAGTAACTTTTCGTCAGGTGAAGTCTAGGTAAAATGCTTGCTTACTTTGCATGGAAATTATCACCAAATGAACTTCTTAAAAATGGTGTAAATGGTAATTGATTAACTGATCAATTATCATGAAGATAGGCACTGATCATTACGAGCGTTGTAAGAAGCAAGCTGTTCCCTCGCTGAACAATTGATTTAGAATACACATGAGAAATAATAAAAATGCATTTATTATTTATTTGGTACAATGGAAATTAATACACGTCGCACCAAAAGTAGATATCAACACTATAGGTATTCACTTTTCGCTCTTACCCATATTGTATAAGCAAGAGATAAAATAATAAACGAGTATACACTTATCTTCCACTTTTCTTTTGACACCTACCTATATTTTACTTTTTTTTGGTATTTCCAAGCGTGTATCAGCGACGGTATGGACACAGCATTATTGACATGTAATTAGTTCCGCTACTCACCATTTCAAGAAAAAACTGTCAAAAAAAATGACAATAACGAGTTTTGCTATTCCATACTAGAGGGCATAAGTACTAATATAAAAATAGCTTTTAAAGGGATTAAAACTTTGATTTGGATAGCATAATATAATATTAATCAATTAATATAATTAACTAACTGATTTGCGTCTACTTTAAGCCCATTTAGCGTTGTAATATAATTCTGGCGCCACTATCTACGCACTGGTCACTGTCCAGTATGAGTTAGTTAGTACCAATTTCCGCCACATGTCCCTATTTCAAACAGGAATATCTCAGCTCTGCAATGGAATCCAGCTTGGTGCCCATAATAAAAAATGAAGTATATTCAAATATCTATCTAATGATTTAACTCTCATCTCTGTTGGTTCTTGGTCCAATTTGCCCATTGTCCTTTAACGAAGATATCGAGATCAGAAAGATAGTCTTCGAACATCTCCAGCACTAAACGCAGTAAGGTTACAGTGGTCTATGCCACCTTAAGTCTATATTTAACTGTATGATACTCACCTGTAAAAGTCTTCGTAAAATCTGCCCCTGTAGTCTTTCTGCAAGCACTCTTTCATATGCTGCGGAAATTCTTCTAAAGATTTTGCTTTGTAGAATGTTCTTGAAAATAACACTATCGTCACTTCATGGTTGCTGCCATTTTTCTGTAAATAGCATTTATAACTTAAAAATAAAAAATTATGTGGAATACGATAGAATCGTTTATCCATTGTATTCCCTTTCAAGGAGCAGTAACGCTATGTGAGCGACAAAGTGAAAATTTCGCGTAGACCAGGCATATGTGTCATAATGGGTCTCAAATGTGTTAAAACTGAGAAAAACTACACCTGTAACATTATTGTTAATACACATTCGTATCCAGAAATCTGGGCGACAATTTAATTTATTATCATAATTTTTTACTCTATGGCAGCCTTTCTTTTGTTTTACTTCTTAGGAAAACCACTAACCATCTACATTTCTGATTCACAGAAAATACCATCATTAAATTCCATCTATCTAGTAGTGAAAATTCGAGGGATTAAATAATCATAACATTACGTACGCGTCAAAAACGACACCCATTCTTTGCGTTGTGGAATAAAGTAAATAGAAAACTCATATTTGTCTACCTTCCATTTTGTAAAGAGCTCAGCAAGGAATCCATTCACAGCCTTTTCAAAGTACAAGTCTCCATGTATATCAAAGTCCCACATTTCAGAAGACATCTGGATAAACAAGTACACCATGGAAGTTGAAGATCTGAAGACAATCTTTGTGTCTTCTGTGATGACTCCACAGGCTACTCGGTCACCCTGTGACCACATTTCGTAGACCTGACATCTGATGGCTCCGCCACAATATTCAATCTTTTTGTTAAGATAGACACATGTACTGACCTGCAATATTAGAAATTATTTGTATTATTAAAACTAAAATAAATACCTGAGAAACTGATATTTCATCATATGTTACTCGATTTCTTGTTCAGCTACTGAGATTTTTCTTGTAATCTTTACCTTATACATACTGGTTATTACCTCAGTGGGCCTATTAATTAGATTTTATAAATTGTCAAAATAAAGGTTTAGTTTTTTAATTTCATTTGTGTAAATATTATGGTGGCAATAAACAAAGAAACTTACCAAATGATTTTTTAATCTCCACATTTCTGACCGACCCATGTACTGGTCCTTGAAGGTAAGCTCCACAGAATCCAGGGCCACATCTGGTACATTCACTATGTTAACATAAACATCAGCAAATGTCCGCAGTTGAAATGTGGTGGCAATGCTTTGCTCCACACTGATGGTATCTGTACAAACATAGTTAGATTAATTAATACAGATTTAACAACTCTTACCACTGGCAAGTTTGAATTTTCTAATGTTTGAACAGTCATACATATGTATACCCACAGAAATTCAAGTAGACCTAATACATAGTTTAGATTACTAAATGTTTGCTTTGCTCACATTGTTAAGTTCACTCTTATACTAAATTAATGTTTGTAAGTCAGCCTAATTTATGTAGTGTAGTGGTAGTGTGCTGTGTTATCGTTTTTAATGTTTGGTTGGCTATGGACAGGATCAGAAAGTTTACATACTTGATCCACTCAGGAATTTTGACTATAACTTTAGATCAGTGATTGAAATAGGTACAGTTACAGGCATGCAACTTGTGTATGGATAAATAAATATCGGACAACCTCACAATCTAGTCCCAAATTAAGCTCAAGGCTTGTGTTATGGGTACTAGATGACGATATACATACTTACATAGATAAGATAAATATATATTAAAAGACATCGAACAACCATGACCCGATCGAGTTCATCATACAAATATTTGCCCTGGCCGGGATTTAAGCCCGGCATCGCCGGCTCGGTAGGCCGGTGTCTACAAACTGTGCCAAACGCGTAGTCAATGGATGTAATGTAACATTGATTAGTGGTGTAAGTAAACAGTGTAGCAATAGCTTTGCAACAATAAGATCCTGGGGATTTTCTTGCAGTTTAACAGCTTTGCTGTGCCAAATGACTTGTAGTTAGCCATATATACTTATTCAACCTCATGTGCAGTGTACATATTAAAATAAACCTTAAGCAAGGAGTAGTTATTTCAGCTCTACCTAATTCCTATCACAATGATGATGTTTGTAGTATTAAATACAACATAAGTCACCAATTACCTCTTCCTCTCCCTGGAGCATCCACCTTGGTGACTTGCAGCAGCAACCTTGGATAGTCATTTTCAGGATGGTATATTTCCACTATATCTTTTTCCTTCAGTCCAGGATAATCTTTTAGGCTGATTATTAAGTCCACAGCTGTAAAAATAATACAAATATTACAACATCTATTAATTGGGTAGTTTGCAGTATGGGGATTAGATTTTTATTATAGAGAGTATGTACCAAAAACCCCATGCCATATTTATAGATAACGAGAATTGTTGTTATTAATTAAGCCCTAATTAAATTAGGAGAATGCAGTTGTACTTTTTAAAATTACGTGATGGCTGAACAGCATATTTGCTAATATAGAGTAGTAAAACTACATTGTCTGTACGACAACAAGGAAGATAAAAGGTAAGGAAGTATGATGTTCATAGTAAGGACCGTACGCCGATAAAGATTTTATCGTCGGGGAACTAGATGCCGTCGTATGTATCAAAATGAATTAAAACGGCGTTTCAGTAGCGACATAAACGACATAGAACGGTGTTAATATTTGTCAACTTTTGCAGAGTTTTGTAAGTATCGTAATGTTATACCTTGTTGACAATAGATGGCGTTTCTACGTTGTGCTTTTACAATTTTTGATATGTTCAGAAGTTTTTTCACTGAAGGTAATTTTTCGCTTTTAAGGCTTTTATGGTTGATTAAGTATTTATTATGGATGAAATATTTCAAGTCAAGCCTTTGAAGTTAGCCTGGCCATGTACTGGCCATAGTACTATAGGTAAGTGTGCTATACTGTCAAATGATGTTTTGTCTCTTTCAGTTTGAATGTAACGTCATGAAAATGTCATTAGTTTTTGATTGATGCTTATTGCAATATAGTTTTGCTATTTTCGATTTACATTACGCTTAAGGGAGGTTTATTATCAAAATTTATGACTGGTTAGTAAATAGTTTTCAAATGACAATCCTAAACCTTCATTGTAAGAGCATTATTTTATTCTGACAAGGTTAGCATCACAAGATTGCTTAGTTTAAACAGTTTAAGAAAAGGCTTAAATAGCGTGCTGCCATGCTACTTTGATAGGTTCTTTATTTTTAGGTAATGACATTTTATGCCAAAGCAAATACTAATTTTAGAAAGTATTGAAGTTTTGCATCTAAAGCGCTGAATTTTATGATTATATTATGGGCGTAATGCGAATTTGAATTTTCAGTTGAATCATCTGTAATGCAATGAACCAGAATTAAAATCTCACTGGTATGATAGTAGAGGCATAACGCCAAAAGAAAGACGGAAGCGAAAGCTTTTAGAAATATATGCTGAAGAAAAAATTGATTTAAAGAAGACTCTATTCCTAGAGAAAACTCTATTCTTGGCGTGCTTAAAGTGTTGATTAAAGATTCCTAAAGTTTCTTTCAGTACGGAACACATGAGGGGCATTTTACGGTACAGAAGATTGAAATTGACAAGTCGTATTATGGCTACCTATATAATTATAAGTATCGGCTTACGTCAAATTTAAGCATAAATAATCGCGATTCAGCGATTTTTGTATATGATGAAATGAGATATTTTGGCCAAAGACCAGTTTTATTGGAATAAAATGGGCTTAACTAGTATTTATAATTACTTCTTCATATTGAACTTTATAGTGTGCCGTATGTTGTTAAAGTGTGTTAAAATGTTGGATGTGTTGATCATTGTTCATAATAAAGATATACAATAAAAATAAGTAGCAGAATGTATTATTTACTATTTAAGCCAGTATTAGTACTCGTAGTATTAATATACTCGGGTACTTATGTATCCCTACCTACCTACTTAGAATAGTTTAATGCAAAGGGTAACAATTATAAATATAGGTATACCTAATCTCTCGTACAAATTAGTCGTGTCAAACTCATTGCATAGTAGTCATTACTGCGCAATGAGTTCGCCATCTCTCTTTTTCCGTGAGATCAGGTAAACTTTTGATTACCTACTTATTTCAATGTAATAAGACGAACATAAATGGCCACGAATTTCTGAACGGGTTGTCGTATAGGTAGTTCTGGCTAATGTATGATATGATATAGATATGATATCATTGGAGCGCTAGGAAAGTACGGACGTACGTTTATGACTTATGACGTTGGCTGTACCTATTTAATAACCAGTCTTCTTGATTATTCGTGATTAAGAAATCAACACGAGTAGTTTCAGCGCCATCTAGTTAAGAACTATACAGATACCACGCTGTCTCTTTTTGGTATAACGCTCAGCGACAATGACATCTATTATGTGTTTTAATAAAACATTGCGTATCTACGTCTTATAATCAGCGCCATCTAGAAATAAGACGTTATTTGAGCTTTTTTCCGGAGTACGTTTTTTTGTATGAGGTTGTCAATCCTTATGTATGATCCTTGACGACAAGGACATTTAAATCAAAATTACTGGAATAAGATATTTGAGGATCATTGACTTATTCCGATATTTGTGTTGTTGTGGCTATATATCATCCAAGATTGCAACAAATTTTGGTAGAGGGATAGAAACAATGATGATAACGAATTATAAATGTATCTAAATTTAAATATCTAATAAAAAACATTATTATGGTAGCAGTAAAAAGTTAAAGAATAAACTCAACATAATGCACACTCAATGAAATAACGTTAAATACAGTTAAGATAAATACACTGCTGTGGTTAATAGATGATAATGTAGATCGCCCTTTTGAACATTTTAATTATTGCATTCGTATTTGTTATCACTGAAATGTAAGCAAAATAACGGTAATTAGAAGAAAGATAATAACTTACGACTGAAACTGTTCTGGTGCACGATTAGTTTAAACGCCTTCATCGTCGCAGATTATAAACTCTTTATTTTGTAAATAGCATTAATGTCTATTACATTGTTTTTCTTGTAAATCGATATTTACTTTGCGATAGCATACACTGAAACTGATACAAAATAGAAATACTTTTTATTAGTATACCTACGACGTCTACGAACTATAATACGACTGTCAAGTGTCAATGTGTTTGTGTTGTCAATTCAATGATTTAATAAGTGCAATCTTATTTAGCAATGCTATAAAAACGCTTCCGATTTAGTTGATTGCAAAATTAGTATATAATTTTAATCGTTTCAAAATATATCTCAAGTAGTATACTTTATGATATTTAAGCCAATCCTCTTATGATATCAGATTCTTTGGCGAGTTTAATAGTAAGCGGAATAGCTTGAATCTATTTCTACATACGTATTGAAGGCGATGATTATGACGATTGATGCGATCATAATTATCATCATTTATTAAATATAAATAATATGAATTATAATGTTGTATAGTCTTTATGTCATTTTTATAATTTAGGAACATATTAATATTATTTAACTATTTACGTTGTTCAATATTTTGAAAAATAAAGAACTTCTTTTTTCTTTACTTTATTTCTTATTTCAATCAATAAATAAATGTTTAGCATAAGATAAAACTAGTGAAATGAAAATGAAAGTAGTTTAAAGTGTCGCGCAAACCTAGCGGACTAAGTGAAAATGGAACGCTTTTAGACATGTGTCACTGTCAATGTCATAATTACGTGCAAATATCCCTTCGATATCATCAAAAGAAAACCTTGAAAATGTTTGTTGGCACTAAATGTTGACTGTTACAGTAATTTAGTTTTAAAATAATGTGTGCGTGTATATGTAATAGACTTGTGTAAATTCCTAAATAATAAATATGTCTTTATCAGAATATAAGGGATTTATAAGCGGCTTGGCCGTTATCACAACAGTATTAAATTTTATGGCCGGAATGTATGTTAAAGAAAAAAATGATATTTTTGAATTATTTACACCTGTTTAAATAGTTTACAATTATGCTGTCATTCATTTCAGACTTGTGTGCAGACAATATGTGCTGAAAAGGACGACGGCCGAAGCCTCACCACTGCCTTTCCTTACCGGTGTTTTATCGTAGGTTCTGGGTTATAAAGTCATAATAATAATAAGTTGTGACATAATTTATCTGTTTAATAGTTTCGTGTTTTTTTTCCAGAACGGCTCTTTGGCTCATGTACGGGTTGACTAAAAATGATAGTAAAATAATTCTAGTTAATTTAATTGGTTTAGTTCTCATGACATTATATGTTATTGTGTTCTACATGTATACTTATAAGAAGACCACTACATTCAAGCAGATAGCCTTCACAACAGGCTTACTTCTTTTTTCTCTAGGATATTTAAGAATTGAAGAGGATAAGGATGCTCTTCTTGACAGACTGGGTAAGATAAATTTAATTTCTTATTTTAATATTCTATATCGTAGATAGTTGTTAATGCATGTTTTCATTTGAATCTTGTAACTATAGTATTTTCCGGAATGAAATATGAATTTGTAATTTTGAAATAAAACTAAAAAATTACAAATTTGTGATTAGTTAGGTACTACTTATGATTTTGGTGTCCTAAAGATGTTGATGTGGCATTCAATCGAATATATATTTGTGCATACTATGATGATGTAGTCTGCTAATTTGTTTATATTTAATAAGTTAAACTTGAGCTATATATAGACTCATAACAATGTTAAGAATTATTTTTATTACTTATTTATTCATTTATTTATTTAGGAGAACCAACAGCTAATACACTGCACATAGAAACTTAAATAGAATCATGGAGCCAATTACAGGAACTCACATATTTTTTTGCACATGAAACATACAAAACAAAATAAAATTACATTAATATTTGTGCTTTTTGGGGTTAAAGTTGGATCCAATTACTAAGACTCCACTGTCTTGTCCGTCTGTTTGTAACTCATGAACCATGATAGCAATTTACTGAAAATGTTTGAAAATCCTTGGAGCTGTCAGTTTAGTATTGCAAATTAAAAGATAGACCAAGAAAAGTACAAATTCATTAATTTTGTCTGCAGTGTAACTTATTCCAGTTACGTATGGGATTTCATTTGTGATAAGGTTGGCAAATCTTGTTTTCTCATCCATCAGGAACTTAATAAGATACTTTGATACCTAACCTAGGGCAGTTTATAAATATATCATAATCAAAGAGTACACTGTACCTTCAAAAAAAATCTGGAATTCTTAAAAGCATTAACATGCATTACGCAGTTATTGTAATTCCTGGGACTGCATCCTGTAGTTGTTTGAATAAAATTAATGCAGTGATTCTTAAATGCATATGTTCCAGTCTAGTATCTAAATTTCCCACTCTTTTTTAATTCATCAGACAAACTGTTTAATGTCTCACTGACATGTCCAAAAATGTAGTGCTAATCTTTAGTTCTAATTTCTAGTCTAAACTCCCATGTAATCTTGGTTATGCCTACTGGTTTGACTTCCTAAATGTTAGGTATCTAATCATAGCAGGAGTTGGCGATAATAGGATGTAAAAAAAATAAACTTTATGATCTGTTGTCTCTTTCACTCACAAACGATGTATATTAGCAATATACCTATGTCACATAGAAATACAATTTTCGTTCCCATGTGTATTATATGTATCCAAAAATACACATGTGGTAATTTTTGAGCTCTAATAAGTGTTCTAAGTATATTTATGTGTTATCCGATATTTATTTATTTATTTATGTTAATGTGCGTTCACTGCATGAAATACAATGCCGAGTTCGCGAAGCAAAAAAGCGACACAACAGCCGTGGGTTAGGTTATGTTACATAATATGTATATGTAGACGAGAAAGTGCCCACAACTTGGTCAAAGTCAAAGTCAAATAATTTATTTGTAAAGATAGGTTTGTGGATGTTACATTGAACTTATACATATGTAGCTGTGCATCACTATGTTTCGCCATAAGGCATACAAATATTTTGAGTGACAATGCAGCATGCATTTTTACAAATATAAAATTAAACGCATAATCTTGGTCCACGTAAGCTTCCTTGTTTTACCGCATTCGGGTAAAAAGTATCCTATAACCATCTTTAGACGTCCAGCTATCCCTGTACCAAAATGGATTAAAATCCGTCTGGCCGTTTTGTTGTGATGGGCGCGCAAAGAAATTCCGAATGACATGGCGCTGCGAGCTTCGCGCTATTGTTTATTTAAGAGTCCGCAGCAAGCTCGATTCTTCATACAAACGTAGTTACGTCCTTATTTTAATATAACATGTCACATTATCATGAAATTCTCTAAATATAATGAGATAAGATATATCTAGGGCTAAAACTAGTTTATGACTCTTGAAATGTTAATAGAAAGAAAATAGAGCGAGTACAAGTTTTGCATTTTTAGACCCCAGAAAGTTGTTCAGTTTGGCGGCATACTACGACCAAAATATAGTTTAGATTGAAGTCAAAACCTATTTCCGGTGTCGATTAAACTATGCAGTTTGATAAGAAAAAAGATTTATCAAAATTGATCTCGTAGTTTTAAAATGAGAGCGTAACTACGAAAACCTTAAAATAAATTACAAAAAATTGTTGCGAAACTGCAGCGAATTACTCTAGCGCGGGGAACGGTCCGGGAGGGCGGCGGTAAGCACCGCCCCCCGCTAGCGCGCTCTCGCTTTACTGCTAGCGCCCTGTCTTCCTCTAGGTGAAACAACAACATTTTAAAGCGTAAGCGCGCGATCTCAACGCGGAGTTGAGCGGACCTTGCTGCGGACTCTTAATTACCTCGACGTTTCACGTTCGAAATATCGAGGTAATTAAATAGACACTTTTTGGACGCGGTGTCGAGTCCCTTTTTAACCGACTTCAAAAAAGGAGGAGGTTCTCAATTCGAACTAATTTTTTTTTTATAATAATATGTGAAAATCGTGTAAGTTTAAATCAATATATTGTTCATTCTTCATTCCATGTACCATGGCCGGATTCCATTTGGGATTCCACAATAAAAAAATCGGTCAAGTACGAGTCGGACTCGCGCACCGAGGGTTCCGTACAAACACTTTCCATCCTTAAGTGGTTAAGTTAAGTTTGCACCTGGTATGTAGGTATAGCGCCCCATACAAATGAGGTGCAAAGTTAACGCAACCAATCCCGTTTGTTGTATCGGAGCCCCCCTTAAATATTTATTTTATTTTATTTTTAGTATTTGTTGTTCTAGCGGCAATAGAAATACATCATCTGCGAAAATTTCAACTGTACGAACGGTGATAGCTAGCTATCACCGTTCTTGAGATACAGCCTGATGACAGACGGATGGACGGTCTGTAACAAGTTTGTTGTATGGGAGCCCCCCTTAAATATTTATTTTTAGTATTTGTTGTTATAGCGGCAATATCTGTGAAAATTTCAACTGTCTAGCTATCACCGTTCTTGAGATACAGCCTGGTGACAGACAGACGGACGGACGGACGGACGGACAGCGAAGTCTCAGTAATAGGGTCCCGTTTTTACCCTTTGGGTAGAGAACCCTAAAAAACATAACGTTTACTTATCTATTGTCTACTCTGCTTTACGATTTGGGGTTTTCAAATTGGCACGTGCCAGTATTAAGATTTGGCCAGGTATCTTTTGTTGTAAAACTTAACTCCATTGTCATGGAATCGGGTTATGGTATATGATATATCTATATCTACGTTTGGTTTTTCACTTGGCATCTGAGTCACAGTTTTCCGTCAACGTTAAGATTAAATAAATATATAATACAACCTCACACAAATCGATCTAGTCCCAAATTAAGCTCAACAAGGCTTGTGTTATGGGTACTAGACGACGCGACGATATACATACTTACCTATATAAATATATACTTAAATACATATAACAACCATGACCCAAGCACAAATATTCGAGTTCATCACACAAATATTTGCCCTGGCCGGGATTCGAACCCGGGACCGCCGGCTCAGTAGGCAGGTGCTCTACAAACTGCGCCAACGGCGTCGTCGAGAGAAGATTAAAAAAAAAATCTTCTTTCAGGTCTGTCTGCGTGTCTCCTCACGTTGCTGACGGTGGCTGCCCCGATGAGCAAACTATTCTATGTTCTGAGAGTGAAAACCACCGAATGCCTTCCATTCCCCATGATTCTCATGTCGTTCTTCGTGTCAAGTCTCTGGTTCATGTACGGTGTTATAGAGGAGGATGCTTATTTAATTGTAAGTATAATAGTTCCGTAACGCAAATTGGTTGGAGAGTATACGAGTTTATAAGTTTCGACAACTACGAAGGAATTGGGATATATACCTAAAAAATTAACACCCAATTTTTTATTACAGTTGTAAAGTATAGGCTAATTTAAGATAATATTTCACCAGTTTGCCAATTAGGTACGCTGAATTGTTTTTTTCCTTCGTAAGTATTTTGTGGTGACGTCACTATTGACTTGTACTGAAAAATGGCAAGAACATGAGCTGGTATCATGAACTCTGTGATAAAATAACAAAAACCTTTTTACACTTTTTTTTACTGAAACTAATAATTTTTATGTTGTTTTCTTTCAGCTACCAAATATCATCGGCGCTGGCCTGGCGATCCTGCAACTGTCTCTTTTCGTTGTCTTTCCTCGGACGCCTTCATCTCCACTCCTGCCTAAAAGTGTAATAGCGTAAACTGGGGTAAGGTTAGTCGGGTCAAGTGCACCAGCGGGGCATGCGCACAATCCATTTCGAAATATATAACAGTAAAGATGTTATTCTACTAACGCCATCTGAGAATCACTTAACTATAGTTGTCAAACGTAAGATGGTGTTAGTAATAAAACCTTATGCCGGTTTCACACGAGGGCAGCACAGTGAGGCAGAATAGTGGGACAGAACAGTTTCGAAGGACAGTGGCGTTTAAAAATAGGACAGTCAAGTCCGCGTAAAACAATCGGGACATGCGCGCACACACTCTCCTGCTCTTTGCACTGCACTGTGGTGGTGGAACAGCAAACTGCCCCGAAAAAATAGACCGGCAAGCTATTAACTGTTCTGCCTAGGTTAATGACAAGACAGTACTGTTCTGTATTGTTCTGTGCGTTCAAATTCAAACAGTAGCAGTACTGTGTTGCCTCACTGTTCTGGCTGGCCTCGTGTGAAACCGGCATTAGAGTGGGTGCGTAGTAATGAGTTTTGCATTTCGCTGGCCCAATATTATAGGGTTCTAGGGGTAGTTAAAAAATTGGGCAAGTGCGAGTCCGACTCGCGCATGAAGGGTTCCGTACCATAATCTATAACAAGTTTGTTGTATGGGAGCCCCCTTAAATATTTATTTTATTTTATTTTTAGTATATGTTGTTATAGCGGCAATAGAAATACATCATCTGTGAAAATTTCAACTGTCTAGCTATCACCGTTCTTGAGATACAGCCTGGTGACAGACGGACGGACGGACGGACGGACGGACGGACAGCGAAGTCTCAGTAATAGGGTCCCGTTTTTACCCTTTGGGTACGGAACCCTAATTAGACTTATGTTTATGTCATTATGACAATATTCAAATTTGATCTCGTCAAAAGTCAAACATAGAACCCTGTAATATTGAGCCTGCGATTTGTGTGCAGACTTTTTATGTGTGTTACCTCGCCCCACCGGGTTTGGCAGACTTTTAAGTTTATAAAGATACAGCGAAGGCGTGTCCTTTAGTTTTAATTACTCAAAGAATAAAAAGGCTGTACTTGCCCCGCCCAGCTGGCGCATTTGTCCCGACTGACGTTGGGTAATATGCGTACCCCGGGGTTTAAGGTCCACGAATGATTTAACACTAGGCCGACGGTAGGCGTCAAATCAGTAATGCATCGAAAACCGAAATGGTAATATGTGAGGATTCACACCAACTGTGTTTCATATTATGTAAGTTTTTAATTTGTTTTAAGCAGAAGTTTTATTGTTACCTGGTTGTGTTACAGCAAAGATCGGGTAATTTTTTTTATTTATTTGTACCAGCTATTAAACTCGGATTTCTAATTCAAGACCAAAAAACTACGACAGATACGTCACTGTCAAAATTGACAAAATTTTAATGACATCTGAGTTTGTTTCTTAGCTTGTAAATTATTGCACCAAATGATTTGAATACCTCAAGTGTTACAAGTACAATACCAGATTTTGTACCAAAAATCTCCGATGCTTAAGTTTTTATTATTTCCTCTCGTATTTATGGAATAATAAATATATCCAATTATTTTGTTAAATCATAGAGTTAAAGTTACCAATAAATAAATTATCTTAGTGTGTTTAAAAAAGAAAAGGATTTTACTATTATAAAAATATTTTATTGTAGTGGCAACCTTGTGGTAGGTTTTTGGTCTTGAATTAGAAATCTAGTATAGTTAGTTATTTATACTACGATTGGTAGACACCTGCCTACTGAGTCGGGTTCGAATCCCGGCCGGGGCAAATATTTGTGCAAATATTTGTTCTTGGGTCATGGATGTTATCTATATATGTATTTATATATTATGTATATCGTCGTCTAGTACCCATAGTACAAGCTTTGCTTAGTTTGGGACTAGGTCGATTCGATTTGTGTATGATTGTCCCTTAATATTTATTTATTTATTTTATACTGTTATATCTAACAAAAACTACCTATCACCTTCCTTTCAATACCGTGCGAGCGTGACAGATGATGCTAAGTCGCGCGATAAGTGAAGTCGCGGCAAGTTATGCTAGTACATTTGTGTCTGGTTTTGGCCAAAATTTTGCTCCAAACACACGCCGAGTATATGCAAATTCTAAAATTTTATTTCCTGTCTACCATATCTTGCCACGACTTCGCTCGTCGCGCGACTCTACATCTCCTATCTCGCTCGTCCGGTGTTGAAAGGAAAGTGACAAGTAGTATATGTCGCGCGTCAAAGAGTCGCGTATCGCAGTTATGCTAAAGGTACTGGTCTGGTTTTGATACGTCTAGCAGTTCAAGGGAAGCCAATTTTTATACGTAAATATATCGTGACTAGGCATCCGTGGTGCAGGCTTTTTATACCCAAGCTATTACCGATGTTCCGTAAAAATGGCGTTTTAGGAATTCAATATTCAAGATATAATTTTATTATTTATAATTCACGGAAATTGAAACACGTAAGTATCTTTTTGGCTCGTGTCAATGACAATAAGAAATAAGGGTGAAAAGGTACGCGTTTCAGTTTCCTTCACTGTGCATGTAGATTGTAGGTAGGTAACGTTAATGTGGTGCTGAAATAACTATACTCTAAGATTATGATGTCATTTGAATTATGTAAGGTAAAGGAAATGGAAACGCGTACTTTTTAACCCTTTGAACGCCAGAGCCACTAAAGTGGTCGTGTGCTGTCGTGCCTACCACGCCAACGACCACTAAAGGGGTAATGGCGGACGCTGTCAAAGCAATCCGCTGAAACTATTGGCGTATAAGCCACATTTTGACATGGGAGGAAAAGCGTTCTAAAGGTTAAACTTATTGTCATTGACATACGTGGAAGAGGTACGATTTTCAATTTCCTTTACTAAAAATAATTGGTATCTCAAATTTAGCTACTGACGATTTTCGAATTAATCAAAGGCATATTTTCGTTTAAACGCGTTTATTAACCATAACCATAACGTGATGCTGATTGCTGTCATTGACAAATATTAGGTAGATACTACCTATCTTATTTATGCAACGTTTCACTATGTGTATACCGAAGACATAATAAATATTATATCGACACAATACTGTCTTTAATAGCTTCTACAGCACTACAACTCACCTAATACTTGTGGTTTCGTGTGTTATACTTTTAGGCCCGAACACATGATAGGAAGATTTCAATAATGCACACATCATAGTCCCCTCCCCAAGCAGCCTTCTTTCGACTCTTTCCTATATACGTAGGTACTATAGTAATGCTTGCATTTTTTCTGCTTTGCCTTAAGTTAACTGGTAGAGCCTCACGCCATTAAACCTGCCTTTTGTACGATAAGTTTCTCTTTTGTGCAATAAATATAATATTAATAATGACATTAAACGCGAGTAAATGGATCTGTGTTAATAAATAAGGAAATAAGTAACAGTTTTGAACCCAATAAACTTAAAAAAAAACCAACATGATAATCACTATTTTTCGTATTTTTTACACTCCACTTGGTATTAAATTATAAACAATACAAATTAAAAATCTATAATATTTTAGATGCTTTTGTCTTTGTATATGTTTATAAATTTAAAAAATTAACGACAATAATTACATAATTAATTGAATTAATTGATCAATATTATTTTTTGGTATATTTATGCAAACCAAACATTTGATTTGTTACGGAGAGTCAGTTCACGAAATAACAACTACGATAAATAAATCAATTGACAATTGACCTATAGGTAATATTAACTATAGAATATTAATTTATTTAAGTATGTCATTTATTGTATTAATTAACACCGGTTCGCTTACTCCCCAAACTACCCTATTGTGACGTCACCGAGACAAATGTCCGGGGGCTGACTTTGTATTGTTATAACAATACAAAGTCAGCCGGGATGAGTAAAGGTCTTACCGCCGACGATGAGCGAGAAACGATAAGAACTATAAGCTAGGAAGTTGGCGAGCAGCGAGAAACGAGAAGTGAGTGTGTTCAAGTAACTATACATGACGACTTTAGTAAAATGACCGCTAAGCGAACACCGCTGAGTGCGTTCTATCATGAGTAGTCACCGGCAGTGTGAACAGCCAGCGACCAACTATTAATATATCTGTCTCTTTTACCTACACGGGGACTATATATTTTGTTAGTTTCTTGAGCGAGAAAATAGTCGACAGTGAATCGCTTCCTCGCCCTTGGTGGGGCCCGTGCCGTATCATATAGGTATACTTCCTGACGCGACCATGATATGGCATAGTTTTTTTTTTTATGAGTTATGACAGACTAGTATTTGGCCTCCATCGCACCTGATGACTAGGGGTCGGACGATCGAGTGCAAATGACATAAGGAACAGGACTTATTTCGTAGCTATCACAGTGTAACATATTTTATATTGTCGACAAATTTGTCGATATCGTCGTGGATAAAATGTCTACATCCTTACTTTACCGTTATCAATGATGATGAATTTCGTCTATAAACAGTGGATAAAAACTTTTATTGGGTGTCAACAGTGACCGGAGAATATATAGACATCGCTCTCAGTACAAAAGTGGCTTTCAAAAACGGTCCCGATATTTGACTGACAACTATCCCCTCTACACGAATTTGTCCTGCCAACAGTTTTAAATATTAGCCTATACGAAGTCATCCCTCCTCTTAGAAGTAGTTGTGATTGGTTAGTTAAAGTTTTCATTGGCTAAAATAGACTTGTAAGTGTCAAAGTCCATGCGCGGCGCACGAAAAAGAGTAGTTGTCAAACCTAATATGGGTGCACTAATCGAAAGGAAAGGTAACCAGTTTAGAAAAATATTACCCTAGCTATTATTTTTCTTTCATTCAATTTGGAACATTTTAAAAAATTGCCACTTTTGTGATTTACTACTAAATGTGTAAACAACATTTTTGAAAATCACTATCGAAGGCAAGTTTACTGTCGCAAAATCTCAAATCAAATTAAATTTTGATTTTATATTTAGTTTCGATTTTTTATGAAGACTAAATATATCAAAATGACTGACAAGACAATAAAGCACACATATCGTACAAATTGATACCTTTAGTGGGATAAATCTGGCATTGGTTTGATAATAATCTTAATCATCATCATTGAAACGAACGCTACAGATCCTCGAAGATACTGTAGGAAACTACTGCTGTTCTCTGCGTTCTAGAGAAACTGCATTTGTCCACTTTAATTTTTGCTCACGGTCCTTCGGAAAACTAAAAGTAAATAAATAATAAGAGATGTTTAATTATGAATATGACTAATTACTAATTAACATATACTGTAGATACCGCAGGTAACAGAATATGTGACAATGAAAGGGAAATTTTACTATTTACGTGACAATATAATGTTGTAAAAAACACAAATTTATTGAAATTAATTTACACTCGTGTTCCTTAGAGTCCAAATCGATAACTTTTAACATAAACTCATTTAAACCCATTTTGAGCACTCATCAAAATGCCCATTGATCGGACACTAAAAGCGGTATTTAAATTTTAGCAGATTATAAATTTAAATCTTAGTACGTAAAATATAAACACCTTAAAAGGTAATGCATAATACCATCCCCATACAAATGTCTTCTAAAAATATTTTATATTTTAATAATTCAAAGATTGTTAATTACACGAACCAATGGATCCCGCGTTTTTTATTATTATTGCTAGAGTGGTTTCGACACCATTTCACTGCACATGAAGGCATTTTGAATAAAATTCAGATATTTTAATTTTATACAACCTGACATGTTTTGCCATCGACAGACGCCATCGTATTAAAACTGTCAATTTGGCCTTGGTACAAATGAATCGTTCTAGGTACAAATCGCGTGGGGTCATTTTTGAGCTCTAATGAGATTTCTATGTTTATATGCGTTCACTGGGTGTCAATATATTGTCGCTTGGGTGTCAATATATTGGCTTGTTAACAGAACATAAAGCGAGCGAACTGAATTTGTTTTCTGAAGTGTTTTATACGACAAAAACGTCGAAATATTATCTATACGACAACATCGACAATATAAAATATGTTCCACTCTGATAGCTACTTCATTATGAAATAAGTCCTGTTTCTTATGTCATTTGCACTCGATCGTCCGACCCCTACTGATGACAATAAGGCCTAAGATGGAGCACGCTTGCCTAAAAAATGCCCATTTACTCTCGACTTGAAGCGATGCAAGTTATATTTTACAGGAAAAATGAGCGCAGGAAGAGAAGGCGTAAATATGGTTATTAGTGCCATCATCGTAGCGTATAAATTCAATCACCGAAGTAGTTCTACTAACGTTTCGACCCACTCCAAGTATCTTGGTCGCATATTATTAATTCAGATAATCATTTCAACTATTTTCTTATGTATGTCCGAAATTTCTACAAAACAACATAAATACGAGTAATACGAATCCACAGACTCCTAATATTGCGACGACAAAACTGAAAGGTGAAATGCTAGTAGAATTGTTACAAGGCTTCACTTGTTCACAAACACAGTAGGCCTGATCGTCGCGTTGCAATGCACAATAACTCCTGCAGTTATACTTTGTAATTGCCCTTATTGGTTCTAATATAATATCATTGTCATTTTCTAGGACAGAGGCTTCGAAGATTACTTCTCCCGGTGACATTTCATATGCGATAACATAGTATGTCTTATTATGAATAAAGTCTATATGTGAATGCACTCGTAAGACATTATTTAGCGTTAAGTCGTGGCATTTTGTGCATTCTGCTGTTTTCACGGTTTTTGATATATTTTGTATATATGATACAGCTAGCTGTATACTGCGGTCAACCCGCGGTTCACGCTTGTCCACTTTGGTTAGGTTTTGGCAACTACACCATTTTTCATTCACCCTGGCATTTTCACAAGTTCTATTTTCAAATTTTTCCTCAAATAAACTCGTGCATTCTGGACAACCCTCAGACTTCTCACTAAAATCAGTATCAGAAGATAGCCGTAGAATTGTTTTAAAGGTTTCATGTAAGTCATATGGCGTTGTCAATCTATTCTGATTCAATTGTAAGTTATAATACGCATGTTTGTGTTTTTTTCTGAAGTCCAATGGAACCCATACGAAAAACATCGGAAGTCGTTCTTCATAATATGATTCAACCTGTAATTTCATTTTCCCAAAATTACTTCCATGGTCGCTAAGGAGGAAGATGAAAGTGTTTAGAAGAGCTCCTGTTCTGTTTAATTGTACGAAGAAATTTTTCATATCTTTATCTAACAGCGAAGGTACGTTTTCTGGATTGTGGGTGTAGGAATTTAGCCAAAACATACCAAAGAATTTATTGTTTTTATAAGCATCTGCAAACTGTGTAGCGTACTGGAGAGCATGTATTGCGGACGGTAGTTTTTGAGTGCAGATCAGATATCCTCTCGAAGTCTCACCTGTGAGAAAAAGCGGTCGCAAATAATGATCCGTTGGCTGAATTTTAAAACCGTGGAACGGAGAAAAGGTATCCGGAAGACTGAGAAAATCTTCTCCAAAAGCTGTAATTTTTTCCAAATCATGTCGTTATTGCAGTCACTCATGCCCTTAGCACACTTTTTATCAGAATGGTGTAACAGCATATCTTTTGTTGACATATTTCTTCCGGTTAAAAACGACATTAAATTCGGATAAGTGTTGGAGCTCACCTAGAAATAATTAAATCATTTTATTATATACGATATGACGACGCGGTTGGCGCAGTTTGTAGTGAAACTGCCTAATGAGCCGGCGGTCCTGGGTTCGAATACCGGCAAGGGCAAATATTTGTGTGATGAACTCGAATATTTTTTCCTGGGTCATGGTTGTTATGTCCTCGTATATATGTATTTATATGTTATGTTTATGTATATCGTTGTCTAGTACCTATAGTACTAGCATTGCTTAGTTTTGGGACTAGGTCTTGTGTAAGATTGTTCCTTAAAAATATATATGAAGCGATATAGCGCCACCAGTCGGCCGATCTTGTAGCAATCGTGCATCAGGCTTTTTCTTCAATTCTTTACTAGTTCCTGATTTTTCACCTTCTTCCTTCTTATCGTTTTCACACCATCCATCTATAATTTTATTAGTGTACCTACTCCTAGTCTTCCATATTCATGCCAATCATTCCTAAGGGCCAAAACACAATTACAAGACACGACATCGCATCGTCGTACGATGCGACATCGTGCCACGATGCGACGTCGTGAGATTGTAAAATGAATTTTAATTTTGCATCTTGTCACATGAAGATTAAGTTCATTTTGGATTTATGCATTTCCACGACACGACGTCGCATCGTGGCACGATGTCGGTGTCGTGTCTTGTAATTGTGTTTTGGCCCTAACACTGGCATAGGCATAACCGGCTATATATAGGTAGCAGGCTATTTCTTAAATTGGTTTTAATAGAGAATCTACTGATACAAAAGTGCTGGATAGATACCTCTACATTAATTGATTAAGTTACCTTGTGATACCCTTTGTAATCTAGCCAGTTGTGACGCTTTAAATATCTAACTGTTTCAGGCATGGTGCCTAACATCTTCATTCTAGATACGGTATCCAAACCCATTACTAGAACATTCCAATGCTCTTCAACTTCGCGTGCATTTGTGACGATTTTCTTCAAAATAATGTAAGCATCTTCATAAAAATTCGAGAAATAAGGAAATGTAGTGCAGGACACTTTAATGACTTCTTCCTCTAACTCTACCATAGAGCCAGTTATAAATTTCGTGCATTTTGAATAACTGAAAGACATAATTACTAGTGATCGTCACGGATCGTGCAACACCGCGGGTTTCGTATAGTAATTCTAATCCATACTAATATTATAAATGCGAAAGTGTGTCTGTCTGTCTGTCTGTCTGTCTATCTGTTACCTCTTCACGCTTAAACCGCTGAACCGACTTAGATGAAATTTGGTATGGAGATAGTTTGAGACCCGGGAAAGGACATAGGATACTTTTCATCCCGAATAAATTTAGTGTTCCCGTGGGATGAGCGGGTAACACCGCGGGGGCACAGCTAGTATACATATATGGCGAAAATAGAAAATTTGTTCTCCAACTTGATCTTAAATATATATCGTAATATGCTTATTATGAGTGACTTAACAACATGCGTAATTTTTACTATATACCTAATATAGTTTAATTTTAAGGTAAATACGACGTGACTAGAATCATCTGTACATTGGCACTGTACCACTCAATAATGTATGAAAGTAAAGAAGCTGATCTGAGACACTCCCTTTTCAGCGCCAAAGACGGCAACTAACGTCGACGGAATGCTGTCCCCCGTGGCCCCAGACGCCACGACGTCATTTGCCGCTATACAATGCCATAGGTACTACTATCACTTTGCTGTTAGCTTGGCGTGTGGGACACACTAAGCCTTTGGCCGCGCGGTGGCGGGGGAACGCTGCACGCGGCGGGCAAAAACGACCGCTCCCGAACATTCCCGAACATACCATACAGACGCCGCGGGCGACGACGGGCCGCTGTCGGCCGCGGGCGGCGGTTTAAAACGACCGGGGCCTGTCGACGAGCTGAGCGGGCAAGAGGTTTGGTGGTATCGTATTGGTTTAACTCATTCATCTTTCGTTACATTATAATTTCGTCTCATTCTGTATCAACATACATTTTTTATTAATCTCATTTAGTATTGGTCGCTACATATGACTATCAAAGCTTTGGTAAAATTCTGTGACTCGTCTCTCCGTCAATAAGCCATAATCATTTTCCGTCAGGATATTCCTTGGTCTGATTGACACTTGTTTCTGTAGTTTTTTTTTTAATTAATTTTCCTTTTTACTCGATACGAATAACGAATAAGACTTTTTAAAGAAAATTACAACAATAATGTTACCGAAGAAAATAATAACGGTTAGGGAAGGGAAGAATAAATAACGAGGGAACAGTACCTAATGAATCGAAATAAGAATGAAGCGAAATCGAATTAGGCAAGTCGGTAAGATATCGGTAGATTCTGAGTCCACAGTGCCCATTTTTGTATTTTCTAAGAAGTAATCAATTTATGAAACATGTACTGTCTATTATTGAGAAATTGAAATGAGTTACTTAGTGGAAGAGACCGGGAATGGAAGCCGGTACCGCTGGATTGCCGGTCCAGCGCGTTAACCTTTCCGCCACCCTAACTCCCAAATAACCTTTCGAATTTCTCCTTAATACCTTTTATCCTTATGCTTTACATATTGTGTGTCAACTAATTTCAATTTTTCTTTGAGCTTTGGAAAGGAATGTTAAATTCTTTTGTTATTCCCACTTACATTACTTGTTCGTCTTCTTGCCCAGTTTCGGTAGATCGCTTCACGAATTGGTAACAACAGTAGTACTCTTTATTACGGCTTTGTTTTTTCATCAATGTATCATTTACGAGAAATTGTATTTTGTTATCATGGTCGCTTTTCTTAATAAATACTGCTCGCACGCCGCAAGTTATGTTTTTAGTTATGATCGTTTCTTCGAGTCGCATTGTTTGCATGTAATTTGGGATGTAGCACCCAGGTGTCTTTATTAAGTAGTCAGTTTCTGGAAATAAGCCCACATTCATTATGCACATATTTGTGTCGCGTTTCGAGCTAAAGCAGCTAGTCTAGCATAGTTATGCTACACCCGTCACTCTCTTACACGTACTGCATAGAAAGAAATATTTTATTAGAGGTAATTTTTCCCGCAAGACAGTGTTGCGTGTCACAGTTGTGCTAGAGGCATCTGTAGGTACCTACTGTCAAAATATGTATCAGTAGGCTATTATATGTATATTTTAGCGTGGATGCCGGCAGATATAGCTTCATAGAATGTACATAGGTACATCTCATGAAGCCTCTATAGGCAGTGCCAGATGTATGTACGAATATGAAATGATAATAGTTTTTCACAAATGCTTGCAGATTTAAGTGTGTCATTGGTAAGTAGGCACGTGTTTTGACGAAGCATCTGGTTGATATTTGCCATTTTACTTATATTATAATAATAATAATAATATAATAATATCATTTATTTCAAGTCATAAAAAACTCATACAATACAATTACAAGTAGATTTACTTACTTAACCTTAAATATTAAATATACGTAATATATAAAGCAGGTACTACAGTCATTTACCATTTTCTTCCAAGTGCACGGCTGACCAGTGCTTTAAGATCTTATTACTCGGGTTGACAGTAAACAACGCCAGAATAGACCAGACTCTCAGTGGAGTTCCGTTTGCAAAAATAGCGCACCTCAATCTGACTTCGGATATATATTGTATAGATCCCAGACATCCTACAAACAAATGTTGCCGACCAGTTTTGTGGTCCCCCTCCCCCCAGCCCGGCAATTAAAAATGGCATACAAATTTAAAAAAAAAAATAACAAGCCATGCCGTGTGGGGTATCAAATGGAAGGGCTTATTGAGTAGATCACGAATATATAGCACACTATAACATTTCTTACACTTTCTCTAAGATTTTTTTGAAATTTTACTAAAATGCTCCATTTTCGAGTTAACTTTAAACCACTATAGATTGAAAAATGATGAATATATTTTTATAATTATTATATTTAATAACGAACAATAGTCCATTGTTTACGCACTAACAGTTCGTACAGTGAAAAAGTTGCACGGGGGACCGGGGGGAGCAATCAAAGATGGCGAGTTTCGATATTTCAATATATTACTTAAAAATTCGTACTCTCAACAGTTTGATTTTGTTACAAGTTTTTACAATTCTTATTTACACAATTGAGGGATCACGAAAGAAAAACCGTTTTCTTGGGTGCCATTTAGCTGCACGAAGTCTTGGCGAAACTCGCCATCTTTGATTGCTCCCCCCGCTCCCCCGTGCAACTTTTTTACTGTACAAACTATTGGTGCGTAAACAATGGACTATTGTTAGTTATTAAAAATAATAATTATAAAAATATATTCATCAGTTTTCAATCTATAGTGGTTTAAAGTTAACTCGAAAATGGAGCATTTTAGTAAAATTTCAAAAAAATCTTAGAGAAAGTGTAAGAAATGTTATAGTGTGCTATATATTCGTGATCTACTCAATAAGCCCTTCCATTTGATACCCCACACGGCATGGCTTATTGACTTTTTTTTTTAAATTTGTATGCCATTTTTAATTGCCGGGCTGGGGGGAGGGGGACCACAAAACTGGTCGGCAACATTTGTTTGTAGGATGTCTGGGATCTATACAATATATATCAGAAGTCAGATTGAGGTGCGCTATTTTTGCAAACGAACATCTCCTTGTAGCCTGCACTAGAACATCAATTTGCTGCGAGTTTTGCCATACGTTTGTCCATACCGAAGCTATGCGGGACCGCATGATTGCATAAAAATCAGGTACTCCCGCATCAGCGAACATGGTCTTAGCACTGCAGTAACGAGGTTGTTTCATGAGTATTCTAAATGCATCGTTATACTGAACCCGGAGCGCGTTGTAAGAACGTTTGGTGTAGTTAAACCATAGTGAACACGTATAAAAGCACTGGCAGAATGCCCTAAACAGCGTGATTTTTACGTCAGTCGTGCACTTGGAGAATCTTCGCGCCAACATGTTACAGCGGACCGCGAGCGCGCGCCGCTCCCGCTCCATGTCCATGTCGTCGCGAAGGTTCTCCGTTAGAAAATGGCCTAAATACTTAAAAGACGATACTACCCGAACCGGCGAACCATTCAAATAAACTGGCGGAACTACCTCCGGACCCTTGCCGTATCTAAAAACTAGCAGTTCAGTCTTTAAAATATTATATTTTAAATAATGCCGCTTCGAGAATGCTTCGCAGATAGTTAGCAATTTCTGAATGCCCTGACTTGAGGGGCTGAGAAGCACCATGTCATCGGCATAGCTCAGGTTGTTAACGCATACATTAGCAACATGGCAACCCGTTCTGGTACCTCTCAGCTCCTCAATCAGGTCATTGACGTAAAGGGAAAACAGGTCCGGAGAAGTTATGCCCCCTTGACGTACACCGCACTCTAGCCTATAATCGTTAGAGAGGGTGTCGCCCCATTTCACATTATTTGTTTGGTTTTCGTACCAGTACCTAAGGATATTGACCGTGTCTACCGGCACGTTTGATCCCAGAAGCTTAGTCCACAACAGGTTGTAGTTAACTGTGTCAAAGGCACGGCTCAAGTCTAGAAAACATGCATACACAGATGTATGTTTACTAACGTAATAGTTAACAACCGTTTTGAGACTAAGTATTGCGGACTCAGTCGATAGGCCGGTACGAAAACCAAACTGCGCGTCGTTCAACTTTATATTTTTCGTCAGTTCGGGCTGCAACAACCTCTCAAATATTTTTCCAATTATTGTGCCCAGGGATATTGGCCTATAGTTTTTTAGGTCAGACAGATCACCGGTTTTATTTTTGACTATAGGAACGACTATAGTTTTCATTAAAGCTTCAGGTAGGTAACTATACTGGATACACGCGTTAAATAAAATAGCCAGTACTCTCGGCATTTCTTCGCTAGCATAAAGTATATGCTCCACGCTCAGCCCGTCGTGCCCCGGAGACTTGCCTCTCTTCATACCTTTCACAACATCCGCGACGTCCTCTGGTGTAAATTGACGCATCTCGGTTAGGGTAGGGATGGTCTCAGAGACAGGGCGGGGGGGAGCGGGCGCATTGTCCACACAGCCAGCTGGCGGGTCGACTCTAAAGTGACGCGCAAACTGGTCGGCTATTTCTTTGGGATCGTTAATGTTATTTATAGTTGAAGGTAATTTCGATTTGTAATCTAACGCTTTCGTATTTTTCCAAAACTTTGAAAAAATTTTACATTTCCTATTTATTGCTAAAATATTCATTTTAATCGACTCTTCATTATTCTGGCACCATTTTAATTTGTTTTTGAAAATTTTCCGACTTTCTGCCATGCTATTGTAAATATCTCCCGAGCGCGGTTTCCCATGATCAACCCAGTGCCTAAAATACATTCTAGCGACGAGATGGCTCTGCCTGACGTGGTAGTTCCAACCAGCGACCTGTCTGCCTTTTTCCCGCGCACCTGCATGCAGACAGCAGCTCATGGTAGCAGCAGTCTGCATAATATCGATTATATCGTTATATAAATTGGAAATCATTAATTTACTATCTGAATTCGGTTTATTTTTACAATAATCAATACATTTTAGATGTTCATAACAATATTCACCGTATTCATTTATTTGTTCAATATCCCTTTGACCCCACAACACATTTTTTAGATGATTAACAGTATGATTAGTCGCCGTAACGTTAGAAATAACCTTCAAGTTTAGGCGAATGAATAACGGAAAATGATCTGACCAGGAAACATCATTACCGACCCACACAGATTGTACCGTCGTCCATGCCGCCTTGGTGGTTACACAGTGGTCTAGCCATCGACGAGAGCCATTTGCTTCGCTTAAGTAGGTATAGGTATCAGAGTTGATACCTAAGATATTTATGTCTGCACATTCCCATTGCTGCTCAGAACAAAAACTACTTAACTCCTGTCCAAAAGCAGCCTTAGGATGTGCGTTAAAATCACCTATGACATAGGCAGCCGCAACATCACTCTCCTCGATGGCAGCGCTTACATTAGCCAGACAGCTCGTGAAGTCCATTAAGTTATCAGGACTGTCGCAGGGCATGTACACATTAAAAATACTAAAACTTATATTATTATAATCAATTTTTATTGCTAATATTCTATCGTTGTCGCACTCTATTCTTGTTACGTTGGAGAAAACCGAGGTTCGATGTAATATGGCCAAACCACCGTATGGTCTTCCACGCAGCACCCCAGCCGACGTGTCCACGGAGGTTGTAGCGCACCCGCTGAACTTGTCATCGATAGTGTGCACAATACTCAAATCGTGTCCCAGGAGCCAGGTCTCTTGTAATAGGACGATGTCAGCGCCACGACAAAGTTGACGAACATGTTCAATAGATCTCTTAACCACTAGATTGCTTTTGGTAACTACGGCTACCTGTCACCGCTCTTATTTTATTACATAAATAGAGTCCAACTCAAAATTCGAAGCAATTGAGTGGTTAAGAGACCTGCAGTTAAACGAAACCATTACAATCCCGTTCAGCGTATTAACTTGATGTTTTGAACTATCCATAATGTTTATAATTAATTAAGATAGCATTCTACGCAGCGCGCACTGGGCGGTCAACAAATAGCCTGTATTTCACTAGCGCGGGCCAAAAGTCACTTGACAGGAAAGTCGATACTTTATTTCTAGGTATTATCACTTTAAACGAATTAAAACTGGTTTCCCATTTAGGTACTAATACCTGGACGTTAATACATGATTCACCCATTTCATGTATATGCGCTTTTATATCGTCGACAGTTGTAGACTTTTTTAGCCTGGATACGTAAACAGCTGATGTTAGGTCTGCAGCCTGTATCTTGCAGGTATTCGTAGACGTTCCACAGAGAACGAATATTGATGTTAATTGCGTAAGTAGTTCTAATGTCGTATCTGATGGCGATTTCAAACAGTATGAAGATTCCCTTACGTAGGAGAGGTCATAAATGACCAAAATTTTCATAACGTAATGAATGAATGACCCATTAAGCTTTGATTTGATGAAAAATCAATACCTTTAAACTCATATGTCTCCAGAACTCTTCGTTTCAATTCAGAGTTCGACTTCGTTCCATTAAAGATGAAATCTCTGAAGCAGAATAAAGAAACTAATATCCAACAGCCTATCCAGCAGGCTGGTCGCCTTCGTCTTTTTGAGCAGCTTCGCCATGCCACAACCATCTGTCTCTAAGGAAAATAATCGTAGTTGGTATCTTGCCAAGCCAAGCCGTATTCGTTCATAAGTGATGTCGTATTCGTTTATGTTTCATTTATCCACTAAATCAACTCAACAATCTAGTACCTACTCTTAATTAAGTACTTATTTAAAAATCTGAATTTTTCTTTCACTGATATTTTAGATCTGGTAAAGATTTGATCGATATTTTCACAGTTGGCTTATACCTATTGGTTGGCAGTGGCGTGCACTCCATATAGGCACAAAGGCACTGCCTACCCTAACAAATTAATACACACAACATTCTGTTTTCCTTTAATTTTATAATAAAGCCAATAACAGTTTTGTCACTATAACAATTGGCACAATAGAAAAATAAATTCGCCACATTCCCGTCGTGTCACGCGCCGAACGTGGTAAACGCAAGACGTACTTTTGCAAAAGTCCGCCTTGAATGCTATAAAATACAAACACATGCTTACAGAACGCACACAGCGACACGCGTAAAACTTCATACAAAAATGATCTCAACTCCGACCGCCTGGCCTGGAGGACGATACGTTGGTGTAGAAGATATCGTTCGGCAGAATGGAAATAAACGTATTCCATTGCGCATTTAGTAATGCTTACACGATTATACGCCGACGCTCAGCACGCAATGTATTTGCTACGATATCTTTTTACGAATATATTTATCTCTTTCTCGCAACCCATTCGATTCACCTGTTTCGGTCTGATTTTACGCGGCCAAATTTGGAAGGGATTTTTCGCTAGGATTACGTATCTAATAAGAATGTAAACCAATTTAGCGCCTTTTAGGTTAGTCCGCCGGCCATTTTTTTTAATTTGTTGTTTGTTTTGGTTCGACAGGCGCGTTTGTTTTGAATTGTAAAGTGAAAATACAAGTGATAAGTGTTGTGTTGTGTGATTTAGCATTTTAAAATCAAAATCGGAAGTGATTTTTAGTTCCATTGATGCGTGTGATCAAAATGGATTTTTCGTGTGAGTCGTGTGCTGGCCTTGTGTGCTTAAACAAAATAGCAAACGGTAATTTTGGGCAATTACCTTTCGCGTCAAAGTTAAATGTCCTTCAAAAAGGAAGATGCATGCCGGAGTTGCCGGATTTGCAACAAAAAACTGGGAATGTAACACGAAAATTTCACATTATAGACAATACGATACTTTTAAGTGTTTGACTGGCTGTTCGCACAAAAGTAGGTTGTTTTGTTTCCCGTGTTTGTTATTTTCTAACTTAAAGACGGTCTGGGTAGATACTGGATTTGCAGACATGAAAAGATAGAAGTTAAATCGGGTATGTGTTTTTTTTTACCATTTCTTCTTTACTGCCTACCCTAGCCTAAAAACCTGTGCACGCCACTGTTGGTTGGGGATCTTTTTTAAGGAAGATTTACGAGAGCAATATTTTTTAAGGATGATTCTACGGCCGTTTAGCCATTGACCCTAGTCTTAACTATTTAAAAAATGGGGCCTAGTACTGGAAGAATGAGCTAAGTACGCCAAGCAGCAGAGTTCCATATAACGAAATACTGTAGTTCTTGTCATAACTGATCGAATTAGAATCAAGATGCTTCTAAGTAATTCTTATAATCAGTTATGACAATAACTTCTTCCAGTTCTAGGCACTGACGTCGGCGGTTGAAGCGTCTGTCTAAACAGGTCGACCTTTAATGTTCTAGAGCTGAATAAATGTTTAGTATTTAGATACCTACCTACTTAACCAATTAAAATAGTGTTAGTAAACTGACCAGTAAGTTTGTGATTGAAACAAGATCGATTTGGTTGAATACCACTTAGTAATTGAGTTAAATGCGCCAGAGAGCTTTTAATACATAAAACTATATACTTAAACGACTTTTCATAAAATTAAGTGTCACATTGGCAGAATATGGGCAGAATTCACCACAGATCTTTTTCAATTGATCTATTTTCGGATGGCTAAAGACTACTAGAGAATACAGAAAAAAAGATTTAGATACGTACCTAAACCTCTTTTAACAAAGCCATAATTATTACAGTTTGCTCCCTGCAGACCATCTGCAGACTTGTAGTAAAATGCTATAATTACCTACTGGCTTATTTAAACTCATGCACAGCAAGTGAAGGAAGGATCAGTAAGAAGAAAGAAATAATAAAAAATTTCAATATATACATTTTAATTCAACGTTTTTTACAATGTTTTAACCGTTCACATACACAGTATGCTCGATCGTTAGGGTTAACTACGCAGTTGCCTTTGCTGTTATATCGTGAAATAGTCTGTGTTGGTTGTATGATGTGGAATTCGTAGTTATTTTCTTGGACAGAGGCCTCGTAAGCTATATTGCCCGGCGACATTTCAAAAGCGATAACATAGTTTGTCGTATTATGAACAAAATCTACATGTGAATGAGATCGTAAGACTTTATTAAGTGTAAACTTGCAGCATTTTGTACATTTTTTGGTATTTACGGATTTGGATACGTCCTGTATATGCGATACGGCCAGTTTGATGCTGCGCGCGACTCCCGGCGCACCATTATCTGCTTTAGTTAAATTGTGACAACTACACCATTTTTCATCCACCCCGGCTTCAACACAGGTTCTGTCCTGAGATTTTTCCTCAAACAAACTGGTGCATTCAGGGCAAGCTTCTGCTCTTTCGCCTATATCGGTGGCAGAAGATAGCTGTAGTATACTTCGAAAGGTTTCATGTAAGTCGTAGGGCGTTGTCAACCTATTCTGATTCAGTTGTAAGTTATAATACGCTTGTTTATACTTATTTCTAAAGTCCAGTGGGACCCACATAAAAAACATCGGAAGCCGTTCTTCATAATACGATTCCACTGGTAATCTCATATTCCCAAAGCGAATACCGTGGTCGCTAAGGAAGAAGATGAAAGTGTTTTGAAAAACTCCTGTTTTGTTTAAATTTACGAAGAATTTTTTTATATCTTCATCTATCAGCGAAGGTACGTTGTCCAGGTTATGACTGTAGGAATTTAGCCAAAACATACCAAAGAATTTGTTGTTTTTATATGCATCTACAAACTGTGTGGCGTACTGAAGAGCATGAACTGCGGAGGGTAGTTTTTGAGTGCAGATCACATTTCCACTCCCAGTCTCGCCTGTGAGGAAAAGCGGCCGCATGTAGTGATCCGTAGGTGGGATTTTAAAGCCTTTGTATGGAGTAAAAGTATCTGGAAGACGAAGAAAGTCTTCACCAAAAGCTGTAATGTATCCAGAGTTCTGGAATTTGCTCCAAATCATGGCGTCATTGCATTCACTCATGCCCCTTGCGCACTTATGATATACTGTGGACATATTTCTTCCAGTCAAAAACGCCATTAAATTCGGATAAGTGTTAAATCCTACCTGGAAATAATTAAATTATATTTAAGCATATTTCGCATCCAAATAGTCAAAATGTATCTTCATTGTCGTGTCTGATAATTTGGCAAATGGTAATAATTCATTTTCTCCTGCTCGAAAAGTAGGTATGTTATTTTAACGTTGCGGCGCGGCCGGTGCAGGGCTAAAGTAGCCGTTTTAAACCCTACGGTTTAAATTGGAACCATTTAAAAATTTCAATGAAAATGAAGACGAAAACGGACGAATAATTAAAATCAAACTAATCTGTTCAGATCGGCTAAAACTATTGTTCCGCTGGTAGCCCTTTATATAGAAATAGCGAAACGCCTACTAAAATGAGGGACTCTTTATGATTTAACGTTGCCAGGTGTTTTTCTAATCTTACAATGCCTATGCCCGCCATATCATTGTTTAAAAAATCTGTGAGCTTTCGCGTATGATGACGTAACAATCGATAAAATAATACTCAGATATATTTATCCTCGCTCAGTTCGCTCGTCCAAATAATCACTTCGTATAATATTGGCTTATTTTATTCCATTGTTGTCAAACAATGTGCTATTAAAAAAGAACAGAAAGGATCCAATGACATTTCTTTAAATAATACTTATTACAAGCTTTTATTTAACTTGCATTGTATGTTTAAAGTAGGTATGTTTGTTCGGGTGAAATCTTGCAACTCAATTTTGAAGCAGATATCGTCAACAGATTGAGCTGAAATTTTGCATACTTTCTTAACTTTGATGACAATACAATAATAAGGTACCATGGGGCTGATCTGATGATGGAGCCGGAAGGTGGCCATAGGAACTCTATAATAGAAAAAGCAAACCTACCGAGCTTGGGCTCTTTAGAATCGTCTCAGTGAGCATTTGATGGATATCCAAAGAAAAGTACAGTCGGCTAAAAAGCTTGCCACTAAAATGTAATTTTTGACAGAAACTTATTTTATTCATTGACTGCAAATGGTAAGTATTATTATTATTATACCTTCTGATATCCTTTGTAGTCTAGCCAGCCGTGTTGATTAAAATACTGGCCGCTTTCAGGCATGGCGTTTAACATTCTCGCTCGTGACATGGTGTCCATACCCAGTACTAGAACATTCCAATGCCCCCCAACATCAGCTTTTTTTCCGTCGATTTGCTTCAAAATTATGTAAGCATCTTTATAAAAATTCTTGTTTCTAGTCCTCCCAGAAACAACTGTAGTGCAGGACACTTTTATCACTTCTTCTTTCAAGTCTGTGATTGTTCCGCTTTCAAATTTCGTGCATTTGGAATAACTGAAATGACACCATATCCTTCATAATCATAATAGATAGGCAGATACAACCCGTTTACTATAAGCTTGAACCTTCTTTTTAGATCTTTGGGCGTTGCATACAAATGAAGTCCAAACTTGTAGTAAACGGTTTGCACTTAAAGTTTGTTTTTACAATAAGCATTCAATACCTTAATGATGGATTGAAATTCAATCAGCAATACACCTCTGACACTAGATACCTACTTACGTTACTTGATTGTCTTCGTGCCCAGTCATGGTTGATCGCTTCGCATATTGGTAACAACATTCATACTTTTGACTAGGGTTTTGTTTTCTTAATAATGTTTCATTTACGAAGAATTTTATATCGTTGTTTTCAATTTTCTCAATAAAGACTGCTCGCACGCCACAAGTTACTTTATGAGCTGTCGCTTCCACAAACCGTAAGGTTTTTATGTAGTTTGGGATATAGCATCCCGCTGTGTTTATCAGGTAGTCTTCAGTTCCTGTAATTAAATTTTAGCTCCTGTAATTCGCTGGGACACTTTACAAAATTTGATAAAGGCCATGCGAGGATAAGCTAAGCCGCTTAGGTTTGTAATTTTTTTGATGATGTGGCTTTCTATTAGTAACAAGTGTATGTAAAATGTCAGGTCCCCAAACTTTATAATAATTTGTAAAAAAAAAATATGATCTTTATCCATTTTTTTTTCTTGCTAGCCGATTTTGGCTTGCCTCACGTATAGTCTCTGGGGGCAGATTCACTTAGCTTATCCTGGCATGGCCTTTATATATTATTGCTTGAATGTGTAGCTTTTATACGAAAAAATGTGATATATAAAGGGTGGGCCCTGTAACAGGAGCAATAAATTAAAACATAGATTCGTCCCTTGAAACTAAACAACATTTGTTAAGCGACTTCTGAAAATAACATTTTGTAGAATAAAGTTTGGACAAAGAAGCAATGTATTGCGAAATGTCCGATATTAGTAGAGTGACAGCTATGTCAATGCTCAGGGAATGTCAACGTTGGACGACGTACATTGAATATACTATTTAATTTGTTTGAAATAAATAAATTTTTGAAAACTGTTTTTTTTTTAAAGTTGCTGAACAAATGTTGTTCAGTTTAACGAGTAAAATCTATGTTTTAATTTTTTGCTTATGTTACAGGACCCACATTGTATATTTTTATAAGCTTTACCAAGATGATGATGTGACATCGACGCCGTTGCAAGGGGAAATTTTGAAAGGTCAAATGAAGTTTCCCAGGGATCATCAATTGCCGGCCGAGGTATAGAGTTATTTAAATATAAAATAAATAAATATTAAGGGACAATCTTACAAAAATCGATCCAGTCCCAACTAAGCAAAGCTTGTACTATGGGGTACTAGACGACGATATACATAATATATAAATACATATATAGATAACATCCAGGACCCAGGAACAAATATTCGAGTTCATCACACAAATATTTGCCCTGGCCGGGATTCCAACCCAGGACCGCTCAGTAGGCAGCTGCACTACAGACCGAGCCAAACGCATCGTCAAAAGTTGAAATATAAATACCTATCTACTCTAGGGTTAGGGCTGCTCGTGCTGCGCTGCTGATGTGATGACAGCCAATCTAGGAGACTTCTATTTTGTGGCCTGTGGTCTCGCTAATATTGCAGTGGTTACATGATTTCTTAAACAATAAGTTACCTTTATATCTCAGCAATATGGAATTTTCAGATTTTTTGCGTCTAAAAGTTTGACGCTCGTTTCCATACGATCGCATGGAATAGAAATTACTGTAGTAGCATAAAGAGAAGACTATCCAAACGCCTATCAGAAGGCCACCCACTGTTTTAGTCGGTTGTGCCATGTCGTAACATTATCTGAAAGAAAAGAAGAGCAATTGGTGAATAACAGAAAAAAGGTCAAGTGCAGATCGCACTCGAGCACTGAGGGTTCCGTAGGAATTATGAAAGCACCGCATATTGCTCTAACGAAAAAATAAATTGTACTGAGCAAAAAACTTAACTTTACTATTGAAAACCCGTTTTTGGGGTACCTAACCTCACAAGGAAAAACAGGACCCTTATAAGATCACTTTGTTGTCCGTCCGTCCGTCCGTCTGTCAAGACCCTTTATCTCGGGAACGCGTAAAGGTATCGAGGTGAAATTAAAACCATATACTTAGGTTTACAGGCCCTTGAAGCTATAAAAAAGTCAAACATCTAAGTTTATGCCACAAAAAAAGGATATTTCGACACTCAAGGGAATCAAAATTTATAGGGTACTTTCCGTTGGCCTAGAACTATGAAATTTGGCAAGTAGTCTTATGCTACAAGCATTGGAAAAAATCTGAAAACTATACATTTGTGATTTTGGAACCATCTAAGGCGCTAGCCTTAGATGTACTCCTACAACTGTACACTTGTACAGTTGTAGGAGTACATTTCGATAATCAAAAAGATAAATATTAAAGGACTTTTACTCATTACAAAACAAGTATTATTGGGGCAATTCTGTGGATGTACAGTCAACCTTTTTACTGCAGAAAAGGTGTCTTAGGACGATATATCGGATGCGCAGTGATGAGTCTCTTCGAAACGTTTTCCGAGAAAAACGCTTCCTAACTCTGACTTGTATATACGTGCTAGAAATATGTTTATTTATTAAAAATCAACCGAAATATTTTCCGAAGAGATCTTCTAAATGTAATGTTCGATCTCTATACAAATTTGATATCAAACTCCCCAAAATTGATAATGCAATTTATAAGAAGAGTGCTTTTGTATCAGCCATTCGCATTTTTAACAATCTTCCTGCTGATATTAAAGGTATAGAAGATAGCAGTTTTAAAAGGAAGCTAAAGGGCTGGTTATTAGATAAGTCATTTTATAACTGAAATGAATTTTATGATTGTTAAATTTTAATTAATTTTATGATAGTTATTAAGGCCATCAAACATTGTATGCCCGGAGGGGTAACTGTTGGAACTTATATTTAATGACACCACCATGTACCTACACAGTATTATACAATAAAGATTTTCTATTCTATTCTATTCTATTCTATAGTAATACCCTGTAGTTATGTAGGTACATACAAGTAGGTACTTGTAATATAAATTGAGAAAGTGATAACGATAGTTTCTCCAATGTAAACGTTGTTACGCGTCATTCGTCTAACAATCCCTATAAAGCCATGACATCATTTGCATAGTTATCACACCCATGCGAAAGGTTCAATACATTATTGCGTAGGGGGAGGGAGTATGTGCACTATATCTGTACTACGGGTACTTGATGACGATATGTACATAATGAGTAATTATTTTTATTAAAGCAGTAACGTCTGCTAACGTAAACCAAATGTTTACAATGAAGATAAAATTAAAAAATTTAATGGTTCAGACAGGATTCGAACCTGCGTTTCCAACGGCTTTCCGGGCTAACACGGGCGTCCTACCAACTGGACCACCGAACCAGATGTCAGAGCCATTGAATCTTTCAACCAGTTGCTTCAACATGCCTTAGGGTAAAGATTTAGACTTTATAGTCGGCACCATAGTCTCAAATTTGTTGAGAATCGATAGTAACGATGTGCTACACCCAAATTAATTATATCTATTAAAGCAGTAACGTCTGCTAACGTAAACCAAATGTAAAAAATTTCGCTTCATTTGTAAACATAATGAGTAATAATTATATATTAAAGCATTGATACAAAGATCAACGCTTAAAGAAAAATTGAAATGGAGGAAGAGACTGGGAATCGAACCCGGTACCTCTGGATTGCCGGTCCAGCGCTTTAACCTTTCCGCCACCCTAACTCCCAAGCAACCCATCGAATCTTAACCTTTGATCTTTGTATCAATGGTTTATTAAAAATAGTGGTGTGTAATACCCTCATTAAAATAAGACATTACATGTTTCATAAATTTATAATAATTATATATATTAAACACATAAATCATCACAGAAAACATGACCAATTATTAGAGTATCAATAAATATTCGAGTTCATCACACAAATATTTACCCTTGGGCCTTGCCGCGATTCGAACCCAGGATCTCTGGCTCAACAGGCAGGTGCACTACCACTGCGCCAACCGTACCGTCAAACATAACCGCAGTGTTTAAATTTAGATAATGCATGAAATGCTGCCAGTACGGTACCTAAAAACTTTTGGGACTGGCGAGAATCGAATCCCTCTTATTTTATAAAAGCGAAAGTTTGCTTGTCTGTATATTATGTTTCTTACTCCTTCACGCCAAAACAAAGATAATATATTTATAACCTAATTTAATACATAAGCTACTTGATATCCCGTAAAAAAAGCTTGATTCCTTTAGGATAGCGTGTATATGTTTCAAAGCGAGGAAAGCCGCGGCCAAAAGCTAATACTTATGTAATTAATACGTCAAATATCTAGCTTAAGTACCTATATACAACATAACACGTTAAACCGCCTTTAGTTCATCTCTGAAATAATAATACACTGCTCCATCAAGCAGATTGTCCAGCTTGACTAAAGAAAACGAAACCAAGGACAAATAGACCTGTGACGATGAATAGTTGATATGTGTCAAAAGTTCATATTATAGCGGCGATCACACTAATATTATAAAGGCGAAAGTTTGTGTGTTTGTATGTTAATAGTCACTTCTTCACGCTCTATCGGCTGGACCATTTTTATGAAATTTGGTATGGAGGTAACTGACACCCTGGGTTAACACAAGGTTACTTTTTATCCCGAAAAATATTTAGTATTCCCGTGGGATTATCGGGTAACTCCGCAGGGCGCAGCTAGTCGTATATAAAAGTATTTACCATTTTCTTGAAAAACAGTGTAATATACAAGTTACTTTTTTTTTTAACTTTTTGCTTCTAATGTCCCCATTGATTACGACTACGAGTCGGAAATATAGCCGTACAATGTTAATCGGACTATCGGAGCCGGAAGGTTGTTTCCTGTTCTATTAACCCTTCGACGGGCAACCACAATTTTTCGCAATAGATAATATCGCCTGGTCACAACAAATACTCACAAAATTTTTTGTCACTACCCTTCAAAACTACACATCTAGTTTGTAGGTTGGCACTGAGATACGAGCATGGTACGTATATTAATATATTAGACTATGGATACGAGCTTTGTTTTAAGTAGGTATTTGTTACTTGGTGAGTTTTGGTTGTCATCGGACGATATACGTGAAATTTTAACAGTATTTGCATGAATTGGGGTGTACCGTTTTTTTTCAAAACCGTTAATTCGATTATGACTGACGAGCTGGGTTCTTTCTGAACCATTTCTAGTTATTGAAAAAAATTTCAAAAATTTCGTAAAAAAGATACTACCCAATTTTCCACTTGACCTTCAGTAACCGGGGTTTTACTACGTCACCGTAGTTTGGAAAGGTACAGGTGGTGTTATCTGTGGTTACCCCAATGCTCGGTCCAAATTATACTAACGGTTATTATAATTATTATCTTACTGCTATTATACTGCCCTTTCCTTCAATAATTATGATAATTCTTTAATATTATAATGTTGAAGTTGTGAATCAAACATTCAAGAATATTTTAAATACTTGATTGCGCTGGCAATTGAAACTAAATTGAACACAAATTATCACAGATTTTATGTTTGGACCGGTAAATATTTCGTCTGACAGTAACAATGACAACTATTTATTTACATTTTCAATATTTACATCGGGATTTTCTAGAAATGGTATTGAACATATACAAGCATGGTTTATTATTCTTTATAAAGTGAATCAGATTATTTATTAAAAACTGACATTTGCAAAAACCAGGAGCTGCCATTCCAGGATTAATATATATGTATATATTTACATCGTCTCTTAACTCGTGTAACTTACGTTCAACAAGAAAAAGAGTTTTATTAAACACTTACGAGATGATGAGTGGAAATAAAAATAACATCGGTTATAAAAAATTAGGATGCAGACTAATATCTCGAGAAATAGTTCAAGCGATTTTACCTATATTGTTTATATTTCTTGTCAATTAACTGCGATTAACAAAGACTGCGTGAATGCACCAAACCGAGCTTTGAAGGAGAAATGCATCGGTGGTTATTAAAAATGCTGATTTAATAAGAAGGTAATCATCTCAAAACATTTGAGGTTTGTTTTATATTTGTATCTAAAAATTACGTGTGTTTTACTTTTAGGCGTATGACCAAAACCAAAACTTTGATGGTATGTTGGATCCCAAGAAAATCTTAAACGTGCCCTTCGACACCTTCGATACTTTCAGAGACATGAATCTCGATCAGATCCACTACAAGTACACAAGGAAGGTTCGATCGAGGATTTTTTTCTTGAAAATGTCACAAATATTATTTACTTTCAATAAAAAAACTGTTATAATAACATGAGTTTAATTTTTTCTGCTACATTATACATTCATTAAAGTTACGACACAGCATATACATCATCCAAAAACTTTACTTCATATATAGGAATGAAATAGAACTATGATGTAATTCACACTTAGTAGTTTGTACATTTTTGTCAATTTAATCTTCCGGATCCATTTACTAGCAAGTTTTCTATCTTTAATGTTGTTAGACGTGATGAGATTTTCCTAGGAATCTTGACAGCAATATTTTCGTCCTTAAACATAATTCTGCATAGTGAATCCTTTGACTGTTTTAAAGTATTAACAATAATCTGCTCCATGAAGCTTGTTGGGATGTTGAATTTTTAGGTTTTAGGACTGTTATTTCCATTTTATCTAGTATCACACAAATACTTTTATCGTATTCCAAGTCAAATATTTGTTGGTACGGTCAAAGCATAGCCATGGAGACTAGCCTGGCGTGAAAAATAAGTCCAAAATTAAGACAGAGCTATCGAAAAGCAGCACATATAACTTGTAGTAAAATAATGAAAACAAACTTGAAAACGATTACATTTTTTGTTGGTTATTTACAAACTGTCACCTGACAGTTCTTGGACAAGATATCGAATATATTTTTTTTGGGATTTTCATGGCCAGTTTCACAACTTCAGAAATGCGTAGGTTTACCAGTGACATAGTAAAAAATACAAATAAGAGTGCGCTGAATAGCGTTTTTTTACTATCCTCAAACACACGCGGAAATCATGACGTCATCTTGTGAGCTTATTAAAATAATTAATAAAAAAATTAATACTTATTCTAATGAAGAGTTAATGAAATTGGTATTATAAAATGGCCTATTTCATCGACTAAAAATATAAAAAGGGGGGGTAATTTTTTTTGGGATACCCCAATTGTTTAAAGGGGTGGAATAGCAGACGTAGTGGCCAAGATTTAAGGTATGCTTCAGTGGTTTGGGCCTGTTGAGAGGATGAGCGAAAGTAGACAAAGATAATAATTATGCCAAGGAGATGAATGAAAGAGTTGGAAGAGGGTGGCGGGAGAGGTTGATACTGAAGAACGGCGGGGCGAGGAATATCGACAACCGACGAGCGTGTATGAAAAGATGCAATGGATGTGCGCGAAGCGAATGCAGCTTGTTAGTGTGTACCTACCTAATTAAGTATCTTAGAATCTGGCACTCGGTCACTGCTTACCCAGTGGGAGTGGTATACAGGCGTTAGTATATGTTATGTTAGCCGCAGGGGCAAAATTCGTCATTTCGAATGACATACGTCTCCGACCGAAATACCCTTTCGCAGTGAAATGGTAAAATTTGGTCAAATCCCTAAGGAATTTGATAAAACCACAGCAGGTGACAAGCAACCGAGTTTTGTTATTTGCTTTGCAAGCAAAATCAGCTTGACAATGATATTTTGTCATTTTGCCTAGGGAAATGGCAATGCAAGTTGAGACCACTAGCTTGTTTTGTCATTTCACTAAGTTTGGAGATTTGATCAAATCCCTGAAATTTTCCAGTAAGATGGCTACACAAATTTAGTTACCAATCGGATTTCGTCATTTGACATTTCACTAAACTAGTTTAGCGATTTGATCAAATTCCTAGATTTGTTTAGTGAAATAACCAAATTCAGCTGCAATTTTGTCATCTGCCGTGGATTATCCCTGATTTTACCATTTCACTGCGACATCACCACTGAGTATTGAGTAAGATACCAATAAATCGTATCCGCCAATATGCTATGTTGTTTTTGTGAAACATCCCTTCAATTACTTAAGATAATTGTATGTATTGTAAATGCTTAATTATTTATTGATTTAATCTTGATTGCACAATAGAAAACTTATCGTACAAAGGGCGGACTTAATGCCATGAGGCATTCCCTACCAGTCAACCTTAGGCTAAAGCAGAAAAATTGTAGGCGGTAATTATATAATTCAGTAAGATTAGCTGAAAATTTGGCAAAATGAAAGGACAACTTTTATCTATCAGGATATGTAGGTTATAGAGCCAAGTTTAATTTTATCTACTCTCCCCCCCTCTCAGGGGTGAGCGTCACCCCCCCGCGCCCTCGAATGTGTCCCGGAGCGCGGTATTTTCCACTTTAGAAGAAAACCGTGTACGATACATACAAAGTGTATAGGAGCGAAATAATCCTGAATAAATTTACTATAAACCTTTCATACATACAAAAGCGATAGCGCTTATACAATCAGCGCAATCTGTTACCAAATACGAACGTTTTTAATTATTGATCTTTTTTTTCTGCTAAAAGGTTAGTTATGTCAAAAACTGCACACTTCTCGGCCAAAATTTGTATGACAAAAGTAAAGAATGGACAATATTCTTTCTAAAAATGTATAATTTATTTCTGTTACTCTTTAATTTACCGTTGCAATGCTATTTTTAAAATTTAAGTCATTTGGCCATTATGCGAAATATAAATATTCGTACTAGTTAAACGGTGTTACTTGCAATACCATAGACTTCTTATATGTTTTTCTGTAATCTACAAATATTGAACTATATCCTGTATTTTTTTATTTTTTTTAGACTTACTATTTTAGGAAATAAGGGATGTGTGGGGAAATGGTCAAGTATTGCTCATTTTCGTAAATAACTTCAAAACCGTTTAATTTAGAATAATGAAATATATATATTTGAGATGTTCATAATGTACCCTTTCATTTGATATGTCACACGATATACTTTGCCATTTTTTTTTCTAATTTGCCCCCTATAACTGGCCCTCATGTCAAAATTTATTCATTTTCGTTGCGTTACGTTACACGTCCATGTTTGGGTCATCAATTTACATATGTGTACCAAATTTCAACTCAATCGGTCCAGTAGTTTCGGAGAAAATTCGCTATGATTATAGTAGGATCCCTCGTGTGACTGTGTCAGTCCGTCCGTCTGTCATAGCCAATTTGCTCCGAAACTACTGGACCGATTGAGTTGAAATTTGGTACACGTATGTAAATTGATGACCCAAACATGGACGTGTAACGTAACGTAACGCAAATGAATAAATTTTGACATGAGGGCCAGTTATAGGGGACAAATTAGAAAAAAAAATAGCAAAGTATATCGTGTGACATATCAAATGAAAGGGTACATTATGAACATCTCAAATATATATATTTCATCATTCTTAATTAAACGGTTTTGAAGTTATTATCGAAAATGAGCAATACTTGACCATTTCCCCACACATCCCTTATTTCCTAAAATAGTAAGTCTAAAAAAAATAAAAAAATACAGGATATAGTTCAATATTTGTAGATTACAGAAAAACATATAAGAAGTCTATGGTATTGCAAGTAACACCGTTTAACTAGTACGAATATTTATATTTCGCATAATGGCCAAATGACTTAAATTTTAAAAATAGCATTGCAACGGTAAATTAAAGAGTAACAGAAATAAATTATACATTTTTAGAAAGAACATTTTCCATTCTTTACTTTTGTCATACATATTTTGGCCGAGAAGTGTGCAGTTTTTGAGATCACTAACCTTTTAGCAGAAAAAAAAGATCGATAATTAAAAACGTTAGTATTTGGTAACAGATTGCGCTGATTGTATAAGCGCTATCGCTTTTGTATGTATGAAAGGTTTATAGTAAATTTATTCAGGATTATTTCGCTCCTATACACTTTGTATGTATCGTACACGGTTTTCTTCTAAAGTGGAAAATACCGCGCTCCGGGACACATTCGAGGTCGCGGGGGGGTGACGCTCACCCCTGAGAGGGGGGGAGAGTAGATAAAATTAAACTTGGCTCTATAACCTACATATCCTGATAGATAAAAGTTGTCCTTTCATTTTGCCAAATTTTCCATATATTGCAATCTAATTTTCTTGGATTAATATACTTTATTATCATCACTACCTTATTTTAGTTTTCTTTAATTCGATTAATTTAATACATTTCTGTTAAATGGCGGGAGGTAGCTCAGGATAGAGGAGGATGGCGCTCTCTGGTGTCGGAGGCCAAGATCCACTTTGGGTCGTTGAGTCAGCGCAGTAAGTAAGTAAGTTAAATCCCCAAACTACCCTATTGTCACTTCTGCTCCAAAATAAACAAGTTTGTATATGCTCTAAGAAAGGTCCGGCAGGTCGTGTCCTTGCAAGGCGCTATTACAGCGTATAACGGATACATTGATTCGGCATTGCGATATGGTTTTGTGATATGGGGAAATTTCACAGATATCACAGATTTGTTTTTAATTCAGAAGCGATGCATAAGATCAATATTTGGATTTAAAAGAGATGAATCGTGCCGACCATACTTTCTTAAACATCGCATTCTAACTATATACAGTATTTACATTCTGGAGGTTTGTTTATTTGTACATAAACACAAACATTTGTTTGAAGATGTTCAGGCTATGTCCTCCAGAACAGTACGGCAACAATATGCACATAAACTTTACAAGCCTCGTACCAGACTAAAACGTACCTCGAAAAACTGTTACGTAATGTGTATCGACATTTATAATAAATTACCAGACAGTTTTAAACAAATGAATGACAATAGATTTAAGCAAGTAGTCAAGTGCTGGATCGCGGACAAGTGTCATCCCATGTCTCGATAACCCTACTACGAAATTGTTTTGCAACACCCCGGATGACTTATATCCTCAGGACTACTCCACTCTGGTTACATATGGATGAAGTAAAAGAAATAGACCTAGAACTTAAATTAACTTTAGAGATTATTTTAAATGTGGGGTTAAGTCAGTCACAGTGGGTTCAGGCTACACTTCCCATACGTTATGGAGGGCTAGGCATCCGTCGCGTCCAGGATGTCGGGATTATTGCGTATCTTGCGTCGTCACACGGAACAGGAGATCTTGTCACTAGTATATTATGTTCTGACGGTGGCAACGTCTCAGTTCCTTTTATGACGGAGGCTCTGACAAAATGGTCCATGGTTTTCCCAGACGGCGAGCTGCCCGAAAACCCTACCATCCAAAGGCAGTGGGATGACATATTTAGCAAACATATTTACGATTCCCTCGTGGAAAGTGCTCTGGAGGCTGACTTGGCACGCCTTAAGGCACTCGTACAGCCAGAGTCAGGGGCATGGTTGCACGCCTTGCCATCGCCTCAACTTGGCACCCTGTTAGACAACGATACTTTGAGAATAGCAGCGGCGCTCAGGTTAGGCGCAAAAGTATGCGAAGCTCATCGTTGTCGCTGTGGAGTAACTGTAGAAGAAAACGGCCATCACGGCCTCAGCTGTCAAAGGTGCGCCGGTCGGTTCCCAAGGCATCACTCAATTAACGAAATCATCCGACGCGCCATGGTTTCAGTTAATGTGCCTTGTATCTTGGAGCCACCAGGTTTAAGCCGCACAGACGGTAAGAGACCGGATGGGCTAACTCTTATACCTTGGCGCAGGGGACGCTGCCTCCTATGGGATGCCACATGTGTCAGTACATTTGCTGCATCCCATTTGAGACAAACTTGTCGGTATGCAGGCTCCGCGGCGGAAAATGCTGCGAAATTAAAGCACACCAAGTACTCCGCTCTAGAGTCAGCATACGAGTTTGTGCCAGTCGCTGTGGAGACAGCAGGACCATGGAGTGTTGAAGGCCGCAATTTGTTTAGGGAGCTTGGACGACGGCTAAGGGACAGGGGCTGCGATCCCCGCTCTGGCTCCTATCTGGTTCAGCAGGTCTCCATAGCTATTCAGCGGGGCAACGCTGCTGGTATTATGGGGACCTTTGAGCCAGGTATAATGCAGGGCGGGCTCTTTTAGGTTAGATTAGTTTAAGTTAGGTTATTCTTTATCAGACTTGTACATATTTATAACTTAGTTTTTTTTTTTTTAATATTCTGGTGTATTAGTTACCTTATTTTATATTTTTATTTGTATGCAAATTAAATTATTTAATTATATTGATTTAAACTTTATTGCACAAAATACAAAACTAAAAATAAATAATATATGGAGCTTAAATTATAATATGTATGAATCTATTGACATTGATATTGTATTTTATTTATATTTGACATGTTATTCCAATATACAAATACAAATACAAATACAAATACAAATACAAGTACTCTTTATTGCACACCTCATAAAATATACAGGAGAAATACAATGCAAGAAATTAGAATTAGAGGTAAACATCAGGCGGTCTTATCGCTAAAGAGCGATCTCTTCCAGACAACCTTTGGGTAGTGGAGAACTTGAAAAAAATAAGATTTTGTTATTAGGCGGTGCAAAAATCGGAAAATGATAATAATATTATATACATAAAAAAAAAAATAACTAAAAAAAGAACCGACTTCAGTTAAACTAAAAAGCCAACAATAACCCGTGGTTCACTATTATCTTGTAGAAACTTTTTTGACATATATTTGTTTTGCATAACGATACTTGGCAGAAGTACCTAATGTTTGGCAGAAACATCTTACGCAGAGTATGCTTTGGCATAAATAATTTCGCAGATTTTTATAATACCGAATCTTATATTGGCATAATTTTGATGAGCATAACAGTCTTCTAAACGAATAGTACTTTCGCAGATATTTTTTTTGCATAATATTTTAGGCGGCATAAAGTTGTCAAGCCGAATACCATTTGATTCCATGATAGACTTCATTGTCTTATCTTGTTGTACAGGACATATGCGGAATACCTAACCTAATCCAAGTCGGACCTGCCCTAAGGTGCAATCAGTACCTAATTTATGCATTACAAATTGTTGTGATTACACATTTTGTCCATGGAGTGGTATGGTAGCCGGCCGATGCCGCGCGGCTCGCTCGCTCGTTAGGGTCTCAGTTCAACCTAACACTCCTCCTCGCTTCGCTCGTCGTCGTACCTAACCTAATCCAAGTCGGACCTGCCCTAAGGTGGAATCAGGACCTAATTTATGCATTACAATTGTTGTGATTAAAAATGTAGTGGCAGTTGCCCCGCGGCGGCAAGATACCTAACACTGCTCCTCGAACCGCTCGTCGTCGTACCTAACGGTACTACTTACATTCTACTACGTAAAGTTTAATTAACGCACTTTTCTGCTAGTAGAAAATAATTATGCTATTGTAATCGTATGCTATGGGATTATTATGGTACATAAAATTATGCTAAACCAAAGTCGGCCAAAGAGATATTCTACAAAACAATGTGCTGCAAAATGTGTCGTATGCGAGGTAGTAGTAATGCCAACTATACCTTTATGCCATCTTACCATTCGACCGAAAAAGATTCTGCGAAACGTGTTATGCGAAGTGTATTTCTGACCAATATTATTCTGCCAGATGAGGGTAACCCATAACCCGTTCAAGTACAGATTACATTTGACTCACCCTTCGAAGTCGATCCCAAACCACTCAGTTCTTATATTTATATATTATAGTTTACGCGAGGTTTGGCACCGACTTCGAAGGGTGAGTCAAATGTAATCACTTGAACGGGTTATTGTTGGCTTTTTAGTTTAACTGAAGTCGGTTCTTTTTTTTGTTAAAATTTTTATTTTTTTGCTTTTTAGTGATTCGTATGTGTGTTCATCATCAGTTTCCTTACACCAAATCCTATTTACTGAATGTAAATTCTTGACTTTATCAATAAATTACCGAAAGCGCCGTACATGTCCCTATAACATTTGAAGAGTTCCCTCGATTTCTCCAAGATTCCATCATCAGATCCCGACTTAGTGCCAACGGGACCAACTCGGAGTTATACCCTATCGATAAAAAAAAAAAATTGAAAATCGGTTCACGATTCTCGGAGATATCGAGTAACATACATAGAAAAAAAAAATAAAGAATTGAGAACCTCCTCCTTTTTTGAAGTCGGTTAAAAAACAAATAAATACATAAATATAATAAACAATCTATTTGACTGTTCCAAGCCAGTCTTGAAAAACCGTATTCGAAAACTCATTTTGCAAGGTTGATGATGTGGTAGCGTGGAGTTGCGTACGATAGACATGCTTATATATTACACACACACACACACACACACACACACACACACACACGAGCACACACACACGAGCACACACACACACACCTGGGGTGGTTGCTAGCTTTCTTTTGTTTTAATTTAAGTTATATGTACCTTACCTAATTTTTATACCGATTAAAATCTGATATCGTTACCTTTTCAAGGCCTTGTTAACTGTATATCTGTGGACATCCGTTATTGGCTTTATGTTCTAGCTATAAGCATTGTTATATATGTTCTGTAATGCTGTTGATGTTCCAAATAAATAAAATAAAATAAAATAAATAAATAAATAAATACATAAATACATACATACATTCAGCCAACAGGTAATAGGACCATTTGAATAAAATACGAATTATGAAAGGGATAGATAATGTTCTTTCAGTTGAGTTTTGAAAGAAACAAGAGATTTAGCGCGCCTTAAGCTCACAGGCAAGGAGTCCACAAACAGACAGCTTTAAAAGTAAACGAATTATTATAAAATTTTGAGACGGAAGAAGGTACGGCAAGGAGCAAATTTTGGGCAGATCGAGCAGAAGTGAGATAAGTGAAACGCTCCTTGAGATAGCGGGGAGTTGCAGGATGAAAAGGTATATTAAAAAGAAGAGCAAGAATATGAGAGTTACGGCGAAAACGGATTGGGAGCCACTTGAGCTGAGAACGGAAACTAGATACATGGTCATATTTGCGTAGCCCAAATATGAACCGAATGCCAACAATTTGAATGCGCTCAAGCTTATTAAGTTGCTCCTCTGTAAGATCGAGATAGGAGATGTCAGCGTAGTCCAGAATAGGGAGAAGTAACGTTTGAGCCAACGCAATTTTAGTGGCAATGGGGAGAAAGTTACGCAGCCGTCGCAAAGAAGCTACTGCAGCAAACATATATACTGCAGCAATATATGATGGTCATTTTGTAATAGTTGACTAGTCATTTTGTAATTTTATTAATATTATTATGGTTTTACTGTATAATTTTAAGCGTGTACACCTGCAAAGCTAGGGTTCGGTGAAACTGTTTTATGTAATGACATCTGCTTAATGTAAACCTGAATTCCCATACACGCAATAAATCATTCATTCATGTGTCACACTAGCACATGTAGCTGCGACTTCGCCTGTATAGAAAGGAAAGTGACAGACAATGTTTGTCGTGCGAATAGTATCTTGTCACAGTGCTAGAGATGCTTGGATTATTGACCGAGCGAGCGAAACATCTCCGTTTCAGCTTGGCCAAAAATGCTTTCGTATGACTATTTAGATGTCCAGATGCTTTCCGGCTGTTCTCGTTTAGAGGTCGCCATTCTCAACCGATTCTCAATATTTTTTTGAGTAGGTTCGATACGTATAATATCATTTATATGTCGATTCAGTTTCCCGTCATTATTCAAAACGGCGGAGATATGGTGAAAAAGAAAAAATATGACCTCTCGGTTTTCATCAAAACCCGAATCCCAATCTGAGAACTCACGGACTGTAACATCTATCTTTCTTTTACGATACATTTTGTGACTATTGCAAATTAAAAAGGTCTTAATTCACTTAATTCAAAATATAAATAGAATATATATATATATACCTACTCACCTGCACGTTTTGTTTACATACTTAACAATGAATTTCCACTGAAAAAAACTACTTACACCACAAAACCCCACAAACCTTCACTTTTTCTCCATAAATAATTTCACCGAAAATCGAATCGCCGATCCCAAATAAACGGGATAAAGGCAAGGGAATGATGATAGTCGAAAATCTCAATGGCAAGGGAATGATGATAGTTCAAAATCTCACTGTTAACCATTCGCGCCGCAACGCGTGTCGTTCGGGATGCGGTTTAGAACCGTATGTTGCTCAACAGAGACATATTGCGCCGGTCTGGCTTGTTACGATGTTATACCATCGAAGCGTATATACATCATACTTCGCGTTTTGACGGCTCATTGCCACTAACGTATGCTTTTTTGTACTATACTGTAACTAATTGGCGGTAATGCGTCATATTGATAATAATATTCGTGAGAATTTTTCCTGGTAGAGTTTCCCCTTGATAACCAAAAATTTTATCCCCATAGCCCAATACATATTTTAGATCCAACCATAGTTTTTGTATTTAGTGGTTGCTGTCTTTCTGTGCGTCCCATAACAAGGGCAGGGACAGCCAGCATCCGCTCGGTGTACCTCTAACATTTCATAAAATTGACGAAAGGGCTTCCACGCGTTGGTTTCGGATCAGTGTACGCTTCGCAAAAGTCCGGAACACTTTGTCCCATCAGCTGGTGTGACTGTGTGTACCTATATATATATATATATGTATATTCAAGTTAAATATATTCCTAGAGCGATAGAGTTGATATCTTACTGTCGATCGCAAATTAAAATAATGAGTTATTATTTAATGAAGCTGAGCACTAGTAACACGCAGCACGTCCTTTAGAGTTTAGGCATGAATTATACGAACAAGTGAAAAAAAACCTGCGCGGCGTCGGATATTAAAACGCATCGAAAATGGCTAAATCGTTTCAAAGTAGCCGTCAAGCGTCAAAAATCCTAACTGCTGCAGCGCACTGCTCAAAAATTTAGCCGTTGCTAAAATTGCATCAAAATCGACCCGGTACTTTTTGCGGACAATAGCAACAGACATACACACACACACACACAAACAACCTCTAACTCTAACACACACACCGCTTCCATTCCGTTCTATCCGTCGTCGTCAGTAAAAAGAGGAAAATATTTAGCATAGGGACCTATTACTATTAGACACGCAGTGTACCAATGTCTGTAAATTAACTAACACATTAAAACCACGATAATGCTTATGAAAGTTTTTTTTAATATTAACATTAAGTTTATAATTGCTTGATTCAAGCTCATAACGTCCACGGTAATATTTAACTCAAGGGACTCTACAGGGTGTGTTAACAAAATGAAAGGGCGTGTACATGTGACCATTACCACGTTTATACCACCACGGTGTAGGTAGGTACTTAAAGTAAAACTTTACTTTCAGTGATTACCATACTCCGGTGATTAGAAGCACGACTACTTTTTGTCATAGTCATCAATAGACATAAATAAATAAATAAATAATAATAAATAAATATTAAGGGACAATCTTACACAAATCGACCTAGTCCCAAACTAAGCAAATCTTGTACTATGGGTACTAGACGACGATATACATAATATATAAATACATATGGGTGTCCCAGAAGTACCACGTCACACTGGAGGTAGGTCAGATCAAGAGGAACCCAACGAACCTAACATGACCTCAGTAAAAGTTGCACGGTTTTCGAGTTATTAATTACCGAAATAAAAAATTGTGAGAATTTTACCCTTTCGTTTTACATTTTTAGTACCAGCATCGACTTGGAAAGCTCTTAATGACAGTTTTTTGTGTGTATAAATCAAATCATGAATAGCTAATTCAGAAGTGCAAAGTGTTATTTTGTCAGTAACTAAGTATTGTAAAATGCTGAAGAAAACTTGATTAATCTTGATTTAATTTGTCACAAAAACACGAATTTCAACTTTGATCATTTGCCATGTTTTTTTTTATTATAAACGAAACAATTAATCTACTTTAATTGTCATTGACATTTTATGATTTTATCCAGTCCTTTAGAATAAACTAGCCTCTAAAAGGGAGAAAAACATTAGTTTTTAGCCCTCGTGCATTTGGCAAAACAATCGGATCAGATAACATGAGTCATCGCTGTACACAGCTTCTTTGTAGCACATAACAGTGACTGCTTTCGGAGTTCAAGTTTTAAGTTGGCTCGATAGAGCATCGCTAAAGTGATAACAATTACTAATGTTATCGCAGTAAGATATATGTGTTATACACTTATACTATTTCTGCATATCATGCCTAATTTATGAACGTTATTTGTTTGTTTCGTTTAGGGTTCCGTAGTAGTCAACTAGGAACCCTTATAGTTTCGCCATGTCCGTCTCTGTCTGTCTGTCCGTCCGCGGCTTAGCTCCATGATCATTAGTACTAGAAAGCTGAAATTCGGTATGAGTATGGGTATGTATCACGCCGCCAAAACGGTAAAATAAAAATAAAACATTTTTTTTCGGGTACCTCTCGAACACCTAAGGTGGGGGTGAATTTTTTTTTTCGTTTCAACACTAGTGTGTGGGGTGTGGTTGAATAGTTCTTTTGAAAATAATAGGGGTTTCCAAACATTATTTTTTGATAAAGTCAGCAGTTTTGTAAATATTCGCTCCGAAAATAAAAAACCGGCCAAGAGCATGTCGGGCCACGCACGCTCAGTGTAGGGTTCCGTAGTTGCTCATCCTTCACAATGAAAGATTTCAAGCTCTATAAAAAGGTCGTAAACGCCAAAGTAACTGTAGTTACTTATTACCTTCTGGAAGTCAACTTACGTCCTTTTAAGAAAATTATGAAATTTTGCGATAACTCAAAAACGGCTCCACCGATTTTGTTCAGTATAGTTTTCATTGAAAGTACTTATAAAGTCTGATGAATTTTTCCATATTTTTTTGACCCGTGGTTGAAAAGTTAGAGGGGGGGGGGGGGGGGGACGCTATTTTTTTATTTTCGGAGCGAATATTTACAAAACTGCTGACTTTATCAATAAATAATGTTTGGATACCCCTATTATTTTTAAAATACCTATTCAACGACACCCCACACACTAGTGTTGGAATGAAAAAAAAAATCACCCCCACTTTAGGTGTTCGAGAGGTACCCGAAAAATTTTTATTGTACCGTTTTGTCGGCGTAATAAATACACATACTCATACCTAATTTCAGCTTTCTAGTACTAATGATCATGGAGCTAAGCCGCGGACGGACAGACGGACAGACGGACAGACGGACAGACGGCCAGACGGACATGGCGAAACTATAAGGATTCCTAGTTGACTACGGAACCCTAAAAAATAGTGTCCCCCCTCCCCCTCTAATTTTTCAACCACGGGTCAAAAAATTATGGAAAAATTATTGAACAAAATCGGTCGAGCCGTTTTAACTTGACTTCCAGAAGGTAATAAGTAATTAGTCACTTTGGCGTTTACGACCTTTTTATAGAGCTTGAAATCTTTCTCGTAACTTAAGTCTATTGTGAAGGATAAGCAACTACGGAACCACACTGAGCGTGGCCCGACATGCTCTTGGCCGGTTTTTGTTTGTTGTTATAGCGCCAACAGAAACACATCATCTATGAAAATTTCAACTGTCTAGCTATTATTTTATTATTTTATTTTATTTATTTATTACATACAAATTAACAGTACACATGACCAAAGCATTTGTATGGTATACAGAAAGAAACACAAAAATTAGTAGTACTCAAACATAAAACAAGATAACAATAATAATAAAAGTACTGTATTTACTTTTATTTTTATTGTTATCTTGTTTTATTAACATCTAGGTAATAAGAAAAGATAAAGCTATCACGGTCCATGAGATGTATACAGCCTGGTGACAGACGGACGGACAGATAGTACTATCAGATCTCAGACAGACGGTAATATCGGTACTTTTATTTAAGTGTTTTTCTTCATCGGTTTTCTGGCAGACAAGCTCAAACTGTCGGTGTAGTCTCCTGGGAGCAACCCCGGCAGGAAGCTCATTCCATCGCCTAAGCATTCGGGGCAGAAAATTCTTTTGGAAAATTTTCACCTTACCTTACTTCATCAATGTAATACCTTTATAACAATTTTCAGTTAGCAGGCATATATATATGTACAATACATAAAGTCTTGTTTGTCTGACTCTTAGTCAAATAGAGCATGTCCTTATTGTCCATATTGTCTGTCTTCAAGGTAGCTGTCCTTGTTGAATAATTTGCGTTATTGCTATCTAGCTGTAGCTAGGCATTTCCAGCGTATTATTTTAGGCTTATACATTATTGATACCATTTCGGAAAGATTAACCCGTTACTTTGGCTATTTCGATATTATTTTTAATAAAAATTATTACTAAAATTGCCTTTAAAAACTGAGTTTGAACAACCAAAAAAAAATACGGAAGTCTGAGAGATTGACTCCCAACATACTAATTATGCATTTAGTTACTTATGCTCTCTTTTATAATATTTATTTATTTATTTAAACACGTTTACATGACATTACAGTTTCTTAACTAATGCGCCATGAAACTTACATTATTAGTACAACATTATCATAGAAAAACCAACATGAACATAAAACAGCAACACAAACAAATAATAATAATAACAATTATCATCGATCATCCAATTCCTCACAAAATCTCAAACATTCAGTGCACACAGCCGCCCATCGCCACGCAAACAAATCACACTCCGGTGCTGATGTCAGGAACGCATTGAGTAGCACAAGAGCACGAACAAGTGGGGAATTTTTGCGAGACACAGTACGCGCCGCCGGCGCCATCAAGAGATCGCGCTGCCGCGGTCTGAGAGCTATCCTAGGGACGTCAGGAACAAACAGTCGCACGAGGCGGCCTACAAGCTCAGGACAGTCGGACTCGCCGTAATATTATCAAAGTTAAGGCGGATTGGGTAAATTTTGAATAAAACAATAGATAGAATTTAAGCTATTGGTTTTCCATTATATCATTTTCTCGAACATGCAAAGTCGTCATAACGTGCATTATAAGTATCACGAAGTATCACGTTTCGTAAGGAACAACCCAGCAACTTTAAAACAAAAAACATTTTTAAACAACATTTTTTTTTAAACATGGCATCTGTATTCGTGGACAGGCTAAACAGTTAAAAATATCTATTTGTTTTTAGTGGTGTATTTTTTATTTTTCTGCATAGGTAAAGCACTAGCCTAGCCGTGAAAAGGGCTTGCCGGCTTCGTATCACTATCCGGTTCGTATATATAGGTACCTACTCCCTCGGCAAGCCCTTATTTCCCGGCGTCTCCAGTAATTTATACTTTTAAAGACGCACTTGCCTGCATAGACGCCATTTTGCCGAATTACCTAAAATATCTCTGATCTCGGACACACTAAACCATAACAATAACAATTGGGAAACTCTTCGAGCCTTGCTACTACTCCAATTTTAGTTAGGAAGTGGCCAATTTTTGACGAACACGCGTAATACGTCGCTGTTGAAAAATGTGACCTAGTTTAGTTACTTATATTTTTATTATTTTGTATTAGATATGTATGTTAGTTTTAAGTATCTATGGGCCATAGTTGCTTGAAATAAATGTTTTCATTCATTCATTCATTTGTGACCAGCCTATCGCATGGACAGGAACAAAAAAAAACACTTGGGAAACACGTGTGTGGAAATAAAATAGGGCTCTTATACAAAGTCATGTCGAGTAGCGACTTCACCGCTAAATAGCTAAAACTTGGGACTTGGGGGTAAAACAAAGAACGCATTTAATTGGGAATAAAATTAAAGTATCTTAAAATGGTTATACTTAACAATTTTGATAAAAAAAATCTATTTATATTTTTAATAAGTGTATAGGTTGTCATGTTATCGAATACCGTGTCTAGGACGTTTGACCTTAAATTATAGAGTATAGGTACCAAAGACTAGATGAAGTAATAACACAATAATACAGTTAAAACCTTGTATTATAACTATAATAAGAACAATGAAAATATCGCAATTGGTCGTTATCACAGTATGCTGAAAAATAATCACATAAGCGAAAGATCATATTAATATATTAAACCTTAATCATAACCTTAAGAATATTGGAATTAATAGGTATCCGTATGTACATGCTATTGTACCTGTATTTCTTTAGAAATTATATTTCGCTAGTGTCAAGCCTATAGGGTAATTTTCGATGTTACATAAAAAGTAGGTAACTACTTTGATCTGTTAAGAAACAAGCCTATTAATATATAGGTAGGTACATACATACTTTGTGAAACTAGGTGATAAATATAATTCAGTACCTAAATAGTGATATTACTGTTCATTATGAACATGCCCGGACGATGGTAGCATATGCTGCCATTAAATTATCGTTAAACACAATTTTGAACTCTATTACAAATACAATACAAGCGCTTCCTTGTGGTATCTCGCGCTTCCGCCGTGCAATTTCCTAATCCTCTATATGGCGATATAACGCTCAGAGGCCCGACTATTTGCGATTTGGTTACAGTCGCTTCATAGGACATATTACCTGGAGTCGTAGTGAATGCTACTACATAATGGATATTTTCTTTATTACTGTCGTAATAAAAATGTATTCTTATGACGCTTTTTAGCGAAACATTTAAGCAGTGCCAGCAACGTTTCGTGATTATAGACTTAATTAACGTTCTGATATGAGAAATTGCTATCAATACGCTTTTCATGCCCTCAACATCATTATTATCCAGAGGATACAATTGGTGGCAACTACACCACTTATCGTGTATCGCTGCGTCTCGACACGTCCGTGACGATTTGACTGGCACGAATAAACTGTGACAATTAGGGCACCCGTGAGATACACTAACATCAGTCAGTGTTTTACACCTCGACAACTCCTTTATATTTACCAGAGTATTAAACAAGTCGTATGGGGTGACTAGATTAAATTGGTTATCGGCGAGGGTTTTGTATTCTGCCCAACGTCTGTCTTTAAATCTTGTAGGTGGCCGCATAAAGAAGAAAGGCAATCGTTCATCGTAATACGACTCTAACTCTGCTCGATTAGGGCCGAATCGAATACCGTGATCGCTGTAAAATATTATGAATGTGTTTTCTAAGATCCCAGTATAGGATATCTTATTAAAGAAATTGTCCAATAGTTTGTCTCCATCTTGGGGGCGACTATTCAGATTGTGGCTAAATGAGTTCATCCAGAAGAAACCAAAGAAGCGATCATATCGATACGTTGTGACAAAGTCTGCAGCATAATCCAATAGCTGCTGGCCAGCGGGGACTTTTCCTGCGCATATTAACGACTTATTGTTCAACTCTGTCTCTCCTTTGATAAACAATGGCCTTATATAGTGGTCTGTCGGGAGTTTATGGAAGGCATAGCGTTTACTAAACGTGTCAGGCAATCGTAGGAAATCTTCTCCGTACGCTGTGACGTAGCCGATGTCTTTAAATTTACTCCACATTAACATGTTGTTGCATTGGTCCATTCTATCTTGACAATCTATATATTTATTCGGCATGCTATACCCTGTCAATGCCGCCATTACATTGGGAAATGTATTGTCGCCTATCTGAAAAGAAAAGGCTGTTTTAAAAACGGTATTATTTATACGACTAAAGCACAAGTGACGCATCTGCATCAAGTACCAAGTAATTAAAAACAGTATAGCTCTTTATATCGTCTAATTGGCTAGAATTTAGTCACAAGATAAAAGTAAGTTCCCTGCAAGTAATAATTACTTACTGAAAATAATATACTGTTATATTTAAAAAGTTAGTCACCTTATGATAACCACGAAAACAAAGCCAAAAGTTCTTGTAAAAGTAATCTGTAGTTCTAGGCATAGTCTGCACGATCCGCGGCAAGGACATGGAGTCCATACCCAATATCAACACGTTGTAGCTCTCATTGCAACCGCTGCTTGCATACCGGTTTTGTGACGTCACATTAATCTTTTTGGTGAAAGCGTATACGTCATCATACACAGCCCGCGACTTGTTCCTTACGTCATATTCATAACATCGCACATTTATGAAATCAGTTTCAAGCGCAATTGTAGCACCGGTGAAAAACTTCTTACATTCCGTGAACCTGAAAGAAACAGCATTTGTTTATAATCTTAATTCTAATGAAGAACATCGAAATAATATTGGACAATGCGTATTCACTTAATTTTTGCATTTTCGTGACCAGGTCGGGTTGATCTCTGAAGAAATCTGTAACAGCAATCAAAACGGGCGCTTTTCCTTAGATATTTTTTCATTACCAATGAGTTGACCGTTGCCCGCACCCGGTGCCCATCAATTTTCTTCATGTGCACTGCTCGTTTACCACAGTCTGATCGTTTGCGCTTACGTTTCTTATCGTATCTAAGTTGTTTCCCGTAATTAACCATATTAAATGGAATCTGACAGCCAATAGTGTTCACTGAATACACTGAAAATAGATGAAGAAATTAAAATGTATAATTTCTTACGTATTTCGCATCACTATCGTGAACACGTGTTTCTATAAATGTATGAAGATTTTTAATGTCATTCCAATCCTTATTTTATAAGGCCAAGATCTTTGCCACAATAGCTCAAAAATCCCAAAATAATTACTTATATAAAAATGTGTCCACGACAATGAGGCGGTTGAAACGCTCGAATAACCCATTGTACAAAGGTTTACCCGTTTTATATTCATTCAAAAAGTTATCGTCTCCGTCATCGGTGTCTTTATATAACTCGTCGAGATTTACATGCTTCATAGGAACATTGTGACGTTTAGTAGAGGTGACGGGCCGGACGGTGTTTGACGGGAGTTTGTAGTTATCCCATGTATTTGTATACGACCAGTGCCAGTAGTACAACAACAGAACGACGAAGCCCGAAACGACCAGAAGCAACACTCCAATTTTAATCTGCCTCATGGTGAATCTTATTACTTTTCTTATTCTGAAACAAACAGAATATGATGTTTCACCTTTTGAACGCCAGAGATGGCTGTGGCCAACAGCTATAAGTTATGGCACTGACGCCCCGTCGACTACAGCCTTTCAAAGGGTATAGCGTTGTAAATATGAGGAATCGGCCCCAGACGTTAAATTGATTGTCGTTTTGCCGATTTATTTCCCAGAAATAAGAGGCTTTTATACCAAATATTTAGCCTAAAATGCCCCAGGTATTTTGTGCACAACCTAATATGCTATAACATTTTTTTTTTTTCAATAATATCTGTTTTAAGACAGTATTTACCTATTGTCTACCTACATATAAATAAAGAATCTCTAAATGTGTTTGCGAAACACAAAACTCGGTAACGGGTGGACCGATCAAGCATTTCTTCAATCAAGAAATAATACCGAGAAAAATGTAATTTGATAACACCAGCATTGATTCTTAAGGTTTTAAATCTTTATCAAGAAACATCGTTCCTATAAGTACTTACTTTTTATAAGTTTAAGATCAATGTCTATTCTTAGACGCAATATTGAACACATGATTGCAACACCATAATTGAATATCGCCGTAAAATCAAGGTGAGGCGATGGATATTCTGCGTTATTCGGTTGAACGGTTATTCAATTGAATCTCTTGTGCCACGGGCGCATCACGAATTTGTATGACCTCGGGCACTGCTACGGAGATGGTATAATCTATGCAGCTGAAGGTTAGATTTATTAAATTTACAATTATTAATATACATTTTAGGTTAAAGCGTGAGAAGCCTTAGGACTTGTACGGTCAGCATCAAAATTTGCTGCTAATTTTACTACTGGCATATGTAATTCTGCTTACTAATAATATTGTAAAGGTTTTAAATTAATATGTCTTATGACAGCTGAAGTTGAAATAAAAAAGGCTAACTCATAAAACCTTCATATAAAAAATATGGTATTACCGATCTAAGTTGAAATCAACGATTTTGATAACTTCTCTGATTCCTTCGAACGGAAATGCGTGTTTTTTATAATAATATAAGGCCCGTATTAAAATGACAGTATGAAGACTTTTTAATTTTCCGCTTTTTTTTTCAGATTAGATTTTATTACATATATGATAAATTATGACTTTTGCCCTTCAGTATTCCTAGGTGCGTTGTTCCAAGATTTCCAAGAATCCAAACCATATACATGGGTAATTCGTTGAAGTATTCGTAAGCAGGAAAATGTACTAACCTTTGCGTGAGTACCAATAAATATTTCAACATCCCCAAAAAAATAGATACAAGTTTCTTTTCGATACAATTTTTCATTTACACTACCGTTACTGAGAACGTTGAATGGAGTGATTCGTGTACGCGTCAAGTCAACAACTGTATTCTGATTGTTTACGATTTACCGGAATCGTATTGACAAGAAGAATTCTAAACAACAAATATAAATATCCTTCAAAACAGTCACAAACATATTTTCATGCACAATTTGCTCTGCTAGCCTCCATTACACATATGTACTTTAATACTCAAGGTGCATTAATTTGTTTGGTCTCAATCAAATTTGATAAATGAGATATAGATCTTACTTGTGCCTTTCATTATGATTAGTGCAGTGGTAGTGAAGCTGCCCACTGTGCCGACGATCCTGGGTTTGAATCGGGATTCGGGCAAGGGCGAATATTTGTGTGATGAACTCGAATTTTTGTACCTGTGTCATTAATGTTTTCTAATATTTAAAAGTCAAAAAAAGTCATTAAATTCAGTCTCTTAGTTAAATCCAAGTTGAAATTCGTCATGTCTCACGCCCAACGACTCGTCCAATATCTTCTTTACACAAGACGGTCGGCAGGAGCCATACAACCTGCACCTCTAGCACAACTGTGACACGCGACTTTTTCTCGCGTGGGAAATTCTTTTTTTTTTTGTTTTTAGTTCATCTGCGGGTCCTTAGGGGCCCTTTGCGTGATTGGGAGCTGACACGCCTCGTCCTTTGGGACAAAGCGCCGAGAGGGAAATATAATTTTCATCACATTTGCTCGTAAAAGATGGCATTACATGCAGGTGTACTGAAGGACAAAGGCCTATATAGTTCCCGCGGGAGTTATAAATTGTTATAACTCCCGAGGGAGTTATGGTTTTAGTTTTAAAAATATAGTACGCACTCGTACATTGCTTCAGACTAAGGAGGTTTCAACCCAGCCAAGGTTTTTTGTTGTATCAACAAAACTTGCCTACCAGCAAATTTTATTGTGTATTGAATTAATATACCATATGTAACTGCATTAATATTTATGTATTACAATTATTTAAGTGTATTTTGCAATTGTTTTATTAAATTTAATTTTGAATTATCGTTACATTCTGGCAGTATAGCCTGTCAAGTTTCTAAACTAAACGCAGTTCTTAGCATTATCTGTGGTAGACGACACAAAAAAAAAGAAAAAAAGTTAAATATTATTGGTTAGATACTATTTAGTTTTGTAACAAAATTACTGTTCGTATTTAAGTTTTATAATATTACGGTGTTAATTATTGCTGCATAACATTGTTAATTTTTATTTGTTTAATGATAAATAGTAAGATTCTGTGTACATTTGTTTTCTTTTTTAAGCTGATGGCCGTTTTGCCAGTGCTTATAGTAAATTAAAAAAATATATACAGAAAAAAGTTAGTTGTCAATCGGTATCGTTTAATGTTTATTTTTTACTTATTTATTTGTTATTTACTCCCAAATGTGATGAAAAATATTGTGTGTAAGGCGGGAAGTAAGGGGATTACAAACTCAGGACATTAAAAGCCCTCCGCCTTTGGCGTCGGGCTTCTAATTATAGTCCTTCGTTAGTAAATATCCCCTACTTACTACCCTTATGACACAATATACTATATCTCTTTCTTCGCAGTATCTACTGTGACTGTGAGAGAGTGACGGGCGATGCTATGTCGCGCGACAAGAGTCGCGGTGCGTAGTTGAGCTAGGCGTTCTAAAGAAGCTTATTGCCAAGGAATGTAAGCATAGATGGCGCTAAGGTACCGGTAAGGTAAGGTGGCGGTAAGGTAAGGTAAGAATTTGGGCAGAGACCAAAGCGGATGGGGAAAGCGTACGTAGGTAGTGTGTCTCTGGTCGAAAGTTTAAGACGTGGGACCAGTAATCCAAAAATACCGGGTTCGATTCCGGTGTGGATTACGTATGAGCGCAATTAAATTTTTCTTTGTGTGTTGATTGATTTCGGTTTAATTAAAGAAATGTATATTCCTATGAATATGACCTATGGCATTAAGTTCGCCTTTTGTACGATAAGTTCTTTCTTTGTGCAATAAAGATTAAATAAATAAATATTAGCAATTCACTTACATGAGCAATAACAACTAAATTCACAATGAGAGCGTATATATATGTCAGACCACTTTTAGGTTCACTATTACTGTACACAGAAAGTAAAAGAAAAGAAAACATATTTATTCAAATGTGTTCGTTGGGTAGTTACTTAGAAGGTAAAACCGAAAAAAATGCACAAGTACCCGCGTAATGTGCATTAACGCACTGAGGACTGTTTTGCTGCAAGCGATAACGGTGTCCATAGCTTATGTGGTTTAAATCGCGTTGCGTGTCCCAGAGCATATACTTGTTCAGTTACCAAAAATTTCAGTATTTCTTAAAATATGGCATTTATTTAGAGTTCTTTAGGCTTTAATGAGCTTTTTATATAAGATTGAGTTTGAGACACCTTCTTCAAAGAGTAGAGTGCCGCTTTTTTCTTTAGTTAGTACTGTAAGGATAATTTCTAATTTAAAAGTAGTTGCAATGAACGATCACGTGATAGTCACGTGATCGCCCCCTTCCACTCCGAGCAATGGCGACCGGTCACGTGGCTGGGAATAAGAGACATTCGCTAACGGACATTGTCCGTGGTCGGTCGGTTGCTCGCCGTGGAGGCATTGTTGGATTTGTTGGTTATTTAAGGGCTAATTATAAGTTCAAGCCTACTGAATTAAGTACAGGTCAGTATCGCTCTCGTATTGATTGGGTATAATCAATATTAATACTATTTAATGAAGTCTAGGCCTACTCACAAGTTGTATTCATTGTGCGAATAAACACCATTTGTTATCAACTGTCGTTGTTTTAATTTAAACGTATCGATTCCTTATATATCAGAAGTTGGGATAGGCGAGTATTCTTATAATCACTTGCTTATCCCGCCCGCAAATTTCGAATTATCGGCCTTCACACAATGAATACGACTAACGAGTATTAAGAATAAGTATTAATTTCATCCCTAAACGACGCGAAAGTGCTAAATGTTTTTAATTATTTTGTGGAATTTTTGATTTAACGTTTGAGATAAATTTGCAAAAAAAAAGTAAATACACTTGTTTATATAATTAAACGACTACCTTAAGGGTATGCATAATTAAGCGTTCAATATATTCGTATACCTTTCACTCCCATTTACTCGGAGCTTAACTAAAAGAAATCCCTTATAAATAATGACGGGTTCGTCTTTGTATACTTTGATTGTTTTTATGTTCTACTTATAATATTGCTGTTATGATAAAGTGTCTACATATATTAATGCATAATATCAAATATCCTCTTAAAGGACGATGGGCAAATTTGTATGGGGGGTGTCCCCACCCACCAACAGAGATGAGACCGGTGCAGATAGTTTTATGATGACCCAAAAAAGGTGGTTAGATAATTATTAACTTAAAAATCAATGGGGTTCTCCCGTAATTAGAGTTTAAAGTTCGGTAATTAACTGCATGTGGCGAAAGTTGGTACTAATTAACTCATATATTTTTAGAGCTTTTACATAGATGGTAGCGCCAGTATATAAATAAATAGCTTGACAACTTTAGAAATGGTCGGAAATGAATGATATAATTATATTATTAAATAAATATGCTTAACTTGCAGTCATAAAATGTTTATATTGCAATAAAATGCAATTTTATTGAAACTACACTGGCCATCTAGTGTGGAATAGGAGAACTGACACTGACATTATTCTTGACAGTAATTACTAAACGTGTTGAGTAGCCGAACTAATGATATACGTCAATAATGCTAGATCCATATAATCGTTTATAAACGCCGCGCGCCAAAGACAGTAAGCAATACATAAAAGTATGTATAGGTACGGAACGAAAATTCAGAGCATAAATGTACATTATCTATCTTACTCATGCTATATGGTTTAGAGCGGGACGATGATACAATAATCTCGATGCCATATCTATCTACATTCCTGCAACTTGATACCTATGCGTCCCCATTACTTACTTTACTAATAAACCAGCTTTTGCCATATTTCGAGCATTCCAAAGCATAAGGAGCGGTCGGGTATCAGCCCATTTCACATACAGGCTCTAAGCTTTAAGATTGAAGTTCGGGATTGGGTGAAATCGGAAAGGTTCTTATCTCAATCGCATATGTGGAAGCGAGACAGGTATAAAACTCGAATCATATTCTGTCAGCTCACAAACTGTACAAGATTAGCTGGTTCCGCAAGTATACTTGGTCAAGTCGATTCCTATAATACATCTACTACAGCAGATAGCGAGTGTTCACAGGTTCAGAGTTACTGTTGGCTCTCAACGCGAAAGCATGATTATGATTTAGGTACCTACTGTCATCTTGACAGTATATCATCTTTTTCTCGTTATGATAGTGAAAAAGAGACAAAAAATGTACTGATCATTTTATATGCTGAAGCTTAATCATTTTATACCTTTTTCAGAGTGATCGTCAGGATTACGCGATTTTCGATGATGTAGTTTCCAGATTAAGGACCTATTTAGTACTATTCAGAAACTTCAATCAAACCTTGTATAAAATTATAATGAATGTGGTTCAACCATTTTGATGTCAGGACGTTATTACCATTTTTTTATGAAAAGATGCATGCAAGTTGTAAATCTGAACAAGGTGACACGGACTTGATCAAGCCATTCTGGTGTCAGAATGCCTAAATCAGCTTTAGCTTTAAATTCTTTTAAACAAGGTATAATTTTGTTATGTCGAGGTTTGCATTAATTATTAAACTCCGTCCGAACCACACAACATAAAGTGCTCCAGCCATCCTGACGCTCACCCTTAAGGTCACAGCACACATATCAATTCAGGAGCAGATCAACACCGCCTCGCCTTTCCCCTTGCCGTCAAACAGGCGTCCACGTAACGTAACCACGTAACTGACGTAACGTAAGCGGATAAGAAGCTCCGGCACGTTAACTCGGCTACGGCTAGGCGACGCCGCGCCTACGGGTCGGCTCACACTGAGACGCGACGCGACGCGACGCTGCGCGTACATTTCAATAGAGCGACTCAAAATGATACTTTATTTACTACCTATTAAAAGGAACACATTTCATCGTGAGAATTCAAAATACGTTGCGCCACGCAGCGCTGCGCCTCGAGATGCCTCGCGGCGTAGAGCGACGCATCGCGACGTAGCGGTGCATCGCCGGTACGCGCGGCGTGTAAGAGTGGCGCTGCGCCTCGTGAAGCCGCGCGACGCCGCGAGGCGCAGCCTGAGGCCGCCGTGGCGACTTGTCTCTACTATTTCCGTCCAGTAGACTGCGGGGCGGTTGGACGCAGCGGGGCGGGTGCATGACACGCGGCGAGTAGACACGTCCCGCTGCACCGCGCGGTGTCTCGCTGCGCAGCGAGGCGTCGTGCTGCCAACGATTTTACGATGCGCCTCGCTACGTTGCGATGCGTCTCGCGGCGGCGCGCGGCTCAGCGCGAAATCACCGGCCTCTTTCAGTATCGTCACGTCGCGTCGCGTCTCGGTGTGAGCTGACCCTACGGCTCGCCGACCGTACGGTTGCATGTGGATAATTCAAAATCAGGGATAAAACGAATGTGGAAAAATCGGAATTTGTGAATTTCATAATTTGGTTAATAAACGATTAACGATGTAGATAATAAACGATTCCGTAAAAAACGGAATCTGGTAAATACCGCAGCATGGAAAATTCAGAAATTGGACCTCATCTCTGCGATCGATCTAGTTAGAGTATTTGGCAAGGGCGTAGAAAGAGCTACGTCCAAACTTTTGCTACGGTCCTGGCATGAACGTTCCACTTCAACACTTATTAATCTCGCCTGCATGCTCGTCGGTTTAGCGTACTTTTGACTTGCCCATTTTTATAACGTGTTCAATCTGATCGAGAAATGTTTGTCTAGGTCTTCTCTGTTCCACCATTTTCATTTAAGTTCGCCATGTAGATGTGTCTACTCAATCTCCCTTTCTGCATGTCCAAACTATCTTAGCATCCCTTTCTCAATTCGAGTTACTACATCTTCTTTCACACCTTAAGTTTTACAAACTATATTTTAATTTCTTGCTTCCTCTGCTACATCCAACGTTCACTTCCGTATACAAGTGTTGGAACCAAATACACCTCTCTATGCACATCCAGAGACACCTGCTTAATTTAATAGATTTTGAGTGTTTTTTAATGGCTGGGCAACTCGGCAAATGGCTCGACTGCCTCTTGTGCATAATCTGTCATTCGCAACCGTACACACACCACTTTTATACTATTTCCTTTTTAAATACCATGGTTTTCGCTTTTTTCGCATTCACTTTAATCCCTTTCCTTTATTCATGATTGTCACAATCTGCAATTCAATCCATCGGCCAGTGCAGACGATGAATGCGATACTTGACTGAGCATCGGCGCAAATAAACATAAATTGACACGTAATTCCCCTATCATCAAGCCACAATCACTCTCTATTATATTCTATTAGACAGTTATTCATGAATAAATAATTAAACAGCTACCGTTATACTTCCATTACAATACCTTCTTGGATGTTAAACTGACAGAGGCTAATTCTGCGGTAATTTCTGCAGTTTTATTGAATCCTATTTGTGCAGAGACAGAGGCACGATTACAACTGTTCACCAGTCTCCGGTCTTTCCTCCAATACAAATTGAAACGCTGTATAACTTACTCTCCACTACGCTCTGGCTGGCCCACGGTTTCCCGGCAGGTACCCGCCGTTATCTTTAAAACGTCTCTTAGGCTCTCCCAAAACCCCTTCCATTCCTTCTTAGGTACTCGATACACCAGACCGCTAAGCTTCGCCCCCGTTGGTAAATTCACTTGATACATTATTGTATCCACTTTTACGAAATGGATTTATAGAAAACTTTTATTTTTTAGTACATAGATCTTACTTTGTCCTTATGGAGTCAGTTCAAGTGGGAAGTAAACATTCTTAAAAATACATAATTAATTGTTTTATGTAGTGGACGTTTTCAATACTACTTAGACATTTTAACTGGGGACTAAATCTTCGAAAGATATGTTACTAAATAGAAAAAGTTTATTTGAAACAAGGAAAATATGGTAATATTTACTAACAAAAAACAGTACAAAATAGACTATCTAATCAGATAGATACTCTTATCATTACAGTCACAAAAACACGTGGAATCACGATGGACCAAGGATCAAGATGGCCTTTGGCACCAAGATTGACCCAGAAAGGGTGTCATGAGCCCTCTTTTCGCCGCCAGTATGATTTTCTATGCCGACTCTAAGAACATCGTCTCACTCGATTGTCAGTCCAACTCGGTTTTCATCTCTTGTTTTAATCTGAAACAGAGTTAAATAGTGATAATTTTTACAAGCTTTTATTTTACTCGCTTCTATATATGTATGAATATCTTGGACAAATCATGCAAGCAGTATCTGAAGCACTTTCTAGTCACCGATTGAAGTCAGTAAAAAAATAAGATAATCCTTCCGAATTTGGACTCTTTATAATCGTCTCGGTGACTGATTGATGGATGTTGAAAGAAAAAAACGAAGGAAATTACGTTTACATGTGTTCATACATACGATCGTATATGAGAGGGTATCCGAACAAGAGCCCTTTCTCGAAATGAACTAAATATACAAAAAAGAAATTAAATACATAGTATTGACAAGATTGTGAAAGCGTTGAAAAGTATGAAATCAGGTAAGGCTGCGTATCCGTCGAGGATACGGTGGCAAGACTAAGCGGTGTACACGTGTCGGTAGCTCCATGTCGCCACGTACCAAGAAGCGTTTGCCTTGCAATTTTACAAAAATAATCAATAAAATACAGTTCATCATCATTTTGACTCAGAGACGTTCATTGTTTAATATATGTCTCCGTAAAGACTTCCATAACGAACTGTTCGTTTTTGTACGGGTTTGATTTTGGTCGCCACTGACTGCCTGTGTACATCCTATGTTATGGATGGAGAACATTTTACTTTAGAGCACAATACAGAAACAGTTCAACTGTTCAGTTCTCTAAGGAAATGAAGTCGGAGGAAATAAAATAACATACAATCTTAGACACAATCACTTAGTAGCCGCGGGAGAACCGCGCTCTCACTGGGAATCGAACCCAGGATCCCTAAGCTTGATAAAAATGACTTCTTCTAATCACCATACTTTGCAGCGAGCTAATAATGTCGTCGTGCTTAGGTCCACGAGTCTGCGTTCAGCGCTCTTATCAGCTAGTACGCTTGTCACTCGATTGTCAATCCATTGTCAATTGTTATCTCTTGTTTTGTTCTGAAACAGAGTGAAATAGTGATTATTTAACTAGCAATGTTTGTATGTTTGAGGTCTAATCTTGCTTCATAGTCTAATCAGCTTCTTTTCTGCATATTTCCTTTTTTTTTTCCTTACACATACTACTCTCTTCAATAGCAGAATATGCCGATGCATTTTTAACACGTTGGCTACCATGAGCGTTACCAGTAGGATCATGCATTTATTTCGGACCAATTAATCCATAAATATTTAAAAAAAAACGTTGTTTTACATAAAATGAAATAGAAAATGAGTAAATATCCGATAATACATTTTGTACAACATCTCATTAGATCCATAACAACTTGCTAGATCTATTGAAAGAAATATTCTCTATAGATCCATTTCTTGCAACTAGGTACAAAGATGTATCAGAAGAGAAATAAGATTTTATTAGATCCATACTTCCAAGTACCTAATGGATCTAGTAAGAAAAAATAAAATCACTTTATACATCATGGATCCAGCCAATGGATTTTAAGAGAATGATCCCGGAACCCTAAAAACGGCCACAAATATAAAATTACAATTAAAAGTGTGCATTCTCAGAGCGGTGCAGGCGAAACCACTGTTTATGACACTAGTCACTGTACTCATTGGCTATCAGTGACAGAATTTCAATACCCGAGGTTCTCGGTCTTGTCTGAAATGCCGCAGACCGGGTTGTTAATATGGCGAAGAAGTCAGGTATTATCTCGTCAGCAAACATACCCTTCGTACTGCTGAAGGGTGGTAGTTTCAGCAAGATACGAAATGCGTTATTATACTGAACCCTATTTATTATAATGAATCACATTAAGGGTACCATAAGTACAGATTTTTTACGTTTTGTTTTTAGATTTCCTGTGTCAAGTTCCAAATCGCGAGTCCAATTCCTATTACCCACAGTAGAATATTGATGCTTATTTTACCCTCGTATGGACGCTCATTTCGTGATAATTAGAATCACAGGTTCCCATTGTTCACGCATATTTTTTTGTCAGTTTATCGGTCTACTTATTGCTTTTAAAGTAACATTAGACGGAAGAAGAGAGCACTGCAAAAATCGTAATTCATAACACACAAGCACAATCACCATAGGGCCGATTCACACCGGAATGGCAGCGGCCGGCAGCGACGCGGCGAGCACTTTTAGTGTGAAATAATTTTAAACTTTATCTACATACATATTTAATAAAAATACCATTATGACTTGAATACCTCTAACAGGTCGCGCGGCTGCCCGCGGCGGTGCGAGCGGCCGCGCGACGCCGCGTTTCTTGGCGGTGGCGAAGCGCGGTTATGTCTGAACGATTACTAACTAACTCATATAAATAAGACCCGCGCGATTTCCGTGCGATTCTATAATCGCGCGGTTCCCGCCGTGTCTGAATGGGCGCGAAACTAGCGGCGCCGCGCGGCCGTTCGGGGTGCCGCGCGGCTGCTCGCGTTGCCGCGGGCGGCCGCGCGCTCTCCGCGCTGCTCGCCCCCGCCCCGCCGCCGAAACAGCCCACCAGTTCTCTGTACTCTAGAAGGGTCGGGGGAGGCGGCGCACGGTCGCCAGCGGCCGCTGGCGGCCGCTGCTGCCGACCGCTGCTGACCGCTGTCGGCCGCTGCCCTTCCGGTGTGAATCAGCCCTAAGGTTTAGTATTATTTAAAAAAAACGTTTGTCAAACAATAATTTTATAAATAACGTTTCACAAACAGATCTTCACAAACATGTAATTTCGCAAACTTTCCATATCACAAATGGTAATTTAACAAATATACATTATTACACACAGTATCATTTCACAAGCTCTTCATATTAAGAACTTTAAGAATCAATAAACTTTTCTTACATAAATAATAACATACTTATGTTCTCGTACTTGTAGTCAGTCACACTCGTAGTCAGATTTTTGATGTTTTTTTTTTTAAATAAAGTATTCATCAAAGAATGCCTTTTTACTAAACGTTACTATGCCATAAGTTGATTTGCCAATTGAAGTGCTTGTGAAATGAATGAATAGTTTCAATTTGATGATTTGCGATATGTTGATTTTTCAAGTAAAAATAGGGAAACGTGGACGGAGTGAACCTTTACGATTATACTTACCATTATTTACAAAGCGATTCGCGTGGATTATGTTTGTAGAACGCCATGGAGATTTAAACATTTCTTGTTTCTTTTTCAGCGAAGATTCTTGAATACGATAAGTAAAATCGTAGTTGATCGATTTAAGTTGTTTACCTAGGAAAAAGTATCATTGAAATCAAACTAAATACTTCTGCAAATAATTTACACTTCGTAAATGTGAAGCTAAGCTTGAATGAGCGGATAACCACTGGGGCAGCAAAGTCCTGGATTAGTGACTATGTATGTACAGGAAACCTACGTATCTGTAGTCGCTAGATGCGATGTTCGCAAGATCTATCTTTGTGGCAAGCTAAAGAGTAGGCCTTATTTGTTCAGCAGTGGATGTCCATGGTCCATGGCTGATAGATAGATAGAAGGCTGAGAATTTAACAGTTCTTTTGGCACACTACCTGCCGAGCGACAGGCAGAATCGGACTTGTTTCCTCACTTCAAAGGAGTTCAAGAACATACGGACGGACGGACGGACGGACGGACAGACGGACAGACGGACAGACGGACAGACGGACAGACGGACAGACGGAAAGAAAAGAGAAAACGTGCTTCATCACATTTAAACTGAACGGGCACCTGACTGGGAGTCTGAAGGTGTGTGCAGGCGATGCCCCTATACAGCACGCGACCTGCAGTCGCCTGCTCGGGTTCCACATCGACAGCGCGCTGAAGTGAGAGACGCACATATAGACGAGGTGTGCGGCCGGCTCGGGCGCGCGGGCTTCGCGTTGCGGCGGCTGGCGCGCACGGCCGGGCCTGCCGCGGTACGCGAGTGCTATTTTGCAACGGTGCACTCTCTGCTCACGTACGGAACTGAGCTCTGGGGCCGAGCTTCGGACTGGCGGAGAGTGTTCGCGATGCAGAAGAGAGCGATTAGAGCGATGGTGGGCCTGCCGGCGGACGCCTCAGCACGGGAGCACTTCAAACAATTGAATATCCTTCCCTTGCCTTGTCTATACCTGTATCAGGTGGCGGTGTTCACTCACGAACATCTTGATGCTTTCAAGCGCAAGGGGAGTAATTCAAATTATAGATTGCGTAGCAAAAAGCACGAGAATAGGCTGGTGGCAGATTCGCACAAACTTACCAAATCAGAGCGGTCCGTGTATTACTCAGGGCCTTCCGTCTATAACCGGTTGCCTGACGCGGTAAGAAATGCAGCTTCCGTTCCAAGTTTTAAAGGAACATTGAAAAAATGGCTCCACGAGAACAATTTCTACAATTTTGAAGATTATTATAATTTACCTTTTACATTGTAAATGTACCTAAAGTGTTTAATTTGTAATAATATTTGTGACCTATAACCGCGTGTTATCAATAAATAATTTCATTTCATTTCATTTCATAATGTGGTTCAGCCATTCCGATGTCAAGATGGCATTTATTCAATTCAAAGCATTTTTATCTGATCATGTCCATATATTGTTAATTACATAAAAGTTATAAATGATTATTATTAACCTAAAAAAAAACACCATACACACAGCCTCTCGATTCCACATGGATAGTATTCCAGCGCTTCCATATAGCGCTAGCAGGATACTCCGACAATAGGCGCAAGAGGGTGTTGGAACTCTCACACACGCGCCGCATCAGATGCAATTTTCTTGCGTAATATGGCACTGAAGCAATCAGTGCGCGCCTCAGCGAACATACCTGACGCGCTGCAAAAGCGTGGTAGCCCAAACAGCACTCTGAACCCATTGTTGTATTGGGCGCACAGGGCCTCGAAAGCCATTTTAGTGCAATTAGTCCACAGGCTGCACGTGTAAAACGTCTGACAGAATGCCTTAAAAAGGATTACTTTAACATTTCTATCACAACGTGCTAACATGTTACAGCGCACGGCGAATGCCCTGCGCTCCCTCTCAACATCGGGATCATCATGGAGATTTTCAGTGATCCAGTGTCCGAGATACTTAAAGCTGGTGACTCTTTTTAGTGAAACCTCATTTAAGAATACCGTAGGAACAGCATCAAAGGCCTTATTTCTAGCAAACATAACCACTACAAGCTCACTTCTGCTAGAATTGTATCTCAGACCGTGAATCACCGCATACTACGCGCGATTTATGCGTCCATATAAGTACTAAAAACTTGATATCACTCACCTGGAGCAGTATCCGACTATAGCCCTTGGGATCTCTTATTTCGGTCATTATCTCCCAACCACCATTTCTCCCAAGTATTTTCCCTTTTTTAGCGAGGTGATGAATGGTACTACACAGTGCCATACATTATATGGCTTACTAAAACTTGGCATCACTCAATTTGAAGACTCTCTCTTAGTTCAGTGAATCTGATTTTATTACGACTATAACGTTTCATTCTAAAAAAAAGATGCATGCAAGTTCTAAAACTAAATACTTAAGGTGACATGAACGGACTTTATCAAGCCATTCTGACGTCAGAATACCTAGATCACATTCTTTATAGCTTTTCTAGGGTTCCGTACCGAAAGGATAAAAAACGGGACTCCATTAATAAGACTCCGCTGTCCGTCCGTCCGTCCGTCTGTCGGTCTGTCCATCCGTCTGTCTGTCTATCTGTCCGTCTGCCTTATTTACAGTTACGATAGTATTATTGGACAAAATAAAACAAATCACACAGTGTGGACCTGGAACCATCTCCGCAGGAGTGGAGAGTCCCACCAGTCTGAGAATACATGAAAGATGCTGTTGAAGCTCTCACGTAGGCAATTTAATGCTGATACACACCGCTTCCTCATGATGGCCGGGAAACCGTCTGTAGCTGCATCCGCAAACATCCCCGACGCGCTACACCGCCATGGTAGCTCCATCAGCACCCTGAGTGCGTACCCACCATGAATATGAGGCCCACAGACAGCACGTGTACATAAACTGACAATTAACTTGTGTATAGGTATACAGCGTGCAAATCTGCGAGCCAGCATATTACAACAGACAGCCAGCGACCTACGTTCCCTATCGATGTCAAGTTTATACTTCAGATCCTCGGTGACCCAGTGGCCCAAATATTTAAATGATTATTATATAGAGGTTCTAAATAGTCCCAAAGACGTACTTAATCTGACCATACAACATCGAGTAGTCCAGCCCTCCTGACGCTCACCCTGCAACGGGTTCCAAGTTACCCAATTAGTTCCCTTAATATGAATGTTTTCTTTCTTATAATCTATTTATACATATTTTAAAAATTAAATATTTATATATACATGACGATGCTGATATTTTAATTTACGAGAATTTACTCTTTCAGCTGCAAATACCTTAAACAGGTCTCTCTCTACCTTATGACCTAGCATACAGTTTGCATCATTATCTTAAGATCGATTCAACTTTTATCATTATCAGCTTTCATTTTCCACCCAGATCTATTGTTCTAAAGTAATGATCTAACGAGTTTTTTCAATTGATATTTTATAACCACGATTTTCTCCCAACGGCGTAGACAGAGCTACGCTTATACTCTTGCTACGGTCCTGGCATGCACGTTGTACTTCAACATTACTTAATTCCGCCTGCATGCTCGTCAGTTTAGAGTACCTACCTTTGACCTGTCCTTTTTTAGAACGTGTTAAATCTAATCGAGAAATGTTAGTTTGTCTGCTCAATCTCCTTCTATGCATCCTCTGTAACATACCTAAACTATTTTAGCATCCCTTTCTCAATTTGAGTTACTACATATTCTTTCACACCTTAAATTTTACGAACTGCATTTTTTTTTGCTTCCTCTGCTACATCCAACTTTCACTTCCGTACACAAGTGTTGGAACCAATACACCTCTATGTACATCCAAAAACGCCTTTTTAGAGATTTAATGGCTGGGCAGCTCGGCAAACTCCAATCTCTCATTAGCAACCATACACACACTAGGTATTGTTATACTATTGTCTTTTTCAAATACCATGGCTCTTCATCTCTTGCCTTTTTCGCATCCACTTTAATTCCTTTCTACAAAGCTTTATTCATGATTGTCACAATCTCCTGCATAATTCAATCCGTCGGCTAGTGCGAGTGCCACGATCGAAGTGACACTTTACTGAACATGAAATATATATTAGAAAAATATATTAGCATATACCTATTAGGAAAAAAATTATACGTCATTCCTCCATCATCAATCCACAATCACTCTCTTTTTATTCTGTCAGATAGTTATTCACGAATAAATAAATAACTGAACAGCTACCGTTACACATCCACGTCTATTATCTTCTTGGATGTTGAACAGAACTGAGGAGGCCAATTATGCGGTAATTTCTGCAGTCTTATAGGTACAGCGGCACGATTACAACCGTGCACCAGTCCCCGGTCTTTCCTCCAACACATATTGAAAACGCGGTATAACTTAGGTACTCTCAACTACGCTCTGACCTCGTCTTCTCGGCGAGGACCCGCTGTAATCTTTAAAACGTGTCTTACGCTTTCCCAAAACCCCTCACATTCCTTTTTAGGTACTCGATACACCAGACCGCCACGCTTCGCTCCCGTTGGTAACTTCATCACCTGATACATTATTGTATCCACTTTTAAGAACTGGATCTATGGAGAAAAATTTTTCAGTAAATAGATCTCACATTCATCGTATGGAGTTAGTTAAGTGGGAAGTTTATGTACTTGAAAATAATATAGAATTAATGATTTTATGTAGCGGAAATTTTCACTGCTACTTAGACATTTAACTATGGCCTAAATCTTCTATGTTGTTAAGTAATAAAAAGTTTATTTGATACAAAATATTAATTATAGCAATAATTACAAATATAAAATAGATTATCTAATCAAATTGCCCGCCTCTAATCTTTACAGGCGCAAAAGGCCCCTAGATTACGATGAATCACGATGGACAGCCTTTGCCCCAAGATTGACCCAGAACCGGTGTCATGAGCCCGCTCGCGTAGCCGATGCCCATTTCCCTAGAAAAAGCTCCTTTGCCTCCCTCTGAGGCCCAAAAACCGGTCGTTTTCACCGCCAGTAAGATTTTGTATGCCAACTCTAAGAACATTTTCATTTCGTCTCACTCGATTGTCAGTCCACGCTGGGTTGTTATCTCTTGTTTATTTCTGAAACAGAGTTAAAAAGCGATTATTTTTAGTAGCTTTTATTTTACTTGCATCTATGTATGCAGGTATGTTTTGGTCATATCAAGCAAGCAGGATTTGAAGCACTTTCAAGTCACCGATTGAACTCAGTAAAAATATTACATAATCCTACCGAATTCGGACTCTTTAAAAACGTCTCGGTGAATAATTGATGGATGTTCGAGTAGAAAACGAAGGAAATTACGTTCACATATGTTCATACATACATAAAATGGTGACCGAACCAAGCGTAGTGAGACCGTGTAGAACAAGACATCCGGACAAGAACTCTTTCTCGATGTGAACTAAAAAAACAAAAGGGAAATTAAACACATACTATGGATGAGATTGTAAATGCGTTAAAAAATATTAAATATGAAATGCAGGAAGGCTGCGGGATATGACAGGGTCGAGGATACTCCGGCAAGCGTAGCGGTGGATACGCGTCGGTAGCTCGTGTCACCATGTCCCAAGAAGAGTTTGCCTTGAATTTTACACAAACAACCAATAAAATATAGTTCATCATCATTTTGAGTCCAAGACGTCCATTATTTAATAGATAAAGACTTCCATAACGAACGGTTCGTAGTGAGCGCCCGTACATTCTACATATACAATACAATAATAGGTACTTTATTGCACACTAACAAGAAAAATATAACATGAAAAATCTTAAATTAAACAATGGCAGACAATAGGCGGTCTTAACGCTAAAGAGCGATCTCTTCCAGACAACTTTTCGGTAGCGGAGAAAACAAAATTAAACAGGAAGGAATTATAGATGGTGGAATAAGAACTTAAATAATATGAGAAGTAACAAATAATTGTCATTCTATGTTGTGGAAACAATTTTATTTTAGTGAACAATACAAAAACAGCCTGACTGTTCTCTAAAGAAATGAGGTCGAAGGAAATAAATATCACCACCTAATGGACGCAACCGTTTAGTAACCACGGGGGAACCGCGCTCTCACTGGGAATCGAACCAGGATCCCTAGCTTGATAAAAAATACTTCTTATCACCATACTTGCAGCGAGCTAAAGACATCGTTGCGTTTACACAGCTCTGGTCTCACCAGTTAAGGTTTACTCGTAAGTGGAATAATAACATACCGTTGATGTGTAATACAGAAACGTTATTAAACGTTACACAGACATAAAAACATGAAAAACAGACAGACAGACAGACTTTTATCAATTGTGACGCCACAGACACTCACAGATACACAGACACGCATACAATACATACGTTAAAATTATGACATCTTTATGCTGCTTGCGCTATTGCCTGCAAGGCTTGACTGAGCGGATGGCTACTGGGACAGAAAAGTCCTGGAGTAGTGACTACGTATAGGAAAACTAAGCGTTGGAAGGCCTCCACCTAAGCGGACGGTTGCACTGTGCGCTGGGTCTTTTTCTGAAGCGAGCTATAGGGGAGCCCTATGTTTAGCAGTGACGACGTCCGTGGCAGATAGATAGATTGGTAGAAGCTTGAGAATTTAACAGTTGTTTTAGCACACTAGCTGCCGAGAGACTAGCAGATTCAGAATCGTATCCACCTCCACCGTTCACCTCTCGTTCACGGTAAGGCGTTCGTCCTCATACCTTGGAGTCTAAATGGTCGCGTACCGTACGGTTCCAAAGGAATTTTCTCCGCACAACGTTCAGGCTACGGAATGACCTGCTGTCCCTGCCGAGTTATTCCCGGGAGACTACTTACAAAAATGGAGTGCTTCAAAAAAAGAGTGTACAGTTGTATAAAGGGTCGGTAACATGCATGCGAATCCACTGGAGTTGGCGTCCATATAGGCTGCTGTAACCGCTTACCATCAGACGGGCCAAACGTTTGTTTGCCACCTCCGTAATATATAAAAATAATTATGCAGGATTTTAATACTACTTTAAATACTTACCTGATTTATTTTAGTCTCATAGGTATTTTATATTTAATATGAGCTGAAAAACAAAACATTCTGATAAACATGAAAAAAAAACTACTACTTTTAAGCTGAGCTATCTTAAAATATGACAAAAGTTAGATCTGTTGCAGAGTCAAGCTTTTACTGCTAACTTTTCGCGGTATACAAAGAACCTGATGCTCATGCTCTCCACACCGCTGTACAGATTTTCTTGATTCAGAACTCGATGCTCTACATAAAAACACAATTCTACGTTTAATGAATATCAAAGCATCTCTTCTGAGGCTACGAGGCACAGACAGACTTAGTTATGTGCTGGTCTGTGATGGCTAGTGGACGGACGGACGGACGGACGGACGGACGGATGGATGGACAGACGGACAGACGGACAGACGGACGGATGGACAGACGGACAGACGGACCGACGGACAGACGGACAGACGGACGGACGGACGGACGGACGGACGGACGGACGGACGGACGGACGGACGGACAGACGGACCGACGCACAGACGGACAGTCGGACAGACGGACCGACGGACAGACGGACAGACGGACAGACGGACGGACGGACGGACGGACGGACAGACGGACCGACGCACAGACGGACAGTCGGATAGACGGACGGACGGACGGACAGACGGACGGACGGACAGTCGGACAGTCGGACAGACGGACGGCCGGACGGACGGACGGACGGACGGACGGACGGACGGACGGACGGACGGACGGACAGACAGACAGATGGACAGACGGACATGGCGAAACTATAAAGGAACCCTTATAGTTTCACCATGTCCGTTGTTGACTACGGATCCCTAAAAAGACTTCTAATCACCATACTTGCAGTGAGCTGATAACATCGTTGCGTTTCACGGCTGTGACAATAAAAATAAGGTTTAAGTGGAACATACAAACACGAAAAATAGACAGACAGACTTTAATCCATTAATGCAGGGATAAAGCAGTTATTTTCTGTACCTAGACCTTTTTTGCTCCAAAATCCAAACTGCTGTACCTAAAGAATGTTTATTGTGACGCCACAGACAGACCCACACATACACAGACACGCATACAATACATACGTTAATATTATATGACATCCTTGAGTGAGCGAATGGCTACTGGGGCAGAAAAGTCCTGGAGTAGCGACCACGTATAGGAAAACTCAGTGTAGGAAGGCCTTAGGTACGAATACCTAGGTGGACGGATGACCTCGTGTGGGTCGCGGGGAGGCGGTGGATGCACTACACGCAGGGTTTTTGTCTGTAGCGAACTATCAAAGTTGAGTACTTATCTTGGAAATGGCTGCGGTTATTTTCAACAAACAAATCTAAGGACCATCTGGACAGACAATACATTCGATAAAAACACTGCATTCAAATGGGTCCATCCGTTTTTGAGAGCTACGATCCCACAGACAAACACACAAATATGTGGATAAACAGAAACACACATACACATATTAAACTTATAATACCCCTCTTTTTCGGCAGGAATTCAAAACGTTAGTTGAACAGGAAACCGAGACGATGGTAACCGTGCCATGATGGGCTTACTGCGCGCCGCAAACCGCGCTATTAGCCTGCGCATCAGCGTACACTTGGATATTCGGCTCCGTTCATAGCGTCGATTGTATGGCCATGTAATATAAATAATCGCCTTGCATTTTCTACAAACAACTAATACAATTCAGTTCATCATCATTTCGACCCCAAGACGTTCACTGTTTTATATAAGTATTATGTCTCCCTGGCGATTTGTACAACAAACGGTTCTGTTTGGTTTTGGGTTCGGTATACTTTCTCCGAGAATAGAAATACGGTTGAAATATAGTTGATAGGCAAACACATAAATCGTTGATGCCTTATAAAGAAATGTTATTAAAAATATCAACGTACCTATATTATGGTAACCTTTATAATTTTTCCAGCATTTTCTCGATAAAAATTCAATTTTGCAAGTCTTTGAAGACTTGAATTTTTTTTAGTGACAGGTGACTTTTGTTTGTTATAATTTCTTTATAATTTTAGCTCATAGACAAGGCTTTTGAATATTTTTAATGCTAAGGCTAGACTGACGTTTAAAAAAAAATCTACTCACCACCAGAGGTCGGTACTCTAGCTAGCTCTTCTTAGCACTAGCGAACTCTGGTGAGCAGTAGAAGAATTGCAATTTTGCTAAATCAAAAGTATAAAATGACTATAACTATACTGGTATACGCATATATACGATTATAAGTACGTAATTAGAAACAGTAACTACCATAATACATTGGTGTTCCATGCAATACAACTTAAATACTAAGAATATGCAAGTTTACTGAAATAAAAAATCTGCACATGAATCAAGTTTTAAGTAATACAATAGTGTAATAATAAGATTAAACTAGTTACTACAACATTTAAAATGAAAACTATCACGGGACGTTCATAGGCCAACCTCCAAAACAGAGTGCTCATTAGTAGATAAACAAAGTATATATTACAAACACAAAATACGATTTTCCAAGATAACACCATGCTTAAGCCGAATGATGTCTCAGTGAAAAAACAGCATGTTGTTCAGACCTATAAATATAGATATGTTTCATTTTTGTTGGTTATCGGGAACTTTGGCCCCCACCGTTAGATAAAAAGTGTAAATTAATATTGGCGCCACCGTCTATGCATAAGTAGTCGTTTTGTATGAGTTAAATAGTATCAATTTTGTCCACATTCCTCTTAACAAAACACGATTTTCCAGGAAAACCCCATATTTCCAGGGATTGTTCCCATACTGAAAAACAATCACATTGTTGAGATCTACAAGATGAGATATGTCCCATCTCTGTTGGTGGGTGGGGACGTTTTGCCCATCGTCCTTTGTGTTGTGAAATAATTCAAGGGCTACTAATACTATGGCATTTTAATTACCAACTAAAGGGATATAATATATGTACATTCAATTAGAAATACAAACTTTCACTTAAAAATGCAATGGTGAATGTCCGTAAAGTTATAGTGTTCGACCATATTCTTTTGTTGGGTTTTAGATAGTTATCTTAATTATGTTTTGGTGGTTCAGATTGTGTATCTGTGATATTACGAGTTCTAGTATAGGTAACTAAATACCTGAACATTGCTTATGCGAGAACTATTTCTCTTTTAACTATTAATGTTTCTGGGCTTTGTTTCTTGAATGAACACGCAAAATATACGTAGCCCTCCAACTGAAAAAATAATGTAATTTTATGTATAAAATATACTTACTGTTTTGCAAAACAGCCGACATTCATAAGTGCATTGTAATTATGCCTAAATTGAAGAATAAACTACTTTGACTTTGAATGTACCATACCATACTAGGGTCTACTCTATTCTGTTCTTTTACTAAGACTGTACTTTGAAACGTGAAGATGATAATTTTCGTGAGAATGGAATTAAAATACTACAAAGATACATACATGGTTATGGTTAAGAATTTATTTCTCCAAAAGAATACAATTCACTTAACTAGAGAAATACATGCACATCGTTTAACTAAATACTTAACTAAGTTCAAAGTGTACGAATCGCAAATAATACAACATAAGGTAATTATGAATAAATAAATAAAATATAAACAACAAAGTGGGTGCCTAGATAAAATATTCCAGTTGCTTATCAATGCGCTGACCGCTGCACTCGTAAGTTGTAGGGTTTTATTACGTATCGGCTTGTTATTACTATGCCGCTCAAGGCGACCAACAATGTGATAGCAATCAGACTATTTTGCGAGTTACATACCAACACATTCTCGAGATCGGTCTTAAAATCTCAAGCTCACGACCATCATCGAAGTTTTCTGGAATCCTACCATAATATACGAGTAGGTTCTGAGAACTTACCCCAAAGATATATTAGAAATGATTATGGGTTAATTCGAGAAACTGGAAGTAAGTTTTTGGCACTTGGTGAATAAGAAATTTAACTAGCTTTTCTTCGCGGTTTCGTTCGCGTAGAGGGGATGAGGTGCGCCCGTAGAAACCCTCGGCTCCTATTTGTCCCTCCATGAGTACCCTATGATTTGTAACCATAACACTGTGTCTGTTCTGATGTCTGGTTACTGAATTAGTTTTATGATGGTCTATTGCCTTTTAAAGTTGAAGGTATATATAACTATATGATCATAAACTTTCACGTTTGTAATAATGTACAATACAAGATAATCTGGTAGGACTCCTCGAAATGACGGACTAGTAACTAAGGAGTTTAACAGCTGGACCCTTTCCTGGCTTTGTTCCCTATACGATAAATTTGTTTCATTTTTATGATCGAAGCACCGATGTATGCATGCTGATAAATAAATTATCAGTGTAATCACTGTTTAAGTGCAAGTTTCAGTGATGGAGGCTGAGAAATAAGGAGGGCACTGATACTGAGCCCAGAGAGGAGCGCGAGAGAGGAGATACGATGAATTCGAGATTCATCGACATTCGCCGCGGAAGTCATGCTAAGTGAGGGAGCGGAAGGGAGCCTGAAGGTAGGCAAAGCCGCAAACACTTACATGATGGAGGCAGTTCATCGACATTCGCCGCGGAAGTCATGCTAAGTGAGGGAGCGGAAGGGAGCCTGAAGGTAGGCAAAGCCGCAAACACTTACATGATGGAGGCAGTTATGATCGCGCAGTATATCGTGAGAGAGTTTCACGCTCGTAGGCCGTCGAAGCACACACCTCGTGATCAGCACAGATTGCATGATGTAGTCGATCGACGGGAAAGACGGTTGCCGAGGTCGCGGAGTTCATCGTATGAACTCCGCGATGTGAATGTGAGCCCAAGACGGTATGAGCGCATGGAGACGGAGAGGCTTTATATTTATAGTAGTAGTTCCGATGATGACAAGCTTCTAAATTCAAATTTTCAAAAGTTGTACTCTCGTTCTCCAAGCGCCGCTCAACTTCTAAACTAGAGTCTGGCTAGTCAAATAATGTTGACAGATATTTCTTTGTGGTATCACCAAATGTTTATTTTAAATAAATGACTCATATTAACAATAACCATACCAAGTGAGGTCCGCAAACTATTATTTAAGCTCGTAAATAATTGCGACAATGTGCGAAGCCAATGTGAAGCGTCGTATAGCGAAGACATTGAATGTTAACAAGTAGAAAACAATTTAGTTGTTGGGCTATTTGTAAATATTTTGATACTTTATTTACTAGTTCTATCCTTTACCTATAACCTTGATTAGGTTCGTAAGTTTATTAATTTCCGTGAAACTCATAAACAGGGCAAGTGTGTAAGGAAACGGACAAACCAAAAGTTCTGTAGAATATAAATAAAATCAAACCATTTGAACGCAAAAACTTACTAAAAACCAATATTTAGAAAAAGAAATTTGTGGAGCAATTTGATATTAGACAAAAAAAAACATTGTAGCGGAATATTTAGAGGCCGATTTTGACTATAGCGAATAGGTCATGGTTAGTAAAATTAAAAGGTGTAAATATTCATCTTAGTCAAAATGATTGATTGTAGCTTATAGTTAGTTTCTCGTGGTTTTACCTATTCCGGTGTCGACCTTGTCTGTAAGCAAGCAAACAAGAAACGCGAATATACTAAGTTAAACTTGACCCACTTCGCGGTTTCCGATTGAGCTGAAATTTGGCCTAGTAATTATGTAAATCTTTTTGTGACGGATTATTATTACGGTATTATCGAGCTGGGTTTTATTTACATTACATTTCATCTTTCGCCTTGTTTATGGTTAGAAAGTGTAAACATATGTGTTTGTTGCTTACGGTACTGTACATAGTGGTAAAAATTATGTGAGCTGACTATGAGTGCATGACAACATATATTTAACTTATTTATTTGGGTGCCTTACGTTTGAATAGGAAATAAAAATCATTTTTTTTAGTACCAAAACTATATTTCCTACTACACACCGTGTGACTAGCCACAGATTATTTTTAAAGTGTCCGTCGTAACTTTGAGTATTAATTCATTAGCCAGATAATATCATTAAATAATGTTTTTCCTGAATTTAATGTCGGAAGATCACGATTTTGACGTGGCCCACCAAAGTAAAGGAGTGTACTGAAATTTTGGATGGACTGAAAGAGAGACGGCACTTCCCAAACTTACAGAGCTTGCCAAGTCTTGGTATCGGGGTCTCGGCACGGTCCTATATTTCATGGTCAGTGTGGAAGATACAACTTATAGAGTCATTCCCTTGCCGTGACGATTACGCAGAGCTTTTGTTCTGGTCAGAAGAAAAAGATCGATATAGTGATTCCCTTGAGCACTACTAATACGCTGAAATCAATTTATTGAACAGGTGTAGCATAACAGGTTATAAATGGGTGGATTATTTATTCACATTCATATTATTCATATTCGCTTATTGCTGTCATGAGTAGGTGCAGTAGGGTGTTAACATATATGGCAGTTAAACGCCCTGACAGGGCATTGCAATTATCTTATAACTAGAAACAAAAGTACTTATATTAGATTTACATATCAGTTTTAAGTTAGGTAAATAATATCAGTTGTTATAATATCAGTTGTCAAACGGTATAGAAGATCGTGTTGTACGAGTAGGTGCTCAAGCCGCCTACTTTCGCGAACCTGAAGAGGTTCTTAGATATCTAAATTGCAATGAGGACGGGCACAAACGCTTCCAGTGCAAAAATACTCTAATAATTGTACTACGTGTCGTGTGGCAAGCTAGATCACCTTCCAACATTCTGTCCTTTCGCTTGTAATAATGTAAATGGTAAATATATCAGAAAGTATCAGCTACAAAGGGAGTCAAATGTTATCGAGTAAAGTTGTCAAAAAATTAAATTCATGTTGGTAGGTACCTACTTTAACATGTTGATAGAGGGTAGGACGCTTTTAAATTTAATTCGTTTTATTGCCAGAAGGAAAAACCATGCAAAAAAAAATGATAGATTACAAACTAGATAGTCTAGAATTTAAATAAAATACCAAAATGAAATTAAAATACAATAATCAAATTCCATAATCAATAAAATCACATAATAACATAAATAAGTATACATAACAAAATCAAAGGAGACTTTTATGCCATGTCGGTAGTCAACGCACCGTCATTAGATAATTCGATTTATTAGATAAATATTTAAGTTTCCTGATACGAGGCGTATTAAGTAGGGCGCCTCGAGTGTGTCAGTTCTAGGCATGAACACACAATCATGTTCTAAAATATCCCATTCGGTTTGAACTCATGTTTTTAGTGTTGCCGAAAATACTCAACTATTATAAGGATTCCACATCAGTTAGTTTCGAGAAAGTAAAATCTAACAAACTGTTCTTGCAACAAATCAAGAAAGATTCAGTGGATAAATCTGTGAACGATTCAGTGGATTAAAACCTTATTAAAATTGGCCCAGCCGTTTGAGCGTGGGGAAGTAACAGACATACACATAAACACGCTCGCAAACTTTCTCCTTTATAATATTTATGAGATAATATTGAGGTGATAATAAGCTTAGTAGTGATTTCGACGAATAATAAGCATAGTAGTGATGAGAGTGCTGGCTAACTCTTATGGTCTATGGTGTTAACAATAATTAAATTACTACTGTGTAGCCATTATAATTTCCTTAGCTTTAGGAATTTATTTATATGTATATAGGTTTTCTTGCTGCAATTGAATGCTGATGCTGCTGTATATCTATATTTGAAAATTTAAAATATAATTCACATATTTTAATTAATTTGCAAAATTATTTATAGACACGCCCAACTAGTTAGTTTCATTTGTAAGTGTCCCAATAAAACAAAATAAAAATTGAAATCTTTTGACCATACGATGTTATTAGTAAATGACGATATTTTATCTAAGTATATTTAATTACACTTTACTGTACAGTATAAAATGGTAGGCACAAATGGTGGACTTAATGCCGTGGCGCATTCTTTACCGGTCAACCATGAGACCAAACGGAAATCAGCATTTGGTGCATTGGCATATCTAATATATCTATATCTATGTATGTGTAATTAACTAAGCAATTATTACGACACCTAAAAGAAAAGATAATTAAAAAAAAATATAACATAAAATAGAACAAAATACTGTAATGCTTTTTGTAAAATTATAATGATTTACCATAATACAATATTCTCAAAATATTTATATAATTTAATAGCATTGAAAATATTTAGTCTCTTATTCGACTTCCGCCACTATGGCGTCCTGGCCGCTGATTCCAGTCTACCTACATATTATTCGATTTTATTAATGATGAAACGTAATGTTCCCGCGAAATTGCTGGTGACGGTGACACTACTTTCCCCCCCCTCAGAAACTTAATGTCACAAATGATTACCGAACATAGGTGTTTACCTGATTTTTTATATGAACATTTCATATCTATCATCTTTCTTGACAAATTTGATACTTAATAGATGCTGGAAGGGTTAACCATAATACATACCTAAATGTTGTCTGGAAGAGATCGCTATTTAAGCGATAAGCCCGCCTGTTGTTTACCTCTGCCTGTTATTTGAATGTATCTCATGTTGTGTTGTATATTCCTTGATGTTGGTGTGCAATAAAGAGTATTTGTATTTGTACATTTTAAATTAAGACATGAATCTTTGATTTTAGAAATTATAAGGTTAACCTAGGTTTTCGCAATATACTTACAATTTTATTTATATTACTATGATGTAGTTATAGAGCGAAGAGACTTGCTCTAGCAGGATGGCCGAGCTGTAAGGATAATTTCTAATTTAAAAGTAGTTGCAATGAACGATCACGTGATAGTCACGTGATCGCCCCCTTCCACTCCGAGCAATGGCGACCGGTCACGTGGCTGGGAATAAGAGACATTCGCTAACGGACATTGTCCGTGGTCGGTCGGTTGCTCGCCGTGGAGGCATTGTTGGATTTGTTGGTTATTTAAGGGCTAATTATAAGTTCAAGCCTACTGAATTAAGTACAGGTCAGTATCGCTCTCGTATTGATTGGGTATAATCAATATTAATACTATTTAATGAAGTCTAGGCCTACTCACAAGTTGTATTCATTGTGCGAATAAACACCATTTGTTATCAACTGTCGTTGTTTTAATTTAAACGTATCGATTCCTTATAGTACGAAGAGGACGAAGTTCTTAAGCTTGCAATTTTTGGGGTTCCGTACCCAAAGGGTAAAAACGGGACCCTATTTATGAGACTTCGCTGTCCGTCCGTCCGTCCGTCCGTCTGTCACCAGGCTGTATCTCAAGAACGGTGATAGCTAGACAGTTGAAATTTTCACAGATACCTACTAAAAATGTAATAAAATAAATATTTAAGGGGGGCTCCCATACAACAAACTTGTTACGGATTATGGTACGGAACCCTTCATGCGCGAGTCGCACTCGCACTTGCCCAATTTTTTATAATGTAATTTTTCGAATGTCTTGTTTCTTTTTGCAATATTTTGCGGATTGGTAGGTATAGGTAATGGCATGGTATTCATAAATTTGGTTTATGTTCATCATTATTCATTATTTCATTTTATAAACACAAATGATAAATAAGAAGCCAAAATTTCTGCTGTCTGCCCCGGTCAAGCCGTCAGGTCATGCTGAGGTTGTGGGTTCTATTCTCACTTGTACCTATTTCAGTGGATTGCGTACAATTTCGGCTTTTTATTTATCCTTTCTATTTTTATTATGTACCTTTAGTGATTTATTTTGTAACGCGTCAGTACTTAATCACGTTATACTTTTTCACGAAAACTTTTTTACGAACGACTTTATCACGAAAAACTTTATAACGCATAGACTTTATCACGAAAAAACTATATCATGAAAATTTAATCACGAAAACTTTGTCTTGTCTTGGCCAGGAAGTGCGATGTTAAATGACAAATGACCAACTGTTGTTGTAATTTTAATGAGTTAGCATATAGTAAAGTAAGTTAGTTACATGTTTTTAGGGTTCCGTACTCTCCGTCTGTCTGTCAAAACACTTTATCTCGAGAACGCGTGGAGGTTGTGTATCGAGACGAAATTTAAATCATATACTTAAGTCTACGGTCCTTTGAAGCTGTGAAAAAAACAAACTTCTACGTTAACGTGAAAAAAACGGCCGTTTATGTCGCTAAAAACGTTCATTTCGACACTCTCAAGGGAATCAAAATGATAGGGTACTTCCCGCTGACCCCTAGAACTATGAAATTTGGCAAGTAATATCGTCACATACTACAAATAGGTACTTATAAAAATCAGAAAACTATACATTTGTAATAAAATCATAAAAATAATTATAGTCCTTTTCAAACATCATATTTGTAGAAATCGGTTGCGTTACGTTTGCACCTCGTTTGTATGCGGCGCCATACATTTCAGGTGCAAACTTAACTCAACCATACCAATTTAGATGGGATAAGTGAAAGTTAGTACGGAACCCTCGGTGCACGAGTCAGACTCGCACTTGGCCGGTTTTTTAATACATACATGACTTGAACTCGAACTGTATCAGGACATTCAGGACTGGTTAGGCCTCACTGCCAGTGAGTCTGACTTTGTGCGAGAGTTTAACCCGCTACATCCGCTAATGGGATTTCCTCCACACAACAGTAATTATTAGTTAAATAGTTACATAAGTGTAATAAAAATAAGCAGATGTAAATTACAAGCACAACATGATGTAGTGTAATATAATAATAATGTGTGTTCATCGCCGATGAGTAATGGAATAAATGACGTCGGAATGTCAGATTCATCACGATCTACTGACGAGTTCGTCTTGCACCGTGATTATGAAGGCCACTGCTCATTTCCTACAATAATCGTTATTGTAAGCTCATTCGGGTCAGTTGCACAATACGAAGCAGGAGTGTCCTTTGGTGATATCATTTTTACAATGATATCACCAAAGATGATACCTCATCTTTTTTTCATCTTCAGCATCAGGTAATTAGGTTCAGTTGTCCAATAGGTAGGATGCCCGTCTTGGCCCGGAAAGTCGTTGGAGACGTGTGTTCGAACCCCGCCTGAGCCATTATTTTTTTCAATTTGTCGCTTCATTTTAAACTACCAATACCCTTCGCAACCTAAGTAGTTTGTCCATACATAATAGCGATTAATTTGTAACATGAATGATAAAATAATGAATATTTTCTCAGGATTCTTACGAAAATATTGTTTAAGAGTTGCCAAGTAATTTGGCTTATACATTCATAAAAGGGAAAGAACTGGAAGGCTTTAAATAGATGTATACGATTAGCCTGCTGAAAAGTATTTTTGAGAAACAAATTAATCGATAGAGCCGATAATTTATACATAATATTCATAACAAAACGCCTGTCTCCGGCAAGGCGTCCCTATACCAAATCATCATCATCATCATAGTGTAAGTAGGTGATAAATACATCGTTTTTAGGGTTCCTTACCTCAATCGGAAAAAAACGGAACACTTATAGGATCACTTTGTTGTCCGTCCGTCTGTCTGTCTGTCAAGACCCTTTACCTATCTCGAGAACGCGTAAAGGTATCGAGTTGAAATTAACACCATATACTCAGGTCGACGGTCCCTTGAAGCTGTGAAAAAAACAAAATTCTACGTTAACGTGAAAAAAGAAACGGCCGTTTATGTCGCAAAATGTACATTTCGACACTCAAGGGAATCTAAATGATAGGGTACTTCTCGATGACCTAGAACTATGAAATTTGGCAAGTAGGTAATATCGTCACGTATACTATAAATACTTATAAAAGTCTGAAAACTATACATTTGTAATATAATCATAAAAAATATAGTCCTTTTCAAACATCATATTATTTGGAGAACTCGGTTGCTTAAGTTTGCGCCTCGTTTGTATGTGGCGCCATACATTTGAGGTGCAAACTTAAACACAACCAGGCCAATTAAGATGGACTTTCACTTATCAAGTTTGTACGGAACCCTCGGTGCGCGAGTCAGACTCGCGCTTGGCCGGTTTTTTTTTATAAATCAAGACATAACATGTTGTTACTGAGTTATTAGGGGTTGTTAGAGAGTTGGTTATTTTACATAGAAAACTCGTGAGGGCGGGCAATCGCACACCGCCTCGACTGATCAGCGGGCCTGATGATGAATCGCGAACCGATTCGAAACATGTCGAGCGATATTCGACTTCCACGACGCGAGTAAACCCGTTCGTACGTATTTTAATATGTTGTTAGGGAGTGTTAGGGGTTAAATTACAGACTAGTAAATGTTTAAATATACAAAGTGATTCAGGGGTCATGAGCAGGAGTTATAGGGTTGATGGGGTAGATACTGAGCAACTTTCACTATGGGGCCAACCATGAAATCGCAAAACAAAAGACAGCCGTTCCATACATTTCGGATAGTTAGCGATCAATTGTCTAGCATTTAACTATAAAAAAAAACACGATTTCGTGTGTAATTCCATAGTAAAAGTTGCTCAGAGTGGCCCTCCCGATCACCTCTATAACTCCTGCTCATGACTCCTGAATCACTCTGTATATGCTACATGTTGCTATGCCAGTGTAATTTCATATTTGTACAATAGGTACATGTGACCTAAAAAGGTCACAGCGACGTGAGCTGAAGGGGATGAGCGGGAGAACTCGGGAATGAGCGGCGAAACTTACTTGGTTGAAATAAGGATCCAAAAGGAGAACAGTACAGGTATCTAAACGATGATACTATTGGCGGACTTGCCTTAAGAGGAACCATTGCTCATTTTTCCATACATATCTGGGTTTGGATCTCGTTTGTTTATATTTACATTATCAAAAACACTACAACATTTACAAAATCTTAGGAATCAAAATTTTAGATTTAAATTTTGACCAAATTATTATAGAATTTGTGTACTAGGCGTCTGTTTGCGGCGGAATTTCGGCCAAAAACAGACGCCGAGTACACAAATTCTATGATAATTTGCGCAAAAATTGAAACGAGCCGACAAAGAGCATTTCCTTTCCATTCAGTTCCTAAAATTTCATAAAGATAGGTGAATTTTTGGAGGAGTAAACAGACAAGAACGAAACCTCAATTTGAATAACCCGGTTACGTTAAGTTTTGACCACATTTGTATCCGAAGTTCCGAAGCCATAGTTATCGGGTGTAAGCTTGAACGTATACTGCTATTACGGGAAAAGAAGCAGCAATATTTATTTATTTATTTATTTCTTTTATAATAATTACATATCTGTAACTTACAGCTAATTGCCAAGGCGTTATAGATCTTAACCTAAAATTAAATAACATGCATATTACTAATATACTTAACAGTAAATAATTAACATTAAAAACAAAAAATAATAATTATATATCATCTAAGTAATTCCTGGGGGAATAATAATTAATAGAGCCTAATAGAAGTGTCTGATACATAAGTATATAATCATAAAATAATGTATGCGTGAATGAATATCTTAGGCACTCATAGGATATGTTTGTTTCTATTAAAATTTGTTTTAAATGAGGGTAATTAGGAAATAATCGTAGCGCTATTAAATTTTGCTTAAAATTAAGTAAACGATTTGAAAGCGCATTATTTATTAAACTGTTATTATTACCGGAGTTGTATAATGATATGACATTACATTTACGTATATAAGCATATATTATCTTCATATGTTAGCAAGATAGCAATCGAAGTATAGTATTAACATACTTTCATAGAATAATAAAGTTAATATTATAAAAAATAGGTCTTTGCCGGTATCAATTACATTTCCACGCTAGATTTTATAAGGAACACTATTCTTCATAATGTTGTAAATCATATAAGTACTTAAATCAAATAAATAAACTTACCTTAAATCTATGTGGATTCTGGATCAGAGTAGTCACTACTGATGGTTAGATTTCGTAAAAACATGATGAAGAAGGGTATATTTTCTAAGCTCTCCGACGTCATACGTGGGTCCAGAGGCTGGAAGCCATTTTTGTTTTCCAACGCATGCGTAGTTGCGACTTACAATCTATACGCCGTGGCACCCTGGTGCATCGTAGAGAGTAGTAGGTGGTAATATAGTAGCATGTGCTATTGAGTACTTATATTCTTTGATCATATGTAACTTTTGCTTTACTTATACAGAAACACAAGTTTCTAATATATAGGCATTTCATGTACCTAAACGCCTTAATATCTCGAGTCCAGCTAAATGATTCTCATCCTGTGTTATATTGTACCCTTGATGATTTTATTGCACTGACGAATTTACAGAGCCATCTAGCGAAGTCTGTTAACACTTTTTCATATTCTTCGTCACAACTCACAACTCGAGCGAGGAACTCCACTAAGTGAACAGACCAATCTTTACGTTTTTCGGCGATCGCAGCAGTTACGCTACATTCTTGTAGATGGCGTTGATAGTTAGTAATTTAATATAGTATATTCAAAAGTTACCTATATAGTTTAGGTCGTTCCGACTTTTTTCATTACGTAGAATTTGAGCTGCATGATTGGGTTTAGTTAGTTACCTATAACCCAATTTCCCCCAGTTTGCCTATCCTGCCTTCTCCGGCTTTAAGCATGAAAATGTTTGTCTCTTTTATGAGTAAGTGAGCAACAAATTGACTGCATTACGATTTCTTTTTTGTATAATAATATGATATATATATATATATATAGAGTAAAGGAAACTGAGACGCGTATCTTTTTGGCCCTTGTTGGCATTGTGACAAGAGCGAAAAAGGTATGTTTCCATTTTCCTTGATTGTACCTCATAGTCCCTCGTACTTTTTCTGTTTTCAAATTTCAACAATAATGCACAAATAAAAAACAGGAATATATTTACCGTAATTTAATAAATATCACATTCACACACATAAACACGCTATAATACAACCAGTTACTTCGATAACTATTAACTCTACAGGTAATCTTTACTCTGAATATAAATATTAGTGAACTAAAATGTAAATATTATGTTACTTTATCTTACTATAATATAATTAATGTAATACATATTACATAAGACAATGTATGTTCTATTTACCATATGAAATACATTTTCAGTGGGCATTTCAATTACTTTAGTGTTATGTTTTTACCATGGATCTACAATTCTAAGAGTGCCAATGCTTTTTCGACCTATTTAAACGAAGATGGGCCTAGACCTCGCTATGGTGGTGCCGTCTTCAACAGGTAGGTAGAAGTAGAACGAGACTCGCAGACACACACAGCCTTGTCACAGTGTATCGTGGATCTATGACACAATGCCTTGGTTGCTTTTGCTACGTATTTGAAAGGTTTGTGTTTCAAACTTTGGTTAATAAAATACAATTTAAATGTACCAGTATCATTAAATTCGATGCACCGAGATTACTAAATTGACTGAACTGTTGTATAATGTACATAAAGGTATGCTAAGACCAAATTGGGATAGTTTGAGATAACATAGAACGGGGGATTGCATGTTACCGGTAATCATTTCACACACATAAACCGGTATTCAATTTCGATTTTTTGTTTATTATTTCACATTTTTATGTACATTTTCTTTTTATTATTACCTAAATACTACTCCACTCAATATTTTGATTAATAATTTTAATGAATACCGGTAATGATCCCTGCATAGAACCCTGTAGTATTGAGCCAGTGAATATTGGGCGATATTAAACAAGAACCATAATTAGGAACATATACTTAAATATATTCGGTTTAAATTACCTACATCGTAATAACTAGGACGATTCGTTCGGGCAAGGTTGGTTGAAAAATCTAGCCTCCTTTCAACCCACTGAAGACTTACCAAAGTTTCATTTACTTAATGCATTCCAAATAGATAGTTATGAATATATATATTTTTTAAAGTAGCGGTTATTTTCTATTGAGTAATGTTTCAAATTCTGCCCCACATGTTTAGACTATTCGAACTATCTAGAAACCGTAAAACTACTCAACTATAGTCCAATCACCCAACTATGGTCCAAAAACTCATTCATTTCTATTAAGGATCATATTTTATCACTGATTTTATTCGTATTTATTTCAGTTAGATTAATTAACTTAATGATTATTTTTTCAGTTAATTTGGACCATAGTTGTTGTTGGATTACAGTATAATTGGGTGGTATATAATATTTTAAAATTATATTAATAATCACTGTTCTGTGGAGAGCCATGAGTTAGGCAAAATAGCGCGATGCAGGTTGACATCCATTTCGGCACGGCGCGGCGCCAGTAATAAATGCCATCAGTTGGTAGAAAGTTCTTCGTGCGCTCCACACGCAAAGCGGTTCTCACCCATCACCCAATTTTGGTACAGGGTTAGCTGGCCATCCTAAAATGGTTCTTCTTCGATTTAAGAGCTGCGCTCTTGTCGGCGTAGCAATCGCCTCATTTCTTTATTGGACTTTCTCATTTACTTCTTGGTAAAACATGACTTTAACCTTTTCTTTATTCGTCAAAGTAATTTCGTCTTGGCCTTCCTCTACCTCGCTTTTCCTCGACTTTTCCTTCTATGATATTTTCGAGGAAAAAACCATGTCTTAGTAGAGGCTCTATTATATTTCCTCATTTAGTGTTAGTAGTTTCCTCTTCCCTCCTATCCTATCCAAGACCTGTTCATTAGACATTTTTTCCGTCCAGCTTATGCCCTCCATCTTCCTCCAGCACCACATCGCAAATGCCTCCAACGTCTCACTCTTTCAGTATCAGGATCCAAAGATGGTTAATGGATACTTTTTGCACGATACGGTAAAAAAGGAAGGTTATGCGGATGATGTAGCGCTCTCCTTTTTCATATAAGTATGTAATATTGCAGACCTGTGTGAGAGACCTGTCCTATGAATAACTAATATTTACAGTGCAGTGGTATTATTTATTCTAACAACGTTATTTAGAGCCAGAGTATTACTCCTCAGTCTTATTGAGTATGACCTAGTTAAACGTACTATTTATTCTATTATTATCGTGCCACTGCCTATACTTAAAATAATGCTCGCTATTCATGTAATTACACATTAAAGTTATGATTCAAATTCGTTATTCCCTTAATTTTATACAAATTTCCTATTATAGTGCACTGACTACAAAATAGCACTGCATATAAGACAGAATTGAAACAAGCTAAGAACTACATAACTCATGATTCTATAATTTACAATATGCGTTATAAGGCAGTGTTCCCATTTGAGCAGCCTCGGTTATCGCGTACAATGCTGAGAGTCGATCTCACTCGACAAATTATCGATAAATGCACTATAAGCTGAGATCGGACAGTTCGGAATGTTCACTAGAATCATAATTCGTTAAGTTACGCACTACATTCAAGGTTTCTCCTGCGGCGCTGGACATCCTGTGGAAAGAGGAAAATTACTGTTAAATGTCATAAATACTATTATGTAACTATTTATTTAAGTAAACTTTATTGCACAAAACAAAAGTCAGTACAAATGGCGAACTTAATGCCAAATGGCAATATCTGCTAGTTACACATTGGGCTAAAACAGAGATACACATCACATCGTAGTCATAAAGGTAGATATTTTACTAATACCACTACGTAGTAGGTAACCTGAATAAATAAAAAGAACTAGGAACCATCTCCACAGACAAAACTTTCGATTAAAAAAACGCATTAAAATCGGACCATCCATTTGGGAGCTACGACGCCACAGACACACAGATACATATGTTAAACTTATAACCTCTTTATTTTGTCGCGGGTTAAAACATAACTGAAGCAATCTTAATAACGTTATTAAAACTTTCGTGAGACATATTCAGTTATTGTATGAAGCGGTTTCTACAAATTAACCGCTTAATACAATAATGAAGCAATCTTTCTAGGTATTGGTACTTTCACCTTTCAATAGCACATAATAAAAAACTAGAAGGATATTCTCTCTTTTGATTTTTGTATAAGGCGATGGAGAAGATAGTCTACACTATATTTTATTGGTCATTTGAGTCAAAATGACGCTCGTGGGACATAGTTACGCGGCCGACTTATTTTTCCTTACTTCTGTAGCCACTAGATTGCTTTTTGGTAACTACGGCTACTTGTCACCGCTCTTATTTTATTATATAAATAGAGTCCAACTCAAAATTCGAAGCAATTGAGTGGGTAGGTAGGTAGAGTTTTCTTCCTTGTGACTATAAATCATAAGTAGGTATTATTAATAATGAAAATAACCTCACCTTAGAGAGGTCATATAGGGTATCCATTTGCATACATTGTATCCAATAGTACAACTAACGGGATTCTAGATCGTGGCAAATCGACTATGTGTGTCCCACCGTTCAAATGTTTAATCAGGTGGACAAGACTTTCAAAATTCAGTGCTAAGGCTAAGGTCAATTTTCATGGACAATGAACATCTTATAAGAAATGGAACTTGAAATTACTTCGATTGTGTATCGCTTTTGTTTCTTTTGTTGTGTTTATTCTTTGGAACCCCATGCTGTGTGAATCGAACTTTAATTTTTGATGTAACGAAATGAATAAGTAGTGCAAAAAAGAGATTTCGTCTAAATTCACACATTCAGTTACAAGATTAATTGGTTCCGCCGTGTTTGTTTCACATCTTAAGATGCCCCGAAGACAATATTTATGATCTATTTTTTTTTTACACTACATTGCGTATATAATAACTTTGTCTAGTGTGTGTGCGTGTCATGCTGGAATTCTTGAATTATAGGTGAACACAAAGTAATCCACACAAATTGTGACTCGCGATTCGTTGTCGCGCGGTAAAATAATGTAGCTACCTTTGTTTTCAATACAATGCGACGGACCGTTTCAATTTTTGCGAAAATTATTATAAAATTTGTTTAATAGGCGTCTTGATCAAAATTCCGCTACAAACGGACGCCTCGTACTCAAATTCTACGCAAGTATTATGCTTCCTATTCAGTTTCTAAAATTTTGAAAAAAAAATGGTTGATAATGAAATAATGAACTTTAGGTATTCTGCAAGTAGGCCACAAGGGCACTTTTACTTGTCTGAGTCTACCGGCATTTCACAAGAGGAGACCACTGTTGAGAAGAAACGCCAAAAGAAACTCAACAGTCAGTCATTTTTTCTTAAAGGATAAGTACTTAACTATTACAGTAATATGAACTTAACTATACGTAGTTCTTGAAGAAAACATATTAAAAGTGTATTATAAGATTTAAATGAGGACTAGTGTAAGAATAAAATATAGAAACTAATACAAGAAAGTATGACGGTTTAACACAATTTATGTACGTTTGATATGTTTTCTTATTAGCACTGTGTCCCTTAAACTAGTCAGGTACAATCTAAGGAGTCAGTTACTCGGTTTCTGCGGTTAAGTCTCCAAGGAGGAGACAAGAACGGAACCTCGATTTGTATAATCCGGTTACGTTAAGTTTGGACCTTATGTGTATCCGACACCATAAATACCAGGTGGAAACTTAAGATAAACTGATAGTATGGGAAAAAGAGCAGCGACACATATATCCTCTTAAGTTCGCCGGGATATTTGTCCTTTTTTGGTGTTTTCCCCCGATTCCTCGAAGACTACTCCGATTAAAAATAAATCTTTTCTTTTGTTTGAAAGGGTATATACTTTTAACTTGTCCCATCGTCATGAGATCAGGATCTGATGATGGAATTCTGGAGAATTTGACGGTACTCTTAAAAATTATAGGCACACAACGTGATTTGAGTACCTATACCTATCTATTTAGTAACCTTTTGCAGTACTTTTCGGAAAGCATAATTTTGTTTAGTTAAAGTCAGTTTCTTTTATATTTTTCGTTATAAAGTAATATATTATCTTCGTCCGTCACAATTCGCACAAATTGTCCTATTGTATGCTCCCCAATTAACACGTAACATGAAAGAAGGGGAGGGTGATGACTTTATCGGTGGCACTCCAAAAGGAGTACCGCGTCAGTGTAAAAACAGTGCAAAGGGTCTCACATACCCCCAAGTTACCCGTATAAAAAAAATAGTGCGTGGAGTCCCTCCGCGTGGAAGAAGTGAAACTTCGTAATGTGGAAATGAAAATAGAAAGGGGTAGAAATTGATTTTTAGTGAACTCATATTGTTTCTTTAAGACAAACTTCTTCACTCTCGCTCTGTCTCTTTCTATTCCCCCTCCCCAGGAGCGTTGAACGTTTAACGCAACAGTGCTTTCCTACCCCCTCCACGGTAGCGTTAAACGTTTACCGCAACCGTTTAACGCAACCTTATTGGAAGTCGCATTAGAAGTTTCACTTCAAAAAAGGGTAATGACGATAACGTTCCTGGGCCTTACTCATTAACAATAGACTTACTACAAACGCTGCAGGCGATCTCATCGCTGTTGTCACCGCATCCGTCTCTACCAGAACACGCTACCGCTGTACTGCGGCATCGTCCGTTGCCGCAGCGGAGTGGACAGAAATCCGCTGCCCGCCATCTGTGCAAACAAATTTCCGTGAGTGATCACAATAGTAACACATGAAATAGTTTATGCACACTTTTCTTGACTGCTCATTAGCAGTCAAGAAAAGAGTGCATAACCGTAAACTACACAGATGGCACAGATGTGAGGGCATCTAAGCCCACTTTGCAGGATACTATGGCGTTGTAGAATACGTGCTCCAATTTCGCCTAAGGACTCTTGTAGCCACTACATAGGTACTGTGTGACGAGGATAATTGAATAGCTTGTACGTTAAAGGAAATTAAAACCCGTACCTTTTTAACCCTTATTTGTCATTACATTAATTATGCCGTACGTATAGAATGTACGTGTATTGATTTCCTTGACTGTTCTCGGTGGCGTGTCCTAAGGACACGCCGCGTCAGACTAACCACCAGTGCAAAGGGCCCATTCGGGCCCGCAAGGAAATAAAAATCCTTGACTGTACAGGTAGCTACAGTAGACGTTCCTTACCTGGACTGTTCGTTGCATAGGTGCGGGGGCTCATCCGAGCCGTCTTTGCAGGACACTATCGCGTTGCAGAACTCGTATTCCGGCAGGCACTCCCCGGAGCCGCAACGGAATGTGTGCCGAGGACATCTGAAATACACAAATGATTGCAGTTTAGTTTTCTGTACTCACAAAGAAATCGTCAGTTGTAAAAAAACATGGTTGATTATATCTTAATAATAATGAATTGTTGAAATTTGGTTATTGAAACAATGAGCACCGTTATTGGAAACGCGTCAAGTGCACCCGATTTATGCATAAAAACGTCATCTTATCAGCCAAAAGACATCTACTGCTAGACAGAGGCCAAGGTTCTCCACAACGACCGGTCGCCGCCCTGATCCAACTGCTTCCCGCGATACTGACGTGATCGTTGGTCCATGACCATGACATAGATTTTTTAATATGGCACTATAACAGGCGGGTACCGTTGCAACGTGCTACACAGCGGAAAACCCACGCCAGCTCCCCAACACCATGGAATGCAACACCGCGACAGTTCCTCTCGTCTTTGCCGCCGGGGCACTGCGCGGTGCCGTCACAGCGCGCCGCCCGCGACACGCAGCAACCAAGCCTCAACATTACCACGGAACGTGTCCTTACCCCTTCCTCCTGGTAGCACGACAGTTCCTCTCGTCCTCGCCGCCGGGGCACTGCGCGGTGCCGTCGCAGCGTGCCGCCCGCGACACGCAGCGGGATCCCACACCGCCGCAACGGAACGCGTGCATAGGACAACGCTCGCCAGTGCCATCTACAAAATTATCATGGTGACAAATTGTTGTTTGTTGTTACAGGTGAATTTACGACTAACTTAACCTTTTGAACGCTTTTCCTCTCATGTCAAAATGTGGCTTATACGCCAGTTGAAGAAAGAAAGAGCGAAAATATACCTTATCTGTCAGCAGGAAAATTGCTTTGACAGCGTCCGCCATTACCGCTTTAGTGGTCGTTGGCGTGGTAGGCACGACAGCACACGACCACCTTAGTGGCTCCTGGCGTTCAAAGGGTTAAAGCTAGATCATGAAACATTTGAGTAGTATCTGTGGGACTATGATGCGTTTATTGCGCTATGATGAAGCATCTGTCACTTTCCGAGACGATGACGAGAACGATTGGACGTTGTAGGCCCTTTGCTTATATCCGATCGTCTAATCGATGAATACTGGCTAGATGCGTGGTTGATACGGAAATATCATAATTACTAGTGGCTCTGTGAGCTGTAGACCTCGCGAGTTTTTTCGAAATGGTAATTGTCATTTTTCATTCTATAATACTTATCGAACCTATTCACAAATTTCTATGAGAATCGATCGAATTAAAGGCCAAGCTGAAGCGGAGACGCTTCACTCGTTTTGCTCGCTCGGTCAATAAAACAAAATTGTTAAGAAGGGATTACCTTAAAAACCACGTATCGTTGTGTGTATAACTCCACTTAATTAATTAAAATCGTAGTGTATTCGTTAAACATCCATTCAATTACCTAACAGATTTTTATTACTTGTACCGTTAATGATTCGAAAACGTGGTCATTAAACAGGTAATGGTAATGGACCATTATTAGGTCTTAGTGCAGAATATAAAGATGCAGTTAGTAGTCAAGTAGACTTATTATCACGACATGCAAATTACATCATCTTAAAGAGGACTGTACTTCTGATTAAGTAATTTAGAAATTCTAGCACACAGTTAAGGGTAGATTACTCTTGATAAAGTAATTTAGTGGCTTAGATTATTAAAACAGGCATATAAGCGCGAAGTCATTGCCATAGTGAGGAGCGTCGTGTCGACGCCAAGCGCCGACGAGCGGTCATTACCTATGTATATGACGCGAATTACCACTAAACCAGTTTCCAACCCGTTTCCTAGAAGACGGAGTATGTTTAAATTAGAGTATAACGAGGGAATTATACCAATAGCCCGGTATAAATGCCTTACTGATGCTAACGATGAAGAGCGCAGGCACGCGACTACGATCCGCGTTTGATCTAAATCGTACAAGCATCGTATACTTACACAATATCGAAGCATTTATTTGCTAATAAGGTTTGGATTAATAGGAAAGATAGAGATAAAAGAAGAAGTACAGATGTGCAAAAAGATAATGTGCGTCAACCGACCTTTACCGGTACCTTGGCAAGTCTCGTCCGATCCATCAGGACAGTCTTTCCGGCCGTCGCAGACAAAGTACCAACTGATGCACTCCCCCGTCGAACGGCACTGGAATATGAAATTGCAGATTCAATTATAGGTACCGCAGATTTAAAAACCTGAATGAGGTGTAAAGATAAGTCTTAAGATATAAAGTTTAATTAACCTGGAATGTTCCTGGCAGACATCCCCTGTTTCTTGCTGAACAAGCTGACGTGGAATTGGTGCGATACGCACAATCACACCGTTTGTTGAGGCATCGCGTATAAGGATCAACGAGATGGCACTGTGAGTCGGTTAGACAAGGCATGCCGAGAGAGGCCGGCCCGATATCAGCAACGGAATCCGCTCGGATGCGATGTTTATCTAGAAAATGCAAACATAACGTTAATAGATAGCTAATTATAAAAGTAGAAATTTATCTACAATGTAAAATAGTGATCATAAGTTACCTTTCAGAGATGATTTCTTCTGATGTCCCGTTTTGTGCTTCTGCTGGTCTTTGGATGTTACGGTTTTTTTGTTATTTTTCTTGTCGACAGAAGGTTGCGTCACAACCCTGTATATCGGTTGATCGTTCGCATGCAAATTGGCCGTTAATTCGTCGATACCAACGGTTTCATTAGGTTCTCCTTCTTTGCGGTTTGACACCGGAAGTTTTTTAGACGATTCTGGTACTTTCATGACGGCTTGCATTAACGGGCTGTCTTCTTGTGTACTCATTTCGTTCTTGTTGGTGAACATTGGCAAATTGCTGGGCTTAACATCATCAGAAGTGTCTGTGAATGTATTAGGTGATCCGAATGAGCTGGAGCTAGAATTGACGATGGCGGATGCCGTGGGGGACTTATGGATGATATTGTTGTCCAATATGGTTCCATTGGCATCGACTACCACTGCTTCTTGCTCGGCGACGACGGCTTCCGTGATGTAGGTCGGTTGTTTTTGTGCAACACATTTATCGCCAGTTAATCGGAAGAATGCGTTGCAGGAGCATCTACCGAATAAATTGGGTATGACGAATTCGCAATGACTTTCTCTGTCCCATAATCGACAGTGCTCATTGCTGTAGCAGACATGGCCGGGTGGTGCAGCTGAAAACAGAAAAACAACATGATTAAAATTAATTATAGAGATTTATGACGTCCAAACCATACGTAGAAATTGTTGTTTTCATTTACAGTAATGTATGGAACGTGCTAGTCTTAATGATCGGTTGTTGATAGCAATTTTCCCGACGCTGACCATACGCGACGCTCTGCTAACGTTCTAATAGCCGAGGTACAGTTGTAAACAGCTGTTTGTGGAGTCATTATGTCATGTTGTTACCTACTATGCAGTGCAAAACACCCGTTGGAACTTAAAAAAGCAACGCCTTTGGTTGTAAAATTAATACTTCTAGTACTTATTACACCTTCCTCCACAAGTCTAAGCGTTACCACGATAGGGTACCTTATTGTGTATGTAAATGAAATTATATAAGTTTTCCGAGCGCCAACTGTTTTACAATGCAAATATTCTAATCGTATAACGACGCCAATTTGATTAAGTGTAGTGAATGTAAATTCACAAATGGTAATTTGATCGTCCATTATATGGTAATCAAAAACAGTAAGGCACGCACCATACTTGGTGTAGGTACCGTCTGCTTTTTTTGTCAAGTCGCCTTCAGTCTTCACGACCCAGATACCTAGTCATCACTGGCATTCATCGCCTGTGGTTATTCAAATATCAAAATTCTGACTACATAATAGCTAGATGTTCTTTTATGTGGGACAGCTACTCGCCTACTTATTCCATTTGAATTGGACATTCAGAAGACATTCTTAGTTATAATACGACGCATCTGAACTTGAGTGACAGCACTGGTTGTTCCGAACTAGTTCGTAATATAATTGTTTCTACGCATACCATTTCGATTTCGTGATCGACGCAAGGTATTAACATTTTAAGACACTGAACATTACCACGATATAACTGTATTAGTATTTAATATATATTACATGAATTTGTTTTTGGCCGACTAATATTTTATAACGCTTGTTCTCGTGGAATGTAGTTGAACTTAGTTATTTAAGGCATTTAGACGGGGCTATGCTATAAGTGGTATAATTCTCACAATAAGATCATAATAGTGGCGTTATTGGCGGTAATAAGAGAGGTTCACATGGCCAACCGAGAGTCGGACGAACAATTACCTCGTTTTCTCACAGACGCGCTTTGTACACGGAAATGACGCTCTATTAAGAACACTTCCACTATGTGGGGTGAGTAGTTCGAATCTGTCACCATGAGCTCACCACTTTAAGAGATATGCAAATTTTTTCGAATTTATCCGGACGGAAATTATTAATGATACGTAAGGCGAATACTTGTTGTAATCTCTTAAATCCATGAATAAGTATTTTATATCAAAGCACATCACATAACATATGGCAGCGAAGACATCAGAAATCTTTCGACTGGTTCCATACAAGAAAATGAAGAGTGACTTTTCAAAAGTGCCTCCATCAACACGCCGATACTTCAAAGTGCACCTGTTCTGAACAACTTTAAGGTCGAATTTGAAAGAAAAGATAACAGGAAATATGTCGTTTTGAAGATAGTCCTCAAAATAGTGTATCTAAGAACACAAAGCGATATCGCTCCACCGAACCCTTCGTGTTTCTCCAAGCGGCACACATCTTCCTGACTTATAGAATTACACGGCGACTTATCTTGGTTCGTTGCAGTCCAGTAACTCCCCGTGACTTGGTCAATTCGGCACGAGTCGCTAGACGACCGTATGAAATCGAAAGTAAATGATGTGCGGTGTGCGCCGGTGAGGACTAATTGTTAGGATAATGCCTTTGCTATTGTTACGCTTACTGAGTCGAATAAAACAACGTAAGATCGTTATCTGGTTCGTAATTGTGCGCGGAAAATGCAGGTTTATTGCAGAGCAATAAAATTAAGCCTTTAGGTTATGCGCATATGTTTGTTTAAGCTCGAGTAGATTCTTAGTAAATGGTCGATTTTGATTTTTGTGTTACCATGTTCTGTTATAGAAAAGGCCGAGAAGATCTTAATTGAATTATATTTGTATAGTACAGTCCGCAGCAAGCCAGCCAGCAGGTATACCTTGGTTCTGTTTATTGTCTAAGTAGCTATAAAACACACTTAGGTACGTGCACGTATCTTCTTTGTCAGAAACATACGGTTTCTTTACACATACCGGTGATAAAATATGATCATTGTTCATAGGAGTAGGACATTAAAGTACCTAATTGCCGCTAAAAACTGACTATAGTTATTTCTTTATGAATTATACGGGAAAACAAAATTATTTCGGGATAAAAAGTAGCCCAAACATACTCATATTAAACACACTCACAAATATTCGCCTTTACATTATTAGTGTAATTAATAAAAAATATTGACTCACGAGAGAGGCAGGTGTGTTTCCTGAACTGCAGATGACCGTCGGTGCAGCGGCACACGCCTTCCAAGCAGGCGCTATAAGCCACCTTCAGGGTGCACTGTTCCGACACGACGCACTCCGAGCCCAATAGTGTTGCTGCAATAGAAAACAAACCTTTACACATTTGTGACATGTACAATACAATAATAATTTATTGCTCACCAAACAGTTTACAAACGAAGAACACAATTTATATTTTTTTTTGACATAACGGTAAACAACAGACGGTCCTATCGCTAAAGATTGATCTCTTCCAGAAAACCTTTGGGTAGTGAAATGAAAACATGTAATGTTTTATAATTTTTAGGGTTCCGTACCTCAATCGGAAAAAACGGAACCCTTATAGGATCACTTTGTTGTTCGTCCATCTGTCTGTCTGTCAAGACCCTTTATCTCAAGAACGCGTGTAGGTATTGAAATTAACACCATATACTCAAGTTTACGGTCCCTTGAAGCTGTGAAAAAATAAAACTTCTACGTTGACGTGAAAAAAAGATACCTACGGCAAAAAACGTACATTTCGACACTCTCAAGGGAATCAATTGATAGGGTACTTCCCGATGACCTAGAACTGTGAAATTTGACAACAAATAGTTATAAAAATCTGAAAACTATAAATTTGTAATAAAATCATAAAAAATATAGTCTTATTCAAACATCATATTTGTAGAACTCGGTTGCGTTAAGTTTGCGCCTCGTTTGTATGCAGCGCCATACATTTCAGGTGCAAACTTAACTCAACCAGACCAATTAGGATGGGATACCTAAGTGAAAGTTTGTACGGAACCCTCGGTGCGTTTAAATTTTTCTTGATGCTTTGATCTTAATTTGTATCGATGATTCAACTCTTCACACGCTAAGTACCTACGTAATACGAAGGGCAGCAAACACAGATATCTGGTTTTGTGGTTTTACTTTAAAGTATGTTACAACGAACTGTAGAAGCCACAAGAAAGTGCGGCTTACATTAAAACTATTTATGCTGCGTAGTTTTTGGGTCGGATCAAAATACTTAAGGAGTTATGGCATTACCCCTTGCCATAACCAATCTCGTCTCCAATGAAACCCAAACAATGGGACCTTTTACTAGCATACTGTCGCTAATACTTGTCTTGCATAAACTTATAGCCAAATAAAACATAATTGAAACCTACTCCACCCGGTGGATAGGCCACGTCCAAAATGCATCGGGACAAAAAAAAATGCCTACCACTTTTCGTCTCTATTTTATGAATATTAAGGTCCAAAAGTAGTAGACCATTTTCTTGGCTGACTGTACGTAAAAATCGATGTTTAAGTTTTAAAAGAGTAAACAAAAACAATTAATTACCAAATTACCTTTTTTAACGCTAAGTGGTAAAGCAATGCGGCCCCGACGCCACACCAATAAAAAAAATGCTCCGAAATCAACAGAGATTGCAAAATACGTGTAGGTAGCGGTTTGAATCACATAGTTCTTGATCGGTCAGTACCTATATAGAGCCATTTTCCGCTGTCGGGCACAGCCGTCTTCGGCATTCAAAAGATTAACTTCATATTTATTTCATGCTCATAATAATATATGCTCATAAGCCCTTTTACAAGTATGACAATCGGACAACACCGGAGGTCGGCTGTGAAATTGAGGCTTTTTTTTTTATGTCAAAGGGGGCAAACGAGCAAACGTATCGCCTGATGGAAAGCGATTACCGTCGCCCATAAACACCTGCAACACCAGAGGAGTCACAAGTGCTTGCCTACCCGGAGGACGAAGATAGAATGCCTCTATGCTAGTAATTTCACCGGCTATCTTACCCCCACACCGGAACACAACAACTGACATGTAGGTACTTTGTTAATTGTACCAATCATGTTCTTTAATTTAATTGCATGTCCGTATTAATTAATTAGAACAGGTTTTTGTAATGAGTCCTCTATTTTACTGTAATTAAATACCGGCATTCAGGAAACCTTTAAAATATACTTTCCTTAATAAGGGATTTATCAATTAAGCTTATCGGAGTTTATTCGAGTTTTAATTGAGGGACTCGTAAACTGGATTGTTTTTTAGGCTTCTATGCTTCCTTCCTAACGGAACCCTTAATAGAATCACTTTTTTTCGTCCGTCCGTCTGTCTGTCAAACCCTTTTATCTCGAGAATTATCGAGTTCAAATTAACCATATACTCAGCTCTACAGAGTACAGTCCCTTGAAGATGTGAAAAAATCAAACTTTACTTACTAGGCCGTTTATGCCGCTAAAAACGTATATTTCGATAATCTCAAGGAAATCAAAATTTATTATATTTCGGTATTTTCAGGTGACCTAGAAATTTGGCGAGTATTTAATACCGTTTACAAGTATAGGGAAAAATCTGATACATAACTTAACTTCATTAAAATCTTAAAAAAGAGGGATATTATTAAATGCACATCTGTATAATTTTTCAGCACACTACGTAACTCCACTAATTAACTGAATGCATACCAGAAAAACTAATACTGTGCAAAAAAACAATTGATTAACTGAACATGTCCTACAAAAAAAACTTAAACATCATACAAAACGAGATGACCTTTTTAACCGAATTCACACCTAAAATATGGTTCGTACATCGGATATACATATTTGAAAGTTTCACCAAAAATACGGACTTGCACACTAATTATCCTCGCACTGCACACTAAGATCCGACTGGGCCGGGTTAAGTTAAGTTATTTTTTTTTTTATCGATTAAAACAGTTTTTAGCTTTATATAGTATATTTAATTCGCATTATTTAGTGTGCATAATTAGTGTGCAAGTCAGTATTTTTGGTGAAACTTTCAAATATTTTGATCGAAAAAAGGGAATATACAGATATCGATTTAAATACATGCCTAAAAAATATAGTCTTCATTTAAGGTACCTATATAATCAATTATCGAGGTTAAGGTATACATTTGTACGGAACCCTCGGTGGGCGAGTCCGAGTCCCACTTGTCCGGTATTTTTTAAATTCAATATTGTGATTGACATAAATGTGTCAAAGATCTCTTAAAGGAATGAAGGAATTCTACATGAAATAGGCGTACCTAATTTGCATCCAATGGTGATCATATACAGAACTACCATGCTTGGGTGATTTATGGTGTCCCAACTAAATTTCTGTATATAAATGAGCAATTTATGATTAAAAGTTTCGCATTCTTCAAATATGTATTAGGAAATACCATTTTATACAGAGGTTCTCAAATTGGGCGTCGAGGTACCACGGTACGCCTTACAGAGAAGTACCTATTATGGTGGTATGAGGCGCCCCAGAAAATCTACTCGTAGAGGTATACTGCACCCTATTTTGACTAGTTAAGCCGCAGATACAAAATACTAAACCAATAAGAGCACCACGAACTTAAAAGTTTGGGAACCCCCGACTTAATAGATGTTATTGATGGTAACATCAGACACGGAATAAAATAAAAACACGGAAGCTCGCGAAAAATGCGTAAAAGTGTGTTTTACAACTTTCAAGTATTTAAACTAACCGTTTGATAACATAGTGGTATGCGGCCGTCCATAAGGAAATTGGCAGGTAGTTGATAGGTGTATATGATGAATATTCATGTTATTTACGCACTTGAATGATCACAAACGATTATAAACGGACGAAACCCGAGTTCCGCGAGACGTTATTAATGGAACCGCTTAATGAATCATTTGCCAATTGACACCCGATAATTTGTGCACTTTAATTTACAATGATAATAATTATTTTGCATAGCCATTAATTAGAAATCTCAATTTTCATGCTTTCACTATAGCTACGTATAATTATGAGACATAGCCATGAGGGCATTTTTCCATTTTGCATAATATGATAATGAACCGCTTCGGACTTTACGTTAGATTCGTAAAATTAGGCTTTAGTTACGCTTTCATCGAATTAGGCACTGATATTTATCTTGTTTTCATCCCCATTAATATTAAGAGATTAAAAAACGTGTTTTGATCAATTTTAAGCGGGAAATTAAATTTAATGTTCCGCTCCGAACTTGAGATGCCGCTACGCGTTACGCCAATTTTTCTTCTACAGACCGTATTAAATCTTTTAGTCTAAAAAATTATATCGAAGAAGCGATACATTTTATCTCAAATCTTACACAGTCCATCTTGATACAGAGCTACATATTAAAAATAAAACGATGTAATTAAGCACTTAGCAATCGTAGCAAAAAATAAAGTCATTTCTAGTTCGCGGGTTTTAATAAAGTTATCATTCGTTATCTAGATGCCAAACTGACACAATAATCTCAAAATGGACACAATGGCGGACACTTGCGTTTATTAGATTTGGCACACTGTAGACAGCCGTGAAAAGTATGATGTGCGTGACTTTCCGTTTGGGTTTTAAGATTATCTCGAGACAAAGTCAAGGTCGATTCGATTCAGCGCAGATACTTGTGTGGGTCTGGCCGATATTTGGACGCTTCAAGTGACGGAGAGAGAGCGCAGGGCTTATTGTGTATTTCCAGGGAGTCGGAGCCGGGGAAGATATTAAAAATAATTAAAGACTTGATGAGCAGAAGGACGGCGTGTATTCGTGGTGACACACGGAAGAAGAAAGAATGTTGCTACATCAACAATTAAATATAAAACTTATATTTAAACATAATGTTGCTACTTATGTATATGTATGCAACAGTGAAATGCAGGCGATAAAGAGTATACGGAAAACCGCTCGACAAGTATTGGTTTCGAGCCTTATCCATATTGAGTGCCTACGCAATAAAGCTGTCTTTTGTTTTGACTTTGCTATCCTCGGGCTACAACTACAAGTTCACCGGCTTCATTGGAATATTGCTACTCATACTCGTAAATATATTTTGATTTATCACATTATAGTAGGTACCAGTAAAATAATACAAATATATTTACGTCTAAAATTATCGTGGAATGATAACTCCCCTCACCTCACCTGTCAAAGTCCTAACCATTATCAGAATAACGACCTTGTGATAATGACATCGCATTTTGGTCGCGGTATGACCCACGTGTGACAATAACTTGAGTGGGCGTGACATTTGCGTCATTTAATGAAAATGATCAATGAGATTTATTAAGTGTTCTTTAATAGCATGAACTTTGATTCTCGATCGTGTGAGTCAGACATTGTAAATCAAGGAATCCTTCCTAGTGGAGTAGAACGTTCATTTATGGAGTTACCGCATATCTCCTATGCCAAAGAAGGTTCTCGCCTTATATAGCGTGTAGGTCTATCTTCATAACGGTTCTGTCATACGCCCTAAATCTCCTTCTACGATTATCATGGGAGAATATAAACATACTCGACCCCCTAGCCTCTGTCGTAAAGTATTTTATAGGTGCATGGTGCATGCCACACTTTAATAGTCAGTAAGTACCTAGTATATTAGTGTCTTATCTTAACCGTAACATACTACTGTTACGTTCCTTGGCTCGGCTTTATAAAATCCTACGCAAATCCACATTTTTCAATTGTAAAACGACTTTGATTGTCAGCTAGAACCTTTTGTTATTCCGTACCTTAAAATGAAAGAAAACGGAAACCTTATAAGATCACTTTGTTGTCCGTCCGTCCGTCCGATTGTCGGTCAAGACCCTTTATCATGGGAACCCGTGGAGGTATAGAGTTAAAATTAAAACTCAGGTCTACAGTAAAAATCAAACGTCTTAGTGAACGTAAAAAAAGATACGGCCGTTTATGCCGCAAAAGACGAATATTTCTATACTCTCAAGGGAATCAAAATTTATTGAGTATTTTCCGTTGACCTAGAACTATGGAATTTCGCAATTAATACCCACTTAAACGACAAGTATAGAAAAAAATTAGAAAACGTACATTTATTATAAAAATCATAAATAATTTAGTCTTTATTTTTCTTACGGAACGGAACCCTTGTGCGTGAGTCCAACTCGCACTTGACCGGCTTTTTTATCTCAATCTGCTATGCTCCTCTAAAACGAAAACCATGTAAAGAAACTTGTGAGACAGTTACTTTACATTCATTAGTTTTATAGAACAAATGGTAATCACCCAAAAGAGACGTTGTAACTGCGCAAATCTTTCACTACAATTATTAAGAGGTTTTAAGTAAATACAGACTAAAATGTCATTAGAACGCGTTATATCGCGCTCCGTTAATTTGTGGTGAAATTCAAATCGTCACTTACATAGATTTGTTCTTCATGATGAATGTTTAGATTGCCGAGAGAAGTGATGATGGCTGGGAGGTTCAGTACCCTTACCATCACCTCTAGCACAACCGTGACACGCGACTCTTTCTCGCGCGAGACATATTACCTATCTCTTTCTTCGCTGTACTGTGAGAGAGTGACGTGTGTAGTTATGCTAGACTGGCATGAGTTAACGTGACCGCACTCGCTAGGGACAGTAAACGATCTGTATGGAGAGTACAGCGCCCCTAGCACTTACCTGTGGAACTACGATTCTCCATACAAATCGTTAACGCAGCCACTGCAAACTCATGGTAAGGGTACAGAATATTCCGGTAATCCATCATTTCATTACCTAGTGCTTAGCGTGTCCGTGTTGAAAATCAGTTGCTTCTTGTTACATACATAAACTGGGTTAATGGATTCAGTACTGTATTGTTCGGTGGGTCAAAGAGCGGATTAAAAACTCGTGAACGTCTAATCTTTGTGGCAATTAGATGTTCTAAGAATTCAGTTATCTAAACATGTGTCGAGTTGTTTGCCGTGTTATCTGATGTTAATGAAAAGCCTGATGTCGGGTTTGATGGATGGAGTACCTACATTATTCAAGTTGTTTAACTATGCGTAGTTTCGCGTACTTATATTCCGGTAAATAGCTATTGGGATTAGATGATGAATCACAGGTAGAGCTGAGAGTAAGTTCACTTAGCCAAATAACAATTTACCTTGTATATACAGGGTGTGATCGTTAAGTGTGTCCAGGCGATCATTCTGTACCTATAACAGATGTCAAAAAACTTTAAACTGATATCGTAAATACGTGGGCCAATGAGTAACATCACGTGAAAAAAATACATAATAAACCTAAAAATAGCCAAAATTAAGATGAAACTACGCTACCATACAAGTGGTCGTAAGTTTGAGAGAGGCTTTTCACGCTTAACGATTACACCCTTCATGGTCATCAAAGTACGTACCTATATAACATTTTCTTATTTTCATTTGCCTGAGTAGTGAATTTAAGAAACAATAATAACGCGCGTAAATATGAAACGTGAATTGATGTCACTGAGTCAACTTTGCGTATCTCTTGTAAAGTTAAGGTTCATCCCGACAGCGATATCTCGGCCAAAGATAAGACATGCAACACGTAAAAAACTTGAACAATAAAAAATAAAACTGCTGCCATAACTGTACCTGTCGTGGGATGGGACGCTAACAGACATATTATATAGGCCAAGAGTGCTATAGGTAACTTGGTAACTAGTATATGAAATAAAAAGTATTCCATGGAGTATTCGATCGGAAGTATTGTCTTAAATTTTTATGATTATGTCTCATTTGAGACTTTTGGATACTTTACAGCTTCCTTTACGAAGGTACTCAAACCAATTAAAATGGGTTAACATGCACCGTAAAATTATTATGTAATTCGGACTTGTAATCGTTAACCTGTATCCGTACTAATTAACCGGTTACACTATTTTTGGAGTTAAGATTTCTATTTCGTAGATCAGGCAGGATCAATAATGCGGTCTACAAAGTAAAAACAGCAAAAATGTACTGTATATAACGATCTCTTTCAAAAATAAGATATGTTACAAGCTCTGTTCTTGGCTAACTTTCCACATGTTAAAAGCTAAAAAACTTACGATACACGGCAGAAATAGTTGGCTAGAGCATTGTTAGGGCTTGACGTTTGGCTAGTGAAGCCACCCGGAGAACGGGCTCGTTCAATCAGAATCTACGTTGCATTGCCTGTTTGCTCACATTGTAGTGTAAACAAACTGAGATAGGCTCGTCTATGTCAGCTAGGTCTACCGTGTGTGATTCGGAGTAAGTGAGCTTTAGCATGAGCTAATTCTACTACTCTAGTACCGTAAGTTGAGGCTATTTGGAATCCAAGGGGCTATTTGGTAATTTGCATCGGAATAGTTGGACAAATATGTTATACCCGAAACCGATTAATAAAAAAACAGGTTTAATTTTTTTTGAGTTCCAAATCACCTTACGGTACTATAGTTATAGTACCTACTAATCCGGTCACAGTCAAACTGCGCCTTACAGTGCCAAAGTATATGTATATGCCTTGCAAGATGCGGTCATAAAATCCTGCCTTCCGTTTCTTAAGTGAAAAATTACACATGTAACGGTAAGATGGGGAGTTGCACAATTAACATTTACAACGGAAATGTAACTTTAAGAGACTTATCAAAGATAAGTATGTCTGTCAGCGCAGTGCATCGAGCCACTTTTCAACCGTAGACGCAGGAAATAATCTGACTCAGAAATCGAAATCACACGGGAGTCCGCCATCGCCAATTATATTTGTCAGGTCAGACAGTTTCTAAATTGCTCGGTATAGAATTATTGTCGTGTCATTGTTTTCGATTCCAATTATGTTTTAAATTAAAATGTGCGAATGTATCGTGTCCCCGAGCGAATGCTGCAGGCAATTTACAATCGCGGACCGGACGATCGCGCCTCGGCGTAAACGCGGTGGGCTCTCGTAACCATCAACAAGTTTATTTAAATTGGTTCCACAAATAAACGCACAGTGGACACATTGGAATAACACGCGGTGCTTTAGGGCTGGAATATGAATTTATTGGCACGTCCAGCTTCATTGAGCGGCATGATACACGGCTTAATTAAAGGACAGCGCGATGCACATTTACCCTGAATTATAAAGTCTAGACATTTCTTGAGGGCGTAGTTTAAAACACGCCGAAAACCCATTGAAGCATACAGGAAAAACCATTCGTTGCATTTAGATACGGTGTTATGTTAACCACAAGTAATAACATACTTACATATTCAATGATCGTAAAATAAAAGTTTAATTTTCCTTACGACTTGTCCGGTGTGGTTTACTGTTATTTTAGAAGCATAATTGCAGCATTCATCTGTCATGGATGGTGAAATGGTGAGGCTGCATCAAACGGTAAGGCACAGCGTTCCTTGGCCGTAGATCGCTCACGCATGGCACACTGACCAAGGAGCCGTCACTCTGTCAGACGTTTAGCCCATATTCGCTGATATCTCCTTTGTTATTGCTGAATGGGCGGGTCCGAATCAATTACACTCCACTTTGATAGTCACTGACAGGTATAATTGTGCTTTTCTTATTATTAGAGAAAGTGTGCGAATCGTCTATTAAAATTCCAACTATCACGGATATCCTATCCTAAATTTGAGTAAAGCTGTCTTGCGTTGATTTTAGAGAGCGCTCGCGTGAATGTACCTAAGTAGTTAATTAATGCAGTCAATTAAAAACTCTTATCTTCCATCAGTACTAATCACGATTATTACTTAGATTCACTATACTTAACTTATTTGTGGAATAACAAGAATTAAAGCAGTAATACATATGTAGGTATATTGTTCCTATTCATAGCATGCTTATGCTATGGTGTCACAATGCAGTATTGATTCCTGAACGCAATTAATAATGAAGTGCGTACTGGCTTGGTAATGAATATAATCTCCTGCAACTTCCTATGTTAGTTATTAAGCAGTGAAGCTGACATATCTGGGTTTAATCTAGATAACGTCGAGGTCGATAGTGCAAACATAATAAACGATGCAAGGGTTCAGATTGGGTCCGTTATTAAAAAACTGGGCGTACCTTCGCTATTAGACAGGTTTATTTTGTAGCTTAAGGGCATATAGCCATCGATCGTCTAATTGAAATGAATGGTTATTCCTCAATGAATCCTCAATGACGGTTTACGTATGCTTATTTGAAATACGGCTTAATAACATTGAATTATGAATAGCCAGTTAGGATTGCCGTTGGTTTGGCCGGCCGCGTAGCGGGATGGCGGACCGGGTCGGTCCTCGTTTGAAATGCCGCCCGACTGGACCTGCGGGTCCTGGGGTAAGTGTGTTAGTCACCGCATCCGCTAGTAGTTCCTGCCGCCAGCGACTTGACGCTTACGGGCCGGCGAGTCATCGGGTTCCACAAGTCATAGTTAGATAGAAACGGACAAAAAGAAGTCGACCACCTTGCCCTGCGGCTGTTCTTGTGGCTTAGCCATAAATCCTGTAAGTATCGATAAGTGTCCTATTTTAAGCACGTTTTACTTTTAGCACGATTGCCCCACTTGTTATGAATAGGCGTGTTGTTAACAATAAGCGAGTTAAAACCAAACGTCCGTATTTTGCTAATGATATTGATCCGAATGAGGTGCTATTCAAAAACATAATCGGCAAAAGCACCGTTGTAATCCCATTCTGAGAGGCTTGCTCGATTTGGACACTTACGACGGAAAGAATTGGGCAAAGAAAGTAAGGCGAGCGTGGGATAATGGGACGATCAAAATAAAGGCGCGTGATAGTGTCGTGATACTCGTGATACCATCGCGTCTTACACCGGCTCTGCACTAGTCGCGAGTTGACCGAGTCCCGTTGACCAAAGTATTGCTTCCCCACCGAAGTGCCTCCCCACACTATCATACTCGCCCAACGTCGTCGGTCAACTTCGCGAGTAGTGTAAAGCTCACATTACGGCAGACAGCGACGCACGCCTGATAAATTTAGAATTACTTTTAAACTGCAGATTTAAAATGAAATTCAAGATATGTAACATTAAAAACCATGCTACGGTGATAAGGATTAATAAAAGACATTTTTTCTTCATATTTGGATATGGAGTTCATTTCGCAGTCCGGTACCGGATGTTACGCGGTGGCTGCACTCATCATAAAAGATGACAGTGACTTTAAACAAACCAAAAACAAGTACTGCAATATTTGAGTAAATGCCCGCAAATAAAATAAAGTGAAAGCAGATCGAATTACTATGCAAAGTTTATCTCTATTGTGATTCAAACTTCAACCGAATATCTAATGGAGTGTTGAATAGACTGACACAATGAAATCAAGAGATGATGGCACGGTTGTTGTCGAGACGGCATGGCTTTGATTACAGCTTTGAAACCTTTGCTTTCGTTACTAAATAAATTGCCAAACAATATTGAAAAGCGAAATTCGATTTTGGCAAAACGAAAGTTAATGATGAAAACTGGACAGTTTTGCTAACTGATCGTTTAAGTGAAAGCAATCTGTCTTACCGCAAACTGTACCACACAGGATCATTAGGTAAAGGCCTCATCGACTGTGTAATGTTAAAAGTGAAAATAGCTATAACGTAAGATGGGCTTTTTATAAAAAGGGTGCCTAGACATTATAATGGTGATTTACGTAAACATGAAAGTTAGAGAAAGGAGACATTACGAAGACATTCTTGGTTAAAGTTCAGTTGCTTATTACGTTTTTGCTGGTATATTTGCTGGGGCTAGTGCTTAGCTGTTTTACCGCAAACAGACAGACGTCTTAAATACATAGCCCCGTTCTTAAGAGCAGAATTCCCACACTAAAAGAAACAATGAGAGTTAAGGTCAATATGGCGGAGACAAATATTTTTTCACCTATATTTGCCTGACTTGGGCGAAGGTAAAGGAAAAATATTTTTCGCTCAGAAGATAATGAAATTGCGTGTTCAGCAGCAAATATTAACATTGTTGTGTCAATTAACATAATATGCTTAATAGAGCCATTTTTAAATAACATACAATGTTATTTTATTTTGGAAAATGGCAAATATCTTAGTGACACATTGATTAAGTAGCAATTTTAACTATCTAATTGGAGTTAGTAAAATCTTTGAGATATGTTTAAGAAGTAATAAGTTATAAGTGCAACACGTACCTAATAAGTGAATACCTGTGTAGTTCACTTATTACATGTTGCATTTGGTAAACAATCTTTGAACCTAAAAATATACCATCTTAATATTGTCCCGTACCTGCCTCGAAAGGGAAAAAGTGAAATTGCTCGCAAGGAATCTTTGATAGTGGTAGTAAGTAGGTATATCTATAAGGGCGTCACTAAATTATATGAACGTTACTCTTAGATTTACCTACTTACCGAAGACCAACTGCAGGTATAAATAACACGATTTTCATTTAAGAGTGTCCTTAAAAATAAGTTCTAATTATTACTAATACTTGTTACCGTCACTCTTGGATATGTTCAAAAGCGACAAAATGCTTTATGATATATATCACGGGAAAAAAATGCCACCATCGGCCGGCATGAAGTGGCATAGTTAGCCCTAGATGGGATCAAAATACTTATGCTTCGCCGGCTCCGATGATGGCCGAGACATCACGTCGGAGCGTTAAGGGCCCTGTGACCGGAGGATACATCTTATTTTAGTAGTTACACCTCTGACGGCATGTTACTCACACTCAAGACACGTAGAGTTGTCCACCCGCGCGTAGTACGGATCGCAGACGCACAATCCGTTTTCGCAATGCGCGTTCTGTACCGCGCAGTCTGTATTCGACCGGCACTTCGCACCCAGCGTGGCACCTTGCACTCGCTGAAAAAAGAAAAACTAATATTAGTTGGTGTACTTACTAATTATATTTCATTAAATGGTAGAAAGGTTTTCTACGTTTTGGCCTCGGCTTCGCGCACGTCTTCCATAGTTCCGCGGATTTTTCTGCTCATTGAACGACGCAAATACCAATTTCAAGGGAAATGGAGAACTTATTTTTTTAAACTTATGATTTTATCAAAACTAGACGCCATAATATACCGAGTTCCATACCTATTAAAACAATAGTGTCTCATTAATTATACCATAGATGGCCAGCCAAAACGAACTTTTAAAACTGAATATTTATTTGTATTGTGAGATAGTATTAGTCCAGCTACTTCTGAGACTGACCGTACCTTCTACACAATGCGCCATCAGTTTACCTATAGGTATGTGTCCTGTTTATACACGGGTGTAAGCTGTGCTATTCTGAATATTTACCCATTTAAAGGGCAATAATCTACAGCCACGCTTGCTTGTTCTCCTTGACAAGGTATTTTTTTAATTCGTTTTGCCTACATAGTGCATGGTTGTGTTGACTTTTTGACCCAGCCATTTTAACATTATATGTACATACATAGGTATAAGTACCTCATCATCATCATCATCATCTCAGCCATAGGACGTCCACTGCTGAACATAGGCCTCCCCTTTGGACTTCCATATATACCGGTTGGAAGCGACCTGCATCCAGCGCCTTCCGGCGACCTTTATAAGGTCATCTGTCCACCTTGTAGGTGGACGTCCTACGCTGCGCTTGCTGGTCCGAGGTCTCCACTCGAGCACTTTTCGGCCCCATCGGCCATCTGCTCTGCGTGCTATGTGGCCTGCCCATTGCCACTTCAACTTGCTAATCCGGTGAGCTATATCGGTCACTTTAGTTCGTCTACGGATTTCCTCATTTCTGATTCGATCACGTAGAGACACCCCGAGCATAGCCCTCTCCATTGCACGTTGAGCGACTTTGAGCTTTGAGATGAGGCCGATAGTGAAAGACCACGTTTCGGTGCCGTAAGTCATCACTGGTAACACACATTGGTTGAAGACTTTCGTCTTGAGGCACTGAGGTATGTCGGATGAAAAGACATTGCGTAGTTTCCCGAACGCTGTCCAGCCGAGTTGGATTCGGCGGTTGACCTCTATAAGTACCTATGTATATATATATTTTTATGATGATGATAATGCTATAATAGTATCGTATGCCTTGATAACAGAGCCTGATGCTTATTTTCATATGAAGACGCGGTTGGCCTACTGAGCCGGCGGTCCTGGGTTCGAATCCCGGCCAGGGCAAATATTTGTGTTATGAATTCGAATATTTGTTCCTGGGCCATGGATGTTATCTATATATATGTATTTATATATTATGTATATTGTCGTCTAGTACCCATAGTAAAAGCTTTGCTTAGTTTGGGACTAGGTCGATTTGTGGAAGATTGTCCCTTAATATTTATTTATTTATTTTATATGCAAGGATGAGATCGGATCAGTACTTATAGGTATATGTAAATAAAATACTTAGGCCAATATCCACATTTTGCATGCAACGGTGCCCATTCGCCTGATGTCTGATATTACCTTAAAAATCCATTGTACACCTACTAGTAACTAGACTCATCCTACTAGGTCAGATTTATAATACTAAAAAATAACACTTTTAAGGCTGCCTGTCCACAGAGGCGGAGCGGAGAAAACGAACCAATCAGGCGGCATCTTTGTGAAGCCCAAAAGAAGTGCACTTAAATCTGAGGACTGTGATTGGTCCGCATTACACATCCCCGCCACAGATTGATATAATAGTTCTGCTCTCCGCTGCGCTTCAGTGGACGGGGTCACATGATAATTTTGACACACAATCAATTGTAAACTACCATTTTAAGGTTTTCATTACCAATGCAGTTCAGTATTATATAATATACTAGCGACCCGCCCCCGATTGTGCATGTATTATACACATAAACCTTCCTCTTGAATCACTCTATTTATTAAAAAAACCACCGCATCAAAATCCGTTGCGTAGTTTTAAAGATCTAAGCATACATAGGGACAGACAGACAGGAAGCGACTTTGTTTTATACTATGTAGTGATATACATAATGAACAGCTGTTCTCATCCTAAATAATACCTATTGTGTCACAGCTGATGTAAATTGTTAAATAGCTTAGTCAGTTTCAATCGGTTGTCTTCGCGTATATATAAGGATATCCTACACGCACGCCTACTCGCTACATTCGCAAAATCATCCTTTTAACCTTGCGAATTATTTGGCTAAAGACTCGTCATCAACGGAAACTGCAATAAAGATCGAAAACGACGCAATGTAACAGAACAAAATACTACAGAGACCCCTTGAAATCCCGACAAACTTTTTATCGAATTTCATTACATCGAAAACGATTCATAGAATATGCAGTATAAATATTATCTCTTGGAGTATTATGGTTTTCGTCGACTATACATTATATATTAAAACAATGATTAGAACAACGGTAGAAGCAATTTTAAATGCTCAAAATTACATTTAATAAATTATTAAATTAGTTATGTGTACTTAACGACGATATCCATACTTATATGGATAAATAAATGTTAAATGAAAACAACCAAGACCCGTGAACAAATATTCGAGTTCGTTACACAAAATTACCCCTAGCCGGGATTCGAAGCCAGTTGCCGTTGGCTTTGCAGTAAGCAGTTGCACTACCACTGCGACATCTGCGTTGCTTGATTCTATTGGTTGTTTGTAACAAATGGAATAGGGCGTGACGACACGATTGACCAATGTGTGTGTGTCGCTACGATAGGCTAAGAATGCACGTCAAATTTGTTCGATTAAAAACAGAAGGCGGAGCTGAGGTCAAACTGAGTTGCTTTTAGGCTACTAGCGCAATTCACGGCACGCAGTGAACACCTCTTGATAATCTGTCGAATATAAATTTGAACAAGCAACTACTTACGAGGGAATTTCCATTATATTTCAACCCTCGACCCCACAATCGACCGAAATTAAAATTTTAACGTCTCTGCTCAGGAAAATGAAATAGGTAGGTTCAGTAACTTATTTAAGCACCGACAACGCCAAATTATTCAGAAAGGAAGAAGGGCCCGACATGTAGTTATTCCATAATTCATGAGATCCGTTTTGTGAAGTTAATCAAACAGTTTTTACTCAGGAGAATTAATTCCACATTTACCTATGAGTTGAAAAGGTATCAGCCATTTTGTATGACATTCGAGGGGAATCGATATCAATCTAGTAATTATTAATACCGGGGCAACGCTTGCAGTTGTATTTATTCTAGCACACTGACCTGATATTTTTATGAATAATAATATATTTCTGTTTTGTCATCGTACATAAAAAAATGTCCTTAGTAGGTACTTTGGTTTTATGGATGATTTATTTTCCGAACAATTTTTTTCCAGTTTTAACGCCTGACTTGCGGTTAAATGTGAGTTTTAAATAATTTGTGTCCAAGATTTCGCCACTGTATGTCCACTTATCGTGTGTTCTATTATAAATCCGCTTAATATATGAGGTGTATTCGACGTACAACCTTGCCATACGATTAAATAAATAAATAAATCCGGGATATGGCAACGCTTCATCGAATTTGGATCTATATATATCAATATGCGAAAGACCCCGCAGAAGTGCTCACATCAATTTCCTGGTAACTGGCAAGCAAGAGATATCTAACCTCTCACAAGGTATCTCAGATATCTGGAGAATGGTTCGTGCCAGTTCGTGAATAAACCGTATAATTTTGAATTCTGTATGATTTATTGTGGGAAAAGTCTTATGAAACGTGCGCGTGATCGGTGTATCCGTAAGTGCATTTTGTGATTAAGCTATCCCTAACTGTATACTCACCTAGCATTAACACTTGGGAGTTTAATAAACAGTGTTAATGTTATCTGATGACAGATATGAGTATATCGGCGCCGCAGAACGGTCCTTTTATCTACAGTTAGCGATTCGAATTAGATAAAAGAAACTTGATGCGATAATGGTGTTTGAAATGTAAGAATCCTGTTTGATGAGTTTTTAACAACACGTCGCTAAAGCTATATTGCTTTCTCCGTTAAGTGTCATTTATATGTGGATGTAAACATTTGTTTAACACCTATAATTAAAATGTATTGTTGGCTACCGGTTAAACCAATGAGAAAACGCAGTCATGGGGGATAAAGTCATTGTCCGAAAATTCTGTCGTGTTTCATTTAAAGACAGTCATTTGATTTTATAGATAGAGATTCGAAGGCTGCCTTGTGAAAAGTTATGGCAGAAATATCACCACCATTACTATCACTAAATACTACTACTTTAGTTAGGGTCTCTATTTACCTTTACTGATCGACCGAGCGAAGCGTATCAGTTTGGCTAAAAAATCTTTCGTATGTACCAATTCCGAATGTTCGAAATTTCTAGCTGTTCTCGCTGACAGGACAGGTCGTGAAATTTTGTGAGCAGGTTTAATAATTATATATATATTTTGTTGTTTATTCAGTTCCACGTAAATTTTCAAAATAGCGGAGAATGATTTAAACAATGTCATACATATTTCAGCCAATTCAAACATGTTCGCGATGCCTACACAGCTCACAGAGCCACTACTATAACAATTTTAGTGCTACTTAATGCAGCTTGAATAGTCAAAATCTATATCACGGATATAGTCGATACATAACTCAAGCGGCTATCTGTCTATCAATATGAACCTAGTAGGTGGTATGATTACTCTTATATACCTACCTATTAAACTATTAACTCTAGGAGCAAAGTGACAATTATTCTCTTAAACAAACGGATGATTATCTTTGAAATAGCTCTTCGTGAAGCCAGAAGAGCATCGCACTCAAAACGCACGTAAGGCATGCAGTTTTTACACCGCATGATCTTAGGACACAAGCGGCGTAGTTTGCATAGCCTGGCGTATAATTACAAACATTCCGTGATGACATAATGATGTATTATGACGCAATTAACTTTTTAAAATCAGACTTTATCTGTCAAGAAAATGAAATGTGAGTTTTCCTATTATTGTGGCCATGGGAGCGTAACAGACACGATTGTGTTTACTTTCATGCGACCTATCCTTATAAGCAATAAGCAAAGAATAAGGAAGAATACGGAACACTATACTGATGATGTGACATTGAACCCGACAAAAGGTTAACTGTTTCTTTGCCTTGAGAAAGTTACCGTGAGCCATTCATACGACGACACGACAAGAATAATGCGAGGAACGGGTGTAATAAACAAACATTTACGTGCTGACGACGCAACTTTATCATGCAGACGATGTCACACCTGAGTACGTAAATAAATGGGGTACGACGAAAGGAATTTGTAAGCGAGATATTCGCGTTAAAATCTTCTTCACGTGTCAAACGTGTACCTACTTTGGTAAGATAATTCTGTGTGAAGAGCTAGAGGAGTTAGAAGCTATATCGTGTTGGTATGTAAGAAAAGTCAGCATCAAAAGTAAATTTAACTACTGGCTAATGTCAAATTGCATACTAAAATTGACTGTAAGCTGCTTCTGATGACTATTTTATATTGTTCAGAACAATTATATAGGAGTAAAAAGTAAGATATTATGCGTGTAATTTGTAACTGCTACCGGATTAGCGACCTAAAACATTATGTACCTATACGTCAGTATGTTTTAGATTTTAATAACACATAAGAGTCGTAAACGTCAATAAATCTGCGGGCCTATGATGGTTGCTTTTATCACGCGGTAAATAAGTGACAAAGCATCCGTTACGTTTTGACAAAATGCGAATGTGAGTGACAGATGCTTTGACACTTATTTATCACGTGATAAACCCAACCATCATAGGCCCGTGGTCTTCTTTGATATCCCATTATTTACTCATTTGCTCAAAGGTTAACTGGAAGAGATCCCTTATAGGGATAAGTTCGCCTTTGTACATGTCTATTATTTTTTGAAGTTTTGTAAATTGTTTTTGTGTACAATAAAGTTTTTTACATACATACAATTTACAATGAGATAATATAAATACATATATACCTATGGTATTTAAGTACTTCCATGAAATAGTATCTAGAGATAAACTAATCTAAACATAAACGCGTCTGCATTGTTTTTACTTATGTCGGTACTATAAAAAATGTAGTTATTGTCTGGTCTACCAAAGATCCATAAGTCAACATCATGGGAGATTCTGTCTCCGTTATTTTCTAAATATTACTAACATATTATGCAATCGGCCCTCTCAATATCATGTAGGTCTAGGTTTAGCTTTTTGCCATCATGTTTCCAGGATACAGCATCGTGTAAAAAGCCAATAAAAGTCAAGATGCACTCGTAATGGCCGGACCATTGATGAGCCCTCTCCGTCTTTAATGTTTCCTATGAAAGTACTCGGAACTACGGAATGAAATATCGTTTTCGGTATTAAGTATAGCTCTAACGTATTGTGATGAAAATAGATGACTTCGTGTTCAAGATAATTATCATTTGTCTTATTTCTATTGTTTCGTTTATCTTCCAAAAAGGATATTGAAGTTTAATTAGGTTTAGTTAAATGACATGTAATGTAAACCGAAATTGGGAGCGATATCGTTGTCTATGAATATTAGTGGCCATGCAAAATGAATAGCACGCTCATATTGAATTGACTACAGATCTTGAAATAGGTACTACTTACCTAAAATTTATCGTCGAAATCATAACAAAACATAACTCTGGTATATTAGGTACGGAAACCTATCTCAAACACTGAAAATCATTAACCGAATTTTTATCGTTTGTCCGATGACAGAGGTTTCGTCCATTTTGCTTTTTACCATTTCACATTTAGTAAAAGTATTGTTTGTCCGAAAAACTTTTCCCGTCACATCCACTTGCCCTATGAATTTACTATTTTGTTTTTTCATTTACATACCCAATTATATTTTTGGCATTGCTTGTGAACTAACCGATAGTTTTTGTCGAAATTTGTTTCAGATAGGTAACCATTAGGTACAAACAGGAGAGAGAATAATAATAATGCGATGGAAAGACAAAACAGAATAAAAATTATACGTACGATCCTTCGGGGACAATAGATATGGCGCGACCGCAGACTTATATTGCTCTTTGTGGTCGCCTCGACCTTACCAATGGCGTCAAAACAAAACGCTTACTGAGAAAAGCCATGTCGCCTGCAGCTTACATAGAATTCAAAAGTTCTCTTTTACTGCACGTGCATTAAAAACGGGGTGAATGAATAACAATAGAAATGGGTTTGTTCTAGTAATCTTTATATTGTAAATGTTTCTTTGCACTTCATAATAATTAGGTATCCTGCGCTATCAAGACCATTTCAGAATCGCAAATCATCCTGTTTATTAACATCATTAAATTTAGTAATCTGCATGACGATACTATAAGATAAGATACGATTTATTTGGAATGGAAACGTAATTTAATTAGACACATTACATACATGTTTTTCAGCATCTTACTCCATATTTCCACATTCCACACAGTCAACGAACTTATTTCGATTTAAACGAGATCACACGCGTCTAATCAAACCTATCGCCTCTAAACCAGTCAATAACTGTATCCAAAGCGATACAATTAATAATCTAAACATAATAATGATCCTATCTGTATCTGACAAATTACTATTCCGTTGAATATTCATAGGTATGTCGCTACCTACGGAAACAAACATGATTTGTTTAAGTCTCGCCTCTTGCGCGCGGCGTCATTTTTTGTGACCGTTTTTTTGTCTTTAAAGCTTGCACTATTAAAGCTTATTAGAAAATGAAGTCTCTTTACTTTATAGTATATATAAATCAACATAATTTATACCTACACAAGTTACAGTTTGTTTGCATTTGATTGTCATTCATTGAGCCATACTCGAAGTTTGGCATGCGTCGGCAATAGAGCTATTAATTCAATATCCACGTCTCTAAACATAAACAATCACTACCTTCGGTCATTCACACTCATTTGCAACCATAAACATGCGCAGAATTAGTAAAACACGGACAAACTTCCAAGAAACTAGTAGTGATGTTATAAATTATTAATAAAGGCGCGACCCTATAGCTTACTCGACTCGATTCCATGGGAGTTCACATTCGCAATTCGCAACCGTTAAACATTTATGTGACTTTCCCCACGAATGGGCCTGAGATCGATTAGACAATGAACTGATTAATTCCATATTGTTCAATATTATGAAAGATTGAAGAGATAACTTACTCGAGGCATACCTACAAAGCATTGTTTGCCAATTAAGACCCGTTTCCTTGCCGAGCCTAGCTTGCAACCATAATGAACTGTGTTTGGGTAATCAAATGTGTGTCTTATCAAGCCGGAGTAGAAACCATTTGGATTGTTGTTGTACAATCATGCACCGGAAGCCAATGTGCGTGCGAACCCGGCGAGCTTTATTATGTACGAAGCTACGAGCGGGACATAAAAAATGCATTATCGTGAAATATTCCACTTCGACAAATAAAAAATGGAGAATTGGTCATGAACCAATTATAAAATAGATATAAGATAATAATTAATATATGAGATACATAAGAGATTATATTAATACATAAGAGAATAATTATTTTTTAAGCAATTCACAAAAGTACTATATATGAAAAAAAAACAAAGCATTAATGATTTGTGTCCTAAACTAGGATTCCCAAATGCCCTATATACGAGTAAGTAAAATAATTATTGAGAGAGAATTAAGTCAAAGTTAGTTCTTTACAAAGCTAGGACTATGAGAGCAATAATATCACTAATTTATTCGAGTCCCTGGGTAATAGCAACAGTAATTATAACTTTACTAAATAAATGTCAATGAAATAAGCTTTAATCAGTAATCGGAATTAGGTAGAGTGTAAAAAATACCCTTACGTATGGACGTAACGTAGAGTAGGTTAGTGGTGGAAGCAAATAGTCTAGCAAAAGCATTGCAACATGTTCAGGGATACAGGGATTACTAAAAAAAAAGAGAGATTTAAAATTGGAATAGGTTTTTGGGATAATATGTCTTCGTGTAACGTATACGTGGACGTGTAAGAACTCGAACCCGCTCGCGCGTCTTTAGGCGTATCGGGTATTTAGAAGTATCGCGACTCAAAACGTTGAAAATACGTAATGGTGTTTTAGTTCTAGCTAATTCAGATGACAGGTTTAAACACCATCAATTATTATTTAAAGTAACAAAAAAAAAAGTGACGCATAATAAACCACTCGACATTAATTACTGTTTCGAACTCACATAAAGTTTATCTTTAAGGACATTGATGATACCAGCCCTGCAATGAACTATTTAAATCTAATATTCATCTATAAGGATATCGGTGGACATGAGGTTTGCGACGAACGAATCATTGAATTATTAAATAGTGTCTTCAATAACCATCATTTCTTCTAATCGAGCAACATGATCGGTAAATGACGAACCTCTTTAATAAATACAAAAAACCTCTAAGGTCGGGTCGGTTCGACCTTGACTTTGTATTTGTACTTCACACGATGCCGCAACGCGATGCATACGCATCGTTGCCGATAGCTGTGCAAGCGCGTGGTCGTTGACCGCGCACGCGCCCTCGCTGCCACTGTCAATGCGCCCATACAGTATCTCTAGCTTGTATTGTTCTCAGTCGTCATCCAATTACTGATCTTACTCTTGGTTAAATCTACTCTCTAGGTGGCATACTTGTATTATACGACATGTATGTGACCTAGGCCAATAGTCCAAAACACTAACCAATGTACTTAACGTTAACAAAGAGTAAAACGTAACAAACAAATCGGTACACTATGCACTTAGAACTCATTTTCAAAGCGCTCTCCCATAATGGAAAGAGTGGGTTCGACCAGTGGCGAGGCCTAGAATTCCTAGGAAACCCGGGGGCTCTATGGAATTGGGCACGTTGTACCTTATAGAAGCATTCAAATGTATGTATGTATTTAATTACCTTAAAATGTATATCATCTCTTACAAGTTTATAGATTAGTAGCCATGTAGGTATCAGTTGTACGTATTATCCCCATAGTTTTATTGGCCCCGATGAACTTTATTAAAGACATCATAAATTGTACAGGACATGAAAGGCACTAATCAGGTCATATGTACAAGTAAAATGTAGCACTGATACGTGTTTTTTTCTAGGTCGAAAATCTAGATTGCATGTGCATATTTTTGCCAGTCTCGTCAAGAAGCCATAATCTACTTTTGAAGACTGTAATCCTAACCTAACACACAATGTCGGTTTTATGGCAGTTCTTAGTATTCCGCGACTTTGTTGGTGAATTATTGTAAATATCCATAAATTGCCTTTTGCTTTGCCTTACTCCAGTAAAAGTCCTTAAATAATAGATATATTTCTTCGATGAATAAAATTGGATTGGATGCGGCCCTGCTTCGTAACTGGCTGTACGTACCGACAAAAAAGGCCGATTAAAAATTTAAAAAATCAAAGCTTACAAAGTGAGAGACAAAATTGGAAGACTTTATTCTGACTGAACGATCACGTCATAAGTCACTCATTTAAATTGCATTAGGACCAAAATGTTTTTCACTGTTAACATCGTTGCATTACTTGCATTTCTAACATAATTGATCGAGTGAGCGAAACGTTTCCGTTTCAACTTGGCCCAAACACTTTCATCTGTCCGAATTCCGGATGTGCAGACGATGAACAGCCGGAATGTTTTCGCCTATAATTTGCATTTCCGATTGTCATGACTCATGAGCACTTCATTTGTGGCATTTCAAAAAGGAACGCGAAGTCTACAGAAATAGCAATGATAGCAGTGCTGAGTATTCGAATCGTGAACAACTTCCCTTTCAATATAAACTAAATTACTTTATATTGGGTAGTTATTATTTAATAAAAATATATTCATGCGAACCTTTATCGCCTCACGCGGCCATTACCTCTCTCGGCTCTGGGATTCGTTATCTGGAGAGGCTTTTATTTGTAAATTACATTTTATGCAGATATGAGGAAGTGGGCAATTAGTCCAGCATAGACTTAACGCGATGCTCGGAGCACATCTTTAATTAGGATCATCGTGCTTATGTCCGAGGCTCTTTTAAGGCATATAAAACAGCGGGCCTCTAATGGTTGCGTTTCTCACGTGATAAATAAGTGACAAAGCATCTGTCAATCACACTCGCATATTTATTGCGTGATAAAAGCTACCATCATAATCCCGCAGAATACAGAAACGATATGGAAGTTACGAAGAATATAGAGCATAGAGTTTTAACAAAATACATAAGTATAAAAATAAGTTACGCATTTTGCGTAAGACCAACGACTTATAGAACGAATGGTTAATGGTTATTCTTCCTTGCTTAAATGCTAAATAAACTTATTGTTAAGGTAGCCGTTGATGGTTATCTACTAGCCAAAAAATATAATAATAATCTGTAGCATAATTTTAAATCACTTCCCACCTGGAACTTATGGAATCCTAATGATTATTCAAAGAATATTCCAGAATAAAAAGTAATTTTTGTCCTATAATTTCAACAAAATATTTCTTAGTACTTTTCACAACAAAGATGAAATCGAAGGAACCTTAAGTCAATTCCAGCAACCTTGAACAGTCATCTAAGAATCACATTCATCTATCACAAAAGCCATAACACGTGCTTATCTTTTCCGCCATCTGTTCTACTCGCATTGCACAAAGGGTGTTAACGGTGTTAAGATTTGGTGTGAACTTCCACTTTTGTGTGTCAAAGTTGAACCGTTAAATGTAGCAGTTAGCTGTGTATTCACGACTCGACCAAATGTAACAATGGGATTGTGGGTAACGAGAGGTTACAAATTGTATTAAAGCAGCCGTACTGGCGAGTTCGATTTGGGAGGAAACATGATTTTATTCGTACGCGTTTGAATCAAACCGATGATTCAAGGCGGTTATAAAACGGACCTCGTCTGACGGATAGTGGACCAAGAGTAGATATGTGATGTACTCGTACATATGCCAGTGTAAAAGTAACAGGTGGTTTATCTTTTCATCGCTACCTGATAAACGCAACCTCCATATCAAAGGATAAGATACTGAAGGGTCTGAAGGAGGTAGCAGGTCGACAAGGAAAAAATATAAGGATAGTTTCTAAATTCAGATACAGAGGGAAGTGGATAAAAAAGCCCTTCCAAAACAGTCGGTAACTATTAAATAATAGTAGTTACTGAAAAATTAAAATAAAACAAACAGTGGACGCGGTCACTGACAATGGTGATCACAATTTTTAAGTAGATCACGCTAGTTACAAAGTTACACTGGGCTTTCTTCGCAAACGTGAAACGGAGCACTTGGATCGACATAAATCGGGAACTTCTGTGGCTGAATTCAGTTAATGGATGATTTGTCATCGTCCATACGTGGATATCCACTTCTCGTTTGACGTAGTGTCAGTAACTTTATCAAGTATTGGTTTAAATGTTGGAACACAAATACGCAACCCTGTATAGGTCTTTTTGTCATCATTAGAACCATTTTCGAGTTAGAATTGCCGCTTATTACGAAGAATAAATACCACGTTAAAATCTTCTAGAGATTTAACTATCCGACACTTTCGTTATCTGGAATAAGTACCTACAGGCCAACTTTTTCCAGATAAAAGGTAACGAAAGCGAGGGCTTGTAAATCAGTGTTACCTGACATGGATCGCTTTAAGTCATTGGAGCGTGGTCTGACCGTGGTCTACGTTTCTCCCATATTATCGGGTCCGCCTGGCACGACTGAGTGAAAACGCAACGCGCAGCGAAAAATGATTGCAGCTTTCCCCTTATCGCAGAATCAGAATATAATAAGAAATCAGTAGACTAGATAAGTAGATACCCTTAGTTATATTTTCACCTCTTGGTGCAAATCATCCAATTTTGTACCTGTACCTAATAATTCTGGGTGCAATGCTATCATCCCTCTTAAGTGAATGAAAATTTGTATATACGTAGGTATACATGTATTAATTATAACGGGTGTGTAATGATCGGGTTACCCTCATCTGGCAGAATAATATTGGTCAGAAATGCACTTCGCATAACACGTTTCGCAGAAACACTTTCGGTCGAATGGTAAGATGGCATAAAGGTATGGTTGGCATTACAACTACCTCTCATACGACACATTTTGCAGCACATTATTTTGTAGAATATCTCTTTGGCCGACTTTGGTTTAGCATAATTGTATGTACCATAATAATCCTGTAGCATACGATTACAATAGCATAATTATTTTCTACTATAGCTGACAAGTGGGTTAGGTAATTTTTACGTAGTAAATAAAATGTAAGTCCCAACAAATTTGCTATGGCATTAGTGATTCCACCTTAGGGCAGGTCCGACTTGGATTAGGTTAGGTACGACGACGAGCGAAGCGAGGAGGAGTGTTAGGTTGAACTGAGACCCTAACGAGCGAGCGAAGCGAGCGAGCCGCGCGGCAACGGCCGGAAAACGTACCACTCCATGTACAAAATGTGTAGTCACAACAAGTTGTAATGCATAAATTAGGCTTGATAACTTTATGCCGCCTAAATATTATGCAAAAAAATTATAATAATTAATCTGCGAAAGTACTATTCGTTTAGAAGACTGTTATGCTCATCAACATTATGCCAATATAAGATTCGGTATTATAAAAATCTGCGAAATGATTTATGCCAAAGCATACTCTGCGTAAGATATTTCTGCCAAACGTTACTTATGCCAAGTATCATTATGCAAAACAAATATATGTCAAAAAAGTTTCTGCAAGACAATAGTGAACCGTAATGATCGATATAAAAATAAATGGTATAAGTATAAATAATGACACAAAGGTAAATTAAGAAAAAAAAAAAAAAAAAAAAAAAAAAAAAAAAAAAAAAAAAAAAATTGAATGCGATCTACTACAATCTAAGCAGGATTTGAACCTGCGACCTCTGCGTTACCGGCGCATTGCTCTTCCAACTGAGCTATCAGACCGCTACGTCTATCACACCAAATCTTTCATCCCATAATTCGTTACGCTACTGGAGCGCCCTCTGTGTCATATATGTTTGAAATGCTTATGCGCATTATAGCCATACCCTAGGATGTGCGCTTTACACGCACGATCCCCAATCCCCATTGCTTTACAGCAAGTGTGAAGACTGCTAGAGAGATGGCGCTGTGCTAAATATTTGTATAGAATCTTTTTTTATCGATTCATATTTTTATGTGGAAATACCACATTTTTATTTTTATAAATAATGACACAAAGGTAAATTAAGAAAGAAAAATTGAATGCGATCTACTACAATCTAAGCAGGATTTGAACCTGCGACCTCTGCGTTACCGGCGCATTGCTCTTCCAACTGAGCTATCAGACCGCTACGTCTATCACACCAAATCTTTCATCCCATAATTCGTTACGCTACTGGAGCGCCCTCTGTGTCATATATGTTTGAAATGCTTATGCGCATTATAGCCATACCCTAGGATGTGCGCTTTACACGCACGATCCCCAATCCCCATTGCTTTACAGCAAGTGTGAAGACTGCTAGAGAGATGGCGCTGTGCTAAATATTTGTATAGAATCTTTTTTTTATCGATTCATATTTTTATGTGGAAATACCACATTTTTATTTTTATAAATAATGACACAAAGGTAAATTAAGAAAGAAAAATTGAATGCGATCTACTACAATCTAAGCAGGATTTGAACCTGCGACCTCTGCGTTACCGGCGCATTGCTCTTCCAACTGAGCTATCAGACCGCTATAAGTATGTTTGATATAACAACATTTGGTATAACAACATTTGGTATAATGACTCATTTGATATAATAAACGTTTGGTATAATTTCAAAATATCTATTTTTATTTCGTATACTTATCATTTGGTATAAAACTTATTTCCTATAACCATCATATGGTATAACAACATTTGGTATAACAACATTTGGTATAACAACATTTAGTATAACAACATTTGGTATAATTTCATATGGTATAATTTGATATGGTATAATGTTCATTTGGTATAACAACAGTTGGTATAATTTCATATGGTATAACAACATTTGGTATAACAACATTTGGTATAATTTCGCTCGTCGTCGTACCTAACCATGACTCTATTACAATTTAACTTTCATGTTTGAGCAGTTTGAGCGGGGTTTTTTTTTTTTTTTTCTTTTTTTTTTGCCACTTTTTTCCTTTTTTTCCCTCTTTTTCCCTTTTTTTTTTCTATCCTAACCTAACCTAACCTACGTTTCTCTTGAACTTTCGGTTTAAGTTTTTTTTTAATGCCACCCCCCGCCCCCCTATTTCTCTATACCCTATACGTTATGCCATTTGAACGTTAGATAAAATAAACGTTATACCATAAATTCATTAGACGAAATATGCATTATACTAAAAGAATGTTATATTAAATGTTATTCGATAAAATGATCAGTATATGAAACAATAATTATATCAAATGTTGATATATTAAGTGTTGTTATATCATTCAATCATTATATCAAATGAGCGTTATACCGACTGAAATTATATCAAAAGTTGTTATAGCCATCGTTACGCACCCAATTATAACATTTTTGTTTTTCTACGTGCATTACTATATTTAGCAAAACACACGGATATTTTTGGAACAGTAGTCTGCTGCTTATTGAAACCATAAAGCTTGTATTTTGTACTTAAGGTATTGAAAATTAAAAAAAAAAATTACCAATAAAAAACAGACGTCGCATGCCTCAGCCTTCCCATGATCTAACAAGATCAGAAATCTTAAGTCCTACACGGCCCTCCCTCATTCCTTTACAAGGTACGAGCTATTTGTGAAGTAGATTGAATATTATTTTATTGCTTTACAATTTTCCTATCTCCCCGGGGCACGCACCCTCCAACCCCGTCTAGACGAACAACTTATTATATTTTAAACATACTCAAGAGAAAGCCCTACTCAAGGAGCTATTTTTCAAAAGGACGATGTGGCTTTTCACGTCGCTACTTATATATTTTATCGAAGACGCTGACTTAAACTTTTATAGTAATTGTGCAGCTCATTATTTTATTTCCTTGTTACAACTGTTTACACTTACAAATGCTTGTTACTATTGTGTATAAATAAATACTGATTGAAAGAATGTTGTGAATAAGGAAAGTCGTATTATATAAACAAAATGCATACAGTAGTTTGCAGGTTTCGAAAGTTATTTATTTACCGTATAAATATGTAGTTTGGATCGTGATTGATACGTACATAAATAAACGCATTCTTGCTAAACATCGTAAATCAAAACTCGATCACTATTATTATGGTCAGGCAAGGTAAGCTCAAACTTTAGAAACAGCGAAATATTTCGTATTATTCGGGACCCTTCGTTGCGGCTTGTGGCCGGCCGGTTGATCTTCTTACCCTGGCTCGCTCCGAGTCTATAATAGGGTATTAACGTTAATGCCTTTCTATTAGGGTTCTACAGTGCTGTATTACCAAGTTAGTCTTGCAGATGCATGTTAGACGTAAGTACTTATTGTTATAGCACAGAATAAAGACACTAGTTATTGGTAGGACTTCTGATTTACTTAAATATAATTATAGTTCTTACTTGTTACAAACTTACCAATTATGACACGAAATGCTTATAATGAAACGAAAAATTTAAAGATTGAATAATTCAGGCGGTGTACGATCCCGCGTCTCCAACGGCTTTCCGGGCCAACACAGGCGTCCTACCTGTTAGAACGCTGAACCTGATGCGAGAGCCATTTAATTTTTCAACTTAAAAAAAAATATATAAAAAAAAAATATGTATAAAAAAATATTCATTATGACACGAAATTTTATTACGCAATAATAGTATTTTAGCAACAGTTGTATAACAGCGGTAAAAAAAATAGTGTCATGGGTTACGATGTGAGTGTAGCGAGCACTTTACTGGACAGAAAGTGACCTATAATTATGATGAACGAGACCGTCGTACTAATGTTTAAGAGAGAAGAGAGTTTGAAATTTTACTATAATTTTTATTTTATGCGCCTAGGACCACTACCGAAGGGCTGTGCCCTGTATATCAGCAAATGAATGACGTCATTGCAACTGGGGCATTTTTCGTCCTCAAATTAGCAATTTTTGTCATTTAATCATAATAATCAAGCCTTTTATAGAATAATACTTTTAATATTTCAACAATACAATTTTTACAATTGTTATATGTATGGTTAGTACATCTTCATTATATAAATAAATATAAATTTATACCTTTCAACATACCATATTAATTTATTACCAAAAGAGAATTATAATTTTGATATTAATTATTATATAACTTATTTCATGAATTCTTTATATAAATACATAAGTTTGTTGCTCAAAGGGATAAGAAAACAGAAAGCATCATGTACCAACTCACTATTAATCTTAATATGAACAAATAAGGACATCGTTGCCGACACAATTAACAAATCAACGATGACAAATCATTTCAAATTTCAATTAATTCCTGATCCATGTAGGGTGACCCCGCTGTGGGCGATTGTGTCCCATTCCGACCGCATGTCCAACCATCGGATTACGAATATTATAGTACCGCTGTAATTCGGACAGTGATTTATAGAGAGGGCGGCCACCCTCGCCACCCTCGCCTATTGCAAACAACATCGATTTCTGGAATCGCACAAGTTCAAATGTTTGAGATGTTGACGAGAGTCGATAAGCCGTGATTTTTAAACTCCCTAAACATTCACGCCTGGCTATTTTAACAAAATTCTATGTTAAATACATCGCACATGCTTAAAACTTCGTATGGTTAGCATCAAAAATAGCCGATAATTTTACTACCGGCATATGTCAAATTGCATACTAAAATTCTCAGGTACTTTTAGTGTTGACTGTACATTTATTTTTATTCTTAGTTGCTAAATAAACCAAGAATAATAAAATAATCTTATCGAATAATTACTCAAGGTATCATATCGTTATTACACACGCACGTCAAAAAAAGTATAGCAAACATCTTTAGACGGTTAATGGTTACACAGACACATTGAGAACGACCCAATTGTCAGCGTCGCAAACTCGTAAGGATTTAGGGATTATACAAATTCCAGTTCAGTTTATTCGTATAGATTTGAAATGCACATTTAGCACGAAAGCTACGAACGGTAAATGGTCTTAGGATCTCCGTGAGAAATGCGACAGTTAAACTATAATGAACAGCTTTACGCATATAGGTAGGTACTATTCGACTTAACACATCAAACCCTAAGCCTCCGTACCTGGACTATATTTATGTGGTTAGGAACTCGAACGCATGCTGAACGAAACAACCGATGATTAACAAGATTACACCAAAGAAGCAAGTTTAAAGACAACACTTTACCGAGAACTTTAAAATGGTACGTAACGGTTCAAAATCCTTGGGTAACTGTAACGCGGTTTTTTGTTCGACTTAGTGTAAGTAATTGTGTTAATTATTAATCAGTACGATGATTATGATTAGCGTTGATACAACACTTTACCTACTTGTCACGCATGGGTTCACAAATGTCAGTGTGACGGTTGCTGTCAGCGTGTGACCACGATTTTTAATGAAGCCGGACGAACGAAATTATTATCAGGAACAAAAACATTCGTAGAGCGTGGTATGACTTTTACTTTAATATAAGTGATTCTGCGTGTTCAACTTTCTACTAATATAATTTTCCAACATAACAAAATGCCTCGATCGTGTTAGTATGAATAACATTGTCAGAATGCGTTAGAGGGGGGTTTTTTCGTTAAAAAAAACTAGCATATACTAGAAGTTACCACAAAAGAAAAAAATTAAAACATTATTCTCTTACACTGCTAGTTACTCATGCGAAGTTGCGATTCGAATGCAGGTGAAAGGTGACAGATATTATCTAATATTGGGAATGTCTCCCGGTCCTCGTATTGCGTGGTCAACCGCTAATCTGCAGGTCACAATCAGTTGCTTTTTGCTATCGGTCTGCGACACCGCCTGTCGCTATATAACGCTTATTTAATTAAACGCCGACCACAAAAACTAAACTGGCCTTTACAAAAACTAAACCAATACAGGATTAGATAAAAACATCGCGTAAAAAGCGGTAAGTCGAACAGTTCAATTAAAATCACACATTATGTATAGATATTCAATTGGTTTTGTTTTGGTCACGTGTGCCGTTCTCGTATTGGCTTGCATTACATAGCCATGAAAAGTGCTGTTTTCCTACGTGACATAAAAAAAAACCTTTTACGATTATGAAATACAAAGACCCGACGAGGCGGTTGGCGTAGTGGTAGTGATGCTGTCTGCTGAGCAAATTGGTCCAGGGTTCGAATCCCAGCAAGGGCAAAATATTTGTGTGATGAACTCGAATACTTGTTCCTGGGTCGTGGGTTTTTTTTATGTATTCGAGTATATGTATGCTATGCTATCTTTAATTAGCTTCTATGATGTTATATAAATAAAAATTGGGCAAGTGCGAGCCCGACTCGCGCATGAAGGGTTCCGTACCTATACATATATATAATCTATAACAAGTTTGTTGTATGGGAGCCCCCCTTAAATATTTATTTTATTTTATTTTTAGTATTTGTTGTTATAGCGGCAATAGAAATACATCATCTGTGAAAATTTCAACTGTCTAGCTATCACCGTTGTTGAGATACAGCCTGGTGACAGACGGACGGACGGACGGACGGACGGACGGACGGACGGACGGCGAAGTCTCAGTAATAGGGTCCCGTTTTTACCCTTTGGGTACGGAACCCTAAAAAGCATCATGTCGCATAAGGTGGCCTAACATTTTCCCTCTCCTATTCTCTATTAATTTTCAGCAAATTCCTTTTTTCTTTCTTCCAAGCTTTTAACAAATTGAAAAAATAAGATAAAATAAATTACCGACAAGCGGAAATCTACACCTATTGAACATAAACAGAATTTCTCGGAAATAAACTCGGACAAGCCTTTACCTGTTTTATCTAGCTGTTAGGATGTCAAGGGAAAGTTGTTGCTTATTGGCCGCAGGGCCAACTATATGGATCGATAGGGCACAGGGGGTCGTAGGCACGACCCGGACCATTGACGGTGCAACGTGCAACGGTACTGACCGGCCATTCACTATGTCAGCGGCTCTCAAACTTTTTTGAATCGACGGAGTCCTTTTGAAAGTGAAATACTGGGTCTAAGTGGCAAAAAGAAGTAGAGCGTACTATAGGCTGCACAAATTCCACGCAATTCTGCAGCTCATTGTACATCTCGCTCTGATAGATCTTTACGACTGCAACCACAATCCTATGTTTTCATATAAAATAAAATCCATACTAATCCATACTTCCATACTTAATATGATAAATGCGAAAGTGTGTCTGTCTGTCTGTCTGTCTGTCTGTCTGTTTGTCTGTCTGTCTGTCTGTCTGTCTGTCTGTCTGTTACCTCTTCACGCTTAAACCGCTGAACCGATTTAGATGAAATTTGGTATATAGATAGTTTCAGTCCCGGGGAAGGACATAGGCTACTTTTCATCCCGAATAAATTTAGTGTTCCCGTGGGATGAGCGGGTAACACCGCGGGGCACAGCTAGTATTAAATAAATATGAAGGGACAATCTCATACAAATCGACCTAGTCCCAAGCTAAGCAAAGCTTGTACTATGGGTACTAAACGATGATATAAATAATATATAAATACATAAATAAATAACATCCTTTATCCAGGAGCAAATATTCGAGTTCATCACACAAATATTTGCCCCGCCCTTTATTCGAACCCACGACCGCCGGATCAGTAAGCAGGTGCACTACAAACTGCGCCAACCGTGTCGTATACCTACAAATAAGTAATACTAACTAAACCTGTTACTAATCGGTGATCGATAATGGTCTGAATAAATGATTTTTTGAAATAAATTGATTCTTTCTTTAAACATTGACCTCAGCTACAGCTGGTGGTGTGTGATTATACTGATTATGCGGTCGAAGATGTAACTTACTTTACGGAGTCCTAAGAAACAAGTGAACATTTTATTTTGTACAACGTATTTAATTAAAATCGGAATTAAGGTTCTAATTCTATCAGGACGCATAGAAATAATTGTTGCTAAATAATAAATGCGTCTAAGATTTTTCTGAGATCACTCCTGATAGTAACTGGCTTGTATTCTGACACTTGTGACTAAGGTCCGGTCTTAGCACTCCGCGGAGCGCACTTTGAGAACCGCTGCACTATGTGATGCCATGCCCTAAACGACTTTATAGCGCTAGAAACCTAGGGCTTAGTTTGTGAACTGTGAATTTGATAACTGTTAATTTTATTAACATCTTACATTGAAACAGGTTAACCCCATTAGGGGGACAACTTAATGTTTCATCCGTGATATAACTTTATATGGAATTTCTAAGTATGATCTTAAATGGATACTGTATGATATAATTAATTTCTAAATAATATTTATATATATAATTGTTACAATGTTATCGGTAAAAGTAGGTAAATAGATAATGCACAATATTTCATTTAATATTATGTAATTTATGTAGGCACCCAACAAGTAATCAAAATCGTATAAGGTTATCGCAACAATTAATTCAAGTACGTGCCACAAGTCTGTTATACATTTGAATTGGCAAATAATAATTTATATAGGTAGTAAAGATACTCTGAAACGAATTTACTGCAGATATTCAGTAAAACTTTTATTGTAATAATCTAGTACTTGAAATAAAAACTAAGTTGCCGGAAACTTCGTTCGTACGAAGAAAAAAATCTTGGTTTACTGTGTAGCCTTCTAAAAAGTATGCTAAAACCATATATACCCAAGTATACATATATCAAAACATTAAAGTGTGATTACTGATTGATTAGGTATCAAAAATATTTGAAAGTCGTCAAGCCGTTTTGGCGTAATGAAGAAACATAGGTACATGTGCACACGCATACCTACAAACAACACAACTTACACAACGATAAAGTTCGAACAAGTGACCTAAATATTTTCTCTAGTTACACATTTTCCATGGTGACTGTCGACACCTACTTTACCTACTTAGCCCAAAAAGTAAGGGCCCAGTGTCCATACTAATAGAATTCTTCGCATATTCGATGTGTCGAACGGAAGCCACGTGTGAACTGAACGTAACGTTTGCATTCCAAATTGAAATGTGAGTATATTCTAGCTCTACACTACTCTCGCGAAGTTGACCGAAGTTGGCCGAGGCGAAGTTGGACGAAGTATGAGTTTCCGCAGCGAAGTGTCCCTATCATGTTCGCTCAACCTCGGCCAACTTCGCTAGTAGTGTGGAGCCGCAATGACACTATTGTCGTATTGTATATTGTGGTCCAAACACAATTTTATAAAGTAGAGCTAAAGTTGATTTCTTATGATAGGACGTAAAATATGGCTTTCAAAGTGTAAAGCACACTGTATGTGAGAATCATGTCAATGTTATTCTTAAGCTTAAGCTTGCGCTATATGTATGTCCGTTTGTCTATCTGTCACAATCACAAAATATGTATTACTATGGCCGCAAACAACAAACAGGTACTAAAAATGAAAAAGTCAACATTTTCAAGAATTTATTGTTTGATGAGTACGAAGGGTTGTCCGACTTGTGCGGAGTTGTGCGCGAGCCCGATTCGCACTTGGCGACTTGGTTTTTTTATTAGGGTTCCGTACCCAAAGGGTAAAAACGGGACCCTATTACTGAGACTTCGCTGTCCGTCCGTCCGTCCGTCTGTCACCAGGCTGTATCTCAAGAACGGTGATAGCTAGAAAGTTGAAATTTTCACAGATGATGTATTTCTATTGCCGCTATAACAACAAATACTAAAAATAGAATAAAATAAATATCCCATTCAACGAACTTGTTTTACGTAAAGGTTGTCTGGAAGAGATCGCTCTTTAGCGATAAGACCGCCTGTTGTCTACCGTTACTAAAATTATTGTTCTGTATTGATTTTGTAAACTTTTTTTTGGTGTGCAATAAAGCATTTTGTATTTGTATTTGTATTTGTTTTATGGTACGGAACCCTTCATGCGCGAGTCGGACTCGCACTTGCCCAATTTTTTACAATCTGGTAACATAAAAGTTAGACATATGGTTATGTGCATACCTATATTGAGCAGCTCGTTTGATTGGTGGAATTGTTGCACATAAGAACTGTACGTCTAGCAGAACTGTGACACGCGACTCTTTGTCGCGCTAGAAATACTATCTGTCACTATCCTGTCAATGCTGTGCGAGCCAGACGGTGATGCTACTGGTCGGGCTCTATACATGTATTCAATTGATGAGAAATAAAAAAATCTAATTGAAAAACACGTTGCAAAAGTTACCCTGTCGACGAGCCACGCCCCATAACAATTGAAATCTTTGACCGCAAACAACAGTGATTTTTATTACGGTCGGAGTGTTACCATTGATAACACACTCACTCGCGCGTTACCGTTAAGAAGTGTGAAACAAGGTAATTGGAAAACCATAAAATCACCTACGCGGATTGAAATCGGAATAAGACTATTGGAATGTACAATTTTAGTTCGTTTCAACCGCGATGATGCAACTATATTATAATAACCTATTACCATGTAAACGTACACAATATAATATTTCAGTTTCAATAAATTTACGACAAATTGGGTCCACCCAAGATTTAATTATTTAATTGTCATTAAATTAAATTACCTAATCTTAAGCTATTAGATTTAGGTAATCCTGCTTAGAATCACAGGTCAATTTCGCTTTAATGAAAAATTTCAAAAACTATAGCCTAGAATACGTAGGTAAATGCTAAAATAAACCTTCCAGCTGCTGCCACCTAAAAAACCATATCCACTAGGTTTTGCTCTACATTATTAGTTTTTTTTTTTGCTGAACTCTCCAATATACAACAAGTTCACATTAATATAGTCAATATGATATCCATTTCTTATCTCCATATCTTTGAATACCGATAGGTACGTTAACACTCCGAGGCACGAATCCATCAACACTGGACCTAATTTGTTGACAACAATGGACATTGTATCAAGAAAATGGCGAATCGAAATAAGTTCCACGTTAAACAGTTCATTATACCACAGGCTGACTATTTGAGATTAGATCTTCAAATAGATTAACTTATTCAGTGAGATTTTTTACGGACTAAAGACTGACGGAGATGAGATCTGACAGATCCAAATAACAAGGTATATTTGAGTATTTAAGGAGTAGAATATTATAGATTATTTCACTAAAATCAAAGCTACCTAATAATTAGCCTAATAATTACAGAAAATACCTACTAAAGTCATATGTGGAAGGGAATTTGTCGACTAAATTACTTGTTTTACGGTTTGTAAAATCTTATTTATCAATACAAACGCAATTTTGTAGTAAAAATTAAACATCATATCGCAGTAAATACATAAGGAAATGCATCAAATGGTTTCTTTGATTATTAATAAGAAGAAAATAATTCTACACTAAATAATAAATCAAGTATAAAACAATATGGAACACGATATAAAGTGTCGCCGATTTGCACTTCGCTGATTTATCTGTAGTCTACGTCAGTACGGTAGCTAATAAGTATTCTAAGAGGATCAGGAGTTGTTGACAGAATCCATTATTTCTGACCCTCTTTCCATCACATTACCAGTTGAGATATTTGATATCTTGGTGTCGTACAAATAATCTCTATTTGCCGAACTCGTTCCAAAAAAGCAACAAGTCAGCATTTTTTACAATCCGAGAACAGCTTGGCGGTTCTAACTAGTAGACAAATAGCACCCGATAAACGCCAACTGACACTATCTAGAGGAACTGATACTAAATCATAAATTGCTTTACGCTTGAAAAAACCAATCTAATCTACGTAAAAAAGAGCCCATTATGCAACGATAATTGGATCGGGTCAGTGACTGTGTGACGCTGCAAAACACATGTGATATGGTTTCTTGTATGTTTTTTTTTTACAAATCACTTTCCCAGACGGTTTTTCTACTTGATACCGATCGCTACGTGCGTGATATCATTTGAGTTGGTTAATATGTTTTGCTACGCATGACTTAGTTAACAAGGTTAATAAGAGTTTGATTGTGGAGTATCGGAATTGAATTAGCTAAACCTTTGAATGAAGATTATGTGGAGAGTACCTGAGGGCAGTAACTTACAGGAAACCGCATTTAATTCTAATGAAAGGTGCTTTCATTCCGGTGCTGATTTAGTTTCGCATGTCATTGTGATAGTAGGGCAATGACAGTTAGATGCTAAATTAGAAAAACACAACTGACACTATTTATTTAAATTCATCGTCGTTTCACTCTTTACGGAGCGGTCATGATCAACTGTTAGTACTATTAGAGGCAGATAATGTTCGCTGTTTGATATTACGCCATTTCTCGCGATTCATAGACATTCTGGTGCACTCATGCCGCCCACAGCCGATTTTATCTGGTCGGTCCATCGCATGGGTGATCTTCCACGTGATGTAGTTCCTTCTACTTTGCCCTGGACGACGAGACGCTCAATGGAGTTATAAAATTCATAGGTATTCATATGTATTTTATACTCGATATTATAATGGGACAGTATAAAGGTACGGTTCATGTATATTGCCGACGGTAAAAGGTAATATGTACGTGATTATAAGACTAGTTTTAATAAATGCCCTGAAATGTCTCGACTCGATCCTGACATTATTGTCTTTTAGGCTTAGTAGTAATGAACTCTTCTTACTATTTTACATCCTGACATGATCGTCTCTTAGGCTTAGTAGTAATGAACTCTTCTTACTATTTTACATAGACTACAATGTTTCCCATTCCAATCAATATTGAGTGTTTAACCATAATCATAAATATTTAGTATTAAGTTAAAGAATATCGTAATCAGTACGATAGGCCTATTATTAAGGACATTATAGAAAATAAGGTTAACGCTGGGTGTGAATAGCTTTTACTCACGCAGTAATTTGTCGACCAAGTTATTAAGTTTTTACTACCTGCTGCTACATGTTAGCGGAATATGCAAATAATGTAATGCGGCAAACTCCTTAATAAGAGTAGCTTTACGACACACCGCGTCTCACGATAACAGCCTATCGTTTGACGGTACATCATGTGGAATCGAATGTTCTCTTTTAGAACGCCAGGTGCATATTTAAGTCGCTTACTCGCTCGCACGCGGTCACGCGTGGCCTACGCTAAGATGAAAAGAGAAGACCTTCTAAATGCTTTTATTATCTAAGTACTAGCTTCTGCCCGCGACTTTGTCTGCGTAGAGTTGATCGCCATAAGGAATTAAAACCCCCATTGAAAAATGGGAAACATTAAACGGTACGCAAATATGTTATCTTATCTGACATCATCCCATCTTTTTTATTACTAGCCCATCTCACCATATCTTACCTTATTTTATCCAAGCTAATACAACTCAACTCAGCTTATCGCGTCTTATTAACTGTGGTTATCATAATTCTGTAGTAAATTTCACCCATCTCCCCCTTTTCACCCCCTCAAAGGATTTTTCCGTAATAATATGGATTCTGTGACAGTGTTTTGTTTCGAATTGCGCAAAAATCAACAGAAGACAAAAAAGTGCAGATTTTTTTACATTGTATTGCTTAAGAGGAAATACCATTGCAAAATTTGCCATACAAATCGAGGTTTCGTTCTCGTCTGTTCCCAACTCCAAAACTTAACCAATCGTTACGAAATTTTTGAAAATGAATACGAGGAAAATGTGTCTGTATCGGAAGGTTTCGAGTGTTGCGTAAAAATTGTGTACCTACCTACTAGGTGTCTGTTTTTTTTCTGGAGCTGGCATGTTCATATTTACATGATCAAAGCTCCTTAATAAGTAGATAAAAAAAGGTGTCTGTTTCTGGCCAAAACGCCGCCAACGGACGTCTAGTATACAAGTTCTATAATAATAAACTGCGCAAAAATCAAATCGGTCCAACGCAGAATTATTCCTATTCAGTTTTCAAAATTTTGTTACTGGTGGTTAAGTTGACGAGGAAATAGTCGAGAACGACGAAACCTCGATTTGTAAAACCCAGTTACGTTAAGGTTTGGACCTCATTTGTATCCGACGCCAAAGTCACCAGGTGCAAACTTAACGTAAACTGATAGTATGGGATAATGAGAAGTGATATATGTCCTCTTAAATAGTGCGCGCGTAAATGCGTCTGGAACGGTATTTTGATGCGTAAAAAGCGAAGTTTATCAATTATAAACAAACAGTTTAATGCCCCTGTAGTATCTATTTCATAACAAGTGATTAAACAACAGTAAAATTTATATATAAATTATCATAAGTACAGTTATGTATAAACATAGTTACAACTACGTAGAATATTCATTAAAATATAGGAAAAAATCTCAAAAGGCTTTATACTTTTAGAAATGTCTACTAATGTTATAGAAAAATCTACAATTCGTATGATTGTTGCTTTTATTTTTTTCAATTATTGAAAGCATTGACAACGCGGCCGTCAGCTCAAAACGGAATAGGTACATTAGAATTAGAATCTTAGAATCTAGACTTTAGACTTAGAATTTAGACTTTAAAGAAACACGAAAAGCAATAACACACAAAACAAATTCAACATCATACAAAACGAAAATCCGTCATTGTTGCACTCACTTTTCAAAAAGTGTCTGCTGCTTTGACATAAACCTATTAACTATCATAGGCCCTAGACATTTAGCTATTCCGCCGTTTCAGAAATGGTGACTCACTGGACAGTGGGCAGTAATTGAGTCGGCAAGCCTCGCCCCCAGCCTCTTTTTTAAACGTCATCATCAAGTAATTCAATTTTTGCCGAAGACCAAAAAAGTAGCCACGGCATGTTGACAAAGTTTGAATAAGCTTGTTGGCGAAGTATAACTTTACCGTTTACGCCACTGATTAAAACCTAGACTATGGAGGGTAGAAAGGAGGAGCAATGTCTTTCTAATATCCAAAAGTGTCCTCAAAGGTGTTAAATTGTTGGCGCGTCTGTGGCTAAAAGTAGTTACTTACGTTATTTGGCAACGGTTTGTTTTTAATAAAAGTCATCGTGAACTCAATCATGCGTTATTCCTGTATATACTGAAAGGAACTAAGCAGAAATTACTATGGTCATGAAAAATATTAAGTTTTTCAGTTCGACACAGTTCACTCCGTCTAAAACATGGTATCTTTACATACCTGGCTACTCTAGCGCTATTGCGGCCGGCATTGGAACTATTATTAACTGCTTACCGCTGGACATTTTTTCAAATATACGGAAAATGTAAGATATTGCTCCTTCTACGCTCCATAACCTAGACGCTCAGCTATTCCGCCATTTCTCAGAAACAGAAATGGCGCATCACTGGGCAGTAATTGAGTGGGCAAGCCTCGCTCCCGGCGTTCCCTAATTGCGGACGTATTCCCACGCGAGCATAGACGCGGCATTACGTAATTTTAATCCAAATTTCGTGATCGTAGGTGGGCTTCGAGCATTCGAATGCAGCTAGTAAGTTTTCTTTTCACGAAAAAACTTCTCGAACGCGTTTGATAATATAGCCACGTTAAGTATACGGAAAACGTAAACGCTGTCGAGTCGTTTACTGTTTTGGAAACGAATCTCACTTACAATGGTTCGGTGGAAGTATGCAAGTTTTGTATGAACTAAGACTCAATTAATGAGACTTTATTGTATTGCAAATGAAGTACCTACTTACGATTATATTACATTCGTTTAAAATGAAAAGGAAACGGTGTTGGTTTACTTCGGTTTTAGTGCCGAAAATAGGTACTCAGGAGAACCCGAATCCGACGAGGCGTGCTATCATCTCTAATTGATTTCTTTTTCGGCTTTGTCACGGCTATTTTTCTGTTGCCCTAGTGAAAAAGGATAAAAATCACATTTAACCTAGGAGTAAAGGAGCTTTTGTCTCACACTAGAGTTATAATCGGCCGTTTGTTCCTAGTTAAAAATATGACTTTTCACTAGACCTATACAGATTTTGAGTTTTGTTATTAGATAACATTGGCAAGCTGACAGCAAAAAGTCTATGCTATATTTAGCCATATCTCCTTTTCGCGCTGAGTAATAGCTCGAATTCCTCGTCAAATTAGCCCGATCCGTAGGTAAGTAAGTAGGTACAGTGAATTTATGAGGCTAGTCATAGCCTCATAAATCGTCGAATAGCACACGAAGCGCATAGCGTTAGCCTTACTTATCTTAATTAATAAATTGCGTACAGAAGCAAAATAAAAAACTGTCTACACCGCTTAACACTCAGTCAATATATCCAGTAATAATTGTCCACTATACGTTGTCAAGAATGGTCATTTATTATATCGTTTTTGCTAACATACTTAGATAATTAGGTTAGTAGTAATTATGTGTAAATTTATGAAACATGTAATCTCTATTTTTTTTTTTTTATATTAACCCATTGATACAAAGATCAAGTCTCAATTGCCGGTCCAGCAATCCAGAGGTACCGGGTTCGATTCCCGGTCTTCCACCAGGTTACGCATTTAACTTTTTCTTTGAGCTTTGGTCTTCGTATCAATGGTTGAATAATTATGTGCCCTAACAGGGTGTTATCGCAAGACTCTTGAAATTGTAACGCCGTTTGTGCATGCCAATACAATATACATTATACAAAAATGAGATTCCCGTTAATTATCCTAGACTTCTTTGCATTTAAGTATATTATTGCTAATCAATCTAATCATCTAATTAAGTACATAATGGAAGAAGTGGAGAATGGTTATGTTATGATGTTAAAATAAGTTTTTCACACTTCAATACCGTAGAAGGAATGCAAGTAGGTACTTTATATACAAGTATACCTAATTAGCAATTTAGCAGTAATAAATATATGCGATAATCGTCCAGAACAATATGATTTTACTGAGTTTTTATTATGTTGTAACTATTAACGAAGCTAATCATAAGATGCTGATTAGTTATATATGTGTATATAAATGAGTATTCCTAACCGCATTTTAATCATAAATTAAAGAAGCCGTAAAACAATTTCTGGTCTAGTAGCTTTATAGCTAACAACAATAAGCAAGGGAGCAATAGTTAAGACTATCTAAGTAATAAAACTCTAATGTAATAAACTCATGATGAAATAAAATAAAATTGGCTTAACGAATTCAACTTTAGCCTTTCATATTCTGAACCTTATATGCTATTTTTGCTATGTTTTGTGACATCGGCTCATTAACCTTTTTAGTGATATAACTTGCCGTATAAAAGTTTACTTCTTTCAAAATTTAATTCTTAGGTATACCTAGCTACGTAAGTGTTGCACTGGCCATCAGCTGGGCTTTTCGTATTGACAGTGATTTAAATAAATGTTGTCAATTACTTACTTCAAATATATTCTGCAAACGAAATGTTTGTGTTTCAATAGGTTATGGGCCCCGGTTATTTTCATCTCAATGAAAAAATTTAATATCAAAGCGATTACATTTGATAACCCCATATTGTTTACCATTTGCACACCACGTTCCTGAAGCACATAGGTCAAACCTGTTTCCACTTCGGTAAATGTGATGCCACGGGATTAGCAGGAAACTGCAGAGGTTCAATCTTTTTTTTTTTTTTTTTATTATCTTTATTAATTAGAAAGGGGTTTTGTCACACAGTGACTATGTCACCCCCGTTGAGAAGAGGTTCAATCAATCATTAATAATTACACGTAAAATAATTCATTTAATAATTTGTTTATTAGTTGCCGGCAATAGAAATTTTAACACGACAGGATGACACGGCTAGTTGCCTAATGTACCAGGAAATTCCTGGATCTCAATTAACAAGTGCAGTGCGGTGCAAACGGCGTGTTAAAATCATTTCCGTAATTATATGCAAAGTCGTTTATATTTTTTGTCGCTGTTATTGCATTTCTAGTCGTATGTGTACAATACGTACTGAAATAAATGTTATTTATGTGCTCTTGACTGACTTAATGAGGAAGCAATTCGTAGTTTCAAACTATATACGTGTAGCGGGTCAACATGACATGCTATTGTGGCTGGTTGTGATCAATTCATTAATAGGTATATATAATCAATTAATCACTATAAAAGAAAGTCACTTCCTTGTACCAACATTGAGACATGTACGCAGGCGAACAGGGTAAGAAAGGTTCTCTCCAACCAGGCAACTACAACCTTAGGATCCCTACGTAAGCCAGACAACACCCTCACCAGCTCACCGGAGGAGGCAGAACGTATCTTAGTACAGACGCATTTTCCGGGCTGCGAAATAACGCCGCTAGTGAACTGGACGAATGAGGAGACTACTCCGACGGAGGAGGAGTGGCAACAAGCATGTGAGGTAATCAGCCCACAAAAAGTACAGTGGGCTATTAACAGCTTTGACTTATACAAATCACCAGGGTTAGATGGAGTCTTCCCAGCCCTGCTGAGGTGGGGAGGAGAAGAACTCGCCCAGCTACTGACCATCGTCCTGGCCGCCTGTCTGGCTCACAGGTACGTACCGAAACGATGGAGAGAAGTCAAAGTCATCTTCATACCCAAACCTGGTAAAAGTGACTACTCAGATCCGAAATCATTCAGACCAATCAGCTTAACTTCTTTTTTGCTTAAAACACTTGAGAGGTTATGTGACAGGGAGTTGAGGGAGAAGGCATTAACTAGTGTACCCCTACACCCTTACCAACATGCCTACAGCCAAGGCAAATCTACAGAATCAGCTCTTCATGCCGTAGTTGTCAAAATAGAAGAGGCCATTATAAACAAGTCTATGTGCCTAGGCACCTTCATAGATATCGAAGGAGCCTTCGACAAGACCAATTTCACCAGCATAACAGCAGCATTGGTAAGACACGGAGTCAATGATGTTATGGTACAATGGATAAACAACATGTTGAGCAAGAGGGTCATCAGACTCGGAACTGGTGAGACACAACAGGCACTGGTGGCAAAGGGGTGCCCCCAAGGAGGCGTACTCTCACCACTCCTTTGGAACATGGTGGTGAACGACCTCATCGCCACACTAAATGACAATCACTATTACACAATAGGTTATGCTGACGACATAGTGATACTGACGAGCGGCAATCACACAGGTACGGTATGTGACGTTACCCGCTCTGCACTGGCCATCGTGGAACGCTGGTGCAACAACAACGAACTGACGGTCAATCCAAAAAAGACAGAACTGGTAATGTTCACCAACAAACGTAATCTGGGCACCTACCGACTACCCAGACTGTTCAATACAGAGCTCCAATTGTCGACCGAGGTAAAGTATCTAGGGGTAATACTTGATAGTAAGTTGAATTGGAGCAACCATCTAAATAATAAAATTGACAAAGCTACAGTCGCGTTCGGGCAGTGCCGTAGAATGGTAGGTAGAACTTGGGGTCTCAATCCTAAGATCACACTATGGCTATACCAGGCAGTTATCAGACCAATATTAAGCTACGGTGCAGTAGTATGGTGGCCACGAACCAAGCTAACCACCGTAGAAGCTAAACTACAACGACTTCAGAGGTTAGTTTGCATGGCAGCTACGGGATGCATGAGAACTACACCCACTGCAGCCCTGGAAGCTATACTGGGGCTGCCGCCGCTGCATCTCTTCGTCAAACAAGAAGCGGCAGCTACGGCGATACGTCTCAAGAAACTAAACCTCTGGAGATCAGCTAGGGTACCGCACACCGAAATCCTCTATGAGGTAATAGGTAAGGAACCGCTTATAGAAGCGGCCACCGACAGGATACCCAAGCAATTCATCTTCGACAAAAAATATAAGATACAACTGTACGAGGAACCTGGCGAAGGTCTTAACCCAAGGGAGTTAAGAATCTTCACAGACGGGTCCAAAACTAGGTCAGGCACTGGCTCTGGGGTATTCTCAGAGGACCTAAACATACACATCTCTACACCACTAGGAACCCATAACACAGTCTTCCAGGCGGAATGTATGGGTATCATAATGGCAGCCCATGCAATCATCTCGAGGAAGGTAAAGGACTACCCCATCCGCATACTCTCCGATAGCAGATCAGTGTTACAAGCCCTGCAGAGCTACACAGTAACCTCAGGACTCATATACGAATGTCACCGAGCATTGTCAGAGGTATGTAATAATAATAGCATAACCCTACAGTGGATCAAAGGACACAGCAACTCGCGCGGGAACGACGCAGCTGACGAACTGGCGAGAGGAGGTTCGGAGATGGTAGCAGAGGGACCCGAACCAATCATACCTCTACCATTCGCCTGGCTGCGCAACACAGTGCGTATGAACACGAAGGTAGAACAGCAACTATACTGGTCTAACCTAGGTACCTGCAAGCAGAGCAAAGAAGCCCTTCCGACAATCTACCCCGGGTTGTCACGCAAGCTAAGGCAGCTGAAGAGGCCGCAGCTCCGGCTCATAACTGGAGCGATAACTGGACATGCCCTGCTAAACAAGCACTTATTTACTCTAGGTGTTACTGACAGTCCTCTTTGCAGAGCTTGCATGGAGGCCGAAGAGACTGCCGCCCACGTCATTCTCGAATGTCCTGGTGTGGCCAAATACCGGGCACAACACCTCGGGTCTCCGAGGTCACTCCCAGAAGTCGTCGGCAACATCAAGGGACTGCTAGGCTTTCTGGTAGAGTTGGGTTGGCAAGAGTAGTGCCAGCAACCCTTTACGCAAAATAGGCGCATTGTAAGACGTCGAGTTGCGGAAAACTAGCCCGCGATAACCTATAACCTATAACCTATAAGTCACTTCCTGCTGTCTGTCTGTCTGTCCCTATGTATGCTTACATTTTTAAACTCCGCAAAGGATTTTGATTTGTTTTTGTTCATAGGGAGAGTGATTCAAGAGGAAGGTTTATAAGACATGCATAATCTATCAGCAGTGCACCCGTACGAAGCCGGGGCGGGTCGCTAGTTTTAAATAATTTTTAACTTGTCCATAATACGTCGTCAAAAATATATGTATTAAATAACTATTCTAATTATCATTCACAAGTAGGGGTAACTTAATTTAAGCAGGCGTGGAGTCTAAGAATTCACTCAGTAGGTTACCAAGTCCTATAAAAATTTAACTCCTGAATAAAAATATGGGATACTATACGTGTCTGTCTATGGAATCATACCTCCCAAACAGCCTTTGATGTAGTTTATTTATGCGTTACTCTATCGAGTGATTCAGTTTATCTGTGTTTTCTTATGTGTAGTGTACCGGGGTTCATTATCGCTTATAGCTTTACTTTATTAAGAAAGTTGTGTAAAGCTATGGCTTATGATACAGAACTCCTAAAACGATGCCAAAACTCTTAATAGCTTCGCACAGGAAGTTTACTGATATCCTTAGTCGAACTATTATCCTATCCTACCTATCAGGTATAATTTATCGTAGTTTCAGTGCTACGAGTGCAAAATCGGTTTTCAGTAGACATAATCTTGAGACGGTGATGAATAGAAATCAGATACATAATTCATAACCATAAGACGACGCGTTTGGCTCGGTTTGTAGACACCTGCTTACTGAGCCGGCGGTCCCGGGTTCGAATCCCAGCCGGGGCAAAGATTTGTGTGATGAACTCGAATATTTGTGCGTGGGTCATGGTTGTTCTATGTATATAAGTATATATTTATCTATATAAGTACGTATATCGTCGTCTAGTACCCATAACACAAGCCTTCTTGAGCTTAATTTGGGACTAGATCGATTTGTGTGGTCAGTTTTCAATCACCTTGGATTGTAAAAAAAATATCCATCCTAAACGTATGGTTAGAGGAATTCATCCAATACCTAGTTACTTCTAAAATAACAGTAATACGAGATTCTTTGTCGCGCAGCCATAATGCCATATCGACAAGTGATGCTGTCTCGTGTCTTGTGCGATAAGCGAAGTCGCGGCTAGATATGCCCGGCAGAAACTTTATCGACATCGACATAATCCTATTACTTATCGATGCTTCGCTTGCAAGATCGATTTTTAATCGGTAGGCAATCTCCAGACGGTGATGAATAGGAATCATGTGAACCAGAGCCCGTAATTGGGTGCACCCGAGCGGCGCTGGTAATTGATATGGCAGGCTAGCGGTTCTCTGCCGTGTGTCGTGGGCTCCGCCGTCGCATCGTAGACGATATCGCGGAAAATACTGGAAAGATTCTATGAGTTTTCTGGTATCGGTATCGGAAACCAGCTAATGTGTGAGTCTCACCTCACTACTAATAATGCATAACAAGTGAATACTATCCATTGATAGTACTTTAACCTTAGCTACTTTACAAATGCGCTTTCATTTTATGTTCAGGTGTTTTATTATATTTAAGTATATATCTGTCGCGCGATAAACTTGCTTGCGTATTTTAAGACATAAAAGCATTTTTAGTAAAAATACCCCGCTATTAACATATAGGTAGGTAAGTATAGCAGAACCCCTATAAGTCGAAACTCAAGAAACGCTAATAAAATAATGTTATGTGTTTTTACAACACCTCACTGCGTTAACCGTATACAATGATAAAATATATCCAAATAATCTCGCCTTATTCGGTATCTACCTAACACATACACGCACTTACTTGTTCCTAACGGAAAAAAAATGTAATACTGCTTTAGAACACATTTTGGCTTGGGATTGCTGTATTTTACTTACAGGCAAATTATGGTTAGAAATGTGGTATTTAATACAGATACGAGTATATTATATCCGATTAATGTCTTAATGCACGAATAAGTCTAAAATGATGATGCGTTACCTATCCTTCGATTCGAAAATGGGAATCCTGACGCCCCTGCATTAGACGTTTTAGACGTGCAAGAAACGCCGTCTGCATGATAGTATGTAGTTTGACAAAAGCATCATTAGTAAAATTTACAGCTACTTTTAATGCTGACTGTATCACAAACATGTATCAAAGAAAGTCGTTAGCAAAAGTTGAGTGGTACTTATCCATAAATCCATATGTTGCTTAGCTATTTAGTTAGATAAGTAGATACAATTGTGTATATTACTATTTGCTTAAAAATTTACATAAAACGATAGAGTTAGTATGGTTTACAATATGTTATTCTTAAACTACGTCCGGAACATAAAGTACGGACGATAAACTTCAACAACTAGTCATAAATGGTCAAGCATGGCTGAAATATACATAAAATATTGTTAATTAGAATTCTAGCTAATACTAATATTAGTTAAAGTAACGGTAATTTTGCTCGGTTAAGTTAAGACTAAGGGGCTGCGTACTAACTACTATTGATACGAGTATGAGTAGGTACTATTTAATTTCTGTTTTCCAAAAGGCTAAATTTCCCAACAACTTGTTTGGCAACCAAGTTTTCCTCGAAGCTCCGTAAGCTCCCCGAAGTTATCTAAGCTAACCTATGTTAATTAAACGACGCTTCTAACTAATATCAGGAAAAGTTTTTCGTTTCGGATCATGAGTCATCGGAAATCATGAGTTATAAGGAAAAGTTATAAGTACTGTGTCTGTAAGTGAATCATACATAACGACCTAAATAAAGTAGTTTCATATTTAGTGATTCGTTAATGAAGATTTTCGTGGAGGAAACTTTTTACAAAAAAGTACACATACAACTACTTTAAATAGATAATTTCTCTCCTTGATACAAAAATTTGTTAAGAAAGTAGGTACTGTTTATTATTTATATTTGAAGAAACTATCTATTTAATAAGATACCTAGTCAAAAAATAAATAGGAAAATACTTAAGACTTTTTGTTCTCTTCTGTCGTTTTTCTCTGAAACGGTAAACTACTGGAATTGTTATAAAAAAAATCCTAACCAAACCTTACCAATAGAATGCTATTTTCAAGAATTTTGAAAAACGTGGCAAAAAAAAAACAGCGAAGTTAATTGTCGATGAAATAACACATTTGACGAAAAATTAGCGAAAAGGCAGAACCAATAGTTTTACCTATTTGACTATTAAATAGCTTAAATTTTAAGCTATTTTGAGTACTTTTGCTGCGTTTGGTACCCTCCCAATTTGATATTTCAAATTCGTTTTTATAAAATATTTTTTGTCGATTATTGGTTGCGTGTTCATCTGTTTCTCTACATTGCCCGGTAGCTACACAATTAAACAGCGATTTGGAGTTGACTTAGACGGCAGTAGGTACGTCGAAGCCTCACACGGTGTTGCAACTATTACAGTTAAATAGTTATCGTAACGTAATGGACTAAGTGTATGTTTAGATGTGAGTAGATAAGAATTAAAATACTGTTTTGAACGGCAATTAAACCCGGTAAGTAATGACTGTAAATTAAGCGTGAAGTTAGATTAACGTTTGAGGGATTTCTTTTAATGATTAGAATGTTGTGAAGCTGAACTAAATTAACTCGCGGTTAGATAAATTTGAATAAAGTATGGTTTACTTTATTTTTGCATTGTGATCACTTCTATTGATATAATAAAATGAATAAGTGTAAGTGTTTGGTCAGGTGTCAGACAAGTCAGACAACCACTGTAGTACATATCGCAAATTATATATCTTAGGTTTGATAACAAAATCTTCAAAATATTGTAAAAATTAGATTTCATAATATCATTTCCACTCAAAACTTAGAACGTTACTACGCTTATGTATTAGTCTCTAATGCTATGGATTTTTTAACCATACCTGTGTGTGTGCATTAATTAATAATTTATTTTAATACCTTAGTTATTAAAATGCTGTAGTCACATATTAATATTACAATGCTTAACAACAGTGTATAGTTACGCTGAAAGATCTCGTGATATAAAAAAAAACTACCCGCAAGTTCCATAAGTCACGTATAAAACATAAATGCTTACCATAGCTATATTTACTACGACGAACCATCGTAAAAGCATCAAAAAGTCTGATTTTATAGACATGTTTCACGCTCGCACATAAACTTTGGGGTGCAGGGTTGATCGCGAATGTTCCCGCCAAGCGTTCGTTCGTGAGGTTGGTACGCGCGCGCTGACTGACGCTCAAACCGCCAAACTGAAGCAGCAAGCACCGAGAGCTTCGCGAACCGACTTTGAATGGCCCTCTCGACGGAGGGAGACCCGGCGGGAGGGCCGTCTGAACCCCCAAAGAGAAAGGCAGTAACTACTCACGGAATTCATACTTTGTTACTGCGTTTTGTTATTCGGTAGTGGTGTAGGGGAAACCGCGCCAACCGCCTCCGGTAATTCACTAAGAAAAGTTATTTGCTGACTCGCCTCTACAGGGAATCGTTCGATTTGTAGAGAAAAAATATACGATTTATTATTTGAGTTTGTAGTTGCAATTGATTTATGAATCTTGACAGCGCTATAAGTACCTACTTTTTTTATATAATTTTACTAAATATTTCTGGAATAAACATTTTTATTTTTAGTACTTTGAAAATGTAGTTGCCTGCTGAGGATTTGCACCTAGTTGCTACTTATTAGATCGTAAATAAATTGTACTTTTTAGTTTTTCTCAATGAATCCTTTTCAAGCATTGGATCATGAATTTGTTTTGTTAGTTAAAGTTGGTTTAATTTTATATTTTTAACAGCATTCCTGAACTAAACTAATGATAATTTGTTAGAATAAATGTTATATTTACTTGTATATGAATCATAAAGGTCGTCTTGAAGAGATCGCTATTTAGCGATGAGACCGCCTGTCTCTGCCTGTTATTTTAATGTATCTCATGTTGTGTTGTATATTCCTTGATGTTTGAGGTGTGCAATAAAGAGTATTTGTATTTGTAATCATGGCATTGATGGAATCGATTGAAACCATTATCCGGCTCGAAGGACCATATTGTTATTTAATACTAGTGAATTGCTTTTCTGATTTATGTTCTACAACTTATTTGCTGTGCTAAAACCGTAAATTGTTAACCGAATTAAGCTTTCCTTGAAATAGAGAGAACAAAAAGCCACTAACTCTCATATATATATATATACAGTTACAATATTTCATTGGTGCAAAAAATTTTCTTTTTTCAAGTACCTAGTGTCAAAATGTTTGTCTTTTTAATTGTAGTTTATGTAAAAAAATCATAATAATATGAAGCTATTACGTAGGTGCGTAAGAGTTACGTACCGCAAAAAGAAAATATGACTTGAAAAATGTATAGTCGGAAAATTTGTTGCAAGTGTTCTCCTGGACGAAGTTTTGAGAACTTGATAATAATATCGCGCAGTAACACAGGCAGTAATGTCACCGATTACGCGCCCGTAAGCGTCAGTTAATATCAGCTAATTTATAATCCCACTCAGTAGGGCTGGTTGTCATACAGAGGCGTTAAGATGATGATACTGTGGAAACAATATATGTATATAGACTGTAATTGCTACTGCTACATGTATGTGGTTTAATGTACACACATTTAAAAAAACATTAGGAAAAACATAGTTGTCTTTCGAAATACAATATTTTCCTAAAAAAAATATGTTCATTTCTTTATTTTTTTTTTCTTTTTTTTATATATTTAAGTAACTCTTAATTTTAATTATTTCCCTACATTAAAAATCATTTCGAAAATATAATTGTGTTTCGAAATACAATATTTATAGATTGTGTTACCGTTGCTACTCACTCAGGTCACTGCATACTCGTACATTCGTGCGAATAGAGAGATGCGGACTTATCACTCCCGTGGCGCGGAGATAATCCCATTAGCGGGCTATACTCCCACACAAAGTCGGACTCACTGGTAGTGGGGGCTGCAGATACAGTTCATGATAAAACAAATGAACTTATTCCAATCGGGGTTTATAACTAGTTAAAGTTAATCTTCATTTTGAAACAGCTCCTTACATAAATATTTCGGGTATGCGGTATTTTCTTTGATATTCGTATTTATTGATCCAGCCTACTAAAATGAAGTACTAAAAAAATTGGGCAAGTGCGAGCCCGACTCGCGCATGAAGGGTTCCGTACCTGTACATATATATAATCTATAACAAGTTTGTTGTATGGGAGCCCCCCTTAAATATTTATTTTATTTTATTTTTAGTATTTGTTGTTATAGCGGCAATAGAAATACATCATCTGTGAAAATTTCAACTGTCTAGCTATCACCGTTGTTGAGATACAGCCTGGTGACAGACGGACGGACGGACGGACGGACAGCAAAGTCTCAGTAATAGGGTCCCGTTTTTACCCTTTGGGTACGGAACCCTAAAAATTACGTTAATCATAATAATAATGAATTACCGAAATTTCTAACCGGTTAATTTGCATGAATAAGGATGAACGGTTAACAAGGCCTGATCCCAATAAATAAGAGATCTCTACCAGTTAACCTTTGAGCAAGTGAGTGAAGTTATAAATATACAACAAAACTCAAAACAATAATGCACAAAAACGGTTTACATAAAAAACCGGTAACTACATGAATATAGATAGACGAACACCAAAGAGACCTTAACAAGACCTTACAAATCGCTGGAAAGCCACAACTTATTCAAAATATTAAGTATTATTATTATTGTGTGATGCTAGTTGTAACTCGTTCCATAACGTAATCAATCACATAATAGCTATTTGTTTTTTGTTTTTTTTCATACACCTGATTCTTATCTAGTCCTTAGACTCTACTGGCTGATTGTGTGGCTTAAAACTTAGAATGAATGGAAGGAATGAGAATGTAGAGTTCTGAATTATCTATACGATTACAAAATTCTCAAATGGCATTGAAAATTATTTTTCTAAGGAGAGAGGGGTTATTATTTTAAGGAAAGTCTTAACAACTCGATGCACGATTTGAATAAGCACGCTACGCCAGTCATGTGCCATCTGTTGGTGTGAAAATGTATTTGTCCGTATGTCCGCTCATCACACCGTAACTGCTGGAAAGATTTTAACCAATTATAGTAGGACATCCATGTGATATTTTTGACCCGACTACAATAAAGTGAAAAAAGTTTTACGCGAACGAAGTTGCAGGACGCAGGTGCCTTCTTACTAGGAACTGTACCCTTACCATGAGTTAACGTGACCGTAATACCACAGATTAATATAATGTAATACTAGCTAAAGACAGCAGCTTAAGCGTGTATGGAGAATAGTACCTACGGTGCCCCTAGCGGTTACTTTGTATAACTACAATTCTCCATACAAATCGTTTACGCGGTCGCTAGCGATAACAGTCACTGAAAACTCATGGTACTGTATAATTTGTTGACTTAGGTATACTGTAAATTAGGTTGACGTTTTTTTTTTGGAATTGGTAGACGCCTATCTCGTCAGCTGGTTGGCTTACCGGAGCATAGTCCTCTGCACCACTTGTAGGATGCATGATTTGACACTTACGAATGCTAGATGGCGCTGTAGTCATAGATGTAACCAATTAACTGCATTTTCTCTGGTTATTATGCAAGTAGTGTTAGCACCGGACGTGTCTTTCCTTAATGATAAACGCGTTTGCGGTCTGTGTCAGACGCAACGGAAAGAGAGGTTACGACTTATAGGCCAATCATTTTCAGAGGGGTTACTCTCAAATTCAAGTTTGAATTCGATTCCTCGGGCGCTCGTTTTAAACTGTATTGAATGAACGAGGTGGTGCGACTCTAAATTTTTAATCTGAAGTTCCAAATTCTTAAGAACTCAGTTTGTCAATGAAAATGTTTAGACTGTGTATTATGTAGTGTAGGTACACTACGTTGGCAGTGGAATCTTGGGCACAACTCGTGATTTTCAATTATGGTAACTTATCATAATCCCGAATTTTCATTTGCCCAAAAGCTATTTATTCCAAATTAATATTTTCAGGACTTTATAAATGTCGTTGTAAAGAACCCGTTAGGTTAGGTTAGGTTTGTTTTATAATTATTTTAAAATATTAATAGTTTTGGACTAAATAGCTTTCGGGCAAATGAAAATTCGGGATTTCGAAATTTCGGGCAAATTAAAATTCGGGATTATGATAGGTAACCTTCAATTATGTAGGTACCTACACTTCTATCCCGAAATTATTATTAGTTGTTGGCCCCGCGAGCGAAGTATCTTCCGTTTCAACTTGGCCAAAAATTTTCAGCTGTTCTCACCTGCAGGTCACATGTCTCCACCGATTCTCGTAGAATTTCGTGAGTAGATTCGATAATAGGTATGTCTTATTTCGAATATCATGATGATATTCGAAATAAGAATATGATATTATCATCATAGATACGATTATAGTAAAAATAAAAAGTGACAAGGAATTAATGTGTTTATGAGTAAATTAATAATGCTCCTAAATATATGTTACGTAGTACTCTGTAAATCGCATATAATATATAGGTAGGTACATATTGAATTAAATAATAAACTGCAAGATTTATTAAAAAAATTGTCCATTTCTGATTTACTTATACTTAACAGTACTTAATATTATACATAGTGTGTCCACTATAGGCTTATACTATCTATCATTTGCCGACTTTAACAACCCATTGTGTATTGTACTTGACTACTGTACCATCCTGTACAACGCCGTGCTGTCTAACCGTAGGTAATGTAGGTTCACTTTTACTTCACTGCAACTAAGCATAAGGTAGCATATAACCAGCTCAATAAGTAAAAAAAAAGGCTGTCAATCTTATAGCGCAGTTAGTCATTTATACAGCGCAGGAAAATCGCCAGCGCTCTTTTTATGTGAAATGAGCTATAAGTTATTTACTAAGAGCTACTAAACGGATTAACGAAACAATAGCTTTGTACTAAATAATCAAATTATTTGGCTTCTGTTCACGAACCACAAAAGTAGCTAATAATTTTAGTATACAATTTGAATTTGACATATGCATTATGCAGCTCGTAAAATTGTTATCAACTTCTGATGCTGACCGTAATAACTACTAAGCCATTATGCTTCGTTAATAGATTTAGCTCTAAAGACAGTAAACGACAATAGATAAAAAATAATAATAATAAGAATTTGGTCATTACCATTAGATAGGTATTCATATCTGCTTAATTTTGTCATTTGTACTGTGAACACCAAGCTCAATACCATTGCAGATCTAAGATATTCTTGTTTGATAAGATATAATCAATAATCTCTTATCTCAGTTGGTTCTTGGTCTTCATACAAATCTGAGCATGGTCCTTTAGTAGGTATGTATACTTAACAGTGAGTTGAGTGTATAAAATAAACGATAAAATATTATTGTAAAATCAAATAGATTTATTAAAATACGAAAATATTAATACAATCAAATAAATAAAAGCATATAAATTCAGCATTGTGTATGGTACCCTTAATCCCATTTTGAGACAGTAATAAAGCTAGAGTTTCGATTCAGGCAGTCATTTGCCCAGGCGCTTCTTCAGGTTCTCGGCTAGTTTATCCATGAACTCGAATGTTTCGTAGTAGTCTGACCGTTTCACGTTGTTCATGCCCTTGATGCAAATAGCAAGATCTTTAGTCATGACGCCACCTTCAATGGTGTCAATGCACACGCTCTCAAGCGCTTCAGCGAAATTCTTGAGCTCCGTGTTGTTATCTAACTTAGCGCGGTGCAGCAGACCCCTCGTCCAGGCGAAGATGGAAGCAATGGGGTTGGTGGAAGTCTCCTTACCTTGCTGATAGAAACGGAAATGCCTGGTCACGGTGCCGTGGGCGGCCTCAGCCTCAACAGTCTTGCCATCAGGGCAGATAAGCACTGAAGTCATCAGACCAAGAGATCCGTAACCCTGAGCGACGGAGTCCGACTGAACATCACCGTCGTAATTTTTGCAAGCCCACACGAAGCCTCCCTCAGATTTCATGGCATAAGCGACCATGTCATCGATCAACCTGTGCTCATACCAGATACCGGCAGCTTCGTATTTCGCCTTGTATTCCTTTTCATAGATTTCTTGGAAGATATCCTTGAAACGACCATCGTACTTTTTCAGGATGGTGTTCTTGGTGCTCAGATACAGAGGGTATTTCCTGTCCAGGGCGAATTTGAATGACGAATGTGCGAAATCGATAATGGAAGCGTCAGTGTTGAACATGGCAAGGGCGACACCAGCGCCCTTGTACTCGTTTACAACGTGTTTGATGGGCTCTCCGGAGGGAGGAGTCCAGATGAGTTCGAGTTTACCCGCACCGGGGACAACGAAGTCAGTCGCCTTGTACTGGTCGGCGTGGGCGTGACGGCCGATGATGATAGGCTTCTCCCAGCCGGTCACAAGACGAGGAATGTTCTTGCAGATGATGGCCTCTCTGAAGACGGTTCCTCCGAGAATATTACGGATGGTACCGTTGGGGCTCTTCCACATCTTCTTGAGCTTGAACTCCTCTACTCTGTTCTCATCAGGAGTGATCGTAGCGCACTTGATGCCGACATTGTATTTCTTGATTGCGTTGGCGCAGTCAATAGTGACCTGATCGTCAGTCTTATCACGGTATTCCATGCCCAAGTCATACGTGTGCAGTTCAATGTCGAGGAACGGCAAAATGAGTTTGTCCTTGATGAGGTCCCAGATGATTCTGGTCATTTCATCACCAAGGATGTCAACGACGGGTCCAGCCTTGATTTTCGACATCTTGGTTATTCTGTAACAAACAGAAGAAAATAGGTAAGGAAACATCGTAGTGATATTGGTAAGGTAATTACCTAACCAATTGAAAAGGAATTAAATTACAAGTGACAATCCAATGTCCCAACCGTACACCGTACTAACAATATCGAACGTGTGTGTGCTGTCTATTTGTGTGCGCAAAGCGCTGGACTTATAAATAAATATATCTTTGTACGGTAATTTTCCTACGCGTGAAACCAAGACGTACCTGCCCATAATAATGATGTTCATTTGTTAACACTTTATTATTGTATATAATAATACATTAAATACCTTAGGGCGAGATTCGTGAACGTCCCAGATCGCAGGTGATGCCATAAATATGCGGTCTGGGGCTTTATGAATTACCGCCCGTCATTTTACGTTTACGGCTTACCTTGGGCATGAAGTGAGATTTTCTCCCTGCGCTGCGGGCAGAAAATTCCACTTACGGCCTAGGGTGACGTAAAAGCAATTAACAAAGACTTGATAACAATATATATGTATAAGGGTAAACTTATATCTGTAACGGATTACTTCTAGTTAACCTTTGAGCAAATGAAAGAGAATAGTAAGATATCCAAGAAAACAAACGAACAAGTAGCACAGATATACTAAAGACTATAATAGGATACGGATTATTAAAAAATCTGTAAGATCTTCACGTGAGTTTTAGCAAATATGCTAATCCTTAATTTACATTACCTATTTAGGGAACCCTAATGACTAAAAACCGTGACACGTTTTCTTTTAAGTTTATCAGAGACCCCAGTTCAGAAAGGCAAAGGTTAACACAATATCATTGTAATAACAAAACTTTAACTTTAACGTCACGCATTTATTAATTTGGATTTGACAATGACCGTGTTCTGGGTATTTTATTCTGGGATAATACGTGATTAATAATAAATAAATAAATAACTGTAAATAAGACACATCCCTAATAATAAATAAATATCAGAAGACAACATTCTTATTCAACTACTATATTAGGTAATCTTACTAGACGTAATACCTACTTAATATAGACAAGCTGAAATACATTATAAACATCCAAGACAGGTGAACCGAATGTAACCTTGATAATGACGGTATGTATATGTGTTTATTCAATTGGTCATTATACTTACATACCTACATTTATTCAACTGGTTGAATTAAAGTCAATATAAATATTTTATCTAAAGCCTGACCAGAAATATATGAGGATGCGCCATATTGCGGAATTTCACTGGAACTAATTTCTTACAATGGCAATGATTTTATGATGGTTTGTCAACAATGTCAATGTCATTCGTGATAGTTTCTTTAAAAGGCAAATATTTAAAAATATCCAAAGAATATGCCGAAAACCATTCACAGTCGTGAACGTAATATTATAAATAAAACGTACCTACACGTGTCTACTACACGAAAAACAGTCAGGGAAAGAGTGCATTTCATTAAATGATATTACGAGGTTATGGGGAGGAACTGACGTGTATTTAAAATTTTAAACCATTAAACTAATGTCATTATAGTGCGGTTGCGATTGGTTGCAGAATTGTTGCCATATAAATCTTATAAATAGCGCCCTCTTGACAATCCTCATATATTTCTGGTCAGGCTTTAACTATATTTACCTACTTACTAGAAGGCTCCCGCCAAATCCACAATTTTATTTTATTTGCTATAGTCGGGTAAAGAGTATCCTATAACCATTTTTGGATGTCCAGCTATACCTGTACCTACTAAGTAAAATTCATCCAGCCGATTTGGTGCGATGAGAGTACAAAGCAAATTTTACGGACAGTTGGCGCTGTACGGCTGATTTTCAATACAATTTTTAGAATTATATAATAGAATAGATATATATATAATAATAATAATAATAAAAATAAAACAGTTGAAGACCTAAGACAAAAATCAGTTCACGCAAATTACCGGGAGTCTGACATGGCACGGCTAGCCGTTAACTTTGTTAGCCGTTGCACAACCAACTAGGCTAAACTCATCAATTATGCCCATTAGATATGGCTAGCCTAGAGCTCACCCCAACCCAGACCTATTCCCCCTATTTGCTATAATATTATTTAGATCTTTCCCACGTGGTAGTGATTGGTGTTGTTCCCTTTTCGTCATCCTCAACTAAGTATACCACAGTAACACTTCCATTTTATCATATTAACCCATTCATTGCCGAGGACGCGAATTCGCGTCCCATGTATGTGCAATCGTAATGCCGAGGACGCGATTTCGCGTCCTCGAGTTATTTGTTTTTTTGTTTGCTAGAAAACAAGTGTACTTAAATGCTGATACCAAAATGTTACTTTATTTATGAAGGATAATATTATACTGTTGCTGGTTTTTGGATTCCATGCATTTGTAATTTTCATAGTTCTTATCTCGGATGCCGAAGACGCGAATTCGCGTCCCATGTATGTGTAATCGTAATGCCGAAAACGCGAAATTGCGTCCTTGACAACGTAATGCCGCGGACGCAAATTCGCGTCCTTGACAACCTAATGCCGCGGACGCGAATTCGCGTCCTTGAAATGGGTTAACCTAATGCCGCGGACGCGAATTCGCGTCGTCGCTTGGAAGGCGGCACTGCGTGATGAGTAAAAATATGAGGCGTGGGCAATGAATGGGAACCCATTCATTGCCGAGGACGCGAATTCGCGTCCTCGAGATATTTGTTTTTTTTTTGCTGGAAAACAACTGTACTTAAATGCTGATACCAAAATGTTACTTTATTTATGAAGGATAATATTATACTGTTGCTGGTTTTTGGATTCCATGCATTTGTAATTTTCATAATTCTTATCACGGATGCCGAAGACGCGAATTCGCGTCCCATGTATGTGTAATCGTAATGCCGAAAACGCGAAATTGCGTCCTTGACAACGTAATGCCGCGGACGCGAATTCGCGTCCTTGACAACGTAATGCCGCGGACGCGAATTCGCGTCCTTGAAATGGGTTAACCTAATGCCGCTGACGCGAATTCGCGTCGTCGCTTGGAAGGCGGCACTGCGTGATGAGTAAAAATATGAGGCGTCGGCAATGAATGGGTTAACCATCATGTTTTATAATTATAATGATAAGTTAGTGAGAGGGTATGGCTTCCATGAAAGTCTGTATACAGGGTGGAAAAATCTATGGGCCCTGGAGGAAAACTAAATCATTTAGTTAGCTCATTTGACTAAAAAGAAACATTCCTTTATCTTTAAAAAGAAACAAAACAGCATTTCGAGATTTCTATAATTCGCCTGACTTAACCGGTAATCAAACCAGCTAAAAATAAAAAAAAAACACTCCTATTTAATTATACTAATTGATAGACTTTTCGAAGAATATTAGTTTTAGACAAATTGTATTCTGAACAATCTACCGATTCGTATAAGAAAATAGTGAGGGTTTATTTTTTTAATTTTTAGCTGATTCGATTCCCGGTGAGACTTGCGAATTTTAGAAGATTATTAAATGCTGTTTTGTTTCTTTTTTTAAATTAAGGTATGTTTCCTTTCAGTAAAATGAGCTAACTAAAGGATTTAAGAGCCCTCCAGGGTCCATAGATTTTTTCCACCCTAAGAACATACTTGGGGGTCAATGTCAGTTATGAATTCTGTTATGAGATCACCGGATTTTAATTGCTTTGCTAAAATTTTAATAGCAATTATTCCATAAACGTGTAAGTTAAATGACAAGCACTTCCAATACAGTCTAACGCAACTGGGAACAAAAAAACTTTTGTATGGACATGGCAAACAATAGCCACCATACTCCATCAGTATAGTTCTTAGTATCTAATCAATAAAGTACTCTGTGATCTAATCTGTGGTCATCCCTCGTCAGCCATATTGTTTTGTTGGACTGTGCGTTTCGTCTGTTTTGTTTGATTATTTTTGTGCATTTCTAATTGTTTTGGTCTTAATTTGTAATTGAAACTAGTGAAATGTGATCGAACACTGGTCAGTGAATATATTTTGTGACAATGCCACCGAAAAGACGGGTTATAACTTGTGAAATTTGGGTTGGGGTATAGCAAAGGGGGCCCCATTTTAGGACTTAGAAATTTTTTACACTTTTTTTTTATTTGCTGTTTTTAGGCTTACATTAGATTGAATCGTGAAGATTAAACTAAAATAAGCATGTTTTGTTATTTTAACTTTCTTTCTCAGATCAATATTTACCGAGATATTGAGGTTCAAACATTATACTCATTTTAATGGGAACCGAGACAGACAAATTTCGGAGACGAGTAATTTATGTCAATATAACACCTTATTTTTATTTACGAATCCTATAAAACGTGTTAAAATAAGCATGTTTTGTTAGTATAATTTTTTTTTTTTTTTTTTTTGGCTCAGATTAATATTTACCGAGATAAAAAAAGATTAATGGGTTAGGTTAGGTTAGGTTAGTTATATGACCACCCCCCCGACGGTGTCCACCTTGTCGTGGTGGGGGGGCTCAGTACCTGCGGTTGGGCGCGGGGAAGCCAAGAGACACCAGGGAGGGGGCCTACGGGCCAAGACGGGCGAGGGAGACCGAGAAGGAGACCGGCGGAGCATGACTCGGGTGGGCACTTCGGTGTTTGTGATGGACTTCACCTCCGTCGGTGGAGGAGACCGAGAAGGAGACCGGCGGGGCATGACTCGGGTGGGCACTTCGGTGTTTGTGATGGACTTCACCTCCGCCGGTGGAGGAGACCGAGGAGGAGGCTGGCGGGGCATGACTCGGGTGGGCACTTCGGTGGTTGTGCTGAATTGCGCCCCCGTCGGCGTTGAGGGACCCACGGGGTAGGGGCTTCTGTCCTCCCGTGGCGGGCCGAGGGGTAGGGGCGTTTGTCCTCCCTTGGCGTGGGGAGTGTGTCGTGGGGTAGGGGCGTTTGTCCTCCCATGGCCGGCTGAGGGGTAGGGGCGTTTGTTCTCCCTCAGCAAGGAGGGTGGGACCGAAGCACCGTGTGTCGGTGGCGGTCCCCGCTTCCTGGGGGCTTGGGGAAGTGTGTGAGGGTAAGGCATACTGCTATGCTACAGTGTGTCTTTCGGTGAGGGTTCGCCTTAGGGCGAAGTGCCGGTGGTGTCGTGGTAGCATGTTCGCGATCCCATGGCATCACCACTATGGCACAGGTTGGCAGCATCCCAGAGTTTTAGTGGGTAGGCTAGTCCCTCGCGGACTAGAGAGCCCCACATCACCAATGCGTAATATTTGACTCTACCCCCGAGGGTCTCATGTTACGTAGTGGTATGCAATTCAATGCATTTCTCCGGGTAAAAAAAAAAAAAAAAAAAAAAAAAAAAAAAAAAAAAAAAAAAAAAGTTATATGACCACCCCCCCCCGACGGTGTCCACCTTGTCGTGGTGGGGGGGCTCAGTACCTGCGGTTGGGCGCGGGGAAGCCAAGAGACACCAGGGAGGGGGCCTACGGGCCAAGACGGGCGAGGGAGACCGAAAAGGAGACCGGCGGAGCATGACTCGGGTGGGCACTTCGGTGTTTGTGATGGACTTCACCTCCGTCGGTGGAGGAGACCGAGGAGGAGGCTGGCGGGGCATGACTCGGGTGGGCACTTCGGTGTTTGTGCTGAATTGCGCCTCCGTCGGCGTTGAGGGACCCACGGGGTAGGGGCTTCTGTCCTCCCGTGGCGGGCCGAGGGGTAGGGGCGTTTGTCCTCCCTTGGCGTGGGGAGTGTGTCGTGGGGTAGGGGCGTTTGTCCTCCCATGGCCGGCTGAGGGGTAGGGGCGTTTGTTCTCCCTCAGCAAGGAGGGTGGGACCGAAGCACCGTGTGTCGGTGGCGGTCCCCGCTTCCTGGGGGCTTGGGGAAGTGGTGAGGGTAAGGCACACTGCTATGCTACTGTGTGTCTTTCGGTGAGGGTTCGCCTTAGGGCGAAAGTACCGGTGGTGTCGTGGTGAATGTTCGCGATCCCATGGCATCACCACTACGGCACGGGTTGGCAGCATCCCAGAGTTTTAGTGGGTAGGCTAGTCCTTCGCGGATTAGAGAGCCCCACATCACCAATGCGTAATATTTGACTCTACCCCCGAGGGTCTCATGTTACGGAGTGGTATGCAATTCAATGCATTTCTCCGGGTTAAAAAAAAAAAAAAAAAGTTATATGACCACATCGCGCGAGCCGAGCGAGCGGAGCGAGCGTGCCGCGGCAGTGGTCGGCGAAGCGCCAGAACCGAATCGCCAACTTTTTATTAACTATTGAAAAATAATTACTGAGAGAAAAAGTTTAAAGAATAAAACATGTTTATTTTGACCCAATATCTCGGTAAATATTACTCTGAGTGAAAAAGTTAAAACAACAAAATATGCTTTTTTTAGCGTAATCTACAAAATTCAATCTAAATTAAGCCCAAAAACAGCAAAAAAAAAACCATTCAAAATTTTTCTGTCCTAAAATAGGGCCCCCTTTGCTTTACTCCGACCCCGGTAAGTATTGATATAGCAATTTTTAGCCATATTTAAGTGCAGCAGGTTATAAACATACTAAATTAGATAAATTTTATTTCCATTTCTATTGTGTACTAGAGATGTACTGTATCTATCGATAACTATATGCAGGCTTGTTTGTTTATCAGTGCAAATAATTACGTAAAGTCGAATTGTGTGAGGACTAGCATGAAATATGACCACAAAAATACTGATTATTTTATGATGCCCATTCAGCTTATACCTGATGCGTGCAAATCAATGTCCACTTGTTTTACAGTAATAAAAAAAAATTGGCAGTTTTTAAACGAATAATAATGAGTCTGATTTTAATCTTAGATATAAGAAATTATAACTCTGCTTTGATTATAAAATATTTTCAGATGCAGGCAGTGGGTCGAGTTAGTGGGAAAAGAAGACTTGATAATAACATACAAATTTAAGAATGTGTAACAATAAATAATTAGTAATTTTTTTTATTTTATTTCGGGTCTACATTTAAGGCGAATCTTTTATTAGAATTAATATTATATCATTATTATTATTATCCACTGTACAACATACGACTTAAATGTGGAGTCAAAACTAACCTAATTTCGAGAAAAAAAAAGGGTTTACGTATTAGCCTTTATTTCAACCCTGTTCATTTCATCGATATCGATAAAAACCGAGCGTATAGGCCGCTACACTATTTTAGTCTGTTAGGTTGGTACTACTGCTGTTTGTTGGTTCTTTGACGTACATTATGGTATATATGGTATCGGTTTGCCATGCAAACAGATTCTTGACTGATTCTATTCGCTAGTATGAGAGTCCCGTCTCTTAAAACGTAGTGATTATATTCTCTTTGTTCCAATATACCATAAGTTATCAACACATTTAAAAATTACACCACAAAATTATTTAGGTGTTATCACAACCAAGCAAAATGGTTTCATTATATTAACTACTAGCTGTGCCCCGCGGTGTTACCCGCTCATACCAAGGGAACACTAAATTTATTCGGGATGAAAAGTATCCTATGTCCTTTCCCGGATCTCAAACTATCTCCATACCAAATTTCATCTGTCGGTTCAGCAGTTTAAGCTTGAAGAGGTAACAGACAGACAGACAGACAAGACACACTTTCGCATTTATAATATTAGTATGGATAGTTATTTTTCGATGGGTACATGGGATTATTTCCCTTATTAATCGAGCCAGCTAAGTATCTCCGTTTCATCTTGGCCCGAAATTCTTTCGTATTTTCCAGGTTTTTGGGTGTTGTGATTTCTGGGTGTTTTTCGCCTGGATACGACCTTTCTCTCTCTCATGGATTTTAAGGGAGATTTTTTTTTGTTGATTAATTTTTAAATTTTCTTTGAATATGAGTGAGATTTGGGGACTTAAAACACTTTAAATCAAATTTTAGCAATTATGAAACAAACTCGCGAGGTCTACAGGTCACAGTCGATAGTTTAATTGACCATAGTTATGCAGAAAGCGACAGAGGATTTTTTTGTCAGTGACTTAAGGCATAACTCATTCAACTTACTGCATTTGGTAACTTTTTCATACCGTAAAACAACTATAGTCCAATCATCCAACTATGGTCCAAAACAAAACTCGTTTATTTTTATCAAAATGCATATTCTATCAGTGATTTTATACGTTTTTATTTAAATTTAATAATGTTGTTCACTTTAGAGTTTATTCGTTATAATTGTCATATATTACTGAGAATTTTTCAGATTAAATTGGACCATAGTTGTGTGGACTGGACTATAGTTGGGTAGTTTAACTTATTTAAAAAAAACTCAGGTCGCCTACTGCAAAACTACAGTCAATTAATGATGACTTAGTCAGGAAAATTTATAGGCACATAATATCATCATGTTTGAATCGTATCATGTTCTCACTTAATGAGAATATTGACCTTATTGACATAATTAGAAGGGCAGTCAACTTTAGACAAGCTTTGGTAGTGAAAACAAGATAATGACTTTACATTGACAAGTAAGTACTCTATTCATTATTAATAATGCTTTCGAAACAACAACCATTTTTCATGAATGTTCATAAAATAAAATAAATCTGTAACATTACTCTTTTAAACGGTTTTAATAGGTCCGATGTGAAAAGTGCTATATTGAACCCGTAAATTAAAAGTGTGATAGTCACTCGCTCCAAGAATACAATATATGGGTATATTCAAGACAATAAGAAAATTACAATCACCTTTCTTATCAAGACCTATTCCACAAAGTCTAATATTAATGCTTAGAATGTCTTATCATCAGCACTAAGGCATTTCGAACATATACAGAAAGCAATGTCAGTGAAATCCTATTTTAAAACATCCTAGGGAAAAAAGTTGTGTTAGGACTTAGTATTAAAATAGCAGTGGAGGCAATAAATATTTATATAGAAACAAAATATTTTATTTTCTTGAGTTTTTCGCTTCTAAAGATTTAGTTTACACTAGCAGACGTTACTGCTTTAAAAAAAATGATTATGGAGCCTTATGTTGTGCAAATAAGACAAAAAACATATAAAAAAATCCTAGCTATTGTCTCACTTTCACATTACTGAAATTATTGAAAAACACCATCTTTCATCCATTGGTGCTAATAATAATATATAAATTCATTAGCTGAAGGCCTGGCTTTCAATTAAACAGCACAGAAACCTATTCAAATTAACTTTCATAGTGATAATGACCCTGAATTATTTACTTACTATTAATTTTGGCTGCACAAGAGGCCTACTACCTACTAGTAGTCACTACACACAACTAAAGTCTAACTTAACATGCCATGTGAATTATAATTGTAAATCAAGGAGAAACCTTGAGAACAGGTTGTTACCGAGTAAACAACCAGTACAAAGTTCACGTAACTCTACCTAAGAGAGAGCAAATAATAAAAAAAATATATATAAGTATCTTTATGGACATTCTAAGAAGAGTAAATCAGACAATGCTCATTAAAAAAAAGTGAAAGTCGTATCAAGGAAATTCCTTACCAATTAATAACGATTGAGGAATAACCGATAGACACGTCGCACTCAAGCGACAAGTACGAATCAACTGTTCTGTCGTTGATTGATAGCAAATGATAACAGAAAAATTTGACAGGCCATTTTACAGTATTTATCATTCGGTGAGTACAATCGGCCACATCACGACATTAGTAATTTTATAAGAACCAAGTACCGATACATATTAGGTACAACACATTTAGCGCCCAATGAAAATACTTAATAAATGTTAGGTCTAAAACATAAAAGCTTTAATAAATAAAAAAGATTGAGTTACCTACCGATCAAATTTAGAAACGGGATGGGAAAGAATAGGAAAATCCTACACACGTCACAGTCACAGACACCGCCTGGCGCCCGGTTTTTTAATTAAACTAGTGTCGTATCATGTCATGTCGTGCCCATCGGATCGGTACCAGTACCGATACTATTACAGTCTGTTTGATATTATAACAAACATTTGAGAGTTCTCTGTTGATGTTTGTAGTGATGTAGCATAGACATAATGTTTGCCAAATCTAACGATTATGAATGGTTGATCAAATCGATTTTATCGACAAACTTTTTTTCAAACCTGAATATATTTTTGTTTATTTTGTGTAAATCAATATTTTTTTGAGCTACGAGCCGCCGGACTCACTGGAGCTTTCTATGTAAAGTAATAGTTGGTTTTATTGTTCTTTCTTTAGGTTATAAACTTATCGATTTCATCGATTTCTACCAATTTACAGAAATAGCACATGAATTGAAACGCAAGATTTAGTCACAACATAGCTTTAAAAAAAAAAGACGTAGTACGTAACTGTTTGAGTAATGATTTATTATCGTTAAATACTTCAAAACCATGATAAAAAATAATATAACATGAACTCAATTGTATCAAATAAAAAGTGAAAAACGTTTATAGATATGTGGCCTATACCACATATGGAATATTTCACCAAAATTCAATTCGGCATTCTTCGAGTGAATCCAACCTTCTCGGAAACCACCGCGAGCGCACGCGCGCCGCGGCCATCGCTGCCGCCGCGCCCCCGCGCCCCGCGGATAGCGCCGGCGCATCTTCTTCGCTTCACCAGTGCGACCTACGGCGCGATCCCTGACGCACGCGTGTTACTATAACTTTTGTAATTTGTACTGAACAGTTTGTGTCTTAATAAACACCTAAATTAGTATCGTGTGTGTTATCTATTGTGCCACGCCACGTAGTTACGCACCCAAACTGGTGACTTCCGACGACAAGAAACATGCCTGGTAACAACGACGCCTCATCCGCGCCCGGCGCTGTTCAAGAACGTGCACCCCGTGCAGGCGAAACAGCGGGCACACCACCGGTCTCACTCTTGCACGCACCACACGGCGCAATACCTGTCTCGTTCCAGCATAACACTTCGCACCCTACGCTCCCGCCCACAAATGTTACGCCCCAGCCGCAGAACATCGGTGCTGAAATTGTTGAATCTCCGCAGCATGCAAATTTGTTTCGCGTTGCTGTAAAAGTGCCTCCATTCTGGGCTGACAGACCGGCATTGTGGTTTGCGCAAATAGAAGCTCAGTTTGCGCTCGCGGGAATCACAGTGGACGAAACAAAATTTTTTCACGTCATCTCACACCTCGATCAACAAGCTGCAGCTGAAGTGGAGGACGTCATCACCAATCCACCAAAAGAGAACAAGTATGTATCCTTGAAAACTGAAATAATCCGAAGGCTATCAGTGTCGCAAGAACAAAAAGAGAAGCAGCTACTAATGCATGAGGAGTTAGGCAGCAGAAAACCATCGCAGTTTCTGCGCCACTTATTGCACCTGGCTGGCCCTAATAAACTGCCAGAAAGCTTTATACGGACCGTTTGGACAAGCCGGCTGCCAATCAATCTGCAAACAATAGTTGCTTCGCATCCTGAAATGCCGTTAGCGAAGCTGTCAGAACTAGCTGATAATATTCACGACATTGCATCTCCAAGCTTTCGGATTGCCGAAGTGTCACCACACTCCACACCATCAGCACTTAACAACCTTCTCACCTCACCGCAAACTTACCCACCCGTCGCTTCAGCTACAGCTACACCTTCTACATCATCAGCGCTTACGCCTTATAACGCACCGCAACTTTACTCGCCTATGGAAACGATGTCATTGCAAATCGCGGAACTCTCACGACAGATGGCAGCGCTCACCAGTCACGTTTTTGGGGAACGCTCCCGGTCTCAAGCCAGATCACCCTACCGCGGAAATAATCGCGCACGCTCCAAGTCCTCCTCATGCTCTCAAGAGCGTAACGGTATATGTTGGTGCCATCGCAGATTTGGTGCTCTGGCCACGAGATGCACCCATCCTTGTGAGTACAAACCGGAAAACTAGAGAGGCAGCCTGAAGTGGCCGAAAACGACTGCCTCACACGCAACGGCCGCCTATTTGTAACAGACAAGAATAGCAAGGTACAATTTCTGATCGACACGGGAAGCGATCTTTGCGTTTACCCTCGATCGGAAATCCATGGCCGTCGATCCAAAACGGACTTTCAGCTATATGCCGCAAATGGATCAACCATCTCCACCTACGGCTACGCACAGCTAGAGTTGGATCTCGGACTACGACGGTGCTATACGTAGATGGCGATTTATAGTTGCTGATGTCACTAAGGCAATAATAGGAGTCGACTTTCTGTCACATTACAACCTCGTGGTCGACTGCCGCAACCAACGCCTCATAGACAATTTAACATCACTGCAGTCGCCAGCGAAGCCTGTCCCATCATCAGACATGATATCGTCCATCAAGACTCTCATAGGAGAATCAAGATATCACGATATCCTGCGCAACTTTCCTGATATAACTCGTCCGGCCGGCACTCATCGTGTTATGAACCACAGCACTGTGCATCATATACGGACGACACCTGGTCCACCCGTTGTTAGCTCACCTCGTCGCCTGGCACCGGAGAAATTGAAGATCGCCAAGGAGGAGTTCCATTCGATGCTACAAAGTGGAACAGCTCGACCATCTGAGAGCCCGTGGTCCTCACCTTTGCATCTCGCGCCAAAGAAGGATAACGGATGGCGACCTTGTGGCGACTACAGGATGCTCAACGCCCGGACCGTACCAGATTGCTATCCCATACGTCACATCCACGATTTCACTCAGGACATCGCAGGCTGCAAAGTGTTCTCAACCATAGATCTGGTAAAGGCTTACAACCAAATCCCGGTCAGCCAAGAGGATATCCCGAAGACTGCTATAACTACGCCCTTCGGTATGTACGAGTTCCCTTATATGACCTTCGGATTGAGGAACGCTGGTCAGACTTTCCAGAGATTCGTTGACGAGATGACACATGGGCTCGACTTCTGCTACACGTACCTCGACGATTTTCTGGTGTACTCTACGTGTCAAGAAGAACACGAAGATCACCTTCGTCAGCTGTTCTCCAGACTTCAACAATATGGCATGGTTATCAATACGTCCAAATGTGTATTCGGGATGCCAGAGGTAACATTCCTTGGCTACAACATCTCAGCAGACGGTATCAAACCACTTCAGGCCAAGGTCCAAGCTATCAAAGACTACCCAGTTCCGAAAACCGTCAAGGAGCTCAGGAGGTTCTTAGGAATGCTTAATTTCTACCGTCGTTTCATCCCTCAAGCCGCTAAACTCCAAGCGCCCCTCAATGCTTTCTTGACTGGGTCTGTAAAAGGCTCATACCCCATGGACATATCCGGCGATGCATTTAAAGCGTTTGAAGACTGCAAACAAAGCTTATGTGATGCTGCTTTGCTAGCACACCCAGACTGCAACGCCCAGCTCTCCTTAGTCACAGACGCATCCGACACCTCAATTGGCTCAGCTATCCACCAGCGTAAAAATGGAGCCTGGCAACCTTTGGCCTTCTTTTTATTGAAATAAAGACTGCAGTGGAATAACCTAACTAGATATTGATGAGGGTTTAGAGGAATAAAACAAACCAATGAAATAACGGAAGCTCCTGATTTATTTGTCTTCAGTATATGAGAATTCACTTTCACAATGAAGAACGGATCGTGGATGGCGTTAATATATTTAAATATAATTTACAAGAAGAAATTGCGTACCGGGTTGGGTAGAGGCTTTGACAGAACAGAATGAGAGTTGCTATATACATTTATAAAACACCTAAAAACATTATAGGGATACCATGCATAAATATTCAACACTTCCCCATATCCTTATAATGTTATAACATGCTTAGGTATCAAGCAAACTAACAAAGGTATCACATGACACTTAAAACCTATCATATGCTAATCATTCCGACAAGTCATACAAAGGTACCATATCAAAACGTAAAACTTATCAACTTATCATATGCAAAGCATTCCAAGCAAGTTATACATAGGTATACAATCAAGCAAAAACTGTGAATCTACACAATTATGTAATTAAATTTTCAAAACATTACACTGCTTTATAAACTTGTTATGTTTGATGGAACCAAGTGCTTTAGTAAATACATCTGCTATCATCATATCTGTTTGCAAATATTTAACAGTTATACAATTATTTTTCACCAAATCTTTAACATAATGGTATCTAAGGTCAATATGTTTTGTACGCTTGTGACAATATTCTTTCACTTCTAAAAGCTTTTGAACACTAAGATTATCATTATACAATGTTATGATTAAGCTTATACTGTCACATATTTCAGATATAAAGTTCCTAATAAAACAGATATCCTTACAAACATCAGACATAGCTAAGTATTCAGATTCTGTAGAGGAAAGAGCAATGCATCGTTGTTTCCTAGATTCCCAATGAATGGTGTCATTGCCAAATTTAATAACAAAGCCTGTGTAAGACCTCCTATCTAAATGGTCATTAGCCCAATCTGCGTCGGCATAAGCATCTAAATTACAATTATCATTCTTTGTGAATAACAAACAATAATCAATTGTACCCGCTAAGTACCGAAGAATACGTTTAGCAGCTAACCAATGAGTTTGGTTAAAGCCATTGTTAAATTGACATAATTGGCTGCAAGCGAAAGCTATGTCTGGCCTCGTACAGACATATAAGTACATTAAAGAGCCCATTAGTTGCCTATAATTATAAACATTCTCATCTAAACATTTTTCAGCTTTATAAAGTTTACTATTAGGCAACATGGGTGTGGACACGGCTTTACAATTTTGCATACCAAATTTAATTGACACCCTACGAATGTAATCAGACTGATCAAGTTTTAACAAACCTTTTGCTCTATCACGGGTGACGTTTATGCCTAAACAGCTCTTAAGAGTGCCCAGATTGTTTACATTAAAATTACTTTCTAAAAGTTGACGCAATTCTCTATAAATGGCACTATTTTCACTGTAAAAGACATAAAAGTCATCTACATACAAAGCAATTATGACAAAATCATTTTGACATTTTTTCACATACACACAAGGTTCACATTTGCTTTGTTTAAAGTTATTGGAAGAAAGCAAGTCATGAACTTTATTATTCCAAATTTTACTAGCTTGCTTTAGTCCATAAATACCTTTCAACAATAAGCATACTTTATCATGTTTACCATTATCGAAGCCAGGAGGCTGTTCCATATAAATTGTCTCTTCAAGAGTTCCATTCAAAAATGCTGTTGCTACATCAATGTGATCAATGTTTAAATCTAATTTATTAGCTAAAGAAAATAATATTCTCATGCTACTGTGCCTGACAACTGGTGAATGGGTTTCAAAATAATCTATACCGTGAACTTGCGAGTAACCGCGAGCCACGATCCTAGCTTTATGCTTGTCAAAATTTCCAGAAGCATCGTGTTTAGTTTTGAAAACCCACTTACTTTTGACAATGTTTTCCCCTGAGGGACGATCGATCAATTTCCACACATTATTAGATAACATAGAATCATACTCAAGCTGCATGGCAGCTTGCCACTGTGCACAATTAGGACTAGAGATGGCTTCTTCATACGACTGTGGCTCATCAATAGAAATACTTTCTGCTATGAGCGAATAATCCATCTCATAGTCTTGGTACCTGATAGGTAGTTTGGAGCGTGTACTGCGAGCGGCGCGTGCATTGCCGAGCACAGGCGACAGGGGGCGACTCACATCTTCCCCACCAACTGGCGACTGGTACGAGGACGTCACGCGCTCAGGGCGCGCGTCCGGCACCGGCGACCCATCTGAGCTCGATTCGTGCTCGCTGCCTGTGCAGTATTCATCAGCTCCTGAAATTTGAGAAACATTTTCGTTAGAATCATTAAAAGTGATTTCATCACTGGGACCTATACTAACATCATGACTAGAATTTAAATTACTTATATTATTATTCACTTCATTGCTAGAAGAATTATTATTACCATTGATATAGATTTCAACATTACTAGAATTATTAATTTCATTTATATTCATTGAATTAATAAAATTGTCATTACATGACCATTCATAAAATATACATTCATTATTTAAAATATCACTAGTTTTGTTTTGAATGTCAATATCATAATAAAATTTATTTTCTAAAAATGCAACATTTCTGGAAATTATCACTTTCTTTGGATTAAGGGGGTCCGCCAACCTGTATCCTTTGGAGGTTTCACTATAACCTACAAATAGAAACTGTTTACTTTTAGGATCCAGTTTTCGGCGACATTCACTTGGTACTAGAGAATAAGCAATACAGCCAAAGACATGAAGATGGCTGAGGTCCGGCCTTGACCCAGTCCGTACTTCCTCTGGTGTCAGTCCTGACAACGCAGATGTGGGGCTCCTGTTTTTGAGATATACAGCTGTCATAATGGACTCACCCCAATATCTGTTGCAGAGACCTGCACCAAATAGCATACACCTTGCTTTCTCAGCCAAAGTGCGGTTTAACCTTTCCGCTACACCAAGTTGTTGATGACAGTACGGTACAATCTTTTGATGTATTTATACCCTGTTTCTGCAAATATGTATTAAATGCAGAATTACAGTACTCACCACCCCCATCCGTACGAAGACAAAGTATAGGCAGACCAGACTGTTTCTCGACTAGGGCCTTATAAGTAAGAAAACATGACATTACCTCGGATTTTTGTTTTATAATATATCCATGAGTTCGCCGAGAGTAATCATCAGTGAACGTGACCAGGTATCTGCCACCTCCCCAGCTGTCCTCCTGCATTGGTCCCATCACATCTGAATGAACTAATTCCAGGCGCTTGCTGGCACGCGAAGCTTCTCCCACTGGATAAGGAAATGCGCACATTTTACCCTTGAGACAGGCCTCGCAGTCCAATTTCTGCAAGTCACTCTGAAACTGAATACCAGAAACACAATCTGTTAAGGTTCTTAAGCCTTTAAGGCTTAAGTGACCAACCCTACGGTGCAAGAGATCGACAGGCACCGCTGAGGCAGCAACATTAGCACTCTGTTGCTCTTGTCTACTGTCATTTTGACACAAGAACATTGAAGAATGCTCTCTATGGGAGTTACCTGACACATTACAGTTACTTTTATCTAAAACATAAAGCCCATTATTTAAATTAGCCTTTGCCACTATGCTTCCAGAAATTTGACACTTATTATAAATAAAACAACCCTGTTTGTCAAATAAAACAGAAAACCCCTTATTTACCAGGCAACTTACTGACAGAAGGTTCACAGAAAGGTCAGGAACATATAAAACATTATTAATTTTGCTTACCAGCTGATTGTCCAAAATAATGTTGCCTTGACCATGGCATTCTAATTTTTCATTATTAGCAATAGCTATTACACTTTTAGAGTCTATAAAATTGTCCATATTCTTCAAATTATTTGACATATGCTGTGAAGCACCAGAATCAACCACCCAATCATCCTTTTTGGCCAAAAAAGCTGTAGCTACAAAGCTTTGGCCAGCATTAAGTGTATTTGGGTTCTTCTTGTCTCGCTTAAACTTATAACACTTCGATTTAATATGTCCTTTCTTTTTACAATAGTTACACTGAATGTTTTTGTGATTTGAATGAAATGCTGAGTTATCACTATTATTATTGCTTGAATTATTAGATGCCCTCCGGAATTCCTCCTGCAGCAATCTTGCTCTCACAAGCTCGCTCGATAAAGATGAGGCCATACATACCGTCTCAAGATTAGAGACTAGGGCGTCGTACTCGGACGGCAGCCCGCTGAGCAGCAGTTCGGCCACTTCATCATCTTCAATTACTTTACCGATATCGGCTAACTGTTGCACTAACGTCATAATTTGAGCAATGTATTCCACCATCGTGGTAAATTTTATTTTGTGGAGCTTGCGCAGTAACAATACACGCCGGTACAGCCCACGGTCCTCGAACACGTTGGCGAGGTTATCCCACGCTTGTTTCGCGGTGGCAGCGTCGCGCACATACTGATAACATGTAGATTTAACTGCTAGGCAGATTCTAGCCAGCGCGCGCTGATCCCGATCCTCGTGGTGAACACCGTTATACGTGCCGTCGACACAGGCCCACAGGCCTTCAAGCGACAGCGCCATCCTCATGGCAAACTTCCACGTGTTGTAATCGCCCGTACCTTCCAGCTTGTCGATAGACACGTTACCGCTGCTCGGCGGCGGCGCGGACATCGCCAAGGGCAGCATGGGCAGCTGCGCGGTCGGCGGCATGGCGCCGGCGGCACGGTGTGCGCCCGCGGCACCATTGTCAGGAGCGTGACGATTTTCCTCGTTGGGGCGTTCTTGCCCATCGTCACTCATTGTGTTTGTTTTATTGCGCACCCATCAATATCTAAAGGTTGTATTTATGCGAAGCCTGGGCACATAGCCTATTGAAATAAAGACTGCAGTGGAATAACCTAACTAGATATTGATGAGGGTTTAGAGGAATAAAACAAACCAATGAAATAACGGAAGCTCCTGATTTATTTGTCTTCAGTATATGAGAATTCACTTTCACAATGAAGAACGGATCGTGGATGGCGTTAATAAATTTAAATATAATTTACAAGAAGAAATGGCGTACCGGGTTGGGTAGAGGCTTTGACAGAACAGAATGAGAGTTGCTATATACATTTATAAAACACCTAAAAACATTATAGGGATACCATGCATAAATATTCAACACTTTTCACGCAAGCTAAACTCGGCACAGCAAAAATATTCTCCGTATGACCGAGAACTTTTAGCCATTTATGAATCTGTGCGTCACTTCAGACACCTGCTGGAGGCCCGAGACTTCGCCGTATACACAGACCATAAACCCATCACCTTTGCATTCACCACAAGGCGCGACAAGTGCTCACCACGACAATACCGCTACCTGGATTACATCGCTCAATTCACTACAGATATTCGCCACATCTCAGGCAGAGACAATTCAGTAGCCGACGCACTCTCTCGTATATCCTCCATAGCAGCAACTATCGACTATAAGGCGCTTGCAGAGGATCAGGATTCAGATCCTGAACTGCAAAGCCTGGTGAGAAATGGCTGCTCCCTGCGTCTGGAGAAACTAAATACCGAAGGGGCAAGCATATACTGCGACCTGTCACAGGAGACACCGAGACCTTTTATAACGCCATTGTTCCGGAAGCAAGTATTTGACAGCCTACACAATTTGAGTCACCCCGGAGCAACAACATCGGCTAAATTAGTCGCTGATAGATTCGTTTGGCCTGGCGTCCGACGCGATTGCAAGACCTGGGCACAGAGCTGCCCAAACTGCCAACGCAGCAAAATCAACCGCCATACATCAGCTCCGCTTTCCCCAATTCAAACACCTTCCGAACGTTTTTCACACGTCCACATGGACCTCATTGGACCCCTGCCCCTCTCTTCAGGCTACAGATACTGTCTCACCATCATCGATCGGTTCACACGATGGCCGGAGGTTTACCCCATAACAGACATGACGGCAGAGACCTGCGCCAAAGCATTCGTCTCTGGTTGGGTAGCACGCTTCGGTTGCCCAAACAAAATAACTACAGATCGTGGACGGCAATTTGGGTCGCATTTATTCCGAAACATCACACTATTCCTCGGCTCCAATCATTGCCCCACTACAGCTTACCACCCAGAGTGTAACGGCATGGTCGAACGCTTACACCGCCAGCTCAAGACCGCGATAATGTGCCACAACAATTCACAATGGTCAGAAATCCTCCCACTTGTACTCTTAGGAATTCGGAGTGCCTGGAAGGACGATCTCAAAGCTTCTTCCGCTGAATTGGTTTACGGCAAACCCCTCAAGTTACCTGGTGAGTTCTTCAACCCACATACGAACCACACAGCTGATTTAACCGACTTCGCATCTCGCTTACGAACACATATGGCAAACCTCAGCCCAGTACCAGCATCGTGGCATACATCTAAATCGTTTTACATACCCAAAGATCTGCTGTCTTCAGAGTTCGTGTATCTTCGCCAGGGTCCACTACGCAGATCACTCGAAGCTCCATACTCTGGCCCCTATAAAGTCCTTGAGAGGGGTCAGAAAACGTTTAAATTAGACATTCAAGGCAAGGAATCAACCGTGACCATAGACAGATTAAAACCAGCTTACCTGCTCCGTACGGATCCTGCCACTACTAGCCACCCCCAGCTACCGGACCAAGTCACAAGGAAACAAACTCGAAGCGGTAGGACTGTGTGATTTCCAGACCACTATCGCCCGTGAAACGGTCTCGGCGGGGGAGTATTTGTGGCCTATACCACATATGGAATATTTCACCAAAATTCAATTCGGCATTCTTCGAGTGAATCCAACCTTCTCGGAAGCGAGCGCACGCGCGCCGCGGCCATCGCTGCCGCCGCGCCCCCGCGCCCCGCGGATAGCGCCGGCGCATCTTCTTCGACTTCTTCGCTTCACCAGTGCAACCTACGGCGCGATCCCTGACGCACGCGTGTTACTATAACTTTTGTAAGTTGTACTGAACAGTTTGTGTCTTAATAAACACCTAAATTAGTATCGTGTGTGTTATCTATTGTGCCACGTAGTTACGCACCCAAAGATACTTGAAAAATCACTATGTCATTGCTTGTTTTTTTTATGAAATTCAATATGTCTCGCCCGTTTGTCTTGTGTGTGACAGGGACGAGAGCACTGTCTCGCCCACTGTCTCGGTACGTGTGATCAAGGCATACATTTTCAATCACATCGCATACAAAATAAAACCAAGTAACAAAAAAAAACCATACAAAAATTCAAGATAATTTTTAATTTAGTTATTTTGTATAAAAAAAGCATCGATTTTATGGAGTCAGCTTTAAGTTTTCGGTACAAGTAGCGGTCCTAACTGACATCCTTCTCAGCGTTGCCAGAGCTACGGAAAAATCCGTAGATCCACGGATTTTAGGCCTTGTTGTGCCCAGACCTACGGAAATTATTGGAACCTACGGAATTTCAGCCTACTTTTATTTATCACCAAAATATGACGGAAAAGAAATGGAATATACTTTTTCTGTGAATAATAAATTGTAATTAATTTCATTTTCTTACTAGCTCAAAACGATGAATTACCTCCCTCCACCTAAGTTTTTTGTAGAAGTCTAACTTTAAATAAGATTTTTAAGCTTCAGTATAGTCAAATGAAGCAGTGGAAATAAGTCTGTAGAACTACGGATTTTCAAGCGACGACCCGGAATTCTACAGATTTTTTCGTTTCACCCTACAGTTTTTCATAAATGTCATCTGTCTGGCAACACTGCTCAAGTCTCCCAACGAAACGACGATTGAATTGATTGATACGATACATACATTGAAAATGGAGCAAGCAAAGTGGATTGTTATATTTCGTTCACTTCAGCAAAAGAGTAATTGTAATTGACTTTTTGCTCGTAAAATGACAAGATCATGTGCGTTTATAAATTAAACTCGTATCGTAATGTAACAAACGTATTTTTGCAGAGATATTGTAAAGGGTTTTGATAGCTTTATATGCGAAATGGTGGTTCAAAAGAGTTGGAATAATATTGAAACATCGCATCAAAATTCTGCCTCTGATACTCAGAGCCCAAGCACAGCCACCGTTTCATGGAGTTTCCAAGCACCTACAAAAACGTTGACTGTTCGTCCTAGCACTACATGCACCATGCAAGCGGTAATATTTTTTTACATTAAACCAAATTTTTACATTACAATATTTCCCTCATATTAAATAATAAGGTATTAGTGATAAGAATGGCGTATAAGATTACTAAATTGGCGTCAAGTATGAAGGTGTGAGCAATCTAGTTATCTGGTTAAAAATTTATGTGTATTGATGTTCTTTTGTTTTTACTGTAACTTCCATCTCAGTATAATTCTTAATTCAAATTGTGCCCTTGAATTATAGTAAAATTTGAATAGGGTGTCGAATTAAAATGAATGTCTTGTTATTTATTACTCATGTCCATTGTTCTGAGCCAGTTTGAATCCAATTGGAAATGTGGCATTATTAATTAATTTATTTATTTCAGAAGCAGCCAATTACAAGACAAATAGCTATAAATACGTTAGCAGCAATGCATAGGCGGTTTAGCCTGCCCGGGCCAGTACAGCCCCACTCTAGGCCCATTGCCGAGTTTCGGGCCAGCGCCAACAAGTCTCTGGACATGCTACGGCAGACCATACAGTCAGCGGTGACAAGGGAAATTGATCAAGTGATAAAGAAGTATTTGGAAGTGAGTAATTAATTAGTATGTAAAAATTATTCCTCTTACAAATTTATGAAAAAATATTTGCTCCCTTAATAAATATCCAATTTAGAGCATGTTTGTAATCACTCATGACCATACACTCGGGTTTTCGATGCATAAATGATTTGGCGCCTACTATCGGCCTAGGTCAGGTCATGCTCATTACCAAAAACGTACCTATTGGGTCCTTATAAGGGAGCCCAGCCCATTGGTTAAGCTGTTGCTAAGAACAAACTTGCTTGTTGGTAACTTGGGTAGTGTTAAAACAAAAAACTGGTTCTAAAAGTGCAAGTTCCATATAAACATAGTTCTGTGAAAAGAGAGAAGGAACATTTAAATTGTATAGTACTAGATAGCTTGTATACACCGAAGCGTGGTGGACTCCTGGCACAAGTTATTATAATAACTTACAAGGAAACGTTGGCCATTTGTAATAAATAAATAACAGACAACCTCACACAAATCGATCTAGTTCCAAATTAAGGTCAAGAAGGCTTGTGTTATGGGTACTAGACGACGATATACATAGTTATAGTTAGTATTTTAATATCTGTGTACATAGGCCTGTTATAAAGTTTAATTAAATATATATTTATTTCATTACTTGTTAAAATGTGTTATATAGATAAATATACACTTAAATACATAGAACAACCATGACCCAAGCACAAATATTCGAGTTCATCACACAAATATTTGCTCTGGCCTGGATTTGAATCCGGGGCCACCGGCTCAGTAGGCAGGTCTCTACAAACTGAGTCAACCACGTTGTCACAATAAATAATTTTATGAATTCTATGAATTGCAGTATAATAAAAATATTTAATGTTTGCAGCAACATACTGCTGATACAGAAATTTGTAGAATAATATTGCACTTAGGTGTTCATTGAAATTATGTTTGAGTGCTGTTCTTATGTTTCAGAAATTCTTTGTTCCTGCAGTAAACAATATTAGACTGAATCTAGGAGATGAGTCTGTTAGTGAAGATCAGGTTGGTATTTTATACTGATAATTTCATTATTAACCTATTCTAAAGAGAAATGTAAGTGTGAGAAAAAAATTACTTTATGCAGCAGCAAAATCACAAAACAAAACCAAAAACAATCTTGTAAAATGGTAAAAAATATACCTACTTGACATTTGTTACCTTTTTAAATGGAACAAATATTGCTTATAATTTCTAAATGCTGCCTTTTATTTACTATACATATAACTTGAGATTAACTTTTGAGGGAGGGAGAATTTTATTCTATGTAGGCATTCATAAATTTTATAAAAGTGCTCTATATAGCTAAACTACTTTTTAGTTATTGGCAGTGTTATTGTTAAAATTGTTTAAATGAATTTAAATGGGTTTTTATGGCAAGGCAATATTTGCGACGTTTTCAAGCAAAAGCTACCACTCTGTTGTTTACTAGGTATAAGGATGACTGGTTATTTGTATAAAGTTAAAGACAAGTGTATCCTCTTGATTGAAAACGTAACATTTATTGTTTTATGGTCTGCACTTCAATCCCTTCGTAAGTGTTATCTATTCTGAAAACATGTTGAACTTCAACATGTATGTTGAACATTAACCTGATCACAAGTAAATGTAAAAATAAACTCTTTGTCATTTCATCAATACATAGACCGATTTCTACAATTTTTGGTATACAGGTACGCAATACGCATCCCCGTGTAGTTATAGGATACTTTTTACCGACTATGGATAAACAAAAAAAAGGTTATGACTTTTTCTTCCACTTCAATGAAGTGTGCGGGCGACTTGTAGTACAAGAATATACTTTCATTTTCAGGTGCGGGCCATTTGCCGAGCCATGCTGGATGCCACTCGCTTGCTTTACACCACGCCATCCAAACCAGTGCCGTCCTCTTCTGAAAACAGTGATGACTCTAATAGTGCTGATGTGAAAATTACCAAGCAGAACAATGTAAGTATTATACATTACATATTTATTTATTTACTTAAAATTTATTGCACAAAACAAAAGTCAGTACAAATGGCGTACTTAATGCCTAATGGCATTTTCTACCAGTCAACCATAGGGCCTAACTGAGATGCTACAAGTGGGTGTAGAATAGAAAATTAATTGTTCAGAGAGAGTCGAAGATACAAGTGAATACCTGTATATTATATAACGTAACTATCATAAATTATACAATGATACAATATATTTACATACTATAAGATGAAAATTTTACTACATCTAATAGGATGATGGACTATTAAATTGAATATCTCTCGATAAGATTCGAATCGATTCGCGATTGATAGTCATGAGCAGCAATCGGTTAGCGGCTTGGTGCCAGCCCAATTCATGTGTATTTTAAAATCTGAGACGGGAGAAGATTCACTGACTCATCATTACTTAATTTTAGTTTTATTCAATACAGAATGGTGTATATTTCTATACTTAGAAGATTTCCTTTGTCCAAATAGAAGAAAAAAGTCACAACCCTTTTTACCTTATTCAGATTTTGATCACATTAGTATTGATAAAATATTTGTTGTTGGGTCATGAATGTTATCTATATCCATATCCATCCATACTAATATTATAAATGCGAAAGTGTGTCTGTCTGTATGTCTGTCTGTTACCTCTTCACGCTTAAACCGCTGAACCGATTTAGATGAAATTTGGTATAAAGGTAGTTTGAGACCCGGGAAAGGACATAGGATACTTTTCATCCCGAATAAATTTAGTGTTCCCGTGGGATGAGCGGGTAACACCGCGGGGCACAGCTAGTATGTATATATATATTATGTATATGGTCGTCTAGTACCCATAGTACAAGCTTTGCCTAGTTTAGGACTAGGTCGATTTGTTTGTCCCATAATATTTTATTTATTTTAAGGTAACTAACTAACTTTGCGAATAAAGTGGTTTACTTTCTAATAATCAATAATCGAAAATATTCAGTTACAGAGCCCCTCGCATACCAAACGTAAAGAATCTGAGTCGGATTTCGACGCATGCTTCAAGCGCAGGAAGATTAAGCAAGAAGAGACTTCTGACAGTGGCTCGTCCTCTCCACTGCCCATGTCGACCTATAGAGACCCTGAGAAGTGGAATCCCAACAGGCTGACTCAGGAGACTCTGTTCATTATGGGATCTCACGCTCATAAGGTAAAATCCTACTACCGATATTGAATTAATATAGCCAGTTCAGATACTATAGGTAAAGACCTACACTACCTGGTAGAGGTGGTGGTGGGCATGGATAACCAAAATCAATGATGTTATTTTATAACATTACAATATATTATGAACATGTTACGGCGAACATAATTAGGCTTTAAAACACTTGTGTGATCCCATCACATCCACATCAAAACCACACTCGAGTTTTTAAGCGTCTCATTATGTAACAGTTGCATAAATTAAATTACTATTTTTAAACCTACGCGTTCAAAAGGTTAAACACGGTATACTTTCGATTAACCTATTGACCGCCAAGCGGTCTAGCAATTTACCGTGCCACTGACGCCAGAGTAAAAAAAAAAAGATGTGCCCCAAAATCAACAGGGATTGAAAAATACTTGTAGCGGTTAGAATTACAAAGTTTTTGATCATTGAAATTTGGACGGCTGTGGCCGACGTGGCGTCAGGGGCACGATTTTTTGTTGACGGCCACAGCCGACTGTGGCGGTCAAAGGGTTAATCACAGTATATGCGATGTTGAATTACAGTATATGCGATGTTTCCTTACTATAAATAGCTGCACTGTACCTACTATGTAACATAAAGGAAGACTACTGAGTAGTTATAGCCTAGTTTGTAAGTTTTGTTCTATATAATAGTAAGCCAATGCAGAAAATGTTGACTAAATATTTGCTACGCCTTGACAGGGTCCTTATACCTAGCTTTAAGTACTTGGTAACAATCACTATTATATACAGGGATAAGTTCGCCTTTGGACACATCATTAGTTTAATGTCCTTGCTATGTATATGTATATTTTAACGTACAATAAAGAATTTACATACATACATACATATATATTATAATGACGTTGAATCATTTCAGGTGTTAGGTCTGGGCAACTGTCGGGGACGCCTCTATACGCGACATGCGGGCCTGCTGAGATACCCCGCGGATAGTTCAGACAAGGAGTGGATAGCTAGTCACAACCTAGTCAACGCCGTCGGTGGCAAAACCTACATTATGGTAAGTACAAACTAGGTATATATTAAATAAAATCAAGAGATTCACGGATCAGGTACAGATAGGAACGGGAGTGCCCGTTGTAAGTAATAAAACGCAACCAGTGGTCAATGGCGTAGCTTGGTAATTAAGAGGCCTTATTCCTTTTAAAATGCTGATTGTTCAGACATTTTTCTCTATGATCAAACATTTTTCTTAACATATTATTGATGTTACTACCTAGAACTGGGCTATTGGGATTTATTGGTATATATTTGACACCTACAGTTTGAAATTATCATTGATAATTTTTGTTTCAAAAACTACTCGAAATTGACAAAATTCACGTGGAAAATGAGTTTTGTTAGCTTATTTTCGACTGCTCGCAATGAAAACGTGAAATAGCTATGTTACTCGGGGAAAATTATTCACTTTTAAAAGTTGGTTGAAATTATCAATATATTTGTCGTAATATGAAAAAATATAATTTTAAAAGGAATAAGGCCTCTTAAGGGCCCTGAGAAAAAGAAAAGATTGGGGCTCCAGTGCGAGTGCGAGTCCAGTTAGTTGGCGGTTTGCCCCTATGACAGGGACTTCTGAATACTGAGCGGTGTAGTAGCCGTGTGCCTTCGGGGGCCTATGATGGTTGCGTGATAAATAAGTGACAAAGCATCTGTCACTTACACTCCCATTTAGTCAAAACGTGACGGATGCTTTATTACTTACTAGCATTAACCCGCGGCTTCGCCCGCGTTCCTATACAATAAACATTATCCTACGGGAACGATGCTCTTTTTTTTCAGGATAAAAAGTGGGCTATTTGTTAAAGTTAGGGTATAATCTGCTTATCCCTCATGCATATCCGTCTAGCCGTTTTATTGTTGAAAAGTTTGAATGCATTTATTACGGCTGCAGGAGGTTTCCCGATGACTACTCCAGTCTCGCCGCACCACCCGCACTGGCCTTGACGACAATCGAAATGGCACCAAATACAAATTTAAACATCTATTAGGATAACGGGACTCATTCCATACCTCAAAAGCAAAAATAAATCCCTTATAGGATCACTTGTAGCTGTCTGTGAGTCCGTTTGTTACAACCGATTTGCTGCAAAAGTACTGCACCGATTGAATGGCAATTAGGCACACGTGCTTTCAAGAATTTTCATGTCCACAAATGTCCCAAAAAAACATGAAAATGACACCCATATTCATATCACCCACAATCATAACGTCATCGCACCGCCACAGGGGAATGGTATTTCACGTCCGCTACGTTGAGTTTTAAAATAATTGTTGTACCCGTAATCAGCAACCTGATAAATAATAAAAATAATACCCATATTGATTTTCAGACTTTGTCAACACATTTCCCCCTTTAAGGGATTCAATTCTTGAAAGGCCTGAAAAGCGTGTTTACTCATATTCTTAGAAATACTTCTGCGAAGTTTCGAATAAAATAGTCTAATCTTGTTTCCCCATACAAACTTTGGATCTCTATTTCACCCCCTTTAGAAAAATCGTTTATTAGTGCGCCCTTATACCCTATAAGGAACCTACGTTCTAAATTTAGACTCTTTAGAATCAGCGGTTTGGGCTGTGCGTTTAAAAACGACACCCATATGTTTCGACATATTTAGACATTTCTACCCCATCGCACCCTAACATGAGAGATGGTATTACACGTCCGCCATGTTGAATTTTAAAATCGTTCTTTTTTTAGTAATCAGCGACCCGATTATCCATAGAAACCAACTCTCCCTCTTCCCCTTCCGGGATACAGGGTACCAAGTTATCTAATCTTGTTTCCCCATACAAACTTTGAATCCCCATTTCACCCCCATAGGGGGTGAATTAAAAAAAAACCTTTCTTAGTGCACCCCTACACCTTATAAGCAACCTACGTGCCAAATTTGGACTCTCTAGAACCAGCGGTTTAGTATTTAGACATTTCAACCCCATTTCAACCCAACAGGGGAGATGGTAATTCACGTCCGCCACGTTGGATTTTAAAATCGTTGCGGTTTTGGAGCGACCCGATAAACCATAAAAACAATACCCATGTTGATTTTCAGACTTTGTTACCACATTTCTCCCTTTATGGGGTTGAATTTTCAAAAATTCTGAAACACGTGTTTACTCATTTATTGTTAGAAATACTCCTGTGAAGTTTCAAATAAAATAGTCTAACTAATCTTATTTCCCCATACAAACTTTGGACCCCCATTTCACCCCTTTAGGGGGTGAGTTTTGAAAAATCCTTTCTTAGTGCACCCCTACACCTTATAAGGAACCTACGTGCCAAATTTGAACTCTCTAGAACCAGCCGTTTAGTATTTAGACATTTCAACCCCATTTCACCCCAACAGGGGAGATGGTAATTCACGTCCGCCACGTTGGATTTTAAAATCGTTGCGGTTTTCGTAATCAGCGACCCGATAAACCATAAAAACAATACCCATGCTGATTTTCAGACTTCGTCACCACATTTCTCCCTTTTAGGGGTTGAATTTTCAAAAAACCTGAAACACGTGTTTACTCATTTATCGTTAGGAATACTCCTGTGAAGTTTCGTATAAAATAGACTAACTTATCTTGTTTCCCCATACAAACTTTGGAACCCCATTTCACCCCTTTAGGGGGTGAGTTTTGAAAAATCCTTTCTTAGCGGATGCCTACGTCATAACATCTACCTGCATGCCAAATTTCAGGCCGATCCGTCTAGTGGTTTGGGCTGTGCGTTGATAGATCACTATGTCAGTCAGTCAGTCAGTCAGTCAGTCACCTTTGAGTTTTATATATATAGATTTATCGCCATACCTGTGCTAACTCGGGGTACGTTCATAGGGATTTAATATCAATAAAAAAGATCTCGATATATAAATATAATCATACATGTGCTTGATGTGCTCATTGAATATTCTCGATTACTATAAAAAGGTTCGATATCATGTCTGATAAAGTGGATATTTTCGTCTAGACGGCAATATTTATATTTATTAAATGAGTTTGAGTTTATGTTATACCGACGAATATGGGAAAAATATTGATTTTTATTTTTTATTTTATTTTATTTTATTTATTTATTAGGTTTGCCAACAGGTACAATACTATATAACATACATAAAAAACAAATGCAAGTACGAAACATATCAGAGTATTCACCCAATTACAGGCAAACACAACGTGCGTTATGAACAAAAAATCGCTTACGTTAACTGACTTTATGTTCAAAAGGTAACATAGAAACAAAAAGAACTAGAAAAAAAACTAGATTGAATTAAAATTTACAATGTTATACAATATTTAAAAAGCTATTGCACTATACTTAAAAGACTAAAGTGTCATATTTACGTATACACAATTCTAGGAATAGGTAGATAACTAGATGCATCGAGGGATCAAAACTACACAAAAATATTTAATTATTTAGACCAGCTTTAAATTTATATAAATGATTTTTAAACATATTCAATTGATTGTGCACTTACTATGATAGCTATTTTAAAATAACGAATAATAGACGTTTTATTGTTTTTTTTTTAAATGAAAAGAAAAAATATATGTTCGATAACATTTAGGTCTTGACAGTACTTAACATCGACATATTTTTTCTCGATAAAACATTTTGTTACATCACTTTCGCATAGATGCCCCGAGTTATCCCAGGTATGTATCGCGTGATAAAAGCAACCATCATAAGCCCGCAGGACCAGTCGATTTACTTTTTTAAACTGCGGCAGTTAAGTTCACTTGTAATTAACCATTGTTGGTATGGAGTCGAAAAGGCTGACGCACTAAATGTCTTCAGCGCGGCGCTTGGATAATTATTTCTGTTAATTGAAAATTGGATGTACTGGTATACCAGAGGTACCGGGTTCGATTACCGGTCTCTTCCACCAGGTAACTCATTTTAAATTTTTCTTTAAGCTTTGATCTTTGTATTAATGGTTTAGTACTTTAGTGTATACATAGCTTAGATAATTGTCTGCGTATGTTCAGAAATTGCATTTCACGGCAATTGAGACAAAATTTACTGTGACTGACTGCAGGACACTTCAATTTATAATGTTACGTATTGTTTATACATACATAATATATAATTATATTAATTATATAACCCTACATTGTAATTATACAAAAATTGTATTCCAAAAATTAATCACGATAACCCTCTACTGCATTGTCTGATTAATGAATAGTCGGTAAAAAATCAAATAAACAACTTGTATAATTATTTTATTTTATTCTTTATTATCCTTGTAGGTCCTGGAAGACATAGAGGAACTGGCCAATAGCGACGCCTACCGTCACAACTCTCTACCAATGCTTGGAGAACTGACTGGCTTCAAAGTCCCACCATTCATGCTAAGAAAGATTAAGGCGTATGTCATGAAACGCGCCTTAAGCGGTGACATCAGCAACCCGGACAGTCCTCAGCCCTCCACTAGCAATGATGACACTAAGTTCAAATTAGAAGTCAAATTAGAACCAGATCAAGAGACATACGACTCTTTTGATGCATCCCGCTACACTGATAATACAAGGGACTTTGCCGACGTTCCCACTATGAAAGATGATACTGACTTAGCTGATATTAAAGTAGAAGACATTGAAGAAATAAAAGTTGACGGAATTAAAGTTGAAGATTTAGATGAAATGAAAGTTGATGGGATTAAGGTAGAAGATTTGGAAGTCGATATCAAAGTCGAAAGCATCGATGACATCGATGGTATCAATGTTGAGGACATAAAACTGGAAAAGGAAGATTTTGCTTTGTGTAAGCAAGGTGATGATGATCAGAATCATTTAGTTGATGGGCTTCTTGAGTCTGATATAGAGTTTCTTAGCAGAAATCTTGGTAACATTGAGAGTGATGCTGATGCTAGGAAAACTATTGAGAAGTTGACAGGAGCAAATCCTGATACTATCACCCTTGTGGGAGATGAGTTTGATTTGGAACCCACATTGAATACTAGCAGTGTAAGTAAATTTAATAACATTAGAGAAATATTTAAAAATATATATTGATTCAAGACTTCTGCATTTTGTTGCATCTGAAGTGCAAACAGTTTTAAATCGGGATTTCACACTAAAACTATTAACGGTCGCAAATACGAGTATAATATATATGCTATCATAACCATTTTTATTTCCAGTATTCCAGCAACCAAACCAAATGCATCACCGTGGCCTCAACTACTAGCGGGATGATACACAGCGTACCAGTAGCCCATATCGCGGCTCCGCGCATCACGGGCAGTACCGTGCACTACTACACCAGCTCCAACGTACCACAGCGGACCATCCACCACCTGCCAACTACAGTGACCATCCAGAGCATACCGCATTCTACTTCACAGGTGTTACGCGGGTCAGTATCTACATCAATTCTATTTCCAGTATTCCAGCTACCAAAACAAATGCATTACCGTGCCATCAACCACTTAATAATATCGCGGCACCGCGTATCACGGGCACTAGTACGGTAGATTATTACACCAGTTCCAATGAACCACTGCGTACCATACATCACCTGTCCTCCACCGTAACCATCCAGAGTATACTGCATTCTACATCGCAGGTGTTACGCGGGTCAGTATCTAGAATAGGTATTTATCTGCTAAGAATAAGTAGGTGCGTAGGGGTCATAGTATTACGAGAAGGGAAACCCTTTTAGGTTTTTTAAAAATTTAATGAGTTGAACAAGAGCTGGTCAGCCCTATCCACCACTGGTCAGTGCTATCTTTGTATAAGAGCTGTGCTGCTCTTGGCAACTTTGACAGTCAGGTCAGTCGTGACAAGCGCGCCACAAGGAATAAGCCTAATACCTATCAGAAATATGTCGAAGTGTTACACTATAAGTATTAACGCCATCTTACAACCATGCAACTGACCTTATTATGACTTTTTTCTGCCCTGCAGAGAAAAGCATCAACGAGATTTAGAGTGATTGAGTGTTAATTACTCGAGAGTGATTTGATTGAGATTGGGGCTTACCCCACCATGCATCATACTCTTCTACAAGCGCATGTGTACTGTGATTTGACGTTGACTTTTCTAAATGAAATCGTTACTTTAACTTATGCTTTTCTTTAATTTCAGGATTCCGATCAACACAAAAACCGGCACATTCAGCACTGTAATGTCCCAAGGCACGGCGAGTGCAATCATCGGCTTCGGAACTCGGACCACCAACGCCACCCCGGTCCAGTACGTCAATGTCTCCTCTAAATCTTTCCCAACCGGCAACATTCTGCATAACGCCATCGTGTCGCGCAACATCCTCAACCGTACAGCGGTCACCTCCGCCATGTCGTTCAACGTTACCACAGTGAAGCCAGCACTGCAAACTAGTACTCCTAAAATAAGTACTGTAGTTACAGCCAGCTCTGGAGACTTCGATAACATCTCTACCACTAAAGACATGATAGACAACGCGTGCAATTCTTCAGTCATGCTCAAGAAAGTCCTCACTCTGGGTAGCGCCGGGGCAGCTAAGTCTTTTATGATGCATAATACTCAAAAAGTTCTATCCACTGGTTTTGCGAACGGAGCTACGCCTCCACCGAATGTTACTATCGTCAGCTCGGGTACTAGCGGAGGTATTTTAAACAACGCAAATATAAACCCGACTTCGAACATACTGAGTCCCACTTCAGGCACTCTGAGTGCGACGCACGCTACGTTATCGGCGCTTCTTGCATCGAACGCTGAGAACTCCCAAGCGAACAAGAATTGATATTAGTTCATATTCCAGCATTCCCAAGTAATTAATCATTCTCAAGTAACGATCTCAAAAGTACATAGTTTTTATGATAACTATTTATTGATACTGCTTTCTCTGCGTATTGCAGCTTAAAATAAATGACGAAACTATTGCCATAACATTATTCTCGTGGCTATATAAAAATAATATATATATAACAAAACATTGTTTAAAATTTAAGCGTTATGACTACTTCCGCATTAATACTATTTCACATTATGATGATTAAATATTTTGTGGAAATGAATATTGCAATATATTAAACATTCTAATTAAGTTACCTGAGAAGTTACCTGAACGCTTATTTATTGATTACGAAATACTCAAACCTAATTACTAGAACATGATAGGCTATATGAAGGTTGTGTTTATTATAATATGTGCCAAAGTACAAAGGACTGTATGATCAGTATTATTTATGTGATACTTATGCAATTGTATATTGGGGTATGTAATAGTTTGTGGATAGGTTGTACGTACTTAAGCTTTACTTTTGTGTCACTTTACATATAAAGTAGCTACGGTAGAACTTTCCGAGATTATAGCGGATTTAGGTAAATGTTAGATCGTGAAGAATAGATATGCATATTCCTTTACAATAAGTAACTTACAGAATCTCTTTTGGTTTAATATGAGTGTTGTAAACCAAAAAAATTATAACTACCTACATAAATAATTTCAGCTAGACACTAAATGAAAAAGACTGCTTTGCTTTGCTTTAAAACTCGCTTTTTATTTGATGGAAATTAGTTTTTTTTTAGTTTATATTTAATATTTTTTTTATATTAAATATTCTTTTAGTGTTATTAACGAGTGCAACTGTGCTCTCAAAAACTCTTGTAATCTTTGTTAGGAACAGTTTTAGGCACTCGTTTTTGTTTAATGGCTTTTCGGCCATGCTTAATTTGTGGCAATGCTTTTTACCAGAGCTTTAATTTTTATTTTATTTTATATGCAAATCGTGGCAATATTGTTTTTATTTATAACGGGCGTTAATATGGCGTCCATTATGCTTGCTTGCGTGCAATTTCAATTAAACATTTTACATTTGTTTTATTTATTTTATTCTGCTTTGCGTCTCGAAATATTAAGCTGGGTTCTCTCTGCCGCCGAATTATTTTTCGTTGAGTGTTTCATTTCGTAGAAATCGTTTATCTCTGAAACCGTAAACTATTTGGGATTGTTATAAAACAAACCTAGCCTAATAATCAATAGGATGATATTTCCGGGTGCGTAACGGTTGCTGTAACATTGCACTAATGATATAATATTGGTCAATATAACGATCAAGTGGTACTCGTATAATAAACGAATAATATAATAACATTTGTTATAATTTCATATGGCATAATATCATATGGTATAATGATCATTTGATATAATACGTTTAAAGGCTTAATACACACTCAAACTGCTGAAACATGAAAGTTAAATTGTAATAGAGTCACGGTTAGGTACGACGACGAGCGAAGCGAGGAGTGTTAGGTTATCTTGCGAATATAAACATTTTATAAAATGTCTTTTATACTAATTGAAATTATATCCAACGAAATTATACCTAATGTTGTTGTATCAAATGACACATTATATGAAATATTGTTATATCTATTGAAATTATATGAAACGTTGTTATATCTATCATTACACACCCGATATTTTCAAGAACCATGAAAAATGTATGACTTCCGAGGAAAAGTAATCGATGAAATAAATTATTCGACGAAAAATAAGGCAGAACAAGTTGTTTAATGTTAAAAAACTATGTAAGTTGGCTGTGTTAATAATCTTAAGCTTTAATTGTGTACTGTTCGTTTTTTGTTTTACTTAGTACTTAAAAGTTTCCAAAGATAAGTTGATGTTCAGATGTGTAGTTTTAGATTAATGTTACCAGGTTGTATTATTATTAAAGTTAAGTCTACATTAAGAAGTTTAGATTGCAGTACATTGATTACTTTGAAATAGGAACATATTTTTCTAAACACAAGATTTTGTCCTTTGTCTAAGGCACTCTGAAACTATTCTTTATATAACACGGATAATTCTAGTTTCAAAGCTATATATTTTTCTATTTCTCTGTTGAGCATTTATTAAATTAATTAGCACCTCTAAAACACTAAGTACTTTCTTTCTGTTTCATGTTGTGCAAGTCTAACTTGAAGAAATTATGTTTTAGTTATGGTTATAAGAAAAGTTGATTAAAGTCAAGAATAACACATTTGTATGTTATTGAAAAGCTGATTTTGCATGGCCACCTGTGAATTGTGACAGGGTAAACAGATTATATCTTGCTAAGTATAATCTAATCTGCAATCAAGTGAAATAATCCTCATAGGTACTGTTTGAAATCGCTAGATAGGACCTGTGGAGATTTTAAGGGCCCCCGCTTCCCCCTAGGGACCTTTGGGACCCTTACGTAATTTATAAATGGCCCCTAATTAATTATATAGAAACGGCGTGCTTAGTTCCTGATAAGAAAAAATGTGTTAGATTGTAGTTAGCATTTGTTATAGTAGTATATGAATAACATACAGAAAAGGGTGGTTGAAAGCAGAGTAGGCATACCGTGATATGAGACGATGGTAGTGTAGGTACATAAAAATAAATAATACTCGCAAAATATCCAAGTCACTGGTAAGGTTAACCTATACATATATTTTTTTGGATTCGACTGTACAAGTATTAACTCACTCATTTCACCTTGTTGGCAGAGTATCTCTATGGTTTGATTTTAGACATCATCATTGAAAAAGTATTTACTAGATACACTGCCGTAATCTTGAAAAAATTGATACTGATTTTTATAAATTATACTTTTAGTTAGTTATTGAAAAGTCTTCCTGTAGACAAACTGTCATAACAGTTTCGCAGGGCTTTAGATTATACGTAATCTTTGTTGTAAAATAAATAAATAATAAAATAATCTTATAATCATCGTCATTTCAGCTGAAAGACTATCTAGACAAAGGCTCCATTGAGTTCCGAAGATCCAAACTCATCCAACGGTTTCCTAAAATCTTGAACACATCGTTAGTTTAACCTTTTAGGGACGCATGCATTATTTGACGCCTTTATAAGCAGTTTTAGAAAAAAACAATGAGAGTTATGGGACGGTTTTATACGCTACCCAAAAGATGTCTGGAAGATATCACAGTTTAGCTACAAGAACACCTGCGGTTTACGTTTATTGTATTGTAACGTGTAACTAATATTTGTATAGGTAAGTATTTCTTTCGTGTCGAGCTGTACAATAAAAAGTAATTTATTCTGATCCCGAATTTATAATTTCCGTCCCAGGAGTAATTTGTTAACTTATTCACGAGAACAACGTGTTTGCTGCATACTGACATCACGAGACCTAAAAAAGTACACTACTTAGGCACCTACAATTGAAGGAGTTGATTAAAATTTGCGTCACAATATCGTATCTAGTCTCATAAAATTTACATTAATTAGCACTGAGTAAATATCCATTACAAATGTTTTCGGTATTATGGAACTTGTTGTTGGTATTAAGATTAAAACTTATCGTAACTTAAGGCGGCAAACAATTTTAACGTTTTTGGAACCATTTTATTTTGACCAGTTATCAAGAACACGTGGAATCAGTGATGAACGCACTTTAACGTAGATTTTCACAATGACATGGACACTCAGAGTAGGAATAGTCCGTAGTCGCGGCTAAAAGTAATTGGTAATTAGTTCCATTTAACAACCGGTACGATTTTAGTTTTAAGATTAAGTGTTATGAAATTATGTACTTGATTTTATCTCGAGAGATTTAAATCTATCAGCGAGGATTCAAAAACAGCTGTCAGTACAGTCGTAATAGATTTGCTAGACCTAAATAGCAGTGGGAAAGATATTTGATTGCTCGTATAACCGATGGCTGTTGGGGTAAAAAGGGTTTGAAGTGGCGACCACGTATCGGACGACCTAAAATTGTGCCCCCGACGGGGTGCGTAGATGATTTGCTAAAGATCGCAGGAAATCGTTAGACGAGAACAGCGCAAGACTGGTCGACTTCACAACTATTAAAAATACTAATCTAAAAGGTGTTCATTTAGTCAACGTTCGGTTGACAAAAGGTACTTTTCCATTATCTTGCCTTAAAAGTCTGTAATTCCGAGTTTCAACACCCTTAGGACATGGAGACCTCAATAAGGGCTAGAGACGTAGATAATAAATATGCATAAACTGCAGACCAACCTATATAGTTTTTAAGCCCGATCAGCTTGAATTTTAATGAACGTTTCCGCGAATCCAACCTATTCCGTATTTAGAATTAGCTTCTGGGGCATCGATTAGGGCGTTAACTATTCGTTTCCCTGTGACCCGGGTTAAAGTTAGTCTTCGGATGCAGCGGGTTGCGCCTGAGCCGCGCCCCCTGCGGGGAGGCGTTGGCGGTCCTATTTCCAGAATAAACACGATCAATTTTTCCAAAAATATCGCTTCACCTGCATTGCTGCAACTTTTAACTCGTTTGCACGATTTTTTTGTTTGTGCCGTTTCTATCCCTCCTAGTATCTGTAAAATCGTTTGCTCTATGAAATACGCCATCCATGGTAGCGGCTTATAGGGCTTAATGATAAATCAACACTGCCTTAGGTACTTAATGCAAATACGAGCTAAGACTCCAAAGTATGTATTTGTATGAGAAATTATATACTAAGCGGTTTGTAAACTGAATAACTTATCTATTATTAATCTGAATTTCTCCACAGGTATTTTATTATTGATGCAAAAAAATATGAGATTTAAAAATTCTGAATAGTATCTTGTGCGATAACGAAACAACGTTCGCATTTATAACTTATTTTACCTTCGTTTTATTAACACAAAATATGGATATTTTGTTTAGGAATACGTACTTAGGTATTAGGATCCTTTCGGCTAACTTAACTACGACGATTTAAAATAATTTGTTTACCTATCGAACATATATGCAACATTTTATATTATTAGATTTATTGGTGGCCATGCAATTCTGCGTGTTTGCGGAAAAATATCTGATAAGTTTTGCACTCATCCATACTAAATCTTATCATATTCGACAGTGAGTAGTCACACCTCAACTGCATTTCGATAGCACTGTTTATTTTTTTGTTAATTTATCACCAGTTTATAAATAGTTGTAGGTTAATTATGGCTGTGTAAAGGATTAGAATCAGATATTAATGTTTTTTATGATTCCTATCTTATCTAGAATTAGATAATAGTGTTCTACTTATAGGTATTCTTAAATCACACTCCAATTTTCCATGTGTTGTGCTTGTGATATGTGTAATGTTGAATGTCTGAGACAACACTTTATTATAGTTTTAGTTTTGTTTAATCAATATTTGTTTATTATTAGAGGCTCAGAGCAGAGTTATGCCATTCCCGAGAACGCTAGATTGAGAGCGTTTCCGAGATTCTCGGCAACGGCATAACTGTAGTACAGAGTTCTTCAGTCATATTTATCCCGGTAAATACTTATCTAAATAATATGATTAGGTAAAGGTGGCATAATGTATGTATCATAATAACATTTTAAGTATACAAATAACCGACTACAACGAAAATTCCACCTTTTCTCACATGCACGAGTTGATAGTAAAACGCCTAAATTACTAAACGTGTTGTACCACAAGAATTGATGAGTTCTAATGCTAATATTGCTCATGTACCTCTTTATTATTAGATCTTAATACTGCCAAGAGTTCATTGAGAGAATATGTGTAACCTAAGAACCTCAACCACGTTTAGCCGCAATCCGAATAATATATTGAAGGAATCCAGTGAGCATTTGTGGTCTTCATCATCACTTACACTTCAATAAATAAAAAGCAAAATGATTAAATTAAATTCCAGCTAAAAACTTCATAATCTATGTATAGAAAATGTCCAAAATCAATTTTAGAGAAATGGCAGAATACCTTCTAAATCTAAAGTAACAACATAAAAAAAAAACGTAAGTACATGTGACGTGACAAGTTCCTCCTATTTTTTTACCGCAAACACGACGATCGACGTTTTGAAATTGTCATGTTTTATTTATTTTTTGTAGGTATGATTTATTTAAATAACATTGATTTATTTAAATAACATTGATTTATTTAAAATTGTTTTAGATTTTTAAATATATTTAAAAAGCTAAAACAATTTATTTTTCACAAAAATGTGCCGTGTCAAAATAGTGACATACCTAGCCTAGTAAGTTCTGACCCTTCAATGTTGATATGCTTGCGGGACAAATGAACTTTTACCAGGTTAACATTTTCCAGTTGAATTTTCGTTACGAAGCAACTGGCGCGGTCCATTATTTAAAAGTCGTCTGACTTGTGACAGGATGCACTTTTTGTAGAGTCACTCAGGCGCACGTACTCGTAAAATGGATGGAAGGTAACAAGATCGTCCTATATTCAAGACCGTTTAAAATTAGTATGGTATAAATAAATAAACTATGCTGATAAGTGATAGCGGTGTCTTTGGAAAGAAAAATTGGATTGTTAAGATAAAAATGTGTTCTCATTTCTGAAGAAATATTTTGATCATTTACAATTAATATTAGTTATTAATAATAGATATCATTTATGATAGTTTCATTTTTGACCAAGCGAGTGAATCGATTTCAGCTTAGGCAAAAATGCTTTTGTATGCCTGTTTGGTCTGATGTTCAAATTTCCGGCTTGTCTACATTTCTCAACATATTGTCGTAAAAAATTGTGAGCAGGTTCAATCAAAATGATATTTAGAATTGCTTTTTCGATCCAGTTTTTCAAATGGTGATGCAGGTATAAAATTAAACCCAGATGTGATAGATGATAAAAAATACAGTCACAGGGTAGTGATGAAAATGCCGTAAATTACTAACGGTCGGTATAACGTTCTCGGTGCAGATAATCGTAGCGTTAAGTTTTATATTTTTTACTATATTTCAAGGTGTTATAATACAATTAGTAATAATACATTTTGTATCGTCCATCTGATGTACCTAACCTATGAAAGCAATAAATAAACGAATACTATACTAAAATCCCCGTAAATTATACACACTGCAGTATTTTCCGGAAAAAATTAGGTAAGTTATTAAAACGCATGAGAAAAAAAAACTCAATAATCAGTGTTTTCTAATATAATAAAAACGCGCTCCAAGGGACACCACCAGACACCACAATATTTAAAAAAAAATTAACAAAAAAAAGAACCGACTTCAGTTCAGTAAAACTAAAAAGCCAACAATAACCCGTTCAAGTACAGATTACATTTGACTCACCCTTCGAAGTCGATCCCAAACCACTCAGTTCTTATATTTATATATTATAGTTTACGCGAGGTTTGGCACCGACTTCGAAGGGTGAATCAAATGTAATCTGTACTTGAACGGGTTATTGCTGGCTTTTTAGTTTTACTGAACTGAAGTCGGTTCTTTTTATTGTTAAAAAATTTTTTTTTTGCTTTTTAGTGATTCGTATGTGTTCATCATCAGTTTCCTTACACCAAATTGTATTTACTGAATGTAAATTCTTGACTTTATCAATAAATTACCGAAAGCGCCGTACGTGTCCCTATAACATTTGAAGAGTTCCCTCGATTTCTCCAAGATTCCATCATCAGATCCCGACTTAGTGCCAACGGGACCAACTCGGAGTTATAACTTTTCGATAAAAAAAAAAATTGAAAATCGGTTCACGATTCTCGGAGATATCGAGTAACATACAATAGAAAAAAAAAAAAAAAGTTCGAATTGAGAACCTCCTCCTTTTTTGAAGTCGGTTAAAAAACACGGTCTTTGCATACCTATGCGTATTGCTCCTTTTAATTTTTACTTATTGATGTTTTGTATAGTGTCCATAATAAAAGAATACATTCTTTACGAAAATTTCAAGCATTTAGTTTACCTGTTAGGTTAACACGTAAACACTTAAAATTTTGTTAAGTGTTGCGATAATAATGCGTTAATAACCATGAAAAGTATCCGTAACTGTCTTCAGTTCTTCAGGATATATCTTGGTGGTGAAATAATAAGCGGACTATTCAACTTAAACTGGTATATTTCGAAGTCAAAGAGAACAAATAGAGCAAGTCCTTTACAAGTCGAGAAGTGAGTCAGTGAATTTTTGAAAGCTCTATTACACAGGTAAGACTAAGATGAACGAACAATTTTGTATGCGTAATGTTGCCACATAAAGAAAGAAAGAAATACATTTATTCGCGACGAGACATAAAACATAATTACATAAAAGGTGTGACAGAAATTATAAGAAAATAAAATAAAACAATAAGCAACTATTTTTATGGCTGTGCCACGAAAAGGTCCCATAAAACATTGATGCATTTTGTACTGACTAAATTGAAGCTATACATTTCATTGAATATTATATTTACAGAATATGCAATATGACAGAAGCATAGCAAAATAAGGAGGAGGAGGAAATTAGTAGTGTTTTTGTTGCTATGGCGGCCATAGTGATGCACATTACGCGAACCTTAGGTACCGAGAATTGTCGGTAACGTATAACAGTGATTATTACCGTGTAATTTCTCGGCGGCACCTCAGTAGTCAGAGGAATATTACAGTTTTAACACCAAATAAACATCAATCGCATGGCAATAAATATTATTGACACGATAGAATTTGGATTATAATATTTAACCTCAAATTGATGTAGCTTAAAGGAATGCAACATATTAATCTAAGAATCCTTTTAATATAATTCGTACTATTAAAATTGGTCTGAGACACGAACTAGAAAATAGCTATTATTCGATATTTACTGCTCGATTGCAGCACAGGTCAATATTAAGAATAAAAAATAAACATTATCTTACGCTTGACATAAATCGATCATAAAACTTAACGATATGACCATATCTATCTAATAAAGTTACGTAAATATTTATCGTTTAAATTCATCATTTTGCTTTTTATTTAAATGGAACATGATACAAAATTATGGCTAAATAAGTTTACTTGTATTTGGGTGTTTTCCAAAAAAGTGCATTGGTTTTTTTCTCACTGACTTTTTAAATGGGTTTTAATCAGAATCGTTCATACTTTCGAAACTATACAAAAAAAAAATGCGTTTTTTTTCTATAAATGTTTATTTTATTTTTTTACTTGTGACGTGTGACGTTTGTGACGTTTTTTGCACGTGACGAACCGGTAAAATATTTAGTAGTGAAAAATAATGTTAGACAACCCTATCATGTATGTAAAGTGCGATGTTCGCGCTGTGAAAGTCATGCAACACTAGTCCCTACAATTACCTACATTGTACTAGCTAGACCACTCGACTACGGTTGTAAGTAGGCTGCCTTTGTTATTGCGAGCTTGTGGATGTAATAAATGATGTGTTGACAAATTATTTCTCAGTTGTATGATTTTATACGTAGTCAGGGAACGAGGTTTTACGAAGTTGACGTATAGTAAACTCAGATATTCGCTGGTTCAATATTACATGGTTTTACCATACATATTTAGGATTGTTCAAATTAAACGTTGTGCTACCTAGATTCGCTAAAACAGAACACAGCATTGAGCCATCGAATTTTTACTGTCGTCATTCCAATTGTCCTATACAAATTACTTGTGTCTGTTTATTTACAAGTTTTAAATTTGTTTCTTGACAATCATGGGCTAACTATGTAGCTTCCGCAATCGCCTTATTCGGAAAGTGACTGATGCCTTATCATGTATCTATCGCGTGATATAGACGACCAGCGTAGGACCACTAGAGTAATAAAATTAACAAATATTATGCAGACACTAAAAAAAAACCTTTAAAAATGTACCTGTAAAATAATGTTTACTCAAAGAAGTATGTATTACGAAACAAGATATTTAGAAGCGTGACAGGTACCTACATCAATGTTGGAAGGAGTACATTGAATACAATATTTTAATTTGTTTGAAATAATGAACAACAGAAAACTATATTTTTTAATTGCTCAACATAATGTTGTTCAGTATATGAAAGTAGTAGGTATCTTTGTTTTAATTTATCGCTCCTGTATAATAAGTAAAAAAAAAAGTTTCTGTCGCATCATGTCTTATAGTCAAGCAGTGATATTCTCACTTTATGTAAAACAAAATAGCAAAAACCGTGTAAACAACGTAGAATTAGGCCGGATTCGGATTATCAACATATATAAGCCATTAGCAATGGTAGGCCGGCTCAGACCATTTAACAAATGGCTCGGAGTAGTCATTTCCAAGAACAGCGCCACCTCGAGCGGCTTAACGATCATCAAACGAATAATTTAAATGAGCCATAACGCCTAGACCGAAATGTATTCGTTGTTATTCGGTGGTTACGGTTATGTTTTCGAGTTTGTTTACTTTTGTTACAAAATTAATGCTTAATCTCGGATAGTAATATCAAAACTCCATATTCGCTTGTCTATTATCTTAGAGCAAGCGTTATTTCTGGAATAAAAGTTTGTTCGAATCCAGTCTCAGTATGATATAATTTGCGAATAAGTAGTTTGTATAGTACTTTATGCAACTGTTACAATACGAGGTCTTCAAATACGAGTGTGGTTTCATGAAACTAGCCCAAGGCGAGTTTCATAATGGAATCACAGGAGTGTTTTAAAACCTCATTATGTACAGTTGCATACTCTACTTTAGAAAAGAAAGAAAGAAATAAGTTTATTTAGCATAATATAAACATAAACATGATTAACACGTAATACTTATATGTAGATTAAATTAATGCTAAAAAGTTCGTCACTCAGCTTAATGTCATGACGTAAGAAATACCCACTTCATGACGCTGATTTTCAGCGACGCCTATACCTACAGCAGATCACTATTGACACATAAAATGTACAAATATAAAACAAAATATCACATGTAACTACTTTAATTAATGATTTTTACTTAGTAACTTTATATTCTTATGATTATACATACATTAAACTTTAAATTACGTACTTTAGAGTACAACGTAGGTTTAATAAAAGTATGGCATAATTTAGAGTGAATTTTTAGAATATTCAGCGTTTAGGGTTCGTTTCCACTGTAGCGGAGCGGAGCGACGTGCGGACGTTCGACCAATCACAAAAGTGATTTATTCCGCATGTCTCCTCTCCGCCTCGCTTCAGTGGAGTAGCACCCTTATAACGGCGTATTTTCGAAACTGTTATATTTGCAAAAACTGCAAGTTGGCTTTCTATGAATCCGAAAAACGCTCTCGAGTCTGATCTTATTGTGATCACAGTTGCTCTTCCGTTGCGGTAATGATCGCGAGAGAACAATGACGTTAGAATGGCGCGGTGAAAACGTTCGGAGAAACGCCCTTAGCGAGACGGGCTTCTAATTAATTTTACTTAGTTAAAAAGTTTGTTGCATTACTGTATATTGTTCTGAATTACCTTATGGTAACCAAATAAAAACAACTCTTACTCTCTTGTACTAGGCTATGCTACCTTTCTGATAGATCGAATTAGTAGCTTTTTAGCAAGTGTCAAAATGCTTGTACAGGTTGTTTGTAAACGAAAAAAGTCAAGGGTTAAATCGCTTCCTTTATAAAAATCAGAATGATAACTCTAACTTGATAGTAGGTTAGGAAATATATTTTAATGGGAGTCATCTAATTTATATTGACTTCAGGATACCTACTACCCTATTGCAAACAATATACACCGTCATCTACCATACAGTGAGTTGCTTTGGCAAAGTAAACAAAACACTATCCATACCAAGGCTCAATGTCAATAAAGTACATATCGGATTAAAAGTTCGGTTCTACACACGTAGCACCGATCGAGCGTAATGGTTTGCGTAGCACGTTTCGTAGCTCGCTACGGCGCACGTAAGAGAGCCGTGACGTTGGCTCACGGTGGATTTCACAACGTCGTCTCGTCTTACATCACAGCAATCGCTTTGTTTACGAATTTTATCATTGTCACCTCATTGCATCAGAAGGTAAACGAACCAATGCTTCGAGATCGTTTAGATAATTGATAAACAAATAGACGTTTAGTGTGAGGTAATACGGATTAATTATTTTCAAATTGTGCAGTATGTTTATGTTTACCATCTTAGATAAAGAATATTATCATACGTGTCGTGTAAATATGTTTAAAGTGCAAGTGTAACTATTAATTCGTTGGAAAATCTTTTAGAACTTTTAGGTAAGTTCTGGATCGTGTTAACTTTTGTTTTGGTAATATTGTTGCGTAAAATGTGGGGGTGGCTTGGCGCGCGTGGGTGCGTGGTGGGCGTGCGGCGGCGGGCTGGGGCGGGGCGGGGGGCAGGAGCACCGAGCACGTGCCGCGCGCTCACGTGGTGCCGAGCGCGCGTCCGTCGTGCCGGCCCGTATGAATAATTGTGTACGGAGTGAATGAATCGATGCGCGGCGCGGGAGCGGGAGCGGCGGAGCGGGGCGGCTGCGTGGCGGGGTGCGCCGCCGCGCCAGTCTCGTGCCGGTAGTCGGTAGGTTAACCGAGCGACTCCGGGAGCCGTCCCCGCCGCGCCGTCGCTCGCTCGTAGTCGTAGTGCGCCCGCCCCACGCCGGCCCACGAGTCCATGGAAACCCAGAATCAGGATGCGGCACTCAGCCCCGCTGAAGTGCCGAACGACCCCGGGTACGTCGACGTCGCCTTCACCGCCGCTCCGCTGGCCATATCCGGCTACTCCAGAGTCTAATCGCAATGTTTGTTGCAGGAAGATGTTCGTCGGAGGACTCAGCTGGCAGACTAGTCCAGGTACGCTCGCCGACAGCGAAAAGTGCATCCGATGCACGCGGCCGAGCCGCCGCATCTCGGAAAACTCGCCCGATAGCTCTCGTTGCGTTTTCAGTGATGTACTAAAATTCGGCACGTAAACACCGGCAACCGAAAAGTTTCGTTATCAGCTGATTAGTCGTGTTATGCAGTCGATGGCTGACGGTTGCGTTCGTTCAGTGCGTGTGATATTCGGTGAGATGCATGCGTAGGGCGTACTCGGCGGTTTTGGGCGTGTGAAATGACTTGCAGTTGTTATAGAACATGATGTAATTGAGTTGTGAAGTCGAGGTGTATTGTGAGTCAGGTGTGCGGCGGCGGCCATGCCAGTTGCGCGCGCAGCCTCCGCCGCCGCCGTGACCTCTCACGTTGTCGGCTCCCAAGCGAATACCGTCCCTATTGTTAAAACGGTTCAGTTGGAAACGGGCACGATTTTCCATTACCGGCTTTTCCCCTTTAACGGTTATCACAACATAACCTCAATCTAGGTAGAGCGCTACCGACCGGCGCGTTTCCGTCAACTTAGGTTATGCTCACACCGGCATCGTACCAATTGGCAATAAGTTTTCATACTTGTATTTGATGTCTTGTGGATTATTTAAATACAAAACAAAATTTCAATTAATCATTGTTTCATTCCAATCCTTGTGTGCATGAAAGGCAAACCAATCGAATAATAGGCATTCGATCATCGAATAGATTGCGTCAGGGAATCAACCATAGTAAATTCAATAGGTAACCTAGCTGATAATATCTATCATTAAAAAAAATCGCTCAGTGTATCTTCAAAAGACGTAATCGTGTGCAATTGTAAATATTGTAGTTATTCGTTGCAGCATAACGTTGTTCACTGGCGGCAGTGTAAACCTATAATTTTACGTCCATTAGCGTTCCCCTAGAACCGTAATAAAGGCCATCAATTACTTTAAACTAATTGCGCGAGTGCAACGCAAAAGGTCTGCGCTTGCGCAGAGCAAGTGATGTTCGCGGTATTGGGTCGAGCGCCCACGCCGCACTTTGATCCCTCTATCTATGCCAACTTTGTTCTTCTCTGGAGATATCTAGGGCGCTGCATCGGCGATTACTAGCCAATATGCTTCGGATATTATCGGATCGACGAATCGCGCGCTTCTATATCGGGAACACCATGAATCAGCCCTCGATCATGCGCCGTGCATCCCATTCGGTCTTACCTCTTACTTGACTAACAAATGTACGTACCTACATAAGTACAACTTACATACCTATATTTAATATGGTATGATTCTTTTGAGTACACATTTTATTTTATTTTCACGAATGATAGTGAATCATTGAAGACATTTCCGCGTAAAAAAAAATATTGTAGATACATGTTGTGCATGTTTACTATCTCTAACTCGTGAGCGAGAAGTATCACTGAAATCTTGTGAAATTTTAAAACAGATATTTCACATCGACATCGTGTTGTTGTGGTCAATGACTCGGAATTTTTAAGGAATCCATTATTTTTTTCTATCTGAGCAAAGTTTGCTCGGCTTGTGTACACCTTAGCGGAGCCATGATGATAAGATAATTCATAACTTGTTAAATGTTATCGCGCGATAGTCGCATAGTCTTCCTAATCTCGGCGCCTTACAAACAAAATTACTTAGACGTCAGTATTTCGATAATCATAAAATTTTAAATAGGTATAAAAATCAATCAACGATACAACAATCGATGATAAAATACTGACATGTAGGCATTATATTAAGCACTCGACATTATCAATTTAGTATTTAGGTACCTACTTGTGAATCTGTGTCAGATTTTACCTTGAACATTACAATTCGTATAGTTACAGACAGGGCTGATATAAATACGCGATAAAGTAAAAATCCGGTTTCAAATCAAACCTTTAGGAAATATTGTATGTAACGTATTGAAAGATAAGTTATGGATAGGTACTTGTTATTTTTTCCCCTAACATATCTTGGATACGATGGGAACCGGGGAGTAACGCGATAAGATATTATTACAACCAACAAATTTATGGTTCAACATACTACCAACTCGTACTTTTGTGTTTTTTTGTGGATTATGGATATGAGTTTTCTTGTAGAGTTACCATTATTTTTGCAGAGACAAAATGCTACAGATTACTGATATATCAAAATATTGCTGACTCTAGATCGTTGCCGCGTAAAGTAAACTTTTGTAGTTCTCATAGTTTAATGCAGTTTAATGAAATTATACGACTCGGCTGTAATATAACGCAAACAATGATTGGCTTCTTAATGAGTTAATGGGAGATACCGAGCTAGTAACTATGTTCGTGCAGACAATTTGGTCTAAAATCATGAGAGCGGAAGGAAAGGAATCCCACTCAGCGTGGGTTTGATCTCTTGACTTAACGACATTTTAATGACTTGAACGACATTGACTCCTCCATCCGCTAAATGCTCACAATTTTAATGTCTCCAATCCAGTGTTACTCTTCACCGGGACAGTCCGCAGCATTAAGGCATGTTTAAATCCAGATAAAAGCGTCCACCTCTTTGTTAAATTGTATGCAACGGCGAGATAAGTTATTCTATTTCATATTTCCACAGTACAAACTCATTATCCCCGAGCGTAAGCTGCTTCATAGTATATAGTTGGTAGACAAAAGGTTGCCTCCATTATCTAGCTCACTGCTCGCGCCTCACATATCATTGACATGCTTTGACTCCGGAATTCACAAAGACTGACTTTCTTTAACTCCCTCGGTTAATATTGAAAACTTGAAATACTTATTTGGTTTTATGACAGCGTTTGTTAGGTACGATGTAGTTGTTATCTGTACATTGATTGATTACAATGATTGTATCAATATTTCTTCCCTATCTAAATACCAGCTGTGTTAGTTATATAATTATGATCTTAGACCAACCTAAGTACTTACCTAACATCACCGATTGACCTAACTATACGAGGTCATTATTGCGGGAAAAATCGCTTGACGCACGTTTATTTTCTTCTGTATACACATAGATCAAATTATTTTCGGAATATCTTTGCAACCTCATGACGCTAAAACGCCTGGACGGATTTTAGTCAATTTTTGAAGGATAGTTAGGTTAGACATATATGTAACCATCTTTTTATCCGTGTAAATACGGTGAAGAAAAAAGGAAAATTACGCGGACGAATTTGCGGACATCATCTGTTAAGCTAACTAGGTATAGTATTCCTTAATAAAAGATGTTAGATCTACAACGTGCGGTTCATGTCAAATGGTCTGCATCGTGTAGCCAATCGTAAAGTCTTGGAGACTGTTGAACGTTTGTCGATGTGTGGTGCTAACACAATACAGATGAGGCATCACCGCTAAACTCGTTACGGTTATTATCAATACAATTGTTAGCCCGGTTCGAGCATTACGACCGCAGCTCTGTACAACTCAATGGTTTTGCTATACAATTTCCTTCGAGTGTTTAATGAGTCTGTCAGTTGGCTTTTCGCTCGGTCGATAGTGCCTCGTGTTTGTGACGAGTCAGCTTAATGTTATTGGCTCTGTTTATGATCGTTTGTTTCCTGCGGTATTTTTTTTATTTATCTTGCGTTTATACATCATAATATGTAAAGTACAACGTAGGCTTATACTGTGTATATTTTTTACTGTAAATAATTTTAACAGAATTAAGTCCCATGCGTTATTTTTTCTAAAACGTTCTTTACAAATAATTAAATACATAAAGTCAATAGTTAAGGTGTCATAACATTAAAATTGTACTGAAAATTAATTATCTTTTGAGAGGAGTCATGATTTCAGGAAAAATCTTCATAGCGCGATGCAGTTTGGCTTATGTGTTGCTACATCTATCCATCGGTCGGGATATCTTTGTGCGTGCATCATGCCAAAACATGCATGTGGATGATTTTTTTGCTAATTTTCAAATAGGGCAGCAGGACAGGACAGGGCAGGGATTATGCGATGTTCATGCCATTATTGTTTCTACCTAGTCGCGATTCTACACAATATTAATTCCACACAGCTGAAGTTTACCACATGCGTTATTCTTCACAGTCATTATTTCTACACAATCTTGATTCTACCTAGTAGTGATTCTACACAATATTAATTCCACACAGTTGAAGTTTACCACATGCGTTATTCTTCACATTCATTATTTCTACACAATCTTGATTCTACCTAGTAATGATTCTACACAATATTAATTCCACACAGTTGAAGTTTACCACATGCGTTATTCTTCACATTCATTATTTCTACACAATCTTGATTCTACCTAGTAATGATTCTACACAATATTAATTCCACACAGTTGAAGTTTACCACATGCGTTATTCTTCACATTCATTATTTCTACACAATCTTGACTCTACCTAGTAGTGATTCTACACAATATTAATTCCACACAGCTGAAGTTTACAACATGCGTTATTCTTCACAGTCATTATTTCTAAACAATCTTGACTCTACCTAGTAGTGATTCTACACAATATTAATTCCACACAGTTGAAGTTTACCACATGCGTTATTCTTCACACAATTATTTATATTTCTATACAATTGAAATTAACCATTACTGTTTACATTCGCTGGGTGCAATGGGCAACCCTCTAGTGGCATAACAACTATTGTCATAATATCGATTGTCATAACACTTTACGCATGAAGTAATTTTTTTTGGCATAAATTGTACGATGTCATAATTGTTCGCTGTCATAACTTCACCACGTCATAAGGAATGATCTACCACCGCCTCTCCGGACTACCGTGATGTCACTGCCAACCTTCAAAGGTAAAGTGTGGAAAGTTATACTTTTGAGACAGCTCAATGAGTGCTAAGTGTTGCCCTTTTTTCCCACAGGATACTCATCTCATAATGTTACCGAAGTGTATTAAATATTGTACTAGAGCGTTACCTATTTAATTTCAAAATTAACGATAAAATCTTTTTTTTTAATTGTTTTAAAATAAATGTTATTGTAATTAGGCTAAAATTAAACAAAGTGAATGTGTCCCCCGTGATCAGCTAAGGTACTGTAACCGAGCATAAGGTGCAGGCTGAAAAACAGCGCTGTGCAGCCTACCCAGCTCACAGCATACGCTGAGCCTGAGCCTTTTGCCACTTGCCGAGCGAGATGGTACAAACGAGGACACAATCAACTGTACTCCCATAGATATTAACACGTTGAAATAAGGTTTATATTCGTTTACAAATGTAGGTACAGTTATCAGTGTCTTCGACAATGTAGTACTTATACATATTATAATTCTAAACCATGAATACAAAGATCAAAGCTTAAAGAAAAATTTAAAAAGGAGCTAAGCTTTGATCTTTGTATTCATGGTTTAAATAAAAATTGTGGTGTACCCACATCAAAAAAATGAGACATTACATGTTTCATAAATTTATAAAACTAACAGCGCCCTCTCTCGCTTGCTCGTTAACCGCTGTAAAGTGGTGCGGTAAGATGTGAATATTAACGTATTCACATAGAGGTCGCTAAGGTGTAAAAACCTTTCAAATAAACAATGCAAAGATCGACACACAAAGCATAAGGAAAAATTCGTCAGGTCTACGTGGAGCGAGGGTAGCGAAGTGGCTAACGCGCTGGACCGGTAATCCAGAGGTACCGGGTTCGATTCCCGGTCCCTTCCACCAGGTAGCTCCTTTTTCAATTTTTCTTTAAGCTTTGATCTTTGTATTCATGGTTTAAATAAAAATTGTGGTGTACCCAAATCAAAAAAAAAATGAGACATTACATGTTTCATAAAGTTATATTATAATTCTGTCATGTATTTTTGTTGTTCTGGTGGCAATAAATATTTTTTTTATTTTATTTTATTTTCATTTTATAATTGTTTCAGCCATAATGTCGTAGGTATATCATACATTCATTTAGTCATAATATTGATAGTTATAATTACTTTTAGTAATAATTGTAAATATTATACACTTATCAAGTCATAATATTGATAATTATAGTTCAAATCAAATCAAAATGTTTTATTTGCTTCAGTACAGTATACAAAGGTGTTTATACTTATAGGTTTATAGTTCTGTGTACTCAGTTTGCATGCAGGCGTGCAAAATGTTTATTGTTATTTTTAATAGGTCCGACTTGGCTTAGGTTAAGTACGACGACGAGCGAAGCGAGGAGGAGTGTAATGCCTTGATCACACGTACCGAGTAAACGGGCGAGACAGTGCTCTCGGCCGAGCGCGCGGCCGAACAAAGCGGCGAGACAGTAGCTCGGCTCCTGTTCTATCTACTAGGCCGAGTGTCCACCCTCCCGCTTCCCCGCGCTGTCTCGCTCGCTCACTCGGCAATTTTTTTACGATCCATCGTGTCCGAAAGTCTCAATGGAACTGAACTGACTGTGCTAATTTCAAAACATGTGTAAACAGCTACTCACTTATATCACTGTCTCGGCCGAGATATATATTACTGTCTCGCCCGTTTACTCGGTACGTGTGATCAAGGCATTACACTCCTCCTCGCTTCGCTCGTCGTCGTACTTAACCTAAGCCAAGGTCGGACCTATTAAAAATAACAATAAACATTTTGCACGCCTGCATGCAGGCTGAGTACACAGAACTATAAACCTATAAATATAAACACCTTTGTATACTGTACTGAAGCAAATAAAACATTTTGATTTGATTTGATTTGATTTGAACTATAATTATCAATATTATGACTTGACAATATTATGAATGAAACATGTAATGTCTCATTTTTTTTTTGATGTGGGTACACCACTATTTTTATTTAAACCATGAATACAAAGATCAAAGCTTAGCTCCTTTTTTCAATTTTTCTTTAAGCTTTGATCTTTGTATTCATGGTTTAGAATTATAATATGTATATGTCGGAGACGGTCATTAGTATGGACGCTCAACGAAAGGGCGCGCCATTGGAAGGCGACAGTAGCGCCCCCTTGAACCTGTTTTGGCGCGCTAGACAGAGTCTTGGCGGTTCACTCAGCGAACGCCCACCGACACTTCACTCTGGGTCGCCGTCGAGTGCACTACTGCCTTGGAACTGTCCCGTTTCGTTGTGCTATACCAAGTTTAGAGTCAGTGTTATAACCCCGCAATGTGCCTAGTGTTAATTTAATAAAGACTATTCTGTTCAAGACTTCGATAACCTAGCTTACAGACCTCTGTGCCAGGAACTGTTATTTTGTGCTTCATTGTATAAGGAATAAATCAAGTTAATTGTATCTGAAGTGTTTCATCTCGCTCGAACTACCTCCTCGTCCACAACTATGTCGAATAGCTCATCTAATGTGCCACAAACCGCACCGGCCATCCGACCCGTCCCCGACATATAAGTACTACATTGTCGAAGACACTGATAACTGTACCTACATTTGTAAACGAATATAAACCTTATTTCAACGTGTTAATATCTATGGGAGTACAGTTGATTGTGTCCTCGTTTGTACCATCTCGCTCGGCAAGTGGCAAAAGGCTCAGGCTCAGCGTATGCTGTGAGCTGGGTAGGCTCCACAGCGCTGTTTTTCAGCCTGCACCTTATGCTCGGTTACAGTACCTTAGCTGATCACGGGGGACACATTCACTTTGTTTAATTTTAGCCTAATTACAATAACATTTATTTTAAAACAATTTAAAAAAAAGATTTTATCGTTAATTTTGAAATTAAATAGGTAACGCTCTAGTACAATATTTAATACACTTCGGTAACATTATGAGATGAGTATCCTGTGGGAAAAAAGGGCAACACTTAGCACTCATTGAGCTGTCTCAAAAGTATAACTTTCCACACTTTACCTTTGAAGGTTGGCAGTGACATCACGGTAGTCCGGAGAGGCGGTGGTAGATCATTCCTTATGACGTGGTGAAGTTATGACAGCGAACAATTATGACATCGTACAATTTATGCCAAAAAAAAATTACTTCATGCGTAAAGTGTTATGACAATCGATATTATGACAATAGTTGTTATGCCACTAGAGGGTTGCCCATTGCACCCAGCGAATGTAAACAGTAATGGTTAATTTCAATTGTATAGAAATATAAATAATTGTGTGAAGAATAACGCATGTGGTAAACTTCAACTGTGTGGAATTAATATTGTGTAGAATCACTACTAGGTAGAGTCAAGATTGTTTAGAAATAATGACTGTGAAGAATAACGCATGTTGTAAACTTCAGCTGTGTGGAATTAATATTGTGTAGAATCACTACTAGGTAGAGTCAAGATTGTGTAGAAATAATGAATGTGAAGAATAACGCATGTGGTAAACTTCAACTGTGTGGAATTAATATTGTGTAGAATCACTACTAGGTAGAATCAAGATTGTGTAGAAATAATGAATGTGAAGAATAACGCATGTGGTAAACTTCAACTGTGTGGAATTAATATTGTGTAGAATCACTACTAGGTAGAATCAAGATTGTGTAGAAATAATGACTGTGAAGAATAACGCATGTGGTAAACTTCAGCTGTGTGGAATTAATATTGTGTAGAATCGCGACTAGGTAGAAACAATAATGGCATGAACATCGCATAATCCCAGGGCAGGACATCTAAAGATATTTAGGTAGGTTAGGATACTTTTTGCTTGACCAGTGTATAAAAAGGGTTTGCGGTCGATGTTCTTTAGCGCCTTGTAGTTATATGTAAATGCAACTGCACGTTATAAACGTCTTGTATAAGTTGAAAACAACGTGGTACTTATATGGACGAGAATCCTATTCTGAAGATGCTGGAAATTATGATTGAATTCCCTGCGAAGACAAAAGACCGCGCACCCCTTTCAGTTGCTGAAAGGTTCACAACTCAATTCCTTCGATTGCGAGGAATCCACCTTTGCTTCCATCTATTATTAAACCAGACATTTTGCATACGCTGAATAATGCAGTAGGCAAATCTCTGGTGCAGAACGAACGGATTGTCGTTATTTAATTTCCACTCTTAGGTTCGCGAGATGGCGCTGACTCGCGACTGGCAATCACGGGCGAGATTCGAAGTTTCTAATGGCATCTGTCTGGGATCTCGCAGTTATATATCATCTCTCTCTATCAATAGCGTGGCGCTGATAGTACAGCTATGAAGTTAGCGGTAGAGTTCGATCTCGGCGATATTCATATTTATTTGTATGATGAGCTCGATGTTATCTATGTATCTAAATTATCCTTAGTACAGGTATTCCTTTTTTTGAGACTAGATTAAATAAAGAACTGTATTCTGTAAGTTGGCCACAATAGCACTTTTACATGTCTACGTCTACCGGCATTTTCACAAGAGGAGACCACTGTTGAGAAGAAACGCGGAAAGGAATTCAACAGTCAGTCACTATTTGGTATATAAGTACCAATTTATTACGACCTTGGTAATGGTGATTCAGAAACCATTTCTGAAAAATAGGACTTTTATACCTCAATAAACAATTAGACTGAGACCATATATATATTGATATACATATTTGAATTTGAATATGTGAAAAGTTATTCATAATATTTTTTCGACTCATTTTGTTCTTGCCGTTTTCTATTACAAGTCAAACGTGGTATTAGTGACGCCATCACAAAATAAATAAGGAGAAAAACAATTAAACGCATCTGATCTGATTGATAAATGGGTGAAATAAAATAAATTAAATTTGCCTATATTTTTGGGTTTCAATAATATAATTTTTTAGGTAAGTATATCCCAATTGGTATTAGATAGTCCCCTCACATTTTATTTGCCAAAACAAAACTGAGATATCGCTGACTTGGGAATATTACAATGCCTCTTCGAATAGGTCCAGGTAGAAACTTGGTGTTGTCAACAAAATAAGTTATCTCTCCGCACAGCCTCCTTATTGGAGATTCAGACAGGGGCTTAGTTCGCCATACACAATCAACAGTCCGATTGACGAGGTCGGGTCCAAAATGTACCATGATTGCATCGTTAACCGTTTTGCATTCAAAGCTCAACTGCCTGGTAGAACCGTATCCTGACTGCGCAGAGTAGGAGGTCGGGTTCGTGAGTCAAACACTAGATTTCAGCTAAGACTGTTTTAATTATATGTATAAATGGCCTACCTACTATATATATACATAAATAGTCTGGCGAATGAAATATTACTCAAACTTTTGGCGGGAAATTTAAAAAATCTGCGGCTGGTCACACTTTTTGTAGTAATAGGAATTATAGTTTTGACACTAGAACATATTTTTGATTTTCTATGCACACGTATTAAGATACCTAAAGAAATAAGTTAAATGTTGACGTGCACTCTTAGTCAGCTCACATAATTTCTAACACTATGTAGGTACAGTAAAGTCAATGACAAACACATGTTTACGTTTTTTAACCATATACAAGGCGAAAAATTAAATGTAGTGTAAATAAAACCTAGCTCGATAATACAAAAAAAAAATACATAAATACTATGACAATTTTCAACTCGATCGGAATGTTAGAACTAGTACATAAAGTATCAAAATTATTTATAGTAGCCTACTAAATTGTTTAAATCATAGACAATTGGTAATACCACAAGGAAATATCTGTCTACATTATTTGGCTAGCCAGACTCTACCCACATGTAAATAATTATGAAATCATCTACATACACTATCAGTCGACTGGACTGGCGTATTTCTCGTATTATATATTATTCCAATTTCAAATAAAATTTTTTACACGTGTTTAGTAAAATTACGTACATAAAAAATTGCGTTATTGTTTGCATTTACCTACAAATTCTGTAATTTTTTTTTTGTTTGGTAGACTGGTAGATAATGCCTAAACGTATTTTTTAAGAACACATTTGCTACAATAGAACCGGCCTAGTGCGAGTTGGACTCTCGCACGGTACCATCAAATAAATACGGAACCCTAAAAAGGCAAAAAACACGTTGTATGGGAGCCCTACATTTTTAGTATTCGTTGTTATAGCGGTAACAGAGATACATCGTCTGTGAAAACTCTAGCTATCACGGTTCATGAGGCAGCCTGGTGACAGACAGACAGACGGACAGTGGAGTAGTAGTAATATCGTCCCGTTTTTACCCTTTGGGTACTGAACCCTAACAAACTGTCTTAACAGTTTGGTGAGTTAATTTTAATTTCATAACTGCATGCTATACACCTTTTTTGAAAAGAATATGGGACAGAGCCAGGTAGGGCACCAGTTATCAATAATTCTTGATATGTTTAACTGTTTCAATATAAAATAAACATTAAAATGATGTCCATATCGTATCCATAGAGTTATGCTGTACCATCTCAATCCATTGCCCCGTAGCGCGTTTGGGTTAGCTATGCTGAGTTGTTTTTTTTTCTATTAACTTTTCAACCTAGGGTTGAAAATATCAGTTACAATCTGCTGCGTAAATAAACGGTACTCTGAGTTTTAGGATGGCAACCTTTTGTTTGTAGCATCCTAGACAAAACATTCAATTACGATAGGACTAACTAAGATACCTTAAAGATTCTCAATTAACAATCAACTGATTTATTATCAAATATACCTAATTAAAACTTATTGAACTGGGTCTATCGCGATATTTTTATAAATTACCTTCATTGCCTGACGTTTCAACACGGTTTCACGTGCCGTGGTCTCAGACGTACTGATGAAACATATGCGATAGACCCGGTTCAATAAGTTTTAATTATGTGTTCAAACCTCGAGAGTATAAAGTGTTATTATAAAATATTCTGAATGTATTGGATTGTTTAATATTATTAGAAGTGATATCATTATTTACAAAATCTTGCTCGTGTAGTTTATGGGCAAAATTGTTTTGTTTAGTAATTACGCACTACAGTTAAATTTGTGGCGTTATCATAGTGGCCTTACAACAGCTTGATATTCATACTATCTGATTTAATCTTTAGGAAAACAGTATTATTATCATGAGCACTGCAACTTTTTTTACAAATTTTCTCATTAATAAAATCTAATAGGGGTGTAGACTAGACTGGTGTTGAATAACACAATATTCTAATGTTAAATCAGAACCCTGATAATTCAACAAAACTAATTGTATGACAACCATATACATAAACGCACTTTTTCCCTTAGTTATTTTTCCATACATACATTGTTACCTTTCGGGGGTAATGACGTCACGGCCTGCTCGCCATTTGTATGGAGCGTTTTCAGCGCTCCGTAGGAATATATCGATAGATACTCTTTATTGCACACCTCAACAAGAAAGAAACATAAACACAGATAACACTTAGCATTACAATATATTGGAGTATCTAACTTTAACAATTATTTTTGGCTCTCGGAGTACGTTAAATGTATTTAGTCCCAAATAGACATTCGGATCAACCCATATAACCCATATAAGATGTGAATCGATCATAATAAAAGTATGATCGATTCACATCTTAAAAATATCTACACGCTTATTTACTATATGCCTTTTTGGTTTTGCTGCTAGTTGGACGTCTTGATCAGTATCCTCGTGTTATTTGGTAAAATAACATAGATTCAAGGGTCGAAAAGACGTTAGAGCTCCCCTGTAAGTAAAGTAAACTATAAATAGTACTACGGGGAACACACATTAACCACATGTGCCGTATCAACAAAAATTTCTAAATTGTTCCAAAGCGTTGACTGACATCTATTTCGTCGCGAGCGAGTGGCACAAAAAAATAATAATTATTATGTTATCCAGAACTAAACGCTGTTGAGAGTAAATATAGGCTGCGTTGGCAGATATTTGATGAATTACGTACGTTATAGGTACGTTATTTTTAAACCACCATGCCACATGACAACAGTTGCTTGCCTATGACTATGACTGAATACTGTTGGTTGGTTACTTTATTTTTTAGATGAGACTAGTCATTGTGTCTTGGTGATGTAGTTACAAATACACCAAATAATTTGAGCGCGCGTGAGGTTAAATAATAATAAAGCATTTAGTTCAGATAACGAGATTCATACAAACGCACTAAGCAATAAGTACATACTACATTTGTACAAAATTATGCACTAAGTAATAGGTAATTGCACCGACAACATATTTCTGATTAACCCAGTGGTTGACTGGTAGAGAATGCCTAAAGGCATTAAGTCCGCCATTTGTACTTTTACTTACGTATTTTGTGCAATAAAGTTTAAATAAATAAATAAATAATTGAGTCGATTTGCCATGTCATATGGCTTTTATGCGTAATAAGTTTTCGAATAAACGGACGCTACGGTCACTTGCATCGCGTATGCAGTAATTTATGATACAAATAACCAGGAATGCCTCGCCTCCCAACAAACCTTGGTTAAAGCAAACAGAATAGACCGCAACCCTGTCGTTTATTGCGTGCTAAAAGTTAGAAGCTATATAATGATTTTTTATTTTTTTCTCTCTTGATTTATGTGAGCTAAATAAGTGTTCGAATGCGCGCCGGTATGTCTATTTGCGGCCTGGCCGAAATAGCCCACAAAACGAAACTAGTATCCGGTCCCTATAATGGTAAAGCAGTGCCTAAATTCGACGGTAACACAGACATCTTTACGAGATCTCGCAGCTGCTTTAGCAATATCTTCTATTTGAAGTAACAGTTTTTAAATTTTGTTTCACATACCTATGAGACCTTATTCCTTTAAAAATTTTTTTTTTCATATTATGACAAATATATTGATAATTTCAACCTACTTTTTGAAGTGAATCATACTTTTCCCCGACTTCTAGGTAGTAACATAGCTATTTTCATGCTTTCATCGCGTGCAGTCAAAAATAAGTTGAAAAAAGTAATTTTCCGCGTGCATTTTGTCAATTTTGAGTAGTTTTTGAAACAAAAATTATCAATGAAAAATTCAAACTGTAGGTTTCAAATATATACCAATAATTCCCCATAGCCCGGTTCTAGGTAGTAACATTAATAATATGTTAAGAAACATGTTTGATCATAGACAAAAATGTCTAAAACAATGTACGGTTTTTTTATTAATTCCGCCTTAAATGTCACTGAATATGTGTCGATACTAATATATCCGTCGAAATATGTGTGTATCCGATAATACCACGATAAATCTAACATATTACTAAATTGGAGATATCGATCGTAAGGTCACGCCGAATTTCGTCCCAGTTCCCAAACATACCGTTTCCCAGCATACGCCACAGCTTTGTTGGAGGATTATGCTGCGATTTGCGGTAATGCGGTCGAATCTTCAGCTCACTCGCTACACTCTTTCCTCTTTGACCACTTGCTAAATCTTTTGCCTGTCAGATCAGTCGGAAGCGGAATGGAATGGAATAATGTGCCCCTTTACCGCATAATACGTGGCCATCCTTTGAAGCAACACAGAAGCACTGCTATTTTCGGAATCGGTTTTCGATTTAGGTACACTTTGCTTGTACGCAGTGTTCGTTGTAATTCCTGGAGTGTATTCCAGAAACATGGTGGGCCTTGAGTAACGCTGTTTATATTTTTTTATTATAGATTATAGCGGTAACATCTACTTACTAGCTAAAACCGAATATGCGGGGTACGAACCGGCTTCTCCAACGGCTCTCCGGGCCAACACGGGCGCCTTTTCTATTAAGCTACGGAAGCGTATGAACCATTGATTTTTTTAAACAGTTGCTTCATTTTTCATGGCCTCGGCCATTGAATTTCTGAACCAGTCATTAATTTCCCAGCCTTCTTAATTTTTCGTTTAAATATAAACTCTGTTTTTAGAATTACAATTTGTTCAGCTCTATTTCTTTGTTTGTTTATATTTGGACCGACGATCTGATCAGGATCGTGGGAAGCCGTTGGACAAGGGGGGGGGGAGTCATTGTCCAGCAATAGTCGTGTAGTTCTTACTGCCGTGGAAGTAAAACATAATGTTCTTCTTAGTGAAACTAATACCTATTTTAACTTACCTATTACTTTGTCAATATGTATACCACTGGATATTTTAGGCAACGTCTCCGAGCAAAATGAAACACAATCCTTTTCTCTACCACCTGCTGAGCGCTCAGACCGTTAACGAAGTACGTACTCGGTTGTTTTTGTAGAGCGCTGTCAACTTCGGCTGCGAAGCTTACTGAAGCGAGGCACTTACCTTCAATAATTAATGATTAAACGAACTTACCTGAAGTGAAGTTCTATCATAATTATACGATAGCTTGTCCGAAGAGGCTAGCATTTTTACACTTGTAGTACACATACGAACTCGCCAACTCCCACTTTATTTCGGAGACTCAATAGATAGGAATCCATTGCAACAATTTTTTTTTTTTTTTTTTTTTTCTTTAATCCTACCCTACCCTGGTTTATCATTTCGTTTAGAGACAAAACTATATATATATATATGTATATATATTTATTTATCTATATTTAATTATTTTGGGATTTTTATAGGGGGGGTGGGATGCTAGCCTCTTCGGACAAGCTATCGTATAATTATGATAGAACTTCACTTCAGGTAAGTTCGTTTAATCATTAATTATACTCAAGCTTGTCCTCGAGGCTAGCATTTTTACACTTGTAGATGTTGAGAGGTTTTTGAAGAGAAACTGGATTGAAAACCAATAATCTTAAATCAGGTTTATTTCTCAAATAATCCAAACAAGATTAAAGAAATAATACTTATTATATAATACTCATTACTCATGTAAGTGTAACAAAAATCATCATGGTTTAATTATGTAAAGAATCAGTCAACACACTTCTTGCTAGGGATTTAGTGTTATCATTTTTGATTGCGGATCGATTATAAAATCGTCCAAATGTGTTGGAATTACCGCTCCAACCAGCGGTTTTTCGTATCATGTCCAAATTAACTCCTAATTTGTGAGCCCTAGAAGTGGCAGCATGTCTCGTGCTGTGAGCAGTGAAGATTGATATATCAATGCCACAAGATTGTAGAGTAGATTTAATCCACCTACTCAATGTCTGTGATGTTATTGATTTATGTGGTTTATTTAGACTAATAAATAGATTATCACTACTGCGTAGGGTTTTTGTAATTTCCAAATAGCTATGCAAGGCAGAACAAGGGCAAATTTCTGGTCTTTCACGGAAGTAAGGTAGGACAAGTATAGGTTGTGTAGCACCAGCGCGGGATGTTTTTATTAAATCGGGGATTTTAATGTGAATTTCGTCAGCATGAAACTCTATATTTTTTATATTTATTTTCGATATAGTTTGCACTCTGTGTGCTGTTGTTAAGGCTAAGAGTGTTACAAGCTTTCTTGAAATTTTTTCCAAGTTTAGTGTTTGGTTAGGATACCAATCTGCAAGGGAGTTAAGGACTACAGATGTATCCCATGTTAAGTCATACTTCGGTAGTGGGGGACGTAAGCGAAATATACCCTTAAGGAATCGTTTTATTCGTTCATCATTCCCTATATCTTGTCCTAGGATGAGGGCAAGAGCAGAACGACAACTATTTATAGTTCCGTATTGTGCACCAGATTCGTATAACTGAGTTAGAAAAGAGATAATGTTAGGAACAGATGCCGTGTACATATCTATATGGTTAGAGGAACAGAAATAGAACCATTTCTTCAGACAGGTGTCATACTGTTTAAGTGAACTATCCGATAGAGAAGCTATCATGATATGTATGGAAGAACTAGGTATGAAACTTCTTATCATCGACGTCCTGATAATATCCCGGCAACCAGGGTAATCTTCTGATGGACATCTCGGTTGCTGGAATGAGAGAAAATCAATCCGTTACTAGGTTTAAAGACTAACGGATCGGAGACTAATAGGCTTTGGAACAAGGGGTACCACGGCTGTGTGGGCCATAATGGCACTACCATAATTCCGTGAGCTCTATCGTTTATGATTTTTCTTAACGTTTTTAGTATAATAGCGAACGGTGGAAAACCGTAGAAATAGAAGTCTGACCATGATAGAGTAAACGCGTCTATTGCGTACGCGTCAGGGTCTCGGTGCCATGATATGTATTTGGTACACTTTCTATTTAGCCTACTCGCAAAAATGTCTATGTCGGGGCAGCCAAAGAATTGTAAGATTTTTCGGAATGCCGAGTCTGATAGTTCCCACTCTATGTCTGGGTGGACACGTCGTGATTCAGCATCTGCAACTTCATTTTCTGTTGAACTAATATATGATGCGAATAAAGTAATTTTTCTTGTTTCGCACCACTGCCATAATTCCTTTGTGATACCTGTGAGATGTGGAAACTGTATGCCACCCATGCGGTTTATGTATGAAATGGCTGTGGTATTGTCGATTCTTAAAAGAATTTCACAATCGTAATAATTTTTTGCAAAGACTTTTAATCCAAAAAATGCAGCCAGTATTTCCAGGTAGTTTATGTGTCGTGAGAGCTCATCGCTATTCCACATCCCACTGGCTCGTTCTACACCGCAGGCAGCCCCCCATCCCGTAGTTGAGGCATCACTGTAAATTTCTAAACAATATTTGTTTTGCTTAATTTTGTTACAAGGATGTGAAATAGCCTGTAACCACCATTCAAGATCGGGTAAAACCGTTGATGGTATATTCATATACCTGTCATAGTTGTTATCAGTTAAGTTAAGGAATTTCAAACGTTCTAGTTCCTTGGTATAGAGCCAACCATATTCAACAGCAGGACATGCCGAAGTAAGTAAACCCATGAGGCGAGCAAACTCTCTAATCTTACATCTGGTTAATTTAAGGAATTTGTTGATTTCAACTTTGATTTTTTCGATTTTTTCAACAGGTAGAGAGACCCTTAACTTTGAAGAATCTATGATGAATCCTAAATATTTACATATTTTGTTAGGAATCAGTTTACTTTTTTCTTTGTTTATTATAAATCCTAAAGATTTTAAAAGATTTATAGTGTCTGATACATTTTGTAAACAACCATCAGAATCTTCAGATATTAGTAATAAATCGTCAAGATACACAGTGGATAGATAACCACAAGATCTAAGCAGGCCGACAACTGGCTTCATTATTTTTGTAAAAACATATGGTGCCGTATTGATCCCGAACGGTAAAACATTAAATTGATATAGTTTATCATCAAAGTTAAACCTGAGATATTTTTTAGAATCGTCGTGAATCCTTATTAAAAAATAAGCGTCCTTTAGGTCTATAGTGCACATGTAACTATCTTTTGATATTAGCTTCAATGCAGTACGTAGATCTTCGATTTTAAAATGATCAGTGTTTATGAATTTGTTTAAGGCTTTAAGATTTAATATGAATCTTGTTTTTCCGTTCGGTTTCGGCACTAAGAATACGGGAGATAAAAATTGACCTTCACAGGTCTCACATTCGGAAATGGCACCCATGGTTAGCAATTCGTTTATAGAATGTTGAAATCGTATTTTTTCTGAGCTTGAATACGTCCTAGGTATAGGAGGCGCATGTTGCAAAACAGGGGCTGAGAAAGGAATTTTGTAACCATCTATCCACGATAAAATTGTATTATCGTTGGTTAGAAGTGACCACTGGTGGCTATAATTAGATAGCCTGCCGGCAGACTTTACCGTATTTAGCGGCGGCAGGTGCGCGTCGACGTTGGACGCGATGATGTCCTCGAGGAGTAGTCGCGACGATGCTTCCGTGCAGGCTCCTTCGTCCTCGGAGTTCCCTTCGGCCTGTAATTCTGGGGAGGACCTCGCCAGTTTAAATTTTTAGGGGGGGGCTTCGCGTTTTTCTTAGCTGGCTGTGCCGATGTTGATGGTACAGCTTTTAAGTCATTTCCTGATTTATTTATAGCTTTGGTTGCTTTCAGCTTATCGGCGAGCTCTTGACTAAATAGCATCTTGTCAATTTTTGTCGTCTGTAGCTCGGCTTTCAGCTCTTTTTTAAGGTTGTTTAGAATGAAGTTTCTCCTAACAATAGATTCTGCGTTCTGACAATCGCATAATATCTTACACGTGTCCATTACTAGCTGTATCAGCTTGGTATTTTTAGGTTGCTCCGACATGAGCAACGTAAGACTTTCGGCTGCACAAGAAATCGCGGATGCCATTTGTTTCTGCCTTATTTCTATTCCTTTGTCTCTTTTGAAAACATGCTCATGAATCGCGGCTTTGATCTCGGGGTTGAGGGTAGGCGCGTCGATCAAAATACTATTGGCTGGCGTAAGATACTTGTCTAATAGTTCTTTACGCGATTCTTTTGAGAGTCCGGTAGTAGCTATGTGTTGCAGCCGTACCGCAAGTTCATCCCTGATATTTTTACCATATATTTTTATTTGGGAGGGGTCATCTCCTAATATTTTTAGTAGATCTTCATCGAGATCTATAGCTTCAGCATTTGATCCCGCTGACAAGTCCAGAGGTGGTGGCGGCGGGTGATCATCGTTGACTCGGCTAGTAGACGGTTGCGGAGCTGCTGAAGGTGCGGTGGCCCTTGCCGGCGGGTGGTAGGCGGCAGCGACGCTGTTGGAGGGCGGAGCGGGCGCGACGCCCGCAGCAGCCTCGTGTATTGAGTTACCTTGTTCCAAGGCGGGCACGTCTGGAATTACACAATCTGGTGTTGAAGTACAAACATATTTAACAAAGATGTTAGCCTTAGGTGCTAACTGCAATGTTATTTGTACGGTTGTATTAATTGTCTTGGTACCCACATACGACATTGTCGTTGTATAGCAAAGATGTCTGCCTTAATGCAGACTGCGATGCTTTTTGTACCGTTAATAAGAATAAAGAAATGCTCGTTATGTCAAAGGAAATCATCCAGCGACGTTGTTACAATAGCAAAGATGTTGGCCTAAATGCCGACTGCAATGCTACTTTTTTAAAGGCAATATTAGAAAAGTGACAGCCCCAAAAGCTGCCCGCATTTCTAATTTTATGCCTAATTTTTACCGTTAGAATGTTCAAACGAACAAAGAACGGGTATGCGAGCATTTTTACCTTCGATGTGTAACGGCTCCAGCGGAGAACGTTCTCTCGGGGGCGGCGACGGGCGCGGCGACGCTGATCTGGACCGCGACGATACCGAGCTCGCTGACTGTGATGAGGAGTCCGATGATGACGATTCAGATCCTTGTCGTTTATGCCTAGCGCGTAGAAGCATGCGTTCCAGATTTTTGAACTTCCTAGCAATGCTGTCGTAATCATTCGAGTCGGTGCGAGTACGCTTACCCATGATTACCTCAATATATTTGATGAAACACTAGGCGCGGTAATATTTGCACGTGCGGAGTGGCGTAGCACTAAAATGTGAATGATAAACCAGGGTAGGGTAGGATTAAAGAAAAAAAAAAAAAAAAAAAAATTGTTGCAATGGATTCCTATCTATTGAGTCTCCGAAATAAAGTGGGAGTTGGCGAGTTCGTATGTGTACTACAAGTGTAAAAATGCTAGCCTCGAGGACAAGCTTGAGTATAATTGTAGGAAATAGTGAACAAAATTGATTTTTTTAAATAGGTAGTTTTTTATGCATATTTATTAAGTACGTAACTATTCTAATCAAAGCATAGAGCGTAATACCGTATAGGACTGTGACTATCTATAGTCAATCTAACGGCTATACTAAGCAGATAGAACCCTTGTACGATTAAGACATGTTTTGTCTTCAGCACTCGTCATTATAGAAAATAATAGAAAGAAAAGAAAAGAAAGAAAGAAATACATTTATTCATGGCGTGACCATACTACATAATTAACACAATAGATAACAATAAAAAACAAAAACATTTTGGCCGTGCCACGAAAAGGTCCCACCTCAGCAAGATCCTAGCTCGAGAGCTAGCGCTGATCTTCCGGTGGGACCATAGGTGGCGCCACGGAGAACTGCACGCACGAGCGCTGATCGCATCTAGGATGCGTTAACCTGAACGTAGACAATAGCGCTGTCCATGTCACGTCACTGTCAAGTTAAGAGGCATAACCTAGAAAAATGCGACAAACGCGCGCGCAGCTCCAGATAACACAGATATAATTACAATTACATTACACAGACAGACAAGAAAACAAGAAAAGTTATAAAATACCAGGATAATAAGAATCTTAGAACTATCAAAGGATAAAAAGGATAAAAAACACAATTTAGCCGTTAACAATGTTGTCAAGTGCTTAAATTAAAAGAACTGAGCTGAACTACTCTTAACAAATATAAAATAATAAAAATTACGCCAACACACAAATGGAACGTAAAACTAAGGTATGTTATTATATTTACATTGAGTATACTTAAATTATAAATTGGACGAGATACTACCATTAAAAACAGCTCGTATCTAATCTCAAAGCTCCTTGTCTTTGTTGGTGTTCAAAAATAAATTTCTTTAGTTTGAGTCTGAAATTTGCGTAATTTTGCAGGTTCCTTATAGGCGGCGGGATGTTATTCCATGAACCACTCTGGAATATTTTTTAATACTCTCTTGTGCAAATTACTCAGAATACCAATAACATGATAGAGCAACTAATCTTAATGCAATAAACAACAAAAAATACTACATCCTGGAGTCAAAATATCTCGTTTTTATCTTTCCCATATTGGTTAACCTTTTTAACGCCACAGTGACCATAACATAACATCCGAAACATCGTCCGACGTCCACATTTCAATTATTAAAAACTTTGTAATTCCTGTTGATTTTAGAGTGCTTCTTAATTTTTTTGCTGTGGCGTCAGAGGCACGATGGATTGCTTCATCGCTTGGCGTTTAAAAGTTAACAATCTATTAGTCTACACTGCACGTGAAGCGGTTTAATTTACTCATAATCTTGGCCGGATGCCTTCAATAAGGTAATAAAATAGTAAACTACTCTGGAATAATTTTCAATACTCTTCTGTGCAAACTACTAACTATAATAATAACATGAATCAAGAGTTACATCTTTATTCATTAAACACAACATGTACTATAATATTTTGCTAGTGCTAAAATATTTTGTCTACTTTTCACACCTCGGTTAACAATCTACTAATTCCATCCACATGTAGCGGTTTTACTTTCTTCGCAATCTTGGCCAGAATCCTCACTACGAACATTTCTTCGTGGCTTGCATAACTGGTGCAATCCGCGCGTTATGAACGCACATCTGGGAACGTTCGGCGCAGACGACACACGCCGTTGCGTTGTTGTCATTACTCATATGTCGCGCACACGACTTCACTACCGACCTGCTACCACCGGACGTCAACTCACATTTCAACGGCACTCGTAACAAATAATGCACCTTAAACTCCCGGCGCTAACGTACAACGTACAATCCAGATGTGTACGATTTACGACCTAAAGTAACTAGTTGTTGTGGAGAGCAGGGTATCTTCAAACGACATGCTAATTGACGGCGGCGTGAAGCTAGGGTAAAGAGCTATGTAGTTTTTTATATTTTGGTCGCAATGTTCAAATAAGAGAAACTTGACTGAACTAAAACGTGATGAGGTATAATTGACACATTTATGACATATTTTGACGCGATTGTCGTCGGTTTTCAAGTCGAGTTATAAAAATACACTTTGCGACCGTAGAATTATAAACACGACATACATTCTATAAACTCGCAAATAATTCAAAATTAAAATTGTATCGAGTTAAGAACTAATGAATGAATATATTACAGGAGGTAAAGTTTATAAAGATAATATGATATGTAAAAATATTGTACCTAATTGATATGATTATCTACAGATAAGGTAATTTATAAATATTATCGTAGATTAAATGTACTCGTAAAACGGAATTGTAGTAGGAATAAAAATACCACAGTTGTTAATTCAAAAGTAAAGTCGTCCTCGACAAATTGCTCTATTTTATCCCCCACCATGATTTGAAACGTCTCGTCTACATTCCGACCAAAAAGAGTAGAAATTAAAAAGTGGCAATACTGTAGTGTCGTCCCTGTTTTCTTAGATTGATTAGAAAGGGACGACACTACAGTATTGCCACTTTTTAATTTCTACTCTTTTTGGTCGGACTGTACAAAGGTAAGAAGGAAATTAACTGTTGGTTTTTCTGTAATAAATATTTGTTTCAGTGGTTCTTATGACGACAAAATTGTTTAAATTTGTCGACGGAGAGAACCCTTTGTAAGTGATATTTTTATTTTTTACCCTATTGTATTAAAAAGAAAAGAGTGGCGCGTTCAACATTAAATAAATTCCGGCCAAGTGCGAGTGGGACTCGCGCACGAAGGGTTCCGTACCATTATCTGTAAGTTTGTTGTATGGGAATCCTTCTTAAATATTTATTTTATTATGTTTTTAGTATTTGTTGTTATAGCGGCAATAGAAATACATCATCTGTGAAAATTTCAACTGTCTGGCTATCACCGTTCTTGAGATACAGCCTGGTGACAGACGGACGGACAGCGAAGTCTCAGTAATAGGGTCCCGTTTTTACCCTTTGGGTACGGAACCCTAAAAACGATAGTTGAGTCGTCGAGAAGTAATAGCGATATAGATTATTGAATAATTTATTAAAGATTTCTCCAGATCATAATCTAATAGGATAAATATGTATATTAAGTGAATAATTTAAAATTGATTGCATAAGAGCTAATAATGCCGACTTAAAATAATATTTTGAAATTCATAATAAATACAATTGTAATATCTGCTCTCAAAATAATAATTTTGTTTTTTTTTACTAGCGAGACATGAGTTTATCGACACACGAAAATTCCGATGTCCGATTACATAGAGTCACATTGGTCGAAGACAAATGACGCACGAGAAAAGAATCGAGAATGCAATCCACTAACGCCTAATCGTGAAATGGAGTTGGCACACACTCGATACCACTCATTATCGGCGGCTTATGTCGATGCGAGCCATCACTGTCAGTGTCAATCCCTAATTACGACTAACCTGCTTTGTATAAACATACATACTTACGGGACGGGACGTTCTTTGGGTACTTGGTATTAATATTTTCCTCGGTTTTCGCGACAGTCACACATTTAAATAAAACAATTTAAACTGATTATATCGCGTATCGCGTGCGCGCTGAGGAAAATCGTGTTTTCTCAGTCAATCTTTGATAACGGTAACTGTAATAGTAGCCGAAACGTCAGCAAGATACTCAAATAATGAATATACGCGATATAATCAGCGCAAAATGTTTTTTTTTTTTTATGTTTGTAGGTATTATTTCGGGATAAAAAGATATACTGTTACCACCTGGGCCATTTATTCTTTTCGCTATGCCAAAAGCACGTTGATTTTAAGTCTCTGGCTGGTTAATTATTCATTTAAAAGTTATTGCGCATATCAAAAGTTAGTAGAAATGGCGGACTCATTGCCAAATTGCATTCTTTCCCAGTCAACCATAGGGATACTTCCATGACTTTTTAGAATACAAGTAAATACTTTATTATATTATTACGACACATACAAATACACACACATCGATAGCACAAATATTTGCTCTTGCCGGGATTCGAAACCAGGATCGCGGGCTCAGTAGGCATCTGTACTACCACTGCGGCAATAGCAAAATCAAATGCATGTTGCGATTGCGAGTCTAAGATGCATTTGTAAGAAAGCTCTATAAACTACCTACTTTACGCCTGCATTCTAGATACTAATGACTTCATAACTTATGCTTAAAGAGCCGTAGTTACCGATAAAACATAATGCACTTGAAATGTCCGTGGTATATGCTGACCTACCGACTATATCTACACGTTAGGTATTCTATATATTATTATTTACTTTGATTCACTGTAATTAGCACACACTTCAAATAAATAGGGAGATAAAAAGGCTAGCAAATTTATTACTCGGTTGCATACTCGTGAGTAAATTGCATACATTATGTCTAGAAACTTAGCGGCCTAATTCCACTGACATTGGCGTACTTATATTTAATTTTTTATTATTGAAATTCATTATGTGACTTTGATATGTGGTTATTTAAAACGTTGCTAATGTAGGTAGACACATACTTAGTGGTGTTATCTTCGTCACGTGTCATTAGAAATGTCGTAAGCTCCTAGTTTGCCCGTCAATCTGCATTCGTTCACTTCCAATTCATGCGACTTAAACTTATCAGATTTCGTGCCAAGAGACTAAAAAAAAATTGGAAGTAAATATCAAAAAAGTTAAAAAGCTGTTGCTACTCGGCAATAGCTTGATTGATGTACCTAACGATCGATGTTAATTACGATTAACGTTGGAAAAGCGATCAATAATCAGCATTGATCTACTTTATCGACGCATAGCTCGACGATTCATCGACTAACATGGTATCAACTTTACGGAACCTTTGATTCGCATTTGTTTTTTTATACTATTTAATTTATGGCCATATCGATGAGTCATATTGCGAAACCTGTCACCTCTCAAGCCTACGACTAATACGAGTAGCTAACCTTTTCTAATCCTTTAACCATCGACAGAAACCTTGGCATTTTAAGTCTGTTAGTTTGCTAAAATATTCTTTATGCTATAGCTTATATAGGTATGTGTAGTTAAAGTGCAGACACTCAGTAAGCGATATTTTAATAAATCACATACAAATATCTCAATGTTAGTAAGTTAGAGCATGTAAATACGGGAAAGATAACGCAACAATAATGTTATCGACTTTTGATATGGCGTAGTTATTCATTTTGGAAACATTATTCCGGCAAGCACATCTGGCTGAGTGGATACACACATTCGTGACCGTCGGCGACTTATCATATGGAGAGAAGGAAAATCTTGTTCGAGATACATGCGTCGTTTTCTATGGCTGCAGATTGTTTTGTAAATAAGAAATGCTAAGCAGGATTTTATTGACTTCTCGGCCGTCTCGTGGAGTCGTGCGAGGGATAAACATGCACATTACGTCTGAGCCGTCACACATATTCCACTACTAGGTATATGCTATTTTTTCTCAATCTCTTTTAGTATCATGTAGTAAAATTACCCCAATATAGAAGATTACTCGCGCGTTTGTTGAGGGTTATTGCCTTCGTATATTTCATTTGTTTCTTCGACAAAAATAATATGATTTCTAGAGATATGCGCATCTGTTCGCTCGGTCGCTTTTTATTTATGAATCGCGTTGTCGTCTAACCTTGCACACGTTAGACTAACGCAGACTGATCACGTTCATCTATTATCTATTATTACAAATGAATTAAAGATGCTTATATGTAATTATTTATTTATTTATTTAAGTATTTATTTATTTATTTACACACACAACTGTCCTTACACTTTTTATAAAATAATACGTAACGCAAATATTATTATAATTGTAAATATAATTATATCTCTCAATATAATTATGTGGGGTCGAAAAGTGTGTCGACTGACATATCTTTTGACCGCCACACAGTGGTCATATCACGGCATCAGAAAATTGTGTCACTCACGCCCACGTGCGAAAGCGACGTGCAAATTATCAGTGATAAAAAACTTTGCAATTCAAAAAGATACAAGTGTTTTTCGATCCCTGTCGATTTTGGAAACTTGATTATTAATTTAAGAAACATATAATGTTTCATTATTTTTAATGCGGGGTAGTTACTTTTTTCATATTGAACTAGATACGAAGATCAAAACATAAAGAAAAACTGAAATGCGTAACCTACCGGAAGAGATCAGGAATCGAACCCGGTATCTCTGGATTACTGGTCCAACATGTTAACCTCTCCACCACCCTAACGCTTGATAACCTTTCGAATTTTTCCTTATGCTTTGTGTTTCTATCTTGATTCTTTTTTGCTATGGGTCAGTGGCACGGTGAATTCTTCACCAACTGGTGTTAAAAAGATTAGCATGTAGCCATATCGAGACAAGTAACCATATGTATGTATCACTTGTACAGTCAGCATAAAAAGTGGCTGAAAATTTCATTATGCAATTTGACATAAGGCACTAGTAAAATTTACAGTTACTTTTGATACTGACCGTAGGATTTTTTGATTCGATTATCGATCGATTTTAGCTCGAATATCAATAAATTGCCACTGCCAAGTCGTTTAAAATGTAAATTAATCATTTCGTTTAAGTCCGACATAAATTTTATCTTCGTAATGTCACTGTGTGTTACGTGACTGGAACATTTACAAGCATGTAGCTACAGCTAGATAAAGAGGAAGTTAATTAGAGCGTTCATATGTCACGCAATACTTAATTTAAACGTATATTAAGTTCGATGCGGGCACATGTAATTACTTTTGCATTCCGTAGCTCCTCTTACCGAGTGACAGGCGTCGTCTCGTAAAAACAATGAGTAATCACACAATGTTTTGATTCTCCAGGGGTTAAATTCGACGTTTCTAATGGCAGATAACTGAGATAAAGATAACACTATATTAGTCTCGTTAAATTAGAGTCCACTAGATTTAATGAATGATGCTTAGAAATAATAACATTTCATAAATGAAACAATTGGTCAATGAATGAATTAATCAATTTTTTAGGAAAAAAATAATATCACGTTTACATGGTAATAATTTGATATCTAAAACTACATATATAAATATATTATTTTCACATATCGTCGGGGATAGTGCAATGCCGCGTAAGTAACAAGTGTAGATACGAATCAATATTCAAATAAACGCTAAGTATTCATATTCATATTCATATTCTTTATTGCATACCATGGTAATTACAAGAGATCTTTAAAAATATACATATGTATCACATGGACCCTGTAAGGGTATTGCAAAATCTTAAAACTAAGCCTGCTTAAGCAGACATCTAAGTGTGTACAAAAAATCTATTTAAAATTAACACAGCCGCTGTTAACTAAAATCTAATGAAAGTTAACTAAAATTACAGAAAATAACAAATGATACATAACATAAATTACTCAAACAGTTCTTGCACTGTGTAAAAACATTTTTGTGCTAAGAATGACTTTAACTTTTTGGCATACGTTTTGTCACTTGCTTCTTTTTTAATATGGTCCGGGATGTGATTATAATATTTAACTGCTGCATAACATGGGCTACTTCTGAAAAGTTCTATTGTTGGTACGGGTAATGTAAGTTTATATTCGAATCTCTTGTTTTGCTGTTTTTTGAACATGTGTATATTTTTACGCACAAACATACATAATTCGTAAATATATAGACATGGTAGCGTAAGGATATCATGCTCCATAAAATGCGGTTTGCAACTTTCTCTATTTGGTATACCCACTAATATACGCATACACTTTTTTTGCATCACGAATAATTCGTGTGCATTAGTGCTGTTGCCCCACATAGTAATCCCATACCGTAACCACGAATGTGCATAGGCGTAATAGGCTGATAGTGCTGTGGAGAAGTTCGTAGTTTTACGTAATGTAAATAGGGCATACAAGAATCTAGATATTTTAGTCTTAATATTTGAAATGTGGTTTTTCCAATTCATGTGTGTATCGAGTGTAATACCTAGAAGTGTAAAATATCCTGCTTCGTCAATTTTCTTGTTATGAAGTGTTAACTCTAATTTTAGTGATGGTTTTTGAAACGGGTGAAACTGTATTAGTCTTGTTTTATCAGTATTTAATAAGAGGTTATGGTCGGACAACCAGTTGTTTATTTGGTTTATTGTATTAGCTAACATATTATTGTAGTTTTCGTTTTTATTAAATTCAAATAGAACAGAAACATCATCAGCAAATAAGGTACATTTTTCATTAATTTCTTGCGGAAGATCGTTTATATATAATAAGAACAATAAGCATCCAAGAACACTTCCTTGTGGAATTGAACCTCTTACTTCCAAAGTATCGGAGCTAACCATCTCCAGTTCATTTGATACTGGATTTAGGTATTCGACCTGGACGAGTTGCATACGACGATCAAGGTAAGATTTAAACCAGTCGTGTACAACGCCTCTAATACCCGATCCATAAAGTTTATTTAGCAGAACTTTGTGTGAAACTTTATCATATGCTTTAGTGAGGTCGAGGAGTAAGCCTACTGCGTAGCGCTTGTTATTCATAGCTGTCAGAATCTCTTGTGTAAAATTACTTACAGCTAGAGCAGTAGACCTATTCTTCCGAAAACCATATTGACTATTATCTAAGACGTTATTTTTTTCGAGAAATTTATAGACACGGTTGCACATGCATTTTTCGAAAACTTTTGATATGGCGGGTAATAGTGCTATAGGTCGATAGTTATTGGAATCAAGAGTGTTACCTTTTTTATGTATAGGTTTTATAATTGCATTCTTAAGTTGCTGAGGGAACGTACCTTCATTAAATGATTCGTTTATGAGCATGCATAATGGAAGTGTCAGTTCACTTGCACAAAATCTTAGCAATGTAGGCGGGATTCCATCTATTCCGGCACTACGTGTATTTTTAAGGCCTCGTATAATCTTAAATACCTCCAGCTCTGTAACTGGGTGTAGAAACAGGGAGCTAGCAAGTGGCTCGCGCACAGGACGACCACACAGGACAGTAGGGTTGTCACCCTCTTGTCTTGATACTTGCTGACCATCATAAACCGAAGTAAAAAAATTGTTAAATGTATTTGCAATATGTTTAGGGTCTTCTGTGACGTAGTTTTGAGGTATTATATTCAATTTTAGGTTTTTCCGTACTTTATTTTTATTTTTTAAATTATTTATTATTTTCCACATAGTAACGGTTTTGTTATTAGATTTCTTCAGTATTTTATTGAATTGAGAACTGTACATTGCACTATCCCCGACGATATCTAAAATATAAAAAAGAAATAAAAAAAACCTACCGCTGTTAGTTATGAAGATGGGAAATAGGGTATACAGAAAAACTTCGAAACCGAACACGAGTTTAGTATTAGTCAAACACGCTTTGCCGAGTTTGAATTAGCCAATTCTAATTCTAAAACAAACGAGCGTCGTAAATTAGCCACGAGTCGTTTGATAAAGCTATTATTTAGAATTGACGATTCTGAAAACGCCGACGTAGAGCTGAAAAAGAGTATTGTTTCAGGTAGTGAGGGTGTCATTCGGAGACGAGAACAGCTGAGCTAGAGCAACTTGCCGCGTCTTCGTTCGCGCAACTCAACGTCATCCGTCTTGCTCCCGCGGTATTGAAAGGAAAGAGACAGACAGTACTAGTTGCTTGGCAAAGAGTCTCGTGTCATGGTTGTGCCAAGACCGGCCCGATGCGCGCCGCGAGTCGCTTTCCGAGACGAGTCCAGCACAACTATGCTACCCGTCATACTCTCACAGTACAGCATAGAAAGAGATAGGTAATTTCTCGCACGAGAAAGAGTCGCGTGTCACAGTTGTGCTAGAGGGGCAGCGCGCATATTCTATATTCGGGCAAAATCTGCGCGCCTTCGTAGTTCGTAGTTCGAGTCGCCACGCCGCACGACCAATTGCGTTGCATTTTACACAAACAATACGGCCTCAGCAGTGCGGCCGTTCACACAAACGAGTCATAGATAATAGAACACTCAACGAACTTTCACTTTTTGAGCGCCGCAACAATTACAATAATTGCTCGCGTGAATTTGTCAATAATAATTCTCTACTCTAGAGAGAGCCATTTTAATCCTAGGATCAGAAGAGTACCTAAGCTATCGGTATTTGTACTATGTTTGTATCTATACATTATCCATTATTTGCCGCAATTAATATCTGCGTACTCTCTAAGAGCTCTTAATGGATCGCTCCATCCTTCCTTTACAAAGAAAATTACCAACAATTTTGATTTTACTACAAAGAACAGTTAGCCCTTGTCCGCACCAAGTGCACTATCAAAACCGAAATATCCGACGTTAAACTTTTATAGGTTCTGATCGGCGCTTAATTTTATAGCCAAAACATAGTAGCGACCAAACGGCTGGTAAGTTACAATTTAATGAAATAATTTCGCGATTTAAGAGAAAGTACTTGGAGTCGCGCCAAGACACATGTCTCGGTGTCACTATAACATCAAGAATGCAGCGAATAATGTTTACTCACTATACGTTTGACATAATTTAACATGAATGTCGTAAAACTATTAGTAACTGGTCCGTCTTGATTTTTGTACTAAGGACGTAATTATAACTCGTGTGGTCTGTAGCAGGAGCTATAAATTAAAGTATTGATTTTACTCTTTAAACAACTCTCTGAACAAAATTTGTTTCACCAATTTAAAAAAAAAGTTTTCAGGTATTCATTATTTCTAAGGCAGTACGCCCAACATTGACATTGCACTGGATGACACTATTTTTCGCAGTATTTTATAATATTTTGCTCCTTTGATTAAACGATAATAATACAAGCTATTTTAAAAGTAGCTATATGGAATGTTGCTTAGTTTAATGAGTAGAGAATCTGTATTTTTACTTATTGCTCCTATTACAGGCAACACCAGGTATTTATTTATAGAGCGTTTTACTGGAGCCAAATTGATGATTATATTACTTGACAGTATTATGAATACTTTAGCGCATGTAAGAAAAAAAAAAGATAACATTGATACCTTATCAATACTATTTTAAGTGCAGATGACCTGTGTTTCGTGGCGGACTCCCCAAAAAGTCTACAAGAGCCTATGTCGAAACTAAATAAGTCGTGTCAGCGGTTTGGCCTTAAAATCAAGAAAACCGAAGTAATGGGGGTGGAGACATTGACGCCACTTGACATACGGCTTGATGTTGACTCGCTTAGGCAGGTAGATAGGTTCTGATATCTGGGGAGCACTGTAACTGCTAAGTGCCACCTTGACGACGAAATAAACAGCAGGATCGGAGCGGCTGCTGCTGCCTTCGGGAAACTTCGCGTCAAGGTGTTTCGCTCACATGACATAAAGCTCCCGACTAAGGTCTCTGTGTACATGGCAATCGTTTTGCCCAATCTCCTGTATGCCTCGGAAACATGGTGCCTCTATCGCAGACATATTCGCACATTGGATAGGTTTCATCTAAAATACCGCCGTGACATTATGAACATCTCCTGGCCGGACCGTGTTCGGAACACGGAAGTTCTGCGACGTGCTAATGTCAACGGAATTGAAGCCTATTTAATGAGGTGGCAGCTGCGGTGGTCTGGCCATGTCTCCCGAATGTCAGAAGAAAGAGTGGCTAACCGCATCTTTTACTCAGAGTTGCAGGAAGGCAAGCGGAAGCAAGGCGGCCAATTCCTGCGGTTCAAAAAAATGTGCTGAAGCGCCACATGCGAAGATGTGACATCGAACCTTCGCGCTGGGAGATTTTGGCCCAAGATTGACCTAACTGGAGGCACACAGTGCAAGGTAAAAGTGCAAGCCTTCGAAGGAAAAAGACGAAAAGAACTCGACGCTAAGCGCGACGAGTTGAAGACCCGACCACCTGTGGTCATCAATTATAATTTCGTCGGAGGGGTGCTGACTTGCAGCATTTGTGGCCGTACATTTGCAGCAAAAATTGGCTATGTCAGTCACCTTAGAGCACACGAACGACGCTCTGACTAGCTGGTGTGTCGAGTCGCCGTAGCCGAAATCGGCTAGGATTGGATAATACTATTTTAAGTAGTTGAAAAAAAGCCGGTCAAGCGCGAGTCAGAGTCGCACACCGAGGCAAACAATGAAAGCACTTAAAATTGCTCTAATGAAAAGAGAAACTGGATTGTGGGACAAACTCACCTTGACATGAGTAAACTATTGTCTTCATACATCGACATAGGTCGGGGTTACTTAACCAACTGCAAATAAATTTGGAACGACAAAAATATATTTATAATGTAACTACAAATATAAAGCTTTTGGAGTTTTTTATTTACTAGTTTTACGTGATGTTGCCTCTTACCCAACTTCATGATTCTAGGTCAGCATGAATAACCTTATAGGTTTTGATGTTCTTGCGAGAACACATACAACGTTTATACGCTCGTATCTTTTGATTGAGTTGACTTAGAAGTTTGGTTTTTTCACTGCTCTAAGAAATTGCAGTCCAAAGTACATATCTATTTTTATAAATTAATTTCATCGCTCATGAGGAAAAGGGTTTACCAGGCGGACTGAGGGACAGACGGACAACAAAGTGATGATAGTTTCGTTTTTGCCGACTGAGGTAAAGATAGTTCTGTACCGGAATTATTGCCGTGATATGGTTGAATTTGCTTTATGCGTTAGCTATTAGTTGGCAACATAGTTATACGCTTGCTGGGTGTCCTTCTTGGCCAGTCTGACTAACAGTCTACTCTAGTTAATGTTGTAGAAAATATAACTTTTATGAGCTAATAACTATATTTTATTGTAAAATAACGGTCTCAGTTCGATGTACATCCGCTTACTACAATTACTACAAAACTAAAGTGATAATAGTAAATATAAGTATTAGTTTTATAGTCTATAGGGTGAGTAAATTTGCATATTATTGTTAGTCTTTATTGCTTCAATTTAATAACCGCACAACACACTAGACCCCTTTATTTGCCTTTATTGGCGCAACTTGGGCAATATAACGAATATTTAAACTTATTAATGCCATAAGATGCCCCACAAAATGAGGACGGAAGCAGTGCCATTTCATTTTCTCAGTTTGGCCTAGTAGAGTGAAGTAATTCATGTTAACACTCCGAAAAATGCGTTTTACTGCTGTATTTGAAAACTAGCTGAAAATAACAAACTAATTTTGACATTAATAGTAGGAAATAGGTTATTAATGTTATCTTCTATATCGATATACAGGAATAGAAAATATAAACCAATAGTTTATATTTTCTATTCCTGTATATCGATATAGAAGCTCTGTATCAATATTCATAAACGAATAATAAATGTGGTAATTCCACAAAATAAAATAGAATTAGCAAAGTCTGTCAAACATTGACCACAGTGCCCTAAAGGTATATAGTTGAATGCACTTAGCGTTTAAAAACAAAAAGTTTCACAGAGTGCGCTATAGCAATTCTGCTATACATAAGCATTATATTCATGTAAAATGTTTAATTTCATGCGATGTGCGGAACATCGCCGTAGCTCAGGGGCTAGAACACTACTCCGGATAAGTAGAGGTCGTGGTTTCGATACAGAGCTCGAGCTAGATTCACAGCTCTTAATACAAAGGTGAAAAAAAAAATGATTTAAAACATCGGGTTCCAATTCGCTACTTATTGTTTAAGTCCGTTGGGCACCACGTTTTCGGTATTCGATCTTGAGTGTTATTAGGTACACTGTAAGCGTCGAGGCTCGACAATCCGCCGTTTACGAAAGTTTCTAGAGGCGACGGCAAATATTTGTTTAGGCATAGAAATTGTTCCCCTCTCGAGAGCGATAGCATTGAAACAGGGATTACATTTCGACTTTGTCGAGAATGTTTGTCACGACGTTTTTATTAAAAAATATAAGGATTCTTTTGAAAGATACGTAGTAGTACCTAACACAGCTCATTCTAAATAGACTACAATTCTTATAAAAATAGGAAGATTTGCTAAAAGAAAACGGAACGTTATTGAGGCATTTATAGTTACCAACTCTATCTAGACCTAGTATATCTATCTAGATTTTATTCATCATATCGTCATTATCGTATCGACGTCCACTGCTGGACAAAGGCCTCCTCCAAAGTCCAAAGTTCTCCACAACGATCGGTCGCGTGCCGCCCTCATCCAATTGCTTCTTGCGGTCCTAACCTATTAAACGAAGAAATACAATCAGTTATATTAAGTATGGGGAAAAAAAGAATCTTAACCGAATCTGTGGTTTATCAATGAAAAACAGCGTTCTCTAATGCTTAATAATAAAACATCAAGTCTCAAATCCCTAAGCACCCATGTCGTTGCTGGTTATCCAGTTCACGCACGTTATATTTATGAGTCTTTTCCGCGATTGAATTACGGTGCAACGCAACATAAAATCGTTTGGAAGCCATATTTAGTCGTGGACAATATAAGTAGTCGCTCAGGTCAGCGAAGCGAACGAGGAACTTTAGGTGTCAGCCATTTTACTACAGCTAACGTTCAGTTTCAGCTATACAATTAACAAGGGTCGGCGGCATAGGTAAAACATGCTAGTTTTATCATTATTGCCCATCTAAATTAAAATTAAATAAATAAATATCGGACAACCCCACACAAATCGACCTAGTCCCAAATTAAGCTAAAGAAGAAGGCTTGTGTTATGGGTACTAGACGACGATATACGTACTTATATAGATAAATATATACTTAAATACATAGAACAACCATGACCCAAGCACAAATATTCGAGTTCATCACACAAATATTTGCCCTGGATTCGAACCCGGGACCGCCGGCTCAGTAGGCAGGTGTCTACAAACCGAGCCAAACGCGTCGTCAAAACTAGAACTAACAATTGACAAGTGTTAATGAAAACTAAACATTACTGAAGCATTTTTAGATACTTGTATATTAACATGATTTTTTTATTAGGTACCTAATACTTAAGGAAATACAATCGGTTATTGATTAGTTGGGGAAAACAAACAGTCTTAACAAGTAATAGACGTAGGTATTGCTCTAATTCAAAGTTAAACTGTTTTTTGGGGCATAAACTTAATTTTTCCGCTGGTAAACTGTAGTTTCGATACATCGACATTGTTCGCGGTTGGTTTACTAACTGTAAATAAGTTTGTAATCACAAAAATATGCTCGAACATACTTTTCATTATAATACGAATACATAATCTGGTAAAGTACGAATAAAATAACTTCTAGTTTTCAATTTGATTTAAAACCACATGACAGTCGTAATTTTTCAGTGCTTTGTTTTGATTGTTTTAATTGCTCTATCACATTGTCATGATAATAATGTAGATGAGCGCGATCTCGCCAACAAACTGTCTTAGCAGTTTGGCGAGTTAATTACAGTTGCATGCAGTTATGTGTAGTGTACACCTTATTTTGGAAAAAAAAACATAATCCAGTGCAAATCCTATTATAAAACGACAAATAATAATGTATGATGCGGCTATGCCCTAAGCCCACTAAGGATTTCGAAGCAAATAAGTAAAAACACATTTTCAATTTAAAAAAAAACACAGTAACCTCGGTAGCCTATTCCGTCTCACATTAACAGGACTTTTAGACGCTTACTACGTATGTCTGTAGTCTCAGAACAATAAAGCCTTGATAAGACGCGTAGATTTTCCTCTTCAGCACGAGTGATATGCGACGTAGGGGTCAGTGCAATGTGAGTACAAGCTGCCCATTCATGTAGAATATTTTGCTGTCGCTCGATAGACTTGCTACCCACACGCACACAACGCATGTCAGCAGTGGGTCATTCTATAATAACTCGTATCCCTCACTTTGTTTTTCAGAATTTAGAAATGTTAATTTCTCTTCTTGGCATGCCGAACATGACTTTTTTCTATCTCATGATTATGAATACTGAAAAAGTGGGTGAACTTACATTTTTGTTATAGAATAGCCCCGGTAATGATTGCGGTACCTACATAGCAACATGTACCTGCGACGCATTTCTTGACGTCTTCTATGAGATTTCTTGCTTCAATCTTATCTTGGACATGATTTTAAAGTTTCAACGCAAAAAGACTCGTGTTTATCTTTAGTATCAAGTTCTCAAATGCGTGGACTGATTTGATTATTTGATAAAATTTGAGAAAAGAAGTGGGTCATTTATTAAATATACGATTAAAGTGACAGTCCAAGTTTAGTATTTTTTCTCTCTAGTTTGGGTCGGTAAACTAACATCCATCCAACCCAGCTAGCGCGTTTTAGTGTTGGTTAGGTACAAAAAAATTCTTGGGTAAACTGTTATCGCTGTAGTCAATGAAAGTATAAATCTGTTTACTAAGCCTAATGGAACTAAATCTTAATGATAATAACCTAAGGTTAGCTACGTGTCTACTTTATCAGACATATAATAATTGACTTTATGCATAATTATATGTGTTGTATACGTAGTAGATATACATGTATGAAACGACCTTAGCGAGTCGTACCCCTCTGCGCCCGCGCCCTTCGCAATGAGCGTCTAGCGTAGGGTAGCCAACATTTGCGGTTAAATTGCGGGACAAGGCTATAACATGGGACACCTTCACCCGGCCAATGTATTAAAAGGCTTGAAAAGAAAAAAAGGGAAGAACAGCTGAAGAAAGGGGGCAGGGTAGTGTCACAGGTGTTCGCGCGTCACGGAAAAATTGCAACTGAACGTACGTTTCAGCGCTTATACTTAATCTAGTTTAGCTTGAAAATAGGACGATCAGCGTCCCACGCGGACTCTTTGCGGGACGTTTGCTCTAGGGCTTCAGAAACAGGACGAGTTGACAACCCTAATCGTGCGCACGACCTCCGTCAGTGCCCGCGAATGCAGTGCCCCGCGATAGCCCGCTGCACTAATCCACTTACGCCACCCGGTACCCGGCCAGATCAAGGCAACTGTGTGTCACGTCATTGAACTTCATTACGTAACACATGTTTACGCGAACCTAATGGCTCCCCGAGAATGCTACGACCGTAGAAAACGTCGCTCCAAAACGATCGCATTCAATCTTAACGAACGCTCAGCGTTTACGTCAAGTTTATTTCAGTTCTAATCCATAACGTCTGTTAAGGAAACCCTAACAAGCAGTAATTTTTGTCATTCGTGCCTCAGTATTTTATTGTTAAGAGTTTAGCGGTTCTATGGTTAGTTGGCACGTGCATGCGGACGTATGCAGAAATAAAAAACGATACTCTTGAGTCCATTCACTCCGCGCTGACATTTGTATAGCGCACGGTGCGTGCCAATGTTTATAGGAATTAAAACTTCGACAGAAACTGCAACGTGAACACATCTAAAACAATTTCGACATGCTGAGCTTGAATAATAGAGTGGAATGCCCGAGTCAATTAAACTTATCATTGTGCGTAAAAATCTGCAAAAACGCAATGAGCAGGAATTTTGTACTAAACGAAATACTTGTATTTATTAGATCCAAGCCCAAGCAATATGTAATGGGAACTCTAAAGCTAGCCATTGAAATATCTCTAACATTTCGTATCTATTATTAAAGTGTGAAGAGAGTCGGCCCGCTTCAAAAATAGCTGTTTGTATGACACTGTAAATCTCGGTTACGACTAAAGTTAGACCGTAAATCATTAGTCCATGACGCTGACTGAATGTTATTATATTACACACTCTAATGACACACGAAATTTGTCATAAATGCAATTAAACACAAATGCATTTGACATTAATACGTTTGATATAAACTGAACGATGTAGATTGAAAATACCGACTCGGTGTCGATTCAGTACGGGTTCTACACCGTACCTAAATCCATATTTGATTTGCGTGTGATATACGATTATGACATCTTTTAAACTGCATAATCTAGGTATACACGTTCTCCTTTCTTTATTAACCACTAACGAGCGGTCTGACGCAGAACGAAGTTCAGTGAAAAAAAAATGCATTTTCTGCCAATTACAAGCGGCGTTCCGTCCGCGGGATAGTAGTCGGCTTTGCATTCAATATATTGTTGTCATTAATATGCTAATAAAGCCACGGAACCAAGAATTATCGAAAAACGAGACCCCTCTAGCTACTAAGATAGGCACCTGGTACAGAATACCATTTACTCACACAACGAGTTACATGCAGTGCGATGCAATGCAGATACGTGTAAACATGCCTTTATCACAATCCGATAATCTAGTTACTGGTTATTTAACCATAAATCATTCAGCATCTATTTCCGTTCGCGAACCATAAATGCAACACATGAACGTAAAGTAAATGGTACATATTAATATATTATGCTTGGGTAAACACACATTTCACCAGTAGCGGGACGAGTGTTTAGCGTTAACTTAATTTAATAGAAGTAGGGATCGCGTAATGATATAAATCGCGAACGCAGCGAGCTACTAACAGCTAGTTTCCAATGAATGGGTCAGTAATCATCTGCATTCGAGGCCATTATCTCAATTGGCGAACGCTCAATGAGCGGACCGCGGCTGCGCCGGACGCCGCGCCCGCGCCGCTTGCGATGCGTTGCCCTTACAATGCTTGTTTGTTTGACTCACAATGTGCTTTAAGCGATTCTATACGCGCCCGACGTCCTCACTGAAACGGTTCCAAGGTGAACCGACAGCGCCATCACGTTTTACTAGTGACAACCTACATAACTTTTTACGCATTGTGATATTTATTGACTAACTTAATTTATATGCGGACGTGGATATAGAATGTACATTAATGATTATCATCTTTTACAGGTGAACTTACATTAATGTTAGATAAATGGTAATATTGCTGATGAGTGATGACAAATATTATAATTCACTTTACTTCTATACAACCTATTCCATTGTAGTCTATAATCGAGTACTTCTTGTTTACCTTCACTATTGTCCTAGCCTATTTATTGTATCTACAAGTACTGCAGTCGAGCAATATTAAATTACTACTTACTTACTCAGTAAATTGCTATTATTGTGTGTTAGAAAACTGTATTTATTTTTAGAGAAGAATTATTGTGTTTTAGTTTATAGAATCAGTTAATAGTACCTACCGGTTAGCGGATACTAGTATATATATTTTGTTATTTGGAATCAAGTAGATTATTGTGTCAGTTTTTGTTCCAACAAAATATCTCGAAAAGCAGAGTATTTATTTCACGTTAGTACTTTGCCCTAATGCAAAAGCAATCCCCGATATCCAAGGCCCAGCAGTAACGATCAGCATGTTAGACTAAGACACACCCGTACACGGAGTATCTTTGAGACCAGTAAAGCCCTATGTATAAGAACAACCATTGTAATTAGAATAACTTACACGTTAGATTCACGGAGAAAATATTTTCCCCAGGGTTACGCAAGCGGTAATTGTGGTGGAGCACCTTAGTTGCCATCCTCCGAAGTTTGGTAAGTGAGGCACTCCATTAATACAGTCTGCCCGCCGTGATTCCGGAGAGAAATATTTTGTCGATTGTACCGCTGATGCCCTGTCACAAGCTTCTTGACACCAACGGTGCGGAACACGCATAAATAGATCTTTCCCGGGAACCGCCGGACGCATTCTTACACAGTAGAAGTAGCGCTTGAGTACGGAGCTTAGTAGATACTCTTAGAGAGCGTCTAACAGTCTATGTCACGCTATGCATGATTTACGATAAGAGCACGATTATTATTGTTGTTTAGTTTATGTACTTATTGTGCTGTATTTTGGTGTTTATTGCACATTTTTTATGTATTTCGTACGTCTAGTTTTGTTTCTTAAATATAAATGTATTTCAGACTGTGGTACTTTCAAGAAGTCGTTTGGAATCCAATGTTAAGTTATGACTTTAAAATATGCCGGTGTTATTGGTGCTGGGAAGCTATCAGAACCTAATCGGCGCAGGCCCAGGCTAGGTTTGAGCCAGTGAACCTGACGCCGAGCCAACTGAACCGTGTAATAGAAGTCTGCAAGTTCGGCCCACCGCCGCTTGCGTCTCTCCGTATGGTAATACTTCCATTTGAACAAGTGGATTCTTAATACCTTCGATTTCGTTACTGGATAGGTGCGAGTTAGTCTGAAAGTTAATATTTTTTACAAAGGAGAAAAAAGTTATATGAAGAAAATTGTATAGGGACGCTATTTCTTTTAACTAGCGTTTAAAGCGTGCGCGCCTGGATGGCACAAGTGATACCTTATTTCTTTAAAGTAGTTTAAGGATATACTTGACATTTCTAATGATATATGTTCGAATATCACCTCGACTATGTGATCTACTAGTTGACGTCTGAAGGTCATTTCATTACCTACAAACGTCAATTTGTCAATTTGTCTTAACGTAGTTTGAATAGCATATATAAAAATACATTTGGCTATATTGCCCAAATGGCTATGTTTAGTTAGGAACCATAGGATTTTTTTATTACAGTACTTTTATCTCACGAGCGCGGGTGAGCCATGTTTGTGTGAGTAGAGTACCTACATGCACATTGGCTCTGTGTGGGTGAGCTCGGAAGCGCTCAGTGCCGGCTCACCCACACAGAGCCAATGTGCATGTACATCTACTCACACAAATATGGCTCACCCGCGCTCGTGAGATAAAAGTACTGTAATGTGAATGTACCTACTTAATTAATTAAAAAAAATCCTATGGTTTGCTCATTATTGACACGCATAGCTAATACACATAGGTTTCAAACTTAGCCCCTGTTTTCGCGTCAAGGGTTAAAAACGTCAGCACTCGCGTTTAACCAACAAACTAAAAGTTCAGCGTGCAGCAAAAGTCTAGCTCCTAGCGATGAGCCATGACAACGCTTCGGCCATTTAATTTTACTCTCCCTTCAATCGGTCAATGCTAAACATATCATGTCAACTGTATCGCATGTATCATTCCAAATGGAATAGATATTCATTTGTATCTCTCTCTCTGGAGTCGGTCCCTCATGTCTGAGGAACGTGGTCAGCTTCAGGGTTGCATCTGGCGCGGATGACCTCCACCGGTTTCTGTCCAGCGCGTCTCTTACAACCGAGTAGAATTTTTAAGTCGATGAGTCTTTTAGTTGATCGGTCCATCTTGTTGGTGACAACAATCCTTTGTGTCAATTATAGGTATACAAAAAAAGAACTAACACTCAAATTTAGCGTCAAAACGTCACAGCTGGATAGACACGCGTAGGTCATAAATCATAGGTTGTAAACCCTCTGTTTTCGCGTCACGGGTTATCGCTTTTAACTAACAAAGTAAAAAAAGTCCAACTTTACTTTAGCGACTAGCTTCGTACAGTCGAATCGTATTTATATGCAGAGGACACGGCGCAGACGGCACGGCCTTAATCGGATTACGTGTAACAAAATGCTGCTCCTAAAGCCACTCGCTACCGCTCGTAGTTCTCTACTGAGCTACAGATGTGCTATATGTTTAGCTTATCGACGTGATCGAACGGTTACGAACGCGCACCGTTTTTAGCGAACAAATATGGGCGGAATCCAGACCTAGGCTGCACACCTAGAGCCAGTCGCCAACTCTGGTAGTTTGTGCTCTTAACAGAGAATTTTACAGAAGGACGGTTCTCTCCTTTGATCACCGCAAGAGACTTCTTAAAACTGTTTTGTTTGTTGTTTGTGAAAAAAACGATGTAATTAGCTGCAGGAACGTGACTGCTCGATACTTGCGACTGGCGACGAATAAAAAATAAAAATAAAATGTTTAGCGAAGGCAGTAAATGGAGCAGTGACAGCTTGGCATAACTGAGGAACGTGAGAAAAGATATTTATCCTAAACCACTGAGTCCAGTGTGAGGGAGACGGCGTGATGTGAACTCGCTGCCAGTTATGCTAGACCGACTAGCGGCATATGTATCGATGGCGACATCGAATGAGTTCGCCTCACATGATCGCTCGTAAATCCTGACGTCGAGAATTAACACAGTGGTTAAAGTACTTTATGAATGCCTGAATAAGCTATAAAATACTAACGAACCGGTGAAAATAAGTACGTATAATTTAAAAATAAATACGTAACTTTGGCGATTATTTCGCATGAAAAGGCTTAATTTGCATAAGACGCAGCGTTCAGGGCTGCCACACTTCTGTCTTCCATCTTTGTTCGGGCAAAGTCGGTGCGAGTTCGTAGCCACTCTTAGAGCCACGCACACGTCAGTCGGCTGCGTAGCACGCCATGGTCGTATGGCGTGCTATGTTGCATTTTACACAATAAACCAAAAATACATGTTAAAAACGAAATGGGGGTAGTTCGAAAAACTCACGCGTCTTGAAAAAGTTTATACCCGTTCGTTCGGATTTCGTTCAGAAACCACGGCAGTGACGAGGCAGTTGAAACGTCGGAAACCTACCAACACAAGATAATGAAATAATTTTCTTAGTGTGATAAAAGACCTGCTTAACTAAGTTAGTTCTTCTTCAAAATTAAAGCATAGCTCTCAATTTACATTATGTACTATGGGCTCAATTATGAATGAATGCATTCATAAAGGGGTCACATAATCTGCAGCTCACTGTACCTAATATGCAAATAGAGTCAAACCACGCTAACTCTTGCAATCAAATGAACTGTCAAACCATATAATTCGGTGAATAGAAACTAAAGTACTATGTGTGACCTTACAGACAGTCCGGTAGTTTTGAATTTTTTATAATATGTTGTCTAGAATGGTTAGTCAGTGTTTAAAATGCAAAATGCACAATTCCCCCCCTCCGCGCCCACCGCCATATTGAAAAAACCGGCACGTTCTTCATATTTTTGCTCATATCTTCCTTTAGGAGCATTTTAGGTAGAAGAAAGCTTTGACATTGTTATAGAGAGTTAAATTTACTACATTCTCCAAACAAAATCTGAAATGTAAATTATAGCAAATTTAATTCTCTACAACATTGGTCAAGCACTGTTCTAGCTAAAATGCTCCTAAACGATGATATAATCCAGAAGTTTGTTTTTGAGTTGGAAATTGCGATTTTGTATGTTTTTTTTAAATGTGCATATCTCCGTAAATATCTGTCCTAGAAACAAAATATAAAATGGAGAATGTAGTAAATTTATCTCTCTATAACATTGTCAAAGCTTTCTTCTTACTAAAATGCTCCTAAAGGAAGATATGAGCAAAAATATGAAGAACGTGCCGGTTTTTTCGATATGGCGGCGGGCGCGGAGGGGGGGAATTGTGCATTTTGCATTTTAAACGCTGACTAACCATCCTAGACAACATACAAAAAATTCAAAACTACCGGACCGTTTGTAAGGTCAAACTCCTTTATTTACTGAATTAATACAAACTGACTCACTTTGTATGGTTTGACAGTTCATTTGCTTGGAAGAGCTAGCGTGGGTTGACTCTAAATCAGACAAAATCAAATTATTAAGCGTTGTATTTTAATGGATAGGTAAATATTTTACGAGATTTCTTTCAGTTGACCTCTGAGTTGCCTCTGAGCATTTCAATGAACACTGTGAGAGACATGCGATGACAGACAATGTCAACATAAATAATAGAATAATAAATGTTCGACTATTTACATATTGTTAAACCATAATTTTATTTCTAAGTATAACCGTGTGGGTAAACCTTGTGGTTAATGCTGCAATTTGTAACGTTCAATAAATAATATGACATCAAGGATAACGACATCTATGGCGTGACATAGCTACTTTTTAGCCTTTTCTTATAGGAGTTTTTTTTAATTCTTTGGGAAAGCCAGGACCCCAATTCTATATCAATTTTAATTTGATATCTCGGAGATATGTCCATAGTGGATATATATCGAGAATCAATCACCACTACGCCAACCCGGTCGCATAAAGTTTGCAACTCATTTATATGCGGCGCCATAGGCGGAAACATAACTAATCCGGATAGTAACGTTAAATGTTACTTTATGCAGCTCGAATCGTAAACATAGCGTTCGATAATATGTAGTGTGTGTAGTTAAAGACCATATACCTGAGGCATCGCTTATTTCGCGATATCTCATAGTACACTCGAATTAGCGCCCAGTCTTGGTAAATGCACGGGGCCTACCTAGCTGCCAGGTATAGATATTGAATTGATAGCAACAATTAAATAGAAAGCTTGAAACAAGGGATTCAATTCGACGTTTGAAATGAAACATATTAATATTTCCAATACTATATATCCAAGATCAGCGATGTGCCTTTACTTAATAAATACAACTTTTCAATGACACATAGATTTTGCAGTTCAAGTAGCAAAAAAAAACGATGTTATACATCGGTATACCAATGCCGAATCGAATTAAGCGCTAGGACGATATTTCAAGGTGTGGTATGTGTAGGTACTCGTATTGTGGCGTTTTGCTTGTCATCTATTGTTACAGTACTTTTATCTCACGAGCGCGGGTGAGCCATGTTTGTGTGAGTAGAGTACATGCACATTGGCTCTGTGTGGGTGAGCTCGGAAGCGCTCAGTGCCGGCTCACCCACACAGAGCCAATGTGCATGTACATGTACATGTACATCAAGTAGCAAAAAAACGATGTTATACATCGGTATACCAATGCCGAATCGAATTAAGCGCTAGGACGATATTTCAAGGTGTGGTATGTGTAGGTACTCGTATTGTGACGTTTTGCTTGTCATCTATTGTTACAGTACTTTTATCTCACGAGCGCGGGTGAGCCATGTTTGTGTGAGTAGATGTACATGCACATTGGCTCTGTGTGGGTGAGCCGGCACTGAGCGCTTCCGAGCTCACCCACACAGAGCCAATGTGCATTGTACTCTACTCACACAAACATGGCTCACCCGCGCTCGTGAGATAAAAGTACTGTACGTTTGAAACTCAATCAATCGCATTCACATCTCTCCGAGGTATCAAGAAGAGATATGTATAATACTAGAATAAATTTGCCTGGAAACCTAGTCAGCGTTTGAAAGCGAAGCCAGTTTTGGTAAGTTACGGTCCATCACGGGCTTAGTTTCGTCCATGTACGCATCTGTAACAACGTCAATGTCACAAGTAAAACGTCTCTATGATAGGTTCGTAGACACGCACACATAAAACCAAAACTGGCTTCATCTTTCGCAAATTAGAACGATATATGTTTTTATGAAGACTCGTTCTAGTCGTATTTATTCTGAGTGTATAATATCGAAGAAGTACTTAAAAGAGTGACAGAATAAAGGAATTTGTTGAACACCATAGAGAAGAGGAGAGGGAAGATGTTTGGTCATCTTACACGAAATGACGCTTTTATAAGCAATACCATCGAAGGAAAAGTTAAAGGAAAACGAGGCCAGGGAAGACTAAGAATAAGCTACATAAAACAAATAAAAGAGAAGGTAAACGACATGTCGTATAGGAAAATCAAGGAGTTAGCTATGGATAGGGATAGATGGAGACAACTACATACTACATTAGCTCCACCGATAAGAGTTTGACTCTTAAATTTATGATGATGATAATATGGAATCAGGGTTCTGGCCTCCAGCCGGCCTGTAGGTACTAACGCTGTGGCCGGTCTAATTCTTGCGCTGCCCACTTTGCGTCCGGTGCCAAATTACTTGAGGCCAGTTAGATAGTTTTTAGCGCAAAACTTCCCCGGATATACCGACTAATTGAAGTTTTAAATAGTTAGCAAATACGAACCTCAATTGTAATTGGCTGGGGAGCTCTCTGTCCTGCCAACTGTTGCGATTATGTTGGAACGATCTTGTGGTCTTAAACAATTATTAAACTTTTTTGGACGTTTTTGAGCAAGTATTGTTCAGTAATAAGAAATAAATGCAATTTGACACAATTTATTTTTAGATAATGATAGATGTTACAGGATGACTTTTTGGAACTTTTACTATGGGGCCAACTATGAAATAGCAAAAAAACTGCTGTTCCATACATTTCAGGTTATGAGTTATCAATTAACTCTAAAATAGGTGGGGTTTTTTGCCATTTCGTAGTAAGTTTTTAAAAGTTCCACAGTATGACCCTCCCCATCACATTCATGACTAAAAAAGCCATCCTGTATATAATATGACCAGGGCGACAGTGTACGTTAAGTTATCGCCAAATAACCGATGGCTCAGGTATATCATCTTTAACTGTCCTTGAAACGCGATATTTACGATTCGAGCTGCATAAAGTGATATCACACGTTACAACTCGGTCAATCTAAGTTTGCCTGATATCTATGGAGTCACATATAAATGAGGCGCAAACTTAACGCGACCGGGTTGGCAAAGTGGCGACATACTCAGTATATCGCCACTTCGGAGATCTCTCTTTGATATCAGAGGGATATAACTATAATTATGGAATTTCCGAGGCGTATCCTCTACATATTCAAATTAACGTCGGATGATCAGACATTAGCTACCTATTTAGTAAGGTAGAACGGCAGCTATTGAACTCTCGGAATGTCAAGTAAAACCGCTGTTTACTCAGTCTACTAGCGTTCCGTTGTTTACTAGTATTTTTTTCACAGAAGGAATGTTCAATAATAATCAAGTATTCATCGTAACTACTGCTACGTTTGAAAATTGTATTTCCTAACCCAACATATTGACGGCGTAATAGCATTTGCAATCCTGTAATTTATTGACAATTGAGTGTTGGCGACGAAATAAAGACAGTTTAAAACTGGCTATTATAGTTTGCTTTGCAACAATTGTATAAAGTTGTAACGTTGTTGTAATGCATAAATTTAGGCCATTGACCTTAATATTTCACTGAATATTTGAACAAGAAATCTGGAATTAAAACCAGGTCAAACCCATTTATGTGCTGTGTCGCACTGACATAGTTTGTTGCGACTGATCCGTAAAGTAGGAGTTCTGTACGAAAAATTAGAAAAATACTACTGAACAGACTGTTGGTGCGCAGGGGTGCGTAACGATGGCTATAACAACTTTTGATATAATTTCAGTCGGTATAACGCTCATTTGATATAATGATTGAATGATAAAACAACACTTAATATATCAACATTTGATATAATTATTGTTTCATATACTGATCATTTTATCGAATAACATTTAATATAACATTCTTTTAGTATAATGCATATTTCGTCTAATGAATTTATGGTATAACGTTTATTTTATCTAACGTTCAAATGGCATAACATATAGGGTATAGAGAAATAGGGGGGCGGGGGGCGGAGCCCCCACAGGGGGGCTCGGGGGGCGAAGCCCCCCGCATAAAAAAAAAACTTAAACCGAAAGTTCAAGAGAAACGTAGGTTAGGTTAGGTTAGGATAGAAAAAATAAGGAAAAAAGAGTGAAAAAAAGGAAAAAAGTGGCAAAAAAAAAAAAAAATTGATATTATACGTTTCAAGGCTCAATACCCGCTCAAACTGCTCAAACATGAAAGTTAAATTGTAATAGTCATGGTTAGGTACGACGACGAGCGAAATTATACCAAATGTTGTTATACCAAATGTTGTTATACCATATGAAATTATACCAAATGTTGTTATACCAAATGAACATTATACCATATGAAATTATACCAAATGTTGTTATACCAAATGTTGTTATACCATATGATGGTTATAGGAAATAAGTTTTATACCAAATGATAAGTATACGAAATAAAAATAGATATTTTGAAATTATACCAAACGTTTATTATATCAAATGAGTCATTATACCAAATGTTGTTATACCAAATGTTGTTATATCAAACATACTTATACCATTTATTTTTATATCGATCATTACACACCCGGTGCGCAGATTGCGTTTGGCCGCCGTTGCGACCGATCGTAGCTAATGATTTTGAATCGCGAATCGATTCGAAACTTGTCGAGCAATATATAAATAAACTCGCCGCATGTATTTTAATAATTATGTTTGAGACTCACAGGAGTTGTCCATGGACAATACTTACTTTTTAATATTCATTAATCCTTTTGTTAATCGTTCATCCAAACTCCGCCCGCGATCCAAGTCAGGTTGTCGATCCACCTTGTTGGGGGCCTTCCCACACTGCATATTCCGGTCCGTGGTTGCCACTCAAGAACCTTTCTGCCCCAACAGCCATCAGTTCTAAGACAGCAAAATGAGTGCTGCTTAATTTTTCCAAGGAAATATAAAAAAGACTTGGTAATTGAGATAAGGATACCTTGCCCGTCTTATACTATACTAGCAATCCCCAACCATTATTTATTCAGGTCAAAATATCAGCATCGAAACACTAGATTTAGCTTCGCGTCTTTTTCTTCGGAATGTTACATTTACATACATTACGCTCAGTAAAAATGTACGTGAAACAATTGTAAAAAAAATAGTTTCGTATGGCTACTAAATGTAAATATCACATAGCAGCGTCTTCAGTCCCTTCGCAGACTTAACGTTTATAACAATTGATGATAAAAAAGCATTTGCTAAATAAAAATAAAAATACAATCGGACATATAATTATTAGCAACATATATAAAGTATGAAGTACTCTACAAAGTATGAAGGTGCGACAGGGTCAAAAAACTTTAGAGCACGTTGCGTCTAGTTCTTGTCATCGTGGTAAACTAATTTAACTACGTTTTCCGTCTTGTGCAGTAAAAATCAGTTCTTGCCGGGTCTAAATAGCCCCGAAGAACCAGTAAACGACGACTAAATTAACGAACGCGCTTCCGCGGCAGGAAAGAGGCACTTAGGTCGCCGGCGTGCGTCACTACCTAGACAAGTGTTCAAGTCTAGGCCACTGCACGTTCCTATTTAGGGTCTGAGATGCTGTGTTTGTACCTTCTTCTTCTTCTTAGTCGTTTCACTCTTTACAGAGCGGTCGTGATCAACTGGTAGTACTATTAGAGGCAGATATTGTTCGCTGTATGATTTTACACCATTTCTCGCGATTCACAGACATTCTGGTGCACTCAATGCAAAGGTCCGCCCACAGCCGATTTGATCTGGTCGGTCCATCGCATCACATGGGTGATCTTCCACGTGATCTGGTTCCCTCCAGTTTGCCCTGGACAACGAGACGCTCTATGGAGTTATTGTTTCGCCTTGAAACGTAGCCGAAACATTTGAGAATACGTGACTGGACCAAAGCGGACAGATGCTGCTTGACGGGGAGTTCTTCACGGATGGAGACATTGGTCCGAAATTCTGTCCATGATATTCCCAGCATTCGTCTCCAACACCACATTTCTAAAGCATCTATCTTTATCTTCTCAATGTGTCGAAGCGTCCACGTCTCTGCAGCTTAATATAAAAATATGGGGAATATAAGGGTTTGCACGAGCCGGATTTTCGTGGTCCTTGTGCTGTGTTTGTACCTATAGTCAACTAATTTGCTCTAAGGCTAGGGCTAGATCGGCTCACTTAGCGTCAAAGCCATAGCGCCTTCTGCCATTGTTCGGGTAAAATTGGTAGACATCTAGTAGACGATAGTTCATCCTAGGCCGCTGCGCGGTTCTACATGGCTACATCACGTCTAGCATAACTGTGACACGCTACTCTTTCTCGCGCGAGAAATATGACCTATCTCTTTCTACGCTGTACTGTAAGAGAGTGACGGGCGATGCCATGTAGCGCGACGAGTCGCGAAGCGTAGTTGTGCTAAATAGACGGGCAGGCTACCAATTTGCTCTTAGTTATGTATGTAAAGTGTGGGCATATGATGGCTGTGTTTATCTCGCGATAAATAAAAAAAAAAACCGGCCAAGTGCGAGTCTGACTCGCGCACCGAGGGTTCCGTACAAACTTTCACTTATCGCATCTTAATTGGCCTGGTTGTGTTAAGTTAAGTGACGAATTAATATTTCACGTTAGACACGACCTTCAGCAATGAAGATGCCGACTAAGAAGTGTTAAGTTTGCATCTGAAGTGTATGGCGCCGCATACAAACGAGATGCAAACTTAACGCAACCGAGTTCTCCAAATATGATGTTTGAAAAGGACTATATTTTTTATGATTTTATTAAAAATGTATAGTTTCAGATTTTTATAAGTATTTGTAGTAGGTATGTGACAATATTACTTGCCAAATTTTATAGTTCTAGGTCATCGGGAAGTACCCTACCATTTTGATTCCCTTGACAATGTCGAAATGTACGTTTTTTGACATAAACGGCCGTATCTGTTTTAGGGTTCCGTAGTCAACTAGGAACCCTTATAGTTTCGCCATGTCCGTCTGTCCGTCTGTCCGTCCGTCCGCGGCTTAGCTCCCCCCTCTAACTTTTCAACCACGGGTCAAAAAAATATGGATAAATTCATGAAAATTAAGCCTTATAAGTACTTTCAATGAAAACTATATTGAACAAAATCAGTCTATCCGTTTTTGAGTTATCGCAAAATTTCATAATTTTCTTTAAAAGGACGTAAGTTGACTTCCAGAAGGTAATAAGTAATTACAGTTACTTTGGCGTATACGACCTTTTTACAGAACTTGAAATCTTTCTCGTAACTTAAACCTCGGGCTTAAAACCGCTGTGTTAAGCCCGTCTATTGTTAAGGATGAGCAACTACGGAACCCTACACTGAGCGAGGCCCGACATGCTTTTGGCCGGTTTTTCATGTTAACGTAGAAGTTTGATTTTTTTCAGAGCTTCAAAGGACCGTAGACTTAAGTATAATTATGGTTTAAATTTCAACTCGATACCTCCACGCGTTCTCGAGATAAACGGTCTCGACAGACAGACAGACGAGACGGACGGACAACAAAGTGATCATATAAGGGTTCCGTTTTTTCCTATTGAGGTAAATTTCCCTAAAATACAATGCATCCATAGGCTGACCAAGCGCCGTGAATCGTGGCTCCGCACCACCCATCAAGCTACTCGGATCCGCCTTTTTGATCTTGTTTGGACAAAATCAGCGCGCGTTCGCACCCAGTCGTAGCCACTACGGCACACGCTCGACAAAAAAAGAACTTCGTATTGTTTAATAATTCATAGCATGGTCAGGATTTTTTTAGTCAACCCAATCGCGATATATTTATTAACACTCTCAATTGATGTCAAATACTTTCCATCCATTAAATGGGTGAAGATCGTTTCTAATACTATTATAATCCTAAAACCTAACTTAAATTATATTTAGGAATCCTACCTAGAACCTAGACAATTAGAGTTTGACATCCGTAATTTCGTATTACCTTCTGTATGTATCTATAGCTACCTAATGCGGTTTGCCGCACCATAAGATAGATAGAATTCTAAATTACATTCATCTACCACATGATTAGTAAATTACAAAATTAGCTTATGCCTGTCTCAAGCAATCTTTCACGGAGAGAAGAGGTAAGGAGAACAATATCTGTGTATATACAAAAGTCGTTGAAAGCCGTTAAATTGGTGGCGCTACTGTAGCAAATACGAAAATGCGTAGTTTTGCATTTCTTAGCAACACGCTATCATACACAATAAAAGTAATTGTGAACTAAAGTAGGTAAGTATCATGTAAATACTTAGAGATACCTTAAAGGAACTGCATACTGTAGTAGCCTCTGATCTTGCTAGTGTCCAGGGGTGAAGGTAATCGCTTACTATCAGGCAATTTGTCAGCTCGTTTGTCTCCCCTGTGTCATAAAAAAGCATAAATAGAATTTTTTCCTACACCATTTTCTTACTCTAGCGCTATGGTGGAGGGTTTTGGAAGTATTTACTGCTTAAATCTGGAGACTTTTTCAACTGATCTCGCATATGAGATTGTTCTCCTTACTTCTACCCTCCGTATCTGCCGTGTCAATCCTATCTCATGTAACTCAAAAAACATAGTTTTGAGAAAAAGCAGTTTAAAGTTTTTTTTCGTAAATTGTTGATAATTCAACGATATCATGCAATAATTAAAAAATATATATTTTGATATATCAGTGAAAGGCTAATGCATATTTTTTGTGTTGAAAATATTTTTATATGTGTATATTTATTTATTTATGAGCTCTAACAGAGTTAGGCGTGACAGGCTCGCCATACTAAGCCTGTCATGCAACGATCTGTATCTAAAGATACATGACTTAGGCATATCAGGGCGTGAAATGCGAATTATATTTATAAAGCTGCTGCTGGCTGCATGGTTTAATTTTATTATAATGTCATAACAAGGAAGTGGGCAGGCAAGTAGAAATATTTTTACCTAAGTAGGTACTTATTAAAAGAGAAAAAAAACTCGTGCTATTCATAAAAAAAAACGTATGTTTGGTTTCAGAACGATAACATTAATTATTAATTGAAATTATTCAGGTACGAAAGAAAATATACATAGAAACGAAAAGAGATAACTTTCATCAAAAACAACAATAAAATAAACATAATCATATTGTAAGTATTTTCATATGGGTGCAAACAAATTAAAATGATAAAAAATGTAACATACATTTATCAAAAAAGTCACATTTATTTTTTTGAACAAACAAGGAAAATTACCTACCCAACCCAGCTACAAAGTGGCAGTTCCAGAGCAGTTTGTGGTGCGCCTGCGAGCTGAGCCGGCGGCGGTCCTGGCTTCGAGTCCCGGCCGGGGCGGGTGTTAGTGTGATGGGTTCGAATGTTTGTTCCCGGGTCGGAGATGCTATCTTTATATTACCTATTATATGTATTTGAATATCATGTCGTATCCTCGTCTAGTACCGGGGCTTTGCTTGGTTTGTGGCTGTGTCGATCTGGTCCCAAAGGCACAAGATACCTAAGGCACATCGCGGTTTTCGGCGTCACAAACGAACTTGATTATAATGAATATAAATTTAACTTAATGATATTAAACTCAGATACATTTTTCAATCACGATCGCAGGATTATCATTATTTTAATTTTAAACCCGCGGTGTTATACGGGCCATGCCGATCATCACCGGTTATGGGTGCTAGACGATGGCTAATACGTAGTTACTTGTATAGATAAATAATTATATAATAAAATACATGCAAAAACCATGCCCCAGGCATGAGTATTCAATTTCATCACATCACACAACTGTTTGCCGTGGCAGGGATTTAAGCCCGGAGCCGCCGGCTCGGTGAGCGGGTGCACTACGGACTGCGTCAACCACGTCGTCAAAAAAAAGTGCACAAACTGCTAATTAACTAAACGAAAACTGCTTTAACAATTATTTTGTGACACCGCGTAATAACCGTGATCGCTTGCTACATTTTCAGTATAAATAAAGTACTCTGTGTGCTACACGAAACTAAACACTAATTCGTCGCCGATACAGGTCGGAGCGGGGGCGGAAGAAAGAGACGGATAGAGAAAGTACTGCGCGCGCGACGAGTGACAAGCAGGATCACGCGCAATCCAGTCGCGGCTAAATCGTGTATCTTAAGTTACCTGATATAGAATTTGCGCGACGTTTACAAACCTTGTCACGCCTAATTGATGTAACTTTAAGATACAGTATTTAAGCATAATTTACCATGGCAAAATCACAGTTACATGAGTTGTGTGACAGGCCCGTACAGGAAATTGGTTAGATAAATTAAAAAACCTGGTATGTGGGTCCATAGAGGTACTCGAAAAAATACGATTTAGAGCTGTTACGCGTATCTCATGTATGTTAAGATACATGAGATAGGATTGACACGGCAGGTATAAGCTTTGTTAATGTGTTTGTGAAGTTTGCCTGTGATCGTGCCTTAAGACTGTTATTCGATACAAGCCGTATGTGCTTGACAGGATCTCCTGATAAATGTTTAACTCCTGTTTAAAACTCAAAAGAGATGATTTCACAAAAGAATATAATGAGGCTCATTCGCATTGAACAACTACACTCTTGTTAAATAGTCACCATTTTCATTCTCGGTTAACATTACTACGTACCCTCTTAATATACATGTCATTACGTCCATGGAATCAAACAAGGTGAAGAGCTCAAAATCTTCTACCAGTGGGATATTTTTCGAACTACTTACACTTGATCTTTGTAGTTATAAGAATTGCTCAGTTTATTATTTATGATTTTATTTTATGGATGCATTTCTTCCCGTAAGTATACGTACACTCATCTCTATAAAAAAAATATTAGTCTGCCATATCGATGTGGTTTTCTTGGCTCACAGTTTGTTCGGCATGCGGCTAACGTGTTCAGCCTAGTCCCACTACAGCTTGGCAGCTGTTAGGTAGCCCGTTGGGTACTTGGAACTCAAGATGGTGTTCTTTATGCGATCTATCTACAATTTATAAATATAATATTTCCTTCAAAACGTTGTGCCATTTTATCGCTTTCCAATCGTCAATCAGCGCAGTTGGCCGCAGTCACATGATTGACAATCAGGTCGATGTATTACAATCGGACGATCATAGCAAATAGACTTTCATTGATTTATGGCGACTGTAGGTATTTTAGCTACGTGGCGTATTCAAAATAAACGATATGATGAAGATCATGATGAAAATAAAGAGTCGGTGTATTAGCATCTTCAGGTTGTTACTTAACCAGCTGGGTTGTTATTTTGGTCACTAATAAATGTTTTTATGAATGCAATAGCAAACGCGCGTTTTGAAAATAACAAGTTTATGTCCACTTGGAATGTGTACCTATGTTTAATGAGGATATAATTAGGTTAATATACATAAATATACATTGAAAAGCAATCGAGTACTACATATTTATCAAATATTTCATTACTGTACAGTTATATCGATACTAAAATCTCGGCAGTTCAAAACGCATCAAGCGACGCCGGCAAAAGCCTCGGCATCCCGCCGGCTTATATGACTTTGGTGCGGTTTCATTCACCTCAAAGGGCGTAATCCTTCGCAGAGTTGGTATTAAAAGCAAAGAATTGAGCTAAAGTTCATTCGACTCATAGCGAATCAGATGTCAGTCCAATCACAACGGATTACTGCAGCGAAAAAAACGAGTAAACGTATACGGAAGTATAATTTTAACATCAGAGTGCATGCGACTGATGAACAGTGAGGGATATTAATGATGAGTACTTAAGTTTATTGTTTCATTACGCGGTAATTTAACGATTTAAACAAAGAACGTTCAATGATTTCATTTCTGTGCTACCCTTTCCATGTTCCTGGGTAAGTAGTACTTATAGATTACTGCAGCGAAAAAAACGAGTAAACGTATGCGGAAGTATTATTTTAACATCAGAGTGCATGCGACTGATGAACAGTGAGGGATATTAATGATGAGTACTTAAGTTTATGGTTTCATTACGCAGTAATTTGACGACTTGAACAACGAACGTTCAATGATTTCATTTCTGTGCTACCCTTTCCATGTTCCTGGGTAAATAGTACTTAGATGAGACTTCATAGACACAAATTTTGCACAGTAAAAAATATATAAGCTACACTACAAATTAAAATTCATCAAGATGTTTTGGGAAAATATGACTACCTATACCTATACGGTTATGGATAGGTATTATGTACAAACATTCAAAAAACTATATTATCGATGTAAAACTCTAGAAAGTTGTTAAGTCTTAGGTACACCAGTGTGTTGCGTCATGCTAACTATGGCGAAACACATCTTTGCAATAATAAAGCCAGTCGGGACTCGAAAATCTAAAAAATAATGTGATATAGTTTAGATTAGATAAACCTCACGTTCAATCTTTGAAGGAGTTAGGAAAAAAACTAAAATAGTGCGAAATCGTGTTTACTTTTAATGATAGTTTTTATAGTTAGGACTGTGGGTATCCAAGAAATCTCCCACAGCGTCACCAGATTTTTGACAATCTCTTCGTTGAGACTGCTTTATCTTCTTGATAAGCCGAATTTACTTTTTCCTCACTGATAAGCGCTGTTGACTCTTTAACAAAATCTGAGCGGGTACCTCCAGGATGTCGTGATAACCAACGTTTTTTTAACAAGATTAAACATTTTGACAGTGAATGTTTAGGTTTTTAAAGTTATCATTTTCGCACGAAAGTTAAATGCAGCACAATATTGATTAGGGTTTAGGTTTTATAAAGTTTGTAAAATTTATAGCCTAGTTGAATAAATTGCATAGGTTAGCTCAAATTATTATTTTTAACAATTGTGATAAAGGTTAAACAAAATTTTACGTGATCTACTACATTGCAGGCAGAGATAGAACCCACGAGCTCTACTTATCCCGAGTAGTGCTCTGACCTTTGAGCTGCCGCGACGTTACGCACATCGTTAAAAATTGCCAAAGTGTCCTCTGTACCACTTTTTTTTTAATGCCAAGCACTTTCACAATGCAACATCCCTCATCCCATTGCTCCAGCAAGTGTTAGGACGGCGAGAGAAATGGCTCAAATTATTTCCAAAACCATCTGATTCGCTGCCAACTGCCATCAAGAAACAAATGATAATATGAACTCAGTATCAAAGGTACACTATAATTCATCTCTCGTTAACAAGTGTGAGTGGATGTAAGACCAATAAAATTAATGATGACATTTTTATTGATGTCACAACATCACTCAGTATTCAGGAAAGCTGTATTCAAGCTAGGGATAATAAAGTTTAATGATATTAGACGGCTTATTGGACCACGCTGACTTTAATCTAGCTCACTATCTTTATTGATATTTATTTTAATATATTATACGTTGAGATTGCTTGCAATAAGAATGTCCGATTCGATTAACATACAGGCATTTAAGCTGTATTTGGATTGTTGCTATTCGCGTTGCATGAAGTGAGATTGACCAATTGTGATTAAAGGTAAGTATGGAGCGTAGAAGTAAAAGGAGCAAAATCTTATAAGTATGGGAGAATATTTGAAAAAGTGTCCGGCGGTAAGTAATAAATAAAAATGCCATCCGCAATAGGTAAAAATCGCAGTTAAAGACGGAGTGAAGTATATTATATACTTACAGGAAAAACGCACAAATTAATTCACGCTGACTCTTATTAAAAAATTATAAACAAACAGGTGCTAAGTAACGTAACTAATTTTTACAGTAGCGCCACCAATTTAACGCGTTTCATCGGATGCTTTTGGATGTATAGAGATAGTGCTCCTTTTGCTTCCACACTTCATAGGTAAATAGAACTCATCGCTGACAGGCTGGAGATATCGCCGTAGACCTCGACATATTCTTAACTTGCTGCACCGCGCGGTGTTTCGTGCTCATCCCACGGCAACACTAAATTTTTCGGGATAAAAAGTAGCCTATGTATTAATCTAGGGTGTAGGGTCAAAATTTATCAAAATTGTTCCAGCCGTTTGTACGTGGGAGTAACAATACACATAAACACACTCACGAACTTTCGCCTTTATAATATTAGTGTGATTAATCGACTGCTCTTAAATCAAAAATTGGGCAAGTGCGAGCCCGACTCGCGCATGAAGGGTTCCGTACCTATACCACATATATATAATTTATAACAAGTTTGTTGTATGGGAGCCCCCCTTAAATATTTATTTTATTTTATTTTTAGTATTTGTTGTTATAGCGGCAATAGAAATACATCATCTGTGAAAATTTCAACTGGCTAGCTATCACCGTTGTTGAGATACAGCCTGGTGACAGACGGACGGACGGACGGACGGACGGACGGATGGACGGACGGACGGACGGACAGCGAAGTCTCAGTAATAGGGTCCCGTTTTTACCCTTTGGGTACGGAACCCTAAAAATGAGATGCTACTTATGATGCCACGACGTGAGTTTTAATTCCTTCGTGCTGAGAGTTCCGACGGACCAACTAGCGACCTTCACAAAGGAAGAGTACTGGCCGAAGGGTGTCATGTTCCGGCGTTTCCGTGGACGGCTACCTGACACATCGAACACGCGTAACACGTCGCTGTTGAAAAATGTGACCTAGTTTAGTTACTTATGTTTTATTATTTTAATATTTAATATGTATGTTAGATTGTAAGGTATTTATCTATGGGCCTTTGATGCCTGAAATAAATAAATTATTATTATTATTATGTATGTCGCACCCTTTCACGGGACAATGGTGTCCCGGACCTTTGGGAGGCGTGCACGGAGCCGAAGCCAACGAGCAGAGGCCCTTTCGACAATTTAATGAAATGTAAGGGGTACACCATGCGGATGCTCCCCCTGCCTGTGTCATGGGACGCACACAGAGACAGCACCCGCAAGATGTAAGAACTATTGTGATTGTATGGAGTCTAAACATGGTACTAGGCTATTACATGAAATGCGATGGACTAACTACTGGGCTATTGTTTGAGACAGCCGGACGTCTACCAAGAAAAGTGTCTCATAGCAAAAAAACTGGTAGACGATGACTCGCCTCCCGCTAGATGGGCCCCCATAAATAGCGACACATAGAGTGGCCTAAGGGCAACACCGGTGCGGAAGGCTAAGGGTGGAGAGGTGTAATACTGGGCTTTAAACCGAAGCCAACTAACCCCTTACGTTTCCACATCCGCCCCCGAGCCGCAACTCTCGCGACTCCACTCTGGCCGGCCGGTTAAGGCAAGACAGAGGCGGAGGCCCCGACCCAGCACCCCCCGTCAGGACCCCCAGGAGCACTCAGGTCCGTGGGGTCGCTACCCCCCAACAGCTCGCCATAAGCTGCCCTGCGGTGACTGACTGCGCTGGTAAAACCAGCGGGCGATGGGGTCGTCACATCCCTACGCCTTATTATTATTATTATTATTATTATTATTATTATTATCTCCTTTATTCAATTGCATTCTTAGGTTAGATTTCTTTACAATAAATTTATATAAAAAGTAAAATACAATAAAGTAATTACAAAACATAAATACATTATAAAAAAACCTAACCTAGGGTGCCGCCGGCAGCGGGGCAGGGCCCAGGCTACCGGTGGTTAGGGCTGTAGAGAGAGGAACCTCCTGACAATGCGCGCCGTGTCCAGGAGTACCGCCTTCTGTATCTGACCCTTGATCCAGCCATCTAGCGAGAGTCTCTTAAGATGTTTGTCGAGACTCTTCGCTATAAGACCGTTCGCCGAAACGACTATCGGGACAATGATCGTCGAGTCAACATCCCACATGGCGGTCACCTCGTGAGCTAAGTCAAGGTACTTGCTGAGTTTGTCCTTCTCGGCCTTCACGAGGTTCTCGTCATGGGGGATGGTGATGTCGACGAGCATTATTATTATACGAAACAGTGTAGACATATATTAGTGTAGACACAATTTTTTGCTAACGGTCTTTGTAGCAGAGTTGAAACGGGTTGACTCGCATAGAAAACCCGCGGAAGTGTTAAAATATTCTGGAATAAGACCGGAATATATAAATATTCAGGCTGTATTGGCATATTTTGTGGACGGTAAATAGTTTCGTGGAAAAGAAACAACTAAAGCTCGAACTTGGCAAGCCCGAGTGGCTTATGAGCTCTTTATACTGAACTACAATCGCACTCTCTTTGCTTAAGCAAATCTCCTTGGCATCGTACAGTGCAGAAAATACAGCCAAGTACATCATCGATCGTTTCAAATGGTTAGTTCGCCTTTAGTGATAAGATCGATTGCCTAGCGTTAATTGAAATGATTACTTCCATGCAATTGATTTTTATGTGCTATAAATTATGATTATATTGATTATTTATTTTTATTATCCAACGTTTCCTTTATTTGGTGTTGATGGATGGACGGATAAATTTATTGAGATGTTAAGTTGGTAATGAATCGCTCGTAGTATTTCCGGACGGATATGTCCTTAAAACCTTCAAGAAAAAACCGGCCAAGAGCATGTCGGGCCACTCTCAGTGTAGGGTTCCGTAGTTGCTCATCCTTCACAATAGACTTAAGTTACGAAAAAGATTTCAAGCTCTATAAAAAGGTCGTAAACGCCAAAGTAACTGCAATTACTTATTACCTTCTGGAAGTCAACTTACGTCCTTTTAAGAAAATTATGAAATTTTACCATAACTCAAAACCGGCTCGACCGATTTTGTTCAATATAGTTTTCATTGAAAGTACTTATAAGGCCTCATGTTCATGAATTTTTTGACCCGTGGTTGAAAAGTTAGAGTGGGGGGACGCAATTTTTTTTATTTTCGGAGCGAATATTTACGAAACTGCTGACTTTATCAAAAACTAATGTTTGGAGACCCCTATTATTTTCCAAAAACCTATTCAATGACACCCCACACAATAGTGTTGAAACGAAAAAAAAAATTCACCCCCACTTTAGGTGTTCGTGAGGTACCCGAAAAAAAATATTTTTTTTTAGTTTTTATTTTATCGTTTTGTTGGCGTTATACATAAACATACTCATACCAAATTTCAGCTTTCTAGTAATAATGATCACGGAGCTAAGCCGCGGACGGACAAACGGACAGACGGACAGACGGACATGGCGAAACTATAAGGGTTCCTAGTTGACTACGGAACCCTAAAAAAGCGTTCTTTTATCTGAAAGGCCGTTAAAGCACTTGAAACACCTTTAGCTACCTGTAGCAGGTATCTATGGCGCTTAATTAATAATAATAATAATCGCTTAATTAATGAGTAATCATCCGCTCGTTTGTCTCCTATATCATAGAAAAAAGATAGCGACCAAATGTGATGACTTATCTTTTTCACTTCTCTTCCTCAACAAGTACATCATTTTAACATCGCGAGGCGCGGCATTTTTCTGGTCTTACAAGGGTCTATGCCCCCGCTTGTCATAGTTTTAGTTAAACTATTGATTGAGTTTTTGCGCATGGTGACAACAATTTTTGTTACATATTTTCTCGCATTCGAAGTGAAAAGCAGAGTGTTTAACAAGTGGCTACAAGTCATTATGATACTCAGATATATTTATTCTCGCTCACTGGGTCCGCTCGTCCTGAAATCATAAACGGTGTTTCCTGTAATAGGAGCAATAAATTAAAACATAGATTCTTCCCTTGAAACTATAGACAACATTTTGTTAAGCAACTTCTTAAAATAAGTGTATTAAATGATAGTTTGTAGAATAATGTTTAGACAAAGAAGCAATGTATTGCGAAATGTCCGATATTAGTAGAGTGATCAGGGAATGTCAATGTTGGACGACATACATTGAAAATACCAAGTATTTATTTTGTTTGAGATAATAAAATTCTGAAAACTGACTTTTTAATTTGCTGAACAAATGGTGTTCAATTTGAAGAGTCAAATCTATATTTTAATTTATTGTTCCTATTACAGGCAACACCTGGTAAAAAAAAACAAAAGAAAATCACCCTTGTCAAATAACCGACTATTTTAAATAAAGTTTGAACTATCATCCATATCCTCCCACTTTTGATCACTTCTCAGGTTGGTTATAAATTAAAATCTCTCTCCATCTTCTCTTCTCTTCTGAAACCCGTCATACACCGTCATAACACATGTTTAATAATGTGTACAAACCACGAGAGTATTAATAATTTTATTGCAACGTAATATTTTTAGTGGCGGCTCGGAGTTTTATTATATTTTACAACTGGCCAGTACAGCATAGCTACTCTACCAACCGTTGTGTGATATTTAAATAACATTATATACGTGTTAATAGATGTATATTATAAAATCTGGAATTAGAACACTAACAAATACGTTTGCTTTGTTTTTGCACCTTAAATAGAACACACCGAGCTATCAGTTGACACAGATTAATCTGATTCTGGATGTGTAAGGAGTACCAACATTAATTTTAAACCTGCGTTATAAAGTGACTCGTATCCTCTTGTCGATTTCTCTTGCATAACGTACAAATTGTGATGATATAGATGGTAAATGCATTGAATACATTCCAAGGATTAAATGAATGATAAAATCCCACTTTTAAATTATCCTAGCGATTTACTGCAATCAAGTATTCCAGCTATTCAAACTGTATGACTTTGCAGAAGAATCTGAGTAAGTAATGGGCACTAGAATTATCCGGTTATTCAATTTGCAAATTGCTGTAGGTCACGCTGCGAGCGCGGCACAGCTGACAAAGAAATGGTAGGAAGTAAAACGAAGGCTTGAAAGTAAACTGAAACGCAAACCGTCAAAATTGGATTTCAACAAGGCATGGCCCCGGAATTTGCATATCTCACTATCTACTGCCGCTTTCCTATAAAATATTCAAACATAATCTACTCCCTCAGAATTTAACTTTGGGCAGACGACACACACGTGTCCCGACTACGGGATCACGTGTTCAAAAACCTTGCATTTAATTAAAACCGAGAGCGGGTACATTAGACGTGCTTGCTTCATGTTCCATTTTAAAGCGTTTGGCGGGCTTGAGGAATAATAGTTGCTCATGGTAATCCTACGACTGCTAAGACGCGAAAAGTAGCAGTATGGATATGGATATTATGGGAGGTCAGTGCAGCTGGCATGTATTTATTCCAATGCGAGCATGAATAAATTAGATGCAATATCAATGCCAGATAACGGCAGTAATTGCCCTATAAAGACGCGGAACGATGTCACTGCGCCTAGAAACGCAATTACGCCCCCAAGCATGCTCTCACGAACATACCAGCTATTAAACGTCAGTCTTTATTGCCCAATCGTGTCCTTACACGGTTTCGGATGATTTTGATTTAATTTTAAAAAGCTGCGCAAGGGTGTGCTCTGTTCATTGTACGACTTCCGACTTGTTGTCGGTTGTTGAATACATCGGTGATTTCGCGTTCTATTACATAGTTATTATGCACTGTGATGAAAACATTTCTTTTATAAACAATCGCTCTAGGGAGCTCATATAGCTGCCTATTATTTAATCAATGATTTGCTCTAATTGAGCAATTCATTAGCCTTGTATTTGGTAGTGGCATAATAATATGTTGTTGGAAGACATAAAGGGATGCATTACGGGAATTCTTCTTCTACACATATCCAATGACGTCACCAAATGAGTATTGAGTAATATACAAAACTTATTTATTTATTTGTTTTTCGACAGTGGCACCCAGTAGGTACAATATTTTATAAATATTTGTGCTATTCGGTCTCCATATTATTTGCGTTAAATAAATGCCCCTCATATTAATCGCCATATAAATCTAAGCTAGCCTCGGTGACTAATTCGACAGAAGCTCTATGCAGCCAAATAAATGGCAATGTTTGCAAAAGCACTTTTGGAAAATAAGATACGAACGATAACATAAACCGTCTTCACTTCATGTAGACATAACTCAAAAATTTGGCTGAGGAGTTCTTACTGAACCTAAATGGAAGTGCGCGGAATAATATGGTCCACAATGTACGTCGGCTTTAGGGTATTTCGGAAGCTCTGTGAATATACGGCTGCATCCACACTGGCGTTCTACTGCATCGACCCGCCCTTAGCCGTGCACCTCGCGTATGGAATTGCGGAGTAAATCTCAGAAGCCGAGGGGATTTTTGTCTCAAACTTTTTCGAGAATAGTTGATCGTCCGTGAAAGCGTAGGTGTTGTAATAAGAGTTTTTATCAATGAACAGGAAGCTAGCGGAGCCGCCATAGCGGAATCTTGAGGCGGAACGGGTGTCCGTCCCCAGTGAACAGTCACCGGTGAGTTATTCTGTGACGCCGTGAAAACCGAAGCTAGAAATTCGAAATAGAGCACATTGAAATTTAGCAACTGTCTGTCGAGCCGCATTACCAACTCCGCTACCGTATTTATAAATATTCGACCGACGATTTGAGCCGTTCGCCGAACCGACCAGGATATTTACGACTGGAAAAATAAAGACATTATTAAATTTTATTGGACACTTTAATGAAATCGTTGTTCTTCAAATGTATTGTTCATTTTGTAAGCAGCATAAAAAATAATTGCATATTTTGCTTAGTTTATAGGTTGTCATAAATTGCCATAAAGACGGCGAAAGGACCGCAATAATAAGATCGTTTTATCCCAAACCTCAACCAACAAAATTTAGATAGAATAAAACTTGCTAACTTAGTTCATGTCTACAGATTTATCCACAACGAAGATGTAACTCTTTGTCTGCGTCTACATCGAAAAATTCTAAAGCAACGGTCGTATATGTGCGTATGAACTGACATTAAAATCAAATTTTGGCTACATTCCAAGCCTCAAATATTGTTGGTCGTCTTTGCAGAAAGGATAAGCACCAAAGTCTGAAGATCATTTCTACTTATCTTATCCATTTATATACCATACTGACTCAGTGACTGCCAGCTCGAGACTTTTACAGTTTGATTATGACTACTACTCGTATATTAATCTAGGATTGTCTCAGCTGTATTGCTCATCAACATAATACTAACCATGCTATTCTGTTGATATTTTATTTTAGAAACCACTTGTATTAGCGTGACGCGCTTTCTTAGTTCACACGAATGCTAATAATGATGTCATATTTAAAATAACAACAGTGAAATAGTAAGCCGCGTGCAATAAATTTTACCAACGATATTGTACAGTTGTACGTTGTCTACTGTTTTAAAGATTCCATGTTCTGGTATTATAATGACACAAATTCACGAGTTTAGTACGTCGCGGCTCACACTTTGTCATACGCAGCTCGTTATCTCGATGAAAAACTAATAATAACTTGTCCATCGTTAAACAATTTGCTGTTGACAGCAGCGGTGCTGAAGCCACTTTATTTTGTATCTTAGTATATTAACACCGATTGGAACCGAAATGCCGGAATTATTATAAATAGGCATTCATGTGACCAGAGGTGCATACATCTATAAATACAATTCTCAATCAGTTGCCAGAAGTAGAAACGGTAACAGGGAGTACCAAGGGATTACCATTATTCAAGACTATTAATAGGAGCGGAACACATGAATTGAGTGGTAAAAGGCAAAATGTATATCCGTTTTAATAGGAAAGATGGCTAATGTTCAATTTTTCAATATTTTGTAATTATATCATTAAAAAAAAGCACAAATAGGTATGTCAGGAAAAACAGAAAAAAATAAGGTTTTTTGAAATATGTGACTCTAACCGTAGTTAGTCCCATAAATACGGGACTCAATGTCAATATGCTTGATCCAAAAAAAAAAAATAGGATCAATAGATATATCGCAAGTCCTCGTCGAATTGGGATTCTCGAATCGAGTGAAGTGTTACGGCAATTTTTTGACCGGATCACAGTTTCGGTAGTTTACTAAGCAAAATGAATTATAATAAGCAAAGTGAGTGCCATCTACTGCAATCAAGTACGTAAGTGACTTGACATGCACTTAAATGATATACCGGCAGCTGGAAAGTAACCGTGGACCGTTCAAAAATAGAACATCCCTCTTGATTGATGCCCAGTTTCACGGACGCTCGTTTTTGACGTCGCTGTCATGGAAAAGGAGTGAACTGCGGATGTTTTGTCTAAACTCCGGAATGGAACACCGGCCGTCACGTGGAGTCACATGATTTCATTAATTTATGATCCGTTACGAACAGGAACTTCGTCGCCATTTTGAATTACATTGTTATTTCATGCGTAAATTAATAGGTGTACGAAAGCTCGAGGATTAGGTTGGTGCTAGTGAAATTTGCAGATCTAAAATTGTCGTGTTCAATATTTTAACATTATTTTACAACTTAAACTAAGTATTATGAAGTTTATGTTTACGGAAGTTTATCGTATACCTAATAAAAAAATAAAATAAATGAATTAATATTTAGGGACAATCTAGTGCCAAACTAATAATGTAAGTTTAGGATAGGAATAAGAACGTTGATTTTTATCCGATTTATAATTTCTAATGTAACTATTATTAGTTATGTTTCACATGAAGAAACAGACATGCCACGGCGGCATGTGGCGCGGCGAGCGATTGATCGAGAGAGATCCGAGCGCGGTGGTCATATGAGTGAGCGAGACACACGTGCCGTTCACCGCTGCCACTGCCGTTGTCGCGTAAATCGTGGCCGGTCCAAGTCGTGGCATGTCCGAGGCTCCTAGCGCGGTTCGCAATGCGTACATGGTTGGCAGTCCCCAACTGCGCGGTTCTCCAGAAACTTCCTGCCACGCACAGCTAAACTGCGGAATAAACTATCGCTCACGTTATTTCAGGGCCGTTGCAACCTTCAACCCCTAAAGATCAGAGCCTACTTCTATCGAAACGGCCGGCAATGCACTTGTAACCGCTTTGGTGTTGCAGGCGTCCATGTAGAATTGTACATCCGATCGTCTGCTCGTGTGCTTTCTACGTCATAAAAAAGTAGCGGACACCCATCTTGACGGAACGGCCTCAGTATACCTAGAGGCCGTTGTCGCGCGGCATAATCGAGGAATGTACTGCGTCTGCCAGGAGCAAGTTTTATTCGATATTTTCACACAAATGATTGAGTTAGACGGCGCGGGAGGCTGGGACGCAATCTCCGGTGGCGGCGCGGAAACCCCCGCCTACCCTAGGGTTGACAGATTCACTCAAATCGCCTGTATTACCTCAATTTTTATTACGTTTATACCTTAAGCCGTCAAGTTGTAGATAATAGATAAGCTCGAAATGTTTATGTAAATGTTTCTTGACGCATGTTTGCCGCATGCGTTAGTTTGTTTACCTGAATTGTTATTCAATAATAGACACACGTATAAAGTACACGAGTATAATAATAATGTAGACATTTAGGTGTAGTCAGATACAAATAACACTAACCATTTTATTTTCATGTCATGTCAGCTTTAACGCAGCATTATAACCACTTTTCTATAAGCAACTCATATTTGAGTAAAATAAGACATGATAAATACTAAAACATTAAACTTACCAGGACATACATAACTTATTGTACACTACATTATTTAAATATAATTATAATAAATATATAATGTAGCGTGGCGTTCATAGAACTAAATTCTACCTTACTACCGATTTTAAGGCATTTGGGAACTTAATTCTACTATTCAAGAAGAAAAACATGCCAAACCTGCTCCGGAATTACCAAAAATTTGTTTGACGTCACACTACTGAATACAGATACACGTACAAAGAGTATTTCAATACATTTTAGTCTAGTTTGTAATATTTTTAATTACTTTCTTTTTTGTAATAAATTATTCAATCATGTAATATAGAACTTACTTCTTAAACAAGTGTCTGGTGAAAAGCTTGTCCATCGCCAATCAACGCAGTGTGACGGGTACCTTTGCGTCAGGGATAACTCGAGCAGGACTCTCTAACTGGGCTTAGGATAGTCTTAAGTTAAGATCTTATTGTTATTTCCAATATTGAACAGTAACTAATCGAACTAGTTTTTCTGGTGATACCACATTTTTAATTTATTCTTTGTATCTATTATAGCTTATTGTTATTTTATTCAGGCTCCTTATCCGTTCAAAAATGCTGATTAATTGCTTTAGATATTTTTGCCTATTATCAAAACATGTTTCTTAACATATCAATGTTACTACTTAGAACAGGGGGGGTATTCGACCAATTTTAGAGATATAATGGAGATCTCTCCTTTTCATCGCCATCCGTCACTTTTGACGTGTGCCTACTTGACAAGTGGCGATATCCCTAGATCATCGCAACTTCGTCAATTCGGACGCGCAAAATTTTCGTTTCCTTTGTATGTGACGGCATAAATAACAGGCGCATACTTTAAACTGACCGCGTAGTACGTGAAATTAGTCCGTTACGTTTCTTTCAAAACAGAAATTCATGTGCATGAATAACATTTTTGACAATCATTATCGCCTTCGTATTTCCAAAACTGAGATGAGATATTGTCACATGTGTCATTAAAACGCGATGAGCTTCATCATCGCGTTTTAATGACAGTTCAAAGGCGAGATCACGGAGAGATGACTGTTATGTAACGGTGATCTGACGTTTGGCGATCGACACTCGAATTAGGCCCCAGGTAGGAACCTATGTTTGGTGGAGTGAGAATTGTCGTTTATGCCCGATTGTGTCAAAGATTTGATGAGGTTTGTCCATCGCTTTGGAAAGCGCCTACGAGATCTTTTGCCCTTGACTTTTCACCACCAATTGTTTTTATAATAGAGTAAAATCCTCAATGAGACAATGTCATTACTCGTACTGTAAGATTCGCATAGTGCATATCGCTTAAGTAGAAATATACTGAGATCTCGAATGGATGTCAGTGTCAAATCAGAAATAATCATAGTGTATCAACGTACACTATGATTATTTCTGATTTGACATCTGTTAATATTAGTACAGTTAATCAGTTAACGGGCAAGTGTCATCCCTAATCGCACCCTTCCACTGCACTGTCGACGTCGCTCGACCCCGCTGCACCCACAATCAATTGGAACACGAGATAAGGCATTATTATTACGGTTTTATCACAAAAAATCAAAGTCAAGATATTAAACTGTATGATAGTTGATAGGTTTTCGTCCCAATTCTCAAGACACTCGAATGCAGCGAAGCATTTCTATAGAGCGAAGTTATGACGCGACGCACTTCAGGTAGTAAATATGTTGTGTAGTATTTGCATAATTATTGCAAACATAAGTATCTACTTTCGTTGTTTGAATGACCTGGTTGTAATATTAATTGAAATTAACGATACCGATTCAAAATAACTTAAATATTTCTATGTTCACTAGTTCATGTCCCCGGGGTATAAAAAGGAAAACCGTCCAAGTGCGAGTCTGACTCGTGCACCAAGGGTTCCGTACAAATACTTATCCAATCTTAACTGGCCGGGTTAAGTTAAGTTGCACCTGCTATGTATAGTGCCCGATACAAATGAGGTGCAAATTTAACGCAACCGATCACGTTTGTTGTATGGGAGCCCCCCTTACATATATATTTTCTTGTTTTTAGTATTTGTTGAGGGTCCCGTTGTTTACCTTTTGAGTACGGAACCTTAAAAATAACTTTTAGTTGGTACTCTGGGCCCCGTTGATAATCGAACGTGTGTTACTTTTTGTCTGATGCCTGTGGGCCTATGGTGAATGCCATTGTATCGCGAGTAAAAAAATGAGAAATCAATTGAAACTTTACGACCGCATGCGCTTAGAAATACGTTTGTTTTTGTTTCATTTAAATTAAGCGAGTACGTTGGAAGTTACGATGTTGTAAATTTCGTACGGCGCGCCACGCCAGCGTGACGTCAACAGACTAAAACTCATAGTATCTTCATACAGTACTTTTATCTCACGAGCGCGGGTGAGCCATGTTTGTGTGAGTAGAGTACATGCAGATTGGCTCTGTGTGGGTGAGCTCGGGAGCGCTCAGTGCCGGCTCACCCACACAGAGCCAATGTGCATGTACATCTACTCACACAAACATGGCTCACCCGCGCTCGTGAGATAAAAGTACTGTACATCAAGCGAATTCGCCAAGTGACGTCACAGCCTTGCACTCCACCAAATATTCCGGAAGCTATAAGGCGCATCCACCAATTTATTTCGTTTTCGCAAAGTTAAGTCAAAATTTTGAGTTATTCTTCATTATCACGTTCTAGCAAGTATGTGAGAACAATCATTTACGCACTCTTACAAATGCTTTATCACATACATACACTGAAAAAATATTACAGTGCTTAATTTTGGTTGTTATTAAGCACAATTTGGGTATTTCTCGAGTAGTTAAATCAGTTGTGCTTTTTTTTTTTCAGTGTATATATATAATTATATTTATCGTATCATAAACGCAGCCAACAGGGGTAGGAAATGCAGTAGGTAATGTTTTGTATGGAAATTACCGGTAAATTACCATACAAAAAATACCGAATTGAATTTCCGAATCACAGGCCCTCTGAGAACACGATTGTTGTTTTAAAGGAGGGTACAAAACATTTTGAGGCCGCAGGCTATGTAATTCGCAAAGCAAATCGCCATGATAAATCTATACACCTTTCCTTGCCGGATATCCTTAATTATTCTTCCCGTAGAAACTTTGTCAGTTTACGCCGTATAAATTAACGTGTTAAACGCGCGACGGAAATTCGGAGGATATTTTCCGATCGGAGTTAGGGGATCTAGTTTCCGCAGTCGTGCGATAAACAAGTTATTGCCTTATTGAGGGGGCCGGGCCGGGGGGGGGGGGGAGCGACTCACCCGTGTAATTAATAAACGAAGCAAAAGGGTATTCGAATGGGTTTAATGATTTTGTTAAACTGTTTAACGTTTCACGCGTTACTTATCATAATTTGGTAGTCAAATTATTAGTATTAGAAAGTACATTTTCTCAAAAATTGCATGTAATGTTGCCTTACCATCGCTAGATAGACTACAGTAAGTGGAACATACCGAAGACTTTTTAGAAGTGTCCAGTAAACAGCGAGATTTTAAATTTGGAATCAATATTTGTCCAGTAAGTAAGTATGTAATTCCTATTACGTATCAAGATATTTGAATATCGAAACACGATTTACATCGTCACCGACCTATAAAAAAACTAAGGATGTGAAGGCGATGAGGTCGTATATAAATGTAAAAAGGATGCATTCCACAAATTGTTTTAATTATAAGTACAGTGCGAGAGCAAATTGTAGAAATTAAAAAGTGGCGTCCCTTTTTCATAGATTAAATAGAAAGAGACGACATTGCAGTATACATTTGCAATTTACACTAAGAGCAAATGTAAAATAAAAAGAGGTTAGTACTAATGGCAGTATTTAAACGTAACTTAGATGCATATTTAAAAAAAAAAAGTAGCGACAAGGTTTAGTGCGGTAGTTTGTATGCAGCGTTTAGTTCATAATTGTGCTGTGTAAAATATGACAATGATATTTCGGAATTCCTTCCTTTTTTGTGTCGTTTAGAAAAAACCTCGGAGTTAAAATTGAAGGTAAGCTTTATGATATGAAAATTTGTTCGAAAATACAACAATGTATAACAATAATTAAATTTTATCTTTAAGACTTAGATTTGTAAGACAGTGCAAATAATTAAACGCAGTATTTATAAAAAAAGAAATTAAGGCGGGATTTAAATTAAAAGACAAAAATTTCAAATTTGTTTGTGTGATCTATTACAATAATTCAGCAAAAATGAGTTCAGACGAGTCTGATTCCGAATAGACGGCACTCCTCCATACTTAAAAGCGGAGGCAGAGTTAGCTAAAATAATTTACTTCCGACTAAATCCAAGGAGATATAAAAAATACAAGAGATTCATTAAATGGAAGGAAGAAAATCGAAAAAATAGTTGGTCAGATAATGTGTGATAAGGTCTGAATATTTCAACAATCTTTCTGAGACAATCGGATGGCTACAAAGGAAAGAAATCACAAATATTCAGCAGCAAAATATAGAAAAGTTCTTAAATCAAGTTCTAGATGATAAACAGTTTGGCGATGAAGGTAAATAAATGCTGCCACTATTTGATAACGATATAACTATATATTTTATCCAAGTATAAACTCATAATTATTTTTGTTAAAGGTTGTTATCATGGGAGTTAATGGTGCCTGCGACGACGAATATCACAATGTGTAATAATAAAAATGGGATATAACAAAAATATTCATAGGAAAATGGCCGAATATGAATGTCACCTATAAAATATAATTTTAATCTAATTTACTTGTTTAATTTTTGAGAAAAGCACTATACTTGCTTCGACCGTAAGAGCCATCCTGGCCTCGTATTATATCCGGACCTCGCCTACGGCTCGGTCCGTCTAATTCCTACTCGGCCAGTATGGCTTACTTACTGGTCTCTGCCGTAATGTACTAATACAAAACAAGTATTAGTTTTGAGCTTTTCTAGTTAGTGAGTAATTAATGATTTAATATTATTTAGTTCGAACTGTGGTTCTATCGATTTGCACAAGGGCCGATAATACGAGGACAGGAGTTGATTCGTTGCGTCGCTCGTGCCTGTTTACCTACTCACATGTATGTGTATTTCGCTCCACTTACTGTACTACACACACATATTATTGTCATGGGGACGTGTCAAATGTCTTTCCAACCGCTTCGCTGCGGCTATGCAATAGAATGCAATGCAGTGCGTTGAAAGCAACTAGACCTGTTTGCTTATCTTACACTTTTATTCAGAATCGGACTATATCTCGCGGGGATAAGGTCGTTTCTCGTTCATGTCGCGTGTCAGTTCTAGATAGCCTTCAGCTACAGTTCATTTGTTTCCGTTAGCACTTCGCTCCTGGCTGCTCTTCGGAGAAGTATCAGATGTAGGTCTGATCAGAGAGGCACGACTTTCTCGACGCTTACGGCTGGCTAAGCAAATGTCGCGTACTAAATCAAACAGAGTCTCTTTCTAGACAAATATTAAAACTCCCAAATCGTACTGTTGCTAACCGTGTTAAACATATTGTCACGGTTTTATGTGGGTTGACAAACACATGATTTATCACTTAACACGTGTTGGAAAAGTCGCGGTCGCTAGTCGCCAATACGGAAAGATATGACGATCGGAGCAGAGTTCAAGCGTCCCTAGCCTCGTGATAAGGATGTGACCATAAATATCGATTAAAAATCTTGTCGGCAATCTCGATCGGTTTAGTCGTGAGGCGTTGTCCGCATGCGGGGATTTATTGCATAATTCGCCGGTTGAAGCAACAATGTGGCTCTCCGCGGCGCATTTCACCGCCAGATACCGCTATTGTAATACCTATATTACCCCATAAATCGTCCTTACAATCAGTCATAGATTTGAGTCCCGTAATTTCACTTCGTGTTTTTATGTGTTGACTAAATAAAACGCTGGAGCGGGTTATCGATGAGTTGCTACTGGATTTGCAACCGTGTCGTCGGAAACGTAAAACAAAATAATGTCCAGTCTCTTGTTTAATACCCAAATGTCACTTGTTAATCATCTCTTAACAGCTATTTTATGAGCTTCGTGTTTAGGTTAATGGAGGATAGACCTAAGAATAGGCATGTCAGTAAGGTAGGTACTTATAAAGTTAAACATAAATTGTAACATTGAGTAGGAAATTGTGTGGGCTGTTGACAAGTTTCTAATTACGTTCATACAAATGATGTCAGTGAAATGTCTACATTGTAACATACAAGTAGTTATCTAAAATCAAAGTCTGTTTTAATAGTGACATAAATTAAGAGTTATAAATATGAATACTGCAAAAATCATAGGTTACTTCCATTCACGAATAATAAATTCATCGAAAATTTAAATTTAATGATCATTATTCGTACTGTTATGAAATAATGCAGTATGGAGTAAAATGCTAAGATCAGCAATTTTGTTTTATATAAAACTAATAAATTTCATGTGGTTGGCAGTCCATCAGAAGCAATCGAGCAGTAGAAATATTTAATTTTGATTGTATTTCGTGTGTGTTAGAATAAAGTATTACAGCTAGTAAATTAGTTTTTTTAAAAAGGAGGAGCGCCATCCTTACAGTACGTTGTGTCTATCTCAGTTTATAATTTACACGGACTATCTTAATGTTTAGCAGATAATGATTTATTACTATTGCGCGTTATAGCAACAAAATAGTTTGTCACAAATAACTTTGTATGTAATAATAGTAACGTAAGGATTTATTAGCTCTGTCTACAGTTTTGTATTTTGAGGTAGCGATAGTTGATAATTTTACAGAATCAACGTAAAAAAAATTCTGATTGGCATTTAATCAAAACCCATTTTGGTTAGGAACCAAAAAAAAGAACATACTAAACTATTTTTAACCGACTTTTTTTTTTTTTTTTTTTTTTTTATTCACAGACTGACCGGCGATTGACCTCAGTATCACCTGATGGAAAGTGACTACGGGGTCGAGGATGTAGCTCGCCGGTTCAGTAATAGCCTATTCACTCTGACCTTGAAGATACCTAAATTATATTTTTTTGGAAATACACATGATGGGAGCGAGTTCCATTCCTTAGCGGTTCGCATTAGAAATGATGAAGCAAATCGCTTCGTGCGAATGAGTGGTAAACTGACAACATAAGGGTGAAATCGCTCCCCTCGCCTGGTTGTCCGATATTGAAACGGGGATGGTGGAATTAAATCGTGCAATTCCTGCGCACACTCTCCAAAATATATCCGATAGAACACCGACAAGCTGGCAACTTTGCGGCGATGTTCGAGGCTCTGGAAGATGGCCCCAGCCGGCAAAGAATCACCAATGAGTCTTAGGGCTCGACGTTCTACTGAATCCAAGGCAGCCAACTGGTACTTGGCAGAGCCGTCCCAAAGATGGCAGCAGTACTCCATGCACGAACGGACTTGAGCTTGATAAAGGGTCAGAAGCTCTTCCGGCGTGAAATACCGCCTCACCTTATATAGGACACCAAGTTTTTTTGCAGCTGTTTTTGCCTTGGCTTCAATAGAGGAGCCAAAGTTCAGGTTTCGTTTGATATCCAAACCAAGGAGCTCCAGGTGATCAGTAGTTGGTACGGATACATTTTGGAAAGTAGGAGTCAAGGTGAACGGACTCCGCTTAGCAGTAAATAGACACGCCTGCGTTTTGGAAGCGTTAAAGCTGACCAAGTTGGCATCGCCCCATTCGGACACAGCCTTCAAGGTCATGCTAGTTCGCTCAACCATAGCCTCCCTAAGGCTTTGAGTCTCACCACTGGTAGCTCGTGCGGTAGATAAGTATCTCTCCGTAACTGTGCTGTCGTCGGCATACCCAAGAATATCAGGCTTGAGCAGATCATTTATGTGCAGCAGAAAGAGAGTTGCGGAGAGAACTGATCCCTGAGGCACCCCGGCATTAATCGCCAACTGATCGGATGTGCATCCATCGATGACGACTCTAATCGATCGGTGTCTCAGGAAGTCTGCGATCCACGTGCACAAACCAGTGGGTATCCCGTAAGAAGAAAGCTTGCTCAGAAGGCTGTCGTGCCAGACCCTGTCGAAAGCCTTGGAGATGTCAAGAGATACCGCAAGGGCCTCACCATGTTTCTCCAAGGCTTCGCCCCAAAGGTGGGTGGCATACACCAGAAGGTCCCCAGTAGACCGATTCCGGCGGAACCCGTATTGCCGGTCGCTGAGAACATCGTTACCTTCAAGGTATGCCAGTAGATGGGTGTTCAATACACGCTCCATAATCTTACAGAGTATGGAGGTGATTGCAATGGGTCGGTAGTTCGATGGGTCAGCACGACTACCCTTCTTGGGCACAGGCTGCACGTTAGCAAGCTTCCATGACTCAGGTACTAAGCCTGTAGTTAGGGAGAGCCGAAACAGGCGCGTCAAGACAGGAGACAGCTCAGGAGCGCAGTTTCTAAGGACCAACGCTGGAATACCATCAGGGCCACTGGCTTTATTCACGTCCAGACAACGCAATACTTTTAAAACCTCCCTCTGGCGCAATTTAACTTCGGGCATTAATGTCCCACAATGAGGTATAGTGGGAGGTGCAGTATTTCCAGCATCTAGACGCGAACTCTCTGCAAATAAATCAGCAAATAAGTTTGCTTTGTCTTCAGCAGAGTGAGCCAGAGTCCCGTCCGGTTTCAGCAGTGGAGGCAGCGTCGGACGGCAGAAATTCGACTCCACCGATTTAGCCAGAGACCAGAACGCTTTACTCCCAGGTGGGTATGAAGCGAGTTTAGTCCCGATACGACCAATATGGAGGAATCGAGCTTTCCGTAAAACCTTCTTGCAGGACTTGGCAGCTTTGTTGAAAGTCTGCTTCTTAACGTGTACATCCGGAGTTTTGCGATTACGAGCATCAGCCCACGATAAGTAAGCCGAGTGCTTGATAGACTCGGCTCGAGCACATTCGGCATTAAACCATGGGCGAGCTGCATCACCGGTCGTTACGTCTGAGTAGGGGATAAAGTATTCCATACCCTGACGCAACACTTCGGTGATGGCTGTTGCGCAGCTCGACGGATCATCACTGGCAAAGCAGACTTGCTGCCAAGGATAGGATGCAAAGAAATGGCGCATCTCGTCCCAGTCTGCTGAATGGTATCGCCACACTCGACGCGTGCCTCTAGGGCTGGGGTCGGGAGGAGAGTAGACCGATACAGATTTCACCAGACAATGGTCAGAAGTTCCCAGAGGGGACGACACTGAGACGCTGTAACTATCCGGATCTGTCGTCAGCAGAAGGTCCAAGCAATTAGGCGTGTGACTAGCAACATCTGGTACACGAGTGGGTTTATCGACCAGCTGGGAGAGGCCTAGCGAAAGAGCAAACTTACGCGCTTCTCTCCCCGCGTGGTCTGTAATCTGGTATGGGCACAACCACTCTTCGTGATGAGCATTAAAGTCCCCCAGAAAAACCAACCGTGCACAAGGGTACCGTTGCTGAGCCACACCCGCTGTAACACTAAGGTGTTGGAAGAGCCTAGTCGTCTCCTCATCACCACTGTGCGACCGGTAGACAAGGGCGTAAACAATTTGCTCAACGCCCATGTCCACCAAGAGCCATAGGATGGAAAAGTTAGGATCCTCAAGGTTACGGAGACGCCGACAGCAGATGTCACCGCGGGCGTAGACACATACTCCTGCTCGTGGTATAAAAGTATGCTCCAAGGTATACCCTGGGTAATTTAGGTACGCCGCGTCCGGAGGACATCCAATCTGTGTCTCAGTGAGGCAGAGTAAGTGAGGCTTTTCGGTCTCAAGGTGGTGGTGGACAGCAACGAGATTTGAGTGCAGACCTCGAATATTTGAGAGGTGCACTTTAAACGAGAGGATGTGCAACCGCTGTTGAAACTTACTCTTTCTCATAACTTTATTTTTCATATTGTACGTGAAATGTGAATAGGCGCGGGAAGATGGCAGTTGAACAAGTGCAATACCGTTCACCCTACAGTGCACAGAAAGTTGACTACACGGTTAGGAGCCTGATCTGGAGACTGCGGGGACGCCCGAACCCCCCCAGAGATGGCTGTCGGGTCCTCTCTCCGGCCGCCAACCGGCACTACAGCGCATCTCCGGGATTTTTCACAGTTGGCGGGGCAGCCTTTCAGGGTTGGCAAAATCCTTAATTGGGCCCCCAACTACCTGCGGTCGGCCAGCGGAGAACCGTGCTTCGGATCCCGCTACCCTCCGCGATCAGGCACCCGGTGCAGTCCACTAGCGGCACCGAGACCGATGCTTCGGCAAAGCGGTCTTCTTCAGACCCATCCTCCCAAATGGCTACTCCCGACTTCATAACGGAACACGACCAAGGTCGCTTGGCGATATGGCTTAGTCGGGAGGGTGGTGACAAGCCGCGGCCGAAGCCTACCACCAGAAAAGCGCTGTCCGTTTAGTGTTAACCAGGGGACACGTGTGGACTCCAGTTCCGAAACATACGAGCTCAGAGCTGAAGCCCCCGGACGCGGACAGCTCCATCCCCCACTTCCAAAAAAGGAGGTTCTATGTTTCACTGTATTTTTTTAAGATAAAATTGTGTATTTAGAAAAATGCGTTTTCTAAAATGACGTCTGTCGACGGAATTGTGACAGTACATACATGCACTTCATAGTACATCCACTTAGGTTATGGTGCTTGTGTATGTACGAGTACATAATATGTCTTACTAGGTAGCCAGTTGCTTGTGCTCTTAGTCTCTTTTTTAAATTATGCATCTTTTAGAAAACGAGATTTTTTATGACCCTACTGAACCACCGATGCCAAAATGTAATTTGCATTTAGTTGCTGGTATTTACTAGCAAATAATAGTGTAAGAGACAGAGAGAGAGCTTATTACGTATATTGATAACTAGCTTTTGCCCGCGACTACGTCCGCGTGGAATTTGGAAGTATGGAGGCAACCTCGTAAAACACGATAGATATCCACCTAATCACCTTTTTAATTCACCATTAATAAAAGGGATTATTAAAAGCGCCTAAGCAAATGTAAGAGCAATTGTGCTTTTGGTCTAATCATTACATTCCCTACAGGGTCATCAATGTCATCATGAATTACTTACTCACTTTTCAATCGTTTTAGGGATAATTTCCAGGATGAAAACTATCCTATGTCCTTCCTCGGATCTTAAACTATCTCCATGCCAAATTTCATCAAAATCGATTCTGCGGTTTAAGCGTGAAGAGGTAACATACATACAGACACACTTTCGCATTTATAATACTAGCTGTGCCCCGCGGCGTTACCCGCTCATCCCACGGGAACACTAAATTTATTCAGGATGAAAAGTATCCTATGTCCTTTCCCGGGTCTTAAACTATCTCCTTACCAAATTTCATCTCAGTCGGTTCAGCGGTTTAAGCGTGAAGAGGTAACAGACAGACAGACAGACAGACAGACAGACAGACAGACAGACAGACAGACAGACAGACACACTTTCGCATTTATAATATTATAGTAATATAGTAATAGTAATAGTAATAGTAATAGTAATAGTAATAGTAATAGTAATAGTAATAGTAATAGTAATAGTAATAGTAATAATAGTAATATATAATATTATAGTAATATAGTAATAGTAATAGTAAATAGTAATAGTAAATAGTAAATAGTAAATATAGTAAATATATAGTATATAGTATATAGTATTTATAGTATATAGTATATAGTATAGTATGGATTAGTATGGATGATGATGATGATGGGTACCCCTGATGTCCCTCATCAGCGACAGAGGGCTCTTAGAAGGATTTTCTACTGTTGTCAATTTTGCGCTGCCTCCTCGTGTCTCTTCCAGTCAAGGATTACGTATATATTATTACAGAAAAGTATAGGTATTACGTTGATTTATACCAACTCATTCCGCAGTGAGATAGCGGAGATAATTTACCATGCGATCTATCACGCACTGACTTACCTAGCATACATCGTTTCCTCGGCAAGAGATTTTTCTGTCTTCAGCCTCAATATGGAGATGTTTGCCCAAGCTGAGATCTTCTCAACAATCGATCACTGTCAGCGCAGCATGTATTATATTATACAGGATGACTATAACCATTGGGCTTAAAATGCAAGGTTCTAATCCATTTGCTTTAACGTAGCTAGTTTTAGTTTTTTTTTATAACTTAAATTAACATAAATGTTTACAAAGGAAGCGAAAAAAAAAAAAAAAAAAAAAAAAAAAAAAAAAAAAAAAAAATTAAATTAACATAGTTCACCTTCAATGTTCAATTGTGAAATCAATATTGTAATCCCACTTTGCTATTCGCTTTCTCATGGTACGAGGCAACATTTCCTTAGTATGGGGGCATTTGAAATCACCCGATGAACTTTTATTGGCATATTTTCAAGTATTACTAAAATTGTAATTTGTATAAAAAAAAAATTACGGTCAGAAGTTTTTTAAATAATAAAAAACAGAAATAATATAAGAAGAAGTATTTGAATGAGTTTAATGATTTCGTTCAACTGTTTAACGTTTTGTGCGTTACGTATCATAAGTAATGAAGTGTGTTGTTAAATTATTCGTATTAGAAAGTACAATACAAATTTTACAGTGATCAAGGAAATTTATGTATAAAAAAAAATAGTATTTGGTGTGTTTCTAAAAAGTTGCAAAACAAAAGTGGCTTAGTTTAGCAACTAGAATCAAACGTTACATTTAAAGCCCCATTGTTACAGTCACCCTGTATACGGCACGCCAACACTTATTATCATCAGCCTAAAGAACATCGACCTGCTTAGTGTATTTCGTGGCCCACACACACAAACAATTCTGTGTATATAAAACGCTCTGATAACGGCACACATACGTAATCCCGTGGCAGACTTGCACCTTATCTTGTTTGTTTTGTAGTAGTGAAGATACTTCCCTTCCCTTCTTTCGTGCCGATGCTCTCCTCGAGATATTTTGGGTGAAGGAAATTTATTTGATATAAAATACATTCGGGATATGTGCAATTTTTCCGGGATAATAAGTAGTCTTAACCATTCTCCAAAAATATAATCCCTTGTGCCGTACTCAGGTTAAAACATTTTTAATTGAATTGAATTCAACAGAAATTGAATTAAATACACTTTAGTGCTTATAGCATTAAATAAGGAACACCTTTTTTGTATGACAGACGGGCCTAGTACGTCAACGGGACGAGCGCACCATATCGAAATCGAAATATCTAAAAGTAATTACCTTAAAAATACAGATGTTACTACTAGCGGCATCTTACAACCACGTAAATGCATACAAAAACAGTTGGCAAAAGTAGGATGGCGTTAGTAGTATAACATCTCTGACCTTAATTAGTGGACATAATTTTTTGGGCATTTATCTAACATGGAACGTCAGATTGTCTATATACTGATACGTTTCTACTACATACAAGAAGGGTCTTAAGTTAAAGTGAATATTTTGAAACAAAAACACGCAATAAACTTTGGCTTTTTAAAAATGCGTCGCCAACTGTGAATCCTCCAGGTGAGGTTTGCGAGTATGGTAATGAGGTGGTAATTGACAGAGAAACAGACGCAGAGACGGTGTAAGAGGCATTCTAGAGGCGCGGCGCGACTGTCGGCCCGCGTTATGGCAAAAGATCGTATCTTTATATGGATTTAATAATAAGATACGACTTTTTGCTGCAGCACGGCACGGGCTTTCAGACCCGGCAACTATCTCATGTGATGTTTGTTCTGTTCCTTACAAGACTGCGCGTCGCAATACCGTGCAACCATTTCCGCAATAGACAATGCATTTGTTTGCCAAAACTCATATCAGTATTGGATTTTGTTGGAGTATTTTCCCATTTCTATTGACAGCGTTATCCTATTAGCTGGTACCTGTGCTCTTCGTGGGCATGTTGCTATTAGTTGTTACCTGTTCTCTTTGTGGGCATGTTGCTGAATGTTAACGAAGGCATTTGATAATAGATTAGCCCGCGGCTTCGCTCGAGTGAAAAAATGAACACTATTCTATTAGCTAAAAGCCTTAAACTATCCCTATTCCATATTTCATGCAAATCCGTCCGGCAGTTTCGGCGTAAAGAAGTAACAAACATACACACATACTTTCGCTGTTTTAATGTTAGTGGGATTTTCTAAGAAATATTGTAATACACATCATCAAACTTTGTCCAACCGTTTGAGCTTCTTCAAGCAACAAACATACAAACTCACATTTTTTTGCCTTTATAATATTAGTATGATCGCCCAATATGAAGTTAGAGTTCATTCGTAAACCGAGGGGTACTTATGAGTAAACATCGCGGACGTTGTTTATACGTCTTAAGAAACGCGGGCTCGTCGCGATGAGATGCTCGCGTTGAGATACAAGTGATGTTTATTTTCCTCGGCACTCTTTATGAAACCTAGCCTCACGGAGGAAATTATACGTTGTTTATTCCTAAGATGAAGTTTAAGTGTCCTATAGAGACTAGCCGGTGGAAAATGAATTTCAGATTTTCGCCTCGCAAAAGTTACTGCGTTTAAGTGTTGTCCTATTTGTAAGTGGGGTCGAGTGCAATCGCGGGCAAAATGCGGAGTGCGACGGCGTGTGTTTGCGCTAAGGGCTGATACAGACGGACTGCCCGACTGCAGCTCGTATATAAACTGTGTAGTTCTCGTATAAATTGTAGCTGGCATGCGAGATGTCTGTATCGGCCCTAAGGCTGCGGCGGGTGCGCCAGACTCGGGCGATAGAGCCACGTAAGCCCGCCGCTATCGGCACCGCACCGGCACACCGCTCCCCATTCCTCGTGTCATTTACCTAGCATTAACTATACAGCTTATGCCAACGCTCTAAGTACGCTTTTATTTTCTCAACGAGGCCAAACTAGAGGTAGATGTCAAAGTCACGCCCGTTACCGACAAGGAAATGGAACGTCGAATCTGACGACGAAAAATGGTCTCCAAAATGTTATTATTTAAGCTCGCTTTATGGCCGCAATTTTTAATGCGGTATAAAATATTAATATTTTATTCTAACCGCATGAATATAACAGTTGAGTGGTCCATTTCAGTTTAAATAAGTTAAATTCGTATGATTCATTCCATTAGTGATTTGTCGGTCGGAGTCGGACAGAGGACGCGATAATTCGGGAACTGTCAAGCCGAGTGGGTCAAACTCGAGCGGGTTAAATTTAAAAACAAGTGTCACAATGGATCCATTAGCGGCGAGGCCTCGCCGGTTATACTTGGAGCGATCGAAGCTCACTATTATTGGATTGGTCCGAATGAGTGCCTCCGAATTTCAGCTGTCTTATCCTATCCGAGTCATTATGCCGTGCGAGCGGGCCGTTGATTAAATGCCAAGTAATTAATGCCCTGTCTGTTTATTTTATTCCCGAGGATTGCCGGGACTCGTTTATTTACTACTAGATAAAACAATGGTTATGCAGGATTAACTGAACGCAGAATTAACTCCCGAGTTTCCGACTGCGATTGCCGTTTTTAACAAGTGTAAACATGGGCCTGTTTGAATGGTTAATTCGTCGTTAATTAAGTTCCATTTATCTTTATTTATTTTTGATTCATTTTTAGCGACACTATCAATTGAGTATTTTATTTTATGCCGTTGCTGTAATGCAAATTTCGCATATACTTTTTATGAAACACCTCCGATTATATAGCATGCTTCAGACTGTTATACAAAAATGCTTCTCAAATAGAGTTAAAGTTTTCCAAAATGATAGTGTAACATGTTTTGTATGCTTTTATAATGACAGATGTCATTCTTTTGTTATTATTACTCACGTTAGGGGCCCGACACAGCAAAAAAGTGAAGGGTTACGCAGACTAAGTAGGGATACCCTCTATATCCTATCAGAAGTGATATATTTTATGAAATAAAACTGAAAATTACTTATAACGTAGTTTTAATTTGAGAGAATTCCACAGACAACAGATAAGTAGAACAAAGTAGGTTTATGGTTCTAGTGCTGTACTTCATAAATAGAGTTGTCATGAATCGGTAACAAAGTTCAATTTTATTCTTACAACACTCTCACCAAATTTGAACTTTATACAACAAATAAAAATTGTATTAAAGACTAGTAAGAGCTTATACATTTAGATTTCATATTAAAGTTCTATGACAAACTCTCACCAAAAGAGCACAACTATAAATAGCATTAAAATTAAGAAGTTTTATAGACAAGTTTTTTTTTAACACACAAACTAAATAAACTATTTTAATTTACTAATACCAATTTTAGTTCTGAGATATTGAAACTTGTCTCTAGGTAGAGCTTTAGTAAATAGATCAGCATATTGCTCTTTAGTACATACATAATTTAAGTCTATTTGTTTCTCTACATATCGTCGGCCTAAATCGCATACCTCGTAACTCCATTTTTTTTGAAAATCATGTTTTGACACTTTTAGATACTACTATTCTGAACGCATCTAACGGCAAAACTCTTAAATACCAAAAATAAACCGTTTACTTTTAAAAAGCAAAATAGAAAACCTCGCAACTCCCGACCGCCATTTTGTAAAAGGAATACCTCGTATCTCCCCCCCCCCGCCACTCCCTTCAGTACAGTTTGCGATGGCGTTGTGACTGCACGTCAGTTTTGCGTAAATATTTAGGAAGAAAACGGGTGCTGAATAACAGGTATGTGTTATAAGGTTCTACGATTTTACTGATTGTGTATTCTTGATAGATATTTACCATATTTAAACACATTAGACTATTGAAAATGACGTTTGGATGCGTGCCGTGGACATACGAGGTTTGCTTCGCGTGGATCTTTACGCATGAAGATTAGTTACGTGGTCTTCTACGCAAATTATTTAATCTTTCTGTGACTTTGGTCGAGACTTTATCTCGTTTTTAAATAATTAATTTATAAATCCCGACGTTTCTAATACGAAGTTATGTCCGTAATGTAAGCCGGATATAGGACGAGAACGTTAATACGCATTATCCAATAAATTCAAAGTAATAAAAATAATATTTAAGAAAAACATCAAAAACCTTTGGACTTGGACCACGCCGGATAAACAACACAAAAATCAGATTGACTATGTACTGAGCAAAACTGCTCACAGCTCTTCACAAACATAGAAATTTTGAATAACAGAATATTCCCCAGCGACCATAGATTAGTGAGTAGGACATTAAAGGAAAAAATAGAAAAGATGCAGTGGGAAAATAGCGACGACATAGAGACCTTCTATTTTAAGTTAGAGACAGCCGTGAAACAAAGTCTTAAGGCTGCCACCTCGAAAAAAAGTAATAAAGAAATACTAACTGACGAAACTAAACAACAACTTAAAAGGCGGACTCTACTACAGTCGAAACCATCAAAAACTAAAGAAGAGAAAAAAGAACTAGCGAATCTCTATAAACTACTAACAAATGTTAAAAAGGGACTATGGAAACTACAGAATGGAAGTGATCGAAAAAAACCTCGTCAACACCGGAAGCCAAAAGAAAGCGTATAAACAACTAAATACAGAGAAAACATGGATAACCCCATTGAAAGCACAAAAAGAAACAGGCAAGATACAAACACGAAAATAGCTAATAAGCATTGCAACAGACTTCTACCGGAATCTTTACCACGATGGACACAAAAAAGAAAATGTATTACGAAACCACGAAACACAGCTTACCTAATACACCTATTATACATTTTGACTACAGAAAAATCATAGAAAAAATTAAAAAATTGAAGAAGGATAAAAGCCCGGGCCATGACAATACTCCAAACGAAGCTCTAAAAATTGGGCAGAAAATACTAATAGGTCCGATAATAACTCTATTTAATAAAATTTTATATTTTGGATATGCAGAAAACTCCAAGGAGCTGGGGAGTCTCAAATCATTTTATTGTACAAAAAGGGAGATCCTTCCGATATAAACAACTATCGACCTATCAGTCTGCTGCCAACCTTATACAAACTGTTCTCTAGAAATTAAAAAGTATATAAACACATTATAAAAAAACCTAACCTAAGGGTGCCGCCGGAGGGGCCCAGGCTACGGTGGTTAGGGCTGCAGAGAGGAACCTCCTGACCATGCGCGCCGTGTCCAGTCAGGAGTACCGCCTTCTGTATCTGGCCCTTGATCCAGCCATCTAGCGAGAGTCTCTTAAGATGTTTGTCGAGACTCATCGCTACAAGACCGTTCGCCGAAACGACTATCGGGACGATGATCGTCGAGTCAAGATCCCACATGGCGATCACCTCGTGAGCATGATTATTATTGAAGCGTTGTTTTGTTGTTTGAGAAAAGTTGTAGTTTATAATATTTTTAGCCCTATTTAGTTGGAAAAAAAAATGTATAATTATAATTTTGCTACCCACATTTTTGAAGCCAGAAGAGAATCAAGGCTTTTCTGTTTAAAGTTTAATAAATATTTTTAAATTTGCAAGTTTTTTATTTTTTTTTATCCACAATTACCTTGCTCGGATCAAAAGACCATCCTCTATTTTTACGGATTTTTATCGCAAAGCTCTTAACTCCCGATTAGCTTTCTAAAATTTTCAGGAAAAACTCGTAACTCCAAATTTTCCAGGTTCAGGTGATTCAAAAAAAATAGGTTTTAGCAATCTGACGGCTAAATTTAACTTAACATTATGTAAAAAAAATACTAAGTAAGTCTTCATGCAAAATTTTTGGTAATCAAGTTTTTTGTGCCTCCTGTAAAATTTGGTCAGATTGAGTTACGAGGTTTGCGATTTAGGCCGACGATATTTATCCTTAATAAAATTATATTTCACATCTATATGTTTACACCGTTTATGATAGTCCACATTTTTAATTAAACAGATTGCACTTTGATTGTCTATATTCAAGAAAATAGAGTTCTGATTAAATTCACCAATGTCTATTAACATTCTTTTCAACCACATAGCTTCTTTTGTCGCACAACAAGCGGCCATGAACTCGGCCTCGGTGGTGGACAACGCAACACTTTGCTGACGCTGTGTAGCCCACGTTATGGCAGCTCCATTCTTTATAAACACATACCCAGTCAGAGACCTGCGTGTGCATGTGTCTTTAGCATAATCTGCATCACTGTAAGCTTCAAGCTTGTTTATCTGTGATGATGTATAACACAAACCATAGTCCTTGGTTTCTTTCAAGTATTTCATTATTTTCTTGACAACATTCCAATGTGTGTGATCATAACAATTGAGATATCTACTCACCAGGCTCACTCCATACATAATGTCAGGCCTGCTTACCACCGCCAGGTGCATGAGCGACCCAACAGCCTCTCTGTATGGGACGTTCTTGTCAGGAGTCGCAGCGCTCTTCTCCAGTGTAGTATGAGGGTCGACTGGAATATTGTTACTATGTACTTGGACTGGTGAATAAAAATTGTCCCTTGGGACCTTTCAATTTGTAATCCTACAAAGTTCCTAGGATCACATTGTTTAATTTCAAAGTTTTTCTTTAATTCACACATTACACTGTTTAGTGATTCTTTTGAGTTTGAAATGAGGAGCCCATCATCAACATACAGAAGCAAGTAACTATACTTTGTTATCGTTTACATTTCCAACATACACACATCTATCAGCATGGCTATTTTGAAAACCATACTTTTTAAGTAAACAATCAAATTTTTGATTCCAGCACCTGGGTGCTTGTTTTAGACCATAAAGTGAACGGTTAAGTTTACATACCATATTTGATGCAGCATCCAAACCTTCGGGTGGTGTCATGTAAATATTTTCTTTGACATCGCCATATAAAAATGCTGTCTTCACATCAAACTGGACAATTTTTAGATTATGTTGAGCAGCTTCTGAAAGTAAAACTCGAACAGAGTCATATCTCACGGTGGGGGCATATATTTCAGTGTAGTCAACCCCTTGTTTCTGACTACAGCCTTTAGCACATAGTCTTGACTTAAATAGCGGACCGGATGGCTCATCTTTTATTCTAAAGACCCATTTGCAGCCAATTACCCGCACTCCTTGTGGCTTTTCAATTAAATGCCATGTCTCATTTTCTGCATGTGCTTTCAGCTCTTCCTGTATAGACTTTTTCCACTCAGCTGCGTATACATTTTCTGACGAAACTGCTTCATTGTATGTTTGTGGGATATCCTGTTGTTCTGTAATTGCATTAGCACATATGTATGTATTAGCTTGCATTCTAGATATTCTTTCCTTCGATCTTGTTGTTATATTCCGATTTAAATCTGTTAAATCTACCGTTTCATCTGGCTCATATAGAGAGTCTTCATCAGAGTGAAAGGAATCTTCACTTGATTCTATTTTGGTTCCTTCACTTTCATCCGGCAGATTCTCTAAAGTAATATCTTTACTGATAGAACCACTTGCAATGGGTTCTGTATTTGACTCTGACAATGGTACCACAGCATATTCTCTTTTAACTGAACTTTCAAGAAATATCACATCTCTACTAATTAATACTTTTCTTGTTTTTGGATCAAACAGCCTATATCCTTTGGTATGTTCACTATAGCCAACAAATATCATCTTACTTGCCTTTGGATCCCATTTCTTGGCTTTTTCTTTTGGAACATGGACCATAGCTTCACAACCAAAGATCTTCATGTGGGTAATGTCTGTCCTTTTCCCACTCCACATTTCTTCCGGTGTAGAGAATGCTAAAGCTCTTGTCGGGCATCGATTAGTGATGTATGCTGCAGCTGACAGCGCCTCTCCCCACAGGTGTTTCTGTAATTTAGCATTTGTTAGCATACATCTAGCCCTTTCTAATAGAGTTCTGTTCATACGCTCTGCTAAGCCATTTTGTTGAGGCGTATACGGAGCAGAAGTTTGATGTTGTATTCCTGATTTCTTGAGAAAAGCTTTAAATTCATTACTTAAATATTCTAAACCATTATCTGTACGGAGAGTCTTTATAGTTAAATCAAGTTGATTCTCGACTAACGCTTTGAACTCCTTGAACTTTTCAAACACTTCTGACTTTTTGTTCAATAAATAAACAAATACTTTCCTGGTATAGTCGTCTATGAAGGTAACAAAATATCGAGCTCCTCCGAGAGATGGCATCTCCATTGGACCACATACATCAGAGTGAATAAGTGCCAGCTTGACTTCTGCTCGGGACCCTTCAGAAGAAAATGGTAGTCTGGTTTGCTTACCTTCTAGACATGATATACAAATCACATTTTCTTTATTTGCTAGTTCAATTCCTGCAGCTTCTGTTAGTTTGTTCAAATCTGCGAAGTTCAAATGAGCCATTCTTTGGTGCCATAGATAACAATCATTCTCCTTGGACATGGATATATATGCTGGAATACTGTGTGTATTTAGCCGGTACATATTGTTAATCAATTTGGCAGCAGCAACCTGTTCATTACTTCTATTGAATATCTTACATCCTTGCTTGTCAAATTGCACTTGACAACCATTATTTATTATCTGGCTAACAGAGAGAAGATTGGTAGCCAACTCAGGAACATAGAGAACATTTTGTACCTTGATTGTTTCCATTTTTCCATCCTTATTAATAACATTTAAGTTCACCTTTCCGCAGGCTTTCACAAACAATTTCTTGTCGTCAGCTACTTTGATGGTGGAGATCGGAGGTGTAGTCTCGTCATAGAGCCAGTCACGGTGCATTGTCATATGCATTGATGCTCCCGAGTCGACATACCAGCCGCTGTCATTCTTTGTGGTAGCAGAAAATACAGCGACATAACCAGAGTTCTCATTTGACTTTTGCTCCTTCTTTTTATTCCGACAGTTTTTGCTGATATGCCCGTATTTATTGCATACAAAGCATCTTGGGCCTTTGATAGGTTTTTGAAATTTTTCTTGAGCTTGCTTGACATAGTGCGACTGTTTTCCTTTTCCTCTATTAACATACAGCGCAGTCGACTCAGAGTTCCTCACATCCTGAAGGAGCTTAGTCTTCACAGAATCAGCTGTGATTGTCACTCCGGAGCTCTCGAGGGCCATAATCATTCAGGGCTGCCAGTAGACAATTTACCATTATTCAGGCACAAGTCTGAAATTATACAAAAATGATTGCCAGGATACAAAAAGTGTGTAGACGGCTAAGAGTTTTCTAGCTTGAAATAATTGATGTATCCAATTATAGAAGACGGTCCTTCTAGCTTGAAATAATTGATGTATCCAATTATACAAGACGGTCCAGGATACAAAGAGGATACAATCAGCGGTCCAATTATACAGTTTTTGTATCCAATTATACGATCTGGCAGCCCTGTAATCATTGGTTGATAGACCTCGGGTAAACCAGCCAGCAACAAGGTACCCAACCATTCATCATCCACCGTAAAACCTATGTTTCTTAACTTGTGAGCTGTAGACATTATTTTGTTGACATAATCTTCAATGTCCTGACAACTGTCTAAGGTTGTGGTTATCAGATCTCTCAACAAACCAACTCGACGTGTCAATCCTTTGTCGTCAAAAGCTTTGGCGAGATTATCCCATACTTCTTTGGCTGTTGCAGCTTCCTGTATATGTACATAATTGATGGGATGAACCAACAAAATTATTTTAGATTTTGCTTTCGTGTCAGTTTTGCTATCGACTGTTGTTGAAGTGACACAACTCCATAATTCCTCATGCTGAAGATAAGTTTGAACAGCGAATCTCCATGTAGGATAATTATCTCTTCCCGTCAGCTTTTCGATCAGTGCCATCGTATTATTTGAAGACATTTTTGTGCTGATGAAGACCGTTACGCGGGAGCAGCGCGCCGAGTTTTGAGGTTATACTGAACTACTATCAAAGTATGCACTTTTAGCACTGGATTTTTACAGTAGATCGTTTTCAAATGTCTATTTTTGAAAATCAGGTGGCCTGGACCCATAACCTGATATATTTTATGAAATAAAACTGAAAATTACTTATAACGTAGTTTTAATTTGAGAGAATTCCACAGACAACAGATAAGTAGAACAAAGTAGGTTTATGGTTCTAGTGCTGTACTTCATAAATAGAGTTGTCATGAATCGGTAACAAAGTTCAATTTTATTCTTACAACAATAACACGGTGAATAGAGACTAAAGTACTATGTGTGACCTTACAAACGGTCCGGTAGTTTTGAATTTTTGATATGTTGTATAGGATGGTTAGTCAGTTTTAAAATGCAAAATGCACAATTCCCCCCCCTCCGCGCCCGCCGCCATATTGAAAAAACCGGCACTTTCTTCATATTTTTGCTCATATCTTCCTTTAGAAGCATTTTAGCTAGAAAAAAGCTTCCACAATGTTATAGAGAGTTAAATTTACTACATTCTCCATTTTATATTTTTTTTCTAGGACAGATAGTTACGGAGATATCCACATTTTAAAAAACGTAAAAAATCGCAATTTCCTACTGAAAAACAAACTTCTGGATTATATCTTCGTTTAGGAGCATTTTAGCTACAACAAAGCTTGGGCAATGTTGTAGAGAATTAAATTTACTATAATTTACATTTAAAATTTTGTTTCAAGGACGGTTAGTTACGGAGATATGCACATTTAAAAAACAGGAAAAGTCGAATTTTCCGAAAATTTCTCAAAATTCTCGGTTTAGAACGCTGTCATTCAGTTACGGACTAGTCTAGGACAAATTAAAACATGTAGGAAATATAATTGGTTATAAAACTCATGTCCATTTTTACATGCATTTTCGGAAAATGTGACTTTATTTTTTACATATCTCCGTAATTATCTGTCCTAGAAACAAAATTTTAAATGTAAATTATAGTAAATTTAATTCTCTATAAAATTACCCAAGCACTGTTCTAGCTAAAATGCTCCTAAGCGAAGATATAATCCAGAAGTTTGTTTTTGAGTTGGAAATTGCAATTTCTTAAGTTTTTTTAAATGTGCATATCTCCGTAACTATCTGTCCTAGAAACAAAATATAAAATGGAAAATGTAGTAAATTTAACTCTCTATAACATTGTCGAAGCTTTCTTCTAGCTAAAATGCTCCTAAAGGAAGATATGAGCAAAAATATGAAGAGAGTGCTGGTTTTTTCAATATGGCGGCGGGCGCGGAGGGGGGGGAATTGTGCATTTTGCATTTTAAACACTGACTAACCATCCTAGACAACATATCAAAAATTCAAAACTACCGGACCGTTTGTAAGGTCAAAATCCTTTATTCACTGAATTACAAGAAGCTTGAATAAAAATTTACATTTTACCTTTAGGAGATAGCTGTTGGAAAGTTTATAACGCAGGGTTCAACGTTTAACATAGTCTGTCATAAGTGATCGGGACTTTGGCATTTGATATAGGTTAAGGATTAATTGGCAGTTAGTCACTTGGCGTCACTGATCGCAACCTTCCCGATTAAATGTTAACTGAAGGAACCACCGCTCAAGTTACACGTAATGAGAAAAGTAGACGACCAAAAAGATATTACGCATATTAGCCTTCGGAGATGAAGATTGCTTCAAATCTCTTAAACGTTTAATCTAGTCCTTCATAAGTGACCGAGACTTCGGCATGTGATACAGATTATGAATTAATTGGCAGTTAGTCGCTCGGCGTCACCGATCGCACCTTCCCGATTAACTATTAGCTGAAGGAAGGGTGTACCACTAAACTGATAGGTACTTTAATGAGAAAAATAGATGACCAAAAATTTATTACGCGAACCTATAGGCATCGAGAGGACAGACGATGAGACGATGTAACGACTTGAATTCTAAATAAAAACTATACAAGCTGTCATTTAATGTTAAAATGAAAATTTAGTTTGAATATAAAAAGTCTTTATCACTAGTGAACGTAGTATATATTATATGAAAACGGATTTGATACACCTTCATGAACGAATCCTGTATAATATATAATAAGTTATGCCTTTTATCACCATTTTATTGTATTTTTAAATCTTGCTCGGAATTCAAAATTTCTTTCCGTACTATGCACTGGCTTCGTGGATTTCCTATTGTTTCAGAAGAACACAGCACTAATACATTTTTTTCTTGTTTCAGGTAGAATTATGCACCAAATTGCACGAGAAATTCTTTTACTCACTTCTGTACAATGGAAGGAACGTAAGTTAAGAAGTCAAATTGCAGTTTTGTTTTATCACTTTGTAAATGTTAGGTCAAAGGGATATTATGGTGTATTATTTAAGGAAACACACTCTTCTTAGATTTGGAATTAAATACAATTAGAAATATTTTTATTCAATCAAAATAAAATATAGCTATATGACAAATTGAAAAAAAGTGTGGGTATCATATTTAACATATCATAATGAGAATGGGTAAAAACACGTCACGGTCACGCTGAGGGTACTGCACTTCTGTCCACTTAGGTTTTTTTTTACTTAGCATTTTGGAATGAAATACGCTTTGGCGTGATGTCTAAATTATCATGAATTTCTTATGACTATATCTAAGGTAAACCAATAAGCAATGCAAATTGATTTAAATTACTTAAAGTGCAAAATTTCCAGTGGGACCCTCGTAGTGTAAGTTCCTAGCAGTGCACAGCACTTATAAAAAAAACACCATTTTTTAAATCAAGTTAAAGTGTGCGTTATACAAGTTATATTGACTAAAATATTTTGGCAATAGGTGCGAACAGATATATAACAAATAATATTTATTGGGATTCTCCTGTAAGAAGGTGACTGTTTCCGTTAAAAAACCTACTCGGTGTAGGTTTATGATTGATCATTATTGTGCGAAGGCATAATATTATTTGTCTAAAGTACAGTCGTATAATAATCCATACTTAAAATTATAAATGCGAAAGTGGGTCTGTCTGTCTGTCTGTTACATCTTCACGCTTAAACCGCTGAATCGATTTTGATGAAATTTGGCATGGAGATAGTTTGAGACCCGGGAAAGGACATAGGATAGGTACTTTTCATCCCGAATAAATTTAGTGTTCCCGTGGGATGAGCGGGTAACACCGCGGGGCACAGCTAGTTCTGCATAAAGGTATACTTGCAGGCAGAAAAGAAGGCTAGGTTAGGTTAGAACTGCAGCCTTCTACAAATACGAACCACTGTCAAAAAAGTAGATTAAGTAGGTTAGGTTAGAACTACGACCTCCTACAAAAACGAACGGTTGACAGAAAAGTAGGTCAGGTTAGAACTGCAACACCCTACAAAAAAGAACGGATGCCGATTGAATACTTTAGTAACTTATTCTGCCAAGTAAAATTATGCAATACAAAAATATGTCAATAAACTTTCTGCAACTAATATAAGTACAACACGTAGTAGTAAGAATGTAACTAACCAAACTATGGAGTCTAGTATTCCGAAATAAAGAAGTTATTATTATTATTATTATAAGTAAATCTTGGGCTAATCAAAATGAAATATACAGGTAAGGTGGGGTATAACTATCATTTTTATTGTCTAATGTCTAACTAACACTTAGTCGTTATTGGACTCCCACCTTATCTAAATTTAGTTTGGATATTAATGTCATAAAAGAAAATTCTGAAATAAAGGATTCTGGTTTGGTATTTTTACCCGACTACGGCAAAGCCAAAAGGAAGGGTTATAAGTTTAGCAGTCTATGTATGTATATTTATATGTAAGTTTGTTCCACCATAGCGCGAAAACTACTCAACCGATTTTAGTGATTGAGGTGTCTATCAATTTGTAATTACAGTCCGGGTGACATAGGCTACATTTTTAACAGACTTCAAAAAAGGAGGACGAGCGAGAGTAAAAATTCTACAGAAAAAAATTAAAAAAATTAACAGATTTCAAAAATTCGTTTTTTATTGGAATGTTAACACTTCAGTTATTATCTCTTAGAAATATGGTAAAGATCTGATGATGGAATCCATCAGAAATCGACGGAACTCTGCAAATATAATAGTTACAAGTATTACAATTATTTCTATATTATTTTCTAGTGATTCAGGTATCTGTTGTCAGAAAGCATAATATGCCCAAGTGGAACTGATGCAGAAGACCACGAAAGGTGATTGGAACTAAAAGGGCATTAAAGTATGCCCGCCATAAAAAAATCAACATTCAAAAGCGGCAACCAGGAAGCAGAGTTATGAAGCTTTTGAGTCAACGGAGGCGATGGTGACATAAAACACGGGGGGGGGGGGGGGCTAGGGGGCAGAGCCCCCCGCATAAAAAAATTCAACATTCAAAAGCGGCAACCAGGAAGCAGATCTTATGAAACTTTTGAGTCAACGGAGGCGATGGTGACATAAAACACGGGGGGCTCGGGGGGCACAGCCCCCCGCCATAAAAAAATTCAACATTCAAAAGCGGCAACCAGAAAGCAGATCTTATGAAACTTTTGAGTCAACGGAGGCGATGGTGACATAAAACACGGGGGGCTCGGGGGGCACAGCCCCCCGCCAAAAAAAAATTCAACATTCAAAAGCGGTAACCAGGAAACAGATCTTATGAAACTTTTGAGTCAACGGAGGCGATGGTGACATAAAACAAGGGGGGCTCGGGGGGCACAGCCCCCCCGCCATAAAAAAATTCAACATTCAAAAGCGGCAACCAGAAAGCAGATCTTATGAAACTTTTGAGTCAACGGAGGCGATGGTGACATAAAACAAGGGGGGCTCGGGGGGCGGAGCCCCCCTCCATAAAAAATACAACGTTCTGAAACGGCAACAAGAAAGCAGATCTAATGAAACTTTTGAGTCTACGGAGGCGATGGTGACACAAAACATGGGGGGCTCGGGGGGCGAAGCCCCCCGCCAAAAAAAAATTCAACATTCAAAAGCGGCAACCAGGAAGCAGATCTTATGAAACTTTTGAGTCTACGGTGGCGGTGGTGACATAAAACACGGGGGCTCGGGGGGCGGAGCCCCCCGCCATAAAAAAATCAACGTTCCGAAACGGCAACAAGAAAGCAGATCTCATGAAACTTTTGAGTCTACGGAGGCGATGGTGACAAAACACGGGGGGCTCGGGGGGCGAAGCCCCCGCCAAAAAAAAATTCAACATTCAAAAGCGGCAACCAGGAAGCAGATCTTATGAAACTTTTGAGTCTACGGAGGCGATGGTGACATAAAACACGGAGGCTCGGGGGGCGGAGCCCCCCGCCGTAAAAAATACAACGTTCTGAAACGGCAACAAGAAAGCAGATCTCATGAAACTTTTGAGTCTACGGAGGCGATGGTGACATAAAACACGGGGGGCTCGGGGGGCGGAGCCCCCCGCCATAAGAAATACAACGCTCTGAAACGGCAACAAGAAAGCAGATCTCATGAAACTTTTGAGTCTACGGAGTCGATGGTGGCATAGAACACGGGGGGCTTGGGGGGCGAAGCCCCCCGCCAAAAAAAAATTCATCACTCAAAAGTGGCAACCAGGAAGCAGATCTTATGAAACTTTTGAGTCTACGGAGGCGATGTTGACCTAAAACACGGGGGGCTCTGGGGGCGGAGCCCCCCGCCATAAGAAATACAACATTCAAAAGCGGCAACCAGGAAGCAGATCTTATGAAACTTTTGAGTCTACGGAGGCGATGGTGACATAAAACACGGGGGGTACGGGGGGCGAAGCTTCCCTCCAAAAAAAAATTCAACATTCAAAAGCGGCAATCAGAAAAGAGATCTCATTAAACTTTTGAGTCTACGGAGGCGATGGTGGGACAAAAACGGGGGGCTCGGGGGGCGGAGCCCCCCGCCAAAAAAATACAACATTCGGAAACGGCAACAGAAAGCAGATCTCATAAAACTTTTCATTGCCGTGGGTCTCGGGGAAACTTTTGAGTAAAACTAGGAGATGGGGATAGGGGGAGATGGGGGGCGGAGCCCCCCGCAATAAATAGAATACGGCATCCTTAAACGGATACAGGGTAGCAGATCTTATGAAACTTTTGTGGTAACGGAGGCGATGATGACTTAAAAGACGGGGGAGCTCGGGGAAACTTTTGAGTTAACCTAGATGTCGACATAAAAGACGGTAGTGATATACTTATATGGATTTCCAAACAGTTTTTGTCTGTTTTGCATTTTAAGTTGCTGAAAATGTTGTGTCGTCAAATTTAAATAATTGAAGTTAAGATGTGATTAGGTACCTATGTATATTTAATATTTAGATATTGTTGCATTGAAAAAAAAAATACAAACGAATAATCTCTTTAAGCGTAAAAAATATTAGAGGTGTATGAAATTGTTTTTTTTATCGTTTGTTTTCTATCATAAGGTTTCAGTCGTCTACTAGTCCACAATACGATGGAGGTACTGGTTGGTCATGATAGCTGAAATTCGACGTTGGTATTCAACGTTTGCGTATAAATTATTCTTAATTTTGCCCGACTGTGGTACTCGTAAAGTCAAAGGGAAGAGTATTAAAAAAGAGAGTATTAATTTATGGATTAAGTATGTTCCACGATAGCGCTTAAACTACTCGACAGATTTTGATGACTGAGTATATTGTGTGACATAGGCTACATTTTTAACAGACTTCAAAGGAGCATGTAGCGGTACAGCGACATTTTTTAGCTTACATATGCATTTAAATATTCTTTACTCCATCATATGTAAAAACTGAAAATATTGAAATAAAATAAAAGGTTAAAAAACTTAAACCCGACTACGGAAAAACGAACTAAAAAGTTAAAAACAAGGTAGAAATATCGGGTATCATCGCCTCATTCCACAAGACAAGTCATTTGACTTGTTAAATGTTCTTGTATATTTTTTCTACTGAAATCTTCTGTTAGTTAACAACAATAACATTATAATTTAATTCAAATGCCGTAGTCGTGCGTTGTCGACTATTAAAAAAACTGCAACTATACAACGAAATTTCCGTAGTTTTAGGTAGATCGCCATCATCATCTGATTGAGTACTTACTTAAAATAAGTCTTGTAAAACTCTTATTTTAATATCAATATGATAACGATGTGTAGCCGTGTAATAATGCTGTGCGTCCGGTTAATACGTATATTCTCGATAACTAGACACTATAGGAAGGTTTATTCACAAAATACCATGTTCTTAAAAAAACTAAGAAAACTAAATAAAATAAATTCTTCTGCTACGGCTACCTATTTATGTATATTATATAAGCGGTTTAATTCGTTTGGAGATATGTAAAAGGAAGATTGTATCGTAGGTAGTTAATGCCACAACGCACGATTACGGCATTTGAATTAAATTAAAATGTTATTGTTGTTAACTAACAGAAGATTTCAGTAGAAAAAATATACAAGAACATTTAACAAGTCAAATGACTTGTCTTGTGGAATGAGGCGATGATACCCGATATTTCTACCTTGTTTTTAACTTTTTAGTTCGTTTTTCCGTAGTCGGGTTTAAGTTTTTTAACCTTTTATTTTATTTTTATTAGATACCTGCTTCAAGGGTAAAATATAACCATTGAATCAGTCATATTTAACGGAGGTTCAAGAGGAAAAAAGCTAATACGTCGGATTAAGGTTTTAACTTCCAAAATAAATTGTGTTATTTTATAAAAGCCAAGTGTAATTTAATAAAACGCTACTTAGAACCATTGACACAGTGGCCCTGCTAAATGTGTCAGTAATTTAAACACCCGAAGGAAAAATAAAAGCAAACCTTAATGAGCAATAAAAGGTAATGATATCAGATTTTTAACATTTTCAGCTGAATTTAATGTTAACATTTAAGGGAGGAAAAATTTCTCATTGTTGGCATTAAACGCTTGCGGAGGGTGCGCGTAATAATAGGACATAATATATTCAGGGCGGGTCAAATAAAATTAGTACGGTGAAAAATGTAAACGGCCCCTTACAGCCGGAGGATGCCGACGTGCAAGCATTAGGCCGTGTTCTTTGTACGAGACATTGCTGTTTCAGTCGCTGGTATTTGGCTTAGGTTCCAACATGGCCGAACGGGCTCTTCAAACAAGCTGACTGTAGAATATTAAAATAAGCTCTTTCAAGTTAAAATACAAATGATCATGCTATATCAACTTAACGTTAACAAAAACCAAATCAAAATCTGAATTTGTATTTGAGAAATCACTGACACTTTAATTGGCATTTCGCGTAGTCATTATACTGGTTATCGTGTTATACTGTGATAATACTTACCTACTATATCTAATAGTCTGTAATTTAGTTTTTCATTCGTCACTCACATCATATCTAATTAATTTTCCTATCAGATGAAGATCGTCGTGCACGGTCAACTAACGTTTCGTTTCGTGTAAAGTAGTTTTACGTAGTTAGACTTGATGGTGAACTTCGCAAAACCTTAGTGAGTCTTGGCTTTTGGGCTTCTCTAGCTGTCTCGGTGTCCAGTGACCACCTTCCAACTAGGAAACAGCTTTCCTCCTTCCATCATATTAACGATTTTAGTACTGTGTTTCGGTTTCTTCTGTCTCGTTGTGACATACGAAAATTCATCAAAATAATAGCCTATCTATTCGAAGGTCTCTGAATCTAGTGTATTTAATTTAATTGCCTACTATGTATGTCTATTTGTAGCCACCTCACGTACGCGTCATACAATTATGGCATAATTTGGCCAATTTTAGTATCTAAGGACCACTACGGTAAAGATAAAAAACAGGGTTATGATTTTTGTTGCTCTCCTTCGCGAAAGAAGACGCCCAGCTATTTTACGAAGAAAACTCCCGTGAGTCTCGGATATATTAAATTAAAATACTTACGAAATCACGAAACTAGACTAGTTAGAAGATTATATTAAAATACATACGAAACCAGTTCCGTATGTATTTTAAACCAGTTTCGTATGTATTTTAATATAATCTTCTAACTAGTCTATATTCACTTTGGCCAATCGCTTTAAGTAGGTATATGCTGCTGAATATTCATGTACTAACTGCCACTACGTGACCGCCAATTGGGACAAAATCTCCAATTCTTCCTTTGAAATTCGAAGGTAATTTGCCTTTTCCAAGTTCACAGACGAGTGTATTAGCTGAAAAAGGCTGTTAATGTTCGTTTTTAGTGCGGCGGACATATGAATGGAGTTAATTGTCGCTGAAGCGTGCTGTGGGTGTTTGGCGCGCGGCGCTCTGCCAGTTGGCGGGACACCCCACCGCTAATCAGAGGAGGGCACCGAAACCGCGAGGCGCTTACGACTTTCAGTTTAATGAGAAACCCGGCCTTTACTTTTTTATATATTCGGCTGTTGAATAGATATCACTATAGATACATACAGATTTTAGAATATTGTGCTCGAAAATTCCTGTCATAACAATTAAATAATACAGAAGTCGTTGATCGTTAGGTACCGGAAGAGATCCCTTATAGGGATAAGTTCACTTTTGTACATGTTTTTTATTATTATTATTTCTTAGGTTTTGTGAATAGTTTTTGTGTACATACAAAAGTGTTTACATACCTACATATACATACGTTATATCTGGCAAAAAATCCTAAGTATACGTAAGAAATGCGAAGAAGATTTCGACTAGAGAACAATTGAGTCGAACTCTAGTTTTCGCAAAAGACTAGGTATTTTGATAACATCATTGTTATAGCGGCGATAGGAATAACACATTCTATGAAAAAACTGTGTGTGTGTGTGTGTGTAAGTGTCTGTCTATTGCAGTTCAAAAGATACGTGCATGTGACAAACGGGCAGGTCGCGCAGATATAAGGTACTGTGGATAGGGTCCTTAACTAGGCACTTCATAACCGTTCAGTATGGAAGTTAAAAATATACAAAAAAATTGGTACCTAACGTAAATACTTTATTAAGGCTTATTGTAACCAGAGATTATTTTGATCAATACGGTAAGCTACAACAAAGCAATACAAATAACACTAGCAGTGAATAAAGCACTTTCGTAAAGTGATGAAAATTATTCAAATGTGCTATCAGGACGTGACAAGCCCATTAACGAACGAGCAGAATGCATTTCAATTAATAATCGTAAGCGACACAGTAAAACTCTGACTCCATAATGACGTAAGCATCCACTCAATGTATTGCACTTAAGCCTATAAGTGCCTGAAGCCCAATCGGCCAAAGGTCATTGTCAATACTTTTATGCAAATAAAGTCCTCATTTCAAGTGCAATATGCTGCAATGTCGATTACAACGCTTGGGTCATTGTATATTCGCTATAATAAGCGATAATCGAGTGATACTCGAATACGCAGCTTCCGATTTTCAGATGAAGTGCTCAATCGACTATAAAGTTGTTGTGTTGGTCAAAATTGGACTATACGGTCATTCACCAGACGTACATTTTTGCTTGTCTTCACTCTTTAAAAATATAAAATTATTGATTTAATTATATCTTATATTTTTTGATCGTAGCTGGTATTCGTATAAAGCTGTACATGAATTTTCAAGAACATATTTAAAACCCTTCGGGTAGAAAAAAAACTTTTAGCCCTATTCTCCTAATTGACACGTCGCGTCCCACTACCCAAATTAGTTACATACCAATTTCTCCTGATGATATACATGAAGAAAAAACAATGTAAGCAAGTTTATTAAACAAAAGAATACATGTTTTAATTGCAAAAAAAAAAACCTATTCAATACAATTAACATATCACAAAGATATCAATTATAGTAGCTTTGTCTCGAAACGTATAATAATTCACGCGTCGCGTTCGGTTGTGATTACAAAAGTCCTCTGAAAGTAGATACGGATCTCACTAACGCATTTCGGTGAAGCGGTCAGTCGTGCCCAGAGCCCCGTGTGGGATGGTTGTGTCAGCTGTGTACGGGTCGCGGACTATGACTGTAAGTATCTAATTCACGCGTTTTGGCTCACGAAATTTCTAATTAACACGTTCACGTTTTAAAAATCAACCAGTAACTCTATTGCGCTGAGAATTTTAGTGTACATTAAAGGCCGTTTTATTTAATAGATACTAGATTCTGTAGATTATTACATGTACCTATAAAAAGTTATTTTTATTTTTCAAGAATCCCTAATTCACAAGTCTAATTCACGCATCAAAAATGAACGCGTTAATTAGAATTTAACCATCCGTGCGGTTCTAATCATCAGTTTGGTTTCTTTTTTCTAAAAGATTTGTATATATAATAGTAATAGTACCTATAATATATAGTCACATCGTCGTGGGGTCATTTTAAAACCTCATCAGGTAGCAAGCTGTATTTCTCAGGGCTGGAAAATTCTAGCTGAAGCGGTTTTGCCATATATTAGCATCATCAGGCATGAACAATTTCGTACTTGGATATAACCCTGTGTCTGATAGAATAATAAAAATGAAGCTGAACACCAATTTATGTCTTCTCAACATCGTGCAAGTTTACAACACAGTTCACGGAAGAGGATATCAACGAGAGGAAACTTTAGACAGTATACCAAGCCGGCAAATCGCATTGGTATTGGGAGACTGAAATGCTAAAACAGGAAGCTCAGAAATAATCTATGAAGTCCTCAGACTCAGTCAGACATTGTACAGAAGTGCTACAAGTTCAATATACCTTTCATCATGTGCTTTGTCGACTATTGCAAGGCTTTTGACTGTATCGACTGGGACTGTCTATGGGATATTTTGACTGATTTGGGTGTTCCTCGCCTCCTCACTGAACTACTACACTATAGTCAGTTTTCTACAACAGCCAAGGAACAGTGAGAATAGATAAGACGGCATACAATCCCTTCAGTTTCCAAAAGGGTGTTCATTTGGTTGTCTCTGTTTGGTCAACAAGGTTGCATTCTTTCACCTATCCTGTTCAATATATACGGCGAATACATCATAAGGAGGACGGCTGGGATGGTAGCATGTACGTATGTAGCGTGGACGTAAAGTTTTGCGATACGCCTATGACACCACCCTCCTAGCAGCTAGCGAAAGCAAGATAGGCAGTTTATTGAAAAGGATGGCGCACTTTAGTGAAGAATTTGGACTTTCAATCAGCAGATCCAAGACCAAACTCATGATTATTGACCGTACAGGCAAGGTAGAACTCAGTGGAACACTTAACTTCAAAATCACGGAGAACCTAGGTTCTAACATAATCAATAATGGTTCATGTAAGACGAAAGTTCGCAAAATTCGGGCTGGGATGGCCAAGGGCGCAATGTCCCAGCTGAATAATGTACGGAAGGATAGGAACATCTCCGCCAACACTAAGACTACCTGCTGCTGGAGAAGAATGCTGCGCATACCATGGACAGCACGCCGCCGCGCCAACGCACCGATCTTAGCGTAACTATCCTATCTTCGGAGGGTTCTGGAGTACTTTGGTCGCATTGCCAGGAAAGACAGCGATAACCTGGAAAAACTGACGATCACTGGAAAAGTTGAAGGCAAGCGACCAAGAGGCAGGAGCACGACACGGTGGACAGTCCAGATTCTCACAACCCTTGGCACTACAGTACACGATGTTCTACACATGGCTGCTGACAGCAACAGATGGCGCCGCATCATATCGGGAATGACCACGACCCTCAGCAATGAGGCAACCGACGCAAGAAGAAGGCGGAGATAATATAGTAAGCGTAGCGAGGGCGGGTACATGTATTAATTATTTATTATAACTTATCATAATAATTCAATTTACATACATAATTACATACCTAATCTACCTAGTAACTCTAATGGCCGGTGTGCTTATTTCTTGAGTACTTAGGTACTTTCATATTATTTAAAACATAGCTTATATCATATAACTGTCACCATATCAGTCATATATTAACGTTTTTAAATTAATTAAAAAAATATATACTGAATTTGTAAAATTAACGCGTCACTTTTCTAATTCACGCGCCATACAAAAGTAAAATATTCTAATTAACACGTCGTTTTTCTAATTCACGCGTCATAAAAAAAATAATTTGCTTCTAAGTAATTAACCTTCAATAATTATAAAGTGCCCTATCCACGTTTAAGTTTCAATGATCGATATGTTACTATATTTGAGATAAAAATGATTGAAAAGTAAGTAGAAAAAAAGCGCCGCGTTAATTAGAATTAGAACACGAATCTGGAGAATGACCGTATACTTGTGTAACAAGTATTGCCTATTTAGCTATTAGTGGGTCTGTCAGCTATACCTAGATAGACCTCGCGAGTTTGTCTCAAAAATGCTGAAATTTATAATTTTTTACGTTTCCAACCCCCATATCTCCGCGATTTTGAGAAATAATCAAAAAACTCAATCGAAAAAAAAAACTATTCTTGTCCGACTTACTCACAAAATTTCATGAAAAGCGGTTGAAAAATGCGACCTCTAGATGAGAACAGCCGGAGATCCAAACATCCCGACATACGGAATAAGTTTCGGCCAATCCGAAACTGTGACGCTTTGCTTGCTCGGTCAGTAAAAGCTTATTTCGCAACAGCGCTCTCAAAATGTTGGCATCAGAACTAAGAACTTGAATCGTAGGCTCAATTATCTCATCTCTGTATAACATTATTAAAATTTGCTTTACATTTCATCATCATCATCATCATCTCAGCCATAGGACGTCCACTGCTGAACATAGGCCTCCCCTTTGGACTTCCATATATACCGGTTGGAAGCGACCTGCATCCAGCGCCTTCCGGCGACCTTTATAAGGTCATCTGTCCATCTTGTAGGTGGACGTCCTAAGCTGCGCTTGCTGGTCCGAGGTCTCCACTCGAGCACTTTACGGCCCCATCGGCCATCTGCTTTACATTTAACTTTACACAATTTTAATCTTTGTAGAAAGATGTTTATTTATTTTTTATTTGTTTCCTCGCACCTCGTTTCAAAGGCACAACGACAATGGAACGGTGCGAAGTGAAACCCTGTAGGTTTCAATTGTTTAACAATGTAAGATCGCTTTCTACCTTCAGAGTAACTTTGAGGCTCAGTTTAATTTTAAAATTAAGTACCTATTTACCTAAGGGAACGTTTGACTAAGCAACTTACGCACAAAGAAAACAAAGCCGAGTGAAACAAATTAAGACTGTTTAGCATAACAAGACAAACTGTGAAGTACTCGTCAGACTATCCAGCCAAGTATAAGAGTACGGCATTGTTTAGAGACGTTCCTTGTGGGTGAACTCCTTAATTCTGGTGGTTTGTGGCAGTGTGTGCATTCGTTCAGGCGCACTCAAGTTGAAAAACCAGCACGCGTGAAGACGGCGTCGCGTAAGGACAAGGCCGGGAAGAGTAGGTGCGAAGAATGATTTTACGGTACGTAGGCATGGGTCCGGAGACAAACACGGCGACCGCAGTGTCAACTGACGCCGCTGACCGATGAATTCAAAGATCGGGTGACGTTTAGAATTACGTCCATAAACGTAAAAATACACATTAAGATGAAGACGGGCTCCAGTTGACTAATGAATGGGTATTAGTTAACATTCTTTGTCGACATCAAACGTGAGATCCGGAGCGGGAGCAGTGATCGTGTCGCCGGTTACTTTTTAATTTTAGAACTTTACCTAAACACTACAAACGAGTCAAATGTCACAGCTGGCGACAAAAAAATAACAAAAAAGTATTTTAAAACAAAAGCAAACCGGAGCTAACATTATCAAAGTCATGTAAAAGCGTTACATCGTATTTTTGTTTCCCCATTTAACAAAGACGATTCAGTTAAACAATTCAAATAATGCTAAAGCTCATTTCTCAAAACCAATTTCACAGAGGAGTCAATTTAAGGAACGGAAATTGCTTCATTTAACGCTGTTGTGACGGTGACAAAATGTACCTTAGAGCTGTATAAGAGCATTTCCTGTAGCTATGGATATGTCGGTGCCCTAATTATAGTAATCTGTGTCTATTAAGTAGGTATTGTAAATGAGCGGTTAATTGATCATTTCGTGGTCATTATTATTTAAACCCACTGGTCGGGTCGTTATGGGATTGATATTGTTATGGCAAGAGGCCACTCTAATTTTCTAGCTCCCGATGCTTGATAATCAGCTATATCCGTAACTTAATGCCAAGTGTACTTTAGAAAACAAAGTCTCATTCTTTGGAACTATTGTACAAAATGTTAGAATTCTAGGTTTGGGCTAGGGCTGGGGTTGGTGCAGAGAGCGAGTAAGACAACTCTTAATTTTATAAAAAAATTGTAACCGTGTAATCAGGGATAAGAGAAACTTTAAATATGTAAGCAGATACCTATTTGAATTAATAATTAGTAAATTACTTACACGAAGTACCGAATAAATTCGGTCATTGCTACATTTATTTATTTTGAAAATGATTCTTCATTATTAATAATACGTCTAAATAATTAATTATCGAGACACAAATATTCTGCATGCAATATTTCATCAAAGTAGATGACATATAAATTTTTATTAAAGTAGTAACGTCTGCTAATTTTCCCTTCTATATAAACATTTAGCTGAGATAAAACATATGGCGTACTGGCATATTAATTTTTGTATTAACCGGTTTACACTCACGTGAAATTCTCAGGAACGGCCCGACATGTTTCGAACTCGTGTGGAGCTCAGGAACCGTACAGCGGCGCGGTAACTTCGTCACTTAACAGAGGTCACTTAGTGACGAGTTCGAATGTGTAAACCGCCTTAATACAATAATTAATATGTCTCACGATAGTTTTAATAAGAAATATGCCTCACCATAGTTTTAATAAAATTATTACTGGCATATTATTATGTCAAAAATATGCCCATAATAAAATTGTCAGCTACTTTTGATGATGACTGTTTTCGTTATACATCGTAATTTTCATTATTAGTAACTACGTATTTGTATTTGCATTCAGTAAATAACTATTACGTTTACCTCTGAAATTATAATATTTTACTAATAAATATTTATTATCAACGACCAAGTTGAATTTAGATACGATACGCATTTGATGCAAATTTTTAAGTAAAGCATTATTAAAATAATATCTTATTAACAAAAATTGCCAACTTTAACAAAAACAAATTCTCGATTTTTCCAAGATCTTTCAATAAAAAAAACCAATGCAATGGTCTGCCAATAAAAAAAACTAGAAAGTAGATATAATCTTTGACAAAAATAATTAGGTATGTAATAGTTAATTATCCAAATCAATCCAATCGCCTTCGAGTAACCGGGGAACATACCTACAGTCCTCTACGTACATGAACTACTTAACATAAAAAAACATTCCGATGAATTTAAAACCTTTTCCTGTTTTGAAGCCTTTGAAAAACCGAACACTTCCAACGAACTTAGTTTACGAGTAGAAATTCGCTTTCCGTTATGCTAGCACGGCTTAGGTGTCTACTGTGTAGTCTAGATGGGACTGTAAATTGATAATGTAACCCGAGTAGTCCCCCCCCCCCCCCCACTAATCTCTCCGGCTGCGACACAACTGGATCTGAAGCTCTCAACTTTTCCACCGCTGTAAGGTAACTTTTAATTTCATTCCGACCGAGGTAAGCGTGCGTTCTATGTATTTTCTCTTTTCAATGGAATTATATGTAAATTCACCGGACTTAAAGTGTAAATTAAATTATTAAAAGGTTTTCGCTTGCGGTTTCGCTTGCAAGGAGGCAATTATGTAAATATACTGAAGACACCAAGATAAAGCTTCTAGGAAATTAATTACGCGAATGTAAAGGTTTTATTGAAATGAGATCCGTAGTTTCAAAGATTTATAAGGGGTTGCTTGGCTTGAAGGGGGAGGGCTTGGTTTTATGTTCCAAGTAGTAATTCTAGTCACAGGGATTTGAAATTTCCGATCTTTAAACAACACATTTTACAAATAGGACTTAAACGTCTTGTATTTATTATTTTAATCAATTAATTTTATGAAATTTATGTAGGTGCCCCAAAAGAATTTTTTTGCACCTTAAATAGAGATTATAGGTAATTCCAGATGTCTCGAAATATTTTCCTTGCAGTGTTACGTTACTTCTCAATTTTCTTACTTTTCCGTTTATATATGTATAAAAAAAATAAAAAAATAGCACTTAAATTACCACTGTGTTACCAGTCCTTCGATCTCTTCGAAAATAATATTGACTGCGTTATCATTAAGTACGTTTTTTTTAAACGTTTGAATAAACTAATGCTATTCAAGATGATAATATGTTTTTCGAAGATTATCTTAACGAGTAAGAAATTATGCGTTAAAATGGGATGTTCTCATAGGCCTCGAAAACAATTTTGACCCACGTACCTACTGATATTATTTCTGACAGACTATTTAAAATGATTATACAATTTCACTAGATAGGTGCTAACATTTTTGGTCTTCCCCCTTACTTTGAGATGTAAAGTGAAGTGGCATCGTATAAATTTGCCGTTAGCTATGCTTGCCTGAGTGGTTTTTAGGGTTCCGTACCTCAAAAGGAAAAAACGGAACCCTTATAGGATCACTTTGTTGTCCGTCTGTCCGTCTGTCAAGACCCTTTTTCTCAGGAACGCGTGGAGGTATGAAGCTGAAATTTATATCAATTACTCAGGTCTACTGTCCCTTGAAGCTGTGAAAAAATCAAACTTCTAAGCCAACGCAATCAAAAGATACAGCCGTTTATGCCGCAAATTTTCGACACTTGCAAGGGAATCAAAACCTACAGGGTGCTTCCCGTGAACTCAGAATCTTGAAATTTGGTACGAAGCAACGTCTTATAGCATAGATAAAGGAATAATTACGAAAACCATAATTTTTTTTTTTAATACCTAACTTTGCACCTAATTTGCAAATTTTCGACACTTGCAAGGGAATCAAAACCTACAGGGTGCTTCCCGTGAACTCTCAGAATCTTGAAATTTGGTACGAAGCAACGTCTTATAGCATAGATAAAGGAATAATTACGAAAACCATAAATTTTTTTTTTAATACCTAACTTTGCACCTAATTTATATGGGGCGCTATACATACCAGGTGCAAACTTAACTTAACCACTTAGGGATGGAAAGTGTTTGTACGGAACCCTCGGTGCGCGAGTCCGACTCGCACTTGGCCGGTTTTTTCGTATCAGCTCGGCAGGAGTTGAGAGATGATGTACTTTATGTATACTTTAGTATACAATGACAATTTGTCAATGTGACAGTATAAGTCAATGTGATTTGAAATAATATTTCTGCCTGCATATATTATAATATGCGGAGATATTTTTATTATTTTTCAAGCCGCAGGCACAGGGCTAGCATATCTTGCCGCGTCTTCGCGTGTCGCGCGACTCAGCATCACCTGTCTTGCTCGCACGGTATTGAAAGGAAAGTGACAGGTAGCATTTGTCGCGCGATAAAAAGTCGCGTGTCACAGCTATGCGGAACGAGCTGTAATATAAAAATTGCCCAATTTTTATTATACGACACGTCAGTCAATCAAGTCTAAGGTCGCAATGGCATAATTTGACCAAAGCCTACTGTACTAATCAAACGTTACCCCGGTTAAACACACTCACCGAAACTGGGCGTATTTCACGCATGCTTTAATCTTAGCACAATGTTTAAGCACTAAAAGGGGCCCCTTGCAACTCCGTCCACTTATTTTTTCTATACCATTGTGAGGTAAAAAGTATCCTATAACCATCTTTGGATGTCCAGCTATCTCTGTACAAAAATTGGTTAAAATCGATCCCGCCGGTTCGGCGTGATGAGGAAACAAAGTTTTTTTTACCAACAGATAGCGCTTCAAAGTTGGTGCCACGCCGCTGCTGCACCGCGCTGTTAACTTTTTCCTAAAATAATGATTTTCAATACAATTTTGGAATTTTATACATAACTAATAGATGAAAGATATATGTCTCACCCGGTCTCGGCGAGTGTGTATAGCTGGAAACTTTCCTCGAATTAGTCTAGCGAGAACAGTCGGTTAATAGCCACCGCGGCAAAGAAAACTTGCTATTAAATTAATGGGCGTGTGGCATCGAGCCCCTAATGGCCGCTGCACTTGCTTAAACCCCAGACAGATTGCGGAGACATAATTTGTATGGAAATTGCTTTTAACACGTGAGCTTCTTGACGCCGCGCGCCGGCAGAAATTAGACGATGTTGAAATGAAATTATGAATTTCTAGCTTTGTAGACAGTTTTTCGTGAGCTCGAAGTGTTGCGCGATGTTTAACGGCCCATTAAGAGATGCATTTTATCAACTGTGTAGACGACGAAGTTATTTAGGATGTAGTAGGTGTTATATATTTAACTGTCGTATATGTGCATCTCGCGACAAAGTCAAGCTTTAACCGGACATTTTTTCGACGAAATGAAGATTTATTTTATAGGTAAGGATTTACAGCTACATCATCTTTACCGATATTTGTGTCATTAAATCAAAAAGGCTCTACTTTGTCGCTTTGTTAATTAAGTAATTTTTTTGCATCTTTATAGCACCTTTATGTTAAGCGACAAAGTGGATTGATTATTATAACATAACGAGACTTTATACTACGTTCAAAAAGAATTTATTTAATTACCTACAACACAAAATCACTCAATCAAGCTAAATTAAAGGTGCTTATTATACTAAAATGACTAGAAAATAGTCCTAAAAAAATGACTAGAAACGCAATTATTCAGCTTTAAAAAGTTAAAATCGTCTAGTAAATGTTTTCCACCGAACGATATTGCATATTTACCTAAACGCTCTCGACGGATTTCGATGCAAAGGTCAAAATTGAATAGCACTAGACGGCACAAACGAATCAAACTGAAGGAAAATCTGCAATGATTTTTAATTTTTAGGATTCCAATTAGTAGGATTTTATGTTATTAGCATTCAGTTAATCTTTTGAGGTAGAGTATTAGATTGGATTGGTTAATGTGGGAGTGTGGTGTCTTGCAAATATATAATATATTGTCTTATTGCTTTCTGGGACTAACCTCTAGCACTCTCGAATGTTCATATTGGCTGTCATAAAATTCTTATTCATAATTGTCATTAGTCATAATTTTCGTGGTCATAATTTCTACTTTTTTCTGAAATAAATAACTTTTCAGGATAGTAATAATTCAAACCTAACCTAACCTAAGGTAATGGGTTTTAGCCTCAAAACTCTTGTGAAGTTAATAATTTCAGAGTTATGGCTAACGATTTTAAGACAAATAATACGATAAAATACCTACGTTATGATTATGACAATCAATCGTTATGTGAAAAAATGCACTCCCCTCTCTTGAATATCTCTTATAGGCACTCCTAGAAAGATAGCAGTGGTAAAAAAAAACAGACTAAGAAATTCGATCCCTTCATGCGTAAATGAAGATTTGTCTAATGGAATATTATGTAAATAGCCAGAGAGGTAAACAACTTGGGGAAGTAGGGCCTAATACTATCATAAATATTAAACTGTGCGAATTCTGCGCCTCATTTGCGGCATAGGCTGGAACGAGTGGCTCGTGCATTGTGGCATCTTTTTGTGTAGGCTCGGTCAGCATTGTGCGATGCGAATAGATACAATTCCCACGCCCGACGCTGAATTAATTTTGCTATAGTTATGCATATGTTGCTGTGCGATATCCAATTTGCGGACATAAATGAATGTCGTAAGAATAAGAACTTGGGTATCGTATTGGATCGTCCGTTTGTAATACATTTAATTTTTAATTTTCATTCTGTATATTTTGTCACCTATTCTTTATCCGTTACTATCTACTTATATTGGTACAATTTTGTAACTTGTCTCTCTCTTAATAAGTATATACTCGTTTGAGATACACATCTGTAAAGTTACATCATATACCTTTTGAATTACCTACGTTAAAAATGCGGTTAGTATTTGGCATTCTCGTATTGGCTTGCATAGTCATGAAAAGCGTTGTTTTCCTACATGACACTGTTTTGTAAAGTCTGCAAAAGACTGAAAGACCTTTGATTTATTATCATTTTATCCATGAATTTTTAAACTTTTTAAGCATGAAAACAAATCCATTAAGCTTATTCCCTGAATGCTGCTCAAATAGCAACACATGACATAAATCGGCTACTGGCATCGCTCACGGGGCAATATAATATGTGAACCATCAAGACCCTTAATTTTATTAGACCATTGAAATATTAGAAAGACGAAACAAAATAATAAGTATCACATATTAGGGTGCTCCTCACCGCAAGCATTGGCCTGTTATGTAACAAAAAATCGGCCAAGAGCATGTCGGGCCACGCTCAGTGTAGGGTTCCGTAGTTGCTCATTCTTCACAATAAACTGTTGTTTTAAGCCCGAGGTTTACGTTAAGAAAGATTTTAAGCTCTATAAAAAGGTCGTAAACGCCCTAGAAACTTCTGGAAGTCAACTTACGACCTTTTAAAGAAAAAGTATGAAATTTGGCGATAACTCAAAAACGGCTCAACCGATTTTGTTCAATATAGTTTTCATTGAAAGTACTTATAAAGCCTCATTAACATGAATTTTCCCCGATTTTTTTTGACCCGTGGTTGAAAAGTTAGAGGGGGGGGGGGACACTATTTTTTTTGTTTTTGGAGCGAATATTTACAACTGTTTTTATCAAAAAATTATGTTAGAAGGCCCCTATTATTTTTACAAGACCTATTCAACGACACCCGACACACCAGTGTTGAAAAGAAATAAAATATTCACCCCCACTTTAGGTGTTCGAGAGGTACCCGAAAAATTTTTTATTTTTATTTTATTTTACCGTTATTTCGGCGTTATACATACACATACTCATACCAAATTTCAGCTTTCTAGTACTAATGATCACCGAGCTAAGCCGCGGACGGACGGACGGACGGACAGACGGACATGGTGAAACTATAAGGGTTCCTAGTTGACTACGGAACCCTAAAAACAAATGAAACTTAGATATATTTTTTGACCTTTACCTACACGAATCTACGTTTGCAGACCGTTTTGTTAAACTAAACAAAACGGGCATTCATATCCAGCCTAAAAATCTAATCAAATATCTGGCGTGTGCTCCGGGAAGTTTATCCCCATAGCTCCTGGCATAGCCGATACATACAACGTTAAATTATGACAATCCAATAACGGGTAGGTAGCTCGGCCAGGGCCCAAATTGTGCGCATAGAGGATGCCAAGTCCTGGCAGTGTGCAGAGGCGTCTGGCGAGGGCTAACATGATACTGCGAGTGCTGCTGCCAACTCAGCCTGCTCTACTAACCGTTGTTATGCCGTATGCCCCATATACCGAGGCAAATGAAAAGCGGTTAAAAGAATAGCTCTCGGAATGGCTGCTGGGATTTGCGAGGCAGTTTATGTTGATCTACTTGTACGATTGTCGCGAATACTGACGTAAATTAATAAATGGATCCTGATGAGATAATTAGAACGAGCTATTAATAAAACATAATTTGCTGCCTATGTGTACTTAGGTGGTTGTCACACTGCTCCGCATCTCGCAGCGTCGTCCGTTGATGCGTTTTTTAACTTTGTATGTAGAATCTTGATTTTGTATAGAAAAATCGCATGGTACGACACACTGGCTCCGCCTCGACGCGCGGAGTAGCGAGACGCACGACGACTCGCGCGCTCGGACGGAGCTCGGAGATGCGATGCGTGCCGCAGGGTATGTCACACCGAGCTCCGCACCTCCGCAGTGCCATACGGATTTTATTGCAAGAAGGACGTATAAAACAAGATTATAGTAATTTGTAAACAAATATTTTTATTAAGTATTTAGAGTAAATATATGATCTGTGATTTATGCTCAATTAGTGAATAGTTATTAAGTTATTAAATTAGGAAATATTGTTTTTATTTAATTCCAAATTTATTTAGTTTTATAGTAAGTATCAGTTTTAATCATAATCAAAAGATAGGGAATTCTTATAAAACTATAATTGAAGATTGAAGTACATTGTAGATTATTACTTTAGTACTTGAGTGTAAGCTTAAGCTTTTCTTTGGCTGTAATAGAACGTCGATTTGTGTCCGCGCCAGTAATAATCACTCCAATTTTGCCTAGCAAATAATCAAATGACGCAGTTGACATTCGGGTGCAATTAAAAAATGTTTCTTCACGTTGCCTTAAATCTTTGTAATCTCTAGCAAAAGACCCATTTATCGGTCTGGTTTGTAAATAGGAATGTACCCAGAATTTATGACTCGATTGTACAAAAACCAAGCTGAAAGTATCACCGCAGCGTTCTGAATAAGTTCCGTTTACATTTTATCGACAAATAGGAACTGCTTTCACCTTAACGTTCGAATGTGAAATGAACGCGAGACGGAAGTAACGCGGGACGTCGTGCATCGCAGCTCCGGACGGAGATGCTGAGAAAACTCGGACGTTGGTGCGTTGTCTCCGCATGCGAGTCCGTAGCTCCGCGTCTCGCAACGAGACGCGGCGGCAGTGTGACAACCGCCCAGTAATAAAATAGGACTGTTCCGTATTTAACTGACAAATAAAAAACAGACCTTAAGAAACCAAATGTTACAATACAATACAATACAATACAATACAATACAACTATTCTTTATAAAGCAAAAAAATACAATTAGAGGTAAACAACAGGCGGTCTTATATATTAATTACGGTAGCTTTTAACCTCTAAGTAATTTCGTGTCTACGGAAAAAGGTGTATATCAACGTCAGCTGCGTTACCTAACTATCAATGGACATTCTCCATACAATGAATATATCGAAAGCTAGCGGAGATAGTAACGCCATCTGTTGTCACTTTCCAATGCACGTATCTTTCTTTGGCAGTATCACTCTTATCATTATATTTTTTTGCTATAAAACATTATTATAACCTAATATTTTCTTCGGTTTCCGCGACTGTCACACATTTAAATAAAACAATTTAAACGGATTATATCGCGTATATTAATTATTTGAGCCTCCCTGACGTTTCAGTACCTTTACAGATACCGTTGTCAAAGGTTGACTGAGAAAAACACAATTTTTCTCTGTCAAAGTTACATTTGTGCAAACTACCCATTTTGTAAATATTAATTTAAAATAAAGGTGTTCATACATGCCAGATGGGCCTAATGTGTAAAGACAGTTACACATGTGCCAGAAAGGCATTTATTATTTTATTTCAAATATCTACCAGCGGTTCACTAAAGGCTTACTGAGGAGAAAGAACCGCCAAAGAAAACTCCCAGATTGCCTTATTTATTACTATGAAATACTTTTAAACAAAAACTCTACATATACTACTTTTAACACTAATTTGTTTTACACCGTTCGAGGCCCAGGGTTTCCAGTCTTGTGTCTTGCTTGATCCTTGATAAGATGTACAACAGGATCCCAAGCCGGTGGTAATGACAAACCATCTTCTCTATTGAAATTGGGATATTTTTTGATTTCAATAGCCTCGCGCAACATTCTGGGAAAACATCGTTTCTCTCTCGCAAGGATTGAAGTGTTGTCAAACTTAATTGAATGGTTTGGTTTGTCCATGACATGCTCGCAGACTGCAGACCTGTTGCAACGACGGTGCTTGACATCAGCTACATGCTCCTTAACCCGTGTAGCTATACTACGTTTTGTTTGGCCAATGTATGACAGACCACACTCGCAGTCCAGCTTGTAAACACCAGCCCTCTGCAGAGGGATGCTACACTTCACGGGCCTCAGGTATTGAGACATCTTCTTCATCGGCTCAACATGTCAAGCGTGCGCTTTGGGCCAATGGGCTCAAGATACCACGCCTCAACCAGAAACCCCGTGTGAAGACTCCTACAGTCGAGCGTAAACCTGCGGTCCTGCCATATGTGAAAGGGGTCACGGATAGGATTGGAAACATCTTGAGACGGGCTTCCATTAAAACATATTTCAAGCCGATGAAGAAGATGTCTCAATACCTGAGGCCCGTGAAGTGTAGCATCCCTCTGCAGAGTGCTGGTGTTTACAAGCTGGACTGCGAGTGTGGTCTGTCATACATTGGCCAAACGAAACGTAGTATAGCTACACGGGTTAACGAGTATGTAGCTGATGTCAAGCACCGTCGTTGCAACAGGTCTGCAGTCTGCGAGCATGTCATGGACAAACCAAACCATTCAATTAAGTTTGACAACACTTCAATCCTTGCGAGAGAGAAACGATGTTTTCCCAGAATGTTGCGCGAGGCTATTGAAATCAAAAAATATCCCAATTTCAATAGAGAAGATGGTTTGTCATTACCACCGGCTTGGGATCCTGTTGTACATCTTATCAAGGATCAAGCAAGACACAAGACTGGAAACCCTGGGCGTCGAACGGTGTAAAACAAATTAGTGTTAAAAGTAGTATATGTAGAGTTTTTGTTTAAAAGTATTTCATAGTAATAAATAAGGCAATCTGGGAGTTTTCTTTGGCGGTTCTTTCTCCTCAGTAAGCCTTTAGTGAACCGCTGGTAGATATTTTAAATAAAATAATAAATGCCCTTCTGGCACATGTATAACTGTCTTTACACATTAGGCCCATCTGGCATGTATGAACACCTTTATTTTAAATTAATATTTACAAAATGGGTAGTTTGCACAAATGTAACTTTGACAGAGACAAATTGTGTTTTTCTCAGTCAACCTTTGACAACGGTATCTGTAAAGGTACTGAAACGTCAGGGAGGCTCAAATAATTAATATACGCGATATAATCCGTTTAAATTGTTTTATTTAAATTATTATAACCTGTCTTGAACCTGTAGTTAAAACGTACAAATAAGGCCAGTAAAAATGTATAGGTACATCTACGAAGTGCATATAACTGCATGTGCCTAGCCTTCGCAGCTATGACGCAACGCTCATATGCAATATTCCGCGGAGATACATTGTTCGCCTAATGAATGACTCACTAGGTACTTAACCCATATAATGTTTGAAGGTTCTTTCAAATGGGTTTTTACATTGCGACGTGCACTGAAAATTTGCCTTTAAGTAAACATGCTGTTAACAAAAATAAATGGAACTTTACCCTCAGTCATAATGGAATTGTGAATGCGAGTTCTTTGGTATGTATTTTAATACATACTCGAAGTATCCTCAGTAACAGACATATTTCCAATGCTAACTTAAGGCTGCCAATCCACTGCCGAGGCAAGGCGAGACTAGAGGGAACCAGACCTAAAATCGCAGGCCTTTTGCCACCAAAACTTAATAGCTATCGCGAGCCCGCACTCTTGCGATTGCCATACAAATTAACCACCCGGCCGCGAATTCGGCAGCAATAGGTGAGCGGCAGTCATAGATGGGAGCGGAAGATCTAAACGCGGTGTATCACTCATTCGCGTAACTCTCGTATCACATCGCCGGTAGAAAACCACCATTTCACGTTTGTTTACTACCGCACCAATTTACGGTCACTACGAAAAATAGCCTTCTTTAGAAATAAAAGTGGTAATTTAAAGAGGCGTGGAAATACCTAGGTGCTTGACAATGTGGAGGATTAACGATATCGCCACCACCGACAAAAGTATGCTCATAAAAATTCTTTACTTCTTACGATGAGAGTTTTCTTTGTGTAGGTAAAAGATACTTTTGTTTAGAACCGAGAGAAACACCTACGAACAAAGCATACAATTAAGGATAAAATTTCAGGAACAAAACATTTTTAGTAAGGCTCGAGTCGTTATTTAATGTACTGACCTTATTCACGGAGACACCTTTCTCTCTACAATGGAAATGAGGTACTATAGCATTATACGTTTCAGTTTTATACAGTTACTTATTTACCTTTTTAAATTAAATGCCTTTATGGCCAGTACTAAAATATTTAAATCAATATTTAATTTGGTGTTTTATACTGTTGATTTATATGGCTGTTGACATTATTAAACAGACGTCGAAAATCGAAAAGTTAGTTCTTATTTTGTTATTTCTCATTGTGTCTAGCTAGTTCATGATCCCGCTTGAGTGTTTTTAATCCGTGGTTCAATTTATTTAGGCAAGCAACTAGGCAGAAATGTTAAGATCTTTTCAATTTCATATCTGTCGACCTGTCAAATGCAGTAATGACACAAAATGCAAGTACCAATTCATGTCGCCAGTCCACGCGATGTCCGTACGCTTTAAAATTGGAAATCCGGAAATTGTCCAGCCAGAATCAGTGACCCAATTAAATTCAAACGTCATGGCGGTGCATTTGTTTTGAACGCGTATTGAGCCAGGATAGGTGTCACGTGACCGCGGCCGTGTCGGAAACGTCACGTGGACGCATCCGACGGCGATACCTGGCTGAATTAAATGTGCCATCGACATTGTTTTAGGATCGCTGGCAAACTGGTTTATTCTTGTTTGGTCGACAGATGTTTTATTGAAGGTTTCATTTCATCTAGATATCGTTTGATTGAAAGTATTCTTTGCTGAAACCGTTCACTTTTTGTACCTACTTAAATACCTATATGTCATATAAGATAAAGCGTTGGACGAACTATTGATTGAAAGTTTAAATTCTTATCCTATTCTTGGGTTACAAGTTTCCAATAAGATAGTATGACAATTTCTGTTTTTTTTGTAACTCATCTCCTGTGATTATACCGGGTGCGGTCTGTAACAGGAGCAATAAAAAAAATTGGGCAAGTGCGAGCCCGACTCGCGCATGAAGGGTTCCGTACCTATACATATATATAATCTATAACAATTTGTTGTATGGGAGCCCCCCTTAAATATTTATTTTATTTTATTTTTAGTATTTGTTGTTATAGCGGCAATAGAAATACATCATCTGTGAAAATTTCAACTGTCTAGCTATCACCGTTGTTGAGATACAGCCTGGTGACAGACGGACGGACGGACGGACAACGGATGGACGGACAGCGAAGTCTCAGTAATAGGGTCCCGTTTTTACCCTTTGGGTACGGAACCCTAAAAATAGGTTTTACCCTTCAAACTGAACATTATTTTTCCATCTTAAAAATAACGTTCGCCGGATTCATTATTTGTAACAAGTTTTTTTAAATAAGTATTTGTGTTGTTTTAGATAAGATAAGATAAGCATTTATTGTCAAAACTGTGTACAAAAGGTCTATGGTATATGGTTCAGTGTCAACAGTTTGCCCATTTCGGACGTACAATGATTTACATTATATTAATAGAAAAAATTAAATAAAATTAACATTGCTACATAAAATATTCATTAAGATTATAAAAACATTTAGTAATTAACCATTCTTTCAGTACTCTTTTGAATTGTGGACCATCTTTTGATTTGATGCATTCTGGCAAATGATTATATATTCTTATTCCTGTGGCATACACCGTACTCTTTTTAAGTATGTTACTAGTTGGCCGAATAGTACAAAGGTCATATTTATATTGTGGCCTCAAATTTTCCATAAAGTCAGTTTTTTTATTAAAATACTTACTATTGTTCCTTACAAATAAACATATCTCTAGTATATAGATACACGTCACTGTCAAAAAGTTGTTATCTCTAAATACAGTTCTTAAGGAGTCGGTAGGCTGTAAATGATACATAATTCGCAGGCATTTCTTCTGAAGAATAAAGGTAGATTGAACATTCGCCGAGTTACCCCAAAAAATTACACCATATGTCAGCAGAGAATAGACATTGCCATAGTATGCATTTTTAGTGACCTCTAGTGAAGATATTTTAGACAGCAGTGACAGTGCATAGCAGTTCTTAGAGAGAGATTTATTGATATTTTCTATGTGTGATTTCCAATTTAAATTTTTATCAATTGTAACCCCCAAAAACTTTGAGTTGTCCACTTGTTCTATTTTTTTATTGTCAACAATTACATTGATGTTTTGCTGTCCTTGTTTGTGACCAGTAAAATGAATAATTTTAGTCTTTTCCAAATTAATTTTTAAATTTAAACTTGATAGCCAGTTCATCACAGTTATTAACGTATTATATAATTCATTACTAATATCGGAATTTTTATCCTGAGATACAAATATTGTGGCATCATCCGCGAACATAACGCACAGATGGTCAGTTAGTAAAGGAAACTGATTTACATATATTAAAAATAGTAAAGGTCCCAGAAAGGAAGGTTTTGTGTTATGAAATAAACAAAGCTGTAACAAATTAAATATATTTTCAATGTACGTCATCCAACATAAACATCGCGCTGAATGCGCTGAACTGGCTTGCGCACTAGGTACTAATTATCAAATATTTCGCATTACATTGCTTCTATATTAAATACAAGCTATTTCAAAGGTTGCTAAGCAAATCTTGTTTAGTAGAATCTATATTTGAATTGATTACTCCTATCACAGGCCATACCCCGCATAATATTCTTGAGCCTACTTTTTCTTTTATCAATAGATGTTATGAAAAATCTTAAAATAGGCATGGCATTGCTAAAATGGGTCCTTTATTAATTCAAGTCTATACTCTGTCAGCTAAAATTAAAAATGGCGTAACTCAAAAAAATTAGATTCCTCTTACGTTTATTTTGCTCCTAGATAAGTTTTTCTTTTTTAAAGCGTGAAGATTTCTTTTCATGTTTGAATAGGTGCAGTGCAGTGATAAAAGTTCCATTCTATCGGTCTTTTATGTCTACCTTTTTAATGCATTCTAGTCGTACGCTAGATTTCTCAGCCCATTTGTACTATGGAAACAATTTTCGCACGTTTGTGTGGAATTTCTATTAAATTTTGACACTTACATTTCAGTGATAACCACTTGTATTCATGACTGTCTGATGTTTACATGTAATTGTATTATTTTTTTCTTTCTTATTTGTTTTGTGAAGTGAAAATACCTGCATTGTATTCTATATAATTTAATTAAATACAAATAATGTAAATACCTACCTATCTTTCTCTGTATATGATGCATGTACCAAATACATATACATTAGGTTATGGTACCAGCACCAATGATGTAATCACATGAAACATAATACATGCAATTTGTGCATTTAAGACAAGGAGGTATCGTATTATTTGAAGCGATCATAATACCAATTTCCCATACACTGTATATACCGTGGGATAGAATTTACTTTATGTACCTCACCGAGTTTACAACATACGTCGTACTATTCTACAAAATATCGAGTAAAAGGCGAAATGGGATCAGTGACGAAATGTTAACTTTGCAGGACAGCTAGCTCATTCGACGTTGAAAAATCGGCTGATTTCAATGATATATAACTCAATTTCATCATAAAATTACGGTTATACCATTTTGCCTTTCAAGTGTCGATATGTACCTACCTACGTACCTATTATAAAAAATATCAATTTATAACAGAAAATGCTATTTAGTACGTTTCTTATAATAAAAAGTTTTGAAGCATTATTGCTTAACGTACAAATATATTTTTTATTTACGAAGACCACCTGTTTTGTAAATCATGTACTCTGTTAAGATAGGTAATTTTAATTTTATATAAAAACAAGTTTCACTTTTAATGTTGCAAATCCAGTGAGGATAATAATTATGGTCTCTGGATGGGAGTTCCCTTAAAACTCTAAGTTTAATTGAATGCAGTTTTGTTTCTTAAAAAAAAATGTTTCCTTAATATAAAATTAGCTAACTTATGGATTTAATGCAGTTTCCCTCGAGGGCCCATCAATATTTTGCACGCTGTATAGGTATACGATACGTCTAAAGCGGTGTTATCAATTTCTGTACATTACGGGTCTAATTTCCATTCTCAGTTGTTTCATTGAACTTTGTCAGACAAAACATGACTACAGTCTGATCTGATGCGATGAATATAACGGTGTTTTGAAATATTGTGTTAATATTTTTTACTGCTTTTTTTCGCGTCTTTTTCTACGTGTCACGTAGGTTGATCATAAGGGATCGGTGAATTTATGAGGGATGAAAATTCTGTTAATGAAGGTTAAAATTGTAATTATGCTGAATGTAATTTCATGCATTCAGCATAATTACAATTTTACCCTACCTGCCCTATTTTCAAACACTCGCGTGTAAATCAAAAACCTTTCCGGTTTTTACCAGTGTCCATTGTGTAGAGTACAATGAAATGAAAATGAAATGAAATATATTTATTGAAACTTAGGACAATACAATACAAAATAAATACTCTTTATTGCACTACAACATATACTCTTTTTAATGGAAAATAGAACATGAGATACATTGAAACCACAGGCAGAGGTAAACTGCAGGCGTCTAGTCGCTACATAGTTGGGTCATTGTCAGATTTAGGTGCGCGTCTTTCCGGTGGACATTGGCAAAATTAAGGATTCCAGAGCCTAATTTTCTGATTAAATGCCTGTGAGAATAAAGAACGCTCCCTCTTCTATAATCCGATGTAATAGCAACATAACCTAGATTCATACAAGCTTTTAACTTTTGACCACCGAAGGGACAAATTTCGTTTTGTGAACTGATAATGACCCAGTTATCTCTTCCAGACGACCTATAGCGGAGTACATAATATGAATGCTTACATTGAGTTTATAGTAGCACCAAAGCCAAATAAATATAAATCGAATAGGATTTGTTTGTTAAAAGTTCTGGGCAGTTTAAGTTTAAAATCTTAAATAATTAGAGAAGTAACAATTCGGGAGATATATGTAGTTAAGCCATACACGAATAATCCTCTGCCTTTCTCGTCCATCAGTTGCACTGACGGCTTCCAATGCATTCACTATTCCATATTTAGGTCAGCCCCAGTAGTCTATTAAGAAATATTTTCAGATACCCCATTCGTCCTGTAAAGGGCACCACGTGACCGCTCACGCGGCCGGTCACCTGAGTGTACGCGTGCCGGCATTTCTACAGGACACGAAGGGTTGCGCAACTTTGTGAATCAAAATAGCTACTGAATAGGTAGTATACAAGGCGTTAGCAGCATGAAAGAATCACAACATATAATTTTTCTCAATCATGTAATGAAATGTCACCATAACGTGCGTTATACAGGCTTCGAAGTATCACGTTTCGGGCGGAACAACTCGAGAGAACTGTTAAGGAATTTCTGATATTTTGAGGATACTTTAATGATGTAAAAGGTTGGGTGTTAATCCATTGGGAACCACCGAAAAGAGCTTAATAGAAAACGCTAAACTAAGAGCATTTACAATTTAAAATTTATTTGAAATTATTTTGTTAAGTGTTTAAATCGTTAACGGGATAGTCGTTGAAATTGTTTTTCGAAGTATTTATGGGTAGTTTATCAACAGCAATATGATGCCAATAAAATGTTTAACTTATAGTGGACGAAATAAGTAGGGTAGTAACATATAGGATCGGCCGTAAGCCTCCACTGATAGTTAGTTTATCCGTCACAGGTTCTAAGTGTTGTAATAAGTAATACAAACAATCAAAATAGAATAATCGAGGTAATTAAATAAACACTTTTTGAACGCGATCAAGTTCTGTTTTGTTATAATAATGTGTAAAAATATTGTAAGTTTAAATCAATCTCCTCCTCCTCCAGAGTTCCTCATACTCTTATAAGAATAGTGTTTTAAGATTATTTTGCGCATCATAATAAATATCTTTAAACCGTAACAGTGAGAGCTACCGACCTTCATGAAGAAAGAATTTTTGCCGAAAGCTGTTTTGTCCCGCGGTCGACTACCATTGACTTGCATAACGCACATCGCAGAAAAAAAAGCTAGTTGTTTCGTTATATTTGTATTTAAATGTATGTTAGTTTTTTAAGGTATCTATGGGCCACAGTCGCCTGAAAATAAATGATTTCAATTACAAAATAATTAAAGGATTACTGTCAATATCACAACCGTTAAATACATACCGACGTCGACAATTCAAAAGATTTATCATTATCACTGATGAAAATTTTGCAAAGAATCATAAAACCCAGCCTAAATAACGGGTGAAATTTAAAACGTTTGAGATATGCACGCTGCAAGCTCCGACGGAGGTGGGTTAATGACTCCGAGGTCGGCCATTGTTTTTGTACACAATGCGGTGCCGTCAATCCTGCCAGTTATTTGCTTCACTAGGTGACGACCCTTTAACAGAGCTATACTTACTGCTGTTGTGACGCACTACGAGATTACACCGCGCATATACAACACTCTCGTAGCCTCAATAGTAAGGCTGTTGAGGCAGGCTCGTTACTTTTTTTGTCATTCTCATTCTCCGACGGAGGTGGGTTAATGACCTCCAAGGTTGGCTATTGTTTTGGTCACAATATGGTGCTGTCAATCTATCCACATATTTGCAACCCTAGGAATCCTTACTTCAAGGGTTAACGCACTCCGAGATTACACCTGTGCAGCTACAACATTTCTGTGGCCTCAATAGTGAGGCCGTCGAGGTAGGGTTGTCAACTTTCAATCGCACCGAAATACCCCGACATCAGACGAGCTACAAGTCCATCCCGATAACTTATTAAGTATTATTAACTTACTAACCTATTGTTGGCCAGTAGATACATACATTTTTTTTATTACGCACGATTTTTTCACGTAACGGGAGAAAAATGCAAGAAAAACTCAGACGTAGTACTTATACGTTTTATATCCATAAATCAAGAACTTTAACAAAAAGAAAACATTTCTTTAATCCGCGTGAAAAAACTGCCAACTTTTAAAGGTTGAGCCTCATGTGATTCACCCATTAATTTTGATAAACGTGATGAATGATCCACGATATCATCGTACACATTATTAATTTTACGGTTTTGAGTGTCAGCTTTGTTTTTAATAATTAATTAATCATATAGTCCTTGTACATAATATTTTCCAAGATTAAATGGTCAGACCATTTAATAATTTAATAATAATCCTACAAAAAGGATTGTAGGTCTAAGGCTTTATTCGATATATTTTTTCCAAGAATAACGCTTGTGGATAGTAAAATCAAAACCGCACAATAGTTTATAGTCATGGGGTCTATAAACATATATTTTTTATAATAAAAAATATAAATTAAGAACTTAATTCACCAGCGGGTCTATAACAATGCAGCAAATGAGTGATAAACATAAAACATAATACAAACAATCAGTAAAAAGTAAAAACAAAGGATGCTTTATCATTTATCTATCGCGCGATAAAAGCAGTCGTGGTACCCGGTTGCCTTGAACCCAAATTGTACAAACTATGACATACTAAACTAACCCAGCATAATATCTGATATAACTGAGAATCCACTATTTAACTACCTAAGGGTGGTAGAGAGTTAAATGATAGGTAGTATTATATTAATATACAGTTTATTGTAAGTATACACACACGTAAATAGTTATGTCAACAGACAATTCACAACGACCGGTTGTTGGGGTAAAAACAGGGCGAGTTACGTATCGTCACGGTCAGGCGTGAGTCGCGCTCAAGTATTCGCAATCGACTGTCCGTCCCGCTCGCTATGCTGCTCTTTATGCCGACATGCTGAATCAGCATGTAGGCATGTATGTAGTGACGCTACAACTATAAGTAAAGGCAGAAACTATTGTTTTAGAAATGTAGTGTTTCCGCGCTAGGGCGCCATATCGATATGACCGAGCAAGATTGCAACAAATAACTTAAGATGGCCATTGATTTTCTTCACGCTGCGTCATTACCGTTCTTGTTCAAGCTATACGGCGCTTACACCAGTATCCCTTCAATTAACTTTCGACAAATTAACGGAAAAGAGAAAAATATAAGTGCGCAGGCGGAGAAGAGAGGCCAGGAAGAATAATTGGGATCGCGGATAATTAATTGCTTCATTTATGTTTCTGCACTTGAGAGTCTTGATTGTGCTGAGTTTGACCGCTTTTTCACTTTTTGTAATTCCAAATTGCTATTGTTCTGCTGAAACTTGAAACCCATTTACATTGTTGGAGGATTTTTAACTACGATTAAAGTCGATAAATCCTCCCTTGAAATGGTAGATGACAGAAAAAAAGTTTATTATTTAATTTGAGCGGCGATCCGTTCAATTTATTTTTCGGTTTTGTTCAGAAATATGGCAGCAAAAATTGAATTTCAATGCAAATACAGCTGTGGTCTAAGTGATCCGCTGTGATTTTAGTAATTTGTATTCGTACAACAAAAATCACTTCTTTGACTTATATTTCAAAGGTTGGCACGTTTTTGTCAACCGACTGAAGTTTTTTAAACCTTCGTAATACTTTTTGCCTAGGGGTCGCTCAAAAGAAAGAACGGTGAAACTTTGCTGAATTTTGTATTACGTAGGTCATTATGATAAGGGTTACTTGCTTTATACCTGCTTTAAAGTCTATTTAATGATGTTTTAAAACTTTGGCTAACCTGGCTTATATAATATAGCGTGGAAAGTATCATTTTTCAAGCTTTTCTTTCAAAAACTTGTCAAGACGCTCGACAAGGGATAGAGCAACTGTATTCGTGATTAGACTTTGTTGTTCTTAACTATGATAGTCTTGAATAATAGTTTTTACATTTTTATAACCCTTCATCTGGCGTGTATGGCAGGGTGAACAAATTCTTTGACCATCTTTTTCCATTTTTTTTCGAACCAGAATTTTTTGCTCTATTTTACCATAACGAGGCTTGAACTAGCGACCTTGTCTCCCGGAGCGGGAATTTGCCACACGAAGGGATAACTGTTTTCTATCATTTGTATGATGTCACATGTAACCGAACGATTACGAGTACAATTTTACATATAGCTAAACGAAAGTCCTAGCTTATATCCCCATTTGATACATTATTTGCGATCACCGCTGCGCTACCCTAGAATCACTGCTCTAATGGTTTGTTTACAAACCTTTCCGCTTGTTACGTACAAACAGAGCGAAGCGGATTCAAATCTATAGCACAATTCTTATTCCCTCCGCGATCGCTGAGATAGTTACGATCACGTCTCATCCCGCAGCCCTGACCCGCTGAACCCCCGGTATATGTCACGGGACGAAGATCATTTGTGTTGAGTTTTACTTTCCTGCCAGTACGTGCGACCGAGCGAGTGAAGCGTCGCCGTTTCAGCTTGGCCCAAAACTTTTGTATGTCGTCGTGGACATCCAACCAGCCGCTTTCCGGCAGTTTTCGTCTTAAAGTGTGTACCTACGTCGATTATGTAGATTTTCTTATCGATTCAGTCTTTCCAAATTTTTCTAAATGGCGAAGTTATGGTGGAATAAACGAAAAAAAAAATACAAAATTGGCAATTTTGAAACAAACTCGTGAGGTCTACAGCTTATAAAGCCAATACTTGGTAGCAAGATGCAAGGATTTACTAGAAAGTACATACCGGAATATCGACAAAATCTTGATGTTGGTAGTTCCTCACTGTACTTATTTTTGCATAAGGTGGCAAAAAAGAAAATTCTACTCATATATACACATGCACACAATATGTGCGCAATTTCCGATTCAATGGTCTTGTAGCACTCATTCAGATGGAAATACAACATTGACATCATGTTATGACTAGCATACATTTTGTAAACAAAATATTCAATGGATACCTACTTATAAATAACTATATGCGTAATAGTCAAAAACAGCCACAAGCTTAAATTGTCCGGAGTTAAAAACAAAAAGGATTATCTGACCCCAATATTTTTCGTTTTGATTATTAATGAATAAACTTCGCCGTGATTAAGGGATCATTTTAGTAATCCCTGTTTCTAGCACAACGGACCTTTGAGGGGATTAAAATATCTTCCGGGATATTTTTTGCTATCGTGCAGCGTACTAGTCACTGAGCGTTGTCCGCGTCTTGACATGGGTTGGCAAAGTAGGTAGTTAGCTATATTTTTCATCCTTAGAACTAGAACACTGACACAAATGGCGTAGTCTGTGCTCAGACTCATTGTTCGTTTTGTTCACTGTTTGTATCCTATAAAGAAACGGTCCTTGTAGTTTTATTCCCCTATTAAGTTAAGAGACTTGCTATATAGATTACTTTAAAAGATAGGGAAATTTCTTTCAGCAAATACATCGTGATTTCGCAAGAATAAACCGTTCATCATCATCATCATCATCTCAGCCATAGGACGTCCACTGCTGAACATAGGCCTCCCCTTTGGACTTCCATATATACCGGTTGGAAGCGACCTGCATCCAGCGCCTTCCGGCGACCTTTATAAGGTCATCTGTCCATCTTGTAGGTGGACGTCCTACGCTGCGCTTGCTGGTCCGAGGTCTCCACTCGAGCACTTTTCGGCCCCATCGGCCATCTGCTCTGCGTGCTATCTGGCCTGCCCATTGCCACTTCAACTTGCTTATCCGGTGAGCTATATCGGTCACTTTAGTTCGTCTACGGATTTCCTCATTTCTGATTCGATCACGTAGAGACACCCCGAGCATAGCCCTCTCCATTGCACGTTGAGCGACTTTGAGCTTTGAGATGAGGCCGATAGTGAAAGACCACGTTTCGGTGCCGTAAGTCATCACTGGTAACACACATTGGTTGAAGACTTTCGTCTTGAGGCACTGAGGTATGTCGGACGAAAAGACATTGCGTAGTTTCCCGAACGCTACCCAGCCGAGTTGGATTCGGCGGTTGACCTCTTTCTCGAAGTTGGACCTACCTAATTGGACCACTTGTCCTAGGTAGATGTATGAGTCAACAACTTCGAGTACCGAGTTTTCAACATAGACTGGGATGGGCACAACCTTGGCATTTGACATGAGTTTCGTCTTGTCCATGTTCATTTTTAAGCCCACCCGTTGAGAAACTCGATTGAGGTCATCGAGCATCACGCTGAGTTCCTCCATCGACTTTGCCATGACTACGATGTCGTCGGCAAACCGAAGGTGAGTGATGTATTCGCCATTGATGTTGATGCCAAGTCCTTGCCATTCCAGGAGCTTGAAGGCGTCTTCCATAACGGCCGTAAACAGTTTCGGGGATATAACGTCCCCCTGTCTTACGCCTCTTCTCAATGGAATGGCCTTTGTGCTCTGCTCCTGAACTCGGACCGACATGGTGGCGTTACTATACAAACACTTCAACACTTCAATGTACCGATAGTCAATATGGCATCGCTGAAGTGACTCGAGCACCGCCCATGTTTCCACCGAATCGAAGGCTTTCTCATAGTCCACAAACACTAAGCATAATGGCAAGTTATACTCTTCAGTCTTCTGTATAACTTGCCGCAGCGTATGTATGTGGTCTATGGTACTATAGCTTCTTCGGAAACCGGCTCCAATAAACCGTTACTCCGGCCGATTGAAAAGTTTCAATAAACTTTATCGTTGTTGCGTAGCATCAAACTTAGTTTAATTTCAACCGACTTTAAAAAAAAGGAGACTCTCATATTTTAATGTTTGTTACCTTAGAAATCCAACATTTATATGAATCTATTTCGAAAGTGTTTGTTTATTTGATTAGTAGGGATCGCACCGACTTTTGCAATCGAGGAGATTCCTCCAATATGATAGGCGCATCTATAATGATGTCAGTGTTTTTTTATAGTAACTCAGTTGTCGAAAATACTATTTTATCGTTGAAGTGAGTTATTTTTTGTGAAAAAGTGATTATTATTGCTTGTTTACGGGTTTCACTTCTGGCATAATCTTCTATAAAAATATATTTGTTCTAAATTCGCTTGCCAGCTTGCCATCTGCACCAGTGAGCCATGTAAACGACGAACAAACTTTTATTGCGATAAGATAAAACAAAAAGAACTTTTAAATGTAATTTGTTATTTAAGTAGTCTTAAATATTTATTTTTTATCGCTCGACATTATTCTAGTTTTGATTTTATTATTCATCGGAAACGAAAAATGTTCATGTCACCTATTTAGCACAGTAGTGCAGAAACAAAAAGCAAGATAAGAAGGTAGGTTACGTTAAGCCATTTACATAAATTACCATGTTGAACATCCTAGAAACAAAAATAAGACAATCAATAAAGTAAAACTTGAGATGTTCCAACTTTGACGCAGACAATTCTTGCAAGAATATTTTTCTACAGGCCCTTACCTATTTCAAATAGTTGGTTAATGGTACGTCTTTTATTAGAATAGCTATTGAGAGAAATGCAGGTTCCTCTTCTAATTTGATGAGGAGGCAATCTAGTGATCCCTCTCGCACAAATTTAGCCCCGCCCATCGGGCGGTGAAAATCAATAACATACGCCAGAAGTGCGTTTGGTGTCCTACCTTACTGACGTCGCTCCACCGAAGCACCGACTCCATATGCCCACTCCTGGGGCACCAGTCACAACCAGTGCCTTAAACACGAACCCTGAATTGAAATATTTAATATGTTTCAGATCACGTCCGCGGTACGTTAAACTTTTTCAATAAACAGTTTTAAAATTTTGACTGACACATTCGAAACAGCGTTTCAAGTCGGTGAAACTTTATAATAGAAACTTGAAGTGATTTCAATTTTAGTTAAAATTTTAATGTGTCCAAACTTTAAGATCTAGTTCTTAAGAAATTAAGTTTTGAAGAACGCTGTAATATAATTAAAAATTGAGACTTGTATTATTAAATTTCAAGGAAAAAGTGATGTCCTTTTTGGGTCAATCGGTATCGCTATTAACCTTTCAAAAAGGAAACAATACATGGCGCGAACTTTGAACCCCTAAACTTTTTTAAAAGCTCTAAACGCATTAGTACCTATCTAAGTCCTTACTTTAGAGAAAAGTTTGTATCGGATAGTTGTTAAAAGCTTTGAGATCTATACTACTCACGGTGTCTTTCCCTTCTTTGGTAGAATGTGTTTCTGAGTTCCGTGAGCTTTTCGACCACAATTTCTTCATTAGAACTTAACTTTAATAATATAACCGGCTACATGATGAAAGTAATACGTGTAATAGCTATCTATATCCATACTTCCATACTAATATTATAAATGCGAAAGTGTGTCTGTCTGTCTGTTACCTCTTCACGCTTAAACCGCTGAATCGATTTTGATGAAATTTGGCATGGAGATAGTTTAAGATCCGAGGAAGGACATAGGATAGTTTTCATCCTGGCAATTATGCCTAAAAAGATTGAAAAGTGAGTAAGTAATTCATGATGACATTGATGACCCTGTAGGAAATGTAATGATTAGACCAAAAGCACAATTGCTCTTACATTTGCTTAGGTGCTTTTAATAATCCCTTTTATTAATTAATTAAGGTCTTTTATTAATTAATCAATCGTGTTGTACGAGGTTGCTTCCATACTTTCAAGTTCCACGCGGACGTAATCGCGGGCAAAAGCTAGTATTATATATTCTTGATTTTCAAGCTGCACTGCTAAATGACAAATTTACATTTCAAATGGTAGTATAAAATACACCACATCTATGTAACAAAATATTTTTAATGTGGGACATTACATCACATTATTTCTTCATTGATATACATATGGATACAAATATCAACACACAAAGAAAAATAATTCCGCTCACACGTGGTCTTCACCAGGATTTGAACCCGGTATCTTTGGATTACCGGTTCAACGTCTTTCAGCCCGAGACGCACTGTACGTTGTGTTGTTCTAGATTTGTATCTCTATATAGCAATATACATGTACCACATAGTTAAATTGAACCCATCCCAGACATATATTATCAAAATTGTATAATTTCATTCCTGATTCTGGGTAGTGACGCAATTTAGTATGAAGCAAGTTTTCGTAAAATAAAAACGAAATATTCGCTATAGGCTTTAAAAAATCCATAAATTCATTTTCCCAAAATAATAGTAACTAAACCCCATCATAATTTTGTACGCCAATTACGATTGTGCTAATTGCAACGGACTAAACGCCAATCGTTTAATTGATTTCTTAACACAAATTCTCGAAGTCGTTATGAATGGCTGAAAAGCTTTTAGTAAAATTAATGTAGAATAATTTCGTGCGCAACGTGTTATAGAAAGCGATTTTCCGATAATTGGCGAAGATCCTTTCGGTAAGTTTGCCGACGCGGGCACCTGCATTAATTACAAGATTTAGCGTCATCCCTCCATTAATAAGGAATAAGCCCCACTCTACATTCCTTCCTGTTTTTAGGACTCTGCGGAAACTGAACCCTTTTAATAAGGCGTACCTTAATTGAAACCGTGATAAGCGAATGTTAGTTGTCTTTGAATATGAGCTCGTTTGTTGAATATTTGAATACACTAATAATGTGCTTAGGTATTTGAAACAAATAAAATTCACTGAGTACAATAGTACAAATCTCCGACATTTTACTGGTGAAATATTTTGACTTTTTTTGGGATAACATAATCCTAACCTAACCTAATTAAATTAACATACCATCCACAGCAAATTTAATACCATCGTTTGGCGTGATAGTGGTTTCGGTATTATGAAAATTCGGAATTATGATGGATTCGGATAAATGAAACTTCGAAATTTTTGGGTGTTCCGAAATTCGCTAAAGTACCTAGATGAGAATGCAACATTAGTACGATTACGACCGTATCTATAATATGATATACCTATAAGGTCTGTCCGGACATAAGCACACGTATGTACAGTCAACCAATTTGATTTCTAGGCCGCTATAGAACCTTGTCACAATGACAATGGTATGAGATCTCAAGCAGCTTTCATATTGGCTTTCACTGTGACGAGGTACGAAATGGCCTAGAAATCAAATTAGTTGACTGTACTATATTGTACTCGTATAGTACCTATCTGTACGGTTTTAGTAAGAAAACAAGGTGTGCTACTACAAAGGAAAACTACAGCTACAGGTGGACTTTCGACGTCATCACGCTAGGATGGGTTGGTTGGTTGTGTTGCGTATTGCCAGTGGTGTATCATAAATAAATCATAATACTCCCCGATTCCTCAGTTACCTGTAGGAATCTCAGAAAATCTTGAGTGTTTATCAATTATTACGACAAAATACAATTTAGTCAAAGGACATGACGATTGTAATGCATAATTATTTCTGGCGGCAAACATTTCATTTTATAATTATTTTTGTATAGAATATTCTTTTATCGATTCATATTTTTTATGTAGTAATACCACATTTTTTTTTTATAAATAATGACACAAAGGTAAATTAAGAAAGAAAAATTGAATGCGATCTACTACAATCGAAGCGGGGTTTGAACCCGCGACCTCTGCGTTTCCGGCGCATTGCTCTTCCAACAATTTTTTTATAATTATTTTGTTAACATAAAGCGGCAACTGACCAGTGATGTAGAAAGTCTCCATAGCCGGAGTGTCATACCTTGTCTTCTTATACCATGACCTATTTCGTTATTTCTTCTAATAACATATTTCCGAGATCTGTCAACTTTAGTGTTGTGCTATTATGCTTTAAATGTTAAGTTGTCAATGTCGACTCAAACTGCAGTAACTAGTCGATAATGTGTCGGCTATATCCCTGTGTTTACTTAACCAGCTTTAAAGAAGTTGGCTTGTGTCTTTATTGGTGATGATATATATGTATCTACAACCCATCCCCTATTCATTAATTCATCATACACGATATTATCTGTATTCTGAGTTCCTTGTTAAGTGCATACCTTAAGGAATCTAATATTAATTGTAATCATATATTTTTAAACATTTTAATCAATACTTCTAATTAACCACTAACTAGTTAAGATTACGGAATACTTGAATCTCCGAATAAATTGGAAGAACCCTTCGTTCACCAAGAATGTTAAGAGGACTTTTTGTATGTTTATTAAACCGAAAGATTAATTACGATGCCAAATTTTAAGAATTCGCAACTTTGTTGAGTCGGTTCTCAGAATTTAATCTAAAAATTCCAAAGTACGACGAGACAGGTGAACTTCTAAGCACGTTATGAATTTTATTCCACAGTAGTTTCGGGATTTCTACCCACGGCTTTATCTAACTTTTAGAGCTTTTAAAAAAGAAATTATTTTTACTAATTATAAAAACGGTATAAACTCACGTAAAAAATTGTCAGGAACGGCCCGACATGTTTCGAACTCATTTGGAGCTCTTCATCAGGGGTAGCTATCCGTGCTGCTACGCGACTCGCGACCCACTGCAGTGGGGCAATGAAATTATTTTTACTGTGTTTTTCTGTGTTTAAGCGTAACATCTAAAACACTGGAGGTGTCCTAAATGTAGGTCTTACAGTGACAAGCGCTGATAGTAAAAACATATACATAGTACCTGCGAGTAGTAAGATGAGCTACAGAAGAGGCGATCTTATTACTTACTAGGTCTTTTCTTTGCCATCGTCGGGTAAAAAGTATCCTATAACCAACTTTGGATATCCAACTATCCCTGTACTGTATTAAAAACTGGTTAAAATTTGTCTAGTTGTTTCTGCGTGACAGGAGGACAAAGAAAGAATGACCAACAGATGGCGCCAGACTGGCATGGCGCCGCGAGCCCTACAAAATTCGACATCGTGCTATTGAGATTTTCCCTGAATTATAATGACCCCTCTTCATAGAAAACTACTATTTTCAATAAAAAATCTAGAATTTCATAATAAATAGTACGAGTACAGATGAGAGATAATTTACAGGTACCTATTCTAAATTCTTAGTACAGCCAACAGCAATAACTTAATAATTCGAAATATTCGTACGATGTAAATGTCAGTACAGTCAAGTCCCAAAAAGAACTCGACTTTTTGCTATCATGATTGATAGGCGGCCGCTATCTACTAACCTTGTTACCAACCGTACTAATACGGTGAATAGAGACTAAAGTACTATGTGTGACCTTACAAACGGTCCGGTAGTTTTGAATTTTTGAAATGTTGTCTAGGATGGTTAGTCAGTGCTTAAAATGCAAAATGCACAATTCCCCCCCCTCCGCGCCCGCCACCATATTGAAAAAACCGACACTTTCTTCATATTTTTGCTCATATCTTCCTTTAGGAGCATTTTAGCTAGAAGATAGCTACGACAATGTTATAGAGAGTTAAATTTACTACATTCTCCATTTCATATTTTTTTTCTAACACAGATAATTACGGAGATATCCACATTTAAAAAAACGTAAAAAACCGCAATTTCCTACTGAAAAACAAACTTCTGGATTATATCTTCATTTAGGAGCATTTTAGCTACAACAAAGCTCGGGCAATGTTGTAGAGAATTAAATTTACTATAATTTACACTTCAAATTTTGTTTCAAGGACAGTTAGTTACGGAGATATGCACATTTAAAAAACAGGAAAAGTCGAATTTTCCGAAAATTTCTCAAAATTCTTGGTTTAGAACGCTGTCATTCAGTTACGGACTAGTCTAGGACAAATTAAAACATGTAGGAAATATAATTGCTTATAAAACTCATGTCCATTTTTACATACATTTTCGGAAAATGTGACTTTATTTTTTACATATCTCCGTAATTATCTGTCCTAGAAACAAAATTTGAAATGTAAATAATAGCAAATTTAATTCTCTACAAAATTGCCGAAGCACTGTTCTAGCTAAAATGCTCCTAAACGAAGATATAATCCAGAAGTTGGTTTTGGAGTTGGAAATTGCAGTTTCTTAAGTTTTTTTAAATGTGCATATCTCCGTAACTATCTGTCCTAGAAACAAAATATAAAATGGAAAATGTAGTAAATTTAACTCTCTATAACATTGTCGAAGCTTTCTTCTGGCTAAAATGCTCCTAAAGGAAGATATGAGCAAAAATATGAAGAGAGTGCCGGTTTTTTCAATATGGCGGCGGGCGCGGAGTGGGGGAAATTGTGCATTTTGCATTTTAAACACTGACTAACCATCCTAGACAACATATCAAAAATCCAAAACTACCGGACCGTTTGTTAGGTCAAAATCCTTTATTCACTGAATTATACAGTAATAAGTCATTTTTCTGCATACCGAAATGACACGTCTTCCGGTTGAGAGTTTATTTTAAAATGTCACGCGTTTCATTTAATAGTAGCTTCGCTATAATAATTATGTGTTTATATGTTTACATTTTAGCATATATTTTTGTTAAGTTCTTAGTTTGGGTCATTGTCAGTACAAAAAACAAAATTCGTCCCTTCGGTGGTCAAAAGATAAGAGCTTGTATGAATCTAGGTTATGTTGCTATTACATCGGATTATAGAAGACGGAACGTTCTTTATTCTCACAGGCATTTAATCAGAAAATTAAGCCCTGGAATCCTTAATTTCGCAAATGTCCACCGGAAAGACACGCACCTAAATCTGACAATTACCCGTTTATAGTTAGTATTTTAATTTATGTATAGATTTTTTATTAATATAATGGTGAAAAGGTAAATGCTAAATGTCACGATTTATATATCTAGAATTCAAGAGTATACAAGTAATAGAGTGACACTATAAACAAATATGAGTAATTGAATTATCATAACGTCATCTCGTAATGCATCTAGCATTACGAGATGCAGTATGATAATGACCGAAGATAGTAACCAGATCTAGTAATGCTTCTTAGTGCTGGCGATTTTTCTGCGCAGTACTAACGACTACTGTACTATAAGATTGTCAGTTCTCTTTTTACGAGAATTGAGCTATTACATAACTAGAATTTGACTAAGAGTAACGTAAGAACAGAGAACAGAACGATCATATTATTATATTAGTACCTACATACTTAAATAAATACATACCTAACTAAGAGTATGGGAGTGACACACATTTCTCCAGGAACATGCACTACTCTTGAAGGATAAGCAATATAATCTAACGATGCATAAACGCATAACGTTATTTACGTAGCATACATGTATATGCTGTCACTGTCAAGACACTTGCACACTAAACTTGCCTATAAATAGTTGTTGATTAGTACGTTTTAGAAGTCCCCTGATTTACGACACTAATTTTATCTACTCTCAGCCCTTGGAAGTAGAAATACGAAATTTTGTATAGATTTATGTAAACGAGGAATAGGGCAGCGATTTCGAATTTTCCATGTTAGTGAAGGGCAACTAGCTTATAGTGTCATATATAGAACAAGATTATGACATAAGTATATTCCCTTTTTGTATTTTAGCGAGATATAGATCTCTGCTCTCTGTTATTACGTTAGACCGTATAGCAACCAATGTAACAAAAGCCACATTTGCAATCAAAGAACGCTCTATGAAGTCTGTGACCTAGAAAACAGTCGACACATTTCAAACAAACGCGTTTACTTCCTTTGCGAATAAAAATGATAGCCACTAGTGAGAAGCGACTGTAAAACAAGTGAAAATCGTTTCCGTATCTGACGGCCTGAACCTACATAGATCCGCGTTTAATGGTGTTTAAAAGTTGCAACAACTTAACTGTTAGCAAGATTTACTGCCGTTTTAATAGCCTCTTTTAACTTTGATGGGGGGAACTACTTCCGATACTAAACAAAATGCGCTTAGTATACGCCAAGTTGATGAAAAATACGCAAGAGAAATCTAAAGACTCTCAATCTCACTGACTTTTCTTGTTAACTGTTTTCTTGTTGAAAACTAGTTTTCTATGCTACAAGGCTGCCCTGTGGTTTCCTGATACTGCGTTGTTTTAAAGAACGCTGCGCTCCCGTTCTTTTTGAAAATGTATTATTAAATTGTGCTTAAAAGCGCTTTTGTTATGAGCGAAATGGCTTAAATATCAATTAAATGTAACACAGTATCAGTGCAAAACCTATAGTGTAGCGACACTTTACCTATTCATCGTTATGTTACTGATATCTGAATACACTTTCTGTGAGGAGTGTAAATAGAAAAAAAACGATAATTGGCGAATTATTCTAGCTACCTTAGAAACTATCTACATCGGAGTTCTGTTCCCCCCAATTATGTTTAGTAAATGACAACGTATACTTAATGCAACATATGTCACGCAAGCTTTATACAAACTATCGGCCTTTGAATTTTCCAAGCGACAGGAAAACTACTACATAAATAAAACAACTACCTATATCATGATCATGCCCCGTGCATGTCACTCGTTCATTATATTTTGACGTTTACGAGTACCGTAAAATAAACGTCAGTGTTTAAGCTTCACTTAGTTAGGAACTTTAATGAGTCAATTGTGTAAAAAACTACAAGCTACATGCTATTATACCCAGTTGTTTTATTCAATTAGTGCCCTTTCGTGTCGTGAATGCCGTCACGTGACGGGCACGTGTTACTGCTTGGAAACAAACTCAGCATTTTGATACTGACCATGTGACGGTTCAATTCATTCGGTTTAATTCATCTATAATTAGTGGCTCTTTGGCTGGCAGGTTTTTTCGAAATTGCTGAAATTTGTAATTTTTTACGTTTTCAACCCCCATTTATTATCTCCGCTATTATAAAAAAAATTAAACAAAAAAATCTAAATACTTATTGTACGTAATTACACAATTTCATGAGATTCTGTTGAAAACGAAACGCGTGACGCTTCTCTCGCTCCGTCATAGATCCTTATTTTATTAGAATAGGGAGTAATTCCTGCATGTACTACAAGCACTATCAGTAGTTATTTGCCCACACACAACAGGTAAATAAATATCCACTGTTCTTTCTGTTATTCTTCCATTGAAATTCATGTTTCGTTAATAGACGCAGAATATACTGTATGTAAAAGAACGCACGGAAATCCCTGCCGCGGCCAGCTTCGGCTGCAAAATCCTAAAAAAGTAACAAACAAAAGCAATATTCAATTTAGAATGCAAACGGAACGTCCGGTCCGTTGAATCAATCAATACGTAATAGATATTGTATCAAAATATTTTCATCGAAATATTAGCAGCCCTTGTTGGATGTTGCGGATATTCCGATAGGATTATATACCAATCTCTTTTTGTTACTCTGCCAGAAAAGATTAAGTAGGTATTTGTAATGTACTGGGATGTTGATTAATGTAACTCGGCTGTGCTTTACGCACCGTTTTATTGTGGTTCGCTAATCTGTTTCACTGATGTTCATATTTTAAAGTTTTCCGTTAATTTTATTACCGTATAGCTATTTTTGTAGACAGTCCGTTTGATAGATGTATGTGAACCTAATACGTACGTTTGGTATTTTTACATTTATGAAATCCGTGAAAAGGGTATATGTCTTCCTTCACAAATAATTTCCCCGAAGGTAGCAATATCACTCGGGAATACATTGTCGGTGTATTGTATTGTGTTTACATTTGAGTAAGTATTTGATATTCATAATGGAGATAATTTTAATTCAATGTCGTTCTGTTTATTTTACTTAAAACGCGTAATGTAAACGAGCCGTCGTGTGTCATATTGTATTGAAGAAATGGTTCAAGTGAAATTGGCGTTAATGTGTTTGCATAGAGAGCGGGGTGCGGGCGGGCATCAGTAGGGTTGTCAACTTTTACTTAATTTTTTTTTTTCGCTTTAATATCCCAAAACTGTCACAAATCTATCGCGACGACCTCAATAGTGAGGCTGTTCATTATAGATCAATGCGCATTGTGCGTAACCCATGTGCTTATGCTGCAATTTTAACAATAACTAGTAATTACCTATTGCTCGCACACATTTGCTTTGTTAATAATAATTACGAACGCGTAGCTTTCGCTTCGACTTAAATTATGAGAATTCTGTACTTGAATTTTAACTCATCTTCGTTCAATACGAATTTATCTAATCGTTGCATAACTTTAAAATCACAACGTAAATAACTGAACAGACACACTTACTTCATAAACATATAGTAATGCGCATTTATACCGCCGCTACAACTTTGAATATATTTGCATACAGGCCTTAGTCATATGTCGACAACCCTATCAGGAACGGTTGTAAGCCGATTGCGCTCTGCCCTCAGGGACCCATTTTCGTTCTAAGCGATCATGACTGACAAATTTAATGTTTTTCCAAAGGTACAGGGAATCGAATAAATCGCAATCGCGACCAGCCGATATGCTAAGTGCCCTTTAATGCACGATACCCAAATGAAAGGCGTCAAAATTGAGGAAATTATGTTTTTTCATAGCGCTCAATAAAATGCGAAGGTTACGTAAAATGTTTATGCTTCGAGGTGATAATAAAATAGACGTTGATCTTTCGACAAATTGAGCTGTGGTTAAACGTTCTGATGATAGAATCGCTCGCTGTCGAAAATAAACACATTCTATGCAGTTTTCATGTAAACCGTTACCTATTCATCTATACTTATTATTATAAAATTCTAAAATTGCATTGGAATTCAGTTTTCTATAGTAGCTGTAGCGGACATTATTACAGGAAAAATTAAGATTTTTAGGTTAAGACAGTAAGATGCAGGATTTGTGTGGGATCGCAGTGCTAGCTGTTCCATCTGTTGGTGAAAAAATATTTGTTCGCTCCTCACTGATTTTATTCACGATATTTACACAATGATTTTAAATAAGTAAGTTAAGTAAATAAGTAGGTAAGTTTAACGCGGAAAAAGTTGCTTTTTAGTCTAGGACAAAGTTACAAACTAAACCAGCGCGAATAAGCACTTAGTAAATGATATCCAAAGCTGTTAAATCAAATTGTTTTTACCAACGACAACAACATAATTCGTTCTACGAAAAAGCTTCGAGAAGGTTCATAATTTAAGGGTTTTTATTCGAGTATTAACGCAAATTTTCTGAGCAAATATTAGCCAGCGCCGGGCACTGTTTGATTACCACTGAATATTTTTGTTGTCAATGTCGTCGCGTGTGCAAAATCCAAAGGACCTTTTTTGGGAATTAATTTCCGAGGTGGGTCTTTTAATAACAACCGTTGGTTTAGTTTTTTTTTAGCGTTTTTTGAATTATGTTTACGCACGTTAAACAGATTGAAAATACGGATTTCGAGTATTATGCTTTGTTTTGCCGATATTTTTTTTTTGTTTTTATAATACAGAGCCTAAAGCCCAGAAGTAAATTCAAAGGTATTTTTTTTATGATGATGACTTCTTATATTCGAGACATTGGCATGGACTGTACACGGAACGTAATAACCACCCTTTTCTACGGGAAAGGCGTAACCAAATATTTATATTGAACGTTACGTAATATGGATATGACTACAATACATATACATAATACGCGAATTTAATACACGTCTTGTTCATCTTAATCTTTCGTCACCATATTGCATCCGTTGTCCACCCGAAAGAATAAAACAGATGCAGGTTCAAACCTCACTTGTGTTGTAATGTAATGGATAAAAATAAACATCCGTAAAAAATGCAAAAAAGAACGGCGTTAACATGTGGTCAGAATCCTTACCAGACACACCAAGGAGGGTTAAGGCTATTGAAAGTGAATATAAAAATAATTTCGCCGATCAGGAGCCTTACCACAATCTTTATAAAAACTATCCAAAAGCAGTGCAGTTCAGTTTAGGCACCTAAATTGAATCGCTGAATTTCGTACCATAACACATTTAAAGCAGCGCTGATTCTCGATCGCATAAAGTGAATGAAAGACCGATATTTGTCTCTGGTCTGCAATTGAGACGCTACGGCGCGAAAGGGATGCCGCTATGTGAGTTTCGTATATGTTTATCTCTTTCTGGCTTCTATCCGTTCGGTAACTAAAATATTACAAATTAATTTCGCAGCACACTTTGTTTAAAACTAATTGGTAATTTTGAAAAGAAAAGACATATATTTCATAGCGGACTTATGTTCTTTTTTTAATTTAATGACAATATTTGCCATACATACATATATAAAGTTTAAAATGTCTGTATTTCAAAAGAATTGTAATTAAGACTCGGAACGTGTGCCGCCTTCCGCCTGTGATAATGTCATGTCAATCATTGACATGTAAATTTGTTAAATTTCAAATGAATTTTACGTGGTATGCCAATCTTCGAATTCAGTTTAATCCTCCGCGGATTTAGTGTATTCGTTCAGGGGAAAGAAATTGTGACCAGGAAATGCGGTGAAGTGATTTTATCACCCATATAATATCAAGTGTGTCAATGACAATGTTAAAAGCTCCGTTTTTATCGCCAGCTGTCTCCCGCCGAGATAGAGACCTTTGAAATCGGGCTTATATTTTTGACCCCATGATATCAATATTATCCAGCTGCAGTCCCGGCACTACGTGTACTTCAGCTCATTTGTGGTGTGCGTGCCGCGGCCGCTGCAGGACACCATCGCAAGTGCAGACTTCTGGCGGAAGGGTGTTGTGTTTCGGCAGTTCCGCGGTAATTTGCCGAATTATACACCAGATCAGACGACGCAAAGGACCCACGCGGTTGTGTCGCCTAAATTAACTAGTTTTATAAGTCTTGTTTATATGTATTTTTGTAGTTCAGTGCCTTATTTGTTTTATTACTGTAATGCTGTGTAACTTTTTTGAATAATAAATAAATTATCAACTGCTTAAAGATATGTTCAATTATAGTTGCCTATTTTAGGTTCAGTGCAAATGTTTGTAACTCCAGTTCTTTGTTTTACAAAATAGTTTACTTGTTTTTATAATTCAATCTATTAAAAATCATATTGTGGTTTAAGAACTTAAATAGTAACCAAATAAAGAAGCATGATGTAAAGCACCCTCGAGCGGCTAATTTAGTTACTACAGTCTGCAATGCTACGGAAAAAAAACGTATCTTACTATGAAATCCATACAAAGCTACGAGCTCTTTACCGTAGTATTGCAGTAGTCATATGGAACCGAAAAACACGAAGTTCTATCTACTTATTACCAGTAATGCACTCTTATCTATGCGCATTGTGCATCTTTTTTTTCCCCGTTGCATTATCCAAGAGATCGTATTATAATAACTCAAAAGAAATTAACTCGTCAGTATTCTGAAAAACCTGTCAAACACTTTGCTACCCTAAATTTTTCGGCGATGGGGTGCGTACGTACGTAGTAGTGCGTGTATATTGTAACAGAAATAGATAATAACGCGAGCGCAGCGAGACCGAAATTTTTCGGCGCGGGGGTGCGTACGTACGTAGTAGTGCGTGTATATTGTAACAGAAATAGATAATAACGCGAGCGCAGCGAGACCGAAATTTTTGGCCCGGGGATGCGTAGTAACACGATCAGATGAAAACGCGAGCGCAGCGAGAGCGAAATTGTTCGGCGCGGGGGTACGTAGTAACAAAATTGACCGATATAGTGTAAAAAGATCCGATCTGGCAACGCTGATATATGTATGGCCTATTGCCACCGCCCCTCTTGCCGGCCCGCGACCTCACTCGGCGCCCGCGCCCTATATTTGAAGCATGTTCATGTTCTTACTTACAGACGCGCCCCGAAGATATTGACAAACTTACAAGCATGTTTTCGACCAAAACTATTTGTTCTTGTTATTTTTCATGTTCATTTTAAATTTTGGATTGACAAAAAAAGGTGAAAAGTAATAGTTGGTTGAAAGGCGCCAATACCAAAACAAAATGCAAACGGCCAGGGGCGCCTACGCCGCCCCTGTCGGTTTGGCGCCCCGGGCTATAGCCCGGATCGCCCTAGGGTAAATACGTCCCTGAATAAAACGGTAGGAAGTTACACAGACACGTTTCGAGACCTGTGCGAGACAAGTCGCGAACAAAAGCTAAGAACTAATAAATATTCTACACAAAACTATCCAGAACGATACATTCAATGAGGAACTTTTTATTAGTCGCAAAATTTGACACTCGTGCGATTCAGTTTCGTCTCAAGTGACACATCGTGGTACGAAAAGTACTTGAAATGAGAGAATGAAATAGTTGAGACGCTCTTACTGAACTGTCATCTGAACTGAGTCGTAAATACAATGTCATGCATGGTATGAAATAGCGATACAGTTCAGTTTAGGGCCTAAAGTGAGTCGCGTTAAGAGATCGTGGTAAGGCTCCAGTACAATTAATTTTTACACTTGGATTTTAAATCTATCAATACATTAGGTAGTTCTTATAACATTGCCTTGAATAAGTCAGGATTTGGTGTAAAATATCCAACAGCCTGCATAATACGTATCTAGTTTTAAGGGTTGGAAGTGTATTAAATATTATAATTTCGCCAGAAAGTGCAAGTGATTTTCACTGGGCTTTGAAATCCAAAAATATATTAGTTCTAATTGTAACATAGCCTTGGATGTGACGGGACTCGTGACATATTTCGCCGGTTCACGACGGCGACGGCCTCGCGTCACGCGCGCGTCACGAAGCGTCATCGTGCGCAAGCAACGGCCGCGCCCGCGCACAAGTGTTGCGTGATCGACACGAACATTTACAGTCGAAGATACCACCGGACAACGACCTTCCCTAATTAATTTATTATTATGAAAGTGTAAAAGCCTTTCAAATAAACAATGCAAAGCATAAGGAAAAATTCGAAAGGTTGCTTGGGAGTTAGGGTGGCGGAAGGGTTAACGCGCTGGACCGGCAATCCAGAGGGTTCGTCTCCCGGTCTCTTCCACCAGGTAACGCATTTAAATTTTTCTTTCAGCTTTGATCTTTTTATCAATGGTTTATAAAAAAAATTGTGGTGTGTACCCACAAAAAAAATGAGACATTACATGTTTCATAAATTTACAATATCTCAAACTAGAGATGTGTACCCGAGATGGTAATTACTGCGTGGACTAAGGCTAAGGGTTTCTTTTCATAAATGAAAAAAAAACCTTTAACCTTTAACTGATAGTAAACGATATTAAGGAGCGATGGTCCAGGTCAAGATAACAGCAGTTAGATCCCAGGAAAAAAACTGTGACACACATGACTGTTACGACTATAATTTCAAATTGTGATTATGATATCTTTTGGAAGATAAGTTAGGATAATTCCGGTTATTATTGAAATATTATTGTTTATTTTATTGATACTCTAAACTTAAAAAGTTTATTTGATACATTAATACGGTGAATAGAGACTAAAGTACTATGTGTGACCTTACAAACGGTCCGGTAGTTTTGAATTTTTGAAATGTTGTCTAGGATGGTTAGTCAGTGCTTAAAATGCAAAATGCACAATTCCCCCCCCTCCGCGCCCGCCACCATATTGAAAAAACCGACACTTTCTTCATATTTTTGCTCATATCTTCCTTTAGGAGCATTTTAGCTAGAAGATAGCTACGACAATGTTATAGAGAGTTAAATTTACTACATTCTCCATTTCATATTTTTTTTCTAACACAGATAATTACGGAGATATCCACATTTAAAAAAACGTAAAAAACCGCAATTTCCTACTGAAAAACAAACTTCTGGATTATATCTTCATTTAGGAGCATTTTAGCTACAACAAAGCTCGGGCAATGTTGTAGAGAATTAAATTTACTATAATTTACACTTCAAATTTTGTTTCAAGGACAGTTAGTTACGGAGATATGCACATTTAAAAAACAGGAAAAGTCGAATTTTCCGAAAATTTCTCAAAATTCTTGGTTTAGAACGCTGTCATTCAGTTACGGACTAGTCTAGGACAAATTAAAACATGTAGGAAATATAATTGCTTATAAAACTCATGTCCATTTTTACATACATTTTCGGAAAATGTGACTTTATTTTTTACATATCTCCGTAATTATCTGTCCTAGAAACAAAATTTGAAATGTAAATAATAGCAAATTTAATTCTCTACAAAATTGCCGAAGCACTGTTCTAGCTAAAATGCTCCTAAACGAAGATATAATCCAGAAGTTGGTTTTGGAGTTGGAAATTGCAGTTTCTTAAGTTTTTTTAAATGTGCATATCTCCGTAACTATCTGTCCTAGAAACAAAATATAAAATGGAAAATGTAGTAAATTTAACTCTCTATAACATTGTCGAAGCTTTCTTCTGGCTAAAATGCTCCTAAAGGAAGATATGAGCAAAAATATGAAGAGAGTGCCGGTTTTTTCAATATGGCGGCGGGCGCGGAGTGGGGGAAATTGTGCATTTTGCATTTTAAACACTGACTAACCATCCTAGACAACATATCAAAAATCCAAAACTACCGGACCGTTTGTTAGGTCAAAATCCTTTATTCACTGAATTACATTATCTACTTGCAAGTTTTGCAAATGTTTCCAAAATAAAAATAAATATGTTCATCCACATCACTTTATCGCTCAGTGCTCAATTGTTACCAATGTTTGATTATTATTAATCATGGTACACTGTATTTAGTGGTCCATACAAATTATTATCAGCGTCTATCAACGATTATTATAGCGTCAATTATGCAATGAATTGAATATTAATCGCCTTGGTGAAGCTGACGGGGCACATGACAACAGAATGACGCGAAACGCGCAGTATGACTAATATAATAATTATACTAAGATTTAAATTATTTAGATAAGATACATATAACTGATTAAAGACGCTAGCGTACCTACCTACATACGGCAATATTTTCACTCAGGAATGAAAAATAAAAGTATATATTTTTAAATCACTATCAAATAATTAGTTATTTTAAATTTAGAAACACGACACGTTAGAGTTACGAGTATGATTTAAGTATGATCAAAACATATCGAATTAAGAAAAAAAACCTATAACTTAGATATAAGTACAGAGACTTCACAGTGGTAAAGGAGGCGAATAAACTGTTTTATTATAATTTGTCAAAACGTATTTTTTTTAAGTCTTATATTATTAATTTCTAGCTGACCCGGCGAACTTTGTACCGCCTGAACGTCGATAAATGTATAGACAAAAAAAAAGAAAAAAAAGTTAAAAAGTATCCTATGTCCTTCTGCTGGTTCTAAGCGGTAGCTTATCCCGGGGAGGTATCCCCACCAATTTTCAGCCAAATCAGTTCAGCCGTTCTTGAGTTATAAATAGTGTAACTAACACGACTTTCTTTTAATAATAAATAAATAAATATTAAGGGACAATCTTACACAAATCGACCTAGTCCCAAACTAAGCAAAGCTTGTACTATGGGTACTAGACGACGATATACATAATATATAAATACATACATAGATAACATCCATGACCCAAGAACAAATATTTGCACAAATATTTGCCCCGGTCGGGATTCGAACCCGGGACCGCCGACTCAGTAGGCAGGTGTCTACCAACCGAGCCAAACGCGTCGTTTTATATATATAGATTAATAAAACAAACAAATATTGCACTGCAAGCATGTATTTAAAATTTAAACACGATTAGTGATTATTATTGTGACATACAGATGTCACATAAAGACACAATACATGTCACAATTATTATTGCTATACCGATATATTAAGTGTTTCTCGATTTTATTGTAGTTTTAACCAGGGATCGTTACCGGTATTGATTAAAACTTTGAAATTAGCCAGTAAGCGAAATACCGAAATCGAATACCGGTATTTTGTATGGAGCCTGTACTTTCGTTGGAAGTGAATATAAATAGATAACAAGCAAAACAAAAATGGCAAAATGGCGGGTAAATTAGTCGGGTATATTTCAAACATTTCGTAGAAGTTCGTCAACAATTTGTAAATAGCCACACAAACTTTCATGCGGCATGTGAAATGGTTCGCCGTCGAGCTTTGCGCTCTATTGAAAAGAATAATGTTATTAAAATTTGTAACGGAACAGTGTTCTTTTGAAATAGAAAACTCGTTTTAAATATTATTAGGCGTTTGAATTTGTTTTGGCTTCTCATGCCTCAGAGGGCGTTAGCCCAGTTGGCGGACGGTAGCTGTCATGTGATTGCTAATGCTTGTGATTCTCTAATGTAATGTCTAAAACTGATTGCCTTTACTCGGGACAGAAATATCGTGACTTGTTCCATCTGATAGACGTTCACTCTAACAGACATGTTTTTGATTAAATTTAGATATTGGTGTGAATATCGCACTACTCTGCTTTCACCTATGGTTAACCTCGGCTATATGTAAGTTAAGAATATATGTCGCGTCAGATTTGACTCAAATGTGCTTGAGATCTCGCATTTCTAGTTATATTTGTGTTGGTTTACTTTAGTGCTAGGCTATTGATCGTTGTCAATATTTTCAAAACACATCCATTTAACCTATACATATTACATACCTACCTATATATATCAATACTTTTAATATAACTTAAAAGATAAAACATAAACTGAGTGGTGTAATAAAAAAAAACAAAAATAAATAAAATGAATATCGGACAACCTCACACAAATCGATCTATTCCCATATTAAGCTCAAGAATGCTTGTGTGTTATGGGTACTAGACGACGATATTGACGAACAACCATGACCCATACACAAATATTTAGCCTGGCCAGGATTCGAACGCTGCGCCCAAAGTGTCGTCTAAATACTTTTTAATTCATGTCAGATCGATGCTTATTTCTGTACAGTAAGAATTAATTTAAAATTACCTAACGTCTTCCTTAAAACAAAAACGCTAACCATCTTACCATTCGTTACTCATTACATTTGTTGTTAGTGATTAAATCTATTCTAAAAATCCAAAAATATTTTAATAACGTATAATTATTGAGGTCAGTACAGGTTTAGTAGACAGCAGAAATATATTTGTCGGCCAGGATTCGAGCCCGGGATCGCCGGTTCAGTAGGCCGGATCTACAAACTGAGCCCAACGTGTCATCTACAATACTTCTTAATTCATGTCAGATAGATGCTTAATCCTGTACAGTAAGAATTAATTAATTTGAAATTACCTAAAGTCATCCTTAAAAGAAAAACAAAAACCATCTTGCCATTCGTTACTCATTACATTTGTAGTTGAGCATTTCTCAAAAAGTTTGTACATAATTAAGACAGAAAATTAGAGTCATATATAATTTTCCTATTTTGTTACCAATTTTCTTTGTGATTTCCAATACATTGGTATCAGATTCTATATAATTAAAAAAGTATAATCATAACAGAACCTTAATTATCGAACAAAGCCATAACATTGATGTAAAATTACTAAAATAATTGGTAACAAAATAGGAAAATTATTTTGACTAACTCTGTCTTAATTATGTACAAACTTTTTGAGAAATGCTCAGTTAGTGATTAAATCTATTCTAAAAATATTTTAATAACGTATAAAAATTGAGGTCAGTACAGGTTAAGTAGACAGCAGAAATATATTTGTCTTGATGGCACTGACACGTTATCATCTAGGGATCGCCGTGACGATTCCGAAAATATTATCCAACACTTGCTACGTTATTTATTTTCTTCCTCGTATTTTTCCACTAAATATTTCCGTCTCATGTGATTTATGAAATACAAGATAAATTTATGCTCACATTTTAATGCGTGTAGATTTGATTATTTATAAGTCTGAGTGCAGGAATCGGAGATTGGAAAGCTTGATCACTCCATCTCTTTTTTAAATGAACGATTCCGGGAAAGTGGGTGTGAAGGAAAATAGATTTAGTAGCGAATTTAAATATGAAAATACACACAACTTTAGATAAAGGACGCGCTAGTCGGTTGAGCGGTGGAGCGCCGAGCGGCTCAGATGCGTCTCATTATGTCGAGGAGTGTGTGATAAATGAGAGTATTGGAAAACGCCTTGGCACGCCCTGCACGTCACGATGACGGGATATAAATGAGTTTTATATTGTCTGTTCGCACCTAAGCCTATCTCTCAAGTCTCTTAGATAACTGATCAGGAACGAAACGAACGTCTAAAAGTCGATTTTTTTTGCTCATTCCCGACAAGACCAAATTAGACGAGTGGTTGAAATGTTTGGCTAGTGTCCAGCGCCATAAATTAACGTGTACTTTTTTCCTTATTTTCAGGTAAATCGCTGAAAGACGTCTCTGGAGGGAGATCGAGGCCCGAGATTTAGCACGTGACGGCGTTGGCCATTTCGCTCTTAAAAACATGTTGAAATGTATTGGCAACGTCGACTTTGATATCGAATACGAACAAGACGTGGAGAATAAATAATAGTATTTAGTTGTAGCATTTTCATTTTGACCAGCCATTTAAAAATAACTGTAGTTGCAGACTTTTAGAAATCACAATAATGAAATAATTAACTTTATTCTGTAAGTAGGCCACAAGGGTACTTGTATAAATCTACCGGAATTTCACAATAAATAGGAGAACATTGATGAGAAGAAACTCAACATTCAGTATTTTTCGAATACAGTAAATAAATGATTTAATATTATGTCAAGGTAGATCATGTCAACTTGAGCCGTCATTGAACAATATAATTAAACACGCTAACAAGGTGTCGACTCAAGCAACTACTGAACCACCGATGGTTGAAGTGGTTTTGGCAACGTCCAACGTCTGCTCGGCTTAATCACGGCGCACCTTAACCAGGCTTAAACTCAAGCGCGAGTCGAGCAAAACTCGTAATGAGTCGGAACCGATGAGCACGCCTTAAGCACGCTTTAACGTCGTTTTACGTGCTCAAGGACTGTTAATAGCGAGATTCGCCTTCACTGAAATTTCATATTAAACTGTAGTTCTGCTAAAGCGTGGATTAAAACTTGTTATGTTTATATGTAGTTCGCTAATTTAGAGTTGTACATATTACGACTGAGAAATGCATTGTACTAGGAAATTAATTTTAATATAAACAGGTAAAATTATAATTGGGATATGCTACTTGTTCCTGGGAATATGTCTCCTATATCACAATAATCAGTTAGATTGTGATAATGTGACATGTGTGAAAAGTTATCCATAGTATTTTTTTTTACCTAAATCCTTGCCTTTTTGTAGTAAAATTCAATAGTGACGTCATCACAAAATACTTATGATAAAAATAATTAAACGTATCGCTGGAAGGCGTTTGAAATTATTATCTTAAATTGGCCTATATTTTACGTTTAGGGCCTTTTTTAGGTAAGTCCCAATTCAAGGTAAAATTAATGTCAAATGCAATACATTAATTGGAACACGAATATTTGAAGGAAAGTTAACAGATTCGATTGTAGACTGAGGTACTATATGTCTTGTTGTCGGTTCGTTTGTATCATTGATGTCAACGCATCTTAAGTGCAAATTCTAGGAAGAAATTAAACGATTTAATTTATACTTTTAAGCTGTGACCGTGTGCCTAATCAACTATAAGACCATTAATTGGCCTATTACTAACAGATGATGCATGCCAACGCACCGTCACAGGCACTTACTCTAAATTAATTACCTTTAGAATAGCAGAAGAAACCAAAGCTCATTACCGGGCTTCGGACTTCTCATAGCACGGTAGGACGTTATAGAGAGCTACGAATCATCATCCTCCTAGCCTTTGTCCCATATCTTTGTAGAGAATGAATTCTCAATCGGGGTCGGCTACCTAAATCTCAAGATGTGGCGTAGGCACTAGTTTTTACGCAAGCGACTGCCATCTGACCTTCCAACCCAGAGGGGAAACTAGGCCTTATTGGGCTTAGGCGGTTTCCTCACGATGTTTTCCTTCACCGAAAAGCGAGTGGTAAAAATATCAAATGACATTCCGTACATAAGTTCCGAAAAACTCATTGGTACGGGCCGGGTTCGAACGCGCGACCTCCGGATTGAAAGTCGCATGCCCTAACCACTAGGCTATCACCGCTTCCTCGACACTCATACTTACCATTATGGTGATTAAATTTATAAATAATACAAAATTTCTATAATATTACCAAGGCGTGACTATTTTAGTTGACGATTCGAGTCATAACTGAAGACTCGATATTCGATAAATAAAATACCTCCAGAAAAGTTGTAGAAAAAGTCAAAATTATTTAAGTATTTTATGATGTCGAAAAAAAAAAGCTTAAACCTACGAATTACATTTGCATCGCTCTGATTTACACAACGAAAACATGTAGTAGTAAAGAAAATAACCTTAATTACCTAAAAAAAAAAATATGAGAAAATTACAGTATTCGACAAAAAAGTCATACTTTGAGGGTAGAATGTTACTAAATTGGGCAAGTAAGGGATAGACTGCACTAAACATCTTAAACTTTACGGTTTCAATTCTGAACACAGCTAGTGTAACTTCCAGCGTATTAACTCCGGTTTTGCAGCGCTCTGATTAGCGTATGGAAATCATGAAGTAATTAAAGAACAACAATAACCTGACAATGAACCAACAAACAAAGAACCCGATTTACAAGTACTGCAGGCACGTACGTTGTGTCCCATCGAACGGCGATCAACAGGCGTCGAAATTTGAAAATTACCACCCATTTGAAGCAATAAATCTGTAGAGCTGTCGCTGGCAAGTGGCGACCATTCGCGATTGTAGATTGATTCGTTGATTGAAGAGCACCATTCGTTTCAGGCTGCACGAACCGGCATAGTCTTAATTGCCTACGGAGATTGGTGTACCGGTGGCATATTGTTTCCAGTCAGTACGTATCTAGCACGAATATAGGCTAATCATGTTCGGCTGCAGGTGATGTGCGCGGAATGACAGAGTAAGATTATGCTGTCGAAGTATCTCAATATGATTTGAACAATCGGTATTCAAATTTGTTTTTTAGGTGAAACTCATTAAAATTGAATATTTCATTTCTTTCTCTATTGTACAAAGTACAGGACCAAGCAATACCGTTTTAATTCAAATATATTTTTTAATTTAAGATGTCAACAAAGGAAACATTTAGGTACGTAAGTTCGATGTAGGTAGTGATAACAGTGATAAAGTAGCGATATCCATTACTAAATTATGCACTTTAGTTACCATGTCTCTTCTTAGTTGCAAGGAATTTGTTTCCGATAGATTCTGTTCGAGTCCTGTTTCCTACCTCACTTCGCTCTATGTCGTCATGCCATATCATACCTACTATAGTATTATTTTACACTCTAGTTCAGCATTTTCCCGCGACTTCGTCTGCGAATAGACCAACAGATGGCGCTATTCTGGAAATCCATGATTATTGCGTGTCAGGGAAAGTTGAGTTTATAATTTTATTTATGTAAATGACTCAATAAGAGTATTTGCTGTAATTTAATTCTAGATTCTTATAAAACAGATGCGTTGCTGATTTAATAACCGCCAGTCTACCACAGCAAAAACTACCATTTTACAATTCATTTTTATTTTTCACATTTTCAGAGCGGGAGGACTTTATGAACAATTACCTAAATAATATGTTTTCTATCATGATAGTCACGATAGTGATGAAAATAGCTTGTTTGCAGTAACGCGATCATATTATTTAGACTTTAGACAACATCGGGCCAAAATAATCTTCAAAATATGACAAACAAAGTAATGAATCTCGAAGGTTGATGAAATGGCAAACGATTGAAAACTGGGAAGATCAAACGAAAATCCAACTAGTGAAATGTCACCAATCGCCAACAAAAACAATTAGTCTCAGTCGCGTTTTGAGCAATTTTTTTTTGATAGCTTTGACGTACGAACATTGAATTAGTTGATTTGACTTCCGCGCCCGTTCGTGACGTGAATTGACTGCAAATGATAGACAAACCTACCATTCGTTTTATATGTATAAATATGGAGATGGATTCTCTGTGTTCAACATACAGCGAAGAATATCATATCACTAATTTGGCCCCTTGCTAATTTCGCGCCTATAGGGCAGAACAAGGCATAGAATAGATGTACGAGTAGCTTTGAATGTAGTTTAGACAAGACGTAATCTAAAAATATCAGCTTTCATTAGAAATAAAGGGCATATAATAATTCCACATGATTTTTAACATTTGTAGAATCATAAACATAAAGCGTTTCTGAAACGAGCTGATATTAACGCCTATTCGTGGTACGCGCGTGTGCAAAGGATCTTGATGTACTTATAAATTGTAAGTGGTTTCCAAAATAAATATCTATTTTCAGGCCCGCCCTTGATTTTAAAAGTAGCGATTAAAAATTATGTCCCCGAAGTATATATTTTTATCTAGCTTACCTTGAGAGAATAGTCCGTATTTGCATATTTCATATCAATTTCCTTCAAAGTTGCATAGTAGGCATACACCGTGCCACGTTGCAACATGCTCCAACTGTCAAGGAAAAGGGCCTATGAGTGAGTCTTACCGCACGATTCAGTTTGCTAACTCCTCATTTTGTTTACATGAAAGTTCTTTGAATGAGAGTTTTGGATTTTGTGTAAGTGCACTAGTAGATTGCTGCCAATATAGTTTTATAATCAAAATTAGTGTCAAAAAGTCTATGATCATGTAAAGTGGACAAATATGTGTTCTGTTAGGCATCCTCCTTGAGTCCGAGACCATTGTTTGACCCAATTCGTTGACTTATGTTAACATGATTAGATTGTCTCACTCAACGCTTTGGAGTTTAAGTGCTTACAATGCTAATAAGTGTTGTAAACAGATATAATAATTACGCTATTAATTTGTTATGTTGAAATTAATTTTAGTTACTGTAAATTCGTTAAATTCACATTAATTTTCTGTAATTTTCTGCACAAATCCGTACTTATTTGCATGCTTTATTCCTATTGCTGTTAACGGATTCTCGTATAGCGCTGATGTCGAGTGCTCATGATAACTCGAGGAGTGGACAAATGTGCTCTACTAGGCATCTTTCTCCTTTAGTCTGACCCTATTGTTCGACCCAGTTTCTGACTTCTGTTTACATGGATAGATTTTCTCATTCAATGCTTTGAAGTTTAAATGCAGCAGTCGAATGCTCTGCCAATAGTTTTGTAAATAGAACGTATAAATTCGGCTTTATTATGTTCCGATTAATAATTGGAACTGGAAATTAATTTGCTGTATTTGGTTGTTTTTTGCTTCCAATTCTGTTTTGGTTTTTTTCTAGACCCTGACCATAGTTAGTTAGCAAGTCGAGATCAACTGTGCCTATTTGGCGTAAAAATGACCTTGACCCTATAGTTGGACCCAGTTCCAGAAGTCCTTGCCTTGTTTACTTATATGCGGCGGGTCATTAGCGTATCAACTCATGAATAGTGATCCGTTTATTGTCCCTTTCTAATGCCATGTTTTTTTCTTTAATTAAGTATCACCCGCAATACTCTGACAAGGATATCAAGGCGCATGATCAGGAGGATTGGGAAAATGTGCTAAGCTAGGCATCTTTGCTCCACCCCATCGCACGACCCAGTTTGCTGAGTCCTGGTTCAAACGCTTTAAAGTTAAAGTGCTTCAGTTGAATGCTGCCAATACTTTAGTGAAAAAATCTGATATGTTGCAATAAATTGGCATTTGGCATTAATACTTTAGACTCCAAAATGATGTAATTTTTTCTAACAGTCGCTTACTGAACAACTCGTTTATCAAACTCTTTTCCTGTTGTTAAATGTTCCACACTACGCTGACACTGATGGCAACCGGTCTATGATCGTGAGGAGTGGGTAGATGTGCTAAGCAAGCTCAACCCCATCGCACGACCCATTTTCTGATTCCTAATTCAACTGGACTTTGGGCGCTCCAAAAGAATACTGCTAATGTTTTAATTAATAAAACTGACATGCTGCCGCAATAGTGATCTGAACGATCATGGATTTTGTCAATGAACCTGTTATACAAATTCGCAAGTTCTTTTCTTGTTGTTAAGTGATACCCGCACTACGCTGACACTGAAGTCAAGGGGCCCATGATCGCGAGAAGTGGGCAAATGTGCTAAGCCAGGCATCTTTGCTCGGCCCCATCGCGCGACCCAGTTTTCTGTCTTCGTCTTATTTACACAGATTGATTTCCTGACTGGACGATATAATTGGTACCTAGGTAAGTGCTCTAGTATAATATTAAAAAGTGGTTAAGGCATAAATGTTAGTGTGATGTTTTGTTTTAAATTTTATTAAATAAACTGATCTGTCCTTTGTTAAAATATTGGTAGGTACCTATTTTTTGGTTTGGGTAAGTTTTTTATAGAACGTTTTAGTTAACTTTACTTCACGTGCAAGTTATTGATTGCTATATCTTTTTACTTTCATGTTGAATGACGGCGTTTAATTAAAAAAGACAGCTTTTGCTACTTCTAAAATCTCGAGTATTAGTAAAAAACAATGCGCGAAATAAAGAGCCGCCAACAAAGGATACTTAGCATTTTCTTAGTGTAACAAGTGTATCCTGGCTGAAAGACCACAGACTAACATACAAAAGTAAAAGACCGTATCTTTAAATAGATTCTATAGTAGGATACGACTTTTTTCCGTTTCACGGTATAGAGCTCTGTGGAACCGTCTATCCCTTCAGTAGAGCAGCGCTGCGTGTGTAAGTGGCCGCTGCCACGGACCCATTCAGCTCGATGACACTTAAAAATTCTTTGACAGGTACAAAGCGGGGTAACCAGGGTTTCTCGATGACGAGTCGTTTTACAGCACATTGGCGGGGAGGAGTGTGTGTAAATAATTGGAATAATGTATTGTATTTCACTTTTTTTTCACTTAAAATTTAGTTATATTTAATTTAGTATTTTACTTTTCAGTTTTGACCCATTTCCAGAGGTCACATAAAATTATAGGCTCAATGTTTGGCTAATCTGATATATACAACTAGGTACGCTAAATTGACTCCACTGAATATTAAACAGAAAAAAAACATTGATTGTTCGCATGAACTAAAAAAACATGAAGTGTACGTAGTTGAACATTTGAACTTAGAAAGAAACATTGAGTATTAGATAGTTCAATAATAAAACCTCACATTAAAACAACAAAAAACCTACTTCACGTAAGGTAAACATAAACAAACTAATTCCCCAACAACAATACAACACGTAAAGGTTAATAACATCTTGTAACAGTAACAGAGCAATCTCTTACAGGCGTAATTACGTAGGCCAACCCTTCGCGGCTCAAGCTCACTCATTTTATTTAATAATCAGCACAGGCTAGATGTGGGTCCCTCTTGACCTTCTAACCGGAGAGGACTATGTTTGCCTAACGTATTTATACTGAAAGAGAGCTCATCGACGATTTAAAGGGCCCTCCTATTGTTCTGAGCGTTTCTAACTGTGGAAATATTTTGCAGGCGTTTGGTTATTTTTCTTCACTATGATTTTTAAGGTTACGTATTAAAATTAGAAAATATTTATCTCAGAAACTACTGAAAGTACCTACTAAACTATATTAGTAGGAGTATATCTCGCGCATAAAAAATCAATAATAAACGTAATTATAACGTGAATAATACCACAGTCAAAAGATAAGGTGTTATGCCTTTTTCTTTACCCGTGTGCGAAGTTGTGAGAATTTTGTAGGTCTCAATAAGAATCTCCTTAATTAGGTAATTATTTCATAAATTCTCTTGTAGTGGCTTCTAAGTACTTATCCTTCAAGCAATTATCCCTTCGAAAAGTAGTCTTGGAGAAGAAATATCCTGAAAGAAGTATGGCATAATAAGTAATAAGCAAATACCTACCTACTAAGTGTACGTGGCCGATTGCAAAATTGCCGTTATTATCTAATCTTAACCCAACAAGCGTAATTTGAAAAGTCAATAAAAGTCAATAAGGATGCAATAGCGTGACACGACCACATCAATCGAACAACCATACTCTAATATAATTTGCTTTTATTTTACCCCAATTTCAGCCGGTAGGCATATTCGCAGTAAAAAGTTACGTTTTCTTTATTTAGGCTATGTTAGGGCTTAAGGCTTATCGGGTGTTCAAGATTCTATTTTATTTTTGCACTGCGGGGCTTGAATATGTACGTAGAACTCGTAGAAGAAGGAATTCGTTGATTTGCGATATTACCAAATATGTGTTTAGATTGCAATACTTCTGTCAAAATAAATAAATATCACAGACAACCTCACACAAATAGATCTAGTCCAAAACTAATCTAATTAACCTACAACGACGACATAGGTACTTATATCGATAAAAATATACATAGAACAACCATGACCCAAGCACAATCCAGTTTATCACATTAATATTTGCCCTGGTCGGAATTCGAAACCGGGACCGCCGGCTCCGTAGGCACGTGCACTGCAAACTGCGCCAACCGCATCGTTAAAATTACCTGCTGATATCTGGATTTCGTCTTATTGAAATACATATTAAATAATGTATACAAAAAATTACGTGTAGTTAGTTAAAACTAATATATAAATATATTCTTTTAATTTTACTTTGTATAAAATCCTTTAGGCAAAACTAAAATAATAAGCATCCAAGACAAAAATAGTAAACCTTAAATTTGAAGTATCTTTGCAATCATACTTCGGGTTAAAGATACAATCTACAGGTGAGTCCCGTAAGTCCAATCTGTGGGTTAGAACCGATCCCGTCCCTACGTAAATCCTTGAAAAATCAAAGAGGATCGTGATGAAAGCAAAGCTGTGATTTGGATGATATATTCGGTGTTGCAAAGGTTGACGGTTGTCAAATGCTCTCAAACGGATCACGGTTGGCCAAGCCAGTAAGTTTTGACTCGTTATCTCCTGAAATTTGCTTCAATGTATGGTATTTGCATGACAATATTTTTTTGTTTATTTTTGATATTTTTTTTTATTAGCCTGTATTTGTGTCGCACTGCTGGGCAAAGGCCTCTTACCTCGATTTACAACAACTCCCTGTTCGGTGCTATTTAGGAACGTGTCCCGGTCGTCCTACGATCTCTGTCTCGGCCTGCCTCAGCCTCGGCCTTTGCCTTTTGTAAGTAAATTTATATTTTTTTACAATCAAGCATTACCTGCGGGTTTAAAAGCAGCGGCTCAGCCACGGGCAAGCGGATTCAGATAGCAACAATAATATATAGCCATATGATTATGGCACATATCTCGCTCAAATTACAACGGGCAATATCGATCGAATGAGACCCCAGGGTTTATTTATAAATATGCCAACGGCATTATAATTTCATTAAGTCTGCTGATACTTGACTCGGCGTCTTGTGCTCGCTTGGTGGTCGACAACTCTCCAACTGTCTGGGTTGCCCACTGAGTGGAGACTCGACGCGTTTGCTACATACTTGCGGATTTATGAACATATTTTGGTAGCCTCTGATATTCTAAGGTCGCATTAAGTTTTGTCGTAAACAAAAGTGTAGGTAAAGGTTCTTCTTAATTTCTGTATTTTTACAAGCTTTTATATTTACTTTCACCTATCTCGGTGTATAATCAAATCTTGCAAGTGAGATTTGAACCACTTCCCGATGACCGATTGAGCTAAAATTTGGTGTACCTTACGTAGGTAATAAATTTAACTACTTCGATGACAATAAAATAATATGAATATGACACCATGAAGCTGGTCTCATAATGGTGCCGAAAGGTGGTCATAGGAACGCTGTAATAAAACGATGCAATCCAAGTTTTGGCACTTTAGAATCGTCTCAGTGAGTAGTCAGCGGATGTTCAACGAAAAATACAGTCGGCAATAAAATTTTGTCACAAAAAAAAAATATTTTTACAAAAACTTATTATTATACCTAATTTAATCATTTCCGAATAATTTTTATCTGTGATAAGAAATGTTATTCTTATTTTAAAACTATTTTCATTATGCCCTAATGATTTGATTAGTTAATATTATCCATATACTTGCTTGCACAATACTTCGTTATGTGAAATTACATCAAAAGTTGTAATATCAGTAAGGGACTGACATACTGTTGCCATTCTTAATCTCAATGCTATTTATAGTACGTGATACAGTCACTAAGACTTACTTAAAGGTGTATTTTCAGCCAATCTTATCACACTTGATGAATCTTATCATACTGAAAAAATATTTCATATTGTACAATATCAATCAAATATACCGAATGATTGACATATCTTTGTCTATATAATCACGATTTCCTCACATGTTTCTTTACAATAATGATTACAATAGTAGGTAGTTATGTTTTGGTCGCAATTATAAACAACTGTTTCAGATATCATAGTACGTGATTATGAATCAGCATTGTGTAACAACCACAAAGTTAGATATAGTTATATTTAAAAAATACTCACATGTTTTGTGTTGTACACTATTTATAGGTATTTTTATGCATGTGATTGGCAATGGAATCCCATTTCGATATTTCTAGTTACGGCCAGGATTAAGGATGAAAACGTTTACTATTCACATGTCGACAAATTCACTTAAACAGTGCCATTATTTTTCAACAACGAAACATATGTGAATAAAAGATCGACACGTTCTGGGAAATGACAGTGTTGATTTTACGTCAAATGTTAATTAATTGCTGAATGAATTCAGACGGTAAAACCTGTCGCATTTATTAAATTATCGGACCGAATGTCATCAAATTTATAAATTTGATCACTGGATTAATTTAGTTTTGCTTCAATACAATTACGATTTAAAACACGTTGCGATCCGGTATCAATTAAAGAGCACAGCGCTTTATAAACCTTTTAATTTGAAAATGTTAATTCAGCGCCATATTAATTTGTATTCGTGGATACAGAGTTGCTTAATATTTTCATAAAACGACAAATTTAATAAAGTGGACGTTGACGTTGAATAATTCAGGCATCCCCGGGACCATATACATTATTTATGATGATGAGATGTCGTAGGTAACGCACGCCTATCTTTGCTCTGTGGTTTTGCATCTCAGGCACGTCGTCGGTGTATTGAAAGGTTACTCTCAGCGCGGACCCACTTCTCACGAGGGCCGCTATGAGAACGGTTAACTATGTTCGAGCAATGTCGGACACTTCATGGTGACAGATTTAAATACCTTTGTGTCGGGGGCGTCTACCGTGTAAACGCCATTTGTTGAGCATTTTATCACGTCGTAAAGTTCATGTTAAACCTATTTATGCATCTTGTCTTAAAATTTTGAAAGTGGATATTGATGTCATATAGTTATTTTTGTCTTGTAGATTTTGAGGTTTTCTGCCATTCTTTTCAAAGCGATGAGTTGAGCAAGGCCAGGATAATTTCATAGTCAAAACGCTCAAATAAATGGTCAAAGGTCTTATACTTATTACATATCTACATTATAGAAGGATGCTTACTTATAATATGTGTGTATAAGAAACTTTGTTCACGTGGGGAAGACAACAAAATAATCCTCTATATTATTAGGTAAAAATATAAATTACAAGTGTAGGTATAAATTGCGGTCTCAACACTTCAAAACGGCTGGACAGATTTTAACTGTTTCATGTACACGGGTAAGTGGAATTCCATATCTTACATAGCCAAGAAAAAGGAAATAAGAGATTCTCATTCTAGTGTAATTTGTAATAGAGTATGCCCACCCAATACGCGCACATTGGCAAAGAAACAAAAAAGAAATCCGTAGCGTATCTGTCAGGAAACACTGAATAGAACACGAGCAGGAAAACGATGCGACACTGTAAGAAGTTTCTAGAACAAAAGTGTCTTGTTAGAGTCCAAAAGTTGTGCAGAATTGATGGGTGGTTAACGTTAAACGGTGGTTTAAGCGGATTACTGCTACGCTGCAAACGAGCTCTTTATGCACGCTATAAAAAAACTGTGACTCAATTATTATACATCATTGTTGAAAAAGTTTTTGACGGCTGAAAATACAAGGATGAGTTTTAACGAAACAATGTGGCATATAATTAACATACAACTTTTTTTTACTAATACTTATAAAATATTTTATTATAGTTAAACATCTGTGATCCTCTGGCCACACCATCCTATGTGTTCATCAAAAAATGATTTATATTTAAAGTATCACTTAAAAAAATTGGTAGCAAACGCTGTGCAGTTAGTTATCTTAAGAATAATATTTTGATAATTTAATGATATAGTTTATTTAACGTTTACATATAGGTACATTTATTACGCCACATGCAGTGCTTACATGCAGTGATTGAGGTATCTCATCAAACGCTAAAATTGGCTATGTCACTCACCAGAGAGTTCACTGGTGAACGAGCGACAAAGCGTCGCTCTCATAGGAAGTAGACGCTGTAGTTGAACACGGAATATACCTCCATACATATAAGACATTTTGTTTGTACTGGTAGCTTGATGCTCCATTCTATTAGTATTTCGTAACACACAACCGCAGTGGTCTAAGTGCTTCGCGGTCTTATCCATTTACAACTGATTTCATCTGTCGCAATCAATCGGCAAAAACGAAACCCTTTTAGGATCACTTTGTTGTCCGTCTATTAACCCCTTTTTTCAAACACGCGTTGATGAATCAAGCAAAAAATTATGTAAAATACTCAAGTCTGTTGACCCATAGAGTCGTGAAAAAGTTAAACTTCTTAGTTTAGGCAATCATAATTTGTTGACGCTTGCGAGGAAATCAAAACCTATAGGGCATTTCCCGTTGACCTAGAATCATGAAATTTTAAAAGAAACAACATTATGTAGAATAAGTAAACAAAAAAGTCCGAAAACCGTCAATTTGTAGTAACATTACATTAAATATATATTTTTGTTTAAACAGATGATAAACTAACCGTACCCTATGTCGTTGTATGGGGACAATAGTTTTACAAACGGCAAAGTTAAGTTAGTATCTTAGTATTAGTACAGTTTATCTTTTCATTAGAGCAATATTATTGTTTGTATCGAACCCTTGGAGTGCGAGTCTAACTCGCACTTTACCGGCTTTTTGATCTTAGTTTGATTTAGTATAGGATTCTATTTTTTGTTATTTAGGTATTTGCAAATCGTATTCTGATACGTAGTTGTAAAGCTGTACCTAGTTATTTTACGCAAAGGACAGTTATTGTTTCCTTATATCACAGTTCAAAGAGAGTGAGCGTACTTTATTAACGTTTAATTACATGCAAGGGTGATATATGACCTAAGCGAAATAACTAATTTCCGCTAATAGCTAAATAAATAATGGCACACTTCTGCTTGTTTTCTTTTCCAAATTTATGGCGTGTGTGATTAACGAATGAAGCTATAGCAAAATTTATAGAATATTCTGAAAATTAAGGAACGTACCAGGAATTCCGTTTGAAAAAAATCATGGCTGCAAAAGACAGTATTGACAAAAAGTACCAACTTAATGAAACACACGTACGTACAACCCTTTTGATATTCGCAAATGCCGCCGAGAATGGTATTTTAATCGTTGTTTGTGTAAAATACGGAGTTGTGTTGTGACGCCGCTCGCTGACTTTGGCGGAAGACGGAGCCAAGCGGCCAGAAATGAGTTGGTAGACTTTCAGCAGTTCGTGGTGCGTAGTTTATGCCACGACTGTGCGCGAGCAGCGGCGCAGGGAGCGGTTGAGCGAGAGATCCGAGCGCGACGGCCATACGAGTGAGTGAGACACACGTACCGCGCACCGCTGCCGCTGTCCCGCAAAGACGTGGCATCTCCGGTAGACTTACATATTTAAAATTTCTAATAATTTGTTTGCCCGTAAATGGGGAAATACGAGATAGCTACCATTTTTTTAACATTGTGAGCTTTACTGTAACCACATTTTAAGCAAAATTAAGATACTTTGATTAGTGAGTCGTTTTGACATTAGGAAATGTCGATTTCTTAAAATGACCAAAAATGTGATCAAAAATATCTGAACAGGCCTCTACTTCGTTACCATTAGAGGCGAGTTCACATATTTTTGATACTGGACAATCAGGAAACGGTGAACATTAGAAGTTCTATATCATCACTAATCAGCACAGATATAATTTAATTTCTAGATTACTAAGTGAACATACGCATTTTTTTAAGTTGTTAGATTAAAAAAGGGCAATCTTAAAAAAATATATGTAAATGATCTAAATACCGATAATAATTTTTTTAAGCGTTGTCAACTGAATTGGTTTTTATTTTGTAAATAAATGGTTATTGCTGAAATGCTTGCTTGGGTTGTTCTCAAAAGAAGTATGATTATTGCCAATGCGCAACCAACCAATCGGGCAATCTCTCAATGAGCTACTGTTTGAAATAGATCACAATCATAATCGTTACACACGATGTGAGCACGCGCATATGTTAATAATCATTTTGTGCTTGTAGAAATAGTATAGTGTTATGGATTCATGTATAAAGTTATGCGAGGTAATAAAATTTCTGGTGAAATCTTTTATGATATGAACAACGGCCAGTGAAGTGTTAAATGTGAAGATTCGTAATTATTTTGTGTATAGAATAGAATATTTTACATAGATAACTACCGTGAGTCTCAGACATAGGTATTAAAATATCTACGAAATGGGTTTACTCACGTCGTAAAAGTCAAATATCGCTCGACATGTTTCGGATCGGTTCGTGATTCATCATCAGGAGAGTCGATATAGAATATTCTATATTGCACATCTCAATGGGAAATTAATCCCATAAATGAACACATAAATAGATATAGATTACACGTAAAATTCGATAGAGGTAAACAGCAAATGAAAACGTAAGAAATGATTATAGTTAATTATTATAATAATTAAAAAGTAAAAAAAAAAAACAATAATATGAGTACACCAATCTAATATTTCGTTAATCTAACCAAAACACGTGGCGATATTTTATGACTCTTGGCTTATTATATTAGCATATAAAATTAGCCTAAATTACTCATCAGGTGAAGATAATAATCTTCACCTCGGCCTAAAGATTGACGCAGAAGTCCTCCTCATCAGCTTCTATGTATAGAGTTAATATCAGTTCTACGCATCTACGAGTACGCATCAGTTTCCAGCCGTCAGACTGACGCATTTGAGTCGGCTTACGACTGATGTTCAACGTAATACTTAGCTGATATTATAATTTGCGCAGTTCAAATACCACAGTAATATTATAAAGGCGAAAGTTTGTGTGTTTGTTACTTTTTCACGCTCAAAGGGCAATCATCAATTTGATGATATTTGGTGTGGAGGTAGCTGACACCCTGGATTAACATATACGCTGCTTTTAATCCCGAAAAAATGTAATGTACCCGTGGGATGAGCGGGGAACACCGCGCGGTGCAGCTAGTCTATAATAAAACTCATAAAATCATATGAGGATGGGAAGGGTAGACATGGATACGACTCCATCGAAGTATGTTTCTAAAGATCCTGTTATAGTGATAAAATAAAAACCGCTGCATTTACGCTACTGAATAATCTGAGATATGTAAATATCAACACATTGTTGATCAAATTAGGTTATGACGCCTTAAATAATAATTACTGACTAAAGAGAAACTAATCTCGATAACTAAAAATAGTTAGCGTACCTCACGACTATTCTCTGATAAATTAACGAGATTGCTGTAAAATACCCGACCTTTGACCACCAAAACAAATCAAGCCAATACTTCTACGTATTATATCGATAGATGGTCGTAGCAATGTTTGAAGTTTCAATACTATTTATTTTTAACATAAACAATGTAGGTATTAGATAACTAACTACGTGAGCGCAACGACCCAAAGTGGATCTTGGCCTCCGACACCAGATCACGCCACGCTTCACGATCCTAAGCCAGCTCTCGCCAGTTAAGGATGCCTAGGTCCCTGAGATCTTTTTGGACTTCATCACTCCAGTGATATATAGGCTGTCCGGGCGTCACTGATAAGCGGTTTTTGCGGCACGATCTTCTCTTATTCTCTCAACGTGCGCCAGCGAAGTCTGGACGCCTTGATCTCAATGTATTAGATAAATGAAATTTAATAAAAAGCGTGCAATAGGGGCCCGCAGATAAAGAAGTTAAATATTTATAATTAGGAAAAAAAGTCTAGGTATACCCAATTATATTTGTATTTAAAAATAGCTAGTCTTGTAACTCAAGTTGAATCGAACTGAGACAAGTATTTAACAATTGACTGTGAGATACAAACACTTCACTGTTACCAATTGGATTGCCTCGCAATGATTAATGACGACCTGCTTTCATTTAGAAGTAAACGTTTTGATTTCTTAATCCAGCTGCCCGTGACGAATCCATTTAGACAGTCGCTAAATTGGATGTTGGCCTTCCAAGTACGAATCAAACTCCAATTCAATAATGGCAATAACGATCACTTCGAAACCTGCAAATAACTTGATGTTGCGAACTCAAACATTGAAGAAACAATCATTCAAATTCAATATAATAAAAGTCAAATTATCAGTTTCGTAGAAAAGTTTAGCGTTCAGTTAATTCCCGACCGCAAGAGAAACATCATTATATTGATGTCCCGAAATTAAAAGTTAAATAGCGGTTTCTGAGTTGGTCACCAAGCGATGCGGTCAACGTTGAAACATTACGTAATTAACAATAGAGCAATTAAGTTCTGGCTCCGCTATCCGGACCAAAAACGAATGCTATTCCGCCGCGCGGCTCGCGTTCCGCTCTGTCGATGGACAATGCATTTCGCTGATTTCGCTGACGCCGTTTTTGCTGATTCCTACCTTTACTCCGGGCGGTATTGAATAGTTCGAAGGATATGCACAGCTGCTTGAAAAATGCCACAGAATTTTCCAATCCAATCGCCTGGAACGGTCCTTACCTATATTGCATATAATATGTGTCTATTGATTTGTCATTTATGCACTAACTTCCGATCATCTATTGGAACTATCCTTACCTTAACTTCCTTATTGTGTGTGTGTGTTCTATTGATTAGATATAATCATTAAAAAAAACCTGAACTTTCCTGAGCGCGTCTTGTTTTACATCTTTTCTTTGTCTGTTTATGAAAAGTTCGTACGTTGACCAGTGAAGGTATTCTATGAAGTTCTAGATCACAAACAAAAACCGTAATAAAAGTAAAGAGATTACTGCAATCCCACTATCGCAGTGCAAGCGGTTTGGTTAGCGGCTACGGCACGGTAATAGACATTCGAAATGGACGACACAGACCATTTCGACGCGGAGGGTACTCACGTGAAACTCAACTATTAATTCAAACTAGTCTAATAATGGCTCTTCATGACGCGATCTGATAATTTATACTCTTCGCTGGACGTGAATGATAAAATAGCTAAACTAATACTTGGGCACGCATTATTTTGTCCAATATTTCATAGAAGTATATTTTCAAAGAACGCACTTTTCTTTCATACCCCTAACCTAACTTTTAACAACCGTTTCCTGACCATAGATTAGACTATTTTTAATGACGACTTTCTCAAAAATTGTAAATTTTAAACAATAAGAAAATAATAAAACGCTGTTAAAAGTACACATTTATTTAATAGTTGGTAATTTGGTTCGTAGTAAATAGTTATAAGCTAAAGTGCTGAACGGATATCGCATTAAAACCTTTGCTTAAATACATAATATAAGAAAAAAAACATTAGTCGGTGAAATAAAAACACTTACCCTTTCTATATTATGTGGTTGTTAAAAGTGTTTTAGAGCAACAGCGCGTAAATAATGTATTTTAAAAGATGTTTTTTTTATGCGCTGGTGCATTAAAAAAATTAAAATTGGCAGTGTGTAAGTGTGGGCCAATAATGTTCTACGGCAGGGCCAAATTTACCCCGACTTGACTGTATCAAAACTCTTTAGATAATATTACTGTTTTTAGCGGTCGTAAATTCAAGATGGCGCTATGTTATGCACCATTTCTACGACAGACTGAAACCTTGTTATTTACTTAGTTCACCAAACATGCAATGGTTTTAGAAAGACGCTACGCCGTGGCAAAGACACGCTATAATAAATGCAGTTATTTAACATCACAGTCTGGAAGGAAATTGCATTTACTTATCGCTTGCACCTTTTGACGTATTCTCACCTCTCGTGTTCCCCTACTACTAATGACTCAATTATACACTAAGCCAGGATATGAAACGACCCACGTTTCAAGTTTGCACGATGTAGTAAATTTCAGCCTTATAACGGCCTTATAAGATGGGAAATTGAAAATTATAGTTTTTCCAGCCGATATAACACGTTGCATGGGATTTTTTAAAATGCTAAATCAACCTTTTCCGACTTTAATTACATGGTGTAAGCGCGATATTAATTGTTGAATTGAATTAACGTTTGTAAAAAGCGAGTGTTAATTTATTCGGAGTTGTCGGGTAGGATTGTATATCCCGCTGTTAATCTATGGCTTTTCTGGTAATTTTGCACCCATTTGAGCCGCTTTACACATTATCCTTTAATTGTTTTAACGAATAAAATATGAGCTGAAACGTAGTTGAACTGATTATATAGGTAAGGTCAGGTGAGGTAAGGGAAACACAAGGGAAGTGGAACACTTTGGAATATTTTCTATGTAACTAGCTTTAATAAACATAAAACGACCAACTGCAGCGACATTTATTTATTTTTTACCTAGAACTGTTTCGAAAAATTGGATTCACCTCACACACTGTGATTTATTTTGAGTGTTTCCCTTACCCCAATGTCTTTCCCTTGCCCAACCTGACCTTAGAACATAGTTAATCCTGGCTATAGTAATAGTCCAGCAAGTTGCTTTTCGGCCCGCAGATTATTAATTTATTTTTCTGGAAAGGACTATACTCTTTGGTAACTGACGTTGAAAGTCATCGAATGTCACTGATGTAACCAAAGAGGAAACAGTACGTCTACCATAACTTTCACACGCGACTCTTTGTCGCGCTAGAATTACTACCTGTCACTTTCCTTTCAATACAGTGTGAGCAAGATAGGAGATACTGACTCGCGCGACAAGCGAAGCCACCGCAAGATATGCTAGCCCCGCTGAGCTATATATTCCACGAGTTTCAAGTTATGTAGTGTGAGAATGTCCCATATTTATTTATTTATTATTATTTAAATTTTCGCGTAAAAGCCAAAACTACATATCCACAGTGATGCAAGACATGTTTTGTTTTTCAATACGATTCAATATTTATTTCAGAAGAACGAAGAATTGAGCAGCATTCCGGTAAACAATGTTTTGAAATTGGTTATTGACATACCGCTTCTGACATTTTATAATGCATATATATGACGTATGGATATTATGGCTATATGAACGCCGTTTAAATGAGCCATTATCCCAGGACCAAACCGCAACATGTTAGGTTATAACATTCAGTAATGAGTATCTTATCATTATCAAAGAAATATAGGATGTACAACACCGATATAAAATGTGTAATCAGCTGCTAATAGCTAACAGATCGTGCCAAATTTGGACCCGAGTCTCATTCCTCTACATTAACTGAGTATCTAGTCCATATTCCAATGAAATGTCCCTTTGTATGTAAAAAATGCATCTAAAACTAAATCTCCATTTTTACAGGAACACTAAAAAACTCAGCAAAAAAAAGATCTCGCTGTATTCTCGCTAACACTTTAAGCCCCTAAAAAAACTGTCTAGTTTTAAATCTCTGTTAAAGTGTAAGTAATTCAAAAAGCTTTTTACGTTCGCAGTATCAGAGAATTCAATTTGTGTTAACTGAAGCATTGTAGGTACCTACGTAGGTAGAGGCACGATCGCGCGGGAAACTTTCAGAAATTGATAGTAAGAAAGAAAGGCTTAGCATGAGCGCGTGATATCATATGAAATACGAGTATTACAGTCGAGTTCTTAAATATATGAGTAAAAATTTTATCAAAAATATCTGAGCACGTCTCTACGCCGTTAACAATAATGGCGTGATCACATGTTTTTGATCAAAATGTTGCTCATAAGCTAAAGAAGTCGATTGTGTAGATAAAGGTAACATTATTTTCCCAAACTATGGAAAGGTATTTAAGCAGTTGCTATATTAAGTGAAGTGAATTTTGGGGAATGCCGAGTCGGCCGGGTCCTCACACTGACATCTACGTAGCTCAGAGATGACTTCTAGAACAGTGGTGTAAAAGATATTTTACTACTGTATGACTAATCGAGAGAAAGAGGAAAACGAAACACAGAGGTAAACGAAAACAATTATATATACCTATTCAAAACGGAAAATAAAAGTACAACAATTAAAACTAACTAACTAGATCGATTTTTGTGAGGTTGTCCGATATTTATTTATTTATTTTGCACAAAATTAACACAAAATAACACGTGATTTTAACTAATTAAATTCCTAACTAATATAGTACTTTTTCTAACACTGGGATGGCGGATCGATGATACAACGCACTGAATTGAATCAAGATGATTACTACCTACACGAAAACTGAGTGATGATTGAAATCTGAAGGATGCCTGGAATTACTCGAATAAAATGGCCGTCTCTGTATACACTTTTCTCTGATACTAGGGGGACGCCTTTGTTACACTTTAATCAATTTACCTAATAATTAAAAATCTTGACTTAAATCTTACTTATATTGTACATCAACATCAATTCGCGGAACAAAAATAGATGGGTTGATTTTGTGAGAGCTCCCATTTAATTATGACGATATCAAAATGATATTATTTCTTTATGTTGATCCAGAGGCCGTCTCGCTCGCACCGGCCGAGATACATAAACTTGCCTGGTGTCTCAAATGGTAGGTTGCATAATGTAAAGAGATTTTAGTCTTTATGTAAGGAATGATTACACAGTTTTAAATTAGTCTACAGTTTTTTGTTGTCTTGACAGTTCCATGGTACTATCGAATAAACTGATAACTGTACATTTGTAAACGAATATAAACCTATTGGCAACATGTTAAGGTCTATGGGTGTAAAGTTAAGGTAATATCGACATATTTGTATCGACATAAACCAATCACTTTTTTTTTCTATTTCTGACAACACTTTCAGCTGTCAAGTTAGTTCGCCTAATTAAAAAGTCGACTGTGTTATTTTCCTAATTTTTTGCACCTAAATTGTAAACAAAGATGAACTCATTTGTTTTCGACTTCTCGTCTGCAATGGAAAGTTTCGGTAGTGAGTCGCCTTTGTTTACTAGTCAGGCGCGTTATGGCCTCAGACTATTTTTATATAGTTTATTTACTTTTAGGATTGGGAGCTATCTTACAATAAATAACTGATATATATAATAATATAATATCGCCATCAGATATATCGCAGCATATAAGGCGTTCATAAATATGTGAACATGTACTGTAACGCCCAGTCAATAAGAGTCGTGTTCAGATATTTATGAATACCTTACATGCTACGATATGTCTGATGGCGACTACATGTCATAGCCGTTTTTTTGGGCAAAAAATATATATTTATTTATCTTAAGCTATGTTTTAATACTAGCTGTCCGCATGAATAATAATTTACTTGGATCACCTGCCTACTTAAGTTTAGTAGTAACTAACGGCTGATTGTCCTAGGTTCGAATCCCGGCAAAAAAATAATGTTGTCAATTGGCCAACATTATTTTTAGGGTTCCGTACCCAACGGGTAAAAACGGGACCCTATTACTGAGACTTCGCTGTCCGTCCGTCCGTCTGTCACTAGGCTGTATCTCAAGAACGGTGATAGCTAGACAGTTGAAATTTTCACAGATGATGTATTTCTATTGCCGCTATAACAACAGATACTAAAAATAAAATAAAATAAATATCTAAGGGGGCTCCCATACAACAAACTTGTTATAGATTATGGTACCTACGGAACCCTTCATGCGCGAGTTGGACTCGCACTTGCCCAATTTTTTTCAACCTGGCCTGGTTTCTAAAATAAAGGATATTAAAATTAATATTAACACATTCTTAGATTTTCGAAAATATTCCATATTATGACAAAAAAATCCATTTGAAAGTTCCTCATTTTAAAAGAGCGTAGGCGAAAAGTAATTAGTCACAGCGCAGAAAATCTTAGTGGGACTATTTTACCACACTATTACCACTATTACTAAGACGGATTTAGTATAGAAATTGCACCACAGTTTGTTTTGTAGTTTGCGACTGTCATTTTTCCACAAGGCCATGTCATTTGTGAGCTGATTCTTCGAGCTTCTAATATTTCAGCGATTGTTGAAGCATAACAAACATGTAGTACTATTAATTTAGTAACTAAAAAACCGCTGCTGCTATATTTCGACCCAACAATATTGTTAAGGCCGTTCCCTGAGCCAGAACCCCGAGCCCCTCCTCAGGCCACCCGTCCCTGTCACATCACAGTCACATTTCAAAAGAGTGACGGAGACAGAGCTTGCGGGTCGTAAGGCGATATCTTTTTTCGTAAGAATTTGTCGATGATTATTTATTTTAAAAATATTGGCTTCAATTATTGAAATTCGGAAGCTGTAAAATTACTATTTTAGTTATGATTGATTTTTCTCCTTTTTTTGTTTCATAGTGTCACGTAGAAAAAAAACAAGTAAAGTTGGAGTAAAAATTCGAATTGGAGGTTACTTTGGGAATTAATTGTATCGAGCGAAGTGTTATGAATCGTGTATCGAATGCTGTGTTATTAAAGATAATATAATCAAGAATGATATATATTTTTCCCTCGTTTACTAATATCAACGTTTCGTAGAAAAATAGGATAATTTTTGGGGTATTTTTGCAAATCTGGCTCAGGGAACGGCCTTAACCAAATAAAAAAACTCATAAAAACGACACCAACTTTTTCAATTACAAACTTGCATGCCGCGCAAAGATGTTAAGTATCAAAGCTATCAGTTTTCCGCATTATAAGAGGCCTTATTCCTTTTAAAATTTATTTTTCATATTATGACAAATATATCGATAATTTCAACAAACTTTTTGAAGTGAATAAAACTTTTCCCCGAGTTCTAGGTAGTAACATAGCTATTTCTTGCTTTCATTGCGTACAGTCGAAAATAAGTTGAAAAAACTTATTTTCCGCGTGAATTTTGTCAATTTCGAGTAGTTTTTAAAACAAAAATTATCAATGAAAAATTCAAACTGTAGGTTTCAAATATGTATATAAATCCCAATAGCCCTGTTCTAGGTAGTAACATCAATAATATGTTAAGAAACATGTTTAATCATGGAGAAAAATGTCTAAACAATCAGCATTTTAAACGGAAAAAGGCCTCTTAAAACGATGGCGAATTTAAAGCTGTACCCTTACCTACCCTTACCATGAGTAAACGTGATCGTATTGGCCAGCGACGAGATGAGAATGGTACAGCGCCCCTAGCGGTTATTTCGTAGAACTACAATCCTCCATACAAATTTAGCGGTTATTTCGTAGAACTACAATCCTCCATACAAATTTAGCGGTTATTTCGTAGAACTACAATCCTCCATACAAATTGTTTAGCGAGTGCGTAAATGAGATGGTCACTGTAAACTCATGGTAGGTAGATAAGTTTATAGTGACCGTACTCGCTAGCTGCGTAAACCATGACGATGACGGCGCGTTTGTAATGCAGCGGCCTACTGAGCCATTTGAGCCAACGATGGTCCAGGGTTCGAATCCCGGCAAGGGCAATATTTATGTGATGAACTGGAATATTTGTGACTGGGTCATGGATGTTATCTATATATGTATTTCTATATTATCTGTATTGTCGTCTAGCACCCATAGAACAAGCATTGCTTACAAATACAAATACAATTCTTTATTGGTAACAACAAGTTACATGTCAACAATTTTGATCATAGGATGGTGGGTACACTACATAGGTAAATACGAAAAACTAAATACCGATTATCGCAATCACGAATTTCATAATACCGATTATTATAATTCCGAATGTTTTAAAACTCCGAATATAAGTATTTCGATTTTTCATTTTTCCGATTTTAATAATTCCGAATTTTCAAAATGTCTAACGTTTACAATCACGGTTTTCAACATTCCGAATTTCAATACACCGAACAATAAGAAGTCGGAATGAATAATAATCCGGAATATCAAATATACGAATTCCGATTATAAAAATACCGATTTTCAAAACTCCGAATATCATTACACCAACCAATAATAAACACGATTAATCAAAAGTCCGAAACATCAAAATTACGAATTGCTGTTATTAATAACTATAAAATATAAACCTAAATATGTGAAAGTTTTTCGGGCTAACGGAGGCCTGCCTCAAGGTGAAATAGGTAATTTTAGGATTTAACCTAACCTACAGTTTTCGGGGTTCGGCAAATCTGTTGACGCTTCGCTCGCTCCGCTACATGTGGTCACAATACAAACCTAACCTAACCTACAGTTTTCGGGGTTCGGCAAGCTTTTTGACGCTCTGCTATACGTGGTCACAATACAAACCTAACCAACCTACAGTTTTCGGGGTTCAGCCAATAACCTAACCTAGTTTTCGGGGTTCAGCAAGTCTGACGCTCCGCTCGCTTCGCTCGCTCCGCTATACGTGGTCACAATACAAACCTAACCTAACCTACAGTTTTCGGGGTTCAGCCAATAACCCAACCTACAGTTTTCGGGGTTCAGCAAGTCTTTTGACGCTCCGCTATACGTGGTCACAATACAAACCTAACCTAACCTACAGTTTTCGGGGTTCGGCAAGTTTTTTGACGCTCTGCTATACGTGGTCACAATACAAACCTAACCTAACCTACAGTTTTCGGGGTTCAGCCAATAACCTAACCTAGTTTTCGGGGTTCAGCAAGTCTGACGCTCCGCTCGCTTCGCTCGCTCCGCTATACGTGGTCACAATACAAACCTAACCTAACCTACAGTTTTCGGGGTTCAGCCAATAACCCAACCTACAGTTTTCGGGGTTCAGCTAGTCTTTTGACGCTCCGCTATACGTGGTCACAATACAAACCTAACCTACAGTTTTCGGGGTTCAGCATTGGAGCGAAGCGAGCGGAGCGTCAGACTTGCTTGACCCCGAAAACTATAGGTTAGGTTATTGAACCTAACCTATAGTTTTCAGGGTTCAGCAGGTCTGACGCTCCGCTATACGTGGTCACAATACAAACCTAACCTAACCTACAGTTTTCGGGGTTCGGCAAGTTTTTTGACGCTCTGCTATACGTGGTCACAATACAAACCTAACCTAACTTACAGTTTTCGGGGTTTAGCCAATAACCTAACCTAGTTTTCGGGGTACAGCAAGTCTGACGCTCCGCTCGCTCCGCTATACGTGGTCACAATACAAACCTAACCTAACCTACAGTTTTCGGGGTTCAGCCAGTTCGATATTTGTCCAAATCCGGTTTTCTATTTTGGTTTTAACGTAAAAAATCGGTGAAGTAAATAATTTTTACCCAAATACTCCGAAATATTTTATTCCGAATTTACTAATTCCGATTTTTAAAACTCCGAAGTTCATAATTCCTAATAAATAAATTTCCGATTATTGAAAATACGAATGTCATTATCCCGAATATCAAATTTCCGAATAAGTAATGAAGTTTCGGAAAATTAATAATCGGAATTTTGTTTTTCAGGCCAATGACTCTTCGGGCTTTTCATTATTCGGAGTTATAAAAATCGGAATAATATACAATCGGAATTTTGAAATTCGGTTAAATAAATTTCGTGTTTTTAAGTAATCGGAATTTTATTTCCTAGGAATTATGAAATTCGGAGTTTTAAAAATCGGAATTAATAAATTCGGAATATTTGGGTGTTCCCTAGGATGGTAGTTACTTACTTATTTTACAAATGACAGAAAGGTTTTAACTTATCATTATCACTAAACTTAATTTATGGCTATCACATTGTCTACATTATTAATTACGTTAAATTCGTTGGATATTATTATAATACATTTGACTAGATGAAGTGGTTATTTATAATATTTACATATTTCTGATTCTACAAGTTATTTATTATATTAAAATATGGAATTGGAAGCTCATATAACTCGTCGATTGAATAAAATGTATGGTCAAGGAGCCATTTACGTAACCTCGACCTAAATACCGCCGTGGAAGTTGCATCTCTTTTAATTGTGTCCGGCAGCCTATTATAAACCGCCGGGCCCATGACATATACCGATTTCTCCGTCTTACGCAGCCTGTGTGCGGGCGTTACCAGGAGGAGGGCTAACTTGTCGCTATGCATTGCGCGGGATGCATTAACTCCGCGCTCACGAAACACGGCCAAGTTATTGTGTGTGAAGAGAGCTACCTGATAGATGAGCTCGCAGGGAAGGGGCATAATGTTTAACTCCTTAAACTAGTCTCGGCACGATACATCATCAGGTACATCTATAATGGCACGTATCGCCCGCTTCTGCATTCTAAAGGCTCGCCCGGCGTCCGCAGCTCGCGCCCACTGCTCCACATCGTAGGTAAGGAGACTGTGGACCGTCGCGAAATAACAAGACAATACCACGCTGCGCGACGCTGTGGCGGCTAAGCGGCGGAGTCCATAGCATGCGCGGCCCAGCTTGCTCAGAGCTCGTCGATGTGGTGGTCCCAGGTAAGCGCATTATCGATATGAAAGCCCAGAAGTTTCGTTGTTTGGACCATCTGCAGAACAGTTTGTTCGTCAGCAGTGACTACACACACTGTGATTGGTGGTGGTGAGCCATTGAGCTGGAAAGAGACAAACATAGTGTTTTCCCGTTTAAGGCGAGGCCGTTCAATCGAAACCACAACTCGAGCCTCCTGACTACGGAGGTCAACTTGAGTTGTAACTCCTGTGATGTTGGCGCGGTGACTACGGCGGCCACGTCGTCAGCGTACATATATATTTCCGCTTCATTTACGGCACCGGGCAGGTCGTTGAGCAATAAGCTGAAAAGGGTATTCGACAGGCACGAGCCCTGTGGCACACCCATCGCATTCGTCATTTCAGATGATTTAATCCGGCCGCTGTCACCGACAACCACCTGCGACCGATGCGACATAAAAGACGTCAGTAAAGATAAGACGGGGCCACGTATACCGTAGAAGTGAAGTTTGCTGGCAATAAGGTTGTAGTCGGCTGTGTCGAACGCGCGCGAGAGGTCGCAGCACAGCAGCGCGACGTACTGGCCCGCCTCGCGCGCGCTCAGCACGCGCCACACCACTTCACGCACCAGGTCGGTGGTGGCACGTCCGGCTCTGTACGCGTACTGCCTATCCGTTATAACGTTTAACTGACTAATAAAGGATAGAAGCCTTTTATTTAAACCCACTTCGAATATTTTACTAATAACGGGAACGAGCGATATCGGCCTATATGATTTCATATCGGATTTTTTACCTTTTCCTTTGAAAAGGGGCGATATTTTTACTCTTTTCAGAGGCGTAGGATATGCGCCCTCCTTGATACAGGTATTGAATAGGTAGGTTAGTGTGGGACTAGGTAATTTGTGTAAGATTGTCCCTTAATATAAAAAAAAATGGGCAAGTGCGAGTCCGACTCGCGCATGAAGGGTTCCGTACCATAATCTTTGACAAGTTTATTGTATAGGAGCCCCCCCTTAAGTATTTATTTTATTTTATTTTTAGTATTTGTTGTTATAGCGGCAATAGAGATACATCATCTGTGAAAATATCAAGTGTTTAGCTATCGCCGTTCTTGAGATACAGCCTGGGCCCTATTCAATAAACATTACAATCCGACAAATTTGTAAAAAAGTGACATAATTGTAGTTGTAAGGTAAAAACTTGTTCAATAAAAGTACAAATTTGTAATTGTACCACTGCTAAAAAATAAATGTTACAATGTCACACTTGTAAACCCTGTTCAATAAAACTTTACAATTGAAAAAAACTCCTGTCGCTTTCGATGACAATTGTAATTTACAAATATGTTATGGTAAGTTACAATTTACAATTAAGTGTAATATTATGTTTTTTAATGACTAACAATGACGGTAGAATAAAATTCAATTGCTAACTTGTTCGACAAATTGCATTTCAGAGTACGTTCACGATTAAATCGCAGTTATTATTCCAACAATATGTCGGTAGGTACTTGGACATAAATAATATATTATTTTAAGTTAAGCACAATTTATTTCATACCTTTTTTTATCTTACTTGGTAAGTATGTATGTATGTAAACGCTTTATTGTACACAACAACTGGTTATAAATACATTGATAACAAATGAAATATGTACAAAGGCGAACTTATCCCTATTAGGGATCTCTTCCAGTTAACCTTTGAGCAATTGAAGGAATGGGTATTCGAAGAAAATAGGCAAAACTGCGTACAACCAAGATATCTATATTATACTTAATAAAACTATAATAAGTACATAAACTAAGTAAGTAATAATACACATATATTTTTACTATTTATAAGATATATATTATATATACATATAATACATATAAATGCGTAAATAAATATAGTATTCAATGAATTCACACGTTATCGGACAGCCACAATTTCTTCAAGTTAATCTTAAGTGATGCAACAGATGGAGACTTCTTAAGGGACAAAGGCAACTCATTCCACAACTTCACTGCGCTTACCGTAAAAGACTTGCTATAGGTACGCGTCTTATTAGACGGTACAGCCAGAGTGAGATTGGCGCTAGACCGCAAGCGGTGACCACTGCCATCAGCCATATACGAAAATCTTTCACTAAGGTAAGGAGGAGAAGTAGGTTTAAACAGGACATTAAAGAGCAAAGAAAGGACATGCACGTCTCTACGCCGACGAATCGGTAGCCAACCCAGCTGCGCTCGAAAGGAAGAGACGTGGTCATATTTTAGCAATCCAAATATATACCTGATACACACATTTTGTAGGCGTTCAAGCTTGTCAAGTAGTTCCTCCTTAAGATCCAGTAGAGCAATATCACCATAGTCTAGTAGAGGGAGCAAGAGAGATCTGGCAAGAGTGATCTTGGTGGAAATTGGCAGAAAGTTCTGCAGGCGCCTTAAAGAGTGGAGAGATGCAAAGAGCTTCTGGCTAACTTGCGCTATGTGCGGTGCCCACGAAAGCGTCTGGTCCATGGTGATACCCAAATTTCTAACTGTAGAGGAAAGGGGGATAGGAATCCCACCAAAAAGAATATCAGGTACCACCATTTCAGATACTTTATTTACAAAGTGAGGACTACCAATAACAATTGCTTGCGACTTTTTTGCGTTTATGTTTAACCCGAAGTTATTTGCCCAGCTGTAAATAGACTCCAAATCCGCATTGATCATATTAATAAGCGACGGCATATCCTCGATACTAGCCGCTGCATAGATCTGCAGGTCATCTGCATAAAGATGGAACGAGGATCTTAAACACTCGGTGATCCCACCAATAAATATTGAGAAGAGAAGTGGAGAGAGGACGCCCCCCTGAGGGACACCAGCGGAAATTTCACGCCATTCCGACATTTTGTCGTCGACCCTAACCCGCTGGCGTCGACCAAAGAGGTAGTCGTGAAACCAAGATAGGGATGAGTGAGACACATTAAGTGTACGAAGGATACCGAGGAGGATGTCAAAATCTACGGTATTGAAAGCACTACTAAAATCGAGAAGGACAAGTACGGTGAGTTTTTTGTGTTCTATATTAAGACGGATGTCATCAGTGACCTTAACCAGAGCAGTAACTGTGCTATGCCCGGGGCGGAATCCGGATTGAAATGGGTTAAACAATGAATACCTATTAAGATGTGAAAGGAGTCGGCGATTTACAAAATGTTCAATAATTTTAGACAAAACTGGGAGTATGGAAATGGGGCGATATTGTGAAAAATCAGTAGGATTAGGTTTTTTGGGAAGGGGAATTACATGGGCAAGTTTCCAACATGAAGGAAATGTGCCCGAGGAAAATGAGAAATTTAATATACTAGAAAGGATCGGAGCAATGGATTCCGCGACGAGCATAAGCATGTCTATACTAAGGCTATCTTCACCAATACATATACAAATAAGTACATATTTTTAGAAAAAAACAAACCTAAATCTAAATTTGGACCACATACCACCATGACGTTCATAGAATAGTTCAAATCTCTATCTACGAATGCTGGTTCATTCTGCCAAGGAGCATCCATTTAAATTAGAGAACCATCTACAATACCAGCTATTCTAGGTATATTATGAGGGGTGCGGTTCAAGTTGCATAAAAACTTTTAGCATATTTTCATTTAACTACTTTCAAAATGAATAATAAACACATTGCATAAAAACAAAATTCATAATTTTGTCAACCATAATATTTAAACATCATAACCATTAATAATCATAATAACATTAGTTATAATGTTCATAAGTCATAATGTCACTTGGTATAACATACATTCAGAATATTTATTAAAACTCATAAAAACACCTAAAATAATTATCAAGTTCCATAAATATCATATCAAATAAGTCCTAAAAAAAAAGAATAAAAAGTTGTTGAGTACCTACTGAAATATTGTTATGTTTTTTTTACCCTAAAAACGAAACTGCTCCATAAGATAGGTAGGTTAGGGTTATTTTTTTATGACCCTTAAACGAAACTGCTCCAAGAGATAGGTAGGTTAGGGTTTTTTTTATGACCCTAAAAACGAAACTGCAGAGATAGGTAGGTTAGGGTTTTTTTACCCTACAAACGAAACTGCTCCAAGAGATAGGTAGGTTAGGGTTACTTTTTTTTATGACCCTTAAACGAAACTGCTCCCAGAGATAGGTAGGTTAGGGTTTTTTTTATGACCCTTAAAAGGTAACTGCTCCTAATTTGGCTCGGCAATGGGGGAGGAATGAATAAGAAAAAGTAGGTACTATATTTTTGTATATATTTATTTGGACAACATTTATGCTTTAAGTTTTTATGAAAAAAGTATGATATGACAATGGTATAGTATACAAAGTGACTATTATGCTATTTGTCTATTATGCAAATACATTATTATGCAATTAAACTATTATAATTTTCGAAATTATGCAATTCGTTTGTATGCATTTTGTTTTTATGCTATATGATCACTTATGCAGGTTGAAATTATGCAATTCGTTTTATGCAAAATGAAAATTCGCAAATTGTTGTTATTCAAAACATTACACACCCATATTATGAGTCATAAATAATCTAGAAATCTCATGACAGTTTTCAGGCCAGCGGACCTCATCACCAAAGAATCTGTTAACAATTGAAGTTGTCACCCGTGTCAGACAGTAATTGTGTACAGTCGCTTTAGAAATTCCATGCGTACCTATCTGCTATTATATGGTATTATTGTGAGCCAGAACCCATCCAATGCAAAGCGCACAAAATTTGCTCGGCGGGTGTACGAGCTGCGTTTCTGTTACTTCCGTGAGCAGGCTCGTTGCTCATTGCATTTATTAAATATTCGACGGTAGTTTTGCTTACTCTGAATTTCTCATTAAATGTGAAATCGGTAACATCAAGATTGAAATTCCTCCTTCTTCGAAATATTCGCCTGCGTCGCACAATAACCACTGGATATTTTTCGTCACTTTCACTACTTGATGATCACGTGAGCATCATTTAGTTTTCTAAAAGCTACGAGTATGTCTAAACTGTATTCAACAATTTTTACACCGGGTGAGTGGGCCTGTCAGAATTTTGTTACAATTCTACAAATATGTAAACTTGTAACTACAAGTATGCGTTTAATAAACTGGTTTTTCTGACAAAATTGTAAATTATTGCCTGTCAAGTGAAAATCTTTATTGAACAGAGATATGTAAAATTGTCGTTACAATCCGACAATTTTGTAAATTTTTCACCATTACAAAATTGTAACTTGTATTTTTTATTGAACAGGATATACATAAAAATTTAAATTGTAATTACAAATAGTAAATTAAATTGTAAGTTTTATTGAATAGGGCCCTGGTGACAGACGGACGGACGGACAGCGAAGTCTCAGTAATAGGGTCCCGTTTTTACCCTTTGGGTACGGAACCCTAAAAAAGATTTGTAAGTAAGTAACCGCATAGGGGCGCTGCACTAATCTCCATTCAAATCGTTTACCCAGTCGCTAGCGCGTACGGTGACGCTAACTCATGGTAAGGATACTGAATTTATTAAAGCTTTCAGGATCTAATAAAACTCATCTATCAAACCTGAACCTAACGATTAGCATACGGGAGAATAAGGGGAAAAGGGGATGAAAAGATGTATCCATTTATTCTATGGAAATTGCACTTTTTGTTACGAAAGTTGGGACATTTCTATGAGAATCGGAATGTATGTAACGTATTTGATATATGTATGGCAAAATTTGAAATAATGTATATTAATTTGAGGCACCTGCTCCTTATTACGTTAAGGTTCTTTGAGCGCTTCGCCGTAAGTAAAAAGTATCCTATAGCCATACTTAAATGCCTTTCAATGAGCTCTTATATCGAAAATAGTTAAAATCCGTGCAACCGCAACCAAAGTTTAGGCGTGATGATGCCGAAAAGATACGTACATTCAGTGGCCTGATAGCCTTTTCTGTAATATTACAATTTTATTTGAATGAGTTGTATATCACGAAGTTTATCGTTCGGATTGCAAGTAGCAGCGGAACCCCGTTGAGCGTAAGTTATCTCAGCTATTGTTTAAGGGGTGCCGGCCGCTCTGTGCTAGTTCCCTTATCGGTGACAGTTAGGGCACTTGCGAAAATTAAATCTCTATTAAAATTTCAGAAAAGGGTCTCAACTTTTATCAGTTATGAACTTTCATGACATTTCACGAAGAATTATTATAGCCTTATCTCTCTTTCCTAGAATCGTATTCAACTTTGCGCCTGTATTCTATTCATCCAGTTGCATTTTCAATTAGACACACAAACTTAATGCAGCTTCATTAGCAAAGTGAAATATTTTCATGATGTAAATGAAATAATATTTTAATAAAACCCTGAAACAAATTACGCCCGAGTTATGAAAATCCGAGTAACACTTCCGATAGAAACGGGAAATAAAAATGCAACTGGCACCGCGCGTAAATTAGTCATCATTGTGTTTCACTCCCACCTCCTCTCGCGCCACAAACGTAACAGTTAAAGTTAATTAAATAAAAATGCCAACGAATCCGCCCGTGTACACCCCCCGCCTCTGCTCCCACTGTCAAACAGCAATCAGCAAATAAAGAGGCGATAAGTTAGCGAGCTATTCACAAAATCGAAAAGGTCCTGATTCAGTGTCACGCCTCGTTTTGATTGGACGTGCTTTGATACCGATAGCCAGGATTGCGATCGTTCTGAAAATTTTAATATTTTTTTCCCTTATTCCCATATCGATTTCCGTTGTGGTTGGGAAACATTTGCCATATTTTGTTTCGTCGATAAAACGAGCTAGTACCTATTTAGCGACTCGGCAAGGCTCGCCGCTAAAATCGTTGTTTGGTTTTTAATGGTGTTCATCTATTCTCGGTGTGTGAATATGTTCAGAATAGTGATGTGGGCTGTTTGACTTTGCAAATTGGTTAGCTATTGTAGCTTTGATATTGTAAATGTCGTATCGCGCTGCGCTTGCAATTAGTGGAAGTGTCATTTTGACGTCGGTGTTGCTGAGCGGTTTTTTGGGAGCGAACTACGAACGCTAAAGTTTTCGTGGCAAAGGCAAGTCGACGAGTCAGCGGCCGGAGCAGGCGCGACCAGCGAGAGGTCATGGAGTTATTCTTTCGCCTGTGACGGCACACCGTGACGCTCCATTCATTGTGCAATGCTGAATGCGATCTGCTTGGATAAAGCGTCTCTAATTGTTTCCGTACTCTTTCGTCATCGTATTAATGTGCTGAGGCGGTCTGATTTAACACCACAGCTTTGCAAAATAAATGTATTTTAATAACGTGCTTCCAGTTCATTTTTGTCTGTTTGTTGTTCTTCAATATCAAGCTAATTGGAATCGATTCTGCTACATTTTAAGTGATTATCTTAACTTTTGTACCGGGAATTGTATTGTAGGTATTTATTTCCCATATTTAAATAGCTTCATGACCATAATACTATATATTTGGAGCTGAAACATGAATATTCCCTAAGAAAGGAAAACATTATCTAATACCCAGGAACTGTTGTACTTTCATTAATTTTGCATTACACGCATATTTCTGGATATAAATAAGGCTCCAACAGGTGGCGTCTGAAAGCATGCACTACAATGATAGCCATCGCATACGAAAGACGTAACCGACAGTAAACCGGCTTATTTTAGAACCGCGAACGATAAAATCTCTTGAGTAAAAATTTTACGACTGGTGAAATCAAGAGTTCAGGGAGATAGCGAAATTATTTCGCACCTGCGGCAGTACATTCTGAAGGTAACTTTTTCGTCGTAAAACACGCCAAAATGCGTCACGTTGATCCATATATAACATTTTCCTGTCATTGCTTTAGATAAGCGTTTGAGTTCTGCGTATTCAGAATAACGGCAATAATTTGTAATCAGTTGTGGTTGTTGTTTGGTAAATATAAATTCGTCTTAATTAAAGCGTATCGCCTAAACCTGAAAGACGCCAACTGAACGGCGAAGTGAAATCATTCTAAAAGCACTCGCGTTCACTTCTATAGCTTGTATCGGTATATAAATTGCTTTAAATATGTCCAGGTCACAGTTCAAGCTGGCATTCAAAGCTTATTGCTAGCTATTGGCAAGAGTTGCGGGAAAATTTATCGCCTGCATACGATGCACAAAATTTGGTGAATTGGCTGGAGAGTGTATTTGTCAAGTGTATATAATTTCGCTTGAATGGCTGCTGAAGCGGGCTTGTTTAGTGCCGCAAGGAGCGCATCGCTTATTGGTGACTTGATATGGATACAGATGGCGCTGTGTGCAGTGTTCATGGAAAATAATGGCTTCTCGTACGGCGGAGAAAAGTACGGTAGTGACGATTTTAAAGTTACAATCGGAATTTAGTATGAGTTGTGTTTACTGGAAAGTATGGCTATAGTTAGGGTGAACTTAAACATAAGTAGCTTTCAGAAATTAATAGCAGTTTTTAAAGTATGCAATATGCCTTAGTCTGACTACTATATACCTACTCTCGAGTGTTAGTCAAATGTACTCATATCACTGTAAAAACAACTCAGTTTTTATAAAATAAAGCTTTAGTTGACTTAGCTTAGCAGAGGTTCATAGAAAAATAGAAGGTAAAATCGTCCTGAATAAATATTATACAAATGCAAAGTATTTAAACTTACAATTTCAACTCCCACTAACATTTTTTTTCGGTCATACTTATAAAGCATAAAATGAATTATTGTGCTTCATGTCAAGCGCGAAAAAAGATCGTAGGATGAGCAATTAATTAAGTCTTTGAAGTCTATTTTCATTAATTACGAAGACATTAATTACTTAGACTAAAAAAATGTTATAGTTCACGACATAAAACTCACCATAAATAGCGGATGCATATTCAAGCTGGGACTCTGGGGTGAAAGCGCCCAAAGGGTCTTTGAAGAGTGTAGCCGCAGGCTAAGTAGTCGAGTTGACGCCTGATCATCAGTGCCATACATCGTGGCAATGCTGCCAGCCTTCCAGGCACGCTGCCATTAGACGGCGATTAGGACCATTTTTTTTATTTAAAGTTTATTTATAGGTCACTTCAAAATTTTGAGGATAAGAATTATATTGAGGTGTAGTTTTATTCTTTAGGGTTTTTTGTATTATAATGAATTAATAAATGGAGTTTTCGGATTAAATAAATTCACATGTATTCGCTATTACATATCGCAGGCCTAGATCTAAATAGTGTTAACACAAAAAAACTTCATTTTTTAATTAGTTACATATCCGGATTTTACAATAAAGCTTCGTTAGACCTGAAAACCGGTGCAATGATATCTTCAACGCACACCGAATGATAGCACTATAATTTAGTAAGCATCTTTTACTGATTTAAATCTAAACAAATTGACCTAGTCCCAAACTAAGCAAGGCTTGTACTATGGGTACATTAGGTACATATATAGATAACATCCATGACCCAGGAACAAATATTCGAGTTCATCACACAAATATTTGCCATGGTCGTGACACGTACTTAGGACCGCCGGCTCAGTGCTGGTGCATTTTGTACCTAAACCAATTCAACAATATACATAGTGTTATTTTCAACTTGGGTCTAATGCGACATGGCCTACTGACTTGACATCCACGCACGTCACTCGTGAGTCATGATTTAGATGGCCTGTCAAATTGTTACGCACTGCTTGCATCACAAATGAGGGATATTTACGGTTGCTACTAAAAACTATGCGTTTAAATGATGGAGGTAATTTTGAATCAGTTCCAGTTTAAATAATTGGAGGTAGGTAGTTTGAAACCAATAGACAGTTTTATATAAAAAGCTAAAAAATAAATCAATCTAGTCCCAAGGTGAGCTCTAGTAGGCTCGTTTTGAAGGTACTAAGACGACGAAATACTAATTCATACTTGTACCTGGTGTGCCTGTAAAAGTAAAAATAAATTAAAAAAGTGATTTTATCCTTCGAACAGAACAACATTACATTCTATTGAAAAAATCGAGGGAAAACGAACAAAAATAAAAAATATACCCAATATAAACGATAAGAAATTTAAAATCGAGTTAAAAACTAACTTATACAACATTTTTTAGCAAATTTTAAAAATACCTTGTAGTGAATAAACGGTAATTTGTAAAATAACGTTTCCTTAAAGAAGGAATTTCTTGCGAAATATACCTATGATATAGTAGAGAAACAGCTATGCCATCAGTAAGGGGAATGAACTTCTGAAAACGGTATTTTATTAAGTTGCTGCAAAGATGTCGTTTTGCTTGAAGAGTAGAATCTATGTGTGAATTTATTGCTCTCTATACATAACACCCAGTATACATAAATTTTTAAAGTTCCATGTCCCAGGAACAAATATTCAAGTTCAGCACACATATATTTGCCGTTGCTGAGATTCGAACCCTAAACCACCGGCTCAGTAGGCAGCTGCACTAGATTGCGTCAACCGCGCCGTCAAACATAATCAGTGCAATCTGCCAATAAAGAAAATTTTAACGGACTCAAATCGCAGTAATTGATATAGTAAGTACAAAAGCCAGTAGGTATACCTTTTGTTCTCATTGGAAGCCTATTTCATTTTCATTTAACAACGTTGTCCTGCTTTAATTAACCGAAAGGTTGTTTGTTCGCTGAAATGCTTAAAGCGGAGGCCTCAAAGTAGCAGAGACTTGCAGAAACCCATACAAACAATATTGAAGTAAGTACTTGTATTGAAAAACCCCTACCATGGAAAACAATGTTGGTACGAGATTTTTAATGTTCGTTCAAACAGATGAATCTTGATTTTTAGGGTTCCGTACCCAAAGGGTAAAAACGCTATAATTTAGTAAGCATCTTTTACTGATTTAAATCTAAACAAATTGACCTAGTCCCAAACTAAGCAAGGCTTGTACTATGGGTACATTAGGTACATATATAGATAACATCCATGACCCAGGAACAAATATTCGAGTTCATCACACAAATATTTGCCATGGTCGTGACACGTACTTAGGACCGCCGGCTCAGTGCTGGTGCATTTTGTACCTAAACCAATTCAACAATATACATAGTGTTATTTTCAACTTGGGTCTAATGCGACATGGCCTACTGACTTGACATCCACGCACGTCACTCGTGAGTCATGATTTAGATGGCCTGTCAAATTGTTACGCACTGCTTGCATCACAAATGAGGGATATTTACGGTTGCTACTAAAAACTATGCGTTTAAATGATGGAGGTAATTTTGAATCAGTTCCAGTTTAAATAATTGGAGGTAGGTAGTTTGAAACCAATAGACAGTTTTATATAAAAAGCTAAAAAATAAATCAATCTAGTCCCAAGGTGAGCTCTAGTAGGCTCGTTTTGAAGGTACTAAGACGACGAAATACTAATTCATACTTGTACCTGGTGTGCCTGTAAAAGTAAAAATAAATTAAAAAAGTGATTTTATCCTTCGAACAGAACAACATTACATTCTATTGAAAAAATCGAGGGAAAACGAACAAAAATAAAAAATATACCCAATATAAACGATAAGAAATTTAAAATCGAGTTAAAAACTAACTTATACAACATTTTTTAGCAAATTTTAAAAATACCTTGTAGTGAATAAACGGTAATTTGTAAAATAACGTTTCCTTAAAGAAGGAATTTCTTGCGAAATATACCTATGATATAGTAGAGAAACAGCTATGCCATCAGTAAGGGGAATGAACTTCTGAAAACGGTATTTTATTAAGTTGCTGCAAAGATGTCGTTTTGCTTGAAGAGTAGAATCTATGTGTGAATTTATTGCTCTCTATACATAACACCCAGTATACATAAATTTTTAAAGTTCCATGTCCCAGGAACAAATATTCAAGTTCAGCACACATATATTTGCCGTTGCTGAGATTCGAACCCTAAACCACCGGCTCAGTAGGCAGCTGCACTAGATTGCGTCAACCGCGCCGTCAAACATAATCAGTGCAATCTGCCAATAAAGAAAATTTTAACGGACTCAAATCGCAGTAATTGATATAGTAAGTACAAAAGCCAGTAGGTATACCTTTTGTTCTCATTGGAAGCCTATTTCATTTTCATTTAACAACGTTGTCCTGCTTTAATTAACCGAAAGGTTGTTTGTTCGCTGAAATGCTTAAAGCGGAGGCCTCAAAGTAGCAGAGACTTGCAGAAACCCATACAAACAATATTGAAGTAAGTACTTGTATTGAAAAACCCCTACCATGGAAAACAATGTTGGTACGAGATTTTTAATGTTCGTTCAAACAGATGAATCTTGATTTTTAGGGTTCCGTACCCAAAGGGTAAAAACGGGACCCTATTACTGAGACTTCGCTGTCCGTCCGTCCATCCGTCCGTCCAACCGTCCGTCCGTCCGTCCGTCCGTCCGTCTGTCACCAGGCTGTATCTCAACAACGGTGATAGCTAGACAGTTGAAATTTTCACAGATGATGTATTTCTATTGCCGCTATAACAACAAATACTAAAAATAAAATAAAATAAATATTTAAGGGGGGCTCCCATACAACAAACTTGTTATAGATTATATATATGTATAGGTACGGAACCCTTCATGCGCGAGTCGGGCTCGCACTTGCCCATTTTTTTATTGTATTACTCTTACTAATATCAATTTCAATGCTCAATAAGATAAATCAAGCCAATTAGATTTTTTATTCAATAACAACATTAGTTGTGTTTGAAATTCATATACAAATATTACAAATTATCAAAATCAGTCAAATTATCAACAACAACTAATTGTTCGTCGTCGGTCGTCGAATTTCGAACTTAGGACTAATCCTGTCAACTTTTCAATAATCATTTAATGGTGTTCAAATAGAAAAAAACCCCTAGACGCAGACGAGATGCTGCTTATTTTGGGTCATCACAATTGAATAAAATAGGATTTAAAATAGTATTTTCGAGAAACCGATAGTAGAGGCTGCGTCGGAGTGAGCTGTTTCGTTTTTAAAGAACCCGCTTGCCGGCAGAGAGTGCGCCGTGATTGGGACTGGAAGAAAGCAGCCTGCGTAATGTCGAAGGCTTTTTACAGATAAAGGAACCTCGAAAGTTTGCATACACGCTCCGTGAGTGCGACTGCTAATGTTTCGGGTTTCTTGTGTTTTAATATTGGGACTACATTCAACATTTCTGTATATTTGGCGAGTCAAATCGTTTAGTCTGAATGACAAAATGAGGATTGTGAATGGAAAAAAATAAATATCAAAAGTTTATCAAAATCATGCTCAAATTACCAACAACAACAAATCGTGCTCGGCTTATCGGATGGTTTGATGTTCAAAATTTTCACAATCTTTCAAATTCTAGAATAGAAGTTTGTGCAGTGCCGTTTCTCAACCTCTCGCGTGAAAATGTGTTCGATTGAGCGAGACAGCGCGATACGGTAGTCGAATTTACAACTTCGTAGTAATCCTGTCAACTTTTCATTATCATTAAATGCAGTTGGATTAAAAAACAACTCCGAGGTCAAGACGAGATACTGCTAATTATTTTGGGATTCATATCACAATAGAATAAAATAGGATTTAAAATTGTATTTTCGAGGAACCGATAGTAGAGTTTGCATACATGCTCCGCGAGTGCGACTGCTAATGTTTCGGGTTTGTTGTGTTATAATACTGGGACTACATTCAACATTTTCTGTCTATTTGGCTAGTCAAATAGTTAGTCCGAATGACAGAAAATTTTCTATGTAGAGGGGTCATTATTTAGCAAAAATCTTAATAGCGCCAGCGTTTTGTACAGCGCCAACTGTTGGTAAAAAAATATTTGTGCGCTTGTCACGCCAAAACTGCTGGACGGATTTTAACCATTTTTGGTACAGGGATAGATGAATTTCCAAAGATGGTTGTTGAATACGTTTTACTGTACTTGGTAGCGGCCACCTTCTATTATATTCTAGAGGGTTCTAGTCCTCTACATTATAAACGTAAAAGTTTATGTGAATGTAGGTACATTTCCACTTAAATGCGAAAACTACACATACGTATCAAACTTTTTTGCATTAACAAGTATCATATTTTAAAAAGGATATTTATTGATAAGCCTAAACAGGAGTTGAAAGTTTCTACGGGAACATTTCATCCTTCTGCGTGAGCGAAGCGGCAGCGAAAAGTAGTAGTTATATTATATTGCTGTTATATGGTTTACGAGTGACTGAATAAACATTTTGATGGATCCAATGATTATACTTATCCGAGATATGAATGGATAAAACAAAAAAACCAGTTAAGTGCGAGTTGGACTCGCGCACCGAGGGTTCCGTTAAAATTCTTCGCATCTTAACTGGCCGGGTTAAGTCAAGTTTGCACCTGATATGTATGGCGCCGCATACAAATTAGGTAGGTGCAAAGTTAACGCTATTTGTTTTATTCTGATTTAGGATTTGTTGTTATATCGGCAAAAAAAACATCATCTGTGAGAATTTAAACTGACTATCTATCACGGTTCATGAGATACAGCCTGGTGACAGACGGACAGACAGACAGACAGACAGACGGGCGGACAACGGAATGTGAGCTTAGTAATAGGGTCCCCTTTTTTATCCTTTGGGTACGGAACCCTAAAAATTGCATATCGGAGATATGTTGACGATTATTTATAAGGAAACAAACGATAAATATGCTGAGCAGCGCCTAATACTAGTAAAGTTTTCCATACGAGAACGGCTGAAAGAGAGCTGGTATATAATTTAATCCCACGAGGAAAATAAAACCAAGGTACCTTTATCGAGATTCGATATTAAACTATTTTTATTTTCAGCCTATTAAAGCAATTTAAAGTACACCATAAAGTTCGTTTGATTCAAACAACTTCCACGAACATGTTACTGCTATTACCTACTATATTAAGCTTCAACGTTAATGTGCAATTGTGTGAATTTATAGCATATAACTACATCTAGTTCTAAACTTTTATAAAACTCTTTGTTATATGAAAGAGTTGGAAAGAATTTCTTTTTTTTCAACTAGCCACGTACGGCAAGCAATTGATCGTACCATTTATTGCGTCTCTGAATTGCGCAAGTTTCTTCCAGTGCTCTAAGGAGGCCGGCTCTTTGAGACAGTTTCTTTTCCAAGTTTTAGAATGTTTTTCAAACTGTGCTCCCCCTGTAAATAGTGCCACTAAAAACTGAAAACTTTAATGCAGGTACGTATAATGTTATTTGAATTGAAGGGAATTTGAAATTGAGTTGGTGGTGCAGAATGGAAACTGGTTGGCGAATCTTCAGCCTTTTTACGTTTTGTGTGTTTCGTCATTGTTTTCTCAGTATTAATCATGTCAGATGCTTGGAATGAATTCACCTAGAAACCTAGTCAGCGCTCGAAGGTGAAGCCAGTTTTGGTTAGCCACGGCCTAAGTTTTGTCCGTGTGCACATCTGTCACAACGTCAATATTACAGAAACATTATGTTGGATTGGTTCGTAGACACGCACACATAAAACCAAAAGCGGCTTAATCTTTCGCAAATAATTTGTATGAAGACTCTCGTTCTATGCGTTTTTATTCTAAGTTCAGATGATTAAAGTCATGTTAATGTTTAGACTTTCTTTACATGTTTCTTCTTCACTTTACGTTTATGCGAAAGATATTTTGGAGTCTTATTCTAGTGCCATTACAGTCATGCTTTAGTTGTGTCAATAACATGTATATAGTAATGAGACAGCAAAAATAAATAAATAAACTCACACAAATTGATATAGTCTCACAGTCACAGTAAGCTTTAGTAGGCTTGTGTTATGGGCACTAAACGACGATATATATACTTAAGCAGATTTTAGACTTACATATATATGAGAACATCCGTGATCTAGAACATATGGGTATTCGAGTTTATCATACAAATATTTGCACTCGCCAGGATTCAAACCTATGACCATCGGCTCAGTAGACAGCTGCACCTACCACGTCGTCAACAATGACGTTTGAACCGCGCGGTTAGAATGTTTACGGTGACTGCCGCATCATCTAATGGCAGTTGCGTTAACACAAAAGCGAAGTGAAATTTACGACTGTAATAAAAATACCTATCATTAATGTCATCGTTTGTTTCGTTTCTAAATGACTAGAGCTAATTTATTGCTGATTCAGGGCTAAATTCGATGTTTCTAATGACATGTGTTCGAGATAATTATTACTAATATAAGTCTACTTTAACAAAATGCTCCTATTTTGTCTTCATACGACTTATCAATTATCATCGAATAAAAGAAACTTGTCATTGTAATAAGAACGAAATAGGTATGTGTTTCAATTCCTTAGCTGCACGTTGACTATAGATAAGTTCACGGAGATCTGTGATATGGCCGGTACATCGTCTAAATGGCTATAAGTCATGTAATTTGAATTAGGCCGCTGATCAGTGTGACATGAGTCTATTTTTAGGCAGTGCATATATCTAACTGGCAGACAGATTTATCTCTCTTTAATTATCACGGCAGATACTTTGAATAACACACACTGTACAATCTCTATATATACATATACATTTTGTTGTTCTTCTGTGTTTTATTGCAGTGTCCCTCAAATAAATCTGCACTTTCAATTGTAGAGAATCATGAGATTAGAATTCCCTAAAAACCAATAAATTCAAGCAAGCAATCGTAAGTAAAGGCTAACACGTACGACATTTCCTTTTCTATGTAAAGGAAAGCTTTTAGGTAGTCAATCTGAATTTGAATTAGACCCTCGCAGGGAACCTATAAATGGGATTTATTGTGCGTCGCTGATGCATAAGGCGGCAGTCAGCGTTCAGGAATGCCAGGCTTATTGTACTCGAACAGACCTTTACAGAGTTCAATATTCTTTTCAGACCTTTATGTAAGCATCACTCTTAATAAGTTAACAGAACCATCCCAAAAACAACAAACGGAACAATAATGTTGTGACATTTGTGAGAACTATACCGCTCGAACAGATGGCAAATAACTTTCACAAACAAACGAAATAAATTCCACCTGCATACTTTATGAAAAAGTTAATCGTTTAAACCGTTCTCTCGACGAAAGAAAACAGAACAAAAGTTCAAGATAATTGGACGCCACTTAGTTTCACATTAAGCGTGAAGTCTTACGGTCTCATAGCTTACAATGAACACGTCTATTCTAAATACAGTCGTCAGAGACAAAATCGAACAATGGGAGACAAACGGACAGTAATCACTTTTAAAATAGATCAATAACGATTTCTCGGCAGAGAATGGTTTTGCGACCATGAAAGAACAAAGTGGCTACTGATTTGTGGACGTCGCGACGTCGTCCACCGTCGCACATTCAGTGGCTCATTCCTAGAGAGAATGCGCGATACATAGACTGTCGCGAGAGGAGCATACGTCCTAGAGCAAAAAGAGTTAGCTGGCGCGAGCCCAACCAACTGTAGTTGCGGGCAGCCCCTACTTCACATCAAATAGAATCTTAGAGTGAAAAGCGCTCTAAGATATTTACGATACGTCCCAACTCTAAACATAGTCAATAAGTGTAATGTATTCAGGCAACAGGTGTTGTTGACATTGTTATAATGACGGTTTGTATGGGCTAACTCGGCCGAAGCTCATTAATCCGGAACCTCTTAGTGTACTTGTCATTAATTTCTATTTCAATCGATTCAATAATAGCTCATCAATTCCTTTATATTTAACGAAACCTGTAAATTAGATGCTTAATAAATTACTTGATGACAGTCATAATCAGACGGCAGAGGTGGCAAAGTTTCATAAGTAAAAGTATTTTAAAATTATAATGTCTGAACATTATAAATACAAAAATATATAGGTATGCTGAATGCCGAACTAGTTGGATTACATTCCAACGCGCACCAGTGGATCAGTTTCGCTTCTCGATTGTGTCAGGACAAAACCAACGCGCGTTCGAAGCTACACGTGGCGTGCGCATGCGTCAGTTGATTACACGACCAATCGAGTCGCTTTTTATACAAACAGAAAAAAATATACGATTCTCAAGCAGCTTCATTTGCGTGATCAAGAGTAGTGTGACTTAACATTAACAGAAATAGCCATAATGCTTATGTAGTTGTAATGTTTATAATTCCTTAGTAGTAAAATGCATATAAAATGAAGACGATAGACGAAAGCGGCCCGCCCGTTGTGCTGCCAACGCGTCATCACGCTCGCTTTGAATGTCAGACTCAATGATTTACGTACTACCAGCAGATAAGGTGTCAGACTTTCATAAACATTACAGTGTCCTTCCATTCTAAACACTGGTGCAATGTGCTTCATGGTTATGCGCTTATGACTCAGATTTGTCTAGCGGAATGTTCGTGACGTGATCATACGGAGCGCTCTAAAGAGAATGGTACGATTTAAAATAGGGACATTTTAGTAGTATTTCGATTCGACTGAAGTCAAGTTTTAAGGATAAAGATGGCATTGGAAATGCTACGAATTTGTAGTAAAAATTGAAGTAAGTATTTTGTAAAAATGGGGTAAGTATTTCTTCGTTTGAGGATACGTTATATTTCGCTATTCATCCCTCTAAACAAAGTGATTAAATGAAAGTTCAATTTTCTTTTGAGGAATAATAGTGGAGTGGAGTACTCCACGGGTCATGTCGTTTCATGTTAAATGTACTAGAAATGAGAGAGATTATATGACTTAGACTGGCGTTTCAATCCGAAATAGGAATATTATTCCTATTTCGGATTCATCTATGAAAATGTTCATAGAGGTTGACTTCGTTATTTAAATCTGAGTAAAGTCCGACTTTTCTGTTTAAAAAGCAAGCTGTTTTTGGGAGAAAAGCCACGAGCAAGAAGCTATTTGTCGCACTTTACCCTGCCAAATAATTTCACTCTTTCTAAACATTTATAAGCATTAAGCAATGCAAAATTTTTATTCAACCTCGTTCAACATAAATTCAACGCTTGCTGGCTGCGATCGCCGGCACCGGAACATGTGTCTCGATTATGTCTAATGCGAAATGTGATATACTTGGTTCTACTTTAGTTTAACGAGAGGCGTCGTATTACGGAAAATACGCGCGGATGTTCGCTTGGTCTGTAATTCTGAGTTTCTCTCAAGTATTGTGACATTTTACGTAAGCGATAAGCTTGAGATGCAACTTGTAAGGAAGTGTATTTCCTACTGAAATTGACTGACGTTGTAATCAATAGAGACCTAATTTGATGACACATTACGGTATCCCCAATTTAGCAATATCTCGTTTCTATCACGGCTGGATGACCAACAACTATCGAAATTAGCTTTTTTAGTGATAAGTATCAACTTGAATTTAAGGGAGATAGGAATGGCTCAATACATTAAGATTAAGATTAAGAATATTAAGGAAAATACTAGTGTATTGGGCGCTAATTTGTTATTTGACCGTACTTGGAAATATAGCCAAATGAGTGATATCTCAAGTATATCGCCATTAAAACACGTTGTTTGCGATTCGAGGTGAATAAAACATTACACGTTAATACCCGAACGAGTTAAGTGAGGACGCGAAATTTTGTAACGTTACATATAAATGAAGCGCAAACTTAACGCGACTGGGTTGGCGAAGTATATCGCCATTTCGGAGATCTCTTCGAGATGTCAAAGAGATACTCGTATATATAATATACATATATGGCATTATGCCGATGTTACTTATTTACACTGTGTAATTTAGCTTCATGAAAAAGAACCGCATCATAACGAGTGAGAAAATGTCGTAACGGTTATCTACTTGGAATAGCCTAGAGCACAACGCTAAAGTAAACATACAATGGTCAGGTCTCGGATGTATGCTGTTAGAAACGTCATGTTTAGTCCTACGAAACAAATTTGAAACAGTTCTCATCTAATATGAGCGCGCAGGGTGGCGGGCGGTTGCAAGGGATAAGTGATAGATATAATCATAACTGTCTAGCTTGACATATCTGGAACGTTATAAGTATTATACCGGGTGTGGTCTGTAACAAGAGCAATAAATTAAAAGATAGATTCTACTAATTATACAAGGAACTTTTAAAATAGCTTGAATGACTTGTGAAATATTGTAAAAAAGAAGCAATGTATTACATATATTGAACTACTTAAAGATATTGAAGCGAAATTTAAAAGTTGTATGCTTTGAGCGGGATTTGAGCCCACGTCTCCAAGCAATGTATTGCGAAATATTTGATAATTAGAAGCATGATAATCAGTGTCAGTCAGCGCGATGTCAATGTTACAACATTGACATCGCGTACATTCAAATTACTATTAAATACCATACATGGCGTACAATTTGATTATAATAATGACCATCTTTTTTCTGTTAAGTTGCGGAACAAAATGTCGTTCAGTGTGAAGAGTATCTACGTTTTAATTTATTACAGGTCACACCCGGTATATTACTAATTACGTATGGAACAAAACTGGATGCTTACTTGATAGATAATGAAACAGCAGCCAACGGCATAGTGTTCATTATAGTGTACCCAATCTCAAAGTAAATCTATTATTAGACAATATCCTACTGCCCTAACTTCATAACTGACGATAGTCATTATACATATTTGAAAAAGATATCCCTCGTATATTGTTGATTTCTATATGTTTATATAAATTTTATATCCATTGAATAAGGCAGTAAATTAGGTGATAGCGGGGCCTGGCCTGACATGCAAATTGGTCTTGCTGTGCTACAGGCTTAAGTGAGGGCGCAAGGCATGAGAGATCGACAAGGGTACGCTGACATTGTCCACTGAACAGGCCATAAAAGGACCGTTGCTGTTAAGACAGCGGTTGCACGCTCATTCCGACGTCAGTTCAGTCAGTGAGTCAGGTTAGAAACGAGAGAATCAATTCACATTCAGTATTTAATTAGTACGATGTCTCAACCTCTCATACCTTGTGCCCCGCACTTAAGCCCGTGGCGCAACAGCAGCGATTTACATGCTGGGTCAGGCCTCAATATGGCTGCTTTATTGCCTCATTAAATTGTTAGCAAATCTTGTATAGATTTTATAAAACAAGTAACATTTATTACCACTATTAGTTTAAACTTCCTTGCCTTACGCCCCCTAAGCCTGTGGCGTAGCAGCGACGATATACATGCCGGGCCAGACCCCGCTATTGGCTAATTTACTGCCAAATTAAAAAGTAAGTAAATAAAATAAGTACTAAAAACATTATTGGCATACGACATTTCACGCGTTATTTAGTGACAAACATATAACCATTTTCACAAACTTTCTCAATTATAACTTTGTTTCGATCTCTCGTGACTTGCGACACATATTTAAGCCTGTGGCGCAGCAGCAGCGATTTACATGCGGGGTCAGGCCCCGCTATCGGCTGATTTACTGCCATATTCAATTGTTAGCAAATCTTGTATCAACTGCAACTGCTCCTGACGCCGCCAAATGGATGTGCGATGCATCGCTTGCAGTGTGATACGGTTATTCTTTTATAACGCTGTCGATGGAGTGATAAAGGAGTTAATATATTTGTTTTCTTTGTGGTTTGAAGATTTATACTAGTATGCGTCTTCACTGTCTTTAAGTTAAATGTCCCAAGAGCTATTGTCGAGTACCTAGTTATTATTTGAATATTTATTGATAAAGTGTCTTAGATAATACATATAGGTATTAGGTATGCATACATGTAATATACTGTAATATAATACAATATTATAATGTCTTAAAAAAAAATAAGTTCCGACAATACCGCTCCAGTTCACTGTACTAAACTGTACTTGTGTTGTAGTGACACAGTAATGAGACAAATGCGATGCGGAATGCATACTATCACGGATGCGATTTAAATTTCATATCTAGACCGTTTGATATCGGCTAGTTTTTCAACATTTTCCGATACATACAAATCAAACACTTAAGTAAATACATTCCAGATAACGTAATACCGGATTTATTATAGAAAATAACCGATGTCTGAGTTAGTATACTTGCACTAATATGACTTAATCCGATGACAAACTGCAATTTCAACGATAGCAGCTCATAAAATACTTCAAAGCGCACTAAACAATGAATATTTTACTAACAACGCCGTAAACGTATAAGGTCCGCGCGTCCTTTCAGCTAGGCCTTTCAAAATGGCTGCGTTTTTTCTTTACCATGCCGAGCAAACAGGGTCCGATTTATGCTAGAGTTTGAGCGGCATTTGTGCTTTTGTTCTAGGTAATGACCCCGCTTTCAGAGCGTCTCAATGAGCTGCAAAGGCGAGCAGATACTGGCTGTCGAGTCGGGTTTACCCCACTTCGCCGTCTTCCCGATGATGCTATGAGTGCAGGTTTAGAGTGGCATGGGCATGTGCATGTCGAGAAGGTCTAAGTGTCTTATGGAGATTTAGTCACAGAATTCACGTTGTAATAGTCTAAGAAGTATGATTGGACGATTATTTTCGGGATTGCTGCGTAAATATCTAGTTGAATTATATTATATAGTAAACAATATAGAGTAGTCAAAAAGTAATTTCAGAAGGAGTTATAACGAAGCTCTCAATCTGCTATTTAATTTTTGGCAAATAATTAATTGACAAAAAAATAATCTATTTTTCTAACAAAATTATTTAACACAATGTTGTCGACATTCTGCCTTTTATTCAAAATACACTTTTTATTTAGCTATTTTACATCCAGTTACTTATATTTAGACTTAATTTTTACTACTACTTCTGGCAATTTTCATTCGGATCTTATTCTTGGATTGGTTTTCTCTCTAATGTATTTCATCAATGTATCTGCTAGATGATGAATGTAATGAAGCAAATTACTCATACTATAATTAATTCAATACAAGTAATAGTAATTGTAATTTAGTGATACCATATTACGTCCGAAATATTTAGTATTAAATTAAATTCCGGGTAAAATATTCACAGCGGATTCTGCTAATGGTACGTATATACATACGTAGATATGTACGTATATATATGGGGTTTCTTGAAATTACAACAGAATTATTAAATAGCTAATACTCAATGGAGTATTAGCTATTTATAAAAGTATAGTAATTACACACGTATTTCCAAATGGCAATACTATCTTTATAGTCCGTTCACTAATTGTTGCAATAATGTGCTCAAGGATTTAAGGATAGCAGCAGTAGTGAAGGTCTGACGTCACACGGCCCGCTCCTTCTGTAATGACCCTATAACGCTCCGCATTATTATTTATGTTGTGTAGCTGAGAACGGCATAATAGTGCCATAAGAATGAAATAAATTCTCACAAAGGTTGAGTTCTTGGCTTCGCTTGAAAGCTGCGATAGCACTTATTGTTTCACATTTGTGAAAATGTTTTCTTGGACGTGTTTTGCATGCGGCAATTATTTTCTAAATTTCTTTATGGCCGCTTTTTGAAGATATTGGGCATTTATGGTAAGGCGGTGCTTTTGTTTTTTTTCTTTTACAGTGTAGTGAAATCACAGTTTTGTAACTCAGGACCAATTTCGATGCTTCTAATCACATGTGTGATCCGAGATCTCCCTACGATAAGGATTATTTTTGCGAAGTGCTCTTTTTTAGAGTTACCGCTGTGACATAATTATTTCTAATTGAGATCGATATACTGTACTTTAAACCATTAAAACAAAGATCAAAGCTCAAAGAAAACTTGAAATGCGTAACCTGGAGGAAGAGACTGGAAATCGAACCCGGTACCTCTGGATTGCCGGTCCTTCGCGTTAACCTTTTCGTCACCCTTAAGCCCAAGCAACCTTTCGAATTTTTCCTTATGCTTTGTGTGTAGATCTTTGCATTGTTTTTTTAAAAGTCTTTACACCTTAGCGACCTCTATGCGAATATGTCCAGAGATACCGGGTTCGATTCCCGGTATCTTCCACCAGGTCATCAGGCATTTCAATTTCTTTGAGATTTGACTTTTGTATCAATAGTTTAATATAAAAATATGCGTCTCTGTTTGGCCCTATGGTTGACTGGTAGAGAATGCCATTAGGCATTAAGTTCGCCATTTGTACTGACTTTTGTTTTGTGCAATAAAGTTTAAATAAATAAATAAATAAAACATGTGGAGTGTACCCACATAAAAAAAAATGAGACGTTATGTTTCATAAATTTATACTGTTCTTTGATAGGCGTCGAATTCGATAAGAGGCGAAACATTTAAGATAAGTTAATTAAAGGCGCATGGCGAACACCGTAATTATGTCTTACTTTGAAAACTATTTACGTTTAACATGTCAACTTGTCCCTTAATGTAACTCAAAGCTCAAGTAGCAAAAATCTATATTATGTCCGCGATATGGCCGAAAATTTGTTTCATTGGAGATATCAAAATGCCTTGATGAATAAGGACCGAGAAGATAATCTAGAGATAGTAAATATAATATTAAAAACTACATAAACGAGTACGGATTCTTTGAAACCTCGACGTCAGCTTTTGTATTTTATATCTACAGCTAAAATTCAAAACTGCTGATATAGATTTCTTTTACCAAAAGCATCTTATAAGTACTTAAAGTTAAATAATAAAGCTCCCAATTTCATATCTAATTAAACTTTGAATCAGATAAAAGTATTGATGAGTTTTCTGAGGGAGCTTTTTAGATGAAAGTATCATTTTACTCTGGAAGTAGCCCGAAGTGTGGCGAGAAAGAAATTTACATCTCGAGTTACGCCATGTATGCCTTAGAGGATTTATTAAATTCTACATCACAAACAGTGTTACAGTAGAATTCTTCTAACAATTATAATTTTTGGTCGCATACTCTTGGAAATAATACGGGCTAGATATTTCAAACGATCTATAGACAAAAATAAATAGACTACAAAGACAATAATGATCACCAACTAGACTTTTTTGAAATCTCTCATACAGACAGGCGGAAATATCACAAAAACAGCGTAGTAACTGAATTGAGCAGTCTATAACGACTCTTCCAAAAAGTGTTCAACAAGGTAGCAGTAGCAACAATAAATTTTTACACCGTTTCCTAACCATATTTCAAAGAATAAAAGGTCGTATATAGTTGGCTTTTGGCTTAGATTTCGAGATATAATGTTATATACATGTATAACTTTTTCTCAAATCATACTAAAACCGTTTTTAATTTATGTCCGTTTTTAATTTAGGTAAAATCAATAAGAGTAGCTTGCTTTAAAAACGAGACTTGTAAATGTAAAATTGGTTTTATTTTCGAATTCGAAATGCCAGTCGATTTCGTGATTGACATCAAAAGTGTATTAAGCTCTGAGTAATCTAATCACATAATTATTTACACATAAACATATTTTTATTTCTAATGTTTAGGTAATCTTCCTCCTTTTTCTGTAGATTTAGTTTTCATAAAAGAGAAAGACAGATACTATATAATATATTATACTTTGAACTTACTTCTGAATCTTCTGATGCTGCTGAGCCTATTTCAGAACTATTATTAGTTGAGCACTACACCGTGGATCATGTAGTGGTTTTTGATTAGCTTTCCGCGAAATTAAGTTTTATCGCATCAACGTAATTTATTTAATTACCGAGGATGCCGTTAAACATTTCCTGGGGCTAAATATATATTTCTATTGACTTTAGCTATGCGTTTTTATCTCAGTAACCGATATGACATTTTATACACACATATAAGATATATATAATTTGGCCAGGCGTCCGTGGCGTTGCTTTATAGTATATTGTGTCATAAGGGTAGTAAGTAGGGGATTACTAACGAAGGACTATTAGAAGCCCGACGCCGAAGGCGGAGGGCTTTTAATGTCCTGAGTTTGTAATCCCCTTACTTCCCGCCTTACACACAATATTTTTCATCACATTTGGGAGTAAATAACAAATAAATAAGTAAAAAATAAACATTAAAAGATAACGATTGACAACTAACTTTTTTCTGTACATATTTTTTTAATTTACTATAAGCACTGGCAAAACGGCCATCAGCTTAAAAAATAAAACAAATGTACGCAGAATCTTGCTATTTATCATTAACCAAATAACAATTAACAATATTATGCAGAAATAATTAACACCGTAATATTATAAAACTTAAATACGGACAGTAATTTTGTTACAAAACTAAATAGTATCTAACCAATAATATTTAACTTTTTTTCTTTTTTTTTGTGTCGTCTACCACAGATAATGCTAAGAACTGCGTTTAGTTTAGAAACTTGACAGGCTATACCTACTGCCAGATTGTAACGATAATTCAAAATTAAATTTAATAAAACAATTGCAAAATACACTTAAATAATTGTAATACATAAATATTAATGCAGTTACATATACCATATTAATTCAATACACAATAAAATTTGCTGATAGGCAAATTTTGTTGATACAACAAAAAACCTTGGCTGGGTTGAAACCTCCTTAGTCTGAAGCAATGTACGAGTGCGTACTATATTTTTAAAACTAAAACCATAACTCCCTCGGGAGTTATAACAATTTATAACTCCCGCGGGAACTATATAGGCCTTTGTCCTTCAGTACACCTGCATGTAATACCATCTTTTACGAGCAAATGTGATGAAAAATATATTCCTGGGCAAGCCAGAGCAGATTTCTGTTATAGAACCGATATTTTACCTGATTAGGGATGTAGCAATGCCACGTCGAATTTAGGCGAGGTTACGTTATAGTGTTATTACTGATTTTGTGTTATCGACGCTTAAGAATCAATACCGGCTAACTAACATTTTGACGTTTTTCACTTTTTAATACAGTTAGGTTCAGAAAAAAAAAACGAATAGCATGCCAAAATCGTCTAAATTTTATTTTATCAAATGGATGAGCAATCCGCTATGGAAATATCACCTAACTATTAAACGCGTTTACTTTTCTGCCAATACCATCTATGTGCTCTGACGAACGTCTATACTCCGCTGTTGCTTGCCCGCGATTGCAGTGCGCGAGTGGTGCCGAAAGTGCCGAAACATTGGCGCTGCGGTCAGCAGGTACTGTGCGCGTGTGAAAGAGACCGATAGAGCGCGGCTCAGCTATCCCGTGACGACGCCAGTGTTATTAGTATTTCAAGTTTTTGCAAGTGCGTAACGTTAATTTTCTAGTGAAAAAATAGTAAAATGTGATAAATTCATAATTTTTTGTGACTACTTAAGCCGTATAAGGTATGTTTTGGTGTATTTTATAATTAACGCATGATTATATTTCTTAATTTCGTGTATTTCTACAAAAAAGTAGCCGTTAGGTATATTTGAAAATTGAGATAGACAATCTTTCCAGAAGAACCGTGATAAACACTTAGTGAAATTCTGACAATATTACATACAATTTGTAATTAAACGGCTTAATTTAGTTATATTTTTGGTAATTTTGTTGCAGTAGAAATGTTGAACTGTTTGTACCAAGGGTTGAGGTCTATATTTATATTTCATTCAATTGTTTGATTTAATCCAGGTTATCTTTACATTAAAATTAAAACACATACAAGTACAAATATTGAAGCCAATACTGTCTAACTTACAAAAACTTTGTTTAGGGCAATGCTACACCTATGTGCCATTAACGGTATTTCAAAATATTTTGCAAAGACTTGTTATTGGTATAAATACTTTTTTTATAAGTTAACTTAAGCCAAGAATTTATTATTTCGTTACAGCCACTTATCTTACCAACTAAATAAAAATAGTATTATATTTAAACCAATACCACAAAACTTACACAAACTTTTTGTACGGTTATATTAGTACAGCAGTCATCCTTTCAATTTGGTATAAAAGTATGTTTATCAAGGTTTTCTTATATTAATATTGTGAAGCGTTAATAAAAACATGTTTCCGATTTTTTTTACTCTAACCACTCATCTTACAAATTATAAAAAAATATAAGTTTACTTTGAAGCAATACCACCTAACTTACAATATCTTTGTTCAGGGCAATGTTACAGAGGTGCCTCGTATAACAATAGTTTTAGTACATTTTTATCATTTTAATCGTTTTTAAATATTTCCAATAATTTGAAATTCAAATTTTTAAATCGTTTTTTACGCTTCCTGTAAAGTTGTATTTTTGTTGCTTAGACAATATTGATTCTTAAGCGTCGTTATGTAACTTCAAAAGGAGATTTTTATGTGACATTCTCAGATTGAATGCTCGTTAACGCGTAAGTATTATAAAAGTTCTACAAACAAAACACCGTTTTATGGTTTGAACTCAACTATTGTTATACATTTTATAACAATAGTTGAGTTCATGTCTAAATTTAAAACATAAATATTTATAAAACTGACGTGACTACTGTTGTAAAAAAGAAATCTATCAAATGTCCACGATAAGTGAAGATATCACGTCACCAATAAAACAAACTGACCAATTAAAAAACTTCCTCTTGCCAAAGTCAAATAAAAACAAGGAGGGCTTAAATAGTCCAACTTTATTACATAATTGATTCCCCTCAAAATTTACAAACAAAAAACACATAAACGACTCCGTCACACACATTACAAATAAACTATTTCAAAATAGACACCCGTTTTATTTTTCAATGTCCGCCGCCGCCGCTAATACAGTTCGTATTAAACAAATACAACTCGGTCTATAATATCTACTTACAAAGTCGTTCATCAACCCAAACCTATATTAGAATATACGGCTTCCTTTTCGTATAAATAAATAAGTTTCGCCGGAGCACGTGCACTACGGCGATAGAAATACAGTTATAAATATGAAATGAAGCACAGTGGGCTCACGAACGTAATATTACTCACCCACTTCATTATCACACGTTATTGGAAACTCAATAAGCTCCCTACAAATGCACTTTTTTCTCACCTTTTGTTGTTTCTCGCACTAGAGCTGGCAATATTATTTTGCTCGATTGTTTGCCTATTTTAGTATGAGGTAAAGTAAATATTGCGAACACGCCCGGCTGAGTACGGTTTCATCATGTAGATGCGGCAATAAAAGAATATCACTAGCGTGTGGTGGTGCTTACTGCGAACATTGCCGAGAAAACTTCGATTATTTGATCTTGCGTAGGTAGGTACCTACTAGCTAATAGTTAGGCAATTGGGGTTATTCTCATTTTTATAAACTTTGTTTTACTTTTGTCTTTAGGTATAGTAGAGGATCCCGATATAGAACGACCTTCACCGAGATGTTTATTTGATGAAATGTATTTTATATTTAATTTAATATGTCAATAAATATATTGCATACGGGTTGCCTAACAAATTTTAGTCCAGGGTATGTTTTGTTAAAAAGAAACAAAAAAACAAAAAATTAACATTTCACCGGTTTGATTATTAGATAAATTCATAATAAAATAATCTTAATTTTATTTAATTTCAATTCAATAATCAGACCGTTGCAAAATGCTAGTAGGTATATATTTACCTGTTTATACCTGGCTACCCGATAGTTGTGACGGGAAAAGAATAGGCAATCTAACGTTTGCATATTCCATGGGCTTCATACTTTCGATTGGTATAGAATTTATCTAATACTAGCGTTAACCTGCGGCTTCGCTCGCGTGCCTCATTTTTTAGGATTAAAAGTAGGCTATTTGTTAAGTTAGGGTATAATCTGCAATCTGCATTTCCCTCATGCATATCCGTCCAGCCGTTTTAGCGTGAAGAAGTAACAAACATACACAGACTTTCGCTTTTCTAATATAACTGGGAAATACTTTTTATGTTATCACAACTCCACTTTAACAAATCAAACCGAAAACTCAAGCACTCAAATCAAGCGATCTCAGCTTTTACTGTATCCAAATAAAGTTCACTTCAAAATTCCTAACTCGAAGTGAAGCTAAGACACCGGGTTATGTGTGCATTTTATTTGTATAAAGCTTTTATAATGTCCCGAGCCTCCGCTTATCGACTTGGGATATTCGAGATTGGTTTAATGATTCTAAGCCATGTTCTAAGTTACGTCTTGTTCTATTGTAAGATATTGAGGTTCTCTTCGTTGATAAATGAAAAATGAATTATTCTGAGCCAGATAAACGTAATTCAGAATTTTGAAATGACTTAACATAGTTATTGAAAAACTTGAATGTATTTATAACGGATGCAGGAAGTTTCCCGATCATTACTCCTCCCGTCTCAACGCGCCGCCCGCCTAGGTACCGATTGACGACGATCGAGATGCCAACAAATACTATTTTTTTAATCTTTTAGGATAACGCGGGTCTCTATCCATACCTCAAAAGCAAAAATTACCCGCCCCCAGACAACCCCCTTATAGGATCATGTGTAGCTGTCTGTCAGTCCGTCTGTTACAACCGATTTGCTGCAAAACTACTGGACCGATTAAATTGCAATTTGGCGCAAATGCTTTCAAGAATTTTCATGTCCACAATATAAAATTTCAAAAATCGGTGGCATTTTCGTAATTAACGTCCCAAGAAACCATAAAAATTACACCCATACTCATATTTAGTAATTTCAACCCCATCGCACCCCAACAGGCGAGACGGTATTTCACGTCCACTACGTTTGTTTTTTAAATCGCTGTTGTTATGGTAATCAGCGACCCGATAAACCATAGAAACATTACCCTTGTTGATTTTCAGACTTTTTCACCATATTCTCCTCCTTTAGGGGTTGAATTCTCAAAAAGCATGAAACACGTGCTTACTCATTTATCGTTAGAAATACTCCTTGGAAGTTTTCAATAAAATAGTCTAACTAATCTTTTTTCCCCATACAAACTTACGACCCCCATTTCACCCCTTTGGGGGGTGACAAATGCTTCTTTTATTGCACCCCTAGACTTTATAATGACACGTAGGTTCCAAATATGGACTCTCTAGAACCAGCGGTTTAGTATTTAGACATTTCAACCCCATTTCACCCCAACAGTGGAGATGTTAATTCAGGTCCGCCACGTTGGATTTTAAAATCGTTGCGGTTTACGTAATCAGCGACCCGATAATCCATAAAAGCATTACCAATGGATTTTCACTTTGTCACCACATTTCTCCCTTTTAGGGGTTGAATTAAAAAAAACCTGAAACACGTGTTTACTCATTTATAGTTAGAAATACTCTTGTGAAGTTACGAATAAAATAGTCTAACTAATCTTGCTTCCCCATACAAACTTTGGAAAACCATTTCACTTTCCAAATCCTTTCTTAGCGGATGCCTACGTCATAACATCTACCTGAATGCCAAATTTCAGCCCGATCCGTCCAGTGGTCAGTCAGTCAGTCAGTCACCTTTAGTTTTATATATATATAGATTAATCAAACCGGTGAAATGTTTAAATTTTATTTTTTTATTTTTAATTAAACATACCCTGGACAAAAATTTGTTCGGCAACCCATATGCAATATATTTATTGACATATTAAATTAAATATAAAATACATTTCATCAAATAAACATCTCGGTGAAGGCCTATATCGGGATCTTACACTATTACCTTTACGGAAATGTAAATTAATTTCATATAGTTCATTGGTTAATTAATCTTGAAATAGTCGAAGCCGATATATGAACCTTCAAAATCGATAAGTACAAATTAAAGCATGGGTATTTTAATGATCAGAATTACCTAAATTACAGTCATCAAAAACAAATCTGACTACAATATAATTACTCCAATTGGCGTCATCGAGCGAATTAAATTAGTTATAATATGTGTCACACTAAAACAAATACTTATAACTGACCTCATATGCAACTGAATAAAGTAAGAAAACATGCTAGCTATTAAGAAGCCCTAACGACTCAAATCAAATGAATAAATGATTGAATTTTCAATTAACATTCGAGTTAAATCCGACTCGACGGCGAATTCTGTTGACAATCGTCGAGCGAACACCGATTAAAAAGTAGTCTTCAAACGGTTCCTTCCCTTAATTAGTCCCTCTTGTGGAATGTTAAGATTCCCAAACTTTAAACACCAACATTACTCAGTTATATTTGAAATGATTTATCGGCACCCATCGTAATACGTGATCAAAAACCGTAGGTAATGGCCGACATGACTGTTTTAACAACCAAAAATGTGAGTGCCTGTACTGTAAGGACTTAATTACAGCGTTAGTTTTGAAGTAACATATTTTTATAGATATTACATATAGGCTCAGCCTAGTTTGGAGTCTCATAGATATCTCACATGTTGTACAAGCTGTTTTGTTAAATAGACTATTTTATTTATATATTTAATTACAGAACAGATCTCCATACTAACTACAACAGTCTGTTCCGGATAAAAAAATACATTAAAATTGCAAAAGTTTTATTTTCAATTCCAATGCAGATCATTACCGACAAGTTCTGAACGCAACATAGAAGATTTACACACATTGTAATTTGGCTTTAAAAACCCCGCATGACTTTCATACTATCTTCTTTCATAACAGTATGAAAATCACACTCGTAGTTAAATACCTATTAAATTCTTCGCATACCTAAATAATTCTATGCAATTTTTAACCAACTAAAAGGTCACTCTTTCATTAAAAATACAAACCAAATAGAGAAGCCAGTACTTACCGAACCGTTATGTGAATACGAACTTACAGCACTAATTTCTTGAGTCACGTACGATGTCAGAAACAAATGCTTTTTGAATCATTGAGGCAGTTGTGCATGAAAATTGCTCATTAAATAACGAGCACATTACGCTCACTACTCGGTGAGGTGAGCATTTCCTAGGAAATATAGTTTAGCCTGTTCTTACAAAAACCGTTTGGCGTCTTAAGGAGCCTTAATTTCTGCTACCACTGAAAACAATAGACATACAAGTATAAATCGTGAATAATGTTTTGATATTGTATTGTTTTGGATGAACTCCCATTTATATTTCTATCTCAATCTGTTTCACTGAAATTAATTTAGAAAGCGAATTACGTAATACAATATTAGCTCATGATATGTGATTGCATGACACAAGTCACTAGATATGTTCAAAGATACACGATTAGCCAAAGATTTTGAAAACCAAGCTTAATAATAAAGCGGAAAAGATACCTTGCAGGGAATATTTGGGCCAGTTATTACATAAAACGTTCATTTTCAACATTAGAAGGAGGCGCGGAATATCGTAATTTTTTATTAACTTTGTAATTACTGCAAAGTGAAACAGATTGAAACAAAAGGGTCTATCCCACTCATTTATTCAGACCTGAAGATGTTTAAATGTCGAACAAACTTTCTCATTCCCGCTTATTGTTAGATTGTAGGAATTAATTGTGGATTTGTTTTTAAACTAGCAAAGAAGCTGAATTCAAAGTTTCCTATGACATCTACCTCAAATACGACTGTTATGATAGGTATACATATATCGGCCGTATTTATTTAACAATTCATAATCATTTAATTGATTAGTATGGGTGTACATTGTTGCTATCGATTTCTCAATATAATTTAGGACGATGGTGCCGGACATAAAGTTAGACTTAATCTTTGGTAGATGGCGGTACGATATCGCCCTAAGGCATGTAGAAATAAAGCAACTGGTTGAAAAATTCGATGCTTTGCTGGCATAGTTGGTAATGCACCCATCTGACCCGAAAAGCGGTGGGGACATCAGATTTGGGTTCACAGTCATCATCCCATTCAAAGCATGATTTTTTAAATGTTTCGCTTCTATATAAACATTTAATCATAATCATTATTCTCGCACTTTACAATGTTAATTAATCAAAACAATCACTGCCGTTCAATATATCTGTAATACATTTAATAAATCGTTCAAATATGGTCGACGTCTATTGAATTGGGCCTAGATTTTGCAGTTCAGTCGAGTTCATAGAATTAAGAGCAAAAATATGTCAACTCGCCTCTATTGCTAACGGCATAGCCCTTTCCAACCGAGCCGAGCATGAAAAGGACTACGATCATCGACCTTGTGTAACGTCCATATCAGTACCGGTCATCAAAAATAAATAGTTTATTATGTCTACAACATATTCACAATCCGGATGATTATTAGTATAGAGTCCATACCAACACACTAAAACACCAACAAAATTTCCGAAAATCCCAGAACTCCAAATCCTAATTAGGCCTTAGCCCAGTTAAATCAAGACATTCCTTACTTACTTACATAATATATAGATAGGTATGTGAATGATGATGCATACCTAGATCCGCGGTTAAAATTAAATTGCCGCCGCTATCGACTAAGCTCGTCTAATTATAATCAATCGTGTGCGAATTGACATGTGTCAACCGTCACTACTTCATCTAAAACAACGTGCGCCTGTCGCGTCGAATGACGGAGCGTTCAAAAATGTCTCGTGGAGTATTCAAAAATGTCCGCTAGAACGGCGTCTTTTGTTCCATGTAAGGATGTATTTACACTAGACTGGTTTTCGTCAGTGCAGTGAACTGAGGTTACTTTAGCAAACATCGGTACTTACTACATGGTCTTAAGAATGCAATTATTTATTATTCATAGTCGTTAATTCTGTCGTGTCGTGTTACGATAAAAAGCCGTATCTATCAATTACACTCAACATCAGGCAAGCTCAGAGCAAGGTCTCCTTCAAGGGCATGTTGCGCAAGCATCTTTTGGACAGTCTCTCTTCCTAAATTTTTTCGAAATATTTTACTTTGGGTACATAATATATGTATGTAAGTATATCATATAAATTATTCGTTTAAGTTTATGGTAATTATATCGTCGACCGTAGGTTCAATTGGGGTAAGGGACAAAATACGATATTTCAGGAGAGGCTGACAAAGTTTTTTTTTTAACTAAATCGTTCATAACTTTTTTTGTAGTGAACCTTTTTTGGGCCTGATTTCATACATAATCTTGTATTTTGGTATTCTGTCTATCTATGTAGTGCTCGTTTTAATAATTTAAATATTAAAGAAAATGACATGTCCCTTACACCAACTTATTTCGCTGCTGATGTCCCTTACAGACAGAGTATTCGGTAGTCTCGTCCCTTACCTTAAATTTACCTATTCATTGTATCCACTATATTGATGAAGAAACGGCGTAAGGGACTAGTTGAGATTATGTGTGAATGAAAAAATAGCGTAAAGGGTTCATTGTAAAAATAAATAAGTACATACCTTTAACGTAAGGCATATTTTAACACCGGAAACCTTTAAAACATTAATGTAAGAGGTATATAAATGTATTGAAACCGTGTGAATTTTTTTTGTGTGTCCGTTACATGCAATATTTGTATCGTTACACGTAAAGTTTGTATCGAGTGGAATAAACCACATTTTAATTTATGATTATTTTTTTATTATAATCACATTAATTATTGCTCAGCCTCTATGATCGAATACTGAAATAAACAACCAATGTAATTTATACAGCAAAATTATTAAAAGTTTAGGGCTTGTGTTGAACGATAAAAGTTACAGAATTAAATACAATTCAGAAATAATCATTTTACATTTGTACTTTTTTAGAAGTCCTGTTAGATAACATAGTAATAATAATAATATAAGTATTTTATTCAGATAGTTTACATCTTATTTTTATTTTTATTTTACATTGATGTATCTGTCTGCCACTTGGCAAAGGCCTCCTCTAACTTTCTCCATTCTTTTTTATTTCTTGCCAGTCTGGTCCATAGCCGTCCGGCATTCCTTACTATCTCGTCTTCCCATCTTATTCTCTGCCTCCCCCTTCTCCTGTTTCTTCCTCTTGGGTACCACCATACAATCCGTTTGCTCCACTTCTCTCTTTTTCTGATCAGATGCCCTGTCCACTTCCATTTAAGCGTTTTTAGCTTTACTCCTACATCTTGCACTCCTGTTTTTTCTCTAATCTTTTCGTTCCTCACCTTGTCTTTCAGTTTTACGCCTAACATGCTTCTCTCCATTGACCTTTGGTATACTTGAAGTTTATTCAAGTTATTTTTGGTGAGCGCCCAAGTTTGACTTCCATAAGTCAGCACAGGCAGAACACAGGCATTGAACAGTTTCCGTTTGGTAGATAGCCTTATCTCTTTGTTTTTCATGGCTTCTTTTAGCGTCCAATACCTCTTCCATGCGTTTGTAGTTCTCCTGTCAATTTCTTTTTCCATCTGGTTATGCATAGATATTACTTGGCCTAGATATATATACTCTTCTACATACTCTATTATTTCCTGGTTTACTTCTATGTGTATCTGCAAGGAATTGGTCATCACTTTCGTCTTTTCTGTGTTCATCTGTAGTCCCATTTTCTCGCTCTCCCTTACTAGCTCTATAAGCATGTTCTGTAGATATTCTGCTGTATTTGCTATTAGGACCAGGTCATCAGCAAAGCGCAGGTGGGTTAGGATGGTACCGTCTATCTTGAATCCATACTTCGTGTTGGTTTCCCAGTTCAGGTTCCTGAATATTGCCTCAAGCACAGCAGAAACAATTTTGGTGAGAGTGGGTCGCCAGGGCGACCCACTCTCAGATAACATAGTAGTTGCTCACAATTCAGTGCCTCCAGTTAATAAGGGATAACTCAAAAACGGCACTTTTCAGAAGAGACAAAGAACTATTTTTCAATAGTAGATATTTAGAACTTGAACTTTTAAGAATTTTCATACAAGCTATAGTGTTAGGCTTTCATTTTATAGATAAAGAACTAATGCATTGACCCTATAAATATGTTTTTTTTTAGTTATAGCTTTTGTTCGCGAGTATTTAAAGACATAGGTACAAACACAATTTATTTGCACCAATTTTATCATTATGAACGACGTGCATAAACGAAAGAATACGACTTGTACCTGTGTGAACGACATGCATAAACGAAACGAAACGACTTATTCTATTATTTATTACGGTATTTTATAAATTATACTACTTGTCAAACTTGAAACTTGTTACCTAAGGAGTCAAATGAAGCTGTACCTATAATAAAATGACCATAAGAGTAATGTACTTGAAAAACATCAATGAAATGAAAAGTTCTTGTTTAAATAGCTATGAAATATAATCAATATCAACATCAATGTCAATCAATGAATAGCAAGAGCTCTAGTTAGATCCTTTGATTTCTCAACACTTATCGGTAGCGGAATTTCAGATAATGACTATTAAAGTGTGTCATACTTAGGAATGCCTTTTAATTGACAGTGAAAATTTTCCTTTGCAATTCATCAAGTATCGAGACGATTTTAAGAAGCCCAAACTCAATAGGATTACCTTATCGTTATCAATAAAGTTTTACCCATGTCGACTATCCGGCCTCATATACCTAATTTCAACTCAGCTAGTCCTCGGAAAGTCAATCTAATCTTCCTTGAGATATTTTTAAACATACAGTGTGTAAAATTAATCAAAAACTTTTAATAAAGAACGTGTTAATACCTCCTCCAGTATTCCATTGGTTATAATTTTTTTCGACATTCTTAGCCCACTTTTTTAAACTATCCGCTTAACAAAACACTTCACGGGTAGAATAACAATCACGAGCTGTCGAAAAAGAGTTCAGTACTTACTGACGTTCAGAGACGCCGAACTGACGAATTATACCTAATAACATAAATAGACACTTACATTTCTGGGTGGATTAATTACAAAATTTGAAATTTTCTTACCAAATTTATTTGAATACCTTAATTATCGTAAAAGTTTGCATGTAAATAAGTCAAACTACGCTAGTAGTTTCAATGATTTAGTAAAGCCAAAAATTAACATCCAGTTTACACAGATACCCGTATAAAAAAGGTTATAAAACTGATGAAGGTGTTTTTATTGCAACATTACACTTTCTTTATTGTCAATAGATTAAAATAACATGAAGTTAGATGTGTTTGTACATAAAGGTAACAGGGATTCATTGATTCTCACGAGTAAATTAGCGTAACGGACACGGAATCTAAATATAAATCGGATCAAACCTAAATAACGTCTTTACCAAATTGGTGTAAGGTTCACACTGTTAAAAATATAAGATGGCAAATTGGGGTAAGGAGCATTTTTTTCAAAGCTCGTGCAATCATTTTAAGGTATGGGTGTTATTTATTCATGAGCCAAAAAAAAGCATTAGTGTAAAAGCCAGTTTCATAAGATTGTCTTCAAAAATAAGTCATGTAAAGGTAATTCCTCAATTGAAAAGACCTTTACCTTATTCAAAGTGGATTGGTGGCAGTAGTTACCCTGTTTGATGTTGCTTTATTAAAATAAAAAACAGATACATGGTTTTTGTGGGTGAGATTTGATTTTGAACCCATAAAAATCAGTAGCGTAAGGAACACTTTTTTCAAGCTAGATTTTTTTTATTTACACCATTCGATAGAGCAGAAAATTCTGAACAAAACTGTATATTCAACTCATTTTGCGTATTTTGTCCCTTACCCCAATTGAACCTACGGCCGACGATATATACATTCTTATATATATCTTTAGGTAATTGATTTGTGTAGTAAAAAGCCGTGTAGTATAAAGGTTTATTTTAAAATAAACACATACATGACAATATATTTACAATATTTACAATTGATTTGTGTTGTATTACTGTTTGTCTGTAACCTTTGATCCTGCACCAACTACATATCTCTGCTTAACCCAGTGGTTGACTGGTAGAGAATGCCTAAAGGCATTAAGTCCGCCAATTGTACTTTTTTTGTATTGTGCAATAAAGTTTAAATAAATAAAATAAATAAATAATTCGTATATAGAATATAGATACAACCTTTTACTGTAGCACGGCAGTGTAAAGGTATTGCACTGCTACATAATATAGTTGTTGAAAGAAAATAAGGATACGGCGCAAAAGTTGTTTTTTCAAAGAAGCCTCTGTATTATAAAGTAACCATTTTTAATAACTTTTATTTGTTGTAATGATTTAAGTTGTTGTATGTTAAAACGATTCCATGCCAATACTGTATTAAAAATGGGAAGAAAGTTGTAAATAAAGTTCTGTTTGTAAATCAAAAATAAAAGTTCAAGCCTACTGCAATGTAACTTCACACGAATATATTTCATCCCATAGAGTATTATTTCACTCCACCCGCAAATTTAATATTATTCGCGATATACCTAATATTATCTGTGTAAACAAAAATTGGTTTAATCATACGAATTTTAAACAATCATAATCTACATACATGTAGCAACCACATGTTTCTCGCACGTGCTCAAATCTTAAGACTGCACCGAGCGAAATGTGAAAATATAGGCAGTTGCCGTTAAGTAGATAACGTCAACACTAGTTAATTAATCTATTTCTAAACTATATATTTAGCACTTCGAAGAATGTGTCAACAACTTCTCCGTAAAAAAAATATAAGATTCTTAATATTTTACCCTAGAGAACTAAGTAAATTTGGACGAAAATTGTAAAATCGTAAGCAGGCGTTAAGTGTTTTTTTATACTTTAAAAATGGAAATCTATTCTGATTTTCAGTTCAAAAAAAAGATGAATGTTTACATTACAATTTGTCCGCATCAAATATTTCAATTATTGTTTGGTATTAAAGGTCCAGATTTATCAAAAAGTGCTTTTAATTCTCCATACATTTTTACTATGGCGGCCGCGCGCCGATCTAAATACGCATTCTCCGCGCTCTAGTTATGGGTCAGTCGCAAACGCTCGGCGCCCTCTTAATGAATCCAGAGAAATTCACTGCCGCTCAAATTTAATATGTAATACCAATGTGAACGTTGCCTAATGATATCAAAAAAAGCCTATCTTGACGAACGCACGTGTGTACCACATGTACGGTATTTTTGAGAATAAATCATACACGGAATTCTGACAATCCATTGAAAAAAATTATAATATGGCCGAATAATAAGTCAAATTAATCTGCTACTTGATAAATATTCTTACGGAGTGAAATAAAAATGGTCGTATCTTACATCATTCAAAGTAAAAGACGTAAAAATCCTTTTATTTTGTTGATTGCTTTTAAATCTCTGCCTACGAAATTACAAGACATTGCCATTTTCCTGATTGAAATGACCGATGAGAGAAGCGACATCTAGAGGATGGCGTGTAATCACAATTTTACGCCTTGGGTTAAGAAGTTTTCTTTAACGCCATCTAGTGGCGACTGGCTGGACTCACAATGCTCGGTTGGAGTGCAAAGTGCACGCCGGCATAGCGAAATGAGACAAGTGCATTACCTACTTTGCTAAGTGGATAGATTCACTTGATTTGAAATACGTCGAGTTAGGCTTTATTATGAATCCATTAAACAGTCCAAATTCAACATGCGGCGCGATAAACCAGTTATACTCGTTAAATTATTAACTTATCAATTTATACGTTACGTTAATAATGCTCATTCTGTAAGATATGGGTGATTAGTTCTAGTATCCGTTTGACAGTTGGAGCCACGTTGGAGTAATATAGGACTTTTGTTTTTTTCACTCAACCGCATCATCGGTGCAGACGTCTAGCAGATATCAGAGGGCACAATTAGAAGTCAAGTCTCTCTGGTCGTGTTGCTAACATGTCAATACGGCCCGCGACGGTCGCGGTCGAGTCTATTTCCAAGCGGTGCGTTGACCGGCTCATATGGTTGCAACACAACAGCCGATAATTATGTTGTCAACTGACTAAAGCAAACGGACTGTACAAAGCGGATCTGGACCGGATCAGTCGCTTTTTGTGCAACAAAGGCCATTACGCGATCGGTTTCCAAGCGTAAAGTCAACACTGTTATGAAGTTTTCATTGAGTTTTCACGGGAAATCGGCTAACGTGGGAAAGCGCCGATGCCGATTTGAATCGATAATGTGCTGGAGCGTATTCGTTAATTGAGCCGACAAATAAATAAACAGCTATCTGCGTTCAATCAATGCAACTGGGTTCAAATGCTGCCGTTATTTTATTGTTACCTGCTGTTGTTTGCGGGCCTACTGTTCGTGCGACTTTGTGGAATTTGGACGGCGAATTAAATTCAATCCATCGTCAATGAGACATGAACTGAGGTTTCATTCGAGGACATTGACGTATAGCCATTTAAGCGATGTATTAGGTACTTATATTACGGACGAAGTTAAGTGACATAAACAAGTTGTCATTTGGAGTGGAGTCATTCCTAGGAGTGGTGATGATTTCATTAGAAGCGTAAAATTTAGGCTTTGAACTGACAAGTTTTTGTTTGAAGAGTGTTCAAAAGGAGGGTTGTAGCAGCCATTAAGTTTCAAAAATTATTTAAGGCATAGGTACAATGTGTACTGTAAATTATGAAAAAAGTCTCGCGCTTTTCGTTCTCAGATTAAGGAAGTAATTGTAACAGACCTTCTGTCTATGCTATTTTACCTTCGACAAAGAAAAAAATTGGCCCCTTCAAACAAAAGTCACCTAGATTCTTACCTTTATGCTGATTATACTCTAACTTGCCAAATATTGATATTACCATCTCTTTCATTTGACATAAATAACAAAAAATTGGGCAAGTGCGAGCCGGACTCGCGCACCGAGGGTTCCGTACAAACACTGTTCATCCTTAAGTGGTTAAGTTAAGTTTGCACCTGGTATGTATAGCGCCCCATACAAATGAGGTGCAAAGTTAACGCAACCAACCCGTTTGTTGTATGGGAGCCACCCCTTAAATATTTATTTTATTTTATTTTTAGTATTTGTTGTTATAGCGGCAATAGAAATACATCATCTGTGAAAATTTCAACTGTCTAGCTATCACCGTTGTTGAGATAACAGCCTGGTGACAGACGGACGGACGGACGGACGGACGGACGGACGGACAGCGAAGTCTCAGTAATAGGGTCCCGTTTTTACCCTTTGGGTACGGAACCCTAAAAAGATGCAACTAGATAATAATAAATAACTATTTAACTGTTAGTATTACTCCATTAGACAATAAACTTACCCCACTTTACCTTATCGCCAAGTGAAATATGACACTTAAACGAATATAATTAAAAAACATCGCATGCCTTTAAAACCATTCCGACCAGGAACTGGCCATGTACGGACTCCACACACTACATTTATTTGGTGGTAATGAAATACACCGAGCTATTTTGATTCAGATTTAAATACCGAAAGATGTTATTTATTTCGGCGTGAAAATGCAATGTGATATTTCTGACACTTTTCAGGCAGAATTTAACGGGACGATAAAACTTCACGTATATTTTTCACAAACTGTTTTTGCGTGGTGGCAAATAAGTAATGCATATTTATACCATAAATAAGCACCCACGGCAACGCTTATATTCTTGGTGCACAAAACCGGAGGAAAATATTTCATTTACGGCTAAAACTGAAGGATTGAAAATGAAATTGTTAACTGGCCTTCATCAGTTTATACTTAAACAGTTTTTTTTTTGCATATATTAACACATTCACTGTCCCAGTTACATGTGAACCTTAATATGTCTCTGTAATAGAGCCTTGCCGTGACCCCACATATATGGGACATGGCCAGTGAACATGCTAACATGCCGTTATGCCGCAAAGGACGAGGCGTGTCAGCTCCAAATCACGCAAAGGGTCCCCAAGGACCCGCAGATTAAACTAAGACAAAAAAAAAGCAGCTATGCCGCGCGACGAGAGCTGCGAAACTTGCGAAGCATAATTGTGCTTGACGGGCAGGTTCGACAATTATATAGATTTATTTGTCCATTCAGTCATTATTCATTCATTCATATTTATTCATTCATTCATTTATTCATTAATTCGATTTTTTTTCAAAATGGCGGAGGTAGAGAATATAATGGGGGTTGAAAATGTAAAAAAAAAACATATATTTGCCATTTCAAAAAATTTTCGCCGGTCTACAGCTCACAGAGGCATTAGTAATAATGTTGGTACAGTATAAAATAGTAGAAATTAAAAAGTGGCTATACTGTAGTGTCGTCCCTATCTAATCAATCTAAGAAAACGAGACGACACTAGAGTATTGCCACTTTTTAATTTCTACACTTTCTTGTCGGACTGTAAGTATTTGTACTTGAAAAACTAAAAGGAAGGTAAGTTGAAGATGTTTGAAAAAATCATTCGTATATAAACAGGAATAACCATTGTATGCATCGAAATCTCATCTAGCGTTTGCTACATATTTGACAAAGTGAGTTGTGTTAAGCACAACAATATATCTAGTCTAGTATTTATACGCAATCTGACCCAGACGTCACTCTGCCATGCCGAGCAAGCCAATATTCACCGAATGTAACCTATACAGCTACTAACCACTAAGTTCACAGATAGTATGTTTTAGTTGAATTCAGTTGGAGAAATTTTATTACAAGAGCCTCAAGTGTAAGTTTTCAATGCAAGAAAATGTCTCCATTGTGTTGACATCGTCATATGTTATCGACCATTTAGGAGTATATTTTTTTCGAGAGTACTTATATTACAATTTTGATGAAAATCTGATGACGTGATCCATGAACAGGGAACTCTTTGAATATTACAGGCACATCTATTGATGATTTCGTTGTTTTTTATATTATTAGACAATACAATAGAATATGATACGATACGATACAATGTGATACGATACGATACGATGTGATACGATACGATACGATACGATGTGATGCAATGCAATGCGATGCGATACGATACGATACGATACGATACAATACATATAGCAACTCTTTATTGCACACCAACAGTATAAAAGTTAGAATTGAAACTGAACTAATTCACTAAGCCCCGCCCCCCGTAACATACTGACTAGCGGATGCAGCCGCAAAAGGCTTCCGTCTCTCAAGGAAAGGGAAAAAAAATGAACTAATTCACTATCAATAATTTCATCTCTAACACACACAAACACCGCGACAGGAAAAACTAAACAAAATCTCGTAAAAACAAGTAAATTAAAAGCTTATATAAATAATTTTAGGGTGTTATACTTACTCATTTTATTATGGAAGTCTTAAGTTAATTAACTCCTCAACTTAATGCATCTAATAAGTTTCTTAGATTAAAACTTTATATCATGATAGCTACAACAATTAAGATCGTGATAATTAGTTACTTTGCTGCAAATTTTACTTTGGAGCGAATTCATATATATATATCAAACTTATTGAATTTTGTCTCGTTTTTAGCCACGACTTTTTATGATCCTGTACCAACTGCTAGTTTCTGTTTGGCCCTATGGTTGACTGGTAGAGAATGCCTTATGGCATTAAGTCCGCCATTTGTACTCTTACTTTTGTATTTTGTGCAATAAAGTTTAAATAAATAAATAAATAATTCAGTAATATTTTTTTTGTTCAGTAATTAACAGTACTACTTTTCTGGAATTATACAAGTCGAAAGTACAAATCATAAATGTCGTATAATTACAACAAAAATACCGGTCAAGTGCAAGCCAGACTCGCGCACCGAGGGTACCGTACAAGTAAATTATTTTTAGCTATCACGGTTCATGAGATACAGCCTATAAAGCCTGGTGACAGACGGACGGACAGAGGGGTCTTAGAAATAGATTAGATTAGATTAGATTAGATTATTAATTTCACGATAAAAATTACATTACAAATTTGCTTAATGTCAAAATTATACGAATTAATATCATGATCGTCAAAAATAAGGCAAGATTAATAATACGAGAAAATGTTTACAATGTCAAAATAAGTTTAAAATAAAAGGGAAAGTCAACAGGTAGATAAAATATAAATAAATGAATCTAGTATCTCCCAATAAGGATCGTCATCACAAACTTAACATAATAATGAAATCAAATTAATAAACACTAAGAATAAAATTAAAAATTAAACAAAAATAATTTACACAATGTCAAAATATAACAGATTTCCAATACAAAAATAAAGTAAAATAAAAACACAAGAAATATAAAATATAAAAATAACAATAAACAAAATGTCAGTTTACAGAATACAAGCATATTTTTATTATAGTTTGAGTTCCATGTACTATGTACCATGTAATAGGGTCCCGTTTTTACCTTTTGTGTACGGACCCCTGTAAAGGTAACCTTTTGTTTTAATCAAGGATTGACCACTTGGACTCCGTACGACGGCCAGCCGGCAGCGCAGATGGCGGGACAATCTAAATTTTTTTTAGACTGATCTAGCGAATGAGCGAATTGTCTTCTTTTCAGCTTAGACAAAATTGGGTTCGTATGTCCGGATCCAGTTTTTCGGATGTTCTCGCCTACAGGTCGCATTCCTTTACCGCTTGGAAATGTGAAATTCCAAATTCGAGAGGTCTTTATGATTGGCCGAATTAAAACATGGGGCAGACATGAGTAGAAATCTCAGCGAGATCGCATAAAGCACCCCTGTTACTGTAAAACGTATGCGTGTGAAAATGAGAGACGCGTCATATCAAATCAAACGTGGTCTAAAAATCACACAGACTGCCAATTACGACTTTTTCTTTTATCCGGTAGTTCTTGGGCTATAATAATGCGGCACAAGTGTGCCGTTGCTATACGCAGTTAATACCGAACGGTATCAATTAAAACTGTCTCGACTGATTTATTTTATTGGTTCGACAATTGATTACATTACGCCGAATTGACCGCAATGAATGGGAACTCAGGGCGCCGCAGTGCGATGAAAAAGATACTTAGTTTTGTTAAATAGACGCCTGTGATTTTGAAGGTGACAGGTTTACTAGAAAATATGTTAGAATCATGGTATAAGAACATAACGTTAGTTGATTAGTTGCCGCTTTATGGTAACAAAATAATGATAAGGAGAACAATGTGTGTCGCCAGTAGTACAAAAAATAATAATTATTATGTATTACGATTGTCATGTTCTTTGACCAAGTTTCATTTTGTCATAGACTCAATAGACTCATAATTATGGGAGATTCATACATGTATTCAGGGAATCGGGGGGTATTATAATACACCATTAAGAGGCCTTATTCCTTTTAAATTTTATTTTTTTCATATTATGACAAGTATATTGATAATTTTAACCAACTTTTTTAAGGGAATAATCCTTTTTCCGAGTTCTAGGTAGTAACATAGCTATTTCATGATTTCATTGCGTGCAGTCGAAAATAAGTAGGAAAAACTAATTTTCCGCGTGAATTTTGTCAATTTAGAGTAGTTTTTGAAACAAAAATTATCAATGAAAAATTAAAGCTATAGGTTTAAAATATATACTTATAAATCCCAATAGCCCTGTTCTAGGTAGTAACATCAATAATATGTTAAGAAACATGTTTGATCACAGAGAAAAATGTGTAAAAAATCAGCATTTTAAAAGGAATAAGGCCTCTTAACAACACAGAAACGGATTGACAGAACCAACCAACCAATCATAGCGTGATGACGTCAAGTCTCGCCTGTAATTCCGGAGTGGCATATGACATATCTTATTTTTTTATACCATGGTTAGAATGACCTAGTAGAGAACATCCAAGACCGTGACAAGCGAAGAAACGGCTGCTAAGCCTTCGTTAATTATCTCGTAGAAGTATTTAACGACATGCTTTAGATTTTAGAGACCTAGAGAGAGAGTATCTTAATGAGAAAGAATATCTTCTTTCTCTATTTTGATTGGCGTAAAATTCTAGATGGCGAGGCATATTATCGATAAAAAGAAAGTTGCTAATATCTCTTAATGAATTAGTTTATTACCGTTACGATATTGATGAATTGGGGATATCGTAATGCCTGCTAACCCACCGCCAAACAGCAATGTTCGCAATGTTGTGTTCCGGTGTGGGGGTAAGATAGCCGGTGAAATTACTAGCATAGAGGCATTCTATCTTCGTCCTCCGGGTAGGAAAGCACTTGTGACTCCTCTGGTGTTGCAGGTGTTTATGGGCGACGGTAATCGCTTTCCATCAGGCGATACGTTTGCTCATTTGCCCCCTATGACATAAAAAAAAAAAAAATTTAGGATCCTGGCTAAATACTACTGGCTAAATGGCTAAATAATACTGGCTGTTTTAAAACAACCTTTGAACTATTTGACGTATAATCGGTGAATCTCAAAATAATTACTGAATGTATAACAGTAATGCCATCTAGTTGAGCAATTATTTTAAACGTACAATTCGCTCGTAACTTAGTTCACAACATTACCGAGAGGTGGTGCTGTTTGCTTATCGAAGGCCATTTATATCCCGCTGTTGAGGTTTTTGTTTGAAACATGAGTGATATAAATATATTACAAAATGGTAAGTTTAATATTTTATCAATATTGTAAATGTTTGGTTATTTTTAAAAATATGTCCAGCTATAGGTACCGATATATTAATGTTTTACTATATATGCCTATACGTATTTTACATAGAAAATATATATTAATATGTCTAAACTATTAAATATATATTTAATATATTTTAATTTGACTATACGTGTTGTAAAATAAATCGGGTCTTCTCTGTCGCTTTGTTTATCTATTTATTCGATCTGCCATCAAGCAAAACTCAAAAACTACTTAACTGATTCAGATGCAGTTTAGCGTGCAGCTTGATTCTTCGAGTGATTTAGTGAAGGTTTAATGCGTCTAGCGTTCGCATATTAATTAGCACAAATAAGGCCTATTTGCTTATAATGTATGACCTTGACGAATTGGATATTGCTAATGAATGTCAATGCATTTGGGTGGCAATGACAGCTGAGTAGGTACGATAATTTAGTGCATGACAAGCAATCAATTTATCGCTATTAAATGGCGATCAACCCGTGGATTAGGTATATTGCTACTGTGTGTTTATGTTTACTGATTCTGAGAATAATATGACATAGGTAATTCTTTGAAATAGGACATATTTCTGATCAGTTTTCCGCTACAGGCGCCTCTACCATGAAAAAACTAAGGACTAAAGAATTTAAGTTTATATATAAGTATCGAGTTAAATTATATACATTAATATATTACATAGCGTTCGACAATAATGAAGGGTTCCAAAATTTTCCGACTATAGTGTAAGTAACTATTACCATTATTCAGACGGACCAATTACTCTTGCAAAGTTATATCTTACATCTACGGTAACAACATGTCCGATTCTCATCATGAAGTCTTTCTTCAGAATCATGAGTCTTTGTTTTACCAAGTACAATTTAATATTGGTAGTCCCAAATCAGTATAGCGCGATTCAATCAATCACCCAACACGCCTTGTTATTCACGCCTATTCCGAATCTGCACTGTCACTGACGCAGGCTAATTTAATGTCTTAAGTCTTTACCAGTTTGCATTCACATGACTAGTAACGCACATTTTCTGAAACTGCACTGTCACTGGCGCAAGCTAATTTAGTGTAGTGTTATAGTGCACTTATACGTCATCGTCGAGTTGAAGACCCGACCACCTGTGGTCATCAATTATAATTTCGTCGGAGGGGTGCTGACTTGCATCATTTGTGGCCGTACATTTGCAGCAAAAATTGGCTATGTCAGTCACCTGAGAGCACACGAACGACGCTCTGACTAGCTAATATGGACATATTAGCTAGTCAGAGCGTCGTGGCCGAAATCGGCTAGGATTGGATGACGATACGTCATCGTATGTCTTTACTCTTTACCAGTTTGACTTCACAGCACTGACGTGCATATTCCAAAACTGCACTGTCACTGACGCAGGCTAATCTAGTTCTGTGATAGATTGCGCTTTTACGTCATCGAATGTCTTTAGTTTTTATCGGTTTGATTTCACATGACTAGTAACGCACATTTTTTGAAACTGCACCGTCACTGACGCAGGCTAATTTAGTTTAGTGTTTAGTGATAGAGTTGTGCGCTCATACGTCATCTAATGTATTATGTGTCTAGTCCTTACCAGTTTAACTTCACACGCGTCTAAGTACTGTGAACGAAAGCGCACAATCACAGACTAAAACATTACAGTAGTTTCTCCACATTGATTTTCGCAATAGCCGACTGAGAAGACATGGTCATATGTGATGCCATAGGGCGAGGCAACGCAACCGAATAAGGCGTGCGATACTGCGAGTGGCCATGAACGCCCGACGAATTTGGACAAACAAATGCGAAAGGCACAGCCAATGATCACGATCCGCGTCGGTGCGTAGCATCTAAAGCACGCATTTATTTTTATTATTGAGTTAGTTTGCTAATTAATTATTAGTAGTTTACGTCAAGCAATTTATACCTAACTAGCGACCCGCCCCGGCTCGCACGGGTGCAATGCTGATAAATTATGCATGTATTATACATATAAACCTTCCTCTTGAATCACTCTATCTATTAAAAAAAAACGCATCAAAGTCCGTTGCGTAGTTTTAAAGATTTAAGCATACAAAGGGACATAGGGACAGAGAAAGCGACTTTGTTTTATACTATGTAGTGATGATAACCCCTTCCATTACATTCAAATCTATTAACGCCACCTCGATATTGTTTTTGAAAACGTATTCACAGAACCTAAATCACGCTTCACCTGATCGATGCATGTGTCCAAAATTATTGGCGTAGAGATTCATCACTTCGCGGAGTTAATAGTGCATTGGCTACTATTTATTTACCCTAACAAATCGACTGTTTATCCCCGTAAACTTGGGGTTCAATTCGATGTTTCTAATTACTCATGTTTGAAATATGTCTGCTTTAGTGATGATTTATCCCTGTAACATTTTAATGCAACAGTTACTCTATCTATTACCTCTTTACAGTCTATTTTCTCCCCTATCCGCTCTTCTTCCGCTTTTTCTAAATTAAACTAATTCTTAATCCGCTGAACTGATTTAGGTGAAACTTGGCAAAACCTTGTTTATATAATATTATAAATAACAGCCTATCAATATCACTGTATGCAGATATCACCATATTATAACATAATAATTATTTTTATTTTTATTGTAATACAAAGTTAACTTTAAAACTTGAATCTTTAATACGTCTGTTTAATTTTGGGCAATTGTTTCAAACCCCTTATTAAACAACTGATGTGAGGATGTTAAATGTACTCGCGTGTTAACACGAAGCCAGTGTTAAGCGTTTTGTAACTATAAACCTAAAAAAAGTATACGTAAAAAACCCTGCTTAATTTTTGGAAATTGTTCCACACCCTTTTGTTAACCGAGATAAGTTTTTAATAGTCACTTATTTTTTAAAGTGGCTTACTTTTTAGAATGCAGTAAGTTATGGACATTCAGTTTTCATTCAACTATTCTCAAAATTAAAACTAAGAATTCCAAGTGTTGTTGTTTGAGTTTTTGTTAACTGTGTAGTTTTATTTGAAAGAACAATTAGATTAATGTATACTATGAATTAAATCGATCGAAAGAGCTCGTGATTCTGAGTAGAAAATGGGGGGGGGGCTTTCGAAAAAATGACCCACCTACGAAAAATAGGTTTAAAATGGATTATTAAAGGTGTGTAAATAGGTAGGCGCCGGTCACGGCCCTTGCTTAGTTAAATGTTTTCAGGATATTCGCGCCTGAAGAGGGTCGCGGGTGGCCAACCCGAATAGAATTATGGCGATTGTCATGATATATGGGGGCGCATTATTTTCTTATCTTTTCTCTTTCTCTCTCCACCGCCCATACTTCATTCTCGCTCGTATTATAACCGTTTTACTTTTCATATCTCGTAATAGACGCGGGGTCTGAATGGTGTTAGTATTACGTAAATTTCTGGTAATATGTTATAGTCGCGGCCCCTCAACGCTCTTAGGCTTTCTTGATGATTTCATTTTGTTGGGGAACGATATAAAGTATTTCGCGTTTGATGTGTTTGAACGCACTTTTGGCGGAAATTGTTTCTTCAAATTTGGATGTTTAGGTTTTAATAGAACATTGATCAAATGAGTGTCAAATGATCACGAATTACTCTAACTTAAATAATTATGTTTTAGCTTATTGATTTTCTTTAGCTATATTATCTTATCATGCTGCTTGCAACTTGTCTTTGTCGTCAACTGACGTTCGGGCGGACATCACGTTTTATGACCTTTTACATTTCGCATAATAACTATAACCATATATAACGTTTCATATAAGGCGTTTTTTTTTATTCCTTCCAATCTGTAAAGTTGTAAATTGTCAGATGAGTTAGTAGGTTGGGGTAGGTTTGGTTAGAAACTGCAATAGTTTCAGAAAACGTGTTATATTAAACATTACATTAGGTCAATTATTTCGGACTCGTTTGTGCTGCCATTGCTCTCCTAAACCTATTAAATAAACTTTTGATAAAATCTAAGGTTTTCATCAGCTTGGCACTCATTTTCCCTTGAGTTTAAGTCCCCTTGACTCTCCCTTAAGTAGGTACTTTATTGGCTTCATTACTAAATCATCCATGTAAACAGAATAATATCTGATATTCGTATTCAATGATACGGTGGCAATAATTTAAAATTTTGATCGGCCAGACTGCATTCGCTTTACGTATTTGTCGCGTACTGACAGACAGCGGCAAGAACTGCATTATCATCGATTTTAAATCAGGACTAACTGTAAAAGTCAGGGGTAAACCATTTGACCTTGCACACTCTGGGATCCGTGTCGTTTTTGTTTACCAACGGATCATAATGCGGGTGCCGCGACGTTTGCGACCCCTGGCAACCACAAAAGGTAGCGCTATCTCTCTCGAACACAAACAAGCCAGTTCGAGACAGCACTATTTAAATCCTAAAGCCAATTGACGTCAATCGTTTTGAAATTGTAATATACCGAATAAAGATGAGCGATCGTTCAGGAAAAATAATCGAAAGATTCTTAAATAAATATTTCAGCGCGCGGAGTAAGAATATCAGATTACTATGATGCTTATTCCGCCTTAGCCATGAGAAGGATAGATTATTTATAAATACATTTATTGAATAATCAATTACATTCTCGGTTTAGTGCTTATAATATTGCAATTATCTGATTACTTATAATTGAACGCCTTGTATATAGATTAAAAATCAATTTAGTAATACAATACATATTATTATATTAACTTGTTGAAAAGATCAGTGACTTTTAATAACAAACGATAAACAATAGATTTAGATTTAGATTTATTTATTTCATAATAACAAATTACATTATACATTATCCTAAGTTAATTTACATGAATCCTGATATCATGATCGTCAATAGCAACTTAAAATTAGATAATAATCATTCAATTAAGTCAAATACACCATCATAATATTCCTACAACAATAATAATAGAATCATAAAATGCAATGTCAGATAAAACAGAAATATATGTATGAGAAAAAAACTAGCTTACACAACTTATAAATAGATATACATATCTCCCATGGGATCGTTAGAAAAAACATTATATAACTAAATAAACAAAATGACATTTTATAATTTCATGTCCATGTACTCACTAACAGAATAAAAGGGATTTTCAATAAAAAGTTCCTCAATTTTCGTCGAAATATTTCGTCAGATGGTTCAGGATTTGAGAATTGGGATAAGTTTATTTAAATAGCATCAACCGTATTGATTTAATGTACATATAATTAATAAATATTCACACTTTCAACAAACATAGAACAAGTAACAATGGAGTGGCGTCATTAGACACCTAGCGTGGTAAATTCGTGAATGTCATGTGAATGTCAGGTGTTTGTTGCCCGACCGAAGGAGAGGGCCATAAATGGTTAAGGCTCACGAGCGTTTCGAACGCTCCGAGTCTTACTTATGTTATGTTTTCACGAATATATAACATTATTTTTGCAAAAAAAAAGCGTTATCTGGCGAGCTCATAACAGAGCGCTTTTTGCGAATTGTGATGGACTCCAAAAATTAGATGACATTCGTCTAAATTACGTAACACAAAAGAACGAGCAGTTGAAATGCTCCTGAGTTTAACCGAAATATGCGATCTCGGGCTTTACGAATTACCGCTCGTGATTTGTCTAATGTTGCCTTGGCCAGGATGTAAGATTTTCTCCCCACAAAGATATTGTTGGTAAAGCTGGAGCAAAGGCTTACTTTTTCTTCTTGAGCAGTAGATTAGTCTGGATAAATGCTTTAGAATAGGTAAGCCGGTGGCAATCAATTCTTAAGACGCCGCGCCACTGCTAGCTTAGGTAATATAAAATAACCCATAGTACAAGCTTTGCTTAGTTTGGGACTAGGTCGATTTGTGTATGATTGTCCCATAATATTTATTTAAGTAACTGACTGCGGACATACATCGATTAGCATTGCGAATATTTAAGAAAGTTCAATATTTAAATTCTCAGGGCTCAAATTTACGAAACTCGTTACTTATTACGCATGTCAAGGGTTCGAAATTAAAAGGTATACTAAAGTATATTTAGGCATTAATAACTAATAGGGCATAGTTAAATTTGACCTAAATCACTAAATCTTATATACCTAATCTAAGAAACGTTCACCAAATAAGGGTAATTACAAGTTTTTTGTTTTTTGTGACGACGCGGTTGGCGCAGTTTGCAGACACCTGCCTACTGAGCCGGCGGTCCCGGGTTTGAATCCCGGCCAGGGCAAATATTTGTGTGATGAAGTCGAATGTTTGTTCTTGAGTCATGGATGTTATCTATATAAACATGTATTTATAATTATGTATGTCGTCGTCTAGTACCCATAGTACAAGCTTTGCTTAGTTTGGGACTAGGTCGATTTTGTGTATGATTGTCCCATAATATTTATTTATTTATTTATGAAGAACAAAAAAAAAGCAAAAAGCTTGCAATGTATACTATAGGTAACTATGTTTGTTCGGATGGAATTTTGCAGCTCAATTTTGAAGTCAGTATTTTAATTTCTTTAGTATTATATGTTGCATTATCTATTTTGAAGTAGATTTTATTATCTTCATCCGTATGAGCTGAAATTGTGCATACCTACTCAACTTTGATGACAATACAATAATTATGGTACCATGGGACTGGTCTGATGATGGAATCAGAAGGTGGCCATAGGAACTCTGTAATGGACTACAGCAAATCTACCGAGTTTGGGCTCGTAAAGCAAAGAAATAAGCGTAATTATTAGAGATTTTCGAACGCCTTTCTTTGGTGTAAAAATGTTGGTTTAAGAGTTTAATCACAGTTATTTGTGATATTTAGTACGAATTCCGTAATTCTATGAAATAGCTTGAAATTCTTTTAAAATCTATAGTCTGACAAACATGCGTCCAGAAAATTTAGGTAGAAATAATAAAATAACAATATTTTACAATAACAATTACTTTTAAATATTGAACGATATTATATCGAAAATCCACCATAAAGGTAAGTATTAAATAACCGCTAGCCAAGGGAGGACGTCTAGAGATTGTGCCGTCAAGTGATCAAAGCTTAATTGCATTGACCGCGCTTCGGCAGCGGATGTCCGTCGATGTCGGACAAAGAAAATGGATTAAAATAAAAATAGTGGATGCTTTTAAAACTGTTACCGGTGCCGGCCGTTGCTTGGAGCTTGGGTTAGGCGCTGTGGCATGTTCTAGAATTTTAGTTGTATTTTTGAAGTATTTCAAATTAAGTACCTAGGTTAAGGAAAATAGATATCTGGATGAAATACTGACAGAAGTTAAAATTCTATTATAATTAGCTATGCCTTACTTTTTTGTACGTATAAAGCGGTTTGAAGGATAAAATGTCACGCTTTACGCTGTCTTTAATGATGGTGATGATAGTATAGTTGCACACGATGAAGCATGATTTTCTTCTCTTTCCCACAAGCGCAACCTGAGACACCAGCGTGTAGCTCATCTGTTATAATGAAATTAAAAGGCCAATAATGATTAAGCGGTTTACACTCACATGAAATTGTCAGGAACAGCCTGATGTGTTTCAAACTCGTATGGAGCTCTTCATCAGGGACTGCTACCCGTTCAACCTCGCGATAACTTTGCCACTTTTTTTTATCCCGTTGTCCAATACCATCCCACGTAATACAAATCTACCATTCACCATCCCGTCCCGATAATAGTCTTATTTTCCAAACCTTCAGTATAGACAGAAAGGGTATATTCCCGCGAAAACCCGGGAGCAAAACGTAGTAATTAATATTATTGTATCTCACATCGCGACGCGTGTTATCGCTCGGGAAACAACCGCCCGCCTGTACCCCACTAGAAGCCACAACAGAAAATAAAATTGATATCACCCGCCTCGGGCGACTGGAGAAAAAGGATTTCGAAATAAATGACTTTTTAAATTTCATCGTTGCACACAGTTTCTCTATCAACTGTCGAGGTTCGCTCTACGTAACTGGATTTTGCGACGGGCATTTATTGTGGGCGACGTACAGGGCCGCGACTTTTATAGCGTGGACATTGATAAATAAGAAATACAGGGACCATTGTGCTGGTTTGACGTCTATTGCCGATCACTAAGTATCTTTCTTTTAAATCCTTGTGATTTACTATTTTTAACATTAAGAATTTCAAGTTAGACCTTCGGCTTTGATTTTATTTTTAAAAGTTTATTTATTTGTTTCAGGTAATTAAAATGAAAACGATCAGCAGCGGCGGTCATAGACCCGAAACATGGCGAAACTATAAAGTTTCCCTATTAATCAAGAACCCTAAATATGACTTAGGTATAGTATAATCTTCGATGTCATATACTAGTAGGTACATATGCAAATGCGCTTTATTAACTATAATTAAGTGTAGACGCGCAAGTACCTTTAACTATTGCGACAAAAGCTACATGTATAAAGTCATTCTAGACTTAAAAATTCTGCTTCGAACGTCTCTTAAAATTATGCACCACAAAAATCAGCTCAGCATCAAGTCAAAACCCGTTAGTTTTGAGTTCTTTAGCTACAACAGTGTAGTTTTTGTCGTCTCCTGCATTGTATGCAACGAGCGCCATAAACAAATTGCCGTCCGTGCATCTCATTAGCGTCAGTCCCCGTGTTCTTGTCGTTGGCGACGTCTATGCCTATATTCGATTACATTTTGTGACACATCAGCCTTAGGAAAATATCAAGACTAATAGGTAAACTGAGATTTATTTTTGTTGGCTTTTATACTATTGAAAGGTTCTTCTTGTAATAATAGATATCGATATGTCGTACCGCATTTCGTTAAAGTAAGCAAACGTCAATACTAAATAAGAAAACGTTATTATTGCGTTATAGGCAGCTAAGTCTTTTTCTACTTTTAATCCTGGAGTTAACCACATTCACATGCACACACATTGGTAGAATTGGCGAAGTTTACCCATAACCACATTAGGACAACATTTTAGCAGACGTATGCAAAACACTACGTGTGTTTTCAATTTGTATGATATCAAAACTGAGAACAAAATAGGAATAGTATCATAACACTATTTACTCCTTAACAAATGTTAAGCAATTGATCAAATTGGCCAGCTATCTGGGCGCGTAGACAGATCTGGACCCCAGACAATTGTTTACATTCTGGTATGCGAACGATGATATGAATCGCTCAAATCTGTATTGTGCCGGCAAACTATCGGTCACTTGTACGGCAGCGGAGCAAAATGGACCGTATTTGACTAAGATTTATCCGTTTGTGTCCTTTGATGTCAATTGGTTAGTTAGTGCCAGGACTTGTGTACTCGTATGTTTGTGAATACGGAATGAAACAAAAGGAATCATTGTGAAAGAGCAAGAATACCAAGGACGTCAACATATTTTTTAACTGATGTTTCATTCACAAAGAACCGCGGCATCCACTTAGATCACCTAAATGGATTACCCAGGTGATCCAATTGGACAATATGGCTACATTCCCTACAATATCTATAATCAAAAACTGATTCTTCGAGTGATTAGGTATAGTGGATAGAGGCATGTATAATTGTATATCTGCCTGCAGAAATCATCCAGGGGATCGTAGCCATATTGTGGATACGGTGGGTCAAATTTGTGAATGAAACAGTTGTCAATGATCTCTAAAGATTACCATTATAAGATCGTGCTGAACATAACGTCCAATCCAATATAACCACCAATTACTCGTAGATGACTTTTGTGGAATTTATGTAAGTGGAAGAAATCCCGTATAAAATCAATCAAGAACTATTGTTAGAAATCACGATAGGAAGAAATTCCAGTTAAACTCGCGTCAAAATCAGTGATTGCACGTGTTCCTTACACCACGACGCTGTGTTAGAGCTGAATCCCAAGTAAATACAGCCCTTGTGAACGTAGTTTGCATCGTAAATTGAAGCCTTTTAAACTCAAACGCATAGGTAGCTTGTTAGTCGGGAGCCAGGAATTTCTTCGACAGGTTTCACACTGGGTGAGAATTCAAACGCAATAGCTTACTCGTATGTATGAACCGGTATTTTCATGAAACCATTCACATTAACGCTGAACTTTTGAAAATACGTTGTGAAGTTGTAATTAATTGTGTAGGTACCTAGGTACTTAGTTTTATATTGCTTACATCAGTTCTTTAAAATATAGGTGGTTATAATTAAATAGGCGCGTCTTATAAAAAAAGTTAAGTTACGTTTATTTCATGCTATTCTGCACATCACAACTAATATAGCAGAAATTTTGCGCCAAATCTAGTAGTATTTCACATTCAAACTATATGGTTACAGCTGTAAGAACGTGTAACGGCCACTGATCTTCGCTGTCGCCATTATTTACATAAGTCACGTACATCTGTCATTACGAGCAGAGATCCCCGGAATTATTCTGTGCCCCACAAGTTTGTAAACAAGTCGGATTGCGGATTAATCTGCAATCTAAATAAACCTAGACCTTTTCATTTCAATGTTAATCACTTTTAGCATTAAAATATTCAGATTTTAAAGTGCTCGGCTGAACGTTACGGATAGGCCAGTAAATACACATTTAGAATTAACGCGTAAAAGATAAAATAACGCGATTAAAGAAATTATATTAAATTGCGAATAGCACACTACCGTCGCTATTTTGATGCCGCATTTACGCATTCGTGCATAACGAGGAGGCGAATGCGAATATGAGGGCACGACTATTGTATCACCGTTCGCCTCGGCATTCGCGCACTATATCGCTTTACACGAATGGCGAGGCGAGCGACGAGGCAAACTTCGAGGCGAATAGCGGGTACCTTGGCGAGACGAATGTGTAAATACCGCTTCAGAATAGCGACGCAGCAATGGACCGCTGTGTCACGCCGTTCAAGATCATGGCCTCTAGTGGGATTGCGGAGGTATGTATTCTGAATGTCAATTAGTTGAATTCGTACTTGCTCGCTGCCACTAATTCAGGGATGGACAGCTTTTATTGTATTCAAATGGGAATACGAAATTTAAGGCACATTTGAATATCCGATCCTGAAAATGTAATAGGAGTTATGGCAAAGAGTACAGAATGAATAGAGTGACACAGTAGTAGTAAGCCTTGGTGCATTTAAGTAAGATAGCTAAATCGACTATGTATATGGCGTTGCTTTCGTATTTATAATGAATTATGCAGAAGGTGCCAGTGACTTCTTGTGGGACAGGAATAAGTAATTGCCTTCTTTTTCTAATATACCTACGAAAATCGGGCAGAAAGTATCGTAGTTAGTCATTATTTCAGTAAGGTTTACTGCACTTAATCATAATTAATGCTAAAAGTTGACATAATATTCGTAAGTGAGCAAGGAGAGACCATTTACTTTTTTTTTGCAATAACACATGAGATGCACCGTCATATAATCGTCATATGAGTCTAGAGGGCACCTTCTAGTAACTCATATGACGTTACTTCCTCGACGCAAAGCTTTTTTTGCCGTAGTCGGGAAAAATAAACTGATCCAATCCTTATCTTTAGATGTCCCCGTACTAAAATTGGTTAAAATCCGTCCAACTGTTTCGTCGTGGCGACTGTTAAGATTTTTACTGAAATAATGACCCCTTTTCCATAGAAGAATGATTTTAAATCCAATTTTAGATATCCAATTTTTATAATAGTATAGATGTGTTTCGAACATTCCAGATCCCAAAAGTATTACTTGCAAGTATTTTGGTATCGGCTTGTGACGTCAATCGCACTCGCAAACTGCAGCTTTGTAGTCAACCCGGCAACAACTGAGTTAACTGGCCGGTGAAATTTCCTATTCTAACGACTGGCGGTTTTTCCAATTTCTGTTGTCAAAAAAAAAATACGGGAAGGTCAGCTGGAACAATGGCATAATAGGTACCTATATTCTTAACTGTGAGTGTATCGTTAGATTACAGGTATTTTGATCAGCGAAATACAAAAATATATGTGTGCAGCTGCATGAATGTTAAGTAATTATTTAGTAAGCACAGTTTTCAATGCTGACGAAATAATTATTTTGATGAAAAACTACTTCATTATCGTATCGTTTGGCCATAAAATCAGAATGATAATCACTCATATACTACTAGGCCTCATAATACATACATAAAGACCGCGGGTCGATAGCAGGCCACCGATCTTTATCTCCATATGCATGTGATGTGTGCGTAATGAAGCGCATGGTCCCGGGGTCGGGGCGGCGAACAGTTCGCAGGAAGGAGCCAGTGATGCGCTCACGGCGCGTCAGGAATCAATTAGGCTAGAGACTACCAAGCATGCATTATTGACATCGTTGCCGATCTGCGTTAGGCATAATACAAATTTATTCCAATCATTCTTAAGACGGTGTTAAAGGATGCTAACTTACGAGTCCCTGGAGTTTAATGTGCCCAAAGACTATGACAACAGCCAACAGCTTACTAAGGCTTCACAATAATGTCTGAGCTTTGATGTTCACACACGGCTGTCTTGGCGCAGTAAGGAGCCAGTGATGCGCTCACGGCGCGTCAGGAATCAATTAGGCCGGAGACTACCAAGCATCCATTATTGACATCGCTGCCGATCTGCGTTGGGTATAATACAAATTTATTCCAATTAATTAATTGTTTTAAGACGGTTTTAAAGGATGCTAACACCTGGAGTTGCAAGTGCCCAAAGACTAAGGGAACAACTTACTAGCGCTTTACAATAATGTCTTAGCCGAGGGTCGAGAAGAGTTGATCTTCACGCACGGACCTCTTGGCGCAGCAAGGAGCTAGTGATGAGCTTAGGGGGCGTCAGGAATCCAATAGGCCAGAGACAGAGGTGCATGCATTATTAACGCCAATGCCGATCCGCGTTGAGCATAATACTAAGTTATTCTAATCGACTGTAATTCTGTTAAGAGGATTTTGACGAGCTATCAACACGCATAGGAGTCTCCTGGAGTTGCTAGCGTCCGAAGGCTATGGCAATCGCTTATTGCTCTTTACAATAATGCTAAAAGCGTGGCAGATTAATCTAAGTCGGGATTTATTGAATTTAATCTTGAATTATTTTGATCAAAATAATGCAAGACAGAAAAGTAATTTGCCAAATTCCACAAGACGAAGTAACAAAAATTGTCTATACCTAAAGTTAATTGCGTGTCAATGTTTCCTTCACCGCTAAACGGGAAAACATCAAAGAATATTTTACTTTTCTTCTCAAATACATAAATAATCTTAACATCGACGACGCTCGAGTCAGTACAAATTTAATATCATGGCTCCTATACGATAAGAGGTGGTCTTCTCGCACTGGTCTCTTGGCACCGCCTACCGCAGCACTGTAAGGCTTACAATCCCTGTTTTTTTTGTATGTGGAATCCCAGGATCGATATGGTATGAGCATACAAAAAATCCCGAGATTGGAAGCCCTACGCAGCAGTAACCAGTGATGCGCTCACGGTGCGTCAGGAATCAATAAAGCCGGAGACCACCAAGCATGCAAATCTCTGTCACTCATCCGCTATGAGTGTTTTGATACTTGTTCGCACTTGTATTGCGGCAAAACTTGTACGGTCAGCATCAAAAGTAGCTGATAATTTTACTACTGGTTTATGCCAAAGGACATGGTCAGGAGGACAGCGTAGACGATAGTTAGCTCCTTTTAACTAAGGTAACCATTTGTTTATTTTTAAAAAGTAACCAAACTGCATTCTAGTATTTTCGGAAATTCGCTTGTCTCATCCCGGAAACAAACCGCTTAAATAAAAAAATAAATAAATAAATAAACACTTGCCATTTTATTCTACTAGTCGAAGGATACAACCCTAATAAACAACAACAACAACAACAATTCTTTATTGCACACCAACAAGGCAAATATTACAATCGAAACCTTAATTTACAAATGGTAGACAATAGGCGGTCTTATCGCTAATGAGCCATCTCTTCCAGACAACCTTTGGGTAGAGGATTAAGCAAAAATAAACAATAAAAGAGTAGGAAATAACATAGTGTTAGAAATAAACAATATTGGTGAAATCTAACATTAGTTTTATTTTATCAACGAAGGACACGTAGGTAAATATGAAGGATTACTTGCTTCTATTTAGAAAATCTTTGAATGCAGTTTTTTTTTTTTATAAAAGACAACTTAATGATTGAAGGCAGTTTTCCAGGGCCCATAATATTTTTCCACATTGTATAATATCAATGCAAACTGAACTAGGCTCAGGAATCACTGGTAAGTTGTCGAACATAGTCGTATGGCTATCCAACTATCCACACGTCAGCGAGAGATGGCTTGATAACACCCGCGTCAAAATAGACGCAGCATTATCATATTCAGCCAACTCCGTGACAGGATAATATCCCGAGCGAATGGAATTTCCGACTAATCGAGCGCTATTGTTCCACTAATCGCTGCAAAATTGTTAAAGAAAACGCTTAGTTACGTTTTAAGCTTCAAGGCATCCAATACTGAATATGGTCGCCTAAATACACGTAGATGCATACTTCTTGTACTTACTTCTACTTCTACAACCAGGGCTATTTCACCAAATTGACCTTTGTCAATGACATGTCTGTTGAGAATTCGACAAATGTCGATTGACAATTACTTATGTTGTGAAACATGATTCAATTTACAAGTTGACATAATTTGTGGATTTGTCTGTAAATATTGACATGGGATTAAAGCCGTGTCTGGCTTGCATTTACAATAAAATTGTAATGCTTTGGTAAGCATAACTTGTATTTTTTAAGATGACTGTAAAAGTAGTGATATAATATTACGAATAAAAAAACGATATTGCAAAAAAATTTATCTGTGCCAGTAAAATAGGCGTAGAATGTAAAATAAATATATATTTTTAAATTTTCATGACCAAAATACGCGGACAAAGTTGCGGGCATCTTCGGGTTTAACTTATAAATAAACAATAATTAGCGTGCGACAGTATTGAAGCGGTGTGATCAAGCTTTTATTATTTGTATTTCTTTGCCAAATTGTAACAATAATACGAGACTACGATATCCCTAATTTAACAATAAGTCTCTCCACTTTATCACGACCATACACATGTCCATTTTCGTCGTTAGAGTTGCACCAACTGATACTAAAATAAATAATAGTAAATAAAAAATATCTGACAACATCACACAAATCAACATACGTCGCTAAAGTATATAGTAGTAAAATCATTAAAAGATTTCATTTCTAGCATTAAATAACCCCAAATACCGCTAAGTACTTGATTCCATTTAAAATAATTACAACTACGAAGAAATTCCTAGTAGTCTCCCAACATAGTCCGACCACAAACCAGAAGTTGTCGGGCTCGCAACTGGCCCGGACCCTTATTATATTAACTTTGCGGATCAGCTTAAGATGCCCAAGGGAATTAACGAATTATAAATCGATGCCGTGTACCAATATTGAAGTGCTGCGATTAAGGATTTAATTCTAGGTGCTTTTCATTAATAATTTTGTAAAGATTAATGAAACAAATGAAAAATTGGGCAAGTGCGAGTCTGACTCGCGCATGAAGGGTTCCGTACCATAATCTATAACAAGTTTGTTGTATGGGAGCCCCTCTTAAATATTTATTTTATTTTATTTTTAGTATTTGTTGTTATAGCGGCAATAGAAATACATCATCTGTGAAAATTTCAACTGTCTAGCTATCACCGTCCTTGAGATACAGCCTGGTGACTGACGGACGGACGGACGGACGGACAGCGAAGTCTCAGTAATAGGGTCCCGTTTTTACGGAACCCTAAAAAAATAACAAATCAATTTCTGCCTACTGTGCCCGGCCAGGGCAAATATTTGTGTGATGAACTCGAATATTATTTGTTCCTGGGTCATGGTTGTCAATGTTATCTATATGACGCATTTATTTATTCATAAGTGTTATTTAAAGCAATAACTGTAACTCGACAACACCATATTAATCTATCCTCGCTTAGCCCGTCAGTGGCAACGCTCACGTCATAATTTAATTATTGGCTACTCGCTTTATCCCTGTGTCCACGATCTATGTAAACTGGGAAATGTTTTATGAATAACTCAATCGTCATAAAATTGTTAAATTATTTTAATCGTAAAAATTTGTTTCATATTCATCTGAATATGAAATCAAAATATTTATCGGTGACTAAGCGGAAATTACTGTGACAAGTTATTTATTAACTTTTTTTCTATGTGTGCATAAATATGTACGCATTGTTTACTTATTTTTTGCGTCCACTTTATTTATTTGAAATATTAAAGTCGAGCATTAACATAATAGGCAACCGGAATTTAAAAAAAAGTTTTTAGTTCTCAGGTACCTACATTATAAAAATATAATTAACACGTTTTTTTTTTCAGTATTATTACACAAATGACGATGATACAGATCTTTGCAGTTTCGCGTGACGTCATTTGTGGGTAACATTTTTACTTAGAAGTGACGTCACGAACCAATAGGTCTCCAATATTTTTGAATATTCTAAGTGGCGGACTATGTTAATAGAATAATGTCTTTTAACCCACGCCGCACCTTTCATAGTTATAGGATATTTTTTTTTATCTTAGGACTATAAATTAAAACAGGGGGTGAAAAAATATAAACTGAAACGTAGAATGTTGCGTCTTACGTAAATAAATAAATATATCATAGAAGTAGTATGTTTAATTGTATCGTTAAAAATAAAGTAAAAACGCTCAACAGACTCATTAATAAATATGCGCTAGAAATTAACGACGTATACAATTTTATGAAAACAAGGTTATTTATTGATGCTGCTCCACAATTTTCCTTTCCCATGCACACCGCGTGTGAAACATAAATGCCAACTAGTTTTGATGAATTCCATTGCACAATATTCAAATTCGCGTTTTCATTAGGCAATTGTTTATGAGATGAATAAGCTGCTAAATTGTGTGACCGTCAGCGTGTCCGTTTTTATTACTGACAAGTTGCAATGTTAATTTGTACGCATTTGAATAATAGGCGTTTGTTACCATGGTGCGATATTTTTAATTTATACTCATTATTTATAATACGTTACGCGGCCAGTTTTATGACTTTGTTTACAATCTGATTGCTCTAAATACTCAACTAAGAAACTTTTAATACTTTCGCAACCAATTATTTCGTATCGCTCGGCTCGTAGTCGATAACATCGGAAAATGCGTAGCACAAACTAATCTTATGCTCATACTATGAGTTTAATAATAATTTACTGTAACAAAACGGGAGTATCGCGTTAAAAAGGTGTTTATTTAATTACTTCGACGTTTTGTACATGATGTTACGACCATGGTCTCGAAAGGAAGAAGAAAAGGGAAGGGGGGATTTTTTTTTCTGTACGGGATTAAGTCGCGTTTTATTATAATAAAGAGTGTATCCGTTGTTGAAAGTGTGAAGTAAAATATAACTTTAATGCTGTTTAACTAATTCTTCCTGCAATTTTGAATTTAAGAGTCCTTTAACCAAAAAGTACCTACGGCCATTAAAAAAAAGCAATACGAAGCGTGTTAAGTACGATCTTGCTTATTTTTACGTTAAAAGCAGAATTAGTCAACCGTCTAGATATCGCGGGTGTGATAAAAAAATAGCCTTTATTTTCAGACATAACTACACATCACAATTCCACTATTTTCCATCTTTTAAATTTTATTCTGTGTTTGCACATCGGCAAAGGCCTCCTCCAGTCTCCTCCACTCGTTGCGATCTTGTGCAACTCTGCTCCATATGTCTAGTCCCGGTGACTAGTCTAGTGTCATCGTCCCATCTTTTTTGTGGCCTGCTTCTGCTTCTTTTGTCGTCCCTGGGGTACCACTGTGTGACCCTTGAACGGTCACAAGGATGTGAGTTAAATTACCTAAATATTCTGTTCTAAGTACCTAACTAAATGAAAATCGACCGACTGAATATAACAAAAAGGTGACAAAACGCCGCATGTACAAATTCGTGCAACAAGACTACATAATACAAGCTTTGTAAGTTTTAGAAGCCCGAATATTGTTGTTAATATACCTATAAACGGTTTTTCATAAGGAGTCAAAATCTGACAATGTCACTTTAGGGACAGGCTTTGAAGTTGTTAAGCTCAGGTAGTATGATGATAATTCTACTAATAACGTCTTTAAACTCATAAGTACCTATTATGCTATAAGTACATATATTATACAAGGAACAAATGAGCGCGCCGAAATTTTTGCGTACCTAACAATTTACCTACAGGCACAAAAATAGTAGATATACGTACATACCTTGTGACCACTAATATCACCACAGAGACGCCAAAAGAAAAAGCTAGTAATATTCTAAAGCGGCGCCTCACGACATGATTTAGTTCCACACATTTTCACGAGGTGGCGCTAGCGAGCTTGAGGCTCGCCGCACCGTGACCGCGCATAGTAATACCTGCCCACTGACAACGAATATCTTGTAGACAAATAGTCCAATGACAACTATGACTATGTATGGCCAAGTGTGCTCTGTTAGGCGACATGTACGCCAACTCTATAAATCTTTTTACTAAGTTGGTTGCTTTTATATAATTTGCTATCTTTTCCGTTCGACACAAGACAAATCTACCAAGTGTGGACCACGTATGAGCGTAATTTAATTTTACATTGCGTGTTGATTCTTGTATAGCAAATAAAAAAAAGTGGTGTTAATATAAGTACCCACATAAAATATATATATATATTACGAAAAAACATAATTGTGTTTCGAAATAAAATACAAGACAAATCTGTATTTAAAATATATCGGATGCACAAAAACAGATACGGTTACGTTTATAAAAATTGAAAATATATTCCTTGATAACTGAGTAACTCTGTTTGTTTTTGGATATATATGAAAATAGGTACTTAGAAGAAACCTTAAAATGAGCCTTAAAGACACTCAATAACTCAGACAGGGCAAGAATTAATTTTGATAATGTTAAAACCAATGATAATCAATTAATCACCCAAGCCACACACTGATATCGATGTGACAGTAGCACTAGTTAATTATCCAGTTTTTTTCCCTGGGTCCAGCGTTTGAACCCCGGGAAGGGCAAATATTTGTGTTATGAACTCGAAGATTTATTCCTGGGTGATGGATGTTTTCTAAGTATGCATTTATCTATTTAAGTATTGTATATCGCCGTTAGTGCTCATCACACAACCTTACTAGAGCTTAATTTGGGACTAAGTGATTTGTGTGAGGTTTCCTGATATTTTTTTATTATTGACCCAACAAGCGAAGCATTTTCGTTACAGCTTGGCCTATATTTCTTTCGTATTTTTTATGTTAGGATGTTCAAACGCTTTTCGGATGTTCTCTCTTAGAAATGGCAATCTCAACGGATTCTCATGGAATGAAATTTTGTGCGTAAGTTTGATAAGTATATAGATATTTTGTCAGTTAAATTTTTAGAACGGGGGTTGAAAAAGTAAAAAAATACAAAATTTTCGAAACAAACTCGCGAGGTCTACACTCGCAGAGCAACTGTATTAGTCAATTAGTCAGATATTTTTATTTTGCTCATTATACCTGTAATCACCCGTTAATAACCGAAACAATATGACGAAACCAGCCTTATCCTTTTAAATAAAATCTATTCATTCAAAAGCCAAATTCGCCAAAGGGCTTGTCGCCGCTATTATGCCCAATTCGTATTACAATTTTCTGTATATATTTTTACAAAGCGAAAGCCGTATCACAAGCGTGTAAAATTCTCTATTACTTGCATGAAAAAACAGTATAATGAATATGGGGGAATCTTCTATAACTCATCTCCGTTTCTGACTTACGTTCTTACGTAGGAAATCGCTTCATAAAATATTACCATTTGAGATTGAAGTCGACTGTGACATTGGTTTACGAATGAAATATTGCTTATAGGTAAACTTTTATTGTACTTGTCACCGGTGTGATAGGATTGTGCGATTTTTGTTTAGAAGATATATAATATATGAGATATAGTGGCTCACTATTTGCAGCGGAGTTTGGATGGGTTTTTATTTGTTCTGATATTTCAGTGTTTGTTCTTTGTCGTTTGTTTAGGAAGATTATACTTAATAGAATTAGGTTAGATTTGGTTAGGTTTAACCAAATTAATCGAACCAAAATGTAGGGTTTGTAGATTTTATATTTTTAATTATTATGCGTATGTTCTGAAGTTTATTTATTTTTGAACAATTGTCTCTTTAATGATTATTTATTAGAGCACCACAAGCAAAAGCTTAATGTAACATTAATATAGGTAAGCTATATTAATATTACATTAAGCTTTTGCTTGTGGTGCTCACTCGTGGGAATACGGTCTTGTTCATGGTTTATAGTATGAAAGGAATTATAAGCAAAGTTTAAGCTTAAGTGAACTGGAACTTTATTTGATTTAGGTAAATTGAAATATGGCTTTTTGAGAACGGACTGAAATGTTTCATTGCATTGATATTTTGTATTCATAAAATATGTCAAAACACCGCCCGTACAAATTTGCCCATCGTCCTTTACAAACTACACATTAAAAATACGTCTCACTAAATATATATAAATGTATTATTATGTATGTCGGCTTATGGTATTCGAGATGCCCGTGAGAAATTATCACTTAAAAGTTAATAGAGTAATTAAATAAGTAGGTAATGTATAGTTGCAAGATGTGATAACCTCCTGATCTCTCTGTATAGGCAAACCATTGCAGCTTAAAAACATATTTCATCGTACTTTATTGAAAATGTCGTATTAAATTATTACGTTTTGAAACATCTTCATTCATAACACGAGTTTAAATCTAGGTGCCATCGCGTTTAATCCTCAATGAATGGTAACTGTAATAATGAGTCGAATGGTTGCATGATTGATTTATGCAGAGTAATGGCCGTCGAGTTAGCTGCATGATAAAGCGAGCCGTTTGATCTATTTGTTTGACTGCAGTCAAGTGAAAATTATAGACCGTGTCAGGTCAGTATTAGTGACAATTGCTGGTATTAGCTTAAGAATAATGGTTATGTTTCCATTAGTAATTTGTTCTTGTGAGGAAGACTTTACTATGTAGAAGGTAGAAATTATCAAGGCAAAAGTTGTTAAAGGGTATATTTTATCGAATGTTTAATGACAATTTATTTAGATAGTTTACACTAATAGTGATTTTTCTTGTCAACGGAGGGTTACAAAATTATTTTGCAGAAGTTTTGCTAATAACATTAACAAATTACAAAGTACACGCATATTTTTTACGACTGCATTAAACTCGCACGGCGATTATAGGGGTGGATGAATGTCTTTTCAATAAATAAATTCGGTTGTCCTAAGTTGGAGAAGAGAGAAAGACGGATCTGTAACTTGTGTAGTTTTAAATTAAGTTATTTTACTGATTGTGTTACTTGCCATTTTGCCATCATTATCCTACCGTCATACTGAAAAAATCAGTCGTTGTTATGACATAAATCCAGTGACGTTTCCGAAATTACCCCGCGCAGCGTCCAAAAGAGCACGCGCCAGCGGCGGCGGCGCAACTCACAGCTTTGCGCAAGGCGTTACACAGGAAACAGCCCACAATGTTTTCAATTTCGCGAAACAATTATTCCGCCATGTCATCAATCGGATTCCGGCTTTGATTGCGCGGCAAATTCGTTTTGTTTGGACACAAAAATTGCAATATAAAGAGCTGCCACATCATTCCCTTTTGGTTTAACGTAGATTGCTTCCAAAATGTAATATTGTTTGCAATTCATTTTGAACAGGCGATTGGCCAATTTTATTTCATTTATTTTGTTATTCCGATACTAACTTAATATTTTTTGTACCATTGCGCTGGCAGGTAAGGCTACAAAAAATAGATTTATCGCCCCAATAAAAAGCTCGCGTCGATATATTGGTGCGAGAATTTTAATAAATTGGGTTGCGTACGTTTAGTGCACTCACGCAATGGAGTTCTGTAGTGACGGTTACATGACAGGCTTTCATAGTTTTAGAACCCGCGCTGAACTACTAATAATACAGCTATTGAATTCGAGGTATACATTCCAATACCAGCCTTCATTATACTAAATGAAGTTTACTGCAGTTTTAAAGGCTATGATATGTTTGCAAAGCGAAGTCTCAATTCTATGATTAAAAGCGTATTTCTATGGTGAGGAGGACGAATGTTTGGCACCATAAAACTCTTGCATAATATCAACATTTGGGAATCACTCCGGTAACGCAATGCATCTTTGCTCTTATCGGAAGAGCAGGCGTTACACTTTGAACACCGGGAACCCGCTCCTTGGGCACTGTGCTCGTAGCGAGTTTTCGCTACATACGCATTTCCCCATGTTATCGGCTAAACGCGTAGCGCTACGAAATCCTTGGTCGCCAAAGTGTTAAGATATTTCCCGTAATTTTTACATTCCCATAGAACATTTGTGAAGCTTTATTGCACACCTCAAACATCAAGGAAAAGACAAACCAACACAAGATCCATTAAACTAACAAGCGGTCTTATCGCCAAATATCTTATCTCTTGTATTTCGGGTTTTTTTTTGGTTTCATTATTTTCTTTTATTTCTATAATACAAAAATAAATAATATCATGTAGTGAAGAATAGGTACGTCCCACAATTGTTTGATCTACTCTATTTTAAGTAGTAGCTTATTCTTCGTTTTAACACTAGGTACATTGTAGTTGCCACTGCATTATGAAATCAAGTGTCCTGAACTTTCCAAAAGTTTTATTATAAGTTATGTGTCTTTGTCACCTTTCAGTAACTTATAAAAATCTCGTATTATTCAATGAGCCTCATTCTTGGAAAATTGCAAGAAAGCTCATCTAGCTTCTTTTTACATGACGACGTAATCAGCCGCCGCCTGCAGCCAATCTTGACGTAGGTGTGCCTAGGCTATTGTACTCTTTCCGTGTTGTATTATTATAACCACGATTCTGAGAAAGTTTAGCATTTAAAATATACGAACACGGACGGGACATTAAAGCTAGGTATATCGGACAATATCCGGTTCTATAAAAAAAGTCGGCTAAGTTCGAGTGGTGGTTCCGTATAAAGTTGAAGGTGCTGAAATTGTCTAACAAAAGTGAATTGATCGAGACTGTTTCTTGGCTATGAATAAAAATAATTGGTTCAATCATTTGGAGACCAACACTCTTCAATATGTGTTCACTCTTCAATTTCTTATCTTTTTAGCGATTTGTTATCGAAATGTGTTCTAAATTAAAATGTACTAGACATGACGAAGTCTTTACCCAGTGATGACAAATTTAATGTTGTTTGGCATTTCTGTCACATTAACATTGTAACCTAAATCACCGAGGCGCTAGCGAAGTTGTTATTAAAACAAATTATAAACTTGTCGTTTTAGTTGTCAACGTCTAAATCATAAATAAAGTTCGGGGGATAAAGTTTTTAAGGGACTTAGCGGGGAGTTAAAAAGCGGTGCATTTCATGCGACAGGTGACCGGCGCTTTATCAGTGCGGCGCAGCCAGCGGGCGCCGACACTACCTACACTACACCCACCTGCAGTACTGCAGGCCGTTTATTAGACCTTGCCAGGTTAGGATACGAGTATAGCGTGCTTTCGCTAATACTGATTAATGTATTTTTAGGGTTAACGAAATTAGCTGTTTGATAGATTCAGGCGTTATTTTCTGAAAATCCCATGGGATTTCAGCTTAGTTCTTTAAGGAGGAAATGGCCAGGTTCCTTAAGGATTGATAGCAGAACGAGCATTGCCATTACACCCACCTGCAGTACTGCAGGTCGTTTATTAGTTCATGCTAGGTTAGGATACATGCGTGGTTGTTCTAATACTGATTAATGAATTTTTGAGCATTTCTCAAAAAATTTGCCTAAAATTGAGATAAAAATTAAGGTCCAATATAATTTTCCTATTTTGTTACCAATTATTTTAGTAATTTTATATCAATGTTGTGGCTATGTTCGATAATTAAGGTTCTGTTATGCTTATACTTTTTTAGTTATACATAATCTGATATCAATGTATTGGAAATCACAAAAAAAATGGTAATAAAATAGGAAAATTATATTGGACCTTAATTTATGTCTTAATTGTGGGCAAAATTTTTGAGAAATGCTCTTTTAGGGTCTTACAGGTGACCATTTAAAATGAAATTATAATTCTTTGATAGGTTCTGGCGTTATTTATCTAAATTCCCATGGGGTTTCAGTTTAGTTCTTCAAGGAGGGAAAGTAAAAGAAGGAACAAACAGTACTCTGTTTGTAGTATATTATATTGCAGGCAGTCTATTCACCCAAGCCAGGTTAGGATAGCGTGGTAGCGCTAATACTGATTAATTAATTGTTATGATCTTAAAAGTCTGGTTGGCTATTTAAAAAGAAATTTGTTACAAGTTTCAAGTTTGTTGTTGTCAAAATATAAAGTAACTTTTTCTATAATCTCCATTTAATCATATCCGCCCCGCTAATGTAGCGATTGCCAAATGCTGCCCCAAAAGAAGAAGCGTGAATTTAGAATCATCCCTTACGTAGCCCAGCATTCCTTGACTCTTACCAAATAGTGCAACTTTTCAAATTCCCTTTACTCCGAACACTGCGTTATTAATAAATATTAGGTATGTCTTAAAATACGATGAAGTTCAGATTTAAGGATGGGATAGCTTTACTGACGCTGCGGATACTGTGGCGGCGAGGCCACAAGATGCGGGCTAGCACACCTATCGCCGAGGACCTCCGCGAGAGGATAATCGCCTCATTTATAAAGTTTAGCGGCACAAAGCTGTGCGAGTTTTTGATTGAAAACAAACTTAGGAGGGACGGCCTCATTTGAATAAGTATTCTGCGAATAAAGTGTGGCTTTATGTTTTCCTTTAGGTGTTTTTTTCTTTTGTAATGCAAAACAATGTTCCACCTTGTTTAGGTACAGCACGCTTTATTTTTGAGTGAAAGACTCTTTTGAAGTAAGCTTTACGGTATAAATTATTTCATTTTCATAGCATTGTTCTTAAAAGTCTGTCTTTTGAAACTTTATGTGACTTTCGGCGGAGGTATCTCAGTTTATCATTTAGAGTGATTCAAGGGTGCTTACCTTAAAGGTCAATGTGTATTCATAAATTTACTAAAGATAGTCTCTAGTTACTGATTTATTTTAAATAAATATAATCAATTCCTACTTTTGCATAAGTTATCAAAGTGAAATTACCATTACGTTTTACGTTTCTTATTTGAAAATGAAACAAAAAAAATGTAAAGGGGCTTCATATTCCTAATGATGTTCGATCTTATATCTGACGTTTAAGGTCTCATCTCACTAACAATGTAATTAATAAGATGATTTTAGTAGGTATATATTGGTTACATCCATTATAGGTTAAAAGCCTACTAAACCGTCTTATGATATCCAGGGAAAGTTGATCGGCTTTGAAATGCCTAACGGACACATAGTGGTAGGGATTAGGAAGAATCCGCGGAATTACTGAAACGCTAAAATTTCTATGATGTTAATCAAATTAAACTGCTTCTTAAAGAGTGCCGAGACAAAAAAAAATATAGCTCGTTAAGGTATTGTAGTAGGTAACTAGCAGTGACGTCAATAAAACTCGATTCCCCACAGCGGCTTACCTTTTTTAAGGCATTCAAGAACTTTATCATTATGTTCTTGAAGAAAAAGACAAGCCAAAGCAGCTCGGGGCTTACCTAGTATATGTTAAACGCCAGTAGATACATCTGCCAAATTGCTAATATTTGTCAATGTCCCTCGAATTCAGCCACTGCAAATGGTCTAAGAAAAAACATAAACTAGTAGCAAACACATTTAATCCCAATCCCGGGTGCTCAGTTTGGAATTAGCACGTGCCAGTGGCGCAGTGATGTTGATTAGACAAATTTCGCGCGGTACAGCTAACTTGCTTTCAGATTAGCGGCTCACGTCCGTCAGTCGTCCGGTGCACAATTAGCGGGCCGATGCCGATGGGACGACAATTAACAACTTCGTACGAATGCCAACTGTCGGTGGGGTAAAGAAATTTAAGCCATTAAGTGGTGGAGTTAGTGGTGGCTTGGGCAAGAGTATCGGGAATTTGACAAGCCATTGCGATGTTTGGCAATAGGTACACGTCAATCTATCTATCTATCTATCAGCCACAGACGTCCACTGCTGAATATAGACCTCACCCATGACTCGCTACAAAGTACGGTCCCGTGCAGACCGCATCTATTGATTCCAAGCTACCCTCACGAGTTCATCCGTCCATCTAGTCGGGGGCCACCCACGCTGCGCTTTCCTATACGTGGTCTCCATTCCAGGACTTTGCTGACCCAATAATCGTATCGTATATGTAAGCGTGAGCGATAAGCGCAGGCAATAAGCGTATATGTACCGAAATAATAATTAAAATGAGTATGGGTGGCTTTAGAATAACTATCAATCTGCTGCTAATCATTGGACATTATTTTTTTAATGACATACGAGGCAAACGAGAGCATGGATTGCTTGGTGGTAAGCGATTACCGTCGCCAATGGACACCTACATCACTAGAGGCGACACAAGTGCGTTGCCGGTCTTCCAGATGGGATGGGAGGCTATCCGTACTTTATAGACTAGGTTTTATCGCCGCCTCATACCCTTATATTTAAAGTATGAAATTAGAGCACAAATTCGACAAAGATTTGCAATTTATTCAATAGATTACAGTCTTTATAACAAACATATTACCCTTTCTGTTGTTCAAGCTGAAATATGTACCAAACATTAATACTTAATAAATTGTAACATTTACAATGTTGGTATGAACTGAACAGTAGTTAGATATAGGTAAGTATGCCTCAAAAATTGAGATTCCAAGCTATAAAAAAAAACTAAGGGTTAAACAAAATGTTATGTAGTCCGTCATGGTGAAAGGAACCCGGAACACTTAAGATTTCGAGCCCTCTGACGTCATCCAGTCTAATTCATACACCAAAGAAAAATAAACTCGAGTGATGAATGAAAGCACATTATTAAACTCATTTCTGTCCCATCATCAATCTTTGCGGTATTGAAATTAGGATAAAGTACCACAGCTAATTTAACACAATTTATTTTCGTTGGAAGCTGAAATAATATATCTCATTTTGTTCTAGGTCAGATTACTTTGAATTGGACTTAGGGCATGATTGTTTAAATTAATTTCTGGAATGTTATTTTATTTTAATGCAATGAAATTGAGATTATCTCTCAAACAACTACCTATTAGATATACAAATATTATTTTGGTAATATGTACTACTAGCTGACCCGGCGAACTTTGTACCGCCTGAAAATCGATAAATGTACAGAAAAAATCCTATGTCCTTCTCCTGGTTCTAAGCTACCTCCCCACCAATTTTCAGCCAAATCAGTTCAGCCGTTCTTGAGTTATAAATAGTGTAACTAACACGACTTTCTTTTATATAGATAGAAGACATTCCAATAGATAAGATGTTCTAGGTAAATTCAGGATAATTATGTTGCTGTTGTATGTATGCCTTCTTTAATTAAAAATAAAAAGTCGACCTACATTAATCTAATCTTTTTATTCAAACACGCTCAATTCAAGCCGCCGACTCACCTTTTCCTGAAATTTAAAACAGCGTAAAAGAGATGGCACCAATAAGCCTCGTCTATTCTTTCTAACAAGTTACTTACAATCCCTTTTAAGTAATATTTAATGAAGGGGCGTCGGTCTACATTCACAGCCGCAACACAATTAGAAAAGATCAATATCAATCGTCTTATTTATTCAAAGGTATGTTCAGAACGTAGGTATCAATTACGAACTGCCGGTGTTTTGTACGGTTGTACTTACCTATTAATATTATACACTCTGAAGAGTTTATTAAACTTTAGTTGCTATAGAGTAAGTTGGGTATAATTTAAATGTAAAATAACAACTGAAGGTAGAAACAGGCAAGGTTACTCATATATCATAATTATTCTAAAGATTATGTTGAAAAGTAGCTAAGACTTGGCAGTTGGCAGTGTCAGTGCAAAACGTACCAGCCAGACTAACCTCTAGTTAGCATAATAAGAGCGAAATCACACCCAGTAAGTTCGCAAGGCACCTACTGATTACAGCCTCGGTTGATTATATTACGCCGTTTTTGCATATCGCTAACATACAATTTAGTTAATTGCGTGCAAGATTAGGTACTAGGCATTCATAAAATTAAGAAGCCACGCTTGAAAGCTGTTATGATGTTCGAGCAAAGAATAATCTGACGACGGAACGTGCAGAGCTAAGCTGAGTTTGACGACGACGCTCATAAAACAGAACTGTTTTATTGCTGTTGCTACCCACCTGTCATCAAAAGGTAGAAACCAAGTTGCAGGTATAAAATACCAACAATGTTAAGTCAACGTTCTTTCAATAAAAATAATATTATCGTTTGAAATTTCGACGTGGTTTTGGCGTTGTGCGCGACTAACATTTTATTTCGGTACTAACTGCGTTTCGCTTTTGGATTACAGGTGACTAAGTTGTTTTTGTTTTACAGTTTACACTTTGTTCTATGTGTACCTTTGCTTAAATTGACAGATTTGTTGTTTTATCAATACCTACTTATATAAAAAATATTTTACTTACAGACACATAAGTTTAGAAAGATTTATCGTGGGATTAGATCTGTAGCTGTAGATAAACGAATTTAAGAATGAATCGCCTCCTTCATTTTAGAAGAAAATTTTATATTTTTGTGTAAATAAGCTACGTAATAATAAGAAGAACCATCCAAGGTGCGGTAAGGTGTGGATATTAACGTACATAGGTCGCTAAGGTGTAAAAACCTTACAAATAAACAATGCAAAGATCGACACAAAGCATAAGGAAAAATTCGATAGGTTGCTTGAGAGTTAGGGTAGCGAAGTGGTTAACGCTCTGGACCGAGAGTCCAGAGGTACCGGGTTCGATTCCCGGTCTCTTCCACCAGGTAGCTCATTTTTAAATTTTTCTTTAAGCTTTGATCTTTGTATCAATGGTTTAAATAAACTATTTACTTATGTCACAAGTGCGGGAATCGTGTCGTTCTCGCATTGGACTACACAGTCACCAAAAAAGAGAGACATCTATTTTAGTCATCAAAAAAGATAGACATATTTTTTGGTGACTATGTAGTCCGATATAGAGACCTATAGCGCTGCATGTGATAATTTTTGTAACAGACGATACGACCTATGATGATGAATTATTTATTTATGATATCCATCCATACTAATATTATAAATGCGAAAGTGTGTCTGTCTGTCTGTCTGTCTGTCTGTTACCTCTTCACGCTTAAACCGCTGAACCGACTTAGATGAAATTTGGTATGGAGATAGTTTGAGACCCGGGAAAGGACAAAAGATACTTTTCATCGCGAATAAATTTAGTGTTCCCATGGGATGAGCGGGTAACACCGCGGGGCACAGCTAGTTTAAAATATTTGTAATCAGACACGACAGAGAGCGGTGTTTTAGAATTTAGTATTATTTATGTACTTCTTATTTAACTTGTACTTTTTATGCAAAATATATTGTTTACTTAGTTTTTCTACATATTTTGTGCAAGATTTGCTTAATGTGTCTCTGTGCATATTATAATTCGTTTGCCTAGCTTTGTTGACTTCTCTCATTTTCTCAAAGGGTAGCTGGAAAAAATCCCTTGCAGGTTAATAAGTTCGCCTTCGTACATATATTATCTACTATTTTTAAATCTTTGTTAAATTGTTTTTATGTGCAATAAAGAATTTTCAAACATACATACATAAACCTTACATAAAGTTAAATTATAAAAGACTACCCAGGTTTAATCAATCTTTAGTAAACATACATACCTACTAACTTGTTATTTAGTACCTACGCAAACATTGAGACGCGATTTAATTTTAAATTAAAACCACTCGTGCATTATTTGGAAAAGTACTTAATGGTATGAACTTAACACTAAAATCAGCTCAAGAGGTAGGTAACTAGATCACAGATAGTCGAGAAAATCCAATTATCGCCTGCACAAAGGGTCACGAAACAATCTAAACTAAGAAAATTAATCTTCTGAGTCCAGAGAGGAGCACTGTCTGTGCAAACTTAGACAATGGATTTATAGTTCATCGATTTGGGTTCATCGGAAGCGGGGTGTGACGGGTATCATAGCGAGCACCAACTTTCCAAGGAATCGCAGCCAAGTGGTTTTAAGTGTCAGATTGCATGCGGAACTGCGCAGATGATACGAGGCTGTGGTTGGTTAGGTATGTCGTCTCATAAAGTAATATACCTATTCGCTTGGAAATAAATACCTTCTTGAAGTTTTTAGGTATTGATTAAGTTTGTTTTACATATTTTTGGAGATTTTTGTTATAGTCCTACCACCACAGCAATAATCAGTAAAAGGTTTTTCACTTTTGACCTGCGTACAAACCACTCGAGACCTGTATTTTATTGGTTGTATGCTAAAGCGTAAAATATAACGTGGTCATAGAATGTGATTGGCTGTGGCTATGAACGCGCGATGAATTGTCCTAACAAAAGCGGAAGGCAGACCCGGGCACCGTAGCGTCAGCTATTACCCCCACTCGAGGCGCCTAGTGATCGTGAGCCCCTCTTGGTCCTACTCACTTTACCTCTACATACACCATTAGAAATTTAATAACTGAGTAATGATTTATTGCATGGGTATATCAACTTTTATTGTTGTTCTTCTGTCTCGTGGTCCAGGGGATAATGGTTGATTGACCTACATAGTACGTAGTGTATCTTAAATTTCTTATTTTTTTCAATATTTATCTCGACTTAATAACATGGGTGACACGATTACGCTAGTTTCGAGAACACTTTACAAATTCTGCAGACGTCGCCCTATTCGGATTCAGAGAGCTCAGAGAATTTTCGCATAAAACAATAAGATTGACGAATGATGAAGACGTTCGCCAAATCGACTAAGCTGAAAAACCGTTTACTGAAACGAGCCGTGCATCGCAAGAAGAGCAGGTAATATTATAAAAATTGAACGCAAAACTTCTTGGCAATCCGACTCTCGTTGAAAATGAAGCAAATAGAGTAAGAAGGCGAGCTCGCGATTGCGTCGGCCTAGCGTTCCACTACAAATTTAAAAAGCGATAACTTACCGTTTTAAATTTAATATTATATGAATTTTATTCAATTTATAATTTAATTCTTTCATAGTTTTCAGTAAGTGCAATAACAGCTGTAAATAAAACTATTTAAAACGCTACTAAAAGCTTACCAATTATGAATAATAAAAAACACGCAGCGCTTTTAATTTACATTGTCACCGGAGTGTTCCAAAATATGAAAAAAACATAAATACGAAGAGCAATTTTAATACCATTTTGGCGTTAACAGATTATTTATTCAATTCACGTTTAAAATAAAAGACATTTATGTACAGCTAAACCAACCACGCGAGGGAAATCTATCGTCGGGGGAGTGAAAATAATCATTTCCCGTTCACAATAAGTGAATGATAAAAAAATATTTTGCTCACAGATCGCACAAATAATAAATTCCCGAGTATTGCCTTGATCTTCCACGATATGGTAACATGTTCATTTGGGAAATTGTTCGGTATATGTTGATACTTAAATATTAAATATACCAGTACCGACGGTTGGATGAGTTTTTCACATTATTGATGATGTCCCTACATTCAAGCCAAACAACGCACTGGGCACAATCATGATTGGTTGATTCCAATCTATTCATTTAAATAATAAAAAAGTGAATATTTCATATCGCGATTCAGTCAATTTTATTTGTGAATATATTAGTACCGTAGACGCATGAGTACCTAGGTATGAGTGTAAACTTGATATAGATCAATGTAAAACTTATCATTATTGACAACCTTAGTATTGCAATGTAATTAGTATTGGTTTTTAGTGTTCTGTGGTCCAAATGGTGCTAACGGGACCCCTAGGTAAGTCTCCGCATATTGAAAATAAAAAAAAACCGGCCAAGAGCATGTCGGGCCACCTCAGTGTAGGGTTCCGTAGTTGCTCATCCTTCACAATAGACGGGCTTAAATTACGAGAAAGATTTCAAGCTCTATAAAAAGATCGTAAACGCGAAAATGACTGTAATTACTTATTACCTTCTGGACGTTATCGATTATACGCGCCAGATTGAGCGGAATGTTTCAATGCAGTATGGCGCTTAACTAATATGTGTAACGTTCAAAGTATAAGGACACCGCGCGGCACTTAATTTCTATAATTCTTCACTTTCCATAATTTTTGACCCGTGGTTGAAAAGTTAGAGGGACGCTATTTTTACAAAACTGCTGACTTTATAAAAAAATAATATTTGGAGACCCCTATTATTTTTAGAAAACCTATTGTACCCAACAACACCCCACACACTAGTGCTGGAAGAGACTTTTTTAGTTTTTATTTTACCGTTTTGTCGGCGTGATACACGTACACATTATCATACCAAATTTCAGCTTTCTAGTACTATAATGATCACGGAGCTAAGCCGCGGACGGTCGGACAGACGGAAAGATGGACATGGCGAAACTATAAGGGTTCCTATAGATGAATACGGAACCATAATAATTGTATTTTTTTTCTAACGGTTGAACAGCAATAGAAAGGCAGATACCTACTTATTTTTTTCATAAAGAATGTACTACTATGGCCACTACTACAACGGATACTAAAAATAAAAACAAACACTACAAATATTTTTTTAAATAGGTATATTATTATATACGGAACCCTTCGTGCGCGAAACCGACTCGCACTTGGCAGTACACAAACGCAAAATGTTAAACCTCTCAATTTCATAAGAATCACTTTGAATTCATTAACATCATAACATTAAAATAGTGTAATGGAATAGCGATATTGTATTAGTCGAGAGTCGCCCTTCATTTAAATAAACAGAAAATTTCCTTAAACGAATTAATTAACGTGATATTTTCTTGAATTAAATTAAAATCAGCGGAGCTGCATTCGTGAGATACGCTCGGCTGGGCTCGTTTCCTTCTAGCTGTCACAAATTTTATCTCTACCTGTTTTAGTTATTGCCCCTTCACGTCTCTTTAGCATTTTTTCTTACTTCTTAAGTGCTTAAGACTATTTTTATTTAATTTGTCCTGCTACTGAAAGAGTCAGTTTAATGGGATTTAGCTTGTTATAACAGCAATATTGTCAGGGTACGAATGAAAGGTGCTGAAATTCGCGTGTAGTTGTTGACGTATAAGCAAACAATATTCGAAGTAGAGATGGGGAAAATCGATACGTTTCACTCACTGTGACTGTCGTTCCAATTCCAAGAATAAATATCACTGTGACTTTCTCATGCCTGTTATTCAAGTTATGTCAAAGGTTACCATAATGTAATCAAATCCCAAAGAAACCAATATTAAGACACGCGTGTTCCTCATATCACCTTTTATCTAAGAATACAGTAGATAGTGACTGCAATACTATGGCAGGCAGAATAGGTATTGAAGCGGAGGAACGACACATGATTTTTTACGTTGTTCCTTTGTAGAGCCATAGTGATACTTTTGAACGGATGATCACAGTGATTTTTTCATCATGGCAGTATTCTTAGTATGTGGGTGTTGTGGCCGGCATGTCGTCCGGTGCGTCCAGCCCGGTCCGGCGTCCGGCGCAGCGCCCGTCACTCCAGCACGTTTAATATTTTAGCCATTCGGCTCACGCGCCGTCTTCAGCGGTCGTCCTGCTCCTGATTGCCGCTAAATTGAACTAAAAACTTCTTCAATGCCCCAATTGAAACATCATTTACATCCAAAATATATTATCCAGAAGCAATCAATTTAAATGCCATTGTTTCATTATCTTTCGACGTCGGTGGCCACCGACAAAAATGTTAACAGATCGCTGGAACAACTTGTCATTCGCTTGTAGAATCGATGTCGTATTAATTAAAGAGTAGAAATTCGGGTTTAATTAAAGCAAAATGTAATTTGAAAATGTTGTCTGCATTTGGAGATTAAATTTAAACTTTGCTCAATTGTAAGTAGTTTGCTTTGTAACAATTTATAACCCCGACGTAGTTCTAGTACGAATAGCGTTAAGATGTTTTCAATAGAAGGTTAACAACGGGATGTAAAGTTTCGCAATAGTGCTCCGGGATCGCGCAATTATTGCCAACCCAATCCTAATTGAATTCTTAGGTTAAGTTTGCGTTTAAAGTTTGCATAAAAGACGCCTTGCAAATTAATAATTTCCTCGTAGAGCGTTTCTATTCTGTTACGTTTCAAAGAAGTTAGTTAACATTTACGGAATAGGTATGTATTTTCCAATTTATCATTTTAATCATTAATTTCTGCATACATTTTATTTACATATCGATGGTTCGGTTTTAAAACCGAAGGATAAGTAAGCTTAACATGATTTGTCATTAAAATTGCAGTGCGACTTAAAAACCGGCCAAAATGACTTGTTAATATTAAAATTGCTCGTGTAAAGTTGTATTATTTCCATGCGAAATATGATGCGAACGTTTTGTTAACACGCACGTCATGTCTGGAAGTTCCGCCGATGTTTCGGTAGACTATACGGAATTTAAAATGGATCCGTTTATAAAGGCATTTACTAGGGTTCGCATTTTCGATGAGAGCGTCAGGCCAGGTGACTGACTTGTTTGCCGGCAATGCACGAGCAAAACGGCGAGCAGTTTAGTCGACGCTCGCACCGCTCTCTATAAATCACCCTGCGATTGACGCTTTCCTACAGGGAGTGATCTATTCTGCCGCCATGATACAGCTACACTTCCAAGGATTTTTCTATTCTCGAAGGTTCTACACTCGATGTTATGATCGTTCGTAATTGGATTGCTAATCCGTTCAAAGGTATTGACCGTGATAGAATTGCCTTAGAATTGGCTAGTTATGCCATTTGAAGAAGTCTGGGATTAGCTTTGCACTTCGAGTGTGCAGTAATTTGGAATAAAAAGTCTTTGCTATTTCAAGGAAAACAGAATTCTTTTTAGAACTAACGATTGGATCTCTTGGCGTTATTTGAGTATTTGATGCGGGAGTAGATTTTTACTCGTCTGCGATGGAGTCAAAGAGGTAATGATGTTTGCATAAACAAGTACTTACTTGCGACGTAGCCTCTACTACTAAAGTATAAATGATTTTATAAAAATAAATGTGCTATAAAGTGCGCAGTAATACATAATTGAATATATTACGTCTCTGATTTGGTTCAATTTAATGTATTTGAACATCGATAAGCGTATTAAGTGATCAACAATAAAGTAAAGTAAATTTCGATTTTTGTCTGTTTAAATAATATATTAATATAAACTGCCAATTTGGTTGTATCCAACTATTAGCCGCAGTGAAAGAACCTACGAGTAAAGTAACTAACTGGAAATTTTTTGAATGGAATTTATATTTTATTGTGTCGTGGCTGACGATGTGGTGGAGTACGTCCGCTGGAAGACTGGCTTCTCGCTGCGGGTACACCAGCTGCATTCCCGGTACTACGTGCACTTCAGCTCGTTTGTGGTGTGCGTACCGCGGCCGCTGCTGGACACCATCGCGAGTGCAGACTTCTGGCCGAAGGGTGTCGTGTTAAGGCAATTTGAACCCTGAGTGTACAGCTCACATAATTTTTTTTGTGTGGATTGGATCGTTTTCGTTAAAAGGCGTCCTAGTTAAGATTTTAATGGTACTAATGTTAAAAAAGTGAGTGCAATACTCGCCAATAAACTTCGTGTTTGGCGAAATTAGTTGTAAAATGTGTACCATGCTTTTTTGAAATAAATAAATAATAAAAAAAAAAAAAAGTTCCTGTGTAATCTGCCGTATTCTACACCAGATCAGACGACGCAACGGAGCCACGCCATTGTGTCGCCTACGTGTACCTAACTAGTTTTAAGTCTTTGTTTATATGTATTTTGGTAGTTCACAGTGCCTTGGTTTTTTACTGTAGGTAATACTGTGTAGCTTATTTGTAATTAAGTAAAATTTGGCAAAACGGCACAGATAAGAAACAAAAATTCGTTTTTTTTAATTCATCTGTAATAGACAACTTGTTAATATTACTTACTGCCGCTTGAATTCCAACAACAAAATATATTGGTCATAACATGACTACTTTAAATTTGTATAAAAATTACATCTGTGGAACCAGGCTTCTGCTGCTTCTTGCTTCAATGATTACTGTGTCTATGTCATTGTTACTGAATTTCCAAAAATCCTACCTACCTACTTGGGTGTAAAAACGCACATCCTAGGGTATGGCTAATGCGCATAAGCATTTGAAAAAACATATATGACGCAGAGGGCGCTCCAGTAGCGTAAAGGATTAAGGGATGAAAGATTTGGTGTGATTGACGTAGCGATCGGATAGCTCAGTTGGAAGAGCAATGCGCTGGAAACGCAGAGATCACGGGTTCAAACCCCGCTTCGATTGTAGTAGATCGCATTCAATTGTTCTTTCTTAATTTACCTGTGTCATTATTTATATAAAAAAAAAATGTGGTAAGTATACCACAAAAAAAATAATCAATCAAAAGTTTCTATACAAATACTTACTTGAATCCAACTTACTGCATTCAAATCTTGAAAAAGTACAGTGACCCGACTGAGAACGGGGCGAAGGCAGTACGTTTAATATTTTGGGCAGTCGTCTCACGCGCCGCCTTCAACAGCCCCTGATTGCCGTCCGATCGAAATTATATTTCACTGCCACATTCAAAGCTCGCTGGACAAGATTGCCTCCTATAATATGGCTAACATGTATGCTATTAGGGTGTTCGTGTTGCATTATGATTTTAGAATGTACATGTGACTGGTTTTATGACATTGAGCGTTATGTGTTGGAGTGGTTGTAAGAATCGTGAGACAATGTACGGACTAGCATAGAAGCCAGAAGGATTACGTGTAAACGCAGGAAATGCCGAAAATACCACATTGTTCTATAGAGTCCTCATGTCTTCAGATTTTTACCTAATTTTAGAGCTATACCGAGCAGAGTATTACGGTTTAACTATACATTTAGAGCTCTATGACAGAGATACAGTGGAGCCTTAGTACTATGTTTAATACAAAAAAAAAAACAGGAATAATCTTACACAAAATCGACTTAGTACCAAACTAAGCAAATGCTTGTACTATGGGTACTAGACGACAAAATGCAGCTAGTCCCGCTGAAAGCTGCAGTGAATATCAATTTTCTTTTTCTTCATAATTACCTCACACACTTTTTATAGGTAATAGAGATCAAGGTAACGTGATTCTGTTAAAACATCGGTTTTCTATGTATATTTAAGAAATAATGAAAGTCTGCTGAAAATGTGTCAATAATTGAGTATTTTGCTCTCTGTAAGCACTGAAACTTGCAATAGCAGCACTGGCACTCGTATTCACTGAAATATCCCAAGTATCCCAACCAACCAAATTACATTTTGTTTTTAAATTTACCTAAATAAAAAGAACACTCCCGTTTCAACTTAATCACGGAAACACAAAGCGTTTGTGAAACAAACTTTTTCAATTTCTTCGATAAACACTATGAGAAAAAAGGAAATAAAATAGTAGGATGACAACCAAGTTCAATAGGTGAGGGAAAGTCTATTATTGTAACGAAATCAGTGGTCGGGGACGGCACAGTATCCGACGGCGAAACCGACCGCAAACCTTTTTTGGTGCTTCAAGAATAGACGCCTGACCTGAATTTATCAATTTCTGACAAGTTCTATTCATTTTGAGGACAGCAGTGTATTTATATTGATAGCACGGCATACAGTGTACGTTCGTTAAATGGGACATTTAATTTTTAAATAGACCGGATACGTTAAATGGTGCCGAATGTTAATATCAATGTGTGTGCGAACTTTTTAATCATTGACTTTTTAAATAACAAAGTAGTCAAGAGAGTCCGGCTCGTGACACAACAATACAATAATTATAATCGTAGTGAGGTATTTATGGCGTGATTCTTTAACCTATTGACCGCCAAGCGGTCTAGCAATTTACCGTGCCACTGACGCCAGAGTAAAAAAAAAAGATGTGCCCCAAAATCAACAGGGATTGAAAAATACTTGTAGCGGTTAGAATTACAAAGTTTTTGATCATTGAAATTTGGACGGCTGTGGCCGACGTGGCGTCAGGGGCACGATTTTTTGTTGACGGCCACAGCCGACTGTGGCGCTCAAAAGGTTAAAAGGCAGGGTTTTACGTGATAAAAGCTCCCTTACCTATACAGAATCACGAAAAATTTTGAATAGTGTGAGCCTAACCAAACGGCAAATTCAAGTTCTTGGCCGATTTTACAATGCACGTATACAACCATTAATAATTCTCTTATTTTAATCTAAATACAAAATATATATTGCGACTGTTTTTTACAGGTTGTCCTATATTATGGACAGAAGGTTTCTCGCAAAATACTCCAATCTTATGCAATCTTCAACTTATCAAAATTGACTTTGCTCCGTAAACAGTAAAGTTCGCTTTCAGTAAATTGTTACATAAAGATACGAGGTTATAACAGTAAACAGTGGATATTATCAAGGTTTTTCTCATGGCGGTGGCATCGCGTGACGGCCGGCCATGCCTCAGTCCGACCAGAAAGAGTGGCCACAGTATTTGTCTTGCTTTCATTGTACAAAATATTTCAGCGAACCCGCTGTACCTAATCACTGGATGAACAATGCCGATTTGTTCGCGAATTGCGTTTGTTTATGTAATTTGGGGCTTTTGAAGGGAAGGTAGATCATAATTTAAACACTGAAAGTCCAGAGACTGTTTATAATATGATTTATTTATTTACTGTAAGATGGCACTTGACAGTGTCATTTTAATGCAGCCCGTATGTTAATGATACAGGGTGTGCTATTTCGATCGGTCAGTATGGGCAAGTCAAAACTATAGGACTTACAAATATCTGTTCTTAGGATACATGTCATTTATTTTAGTGATAAGAAAAATCATACAACGTATAGATGAAATTTAGTATTAACAAAAATTCATTGTCATTTTCAACACCTAAAGGAAATGAAAAACCATAATTATATTCTATTATTCACTTAGATATAATGTTTCAAACTTAAAGGATTTTCTTCACTACGACCGTTTTTGATTTCCAAACTGAGTGATTTATGGTTTTCTTGTCTGTGTAATCGACGATAACATTCCCGTTCCTAAGAACAAATCTGTAAGTCTTCTAGTTTTAGAAATAGGTACACATACTGACCGTTCTAAATGGTCCACGCCGTATACCAGACTACATATCCGTATAATCGTGAATACATCGATCAATGGCCATATATCAATGTCAATCGAATTTTTTCACAATTTTTAGTAAGACGAAACTTGAGATAGTATAATATTTCCATACTGCAGAGATTACGCTAGTATTGATTAATTTACAGCCAATTCGACTCGCACAATGTTCTCTCCCTCGACTAAAGCAAACCTGCCACAATTATTGAAGACATTAGCGCCTCCCTGTAGAGCTGCGAGTCAGGAAACTCAACATGTGCGAACATTCTAGAAGTGTCACTTAATATTAACCAATCTGCATTCTGTCGAAGAGCATTATTGTTGAGAGCATTGTCTACTTAGCTTAGCTTAGAGATCTAGGTCAGGAGTAAGAGAACAAAGGGCTGTGGTTTAGTCAGATTTTGGGATATTAACTCTCCAACTGCCTACCTGTGTGATTTATTTATTAACAAAATATGAGTTTATATATTATGTATTAGGAAAAGTATTTGATGCTACCTGCATTTAAATGAGAAAGTTTGTGAAGATGTTTGTAATTCAATCACAGCTGAACGGATTAAGGTAATTTAGTATGAAGATAATTTGAGCCCCAGGAAAGAAGAATAGTTGTTTGTCACGAAAATCGTCCCTTACGGAGATGAAAAGGGGGATGAATTTTAAAATTGCGATCACCCATAGGTGTAAGTACGTAGTATGTTTTCTGAATGTTTGCCTTAATTGCTTGCGTTAGGTGTTTTATTAATAGTGTCGCTTCTAGTGTGTGTGTGTGTATATATATATATATATATATATATATATATATATACTATCGGCCGCCCGCGACTTCGTCCGCGTAGATTTTTGATGATGACAAAGATATTAAAATAGGTAAGTGTATTTTATTCTTAGTTAAAATGGTCTAGACATATTACATTTCAAACAGTGGCAGACACTGATATGCAATTGTTAAAGAATTTTAGAAGATTTTCCACTTAGATTACGGGAATTGTTTGCAGGATGCTTAATATTTATTCCGTCAGTTACCTGATGCTTTTAATCTTTGGCAAAAATGACTCTGCAAGATATAGAGCGACGCATGGATTTGGAGTTAGAAAATGGGGATCTTAGTTATTATGAGTGAGATTTAAAAAAAATGTTAAATATCGTAAGGCTGTTAAAACAATCTTAAACTCAGCACTGGAAATCGAGAGATGGAGGCAATTTAATGAAGAGTATCTCTTTCAACAATAATAAATAATAAACTTTATTTCAAAACAATAATAAATAATGACCTCTTTTCATAAGAAGGCAGCACTGGTATTTGTACACGCCGGCCTGGCTATTAAACGAAAAGAGTTGTGAGGCGGAGTTCCCGAGGCTGGCCAAAATGTTTCTAAATGGTCTAGCAGGTACCCCAGTTATTAAAAAGGCTAGTGTTCAAAGAAAGTGCTGAAATGTGACCATTAAAAACTGAATGCACATAAGTGAATTATTTAATGATGCGATTACTATTTTGGTCTACAGGCTAGTAGATTGTTTGAAGAGTGATTCAATATATTCTGGTGCTACAGTTCTCTATATTTCTCAAGAAGCTAAATAAAGTAAGAATAGGTATATAAAGTATAGACTATTCATGTGCTGATAGACAACTCACTAAATATAGGAACACATAAAGTTTGGAACACAATAAGAGACAGCACTAAGAAAATATTGTTGACAGTCAACCATAGAAAAGGGGGTGCAAGTTCGTTTTAAAAAAAGGACGTAGTCACTGGGTAGAAGACAGGAAATAAAGAAAATATAAACTGATAACCTTAGCGTAACACTTCTTTATAAACAACATTAGCGGTGTTCTCCATACAAACTTTGCACCCCTTTTTAACCCCCTTAGAGGTGAAATTTTCCAAAACGCTGAAATTACTTTTTTTGTAGTTATTTGATTAAGTAAGCTTTCTACAAAGTTTCAAGTCTCTAGTTCAAAAAATAAAGTTTCTCCCATAGAAACATTGCACCCCTTTTTAACCCCCTTAGAGGTGAAATTTTCCAAAACGCTAAAAGTACTTTTTGTGTTTTTGAATAAGTAATCTTTGTACAAAGTTTCAAGTCTCTAGCTCAAAAAAAAAAGTTTCCCCCATACAAACTTTGCACCCCTATTTAACCCTCTTAGGGGTAGTATTTCCAAAAATCCCTTCTTATCTCTAGCCCACGTTATAAAAGTAACCTACTGTGCAAAAATCAACTCTCTAACATTAGTAGTTTCGGCTGTGCGTTGATGAGTCAGTCAGGACTTCTTCTTTTATATATATAGATAAATATGTATATACGTACAACGCGAACAAAGTGACAGGCCTAGCTTCTGCCGTCCAATTTGGAGCCCTCACTATATTGCATTTTACGCCAATCAAAAAAAAATAAATATATGTATGTACAGGTGTTCATCTGAATAAATAATATTTCATCTAGGTTAGTTATAATATTGCGCATTGCTAAAGTAGCCATATCTCGGATAAATGCAATTTACCACAAGGAATTTTGCCTCTGTTCTCCAATATGACTATACCTAGAGATTTTCCTAGCACGAACAACGTGTTGTTAGTGTTTGACAAAATAAAACATCGACAATCATGTTATCGATAAATACCACTTCAGCGTCATAGAGGAAAAGTAAGTGACAAAATCGTAACATGCATTTTGATTCATCCCTTTATTTAATACCAACGTTGAATAAGTTTAGTAATCAAAGCTTTTACATTCGTAGACCTTATTAACTTAAGAATAAAAAAAAAAAAAACGTTTTATTTATTCTCGAGTTTCACGGCATTGTGAATATTTTCTTATTTAATAACTAAGTATGCATTGACTTTATAACGATGGCAGTTGGTTATCGATAACAGGTTGGTCGATATTATTATTTTGTAAGCACTAACCACCTGTTGTTCCTGCTAGAAATATATCTAGGTATAAATATGACAAACCAATAGTCTTTTTTTTAAACGTATTTATGTTTGTCTACAGCTTCGACGTTAATGTCACAAATGACATTTCTATATCAGTTATCGCGTGCATTAATCCTTATAATTTGCACTGCGCTAATCGATACATAAACAATTTGCGTAGTCTGTAATTTCGCTTTCCCAAGTAGTGATTAAGCGGAAGATTGTAGCGACCGATGATTTATATAACCAGTTGGATAATATCGAGTAATCGCATATATCCCGTTTATTCATCCCTGTCTTCGGCATGAGAAATGAGCTGGCAAGCTATATGTTGCTAATTTTGGGACGCATTTAGAGATCACCACTGTGAATGGGAACAGACAGCATTGTAGGAAGTAGAGAATGAACTGGTGCCATAAATTGAATAAATTACATTTCAAAATAGAACTAGCAATTAAATGCGGGACAGTAAATAATGAATTCGTTTCGGTTACAATGCCGGTCCAAATGCAGGTAGTGAGGAAAATTATAATCAAAAGAAGGGTTTGTTTAGTGCTTTTGGTTCAATTTTTATAGTTTCCCTAAAGACACTTACTTTAAACTGAACTTTACAGCTTTGTTCGAGCTTTAAATCTTTGCAAAAACCGTGCACTGTGTTTAATTGGTCGTTTTTGTGTTGTGGGGTGTGAAAATGTGTGAGTTACAGACGGCGAACGCGCGTCGAATTAAAATAGAGAGCGGAGCCGATACATTGATACGTGCTGGTGGGCGCTCATAGCGCGGCTCGCGGCGCGTATTTAACTCATTCTACTTAAAGTCTGACGAATCAATTGCGTGGTAGGAGGCAAGTTCTACACTTTATTAAAAAATTTAGGGTGGTAACACCATTTTTTTTTATTGAACCATTGATACAAAGATTAACACAGAAAGCACAAGGAAAAATTATACATCTCCTGCGTTAGGGTGATGGAGTGGTGGACACGTTAGACCGGTAATCCAGAGGTACCGGGTTCGATCTTCGGCACCTTCCGCCAGGTTACGCATTTAATTTTTTCTTTGTGCTTTGATCTTTTTAATTATTTCTAATAGTGCACAATTTTAGGCAGAGGGTAAAAATATTTGTAAGTATTATGCTTGCCCGATAACAACAACGACCCATTTACCGTTTATGGCACAATTGAGAACATTAAGTTTCACAAAGGTATAATATTCATATTATATATTTTCCCGAGAGAATACGTTATTTAGATTCAGAATGTACAATTAGTTTATAAAAATAAATGTTCTCGATTGTCCCAACCGAACTATTTGTTTTTAACGAGCAAATCATTATTTTTTCACGGTTCCCAGATCCACTCGATACATTCCCAATGCATCACACGAGTAATGATGCTGTAATAATGTAGACTGGCGACATAAAGTACACCGCAATACGGATTTTAAAAGATGTTTAAAGATTCATAAACATAAGCTTTCCACCTCAGTTCGAGTCGTAAAGTTGAGTGTAATGCGTCTGAATATCGTATTACATATAAACGTATACGTAATATGACGGTAACTTGGGGCGTTAGGCCGTGTATCCACACCTGGTGACACGAATAAACTCTGTCAGTGTGGTCTAATATTAAGTTTGCTTGTTTATAATGTTGCTCCACGAAATGCCGTTGTGTTAGGGTTGCCGGGACAAAAATGAGATAAGGCAAATTTGGCAAGTTTAATAAAAGGAGTTTTTGCGGGTCTGAACTTCAAATGAGTTTTGATGGTATGTATTTACTTGAAAAGGCAAAAATGGAGACCTTTTATGGTGTTTCGTGTATATGAGACTTTTTTTTCAAAGTATTTTTCACTTTCATAACTTACTTAATGTAACTTTGGAATTTAAATTTGTATTTTTTCTGGCTTGAATGTAAATTAATAAATTTTCAACGCTATGTAAATATAAATTCTTATTCAAATTGTAAAAGCATCACTCAACTCTTAACAAAATTGGTCTTGTCATGATCACAAAAAAAATGTTGCAAACAATAATAAAATCACTTTATGGGTACATTACACAATAAAAACTAAACTAAACATAAAGAATACTTAAAAGACTTTGGTAGAGTTCCCAGGCAGCATTCCCACTCTGAATGGCTATGGAATAAATCATTTCTTTAAATACGTAATGAATTTTTAGTACCTAATTGTAGCATAATCAAAGCTCTACATAACATAATGAAATGTAATATTTATCGCCCATTACAAGAAATGAAATGGGAACTACACTGTATCTGTACCAACCAGAATTAAACATAATTTTCCAAATCGGCCAACTATCATAGAGTAACCGAAATAAATAACTACCTTAATAAGATAGAAGTTTTTTCCTAAAAATTTATGAAATTGAATTCTTATCCAACGAATAAAAAAATGCGACTTCGGTACTTTCTTAATCCCCTCAGATAACCCTACATATTGTTTGTGTAGTCGGTATCTTGTGTGTGTATCTTGCGCTCACGCGGGCGTATGATACAGTTAGTTAGTTAGTTATTTTGACAGCTACGGTTGTTTTATTGACAACAATAGTTAGCATTTTCACGCCTCCACTGTTTTGCGATTTAATACCAAACATGGTCATGTAAGAGGAGAAATTTTGTTTATTCGTAATGTTCTAAATGGAGCTAATTGGGACTCACTTAAAAAATCAAGACCCCATTTTTTTATTCCAATTCAAAAATGTAGGCCAATTTATGATAGTAAAAAAACATCTACTTGCCAATTCGATACATTTAATTGTCAAGTCACTTTTGTCTTGACTTGTACCTACTGCAAAACGGTAGTGACAAGTAAAAGAAGAAAAAAACGATATGAAAATCTTTTCACAGGTATCATTATGACACAATCGAATTGTTTATTGTGAGTCCTATGTCCAGAAATGGTCTCTGAATTTACATTGGTCAAAAAAATGGTATATGGTAATGTAGTTTCTGTCAGGCTTTAGTGACAACACCAAAACTGGGCTAGAATAGCATTAAGCAATTGTATTCGTAATAACTATCAAGAGAGTGCAGATGTTGTTCAGTTTCAATTTAAGGGCTCTGCCAGAAGTTGTAGTCTGCGAGCGAACTCCGGCGAAGTTTGTTACTCATGACATTGTCAAGTAATCTGCGACCGCCGGCGTACCTAACAAACAATAATGGATTGTTTGGTTATAAGGATAATAATATGAAATGTTTTACTTATACTGCTAAATTACTACAGCAAGTTCAGATACGACGGCGCACGGATGACCAAAATTAGAGATATTATTTATTTTAATAGTTATGTTTTCTTTGAGGATTAGAAATAAAGCACATGATAAAATATAACTTTGTTTTCTGACCTCGCGCATAAGGGACCCGCTATCGCCATCATTTTTTGTCCACCTACCTCCTTAGATGGCTCAAACTGTATTCCCGAGTGCCGATTTTTCCGTTTCTCAAAAAAAAAAAATTGGCAAATTCTCGATCCAAGTCAGCGAAAAATTGAAAAATTTTAGAAAATTTTAATAGTTACCAACCTATTTTGGATATTCAAATCGCACTTTGAACCCCTCTGGCAGACGCACATTCTGACATAAGGCCTATCCGCGTACTTCACATAATATCTGTGAAAACTACAGACAAATGTTATAATTTCATAAATCGGGGAACTATGCTCGATCAGGAAAGCATAAACATTTTCAACGATAACAATTAAAAAAAAGTTAAAAATACATGATGATGAATATGAGTGTTGAGGTAACCCAAGTACCTATCATCTTACGACAGTAAAACGGTTACCTATCTGACACATGAATTTTTGTTTCTCATCTGTAACGTTCCGAAAGCCATTTTTTTTTCAAACTGTTAATTCATCAGAACAATTATAAAACAAACCTAACCTAATGCGCTCTTTCAAACGATGTTAATAAAAGCCCGAAAATATTTCAGGTTACAGGAAAAAACAACTTTCGGACAAATGAAAATTTGGTGAAATGATACAGATGGGAAACAATGTTTAGGAGTTGAAATAGGATACCCAATAAAACAGCACCTGCCTCTGAGCTGGCAGTTTCGGGCCCCGTTAAGTTCCTAGCTCGCTATGGTCTTACGACAGTAAAACGGTTACCTATCTGAAAAATTAGTTTTTGTTTCTCATCTGTAACGTTTCGCCAAATTTTCATTTGTCCGCAAGCCATTTTTATCCAAAACTGTTAATTCTTCAGAGCAATTATAAAACAAACCTAACCTAATGTGTTCTTTCAAATGATGTTAATAAAATTCCGAAAATATTTACAGGAAAAAACAACTTTCGGACAAATGAAAATTTGGCGAAATGATACAGATGGGAAACAATGTTTAGAGTTGAGATAGGATACCCAATAAAACAGCACCTGCCTCTGAGCTGGCAGTTTCGGGCCCCGTTAAGTTCCTAGCTCGCTATGGCCTGAGTGACTTTAATTCATCGCTGGCGCCGCCATCTGGGATTACTTGAAGCTGTCACGGAGGCACTACAGTCCGAAACGTCGAGATTGGAACTTCGGCTTAGTTCAACTGTGGTATAAGTATTAGTAATGGGTATTGTTAGTTGAAATTCTGATCTAGGTTTGTTTGTTTTTAATAGTCGTGTAATTACGTTTGGTGTTTGTTATTAGGTTTTATTTGATAGTACTAAAATAAATTGCGCAAGAATTTTAAGTCGTGTTTTTTTGTGGTGAGATTTATACTTTTGGCATATATTTTTTTAATAAGAGTACCGTCTACTACACATATAAAAAATGTATAATCTGTAGTGGCTGATTTAAATACCACCTCACAATGGCCAACAGTCATCCTAACATAATATTGTATAGATAGACTCATGGATTCCACAGTCAAATCGTGAAGACAGTTTTGTTGGACGATGTACCTCGTGATATGTACTTGACATTCGAATAAATATATCAATAAATAATAAACCTCACTATGATAAACGTATTCGCACGACTATTCAAGAGGCAAAGTTTTAAGATAAGTAGGTTCAAAACTAATTCATACCTCCAAAGTTATAACTAACGCAATGTGTCATATACAGATTATTCGGCAAATATTTTAGTTTGTGCAAGTGTATCTTACAGATTATAGACAATGCCGCTAAGGACCAGAGTTTCTCAAACTTTAGGCAGGAGTTAGATAAGTTTCTGTTTCCACTCGGCCCTTAAATTGAAATGGGTACCAAAATATCCAGTTGCTTTGTTATTAACTGTTAGACAAAGCTATCACGGCTATCTTCAGCCATCGCTATCGACCACATTTTGCATATCACTCCATAGTATAAAACAAAGTCGCTTCCTGCTGTCTGTCTGTCCCTATGTCTGATTAGATCTTTAAAACTACGCAACGGATTTTGATGCGTTTTTTTTTACTAGATAGTGATTCAAGGGGAATTGGGATACTTAATATACTATGCATGAATTATACGTTTATATGTATAATACATGCATAGTACCTACCTATATTTAGTATCCGAATTGCACCCGTACAATGCCGGGGCGGGTCGTTAGTAATTTATAAAGTAGTAGCTCTATGAGCTGTAGACCTCGTGAGTTTGATTGAAAATTGCTGAAATTTGTAATTTTTAGGGTTCCTTACCTTCATTTTCATATGAACACTTTGTTGTCCGTCCGTCTGTCTGTGTAGACCCTTTATCATGGGAACGCGTGGAGGTATATAGTTGAAATTAAACCAAATAAATACTCTCTTGAAGCAGTAAAAAACAAACTTATAAGTTAACGTTAAAAAAATTTGCCCGTTTATGCCGCAATAAACGTATATTTCGACACTCAACGGAGTCAAAGTTTTAAACTTTCGTAGGGTACGTATTTTCCGTTGACCTAGAACTACGAAAGGCAAGTAATATCGTCTTATACTACACGTAGGTATAAGAAACAATCTGAAAATTATAAATTCGTATTTAATTTATAAAAAGTATAGTGTTTATTTAAATTACGTAATCAATCCTCCATGGGCGAATCCGACTCGCATTTGTCCGGTTTTATTAAATAAATAAATAATAATTTAATATCAGACAACCTCACACAAATCGATGTAGTCTCAATTAAGCTCAAGAAGGCTTCTGTTATCGATATAATTATGTAGGTACGTACTTATATAGATAAGGGGTCGTCCACATATTACGTCACGCAAAATGTCGACTTTTTGAACCCCCCCCCCTATGTCACGCTTTTTTGCTATACCCTTAACATGTACTGTCACGTTTGGTATGACCCCCCCCTCCCACTTACGGTGTGACGTAATATGTGGATACATAGAACAACCATGACCCAAGCACAAATATTCGAGTTCATCACACAAATATTTTCCCTGGCTGGGACTCGAACCCGGGACCACCGGCTCAGTAGGCAGGTGCTTTAGAAACTGCGCCAAACGCGTCGTCATTTATTAAATTTTGAAACACAGAAATCACCGCCATTTAATAAAAAAAAAAAAAAAAAAAAACAGTGGCTTTGAAATAACCATTTGTAGAGACGTGGGTGCAAATCCCGCTGAAGGCATTAAATGTTTTGCTTAAAACTACATATTATTATGTTCCTCCTACATAAACTTCAATTTTGATTATAACGTATAAAATTCACTTTGGCCATCTACCATAAAAAAATCCTTAAGTTGGCAATAATGCACAAACTCTTTGACCATTTTTTTTATTTCTTTCTCAAACCAGATTAGTTTGCTTTATCCAACCTAAGTAAGGTTTGAACAATCGATCTTTCTTTTATTTTTATTTAATTTATTTTATTCGTTCAATTTAAGGGTAAATAAAATTTAGATTAAACCACCAATCGCTTCACAACAGTATTGTTGAATTAGCGTCAACATAGAATTGTTAATTTGTTTCAACAAGCATATGGATAATATGAAAATTAAGTGCAAACAACACATGGGAAATATACACTATGCAATCAAAATGTATATTTCCTCATCAAAGTAATGTTTATCCAAATTAGCAATCAAATTAATTCTTAATGTAACGGATAACATTTTAAATTAATTAACGTTTCAATTGCACAATAGAGGAGTTTAAAATTAAATTAAGCTTTTCCATATTAATTACTGTTAACAATGACAAGGTGAGATTATCATACCGTCACCGCTGTAAATAGTTTATTTCCCTGTTATAAATATTATCGCTTTAACTATTGTTCAGAATCGCGGCACGCTAAATGCACAACAACAGGGGCTAAATTCGACGTTTGATGTTGACATGTACACGAGATATCACCATTTTATGTCTGCTTCAGCGATCTATTCATTCAAAGTGACCGTTTTGACACGTTCTTTATATTAAAAATTGATATAATCTAGTTGGGAGGTAAAATTCAAAGCAACTATATACAAGGTGAAAATTAATGTAGGAATTTCCTTTAAAACATTAACTTGTCAATGACGCTAAATGCAAGCTCAAGATAAAGCCGAGCTATCGCTAAATTGGGGATATCGCAAAACTTTTTCGAAATAGGACGCTGGTGTTGAGTAAAAACACAAATACACATAACACGAACGCCGCAGGAAATCGTAAAAGCAATATATAACGATCGTGTATATTATGGGCGAATCTGAATGTGTCAGTGCGTAATTTATCGTGGAACGTGTTTTTTGTGGAGGCCCTCTCTTGACCTCATAAAATACAGAGCCCGTTGCAGGGCTGAAATCGGAGAGAGTACTCGACGCGAGGCTAGCCCCCGGCGCTCATCGAAAGTGGGAAAAACAACCGATCGCCACTCGACTGAGACGAAGCAGATGACACTTCACACGTCGTCGTGATTTTTACAACATTCCCCTCGACTCTGTGGCGTTTTTCGCTCGCAATTACTTTGATGTAAGCAGGATTTTTTTTCGCACCACCGCGTCTGTGTTTTGAGTGTAAGCTCGAGGTTGATAAGTCATGTTTTATCATTTTGAAGGCTCGTCGAGAGCTCCCCAGAAACCTTTGTCTATATCGTGTACTCATCCATTAATGAGTTTGTGGGCAAAAGGAAAAATCTAGTCTCGCAAAGTGAGCCTTCGAGTAATATTTTAATTAATTCACTCCTAAAACTCATAATTCTCATAAAGTAAACACGAAATGTTGGTCGGTAATTATTTCGCTTGGATTACGAAAGTGCGAAATGTACCTAAAGATTTTTATGATACATAAATTTGTTACAGTGCGGTTTTCCGAGTATAAAGGGTAACCGTAGATTGTTACTTTTATGACATTATGAATATCTCATTTCACAATCATATACATTCTGTGGGTGAAAATAAAATGGTGTCATTCGAGAAGTCACCAGAGAAATGTGAGAGACACACCCCTAATACTATATCGCCAATACAAAAATTTAAAATCAATCCCAAAATTCTTAGGATTCGAACAATTCGTGACAAGAAATACGCTGGACTATTTTACGAACAACCTTAATATTGGGGTCACTTTCGACACCAACAACCCGGTAGCCAGGCGCTCTGCTCGTAGTAAGTTTTCGCTACATATGGTTTTTCCCATGTTATCGGCTACGAGCGTAGCCCGTAGCGCTACGCGGTAGCGAATGCGTTAAGGGTGAGCTCTGTATTATCCGCCTTCTATGATTGACTATAGTAAATAAAACAGTAATTAGTTGTCCCGAATATAAGTATCACTGGCATGTACTTTATATACGAAACATCCTATGAAATTTCTGTGCAATTTTTAAGTTGCATTTTGTTACTTTAAAAACTGTGACTAAATAAGTTTTTGTCAAATATCCTTTTTTTGGCAAATTCGCAAAAAATTTAGAGCCGACTGTATTTTTCCTTGAATATCCACCAAGATTCTAAAGAGCCCAAACTTGGTAGGATTACATCGCATCTTATTACAGCGTTGCTATGACCACCTTTCAGCTCCATCATCAGACCAGCTTTATGGTGGCACATTATTGTATTGTCATCGAAGTTACGAAGGTACCAAATGACAGCTCAATCGGTCACTGGAAGTGGTTCAAATCTTACTTGCAAGATTGAATCCAAGTTCAAAATCAATAAAAGCTTGTAATTATTTAACTTGTTGCATATTATAAAAATAAATAAATAAATTTCAGACAACCTAGTCCCAAATTAAGTTCAAAAAGGCTTGTGCTGTAGGTACTAGACGACGCTATACTTACAAAGATAAATATAATTATAATATTTATTAAAAAATTAACATGGTGGCTCACTTTCATGTGATGATTACACAATTATCATAAATTTAAGAGTCAAACCCTTATCGGTATAGCTTATGTAGTATGTGGCTGTCACCATCGATCTTTATCCATAGCCACCTCATTGATTTCCCTATACGACATGACGCTTACCTTCTCTTTTATGTTTTTTGTTTAGCTTATTCTTGGTTGGTCCGAGCCTCGCTTTCCTTCACCCTTCCATCCTACTGCACAATTCTCCCGTTGTAGTAGCTGATGGAAAATCACAAGCACACAGTGCAATACCGATAATCGTCCCAATTTGACAGAGATAAGGCGGTTCAAGTCGGGAAAGGTGCTAATTTTGGTATCGTGTTTTATCTCTGTATCGTATCGTTTCACATTTGACTGTAAAATCGGCGACATTTTGGAAAAGGTCTATTTAGTTAAGTTAATTTGGTCAGTGTTTGTGTGGCAAAATATCGTGGTATCGGGCCGAGTGAGAGCTTCACATCCAAACGTGTGCTGTACGTGTTTGGCTCTTCGCCAGGCGCTATACACCCGCCCATAACCAAAACGCCAAAAAACCCCTATGGGATACTTACAAACATACGACTTTCTTAATTTGACAGACGGATACACATTTAACGTGCAGTTTTTATTCACAGGACACCATTTTAAAGTAGTCTATAAACGTTAAAAGTAATAGTAAGTAATGCACCGCTTGGTTGTTTTTTATTTTGTCCTGATTTCACCTAGTTCTGGATTGCGTTTCCTGATGAAGTTTTCAAGCCGGTTGTGTACCTATCATCCTCCTAGCCTTTGTCCCATATCTTTATAGAGAATGAATTCTCAATCGGGGTCGGTTACCGAAATCCCAAGATGTGGCGTAGGCACTAAATAGTTTTTACGCAAGCGACTGCCATCTGACCTTCCAACCCAGAGGGGAACTTAGGCCTTATTGGGCTTGTGTATGTTTTCAGTTAATAAGTATGAGTTAATAGTTAAGAAAATTTTATGCTAACGTTTTGTTTAACGAAAACTACTATTTTAACAAAGTTATTTACGTGAAACTGTAATTTAAATCAATTTGTCTGCTAAACTACATGCTGCAATGATCGTTATAACTAAGGTAGACAAATAGTAGCCATATCTCTGACAGATGTTATTAAAAATGTGTAAAATACATAGACAAACAGGGTGAACAATCCAAATGGATTCTAAATCAAAACAATATACCTACCTTTGGTGGCCTACTTGAAGCCGAAGTTTCGTTGGATTTTGCTTCATATTGCCCCAGTAAACAAAAACGCACTGTACAAAAAATACGCAATTGAAATTCTACAAAAAAAAAACAAATCTAAAATCAGCGTCATGGTTCTTAGATCAAATCATGCTAATAATTTATTAGGTTGCTCCGTCACCGCTATCATTCGCCTGTAATACAATAAAAAAAGAAATAAGATTGTCATATAGTTTTTTGACACATTACAGGCGTATGCTCGCGAGCACCCTTATAGCTACGGATTTTCACATAATTGGAATGCGCACCCTGATATAAAACCTATTGAGATACATTTGGTTTTGATTGAGCGGAATCGGCCTCTTCAGTTGTGAAAATCAAGGAATATTTAAAGCGACTACAATCTAGCTGCTAGATTCTAGCATAACACCCTTGTTACACCACAACATATCATCAAAGACCCCGAAATATTTTAAATATTTAGCACGTCTGTTTGAATGCATTTCTTTAAACTTAAATTAATGTCATGGTTTCTTAGAACAAATGTTGTTATTTACCGTATGCTTACATCTTATTTTGTTCATGGGTCACGGATGTTTCTCACTATTAAAGTATGTATTTATCAATACAGGTAAGTTTGTATATCGTCATCTAGTTACCCATAACACAAGCCTACTAGAACTAACCACGCGACAAGATTTATGTGATATGTGAGGTTTTCCTTTAATTATTAGTAAAAAAAAACATAATCTATTTGGATTGTTCACCAATTATAAAATCTGTGGTTCAGACTGATCGGAATGCTCTTTCGAAGAAGATTTAGAATCACCACAAACAAAATATTACAAGGCTCTGAAAAACGAAATATTAAATATATTAGTCCGCTGATTAAATGCATTTCCATAAAATCTACGATCGCAGTTTTTTTTTATATATATAACCAGTGTAATGTTTAAATTGTACCAATTTTTCAATTGTACTTTGTGGAAAACCTATTACCTAGTTATTAAAATTTGTTTTGATTGAGCAGAATCGCCCACTTGTAAATCAAGGTATATTTAAAGCCACTGCAAACAAAATATGATAAGGGTCACTGAAAAATGTTATACAGTCCGTCGATTTAATGCATCCGGTCGAAAACTATGACTGCGGCACACTTTATTTGCTGACACCAGTGAAAATTTGCGTCAGGCTAAGTGCCAAATTTATAACATTGGACCTACGAAAGGTTTTTACGCTAATTGCTTCGGTTGCAAGGATTGTTAAAGATAAAATATGCGATGCGGATTGTTTTCGTTTACATTTTGATTGATTGCTTCATTACCACTGCGAAATTCGATGACGGAACAGTTTTTGATTTCATTTTTAAAGTGTGTGGGATGGTTTTAATTAATAGTACGCAGAAAAACGTCGGCTGATATCGATATATATGATTAATGGAGACGGCTCGATGTATAAACGTACCTTTTGATTGGAAAGTAGTATTGAATTATTATCGAAATACAACCCGCACTGCCCAGCCTATATTGGGTGGTTCAGTTGAATGTTGCGTAGGACACGCCTGGACAAGGTGAGATCAAAATGAGAAAAAAGGAGAGTTACATCTTCCGAAGAGGACAAAAAGTATTTATGATGAGTACACATTACACCATATAAGATTTCTATGAAAGTCTAGTCTCAGAAGAATCGATAGAAGATACGACTTGTTAGTTAGGGCTTTTGTAAACATCGGTTTTTAAAGCAAGGTACTTTTTGTGTTTGTGGTACGCGTCAAAAACACGTCGTGTGTATATGCCCTTAGGATTTTCAAATTTACTTCAGACAGATTGGCTCAGGTGCTTAATTACAAAGTGGGCAAAACAGGCGATGTCTTAAGAGGCCTAGACAGGAATGGCAGGAGAACTTAGACACTTCGTAACTGACTAGCCTAAGGGTAGTCAAAACATGAAGTTATGAAGATTTAGCCACCTAGACGTTGAAACGTGAAAAGCTTTTACTAATGATAAGAAATATTAAGAGCATGATAACACAAAACAACACAAATACTTATTAAAAAAAAACTTACTTATTACTTAAACTAAATACCTAATAAACAACTAAAATATAAATATAATTAAATTAGACACTAAAGGTTGTAAATACCCGCCAGGTCGCCTTCAGTAGATATTGTACCTAAATAGAAGGCTGGCAGCGTTGCCTCTTTGGATGGCGAGGCTCAGTCGCTGTCCAAAGTAGCTGCCAGCCCTCTGGTCACCTGAAGCTTCGACCAGGCGTTCCGATATCTCTTTAAAGATAGCGTGATAATACTTGCGAAATGTCTTGATTACGAAGAAGTTTCCCAGACAATTTGGGGAGACTTATTTTATTACTTTTTAGGTAAGTAGGTACTGTACTTACAGTACTGTACGTACAGTTAGTCAGTCTAATGAAATAAAGTTAAATTAAGTGATCCTGGGGAAGAAGCCCCAACGATCGGACAGGTACGATCGTCCAACCACTAAATCAAATGATAGGCAGATATGGAGGCCCAGTCACAATTATGATGAGTGTCCTCTCAATTTAGAAGGAAAAAAGATAACAATAAAAATCAGAAACTGTGCCATACAAACTGCAATTTCATCTCAAATTGTGAGCATAGGCGAATTACACATGTCAAATGTCGGCTTCTTGCAGTAAATATCGAATAAAAACGTAAAAAAAATAATTAAAAGAACGTTCTTGATCCAAATTATTTATGTAGTCTTGTGGTTTTCTATAATTACGGCAAAGTATTAGAGTGTCAAACATACTTATCTTGCAACGTGATTCAATATTTATTAACCGCACTTAGTTAATATCGCACTGTTTCAATGTGATGGATGCGACGGGTCATTTCGGCCGGATCGGCTAGTTTCCAATTTTATGGTGGTTGGGCAAGTGGCAGCCGTGCCCTCATTCCGAAATGCACGAAATCCGAAAATTTCGGACACGATCATCGGTGAATTCGGATAAATAGATACGAATTAAGCGGTTAGAGTTTAAATTACCTCATTTGTCTATAGTTTAATTTCTGCGTACGATATTAGAGGTTCAAGTTAAAACAAAACTCTGTGAGCTCGCGATAACTTTTCGAAATGGCTGAAATATGACTTATTTTATGTTTTGAACCCTCATAACCATTTTGGATAATTTCGTAAAACTAATTTTGACAAAAAAGGAAACTATATGATTGTTGAACATGCTTACAACATTTCATGAAAACAGCTGGAAATCCAGACAAACGGACATCAAAAACATAACATTTTTCTTTGGACCAAGCTGAAACAGAGACGCTTCGCTCGCTCGGTCAATAACACATGCAGTATATCTATGACTTTAACGACAAGAGTTACCTTTTACCTATCTTTAGGTCTTATAACAGTTTTCTAGTTGATTAAAGTATTGATCAGCGAAAATATTTTACTATAAATCAAAGGTTTACAATGAAAAAATCCGCGAACGCAAAATTATCCAAAATAAATTTTCAATTAGAGCGGCATCGTTTCGCACCGACCACGGCAAGTTGTTGCCTTCTGTCGAATTCCGCACAAAAGTTAGTACATTAAAACTGCCAATTAGGGGCATTTCAAGTCCAAGTTGTTTAAGAATTCGCGTAATTATTCTTGGATGACTTGACGAGAACGGATACTTGACAATTCTATTGGTAAGGAACCCTTTCTTAGCGTAATTGTCCGGTCCACAGGATCGACGGTTACTTATAGGCCAGTAATTATGTTTAGACCTTTAAAAAAATGCTCGCGTCATAAAAAAAAAATAACCGCTCGAAAATATATTGCATTTAAAAGCGTTGTTAATTCTGGCATTTATATACACAGCCAAAAACACTGCCAAATAAACATTGTATCTTTATTGGTTCGTAAAATCTAACTAGCACGCAGGACGATGCAGTATTAATTTATAATATTTCCAATATGGCACATGTGTATCGTGTTCTAAACAAGGCACATGTTAAAAAACAGGACAGAGGTATGGACATTTGTGTATACACCCCAAGACAAATACAACGATTTGTGGTACACGTTCCTGACTTCGTCTGGCGAGAGATAGCCAGTCGAAGCTCGAATTTACATGTTAGTAGATACAAAATCATCAATGTTCGCTGTTGGCATTATCTTGAACATAACTAGGACACCAACGAAGACACAACCCTATTTTCAAAACCTAAACCAGCTTTGATATACTACAGGCTTACAGTCTATATATATTGCGTGCGCGTGTCCTGAATAAATAATTATTGTAAACAATTTTGATGTTATCTGCGTATAGGGATCTACGTGTAGTGTAAGGGTTGAACGGATCCCGACCGAATTTCGATTTTATGGTCACTGAACAATCTTCAGTCATTGAACGTTTCCCTGACTAGAAAATACTTTCACTTTCAAAAGACTCCCAGTTCACTGTTCGCTCGAAAAATCTTGGATAACCGTCGGATAATCTTATGTAACAATTTATTATCTATGTACGATTTAAAGAATCCATAAATAGATACTTACATTATACAAATAAAAATATATTTCACGTAATTCAGTTAACGTAGTGTTATGATTTCATGCTTGAATTAGAATTGAAATTCAGACTTCTCAGTACAGTCCGCTCAAAAATATTATTTATAACAGTACATTTTAACGCTACTTATTATTTAAGTATATTTTAACTAAATAATATATGTTGATGTTTAATGCGCTATCAAAACTAAAACATTTAAGCTAAGCTTCTCACGATCATGTTCCAAGAAACTCTTGAAACTTTTTTACTTAGGCACACTAAAATATGATGGTAAAAGTTATATATCCTAGAAAGCCCACGCTAGCAAGTGTTCTATTTATTAAGTTTATGCTGCGTTTAACTTAGCCCCTTAAAACATTCGCTCGTCTATTCACCTCCAAGTAAGCTTTAAAGATACATTTTCTTTTAAGTAAATATAATGCTCCATTTTGCATGAAAATGTATTAATAATTATTATTCACAAAGATTGCTGAAGTTTTTTGTTCAACATGTTTAGTATATTAAATTAATCTTAGTTATTTATTTAAAACTAATCTTTAGCATTCAAAGCAACATTAAAGTTTTGTTGAAATTACACCTAATTCAAATGAACGAGAATTCTAAGTCGGAATAGCAGTCAGAGACGAAATCGGCCAACGATCATTAAATAATTCCAAAAAGTATTAAAAACATCGAACAAAAGACAATATCAATAAATCGTAGCGTAGTAATGAATCCTCAACATCATTAAATTGCTACTTCCCAACACAGGCGGAAGCGTATCGTATATTGGTAATGACGTAGCTATAATATTTTAATATCTTTTGTCGGTGGGCCACGCAGCACTTGCTCAGCCACCATTAAATTGGAAGTCACCATATTACTGGAACTAGCGCGGCTGAAATACGTCTATATTGCACAGGCACTTTAATTACCACCCGAACTCAAAGTAGGTGTTTCCGAACTTCGGAGTTTAACAATGACGATGTATAGTTGCTTTTTAAAAGTGGATTTTCGGGGTTTGAATTTTTATTGTATCCTTTATGTTGTAGTAAACTATGAAAAGTGACGAATATTGCCGTGTTTTAAAATTCTTGGGTCGTTATTTAATTAATATAAAGGGCAAAACATGTCTAGTCACCTTAGCAAGTTTTTGAGTTATCGCAATTGAAAGTTTGAAACGATGTAACTATCCATATAATTTTCGTATACCTACATAATTATTTTTTTAAAGTAAATAAAAAGTTACATAAATATTAAAATACATACGAAACGGGTTTATTCACATCGAAGAAGTTGAATATCGCTATCGCGTCCATTTTAGCCAACACATTTAGTTAAAATAATACTAAAAAAATCCGTAACTTTAAAATGTACTGTTATAAATAATATTTGTTTATGCGGACTGTACCTACTGAGAAATCTGTGCTTTCTTACAAGTCGATACCACTGAAAATGTATGGAGAATGACTTGCAAGAGAAACAATAGTAACTGATAACGATACGATTTGAACTAAAATACAAATCCTATATAAATACCTTGTACAGGATAGCAGACCAAAATATGTTAGTGTTAAAAAGAAGCTTAGGTACTTGCACGTAATCTGCTAGCGTTGCAATTTAATTCGGCAGCGTATACGCTCGGTAGCTTGAACTAGAATAAGGAAAAAGGGGAAAAGGGGACAACATTCAAACACAAAAAACCCCGAGATAGTCCCAAAGTCCGTGTAGTTCTTAGACGTACAAAATCTCCAATCTCTTGAGAAGTGCGGTCGAATAATTCAGGTACCGCTACAACTTGTGTTCGGATGGAAACGCTACTCGCCAGCCAAATGCTAATTTTATGGTGGTTGAGCAACTGTGCCGAATCTACCCCGCTGTCCTTCGCACTGGCTCCCCAGTATTGCCTAGTAGGCATCATCTAAATAAAATATACATCTACTTTGAAAGGCTGATTTGTATAAACGAAACGTGCACGATACGACACAGTTACAAAATTATTTTTGAAAATAAATGAGAGGTCTCGTGTCATTTGTTGGAGTGGAGAAAATATATTTTTCATCTCTCCTGTTCGGAAAGTGTCATTTTCATGAGTAGATAGCCGGGTGGAAAATAGCTTTTCCATCCCTAGGGTGGAAAGTAATTTTTTTTAATTGCCACGGAGTCAAAGATAATTGTCTTCTAGATGCACGTCGTGACCAACTAAATTTGGTACAATCTAGTCGGCCGTGGTAAGTGGCATTGAAAAAAGGTCTCCAAAGGTTAGATATAAGCAAGCTTAATTTATTTTTATCTAATTATTAAATAAAAAAATCCCTTATATTCATAATACATCCATATAATTCCGTCCCACATTTATTGATAGATCGTACATTTATTTAAAAAATTAAATTGAAACCATTGGAGTTTTTTTTTTTACTTTTTAAATGTTGGCGGTACGTATATCTTAACTTTTTTTATTTATTAAAAGTAAGAAGAATGAAAGTTTGCAGTAGAAAAAGCGGGAACACGAGATAAAAATATAAATACCGTGTCTTTAATTGATTATTTGTAAAAAATTACATGGACATTAATATAACTCACTTTTGACATTTATGTGCGTGTAGTATTTTATTTTCCTCGCAGTCGAAATGAAAAGTAGAGTGTTTAACTCGGTGTTTAATTACCCATTTCACCCTCGAACTATTGGCGCTCTCACTTCGTTCGAGCGCCAGAAATATCTCGGGTGCAATGGGTCACTTTCTACCCTTGGTTAACAATAATCTACTATTTACTTTCTTTATGCTATTATAAACGCAAATGTAAAATAATTGCCTATACAACTACCCAATGTTATGATTCATGACCTGATTTATCTGTATGTCAAATCGTTTCGAAAGTTAACGCGTAATTGAGTAACAAACATCTAAACATCTTCACAAAGGTTTACATGTACTATAATGTGAATATACTCGTATATAGATTACTAGGACAGGAAAGATATATATTTTCTTCAAAAGAAAATATCTGATTGTCGTGTAATAGGACCTGTCGGTGACTATTTAATATTATTTTGTTTTGCGTATTATGTTTGAAGACTACTTATACTTATGTATCGTTACAACTGTCAACGCAAAAATACAATTCATGAAATAATTTCTGGACCGAGACATCTTTGAAGCGCTACGTAACTGCCTCAACATGACAAGGTTTCAAATGACTTTCGCCACCATCGTCACAATTCTTGCATAATATTATTGCTTGTAAAACAATTAACTCCTTACTGTATTTGTGACGCAATCACAGCGACTGTTTATAAGGAAACAAGTTCCTCTGAAACGAAAATAAAAAAAGGAGTTATTCATTTATTATTTACATAACTTCTGCTTCGAAATGAAATTCGCTCTGTATTGAAATATGATTAAAAACTTTGACGAATTCCCAATGTACGGATTTGCATAATAATGTAATAATTGAATTAAACCAATGCACTTCCCATTACCCGTGTTCACTTTACGTCCAACAAAGAAGAATAAAAAGTGTAAAATGTGCCGTGGCCGTATGTCCTAGGTGATTAATGGCACAGTCAACATGCAATCGTTACTTTTCATTACTGTTCCGAAGTGCGGACCCCAAAGCCGCGGCCGCCTGGTCAGATTAGAAAAGTTTACTTCTAAACAAGTCGAAAATCGACTTTAAAAGCATAGTCCAACATTTGGTTTTGCAAGCGCTTCGTAGCCGGATTGAAGGCAACTTTAAATTGGAATGTATCCCGCAATAAGCCTCTCGTGATTGGCCTGTTTGTTCTTAATTACCTACTAGGTATTAATCGGAAAGTTTTACGCGGTGCAGTTGCAAAGCTAAATGCAAGAATAATGATGTTTTCATAAATTCTCAATCCAAAATAGGGAAAAGCAGCTCAAGACTAAAGCAGGCATGATCACATATCAAAAGGCTGACAAGAACGTTGCCAGAATTTTATTATAAAATAAAGTTGCAACGCAAAGCAAACGTATAAAGGTGACGCCTTCGCTAAATGGAGAGAAAAATTATTATATTTTTTTTAACCCGTAGTGAAAATTAGTAAAAGCATTCTTGCTCAACCACCATAAAATTAGCAAAGCTCTTACCATCCGATTTGTTGAGATGAGATGCTGAAACAATCTTCTTAGTGAATCACGATCTACGAAAACATCCCGTTTAATCACTGGAACTCTAAATCATAATCGAAACTTAATTCAGCAACACGGGTACATCTACAAGTCAAACCAGCGCTTAAGGAAATTATGACATCCAGAGACAAGAAACAAAATAACAAGTCTCCGTTCTAATAGCAGGCAGCTCCAAACATGTAACATGGTTTTACAGTGAAGGTGATTGTGTGTACCAAGCAAATGCTGCGCTCGCAGTCATTTCGATGTTAAACAGAAGTAAACTACATAGCTATAAATGTTTACTTTAGGAAGTGGTTAAAGTTAAAGTTAACCACGCGATAAATTGCAACGCACTGCATGCGTAGGGCTGTCATCAAACTTCAAACTCGTACTCGTATTGGTATTGGTTAACATTTTAGTGTTGCATTTGTAATGTGTGAGCGTGTATATTTATGTACAGGTTATGCTTATGTTTGTGCTCCAGATGCTTTACTTTTATTTTCTATAGATCGTTAGTTAATTCATGCAAGGTTCATCTGAAGATGTAAGTATACTCAAAAACGAGGACAGTATATTATGATGGCGATATGACTTACAGCTTCTCTTGTATAGGTATACGAGAATTGATATATTATGAATATTATGTAACATACAGAACTATAACATTTTTACTTACAGGCTCAAACTTATTTGAACTAGTAAACTTGTAATTATATTATTCTCAAATGTATACTTTGTCGCAATAAAACATGAAAACAAAAAACAGTATTTATTGTCTCTTAGTTGTCTGTGCTAGCATTGTCAAAATATTTTGGGAAAGGGGTACGAAAAATAATGCAAATCACGGGATGCAGATGTTCCTGCCTCGTTATTTAATATACCGCGTTAATGACAAGCGGCCCCCGTACATGAGTGCGCTCTTTTTGCTGCCATCTAAATAATTGAATACATTCTTAATCAAAATAACGCATCGGCTACTGTCCGGAAATTATGTAAAGCAAGTCTAAAACATGGACGTGGAAAATCAGAATATTCATTTTATAGGGAACCCTATCCATTAGTGAGGCTTAGGGCGGCGCGGCTGCAAACAAATCTCGCGGATGCTCCTTGCATGTATTTAAGGCAAATATTCGAGACGTTTTAACAAGCCAACATAAATAGAGAAACTCGATACTAAATACTCGAGCTCCCTGTCGAAGCAAATCTCTCGTGACACGATAAACAGCCGGAACGGTTTCGCGGAGCGTGCGCTCTCGAACATTCTGCCTGACGACTCTCCTTCAGTCATTTGAAGGGAACGGCTCTTATCGTCTTACTTTTATGGACTGCGAATCGAAAAGGCTTCGACGTTACAAAACGAGACCCTTCTATTGTGTGGAAGTGTTGAGTGAATGTACCATGAACGGTCTTTGTCGATGTACCAATGCGTAACTTTTCGCATTCGGAAAATATACTAACCCTCTGATAATAAAATTCAACAAACATTCGTGTATTTTTACTTTTTCAAACTAGCTTTTCCCATGCCCACGCATGCGGTATTCCTGGATTAAAATCATATTCAATTTGGCTAAGTGATTTCTTTACGTGGATGCCAAGCGAATGCCAACGGATTCGATGTCTATACTCTACAGGCTTATGTTTCAATAGAGAATTTATTCACTCCTGGAACTACGCATCTAACTAAGGGGAAATTTTCAAAAAATATATGCACTTATAAATTTATGAAACATGTAATGTCTCATTTTTTAATGTGGGTACACCACAATTTTATTTTAAACTATGAATACAAAGATCAAAGCTTAAAAAAAAATTGAAAAAGGAGCTACCTGGTGGAAGGGACCGGGAATCGAACCCGGTACCTCTGGATTACCGGTCCAGCGCGTTAGCCACTTCGCTACCCTCGCTCCACGTAGACCTGACGAATTTTTCCTTATGCTTTGTGTGTCGATCTTTGCATTGTTTATTTGAAAGGTTTTTACACCTTAGCGACCTCTATGTGAATACGTTAATATTCACATCTTACCGCACCACTTTACAGTGGTGAACGAGCAAGCGAGAGAGGGCGCTGTTAGTTTTATAAATTTATGAAACATGTAATGTCTCATTTTTTAATGTGGGTACACCACAATCTTTTTCAATTTTTCTTTAAGCTTTGATCTTTGTATTCATAGTTTAATATATGCACTGTTTAAAAAATATAAGGACTACGTAATGTTTGATTCCGATTTTAAAATCCTTAATGCTGTATGCATGACCTTTTTGCTTGCACTCGGCTCGAATGTAATTTTGTTTTTGTTTGTAAGTACTAGGGATGGGAAATTCAGGTGGATATTACCTACAGTTGATAAAATCCTATTGTTATCTCACTCATACCTCAAACAAAGCCGCCGCCAAAGTTTAAGTTTAAAAGCATCCGATTATCCGATGCCTAATAGTAAGTACTGTTGTGTTGTGTGGGTGCAAATAAATATTTATTTTGTGATTTAAAATAAAGTTGCTTTAACGTACTCTTGTGATGTTTCCCTTCGTTGCTATTAAGGTTAAGATTATACAAATTATGAAAATGACTAATCTGTAAATTGTGCAAAATTCAAGTGGCCTTAATTTTCTTTTGAGCAGTCATATATTTTAAAATTTTCTAGGACAGGAATTTCAAGACATAATGAAAACTACCTTTATAATGAAACCTGAAAGTCCACATTTTCATGTAACTATTCGCTTCCTGATTCCTATTAAAACTTTACAGAGCATTGTTTAACCAATTTTTTTTCTTCTTTACAGAAAGCCTTCGAGATTACTTTAGCAAATTCGGCGAAATCACAGAAGTTATGGTTATGAAAGATCCAACAACGAGACGGTCGAGGTACGTTTTTCTTTATACATTCAATTTGTAAGGATGCTCAACTAGGATTTTGGTATTTTACTGTAATCGCTGAGCAGATATTTTCACGAGAAACGGAAAACAAAGATTTAACTTTCGCACCAATGCGATAAGGAAAATAAATAAAAGTTGTTAAGTAAGTGAAATGTGGTCATACAAAAGTCCGGTTTTTGAAAACAATGTATTTTTAGGTAAACAAATTTAGAGGAGTATACAACTTTGGTCCAAAATAACAAATATCGAGGTACTTATTTTATGTAGCACGGTGTACGACAAAACATTAAAACGTGGAATGTGTTTTGGTTCGTAGAAGTTTTTTTTTTCTAGAACATGCTGTTTACTTTTGGGCAAGGACGAGGAGGAAGACAATAATGGAATTTCTTGCCACATTGCCGGCCTAGGCTAGCAAAGCTTTCTTCAGTTGTTTCAATACCAATTATCGACATTGATTACTCGTCATTTTTATTTTTATTTCATTGCCTGTTTGAAACGAGCACTTATAAGCCTTGGCGCGAACATGGATTGCCGACCTCTTATCTCTAGACGTCTATACTTAAGTACTTGATCAGGTATCCTCTATTTCGCGGCTTCTGCAGTGATGTACTACTATTACTATTGAATAAACATATATTGCTAACTAAATTTTCCACAAGCGTAAGTGTAAAATGTAACACAAGGCTCATTTTTGTCACGGGCCAACTTTCGACTAGCGGCGGTCACTCGGTTGGCGCAGTGGCATGAACTGGCCGACTCCCTCCTAAAGTTATCGGTTTGCAAATAAGTTTCGTTCTATATAGAGGCATGCTCGTTTCAAAATTTGCGGTTACCTTTGAATTGTAAGCAGTTAAATGTTAGACTTCAATTTTAGGAACTTAACAATAGAACTCGAATTATTCCAACTGAATTAAGCGTTTGGACGAGTACAATGAGTGAGGATTTCGGTATCCATTTTACAGTTGCTAAACTAAATTCCTGCAAAGGCCGCTTTGGGCATAGCTCGAATATTTCGGTGCGTATCTCATTGACCCTCGTTTATCTTTAAAGCGTTCATACGTTTATTTTGTTTTCTATAATTGTGTCTGTAAACTTTATACTATACGAATAGATAAATTATAATTACTTATATAACTCTCATTGTTTTAGCTATATTTTACGACGACGCGATTGGTGCAGTTTGTAGTGCACCTATTGAGCTGGCAGTCCAGGGTTCGAATCCCAGCCAAGGAAAATATTTGTGTGATGAACTCAAATATTCGTTCCTGGGTCATGGATTTTAATCTATATATGTATTTAAATATTATGTATATCGTCGCCTAGTACCTACCCATAACTAGTACAAGCTTTGCATAGTTTGGGACTAGGTCGATTCGTTTAAGATGGTCCCTTAATATTTTTATTTTCTTTGAATAATAAGCTTCTGTCAAAAATTTCATTTTAGTGACAAGCTTTTATAGCCGACTGTACTTTTCTTTGGATATCCATCAAATGCTCACTGAGAAGATTCTAAAGAGCCCAAACTCGGTAGGATTGCTTTTTCTATTATAGAGTTCCTATGGCCACCTTCCGGTTCCATCATCAGATCAGCCCCATGGTACCATATTATTATATTGTCATCAAAGTTATTTAAGTATGCAAAATTTCATTCTTCAACATACATACATACATACATACATACATACATACATACATACATACATACATACATACATACATACATACATACATGCATGCATGCATGCATGCATGCATACATACATACATACATACATACATACATACATACATACATACATACATACATACATACATACATACATACATACATACATACATACATACATACATACATACATACATACATACATACATACATACATACATACATACATACATACATACATACATACATACATACATACATACATACATACATACAATGCAAGTTAAATAAAAGCTTGTAAAAATAATATTTATTTTATCAAAAAAATTCAATGGGAAGGATAGCTCCGTCACTATGTTAAAGTATCGACCGAGGATATAAAAAAATAGAGATATACTCGTATAACATAAAATAAACAATCTTCAGAATAATTCTACCATTTTATGAATTTCTTGTGGGTAAAAGGTTTATATCTCTTGGTATATAAAAATACTAGAAAAAATCGAAGATGTCCGGAGTTGCGCAATAAAACCAATCTGTTCAACCATTACAAACACTATCGCACCGAACAACAATCAAGCCGCCGTGTAAACAAACCAAGTGGCTTAGCAACTCTCTAGACAAGAAATAAGTTGTCAAAGTGTCGAGGTAAAGTTCGTCGGTAAACAGCGTCTCTCCTGTTAGGTAAATCGTCGGTTTCACAACTCAATATTACCCCTCACCCCTCTGAAATAATATCCAGAGAACCGATATTGAAGCGACTCAGCTGAGTCTGAATGCAGCCTGCCTGCTATTGTGGCGTCGCCTCTCAGCCAAATGCAACATAAACGTCTTTTGTTTATGCTTATTGGTATATTGGATATAGCTGGTAACGTCCTGTTTATTAAGTGGGTTAGCTTGTGCCGAATAATTGAAACTTGCACCTGTATGTATGGGTGGATTTGATATCTTTTCTTGAAGGGTACACGGAAAGAAAATGTCCGGTAACTTTTTTTGAAAACGAAACTTTAATTTAAAAATTTAGAGAACTGGATAGACTATAACTTACTACTTAGTTACAGATACATATATTTAAGTAACTTGATTTTTTCTGACTTAAAAAAATATGCATACGAAAATTATATGGATAATAACTTAATAACATCGTTCCAAACTTTCAAATTGAGATAAACATAGTTATAATATTTGTGCCTAAAATTGTTTCAATAAATCAAAGTTTAAGCTTGATAAGAGGATTAATTGAGATTAAATTCTGTTAGTATGTGACGCACCGTAGTTATGTAAAAAAAACAAAAATATATTTGCAGTCGGAACCTGATTCCGAAAAACGTTAGAAGGATTTTGGTATGTTATTTCAAAAGTTCAACTAAAGTCCTAAAGCGCTTTTTTGTGATCAATAAATCCACCAAAGCAATCTAACTAGTATTGGCATACCGACAGTAATTTTACGAGCCAGTCACCTTCGGCATGAAAAACTGCTCGCGCCAAAATTCAAACTTCAAACCCAATTTTAAACTTGCAACATTCTTTTGAATTCGTACACCTATCTTAAATCTTCAACTTAGATACCATAAAGTTGAATCATGAAAATGGGGAAAGAGGTAATATCTGAGGTGCTATTTTTTCGGTTTTAAATCTTTTGCGACAGTGCTCGCGTTCAAGGGAAGCACGGAAGTTTTCAGGTCGACACCTTATCGTTACCGTAAATCAAGTGGACATCGGGAAAGGCCGAGATGTACCGACGCCCTGCGCCCCAAAGTGATAACAGTTTCCAACTTTCCATCGTAAACAAAGATATTAATGGTGGCTGTGTATCTTGCAAATTATTATTGAATGTTTGCTTAGAAAAAATGCTAATGGCGGGGCGTTATATAATAAACGTTAGCGTAAAGTGTTATGGAAACGGTTATGGCATTGTCCGGTCACACCTCACAGATTTAGCAGGTCGGAAAGGTTTCGTGTGTCGGGTACGTATTGTGTTTGTCCGCGGCCGACGCACGCGGGAACCCGCCCTTAATTCTTCACATCAAAGACCGTTTAGTTTGCTCGCCACGGAGTTTTCCCAACTACAGCTTATGCAAGCAAAGTAAATCAATATCGAAAGTCAATGAATCAAGAGTAATATATTCGGGTACATAATAAATGTGCGCTACCTGAAGGCAATATCTGAAAAATTTGCCTGCTCGATATTGCTTACAAGGGAGTTTCCTTTCTCCCCAAAATTTAATGCGTCGTTCGCATTTTTATAAAAGAAGTAGGTGGGTAAGTGAAATAATTTGCGGTTGGTGCTTTATTTCCTTTTATTTATTTTAATGGTAGGTCGCCTTCTTTGTTTTTTTTCGTAAGTTTAAGGAGAAATGAGCGTGTTCATTAAGAAAAAGAAGGTATTTTCCGCGTGTATCGTTAGAAGGATGTAAGCAAGAAAAGCAATTCTATTTGGGAGCGGCCGTTCATTATCATTTCTCTTTAAAATTCATTTGTGGCAGATATCAAAACGCTGAAGCGCAACTTTCGGCAAATTATTTTAGCCGTAAAAACAAAACCCTTTATTATAATTTTATGGTCCAAGTTTGTGTAGTTAAGACGCCTATTTCCTGTTGGGGGGCCGAACAGATGATTATGATTTAGCAATCGCAAAATTTTCCTAATTCATTTGGAGACTTGAAACTTTTGAATTAGACGGTAATCGTAAATCGGCGAACTAGTTAGGCCCGTGCAAACATGCGGGCAACTTTAGGGTTTTCTGATATACGCTCGACTGAATGGGAATTTATATCAAACCGCAGCTTACGGCGGCTTTCGGCGGGCGCGTCTCCATTCACGCTCGTTTCATTCGTTTCGCTTTCCACTAAAAATCTAAAATCAATAAAGGATCACGGCATAAATGCAAAGATTACTTGGTTCGCTTTTCGCGCCACATGAAAAATGTACGCCCCATTACAAGAGGCGTCCGAAATAAAACCGCGAATCACTATGAGGCTGTAAGTAGCGCCATAAAAGGGAGATCCTTCGTCGAAATCGCTTGGGCAAATACCTACAGATGAATGGAGCGGTGTTTAAATGAGAGGGATTGGGACTACCCCGACAGCGCGGCCCCGGCGCCCGCGCCGCGCTAGACACTTAAGTCTCGGTAATCTTGAGACGCGTCCTCACCGAGATGATGAGCGCAGCTTTAAACGAATATTCATCAATCTTTATACTATACTGCCAAACATGTCGGTTTACAAGATCACATATCTTAAAAATATTTTCAGCACAGCACAAATAAAATACAACCCTATATACCTAGATCGCTTTTTCATTAAATGCATAAAAATATTTCGAGTAATTTGTAACTGTATTTAGGTTACTTGTATGCTACTTTGGGTCAAGTTAAGTGCAAGTCGCTTAGTTTTTATTTTCTTGAAAGAAAATCTCGCGTTGTCACCGTAGAGTAGAAGTTTTGAAACTAACATAGTAAAATCTTCTTTATCTTCATTTACGAGTATGATGTCCCGTCCCTTCTTCAATATATAGGTAGTCCTAATCGAAATGTACCAAAAACTAACTCCTGGAATTGTAATGAAGAACATAATAAATAAGTAGGTAAATTTTACATTCATATTTCATAGATTTCCCATTTATGACCTTTTTACTGCCATGTAAATATTAAATGATGACATCTATAGCTGTATTTTTCTTGTATAACGAAAAAACAAGGAAATACATAGTCAACAATTTGATAATGAATAACTTTTAGCAAGTAATTTGAAACACAATTTATAGCTAAAAATCCCAAAAAGGTTTTTTTTTATTTATCACGTTTAAAATTATAGTCCACCCCAATTCGGTGTGATCGCTCAATATCTTCGTACTGAACTATTCCGAACAATAACGATACTAGCACCGGGGCATTATTCTGACCGATCGCACACCCGTATTGCGATGCTGATGGGGTGATGGGGTACCGAACGTGCTACCCCGACACCGCTAAACCAAAACGTCTCAAGCGACCACGTATAGGAACGGTTATACAACACTTTCACATCTCACTTGCTGAATAGTTGCGTCCAAAATTAATTTTGCTAATTGATAGAAGCCTTAATCTATTTACGAGCAATTAGATCAGCAAATATCCGTAATTTGTAACGGTTTTGATGATTTATTTTGTGGTCCACAGATCATGGAGGTTGATTTGATACGTATATAGTTCATACATACTATTTGCTGCAGTTGCTACCTGCAGCATAGTCTAAAACGTAATATAATAAGTATCCAAAAACATGTCCTCATTATTCTTATCGTAACAACGAGTTTTGAGCTTTAAAAATATTCTAAGACGAACACTACAAAACGATTCTGTTTCTGCATCATTATCATTTTGTACAAGTGTAGCTAAAATAATGAGCGAAACAAAAGAGTATGAAGATGAATTCTTCTTCTTTAAGTGCCATATCCTCCACGGATGTCGGCGACCACGGTCCGGAACTCTTCTCTATTCGTGGTTTTTCCACCCAGTGAGGCAGCGTCAACTCCCGTCCAACTCCTCAGGTTGTCCATCCATGTTAGCCTTTTTCGCCCCCGACCCCGAAGATGAATTAAGTTTACCTTTTTTACTGTAAGTAGGTACATAATAAGCGTTATTAACATAGGTAGTTACTTTGAAAACAAATTTGTGTAGGTAATTAAACTATTGATACAAAGATCACACCTCAAAGAAATGGGTTACCTGGTGGAAGAGACCGGGAACCGAACCCGGTACCTCTGAATTGCCGGTCCACCAGGTAGCTCATATCAATTTTTCTTTGATGAAAATTAATTAATTATTTTTCTTTGAGCTTTGATCTTTGCATGAATGCATGGTTTAATATAAAAAATGTATGTGGACCCACATTAAATTTTTTTTTACAATACTTTTATGTTTCATAAATGTATAAAATTGCGTTATTACTAAATATCACCTTCACAGCACTACTGCACACCTCACCTGAAAGATGAAAAATAAAAAGGTGAAAATACTAACATAGCAACAGAACCGATGATGTAAGAAACTGAGTACTAAGTACAGGAATATTATTAATTAATATAAACCAGAGCACGTTATTAAATATTGAACTTTCTATGCGGTAACGTTCATTACTAGTTCGGTAATCGGTCGGAAGTAGCGCGATGCATAATCAAGTAGTTGAGTCTGCTGTGCTAAGGGGATGAAGTTAGCGGGGAGAGAGGGAATGACATGGCGCAACTCATGAGAAATAGCGTGAGCGGATTTATACTAAATCCTGAGATATAGGATTATCCTAGTTCAGGCACAAAGATTGTTATATTGCAAAATGGCCAAAATTCCCCTAATAGATTTTTTGTATTTGACCTCGATCTGTTCTTGTCTAAAGCGATGACGTATACTTACCTAGATTTTTTTATCAATCATCGCTCATGATTTACAGCATAACTGTGATACACACACGCACACTGTCCCTTAATTACTATGCTAGTAAGACTGTTGATTTAAAGTCTCACGACAGGTGAAGTCGCAGCAAGTTCTGCAAGTTGCGCTAGCCCGGTCCATGGTTCCCGTCCTGTGGCAACGCGTAAACATTTACTATGAATCAATCATAAGCAATTTACTTAACAACGAGTTATAAATATTTGCAATAAAGAAAATATGGCACAAGAACCAAAAAATAATATACTACCAACACAACACGACTAGTTTATTGCCTCGTCACTGCCGCTTCCGCTCCCGCTGTCGCTCGTAACTCAAACGTGTCGTCGTAAAACCATTACAGGAACGTTGTGCTCCGCACAGCGCTGGCTTCATTAATCGGCCATCGTATGAGGCTATCCACTATTGTTATGATATGACGGTAGGCCCACTATATCCATATTTCGGCATAAGCTCCAACGTTCTCAGAATTGAAACTGCTTTCATGCGTCACATTAAACCTAATTGGCTTCATTCGGCCGACTAATCAATGCGCCTGATTTCGATGAGGCGAACAAGTAGATACAATACGAACACAGTTGATTGTGCTGCAAATTTCACGTGTTGATTGCGGTGACAGACATCGCGACTACCTATAAATAGAGCATTGAAGTATTGTATCTGTCATGGAATTTACGTCAGCAAAATTTAGAATACATGACCGTTTCGAGGGAGGGAATTGCTTAAGTTAGTTAACAATTAATAACGGTGCAGTTCAGGGGATCAATCCGACCAATCTTGGTGATTTCTCCGTCATAATTCCATGATAACGCAATCTGTCACCTTTGACGTGTTGATATCCCTAGAACCCCACTTGGCAAGTGGCGATATCCTTAGAAGATCGCAACTTCGCCAACCCGGTCGCGTTAAGTTTGCGTCTCCTTTGTATGTGACGGCATCGATATCAGGCGCATACCTACTTAACTTGACCGGGTAGTACGTGAAATAAGACTGCAGGATATAGTAATATCGGACACAGTATCGATATTTGCTGCTCGAACTGCAATCTGCTGTCAAAATTCTGACGGAGATATGGTAAGATTGATCCTGTCGTCAGTCACTTACATATATCTTTTTTTTCACACTTTAGTATTCCGGAGAACCGTGTATAAAGATAGAATGATAAAATTCTACCTAAGGTCTTGAGACTTCATATATTATAAAAGTTAACTGTATAAATAAGAGGACATCAACACGACAATCAGATACGAGAACGGCATTATTTAGTTCCAATTGCAACCGATCGCGTATATCCAAAGTTATGATATCGTGTAGGAGTAAACATTTGTGGCTGACGTTGCCGTGCAACACGATGTCGGACAAAGCGTAAGTTCGGGTACATTCCGCCGATGGGAGAGCAATCTTCGTGAGTGGTAAGTAGTCGGAGTGATCGCAGCGGACTGTGCAGAACAACAGAATAACGCGCAGCGGAGCCACTTGGCCTTATAAGTACAGATTGAATAGGCTAGTTGACCCAGTTTCGAAATATATTGGAAATGGTTAATAATGATCTTACTAGCTCAAAAAAAAATGTCTTGTATTTTTCTGAAAGCTAGAAAGCTAAATTTTATCAATTGAAAATTAGAAATTTCATAAACAGTCTAAAACGCCGTCCGCCATTTTTCCCTTTCGCTAATCTGTGGCGTGTCGTAGTATTACCTGTAAATATTCGAAATTCGACCGTCGTATAATGCCATTCCGCACACTCCAATATACTTTGACAGGAGATCGAGAGGGACGGCACTATTCGAAGTCGTCAAAGTAGACTTTCAGTTTTGTTTACATGACCAATGACGTCACTATCATAAGGGAAAATGGCGGACAGCGTTTTAAGCATTTCAAAATACAGATTAAAAACCATATTTTCAAATTAAATTTTTTCAGCCATCTTTCACTTTTATGAATTGAAAAATATATATTTAGGTTTCCTTTGCTAAATACTATACGGAATAAACATTAGTTTATTACAATTTGACATGAGTCAACTAGCCTATTCTAACTGAAAAAAAAAACAATTTTAACGGATTATATCGCGAATATATTTATTGTCTGATCCTCCCTGACTGAGAAAAACACATATTTACTCTATCAAAGTTACATTTGTGTAAACTAGTACGACTAAGAAAATACGATAAAAAATAAATACAGATCTGGATAAAGTTACTGGATGATGGAAGAAATTGGCAGGGTTGACATTTATTTCGTTTTAGGGTTCCGTAGTCAACTAGGAACCCTATATATATATATATATATATATATATATATAATATAGTTTGGCCATGTCCGTCTGTCCGTCCGCGGCTTAGCTCCGTGATCATTAGTACTAGAAAGCTGAAATTTGGTATGAGTATGTGTATGTATCACGCCGACAAAACGGTAAAAAAATAAATTAAAAAAAAACTTTTTCGTGTACCTCTGGTACACCCAGTGGGGGTGATTTTTTTTTTCGTTCCAACACTGATGTGTGGGGTGTCGTTGAATAGGTCTTTTAAAAAGAATAGGGGTCTCCAAACATTATTCTTTGATAAAGTCAGCAGTTATGTAAATAATCGCTGCAGAAATAAAAAAAAATGCGTTCTCCCCCCCTCTAACTTTTCAACCACGGGTCAAAATAGTATCGAAAAAAAACATAGAAATGAGGCCTTATAAGTAATTTCGATGAAAACTATATTGAATAAAATCGGTCAACCCGTTTTTGAGTTATCGCAAAATTTCATAATTTTCTTTAAAATTACGTAAGTGCCGCGCGGTGTCCTTATACTTCGAACGTTACACTTATTAGTTAAGTGCCATACTGAATAAAAGCATTTCGCTCAATCTGGCGCGTATAATCGATAACTTCCAGAAGGTAATAAGTAATTACAGTTACTTTGGCGTTTACGATCTTTTAATGGAGCTTGAAACCTTTCTCGTAATTTAAACCTCGGGCTTAAAACCGCTGTTTAAAGCGTCTAATAACTAATATTGCCGAAATATCTACTATTGTCAATATAGTGACTCAGCTGCTTGTAAGTAAGCTGTGGCGGCTAACAATTCCGTTCGTACCAAGTCACCGCTCCCGATCGGATAAAGCCTGTGTGGACGAGCTCGACGCTTATACTAATATTGCAGAAATACTATTGTTCATAATACCTAGTGACTCAGCTGCTTGTAATTAAGCTATGGCGCCTAACAATTCTGTTCGTACCGCGTTACCGCTCCCGATCGGATAAAGCCTGTGTGGTCAAGCTCGAAGCTTGTACTAATATTTCAGAAATACTATTTTTACAGATGACCTTATAAAGGTCGCCGGAAGGCGCTGGATGCAGGTCGCTTCCAACCGGTATATATGGAAGTCCAAAGGGGAGGCCTATGTTCAGCAGTGGACGTCCTATGGCTGAGATGATGATGATGATGATGATGACTATTTTTAATCCCTTTAGTGACTGAGCTGCTTGTAAGCTGTGGTGGCTAATAATTCCGCTCCCGATCGGATAAAGCCTGTGTGGACGAGCTCGAACCTTAGACCAATATTGCAGAAATACTATTGTTAATATAGTGGCTCAGTTGCTTGTAAGTGAGCTGTGGCGGTTAACAATTCCGTTCGTACCACGTCACCGCTCCCGATCGGATAAAGCCTGTGTGAAGAGCTCGAACCTTAGACCAATATTGCAGAAATACTATTGTTAATGTAGTGGCTCAGCTGCTTGTAAGTAAGCTGTGGCGGCTAACAATTCCGTTCGTACCACGTCACCGCTCCCGATCGGATAAAGCTTGTGTGGACGAGCTCGAAGCTTATACTAATATTGCAGACATACTATTGTTAATATAGTGACTCAGCTGCTTGTAAGTAAGCTGTGACGGCTAACAATTCCGTTCGTACCACGTCACCGCTCCCGATCGGATAAAGCCTGTGTGGACGAGCTCGAGGCTTATACTAATATTGCAGAAATACTATTGTTAATATAGTGACTCAGCTGCTTGTAAGTAAGCTGTGGCGGCTAACAATTCCGTTCGTACCACGTCACCGCTCCCGATCGGATAAAGCCTGTGTGGACGAGCTCGAAGCTTATACTAATATTGCAGAAATACTATTGTTAATATAGTGATTCAGCTGCTTGTAAGTAAGCTGTGGCGGCTAACAATTCCGTTCGTACCACGTCACCGCTCCCGATCGGATAAAGCCTGTGTGGACGAGCTCGAGGCTTATACTAATATTGCAGAAAGATAACCGCTTGCAAACCAATAAATGAGCTAACTTACTATTTCATTAGCTAGTGCTGTTTATTTAGATCTACATTTTATACTTTGTGCTGACGAGAGTGAGTTGAAACACCAATATTTTTTCTATTACAGTTTCACCTCTTTTAATTTTCTTTTCTATGATTGTCTGGCTTCAACTCCGTTCGTGGTTAATATTATTAATATAAGAGAGCTATGGAGCCGATAAATATCGAGTAACATACATAGAAAAAAATTATATAATTAGTTCGAATTGAGAACCTCCTCCTTTTTTGAAGTCGGTTAATTAACTTTAAAATACAATTCATACTAGTTTATACTCATACGCATTCATCTATTTTATCCAAGCATTAAATGACTAAAATCATAAATAAAACAAAAGTTCTACAATATTACAAACTCCTAGAATTATCTGTATTAATTGACAATACAATGCATTTTCTAGATATAACATTCGATCGACATAGAACACCAATAAACCCCAGAAAACATTGAAATACTCGCCAATATTTATGTATTTTATGATAACGAAAAAAATGGTTTTTGTATATTGTTCTGATTTTGTCTTTGTTCGCGAATTAAATACACTCCTGAGTATGAGTATACATTTTATTTTAATGTTAATTCGCTCCATAGCTCGCTTAAGTCCTACCGTGCTATGAGAAGTCCGATGCCTTTATATCACATCGTTTTCTGTCACAAAATTTACCGAACATCAGTTACACATATTACTTATCAAAATATAAAAGCAACAAAGTTTAAGACATCACGTAAGACGTAAATTCAACTACAAATTGTCGACTCAACATAAATTCATGTAAGCGCATATTCTCCATCCATATTTCACATATAACGAAGGATCCGTCTTAAGACTATCAAACTCTAATCCTCAGCATTACTAAAGGGTTACATCTCTAAATCTGACTTCAAAGCCGTTATGAGCACGAGGACAGTTTTGTACTGAGTCGATAATATTTCATTTCATCTCATTCACACTGCGTCTAGACTTCCAATGGTGGGATTGCTTATACCGCTATAAATATTTCATGAGTTGGAAATATAAGTCCGAGCCTTCATTCTGAGAGAACCACTAGTGAAATTAACAAGTTGTTATTGGCGTTCGTCCATGGATCCGTTGAAATAATGTAAAGATAGAGATGGGTAAATACCTTAAGGACCTAATAAGCGGATCAATACAGACTTTGTTTGCAATTTGTTGCAAGTGCTTATTATTTTCAAAGGTTGTTTGGATGAACAGTTCACTGCACATCGAATATAGATTACTTAACGTTTATGTTTTGTAGTAAAAAGGAAGGCCATTATATCAACATGATTGGCTCCGTGGCTGTCTATACAAGTCTGGTGAATCTCAGCAGACAAATATTTGAGTGATGAGAACGAATCCTCCTGGGTTATGGATGTTTTATATGTAGATGTTTATATTATGTATATCGTCGTCTAGTGCCCATAATAAAAGCATTGCTTAGTTAAGTACTAGATCGTTTTCTGTAGGATTTTCCCGTAGTATCGATTTATTAAGATTGGCTCAGTGAACGTAAATCTCGCAAGTATGTTTCTAAAATTTGTTATTTCTTACGTTTTTAACCCCCATACCTCCCTCTGCAATTATGAAAAATTTCGGAAAACTGCCTCGACATAAATTTGGTATATTATACTTAGCGCTTTACTCACAACATTTCATGAGAATTGGTTGAGAAATGCGACTTAAAAGCGAGACCAGGCGGAAAGCGGCTGGACATCCAAACATTCAAACATCGGGACATACGAAAGAATTTTGAGCCAAGCTGAATTGGAGACGCTTCGCTCGGTTCGCTCGCTCGGTCATAAAGCTAGTTTGTCGATGAGAATGAGCCATCAATATCGACTAAGGTATCTGATTCCCCGACTCAGGCACCCAGGAAGCACAATCGCCAGCGTTTTGACACGTAAATCTATCACGTGTAATATGGCCTATTTGTTTGCAAGATGTACTATTAAATGTCCAACTATTTATATCCATGACGCCTAAATCCAACTTTTAAGTCTTGTTTATAGTTCAGTCCCTTGGTTTTATTAATGTAATGCTGTATAACTTATTTGAATGATAAATAAATAAATGACCACAACATATCCAGCCAGTTTGGCGTTATGAGTCTGGAAAGATATGCCGGCCAATCAAAGATATATAGATATAAGATATGGCGTTGAAATCAATTTTCACACGAAACAAAAGAAATCGTGCATCCCGTGGTTAATGCACCATTGGAGTCCATTCTAGAAAAACCAAACCCAATGAAAAAGACTCCGCTATCGATCAATGTATCTCGTTTCCCGATTACTCACAATTACTACTGTATCATGAATTAACGCAAGTGACTGCGTAAACACTTTGTATGGAGAATACTACAGCGCCCCTAGCGGTTAGTTTGTAGAACTACAATGCTCCATCGAGTCCTGTCGATCCATGAGTACGGTCACTGTAAGCTCATGGTAGGGTACTGAGGTACCAGGAAGCAGAATCGCCTGCGTTTTGACACGTGAATCAATCACATGTAATGTGCCCTATTTGTTTGCGTCACGTATTGCAACGTTTAATCCGGTGCCCGCCACGAACGGCATGCACGCAGAAATGTATCTGTCCGGATTCTTGCATCATAAGAAATGTTATCGAATTGAGAATCGGAGGGGATGTTATTTCTGGGGTTTATTTCAGTGATATTGACAGGTATACATATATTTCAGCGATATAATAGGCCAAAAACGGTAGATATTTGTGAGTAATACTGAATCAGGGATACGTATTTTCCATGGAGGTGCCCGCAACTTAGTCCGCGTATTTTTCTTCTTTATCGTAGATGGATAAAATGTATCATATAACCATCTTTGGATGTCCAGCTATCCCTATACCAAGATTGGTTAAAATTTGTCTAGCCGTTTTGGCGTGACGCGAGGACAAAGGCAATTATGAAAACAGATAGTAGCGTCAGGTTGGCGATCAAAACAAATGACGATCCTGCATCACGCTTTTAAGATTTTTCCTGAAATCATGACCCGTCTCCATAGAAAAATTATTTTCAATACAAATGTAGAATTTTCTATTAGTATAGATAGATGAGGAATGTATGCAAATTTATTTATTTCTTCTAGTATTTTGAATATAATCAGGGCGGTAGTTCGAGAATGCCGTTTGAGAGATCGCCAAACGTCTAATCTCTATTCGATTACAGTTTGAACTGTCGTCATTAAAATGCGATGAGCTTCAAGTGACATATTATCTCATCTCAGTTTTGTAAATACGAAGGCGATAATGATCGTCAAAAATGCTTTTCCTACCCAGTTTTTGTCAATATTGTTTTACCGAATGTACGATAATATAAGTGTTTCTTTTTCGGCAATACTGTTTGAGTTTAGTATCAGATATAAATTATCTTTATATTTCTATACAAACAAAATACATTGTTTCGTTTTGTTGCTTTACCATTGCGTGGAACAATAATGAAACAAACAATCCTACGCATTTACAATAATGTAACACTTCTTCATAAACAGACGTGGGAATATTGAGAGTGACATGTAGGGATTTCCATTTTGATAAACGCGCTTATCGATATAAAACTTGCTCCAGGTTTTGAGTGTTTAAAAATAATTTGTTTGAAAGTATGAAGACGAAACAAAATAATAAGTAATTCTGCTCATCTTTATTTTATGAGGATCTTTGAAACTTCAGTCATCAGTAGTAGTGTATTCCCAGGATTATTTTCTTATTTACTATAAAATAACCAATGAAACTAATACCTGAACCTAATTAAATATTTATTTACTATTCTCTAAATAAACTGTACCTAGTCTCCAAAATAATACATACACAAAAATACACACTTACAAACGAAGTAGGGAGCGACCACTGGGGTAACCTCGATAAAGCAACTCTCTACCTACCACTCCCAATTTGATGTATGATGATAATCATTACATTATACTCATATCCGGCTGCAAATACTAATGACATTAATGTAATCGATATTAAACAGTTGATTGCGTTAAGTATGTCAATTAACAACGATTCCAATGAGCAACGTAATCCTTCAAACGGTTTTAAGTGCTAATCCAACTCGCTCTTTATTTGGTTGAACACACACATCTATAAATCAGAAAACAAACAGAGCCTTTGTAAATAGTTTCACTAAAGTTAAAATAAAAGGCACTCACAGTGCGAGGTTTGAATGGAATATAATATGATTACATGTCATAAGTTTTATGCCCAAAAGTTGGGAACATTCATCGATAAATCTTTGCGACGCTTGGTACGATTTCATTTTCGAATTTCAGAAGCGATTGCCCCCACTGTTAAAGTTTGCCTGAAAATTTTTCGCAGACGATTGACTTGCTATAAACGGAAATAAAAAGTTTTGTGTTAGAGCAATAGCGCTCTACACCGCGCATATAAAGGAAAAGAGATATATCCGATGATGATATCTGTTTCACTCGCCTTTGCCAACTATTTTAGTTTTTTCATCAAATCAAATCCATTTACTGCAGGTATCAAAAGCGTTGACAGATAAACGTTATATACAATCTTATGTATATATCAATATACATTCTAAAATTGTATTGATAATTAACCAGTTTTCTATGTTCCGGAAGGCTTTATCGGGGCGCGCGGAGCCTGCCCTACAGCGTCATCTGTTGAAAAGTTTCTTTTGTCGCATGAGTACGCCGAAACGGCTGGACTGATTTTAACCAATTTAAGTCAAAGAATAATTAGACAGCCATAGATGGTTATAGGATTTCAGTAGCTTACCAGTTACCTTAGTCAACGGTTGACTGAGAAAAATTCTATGTTTCTCTGTCAAAGTTACGTTTTTTTTTTGTTTCCTTTGTATGTGACGGCATAAATAACAGGCACATGTTTCGTTCATAACAGAAATTCATATGCATTTTTGACAATCATTATCGCCTTCGTATTTCCAAAATTGAAATGAGATAATGTCACTTGAAGCTCGTCACATTTTAATGACAGTTCAAAGGCAACATCACTGTTATCTAATAGAGATTTGACGTTTGGCATTCTCGACTTAGGTCCCTGTTTATTCCCCTTTTGAAGAACTGCTGTCCCCTGAGAATACCTCAGCTCATACCACATGCGAAGCGTTTGCGGATTCCGATTGAGTTTAAATTGTACATAGTTTATCATGACATGGAGCTGATAATGGAGCCGAAAGGTAGTCATGGGAATCGTGCCACAAAAGGAAGCCCATTGAGTTGTCGTTTGATTCACCTTGACGGGCAAATGGTGTTTATAAATATTGACACAAAGGTAAATTTTGAAAAAAAAAATGTAATGTGATCCACTGCAATATAAGCAGGACTTGAACCTGCGACCCTACATTTCCGGTGTAGTGCTCTCCCAACTGAGCTATCACATCGTTACGTCAATGACACCAAATCCATGATTCCATAATTCTACGCGCCCTCTGCGTCATATGTGCTTTAAATGCTTATGCGTATTATTAGCCATACCCTAGGTTGTGCACGCAAGATCTTTGTGTTAATATTTATAAGTATAAAAATGTGGTATTTACATATTAAAACAGAATCGATACAAATATTCTATTAAAAAAAGTCAATTGGTGTTTGTTCTTAAAAAAAAAATGTCGTATGTACTTCTTTTTTTCGATTTTTGATTGTTAAAACGTCCCTTATACATTTTAACTGATGTACCTAATATCCTGATGTCAGATATGAATGTTTTGAACCAAAAGTAATTGATGTGTAACATAGGTACCTTCTCGACACATTGAAACGTGTTAACAGATTATCTAGATAATCTGCACTTTATAGGTTTTAAACACGTTGTTAGCATCACATTAAAGAGTCCCGGCTTGCGTTGGTCTGTCTATCACATCGCTATTAAGTCAGAAAGCATCAGGGCCGTTCAGTCGAAAAAATGAATGTCGTTTTTTGTGTGGTAAAAGTTAACAGTTATAATGCATGAAAATTATATTTCTATTATTAATGTGGGATCGTTTATGCTCATTTCATAAGAATAAAATATAAACTTTGCACATGTCCACAGGAATGATTCAAACTTGTTCCATTTTACGCATCAAATCTTTCACGTGGTGGACATTATTATATTAGTTGTCGGCAAACTTTATGAACAAAAATGGCGGACCTGCGCATGTATTTGTAGGTACGTAAATCGGCTAAAATGCGCAGTCAAGATTATGCTCAAGAAGTTTGCCGGCAACTGTACCTACATTATCGGCATAACATCGATCACATATCACATCTGTGTATTCTGTGCAAAAATTCCACGCTTTTCTAATTGCTAATATCTTTAAAATAGAACTAGTTATTTAAAAAAAACATAATCGACATAGGGCTTCTTTTTAACAACTACGCATGTTTTTTATTTGAATTTCGGTACTATTTGGAAGATCAAAATGTAATAATAACCGAAATTACACTAATAACGTACATATTTTTATATTCGTTATAATAATTATGTACGTAACTAATTACACTTTCAGCAATTTTAATTTTTAACTTTAAACAGTATTTGTTTTTTATTTGATTTGTTTTTTATCCATAATTGCATAATTTGTTAGACGGTCCTCTATTTTGATTTATATACTCGAAGGTATTGTTATTTCTTCAAATGACAAAAAAAAACATAGCAACTTTGTTTACAAGTAAACAAAAAATGCTTCTGTCTAGAACACTCTTTGCAAGGTTGAGAAAATCGTGCTCTTTCACTGCAGTGCAACCAACATGGAGTAATGCGTCTCATAGGGAAAATAAGATTTAACATAGTCTTCGTTCTACCACTGCAATATAGATTACTGTATACATAAAGTACACTGAAGGCGTGAGACTAACAGATACGAGTAAGTCAGGGAAATTTTATTCACGATTTTTTTACATATTTAAGCTTAAATACTCACATCCACATTTATCAATTTTTCTTTGACTACCTGGTAAAGGTGATAAATTTTGTTCACAAATAATAGGCACAAGAAATTATTACTAACAAATAAAGAGTTTGAAATTGAATTTTGAATTTGAAAACGGATTAATATTTTGAGTGAAGTTGTCGGACACCCATGGATATAATATATGACATAGAAGAGACATGTGCTCAGCAATGGATGTCTTTAAATCGATCAAGACTTGAATATCAGGAATATCAGACGACTCGTAATTTAAAACAAATGAATACGCAGGGTGCTCATTCGCGGAAATGGAACTCAAGTTTAATTCAGTTAGGCCACCACCATAGCGAGAGTTGCGCAGCGCATTATCATTACTAATCGCTTTTATTATTCCGCGATATTCGGCTAGAGGGGCCCACACACCCGCTAATGGAATAAAAAGTGAGGTCACAAAGTAAAAAGATACACAGCATCTCCCCCGGTACCGCTTCGTGCGAATTTCAACTGAAAATTTTATACGTTCAATCTATTTTGAGCGCCTTTATACTGTGTCTCACGGTCCCGGCTCCGCACAACAGTTTCGTTTTCAATTATGGCCCACTTGTGGAACGGGATTCAATGGAACAACAAAAATCTAACAGCTAGAAATGATAATTATTATTTAGACATGCCTCTTTATTCGATGTTTACTGCGCGTCGATTGAACTTGAACTAGATTTGTGATGTTCAAAGAAAATTATTGACGGAACGTGCCGAGTTAGAGTGGCTCGCAGAAGGGGATATAGTAGAAGCCCTTTGGAACCGCTTGTAACGATTCGATTGCTTTTAATGCCATCCGAATATTGCGTTCCAAATGCCCATTCCCCTTAAGCTCTGTCTCAGAAAAAAGACTCGTATTTAAAGGAGTAATTTTTAAGGACTATAAAAATTATATTGTTCGTCGTAACTTTTATTCGGGCAAAGCGTTAAGAGAATTAAAATTCCAGAGAGGAAATGAGCTCTGACAGATAAACGTATTAGCTTTTATGTTCGTCAGAAAAATCCGTGGCGCTGGGTTCTTCGGTATTCTGTTTAATTAATTAACATCGTGTATACGTCGTATTATTACATTTAATTTTATTGAAATACACGTTTCTTTTTTTAGGAGCATTTCGTTACAATTTTTTTCTATATAAAAATCAAATTCACGGTATTTTGCAGCGTTAAAGTAAAATTGGTCAAGAGAAAACGTAAAAGCCGCCAGTTTGAAAGTGACAAGGGATTCACTCCGGGCACCGGGGTTATTTCACACTTCGCCTATATGTTAACACGTTTTATTTGATGTATTCAATGTGCCCAAATAATAAACACTCCAGTATTGTAGTAATTAAGCCGCTCGCCTTCAACTATTAATTTAGTCTGAAAGTTAGTGCCATCTCGCATCAACCCTAATATCATACCGGGTTCCATGGCCGCGTTTCGTCTGGCTAAATTGCTTTCATCGTTTGTTTGCAGGTGAAATTATAAGGGTGCTAGGCTTTCATTTGTAAAATGCACGCGTCGCTAGGTGCATTTTTGTGAGATTACAAATTTTGCGCATGCAATGCAATCTTCAAGTAAATGCCTAGACGGTGAATTCACAGTGGACGTAGCGACAGTGCGGCAACTGCGGCGACCTTGAATTCGTAAACTAATACTGTCGTAACAATCTACGTGCTTGATACATTCTTACTGCCTTCTTCTTCTGGACGGCAGTATAGGTGTGAGGTGACACGTGGCCTTAGAATTTGTGAGATAGTTAGCGCTCCTACATACTTTGCATACTGAAGTAACAGCTTGCCGGGTGGCGGTCCCGTAAATACTACGTAATTATGCTGTAGTTTAACGAACTGGTTGTTGTTAAAATACGGATTTGTTTATCCTTGAACTTCTTTATAGTTGAAATCTGGAATATGCATGTGTAGCAAAAGTTTTCGTTTAAAATTATAACTGATCTTTTTGAGTCAAGAGTAAATAATGCATTAAATGGACAATCATGCTTCATTTTAGGCTTCATCCATGCTTCATATCAGACTAATAGATATTAAGGGTTTGTCATGTTCCATTCAACTGTGCATTCAGTGTAGTTTTTAAGTTCATTAAATTCTTGGGATAACAGCGACAGACATAACATTTTTGTGATTTTTATTACGTGACATTATCAAGAATTCATTTAAAGGATATGTATAGCACATCGAAAATGTATAATTATGATGGTTTTAGCCTGAATATCAATTCTTTTCATATAAAACTAAAAAGTATCCTGTTCTTAAATTGGTTAAAATCGGCTCGGCCTTTTCGGCGTGATACGGCTAGCGTTACGCTTTCATACAAATCCTGCACCGCGCTGTTAAGATCTTTCCTAAAAAAATGACCCCTCTTTAAAGAAAAAGATACAGTACAATTTAAATTCAGTACAATTTTAAAATTAAGTAACTTATAATATCATGGATGTTTTGGTTATACCTACTTACGCTGTCGCACTGTTTTATTATTTTACTGTGGAACAGATACGTGTGGCAGCTACCCGCGTAGCAGAATTCATTCTGATGCACATTTTCTTTTCACGTTTTAACTCTTCAGTTCTTTATACTTTGTAATGCTGATTACATTTCCACTGCCACTGAAAATTCGGCTGTGTTGCGGTAATATAAAGCTGAAATACGAATTAATGCATTTATTAAAACTAGACTAGGTTCAATGAAAACTGTATATTAAAGAATAGAATAAAGATATTAAAATAAATTTCACTGCTGGAGTATCTAAATATAATTATCTAGGTTGTGCTGAGAAAAGTTGTTTACTTCTTATAAAGATTTTCTCCGACACGGTGTTTAAGTAGGTTCCATGTTGGTGATATATATACATGATAAAATAAAAATAAAAACAAGATCGAAGATCTACTTATCAGTTGAAAATATTGTACTAAAATAAATTAAATTGGTAATTTCAAGCTCAATGTTTTCGATGTTTCATCATTGTGTATTTTTTACTAGTGAGAAAGCTGGATATGTGGAAAGATAGTACACATAAGTACAAACAATAAAAAAAAAAAAAAAAAAAATATTTCCAATATTTGAAATCATGCACCAAAACGAAAATGCGAAGTAAGCGTACGGAAATTACTATACGGTATTTTGGTCTATCAGAACAGTGCAAGTAAAGCGTAAAAACCGGCCACAGCACAAAGCTTTGAGTGCAAGGAGAAGTGCGGGCGCAAGTGCTCGGAATTCCCATGCCCTGTAATTTGGAGTTGACATCGCTCACCAAACGCTGCGTCAGGACTTTTAGTCGTAGCAGACATTAAATGAACAGTAGTATACCTGCATGGGGGAGGCCTACGCCGCAGAGGTGACTTTTACCTAGTAAATTAAGAACACGTAGTTTATATGTAATGTAATGTTAAGATAATAGAATAAAGGCTTTTTATTTTATTTTATTTAGTAAACCTATAGTAGCGGAAAATACCTATCATAGATTTTTTTAATTTTGTACGAAAGTCGCTAACATTTTGTTTTACAATTTCAAAAGGTGTGACAAATAAACCATCTTTTTTTTATAAAAAAAAATATCGAAGTAAAAATTCAAGTCTTAATTTAAAAGACTACCTAATTGGAAAACTACACTAATAAAATTCAAAGTTTTTATTTGTTACACACTTACTTCGCTGCAAGTTACTTTCGTTACGCTTTGGGAATTTTCATTCGGTTGTTATCCTTAGATCATATCAAACACAAAGTTAAAATATTTTAATGTGGTTATATATGCAAACTCTTTTTTTCGCTAGTAGATTTTTCGGATATGTTTTAATGTAAACAAAATAAAAACAAAAAACAGCAGAAAGCAGTAGCAGAAAGTCGTTGATCATCAAAAGTCAGGACACCGCCATGTAATAGAGCAGAGTGCCAATTACTCTACCAACAAGAGCGTAGCTCTTAAAATAAATGATGACGTAAGAGAAGGGGTGGTTATATTGCTTTAGATGTTCGAAAAGAGACCCCTGTGATTCTTAAGAGAAAATAGCGTTGAATAATATGACACCCGCTCATGTCTTCGTTTTTGTTTTTATGCACACTTTTTAAGATGCGTGTGAAGGGGAGTCTTATATTTATCATGTGCCATTCATTGGAATAGGAAGGTATACAACGTAGGATTAGTTTACAAAAATACGAAGTGGTAGAGCAATAAGTGTAGATTAACTAAACCATCTGATCTAATTAATCCATTAATTAGAAACATTTTGTACAAGTCTGCTTCCCCGTAGTCCCAAACTAAGATCTAATAAGCTATGCTATGTTTGTATAGTCTTGTGCATGAGACAGATGAGATTTCAGTATATTTTATAAACTATTTTTTTTTACAGTTTTCTAAGCTCATTATTAAAATCATTAGCAAATTATTAATTTAACATTACTAGATAAATTTTACTTGTACACATGAAATATAATTAATTTTTATTTTGATGTGTACCTACACACTTTTTTAGTATTAGAATTATATCGATATATTGATCGTAACTACACTATTGTGTACATTTTATTTATTATTCAGACATTCATTTATTTAATGTTTATTGTATTGATTTACGAATAGGTATAATTTTTGTTTAACGATCACATTCCGAAGAGTAATATAAACTGACTTATATTCATAAGAAATTTGTAATGGTGTGATAAATAAACTAAACTAAACTAAGTAAAATTTGTCATAGGCACTAAGTTATCTAGCGAGGACTATAGTCTATGAAAATAATTATTATTACGGAAGTCAAACTTTAGACAGCTTAAAAATCATGTAAACTACTAACGAAGTCAATAACATTAAATACTTCTATGTTACATATATAATTCACCGTGTTGGTATAACTTTGGCTAGGTGTAAGAATTGGCAAAAAGCTTTTTATGTCGAGAGGCTGACTAGATTGTGGTTAAAGAACAAAAACATTGTTTGCGATGTCATCTGATGTTTCGATGATGCTGTATATTGTGATGAAGCGTGTTTGATTGGAACACGCCTGTTCATTATTGATTCGCAAAAAATACTTAATAATTTACGGAGAATAGGTATACTTTACTTACTGTTTGCAGAATGTTTACTGTATTTATAGTCTGTCGATGCAGGGAATGCGGTTTCGAGTAGGTACATCTATTTTTGTTACATTTCCCTGTGCAATTGTAAGATAGATAATAGATACCTAGCTTAGAAATACACGTATAAAATTGTCAAAAGCATGAAACATACAAATGTTCTGTTTTCAAGGAACAATAAAGATTTGATTTTGTAACTGCAGTATGTATCAAACGTAAAGTTGAAAACATGATGTAAAACAGGGAATTTACCCAGTAATATTTATCATGCGCAAACATTTAGTATGACTACTTCTAGAATTTTCTATATAACTTAAGTTGAAACGGATACAGTAAAATTTATAACGTAAACTTTTATACAACATTTCTGATCTCAGGATATGCAGTTCGCAAACGTAATCACTTAGTGCAGTATCCAAAATCTCTGTTTCTCGTCGAGCTACGTATACCTAGCATTTATGATGTAAAATTATCAATAAAAGTCCCGACCTCGTATGCAGTTGACGAGCATGATGGGTATCGATCGAGCGTGTCGCAGCGGCACCGAGCACCAAACCCGCACCGCGGCAGCACCGATCAATGCAATAAATTTTGCATAATTGATGTCCCATTTACGTCTACGGAACACTTATTCATATTCATGAATTTTACAAATTTTTCAATTTGTGCCGCCAGCAAGTGTATTTACAATAGCCTCTGTATTTACACCGATACAGTCTCTCTGAAACGGTCTGCGCGCATCCCGCTGTATAAAGGTCTCTAAAGTAATATTTTGATGCTATACAGCCACTGCTATTTTACTGCAATCGAAACGACACGGATTTAACGGCGGACAATCCTAGCATGTCTAACACGATATCGTACAAATGTACAACAAATATAAAAACTGTCCGAACCATAGAAAACCGTTCAAAGGGAAAAATAAAAAAACTGTAACAAAACTAATTCCCAGTCGTAGCAGAGCCTTGGAGGTAATGGGAGATTGTAAAAGGAGGCAATAAAAGCTTAGTATTGTGTGAGAGTACCGCAGGGGAGTCCCTATATTGTGTTCGGGTCCGCGGAGGCCCCCAAGAATCGTCTGACCACGGACGCGGTCAAATTGTACAGAAATGAAATTATCAAGGTACGCTGCCGATTTTCCGAACCAATGAATCAAGATCCAATTCCCTTTTGTAATAGAACATCGTCGCGAAACGCGCCCATGGAGTTACACTGCCCACTCAGTGGACGCTTAGGACGCGTCCACGTTGGTGTTGCCTCAAGTGGTTTTATTTTTGAACGAATTTAAGACAACACATCGTCAGGGGATAATATAATATAATAGAGGATAATAAAACACAGGAAAAGAGAATATTATTAAAATATTTCAGTGAATACAGACCAATAAGTTATTACCTTGGGGTAACTTTTGGCATACATTTACACATTTTAGACAGTTCCTCTCACGAATTCGTCAAAACAACGCACCTATTAAAATTACAGTACCTAATTAAAAAACATAAATACATACAAACTTACGACTACGCTTTTCATCAATATAGGGGAATATTGTGTTAATATATTGTGATATCATAGTTAAAAATTAAATTAAAATCGTATAAAGAAACAGAATATCTGGTACTTCGGATTTATATGGTTCGTAGTTCACAAACGTCTAAATATAATGTATGACGCACGTATGATTTTTTATTTATATTATTCTATTAGCACTTGGCAACATTTGTCCAATACCCCCCCCTAAAAATATAAAATATCAACAAAATGACAAAAAATATTTAGCCCCATTAGAACGCCGCTTTAGTGCGTGTAGAAAATGAACCGCAGGCAACTATTATCACATTCTTACTCGGTGTGTGTATCCGAGGGTAGACACAATGCTTGATAACGAATACGCGTGTAATATTTCCTAGTGGACTGTGGGCTATTGACGAAATGTTCGCTATGTTTATGCCACCGTAACATAGTGATGCGTCAATTTATAATTTTAGTTGTAAAATTATAAACTAACCTAACCGTCGGTTTACAATATCACTACTTTGTATTAAAATACATAAACGGGTGTTTACATCGTGCTCGGTTGGAAACATAAATATAGTGATATTCGAGCGAGTGCTCGGTTTGCTGCCGCCGCGACTGATCGGCTCTCCTGATGATGAATCGCGTACCGATTTGAAACATGTCGAGCGATAATCGACTTCTACGACGTGAGTAAACCCGTTTATGTATTTGAATATGTCTGAGATTCACGCTAGTTTTCTATGTAAAATCACTAATTTATAACGTAACGGTAGTCACAATTTAACGTACAAATGTAGGCTTTTATTTATGAAATCGGTCTATAATTGACAGAGGAATCGGTAAACATACATAACCTCCTTCATTTTGAAGTCGGTAAAAAATAGCCGTCTTTCCAGTGAAAAATGTTAAGGTTGACATTAGAGACGTATTACATAGTCATAAAATTTCTAGGCATTCACACAAGACTGAGTGTAAAAAAATATTTTAAGAGATAAATTAGCATTATTACTTTAAAGGCACGATTTACTATTTCGAATAGGTATTTCCCGATTCAATTTTATAAATGAAAGGCCTTAAATTCATATTCTAAAACGGATTTAGACGACGCCAGTCGTAAATTATATTCAATTGACGCGTCCTTTTTATTCATATCGAATGAAATGTCTACAAACATTCGCGTTTTAGTAAGAATCTCCTCAGTCGTCCCGTAATCTGCGTCGAATTGACTTTTCCGCCGGAGAGCTGACGAGTCTTCCTCTGTAATATACCATAAACGACCCGAACGTATTGGACCCGATGCTTGGAGGTTGATAAAATTCCGTTGATATTTGAATGCGTAATATTCTTTTCGGTTTATGGGCGACCGTCCCTCCCGTAAATACGCGCGCCAGTAACAGTTTGTTGACGCCCTAAGCCTTTATTAATGAATCCCCCACAATACTTTAACATATACTCGTACACCAAAGGGACTCAACAATTCAATAATGCTTAATAAAGAAACTTCCCAAATTAGCTACCGAAAGTTAATAAAATAACAAATCGAAAAAATAAAACAATTTTCTACAAAGTTATGAACCTGCAGAGATTTCCATATCTGCGCGAAGTTGGCACAAAGTAATTCCTCTGGTTTGAGATAAATTTTATGTCATTTCCTGTCGCCAGAAACTCGGCAAAAATTATCAGGCATCGGCCCTGCCTTGGGACCATTTTAAAATTAATGAATAATGTTATCTGATAATGATTCTGGAGGGCTTAATTAAAGTTTTCTTTTTTGTCACTTTTCCTCACTTTTTAATCGCATGAATATCTTAATTATTTCATCCTGGGATAAGACTTCTTAAACCGAGCTTCTTTAAACTCCCTCCTAAAACAATTTTCCTGATAAGCACCGTTAAGTTGACGTAAAGGCTATCAAAAAACGTAATTATATTTAATGTCGCTGTAACGTCGTGATATAGTACTTACTTACAGTCTTACAACCCCCGCGAGTGATTTCAGCGCCGACTTGTATTTTTAGCCCGGTTAGTACTTAATAAGTAAGCAGGGTTGACATGATTGCGCTGTGTAACATCGGATATTGATTAGTCTGTAGACAGTCAACTAACGACAAGCCTTTATCTATTTTTAGTACACTGCGCTACGAATAAGATTCGATTTTTATTAAGCCTTATCGTGCCACAAAAGAATCGCGATGTGTGGTAGGAAAAGGCAAAACGCGAAGCAAATATAAAGAATTTAGATCAAAAAGAGCGAAACATTTGGGAAATCGCGATAACATCATTCAAAGGATGAGGAATGGAGAGCTTTATACGCCTTTGAGTGAGTAAAAATGAATATTTGCGGATCTACATACCGAAGCAGGGAGATGTAAGCATAACTCCTTGAAGTTGGTGTAGTGTTGGATTTTGGTAACGTCCAATCCATTTGTGTATCCAAATATAATTTGATAAGCAGTATCCCATCTTTTTTTTATATTACTTAGATACATTTCAGATGTTTTATTTCGTATTGCTTTGAATGGTACAAGTATAAATGAAAATCACCTGGTTTTACATTTATAATAAAATAACAGTTGACCCTCTTCATTAGTTACATTTTATATTTTCTCATACTAATAATTATAATATCATTTCTTGAGGAAATAAGAGAAAACGAGATTTTATTCCAATACTTGAAAAGCACGAAGTACACATCCCATTAAACTATTAATTTAATTAATCGCATTATGACGCCTTATCTTCGTAATCTTGCATAAACCGATCCCTCGGGCCTACATTAAGCTGTTCAAAAACAAACAAAATATATTCATTAACGACTACACGTGTACCGAGTGTAAACTATTATATATTCCTGGCAAAAAATCCCGCCATGCATGCAAAAGGTGAGGGGGTACGTAATTGCTGGCAATTTGTAATACCTGTGTGATCGCGGGGCGGAATGCCGGCGCTAAACTCCACTATTAATTTCGTACATTTGATTAACGAAACTACTTGTTATGCTAATGAACGCTGCGAAAGAATGCACGCTAACGTGTTAACACGACGCCTTGTCGACACTTTGTCGCGCTTGCAATATTTTCGCTCCATGTAATTGCCTTTTAAACTAGCTATTCCAAATTTGAAAGCCAGTCAAAACTGTCAATGTCGCTTTAATTACATCGAAGGCCTCACTACAGATTTTTCTCTCTTGACTTAATTTTGCTGACTTTTCAGCCGGCGAGCTTGACCCTTGAGATTATCGAGGCGTCTTGAACAAATGGCCGTTTGAGAGTTATTTTTTTAACATTTTCCGGTTATAAATTAATAACAAACTTTTACTCCATACCTGCGCTTGCTAGTTTATAGTCTCTAAAGTGTAAAAGTAGTAAAACATAACGTCAAAGTTAGGTGTAACTTTATGTCAAGTTTATTAGTAAAGTCGTAAAGTGCAACAAGTCCACGGAATTCATTTCTAAAGTGCAGTGCACATGCTACGACTGAACCAGTTCTCGGGAGTGTATGGAGCGTTGAGAACGCTGTATTATTGCGTATGTTCTCGGTTAACCCATTATGACCTGAATTATTTTATGGTCTTAGAAATTGGTAATATTTTGATATATTGTTGTCTAAGGGTCCCTGAGTTGTTTTTGATTCTTAAAAGTTAATTTGATTTCTTCGTTTTGGAAAAAACAATGGGTGCCGTATGGCACCGCAAGGCCAATACGTAAGCTTTACGTCTCTCTATTAAGTATGTATTAACTTTTTATTAGCTAAATATTATTACCGTTTATTTATGAATATTTTGTATAACGTTGGAATTTATAAATAAGAAACGCATTTTCTTGACCTCTTTATTTAAGGCTTACATATTTTTTTTTGTCCTAAACACTAACGTTAAACTAATAATTACAGCCCTCCGCCACATTTGTTGCATAGCAAAGGTTGTTGATACTTTCTCCCAAAGTCCAGAATCTCCGTAGGTGACTTTCCTCCAAGTGAGTTCAAATCTACTACAGGAAACATGGGTGGCTCCTGAACTAAATCCTCATCAACCCATTTTCATGAGTCATGACTGCTTTAGACTATTTTGTTTTTGACTGGTGGTGGTTCTTCTGCTTCGGAATTGTGTCAATGAATTGAATTGAAGAATTGTGGAGATCATTATAGGTTGACTTTTGCAACTTTCTCCACGAATTCGACTACCTATTCCACGATGTGAAGAAGAGTGGCCTGGTGAGGCACGTGACCCACGAGACAACGTCCGAAACGACCCGGCTTCAGGTTGTACATCTGATGCCGCCCGCGTATTTCCGGACTACTGGAGCGACACGTGGTGACAGAGATGTAGACGCCATCACCACTTCGCACCCAGCATTGAGTTGCCGACCTGTGAGATTATTTATAAAACCACCCTCTTCTTCGTCACCCGTATCTTGCTCAGAGTCGATTGCAGGTTCTGGAGGTTCAATATATAACTACCGCGGCTCGATATTCTCATCTTCTTCGAGCAGGGCTAGTGCCTCATGAAGTGTACAACCCCTATCTAGACAAATAAATACGTATTACCCATTTAGAAACCAAAGAGACACACTCCACCCATTATTGGAATATACTACGGATCGGCCTAGAGGTGCCATACGGCACCCGTAAATTTTGAAGTGCGATAAAACCAATACGCAAACAAAACTGAATTATATTACAATATAATCTAGTCACACAACTATGAAGGTATACAAAAAAATACATTTAACTGATAGATTTTTAGAAATATAAATATTTTGGCCCACTTACCGCAGAATGAAATCCATTTTTTGCAATAATTTCAAAACGCTAACTTTGTGTCGCTCGTGCCGGCCTCAACAAGTACAACAGTTAAAAGTAAGCATTGAAACAGGTAGTTGTGTCGCTCTAGCACCGAAAAAATAGCAAACCGCCGGACTTTACTGTTCGTAAAGCGCGAATGGCGGGAATTTCTAAACGCCTAGAATTGGGTGCCAAACGGCACCGCTAGGTTATAATGGGTTAAATTGCGCTGGTATTGGCGAATCAAAAATCAAGTTGCAGTTGTTTGTATGAATATAGTGTTGCTATATTTTTATTGAACATATATGTAGGTAATTTGTAATATTCTGCAAATCTACTCGATACTATAAAATAGTCAAACTTGTATGTCCGGTATTAAAGGTATTTACATAAATAAGGAGAGAGAAATAAATACAAAGGTTACAAATAAATAAATAAAAAGATTGTTTAGATCAGATAAGGATAAATAATATTGGTCTACTTTTTAAGTATACTATTATTAACGGTTACCTTTAAGTACGATGCTTCTTACCGTAAATATTAATAATATGACTTTTTCTTCCGAACAAACGAAATTGCTGGTTATTTCTAGTGATAATATTTATTATTAGGTACCTATATACTAAGTAAATTATTGTATCTTTAATGATCTCGTCACATAAGCACATAAATACATTGGAGCTTTTTTATTTTCAAACCGGTACGGTCTCTGAGTAAAACAGCAATAGCTGCACACGGAATATCGATGTTCAACATTAAAAGTTACCGTTAAACTTCAAACTAGCGTTTTAAACTAAATCCAATTTGTTCCGCAATTACTGGCACCGGCAGTGACACGTATAGTGATGTCACTCTGTGATAACATCGCGGCGAGGTGTTAATGGCCGATGGCTATCATAACACGATTTAGCGGCGATTGTTGACATTCGCCGCGGCGGGAGGGTTGAGTCGCTGTGCTTTGATAGCGTAAGCGTTATAAGCTGAAGGGCTACTCCGATGTTCAAAATTTCACCGTCGTTTAGTGCCGTCTCTCCATCTACTGTAAAAGTATATTTGAGTGAGCGGGACGGCACTATACGACAGTCAAATTTCGAGCATTGGAGTAGAGCCCTTCTGTCCTGCGTTTACCTCCTCCTCTATATTTTAAAGGCCTTTATTTGTACACAGCGCGCAGCGCCGCCGCGACCTCACCTATGTTACGGAGTTACCTAACTATCCTATTTTTTAATTAACTGTCGAATATAACAGTATCTTAAGGTTATATTTTAAGGTTCCTTATTGTATCGTTTATTTTTGTCGCACTACGAATATTAAATGATGTAAATATTCGATGAAATGTTTATCTATAAAGAATCCAAAGAACACTCCCAGGTCAACTAATAGTGGCGATATTTCACATAGATGTTATGAGAGACATCCAATCTAATCAGATTGTAACCTATATCATACCAGGCTTACATAACGAATAGACAATTACGTAGCTGTCCGTAAAATCACGGTAATGAGACAATAAACGTGATTAATAAGCGGTCAATCGCGTCTCTTTAATTAGTGGACCACGTAATTGACTAAAACCATGGACTAAACGCGTCAAACCGACGATTGACACGCTGAAACGCATCATTACCGTGCCACTTCGTTTGGCCGTGTTTGGCAAATATTTGTGCTGTCTCTTTTCTGTGGTATAGGGAACAAATGAGATGCAGCATTTGTTATTTTTCTATACATAACTCAAAATCGACACATATTCTTACCTCATCGTAGCGGTACACAGGCGTGTCAGTCAGGCTCATAACCAACTGCGTCACATCTTACACAAAATAACTAATAAAATACCAGTCTAATGCCGTTTTTGCGAAAAACGAGAGCGAGAACCTCTAGCAATATAATTGTAAGATTATCACAATAAAAACACCAACTCATAGTCGGTTATTCAGTCGATCAGTGACCTATTCGTGACGAGACGAAATAGCCAAAACATCGGAAAAATACTAAAGCAATGCAATTAAACGATACTTATAGACCATAAGTCTCGTTTTCGCTGCGATAATATGCGAAAACCGTGTTGCAACATTCGTGATTCGATATCGATTCGATCTCAAGACAGACGATTCGGCTGAAAACTTTAGAACACGGAAGGGCGTCGAACACGCAAACCGTTATCAGCATGGAAATCGAGGGCTTTATGTGTTATGACTCCAAATATCAGAGGCCCCATTGATAAAGGTATCAAGTCACTTTGTATTACTCGCGAATTTGGTCCCTTATTCGGCTTTATGCAGGGCGGAAACAAATGCGAGTGTTACGAGAGGGTCTGTGCTTGTAATACGTTCAATATAGTCTGTCGTGACGCATGCCGTGAGCCGACTTACGCTATGGCCAAGTAAAATGCCATAAATCAATGTACTGAATTGACAATAAAATGTATATGACAAGCAAAATGAATACTTACTTACTCCGATGACTCAGTGACCCAAAGCGAGTCTTGGCCTCCGATGAGAGATGGATTTTTGCCACTCCTGACGATTTAGTGCTGTCTCTAGCCAGTTATCAGCGTTCAACTCCGCCAGATCCGCCTCCACTTGCGTCTCTCCAGCGATATCTGGGGCGGCCGACGGGACATCGCCCATGATCCTGTATAATTTATAGCAGTTTTTTATTAATATCAGAAAAAGATAGTTTTAATTCTAATATCTCAAAGCGTAATCATAAAGGCATGATCTAAAAAAAAAACAAATGTGATATATAACTGTAAAACTTGTCAACAATGGTACTGTCAATAACGAGGTAACGCCTATCAACATGGAAGCTACAAATAGCATGCTTCATGGACTTCCAAACTAGGATTCGTGCGCACACATGCCAGAAACAATTGACAGATTGTTGACGTTGACGGTACGTCAAGAAAGAAATCATCATCATCACATTCTGCTGACGTTACCCATATTACATTAAATAAAACTTGTGTACCTCCAAGTTTTCAAAGTTCAGAATAATGTATCCAATTACGATGCAAATCTACGATTTCTAGAAAATCGTAAACCATACTTCTAAACTTCTTCTTCTATATATTTTAAACTAAAGCGAACGTTGTATAAAACGGAACGCTATCCAGAATACAAATTTACTACACGTCTAAACGTAAACCGTAAAATACTTAACAGTAATATGAACCCGTAAAATTAATTGGTAGAGAGGAACGTTTCATCATTATTTATTCCGTTCAGTTTAAAACAGGGCCGTCCCATCAAAGGAGTAGGAAGTGATTTTATGCATTAATTAAGTTCACAGAACGAGATTTACAATTACACGGACTCTTATAAACAAACTTGATTGCTTTACAAAAACTCAAATAACTAAGGCAGTGTCTCAAGTAGAGGGTCATTTAAATATCAAAGACGAAATTCAAATTACTCCGTTTACAATAAAGGCTCAGTCGGTAAGGGATTACGGGTTGATGTAAATTTCCGATACTCATTTTGAGGATGGGGTTCAGATATAAGTCACGGGCGTGAGAAGCTGTGCTGATCCCGGAAAAGGTCATAAAGTATGTTTGTTAGAGGTTCTAGACGAGAAGCATTGCATTATGACTTAATAGACCGCGGAATTGTCGGCGACTACATCATTGAGTACCATCATAGAAACTGTACTGTACCACGTAAACTTGCACTTTAATTAATAAATAAATAATAATAAAAAAAAAACGTGAAAGGGGACTTAAATTTCGGGTATAGGTGGCCTTAGTAAATTTTTTTTTTATCAATAATCAGTATTCCCCATGTCAAGGGTATGCGAGTATTTAATTCAGCGGCTGCATCAAGGTATTGATCTATATATCAGCAATAGACGTTCAATGGTGAACATTATGCCTCCCCTATAAAAGTGCGATCCTGTGAAGACCGCATTCATAGGCTCCCCGCTACCCTCACGAGGTCAAGCGTCCACCTAGTCGGGGGCCGTTCCACGTTGCGTTTTCCTATACGTGGTCACCGCTATGCTGCCCCATTTATTTTATTCGTTGTGTCAAAATCGATTTAGCCGGCTAATATGTAAAACACATTTAATTTAGCCAAAAATAACAAGTATCAAAATATTTATTTAGTTTAGTTTAAATTAAAAGTTACTATTTATTTCCATCATGATATTATCTGCCCTTTTTTCTTTCAATGAATTGAACCCATATTTTAATCACAACCTTTTTATTTTGTTATTTTTAACTGATTATCTCTATTGTAAGTATTCTTTAATCAAATTCAAAGGATTTTAAGGAATGAAAAATTCACTTTTGTGCATAGCCATCAAAACACATCATTCCAATTGAACACGATTAGAATAGCAAACACGGATCCAATTTAATCTATTAAGAGGCTAAAAAGTCACTTCGTAACATGTCAGCGCGGAAGACAGAATAAAAACGCGACATCCCATCAAACAATCTGTTAACACAGCAAAATCAAAACTGCTACCGGCATGTTAAACGTCTGTACAACAACCATTGGCGAGCGATGACATAGTGACGTAACAAGAACGAAATTCGAGCAGTTGCGTCCACAGCTCCCTGATAGCAACGTCGGGTTGGTCGTCAGGCGCTTTGTCTTGCACACTGACGCTACCAAACCGAACCTCCAAGTTTGCATAACAATGCTTCGAATCTGATGCCTACATACGAAGCATCGGCTATGCATAATCTGTCTGAAAAGGGATTTTTGGGTACTTGTACCTATTGTGTCTTTTAGGAACCAATTTACATCATCACCGTTAACTTAATTGAAGATGTATCATGGTAGATGGATGATTTTCCGATTTAAATCAAGATGACCAGTATTAAAGCGTTGAGTAATTATTAATATTAAAGCAGAGCATTTTTTGAATACGACTATTCAGATCATCCTTTTATAACAACAATACGTAGCCACCCATCAACTTTTAGAAAAGAAAAACAACTCCAACTGAAACCAAGTTCCGACGAAAAAAGCTGATGCGAAACTACTAATTCCTCGGAGCGTTTTTCGGCGTAATTATTTTGTACTATTTCGCGCAGCATTACCATTTGAATAAAGGTAAAAAGGGTTTCTTTGTTTCGCAGTAATTAGTCTTTTACATGTCAAGCGGGCCGGTTATAAATCTATCTGAAACACCGCATTAAATCCTGACCGTGATTAATCTACATGTTCCCATTGTCCAGCTTTCAAATGTGCTCCGAAGCTAATCATCTTAAGGTCTTACTACAATAACATTGGCTATTGTCGATCAAAATACATCCTACACAACTGACAATAACATCTTATTGCAAGTTAGGCTTTCGCATTCATAGATGGGTCGTACTCCCTCAAACCCAAGAAGACGTTGCTAGTCACATAATGGTCCCATTGTCCGACATTGAAGATTGTTATCTCGAAATCAATTCCACCTATAGAGTGCCTATAATTGATTTAAACACAACAAACTCGGTGTGATATATTGTCCAATAAGTCAGTATCGTTTACGCTGCCTTGTTATCAAACAATTAGCTTTAGCTCATTGAACGGATCATACGGAGATATAATTATGCATGCTATTACGCAAATTGCATTTCCACCTATCTATATACATAATATTTTACTTTATGTGATACATCATTATATCACGTCTTTAAAGTGCTTTTGCGTTTTAGAACTTTTTGATTTAAGATTTCACGTTTGTATAAATAATAAAAAAACCGGCAGGTGCTAGTTGGACTCACGCACCGCCATCACCGCCGGGTTAAGGTAAGTTTGCACCTGGTACGTATGACGCCGGTTACAAATGAGGTGCAAAGTTAACACAACCGATCACGTTTGTCGTGTGCGAGCCCCACTTAAATATTTATTTTATTCTGTTTCTAGTATTTGTCGCTATAAGTGTCTAATTATAACGGTTCATGAGTTACAGCCGGTGACAGACGGACAGATGGACAGCGGAGACTTAGTAATAGGATCCGCTTTTACCCTTTGGGTACTGAACCCTAAAAATAAAACATTTAAATATTTCAGTACACACACAAAATTAAAGTATTGACACACTACTAAAATCAAGCAAAATAACCTTTAAAACAAAACAGCAGTACAATAAAAAGTATTGTAATTAAATACACCAATATAGTAAAAACGTGAAGGGGACAACCCTAAATTCCCACCATGGGACGTTCAGGTGCTTCTAAAAACGCATAGAATTTCAAATAGGGTTTTCATTTTTTCCTCCTGGGGCATCTTGGTATCAGTCAGATGCAAGCCTTGATATGCAAAGTGTGAGGCGAACGAGAGCTTTTTATATTTGCGGCTTCTACCAGGATTTGCATAATATTGCTTCCTTAACATTCCAACTGTGGTACTACGTAACATATTGTATACCTACCGTTCAGGGTTGCGATGCGTAATAATGAAAACTCTATTTAATGACTAGAAGGCGCCCATGAACTACTTACAGAGGAAAAAGTGATAATCCTCTTTTTTGTTTCTTCGTAGTTAGGTAAAAAATAAAATTTTATAGCCGTTTAGGCGAAATGAACGCACAAAGACACATAATAAACAGACATCTAGATATTTATAAAAATAATTTGTTTTTTGTCTCGCTAAAACTCGAGAACGGCTGGGCAGATTTAGCTGATTTTGGTTTTGAAATGTGTGTCGTATCCAGGCAAGGTTTAAACGGTGAGGTATTAGCAGCTTACTAACACAGACCGAATTCCACGCGGGCGGAGCCGCGGGCATAGCTAGTACAAAATAAAAATAAAAGTAACATTTCAATTCGCTTACCTTCAAATAGCTTACTTCCCCTACTTTTTGCTTTTACAATTTTAATATAATATAGAAATAAACTTCCATATGCCTAATTAAATCTGTTATTGCGTTATTGGCTTTTTTTATTAAAGTTGTTTCATTTGTAATAATGGAAATTGTTTCCATTAAGTACGATTATTTCTTTAGCAAGTATCTTGTTTGTGAGGAAAATTGCAATTCATATTTTTATTTAATATATTTTATCTGCCGTTTGGATAATATAAGTGAAGATTTTTCTTTGTTTTTCACTGATACACATGGTTGTACAACGTTTACAATTTACCATCTTATATTAAATTTAATAAATGTGGCTGGCATTAAAGTTACTATGATCTCTCAAAATGTAAATTTTATTAACACTATAAGATGACTGAAATCTTGCTTTACATAACCCTCCTTGTTTGCCGTGAGTAATTGCAGAAAAAGTAACCAATACGTTGTAATCATTATCCATAATAATGTACAGGGATGGAAACGTAAATGCGTACCTTTGTGACCCTTATTGTCACAGAGACAAGAGCGAAAAGGTGTGATTCAAATTCTTTGACTAAATAATAAAATCCCTAATATTTTTTTTAATTTACGCCTAACCTTGACCCAATATTTTTTTTTTTTAATAGAGTCATAAGTCAGAGCCTAATAGGAAGTTGTGAAGATCTAACCTAGAGGCCTTTGCCCAGCAGTGGGGCACTCAAAGAGGCTATATAAATAATAAAAATAAGTCAAGTATTTATTATTATAGCGCATTTTTAATCAGTGTAATTGTTTTTTTTTTTTCTTTAACTTATTAGACGATGAAGTCTGCGGGATGATAGTGAGATTCGGGCTATGTCTTACGTGTTTGAACTTTTAGACAGCGAATGAGATTCTAACTAGTATCATCACTATAGCGTTTTAATTTGTGAATCGGATTTGATTTTGCATTTCGACATCGTTCGATAGAATACTGGACTATGTAATAATTACAATAAGACCTTGTACCTAAACTTAAGTATTCCTGCAAATAAACCATTTTATTCTATTCTATTCTATTCTACCATTGTATCGAAGCTGTGCTGGAATCAAATTGTTTTCATTTTTATTTTCCTTAAATAAACATTTATTAAATCGAAAATAAAATGCATGCTTCGATCTATTATTATACCATCAAAGCCACGTTCGAGTCACGTATTTTCCCTTTTGTGTTCATATTACGAGTATACCACTCTTTAAAAAAATACTCAACTATTTCAAAACACAACAAAAAAACAAACACTCGCTCAATATCGACCTCTAAACATACAGTTCTAGAATCGGTCAAATTGCTTTTTTCTCAAGTGTGAGAATGAAGTCAATGAAGTCTGTGGGCAAAGATAGTGGGATCTGGGCTGTGTCTGATATGTTTGGATAGTCAAATGCTATGGAAATAAGCCCGCGGCGTGCTCTGTTTTAGCACTTTGAATTTGTTAAAACCTTTTCCTGGTTTTGAGCATTAGGAAATGTTATTTCATACTACTTGGTTGAAAAATACAAAGGTCAAATTCATAAAATCAGTAATATAATCGCTCGGTTACATTGAGTACCGACTAAGGTAATTTTTTTGTGTTTATTAATTGCTTATATGAGCATTACCTGAATGTCAGATATAAAATAACTAGTTTACGGGCACCATGTCCCTCCTTCTAATAATGCATCCAAAATAACGGGTTATTTGAAATCCAATTACTAAATATATCGTCACTCTGACGTGTCTTTACCTATATAATAAAAAAAGAAATTTCTTATTATTTACCATTTTGTACTCAGCTCGAAACTCGTATGGTTTTGTACGAAAAGGCAACTCGCGCTCTCATCCGGACCCTAAAAATCAAAACGCTCGTAAATCGCAGGCCTGTCGTTACGCGAGCGCTGACGTCCACTAGAAAGAACACAATATACATAATAAAATTTCATTTCGAAAAAGTAGCGTCCGCTTCGAAATTAACAATAGTCCGACTTCACTGTCACAAATGTGTCATATAAAAGCAGGTGCTCTTTTCCGTGACAGCGAGCGGAGCACGTGAAGATGACGTCATTATTTGCTCCGGGTTTATTTATTCGAAACTTGTGCCCGCTTCGGACGACCACTGTCCACTCACAACCTGTCACTGTATTTTCCTGACCCTTTATTTTCACTTGACAAGAATATTCGGAGCTGCGTCCCCTCGATATTACATTCCCATTCGACTTTTTATTCGTGATACATTTTTCCAATTGTCTCCGTGGCGCGCCGCCGCATTGCGAACTACCTAACGGAATAGAATTTTCAAACAGTTTTGATTGATAAAGGTAGATAGATTTTCGCTTTCTTTGTTTGCGAAATTAGATTCGGGAGGTAGCGTGAAACTTCAGTTCCACTTGATTAATGGTGATTCGAGGGGATCCAAGAAAAAGGAACGATTTTGTGTCGCCCGGTTTTCAATAAAGCACGAATTACCGAATCGTTTTCGGGCAGGTTTGAAATTTTTATCTAAAAAATAAGCGTATTTAGATGGACCAACGGGATATTATCCCATTTACCGAAACAACGCTCGGGCCGGGTTAATATTTGATGTGTTCTCGACTTTTCTCGAATTTAACGCGCCGATTAAACAACGCCGGGCGAAGGATTTTATGTGAATATTTAAAATGCTATATTGGTTCTATTCCGGCAAAGATACAACTGCATTGCTCATATATTAGTAATAACATTTTTGTTAGCTGTTGCGATTGTGGAAAAGTAAATGGACTACAAGTTGTTTCGTATCTCCTCTAGTTTCAACTTATGTTGGAAAGAAGAAAGAAAAAAAAATAGATAAAAGATTACAGCAATATTGTGATATGTAGGTATGATGTTTTAAAATAGTTATTTAACCAATGACTACTTCTGATATTACCTGTAACATCAAATATTTTAGTGCAGTTGGAACTGCTGAAAATACGTACAAAATAAGAATATTATTGGAAGACTAAAAATAGTAATATTGCTTTGCTGATCCGCGATATAATAACGTGCCAGTTAATTTGTGCTAACCCGTTATACTTATTTGCGTATTTTTTCATGCATACATGCATTAAATAGTCCCACCCTCCCACCACGATAGGATTTTTTTTTTTTTTTTTAGGGATTTTTTCCTATCGTGGTGGGAGGGTGGGACTATTTAATGCATGTATGCATGAAAAAATACGCAAATAAGTATAACGGGTTAGCACAAATTAACTGGCACGTTATTATATCGCGGATCAGCAAAGCAATATTACTATTTTTAGTTAATATGTATATCCGCAAAGTAACGCCTTATTCATTTAATTATTATTGGAAGAACCTTTTTAGATTTTAGTGTTAATATTACATTTATTTTCAATACATAATTATTACTTGAATTATAGCAGGATGATCTGGAACATTTTTGGACACTTGGAAGGTCCATGGACTGCTTCATAGCAAATTAAATTTAAACGTAAAGAGCAGTTTAAACGAGAAAATATGACATACAGAAGCAGACACACTTTCGCACTTATATTATCATTAGTATGGATAGGCCATCATTGCCCAGCTGCATGTATGTTATTTACTCGTAAGTCTAATTAAAAAAATAAAATAAAGGACTGCTTGGATATTTCAGTAGCCAAGCCGATCTACGCACGCACGTTATATGATGAAAAACAGCAATTTATAATTCAGCAGACACTGTTAACGAACAACACACTTAGTTTAATTTGAAGGTAATTTAATTTACGGAACTCGTAAAAGATTCTTAACACTAAGAATAAGAAGTTCCCAAAGTTTACATTCACACAATCAGAAAGTGGGTTAATGAGATTCACTCAAGAAAAACATCTCGTTAAAGCATACATTATTCAAGCGTTCGCGAAGTTATTCCGCCTTCACGCGTTCATTAGGTACGGGCACAAACTTGCGATCCCCTAAAACGGCTGACACACCTACTTATCACCAAAGTGCAACTATTCCCAAGAATTCGGCCTCGTCCCTGTTACGACCCATTATCTTGTTATTTAAATTTATCACTCAACTTTTATCCTCTAAATTCATTGGAACAGGTAATATTTCACAGGTTATTAATTACGTAGCGTCGGCATGCTCACGGTGTAACTCTTATTACATTATGTCAGTTTGCAAATTGAAAAATTCCCGGGGCGTGTGTCCCATCTCTCCGAAGTATTTTGGCAAAATTATTCTCATTCATTAAGTTGAGAAGTGGAGGGCGCGTTCGCGAGATTGTCGACGTACCATTCACTTGTGAGTAACGAGGTGACTTCCTGTTATTAGTTATGTCGGCAAATTGTTTTTCTTACGCTTTTGTGCTCCTGGCAGATAACAGGTTTCAATTATAGACGGGAATAAGACGAGCGAGTAGGCAAGTATTGGATTTACGGCGATAGTTATACGTAGAGCTGTCTTACCTTAATTGGCACGGGCTTTGTTTTTTCCTGTTGATACTTAGCCGGATAAAAAAACAGTATAAAAATTTTGGCTTCCGGTAAACCCGCGTGGATCGTTAATTAATTAAATAAATATAAAAGTTAATGTATCGTCTGGTGTAAGGGCCAATGAGCGAACATGCGTGTAATAGAAGGCAGCCCGGGCCCCGCGTGTCTCTAAGTGCCACTCCATTAATTAAAACTTATTTGTGACGGAGCCTAACATGCGCTACGAAGACCCTAATTCGAACAACATGTGGAATCGCCATAACGTGAACTCTGTTACTGACCTACTGGTGTCCCTTGATGCAAATTCAGTTAAAGTGACATTAGTGTACACGATGTCTTATTTCATTTAGGAAATTGGTGAAGATTATAATTCAAAAAATATGATATGGATATATATAGAATAATAACAACGCATTTTTTTTAAGCATTAAGTGAACTAAATATTCAAGGAATACTTCTAATTCTAATAATCACTACATCGCCCCCTGCCTGCTATACGGCCACATCTCAAAAAACCATTTTTTCGAGAAATCGCTTGTTAAAGTTTTGGCAGCGTAGTGCGTGGTAGTAAAACGGGGCTTAATCCTTGAGTTTTTGGTCAATTCATTTTAAATTTAACTTTTTTACTCTACATGATATAACGCTTCTCATGAATACGTCTTTTTTTATAAAACGTGTATATTTTTTAAGATACGAGGCCTTTAAGATAGGTACTTAGATTTGTGGCCGTATTGCAGAAACATTTTGTTGAAATTTTGAGATGCGTCCAAAACCGAACAAGAATTATTGGAAAATGGTAACATGAAAATTATTATACAAACACTAAAATAATTAAAATACCTTTAATAATGAACTTTTGTTACAGTAACAACATCACTGTAAGCGATAATCAGTGCATGCAGATTTAATACCAACTTTCTAGATGCAGATATCATCATCATTTTGCATATAATTAATGATTATCTGGTACCTTCCCTTTAAGGCACTTGTATCTTTAATTATCGTGTTAACATGTACCGTATATGGTATAATACCATATAATAACATGTACCATGTACAAGGAGGCCCCATAGTTTTAGGTTTTAACGTGGACTAGGTTCCCGTTGATATTAGTGTACTGTTTTCCAGAATTCTTCAACTTCTTTACAATATACCTTTTCATAGTGCAGGATAAGCTTTTCGTTTTTTACTTTTAGGTTTAGCAATACTGGATGAAGACCTCACTGACTGAGACTTCAAATCAAAGTCCCAATTTATGTGAGTCGGTATTTACGACGAATTTTTAGAACACCTTGGCCCAAGATGTAGGACGTGGCTCTCACAGTTCTATTTAGACATAGTCTCGGATAATATAATTCCACCTAAGTTCAACTGCTCAAATATAATAGCCACACTCAATCCGGGTAAGCCAGGCAACGAACCAAAGGGTTACCGACCTCTACTACTTAGTTGCATCTACAAATTTTTGGAGAGGCTAATCTACAATCAAATCGAACCTTTTGTCGACAAAATAATTCCTGTGCAGCAGGCTGGATTCCGTAGTGGTCCGAACTACGTGGATCAGGTAAATGTCGCGCACAACACACATAGAGGCTGATTTTCAAAGGAGAGAGAAAACCGTGGCAGTATTGTCGACCTCTCAGCTGCATTCGATAGCGTATGTAGACAGGAGCTTATCTATAAGCTCCTGACCGTGGTGCAGATGGTGGGACTAATCTACTCTATACTCAGCAATAGGGAATTTATCGTCTACCTCGGAAGCACTCCGAGCAAAGTCAGAAAGCTGAACAATGTACTACCTCAGGGATCGGTCCTGGCCCTGCTCCTGTTTAACCCGTATCGTGTGTGTATAGGTTGAACAGGAGTGGGTCAGGGCCGATTCCGAAAACAGAGAGTCGGATATATATGTATGGTGATGACATCGCCATCACAAACCAGCATGGCAAATTTAAATCCTCGAAGGAAGCTCTTACTCGCAATCTGGAATGACATTTCTGATTAGGCTGCCCCATTGCTAGTAAAACAGAAGTTGCGACATTCCATCCTTGCAACAAAGAAGCAAATTATGAGCCAAATATATGCTTCAGAGAGACTGCGCTTAAATTAAATCCTACACAAAAGTACTTGTGTCACTCTAGACCGCAGTCTTACCTATATGCGAAGAAACTACAGACGCCGAATTACATACTCCACAGACTAAGGGGAACTACTTGGGGAGCAACAACTGATGTGCTACGCACTACCAGTCTTAGCCTAGTTTACTCCACAACAGAGTATTCCGCGCCAGTTTGGCTCAACAGCGCACAATGACGTTTATTTCGCTTATATTTAAAGGGATTCATCGTAATAATACTAGAATATACGTTATTTCTATGAGACGCAACTCAAAAAAAATATTACAAATTAATGCTATACAGCCACAACTAAAAAGTGGCTGTCTTGCAGGGAGTCAACTGACAATTTTTGGTCAGATCCATAAGGCCACTTGTGGAAAAAAGGCTCTTAAGGACACTTTTTCTTATGGCTCTCGAAATAAGGTCGTAAATTAACCTATTCTGAATACGAATCTGCAATAATCCGAAAAAAATTTTTTTTTGAGTTGTGGCCGTATAGCAGGCAGGGGGCGACATAGTATAAAACAAAGTCGCTTCCTGCTGTCTGTCTGTCTGTCTGTCCCTATGTATGCTTAGATTTTTAAAACTACGCAACGGATTTTGATGCGGTTTTTTTTAATAAAGTGATTCAAGAGGGCGGTTTATATGTATAATACATGCATAATTTATCAGCATTGCACCCGTGCGAAACCGGGGCGGGTCGCTAGTATTTTATATGACAATCTGAAGATGTTAGGAAATTAATACGTTTATTTATCAATACACCTCCTCTTGCTTGAAAGGATAGGAATTTTAATAAATGTTAACGTAGAAAAAAAACCGCCCATGAGCATGTCGGGCCACGCTCAGTGTTAGGTTCCGTAGTTGCCCATCCTTCACAATAGACGGGCTTAAAACAGCGGTTTTAAGCCCGAGGTTTAAATACGAGAAAGATTTCAAGCTCTACAAAAAAGGTCGTAAATGCCAAAGTAGCTGTAATTACTTATTAACTTTTGGAAGTAATCGATTATACGCGCCAGATTGAGCTGAATGTTTTATGGCACAGCTAATATGTGTAACGTTCGAAGTATAAGGACACCGCGCGGCACTTACGTAATTTTAAAGAAAATTATGAAATTTTGTGATAACTCAAAAACGGCTTCAATTTAGTTTTCACCGAAAGTACTAAGGCCTCATTTTCATGAATTTTTCCATAATTTTTTGACCCGTGGTTGAAAAGTTAGAGGGGGGGGGGACGACGCTATTTTTTTTATTTTCTGAGGGAATATTTACAAAACTGCTCACTTTATCAAAAAATTATGCAAGGAGACATCTATTATTTTTAAAAGACCTATTCAACGACACCCCACACACTAGTATTGAAATGAAAAAAAAATTCACCCCACTTTAGGTGTTCGAGAGGTACCCGAAAAAAAGTTTATTTTTTAGTTTTTATTTTACTGTTTAGTTGGCGTAATACATACACATACTCATACCAAATTTCAGCTTTCTAGTACTAATGATCACGGAGCTAAGCCGCGGACGGACGGACAGGCGGACATGACGAAACTATAAGGGTTCCTAGTTGACTACGGAACCCTAAAAATGGCAGACATTATAGATTTAATTAAAAAATATGATAAATTATGTATTTTACTTATAACCAACAAATATTATTTAATAAATCATGAGGTACCGTATGTATGAGGTATGATGTTTATGGCTTGTAGGCCGGCCATTAACAGTTTCAGTTATGCTTTTACTGTACACAAAGGGATTCAAATAAGCTTATAAGCAAGTGATTTGTTGTTTCATGTAAAATGTTCAAATAAAAATGAAGCAATGTTAAAAATTCCGAACACATTACGAGTGCATGCCAAATCGCTCCACACAATCATTTTCCGAACAGTGTTTCAGAAAATACGCTGAAGCCTTCAATTTCGACATCCAATACAATCTACGCTAGAGCTGCCGCAAAGATGGAAAATCTCTCAAAAGGATAGCGTTTAGCACGAGACAAAGACTGATTTAGATCTTATTTGAGGAAGCCCCCTGCCGGACCACTATTTAATTTTCGCAGGGGACCGCCGCTGCCGCGATGGCCGAATACGGAGCCGCTCAAATCATGCTCTTTACCCCAGGAAACCAACCGATGTTAATTTTGCATTGTATGGGTCAGGACCAAAAAGTTGGATGAAATTAAGTCGTAGTTAGCGAGGAATTAAAAACAATTGAGAAAGTTCCGTTGTGCGACAAAAATAACGATACAATAAGGAACCTTAAAATAGAACATTAAGGTACATTATTGAAAGGTTAACTGTCGTCGCACAATGGAGACTTTTACATTAATATTATTGAGTGAGTTAAGGGTGAGTTTAACGTTGCAAACTTTTTGGTCTTCACCCGTATATACATTATTTAGTCCTCGTTTATTGGTTTCTACGACGGTAACTCTAAACAAAATGAACTTCGCCTATTACGGACTCTAATAAGGGTACCAATTTTTTAGGGTTCCGTACCCAAAGGGTAAAAACGGGACCCTATTACTGAGACTTCGCTGTCCGTCCGTCCGTCTGTCACCAGGCTGTATCTCAACAACGGTGATAGCTAGACAGTTGAAATTTTCACAGATGATGTATTTCTATTGCCGTTATAACAAAAAATACTAAAAATAAAATAAAATAAATATTTAAGGGGGGCTCCCATACAACAAACTTGTTATAGATTATATATATGTATAGGTACGGAACCCTACATGCGCGAGTCGGGCTCGCACTTACCCAATTTTTTTTTTAATTCAGGGTCCTAGCTACCGGTGGTAAGCAACCCCCAGATGGTCCGCGTCGTATCTAGGAGTCCCAACCGCCTTCTAAATATAACCCGCGATCCAGCCATCTAGCGAGGGTCTCTTAAGGTGTTTGTCGATACTCTTCGCTTTTAGACCATTCGCCGAAACGACGATGACGGTACATATGTCCTTTTTTGCGTTATCTGGTTTTATATCTACTGTCAAATTATGTCAGGGTTAAGGGTGGTAGTGCCTATTTTATTAGAGCATCAGCTAGACGCGGAGTTTCAGATGTTTAACTTCTGTGTGCGAACTCTTCACGCCAGTGTACACGGGCGGTGCGTTCTGTAAGTGCCCTGGGCTATGATCCCAAAGTGTTCTGTTCAGTGCGTATACGTGCCACCGCTGGCGCTCAACGGAAATTCTTCCATATAATTTCCCATTGCTTAACTCGGCGTAATGGAGTTTATTCGTCGCTACTTCATTGTGAGTCGTTCGCAGTGGAGGCGGCGAGGAATGTAATCAGTTGCGAACTAATATCGTGTCGTTTGCACTTTGCGAAGCCCCCCTCGCGTATGGAAATGCCTCGTTGGAACCGCCGTTAGTTCTTTTGATTGCTGCCTTCTTCTTGTCGAATTAAAGCGGAGGTCGCGCTCGGGTGATTTCGGGAAAATTAAAGGCCCGTTTCATTTTCGGCGATGGCCCCTTTAAGTTAATATTAGTATGATTGTGAATACTCCTTTAACGAGGTTATCTCATTAGGGATTGTTAAATTATCATTCGGTTTATGGTGTCACGATAAGCTTCACTGGGTTGAGAATCGCAGAGAGAAATTGAAATTTTTACGGCATATACATTTAAAATATAATTCACCAGGCTGCTGTGAATTTTGATGTTAATAACAATATCGTGAATAATGTCATAAAAAAAATGCTTTAATTTTAAGAAAGAATAGTGTCAGTTATATAGAAACATACTAGAGGAGGAATGCAATCTCGTACCAGAATTACTTTTGTGAAATGACGCTTGAAACCATTATACGCTGAAACCGTGATGATAATATTATCTAAAACTATATTTAAAAAAAAGAGAGTATTATGAGAAACATTTTAAAAAGCAAATTCAAGGCGTATCTTTATTAAATTCTCAAGGACCCCTAACAATTAGCTGTTACGATTAAGTTGGCTTAAAATGGTTTCACCCTTTTGTTTTATTTGAACCGACCATATTTAGACAGCTTTGAGCTCCCCGTAATCCATTATATTCATACACGCTTTTCCGAATCACAAGGCCAACTAAGAATTAAATAATACGTATCTCGCCTTGAGTGACTTAAGCAACACCCTCAAAGAAAATGCAAAACATATCCGGTACGAACGAAACCGAAGCATGATATAGCGTGCGGTTCGCTCAAGTTCACGCAAAATGCAAATCAGGAGGTATTAAACTTTAAAAAGTGTTGAATAGAGTTGAAACTCCTTCGTAGGACGAACGTGGAATACTATGATTAATGCATTTTAAGGAACGTTTTAGTTGCAATAGAAGACTTTGACTTGCGGAGCGTGACGGAGCAGTGCGATGCTGCGAGGATTATGCCTTCTACTATGGCGACCGTAAAACAAACTTCGTTTTAAAGTTAAAATGATGAACGCATCTGTAATTCTGCAGATAGTGTAAAGGCTTGAGTGGAATGCCGTGTTTTTTTAATGGCATCGCAGAGGTAAGTTATTTTGTCACTACACGAGACTGAAAGCTATTAAATATAATTATGATAATTGGATTGCGAGTACAGAAATATACCAGTATTCTTTACTAATAGTTAGTCTTGTTTGGTCGTCAAGTTATCATACAGTCAATTATCGTGACAGTTTCCGTTAAAATTCTTACTTGCTTTGCCAAGATTCATCCAATAAAAACACACCCCGAAATACATTGTCAAAACTCCTTACACAATTCTATATACTCCGTGAAATAATCCCAGTTATTAATCTCACAAAACTTTGTGAGCTTATCAGGTATAAGGTAAATTGCGCAAACATTCCAACAAAAGATATCACAGGGTAGCACACACAAAACACAACAATAAAGTTGGCCCGGAACCGCTGACCATCGCAAAAAGAGCATCGTCCGCGGCATTCTGAGCACAATACCAACTTAAATTGTTCGTGAAAGCGTTATGCACTCTACGGTTTCAATTTCCTCGCAAACTAGCCATTGCAGATGTTCGGAGGACACTCATAAATATGATTTGAAAATCGTTTTATGTATAAGTCATAAAGTTTTATCATCGCGAACGCTAAGGCTCTCGTTCTAAACGGTCCCAGTTAGTTTCCTGCACAAAAGCAGCAGACGTTTTAATATCTGACCGTCTGGCGGGTTAGATATCTGCCAGTGTAAATTTCGCTGAAGCAAAACGGCCCTGAGGCACGCCACCTCTGCCGGTCAAATAATGCTGTCCTAATGGGTAAGTATTGCCTAATGCATTTCGGAGAAACGTCGCAGGTTTCACGCGAACCCACCTTGGCCATGATTCGACGAGACTGCGATATTTCTCATTTAGCAATATATTGTATTTGACGACGCGGTGGGCTGGGTTTGTAGAGACCTGCCTACTGAGCCGGCGGTCCCGGGTTCGAATCCCGGCCAGGGCAAATATTTGTGCGATGAACTCGAATATTTGTGCTTGTGGGTTATGGTTGTTCTATGTTTAATTTATCTATATAAGTATGTATATCGTCGTCTACGTCTAGTACCCATAACCCAAGCCTTCTTGAGCTTAATTTGGGACTAGATCGATTTGTGTGAGGTTGTCTGATATTTATTTATTTTATTTATTTATTGTCTTTGGCGTTACCACACACAAGGTATATTTTTTGCATTAAGTGATGTTGTCAAGTTTATGTACATTTTAAAGGACTATAAAAACTAAACTTACTATATTCAATTGTACATCTACTATAATCACTTTTTAACAAAAAATTACGATCAGTCTAACAAAATTAAATGCTTTCCGTGAACAATTGTACGAGTCACTGAAAAGTACCCATATCACGATATTTACAATTTATCTAAGATGGGATGGGACCAGATCCTGTACTCATATAATCTATTTTTTCATATAAAAAAATATATTGTCATATCGGTCCGGTCTTCTTCGAGTAGTCAGGCAACATTTGTACATAAAAAAAAAAACATATCGGTGAACTGAGAATCTCTTCCGTTTTTGTACGTCGGTTAACGTAATTATACATTACGTTAACCAAAATTTCGTACCAATTACTTCAAGTAGGTACAGCATTTCACTTAAGTTGACAATAGACATAGTAGTGGAGTGGCGAGATTGTAGACACATTTAATAAAAAACGCCGAATTTGGCCTCCGAGGTTCGAGATTCCGAGGAACATGACGGTGCCACGAAGGTGCCTAATGTCTGGCTCGCCTCTCCAGTTTATTAAAACGCGTTAATTTTGTGTTAGGTATTTTACATAAACGGTGTGCAACAGGCAAGACGATACAGCTGTAATGTAGGTGTTAACTGTGATTATCGTAATTAATGTAGTTACTGTATAAAAGGCGTTTAATAAACCCAATTCAAGTAGAACAGATATACCAACTCAAATAGAAAGCTAATAAAAATAAAAACAATATTTTTACACCGGCTAAATCTTATTGCACTTTTCTTACGTTACGTTTGGTACATCAAACTGTGGTTAAGCAGCAAATCAATCAGACATACATTACTATTTTTTTAATGTGCAACAAAGGTAAGAAAAGTGTGCTTTTAAGAACTTATGTATTTAAGAAACCATACTATCTGCTGGGGACAGAGATGGGCATTAATCGATAAATTTCTTGATCGATTACAAAAAAAGTCGTCTAAATATAATCGCAATTAATTAAATCACGATTAAATTAATCGACAGAGTCTTAGACGATTAACTAATCGTTATTTTAATCCATTGAATTTCACGATTAATTATGGAATGAAAGTTGGAACACGCTTTTTTTTGAATAAAAATAAAATAATAAACTTGTTACAGTAATACAAGGTGGTTTTATAGTGCAGTACTCTAAGTTCTCCTAAGTAAGGACGACTTACAAAATATATCTTATTATTTCCTTATATTAATCGAGAGGAAATTAATAGAATTAATTAACGAATTAAAAATTTGATAGCTAGATATTAATCTACGATTAACTTAATCGGGATTCAATTAATCGGAACTCTTACGATTAGATTAACTAATCGTCATTTTTATTCGTTAATCGCGATTAAGTAGGTTAATCTTTAATCGTTAATCGATTAACTTTAGTCCATCTCGGCTGGGGACAAGATACATAGGTACATCCAAAAAAAAAATGGACCTTCTCGATGATCTCACACCAATCACCCAAATAGTCTTTACAATACAAACACAACCTTTGATAACAAAATCTTTAAGGCAGAATATAGCTGAAATAATGAGTTTATGAACTATTCAATACCCCTATCCTATAGCAATTTTACAATTCTTAATATATCAGTATATCCCGAGAAAATACCAGTTTTAAGAAAGCCGAAACTTAACTATTTATTACAAATATGATTTATAAACGAAAATGCAATATTAAAAGCTTATTCAGTGATAGCTAACCTACAAGGGAAACGAATCAAGTTTAAACGTAAAGAATAATGTTCTGTGTGTGCGCCTGTAATTCCCATCCATTAATCCAGGATAGGGGCCCTCCCGTTACCCACCACGAATTAATTACATTGCCTACTGGATTTTGAGTGTCTGAAAACTAAACATCCGAAGCTGAAGAGGCTTTAGCGGAAATTTATTGCCGCGAATACCATTTGTGAAAACATTCGCATTAATTACCATTAATAATTTCATTTCCATTTAGTTCGCGCAATCTAAAAATTAAAGTTTAATTATAAAACCACAATGAGCTAATTTAAATTGTTGACAATCCCACAGCGATCTCTGCCACAACTGGGAGTCAAACACGATATTTTATTTCAAAAGCAATATCACATTTCGAAAATCATTTGTAAACGAATGTACGTCATAAAATAATTAAGCAACATAGCATCAATATTTATTTAATTCAATGATGGCATTTCAATTAATTAAAATTTCCCGTAAATACAGCATACCTATGTTTGTTTTGCGGTATAGAGTAACCCTCTGTTCCATTTCCATACTCTGATGCTATGATCTACGCTTCGTGGAATTTAATAAGTGACTGTCTTGATCCTTTAATCTCATGATTTATCCATAGACGATTAGGCTTGTGAATACATTTGGGATTATCGTAATAAAGCAAACACGAATGTCCTATTATTATTACAACTACGTAATCAGCGGTTACGTATGCAAATTTGTGAGGAGCGCCAATAGACCTATTGGCTGTTAGCATTATAATATTTAAATGCTAAATTAACAGCCTATTTTTCTACTTGATATATTTTTATATAACTAAACACTTGAATAGTCAGAAATAAATATTGAACAAATACATATTCATAAACATTATTATAGCTATTAGTAATAATAATCATATTAAACATTATATTAAGTTAAATTTTTCATTAATTTCGCTACCCAAAGGTTGTCTGCAAGAGATCGCTTTTTAGCGATAAGACCGCCTGCTGTCTACCGTTTTTCATAAATTGTATTTGTCTTGTATCCTTTTGTAAACTTTTATTAGTGTGCATAAAAGTACTGTTGTATTGTATTGTACTCGTATTGTATAATTTCATTGTTTCGGTTACGGTGCCGAGAAGTTACATATAGGTGTGCGATAACCTGTAGGAGACAAACGAGCACACGTATCGCCTGATGGCAAATGTTACCATCGCTAACGAACACTTGCAATACCAACCTCCAAATAGGTTACCGGCCTTTCAGATGGGAGTATGCTCTTACTTCTATTGCTTTATATGGAATTTTAACCGTTAATCTATCAAGCGTCTTAACCGTAACTCATCGTCTCTTCAGTTATTACCATATGACCTTAGCGCACAAATACTGTATACATAATCAATAAAGCGGAATACGAACGGGCTAATGTAATTATTAACTAAGTATACACATGCCCTCTATCGTGGTATCCTTGTACACAATCGGCAAACAATGCTCGATGCAGACTGCAAACAAATAAATATAGGGATGAATTATTTGACGAGTTACATTAACGACTATATACGAATGTATTGTTTTAACGTGAGCTGTGTAAATGTATTATTATGGAGGTATTCGATTATTATCTACAACGTACACCGAATATCGAAAACCAGGGGACAATGTTACGCAATTCAATGTAGTTCCAATTTTAGCAACGTTGTTATACTTATATACTAGACGATGATATCCATAATATATCGCATTATCCATCCATTACCCAGGGAAAAATATTCGCAATCACATTTAAATATTATTTGCTGTTGCTATAGGGTTCAAATCCAGGACCGGTAGTAGGCAACTGCAATAGTGATGAACAAAACGAGTCGTCAATAGCACATTTTTATAATAATTGAGGTATTCTGACGATTCTTTATGGATTCAAGTTTCACAAAAGTGAAGTTCTGAGGTAACAGCATAAAAAAAAAACAATAATTCATGCTCCGGGGTCAAAGCATAACTCCGGTTAAGTAGATGTCGTGGGTTCAATCTCCACCTACAATATACTAAATAAATAAATATTAAAGGACAATCTTACACAAATCGACATAGACCCAAACTAAGCAAGGCTTGTACTATGGGTACTAGACGACGATACAGATAATATATAAATCCATACATATACACCGTGACCGTTAATAACCCGGAAGATTTAAGCTAACGATACTAGAGCCTAGAGCCTAATTAGAGTATATAAACTTTTGTAACATATAGTCCAAAAACTCATAATTAAGGAGATATAAATTATTTAAAACAAATCAAAAGTTAAAAAAATCTCCCGTCTAACACACCCTAATTCATGTCATTATGCCAATGTTAAAATTTGAACTCGTCGAAAGTGAAACATAGAACCCTGTAATATTGAGACAGCGATAAGTTGACACTTCTTGTCATAGAACAGAACAGAAGACATGGCATTCACCGTCCGTCGTATGATTTCGGAGCGATTATGAAGTGTCATGCTCGCTCACTCTTCATCAACTAAAGACTTGTTCACAAAGAAGTGGGCAATTAATATGATTTAATTTGTACTGAAATAGTAATTTAATTAAGACACATAATTAGACCCTTGTTGATATAACATTATTTACTTGTTTTGTCGTCAAAAATACGTGGTTTAAATCTTTCGGGTTATTAACGGCCACGGTGTATAGACAACATCCATCGAATAGGGATGTGCCGTTCTCGAGAACGTTTCCCGATTTGTGTGGAAAATGTTCTCGAGAACGTTCTATTCCCATACAAATCGGGAAACATTCTCGAGAACGGCTCATCTCTATATTCGAGTTCATCACACAAATATTTGCCCTGGCCGGGATTCGAACCCAGGACCGCCGGTATTGAATCGTGTAAAACTTCAAACATACAAAAATGTCGACTTGAGATCCTCATCTTTATTAGATAGAGAAAAGTATAAAGTTGTATTTTATATATACAGGTACATAATAAAACTTTATAAATAATTAAGATTCTAACCTCAAAGTATGACTTATTTTGTTTAAAGCAGCCATTTTCTCTAAAAGAATAAACCCGAGTAATTATTTTGGAGATCACGCTGCCAATGATACCCACCTAAAATGAAATTATTAAATTGTAAGACAACAAGATTTTAACCTCAAAATTGACATTTATTTACCAAAATTGCTGTCATCAAATGTCAATTTTGAGGTTAAAATCTTGCTTAATACAAAACAAAAGACAAAGTAAGAACGAAGAGACTAGGTATTTTGATATGCGGTTCAAGTGCTTACCGTGTATTGTTCGCAATCCTCACAAGCACAAGTTCGAGCGCATCACAATAACACATACCTACCAGACAAGTTACCCCACCGTTATGACGTCACATAATATATCATCCGTCTGCGATGACAAAGGTCGTAGTTTATCAGGCAGCACTTGCCAGCACAATGCAATAGCTACGAAGCCAAACTTGTAGTTAACACAAGCATGAGTCGCGAGGGTTCGTACTAGGCTAGTAGGATAAAATGAATAAAGGATGATTCAGGAGACGTGATCAGTACGCTTTTGAACGTGGCATTTATCGCGTGACTAACAATTGACATAGTGTCCGTTACTACTCTATACTCTAACATGTCTGTCGGAAAGTGATGGAAGCTTTTGTCATTTTACTATCATTTCAAACGTGATCATTACAAGCCCGCTGGCCCACCTCAGTGATTCGTAAGCTACTCTTTTGTACCAATTACCAATTCGCAATTCATGTTTTTTTTTGTTTATCTAAAACTAACAAAAAAATATATGAAAATGACATGGCGTTACAAGCGAATGATCGCATTGAGGACTTTTCGTTAAAGACATAAATCTAAACCTTAAATTCTCGTTCCGTGAGCGTTCAAAGCAGACGTGTCGCAAAATTTATTCAATTTTCAAAAATAACAGACAAACGAAACTAAATCGTGTGTGGCTATTAATAAGAGCGATTTACATAAATCGATTGTCGCGAGTTTACATCATTTCTGTGCCGCGCGAGTTCACTAATTACTTTGAGAGAAGAGGACAGTTGCTATTTTTTAACTCTTTCACACAGTGGCCTGCAGTGCATAGTGCATACGATAGTGCACTCTAATATCATTAAAGCAAAGTAGTTTGGCGTAAAATGAGTTCTCGAAGATCACCCGTGAGTAATACACACATCAGTGCTTCAAATCCAGATCTTTCGACGTTAAGTCAAGCTGATGCGGCAGATAAACAAGTTACACTAAGAAAACGCAAAACGCCGCCAGAGCCGGACTGTAACTGTAGTGTCGAGTTATCATTATTCCGAGAAGATATGAGCACGATGTTTAAAGAGTTCGCTAAGAATCAACAAGAATTTTTGAGCTCCATGCGCGAAGATATGTTCCAAATAAAATCAAAAATAGAATCTATCCAGTCCGCAACTGAATATCTCACCTCTGAAAATACCAAAATTCAATCCGAGCTATCACAGCTGAAGCAAAACAATTCGTCTACACAGGAAAAAATAAAGCACTTGGAGAATGATATCAACCACCTAATGAGTGGATCTTCTACTAGTTTAACGGCTCCCCAAACACAAGACGAAAACTTAATTCGTGAAATACGAGCCCGCGCAGAGAGAGAAAAAAACCTTATAATTTATGGTATTACAGAATCCACTGAGAAGGAACGAGAAGCTAGGCAAACGCATGACAAAAATGCAGTTTTAGATATTCTTCGACCTACAGTAACCGACCTACCGGATCCAATAACAACCATGCGTCTTGGAAAACAAAAAACAGATAAACCGAGGCCCATCAAAATATGCTTCAACTCCCCACAATTTCCTCAGCTAATATTACGCAACAAAGCAAAAATAAATACAGATGTTATAAAAATATTCTCTGATCTGACACCGGCTCAGCAGAATCACCTTAAAAACTTGCGCCAAGAGCTCCAGGACCGACAGGAAAATGGAGAAGCTGATCTGACCATTAAATATATTAAAGGTACTCCCACTATAACAAAAAAAGCTGTACCGCCAAAAAACTACAACAACAATCAATAAATAAGCTCCACCTACACGATAATACTGATGCAAACTACCAGCGACTGAAATCTTATAAGGACCTTGATCTAAACCAACACTCACTTAATTTCTTCTACACTAACATCCGCAGCCTTGTAAAGTCAGGCAAACTTGACGAAATCAAGTGCATCTTGAACTCGACTGGTAACAAAGTACAACTGATTCTTTTAACTGAAACGTGGATAAAAAATGAGCAAGAAGCGATATCCCTTCAAATCCCGAACTATACTCATCATTTTAACTACCGAACTGATTCCGTGGGAGGCGGTGTATCCATTTTTATCCACAATGACCTAAAACATCACATTATTGAAGAAAAATATTCAAATGGCAACAACTACTTATGGCTCCATATTGACAAACTAGCACTGGATATAGGAATTGTATATAAACCTGGTGATTCTAACTTTACAAGCTTTTTAGAAGATCTTGAACACCAAGTTCTGCAAAGAAAACGCGCTGTTATCTTCGGTGATTTTAATTTAAACTTACTCACACCAGACGGAAAAACTAATAAATACACAGGTACACTGCGAGAAGCTGGGTATGCTACCTTAAACAAAATTGATGAGGATTATTCGACACGTACGACATCTTCAACGAAAAGTATTCTTGATCATATCCATTCCAACGTAAAGAATATCAAATTCAACTTCACACTCTTAGATTCTTCGCTTTCGGACCACGCCCAGATCTTCCTAGAAATTGAAAAACAGAAACCTCAACCTCGTCAAAGTACTCAATATGAGGCCCTCGATTATGACAACTTATATAAAGCAGCAGAAAACTATAACTTGGTCCATAAAACCCTTGATTATATGGAATTACAAACATTTATTAAAACGATAATTGCAGAGAACACTGTAGTGAAAACAAAGATTTTAAATACTCCACGAAATGATTGGATCAACAAAAACATTATTAAGGACATTAATGAAAGGAATAACATCTGGCACCTACTCAAGAAGAATCCGAGTAATGAAGAGTTGCATGCTAAATTTATACACAAAAGAAATGAGGTAACTCAACTTATTGCGAAAGCGAAAGACAATTACTACAGTGATTTGTTTACTAAATGTAATAATGACCCTAAAAAAACGTGGCGGCTAGTAAATGACCTATCTCAAAATAAAGTTAAAACTGCCCGTGCTCCTCCAAAACTCTTAACGAATTCTGGACCAGTTACAGATGGTCAGGAGATATGTGAAATTTTCAACAATTTTTTCTCAAATATAGGATTACACCTAGCTAATTTAATTCCAAATCAGTTATACAGTAATAAAACCAACACTATCAGCACTTCCTCGAAAACCACTAATGAACTGTCAACTTTTACACCTTGTACCGAGAATGAGATTTCTAAAATAATTGATGACTTAGACTCGAATTCTAGTGCTGGCATAGACTGCATAAGCACTAAAGCCATAAAATGTATAAAACACTGTATTATTAAAAATGTTACCAATTGCATAAATAATCACCTAGAACATGGAACTTTTCCTGACGAACTAAAAATTGCCAAAGTTAGCCCCATCTATAAAGCAGGTATCAAAACGGACCCCAGTAACTATAGGCCAATATCAGTCCTACCTGTAATTTCTAAAATATTTGAGAAAATTATATATACTCGCCTTAATGACTACTTAACAAAAATAGAGTTTCTATTCTTACGACAATATGGCTTTCGTAAACAATCCAGCACGCTCTCAGCCACAATAGACCTAATAACTAAAATAAAATCGAATATTGACGCTAAAAATATTGGCATTGGCATATTTATAGACCTCAAAAAGGCTTTTGATACTGTTAGCCACAATATCCTGTTAAACAAGTTAGCTGATATAGGAATTTGCGGTAAGGCCTATAAATTGTTTGTATCATATCTTACTAATCGCTTTCAAGTGGTCAAAATAGGTAATTTTCAAAGCACGTCACTGCCTCTAACATATGGTGTCCCCCAAGGATCCATACTCGGGCCACTGTTATTTCTTATATACGTCAATAATATAAGTCGGCTTCAACTTCACGGTGAAATATCATTATATGCTGATGACACATGCATCTTTTACTTTGACCGTTCAATTGAAAACATCTTAAAAGTAGCTCAGAAAGATCTCAATGATATTAATAGGTGGTATCAGTGTAATTTGCTTACTGTTAATACGTCTAAAACTTCCTACGTGATTTTTAAGTCCAAAAATAAGAAAATTACACATGATATCGCGTTAAGCATCAATGACGTAAAATTAAATCGATCACTCGAAGAAAAGTATCTTGGGTTAATATTAGACAGTGGCCTGACATGGAAACCGCACATCATTAAAATCCATTCAAAACTATCTTCTCTGTTAGGATCTCTTCGTGGTATAGTTAGGTATCTTCCGCGACAGGTGCGTTGTAATATTTATAATTCACTCGTAAAATCTCACTTAGACCACTTAATTGAAATATGGGGCCATGCCCCAAAAACTGCTCTAAAAGATCTTCAGGTCCTACAAAACAAAATAATCAAGGTACTTTTTCATTACGATTTTCTTACACCTACGAAAAATATATACGCAGAAACTAAAATTATGAGCTTAAATCAATTATACAACTTTAATACCTGTATACTGATTAGAAAAATCATTAACAAACAAATACATTGTGAAACAACCTTTGTTACCAATAGAGAGAGAGGAAAGCGAATACTTCGCAATGCTGACGATTTATCTGTACCGTTCCCCCGCACTAAGAACTATGGCAACAAAAACATAAAATTTGAAGGAGCACGGATATATAACAATATACCGAAAAACATTAAAGAAATAGAATCATACAATATTTTTAAAACTAAACTTAAAGACTACGTTATTACAAATATTCCAATACTTTCAACCTGAGTGCGGCCCTGTGTTTAGCACGAAGACTGTTACGTAGCTACTGTGGTCGAGTTGTGTGCCTGGCGCAAGTAAATACGTTTTATTTCTACCCTATATTGTAATTTATAATTTCAACTGTTCTTATCAACTGTTTTTAATTGTAAAAATTTATGTTATAAGCGATTGCCAAATAATAATTTAATGTATTTGACGCTCACGGGCGTTACATACCACTAGATATTAATGCATGTTTACGTTTAAGTCTCATTAAGTGAAATGTAACATTTCTTTTGAGATAATAAATGTCTTTAACCTCAAATTCGAATTTCACTTATAATGACGTAGCCAGAATGCGCCATTTAATTTTTTTTCATCATTATTCTTTACCTTTTGTTCATCAAAAGTTAAATTTGTTAAAAAAAAATGGTGTTTTAACTTATTGAAATTTATACAGTAGTATACTAATGAAGAATCTTCATTTTTTAACAAATTTAACTTTTGAGGAACAAAAGGTAAAGAAAGAACAGTTAATGAAGCAATTGATAACAATTTACGACGTCCTGATCACGTCACATGAATCACCCTGTATACTATACAGGGTGTGTCACACCAGATAAGCCTAGACGCAGCGACATGACTGCACTCCCTCAATCTTGGCCAACCTAGATAGCTGACGAGTTCATTATATAAAATTATACGAAAATGCAGCGAAACGGTGCAGCGCAGAGATTAGGCCGTCTAAATTCGAGCTTAAATTTTAATCGCCAGTTAAAGCTTACGTGAACGGAATTTGTGAAAAGCTCCTCTTTATTGAACACTTTGGTGCTATACTTAAAATGTTTGCGAGTACGTGACAGGTATACTTAGGTACCGGACGATAGGCAGATTTGGAGCGAGTTTGAAAGGTATTGTAATTATTGGAGACTAGAGGATGATACAATTCCTATTAAAAATTATGTATGTTGCTTGAACGTGTGATTTAGTTTTTCATAATCATAAAAGTATTATTGTATTAAACGAGTATTATCTTCTGTTTTAATATAATTTTCATTCATTTATTAATTTTGAATGCAGTAACTCTTTTATTGAGCGAGCAAGCGTAGCGTCGCCGTTTCAGCTTGGTCATAAATTATTTCATTTCTCTGAATTTAGGATGACCAGTTTTCCAGATTTACGGAATGAATGATTTCGTCAAGTTGTTGCAATACACACGCGCGTTTGCATCGGCACACCAGCGCTTTTATAATGTGACAGGTGACGCGATGCTAGCGCGTTTGTATCGCTCTCAAAAGTCGTCGTCTGTAACTGGCCTTAGATCGTCGGTCCGCCATATACCGGGCCTGCCCACGTTGCAGTTCACACACAAGATGCACCTGAGCCATACATGTCGACGACCTTCTGAAACCGCTCATTTTTGATTCGATCACGCAAGAAAACTCCAAGCATAGCTCGCGTTATTGCCCTTTGAGTAAGAGTTAGAGCTGAGTGACAGACAAACAGTAGGGGAGTAGAAGGTTAGTAATAAATAGATCCTTGTTGACACCCTTCGGGGTTCGGATACGAAACCCTAAAAACGATGTTGCTGTGTTAATTTGGCTTGCTTAATTATAATAAAGGTGTTCAAAATGTACGAACCGATATTGTTCATCGATTGGCTCCCCAGTACTGTTGATTACAATTATAAAAGTTAATTAATATGCCCAACCCACAGCAGAGTTATTTCAAATGAGCCCATTGTTTTCTACGCCGTTAGAGGACCGAACTATCGAGCTCGATAATCCACTGGCTATTGTATTTGGACAAAACTCCAAGAAAATAAATATAGGACAGGGTAGAGGCAAAGCCCAAACCGCAACGTCAGGAACAAATAGCGGTAACTCCCGTATTCATGGCTCACGGCTGCAGCTTCGGAGGGAGCCGATAGCAATTACCAGGAGAATTAATATCACGCCCCAAATGTTGCTCGCACATTTATAGGTATCGAGTGCAATATTGTCTCCTTTATTAGTTGCCGGGACAAATGCCGCCGCTGTCGTAATTCCACCCTTATTTCGGTCGTCGATTGCCGCCTTTCTTATTTAATCTTGACGATAATTAATACTCCTTAGCTGCTACAGTTCTGGGGTTGACGTGGTCACCTTTTCAATTTGTATTAGTTAGGTGTAATTAGCTCGCTATTGGATTACGCAATTGGTCGGAATATGATTTAATGCAGGCGGCGCGTAAATGCTAGCAGTTTCAAACGGGTACAAGTATTGCCCACATAATCCGGAGTGAAATTAAGTAAGTAATCCAATAATTAATCTAAATGGACCGTACAGCCGAATGGTTCAAAACAATCAGCCCCTGCCGCAAAATACGTGCATTAAATGAAGCGAATCGCCGCCTCCGGGGATCCCTGATAAATTAAATTGATTAGAATCCGTTCGATGCCGGGCGATGGTAGCTGTGTAAAAAAAAGGCCCAGTGAAAAACAGCCCGCGACTCCTGATATACCTACCCTCTTCCATCTATTACATTACATTCTTGAAGTTTGTACCTATAAGTAATTATATTTATAATTATAAAGTAATATTTTTGATTTAGAGTGTCATTTAATTTGACATATCAAATGATATAGTTGGGTTACAAAAATGGACGCGACAAAGTGTATTAAGAGGCCTTATTCCTTTATTTTTTTTTTCATATTACGAGTATGACCAATATATTAATAACTAGCTGTACCCTGCGGTGTTACCCGCTCATCCCACGGGAACACTAAATTAATTCGGGAGGAAAAGTATCCTATGTCCTTTCCCGGGTCTCAAACTATCACCAAATTTCATCTAAGTCGGTTCAGCGGTTTAAGCGTGAAGAGGTAACAGACATACAGACACACTTTCGCATTTATAATATTAGTATGGATTTCAACCAACTTTATGAAGTGATTAAACTTTTTCCCGAGTTCTAGATGGTAACATAGGTAGCTATTTCATGCTTTCATTGGGTGCAGTCGAAAATACGTGACAAACACTGTTTTCTGCGTGAATTTTGTCAATTTCGACTAGTTTTTAAAACAAAAATTATCAGTGAAGATTTGAAACTGTAGGTTTAATGGTTCAAATATATACCAATAAATCGCAATGGTCCTGTTCTAAGTAGTAACATAGATAATAATGTATTTTAAGAAACATGTTTGATCACAGAGAAAAATGTCTATAACAATTACCATTTTTGAACGGATAAGGAGCCATAAAAGAGGCCTTATTCGACTGAAATTTATATAAATATACCACAAATTTTAGCAATGTATTGGTCATATTGGCTGCTAAGGAGTAAAAAATACTGTATCTCCGTCTAGCAAAATTAATATTTAAAATAGTTTTTAACTTCTCATCGGCGCAAGGTTTTTTTTATTTGGTAGTCCGAATGCACCCTATTTTGAGGTATGGAAATAAAAGTATGGGTACAAGGCGACGATACATTTATATAGATAAGTAAATACTTAAATACATAGAAGAGCCATGACTCAAGCACAACATACTTGGCTCCAAAGGGGTATTTTATTTATTCCAATCCCCCACATCGAACTGCGAATGTGAGTAAACAGTCGCGTGTAGCAGGCACTCGCAACTGGACTCGTTTAGTTATAACAGAATAACTAGTGGAACTGCAGTATCAAAATCTCGCCATCCATAAATTAAGGACGCGGTTACGCTTGCTACCGACTGAGCCGTTTAAGCCCCATTGTGCATAACCGAAGAGGGCCAGGAAACCACAACACAGTTCCCGCTAAACTGACACCAGTGAATCACTAAATACTGAGTCTAATTTGTACTTGAGAAAGGAACTTTGATAAAAAAAAAACAGAAAGTATTTTCGGCAACAGGTTCGCAAAATCCTCACAAGATTTAATGATAGATTCGAGTGAATTGAGTTGTTCCTCTAGCAAGTGGATGAAAATAAGGCATCGTCTCCTTAAAGATAAGTAGGACGTAACTCTATTCGGTAAAGGGCCTCTCCACTCGTAGCTGCCGTAGTTCTTCCAAGTATCAGTGAGCCCCGACGCGTCTTGTATTGATGAGAAGATCAGAGGAGATAGGGAAGATCGAAAGGCCGGCGATAGGTCACCGGTGGGTGGTCGGAGCGCATACTCATATAGGCCGCTTGATGCGCGGTGCGAACGGAGGTTCTCGTTATTTTCAATTTCCCTACGCGAGCGCCCTTCTCTACATGTTTTTGTATACGAATATGAGTGCCGAGTGTATTAAGTCATGAATCTTATAAAGACCTGCCTGATTTAATACGGTTTCGAGGGTGTATACGACTGTGATGCGAGCGTTTTAGAAAAAGGGTCTTAACTCAATTTTTGGGGTAACTTTTTTAGATTGCAAATTTATCTGCCTTAATAAATACATCCCAGGGATAATTTAGGAAAAAGGAAGTATTAAATTAAGTTATAAGGAAATAAGAAGTTAAGTTGGAGGAAATTGTACTGCCTTGTTTTTAATTTCAGTACATATTTCATACACTGGAGTTTTACAATAACATAATGCCTTCTTTTTTTATAACGGCACAACATAATATTGGCTCCACCTCGCCTGATGGTAAGCAAAAATGAGAGCCCAAATAATACCGCCCTTTGTTTACAATTTTTTAAATTAAGGTTTCCATTGCTTTTATTTTCTTTTTGTTGATTTGTTGTCGTTATTGTAAACATCACCATCTATTCTCCATCGATAAAAGTAGACTAAGATAAGTTTGTACTTTAAGTACCTACTAAACTGTAATTTTTAGAGTCATAAGCACCGAATATATATATGAAACTCTGATTAAATTGTAAATCACTTAAAATAAGTGCACTTCATTCAATATCCTGTTCCCATAATAATAAAATGAAAAGGCAATTCATTCTACTACAACACTAAATTACTGTTGGCCTTAATACCTATTCAAAAATGTTACAACTTCATAATATAATTTTTTAAATACTTTCATTCAAATTTTACGTCAGAACATATTATCCAGTTACCACATTTCAGCATATTCCCATCATACCTTTTTGAAACCAACTCACCAAGCAGATAACATAATATATCTCTAGTATAATCGGAAGGCAGGCGGGGCCCAACAAGAAAATTGTATTTCCATTTTTACAATTTCAATTTAGTATTAATTCGAGTCGGGTACGGTCGGGCGCCCCGCCACATGTAAAATATGGATCGGCTAAGTGAAATTAAAATGCTCTATAAATTGTGATTTTTGCAAGTCCTAAAGTGGAGAAGGCTTTTATTATTTATCGTTCGCGAGCCGCTGGCCGGCTGTTGGGGAAACGCTGCGTTATAAAGTTGTTTAATAAATTGCATGCGTATCAATTTTGTGCAGGCAGAAGTGTTATTATTTTTAAAAGAATAACACCTTTTTTGGCATTTGTAGGTTTGTAACACGCGAATTTTTGTGACGCGAAGAATATTGTTTATATCTTTAATTTCTGAACTGTGGGAGGTGAGTCTTGATGCTGAGTCACGCGACAAGGGAGCGGTCAGTTATGCTAGCCTGACTGGGATTTGTTACATATAAAATGACTGATCTGAAATGTATGACATTTACTATGATCGTACTCGGGAATACAAGTTAAAGTACTTACTTACAATAAAACTATACTAAAAATAAACTAACTAACTAATTTGTATTCCTTAGACTTTATATTGACTTTAAACCAACCTAATCTTTCTTTCGGATGAGCTTTTTAGGAAGTTATATTATCTCGCATTGAGTTCAGGTTTCGATCTTCGTACTCGTACATATATGAAATTATTAAGGAAGTGCAAATTGGTGGACAGGTGGATAATAATAATGAAATAAAAAATAATGGACCCCCGTGTTGGTCCGAAAAGCAGTTGGAGGACGCAGGAGGAGGAGTTGGGACGCAGGTTCGATCCCTGCTTGAACCATATTTTTTTCAAATTTTTGCTTATTTTTTTTGCGTATAGAGCGTATATTACATTAAACGTTAACTACCTACATAAACAGAAAAAACCAAATAGAGACTTAGACGTGGAAGTTATCATTTTAATTTATTTCATTACTTACAAAAGTTTGCAAACAAACTTGAAGGTTGGAACAAAATAAATACAAACGTCGTTAGTGTCGCCGTTGTCACGGTAAAAGTATTGTAAACAGTATTATAATCATCAAATATTTTAAAGAGATTGTTAAATCTAACTACAAAACAATAGAAAAATAAACAGAATTAAATGAAATGAAAACTATTATTATTAAAACCATCGTGAAAAACCTTTAATTATTATGAAAATATAAACAATTAACAGCTTAATGGATACATATTTGCCTTAGCATTACATTTTAATTTCTTTTCAAATAAATTGATTTTTACTTCCTACAGATACCATACACAAGTAGACGTATTTAACCAGATTTTTCCCAATCTTCGATATTCTTAGTTAACCATCATTCCTCAAACACAATAGCGGCGGAGCCATATAGCTGTTTAAAATTAAAAATAAACGGACAGTCGAATTGATCCTCCTTTTTTTGAAGTCGGTTAGAAATAGTGATACCTACTGAAATAAATCACGAAGCATAAGTATCAGGAGTATTCTAGTCAATTCATACCTAAAAGTCAACTAAAATGAAGGGGCGCAGTACTTTTTTAATCGAAACATTTTTTTACTGATCACGTTTAAAAACAAAAACATAACGAGATATCACATGACAGAAAAATAAGCTTGTTTTCTCATAAGTATCAGGAGTATTCTAGTCAATTCATACCTAAAAGTCAACTAAAATGAAGGGGCGCAGTACTTTTTTAATCGAAACATTTTTTTACTGATCACGTTTAAAAACAAAAACATAACGAGATATCACATGACAGAAAAATAAGCTTGTTTTCTCAATATTCATTTATTTACTTAAACTTTATTGCACAAAATACCAAAGTAAAAGTAAAAATTGCGGATTAAATGTCATTTGGATCTAATATCGGATTTAATGTAATTAGGCATTCTCTACCTGACAACCATTGGATTAAACAAAAACATCTGTACCTATGATGCAGGACCTTTTTATAATATTTGGGCAATATTGTATATAGGCGTAAATATATTTTTATATATCGTGTCAGACTTAATTATTTTCGGGATAAAAGTAAACAATTAAAATCAAGAACGTAATATAATTATATAAACCTGCAGAGCGGGAGGGTGCCCATTTGCATAAATAGCATTCGAATATCAAACATATTGTGTTTCTTTTCGTAGTAAATCTATATACGCTCATTTGTTTCTGTTATGTATATAATTATGATGTGTAGTACTTCATAAACAAAAACACTATAGGCTTAACTTTACGTAATAATATATGATTATGATAGTAGAGAAAATTCTCCAATCAAAGGGGCGTTTAAGCTGACTCAAGATGCTGGTTTTTAAATTTATACTGCGAGCCGTCGGCCGGGCGGGGCGCAATCAGAGAGACACCTCCTATCGGTCTGTCTCCTCTCCGCCGTCAGTACACACTGAAGACATTTCTTATTTTGTACTCTACCTGTTAGGTATACTTTTACGTTAGTTTAAATTCCTGCTGAGATTGCGCTGAGCGGGAGAAATAAGACTAGTGGGAATAAATACTTCATTGACTGGAGCTTGTCGTATTTAGACTATTCGTTTATAGGCGTCTATACATAACTTGTATCTTTTGGCAGGGCGGTTTTTAAATAAATCGAGGGCGTGTTCAAATAATACATATTTGTTTTAGCACTCTATGGTGTATGAGTGGTAGTACTCTAATTTAAAAATAGCGGTCCACTATAATAAGGCTACTCCTGTTTTTTTTATGTATCCTACCTAACCCTTTTTTACCATCGTCACATAAAAAAAAATACTAAAGACTTGTAGCAGATGTAGCATATCTTATTGTAAAAGACCCGTGCGTAGAACGGGCATGTCTTCAAAATAATATGCACTTACAAAAGCAATAGACGCTTACAAACGAAGCTGGGAGCGATCAATAGTACTAAGGGCATCGATAAAATAATTTATCGATACTTATATTATAGCGAACCTTTACCCCCAAACTCACAAAATTTCGATGTCCGGTAATTACTGATATCTCTCTTAGGTAACTCATATTAATGTGTGTTTTTCTTTTGTTTCAGGGGTTTTGGCTTTATCACATTCGGCGACCCTGGTAGCGTAGACAAAGTATTAGCGCAAGGAACACACGAATTAGACGGCAAAAAGGTATGTAACTATTTCCCTATCTTTGTAATATAGTGCCTGTTCACGACGCTTGGAACGGCATGGAAGTGGTATATATGCGTTTGGGATTGGAATCTAATCATTAGAGGTTTTTGTATATGTGTATGTTACCATTTAGCCATTATCTAAAACTTCTGGTTTTATTGGGTGCACTTTTGAAATAACTTGATTAATGGCTTTCTTAACTATGTATTGGATATTTAAAATGTAATCAACTAAAAAACTGACACAATTTTTTACGTACTTTAATTATTATGACTAGGTATGCCGTCTTGAAAAACATAGCAGGATTCTTTGTGTGGACTTAATAAATAATGGAAAGTAATGCATGTACCTAGTATTATTATTTATTATCATTGGATTATTATTATTAGTGACTTTTTAACTATGTGTATTGCATGTCTGTAAGGTGAAATAATGTACTGTAATTTATGTTTAAAATCTATGTGACCATTTTCAAGCGATAAATGATTATGATTATGAAATGATAGAATCGTTTGAGCGCTTTGAAAACTATGCGTTTTTTCTAGACGTGTCAGCGTGTTTTATCATTTCAGCGGTTGCTTTTTGACGTTAATAATTATCAGAGTTCGACAAAATTTTTGTCATGTGACAAATATTGCCTGTCTCTTTCCCCTCAATACCTTGTGAGCAAGACGGATGATGGCAAGTCGCGCGACAAGACAAATCGCGGCGAGTTTTAACCCGGCTGTCGTTATAGGTCGGGAACTAAGTTAAACGGTTTACCATTATGAAGTTTACTCTCCGCATGCAGCTATATAAGTAGGTATAATAACAAGATTTAAGGTCAGCGTTCATAAGGTTACCTACCACTACATAAATCCTATGAAAGCCCAAGAGCCAAAGTTTCTAATAATTATTACCTACACAAAAATCACAAAAAATTTAGTCGAGAATCACAGATTGTATCATCACTCCACCCTAGTCTTATATTATTCATGGCCTATACCTTGATTTCTTGTGAGATTTTATTGACATACCCAAAGTGACATAAATTCGTTTTAGTCGCTTCTTCGAGTCGTCTCGAGTCTCGACCCACATAAAATGTTAGTGCTGACGGAAATTTCTATTTATCGTCAAAATGATTGAGTTTCGTAATCTGTCAATCATACACAAATCCACCTAGGCCTAAATTTAACCGAGCTTGTTAATGCAATTATAGCTAGTTGAATGTAGAAAAAATATTCAAGTCCGTGGACTTTATTGTACAAATACTGCCAGGGCTTGAACCCGGAACCACCGCTTCGCAGTGTGTAACCCTCTTAACTAAACGAGTCGTTCGACTAACTTACTTTTTGGAGTAGCGTTGAGTAAATATGGCTCAAATATAAACGTTTTATTATTGCGGTTACGGTGTTGTTTTTGAATAAAATACTCTAAAACCATAAGTGCGACCGTATATTCCATACATCGGCCATATATCACGTACTCACTTGCGCTCTGAAACAGACGAATGAGTCAACTGTTGCAAATGTTTTATTATGGCGAACTATTTCGATAAAACCAAATAGTTGCGCCAAAACAGCAAAAATATAACAGACTGTTATTTATATAACGTCTAGCCTTTTATGTAGATAATAATCATCTCTGTATCTTGGGATTCGAGACACATTACGAGCACTCATTCCGCGCGTTCTGTGTACGGATGGAGAAAAAAGTCGATTACTATCGCTCGCCACGAAATAATCTAGATAAATTACAGCGCCCGTCGTTGTTTACTTTGATTAAATTGTAGTCGACTGGCGGAAGATTAGCCGAAGCTTCGCAAATCGAGCGGGAAGAGAGAGCATTTTCTCAATTTACATAAAACGAACGCGGAACATCGCAATAGTGGATTTCTAAGTAGGTATTTGTTTGCAATGAATGTTCTCATATTCTTTATTATGCTGTTGCTGTCTGTAACTACTATTGGCGATAGATAGAACATGACATTTGAATTATTGCTTGGAATAAAACTGCTCGTATATGGTAAACTGTTGCGTTATTCATATAAAAGATTTTATTTTCCTCAGAACATTCGCGATAAGATTCTAATGTTAAGATTTTGTCTGCAATGAAGACATTCGGAATTTTAACTGAGCTATTTAAAATCACACGTAGCTAAACTTTAAAATTAAAGAAGGTATTGTTCGTAATTAATAATAGTATTTTGTAAAATTATTTTCAGGAATCCGATCGTTTGACTTAGGAATCTCCTGTAGGCTCCAACGGATTTGATTACAGTGCCAGATAGCGCGGTGATTTGAGCCGAACCTTAGAGAAATAATATTTCGTCACCCTCTCTAAACCAGTATTAATTAAATTATTCACGCCGTCGTACCTATTTTATAATTTGTTTTATAATATAATCTCGTTACAATTTTGTTGTTAACCACTCGTAAAGATTAGAAATGAGGTCAGTTTTTGGTTCATATTTTGTGGTGACATTGCCTACGTTGCTCTTATTTTTAACCGACTTCAAAAAAGGAGGAGGTTCTCAATTCGACCTAATTTTTTATTTTTTTTGTATGTTTGTTACTCGATATCTCCGAGAACCGTGAACCGATTTCCAATTTTTTTTATTTAATCGAAAGGGTAGGGTATAATAGTACAAAATAGACATATTACTCATTAGACATATTAATCATATTTTGCGTAAATCTGTGATGTGCAGGCTGTATATTGTTTTACGATCATATCTTTTCCTAGAAACACGTAGCCTGATATTATGCTTTGATCCGCACACCTTTAATGTAGGTGTTATAATGTGGGTGAAATGTGAAGGCTTATTTAAATGTTAACATGAATTTGATTGTGGTTCATATTGCAAAAGCATAAGGACATGAAACAACATTCATTGATGTAGGTACCTAATCCTTACTAACTTATAAGCAGAGGTCGGCGTGGGTGAGCTATTTTTACGTCATTAATGTCATATAGTGTGTCTTGTAGATATTAATATGGATAAGGTAAAATATAATAAAAAAGACAACACTGAAATTTTTAAACTAAAATGAAAATACATTACAAAACGAATATTAAGCTTTTTATTTATTGTAAATTTTCTGTGCTATTGTAATAAATGACTATTAGTTTTTCTATATTTTAAATTTTTAACGAGTTTCGCATTGGGTTTAATATTCATTTATAGATAGAAAAAGATCTTTCTACATCCACTGAATGAAGTGAGTGGAGATAAATTTGTACATTAGAATGCTACGTCTGAAGCTTCCGAAAGATTTTTGACATACTCTCTAAAAAAATCTAAGTCTGGGTTTCTGGAGATGACGTCTTCTAAATTCTGACTGACAGAAGCAGGTGAAGACCAGTTTATAAAAGATTTATTGCCTATCTTAAAAGGTTTGATATTCACTTGATTAACCTTCATAGTATCATATGGATAATAAATATTATCGAAGGAAGTTTGCTTTAATACTCGTTAAAACTGTTTTTCCACTTAAGCAGAAAGCTGTACAAAATAGATTAATCACGTTCCGTAGGTTCTAATATTATTATTTTTATTGCGACGTAAAGCTCAAAGCAGAATGGCAGCCTAAATAAAATCATTTCATTCGTTTATGGGGCACGTGGGGCAAGGGCATGACAAGGTATGTCCATGTTATGCAAACAGCTGAAAACAGCTCACCCACGCCGACCTCTGCTTATAAGTATAAATATAAAAGGGTGTTGGCTTGTCAGTTTATCGTGATATTTAACACAGCCAATAAAGTGTAAAATATCAAAGTAAATTTGTATACAGACAAGGGCCTCAGACTGGTAGCTTTTTTATCCCGATAACAGATAATAATTTGCCTAACATATAAGTCGCATAGAAACTGATGTTCATATTTTTAAAACACCATTGTTTTCATACACAGAACAGCAGTCATACGATACCAAGGCCTCTTCAGCGTCTATAAAATCCATAATATAATGCCAAGCACAAACTTTCGTGGCTCGAAAATGTTACCTATCAATATAAAAACTGGTTTCAATGTCGGCCAAATACCGTTTCCAAGCGGAAAACTTAATCGCATGTCTTTATGTCGTAAATTGTCGGGCACTTTTTCGGGAGTACGCCTGAACATTATTGCTTTTTGCGTCATCAATATTTATACAATATTTACGATTGAACAACGGACGGCGTGCACATGTGCCGTTTCGCGTTTATGCCACAAATCAGGAGTCACGTCACCTTGTATTGTGAAAAAATTAGTCGGATAAAATATTTTTGTGCTAGGTATTACTTAGTTAACAGATGCTTTTAAGGACTTCTAAGGGCAGATTATTTGGGACAGTTTGTGATTGTAAGTTTTAGAATTTATGGGAAATGTGACGTTACTCTGAGAGGGATAGCTATCAGCGCCATTTTTTACGTTAATATGTTCATTACGTAGGTACTGTGAATTCCACCCACCTGAAACGATCTAGGTTTTAATTGATCTATAAAACGCATGTTCAATAAGATAGTGAAATGACTACTCAGAAAATCAAATTCATGCCTTTAACGATGACAATACTGGAAGCATTATCTTATCAATCTTTATAATAACAGCTATTAGGCTTCGGCTCAATGTTATTAATATATTTGATGTTTGGTTCTGTTAAACTTATACTTTTGTATTCATAAATAATCTCAAAATATTTGATTGGAAATCACACAAAAAGGCCACAACATCTTGAATTCAACTTCATTGATGTCTTAAATTAGTACAAACTTTTTATAGACAATTTTCTCGAAATAAATCCTGATATAAATTGTACATAACTGAGATGTAATAATTATATTTTTCCTTATTTTGTAGAAGTTTCATTACATTTACTGACTTTAGTCACAAGCGGAACCAACTCGCCCGCGTAAGATAAAAATACCTCCCGTAGTAATTAAAAATATACATTATAGTGTTACACGAATGAAATATACCGTGGAGCGTAATTCATTTTAGTGTATATTTTATTTCAAGCTCAAAGTGAAAAGTTTATAACACCAACAATTTACGACTAAGGTATTGAGTCTTCATAAAATTAATGAGTTTCATTTCGCAATATGACCCTAAGATTAATTAAAAAATTATCGGCCATTATGTGAGTCACACTCGTGCATCGATAGTTCCGTAGGTAAAAACTATGAAAGCAATGCACAAGAAAATAAATTGTGTTGAGCGACAAACTTAGCTTTGCCGTTGTACAACTGTTGTTCCCATACTTCGACATATAGGCTGTGGTTAATTTATCAAGTTTAATTTAATTCAATTCAACTCAACTTTAAATCAATTTATTTTATCCATTACTCATTTTGTTGTTTAGATTATAGGAGCATCGATGCGGTATCCTTGTGTAATACAAATGTGTATTATCTCGACTAATTAGCGTTTGCGGCAAAACGCAACGCCTTTTTTTTTCTTTTTTTCTCAGATAAAAACGTTATAACACACTTTTCTAAAGATTATTTACAATAAGCTTGTAGTTTTTTTTATTGTCAATTGATCCTATTTTTAAGTCGGATCAAATGTCTATATAATAGGTAGATCGATAGAATAAATCGATTTAGAGTGCTCTAAGAGTCAGAAATTACTATTAAAATTCGATATTCTTACGGAGCGCTGAGAACGCTCCATACAAAATGGCTAGCGGGGCGGGCCGTGACGCACCCCGGAAAAGTAACAATATACTCGCATGTATGAAAAAATTACTAAATTGCCATTTTGAACGCGAAAAAGTATCTTAAGTAGGTACATAGTTGACCTACAATCGTTGTTTTGTTGGATTGTGAGGATTCTCATAACATTTCAAATCGACTTTTCGATAAAAAAAAACCTAAGATGTTCAACGCCATGTCAGTAGAAACGAACCCTAAATTGTTTATAAATTTAGAGCTGGCAAGTAATATTCCTAATAATAACTAAGTACTTAATACATCAGTCTAATTGCCTTAGGCTGTATTTAACAAAACTTTTATTCCAAGAAAAACGTTTACTCTCACAATACAAACTAATGTGGGATTTTGAAATTACTATTCGAGATTAAACGTTAATCTTTGAATATAACTTTGGTCGAATGCAGCCTCAGCCTAATTATGCGTTTTTCTACATCCCATCAGCGAAACATAGTCCTATTATAAATTTTTTTTTTATACCTTTTTTTTAAATACTTGTAAAAATATACTCATTAGTTGCGGTTAACTTCCCTGTAGGTACTTAATATTCCACACTTTTTAATATAAAAATATTAAAATGGAATATATCCAACTTACCAGGTTTCGATGCGGCGCGGCGTAACGCTCTAAATCACGGGGACGTTTAAATTACGCCGTCAGAATATTTCGCGTAAAAATAAAATTTTCACTTACGCGGGAAATGTTCGATGTTTTATACGGCTTCGTAACCGCCGCTCGAAAATATGATGCACTTTGTTATTCGCGCGACCGGCGCGTTAACGCAATGTGACGGTTTGCACTAATTTAACAGAATTAAAAAATAACCACTCAGCTATAAAATGTTACATGGGTATGAAAAAATACGCATTATCGTGGAAAATAATTAAATGTTTGGAACTAAATTTACATTACTTACTAACATATAAACGGTATTATTTCAAATAGCATAGTGAAAATTTTCTACTACGAATATGTGTGGACTCTCAAAATAATAAATGCGTCCACTCATCTTCGTTAACTTCCTTGTACGTAATATTCTATACATATTAAATAGCACTTAATTTAATAATATCAAAATTGAGTATATCAAACTTACCAGGTTTTGATGCGGCACGGTGTAACGCTTTAAATCACGGGGACGTTTAAATTACGCCGTCAGAATATTTCGAGTAAAAATAAAATTTTCCCTTACGCAGGAAATGTTCGATGTTTTATGCGGCTTCGTAACCGCCGCTTGAAAATATGATGCACTTTGTTATTCGCGCGACCGGCGCGTTAACGCAATGTGACGGTTTGCACTAATTTAACGGAATTAAAAAATAACCACTCAGCTATAAAATGTTACGTGGGTATGAGAAAAATACGCATTATCGTGGAAAATAATGAAATGTTTGGAACTAAATTTACATTACTAACTAACATAATAAACGGTATTATTTCAAATAGCATAGTGAACAATTTCTACTACGAGTATGTATGGAATCTCAAAATAATAAATGCGTCCACTCATCTTCGTTAACTTCCTTGTACGTAATATTCTATACATTTTAAATAGCACTTAATTTAATAATATTAAAATTTAGTATATTCAACTAAGCTAGTTTTGATGCGGCGCGGCGTAACGTTCTAAATCACAGGGACTTTTAAATTACGCCGTCAGAATATTTCGAGTAAAAATAAAATTTTCACTTACGCGGGAAATGTTCGATGTTTTATGCGGCTTCGTAACCACCGCTCGAAAATATTATGCACTTTGTTACTCGCGCGACCGGCGCGTTAACGCAATGTGACGGTGTGCACTGATTTAACGGAATTAAAAAATAACCGCACAACTAAAAAAAAATACATTAGCATGGGGTAAATAAGCATTATTGCGGAAAATAAATTAACGCAATAAGTATGACTTTTAGCACTTATTTAACGTACTAAAAGAAAACTGACCCGATCATCAACCATCCAAGTCTCTGTAAGATTGTGCCATACTCACAAGCATGTCAAATGCATCCTAACCAGCTATTGAAAAAACCCATTTATGTTCTCAATTATCAAATTTTGTTTATAGGATACTAGTGACCCTCCCCAGCTTCGCACGGGTGCAATGCTATACTATGCATGAATACATATAAACCTTCCTCTTGAATCACTCTATCTATTAAAAAAAACCGCATCAACATCCGTTTGCGTAGTTTTAACGATCTAAGCATACATTGGGACAGACAGACAGCAGGAAGCGACTTTGTTTTATACTATGTATCGGATATTATTTTGAGAAATAATTGTAGGTATGAAATCGAAATTTTAATTCAAACAGCAAAATGTGTTTCGATTATATAGTTGTTATTCTGATGGGTTTTCATAACAATAGCAAGCCTGTTTTTGTTTCCATTTATGTAGATTCCGGTTACCATTTATGAGAAACTGCAAGTGCAATTGACAATACGGGTAGGTAATTATTGATGGCGCTGGGAAAATAAAGGTGTATTCTTGATATTGATTTTACATGTGTCTATTAAAATAAAATATTAACAAGCAATTAGTATTTACGTTTCCTCTTGAATTTAAGAATATTGTGAAAAATTCAGAGTAATCCGATTAAAGTTCAGACATAGAGAGTAGACATCTGACCGGGATCTCGCCATTATATTTCTATTTCATCGATATCGCAGTACCTTTACCATATTAGGGCGATTCTCCGGGCCGAGGTATTTTGCTTGACTTCGGTGGTCAATTTTATTTTTCATATTTTTGATTCGTGACTTTAATATATAAAAACGGCCTAATTTAAAAAAAAATTGGTAGCAAAGGCCCTGTTCTGAACTTAGTGGTTCATAAGATATTTAAGATTTTACAATCACCGAAATCAAAGGCTCAATACTTTAGAGTTTTCGATGTGTAGCTCGCTGAAATGACGACCCTTAGGAATATTTGTAGTGTCAGGCTGTTGATGCATAATACCCTGATGCACCAGTTCAACGAGATGGGTAAACCATGTGCTAAAATGCCAATGAGATGCCGGTGAAAGCAGCCTAACGAACAGCAACCCACCGAAATTAGTAAACAAAAGAAGCACAGTCAGAACTATGCTGCATTAACAAAATCACGATTATAAGCATTGAAGAACCGATTGAGGGGCATGGCAATATAGAAATAATGTAAAATCAGTTGGTTTTATCGTAAAAAAATTTATTGACTTCAGTGGTCAAAAATTACACCGAATCAATGGAAATCAATTCCACCGATTTCAAAATTTAATGTTTTTTATCGATTTAAGGAATACTAAAAGTAATATAGACACGAACAAATTATTATGGACTTACATTCTCCCGGAGATAGTTTATTCACTTATAAAATTGCAGACACACAATCACTGAACAACACAAATTGTTCCACCGAATTCAACAAAACACGTAACCAAATCCACCGAATGACGAACGAACCCACACGAACTCTACCTACAAGCCATTGAGCCGACGTCTACTCTCGGCGGCGGTGAGAACACAACTGAAGCTAGTCGCTTGCGAGCTGCGGGTTTCTAGTATACTTCTTTAAGGCAGTGCTGACGTGTTTTAAAGTTTACACTGAAATCACTAGTTACCCTCGGACGCTCCGAAAAATAGTTTTTATTTAAAATGTTTAGCAGATAAATTATATCTATAGGAACAAAATGATTAATAAACTAATGCTGAATACGGGAACACATTTGAAATCATAGTATCCAGACCCAATATCCAGTTATGATTTTTTATTTCAACAAATCTGGCAAGCGGACGCTCCCAGTGAACGTCAATTTTTGTAATAACTTTTTTTTATTGTCATGTTAATGAATTATCATGAAATGTTTACATAGCTCGACAGACGAAACAAACCGTTAGGTACTAGCTTGATTTTATTCAGAAATATTCGATGGTAAATTTAACCATTTTCAAGCCCGGACACTTAAAAATGCCACTCCTGAGAAATGCCCATTAAGTTAATAACAATTCTCTCGCACTGAGATAAATATACTCTATTTTTTAGACGGGCTCACTTTGTCTCGCGAACCACGATAATTATACGGAATTTGGTGCCTCCGTCTTCTGACTTAGTTTGCACGTTTTTGCCAATCACGGCACGTATTCGTAATCGGGTGTGTAATGATCGGTATAAAAATAAATAATATAATTTCATTGAGTATAACAACATTTCATATATTTTCAATGGATATAATAACTCATTTTATATAATGAACATTTCGTATAATTTCAAAATATATATTTTTATTTATTATAATAATGTTTTGGTATAAGGCTTATTTATTATAATCATCTTATATTATAATACTCATTTTATATACAAGATATGTCTGACTACAAGTAATTTACTTTTCTGGTGGTCACACTGTTTGGTTGACCATTAGTAAGTTACCAAAACATGATACTTGTGGTCACACTACTAGTGCCGGAAATTGAATACCCTGTAATGTGCAGATGATCAAGCATATTTTATAACTTCGGTATAATTGATTCCATATTATTATAGCCATATTAAGGATTCGGAAAAAAATCGGTTCTGGCGATTCGCTCACTCGCTTTGCTCGCTCGTTAGGTTCGCAGCTCTACCTAACACTCCTCCTCGCTTCGCTCGTCGTCGTACCTAACCTAAGCCAAGTCGGACCTGCCTTACGGTAGATTAGGTAATGATTCCGACTTAAGGAAAGAGACGAGTTAGGATATCGCCTATTTTATCTAGTAATGTTAGGGTCGCAGTTCTACCTAACACTCCTCCTCGCTTCGCTCGTCGTCATACCTAACCTAAGCCAAGTCGGACCTGCCTTAAGGTAGATTAGGTAATGATTCTGACTTCAGGAAAGAGACAAGTTAGGATATCGCCTATTTTATCTAGTGAACGGGAGAGCAGCCTTTCCGCTCTTACCTATTATTATGCTAACTGTATATTAGATAAATATAACGTTATATTACATCATAATGTTCATTATAAGAAATATGCATAACACTAAATGTATGTTATATTAAATTTTATTCGACAAATGATCTTTATATAAAATGATAATTATAACATATTTAAATATATAAGTGTTATTATATTAATTGGGAATTATATCAAATGAGCGTTATACCGACTAAAATTATAACAAATAAATTTATACGCATCGTTACGCACCCATTCGTAATCATCCGTTACTCAAATGACTAATAAAAATTTATTCTTAGTTGGCTCAAGTGGCGAAGTTCAAGAAAGAAGACGTTCTGTAGTGTTTAGTCTGTGGCAGATGAACCATGGCGATGTGTATTTGGTATATTGGGCAAAGCCAATTTCAAAGCAAGGAGAACAAGAAAGGTTAGGTGTACAATACTCTAGGCAGCTTGATCGAATGTCACCATCCCAAGACACTTTAGAGATAGCAACAAGATACCAAAACTGAAGCCGCATGTACACCGATTGCGTTTGCTTCACATGTATTGTATAGTTCAAGCATTCACAGGGTGAATTAACTGAGTATTCCACATTCACGTGATCGTTAGATAGATTAGTTTTGTTCTTATTTATTTGTATTTTAGTAGTTGAAGTAATAGTAGATTGTATGACAAAGGGCTAAAATAAGCCACAACGACACGAAGTGATATTTGAACGAGCGAACGCAGTGAGTGAGGACGACATTTTTATTGTTACTATTTTGTCATTTTGATACTCATAATCAAGGAATATAATGCTCATAATAAATTTTACAAGCTATAATATGTGAAAATAGAACTCCGATCTCAGTTTTCTTACAATACAATCTTGTACTCTTTTTTTGCACACCTCATAAAATATACAGAAATACAATGCAAGACATTACAATTAGCGGTAAACAACCGGCGGTCTTATCGCTAAAGAGCGATCTCTTCCAGACAACCTTTGGGCCTTTCTTAATCACCAATTTAAAAACTATTGGTCGACAAAGTTATGATATAACGTAAGTTCGGTTTTTTAAGACTGTTTTTACACATTAGTTTTTTTCAAATATGCCTTTTTTTCAGATAACTTATACAAAATAAAATGCGTCCTTAATTCCCATACTTATTGTTCTTTTGGCCGCATCTAAATTAGAATCATTTGTGTCTTCAAAACCACATACGAGAATGCTCATAATAAATTTTACAAGCTATAATATGTGAAAATAGAACTCCGATCTCAGTTTTCTTACAATACAATCTTGTACTCTTTTTTTGCACACCTCATAAAATATACAGGAGAAATACAATGCAAGACATTACAATTAGCGGTAAACAACCGGCGGTCTTATCGCTAAAGAGCGATCTCTTCCAGACAACCTTTGGGCCTTTCTTAATCACCAATTTAAAAACTATTGGTCGACAAAGTTATGATATAACGTAAGTTCGGTTTTTTAAGACTGTTTTTACACATTAGTTTTTTTCAAATATGCCTTTTTTTCAGATAACTTATACAAAATAAAATGCGTCCTTAATTCCCATACTTATTGTTCTTTTGGCCGCATCTAAATTAGAATCATTTGTGTCTTCAAAACCACATACGAGAAAAGATGATATCTTTTTCTGCTAGCGCCCTAGTACCATTTTATCGTTTGCAAGTCACAATAATAATACAAGCTATATATAATTATGTATAGGTGTAGCTAAGTAAAGGCTCGTTAAGGCTCACTAGGGCCCACACAGTTCCGGCCGCGACAAAAGGGAGCCCATCCGGTGCCACCGACCGGGAAGAGGAATTTTTAATTGGCCTCGAAATAAAAATCCCTAACTTACCTACGACAAAATGTTACGGCGCGATTTGATAGCTGTTATTTAATAACCAATAAGAGATATATATGCAATAGCGATTAATTACTAAAAGTGGGCGTTGCGCCAAGATTCATGTAGGAAAAAATAAGAATAGGTATTGGGGTGACCTTATCAGATTCACCTTTCAGTTGAGTATTCGTAAAGGCTTGTAAAATTTTTGGATGACTAAGTATATTTTTTTTACGATTACGAATTTTTATTTGTTGTAAGGATCAGACAAGCAGGTCATAAACTTTTCTTTACCATTATTTCCAAAATGTCTTATTTTTTAATTGAAAATTTGACTTGAAAGGGATCTTTGCCTTCGAAACTTATTAAATATACATACTCGTATATATACCTAGTCTTAGCGGCAAACACGCATCGGCTCGTCGTTTGTCCCTGACCCACAAAGAAGTGTTGAACCAAAAAATATAAACCATGAATACAAACAAATTGTGGTGTACCCACATTAAAAATAGAGACATTTTACATGTTTCATAAATTTACAAAAAATATAATTTAACATAACCTCTGTACTTTGTATTATTAGTTTTTCTCTTGTAATCGAGATTTGAAGCTAACTACTTCCAAAAAATTCTGAGTGATGATCTAGTAGTTGTTGGATTAGGGTGTGCAATTTCCCGGGATTACGCGTAACGTAATATTAATATGGATATGACTTAATACCCGGATTATAATCGTAATACTTAAAAAAGAATATGTGTTTCCTTTCAAAATATTACTCAGTTATGAAAAAGGCAGATACTTGGTTTATTATACTGGCATCCATACTAATGTTGTTCTACTCTTGTACTTTATCTGTCATTTAAATAGGTAACTATAACTATATAGACCACTCTGATAAAGATACAAATGACTAAAATAGGGTTTTAAAGTAAAAGTCTGGTCAAAAATGCACTGCTAAACGATGTTATAATGTCGCAAAAAAACGGGAACGTGAATAGGCGGTGCATATTCAAATTCATTTTGAGTATGGAATATATATAAGGTCAATCACCCCAAATTGTACACCCTAATCCGACCACTGAAGATGAGCCATGCTCAAATATAAAACCCAAATGGTATACGTTTGGATAAGCGATCGCTCACGATATGAGAAAAATAAAATATACTCATTACTGAACACTTATTGCAATCGCTTAATTATATTCGAATGCGAGCACCTCGAATCACGTTCACCTGTTACGAATTTACATCGTCATGATCATAAATTCATATTGTCAACTAACACGTTCCAAGCTCCAGGGTTGAATTCGAAAATATTATAGTAGGGAATCGCCGGTCATGGAAATAAAATCCTTTCGAATGCAGCCTATTGAAGTATGCTTCCGTGCTGCAGCATAAATTTGCTGTAGTACATAAGTCATTTGAATTATTGCATAACTTGTAAACACATTCCAGACCGTGCGCGCTTGGTGCGCATGCCTCCTTTTTTCTTTCGACACCTGCAAAAATATGGAGCGCACGCTAGACATTAGGCAACAGATGCATTTTATTATTCAAGTACAAGAATCTGTAAATTATGAACTTAACTCTATTACTTAACTGCGCAAAACGTAGAATAATTCTGAAGCTTTTCTACATAAAGTTCTAGTTGAAATTTAATGATCCGAATGTTTGATTTGAGTTGAAGGAGTTTCTTATCTGGGGACTTATTGCGAAATACAGTTTGCCATTTCGGTTTAAAATTTAAATCATCAATATTTCATAAGTTACTTTGAACTAGGTATCAATTCTATAATTATAATTTAATTTATTAGCAAACTTTACTCAGAACAGTAACCTTTTAGTAAATTTTGCTGGTCTCATTACATTATTATTTCCTAATAAAATCCGTAGGTAGTTAAAAAAGTTAGGATAATATTTTTAAATTGTAAATTTAAACTTGGGAGTATATCAAAAATACTGTTAATTTTTAGTATTGCAGAACTTCTGCTTGAATTACGGCAAATGTCTAATAATATTTGCTGCGGTGTCAGAATGTACGGAGTGATTGATTGTGCCTATCTTGGAACATTACCACGAGGCGACGTAGCCGTAGTATTGCAGCTGCCTAGGTTTGAATCCTGGCTTTTATTTTTTATTTATTTATCTTAAGAGAATATTTCACTGCTCTTTTTTCCAGACTATCTGTTTACGTTAAGTTAGCACCTGGTAACTATGGCGTTGGATAGAAATGAGGTCCATGGGCAAATTTGTATGGAGGCTGGACCAAGAACCAGAATGTACAAATCGAGGTTTCGTTCTGGTCTGTTTGCTCCTCCAAAACTTAAACAATCTTTACGATATTTTCGGAACTATTTGGGTAGTAAATGAAGATGTCGGACAATTTCGATTTTTGGGAAAATGATCATATAATTTGTGTACTAGGCGGCCGTTTGCGGTGGAATTTTGGCCAAAAACAAACGCCTACTAAACAAATGTCATAATAAGAAGCGCAGAAATCGAAACGGTCCTACACAGAAGATTTCCTTCCAATTCAGTCCCCGAAATTTCGTAAAGATTGGTTAAGGGGGTAATTCGACCAATTTTAGAGAGATGATGAAGATCTCTCCATTTCATTTCCGTGTAGTCATTTTCCGTAAGTGGCGATATCCTTAGAACATCGCAACTTCGTCAATCCGGTCGCGCTTAATTTGCGTTTCCTTTGTATGTGGACGGCATAAATAACAGGCGCATACTTTAACTTGACCGTGTAGTGCGTGAAATTAGTCAGTTACTTTTCGTTCAACAGAAATTCATATGCATGAATAGCATTTTTGACAACCATTATCGCCTTCGTATTTCCAAAATTGAGATGAGATATGTCACTTGAAGCTCGTCGAATTTTAATGACAGTTCAAAGGCGATAGCACTGTTATCTAATAGAGTTTTGACGTTTTGCGATCTCTCAAATGGCATTCTCGAATTAGGTCCAAGGTTTGGAGGAGGAAACAGATGAGAATGAAACCTCAATTTGTATGAAAAAATTAGCAGTCAGAGGTATTTCCTCCTGGTCGTGTGTATAATTATGAAACTTTCTGTTAGTTACATTAAGAGCACAACCACCTTACCCCGTTCTAAAGGTTTTTCATCTAACTATAGTAGGTAGTTAGCACAAGTCTCAAGCGGTTATTCCAAGGCGCTAAGTGATTTTATCGCCAGCGATTACGTTCGGACAAAATTGCGAGCAACATACATTTTGCGTGGCACCACAACCCGACGCACGTATAGCTGGCTGGGCTTGTTTTTGCTCTGGATTACCCGTTTAAACAAACCGAGCGGCCGGAACACCAAATAAAGGGAAACACTAACCGACGCCCGCGTTATTCTTCCAAAATTAACTCATAACGCCAAGAGCTCGTCGAGTTTTTTTTGTCCGTAATCTGCCTTAATGGGCACTGGGCCAGTCGCGTTCGTAAATCGCCTACACGCGAGTACCGCGAAATGGGAATCTTTAAATAGTGTACATACATTTTTAATGCCCTGCCACGGCGCGATTGTGGCAACAATTAACGTTATAACGAGTTCATTAATGATGGACGATTTAAAGGCAGTTTTAAAACGAGCAGCTTTTACAGAGCGCCAGATAAAACAAAAAGCGACGCTATGTGGTCCGAACTGCAAATGTACGGGAGAAATTATTTTCCTAGAAAATATTACCGGTGTTCGTGCTATCGTTATTATACATTTCACATATAAAATTAAAGCAGCTTAGTATTTAAAATCAAAGAATTAAATGTTAGAACCATCTTTTTTATTTAACATTGTCGGGTAAAAAGTAATTTATCACCATCTCAGGATGCCCAGGTACAATGTTCATCCAAAAATAAATAAATCCTTGAGCTGCCTACGTGTGATGCGAATGAGAAAATACACAGATATATAAAAATTAAGTCATCTATGTTTAGTAAAAGATCTTCAAAATACGAGTATTTTCATTTAACTTTCAAAACTATGTAACAAGTTTAGATTACAAAATGTTTGTGGAATGTAATATGAGGATTAGACTCTGTAGGTATATATTAGGGTGAGTGAAAAACAAAAGCATGCGGCTCTGAAATAATAAGTTCGAGTTGAGTTCATGTGCCGGCGCGCACCTGACGAGATCAGGGCCCAGGAATGCTTAATATAGAGTCCTTTACTTGCACCCGGTCCCCGAATAACATCCCCCACTACACCTACGCGGCCGTACCTACACTCACATCAACAAAAACTACATGATATTGAAAGACGGAATACTAAAGCATGCAATATAATTCAATATGCTGCAATCGTATTTACGTCAAAGTATTCCGTTTATCGGGGCAATGAAATTGCTGAACATAAATTTATCTCAACGCTTATATTTTATATCCAAATCCGAATGCAACCGCTATCTATACGGCTAAGCATCTCAGTTCTGTTTACGTTTGGCTGACAGGCATTCATTCTATGCACGAAAAGTTTCGCGGAGTCGTGTCAGTTCAGACCAAACTTCCGAGCTCGGACATCAGGAACCGGCGTAGATACAGTTGCACAATAGAATAAAGTAACATCGGAAGCTCGTTGGAGTTACTAAATAATACAGAGGCGGAGTGACATGCGCAGAGAGGAGAGGAGCGCCCTAAGTCTGTTTTGACTGCAAATATCTGCGCCGGAAGTCTGCCAGCCCGCAGTCCTAGAAGGACCAACACCACCACACAACTAGACGATGTTTTTTCATTGTCAGCTTCTAGTTTTCTTTAAGTCTCAGAGGACTTAGCTTTGTAAATGCTTTCGCAGAGGTTTAATTTCTTGCGACATTCTGATTTGTTGCAGAGACTCGGAGTCTGCATTGAATGTGACGAAGATAAAAGTTTTCTTGGTAATGATAAAACTGAAACACGCAGGTGCAAATATAATAGCTGGACTTTATGTATATATTGACTTAGATGTTCTTCAGCTCAGAATATAGTTGGTCAGTCTCGACCAGACCAAAATGAGGATCGAAAAGTTAATCTCAAAAATACTAAACAACTGCAATTAAACGTTATGATAAGTCAAAGGGAACAGTGAGTGTCTTACTTCCGGGCTTCGGGGAGTCCTCAGGTTGACTTAGGTGTGTGTCGCATCGCCGGCCTTTCGGCAGCTGTTGCTGACAATATTTGAGTATTAACTAGCAACTATTTAAACTATTATTTCCCAAACCAGATAATTTCTTAATCTCCAACAACTTAGAAACGCTTTGAAAACGTCTGAACGCGTTATATTAATGAACAAACTTAGAACTGTTGAATAAATAGCAAGGTTGTTAGCAAAGGTATTAAGAAAAAAGTATGTCGTTAGTACCCGGTCACCGCCGACGTAGAATAAACAGTGAAGGAAAAGGGCGATGAATAAAATACACGTTAATAGGTGCGTCTAACTAGGTACGCGAAGCACCCACATTAGCGCCCGACGAATGAGCTTTCGACTGATGGATAAGATTACGTCTCTTCCCATCCGCCGCTTACGCTTTCGACGTCGGTATTTAAGAGAAAGTAATATCTGACAAAATGGAGAGAATATATTTCGGTTGCACTTAGGTGTGAGGAGTAGGCTCGAGCCGGTGTCCCGGTTCCCACGCGGCCGCCTGTCTCGCGTTACACCGGGAAGAATTCCACTTTTTTCTTACAGAATTAAACGAGCGATAAAATTCTTGCGACGTCGCATGAAAATGTGCGTTACCTGCCTTGCATATTTATGCGTGCCCCAGTAATGACGTTTGTCGAGTCTTCCCTGCCGATGCCGGTGTCATTACCTACGGCTTGATCTCGTAGCGTTAAACCGACGCTGGTGTAACTAACAATCTGTGTCAAGTATTTTCTGATTATATCACGGCAAAGAATGAAATTATACGTGAAAAGTTGCGAAATATACAACAATGGCATGGTTTAATGCCACCTCTTAACGCGGCAATTTGTCTACACGGTAAAGTCGCGTCTCGTTAAGTCGCGCCTGCAGAGGTGGTTCCCAGCCTCGTATTTCTCTTTCTGTTCAACAAGGCTCATATTAATTCGTCGCGCGGAGGAGTCACTTCACTAGCTTATTCTAAGAATGTGGGTACAATAAGTCGTCACTAAGCATAAACTCGGGCTAAACCGTGCAATATCATTTATCTCGACTGCGGGGGTAAATATTGTTCTAAATTTAATTCAAGTTAGCGGGAGCACGTGGGCGATGGCGCGAGCGTAGCTACGGCACTTCACGGACCGCAGCTCCGCAAGTCGCACATTGCACATCAAATATTTCAGAGGAAACGGCCCGGAATATACTTGCAATAACTCGCCCTAATCTTGAGCCAACTCGAGTGTTGCACCTAGAGCCAAATTTGTTCCAATTAGGCGGAGTTAGAGTGCGCGGTGCTGACTGAACGCCGAATGATGCGGTCGCCACTTAATACCGTCCCGGCGACATTTACGTGTCGTCTGCACGTATATTTTAGTTACCATTTTCACTCAGTACACCTGCGTCATTAAGCGCTACATGTGTAACTTGAAGTGCACTACTACTGCTCCCTAATTTTGACCGGAGCACCGGATGCTTGTTAATTATTGTGAGTTTAAACAACTCTCCTGATTCGCACGCGCTGAATGATAATTAAACACTTCATTATCTGCATGAATTCTTGAAAGTTATTTATGAAATCTGAATATAAGCTTTTTTATCAACCCCCAATAACAAACTGAATTGATTTTATTTTAAATAGTGTGCTAGATTACAAGCAAAAGCGATTAGCTGGCATCAATTCCCGAAATGTATACATAGCTTGTGCTAGCAAGGAGTCATGAATTGCAAATAGCGTCATCACTCCTCACACTTTCAGCGCGAGACTGTTCGTCCTACAATCGGCTTTACTTATTAAGCCCACTGTATCACATTGACTACAAAATACCTCAACCACAACTCCCTAAAATGATCACATCCAAAGAAGTATAACTGTAGCGTTCTCTATAACAATACAAATGTAATCTTTGACCCCGATAGACGTACAATGGGATTATGTGTTTAGGGAATTCACACACATTATCCGTGAAAAAGTGAACAAGCGCTTTGTAAAACCACTTTGCCGTTCGTGTTCACCGCGCGAGACACCGATATTGTGTTTGCTTAATATAAAATTTAACATAATCGACTTTACGTCGATGTCATCGCACTGAGTACATAGCTAACATGCTCTTTTCCAACCGCAGTGATATCCTACTAATGTGCTTTCTCCTACAATCTTTTCTTACGATGACAAGCTGAAATTCTTTCCACCGTTCCGTGAATCTCAGTCTTAGATATTACATTTTATGGTGTATTTTGGTTTGTTTAACGGGATTTGACATAGGATAAGTTGAAATTTAAAAGCGGCGATGTCAATCTTTATCGCAAAGGGAAGTTGTAGGAAGGGGGAGGTTGAAGGTGGCCAAGGAGGGTGCGCCACTGCGTCGATTGTAATCACGCAAATGGCTCCATATCAAAATGTCACATTCGTTTCGATGTTTCGTTGTCATTTTGCGCGGGAGTAGTTTGAGAATCTTTATGTTTGTTTTAGAAACTTCCTTTGGCCGTTTGTGAGATGAGTGGGAGCTCGTTTGCTGTTTGATATAACTAGTTGATTAGGAACTTGTGTGTCTATTGGCAGTCGTATTCTTTATTAAGATAATATACATGTCTATCAAGTTCATAGTCATCGTCGCATAGAGGTTAACTTTACTTTTATTTACAAACTTTAAGAGATACTTAAGTTTCCCACAAACGCTTGGAATTTATTAATTCGTAACACGTGTTGCTACGATTCCATTGCTGTCGCTCTTACGCAATTTTTTATCGGAAAAATTATATTAAACCCACGAAAATAAATTACAAAAAAGTAAAACATTAAAAAGCCTTTTGGCGTGTTTCCTTTTATTTTTCTATCGACGCAGCCTGCCGGATAGCCACTGACTGCGATCGCCTCCATTAAAATAACTCGTTAAAATTTATCATCGACCCGCTTAATCGCTTTAACGCCACCATCTGGGGTTTTATGATTTTTCTGCTTGCTCTGTGTACTTTCGTGGTCATTTTACAACGTTTACAAAATTGCTTGCGTGGGGTTAAAAGCTTTGCTACATTTTACAAGTCCTCTTTTTGTTTGTGCTGAGGGTTTTTTGTGGCCACATATTAAGTGTTTATTATAATAAGATGCGACGACATATTTATTTAGTAACAACATTTGCTCTGTGAAATTCACCCGTTCAAATTGAATTTTTATCTCTTGCTTTTAATATCATTTGTAACGGAATTTAATCCAGATTACACTATCTATGTAACATTGCAAAACATTACCTGCAAACCATTAAATACCCTGCATAATAAAATTAACTCTAAATAATTCGTTCACAAAATCCAATTTAATCAAATAAGTGAGGTAGATTTTCTGCAGTTGCGGTATTCCGTGGCGCACTCAGAAGATAATTAAATAATTAAGAATGTATGAATGACGCTGTAAAGCCGTTTTCCCTGATATTGTAATAATGCAGTCCTCCTGGGCAAAATCTTTTAAATTATTCTCTTACGCTTGCTTCGTAATTACGCGGACGGGGATGCCTACAGTCTGGCATCTATTGTGTATAGCGTTTAACTGAATTTTTAGAAAATCTTACAGCGCTACTAAATATTTTACAAATTGCGAAGACAAATTTAACAAACTAAATTGCAAAGATCGACACACATAGCATAAAAATTCGAAATGTTATCTAGGCGTTAGGGTGGTGGAATGGTTAACACGCTAATCCAGTAATCCAGTACCGGGTTCGATTCCCGGTCTCTTCTACCAAGTTACACATTTAAATTTTCTTTGAGCTTTGATCTTTATATCAAAGGTTTAAACAAAATTGCTTAATTTTAATTAATAATTTTCTAACAGGTTTTTACACAGTTCAGAAAAAATATTTCTGTAGTAATCATATCGCGATCTAGCAATTTCTTCAGTTTGAGCAATCCCTGGAAGAAGTTGCACAGAGATTGTAGTAACAATAAGATTTTTTTTAACAATTGGAGTTAATGTATGTTCACTAATTCAACACATAACAGTAACATGTTATTAGTTACACAAAATACAAAATTGTTTATTGCTTGAATGGGAGTGGTTGTAATTTTTATGAATGGTGGTAGTATTTAGTGACATCATAATCAGTCAGGATTTGGCGTACCTACTTTGATTACTTTGATTCTCAATTTGCATGTCATTAAAACCATTGGAAAATAATCAATGTATAGCAATAACAGACTAAAAATAGGTATCGAGAAGAATAAAAATAAATAAACAGTAAAACAATGTCATGCAATAGGAAAGCGGTTTAGTCATTTACAATCGTTAATAACAGACTAAAAATAGGTATCGAGAAGAATAAAAATAAATAAACAGTAAAACAATGTCATGCAATAGGAAAGCGGTTTAGTCATTTACAATCGTTAATAATTCTTAAATGTCAAGGTCCATAAAAAAACGTATATGTAAAGCAATGATAACAAAAATATGGAATTAAATTAATTAGGCATTAATTGGTGGTTACAATGGTTATTCATTAACAGAGTAGAACATTATTTGTAGATACCACTTAAATAATTTGGTCTTGGAAACCTTGACAATCCAAGGATTTAAAGTAATTCAGCAAATGGTTAAATATTTAGACTGACATGAAAATAATACTTTTTTTTTAATGAGAGATTCGACATGTAACACATAAGTATTGAGTCCAAGGTAGTTAGAAGTTGACCCTATGGTTGAATTTCATTACTTTGTACCGACTACTATGAGCTTTCACAAATGTAAGTGTAATTACATACCCACAATGTGGGTAACGAAAGAATTTTAAATTTTTCGAACAACGGCCTGTATCAATCTATCGCTTTGGCGCCACAGATCGCTCTAACGCATATATTTTTTAGTAGAAACATTTGTTTGGCCAGTGTGGAATTATTTTACCATTAAATAAGACCGTAACGAAGGTTTGACATAATGTGGCCCTGAAACGCCAAAAGAGCAGATTATTGGGATACCTACTACCTGTGATGAGTTAACATAATTATGACTTTATACTAATAAAAAGGCATGTATTTAACGCGGCGACAAATTAATCAGATTTAGGGATTTATAAAAAATTAAAGGGGATAGCAAAAATAATAAGTTGGCGACTAATTGCGGAGACTATTAAAGTAAAAAGTAGCAGCTAAGTAATCAATTTTCGGCTTTGTTTCAATATAAACTAGCATCGAGTTATTGTTTTGGCGACTGAATTAACTAATTAAGCGGAAACATGACAGCGGATAAAAAGTTGAAAATGGCCTACTCTAATTGTTCAATGGAGATTACATATAAAATAAATCAAGGTCATAAAAAAAATACTTTGTGCGACAATTTAAGAGCTTTAATCAAAGTTGAAAATTGCATGTATAAATAATAATTTTGGTCTATAGTTTTATATAGTGGCTCTGATTTTGGTCAATTTTTCGTCAGGTGTGATGTCATATTGACACCTATTTTTTATGATTCTATCGTATAGAATACGTTAAAATAAACGTGTTTTGTATGGACAACTTTTTTCTAAACTTAATAATTACCGAGATATGGACTCCTAAAACCGACAATATTTTTTTGGATATTGTGTCAGACTCTGCCTTAGCTCCGGCGCTGCGGGAAGTGCAGCCCTTCCGCCCTTGCGTGGCAAAGCACGGTCGCCCGTACTCCGTTCCGCAGCTTCGGCTTGTTGGTCGCCTTCGGCGACCAGCCTCAGCCGCTCCGCTCCGCACGGCTCCCGAGCTTTGTCACGGCGGGCGAGGGCTGCTCTCCCTCCGCGCCTCCGGCTTTTTATATACACTCTAGGGGTAGGGCAGACAAGACCACGTGGAATCGGGGTTGACAGCTTCGGTTCTGAGGCAAGTCTTATGATAATGCAATGCTTATTTTAGCGTAGCGTGTTTTAGCTAGATTCGGACTAAAATAAGCGTGTTTTGTATGGGCAAAACATTTTTACCTAAAAAACGCTTATCGCCGTTTTCATTAAATTATGGTTTCGAAAACTAAAAAAATAACTCCCCATTACTTTTATATAGTACCCATTTTAATATTTAAGCTGCCAGCAAATCAAAGCCCAAAATGCTTTTTTAGATGGAGACCTGTAGTTGCCACTAATATAAAGTTTGTTATCCTTCTGCTAATATTAGTCGCCAAGTCATTATTTATAGTACCTCACCTATGATTTCAGTAATCTTGTTTATTATTTCTGCTACCTTAAAGTAGCTGCCATTATTTGAATTTTAAAATATCCTTAGTTTAAAGCTCATTTAATATAAATGATTGCCAAAATATTTAATCGCTGACAAGTTATTATTTTAGTTGCAAATAGTTTGCTGCTCTTTAATTTTTCTGTCGCCGCGAAAATAATAAGCCTAATAAAAATACCCTCTATTGCACACCTGGACCCCCACAACATGGAAAATAAAATATAACATGATCTTATTTATCTCATGATTTCTCATTCTATTTAATAGTTATTATTTCACTATTTTAATAATTTAATAAAAATAGCGACGTCACCTGAGAGAAAACGGAAAACTAATTTAAAACATAAAACACGCTGCACTCCCAAGTACGTAGAAGCGACAAAATGATCAACGCGAGTGGAAACGGAGCATTTTACCTCTAAAAATGTCAAAGGTAGCTTCTTTAGGTTTATATTTTGCGTTTATAACGGTCAGCGGCGACGCGGCACGAGCAAAAAGAGCTGCGGCCGCGGCCGGAGGAAATCTGAGGGCTTAAACAGTGCTACGTATGAAATACTGGCGCTCGGTTACATGAAAAAGACGAGGGGCGAAATCGAGTGACAGGACCGCGGCGCAGGATTTTCAGTTGGATGCTTTTTTGCTGGCTGGATTTTGGACTGGACGTTGCAGCCGCGCAAGCGATTCGAATTTATCGAGCTCCCAAGCCGACGTACGGGCTATGATTAGTTAGCAAGGGAAATCTCCGTTTTTTGCTTACGTTCATTAATTAGCGTTGTGTGCCACATTCTATTCACCCTACTCACAATCGAGCGTAATGCAAAATATGTTGAATAGCTTCAAACCGTAAAACGTTATGATTCGACGGAAAATTTCGACGTTCATTTTCGACACAGCTTAATATTAAAACAAATTTACATAAAGACTATAATATTCATAAAATGTAATGGTGGAATTTTCTTTTCAGATTGATCCTAAAGTGGCCTTTCCCAGAAGAGCACATCCAAAGGTAAGCGATTTATAATATCATTGTGGTTTGCAATAAATTGAAACTCAAACTTGCTATTAGAGTAAATAAACTCATTCCGACCTTAAATCGCCGCAAAACAGCAACCTTGGACTGCAAAGTTACGACATATTATGAGGGTAAAGCATACCGCTTGAACGCCGTTTGTTTATTTTCAAACATTTACACAAAATATTATTTTAGGCTGGACATAACTCTCGCTCGCTATTAAGATGTTGGCTTACGATGCATAAATAACTAAGGGCTAACAATTTAGTATGCGGGCTGTGATCTTGAGGCCGTCCTTATCCTGGATGCGATTCAATCAGAGACCGACCCCTGATTGAATCGTGTAATAACGTATCAACTCGATTTCCTACGCTATCTGTGCACATAAATACTTATTTATTACTATTCAAATATTTTATGCAACCATTTGAAGGGTTAATGGATAAAACTGGCGATGTCTATCTTCCTTCACGTAGATTTGTTTAAATTACCGATTTCTTTAGGTATCATATATGTTTACTGTTAAATTTTGCAAATGTTACCTTTCTTCCTCGTGGCCTTTTATTTCTAAATATCTATTTGATACGTAGTATGCTTGAATAAGTGGGCTTCACGTGGGCTTAAAATATTTAATGGTACTCGTTCGTTATCGTCAACTTTTAAAACAACACAATGTCCGTACTATACTTAACATTCACTTCAGAATTTCAATGTTAGCTTATATATTAATAAATGCATGACATTGAGTTTAATATCAAAGGCTCACGGCGTCTAGTATTATTCCGTTTTGTTCAACATAGTTGCAAATTGGGCTCCTCAAAGAGACCACGTTAAAAACCGCATAAAATAGGTAATTTTGAATTCAGCTGCAGAATGTTTGAAGATTTATTCTATAGTGAGTATGGAGGTTCTGGCGGATGGTCGGGTAGATCAGTCAGCTACGCTTGTGTTCTGGAGAATCGCGACTTTAATAATTTTTTATCATTAACATAAATTGAATGAAATCAGTAGGCTTTTTTGTTTTTTATAAGCTAAGTGGTTGACATCCCATGAAGTAATACAGCAAAAAATAAATAGATGAAATGAACGTAAACGTAACTATTGATTTATATTTTTTTTTTTCCTATTAAGCCAAGAAGGATTCCCATATAGCAAAATATTGTAATTACCTACGAGAGCAAAGTTACATGTAAAAAATCTTTAGACTTATCAAAACATAAAGGTACTTAGTCGTGTTTTGCCTGGTTGTGTTATAGACTTATAGCTTATGCGATGCCTAACCTAGACTTGGCATTTTATTAGCCTTATTAACATTGTCACAAATCTCGTTAATGAAGTACGTTCATTTTCAATCTGAATAGATAAATAATACCAGAAAAACAAAACTGAAAGTTGACGACTTCGAATAGTACCGTCCCTCTCGATCTCCTGTCAAAGTATATTGGAGTGAGCGGAATGGCACTATACGACGGTCGAATTTCGAATATTTACAGGTAATTCTACGTCACGCCACAGATTACCAAAAGGCAAAAATGGCGGACGGCGTTTTTGACGGTACATGAAATTTCTAATTTTCAATTGATAAAATTTAGGTTTCTAGCTTTCACAAAAATACAAGACATTTTTTTTAGAGCCAGTAAGATCATTATTAACCTTTTGAAATACATTTCAAAACTGGGTCTACTAGCCTATTGGCAATAGCAAGGCTATTTGCCATGGTGTCGTTTGGACACTGGTTTTGTAGCTCCTGTAAGTAAGTGTGAGTTATCACTGGTCGGGGCTGGCCGCATTTAATGTAAATTGGCGGCCGACGCCGCTGGCTCGGCCGCATCACTACGTTTTTACATTCAAGTAGCTGATACTTGAGGTTTTATTCGCCCCCACTATAGTTGGGTGGCTTTCGACTGTAATACAAAAAGTTTTAGTACTGTTGTTTTTAAGCTTAATAGATAATTTTGTTTTGTTATACCTACGCTACGATTTCGTTGTTAAAACCTATGAAAAAAGGTTAGTAAAGTTCGTTAAAAACTTTTTAACAATGAAGGAAGTTCGTAGGTATTTGACAAAACACCAATAAAGGGTAATGAAACTAAGAAACCTCGCAAACTGGATGAAATTTTTATACAAAACTAAATCTATACTCCGGATTTTAATTAGGCGAACTAACTTGACAGCTCAAAGTGTTGTCAGGAATAGAGAAAAAAAAATAGTGATTGGTTTATGTCGATACAAATATGTCGATATAACCTTAACAATACACCCATAGACACTTAATTAAGTTGTAATAAGGTTTATATTCGTTTAAAAATGTACAGTTATCTGTGTATTCGATAGTACTATGGAACTGTCAAGAAAACAAAGAGGCGGACAGCGTTCTTAGCGATGTCCTAAAATAAAGTTCGTTCGATGTAAGTATTTTAATAGCAACCGTTTTTTTATTATTGAATCGTGTAATAAAATTATTAGTTAGATTTCAAACACAATAATTCAAAATTTATGAAATACGTAATGTCTACTTTTTTTAAATGCTGTTTAACTAACATGTTGGATCGGGCCACGCTCAGTGTAGGGTCCCGTAGTTGCCCGTCCTTCACAATAGACCAAAATTACGAGAAAGATTTCAAGCCCTATAAAAAGGTCGTACACGCCAAGAAACAGTAATGACTTATTATCTTTTGGAAGTTATCTATTATACGCGACAGATTGAGCGAAATGTTTTAATATAGTTTGGCACTTAACCAATTGGGTAACCGTTCGAAGTGTAGGGACACCGCGCGGCACTTACGACATTTTAAAGAAAATTATGAAATTTTGCAATAACTCCCCTAAAAACGGCTCGACCGATTTTATTCAATATAGTTTTCATTGAAAGTACTAGTATCCGAGGCTAAGACCCAATCGATTCAATAAGTTATGCTCAGAAATGGCTCGGCCCTCCGTCGAGCTAAGATTACTAAATTTTGTTTGTCCGATATTATCCGAAGTTGACCGAATATTCAAAATCCGATTTCATATTCTGAGTCGGAGGACCCAAAAGCCCCCCAATACCGAGTTTCAGCCCCCTCGGACCAATTTGAAATTTTTGAAAAAAAAAAAAGTCGCCATTTTGATTTTTTTTTCCACGACTGTACTCGGGTGGGGGTCCCCTATGATATTTGTTTGAGCATCCCCCTACCCATCTCTAGCCGTTTACGAGATACGGGACTTAAAAAAAAATCTCCATACAAATCTTGTTTGTTTCGATATTTTCCGACTTTGACCGAATTTTCGGACATCGATTTCAGATTCATATTTGTGAGCCCCAAATGCCCCCCGATACCGAGTTCCAGCTTCCTAGCACCAATTTGAAATCTTGGAAAAAAAGCCGAATTTAATTTGGTTCGATTTGTATCAACCTGTATGTAATCATTTTGTGACGCACACATATTATCATTCACTCATTCATTCCATTCGTGCCAGCTTTAGTGAATCAACCTATAGGAACTGGTTTTTTTAATTATCGATATTAACAACACTAGCGAAACTGTGGCAACATTCGTGTGCAATGAACTGTCAAGTTAGTTCGCCTAATTAAAATCCGGAGTGTAAGCGAAATTGTCGCTTAACAGTAAGACACGTCAGTATCAAATCTATGTGTAGTGATTGAAGTATGAATATCTAATAAGATTTCAAAACCTTATTATACTATTGACTTATGTTTTTTTTTTTTTACCTAACAGTTTTATTTGTGTCTACATAAATTACTATACCTACCATCCAATAAATGACCCCAAATTGGCAATAGCAAAGCAATTTGCCATGGTGTCGTTTGGACACTGGTTTTGTAGCTCCTGTAAGTAAGTGTGAGTTATCACTGGTCGGGGCTGGCCGCATTTAATGTAAATTGGCGGCCGACGCCGCTGGCTCGGCCGCATCACTACGTTTTTACATTCAAGTAGCTGATACTTGAGGTTTTATTCGCCCCCACTATAGTAGGGTGGCTTTCGACTGTAATAAAAAAAGTTTTAGTACTTTTGTGTTCGAGTGAAATTGATAACTTTGTTTTGTTAAACTAACTGAATGAATAAGTTGCAAAAATGAGAAAAAAAGGTTTATATATTTTGTTAAAAAGTTTTTAACAATAAAGGAAGTTAGTAGAAGTATTTAACAAAGCGCCAATTAAGTTTAGAAAAACTATAACTAACCTCGCGAAATGGATCAAATTTTAATATCTAAATCTAAGCGAAATTGTCGCTTAAAAGCAGAATACGTCCCAGTCAAGAGCGGCCGCAAATTAAAAAAAAAATGGCGGCATGCTAGCTTCTTTCGTAATATAGACATTAAACGTGATGGATGGTTTTAAAACATCACGTTGTATTACGAGTACTCTATCCGAGCCGGTGCGGTGTTGCGTGGCCGGTCAAAGGGGATACCGGCTATGCGAATTACATGAATACATTAAGGGAGCACTGCCTCGTACATGTTACAGTGTAATGCTCACGAATAAATTTAGAGCATGTTCCTTCATCACAGTACTACCAAACGGCAACTATGTAGGTATGGAAATTCGACGGGCTGTATAGATCCGGCTGTGATAACGAGGGGTCTCAGAGAATGGCGGTTGAAATTAGAACCTGCGATAGCCATACTTTTCGTGGAGTGAAACATCTGTATTTTGTAGTCTACGCTCGTTATATGCTGTTAGCGATAAAATAATATTGCTAACGTTAAACATTGAAGTGTTCACAAAATTGCAGCACCTTGACTGAACACAATTTGAATACAATAATTGCATCGACATAGTTGTTGACTTAACTTCACCGCAGTGTTAAATATTATCAATTTAATTACGAAGAAGTTTACGACATGGTATTTGGTACATCTATGAACTGGAAGGGATCCTCTCCAAAGTTAATATCGTAATAATTTGGATATGTTTCTTATTGCAATGTATAATTCCCAAACTGAGTAATGCTTGTACTATGAACATAACATTCGAACAAATAATCGAGGTCATCACACGATTATTTTTCCTTGCCGGGATTTGAACCCAGGACCGTTAGCTCAGTAAGCAGCTGCACCACAAACTATGCCAATCGCGTCGTTTATTCATAGTTTTCGTAATTTATTCCATTATATACCTACAAATGTTAGCTGCAGAAGGTTCCGTTACAAGTTTGGCATAAAATATAAACGATTTCGTAGTTTTTTGCCTAATTAGCCGGATAATACGCATATATCATAAATTGGATGACGTTGTCAGTAATTGAGGGGGGCTGAAAATTTAAAATTCTGATTATCGTCGGCGCTTGCTTTCCCTTCTAGCGCAAACAATGGGAAAAGGGGACACCGCTCTCAAGCGGAAGCCGAGAACAAAACAAACGAATTTTTAATATCGTCTTTATCGATAATTGAGACTCTCGCGAAAACCTCTTATTTTAAAAACTTTTAGAGACTGTGAAAGAGGAATCGTGAAGGAAAATGGGATTGGAAGAAAAAACTTTTTTCATCTTCTTTGTTTGACATTGACAGTCACTAAACTTTGTATTTTCACAGTGGGTCTATTCAATTTAGATTTGATTCAGTGAAACTTAATTTTGTCTAGCATCTGGCAGGTGGCTTGTATAATCACAAACTTTTTCGGCGAAATTGCTGTGCCTTAAGGGGAGGTCGAGCGGCTATACAGTGCGTTACCAGCAAGTGGGCGCTTATTAAATTATCTAAGGTTCTCTGTCTGTGGTGGCTCCCTCATGACTGAGGATCGTGGTAATTGGTGGTTGTTGAATCTCTACCGGTGCCTGTTCATCGCGTGTATGATGGCCGAGCAAAACTTGGTTGAGGAAGAGCCCTTCACTTCGGTCCATCTGTTTGGGCTCGTTTGCCCTCCGTGTTCCCAACAATGATCAGCTTTTCAAGGCTTACCAAAGAAACATAATTCCCAAGCATAAATAAGACCCTTATTTAATTGTTCAATAAAAATCCGATATCGTAACAAAATTCAATTTACAAAAGAATGAATGGACAAGTAAGTGTAAACAAAAGAACTTCATACATTGTGTTTATTACGACGACATCAATGTAGATTACTTGCATTTATCAGTTTGGCACTATATAAGTTGCGCACATAACTCTAATTTGCCAATTCATACCTACATGCAAACAACATTCAATTGAAAACATTATAATACGTTTTAATATATACCCGCGTGCCGGCAACACGCTGTATAATGCAGAGCAAGATTTGTGATGCATCGCGGTGCATACTTGCGGGGGATATCTGTATCTGGATTATACAGGGTGCTCCTGGAGAACGCGGAGGGAGCGAACAAAGGCTAATATGTCATCGTGGTCGAGTTAATTGACGCGGTTTCCGCACCGGCACGGCGGAACGCAGACGTCAGCGTTTCCTTCGCTTACATATTTATACGACGCGCTGACTTGCGTTCCATGAAATAATATCTGTTCTTGTTTAATTTTTATGGATGCTGCGAATTCTTGATGCCGTTTAAACTTTAGGTTGCGTTCTTGTTTCGAATTTAGGGTTTCAGTATTTTCATTTACTAATACACCTACCTGCATTTTCCGAATAAGTAAAATACTCATATTGTACTTTGGTGTGGTAATAATAATAAACAATGTATGAAGGGCTTTTTACTTTAGTTTAATAATAATCTTAAATTTTTGCGTAATCAGGTCTAAGATTATGATCATGTTTAAGTTCACTGCATTTCTTTATCCAAATTTAAGAAAACCCTTGAAACCCGGTATACTAAATCTTTAAAATACCATTTTCAGGAATACTTATAATTTATAATTTTCTTTGCAAATTTTGTAATAATACCCTCCTTAGTTGGTGTACTTATTTAACTTTTTTGCCGGCACATCCACTTAACGGTTCAAAACGACTCTATTTGTGAATCAATGCTTGCTCAAAGTTTATCCGTCATTTCAATTAAAAACCTTTAATCGAGCCCGAAACGGTCGCCAAAATCGGTGGCATTTGTAATCACCGCGGCGTGAGTTTATACTCTTTAATGGACTTTGCAGAAGTAGTTCCAACTCTCCTTACGGCTAAGATATTTGAGGAAAAACTACCGGCACCTACCGCAGTAAGTGGCGAAGTTGAGGAAGTATGGTGAGAGGGCGCGAGACGGCGCTTGGCGTCGCGGTACGGCGGAGTGTGGCGCGATCGTGGCGTGGCGAACGGCGTACGGCGCGGAGCGCGGCGGGCGCGGCGAGCGGCGGCGGGGCCCAGTTGGCGCGATTTAACGTGTTTCATTAAACGTTTTGTCGGTGTAATCGCAAGTAATTTAAGTGAAGAGAGCCGAGCTTCCGACTTTGTAAGCATTTTGTGTTTTCTTTTTTAACTACTTCGTTTTAACTTTGTTGTTGGGCTTTTAAAAGCTGACTGACAGCCAAATAACAAAGTTCTTTAGAACTATTTAGGGAGGATTTAATGAAATTGTAAGCTTTTTATGCGATAGTGCTTCACGGAATCAGTAAATTGGTTGTGGTTGGTAGCATGCAATCGCTTTTTTCGGCAATTTCCAACTATACCGTTAGCAATCAAACAAAGCGTTACTTCATTCATAGTTTTACCAAAAATTTGATATGATCTTAAAACTAAAGAACAGTAAACAGCTTCACTCTGAACTGCAGTCGTACGACTTTAGCACTACTGTTTGATACTAATAAGTCTTGCTCCTCTAGCACAACTCTGGAACACGACTCTTTCTCGCGTGACAAATACTACGTATGTCTTTCTATATATACAACTGTGTGAGAAAGACTGGTGCCGCTTTGTCTTGCTATAAGCGTAGTCGTAGCAAAATTTGCCTGTCCGAAAGTCTCTTTTCCTAACATTATTGACGACCCGTTTGGAGCAGTGGTAGTGCATCTTGACTCTGCGGTCGCCCGACTTATAATATGTCTCACTGGCTGGTAGTAGTAAGTCATTTGACTCGACACTTATGTCTTATTTAATTAACTTGTTCGTGCATTTAGCTGTAAATATTTTGTTAATATTTTATTTTTTTTTACTTGGAATATATTTGTAAAAAATTTCAATGCTATGTATGCTCTATTTTAATATTATTGTTACGTTCATGCGTTGAATACATAAAAACTTTTTTTTTACTTTTTTTTTAATTTTTCTGTCAACGGCTACTGTTCATTTATTAGTTATTAAGTTAAGAACTGACATCGATAAATTATATTATTCACCGGCTGCTCCTGCTTCATCCTGCGGTCACGCGATTTATGTCTCACCAGTTCAAAATATCTTAGTGATTTGGCACTTATAGGTATGTATGTTAGTTAATAAACTCGCGTAGGTATTTACCTGCAAGTGTTCCCTGAAAGGTTTATAACAATTCGAATATTTTTACTCTTCCTTTAATATCTATCGAATTTTTATTGTTTACGTATGTATTTTTTATTTGTTATATCAATCGTTATATTCTATTAATGTATACGTTTCGCCAATAACACAGCGGTTACTGATATGCAGTGGCTATTGCACATCACTCTGCAGTCGCACGACTTTTGTCTCATTAGCCGGTAGTAAGTCTCATTCAAAAATCGCTTATATATTTAACTGCAAATATTTCATAAACGGCTTATTTCGATATTCGATAATTTTTATCCTTTCGGTAACATCTATTGCATTTTTATTGTTTTATCAATAGTTATTTTCTATAAATTTATACGTTTCGCTAAGAACACGGCGGTTACACGTATGCAGTGGCCATTGCCGCTTCACCCTGCGGTCGCACGACTTATGTCTCATTAGCCAAGACATAAGTTGTGGTAGTTAAGTCTCATCCAATAAACTCGCCTACTTAACTGTTATTAACTATCCGAATGTTTTTGTCGTTACTTTGATATCTGTTGTATTTTTAATGTTGCAATACAATACAATACAAACCATCTTTATTGCACACCTCAAATACACAGGAATACAAAACATGAGATATATACAGTAAAAAAAATAGAGGTAAACAACAGGTGGTCTATTTTTTTTCTGATCTTTGTTTAGAGATGTCTCGAATATTTTTGTCAATAGTAAATTTCCGTTAATTTATTCGTTTCACCAAGAACACAGCGGTAAATGATATGCAGCGGCGGTTGCCTCACTGCGGTCGCGCGACTTATGCCCCGCTGCCCGGTAGTTATGAGTCCCCGCTAGCCCGTAAGTCACTCGCCGCATCTGTCCCATTCAGCAGGCTTACCTTTATTAACTGCGAGATTTTAGCACTAATTTGGTATTTTAGACACCCGCTAGCAGTTGGAATTTAAGTACATATTAGAACTAAGTTAGTGATTTCATAGCTCATTGTGGTGTTAAGGGAATCGTCAACAGAAAGATTATCGGCCAAGTGCGAGTTGGACTCGCGCACGAAGGGTTCCGTACCAATATCAAGGAAAAAGACACTTCCATTTTTACTCTCTTACTTTTTTGGTATAGCGGTAACAAAACATTCTGTGGTCAACTTTCTACCTATTACAGTTCATGAGAAAATACCCTTCGAAAGAAATATCGTGGAAATTCCCTATGTTTCTATGAGAGCCCCCCGTTCCTATAACGGCAACAGAATACGTGGCTATTGCGGTTCATGAGATACAACCTGGTGACAGACGGACGGACGGACAGCGGAGGCTTAGTAATCGGGTCCCGTTTTTACCCTTTGGGTACGGAACCCTAAAATCACAAGGTAAGGTTAAGTTTATTTATTTAAATCAGTCAGTCGTTTGATTATGCTAACCTCTTACTGTTGACGTATAAAACGAAGCTCTCACTTGTAATGGGAGAAAGAGTCGCATTGCTGAGTTATGCTAAGAGGGGCAGAGCTTATTAGGTAGGTACCTAGGTACCTACTACTAATAAGTGGTGCTAAAGTCGTACGATGGCAGAGTAAAGCTGCGACCAGTTATTTCAAAATGATACCAAATTTTGGTAAAATAATTTCGTTTCATACAATATTAATAAAAAAAAAACACACATAAAATTTATTCAATGAAACAATACCTTTTACTTACAGTTCACAATTTGATGAACATTATACTCGTAAAAACTCGGATTCCGGTTCCGGCTGTCATATCGTTAACATCATAGTCGTCACTGCTCCGAGAAATTAACTATAAACAAATAGAGAAATAACACAGTTTCACAAATACTTCACGGAAAAACGAAAACAAAGTGATAATCGAGTGTTACAATAAGAAACAGTGGGAAAAACAATTGGATTTTACGACAATTCAGACGACACAAATCAGAGGAACAAATTATGGTTAGAAAATCAACAAAGAAACATAATCTACCTCTACCCTCATTCATTAATATCATATCATAGAAGCCAACACGTACGTACGTCAAAATCAACTGTCAGTGTCAACTAAGTGTTGCCAATAAGGAAAGTCAATCTCCCCATTTAATTCACACGTTCCGTTTCGTTTCGTTACTGCTTTGAAAATGGTCTCGGAAATGTCACCTGAGATGGCGCTGCTATTTGTTAAGTTAAAAGAAGAAATGCACAACCAGACCGAAACAATAACAAACACTGTATCCCTGAATATTTTACAGAGCGTAGATGATAAAATTAAACCATTATTAATCCAAGAAAATGAAAAACTCAAATCGGAAATCGAATTATTATATAACAAAATAAATACCTTAGAAAACACGACAAAAAGGAACAATATTATAATACATGGATTCAAAGAAACAGAAACAAATTATAGTGGACTATTAAACAACATTACAGAATTACTTGGAAAACTGAGTGTCAAAATCGGCGAGTACGACATAAACAAGTTACACAGAATTGGAAAACAAACAAATGGAAAAACAAGGCCAGTACTGATTACTCTCACAACATATAATAAAAAAATAGAGATTCTAAGAAATAAAAAAAAAATGCCGGAATCAACATACATCACTGAAGAAGAGATGAAGAGATCGCTCTTTAGCGATAAGACCGCCTGTTGTCTACCGTTTTTAATTTGTTTATTTGTAATTTCTTGTGTAAATGTTTTTTGGTGTGCAATAAAGCGTACTTGTATTGTTGTATTGTATCACTGAAGATTACTCTAAGCAAACATAAGAAAAGCGCAAAATGTTACAACAAGAGCTTAAAAGAGAGAGGGCAAAGGGGAAAGACGTAATTATCAAAGGCAACAAAGTAGTGACGAAACCAAAAGAAAACGAAAAAAGAAAAAGAGAGGCTTCAGAATCACCTACATCAACATCAAACCAGCAAGCGATGGATAGTAATATCAGAGATATTCCAGCAAAAATACACAGAACGGATCCATTTGCATACATGAGGTCTAGATCACACTCGTTAACCGAAACATCTATACAAAACGCATAGGAATCACTAGACATCGGTAACCGGACAAAAACAACAACCATAAGCACACAACAAATAAAAGAATATCACCCCAACCCGGCTGGTCACCGTGGGGTAAGAGACCGAAACCCCCTAAGATTACCACACGAAAAACAATATACGCAAGAACAAGAAGCAAGATCTGTAAAAAACAAAAGAAACAGTGTTTACATATCAACACTCAATACTCGTACCTTAAGAACTGATGAATCCCTACAAGAATTAGAACATGCTTTGGAGGTTATAAATTGGGACATTATTGGCTTAAGTGAGGTGAGGAGAATGGGCGAAAAAATCGAACAACATGATAACTACATTTTCTACCATATAGGAAATACTCCAGGCCTACATGGAGTCGGATTCCTTATCAAAAAATGTTACAGCGAATGCATACAGTCCTTCATTGGAATTTCTGAACGAATTGCACAACTCACTATCGACTTGCCTGGCTATGAAACTATATCGATAATCCAAATATATGCACCCACAGAGGCAGCACCGAAGGATATAAAGGACTCATTCTATGGGGACCTGGAAAAAATGCTTGCAAGCGCACAAAAAACTGTCGTCCTAATGGGAGATTTTAATGGGCAGATTGGTGAAAGACTATCAAACGAGAACGGCATCATAGGTAAATTTAGTACAGGAAGAAGAAACGATAATGGACAAAGACTGGTGAACCTGGCACAATCGCATAACTTCAAGATCCTAAATACCTTCTTTAAGAAAAACAAGAACAAAAAATGGACCTGGATATCTCCTAACAGGAATGTCAAGAATGAGATAGACTACATACTTTTTAACAAACCCCAATACTTCAAAGATGTAGATACAATTAATAAATTCAACTTTAATACTAATCACCGAATGGTAAGGGGAACAATCCATCTAAAAAGCCCAAAAAAAGGAGACATTGCACCAATGAAAGAGCCCGATCAAATCAGATTCCTCTCCCCATTCCGGAGAACCTGTTGGTAACACTGAAGGACGAGACATTGCCTAGTACCAATATAGAAAACGTACAAGAAAAATACAATCAACTGGAAAAAACTTTACAAGCAATATCTACAAAATTGTACACCTCAAAAACTAAGAGAGATAAAATCGGAGAAGAAGCAAGAAAGCTTTTAGAAACCAGAAAAACTCTTCTAGAAAACAAGAAAGAAAATAGAAATCAAATAACGCAATTAAGCAAACAAATAAATGAAAAAATCAGGTCACATAAGAAGCAAATAAGAAACAGGACCATACAATACCACATTGAAAAATCAGGAGGAATAAAAAAAGCCCTAAAATAGTTGAAAGATAGCACCCCCTGGATCCCTTGCATCAACAATAAAACATCTGGGAAAAATGAAACAAAACGGCTCGAAATTATAGACATTGCAACAGATTTTTACAGTAAACTATATGATGACATAGATAACACAAACATACAATATCTAGAGGAAGATAATGAAGAGACTATCCTTCCAATACTAGAATCAGAAATAAGGAGAGCCATACTGTCCCAAGGAAACTATAAAGCCCCCGGGGATGATGGAATAACCAATGAAATTCTGAAAGGCTGCCTGGACCATATTACAGAGGCAATAGCAAGTTTGTTCAACAATATTCTAACTAAAGAAATAATACCACTACAATGGACATCATCAACAATCATACTGCTCCATAAGAAAGGTGACAAAGCAGAAATAAATAACTACAGACCGATCAGCCTCATCTCCAATTTATACAAGATATTTGCGAAGGTAATATTAAACAGAATTAGCTCAACATTGGATGAAAATCAGCCGAGAGAACAAGCGGGATTCAGAAGTGATTTCTCGACTATGGATCATATTCATGTAGTGAAACAAGTTATTCAAAAAAGCAATGAGTATGGAAAAATATACTATTTGGCATTTGTGGACTACAATAAGGCATTCGACTCTCTGAAGCACACATACATTTGGGAAGCCCTGCGATCACAAGGAGTAGGTACACCCGAAGTATATTAGAATAATAAAAAATGTATATAAAGAATCAACATCTAAAATCCAGACAGAAAGAAAAGGTCGAGTATTTAAAATAAAAAAGGGAGTAAGACAAGGAGACCCCCTTTCGCCTAAATTGTTTTCAGCGGTATTGGAACATATATTTAGAAAAATTAATTGGGATATGTTTGGATTAAATATAAATGGCGCAAAGCTTCACCACTTAAGATTCGCGGATGACCTGATTCTGCTCAATGAAAATCAAGAAGGCTTGGCAATAATGCTAGCACAATTAGAAAGAGAAAGCAAAACTGTAGGTTTAACCATGAATCTAGACAAAACAAAAATAATGACAAATCACATAAAAACACCTATCTTTCTAAATTCTAACCAAATAGAGTATGTTGATGAATATATACATATTTGGGACAAATTATTTCACCAGAAAATCAGATGCAGAAAGAAATAAATATAAGAATAAATAAGGCTTGGAAAAGATTCTGGTCCCTTAAAGAAATTATGAAGAATCCACATATACCACAAAAAGAAAAAACTACAGTATTCAACTCGTGCATATTACCGTGTTTAACTTATGGAGCACAAACCTGGGCCCTCACAAAGAAGCAGAGTAGGGCACTAAAAGTGTGCCAAAACAAAATGGAGAGGAGTATCTTAAATATCAAACTACGAGACAAAATCAAATTAACTAATATAAGAAGTAAGACAAAAGTTACAGATGTCACATACACTGTGAAAAAACTTAAATGGAAATGGACAGGCCATATGATAAGAAACAAGAGGAAAAAATGGACAAAAGATATTACTGTATGGTACCCTAGAGATGGAAAAAGCAAGAAAGGACGTCAAAAAACAAGATGGGAAGATGACATCAAACAGATAGCTACAACAACATGGCAAAGAAAAGCTGAGAACAGGGAAATATGGAAAATCCTAGGGGAGGCCTATGCCAAAGGGCAAGCTGATAACAATGTTACCGATGTCGAAGATTCAACTATTATTACCAAATACAATTAATAAACAATAAAACTAAATTTAAGGAAAAAATATACTTATAATACTATTATTATATAAAGTAATAATCAGTTTAAAAAGTAGCTAAATATTATAAAATTATATCGAAGCATGAATAATTATAAAATCCTAATAAATTTAAATTATAAAATAATAATGATAAATTAAATATAACTAAATTGCATTAAATGAATAATTAATTAAAACATTATATAACAATAATTTGTAATTGGATGCATGAAAGGAAAGTAATAAATATAAATTATAAGAAAAAATATAGGCTATTTGAATTTGAATTTGAAATTTGATACTCGTAAATCACGAACCACATAAGTGACTTCTCCTTTTTTGTATTCAGTCACAACGGCTGAAATCATTCTACCCAATATTATCTCCGGATTCCGCAACTGTCACACATTTAAATAAAACTATATAAATGGGTTATATCGCATATATTCGTATGTATCGTCTTGGTAACGTACCAGTTAGTAGTTAACCTTTGACAACGGTAACTAGAAAGTTACCAAAACGTCACGGAGGCTTAAATATTTAATATAAAATAAAATTAAATAAAAATAAAAATTTGTTTATTACCAAAAAGAACACAAGTATTTCAGTACAGTAAAAAATACACAAATGTAAGTACAATTTGCATAAACAAAAAAAATAACACATGTTTAATAGTTAATGCACATTTTTGGTAATGGGTACCAGTCTCAGCATGTGCTAGGCTAGTACCCCAGCGCTGATTTTCAGACTGGCCCCTTTGCCAGAGTTGGCGTAACACTACGCTACAAACACGAAAAGAAAATTAAATTAAATATTGAAATATATATACTTATTATAATTTTTTTTTGTGGTGTTGAAAATTGTCCAGTGTAGGTGATGTGTGTAGGTACGGATAGTTATGTATTTGTGTGTCTAGGTATATATGTGTATGTTGTGTGTGTTTTATATATAATCTGTATAAATGTATACTCATTTTGAATACGTTTTTTTTTTTAATGATATATGTATGGATATACTTTAATTTATATTTTAATTTTAATGAGGTTTTATATTTGCTTTTGCGTTTTAAGAAGATGCATTCGTACTAGTTTTTTAAATTTTTGCAAATGCATGGGTTCTCTTAACGGTGGCGGTAAGTCGTTCCATATCTTTGCAGCGGCAAATTTAAAACTTCCTCTGAACGATGCTGTTTTGTGTTTCGGAATTACAAGTAAACGCTCCCTGTGGCTTCTCAATGGTCTTTCGCGTGTGGTTTTTATCCATTTCAGCTCGTTAAAGAGGTATTCCGGTGTTTCAAACTCGATCACTTTACGGACCGCGCTAGCCAGGTGCAGGTGCCTTCGGTTCGCCATGTTAAGTATCCCTTTATTATTCAAGTATGGAGTTATATGGGCTCGCCATTAATCCGTTAAAATTGTTTTATTCAAATCATTTTACCTGTCTTGACAGGTAAGCACGTAAGGGGTTCGCTGTTTAATACTTAAACAATCGCTTCGGCATAGCCCTCTGAAAGCAAAAGTTATACAGCACGGAGGAGCAAGGAGCATACTTTGTAAAGAAATTGCATTTAATCATGTTGAGACCTTCTCATAACTTGGCTTTCTCTCGTATATTTTATGAATTCCTAACATACTTCTTGTCAACCTATTACTTTAATACTTTCAGCGTCATATGAGTTTTTTACTCGCACCCTTTTATGACGGATTTAATCAAATAATTTCTTAAGGGTTCTGTTAAAATGAAAACAAATTCAAAAGGTCCGTTCCTGATATAAAGAAAAGCTTATGCATATTTTTTATTCAACAAACAATTACCCTTAACATACAAAGAGTAACACAAAATACAGCGGATAGGTATTATTTGATTTTATTGATTTTCAGAATAAACCGGACGTTTATTTTTTGATAAAATATACGCTCTGTTTACATTTTTCGAGCAGAAAAATATGGACTCAAATATTTGTACGCCCATGTTCGGAATAGAGGCGGTTTATGAGTTTGACTTCATCTGTCTTGTATTATCTACATATATAGTACCTAGGTGCTATTAAATATAAAACTGTATTGGAAATATTTTTTTATAGAAAGGGGGTTTTTATTTTAGGAAAAATCTTAACAGCACAATGCAGTATCGTGGCGAAAGTCGTACAGCACCATCTGTTGGTAAAATTTTCTTTATCCTCTCATCACGCTGAAATGGCTGTACGGATGTTAACCAAATTAGTACATGGATTGTTCAACATCCGAAGACGGTTATAGGTTACGTATTACCCGACTAAGGTAAATAAAAAAAAATAAGCAGACGAAGTTGCGGACACCTTCTAAACTACTATAAAAAAGTTTGTAAAAAAATAAATATCGCTACATAGAAGATATTTTTTAAAGAATAAAACAAGTTAAATATGGAATATCACTGGGCTAAATTCGCCTGTGTGTAATATTCTTAATTCTTATAACAAGAAAGAGAAAAAAGTATTCTTCTTTTTAGGAAAACCTTCAAAAAGGTTTCTTTGCTCAGACATCGTTCCTGATCTATCCTATGTAGATTGGGTTCCATGCGTGGTATTTCAGCAACTTTTAATTAACGCGCATCTACTTAAGCCAGGATTTCATTTCCACGGAGTTTTCTGTCGTCTGTAGAGTTTTAAACAAAACCAGACTTTACCTACGAAGCGTCCGTTTCGGTAGTTTTCTGACAAAGGGTGTGAATTAGAATCATCCGTGTATCTCATAAAATAAAATACTATAGAAAGTTGTGTCTTTGAATCTCCTCAAAAACCGCTTAAACTATATTGTATTGGATGTTTGTGTAAACTGCGAGGCAAATTACAAAATTGAATTTTTGTATAAAGTCAAATAAAGAATTATTAAATCTTTATAAACACATTTTTCACATGAAAATTACACTGCTGTGTTTCTTGTAATGTTGTAATTATAACTGACAACTAGGTATTTCACCATGTGACGACATTCTAAGTACCGGTCTTTAGGCAATGCCCCTTTCACATTTTATCCAAATATCTTAAAATCTGGTTGCTATAAAAATAAAAAAACTTTTGAGGGCCGTGATAAAAATGAAATAAGTTTCTATTTTAATACTAATGTACAAATCCGACTGAGCAATGCGTATGACTGTAACAAACGCGCGCCCTTTCCATCCGATCCAAGCAGATCAAAAAACAACAAAAACGTGTACTGCTAATTAAGGTGGAGATGCGGTCCCCGTACGGTTGATTGTATTAAGTAGGTTGGTAGGTGTATTTTACTAAACATTCAGATCTTTCGCTTTTGACTTTTTGACGTGACAACGTCTTAAATTAGGTTGCGCTCGGAGTCACTCATGAAAAAGTGTAACGCCCGCTCACGTCTGTTACGATGAGTCACCGAACGAGAGAGAGGCCCGCCGGACCGGCGAATGCCTTGCGTCTCTCTCCCACTCAAACATGATCGGTCCGCCGCGCGTTGTCACGTAAAATCTTCGCCCATAAAACCGACTTTACAGGCAACCAGTTTTTTTGATTTATGGCCTACGGAGGAATCACCGTGGAGGCGTCAGACAACATGGCACCCACGAGCGCGTAGTGAGCCCAGTTTGATAATACCATGTGTACAACAAAGATTAAAGAAACGTTATAAATACATAATAACAGAAGTAACACTGTATTTGACGTATACTTCGCATTAATCCTATCTGTTCGACGTATTAATTTTTAGGCCCGTCACCGGCAAACTGTCGCAAATGTAAGTAATCATTCCTGTCTAAATAATTGCTGTATTAATTAATAACTTGAAAGTCAACACCCTTCGCCCTGTCATTAGTTCGAACAGAGACGTAAGTATATCAATCATTAGTTACGTTATCACGCCCGCACACGTCGTGCCTTCGCCAACTTCGGGGTTCATGTTTGGGTTATTTGTGCATGAAATTCGCCTAGCTATAGTTTATAACATATATTATTTTAGCCTCCAAATTAATTATTTTAGATGCCAAGTAATTAATAACAATCCGAAAACATCAACGACCCTGGAAGAAATAACTGTATTACCTGAATTCTTTATATTATGAAAGTAGGTATGGAAGAATATATTCTAAAACTTTTTAGAAAATTCCATTCTTAAGAACAAACTAATTTTACCTATTGTTAAATTATTTGTTCGCAGTTAAATCAATAGACACTGTAAAAATATTTTATAATATAGCAAATAAATTATAGCGCACATACACACAACCGAGTTACTTACATTAATGATTGTTTTTAAAGGCGGAATCCAGATACATAAATTAAATAAGATAATTCACCTTTTATTTTTCATTCAACAGTTAGATCACATTATAGAGGTTTTATGACATGGGTGTACCTAAATTCGTTAACGCGCACGAAAAGCATTTCATATTTCGCGATCCGCCGGGCGCTCTAGAACATGTTAAAAAATTACACACTTTTGTTTTCAGTCCGGATGTAGCGATGGTAACTGGATTTTGAAACGACCGGGGATCAGCCGGGCGCGCATGCTCAGCACCGTTACTTTTCAACCCAAAATTCCTAACCGCGAATTTAATATTTAATCGCACCCTTGTCTAAAACATTTACCGGCGGGCTGTGCCCGAAATACCTTTCCCTATCTGCTGCTAGGTACATCGGTTAGGTACACTTTTTTAATCGCTGGTCCGCCACTTGACGGGAGGTCCTGATGGATGGCGGCCGCTGCTAGGGTCACGTTTTGTCGTCTTATTAATACTTAAATTGGCTAGCGGTGACGAGCACGAAATGTGAAAGGGACAAAGCCACTTAAACATTTCTATACAACATTATTATTTACGATCCTTTTTCATAAACATTCACCCAATAATTGCTTTCCGCTTTAATTTTAAATGCATACTCACATTCCTCTGGCCTTATACAGTCATTTTAAAATGAAAATACTCGTTAATTTCCTTGATGATATAGTACATTTAGCTTATTCTGAAGAGCTTAAATAATTCACTTAACGTGTGACATCGTGACGCATTTCTGAAGGGACAAGGCAGTGAATAAATAACTCTATAACACATCCTCTCAGTTTACAGGGTCTCGAGACATTATATGTCCGTTACACATAAATCTACACTTGCTAAACATGCCTACAGCTAGCCGGTAACGAGGTGTACGTCTCAAAACATATTAGCAAAGTAAGTTAGCAAGCCCAGTCCGCTTGGGTTAATGGGGTGTCATCGCCGATGATGGGTAGCTTGCTCCTCAGTTACGGACTCATCAGAGCTCCGCTCACGACTACCTCCACCCTCTTATTGGCACGCCTTTTACACTGAAATATTGGGCTTAGATGCGTTAAATTAATGTCTTTATTTAAATCTTTTGCAATCTTTAAATAGCAAAAACGAAACTTATCAAAAGGTACATAAAAGTGTGGTTTTAATGGGATTTAGGTAAGTATATTATTATTTTAGGATAGATGCCGATCGTAAAGCCTTAATCGAAATTTAAGGAATTGGTTCAAATATAGATTTCAGTTGTTATTTAGATAATGGCTTTAAAAGCTAGAAAGTAAAGTAGCATAAGAAGATAAAAAAGGTAAATAATTAATGAATACAATATGGACCGTATCAATGATTGTCTTTATAAAACCCAAGGTATATATGAGTCTGTTTTTTTTTTATTAATGCTCCAGTGAGCCTTTTATAAGAATAAATTTACGAATAACAAGTATGCGTTTAAACGATTTTACGTGTAAGCTGTTCGCGATTCTTCATCAGGAACTCAGCATCAGTCGCGGCGGCGGCGGCCAAACGAACACATACATTGGTCGTTTGACTGCCGCTCCGACTGATCGGAGCTCCTGATGATGAATTGCAAAATGATTCGAAGCACGTCGAGCAATATGCGATTTAAGACTTCGTGAGTAAGCCCGTTTCATATACATTTTATGTCTGAGAGTTATTACCATAAATCTCTGCAAGGAATGTTACTCTAGACACAAAAATAACATATATAAAAAATATCGACTGTTATTATTATCATAATCATCATAAATAAAACTAAATCTGGCAATGAAAGTATCACATATTTTCATCCAAAAATATTTAATTCATACAATAAACAATTTGCCTATTAATCGAATTAAAATGGGTATCTACATAGCCACTTCTAATATTTAGACTTAGAACTCTTTTAAACAGACAGGCCATACGCTGCAAGCTGTCTTGTCTTATTCCACAACTTTATTTGCCTAGTTCGTCCCGGGGCAGAAGCTAAGCGGTACTAATGACGTGTCATCGTAAGAGCCCGCCCGTCCGCTCGAACGATCATTGAACACTCCACTGTAATAAGATAAGTTTATCGACCAGAGGTTTTACTGTGAGCTCCGTGTGACGGTTTCCAGTATGTTTAAAATGTTAGGAGAAAATTGGATAAACTTTTCATGTGTGATAAAAGTTCAGGTTGGATGTTAAACGGTTGGTAAATTTGTTCTAAAAAGATTGGTAACAGTAAAGTAGGTAAACGTTTTAAATACGGTTTCGGTTACAATGACGATAAATAAAAGTAAATATTTCCTACAGAAAGTAGCCGAGTATTTGTTACATAAAATATTATTAATATTTTATTTTTAGTTGCTCGCCGGCATTATCGAAACGTAAAATGGCATTGAAACGGTTGCCAAGAAGATAAGACAATCTCAATTTCCAATCCCGCGGAACATAAAACTCCAACCTGCAAAGTAAATTCACCTTCAAAAAGTTGCAATCTGGCGAGGAATAATTTTCCGTGCGATTGCGATGCGATGTTTTGGCGCATCGTTCGACAAATAGCCGTCGTATCCGCATCGCAGCGGACAACCGCGCCGCTCCGCGCCGTGCAGGCGGAAGGCGGGCAGGCAACGCTGACTCCACAATTTTCACCGCTCACCAACCCACTGGCAACTGCGAAAAAATGTCGAGATTGCCGAAGAGCCTTGGGGTGTCAGCCCGACTGCCACGTTGCAACACGGAGATTGTGCCGTCTGTTTTGTTTGCCTCTTACCGTCTTATTTCCGCGCTGGAAAATTGTATGAAGTCGCAGTGCGCTAATAAAAATTTTGCTTTTGAAAACACTCGCGAAATTGGCTCACACAAACAAAACAAAAACTTCAACTGAGACAAACGTCAAACAATATGTGATTCCCTTCATAGCGAAAATAAATATGTTTTGAAATGTTGTCTACGCGGCTTGACAGAACAGGAAAAACGTCTTTGCATAATATCATTTTCAACTCGAAATTTCATAGAGCCCAGTTATCTCCCGGTTAACAAACGGTACAAGAAAAAACCCAACCAAGCACTAATACCGCAAGAGGTAGTTAACGCTATCTAGTTAGTAGTTAAATAGCTCATTCTCATTCTGTGAAACGTTCCTTAATGTAATAAACGACAAGTAGGAAGAACCGCGTGAAAGTTGAGAGCGTATGCTATCTCATGCAAATTACGGTAGATTTATCATAAGACGTCTCCGTAATTACGACGTGAGGAGATATGGCGGGCGCGCTTGAACCGGCTCGCCAGAAAAAAGGCAATTAAAGGGATGAACTGGAGCAGTTAAGTCGAGCGTCACGCTCGCTCGCGATATCTCTGGAGAACGGGACGACGCGGGCCGTGCGTGCTCGCGCCTGCCGTCTTCAGAACCCTGTGAACACGTAAAGGGCGGGACCAATATCATAGACTACAGACTAGAGACGGGGGAACATCCGCCACTGACGCTATTGCACTTGAAGCTTTACAAAGCTAAAAGCAATACAGTTATTTGATTTAAACCGGGTGTGTACCACCGCCTTCCGCTGGATTGTGTTTGTTCTGGTTTGGCAGATGTCAAAGTTGTATGTTTTGAAACGGAGCCTCATTGTTGTTTGCGTTGTTTGTTTTGCGACGGAAGGTATTAGGTTCACTACATGTTTTAACGTAACGCACGCGATATTGATGATGACATTTTCTTAAATGCAGGTTGAAATTCGAGCTGATGCCAAGCGTTTATTGTAATATAGGTGCATATGTACGAGTAAACCCACATAGAAGATCAAATAAACCATTGAATTTCACAATAATTGTTACAAATAAGTTTAAAAAATCCGTAAAAAATTAAAAATTTGATTTATTTATTTATTTATTCAAATTAGTTACACAGCATTACAGTGATTTAGAAGGGTTTGTACCCAAACAAGGTTATAACTAGGACGCATTTTACCTGACTAGGGTAAATAATAAAAATACACGGACAAAGTTCCAGGCACCTTCTAGTCGAATTAACACCACATTTTTTTTTAATGAATGAACGATTACATTGCAGTAATATTGGCCGTTGCACACAGATTACCAGCGTCCTGCAGATGCCTATTGGCTTTTGCTCGGTAAATAAACGCAAGTGGCTCCATAATATTGAATCGTCAGCGATACGGATCCCGTGCTCATTAACGTAATTGATCGGCTTTCCGCTGGTCCAGAATCAATCGCACGTCCCGTCATTGATTTGCATTAATTACTGAACACCGAATGTCACATATCGTCAATGTACTCATAAAGCAAATGGTTTTGATGAACTAAGCATATTGTGATTATAAATGGCACGATGCGAACTGTTTTTATTTTGGGGACAAGTTTTAGTTCGGTAATTAGTGGATAAATAAAATTTCGGGGTCAACATTTGAGTTATGGCTATACTACGGTTATATACATAGCTGAGATACCTATAGGTAACATAATTATAATTGCTGCTTTACGAGCTGCATTAAACAAGTTGCCAATTGCAAGTAAAATAGGCATAAACGGATTTACAACACACAATTTATCTGCTTTGCCCAAAACCCGACTGGTAGAAAATATTCTGACTTTAAGTCTGCATTTACACGATTAGGTTTTATTTTGTGCAATGATATCATTAGAAACGTCGAAACTAAAGTATTGTGTACCTTTTCCAAAGCCAGCTAGACAAAAATATTCATTCTTTAGTCCTTGCATTTACTATTCCATCTACTATAGTTCTCAAGACAAGACTTTACATTAAATATACATATCTTGTTTGGAGATGACAATGTTGAAAGAGTGTTTTGAATAAAAGCCATTAGGTGGACATTCTTCCCTAATGCGAAAGTATATTTGTTAGTATGTATGTATATAGTTTTCAGTGACGTGACGTCCATACAACTCGATTTCCACCAGCTTGCCCTTTTCAGGCACTCAAGCCAAAGTAAGCGAAATCTACCCCGGCTTGCCTTGAGTTTTTGGTTGACTCCACGCCACTGGCAGTTTTGTTAGCTTGTCCTTCTATAACTCTGTATCAGAGTTGCAGTGCCACACGCATGTTAATCTACAAGTGATAAACAATATTTACCTACTATTTGATATTTTTGCTATAAGTTTATATTAAGTAATACTTATAAAATTGAAAATGTATTGTCGGTAGTTATAATTGATTCGTAAAATATTCACAGATAGTGCGGTGTTGTTACTGATGTTACTTCCTCTATAAGTTTTATAAAATAGAATCCAGAATGAATTAATATGATAATATTGTTATTATAAATCCAAGCTCCAGAGTTCTCAGAAACTAGAGGAGTCTGTATACCAAAATATATTATATTCCAGGAGTTCCGTTATCGTTGCTTGACGTTAACAGAGACCACCGGAGGCTTTCAGCCAACTAACCGATAGCATTTGCATAATATTGAAGCGGTTCCAATATGGTGCCTTGGGTTCATTAGCCTCATTGATCGGATTACGATATCAACTATGTAGCACTATGTGTATTTATTCAACGGTAGTTGTATTGAATAGAGTAAAATATTAAGAAAAACACTGGTTGTAGTTTGACCATACTCATGTTTACTTAGATTTTTTTTAATTGAAAGCCTACAAATTAACATGAACAGAGTAAAATATTTAGAATAACACTAGTTGTAGTTTGACCAGACTCATGTTTACTTACACTTTTTGAATTGAAAGCGTACAAATTTACATTTATAACAGACTAGCTTTTGCCCGCGACTACGTCCGCGTGGAACTTGGAGGTATAGAAGCAACATAGTACAACACGATAGATATCCACCTAATCACCTTAATTAATAAAAGGGATTATTAAAAGCGCCTAAGCAAATGTAAGAGCAATTGTGCTTTTGGTCTAATCCTTACATTTCCTACAGGGTCATCAATGTCATCATGAATTACTTACTCACTTTTAAACTTTTTTAGGGATAATTTCCAGGATGAAAACTATCCTATGTCTTTCCTCGGATCTTAAACTATCTCCATGCCAAATTTCATCAAAATCGATTCAGCGGTTGAAGCGTGAAGAGGTAACAGACAGACAGACACACTTTCGCATTTATAATATTACTAGCTTTTTCCCTCGACTACGTCCGCGTGGAACTTGGAAGTATGAAAGCAACCTCGTACAATACGATAGATATCCACCTAATCACCTTAATTAATAAAAGAGCGCCTAAGCAAATGTAAGAGCAATTGTGCTTTTGGTTTAATCATTACATTTTCTACAGGGTCATCAATGTCATCATGAATTACTTACTTACTTTTCAATCTTTTTAGGGATAATTTCCAGGATGAAAACTATCCCATGTCCTTCCTCGGATCTTAAACTATCTCCATGCCAAATTTCATCAAAATCGATTCAGCGGTTTAAGCGTGAAGAGGTAACAGACAGACAGACAGACAGACAGACAGACACACTTTCGCATTTATAATATTAGTATGGATAGTATGGATAAATTTTGACACTTAAATTTGCGTATTGAATAAAGAAAGCGCAATAAAATGTCACTTTAATTACACTTATAAATTCGTGGCCCTTGAAAACAAGTGACAACACTAATTTACTTTGTAATAAAATTAGGTACACAATTCACTCGAATCATTCATTTCAGTTCGCAAGCAATTACGTAAAATTATGGGTAAATTGATGACAAAAACCGGAAACACAAGCACATGTTACACAGTTATTACTATGAGTTCTGCATCTTTCCTGTGGACAATTACTAAAATCTTAATTTTCTTGCTGCAATTTTGAAGGCATAAACAACTTTTATCCCTTGAAAGCTCCGATTTCCGGCGAAAGCATCGACCCCATTATACCAACCAGTTTGTAAAATGCGAATAATGTAATCTTTTATGTAACGCACTTTTGTATAATAAAGATTTTATTACTATTAATATACTTAAACGGGTTTACTCACGTCGTAGAAGTCGAATAACGCTCGACATGTTTCGAATCGGTACGCGATTCATCATCAGGAGAGACGACCAGTCGCGGCGGCGGCCAATCGAACATCGTGTTCGATTGGCCGCCGCCGCGACTGGTCGTCTCTCCTGATGATGAATCGCGTACCGATTCGAAACATGTCGAGCGTTATTCGACTTCTACGACGTGAGTAAACCCGTTTAAGTATATTAATATGTCTGAGACTCACGATAGTTTTCTATTTTATTACTATTATTTCAAAAGGGGATTCAAATGTAATCTATACGGATTATTTTTGAAGGCGGCTATTTTTTCTTTTACAATTTCCATGAATTTTCTTCTTACAATTTATAACTTGATATTTAAAAGCAATAGCTAACTAATTAACAATATAATATATCTTCATCGTTTATAAAAGGATTTCTCCCATTTCATTTTTCTTGTCATAACTAATAAACAACTTCATCTACTTTGAAGAACAGTTATTGAACACAAACAACGTCCAAAACAACATCACAGCAGCGAATAGAATCACAAGTTGCTCACTTACAACCTCCTACTTACGTTCAATAAACTGTATCAAACAAATAAAGGACTACCACAGGCACTCTTCTCGGACGTAATATTATGTTAGTAGTCATAAAATCTACGAGGATGGAGTGTAAACATGGGCAGGGCTGGTAAGAAGTAAGAACCGCAATGCACCAAAGTAGGTGACGCGGCTGGTTCTGGCGACACTGACTGGCTCGTTTATCAAAGTCAATATCGACTGTCGACGTTCAGGCACACACACATTATAGCGAGCATCTATTACTTACTTGCACGCGTGATTTTCGTAAGCAGAAATTCATTGTGGCCGTGCTGGTGGAAATCAGTCAAATATATCGTTTGCGTAGGAGTCTATGTATTTAGGTATGTTTGAGATCTTGTCTTTTACTTAGCAGCGTATTTTACAGAGCACAGTTTATGACATGATATGCGATTACATTGTAATCGCTGAAGGGTAAGCATACCTAGGGCGGTGAGTTTTTGACTTGACTTTGGCTTTAGGTACGAATTACCGCCCCTGGTTTGTCTTAAGTTTTAGGTCTTCCATTGGCCAGGAAGTGAGATCTTCTCCCCGCGTAGCGTGAAGTGGTGAAGAAGTGGCCTAGGGTGAAGTATAAGTACAAGTTTACCTAGGTACCCTTATTACAACGACAGACGTACCGAAACTTTTTTGGATGGGTAATCTCAAAAATGATTATTTCAGAGGAACGCGAACAATGTGATGCATGCAGCTGTGCAGCGGAACGGCGTTTGACAGAACAAAATAACCTGTCCAGAAACAATACATGCACAACTGACGCGAATCAAATTTCAAATACGTATGACTATAAAATACGTATGAATATAAACTATTCTTGGTATACTAGCTCGGGTGCGCAGTCCCGGGAAATTACCAGCTGCGTATCCACAGATGCCCAAGTAGCACATTGCTTGAGCGGTTATTTGAGCCTCCCTGACGTTTCGGTACTATTAATAATATTAATTTAAAATAAAGGTGTTTATACATGCTAGATGGGCCTAATGTGTAATGACACATGTGCCAGAAGGGTATTTATTATTTTAATTAAAATATCTACCAGCGATTCACTATAAGGCTTACTGAGGAGAAAGAACCGCCGAAAGAAAACTCCCAGTTGGGACCTCAACCTTTGACAACGTTATCTGTAAAGGTACCGAAACGTCAGGGAGGCTCAAATAATTAATATACGCGATATAATTCGTTTAATTTTTTTTATTTAAATTTGTGACAGTCGCGGAAACCGAAGAAACTATTAGCACATAGGCGCTTATACAAGCCCTTGTACAGCTAAGTTGTATAAGGGCTGGATAAGCGATTATACAGCTTGTGTGCTACTTCGGTGGTTATTTTATAATTTTGAATCGACCACGGTGAAGCAGAAAAGGGGATTATTTATTTATTTATTTAAACTTTATTGCACAAAAGAAAAACTTAACGTACAAAAGGCGAACTTAATGCCATGCGGCATTCTCTACCAGTCAACCTTAGGGCAAAGCAGAGAAATTGTAGGCGGTGCATCAAACAACATAATTACACATAATTAAAATACTCATACTATTATAGCTACATACATATAGATAATAAACATACATATATATAAATAGATACATACATAAATATATACGACGATGAAACAAACCAAGCAGATATACTATGAGATTTCAGTTCTGCCAGCAAAGAAACTTCGCACGGCCCTTTTAAATGCCAACTTACTCGGATTATGATATTTCACCGCGCGAACAAAGTTCGCACCTTCAAGTTGACTTTAAAAATAGTCAAGTTAGGAATGCAAACGTATTCCAGCTGTCATATTTCACGGTTTGGCCGATGTATAAACACGTTCTCCATTCAATCACCCAGCGTTAGACGGCGTCGGGGCGAATAAATCAAGCCTCTCACTTTTTCACCTGCCACACACAAAGCTTCGCACTGAAACTTGATTCGGGTTATTTCTGACGAAATATCAGCCTATTTGTTATACTATTGATACGAACGCACGTGCGGAGCGTAAGTTTGAACTTGTTGTGGAGAGGGATTGAGTGAAAATTGCTTCCCTATTCCTGAAAATGTGCATAGAATTTGATGCTAACCGCCCGGCATTCTGCTCGGCGTGTATCGATTCCAAAACTGAAAATTGTTAGGAGCGTTATAAAGGTTTAGGATGGTCGACGCAGGAATATCGCTCAAAGCGGCGGTAGGAAATTTAATAAAACCGAAATGAAAGATAACTATTCGATATTCGATGCACAAGGTTTTTCATATAAATATATAAAATTTAATTAAGTCCAGTGCCGCAGTTATTTAGTTTTTTTGCCATCAACGTAAATAATAAAATTAAACACAAAGAAGCTCATAGTTACCTAAATACTTAACTACCTATAGCTACTCCTAAGTAACATTTTGTCAAGATTTTTTTTTACAATTTACCAAAATGTTTGTCAATCGCGGAAACCGAACACAAATTATTCAACAAGCAATAGGTATAACAAAATGGTTAACCAAAATGTTGTTACTGTTAAGTTTGATATAATTTTACCGTCCATTCAGCTGCATAAACAATAGGTAGTTATAAAAGACTTGAAAATAACAGCAAATGAGTATGATACATCTAAAGCTTGCTATCAAAGACGCAAATTCATTTTATTAATAACTGTTTATTATGGGTATCGTGAATGCTGCCTAAGATTACGTATTCAACACGTAGCGTTAATCATATGTAAATATCCCGCCCAGCATTATCAGTTTACATATCCGTCTAAAGCAATATATTGATGGCTGAACGCGCCGTAAGTAATATCTAATTCAATTATAGCGTAAAAGCGCGTCGTATCGGTGGTGATAGCACAATCTAGGGGCACGATCCAGCTAAGGAAGCTGTGAGGTATCTCATTGTGGTGTCGGTAAGTGCCTATTTGAGGCTTCGTAGCCACTTACGACGGGGCCGATAGCGTAATCCGAATCGACGTGTATTGTGCGTTGCAATACTGCCTACGGAATACGGCGGCGCCGCAGCAGACTATTCCGTGAGCCATAATCTTCGCTGTAAATGGATTTAATGCAAATTTTCTCCTCGGCCGTTTCAATAGGTGTTGTGATATAAACACTTTACCCCTTTTGTGGGGATGAAATTGTTTATAGAATTTTAATAGGGATGGATTTAGTGAGAACGATTTTTACCGCTTTGAGGGATTACTTTTATTAGTTTGTCCTACTATACTGAAGTCTATTATTATAGTAAAGCGGCTGTGTAAAATACTTGTAAATATTGTAACAACTTTAACATAAATAAACAAATAAATATCAGACAACCTCACACATCGATCTAGTCCTAATTTAAGCTCAAGAAGGCTTGTGTTATGGGTAGAAGACGATACAATAATTATAATTATAGATAAATATATACTTAAATACATAGAAAACCCATAGTTATAATTAACACCTTTTTGTTTAATTTTTATGAATATTACAAGTCATTAAGACTTTAATGAGGTGTATAATTTTTGATAACTGACTGTCAAAATTAAACTATGATCAAAACATCGACTCTACTACGGGCTAATCGAAACATTCCAACGAGGGTCTAATAACTGAGTCAAATTTACATAAACAGAGTACTGTCTTGCGGCTGTTATCATTCAATTAAATAAGATTTTGCGATACCGAGACTACACCTCGTTCATTTAAACCCAATTTCTAGTCACTCATTGACCGTTAACTCCCTTCGCGTTATTATGTTTTAAACTTTATGCGGTAACTTAGTAACAATACTTTATTAAATGGAATAGCGTTGTTAGACCGAAGCTAAGCACCAACTTCACATTATTGCGTTTTAGACTAATCTGATTTGAGGACACTTTGTGTAACTAGAAAATAATTAAGTTTATATTTTAAACAAGCTTATACAGAATGTTTTCTCTCTGCAATGCGTATTAATTTTGAGACTCCGAGCGCCATCTATTGGCAACACGTACACACTTGCAGATGCGTCATCTAGCGAGCAACGGCGATACTGCAATAGCACTCAGGCGATAATCGAAACACATACACTATTATTGTATTACTGTCATAGTTTACAATACAATACAGGTTATTTTACAATAAATAAAATACAGTTTATCGCGTTACACTTTTGGGTCATTGTCAGTTCAAAAAACAAAATGTATCCCTTCGGTGGTCAAAAGTTAAGAGCTTGTATGAATCTAGGTTATGTTGCTATTACATCAGATTATAGAATAGGGAACGTTCTTTTTGTTCTCACAGGCATTTTATCAGAAAATTTGGCCCTGGAATCCTTAATTTCGCAAATGTCCACCGGAAAGGCGCACCTAAATCTGACAATGACCCTTTTACTATTATATCGATCGTTTTCTGTCATTTTTTGTTGAAACGTTGATCTGCTGACACTTACTAAAGTAACTGAGAAAAAATTATTTATTTACTTCCAAAAATACAATACAAACTTTGCTATCCACAACACAGGTTTCGTCCACACATAGAATTTGCATCTGCCTCAGGGTTCGTCAATAATATTGCTAGAATCTTCGTCAAATACTTACATTGAAAATCATCCACAACACGCTTCGTCATTATAAATATTAATAAAAGAAAGAAAAAAACTAAAGTAACTAGCTTAAACATGGTGACAATCAACCGACCATTATCGCCATCTTTCTATTGCAAAATCATTGAATAAAAAATTTGCATATTTTGAAGACAACATTTATGTACATACTTGGCTACATACATCTTTGCAAGTAATATAGAAACCTCAATTTTAGTTACATACGTGACTTTGAACACATAAATATGTACCAATCAATAAAGTAACAACTATCAGTACAATAGAACTCTTACAATCGGTAAGTAAGACGATTTAATAGATAAAAAAAAAAAAAACCAATGCGACTTCTTTGTTCATTAATCAATCTATCTCTGTAGTGCATCACTACCACTACTTACTTGTATTTAGCCGTATAAAATTCTTACAATAAGTAAGAACAGCTAGATAAATTAATAAGAAAACATTTTAAGGCGACTTAGCTTTTCAATCAATTTGTCTTTTTGTCTTCCGTCACTACTTACTTGTACTTAACCGTATAAAATTCTTCCGAGCAGTAAGACGATCAAGAAAGAAATTTCAATCAATTTGTTATTCTGTCATACAACACTATCTACTTATTTTTCTTTAGACGCGACTTTGAATCAAATGTATCAACAAATATACAATAAAACTCTTACGATCGGTAAGACGATTTCAGATAAAAGAAAACAAAACTTCCAAGGGAACTTAGCTTTTCAGTCAATTTGTCATACTTTGCCTTGCATTTTATTACTTGTACATCTATATCTATACTATTATAAAATTGTATTGAATATCAGTTTTCTATAAACACGGGTCATTATTTCAGGAAAAATATTAACAGGGCGAGCTATTCGTATAGCGTCATCTGTTGGTAAACATTTCTTACTTCACTAATTACGTCTAAACATCTGGACGGGTGTTAATCATAGAAACGAAAAATTTGAAAATTTTATCAAGGGTGTAGCACATTGTTACTATTGATTTCTCAACATAATTTGAAACGATGATGCCGGACATAAAGACATAATCTTGACGCTAGATGGCGCTACGATGTCACCCTGAGGTATGTAGAAATGTAGCAAGTAGTTGAAAAATTGGTTGCTTTGGCTATTGGCTTTGATAACATAATTGGTAATTCACTCGTCTGGCCCAGAAACCCGTGGGGACGTGGGTTCTAATCCCGCTCAAAGCATTTTTTTTTCGCTTCTATACCTATAAACATTTAGTTTACGCTAGCAGACGTTACATGCTTTAAAAAAAATTGATGGATTACCTACATTAGTACCCACAGAGTAGTTGGACTTTGGAAAAAATATATATACCTACGCGGACAACGTTGCGGTCACTTTCTATTATGTTAGAGTGAGTGAATCGTAAAGCATACTGCAAAGGCCCATAGTTCGTTTTTTTGACAAATGTCGGCAAAAACAGACTTAGATAATATCTTATTTTGTATAATATTATGTATTACCTATATAGCGAAATCTAGTGGATTTTTAATTTGGGAGATATTAGACATCTGGTGATATTTTACACTTGATTTAGTTACTTGTCAAAATCTGAGTTGGCAACACTGGCTTTTCAATCAATGTGTCATAGTCGGCCTTGCATCACTACTTACTCGTATTTAGCCGTAAGTTCGAGCTTGAAATGCGGCACGGCTCACGGCGCTTTGTCAACGCGTATTATACTGGTAAGCTCTCCAAATACCTACTGCAATATTGTAGTTTGTCAACTCCTTGCTTAGTCTCTGTACAAACGCAACTGCCAATAACTAAAGAAGGTCCAAACTTGTACTTGTATCACAAGATTATACTGTGGCATTTGGATACATCAAGGATATGACGAGATATATCTACTTAAGTATCTATTGGCGAGTTTTACATCTGGAAATCATTAACATTGTTCGCGTTCAAAAAGCGTTCATTTAATTAGCTCGACGTGAGGAGTGCAAAACAAGTTTCTGTTCAAATAGAACCCCTAAAAACATAACTTTTCTTGACATTTTATAGCAAATTTGTAACAGTAAAGCAGTTATTTGATTTAACTATTGTGCCATTAATTTCGGCATAGTAGGTTGCTTTGCGTTTAAACTGTTTTTTTTTTTAAATGTCAGCAAATCAAAAGCTACTATATTACAAAAATATCTACCACTGATTGGCAAGTCATTTATATAAACTAAAAATAGAAATGGACCCAAAATAGAGCGTTGTGGCACACCTAGCTTAACTATAGCTAAATTGGACTGGGGTCCATTTACATCTATTATTTGGAATCTATCACTAAAATATTAAGACATAAATACATAATTCTTAGATTAAAGGATGTTGAATACGAAGGTAAAGGATGCTCGTTTCAAAACTCAGTTACTGATAAAATTTGACTTGAACTAATAGGTATATAGTAACTAATACATACTAATCGATCCAAACATCTACCGCCATGGATATTTCCAGAACAACCTTTAATTCAATGTGTTACGGTGCTGTCTCGTAATTAATCCACGGAGGGACACGAGATCTCAGAACTTACTACTCGATTAATCTTATCCAATCCGGAGTTCACCCCTAGTCGAATAGAATTTGAATAGGTACTGCATCGAAGTTGCAAAGGGCCTGTACATTGCGGTCTACCTACGCAACGTGTTTGCAATGCGTAAATATGCCGACAACGAATTACGACTCAGCCCGCAGTGAAATGTAACACAGCAACATGAAATAGTAAACTGGTGGTACGCTAGTAGGCCTGAGAAACATTTTCGGCAGTGGAATTGCTAGTAAATTCCGCTTGTAATGAGTTCCACTCTGAGCTTAGCCGATTTCTGCCAATTCAAATAATAAAGTAGCTTGATATCAATGGCAGGTCCCTTAGGAGGAAAAATCTGGAAGGTTACAGGTTCAATCATTACAAATCAGATTTCGTTACGCTCTGTTAGGTAAAGCTGCCATTTTTTCACCTACCTACCTATCTCTTTTTCCGATGAAATGAGTTTTTAATGTCAGTTTATACAATGAGATAAAACATCGACTTAATCCTGGGTAGCCAATTTAAAATGTGGTGCATCTCTGGCACAAAGATGACATTCTTTAGATAGGTTGTTGTACCTACATTCTAGTTTTTGCAATCATTGTCGTACCGAATGTTAGCTTGTATAAAAAATAATTAACTTGACAGCTAATATTGTACCTATAGTGTGATAATGTCTTAACTTCTGTTCAATAAAGCAAGAAGTCTCCACATCTAATTAATATTAGGTATACCTAAATCACATTTTTATTAAAAGACTTCAGGAACGGCCCGTCATATTTCGAACTCGTATAGAGGTCTTCATCAGGGACAGAGCTATCCGTGCTACTATGCGACAATTTTTTTGAAGTGACGTTGAACCGTTTTGTAATAATTAATAAAGATGTAAAGTAGTTTTAATAAGGAACTCATTATAATTTGTATACAACTGTACATAATTAGGTAGGTCTTAAAACCCTCGTGTGATCCTCTTATGAAACTCACCTTTGGCTCGTTTCGTAAAACCACACTCGTGTTTTAAGAGCTTTTATTATGTAAAACTACTATAAATAAACGTTTTCGTTTCCTTCGCTTTATACGAGTATAGATTTGACGCTGTAAAAATAGCGATGCACTCCTTGCCAAAAGATTTACCCTCAGGTAGTTTTTCTCAAAAGCATATATTACGCACCCAACGCTTTCTCGGTACATCATTTTACATGCATGGTATGATCATCGAAATTGCTCAAAGCATTTCTGAATAACGATGTATTGAATTGTAGGGAAAATCCGAAGCGTAAAGACAGGTAAGGAAGAGAGCTACCGAGGACCAGCCAATCAATTCTATTTGCATTTCTGTAGTCGCCATTAGTGAATCTCCCGCCACGTCAAACGCTCACTGCCCAACATCGAATTTGTAAATTAAATTCTGCCGAAATGTATTTAAAGCGTTTATTAAGTGGGCACAAGATAGAAGCCATCGTCCTGAATAATAAAGCTTTTGCTTCCTACTCTAAATTGTTATTAACTTACCGATTGCTAAGCTCGATGCGAATTCATTTTGCAGAGATTGTATCACAATTGAGGGTACTTGCGATTGATGTCAATCGACGTTATAAAGGCGTTTGTTGAAGTGAATATTTTGGTTTATATCTAAGGCTTTTCACGATACGACTTATTGTTGAAAGTAAGTGGCTTATAGACGCAACAAATTAAGCCGAGCAATCGAGCATTTAGTACTTTAAAGAGTGCTCCGTCACTGCGAGATATAGATATGAGATTTTCATAATTATCATTTTTATAGTAGGAGAGCCAAAGAGGGGATTTCGGGAGCTACCCAGTTAAGTACTTCCACCAAATATGAGCCTCATAAGTATGGCCGCCCGTCAAGGATAAAAGATCAGATTAGTAAAAACAAATTGTTCATCTGAAATTCTCGAGCGCGTCAGATTAAGGTAGGGTGAGTTAGTTACATGCTAAAACGTGTATATTCTTCTAATCTGACAATTTAAAGGTGACGTAAAGAAGGCGGAGGGCTGCAAAGTTGTAAAAAAAAAACTTCATCTCGACATTCTCGAGCGTGGCTAATTTTTTTTTTATTTAAAAGGGAATGAATCAATGGTAACGGAAAATATATAATCTGACGATTTCCACTAGCCGAAGTAACAAAAATTCATCGTAAAGTTTAATGCGTTCAGTTACGTGATGCCTGTATTCCACTCTGGTTTCTGTTGCCATGACGCCATGACAGCTGATCATGTTGTTTACAACACTAAAGTTATTAAATATTTAGAGTTGCCGGCAACTTTTAGAATAAAAATGGCGGATTTGCGCATGTACATTTGTACGTAAATCGGCTACTGCGCAGTCAAGATTATGCTCTAAAAGTTTCCCGGCAGCTGTACTATGAGTGATATTAATATAAAGTGTGTATTTTGTGGTAAAACTACTTTACAAAAAACAATTAAATTTACATAAGAGACATAACAAAAATGTGTAAATATTTTAGAATACAGTCGGAGCGAACCGGTTCTCCGAAAATCCCGAACAACATACGATAATCTTGAACTTTCGAGATAATCTTCATTAAATTAAGTAAATCACGCACAGTGCTATGAATTATTTATAGCAATAAAAATACCGCGAGTCTTTCAGTATTTACAACAGCGGCAAAGTATAATGGAATGGTGAATGGTGCATCGGAAGTTTCTGGGAATAGCTCCGAATCACATGCCCCTGCTTCTGGGGAGTGCTCCGAGTCACATTTTTCTGTTTCTGGACAGTGCTCTGAGTCACAAGTTCCTGTTAATTTTTTCTATTGTCAGATTAGGCGAACCCCGCCAGATAATCGTCAGATTATGAGACAGCACGTCTAGGGTATAAAGATGAACCATATATATCTTAATCTGACGCGCATGAGTATTTCAAAATGGCGAATTTTTTTTGCACATTCTAATAATAACTGCGAGTTTGCGTCACATCTAAATCATCAGATTATTATATAAGAGCTTTTTTTAGGTTCACTTAACATCCCCTTAGAAAAGCTGACGCGCCCGATGGTAAATTTTTTTTTTTCATTTTCAACCCTCAAGTACGACCAACCCCATAATGGAAACAATCAGTTTAACATGCGTACATCTTTAAAAATGTGTAGGACATGGATGCTATCAATATCTGACGCGCTCGAGTATGTCCACGCAACAGTTTTTTTTTACATTTTTGAAACTCTGTAACCGCTCCCCCCACCGATGAAAAGGTATATCTTATATGACATTTTTTTCTTTTTATCATCTAAGCTTCGCAACGCAATAGGTCTCTATGACGCTCGAGTGAATCCCGATTTAGCATCGTGGCCTACCCTACTATTAGGGTTTTCCTCAAAAGGAAAAAAATACCTCTCATAGGACCACTATGTTGTCCTTCCGTCCGTTGGTCTATAAGACCCTTGATCTCGGCAACACATGGAGGTATCGAGTTGAAATTAAAACTTAAGTCTACAGCTCCATGAAGTTAACGTAAAAAAAGATACGGCCGTTTATGCTGCAAAAAACATATATTTCAAAACTCAAGAGAATAAAATTTTATAGGATATTTCCCGTTGACATAAAACTATGAAATTTGACAAGTAAAACCGTCTTATATTACTAGTAAAGGGAAAAATCTGAAACTACTTACACATTTGTAATTAAATAATAAGAAAAAAAGACTTATAAGAAAATATAAGGTAAAGTACGTAAAACAGTTTACAAACGGTAATGTTAAGTTTGTCGCTCAAGTACAGCTTTTCGTTAGAGCAATATACAGTGCTTTCATAGATTGTACGGAACCTTCCTTGCGCGAGTCTGACTCGCACTTTACATTATACGCGAAGTACCTTAACGCACGATTGAATATTATTATTATTATTTAAGAGTTTCACTCTTGTCGGTGCAGTTCTCTCCAGTCCGTTCTACTTAACGCCAGTTCTTTGACTTCCCGATACGACCCGACGTCTGCCTTTTTCTTGATCTGGTTCAAATAGTTAATCCTCGGCCTTCCTCTTCCTCTCCTTCCTTCAATTTTCCCCTCCATTATCTTTTGTATTAGATCGTCGTGTCGTATCAAATGACCTATCATTTTCCCTCTTCGAGTTTCTATTGTATGAAGTATAATATGTCTCTTCTCCTTTACCCTTTCCAATACTTCCTCATTGGTGACTCTTTCTGTCCAGCTTACCTATTCCCTCCATCCTTCGCCAGCACCACATCTCGAACGCCTCAAGCTTTTCTCTGTGTCTCTGTCCCGTTGTGTCATGGAATTGAATATATGCAACGAATATTCCCCGTTTCGTTACAAGTGAATATTCAGATCTATCACGGCCATTAATTGTACTTTAAAGGTACTTTAGCAATTTTTTACAAATGTTTTTTTTTTTGCAGTAGCCAATTGAGTATGTAAAATATTCCTGATATTATCAATTTATTTAGCTAGACTAACCAATAGAGAATATCAGGAATATTTTAAAAAAGTATTTAGCTTGTCTTCGGCAACAAATAGTTTCATAGAGATCTGATAATAATACAGTGTGTATATTATAAAGTAAGATATCAGTATCTTTGTTTTTATTAAGTCGCACATTGCAGTCCCCGATCTAATCACGATCAGTCCCGAGCGCCATTTTCCTGCTCCTCTGATAAGTGCAAGTTTGATTTCCGTATTTCCCTATCGTATAGTTTTATTAAACTAGAATTCTCTGTCATAGAAAACTACTAAATACATTTTGTTTCAGATAATCAGGTATTATCAAGGAAAAAGGCACATTTTGGTCCTAAAATGTCTCTGAAGTAATCACACTAATATCATAAAAACGAAAGTTTGTGAGTGTGTGTGTATATTTGTTATTTCTTCACACTTAAGCGGCTAGACCAATTTCGATAAAATTTGGTATGAACGTAGCTGACACCCTGAATTACCACATAAGCTACTTTATATTCCGAAAAAATATAGTGTTCCCGCGAGATATGCGGGTAACACGGCGGGGTACCGCTAGTCAGTCATATATAACTATAACTTAGACTTTTTGATATGTAAATAAGAACCACTTGACCTACTTATCATCTGATCTTAGTTGACCATTAAATCCGAGATGAACGCCTAGAACATGCCTAATCGGTATCGATTCAATGAGTTTCGATCCAATTATTTTCTACGAAAGATGTTCTGGAAGACGATTTCTGCCGAATTCACATAAGTATTTGAAACAAAGACGTAAGACCTAAATTACAACTTATTTATGCTGAAAGCAGGGCATAAAATATCGCAAGTAACAATAAGAAGCGAGATTGTGGAAAATCACCGGCTAGCGAGTCGCAATTAGCGGGTGAACACCCAGCGGATATAAATAAGGATATTTGCTTCCAGTCGCGGATCCGGGTAAAAAATAAGTTTCAGGTATTGGATATCGACCAAAATTACAGCACAGTCAACGTCAAAAGTAAGTTCATTCAGGTATTTTGTGGCTCAATAAAGAAAATCGGTGTGATAGTTTGAATATATTGAAGCAGTCGATAAGAATAGAGACTATAGTGATTGGTTAGTTTTGATGTTGATTAGACCTTCAGGGGGGGTATTCGAGCAATTTCAGAGAGATGATGGAGATCTCTCCATTTCATCGCCATCCGTCACTTTTGACGTGTGCCTACTTGACAAGTGGCGATATCCCTAGAACATCGCAACTTCGTCAATTGGGGATTCCGGTCCGTGACTCAAGATGGCCGCATGCGTTTAAGTTTCTTTGTTCGTTATTTATTCATTTTTGTTGTTCAATGTGTAGTATTGATAGCTTCTTGTGCAGCGATCTAACGTATGAGTGAATAGCTAATGAAGAATTCAACTTGAAGCGTTCATAGCCCTTCCTGGACCCACTTTACAAAAAGCACGATTTTATCAACTCACCGTACAACGTGGTATCAATCCTCTATCTAGTCGCCGAGTGCGATTGGCAACGAGACATTGGCAGTAATGGTCGCTTAACTGTGACCGGTTGCCATTTTTTTAAAAATAGAATAGAAACTTCGTCAATTCGGACGCGCTAAATTTTCGTTTCCTTTGTATGTGACGGCATAAATAACAGGCGCATACTTTAAATTGACCGCGTAGTGCGTGAAATTAGTCCGTTATGTTTCGTCCAAAACAGAAATTCATATACATGAATAACATTTTTGACAATCATTATCGCCTTCGTATTTTCAAAATTGAGATGAGATATGTCACTTTTAAGCCCATCGCATTTAAATGAAAGTTCAATGGCGATATAACTGTTATCTAATAGAGATTTGACGTTTGGCGATCACTCAAACGTCATTCTCGAATTAGGTCCCAGTTATCATCTTCTGTTGCGGTTTTTATAATCTGTTACTTGTTTAACCTCTTGACATTTGACTATTCCACGTGACAAAATATCTATTTGTGATTATTTTGTATTTAAAAAAATAACCGGTGAAAATTTGTATTGCAAGAATTGCAAAAGCGGGCGTGAAATAATTAAAAAGATGTATAAGGGAATTAATCTACTTGCTACAGTAAGCGCTAGAGTCTGGCTAGCCAAATAATGTTGACAGATATTTCCTTGTGGTATCACCAATTGTCTATGATTTAAACAATTTGGTAGGTGAAACCTCTATCAATAATTTTGATACTTTATGTTCTTGTTCTAACCATACCTAGGATAACTCGGGCCACGTTCTAGGGATGGGATATCGATAAAAAAGATGTCGATATAATTAAATTAATATATGTGCTCAATGAACATTCTGGATTACTATAAAGAGGTTCGATGTCATATCTGATCTAATATCGAGCCTCTTAAATTAAAATAATAAAAGTATGAGGATGTCATTTCAATCAAAATGACAATTTACGTATATTATGAAAATTATTTTAAAATAAACATGTAAATACACGTGTTAATATGTTTATTTTTTGTGAGATTGTTCTCCTGACTCAAGCCGTATTTTTTTTAATCTGTCGCTGTCACCTCTTGTCATTTTTCTATTCCACATTCCACGTCTCTAATCCAATGAATACAAGTGTAGAATTGGATTCATCGGTCATCTTTATTCATGTTCATTATTTCATCTCATGTTTTATTCTTTTGACAAGTCTTATTTAACACGGAAGTCATGCATTGGATATAAAACAAAAATCTGATATAATACTGGCACAAGCTTCGAGCTGCCATAAACGGATTAATAATAATAATAAGTGTACAAATTTCATAAAAAAACCAATCAAGATTGTTGAAAAAACAATCTTGCAAAACACCGAAAAGGCACTAATTACTTGCACATTCCCAATGATTCGCCAGCATTGCGGCATGCTTGGATTCCTCACTTATATTTCTGAAGGTAAGCATTATTACTGCACCGTTGGTACTTTCGTTTTATTCGCAAGCCCTGACGCTCCACGCTAAAACCGATTCCTTGTTACTTGATTTCTGCATTTCGAAAAAGCGTAAATATTTTCCTCGTGGGTGCTTTTGCAGCGTCGAAGAATTCTATAGCCGTATCTCCGTGAATATTTAATTATTTGTAGGTTTGATAAATTGAGTACAAGAAACTATATACCTACTCACTAGGTGCCTGCAAACTTCGTCTACGTGGAAGAATAAATAATATTAAAACTACTTAAACGGGTTTACTCACGTCGTAGAGTTTTACCTCTCAGTGTTCGGTTGGCCGCTGCCGCGACTGATCGTCTCTCCTGATGATGAATCGCGTACCGATTCGAAACATATCGAGCGTTATTCGACTTCTACGACGTGAGTAAACCCGTTTAAGTATTTTTTATATGTGTGAGACTCACGATAGTTTCCAATGTAAAATAAATAATATATTTAATTACCTTCCTTATTGCATCTCCGTAATCGGGTACAATGTATTCTATAGTCGTATAGGCTTCTAAAATATCCCTTACATATTTTTTTAAATATCTTGAATGAACATACATTGCATTTTTATAATTTTATAATAGTATTAGTAAAAGTTAACATAAAATGGCAATGGTAACGTTTCAAAAACCGTTTAACTGATGACTCGCTCAAATCCGTAATTTACATGTTTCAATATTTTATAAAACTCGCCGAGCAACACGTGTAGCGGAAAAAGCGCAAAACTCATTCATCTAATACAAAATAAAGAAATGGATTGGGCCGTCCATACAACTGTTTTTGTGTGTTTCATCAAAATTGAAACATATTTCGGTTTCTGGTAAAAGCTAAGTACATTCGGGCATTTTCTGTGTTTTTTCTTTGGTAAGAGATTGCGCTAAGTGATCACATTTCGATATTAAACCATTTGCTGGAGGCCGGTGCCGACTACGTATTTCATTTTACTGAGTACGTAGGTATCGCGTAGTTTTGGAGACTGGCTTTTTGTTAGCGTTATTTGCCAATATTTTCTAGTGTCAATTTTCTTGTCAAGGTTTGTGCGTTTCTGTTATAAAAGAAGATATTACAATAAGAACCCAGAGTTACTTTGTTTGTATTGATAGATTTAGGTATTATTCACAGGTAATAACCAATGAATGACAATCGCTAGGGTTCACAAAGTTCATAGTTTTGTCAACATAAAACTAATATTGGCATTGTCATGCAACGAGTTGACGCTTCCATCCTTAAGGGCTTACCCTACCCAATAGTAGCATCTTATGGGATACAAATATAAGTTAGGTTTAATTTGATTATAAGGTTCCTAAGCTTTCGTTTTATATATTTTTTTGTTTTTTTTTTTTTCTTTAAGTATATAAATTTTATTTTCTATTTTTCATGCTATAAAATTTATATTGTTTGTATGTACGAGTTTCTTGTAATTTTGCTATATTTGCTTTTCTTTATAGCTTTTTGTAACTAGGTAAGTAATTAAAGTAAGAATAATAGTAGAATGGATATTCAAATTTTGATTTGTTGACTACCTATATGTATAATAAAAATTGGGCAAGTGCGAGCCCGACTCGCGCATGAAGGGTTCCGTACCTATACATATATATATAATCTATAACAAGTTTGTTGTATGGGAGCCCCCCTTAAATATTTATTTTATTTTATTTTTAGTATTTGTTGTTATAGCGGCAATAGAAATACATCATCTGTGAAAATTTCAACTGTCTAGCTATCACCGTTGTTGAGATACAGCCTGGTGACAGACGGACGGACGGACGGACGGACGGACGGACGGACGGACGGACGGACAGCGAAGTCTCAGTAATAGGGTCCCGTTTTTACCCTTTGGGTACGGAACCCTAAAAATCGCTGAAAACTGAGAATGACTGTAAAAAATTAAAAATTAGTTGTTTTCTTATTGTTTAGGTATATATCCTCTTTATTTTTATATTCAATCGTGAGAGCCTAAACTGACTCGAATTATACGATAATCCACTCCATGCTGTCTTTAACACAACCTTAATGTATGATTAATGAATAAAACCAAAATAGTTGAGAACTAGTGTAAACAGTTGAGAAATTTTGAAACATGAACTTTAGCTGTATTTATTTTATGATGCATTTAATTTTGCTCTGTGCAAGTTAAACGAATAACCGGCGCGTAGTACCAGCATTCAGAATGGAAACTTGCGAGATGCTTTCCTAAAGTTGTCCGTATGATACAACTCAGTTTCATTACTCATTAAGTTCATTAGCAACGTTTGACGTCAGTATATTTGACGCTCTGCCCTTGCTTTCATCTATAAATCTTTGAATCTTCCAATATTTTCTATTCGCATTATTCTCTTTGTATCCAGACCGTCTGTGTAAGCGAAAACATCTTGGAAATGCTTTGAACGTTCATGTTTTTTGTTTGAGGTAAATAATTTAAGCACTTGTGAAAACTTCGTACTCTTGATTAACGGGTCTCAATTAGGTGCTTTAAGTTAAACATCTTCAACGGCGCTTTGTGTAATTGTTGACGAATGTTTATCGGATACGTACTTCCCAAAAGTGTACATAAAATGGATAATTTTGAACTTTCGCAAACTCTCAATTCAGTTTAAATCCCTTTGAAACTTTTTGTTTAACTCAAATTATGTCAACAATGAAGGATAGTATTTTAATTTTCCAAAGAGCATATTATAAAAAGGAGACGAAACAGGAGTCCCGTAAAATGTATCTTGGGAAATCTTAGACACGTAATACAATGCCTGGGCTTAAATAGACTTAAAATTCAAGATTTTAAATATTACAATGTACTTTGTCGAACTGCAGTGCTGGCTCTGTAAATTCCATTTAGCTAAATAGCTTTCGAGAGAGATAAGAATCTAGCCATACAATGCTTCCCTGCTTCGAGTGGCAAACTAAGAAAATTGAAAAGAGAGTGGCCAAGTAAAACTGCAACGGCAATGGTCCGATTTCAGGGAACCTGAGATTTCGAATTACTAACGTTGTAAAATTTGAGTGGGCAGCATTTTGAGTAGCTTGAAGGTCTTCCAACTTTTTGTGTGAGACAGTCCCCTCGGTCTCGCAATCTTGCTTTTAATAAGTATATAACGTTCCCGAGATGTACCTGTGAGAAGGGGATTTACATAATCATTACCATATCTGGCGCACTGGCACGCGTATTATGCCCGGGAGGTTAATAATGCTATTTTCTCGCCACGTTTTCACGTTGCTATTTCACGTTATCGACCCTCTTTATCTGCGTCGTCATTGTTACTAGCCACTCGCGGGACGAAGCCTGCTTGCCACTCCAATATTCCATAGCGGTTTCATGGCGATTTACTTAATCCACTTGAATCTAACGCCTTTGGTTCATACAGTGGTGAAAATTATTAATATTACTCTTAAGTGCCGAGGGCCGTCGAGTCGTTGTGAAGCGATTTAAATGCAACAAAATAGTATTCACCTTACAGAGGGGTGCGGAATCTGTTGAATAGAATAATGTAAGTGTTTACCGTGTTCGTAAGCACGACACGGACGTGTGAGGCGGTGCGTGCCTCCTCACATATGCGCGGAAGTCAGCTCCACTCGTTTCGAGTCTCGGTGCGTCTCTCAAAAATAGATACCTAAGTAAGCGCTCATCCGGATCAGTATTTCAAATTACTTTTTGTATGCTGGAATGAATAGAGGAATTGAACCGGTAAAATTGGTCCCATTGTCAGTAACGAGTGTGTCACTTTCAGTCGAAATGCGAAGTCGAATTTTAATGCGTAATGCTCTTACAATGCTCTGAATCTTGTTCATGTTTTCCGCTAGAACAATTTTGCTGATGTTCCGATGTTTAATAACGATATGTATGTTAGTAAAAGAATATTAATTTGTACTTATCTCGCGCCCTACCTTCTACTCACCTTGTTTTCATACGTCAGCAATCGTTAATCATACAAATATGATTTAGTGCGTCGAAGTAAAAGCAACCGAGTCAACTCGCACAATAGCCGATAAATCTAAGGAGAGGAATTATTTCTGTTTCTATGTGTATGCGATATCGCTGTCGCTAGAGATAGCTAGTTCGCAAACTGCTGATTGCGCGACTTGCGACGCGATATACTTAATAACAAAACTATTACACAAACTTTATTATATTTTGACAAAGTAATAGGAAAATAATAAGGACGTCTTGAAATCAGGATTTCTTTTTGCCGCGAGGGCAAGATTGGTATCTCGTTGGATAAAAACAAAATCTCGTAGAATTTTCACTTGGGCGGTTAAAAGCGCACTTTGTCACAGAAATAGGGAGTTTTTCAGTAGCACAGTTACCTTTATAAGGATTTAACGTCGCAGGAAACGGCCGTCTGAGTATACGAGCGCAGGGGCGCCCTCTCGCGGCTGATAACAGAATTATCCGAATGACGCCATCTGTCTCTTAAATGTGCACCTTAGTTTTGGACGCTATGGCGACGGGGCAACCATTACGAAGGCAAGGTTTAACAAAAACAAATACTTGCGCGTACTTGAAGCATATTTAAGTAAGCGTTGTGCTAATGGAAATATCCATTGTATTTGTTTTAGAATTCAATAACTAATACACAATGTTAACTTTTGAATTTTATTTTCATTTGTTAAGTTTATAGATAAGTAGTGAGTTTTTATTGTAGAAAAAAAATGTATAAATATAGGATTGAAAATTCTGTCTTAACGCTTTTTAGTTTCAAGTATCTAATATCTTTGCCTTAGTTTCTACAGTGTAGAAACTAAGGCAAAGTTATTAGATACTTAATAACGATATGTCAACTTGCTATAGACCTTCAGTTTAAATAAAACCATGAAATTAAGAAGGATAGAGAAGGATATAGTCATATTATATATTTCAATTGTATACATTTATTTATTTATCTCAGTACAAAGATATTCTGAGGATTTAGGGCAAACAGCAGCAAAAGGCCATGTCTTCATAACGGCGTATATTCGGAACTAAAAACTACCCACATACAAAATATACATACATGACACCTCCCCACTTAATGTCTATCCCTCACTCGTAACCTAAACTATTATGAAATAGAAACACAGTGTAGAAACTAAGGCAAAGTTATTAGATACTTAATAACGATATGTCAACTTGCTATAGACCTTCAGTTTAAATAAAACCATGAAATTAAGAAGGATAGAGAAGGATATAGTCATATTATATATTTCAATTGTATACATTTATTTATTTATCTCAGTACAAAGATATTCTGAGGATTTAGGGCAAACAGCAGCAAAAGGCCATGTCTTCATAACGGCGTATATTCGGAACTAAAAACTACCCACATACAAAATATACATACATGACACCTCCCCACTTAATGTCTATCCCTCACTCGTAACCTAAACTATTATGAAATAGAAACATGCACATATAGGTAGGAACAGGTAGGGTAAACTTACCAGTAACTGGCCACTTAAGCCCTTTGGCCAGTTCATGGTCATTTTTTTTATCGAAATATCATGAAATATAGTTTCATTTTTACACCTACAGATAGAGAATATGCTGCTTTTTTATTATGTTTAGCCTTTTAGTAGAATCAAACATGTTTTCATATTTTTAATTTATTAAAAATAAAAACAGTCACTTTTTACCAATAATTGGCCGCAAAATTTAGAAATTGGCAAGTACAGGTCTAGTAACTGGCCACATGAACAAAACAACTGTTATTTAGCAATTAAATCTATATTAATGCAGATAGATAACCGCAGGGCAAAAATAGGAACATATGTAACGTCATTCGATACACTTAAACATAATGATGATGAGATTACATTAATTGCAACATAGGTTAATAGTTTGTTCACTTATTACCATAACCAGAAAATATTAATTTAGACCCTTGGTTTTAAGCTTCTTTCAATCATATTCTAGATGAAAATGACACTGCTTTTGCATCTGATGAATCTGGGCTACTCTCTCGTTATCAAATATGACATGAAAACGGAGTCTTCGTCTTCATCGGGGATGTGGACTCTATGGCTTGGTGGAATGCAAGGGAATTCTATAATTTTCCTTATTATAGGACTTAAATCACAAGCACAATCGAATCACAGCATGTGGTTTATCTGCTGGTAGAAAACTTCATAATCTTTTAGACACGTCATTAAAATTTGTATCCAGTTTTTCTTCTATATTGACTAACTTCTCTTTAGTACCTTTCCTTCTCCCATTAATATGTTTACTTACTTTTCTTTTTAACTTTTTTATTTTTGTAGTTATTTTTTGCTTCCCGGAATTTCTTTCTTTTCTGTTTTCATAAATCTTCTTCTTGCTTTTTAAGCTGTTTAGCTTTTATCATTTCGGCATAACTATCAGACGTTAGGACAAATAGGGCTTTGTCAGACTGTCACTTCAGTAGGTTTTGGTAACCTTATCTTGTTTTGAGTTGATCGGATAATGAAACCTTTATGATAAACCTTTTATGAGACGAAATACGGCAACATCTGCAGGTTGGAATATTCGTGTCGAGTTCGAGTATAGCGCGATTAGATATATAGGTACGCTTAGGTTTCGGCATAGGTTAAACACTTCGAGGTTCAGATGTGTTTAATGTCAATCTACAAGCAAGAATAACAGCTATCAATAGAAAATTATTTGCCTAAAGTGGCGGGTAAATACTGTTAGAGACGTAGTCACCAAAAACACCTGCAATCTCCTGAATCGCTACATTCCGTTTTACCATCCAGAGGGAACACTCAGTCACACTGATCGGTACTCTTTTGTAAGGGTAGATGATAAGAAGATTGCAAACAAGACCAGTAGCAGAGAAAAGAGAATAAGACTGTAATGTTTTCCTTTGCAGACCTGCAATCAGTACAGGATCTGGCCTGGACTGACATTTTGCGTTAGGATTTTGAACTTGAAATTGAAGGCTACTTCGCGATCCACCAAATTGTTTAGACACTTTTCAAATAAACCTTTCCATATTTCGGTTTAACCTCAGTGCATTACCAAGGGTTTATTTAATGTGCTGTCTCTTTTTGGGCATTTTGTTGTTCATAAAAGAAGTATCTGTTAAATAAAATCAAATTATCAGTAACTGACCACACAATTGGCCACTATGCCAGTTTCTGAACAAAAGCATCTAAAGTGATGAATATTTTAATTCGCTTTAATCACAATCAATAACTGGCCACCCCCCTCAATCTCAGTAAATTACAGTTTTTACCTAAATACAATATTTAATAAGTCTTACTTGCCCTTTCTACTGTTGGAATAACACCAATGTTATAGGTAGACTACATCACTTTACTCGAAATCTATTTTTTTCATCGAAGAGTTCTGTTAACGTTTTCTTAACAGTTAACCCGTCAAGTCGAGACACGCACGCCGAGTGTCAAAATTTACCGACCATTTTTGGCGCTAGTGTCAGTACTGGATAAAAAATGTACTAAAATTAAAGACAACAAGCCTAGCAATGACAATAGATTATTATAGATGGCGGGCTATGCGTCAAATGCTTATTCATGCCGTATGAAGTATTAAGTGGCCAGTTACTGCAAGTGGCCAGTTATACCTCGGTTTACTAGATAATAATATCTGGGTGATGTTTTCGTAACTACTCCTACTCGTATACTTAACACGTAACAGGTGATAAACACTAAGACAACAATCAAAGCAATATTTATGTTTACATTTAAGAGGCCTTATTTTAATCTATCTCTAGAGGTAATTTATGTGCTTTAGTTCTATGGGGAAGTGGCCTTAACAACTTGGGCGAGGGAACTTTAGGTGGCGGTGTCGGATGCGATGAAGCAGCCGGGACGGGCTCGGCTATGACCTGTGCAGCTGTGCTTGTGCTCGGCCGCTGCCCGACTACTTCCGCCGCCTGCGTATCGCGAGGACTCTCATCCGGCACTACCACTGGACTCACGTCCTCTCCCCCGGTAACCGTCTCGACTATATCCCCGTTCGGTTCCGGCCAAGCAACATTAGAATATCTCGACCGACGCCTAATCTGATCAATGTGTCTGTGAGTTAATCGACCATGACCGTTATCCACTACATACCTATTCGAACCTACAGTATCTACTACCGTGCCTTTCGACCACTTCTCTTGCCCGGTGTAATTACGCGACCAGACGGGTTCGCCCTGCACCACGGTGCGCGTCACGCCGCCAGCGGCTTGCGCTTGACGCTCCTGTACTTCATGGACCCGGTTTTCTACGACGCCTTCGCCACGCAACAAGTCTAGGCGTGTCCGCAACGTATGTTTCATCAACAGCATCGCCGGACTCTCGCCTGTCGTGCTATGTGCACTGTTCCTATAAGCCATCAAATAGGTTTGTAAGGCCGCGTCTACATCTATGTTGTCACGGTACGCTTTCTTCATAGCCCGTTTACAAAGTTTGACGGCACATTCTGCCGCGCCATTCGATGATTGATGATAAATGGGGGAAAAAAACTGACGTATTCCGTTAAGTTTCAAAAAATCTCTAAATTAAGCACTTGTAAACGGCGGACCTTGATCAGAAACAACCTCCACCGGTATACCGAAACGCGCAAAAGTCTCCCTAAGAACCTTAATTATCCCCGTTGCATTCGTTCGCGGCATCTCAAATATCTCTATCCATTTCGAGCCGGCATCTATCAACACAAAAAAAGTTTTATTTTTAAACGGGCCCAAAATGTCAAAATGTAGCCTACTCCACGCACGCGCCGGATAAGGCCAAGGCGATGGAATCGCGCGCGGCGGCGCCGGCGCCTCTGCGGCGCACGTCTCGCAGCGTCGGCACTGTTCTTCTACATCGGCATCGATACCGGGCCACCACACATAACTACGAGCCAGCGCCTTCGTCTTGACAATGCCCATGTGGCTAGCATGCAACTGCCTCAATATTATTTCTTGTAACTCGGATGGTATTATCATTCTATAGCCCCACATCAAACAACCACGATCTATATATATTTTATTTCACCTGTCATAAAAAGGTTTAATTTCCTCATCCGGGCACCGTGCAGGCCATCCTGATTGCACATACGACACGATCCGACTTAAAGGAACATCTTTTTGTGAGGCGCGTTTTACGTCCTCATTTGTGACCGGTAAAAAATCTTCTATAAAATTGGCATACGTTACCTCGGCATCTACAGGACGCTCTCGCTCTTTGCTCGCCTGAGGTAGACGTGACAAGGCATCCGCACAATTTTTAGCTGAAGCGACATATTCAATTTCATTATCGTACCCGGATAAAAGGACGGCCCAACGCTGTATCCTAGAGGCCGCCATGACTGGTATACCTACTTTACTGCCAAAGATATAGGTGAGGGGTTTATGATCGGTTCTTAATATGAATTTTCTCCCATATAAATACTGGTGGAATTTTCTTATACCGAAAATTATGGCCAATGCCTCCCTATCGATCTGTGCATACGCTCGTTCTGCTGTGGTTAACACGCGCGACGCATACGCGATGGGCCGTTCGCCCTCAGCTGCTAAATGAGAGATTACAGCTGCGACACCCACGCCGCTAGCGTCCGTCGTCAGTACTAACGGTAGAGACACCGAATAATGTATCAACACCTCGCTAGAGCATAACGCTTTTTTTACACTGTCAAATGCTCTCTGACACTCTTTACCCCATTCGAATTTAACCCCAGCCCTTAGTAAATTATATAAAGGCGCTAATATTGTACTAACATTCCGAATGAATTTTGAGTAATACATAACTAGCCCTATAAACGCCTTTAGCTCAGATACACTTGTAGGTGCCGGGGTGTTCGTGATTGCTTTCACTTTGTTAGGGCATGTATGCACCCCGTCCTTACTAATGCTATAACCCAAGTAATCAATGGACTTTTGAAAAAATGCACACTTTTCTTTTTTTACTCGTAACCCAAAAGTTTGTTATCTTTCAAAAACTTTATATAGATTGTTAATATGACATTTTGTGTTTGCGTAATTATGACGTCATCTAAGAAAACACCCACATGCGGTAGATCTGCAAACAGCTGTTCCAACCGTCGCTGAAAAACTCCAGGGCTAGACGACAATCCATAGACAAGTCTGTTGTACATGAAGAGCCCCTTGTGTGTATTGATTACCGTATACTTCTTTGATTCATCTAGCTCAAACTGGGCATATGCCTGCGATAAATCAATTTTGCTAAATCGTTCCCCTCCGTCTAAGCGAGCTAACAAATCTTCAACCCTGGGTAGTGGATAACGGTCAACTTCTAGAACCTTATTTAGGGTCAACTTATAATCTGCGCATATTCTAATGTTACCATCTTTCTTCACGACGGGAACGATGGGTGTGGCCCAGTCGGAGCGGTCGACGGGGGTGAGCACGCCGTCGCACACCAGCTGCTCCAACGCGCGCTCCACCAGCTCACGCAACGCGTACGCCAATGGTCGCGCGCGCAGGAACACCGGCCTCGCCTCCGGCCGTAGGTGGATGCTCACTCGACCTCCAGTGAAGCAGCCCAGACCCTCTTCAAACACCTTAGAGAATCTGGAACTGAAATCTTTCAAATTAAAATCTTCATTCTCATACAAACTATTGACATTTTCAAGATCATAGCTCGGCAACTGAATGTTCAATGAACCAATCCATTGTCTCCCTACAAGCAGCGTTTTACCGCTTTCAATCACATACAGATCTAAATATTCCTCCCTATCCTTGTATTTAACTAGCGGTTTAATAACACCTATCGGCTTAACCACCTCCCCTGTATAAAACCGCAATAACAAATTACTTTTCCTTATCTCTAAATCTGCAAACTCACGTTTATACAAATCTGCACTTATACAAGATACGGCGCTGCCCGTATCACATTCCATACTTATACATTTATTGTGCACATTAAGGGATACCATAATAGGCTTACACTGTGAAAGAGATAATTGATTCATGCTAACTATAATTACCTCGTCACTATCCTCACTGTACGTATCCGTTTCTGCTAACACTTCCATACGATGATGTGTGGTTAAGTTAGGGCATACACGCCGCAGGTGACCCACTTGATTGCACACTCGACATACGTATCTCGCAAACTTGCACTGAGCTGGCGGTTCTGCGTGCCAACCGCCACACACAGTACATTGTCGTTGCGAACGCCCCTGCTGAGCCGCTGGCACTTGCTGCTTGACGGCAGCGCCCGCCCGTTGGCCGCCTGCTCGCTGTCCGCGATATAGCCCTTGCCCACGCGCCATCCACTGCCCGCCGCTCCCCTGCATACGCTCGGAAGACGTACCGGCAGTGTTACGCTGCCATGTACCCATCATCGCCTGACAGTCCACCTGTTTATTCTCACTGGCTGTTCTATATCGTCCTTCTACCACCGCCGCGTCCTTCTCGGCAGCTGCCATACTGACCGCTAAGCTATACGCCCTTGAAAAATCCAAATTTTCTTCTGCACACAGCCGCTGCCGTATTGCCTCACTGTTTATGCCACATACCAGCTGATCCCTAAGACTTTCTTCTAGCCAGGTTCCGAACTCACAAGTCTTAGACATCCTCTTTAATACTGCCACGTACTCCGATATACTCTCATTGTTTGCTTGTTTTCTATGACGAAATTTGTAACGTTCAGCTAGTGCACTTGGTTTTGGCTGTAAATGTTTTTCCATAATGGCCGTCAACGTTACAAAACTTTTCACACTCGGTTTTATCGGAGTACACAAGTTCACTAAGAGTTCATAACTTTCGGAACCCATCACCGTTATCAAGGTCGGCACTTTTAAATCATCAGCTATTTTGTTAGCCAGAAAGTATTGTTCTAGCCGCTCCACGTATAACCTCCAATCGTCAGAGTGCACCTTAAACTCGCCAATCTTGCCGACCGACATCTTATTGTATACAATATCGTTATCTTACACGGAGAATAACAAAACACGCACAGATTCTAATTATAATCGTCGCCACAAAGCAAAAGGCCATGTCTTCATAACGGCGTATATTCGGAACTAAAAACTACCCACATACAAAATATACATACATGACATAACTATACCACCTTAAATCGTTCACCTAAATCCTTAATATTCCATTTTTTGCTTAGCCTTCAGAAATGTCCCACTGGACAAAGGCCTCTTCCCATGATTTCCACGACTACCGATTCGACGTTTCTTCTGGCCAGTTGTTAATGTACGCGTCTAAGTCGTCCCATCGCCATCGCTATCTCCGCCTAGGTCTACCCCATGTGCTACCCCTCTTCAAGCCCCCACTTAGGACCACTTATATCACCTACATAATTAAATTTGCAAACCCCGTACAAAACTATCATAAAATTACACATAGGCAACGTGGTTATGTATGTAAACCCTCCCGTGTTGCAGTTTAAACCGCATAATGCATTAACTGATTACTACGGCGATCCGTCTTAATGCGTCCGACATGCTCCACCCATCGCCAAGCCACAGTACACAGATTATAAAACTGTAATCTAAAATTCAATCCAACTCGACAGGTCAACCAGGTATTACCCATTTGTACCCATTCAATGTGAACGCATCGCTACTTGCTTACTTCTGTGATGCGGACACATTCTCGTTGATGGGTTGTTACTCCCACTCTGTTCATCATCATCATCATCATCAGCCAAAAGACGTCCACTGCTGGACATATTAGGCCTCCCCCAGAGAACGCCACCATGACCGGTCCTGCGCATCCCGCATCCAGCGGACTCCAGCGACCTTCACCAGGTCATCAGTCGTCCGGTGCGTGGTCACAACTCAAGAACTCGATGGCCCCAGCGGCCGTCGGTTTTACGAGCGATGTGCCCTGCCCATTGCCACTTAAGTTTTGCTATCCTTCGGGCTATGTCGGTTACTCTGGTTCTTCTGCGGATCTCTTCATTTCTGATTCGATCTCGCAAAGAAACTCCGAGCATAGCCCTCTCCATTGCTCTCTGAGTGACTTTGAGCCTTCTTATAAGGCTCATCGTGAGCGACCACGTTTCAGTTCCGTATGTCATCACTGGCAACACACATTGTTCAAAGACTTTTGTCTTGAGACACTGCGGGATATTGGACGAAAAGATAGTACGTAGCCTCCCAAACGCTGCCCAGCCAAGTCGGATTCGCACTCCCACTCTGTTACTGAGATGATAATAAATAAAAGCAACGCATAGTCTTAAAACCACCTAAGATGGGGCATGAAGTTAGAAATATTTTGCTTTGTTTAGCAATAAAATATAAAATACAATCATAAGAAGATGAAATGGGAGATTAATGTATGGGAGTGTAAGATCTCCGAACACACAAAATTACGTGGTAGAATCATACCCTTCCCATAACATATAAAAAATAATAAATATAGGTTAGCGTGATTAAGGGCAACGGCAGAAGAGATAAATTAATAATAAATTTGGATATATGTTATATTGTTCTTTTTATATCCAGCCATATCTTATTTAAGCTTACTCGTACTTATTCTGTGCTTACTGTTGCGATAATCTACTGTGACCCAGAACTGCTGTTCGCTTGCAGTTGATACCTAAGTCGATTGGTACACAAAGTGTTAACACTTGCCTTGATATTGGAAAAACGTCAGCAAAGACCTAGTTTAGTACGTGTTAGTTTCAGCTCCGCGTGGGGCACATTTATTTGTACTAAAAGATGTTTGAATGCTTAATAAAATAAGGACTTCTTTTCATAACACTTAAAATATATATGACTACTTTAAGCGGGTTCTCTTTACTATTTGGTTATCCAGAAAATGCACGGTTTTACGTTGGATTTTGTAGATAGTTCCTATATGCGTGATATAAGATTAACTATTAACTTAAACTGAATGTATTGTAATTGTACAAAAAGTACATTATTTTTAGGGTAGGTTATTATGCAGAAAAAAAACTTGAGAGCTGCTATATTCAAAATATTTACCCGCTATTGTACAGTCAGTCCAAAACAGGCCTACCATGAAAACTTGCACAGTAACATGAACCTCAACTACCGCTGTCAAGATTCGCATCCACATTAAGACCGCTACTTAAGGTAAAAATCAAGTCGGGGCAACACCCGTGTTGCGCGTTGTAATAAAATTTTCTACGCATTACTGTTAATCTCTCTCTTCTTTCTTCCGAGGCAGATTTTGAAGAAACTGCGCTCGCGCATATCAGAAAATAACGATTCAGAGCTGATCGAATGGCGACTCCAATAAAACATATTGAATAAATACAACTGAAGATGTATTTATGTTATTATTAAAATTATTTTGAAAATTCTCGTTAAATTCCTATCATTCTTAGACGAAAGTGACCCATAGTTATAAACACATATTTAAAAACATATATTTTTCCTCTTATTTAGAATCGATGTAAAGTACAGTCGAGTTCATTTACATCTACACACTTACGAGAACAAAAATATCTGAACACGACTTTATGCTCCTGACAATAGGGTCGTGTGCAGATATTTTTGTTCTCGTAAGTGTGTAGATGTGAAGGAACTCGACTGTACCGTTTTAAATTCCGAAGTGAACAAAGTTTGGTGTACGGTTTTTACAAAACATTAATGACAGACGTCTAATGAGGATATACTTTACTTTTACCCCCTGATTTTTCTCTTAATTTGAGCATAGGTGCATAATGAAAGAAAGGTGTATATAATAGTGCACTATGTAATTATAATAGTGCACTTTCAACTCCAAGTAGCGGATTTTAACAAGCTGTGCTGGAACTTTCGGCACAAGTGTTGTTTTACATTATTACCAACCCAGATTTTCGACTTAATAGGTCAATTAGTGACACAATAATGACAAAAAAAAACAGAGGAAATAAAATAATGTGCATGTAGTAGGTTTCTTTGTTTGACAAGAATTATGATGTCGGTACTTAATTAAAAAAATATATAATTTCATAAAGCTGCTTTGTATGATATTCAAAATAAGTATTTTGAAAACCATCATAAATGGAGCGCCAATGTTTAGATAAAAAATTAAATAAAAATAAACTATGCGAGTTAAGTCACGGTCTATACGCTACATAGAAAATTAGAAATAAACTTTAATATAAATCGTATTTACAGCTTACCTTGATAAAAAGAAATATTGTGTTATTTTTAGAAAATGTTAACAAGAATATAATAAAAAAAACTTCTTCAAAACAAAGAACGCTCCCATAGAAACTGGATGCAGTACGAGTATGTCAGGTAAACGAACCAACACATATTTGCAGCTCCATTGTTTACCCCTTAAAACGATATATGTAAGCCAGTAAATATCGTGTCCTGTTTAAAGAAAAATATGTAAAACACGTGCCGAGGCGGTCTTTGTTGTTCACAGACGTATTTGGGACGATGATTTCGTTTCGCTCCAATGAACACATTTTTCCGTTTTGGTGAAAAATCAAGAATGTAGGTAAGAGCATTAAAACCTCGCGCCTTTTTGTGTATACTTTTATGGCATGTGAAGAGGATATTTACGATAGAAATATTCGTTGATGTTTGTTGATAAAATGTTTTTCTCATCTTTTACTCTAATGAGAATAAGCAGAGGAGGCGATAAATTGAAATTTATTTTCGCCGTGGAACGCGTACACATACATAAATATTTATTACTTATTAAAGTCGGTAGCAATTCATTAAAGAGGTTTTACGAGTTATTCAAATGAGATTTATTATTCCGGAACGCACACCGTCTTATTATGTTGTACCTCACAAATTAATATAATGTTAATCGCTTTCGGATAATTAGAGAAGGCTAATTCAATTGCAGATCGGTAGCGATCTGATCGAGTAACATCGATAAACTCCCAGAGCGCACTACAGAAGTTCACGAGAAGTTTTCTTTTACTTAATAAAATGTCTGGTGTTTGTCGAACTTTTCCAGCGCACAAATTATAAGTAGGGAACACAAATATTAGTTGACGTAGGGCCGGGGGCGCGGGGCGCGAGGCGACGGCGGCGGGGCGAGGGGTAATCAGCCGGGACAGTAATTCGGGAGCCTTAAGGGTGTGATCGGTTGGCGCAGACAAGGGTACAACTAGCATCCTTGGAGAGAAGAAATACTTTAGTTCAACATTTCCGATGTGGTTTTGTTTTGTAGCTCTTCGAGATTAGGCAATTTCTCAATAAACATGCGACCGGCCGGGGCAGCTGCTATTGCTTAGTTTGCGAGACGTCTCCGGAGAAATTAATGTAATGTGGAATATAAGTTGGGCAATCGTAATAAGATTGGGTTCTATGTTTCTGTCTGCTTCATCCAGTAGTTTATTTAGGAGCGTGATGTAACGCAGCCCGGAGTTCGCTCCGGCTTTAACGACAGCGCCTCGTATTATAGACGCTCTAGGTTTTAAACTTTATCTGTCTTATTCATAAAGTTGGCTCTTAAGTTGACAAAGCGTTATAAACTTAGTAGCGTCTCTGTTTCATTTTATTTAAAGATTTATTTTACATTAAACTACAAGTTACGATTCCATGGGCATTTTAAAGAAAATCTTTCTACAACCCAATTAAGCTTGCTTTGAATCTTTTGAACGCACAAAATAGAGGAATAACGGCTGCCTACGCAACACTTGTAGGTTCTGAGTACACAGCCAACCACTGGAGGGTCCTTGAGGCTCTCTAGTCGGCAGACTTCGGATATCCTTGCACCTTAATTACACCCGGCCTTCGTATAAGTACGACACGTATAGTCTGCCAAAGATAGGGAAAAATCCGACGTCAAAAATGAAGACCCTCTATATCCGAGCCCTCATTCAGCTCGTCACGCTTTTGTTTTTAATTTTTTGCTTCACGCACATTGACGGCATTTGAGAAACATAACATCGCTTTATAGTGCTATAGATCAACAGAAACATTACGAGATTGGTTTTGATAGACATTATTGACTTTTTGTAAGTGGTCCTGTGGGTATAGTAGCAATTTCTCCACGTAATCAAGCGATCATTAAACAAAATGTATATAAAAAGGACAAGGTGAAAAGTCATATACGTACTTTCAATGCAAATAGTTACAGATTCGATTTGCAGTTGCAGTTTGTAAGATGCATCAGATCGTGTTAGTGTGTAGGTAATAAAGCGAGCAAGTCCTGTGAGTGCGGGAATATTCAGCCGCGTCGATGCGCGCTCGGGCTCGGCAAAGCCTGTCTTATCTCCTAACTTTCACATTATCTTCCGAACTCTTCCATAAATTTGAGCACCCGACTCTTACTCTTATCAAGTGAAACTACTAAGTACGTATTTATTTGTTTCTATTTTCCGGTTGATTGGATCTAGCCTCGGCCGACGCGGCCTCAGCATACCTTCCAAACTTGCTCACCCCTGATTCAGAATCAGTTAATGTAAAAGTTTATTTTTATAAGTAAGATTACACGGGAGTTTGGATAGAAGTTTTTCGAAGCAGCTTTCTTTCGAAAATCTCGCAAAGTATGGAAGAAGCGGTGCTCCAGACCGGGTTGCGGGATTAATACTGAATATAAAATAATTTTGGGATTTTCTGAAGATAGAGTTGTCCATGAATTGCGACTGTTGTTTCACCTTTAGTTCGTCGTACAGTGTTATGTGTGGAAGTTGTCGAACTTGTTTCTTTGTTGTGACTTGAGAGTCCCGCATTTAAAATAAAGTGTACTGGCGTAGCTTACTGGACTTCTACAAGTTCTGCACTAGGTATGTTAACTTGTATTGAAATGAAAATATGTGTGTATGAAATATTTGTCGTATTTTAAGGCTCAGAAAACTATCAAAAGTGCATCTTATTTATGTATTTTTTTAGCCGTATACACCTTTCCTTTCACTCTTTATTTTTTAATAAAAAATATATATTTCATAGGCACTAAAGCCATACATTAATGTTATATAACGTGCATGACAGCCTTAACCGCGCTGCAGGCGTGCGTTCCTATGGCGTGAGCGATAAACAAAATGTCAAGTTTATGCTATGGCCAATGAATTCATGACACATTAAGCTTTGTTAAAGTACGGAAGAAAAATGAGGAAACACGAGCCTGATATATTTTCCTACGGTATTTCATTCCTATACCCTTTAAAATCATAAAAATAAAAGGCTTATTTAGGAAGTAAACAGTCGTTAATACATTAGGCTTACATAAACAATTACCCGGCTTAATACAGTTAAACCATTGTATCGCGTTATCGTTTGTACACGTCCAATAGTCGGAATTTATGTACGCTTCCCGATGGAGCTCATAAACATTGTAAAACTTCCGGCAGATGGCGGGCGAGCACCCGATTATGTTGTACGGCGGCACAGGACCCTACAATGTACAAGTAATAACCTGACCTTTGCTAAACACAACCTACCTATGTACGCAGACAAAAGCTCAACATTCGTTTGTTAAAACCGCCGAGCGGGTACGGTACAGATACATTAAAATTCATGGACGTATCATCGTCGGAACACACTTCCTGTGTTTTTTTTTCAATACGGAAATAATTCCGCAAACAAAGTTCCAAACCTCGTAACAACGGTGATGCGAGAAATTAAATTCGTTCTCTTCCAATTTATCGCTAAAGGATTGCAGATAAAGCGGTTTGTCTGTAACAATTTTCGCTTCGAAAAAGTCTGAAAGACTTAATTATTTTTACAAGCGCCAACCGCTTCGTCATAATATGCCATTAACGGTTGAGCGACGTGGTCTATAATTCGCGTTTAAAAGCCTGCACTTGAGTCTAAGTCAGCAGTAATTTCGTCTTAGCCAGCAATACCCAGCAAAAATCTAATTTGTCAAAGAGTATTATACGATGCGGCTACCGGAATTGTTGGATGAAATGACATTCTTACTATGCTCCGTACAATATTTTAAGAGCACACTTTCCAAGAAATTTCAACCGCTCTCAAGATTTTTTCATACTTAACAATGGTATTAGAGACTTATTGTGACCGAAAGACCTTATAATCTGAGGTACCCAACCACCGAAACAATACCTTCTTAAATCGTTTAAGCATTTCTGTAAGGTAATAAAATCAGACAATTTGGATATACCTGAATAATAAAGACCCCAATTTTTCAATAAAATCGTAAAATATAGGCCAAATTAAGATAAAAGATATTTCATCCGTTTGCTAATATTATTGTTAATATGTACGGCAAAGAGTGAGTCGAAAAATGAAAATAAATAACATTTTACAATCTAATTGTTTATTGCGGTGTTAGAACCCTATTACCTGAAATGGTTTCTGAATTAACAAAGGTCGTAAAAAAATTCTTTATCCCAATATATTTAATATCGCTTTGTATAAACTTTATAGTAAGTTACATAAATACTTACCTATATATTTTACTTAATAAATATAAAATATTGTTTAGTAAATACAATAGTGCATGTCACTGATGTAAGAGGCCTGTTGGCGTCCACTACCGCCGAAGACCCCAACGTCAACATTGTCCACCACCATGGAACTGGTTTCTGTAGCGCAGAGAAACACCCAGCAAAGCTCTTTCCATTGCACGTTGCGTGACTCTAGTCGCCTTTTAAGTCCCATTGTGAACGACCATGTCTCACGTGTCCCCCGACTAGGTGGACAGATGACCACGTTAGGGTCGCAGGGAGTTGATGGATATGACAGGATCGCACCTTGTGGCAAGCTATGCGGCAGGTGTGTAATGAAGTAGGTATAGACAGCTGACCTCAAGAGTTTTGTTATTTATTTATTAATTTATTTAAATATATTAAAAATAAGTACTCGTGGCATTTTTCCAGCCACTCAACCAGTTAAACTGTTAAATACTCGAAAACCTACCGTGTTATCAGCTCCGTAAAAAACCTGAACCAATTCCTGAGATTTGCTTTCACTCGTTTGCGTATCGCATTGCGTGTCTGGCAAACGAGCTTTAAAACTTCAGCAGATTACAGATATGGGGTCTGGGTAATATATGTATTGCAGGCGATTTGTTTCTCGCTGTCAGAGGCACGCAGGCCGTCAGGCTCCTCACGCACTGCTGCACTGGCCTGCCGTAATCAGCGAGTGATGGTAGAAGTGATAGGCGATTCATCATCAAAGTCTGGCTTGAGGTAGGGTCCGAGTTTGGTTAACTTTAAATATTAATCATTAAGCTATTAAAATGTTACGTAGGATGAGAAAAAAAAGTGTTTAACACAGATGTGTCTAAAAATAAAACGTTGTGATGATTCCTCTTGTATTCTGTAGAAAGGTAAAAATTGTAATAAAAGTATAACTAAAAAAAATTTTTAACAAAAAAAAGAACCGACTTCAGTAAAACTAAAAAGCCGAAAATAACCCGTTCAAGTACAGATTACATTTGACTCACCCTTTGAAATCGATCCCAAACCACTCAGTTATTATATTTATATATTAAAGTTTACGTGAGGTTTGGCACCGACTTCAAAGGGTGAGTCAAATGTAATCTGTACTTGAACGGGTTATTTTCGGCTTTTTAGTTTTACTGAAGTCGGTTCTTTTTTTTGTTAAAAATTTTTTTTTTCGCTTTTTAGTGATTCATATAAAATACTTATGGCGGGGTGATCAGGGAGGTCTTGAAGGCATGCATCTCGTTTGAATTATCTCCTAACTCCTAACAGTTAAGGAGTTGTACCTTCCATCATCAGTTCAGCACAAGAAGATGATGACTACCATATGCAAATACTTAAATAGTTTTAGAAAATACATTAAAAATATTATGAGTGCCTATAAAATTTCAGGAATTCCTTCGATTCCTCATGGATCTCGTCATCCGATCTTCACCAAAATTTAATGGGACCAACCTTGAGATGTCTATTCATGAACCTAAAAAGAATTTTTCAAATCGACTCATAAATTACGGAGTTATGAGGTAACAAACATTAAAAAAAAAAAAAAAAAAAAAAAACATACAACCGAACTGAGAACCCCCTCCTTTTTTTGAAGTCGGTTAAAAATGAGAAGTACGTAGAGTTAATAAATACAAAGGATTGAGAGACACATAGCAAAGCAATCACAGAAAGCAACCAACGTCAAAGCAAAACAATCGTAAAGTTAATATCACATAACAACACTTGAAATTACATTTAACATTAACAATAGAACTATACCTGCGAACATCACTTAAACCGCAGCTTAAACTAAACTTAATGGGTTAAGTAGGTGGAGAAAGTTGTAAGCACTTCTCCTTTGAAATATATTTTGGGGCTTCACTGAACTGATCTAAAGAAAGATACTCCTCATGTATGTATATGACGTGCCGTGGGCCATTAAAGGTACTTGAGCTCGAAACTATTATACTTAACACTGACTTAACGAGTAAGTTTTATTGCTTTTGGGATGTTGTGCCTACGGTTAAATATGTCATTGTTGTAACGATGATATAGGTTGAATTAGATTCAGATTAAATTTGTAGTACTTCTTATGGTCTATCAATGGTGATTTTGATAAGGGATGATCACATATTTCTTCTTAGGCGTATGGTCTTGACAGAGCAGTCATGGTCACTCGTACGGTTCCACGGTAATACGTTGATCAATCTTCCTCCAATTTCCTCGCACCTGAGCTTTGTGGGCATATTTTTTAAGGAAAGAACTCGTCAGCGAATTGATCTGGGTATGGTGCACGGCCTCGTGATCTAGAGCCGTTGACTTGAGAAATCTTAAATTAAACAATGGTAGATGGGCGATGTTATCGCTGAAAAGCGATCTCTTCCAGACAACCTTTGGGTAGCGGAGAAAACAAAATTAAACAGAAAATAGTGGTGAGATAAGAATTTTAATAATTATGAGAAGTAATAAATAAATGTCATACAAATATTAAACAAATAATAACAAATATTAAGTTACACATACACAAATAAGTAAACATACACTAGGATCACTCACTTATGTATCTTGTTATTTCTCATTAGGTACATGGGGCTCTTTGAAAGGATTTCCAATTGGTTTAATTTTGCGTGATAAGATTACCACCACCACCACTAAATAAAAGTTGACACAACGTCTACATGCAGGGAATCCTATTGTATGGACTATTTATTTGAAAAATATTTATGGGATACACAAAAATCATTTCATGCCTAGTTAAAAATGACTACGGTAAAAACCTCACTTTCAGTCGCAGTTAAAACTGCACACGTGTATAAAAACCTTTACCGTCCGGAACTTACCGTGTTTATAATTTTCGACCCTTGAAGTAATGGTTGCCCGACATTACGCGCCATTACAGGTGTGAAGAGGAGTTAAATTGTAATAAAACCGTGACAGGGAATTATGTTCTTGTACGTAAGTGCGACTAAGTACATATCGCTGCGTCGTAAACTCGAATTATGCCTTTAATCACGCTAGGTTGGCATTCGAGTTTGCAAGTCGTGAATAAGGGATAACATAAGTGCAATTTATTGCTTCATTGTGATTATAATTTACTTACAGTACTTGTTGTATTTTTCAGGTAAGTTCGTTGGCAGATGAAGCTGGCTCGTTGGAGGCGGTATGTATGATAAAAATATTTTGTTTTACAAATTGGCCCTTAAAACTATATAACAACCTATATTAAATTGAATGAAATATAAAACTAAAATAGGTCGCAAGCCAGATTTATATTCGATTTCAATCCTGCATACCAGACAGTCGATGTCTTTTGTGGCCAACTGGACATCAATTTGAGCAAATTATAAAATGATGTTCTTAGTCTAATTATTCACATTCAAATAATTTTATTAATCTTGATGATACTGATATAATGAAAGTTGCTGACAATACTTTGAATTAACATAAATAACGAATTTTAACCTACATATATGTGAATTGCAGAATGTCACATGTATTTAAGTATATAAGTATGTATATCGTCGTCTAGTACCCATAACACAAGCCTTCTTGAGCTTAATTTGGAACTAGATGGATTTGTGTGAGGTTGTCCAATATTTGTTTATTTATTTATTATTATTTATTATTCCTAAAAAAATACACTAATATTATAAAGACGAAAGTTTGTGAGCGTGTTTATGTGTATAAACGGCAAGACCAATTTTGATAAATTTTGTTATGAAGGTAGCAGACACCTTGGATTAATACATAGTGTACTTTTTATCCCGAAAAATCTGGTGTTCCCGTGGAATGAGCGGCGCAAGGCGCTGCTAGTCTTTAAATAAAGAAGAGGATATTAGAAAAACTTATATAGGTAGGTATTGAATTTCACCAATCCAGTACACAACTCTACAAAATTAGCAGAATGAAAACAGCTATCGTGTTTAAACAAAGAGTACACCATTTTGGAGGTACTATAAATAAGACAAGGTTTCATTATAACAAATGCGTGCTCCGCTTGACAAAGTCTTTACTCGTAAGAATTATACCATTCATCCCTAAAATGGATTCCAAAGAAGGGAAGCAATTTCATTTGTGAAAACCTGCTCCTGCTTATAATCCGTCCGAGGTAATAACATTTCATATTCGTAATAGAATCACTCTGCGTCGCAAGGAAAGTTTATAGTCTCATTTTCATTGTGAGCGTTTAGTAGGAATAAACTTGTAGAATATTTGATGCACGAGAGAGCGGCCAATCTCCGGAGCTTCTTAACTGACTAATCAACGCGCCTGAATGACAAATTTGTTTCATTCCATTATTATATTCTGCGGCGTTCGATATGAAGCTACGTTATTTGATCCTTTTATATTTGTGGGGAATTTTTGTCAGTAAGTTACTCTGCTTTACTTTGCGTTGGTGTAATGAAGTCTAATATAATACCTTTGTTAACAAGAGTATTTTGTATCATATCTTCCCATTTTTTCTCGCTCTTTAAGTTGGTTTTTGAAACTTCTACTATCACAGGGTTTCATACTGTAAAAAAATTAACATTTTTTTATTAACGTAAGAATATATTTTTAAATTGCTTATAATTTCTGTATTACAAGGTTATCTTACCTTGTGACTAATAAGATGATCATTAATAATACACAATGAAAAATATGTTACTCTAATATCACAATGATGTAAATAATAAACATAATTTAATTACCTTTTCCATAACGTACAAAAGTCCCATTAGGAGTGCACCTAATGAATGACTAGAGTAACCTAATAAGACAGGGACATACATTACGCGCACTCAATTTGCCTCTCAGAGCGAGTGACGGAGTTCCGAGGAAATCGTTAATTAAAACCAGGGCATCACTTCTAGTGAGGTTTGCCGTCATAAAAGTTCACAAGTAGTACGTGTAAAATCAACCCAACTATACGCGCACTAAGTAAGTTACTCTCGACTTTATCCCATCCATACAGAGTGCGTATTATATCCCCTTAACAATTCTATAAACTGTATGTTTGTGAAACCAAACAGCGCTCCTTAGCAATTGTGACTTTGGATTAGTTATCCTACTCGCTGTTACGAAACGCACACACTTCACAATATTCAAGTTATCCACTAAATCAAATTATAACAAGCTAAAACATTACCGAGTCGACTTGACATTATTATCATGCTCTCTTTAAATTTAAGTAATAATAACATTTAGGCACGAATTAAAATAACTCCGAGATAAAAGCCGCTCGAAATTGGTAGTTACGTAAATTTACGTACAAATTTCGCAAAGATTTTTCACTAGACTTCTTTTTATGAAAAACGTGTCTTAAAAATAAGGGAGCCACTCACGTAAAACCCAATAAACTGTAGAGCTTTACGGCGGCAAATCCGCATTTTTATCATTTTATATTCGCATGGGCGCGAAGCAACGTTCTAATTTGTCGTGTTATCGAATTCATCGGCGAGGGGAGCGTGCGTACTGCGCGTAGTGCAGAGGTGAGCCGGCGCCGCGTACCCGCTACGACAAGATTTATGTAAGGACTTTTGTGTTTGTAGTTAAGCAGGGGCGCGGCGGGACGGGGGGCAAGGCTCATCTACATTCGCTTTTACTCGCGCCAGATATCTAACAAAGTATAGAGAGCCCTCCTTTTGTCTATCCTCTCGCATCCGGTACAGTTTTCTTCAACGAAAAGTAAGGAAAAAACGGCTCGTTTGAAAATTCTACGCGTACGTAGCGGCACGTAGAAGTTACTTTTTCTTTTTTTGCAATTTCTCGCCATAGACACATCATCTGGCGTGGATGAGTTTTTGTTGGTACGTAGGAAGTCCCTTTGTCTTGGGTATGAAAGTCGGAACTGCTAAGGAATATCCAGCGCTCCGAGTGCCGTGTATATCTATTGTTTTGAGAAAAATCTAAACTTTTGTGCTCGTCCGTGTCTGCGAGAGCAACACGTGGCAACAGCTTTAAGTAATGAAACCCGCTTGACTAATTAAAAACTCGTTCCGACATAACCTCCGCGCTCAACTAAAACAGCTTATCTTGTTACATATTTTAGCGGGGTAATTAACTTTTGTTATTTTATAGTAATCTCAGTTTAACGGAAGGTAGGGTCACACATAAAATGTTATGAATTACAGAGTCACCCGACAGCCGAATATATATGTCGGTGGAATGGAAGTTAACGTAGATTACAACTATTTGGTTAACCCTTGGCGCAGAGTAACAATGCTCCAGAGTAATTTCAATATAGCCGTCTATTTGACTAGGCTGAGAAATGCGAAGTAGAGATTTGAATTATATTTCTAGTATTTTACATGGAAATAGCATCCATTTATTTGTTTGTTTTGTCTGGATATTAATGAAAATATCTACATTAGGTTCTGTATTACTCAGTTTATAATATTGCAATTCAGCGTGAGTCATATGGAGTTTCCGCTAGCAAAACCGCATACTAATATAGCTGATTGTATGATAATATTTGTTAGTTATATTTGTTAAGTATTTATATATATCACCCTTTATAAAAACTATGTCCTTAAGCATCATTTTTTTTAATGCGTCGTAAATAACGAATATGAATAAATTAAATATAGTTTATTTTAGTTTCTACTATTATGATTTAAGATATAGAGGAGTATGTTAAACTTCAGTAATGAGATCTATTTAAAATATTATTTTAAAAATCTGTTTGAAACCTGAGGGAAAATTGGCACAAAAATATAACAGACTACAACAAAAATAAATCCTTTATTTAAAATCGGTTAATTTTTTTTATGCCATACAATATCCTAACCGTGGCAATTTAAATTTAACTGAAACTTATAGAAATCAAAAAGCATTTCTTAAATTTAGAAAAATCTGCAATGCCCCAGTTGTAAAGAATCCGAATTGAGGTCTCACGATCCAATTTCATGCCTTCCTGAGCTCATGCACCAGTGGTCCGCCTACAGGAGAAATTTCACTAACACAAAGTTATGATTAATTGGGGCAATAATATGAAGACTGCTACATTGTCCTGTGGATCTTGGAGGACAAAAGACTTAAGTCCAAGTCGGAGAAACGGCATTTGTTCCCTTAAGTAGCTGTGAGCTTGCTTTATGGCAGGCTTCGTTGTAAAAATTAATAGTGGTGCGGTATTTATTTCATTCATTGAGCTATTTTTAATATCTACTGTTTGTCTTTTTCAAGGTTTGCGTAGAAAAAGTTCTTTGTTTATCAATTGCGTATTCATTGACTTTTTTTAAGGCTAAGTACCAAAGTTATATCAAGAAATCAAGTGTCTATTGAGTTGACATGCACGAGTGTGGAACATATAGGGTAGCAATGTGAACCTTCATTCGAACCCAGTAATGATGTCAGTAGTCCGTCACCGCTCACCGAAGCCCAGGTGACGAAGATTCGAGATGAGTTGTGGACGGAGTATGAACGTAATTCTATGACGGCTTGCTCCACAGAAAGGCCATTGCTTAATAGAAATAACCAAATTATACCTCAACATTAATTATCTATTTGTAAAATTAAATCTAGGAAATCATTCTGAAATTTGGGTCCGATATAAATTTTCCGAATATCAATTGTCATGGTTGTTATTTTGGTTTTATTATCAGCTTCAATAAATTATGAAGTTTTATTGTTTTACTGTAATTATTATTACGTATTTTTAGTGTAAATTTCAATATTAATTTTGGATTTCAAGGTGGGCTTCGCTTTAAATTAATGATACACATTGTAGACTTTGAGATTGTGCTTAGAGATGCGAAAACTGTAATTTCATGTTAAATTAATTTTAATAAGTTTTTCTTCTTATATTTAATCCAGTGACACAGTTTTGTTTTACATGGAAGCACATACAGGGTAGCCCGGCCTATGGAGTGTCCAGCTCAGTCATCCAAATCAGATTATTATGCCTCTGAAAGTCAATTGCGTCCGTCGCTCATTTGGAAGCTCAGGTGACAAACTACCGAGATGAGTTATGGACGGAGTATGGACATAATCCTATGACGGTTCGCTCCGCAGAAAGGCTATCTGTTGATGGCTGTCGTCGCGTGATCGACGGGCTATAGGACCGGTGTGAACTGGGACCACATTCGAGAATGCCGTTTTGGAAATACGAAGGCGATAATGATTGACGAAAATGCTATTCATGTATATGAATATCTGTTTTGAACGAAACGTAAATGACTAATTTCACACACACACGACACGTCAAAAGTGACGGATGGCGATATGGAGAGATCTCCATCATCTCCGCGCTTTACGCCTCTTGAACAATCTCCTCGCATCAGCCCCGGAGTGTGACGTATTTGTGAGCAGATGGGCATTATTGTGTGATGAATGTTTGAAGTTCTGTGAGAGGATGGATGTCCGTCTGTCTTCAGTTTGAATTTGTAATGTATAATTGATTTCGTTAATGTATGTTTTTCAAATGTTTGTATATCATTGTTATATTATTATTATTATTATTTATAATTTCACAGTGCCTTGGTTATCTGTTATGCTGTGTAATTAAGTTTAATAAATAAATAAATAAATAAATAAATCTCTCTAACATTGGTCGAATTACCCCCCCCGGTTAGCCGGAATTTTACTATCTGTATTACGGGAGTATTTGAGTACGCGGGGGCGCAATCATAGAATTTCGGAATGCTTCCAGGAAAAACAGACTTGGTTTTAGGAACTGTTTGCCACTAATGTTGACGTAACGTGGATGTTATTTTCACATACTATCTATAATAAATTATATTTGTGAGTAATTTGTAGCTAGAAAAATCCATTCCTGACCATTTCATGTGAAGGTAAGCTTAATATAATAATTTAAAATATGAATGTTAAATCCTCATATCCCATTTTTAGGGTTCCGTAGTCAGCTAGGAACCCTTATAGTTTCGCCATTTCCGTCTGTCCGTCTGTCCGTCTGTCCGTCCGTCCGCGGCTTAGCTCCGTGATCATTAGTACTAGAAAGCTGAAATTTGGAATGAGTATGTGTATGTATCACGCCGACAAAACGGTAAAATAAAAACTAAAAAAAATGTTTTTTTCGGGTACGTCTCGTACCTACACCTAAAGTGGGGGTGAATTTTTGTTTTCGTTCCAGCCCTAGTGTGTGGGGTGTCGTTAAATAGGTCTGTTAAAAATAATAGGGATCTTGAAACATTACTTTTTGATAAAGTCAATACTTTTGTAAATATTCGCTCCGAAAATAAAAAAAATAGTGTCCCCCCCCCCTTTAACTTTTCAACCATCGGTCAAAAAAATATGGAAAAATTCATGAAAATGAGGCCTTATAAGTACTTTCAATGAAAACTATATTGAACAAAATCGCAAAATTTCATAATTTTCTTTAAAAGGACGTAAGTTGACTTTCCAATAATAAGTAATTACAGTTACTTTTGCGTGTACGACCTTTTTCCGTCTTTGACCGTCTCTTGTGAAGGATGAGCAACTACGGAACCCTACACTGAGCGTGGCCCGACATGCTCTTGGCCGGTTTTTAATCTTACAAGCCGAAATGTCCAAAAGAAGTAAATAAAATTTTCTTGTAATGAAAATAATAATATAAAAAAACATTGTCCGTCAATATTAAAAAAGTGGTTTTAATTTAAATAAAGTTATTATGTTTCCTGTTTACCATTCTGCATGGCAAAGGGTTTTTCTTATAATTTTTTCTATTTGGAGAATTGACCACACAAAACGTTATCGTCCGATACGTTTACACTGCTGAAGTTATTTCGTAAACCGAACGTATATGTGGCATTATCTTTCGATATGGTCAAACCTTGATTGAGCTATTAACGAAAACATAAGCAAACTCAAAAACATTTCAAGCTCAAATTTTGCATACAACTTAACCTCCTGACTGTCACGTACTGATCGCATTAATCTCCAGACACAGAACGACCTTGTTTGATAAAAGCACTTTCACGGTTGGTGGCGATGCACTCATATTTCCGGATTTCATTCCCCCAGCTCACTATATTACACACAGCAAATCCAAATGTCATCATAACGTAACCCTAGAGGTGCTCCCTGTAGATTGTATTAAACAAAAGGGAATTAAATAGCAGACAGCGCGGTGCGCCGAGCCGCGACCAGCGAGTATATGAACCACTTTATTTCACCTTCTATGCTGTATGCGCTCCTAGTACCTTATTTGTCACATATTTTAGTATGTTTTTTTTTTACTAAAATGTGTTTTTTTTTGCTTGAATGCCTTTAAATTTATTTGAAATTATAGATTATAAATAAAAGTATTTACAATTTTATGTCATCATAAAAATATATTTGTGGCAGGAGAAAGACTTCACTTCACTTAGTGATCCTTGAAATAAAATAAAAACACAAGTTTCTGCAGTATACGTAATTGAAGAAAAGAATGGAGAAATAATTAATATGAATGAGAAGAATTCTTGATTTTTTTCTATATTTCCAATATCTGTTGATTTCACGAAATTGAATTTTGTAACGAACTTATTGGAGTAGACAAATGAGTAGTTATAATAAACGAGATGCCAAAAACAATGCTAATGTGGTTGTGGAAGGAACGATTACCGGTATTTAGCCCTCAAAAACTAGAGAACAACTCACAGCCGAGCGCTATAACCTGCCGCTAACGTAATCTGACTATAGAGTTATGATAATAGTTTTAAAGAGTTTAAGTGTACCAAATTTTCTGTACACGGTGTCCTAAATGGCGCTACGTGCCCTCGTAGACCGGTGCTACGGCGCTACGCCGCTACGGTGTAGACGCTTCTTATTTATGCCTTGTAATAATTTAACATAGTTTTTGTTAGCGTATTTATCACTCGTGAGTTTATTTATGAACAATTTCACAGTTGCGAAGCACCTTTAAGCTTGTTTTGGGAATTTAAAGCAGTTCTGTTCTTTACCAGATGTGCAATTTACGTGTAATTAGTATTACCTAATTATTAATAACGTTATAAGTGCGTTAAATGTTCTTCCTAGAGGTATATGTACTATTTTTAAATGAGGACGCGGTTGGCGCAGCTTGTATCGCACCTGCCTACTGAGCCGTCGGTCCTGGGTTCTAATCCCGGCTGGGGCAAATATTGGTGTGATGAACTCAAATATTTGTTCTTAGATCATGGATGTTATTTAAATAATACAATATAATAATTCTTTATTGCACACAAGAAAAATGTAACAATTGAAACCTTAATTTATAAATGGTAGACAATAGGCGGTCTTATCGCTAAAGAGCGAAATAATATGTATATATTTATTTAAACTTTATTGCACGATACAAAAAAAAAGACAAATGGCGGACTTAATGCCTTAAGGCATTCTCTACCTGTCAACCACATTTATGTATTATGTATAACGTCGTCTAGTACAAATATAAAGAGCTTTGCTGAGGTTGATTTGTACTAGTGTACCTTTATAATTATTTATTTATTTTATTTATAACGTCACTTGGATTTTTAGTTGAGATAGTACCAATAAAGACCTTCGTTCGATCCACCGAATGGTGAAGCTGGTGTTAAAAAACACTGTGATAGTGATAGCTATCATTAATATGTTTCTTTACAATTTAAATTAATTGATATGACTGTTCTACTTATACGATGAAAAAACCTTATCTCATATTTTAGTCAAGCCAATAAACATCTACTTATACGTTAAATAACTCAGCTGTGACTGATAATATTGTTGCTTCAAATTATGATTAATAATAAAAGTGGCATCAACCCTACTAAATGATTCTCGACTTTCTCATATCACCAGTACATATTCTAGAAGCAATCACAATAAGAATTCGACCTTGTGTGGAACCCTAACAATAATAATACATATAAAATAGCCGACGATTCCTGCGCCAGGCATCGCAATTAATTGGGATTAGCCTGTTAGGTCGTGCGTCCCATTTCCCACTTATTTTTCACGTTACAAAAGTCCAGTGGCGAGGGCAGAGGGCGGCGCGCGCGCCGTTCTATTGAATTAAAGTTGATAAGTGTATTAGCCGTGTTGTTCCATTCTCTTGATTAATGGACGTTGCTTTTTCTCTCTCATTTACAAATGATAATGAGCACCGACCGCCAAAAGTGTGAATGTATAGTTCCACGTTTTAAAATCACTACGAATAAAACAAATGTTTATACGAAATTAAGTTTGTTTATCCCGAAACCAGATTATGTTAATTAATCAGCTGTACAGAGGGAATCGTAATCGAAAACGCCTGCTAGTGTTGATCTGCCTAATCAGTTTGTTTTGGAAGTGGCGACAATTGAGCGATTTTAAGTTAACTAGTTAATAAATGTATAAGTTGTCTAGTTATATAATATAAATATATAATGGACATAAGCATACCGTTTGAGAAACATGCTAGGATTTCATTCTGCGATTTCACACTGAAAAAGAAATGATAACAGTAGGTACCCCAAATTTTTAGCTGCTAGTTACAAAAATCGGAGGACTGACAAACTGAGGGCTAACTAGTAACCAAAATGAGTAATGTAAAAAGCACAATTTGGCTATTTTTCAACTAGTTGAGCTATTTTTTTTAGTGTGCACATAAATGGACAGGAAACCGAATTTACTGTGAATGTATTAGGTTATACCTACCTGCTAGTTTACATTGTTTAAGCGGAACTGGTGTCGCTGTAGGCTTATAACTTATAACACTCACTAAGCTCGTGTTTCAAGATCAGCAACACTCGTTGAAAATATCCTGATACTTTCCGTAACGTTAATAATAACATTTTTGTTTCTTTGACAGATTCAACGACTAATATTTGGTATACAGTGAAGTTAAATAATACTCATGATCATGAGTTAACAAGAGCATGTCGGGCCATGCTCAGTGTAGGGTTCCGTAGTTACCCATATCCTTCACAATAGATGGGCTTAAATTAGGTACGAGAAAGATTTCAATCTCTATAAAAAAGGTCGTAAACGCCAAAGTAACTGTAATTACTTCTTACCTTCTGGAAGTTGTCGATTATACGCGCCAGATTGAGCGATATCTTTTCATGGAGTATGGTAGTTAACTAATATGTGTAACGTTCGAAGTATAAGGACACCGCGCGGCACTTACGTCATTTTAAAGAAAATTATGGAATTTTGCGATAACTCAAAAACGGCTCGACCGATTTTATTTAATATAGTTTTCATTGAAAGTAATTACATAGCCTCATTTTCATGAATTTTTCCATAATTTTTTGACCCGTGGTTTAAAAGTTAGAGGGGGGGGGGACGCTATTTTTTTTCTTTTCGGAGCGTATATTTACTAAACTGCTGACTTTATCAAAAAATTATGTTAGAAGACCCCTATTATTTTTAAAAGACCTATTCAACGACACCCCACAACTTGTGTTGAAACGAAAAAAAAAATCACCCCCACTTTAGGTGTTCGAGAGGTACCCGAAAAAAAGTTTTTTTTGTAGGTTTTATTTTACCGTTTTGTTGGCGTCATACATACACATACTCATACCAAATTTCAGCTTTCTAGTACTAATGGTCACGGAGCTAAGCCGCGGACGGACGGACAGACGGACAGACGGACAGACGGACATGGCGAAACTATAAGGGTTCCTAGTTGACTACGGAACCCTAAAAACAGTATTTAAATTTAAATAACAAAGAAAGAAACTAGATAAGAGTCAATAATTTAATATCTATTGAATACTCAAGTTTGTCAACCGAACAAAGCCATCGGTGCTCCCAAGACAAACTATGTAACTTTGCATAGAGCACAAATTGCTATAAAAAGAAAGAAACAATCCCAAAAGTCGTTTCGGTACAAAAGCAAACTTTATATGAACGGTCGGAAAACCGTTACAAAAAAATATGACTTTTGAAAAATTACACGCATTCACAAATCATGCGGGCCCTCTTTTGTGAAAACTTCGGCAGCCTACAAAGGAGTTGAACTCGTTCTTAAGGCGTTAAGTTTGTACACTGCCCGTATACTCCACTTGTTTACTTTTTCCTTCTCCGTAAAGTAAATTAATATGACATCAAAATGAACATCATACAATTTAATTGATCGCCGAACGTTTTAATAATAATGTACTGTGTGCCAAAAATAATCCAGGTACGGTACGGTACAAAGTAACGATAAATCACAAGTCCATAATATACCTGGACGAGTGTAAGCCCGACAAAAACGGCAAACGTTTTACCAATCGAAATACAAAATGCCATTTCGTTCCGTCGAGAGGAAATGAAGCAATTAATTCAGCAGATGGCGTCACCGTGCGAGCATTAATCATCGACTAATCGTAACTGCAGTCTTCGATTAAAGCGCGCTCGCGGCCGACAAACCCGACATCGCCTGCGCGACACGTGTCCCCCTTCCTATCATCCACCGACACTTCGACAACTGCGAGAGCCAAACAACTTGCTCCTTTACCTTACTCGCACCACAGACAATAATTAGCCACCAGAGATGTTACCAAATTGCATTTATAACTATCAGATGTGCTTTCGCAACATTTAAATTAAGTAGACGCCGCAATACCAAACTTTGATGAAACACAGATTGGACCTCCAGTCTCACAATGCCGGAGCATTTTGCTTATCTGGAATCTTAATCCACGAATTACATCAATCAGAAACAAAAGTCCGCTAAACTCGGCTTTATTTAATAAATTAACACCGATACAATCTATTGTCACATCGACGGCCTTTGAAAGTTGTCTTTCTAATTAATTTCTCTTCGGAAATTTAATAATGGCCAAGTGAGGAGAGGAGACAATTAAAAATGGATTATACGTAAAAATTAAACAAGTGGCGTATTTTAGAGTTGGAATCGAAGTGGGAGCTGGTAGATTAAGGCCAGTTGCCTGGCAAGGATTACCGGGCGAGCGAGTGGTAATGAAATTCTCCGAGGAAATGGCGGCCAGGCCTAGTGCTGTAAGCCGTGTCCAGGCGGGGCTGATTGTATTTGATGAGAGTTTTATCTGTTTTGCACTATCGAAGCCGCCGATCGCGGTAATCCCCGACGATTTAACTTTGTTACCCAGTTAATTACAGGCTTCGCTATGGTTATTCTGTTTTGTAGAGATTAATTGAGGAAATTAGTGAATTAGATTGATGTAATCGAAAATTGCTAAAGCGAATTAACCCGAAGAAAAGGCATAGGACAAGTGGGACGCCCGAGGGACGGTGCCCTACGGAGCGTGGCTGACTTAACAGGTACGGTACAGATTGTGATCCAATTAAGACTGTCTGTGCAGCCGCTTACGTACTTAAGTGGACGGAACACTGGCCGTTTTGCGACGAGCACGGGATGCGGATACAATACTACAGGGCTGATAGCTTCAAAAGCTATATCAAGTTAGCAGTGGCGTTTCATACAACAGTAATTTGATTGGTTTAGGCAGAGTTAAGCAGAAATGTTTTTTTCTTCTTAAATAATTAGGTTCATTAATCAAAATAATTAGTCTGTGTGAAGACGATGTGGTACACCCAAGTTAATCATTTTTATTAATTATCAATTCTCAATGTAATTTTAGACAATGAAGTTTGAATCGTTACGGTAGATAATAATAATAATATAATATAATCATTGTCCCGATAGTCGTTTCGGCGAACGGTCTTATAGCGAAGAGTCTCGACAAACATCTTAAGAGACTCTCGCTAGATGGCTGGATCAAGGGTCAAATACAGAAGGCGGTACTCCTGGACACGGCGCGCATTGTCAGGAGATTCCTCTCTCTGCAGCCCTAACCACCGGTAGCCTGGGCCCTGCCCCGCTGCCGGCGGCACCCTAGGTTAGGTTTTTTATAATGTATTTATATTTTGTAATTACTTTATTTTATTTTACTTTTTATATAAATTTATTGTTAAAAACCTAGCCTAAGACAAAAGATGAATAAAGGAGATAATAATAATATGACGCTACAATGGCACCCTAAGGCATGCAAGAGGCAAATGGTTGAAAATTTTAATGGTTCTCGCATCAGGTTCAGTGGTTCAATAGGTAGGACACCCGTGTTGGCCCGGAAAGCTGTTGAACACGCAGGTTCGAACCCGGCCCGTACCATTAACATTTAGAATTTTTAGTTTAATTTTTAATTTATTGGTACTTATGGCGCTACTTATTCCAATAAACGATTAGCCTATTTTTGGAAAATAGTTCATTTCTTTATTTTTTGGTAGTTTTTGCTGGGAAAAGTATCTAGTACAAAATTTTATTAGATAATGTAGGTATAACGTTCAAAGAAAAGTAAAAGCAAAGAGAAAGGAAAACTAATTTGCCGAGGTACTGTGTTATTTTTTTGGTTTACTGATTTGCATTTATCCTGGAATTAAATGTAGGGTTCCTGTATATTTCATTTTAAAATAAAATGAACTATAATGGATCTTTTAACTGTAAGAAAAAATCAAAAAACATTAAAGAATCATGATCATGACTTCAAAAAAGTATTATTTGAAACGTGTAATAAATATTTGGCTTAATACTAGTTAATACTAGTTAGAAATAACCTTGTTATTATTAACGACGCGCTGTCTACTATTGTGGATTGGTTTACTGCAAATAACCTACTTCTAAATGCCAAGAAAACCAAGTGCATTAAATTCACATTACCGAATGTGAAACAAGTAGATTGTGCCAAGGTGACATTGAAAGGTGATGTACTAGAATTTGAAGACAAAACAGTGTTTCTGGGTGTTACTTTGGACTCAAAACTGCAATGGAATGCGCATATAGCCACTCTTGCAGGTAAGCTTAGTTCCGCAGCCTATGCAGTGAGGCGAATCAGACAGTTAACAAACGTCGAGACGGCAAGGCTTGTGTATTTCAGTTATTTTCATAGTGTGATGTCATATGGAATTCTGTTGTGGGGGAAAGCGGCGGACATTCAAACCATCTTCGTGCTACAAAAACGAGCCGTACGCTCTATTTATGAACTAGGAGCTCGTGCATCGCTAAGAGAAAAGTTCAAGGAAGCCAACATTCTCACCGTAGCGTCTCAATATATCCTTGAGAATATTATGTTTGTCCGGAAAAATCTACATTCATTCAAGCTCAACAGTGACATTCACCAGTATAATACAAGAAGGAAGAATAAGCTTGTTATGCCTGCCCATCGTCTCCGTAAAGTTAGCTCTTCGTTCGTGGGGAACTGTGTACGTTTCTATAACAAAATACCTACCGAGGTAGTGAGTTTACCTTCCAGCAAATTCAAGTCTCACATAAAACGTCATCTAATAAATAAGGCGTATTATACTGTGAATGACTTTTTAGATGATAGGGATGTCTTTAAGCCAGTGGTTTAGTCATGTGAACGTAAAATAAGCATTATTTTAATCGGTAATATTAGTTTGTTTTAAATGTAGCATGAGAGCACATTATGTTGTTTCTCACCGGGCAAATAGCTATAGTGATGAATGCCCGGCAGTGTGAGCATGTCATGCTCGCTTAAAGGTCTTTGCTTACGGTGGCGTCGTTGATCGGGTCGCAACCTTCCTTATAATATGTTTGAGGGAGGCGATGGCTGAGATATGCGTCATGCTCGTGAACGGGTTCCGTTTGTGGGGTCCGGTCTGTTCATACTAGCAAGGGCCAAATTAGTCGTGTAGTAACTGCTTACCAGTGTTTATTGAATTGACGTGAGAGACTTCATCCTGTACTCGATTGAAGTTATTATTATTATTTTTTACTTAGAGACTGTATACATCTCTAATAAACTTAGTGTACTGTACAATGACGCTCAGAGACCTTATACATCTCTGAGGAATGAAATTTAACTATTATCATATTTATTATTATCATTATTATTTTTCTTTTTTGTATATTGTGACGCCTAGAGACCTTATACATCTCTAAGAAATTTAGGTTTAATAATTATTCTCTATTGTAGATTATTCACGTTGACGCCTAGAGACCTTATACATCTCTTTGGAATTAAATTAATTAAGTAATTGTATTTTATTGCATTTGTGACACCTAGAGACTTTATACATCTCTGGGTATATTTAATATTTTAAATTGATAGTTAAAGTGTTATTTTAATATTCCTACCTAACATTGATTTGGAGTATCTATATATCTCCTATACGTGTACGCATGTAATAATTAGTTATAACACTAATGTAATGTAATTGTTCTAAGTATTATTTACGAAAAAATGACTTACTGTTGAGTTTCTTTCGGCTTTCTTCTCAACAGCGGTCTCCTCTTGCGAAATGCCGGTAGATTCACAATCTGACTTGTAAAAGTGCCCTTGTGGCCTACTTACTGAATAAATTATTTCATTTCATTTCATTTCATTTCAGTTAATACTCTGATGATTATGAAACAGAATTGTAGGCCATTAAATACCATTGCTTGCCGATTTGCACATTTTGAGTAGAAGTTTGCTTTCATTAGTTTATTCTCTTCAGCGACGAACAGTAAGAGGAGAAATTTAGTGCAGTGTCAACCCTACACTTTTGTAGCCCCTCCCTGGAGCACAGTGTCTCTGTGTACTTAATTGAAAAACACTGTGCTTTGCAAAATTATTGTGATGCATCCGATGTTTGGAGCAACCCTGGAGATTTCCTGTCTTGTGTTTATTTGGTGCCTCCAAGAGTCAGATGTTTGCACTAAATTGATTTCAAACTTATTGAAATGCTCTTACTTGAGAGTCGCTTTAATGTAAAATTAGTGTTGATTGAGTAGGTACAATACAATACAAGTACGCTTTATTGCACACCAAAAAACATTTACACAAGAAATTACAAATATAAACAAATTAAAAACGGTAGACAACAGGCGGTCTTATCGCTTAGGTACTTTAATGTTCGTGTTATATTTTTGGAGTTTTACTTTAATATTTAAAATTTTACTTAACCAAGCTATTATCTGATATAAAAAAATACAAATGACTATAAAAAATCTCATCTCAATACTAAAAATTTAATAAGAAATAAATTTCAATTTTTCCATCACTAAACTTAGCTAGTTTAATATAGAATATAATAGATTATTTTCATTTAAATATCGTTTTATAATTAAACCACTTTGTTAGATCAATATCCAATACTAATACTGTATTAACTTTCTGTTAGTTAAAGTTAATTGGAAATCAGAATATAATAGCTTATGCTAACTTAACCTTGGGCGTAAAATTCTAAATGGCGAGTCATAACACCAAAGAACAAATGACGGAAATGAGCAATATGTCATATTATTATATTACCTCCTTTAAAATGGCAACTTGTTTCTCCTGCAATGTCAGTCAGTGCATGGAGCTTTAATGGCCAAAATGTACATATATATTATTAATACGGTGAATAGAGACTAAAGTACTATGTGTGACCTTACAAACGGTCCGGTAGTTTTGAATTTTTGATATGTTGTCTAGGATGGTTAGTCAGTGCTTAAAATGCAAAATGCACAATTCCCCCCCCTCCGCGCCCGCCGCCATATTGAAAAAACCGGCACTTTCTTCATATTTTTGCTCATATCTTCCTTTAAGAGCATTTTAGCTAGAAGAAAGCTTCGACAATGTTATAGAACGTTAAATTTACTACATTTTTCATTTTATATTTTTTTTCTAGGACAGATTGTTACGGAGATATCCACATTTAAAAAAACGTAAAAAATCGCAATTTCCTACTGAAAAACAAACTTCTGGATTATATCTTCGCTTAGGAGCATTTTAGCTACAACAAAGCTTGGGCAATGTTGTAGAGAATTAAATTTACTATAATTTACACTTCAAATTTTGTTTCAAGGACGGTTAGCTACGGAGATATGCACATTTAAAAAACAGGAAAAGTCGAATTTTCCGAAAATTTCTCAAAATTATTGGTTTAGAACGCTGTCATTCAGTTACGGACTAGTCTAGGACAAATTTAAACAAGTAGTAAATATAATTGCTTATAAAACTCATGTCCATTTTTACATAAATTTTCGGAAAATGTGACTTTATTTTTTACATATCTCCGTAATTATCTGTCCTAGAAACAAAATTTGAAATGTTAATTATAGTAAATTTAATTTTCTACAAAATTGCCTAAGCACTGTTCTAGCTAAAATGCTCCTAAACGAAGATATAATACAGAAGTTTGTTTTTGAGTTGGAAATTACAATTTCTTAAGTTTTTTTCAATGTGCATATCTCCGTAACTATCTGTCCTAGAAACAAAATATAAAATGGAAAATGTAGTAAATTTAACTCTCTATAACATTGTTGAAGCTTTCTTCTAGCTAAAATGCTCCTAAAGGAAGATATGAGCAAAAATATGAAGAGAGTGCCTGTTTTTTCAATATGGCGGCGGGCGCGGAGGGGGGGGAATTGTGCATTTTACATTTTAAACACTGACTAACCATCCTAGATAACATATCAAAAATTCAAAACTACCGGACCGTTTGTAAGGTCAAAATCCTTTATTCACTGAATTATATCTATACTATTATAAAATACTAGATTTGTATTGAAAATCAGTTTTCTATGAAGGTTGAACATGATTTCAGAAAAAACCTTAATAGCGCGATGCAGGGTTGCCTTTTGTTTTGTATGGAAGTGATGCGTCTGTCTGGTGCCATCTGTAGGTCATAATTTTTTCGTACTATCATCACGCCGAAACGGCTGGCCAAATAACCACTTTTGGTACTGGGTTAGTTGGACTGGACATCCATCAATGGTTTTAGGATATTCTGAGCCCGTCTACGGTAAAGCAAAAATACATGGACTAAGTTGTAACCTCCAAGTCTCAAATACAATTAATAAATTCATACCGTACAGCTCCTTCGGATTAACGCCTAGTTATATTGGTTATTTATGTCACAATATGCCACGTGTTTTACCCGCTCACATGGAGACACAACATTCTTTCGGGATAAAAAGTAGCCTATGTGTTTGAGCCTATCAAAATTGGTCCAGATATTATATATTAAGAAGTAACAAACATACACATAAAGACACACACGCGCTTTCGCCTTTATAATATTAGTGTGATAGGTAGTAGTATAAAGGCTAGTAGTAGCCTTTATAATATAACTAGCATAGGTAGTATAAATAAGCGTAAAGTTCGGTCTTGGAGCTCAGAGCCGGTATCGCCCCACATCCGCCACCGGTTCTCGCATATTATTTTTCATGTCTCTGCTCCCGCGCTTCCGTGCCCTGTCCGCGATTACTTTTAATTCTCACCCCTTTAAAACCCATGCCCTACAAAACTGTTCCGTGAGCCCCAATATTCCGGCCCGGATTAAATGTCAAACTTACTCAACTTTCCAAAAGTACTCCACATGCGAATATGTAAAAGATTCGTGGAACTACATATTACATCCGTCAGTGTCACGCAAGTTTTATTGCAACGTATACGAAACCTCACAATCTCAGCGCAACATCGCCGTGAGTCTTTTCATATCAAAACTCATACCGGCTATTGTTTTACAAGCCCCATACCGGCTACCTAAACAATTCCTCAAAATAGAACAAGGGTGTCTCATACTTTGCATAAAAATGCCGAGACGTCAAGCGTTTACAAATAACGTCTGCGGTGGAGGTAATTTTTGTTTTCCCCTTTACCGAAAGTTATGACACAAATATGAAAACATTAAAATTGAATCGTGGCCAAATATGTTAAGTCGGTAAGGGGATGTAGGAACGGAGTGGACGGCGAATACCAATCGGCTACGGACTGGTCAAATAATGTGGGAGATTCGCTACGCCCCGCTACGGCGTAGTCTGCAGTGCTACGAGCGTGGCATGTGCTACGCAACCTTTAGCATGCTGCGGAAAAGCGATCAAATGCCAAGCGGAGGAAGCACCCTTGAAGGAAAAGTTTCACCGAAAAGGAACAACTTTTTCAGACTTTCAGCAGTAATAACGTCGTCATTATTCAACTTTATTTGCAGTTTCCATGAATTTCTAGCTGAATATATACATTTTTAAATTAGTATTTTATAATAAATTCTTTCTCAAGATAAAAACATTTCAGCTTTATGATTTAGCACTATTTTATGATCTGTGGCTCTTTTGATCAATTGATGCTAATTGGGAGGCTAGCGATCGACACCCAGTTTTATTTGTAAGAATATTTCAGACCTACTGTGGTGATAAATCAAACTCGAAACCGTAATGAAAGCGAACGGATCGCGTCGCGAAGAGGAGGGAGGAAAAAATATCACGGAAAAAATCAGGTGCGTCCCCCGCGCGGGAGAGAAAAACAGTCGGTCACGCGTAGGGTTACCGCCGCCTTGCGATGACACACTGACACTTGCATCTTACGTCTGCATCTTGCGTCACAAGATCTGTCTCAACACTAATATTGATTTATAAATATTTTTTTGTAAAATAAATTTGAGATTTGATGGACAGTATGTTGATAGGAGTTTATAATTTTTTTGTGTTCATTTATTTTTGGTCTGTTGAACGGTATGTTCTTTCTCAATGCGATTGATATAAAGCTATTTCGATAGGCATGAAAATTTATACGAATCACATCGCTTATAAATGACACGCGAAAGAAATAATTATAACAAATTTTGATACAATGAGCCATTTTATCCATGTAGCCTTGTCTCATTTTCCCATTTTTATAGCGGGCGACCTTCCGCAATTTGTTGTCCATGAGCATCGTTTGAAACGTCGAGTTGTCAATGCAACTTATACAGCTTGAATAGCAAAAGTTGAAATTCATGACCGTATAACATCGAGAGATCGCAAAATGGGGTATCGCAATGCCTCGCCGAATCCGGGCCTAGGTTGATCGGCAACCCTAGCTCGGGTGGTGGTAGGCGGGCAGGGTGTTCGGTCGATGCGGGGTGGTGGGGGCGCGGGGCGTGCGCTGGGCGGCGACGCGTGCGCGCCGGCCCAGCGGCGGCGTCACATCACCCGCGGCCGCGTACCTTACCACACGTAGCCCGCGCCCGACCGCCGCTCTCAACCGGCGCCGCGCCGCGCAAACACGTGACAACCCTACTTTACATGACCAAAGTGCCAGTGCTACCGACAACAGTGCTCCCCGTCAAGAACTGCGCGACGATCAGGGTTAGTACCAACACCACGCAAACACGCACAGTGTTCGATCGATCAATCGAAAAAAAGTTATTTCGGAAAGTTTTGTAAAGTTGAAGTGCAGCGCTCGGCCAGCAAGTGGTTTGTATCTGGGCGGCGCCACGGAGACGCTGCTGCGATTAAAAACAACAAACAGATCAATCGACCTGTTACATTCAACAGAAACAGCGGCTAATTCACCCGACGGATGTCAATTGATGAACTAACATTTTGCGTTATACCCAAATGCGATAAGAAAAGAATAACTACACTATTAGCTCGAAATAAAATTGTGCGATCGCATGCAACAGTGATATTAACTGTTCACAGTTCAAGTTTACCTACTATTTTCTCAAATTACGTCGGGCCATTTTATGGTAAACTAAATTCGAGGGTCGACGTCTGTTTTGTTACTGTTTCATTCGTGGCGATAGGAAATGCGTAGTTAAGGTGCAGGGTAGCTAAGTTTCAGCCCTAAAAAGAGAGATTTTTTTTTTATTTACCAAATTTTATCCATACCAAAACTTATTTGTAATTAAGTCCAAAAATGTCCGTGCATGTATCAACACAGAACCAAATAAAAACGTGTTTTGGCAGTGTTTCTTGAATGGAGCCCATCTAACCTAGATGAAACTACGCGGCACCGATCTATCGTAACAGATCATTTAATATCTTCAATGAAATATAATTATTTCGTAGTCATACTATATCAACGTCACTTGAGAAATGTACCGCATCTTGTATGAGTCTTATTAATGGTATACTAAACCCAATTAACATTGTATTTTGTGCGGCGTACGGAACATTGGATGTCAAGAAATCGCCTATTTTTACTCGTGATTGATTATCTTTACTAGTAAATGTATATTTTGTACCATTTATATTTAAAACACCTATTGTTTTTTTTTTAATACGTTACTCATTTGTTGAACCAGAATATTTCCGATAAAAAGCCAATTAATTTAAAATGTAAAAATCAGCAGTAACGATGTTCTAGTCAAAGTTACTCGACGTCATTTTGTCGGTAATATTCCTATTGCGTGACCTCTCCCTAAATACGAGAACATAAATATAATTGTTTTATACATTGATGGGTAATGGTAACAGTGATTTGTGTGGCAATTGTATGTTGTTGTGTTAATCTAAATGTTGTTGTTCATAATACATTTGACGATGGTGGAAAAACTTGTTTTGTCTTAATAGTTAAAAACGGGGTTTCATTAACGCTTTATTATCATATTATATGTACGCTCCGTATTTATATTACTTAAAGCATCGACAAATAACTATACGACATAGGAAAATACATAAAAGCTTAATAAAGTGGGAAATTTATTTATCTTTTCAATTTCATAATAATATTAATACAACAAGCTAGTTATATCGAATAATACATATATGTAAAAGTATTTCAGAAAATACATCAATACGTTAATACCTTTTCTAAAATATTTTGAGGGGTGTGGGCGAAGAGACTTTATTGCCCGCTCACCTAGTACTGGGTCAAAGTTCTATTAGAAGAATCAAGTAAAACACACCCCATGTTGTAATAGCAACGTACCTCTTTCATAAAATTAAATAGCTAATTTTAACCTATCTTTCTAGGTACATCAGCTCTAAAACTCAAGTTGCTAAGATATTGTGAATCAAACTTGTCTGAAATAAAAACTAAGAAAAGTAAAAAAGAGAAAAATATCGACGATTTCTAGTTAAGACATTCTACATGTTCGTGTGAAAAACGGGCTGTGTTTACCTGTTGATTTTCCGGGCACCGAGATTCTGAAATAAGTTTACTGCTTTAAAAAATAATGAATTTTCACTTTCCACAAGAATTAAACAAGTTTGCACAACTCAGTAGAGTTGCACTAGCATTGCAACAATAAACATTAAACGGGTCTTGAACTCTGTCTGTGTAAATATTTTTGTTATATCGTTTCACTGTCTGTCCTTAAAAAGCAGGTACTAGTAGAAAATTAAAGCGAATAAATGCTTGCCTCGCAAAAGCAGGAAAAAACAGGAATATAAATAAAAAAAATCAATAGTAATACAAGAATTACCTCAAGAAAAAACATATTTAAGTGCTCAAAATAATGATGTATTAATTTGAAGAGATTCGTATTAAATAAATATGCTTAGTCCTATGAAATAAAAAATATATCCCTAATTCAAGTGATATCTTATCATCACACTAAAAAAACATCCATTTATAGTGTCTATAAAAAAATGCTGGAAATAGCGTTGCATTTTTTTGTACTCATAATAGTAATTATTCTTAAATCATAATGAAAACTATTACAAACATTAAAACAATAGATGTTAAGTAATAACTATCCCAAATAATTCTTCAGGCTATTACGAAGTTTAGTGAAGCTTAACAGCAATTCTGTGTTCATGTCGCCAGTAATAAGTAAACAGTGATGATTGAAGAGCAGTGAATGATGATAGATGAAACTTAAATGTCTGACGCACCTAACTGGGTTGTCTGAAGGATGTGAGATATCATGTTATAGTGGTATTAATGTCACTGGATTGTTATCGAAAGGGAGAAAAGTTTGATAGGAAAAGGCGTTGAACAATAAGGTAATAGAAGGTATTCTTATTAATATAGAAGGTAACTTTTTTCTGTCTAACAGCAAAAATAAAACATTTATGTAATTACAATATTGAACAACACCTTCTCGATCTATTTATGTTCAATCACTTATAAGCCTAAGGGAAAGATCCGGCTCAATCACATTTTCAAAATTGTACAGTACCTACAGATAATAAAATTGAAGTTGAACATCTTTTGGTTGTATGGCGTACGTAAAAATATATCAAATAAAAATCGAGACCCAGTGAGTTTTATTCCTGATTTAGATATTTTATATAATGAACTGGGCAAGATTATAGCTGAAACAAAAAAAAACTTAAAAAAAAGCCAATTATTCCCCGTACCCTTTCAATTACGGACCTCCATGACCTTTCTTCAAATAAAAAATAACAGCTGAACCACAGACACATTTTAATAAATACAGTGACGACTACAACAGAAATGATGGATACTGAAATCTATATTTTTAAAAGTAGTAAGTAAGTACCTAGATTTGTCACTACTTTCTGAGTCAAGAACAATGCTTAAACGTTTTAATTAAATAGTGAGTCACACAATCCAGCGTTTAACTCAGCAGGATTAACAAGAAGCAGTTTTTAATTGACCATTCCATGCAGATTAAACAGGAAACAAGCACCTTAACCTGTTGTTTTTAAATTAATAATTGTTGTTCTTGTTATAATTACTTGTAGTTTGTTCTTATTACTACAAACCCACTACTCCCCGCGGGGGGCTAGGGTTGAGGCTATCGTTATTAATTCACAACTTTCGGTGTTTACACGGCTTAAACCTCGATATCTTCGCCTTTTCACCTTCATGCGTCCGGATTGGGATTATTACGCTACCTATCAATACTTTTAGTTATGCACGACCCTCAGAACGGCGCCCCTTCGGCCCTGTGTGTGAATTCGGGAAGTGTATTGAGTGACAGTAAGAAGAAGGGTTCAGATGGGTTAGTTAAAGAGCTTATGAGAGCGTCTATCGGTATGATTGTATGTATAACTACGTGAACTGTAATGGAAGGGAAGTTAATGACTTTACGGATAACTAATTAGTTACATTTTCAATACAAATATTACACAGAAAATTCTGAATGCGATTCTTTATTTTTATTTTGTAGTAGAGAGTATTCCGTATTTATTTCAAATTTCAATAGAAAGTTGCATAAAAATAGTTACTTATTGAAAAGATGAAGAGAGTAAATTTTCACTGAAATTAGATAAAAGCATATGAGAATTTTGTAACTAGTGCTAATAAATATATTCTACCAAATTTTATATTTATTAACTATCTTTATTGTCTCTTAAAGCGTAGACTTTTTAGGTAAATGGTTCATAAAATTTGATGGCGCTTCCATAGCAGCGCTTTAAATTTTCCAGAGGCATATTTTATAAAAAGAATAAAGCTATTATAGCATTTTATTACTTTAGCGCTTAGAGAAACCTTTGTTGTGGAGATTACTAAAACTTTTACAATATAGTTTTGTAAGATTCAGAAGCATCATTAATCTCCTACGAAAGGGCTAATCTGGGTTCTAAGTGGAAGGTATAAAGTCTATTTCCGATTGAGGATTAGCAGTTGCGTATATTTGTGACGCAGCGAGCAGTCTCGTTGAATCAAAACACCGCTTACGTTTGAAACAAATGCTCGGTCTTGGCTGGTGACGTCAGCAGTAACAAGCTTGCGTCAATTTTGTTACGATCCAGGTGGTTATGAAATTATTATACTGCATTAATATTTTGTAAATGTCCGTCATGAGTCAGTGATATAATTAATGCCACACATACCACCTACTTATTGGTGTCTAATTTGGTTCAGATTTTCTTTTCTTTTACTGAAACTATATCGAACATCTGATATCATAATCTCATAATCTATTTTACTATTTTTGCATAGCTTTTTTATGAAATCTGGCGATAATTTACATTTTACTTTTTCTCTAGCACTTCTGCTCTAAAAGTGCGTTATTTTAACTTCACGAAGCGGGACTAAAGTGGTCGTTTTAGCGCCTAGGGTTCAAATGGAAGCCATATAATTATTTCTATGAGATTGAAAAATTTAACTTGTTAGCAGCCAGATACATAGGTACTCGATACGGATATGAAAAACAAACCAACCTGATCAGATCGGCCAAAATTTTTGATCGTCTGGCGCACTAAAATTAGACGTCTGTTTACGATTTAATTTTCTTATTAATTCATTCATCAGTTGTCTATTCTTTAAATTTTTTAAGCAATTAGTGAGCTTAAGCGCATGGTCACATACAATTTTAAATTTTTAAACGTGTTTTATTTGCTCGTAGTCGGAGTGAAAAACAGTGTTTTACGCATGACCCGCTCACTTTGTTCGCTCATTCGTGTTCATCATCACTTCGTGTTACAAAAGCTTATTTTAGCCTCTTGTCAGACAGTTAACTGTCATTATTATATAGACGCCGAAAAAGACAAGATATTATCGTAAAAAAAAAAATTGTATAACTAAAATTAAATAGTCCTTTATATGACGGAATTGGTAACAGATTCGGAAATAGTGTGGTATTAAGCCTGCCCAAGTTCATTGAAGAATTAAATTTCGTACCAATCTTAAAGTAAGCACATCCAAATACCTATTCTCGTTTTGTTAGCTATCGATTATCGAAAAGACAATTTAATTTTCTCAACCAAAAAAATATATTTTTTTGTTCATGGTTATGATAGGACTATTACGAAACTGGCTACGAATGATAGTTATGAAAGGACACTAAGCATTAAGTCCGCCTTTGTACGAAAACCATCTTTATACGAAGTATTTGTTGTAGTAAAATATCTAGTTGATATTACTTACTCGTATATGACAGACATAAACTTACAAAATTAGTCTTAACTACGTACAAAATCTACCATAATTATATTGATTTAAACTTACACGATTTTCACACAATATTACAACAACACGAGACTTAATCGCTTTCAAAGAGTCCCTTCGAGACCAGAAACGTCATCACGTTCGAAACGTCGAGGTAATTAAATAAACACTTTTATAACGGGATCTACCATGATAATGATAAAAAAAAAAACAAATAAGCACCGGTTTCAGGAAATAGAGTCATAATTACAGGACTTGGTCAGCCTAAATTACTTTCAACTCGTTAGTTTTAAGTGTTTCATTTACACAAATTGATGTGTCACAGTCTATTAATAACAAACGCGTTAAAAGTGATAACGTCACCCCTATTATCTACAAAAACCTTAAAAGCCCTTATAATATATTAATTCTACCGATTTCACACCTAATTTGAATTTATGTATTTAAAGATTTGTCAATACATTCTAATAGTTATAAAACTTACTATATGACGCACATTAATTAGAAACCGTTGCCGGAGCAAAACCCAATAGGACAGTCTATTAAGTTTAGCCATGTAGATTTACGATCAAACCCTTTCATTAAAGTGGCATCAAGGAGACAGATAAGCCTGAACATTACGCACTCGCCCCCCGAAGTGCGGTCTTTGCATGAAACCGTATGGCGACGAATGAAACTACCCAATCCTCCATCAATACTGATATCCCCCTGATATGGGTAAAAGTTGAGGTTTAACCGGTATTAAACCAGCATCATTCGAATGTTTATCAATAAAATGGAACAGTTTCTCAGTATTGATGAAAAGCGTGATGTCGATTTTCGAATAGGCCGAATGGTTAGGTTGCTTTAAAGGTGACATTATTTGCATTTTATGAAGAAATTAGTGCTAAGTTTAAAATTTAGCGACGCGCAAGGAATTCTATTTTGTTTTATTTTTCACTTATAAAGAGCAATCGATTTTAGAGCTCGCTGGATTGAAAATTATATGAGGAGCCTTAGAGTGGGTTGTGCGGCTGCGGTGCTCGTGAGCCGCCAATGCGCTTGTCTTTCGGTTCAGTGGGCTTTCTTTAAATTGGCGACGGCTTCGCCGCTGGCCGCTCCGCTTATTGCATCCCCTCCCCACACCGTCGCGACGTCCACGATATTGCCTCCATTCGACCTTTAGGCAAATACAATTTGCTAGTCTGTAAATAGGATAGCGTTGTAGGTAAGTAAATCTTCAACGTTTCGCACCGTTTACCGGTAAAAGGTTGAAATTCGATTTTAACCGTCAGTGCTAGGTACTCGACGTCACGGATTACGATCGCCGCGGGCTCGTACGTTCACGCTGATACGAAGAGCCTTTTGCGGTTTGTGCGTGATGAAGGCCAATTCCTCACAGCTTGTCAAGAAATTGTCTCGTTCGGCGGGCGGTTGGCATTCTTTATTCGTATTCATGGCTCAAGCTCGGCTAGGTCGCTCGATGCGGATTACAGAATACCATACATTGTCGTTTTTATTCTGAGGAGTGAACGCCGGGGAAGTTGCGTGTCGCGTGGATTTTCATCATGAGGTCTATCAAATAATAACGAGGTCGTCCTTTTCAGCAGTGCTTCGGTCGGTATCGGGGGCCGATCTATTCTATAACAATCGTGGCCGATCTTTTGTACGTAATGATAATACGAGTCATTGTTATTTTCCGATTATATTTGTGAATGTTAAGTATCGAGTGTGTCGTAAAATATATTGGACAATGTATGTCGTTTAACTGACAAGGATCGTGGAATAACGGTTTAGGCTCGTTGTTGTAAAACGGGTTAAGTTAATAGACGAGAGCTCGCATCCGCACTAGATATCGGGCAGCCCGACCGAATCTAAGCCTATTGTCGCCGGTGCCGCCACGGTTTATTGTAATTTACAAAACTGAAGGTGGTTTTGCTGCTATTATTTCGTTGCCCGTTTAGTTCCCTGACTTGACTACGTTTCTCAAGGGTTAGGCTTATTTTCAAATGATTTAGTAAGTTAAACAAACGTTTATGAAACAATATGAAGCATTATGTCTATCAAGCAATCAATATTTAATAAATGTTAAGAAAAAAAAAAAACATATGAATAAACGATCTGTTGTGGCAGGTTTTTGTAGTTCTCACCTGTTACGCCTCAAAACAAATTCAAGAAAGTATTTTTTACACTAGGAACAGGGATATTTCTTTCCACACAAAAACGACTGCAGCTACAAAAAGTAATGGCAACTTTTCCCGGGTGTTGATTACCGGTGGCTTTGTATCATAAAATACTTCCTAACTCTGACCATTTTTTGGCCGGCTGCGGACCGAGCCGGTAAGCGTACATTTTTCGGAAAGCGGAAGGCAACTAATGGCAGAAATTGAAGAGCGCCGGAGCAACCGCAGGTTTTGCGTAGCTATTTGAAATTCAGTTTCTCTCAGCGTGCCGGTACGAGGAGCGATCGCCTGTGGAACCCCGTACGAGTAATATAAATTCTGTATAGAACGAAATGGAGATGGATCGCTTTTAAACGCGTTGTGGAAACCAGAATTTGAAATTTGCATCCCGACGCATCAAAAGTGCTGGCTGGTGCGCCGGACTACGGATTGTTCTTATAGATAATACTGCACAGGACGGGAAATGTTTGCTAACCCTTCAATCGTTCATAGTTAGTCTCTCTGTGTTGACATGTTTTATCATCATCATCATATATATTAAAGAGTTTTTATCGGAGCAGTACTTTCCAGCTCATTCTACACTCCGCTTTTTCTCTTACTTTCTTATATGATGAAGCATTGTTTATATATTTTTTATAAAAAAAAACCTATTTTAACTTTTTTTATCACACAAGTTTCTTGAAACGTATATATAATTTGCAGATAGATATCTAAGAGCTATTCACGGTCTTATTAGATGCCGGCAAGCCTATTACAAATGCAATGCGCTGTCTGAGACTGACAGGGCCGCGGCTAGAGAGGGCAAGGCGCTGCTCACTACAGCGTCATATCAATCACCATTGCCGCCAAGCCGCCCGATCCCTTGGCACTTGGCCTGGATTCCAAATTACACAAATTTACGTAGAGGGCCTAACCGACACCGTTAGCCGAGCATAGGGATTAGGCGATCGCGCCCAGCTTACAGCGGATACTCGAGGCCCCAATACCACGCTCAATCGATGTCCGATCTTTGCCTCATTCTGTTTTCATTCCTTTATTTTCCATTCCATTCCTTTCTCCCCGTTTTTGTTCCATGGACATGACCGCAGATAATTAAATCGACAACGTAATGATGTCATCAATAAGCCCCTAATAGGCAAGTTGATAAATACCGAAGTTGCAGAACTTGTCGCTCCCGAAAGCCATCAAAGTGAGTGCCTACTTTAACACAAGTGACAGCAAAGTAGGATTTGTGTTTGACTTTTACGCTTCTTCAGAAGGATTATGGGAATATCATATTGACAATTGACTTGTTTTGAGAAACACAAGCAAATGTAACTTGTATTTCAATTTGGCGGTAAATTTATCAATCATATTAAGAGCACGTGAACGTATCGCTGCGTATCCGAAATGAATTTAGCTATTATATTGTCGTCTAAAAATAAAATCACACACTGGCGCTCAAATAAAATTATTTGCTCCGATATCCATCACTCTAATAAATAAAATCCACTCCTACGATGCGCAGATTGACTTTTACCTTAATAACGGTTTTATTTATTTTGTCCAGGTTGTGAAAATTTGCCTTATGAGTTTCTATGAGCTCTGTGTAATAATTAAACACGCGTAATACCCTTTCATTTATAACTCGCGCCGCGGCTTCTGATACAGGCTCGCCCTTAATTCCAACTTAATTAGTGTCACGCAAGTTCCGTAATCCTAGGCTCGAGGATCGCACGACCGTTCTTAAAATGGAGATTAGTGTGGCAAATATCTCGAACTACGCTATTCACTTTTGCTAAAGCCACTCCTACACTAAATGGGTAAAAACAATATGACGACGGCTGCGGTGATTTTGCTATAGGAGTATTTTTTAATATGTATATGAACGATAAGGTTGACTTTATTGATTAATATACTACATATTTCAATAACAGCAATAACATTTCTTTTTTTGAAAAATATTTTTTAGGTGTAAATGTTGTAATGGTTTAAATTCCGTATTAACGATGATATGATGGTGAATGATAACAAACATTGTTGTATACTTTGAACTGAAATAGACAGATTTATGAATTTGTGTAGGTAATAAAAGCTTGTAATAATATTCATATCGAGCGATGCTCATCATGTTACTATTTGAAAAGGAAGTAAATTGTTGTTTTGTTTTTTCCGAAAATTGTTCTCATTATAGTTTTTTTTACATTCAATCAAAAAGCAAAAGCGTAAAGAAAACATGCATTTCTAAAATACCGTTGAAAATTGCGGTTTTATTCATAATTATCCTTCAAATTCGTACTGAGCTCTTCTTAAGATGCCTTACTTGCGCGGCGAACACCATATAGACGATAGACGATCCACTGCTGAACAAAGGTCTCGCCCAAAATTCTCCGCTACTATCGTTCGTGCGCCGCCATCCAATTGCTTCCCATGATCCTAACCAGTTGTCGGTCCATCTTGTTAGGGGCTTTATAGTCCAATCTAATCTATTCAAAAAAGAAGATTAGTACCTACGGCGAATATTTCGAACCGCGCTATTCACCCGTTCGCCACTCCCACTGGAAGTGGGTAAAAACAATTTAACGGCGGCAGCGCCGGTGATTGCTTTATGGGGTTTTGATAGGAATTTAAAATGTTTATAGAAGTTATGGGAGACGCGACGGGATATTTTGACTGTATTTTGACGTTTTTGCAATTAAAAAGTATAGGAGAAAATAATTATCATTGATTCTCAAAATATATGAAATTAATTGCTCATAATCATAAAGGACTTTCGAGGTTTTTTTGAACCGTTTTGTTTTAATTAAATAATATTTTAAACCGTAATAATTATCTCATATTAACACATCTACAATCATTTCATTATTATGATGAATATTTATTTCGTAATTATTAATAATTAATGTACCTAATTAGTTATTAATTCAATTTAAATGAGACAGCACTATACATATTTAAAACTCAATTTCGATATCATTATATTTTTGACAATACGTCTCCCAGTATATTAAAACAATATTACACTTTTAACTCAAACAGCCGTGGCTTGTTTTCAAATTCATGTATTTTTAGTATAATTTACCAAAATTCATTTACAATAATTCCAAAAAGAAACTAGTACCTTATTTACTTGTAGGCTTTCTTTAATAACTACAGTAAGTTAAGCTAATTTCAATTATGGAAGTCACAGTACAAATTCAAGATCACCAACGTTTTTGATCTATTTAAGTCAGAACTCCTTGCATTGGCTTACTTTAGGTTTCCTAGTTTATGAACGAGCAAATTTAAATAATATTACAGTACAGCACAATACGCATCAAAACAACGGAATATACGGAATTTGATAATCCCAGCGAAAACTTTAAAGTATATGTATTTCCGGTCCGCTGTCGGCACGAAGAGTCAACTGCAACGAGGAATTCTAAAAGAACTCGACATAAACATAGTATTTTGTGTACGGAAGTCCTGCCGCGGTCGCACAACGGATGTGCAGGAAAACGCTTGCATACAGAGTAGGCGTGCCTAAAAGACACTGCGGACTTTAGCTCACCTAGAATGGATTACACGAAACTTTACATGCCACCTGACTCTGCGATGCGGCCATCGAAACGCCACAGACCGTCCCAATTCGACATACGGTTTTCGTTTAAGCGCCCACTTTGAATTACCTCTCTCATCCGAGTTTATGCTCTAAATCCTTAGTGACTTTTTTATTTTAAACAATGTTAAGCTTTACTGACCTCGCTTGTCGAACGTTTATTAATACCAGCTCATGTCGAAACCAGCTAAAAAATATTCCCATCGCGTCCCTCGACATGTCAGTCGACAAATTAGCTACGGATTTATTCGCGTCAATTGACGGCAGTCTATATTTTTAACGAGACATCAAACATCATCGACGGCTCGCGAGTTGCCCAAGCGATGTTTACAAATAAGAAACGCCGGAGACGAGTGCGTAATAAATTTTATAACATGCCATCGATTCGGATTCGAGCGTAATAATAATATATCGGCTGAAAATATCGGAATGTTGCGGTGCGCTCGGCCCGCATCTGAAAATAGACCCTCATCAAAGGCAAGCAGGTTTGCAGCTGTAAATCCATTTCAGTGTGGCTTGTCCGCATTATAAATCGGGGCGTAGATACATAGGTGAGTAGGTACGTGTGTACAAACAAGGCGACGCGTCCTGTGACCCGCCTGCTTCCATCTCATGTCGCACCGCATTCGTTTGCGTTTTCTATTAACGTGTCCGGGACACTATTAGGGCAGCGAGATGGATGTTGTAATTTGATTTCGCGTATACGCCAAATAAACAACATACAATAAGTGTACGAACCCGTGGTCTCATATTTAGATTTACGTTGCGAATTTAGACTCGGAGATATTAAATTTCACAATTCTAGATCACAAAACTACCCTTTAAAATGTAGTTTGTACAACTAGGTTATTTTTATTGTACCTATATATTTTTAATTGAAACCTTTACATTGCATTGTAATGTCATGACAACTATTTATCTACACAAACTTATCGTTTACGTAACGTCCAAAAGTAAGTGTAATCGTCGTATTAGTATTTTTAATGTAAAAGCTATTTTAGTTATAACTATACCTTTATGTAGTAATACAAAGAAAGGATAGGTATGAGAATATGTACATTATTTATACGAAATATCTCTACAAAGTAAACCATTTGCATTGGACCTGCATAATTATAGCGTCCAAAGAACAAAAACGGTAGCAAAAATTAACAATAAATGTAAACCCCCACTGGACTTATGATAATCCGTGGCAGATTGTATTTGATGAATCGCGGACGCGCAAGCACTCTAGACAACTACACTGCATAGATTTGCATTTTACGGTTTTGATACGTTAGCGAATATTCAGTGCGGTGTCGGCGTAGGTATCTTTTCAATTCGACGCGGCAAGCGGCGAGAGCCGGCTCGAGAGCGCTCGAGTGGCGACGCGTGCTCGAGTACCCGCTGCCATGCGTTTGCGCAACACAAGCCCCCTTCCCCCAGCTCCCCCTCAACCGTCTCACCCTCGCTCAAAGCTTATTACAATTAACTGCAACGCTTGAGCCTCAATTTGGCAGCTGGTTAACGCTATTTCTTCGTGTTTTCTTGACACTTCCGCTTAATTGATGGTTATTTTGAAATTAAAACTTTGTATTGGCTTAGAGTTTCGACAAAAAACCTACGCATTCATCGTCTACGCGTAATACATGTAAGTAGAATATTTTAAACTAGGCATAGTTGTGTCACGGGTTGAAAATAAGTAAAATTATACAATTCATTTTCCATTCAATCATATTCCTCCTCCTCGTTCAGTCGATATCCTCAATGCTGAGGGTCGTGGCCTCTCTGAATTACTTTTTCGTGGACAATTTTGCGCCAGCTTACTCTATCCTGGGCTGCCTGGATGGCTTCGTAAATTGAGGTCTTGAGGGTACAGCGTATTTGGTCCGACCAGCGTGTTGGACTTCTTCCCCTGGGCCGTCTTCCGCACACCTTGCCTGTTACCAACAGTTTTTCCAGATTGTCCCCTTTCTTTCTGGCAATGTGGCCAAAGAACTCAAAACTCCTCCGCATGCATATGGTGCTGAGTCTCATCGGGATCTTGGGCTCGGTAAATCATATTAGCATACCTATATCAATATTAGGGATTTTATTTTAAAAACACTGTATTAGCTGACGGATTAAACTACACAAATATTGTAATGGAAAGGATTTTCAAGCCTAATTTTCTTGTTTATGAACAGCGTTTCTTTATCAACCGACTTTTAAAAAGGACAAGATTCTCATTTCATCTTTATGTTAGAGTTTATTTCTATGGACATGAAAAACATAACAATATAACTAAGATTCATATAATCTGTCAACTCTTGACAAGAGTGGACGAGTTATCTTTTTTCGACCTTGCATGACCCAAGAACGCGTTTTACGAGTACAGACACTGCGTACATACATAAAAGTAGCCTATACTCGCTGACGACGCTTCCGACCAGCTGACACGGGCAATATGGCGGCTTCCGCGACCGCCAGCGCCGTCACGTACGCGACTTCATGTTTGGGATTTTGAATATTTTTTACCCTTTGTAAGAACTTACGTTTGTACGGATTAGAACTACAATTTATACTTATTTTTGTAATTGCACCATTGTGTGATATACATACTTACTTTGACTCAATCTGGAGTTCAAATTAACGTAACGTTTTAAATGATAATTTGTGTCGGATCCAAGCCTCAAGAAAAGAGTGTATTCCCATCTGAAAGCCGGCTAATGTGAACCCCTCGGGTATTACAGGTATTTATGGGCGATGGTAATCGCTTACCATTAAGCGATCTTTGCAAGTAGTTTACAAGTCTACTATTTTCATGTAGTCTACAAATGCTACTTTAGCGATTTGCTCTATTTGGAGTAACCAATTTATCCGTCATCAACGGATGGCCGTGATAAAGCCGAGTGACCTATAATCAGTGAAATCACAATGCCTTGTATACGATAAAATAAGAGATTTTATTAAAAAAAATACTGTATGAACATTAAAAGTTTATAAATAATGACACAAAGGTAAGGTATTAAGAAAGAAAAATTGAATGCGATCTACTACAATTGAAGCGGGGTACTACCACATAAAAAATATGAATCGATAAAAAGATTCTATACAAATATTAAAAGTTTAGGTACAATTACTTGTTATACTAGTTCTTCTACTCAACTCTGTAAGTAAATTAATAGGGCATTTATCTATTTAGTTATGAGAATATTACCTAAGCTTGCTTGATCTCGCGTTCTGATTCAAAACAACAAAGAAGAAACTTCGCGATATTCGATAGCTTGTTGAGGAGAATCCAAAAGTTGATGTCCTAATTCTGATACATTGTCTATAGCCGTACGTTAGCGTAATACCGAAAAGATCACCTAATATATCGCGCAGGGAGCGACGCGTGGCGGTGGCTTACGATTAATGCGTTAAGATCGTGGTTACATTTGGATTTAGCGTGCCATTAGACGAAACTCACGTCACGCAGGCAAAGCCTTGGCATTATTTAGCTATGTCTTACCCATTTATTATGTGCTAATTGTTTAGTAAAAGGTCGAGAAGTTTAGTACTGTTACATTTTACAACACACAAACGCACTAGTAAATTTTACAGTGTAGAATATCAATACAATACAATTTTTCTTTATGGGCCAACAAAAACAGTGTATACACATACATCAATTTTAATTATAGTAGACAACAAGCAGTTTCTTCACTAGAAAGCGATCCCTTCCAGATAACGTTTATGTCCATGGGTCATAATATGAGGATTTAAGTGAGTTGAATATATTTTCCAGAAATAAGTAAAATACCATTCGACCCATTCGAAATTTTAATTACAAAATAAAATCTTATAAGACGCAATTTGTGTCAAAATATAGTGCAAGCAAACATGTCTCTTTTCCATATAAACGACCTAAAAAATTATTAGGAAAAGGGCTAGACATTTTTTGTGATTTATGTTATTCTAAACAGGATAGGCGGTATTTACTGATCGAGGGTATATTATGTCAGATTGCCAAGATTACCCCAAGCAAGCCACACAATTCTTCCTTTATCGAGAAACTATTCGTCCACTTCGTTTGGCTTTCGGATGAATCACACCAATAGCCTGGTCTGGACAATTAGTGCCATTGATTCATTTTCCCAATTCCATTTGGCGATATCTTACTACCCTATTTACTATTTAGTGTAGTTTTCACTTAGTTTTTACGTTGTTTTTCCTCTATTGTACTGTAGATAATAAAAAAAGTAGCCGCGTAAACATGGGGAAGTTCTGCGTATTTTGTTGAGTTTTTTACCGTTTGTTACTGTTTAAACAATTTATAGTCAAATTTTAAGAATCATTATAGTTACAGACTTTCTTTTGTATTAATAACTCGAAAGGCAACTTTTTCTGCGTATTTTTATCTGTACCGTAGTCAAAAAATAGGTACCATATTTTGTGGGGTGTAGTAGACTGTAGCTTGATTGAATTTAAATTAAACTGAAAAAGGGACACTTCAGTAGTATAGGAAGTTCCCAAAATAATAACACTGTGACGTAAGTTTCACATAATGCTGCTGTGAAGTGTTGCTTGATCGGAGGCCGCTGAGAGAATGAATCAACTTTTTTTTTTTGAAATGATCCTTTTCAGGTGGGCCTGCGTGTATGCGGCCCGTAACTGCACGTCTGAATTTGTCTCAGCCACTGAGCAGCAAAGACTAGCGAACGAGTGGGCGTTCCCCTATCCTCGTTTGTGTATGGTGTAGATGTGTAGGTGCAAATGAACAACATTATCCCTTTATTTAGTATATAAAACATTTACATTAGGTACATAATATACATTGGTCGAATATATATTTATCGACGAGTTTTCATATAAGATTCTTATTGGATAATTTTAATGTTTACAAATATCATCAACCTACTTTATGAAGCTTTCTATATGTTTCGTTATATATTTATTTATGGTGGTTTTACATATTAATTAACCAAAGCTTCATATCTTATCCTATACACAATAATTAGAGTAATTAACCTTATATATTAAGTAAAAATAAAAGAAAAGAAATACGACTTTGTACATATGATTTCTTATTATCTAAGCTGATTACTTAATACTACGTGATTGAGCTAAGTTATAATTATTACATAAAAATCCTAACCTACATGCGACATATTTGGTTGTTCAGCTATCCCTGTACCAAAATGTCCGTGGTTAAAATCTGTCCAGCCGTTTTGGCGTGATGAGCTGCCAAAGAAACGTTTAGCAACAGACGGTGCTGTACCGGCCTACGCCGTGCGCTCGTACTGCCTGAATCGCGCTATCATGATGTTTCCTACCTGACATAATGGATCCCCCGGTGAAGAAAACTGATTTTCTATCCTATTTCAGATTTTTATAATGGTTTAGATGTAGATTAGGCATATATTGCATAATTTGGCATCAATATTTACTTTTTTTTTTTTAAATGTTACCTTTGTGATAAAAATTGTGCATTACAGATTGAACCGCAAAGCAAATAATATAGGTACCGTGACGTATCACAACACACAATGAAAAGAAACTTGCAACTTTCAAAACAATAAATTATTGGTTGTATTATTGAAATGGTTAAAATAAAGTTTTTCGGAATAAGATTGAAATAAAAATGCACGCATTTGCAACGCTGTATTTTAAACCATGAAATTTCTCCTATGATCCATTATTAAGTTTCAATGGGGATTATGATACGGTAATTTTAAAATACAGCGTCTTATTCTACCAAGTTTGGTTTGAGAGGAGCGCGCAAAATTTATTGACCTGCTCTTGCCATAACATAAAATTGTAAAAAGTTTTCCGTACCACGCACAATTTAGAACAAACTGCGAGCATGTGCGGCTTTTTATATTGCACACACAAGCAATACGATATTGTTGTGCTATGTGCTATAACATCATAATTATGCACTGCGCTCACATACAACATATTGATGTGCTCTAAAATGATTATGCTCTTTATTTTATTACGTTCAATAGGTACTATAATTATCATTACACCGTTAACTCGACGTACGTTTCAATGCACATAAGACTGAAATTGAAACAAGGTTTAAATTTCAATCATTTTAAAATTTCCCTTCTGGCTGCGCCGCGCATAGACGTTATAATTAACTAATTTCTAACTTAGTGTCAGGGAACAGCACATTCGCGCAAGTGGTACGTGAATATACCTTTTGTGTAATTAAACTGTGGGCAAACCCAGTTTAAGTTTAATCCTATAGCCTCTTGACACCGCGCCCACCCAAGGGGAGCTTATTTTGTTCGTCAACACTATCGACCGATGTGGAGACGAAACGCTCAACCCAACGCCTCAAGTATCATACGAAATACAACTCGTACTCCTCTGTAACAGGATTCAATTTCCATTCACTTCGTACAACGTCGTTTTCTTTTAGTAGGGATTCGGAAAAAATACGGTTACAAGGCATATAGAGTTCAGTCAGACGGCAATCATTCATACGGATTGCATGTTTTGTAGGCAGCCTCCGTCATACATGACACTTGTTTCTGTAGTTTGTATTTATTTACCCTTGCGAATGGCGCGCCATACATTTCCCAGCACGTTTTGTGTGGAAGCGCGGAAACGCCAAGAAGTTGTTTAGTGTCGCCATTACTTGTTGTAAGGTAAAGGAGAAATGGTATCAACACTTTACAAATTTTCCGAGAATTTTATAGCGTCATAAACTCAAGCGAGTAATATTGCCACTGGTAGAAATTATTGTTGAAACAACAACTTCGCTAAAAATGCTGTAACAAACATATTATATTACACTGCGTTATAAAATACTATGGCTGAGTAGTTAGTTCACAAACAATGTTACGCACGAATAAATATTAACAAATTCACTAAGCTTGTCGGATGGAAACATTCGAAATTAAAATAAATAAATACAAGGAAAAGCGTATAAAATAAGTAAAGGCAGAATTGAGCCGGTGATCTCCTGGCCTACTCATGTATTAATCTCGGGCAGCAACGGCTTACTACATTTAGGCCCTTATTGCGAATTCTCGACATTTGCTTAATGTATGAAAATTTGAAAGAACGTACCGTGTTGATGGCACTCGAAACAAAATAATTGCTCCGGTCGCGCGGTCCCAGTTTCGGCCTCCGCATTCATTATTCACTTTTTATTTCACTCTCCCCTCCGCTTATAATTATTTGACTCGAAACATAAAATCAAGTTTTATTTGATTATGCGTAGCAAAAAGAAAAAAACTCGAAATACCTTGTATCCTTCACTTTTAATGGGGACTGAAATCTTTACATTATGATTTACTTACGAAACTTTACTTTGTTCTCATGAACCATGTCTTCGCATTCATTTATTACAAAGCCGTAGAAGTCTCGGTAATGTTATTACAACAAAGTTCTTCGCAAATCATTTAAACCGATTTCTGTTTCTGTGTGCTCAAACATTACCGCATAGATAATTCAGAGCCACAAGAGAAACCTCATAACCCTCTTCCATCAAAGGTCTATTTGTATTTCACTCATTCCAAACTCAGTCAGATATTATTTAGTGTATTTGGTACTGCATCAAATTGCAGGAATGTAGCGCAGTTATGTCGTCTTTGATTCTCGTGTCGATATTATATTCAGCGTTCCTGTCTGCATATTCGAGATAAAACATTCTCAGCGAGTCTTAACAATGGGTTAGGGTTAGTATGAGCGTAGGTTTTTGCATTTAGCAAAGATGGGGGAGTAAGCGGCAAGGCGACTCGACGTCGCTTTCATCCACTCATTGGGCGAGACTGCAAAAAGGAAAGTAAGTACGCGTTCACCTACTACAATATGAACGCCAAACCCTCGCGGAAATGGAGTCATTCCGATGTGTTTGAATGGGTTTCGATGACGGGTGCATGAAGCTCTTTCACCATTTTCGATGGCTAAAATGTACCTTTTGTTTTATAGCTTTCGTGTAAGCATTGTAAAACGTGATTCTTAGGCACAGAGAGCTTTATATTAGACTATGTTTTCGTTGGTATAAGTAGGTTTTTATAGGTTATGTACATCGACATGCATAAGAGAAATTAAACTTACTTGAGCGTGAATCCATCCCTATAGATTTGAGAGAAGTGATCTTTTGTTAGCCGTTGAGGATGGGTCGCGGACTAGTGAAAGGACGCAAAAAGTAAGAAGAGCAATATCCAAGCTTCGGAGTAGATACCCACTTCATCCGTTTCTACCATTGTATGGATACTCTTTAAAATTTTCATGGGCTTATCAACGCATCGATCAGCCGTTATTTATTCAGCTCACGACGTAATTCTAAGAAGTTTGCTCATTTACATGCATTCGCTTTTTCTTTCGTATTTACTTGTTTGTGCGTGCTTTATTCAATATTGAAAGAAAACATATGAAAACCCTGGAGTATATTTAATTCACATTGTGTGTTAATAATTTAGCGAGCAATCTTTAACTTGAAAAATGATATTCTGTTTTATATTTTAAGTAATAATCATGGCACTGGAAAATACCATGGATATTTTGCAAGCGAAAACTGGAATAGATATCACAGTCAGGATTATCTACGCTAAATCGTTTCACCTTCGATTAACAATACGTGTCTGAGCCAAGTCTAGCTATTCTAGGAATTAACTAGTCTACAAACCGTCAGATAGTGAGCATCAGAACGAGATAAAGATTAATACTGTGCAAGTGCTGGTGAAGCCGAGAAGCAATAACGTTTTGTTAATGTCTGCCATTTAGAACGTACGCGGTTAGTGTCTTGCGTCGCTTGATGTCGTGCGCCTTAGCCGAGTAGTTATTTCACGTCGCATGGAGGGAGTGTAACTGAAGTAACGAGACTGGCACCGTAAGCCCTGGGAATCACCATTTGCCATCCGTGCGGTCCCTGTATTGTTACAAATGGCACAGGTCTGCACCCAGCCGCTCCGTGCAGACCTAATGAGCTGTGAACCAGATAAGGTGTGCGACACGACGAGACGGGATCATCTGCTATCTATGTGGAATGCTCACTGCGCTCAAGGCAAATGTGTTCTCAGACTTACGTAATGTTGCGAATATATTGCGATAAAAGTTATTTGAAATATTATGCGTTCGTGGAAAATTGTGATGTTTCCGTTAACATAGAAATAGGATGAATATGTAACCGTGTTTTTAAATGGAATACGTTACATTTTGCGTGCGGGGTTTTAATAAAATTTTCGCCGGAGCTACGCTCTGAAAACTTTAAAAAGTAAAATGACTTTGCCGTGAATAGCGTTGATGATTTTTTTGCGGTCAGCAGAGGTCAGATTCTGTGTCACGAGTCAAGGGATAGTGAAAAACATGTAGCTCAAAGCACGCATTTATTCAGGAAGACAAAGAATGGATACGCAGACCAGATGCTGCGGGCAAACAAAAAAATGAAACGCTGTGTCAGCGTTGGCCGACCTTTGTGTGACGGCGAATGATCGAGAGATAGTCTCTCGGTAAAAAAATATTAATACCGTCCTAACTAGGGCTCGGCATAGTATGGAATCAAAATACTATCTAGCTTATATTCTTTATTATTTGCCGTTTTTGTTTGAATATGTTTAGTTAATATGAAAGTCTTTTAATAGAAAAGGTGATTACAAGATGGAGAAAAGTAATTAAGCTATCAACCATCAAAAGCTCGCTAAGTGAAGTACGTTATAAAAAAACATAATATCTCTATTAATTATTTTTCTTAAGCATTTTTACAAACTCGTAATTGTGAATAAAGATTTAACACAGTAATGCCCTTAACTATGTTTATAGCACCTAAAACGCATAACCGCTATATACGAGCACTGAACATTTATATGTTTAATCAAAAATGATACAAAGACGCCAATTTTACTGGCATCGTATAAAGAGATTAATCAAATAACCCTCACAGTTAAAAATGGTTATGCATTCAAAGTAATAGCCTGAGTGCTGACGCTGGGTGCATGCCTTTAGATGCGGAGCGTTGGGGGATACAGGTGGAAACATAAAAATTTCACCGACGCAGCGTGCATGGCACATTATGAATTGAGTTAGTCTGAGCACGTTTCCAGTAGCTCAAAATCCGAGATCAACTATGACGGATTTGTATTGCTGCGTGTTTCAACTGAAATTCATAAGTTGGCGTCGGAAAATATATTGCGTGACCGCGTACAGCATAACGTTTTAACTGGAACTGTAATAATACAAAAAAACGTTTCTGTTGTTTCTAAAATGTGTATATTAATGGTTGAAGTCAGCGTGACCAATATCTTGGCACTCTTCCTGCTTTTGTAGTCCATTGAGACGAGCGTACAGATAATAAGAGCAATCATTCTTACATCATTCAGTCAGAGAGCTGGAGTACGATTATAGTAGTCATTGATATCGGTTAGAGCCGTAATATGGACGTGATTAGTATCTGAATTTTATTTATTCTATACGATGACGAACAACTACATTATTAGAAAGACCTTGTTGCAACATAGACAAGCTAATAATACAAAATGGCAAGACTCGCCTCTGTTTATTTCTAAATAAACTCATTTCCACAATTTAGATAAATAATACGCGTTTTGGAATGTTGAACACATCGACGAACGACGTAGATTTGTGCTCAGAACTAGAATATCAGAGGGACATGCCATGGTCTAATTATTTTTATCCCAGAAAAATGCACTGTCCTCAAAATACTCTGGCCATGCGGTAGAAACTTAGTACCTAATACACTCAAAATGCATCACATGAAACTGGAAGCTGAATTTAAACGGATGCCGTGCGACTATGGACAAGCACGCTCGCGAGCGAGCCCGCGGTCGCGAGGGACGGTCGCGGCGCTCGGGTGGTCGTGTTGTAATTGATGTGTGTATGTTTTTGTCGTGGTACGACCGTTCGGTGTTTGCCGCCGCCTCTGGTCAAGTTAGACTAAATTAAATTGTTGTATTTTTCACAGCGAAACGACTGCGGTGACCGACTCCTGTTAACGAGGGGGCGGATAATGTCGTTTGGCCAACCGGCTCTTGTATGTGCCGTAAACACGTTCAAAATTTTGAATTATGGACGCTACAGTGCGGACTAATTTTCGAAGCCGTTTTTTAATCGCCGGCTTTATCGTACTGTTTTGTTATTATGTAGGTTTATTTGCCTTTATTTTATTTCACACATACAATGTTTTTCAGAAGCCGTGAACGGCAAAAAACACCCTATAAACTATTACTGTTCAAGTAAACTTTCATAATTGAAAGTTTTAATTGATGTACTCACCTTTAATACTATGCACGAATAAAGTCATAACAATCAAGAAAAGTACCTGGTTCGGCAGAATCGAGCCAAGTAGCGATTAATTCAGGCAATCACAGGTAGCGCCCCAATTTAGAGTGAGCCAAAAATTGGATATGCGGTGAATAATAATTTTCCCAGTGGAGTGAACTGCGTTGTCCACATTTAAGGTAATTGCCACCAGTTTCGGCTGACGGTCGGCGAACCTGACACTCGCTCCCGCGGGGCCGCCCTTTACAATCCCACTAATAAATGCCGCTTTATCAAGTTTTTATTTATTGTTTTATAAATATTTTGTTAAATGGGCGGGTAGTGCTACAAGCATTTTGTCGACTTCGTGGGTCTCGATTGGAGCTTTGACTGACGGTATGCGCGTGATGGTGTGTAACGCTGTTGCGTAAGTAGCCATATCAGCGTCAACTTTAGTGATGTGCTATATTTACCGTAAGTGACAAGTTCCCAAGTAGCTCACTGGCTGCTTTAGTGCTTCCAGAGCCCATATACAGTAAATTTAAGTTATATAAGGGCAGTATAAACATATAATTGGTACGCTTATATGTTTATACTGCCCTTACCAATCGATTCTTAATCGAATTCAATTATAGAAACAATAACTTTTAAGTTCTATTTTTATGTAGTATAAACCTACATAAATATTCAAACAACATACTTTGGAAATAAAATCCATTCCAATCAAACATGTATATGATATTAATTTAATTAGGTTTAATTTTACAGCTACGATATCAATAATCGCAATGGCACATATCGATTGACTGAATGAATGAAACGAAACGTGATCCGTTCAAAACCGGACCGGTTATCGATTCGGAACAGATCGGTCCCGCGCGCGATATTATCGCCCATTGCTGTATTTATTTTGAATATCACATTGATCTCATCCAAGAGATTACAGGACGATTTTACCTTCCGTGATTATTTTTCACCGATTCCACCCCACGAATCGATTTGGTTGACAGATGTTGCGTACCTTCATTGAAACAAATAAAACGTAGTTAGACGTAATTATGACTGTGTACAGTTCAAAAGGCTTTAGGTGCGGATGAAACCAGAAAGATTCAAATCTAGACCAAAACGAAGGCTTTTTAACGCTTTCACAGACAGACGTAAATTAGGACCCCGTGACACAGCACTACCTGTGGATGGCGATTTTTATCGTCGCAAAACTGCCACTATGTCTACAGCCGAACATTTCTCATACTTTTTATATGAAGGCAAAATGCCTTTCGCCGTATTTGGCTAGACATTTTGTATGAGTTTTGTCTGTGCCGCAAATGAAAATGGCATTTTCAAAACGGTCCTGTGTCTAAGATGAACGTGTTAAGCACCAGATAGTTCTTAATATTCTTGATGAATTGAATTTAATAAGTCACTATACGTTCTTATCTTCAATACGAACATTTAAGTCCCTTTGACCTTGTTAGAAAGCCGTCTATATTTTAGGCTGGTGACAAAAGATGATAGCCAAGTAGAAATTGAATAAAACAAGATTCGCTAACGTAATGTAACTAATATAAGTGAGTGAGGCAGCGGAGTTCTGTGACGATCCCAAACGAAATCACACTCAAATATAAATGACGAGAAAGTGCCCCCGCCCGTCCGCTACGTGTCCAAGTGGCGACCCCTCTCTGCTTCCCGTTTCTCGCGTAAATCTCGAGTGTGACAACATATCCTGCTTCGTAACGGTCGCTGTCTGAAACCACTGCTTTTAATTCTTCTTGAAGCGATACCTCGTCGAAGGACCTGCATCAATGTTCAAATAGTTTTGCGCATTTTATTTGTAATTTTTTTGTATTGAGTTGGTTACTAGAAATTTAGCTTTGACTGGAATTGTTATTAATTGCAAGTGAGACAAATTAATGAGCATAGTATCATATTATGATACTTTCACATTTACATACACTAGAAGTCGCCCGCAATTTTATCTGTAACCCGTTTTAAGTTGATTAAAAAAGTATCTATCTTAACTATAGTTGGATATTTAGCCCCAGCTATTCCTGTATCAGTATTGGTTAAAATCCGTCCAACTAGTTTTTTCCTGATGAGCGCTTTTTCCTGAAATCATGACCTCCCATTGTACAAAAATGTTAATGCATTAAATAGAGTTTTGTAATACACAACATGTATTATTATTCATTACTCTTGTAACATCTACATCTTTATGCTAACGATCTATTTACAGCTGTACACTCAAATAAGTGCTGTCAATATTGATCTAGCAATCGAAGCACTCAACAATGACCTTCTCAGAATTTCCGCTTGATCGCGTCGTTTCGGGATTGCTGTCAATCCATCGAAATGCTAGGCAATTGTGCTCGGGAGTTTTCTTCAACTGATGTGAAAAACATGAAGCCGATCCTGTACGAGAACGTGGACATCCCTATCAAATTGCAGGTGAAAAACATGGGTCTAATTGTCGACAGTCATCTTTCGTAGGATACTCAGGTGTCGGAGGTCTATCGCGGATCGCGGAGTAACCAATACGCTACGCTTTAAACGTTCAAGCGGTGAGCGTCAAGACTGTCCTTGTCCTACCCTTTGTTGATTAAGCTGAAGTGTGAGCTTTGTTGATTATGCCCAAGACTCCCGTAACAAGTTGGACCGACGGCAAAAAAAAAATCGGTCTTCTTCAGTAACACCGATAGATAGAGATATACAATTATCATCGACGACTGGACTGGCTTCCTATACGCGAACTTAGGTCACAAAGATTTATTTCACAGTTTCGATCTTATTTGATCCAGCCACTCCTGACTATCTAAAATGCAAATTTCAATTTGTGACTGCTCGTCCAGGTTGCAATCTCCGTACTTCTCGTCGACTTAAGCTCGTTGTCCCTCTGCACCGCTCCGGTTCTTCCAATTATTTCACGGTTCAGGCAAAACGCCCCTGAAACGTTCTCTCACTCAATATCAGGCAAGATTAGAGCAAATTCACATTCAAGCGCATGTTCAGCAAGCATTTTTAAGGCTATATCTCTAATTAGTTCGGTTAATAGAGACTAAACAACTGGGGGTGACCTTACAAACGGTTAGGTAGTTCTGAATTTTTGATACATTGTCTAGGATGGTTTTTATACGAAGATATAAGCAAATATCTCAAGAAATTGACAGTTTTTTTCAAATATGGCGGCAGGCGCGGAGGAGCGGGAATTGTGCATTTTGCATTTTAAACACTAGATCACTAGACAACATGTCAAAAATTCAGAACTACCAGACCGTTTGTAGGGTAAAACCCCTTTATTCACTGGATTAATTAACAATCTTCGAAAAAATTTACTTGAGTACATTATCATATATGTAAGTAGGTATATATTATGTAAAGTATTCATGTAAGTTTATGTATTGTCCCTTTTAATCTATGTATACTCTGTTATCCTATTCCGACTACACATTTCTGTTTAACCTAGTGGTTGACTATTAGAGAATGTCTTACGGCATTCAGGCCGCCATTTGTACTGTTTTGTGTAATACAGTTAAAATGATTAAATTATTATAATACAGTTACACCATAAACCCATAGGTAAATTATATTAAAATAGCCAACCGTTTTAAAATAACACAATAAATGGCAGGACACGGCGTAAAGTAAACTTATAATGCAAATAGGAATTGAGTTAGCGGCGTCAGTTAAGTTTGAAAAACACTGAGTTGACAGTTCGCCTCGGGTTAATTGTTTGACTTTTAGTGACTTTACCGGTTAGGTGATGCGTTAATACCAGCCTCGGTTTAAAGCGACGTTTACATTGACACGAGCGGACAAAAACGTTGAAAAATTGTTTGGTCACTGTTTCGTAGTTGCATACGTGTCAAAGATGGAAACGGTCGAAAATTGTTTCGGTAATCGTTCATACAAACGATAAATTGTTTTGTTGAATACACCGTATAAAGGCGATTGCAAATAAGGAGTTTAAAGTGTTCATAATGGTCGTTAAAATCAAATTTGTTTTATAGCGAATCATTTTGCAAACACAGACTGATCTAACAAAAAATTTACTAGTACTAGTCTAAATAATCATGTGGCGTTTAATCAAATTTATAATTAAAGCTATATTACCACAGAATTATATTTTCATAGTAAAATAAAAGGAAACAAGTAAACATAGAGAAATACTTATTATGATATTAAGGAAGTGGTTGATGTAAAAACAATTATATACAATCACAGTGAGAGAAAATGGAACATTAATTTCGGTTTATATATTATTCATTTCTCTGGGAAGGAATATATCAGAACAGCGTAGGTATTAAATGACTGTAAGCTTACGAGAATTATATTACATATCATTAAGTAAAATACAAATTTAGTTTATAAGGGAAATTGTTGAAGTTATATATTATATCATGTACGCAGGCAGCTTGGTATCCGCAAATGTTTAGGGAATAACTACAGTGAAAGAAAAGGGGGTTTATGTGTTTTTGTCCCACGTGGACGAAATTACGGACACCCTCGAGCACGTCTCTTTGTCGCGCGACACATACTGTGTGAGCAAGACAGGTGACGCTAAGTCGCGCGACAAGCGAAGTCGCGTCAAGATACGCTAGCCCCGCAATGTTCCATAAACGCAGCGACATTTATTTATTTATTTAATCTATATTGCACAAAAGAAAACTTATCGTACAAAAAGCGGACTTAATGCCATGAGGCATTCTCTACCAGTCAACCTTCGGGCAAAGCAGATAAATTGTGGGCGGTGCAACTAACTTAAACAAGTTAGTAAAACTAGTTTTTTTTGTAATGTTCCCAAATGTTATGAAACAAAATCAAGATCATTAATATCAAGGTTCCATTTTTATGTTTAGTTTGGATATGCTAAGAAGTAAGAAATAATGTATGTCATAAAACAGTTTTAAGCGAAAAATACTACACGTAGTTTTTGCCCTCAAGCTCAATTAAAAACCGTCTTGTTTATTTATGCAATGCATATTTCTACAATAAAAGCGTAGACGTTTACAGGGGATTTCATTATAACGTCAATATCGCTCGCTCGTTGTCAAAGGACGTGCCTGTTTCTTGAATATTTATGCCGGTAATAACGAGGCAAAAAACCATGCGACTAGCAAACAATGGGGATTTTAGGTATTCTAGCCGGTGATAGAGCCGACGGCAGCGAATAAAAACAAAACTACTCAGGAACCAATTAATTCAACGAAAGATTTTAAATCTTTATTAACAATATTTTTCTCAAGCATGCAATGAAATGTCGTCATAAAATGCGTTAACAGGCTTCGAAGTACAACGTTTCGGGCGGAACAACTCGAAAGAACTGTAAAAGAATTTCATACAATATTGAAGGCCTAGGCCGGGAAGTTTTTTTAAACATGGCGTAACAGGCTAAACAGCTGTTTTTTTTTAATGATGTATTTTTTTATTTCATTGCATTTGTACATGAAAAGCACTATACATGCCTTAGCCGTGAAAAGGGCTTGCCGGCTTCGTATCTATATCCCGTATGTGTCTGATATTTATATTTATTTATAATTATTATTTATATCGTCGACCGTAGGTTCAATTGGGGTAAGGGACAAAATACGATTTTTCAGGAGAGGCAGACAAAGTTTTTTTTTAACTAAATCGTTCATAACTTTTTTTGTAGTGAACCTTTTTTGGGTCTGATTTCATACATAATCTTGTATTTTAGTGTTCTGTCTATCTATGTAGTGCTCGTTTTAATAATTTAAATATTATAGAAAATGACATGTCCCTTACACCAACTTATTTCGCTGCTGATGTGCCTTACAGACAGAGTATTTTGTAGTCTTGTCCCTTACCTTAAATTTACCTATTCATTGTATCCACTATATGGATGAAGAAACGGCGTAAGGGACTAGTTGAGATTATGTGTGAATGAAAAAATAGCGTAAAGGGTTTGTTGCAAAAATAAATAAGTACATACCTTTGACGTAAGGCGTATCTTAACACCGGAAACCTTTAAAACATTAATGTAAGGGGTATATAAATGTATTGAAACCGTGTGAACATTTGTCGTGTGTCCGTTACATGCAATATTTGTATCGTTACACGCAACGTTTCTATCGTTTCTATCGAGTGGAATAAACCACATTTTAATTTATGATTATTTTTTTCTCTTACGCCCAAAGCGTTCACATGTTATTTGTGGACTTTAGAAAAGCGTACGACAGCATTTACCGGTGCGCCCTGTATACTATTCTTAGAAATTTTAATATCCCCAAAAAATTTGTGGATATGATTCAGGCAGCAACCAGAGAAAGTGATATGAGGGTGAGAGGGGACAGTGGGCTAACGGACGAGTTAGCGGTAATTACAGGACTAAAACAAGGCGATGCCCTGTCACCCATGCTTTTCAATTTGGTTCTAGAATTTGTCCTTAGACAGGTGCTTGCACTAGATGTCGGGGTGCAACTGAATGGAAGGCATGGTGTGATAGGCTACGCTGATGATCTAGCATTGCTCGGGGAAACTAGAGAAGAAGTCGCGTTGTCCGCAGCAGCTGTAGAAGCCGAGTCCCAAAAAGTGTGCCTAAGTATTAGCTATGAAAAGTCAGAGTATCTCCACATGAAACGCTACAAGGATGCACGCGCTAAAAGGCAAGACCTTCATGTGGGATATAACGTGTACAAGGGGGTAGCCAAATTCAAATACTTAGGCTGCACTATCACCAACACCAACACGCGTGAGGAGGAGATAGACATCCGCATCCAAAACACCCTGCGATGTAGCGCCGCCCTTCATAAAGTGTTAGCGTCCAAGTTGCTTAGTAGGAACACAAAGCTCCGCATCTATAAAACGGTCGTAAGGCCTATACTCATGTATGCGTGTGAGACTTGGACGTTAACACTGAAAGAAGAAAACAAGCTATTGGTGGCTGCGAGAAAGATCCTCCGTAAAATCCTGGGACCAGCGCGGATTGAGGATGGTAGTTTCCGTCTCCGGAAAAATACAGAAATAGAGCAGATAGTAGCCACTCCTAATATCATTGGAGAGACAAAAGCCCACCGTCTCCGATGGTTTGGTCATGTAGAGAGAATGGGCGTAGATCGAGATCGAGGCGTTAAGGGAGCGTATGTGGGACGACCAGATATCGCTGGATCAACGTCGTCAAATCGGATTTGCGTGAACTCCAAGCCAGCAATTGGCGGGAAACGGTGCAAGATCGAGGAAAATGGCGAAAACTCGTGTCGGAGGCCAAGACCCGCTTTGGGTCGCTGAGCCACTGAGTAGTAGTAGTATTTTTTTTAATTATAATCACATTAATTATTTCTCAGCCTCTATGATCGAACACTGAAATAAACAACGAATGTAATTTATACAGCAAAATTATTAAATGTTTAGGGCTTGTGTTGAACGATGAAAGTTACAGAATTAAATACAATTCAGAAATAATCATTTTACATTTGTACTTTTTTAGAAGTCCTGTTAGATAACATAGTATTTGCTCACAATTCAGTGCCTCCAGTTAATAAGGGATAACTCAAAAACGGCACTTTTCAGAAGAGACAAAGAACTATTTTTCAATAGTAGATATTTAGAACTTGAACTTTTTAAGAATTTTCATACAAGCTTTAGTGTTAGGCTTTCATTTTATAAATAAATAAGTAATGCGTTGACCCTATAAATATGTTTTTTTTGTAGTTATAGCTTTTGTTTGCGAGTATTTAAAGACATAACTCAATTTATTTGCACCAATTTTATCCTTATGAACGACGTGCATAAAAGAAAGAATACGAGTTGTACCTGTGTGAACGACATGCATAAACGAAACGAAACGACTTATTCTATTATTGATTACGGTATTTTATAAATAATACTACTTGTCAAACTAGAAACTTGTTACCTAAGGAGTCAAATGAGGCTGTATAATAAAATGACCATAAGAGTAAATACTTGAAAAACATCAATGAAATGAAAAGTTCTTGTTTATAGCTATGAAATATAATCAATATCAACATTAATGTCAGTCAGAAATCTTTTGATTTCTCAACACTTGTGTGTGTCATACTTAGGGATGCCTTTTAATTGACAGTGAACATTTTCCTTTGCAATTCATCAAGTACCGAGACGATTTTAAGAAGCCCAAACTCAATAAGATTACCTTATCGTTATCTATAAAGTTTTACCCATGTCGACTATCCGGCCTCATATACCTAATTTCAACTCAGCTAGTCCTCGGAAAGTCAATCTAATCTTCATTGAGATATTTTTAAACATACAATGTGTAAAGTTAATCAAAAACTTATAATAAAGAACGTGTTAATACCTCCTCCAGTATTCCATTGGTTATTATTTTTTTCGACATTCTTAGACCACTTTTTTAAACTATCCGCTTAACAAAACACTTCACGGGTAGAATAACAATCACGAGCTGTCGACAAAGAGTTCAGTACTTACTGACGTTCAGAGACGCCGAACTGACGAATTATACTTAATAACATAAATAGACACTTACATTTCTGGGTGGATTAATTACTAAATTTGAAATTTTCTTACCAAATTTATTTGGATACCTTCATTATCTCTTGTATATAAAGGTAAAAGGGATTCATTGATTCTCACGTATCCGTGGGTTCGTGGGTCTTCTACCCCCCCCGCAAGTAAGGACAAATGCAGTTGGAGGCAAAATTGTCTACTGCCAACTCAAGGGAGGAAAAAAAAAAAAAAAAAATTGATTCTCACGAGAAAATTAGCGTAACGGACACGGAATCTAAATATAAATCGGATCAAACCTAAATATCGTCTTAACCAAATTGGTGTAAGGTTCACACTGTTAAAAATATAAGATGGGAAATTGGGGTTAGGAGCATTTTTTTTCAAAGCTCGTGCAATCATTTTAAGGTATGGGTGTTATTTATTCATGAGCCAAAAAAAAGCATTAGTTTAAAAGCCAGTTTCATAAGATTGTCTTCAAAAATAAGTCATGTAAAGGTAATACCTCAATTGGAAAGACCTTTACCTTATTCAAAGTGGATTGGTGGCAGTAGTTACCCTGTTTGATGTTGCTTTATTAAAATAAAAAACAGATACACGGTTTTTGTGGGTCAGATTTGATTTTGAACCCATAAAAATCAGTAGTGTAAGGAACACTTTTTTCAAGCTAGATTTTTTTTATATACACCATTCGATAGAGCGGAAAATTCTGAACAAAACTGTATATTCAACTCATTTTGCGTATTTTGTCCCTTACCCCAATTGAACCTACGGCCGACGATATGTATTTATAAACGTTACACGCACTACCATTGTGCAAGTTTCGTTCTAAACAAAAAATAAGCATTGACCTGCTAAATGTTTAGTTATATTTATATTTTGCACTTATTATGTCGTATCTCAAGTTTTAATAGAAAACGGCCCTAATTCTAATATTACGGCCATGTAAAATCAACATATCGCACGTTTGCCGGAACAACGTGACATATCGAAAATAATCAATTTCTTTTTATTCCATATTCGAACCCGCCATTATTTAAATATATTTACTGCAAAAACGTGGCATTTTTTAACGTAGAATCAACAAAGTTATGCAAGAAAGAGACAGCAGTACGGTGACATTTTATGATGTAGCGATGTCTCTTTCGGTTAGCTTGCTTACTTCGAAAATGTGTTACGTCAGTGATCTTGTGTCGTTCGGAGGGTGAAGTGCTGCCGGTTATCGGCAAAAACGTGACATCACGAATATATCACGTTTTTGGTGTAAAGGTAAGTTTCAAACGAATTATTGTCTTTTCTTCGATACTGTGATAAGTGCATTTAACCCGATTTTACTGAAAAACATACATAACAAAGTGTAGTAGTTTTGTTATGATATCACGTTTTTGTTGTAATAATAGTACTTCTTCAGTGTGATATTTCATCATAAAACATTGTAGATGTTAACATTTTTTCTGAAGTAAATTTAATGTTGCGATTATTTATTGATATCTAGTTTTTCTAGCAAAACAATGTAAGTCGGATGTATTGATTATCGTAATGTCACGTTATAACTGCTAAAACAAACCAATTAAAATGATCGATTTTTTTATGCAGATGGGATCACGGTGTAAACGACTGGTGGACTTGGCAATAAAATCACAATGTCAACATGAGGTTTCCACTACCGAAAAACAAAGGAATCTAGTTTCTAACGAAGAAAATACAAAAAACGAGTCTGAACCGCCTTTAGCCATGCAAATAGAGGCAGACAATGAGTACCAAAAGCCCGCCAAACGCAATCGCCGCGAATCAAGCACTTCCTCCAACAGTTCAACAGGTAGTTCATCAAGTAGTTCATCCAGTAGTTCATCCAGTAGTTCATCCAGTAGTAGTTCAAGCAGTGGCCAATCAATCATTGAAGATACTGACGACTCTGTAAAAGATCCCGACTACCAGTGCAAAGAAAATGTGTGTATTGAAAGTTCTGACGACGACTGGGATATGTCTGAATCGTTTGTCCCATCTTCAAACACCACTAATATGGTCGCTGACACACACGTTGACAACACTGAAATGATTTCTAACGCCCCAAATGAACCACATTTAATCGAAACAGAAAATGAACCAAGCACAACAATCCCGGACAATACTCCCACTAAAAAAGGAAAGAAAAGACCAAGACAGGAAAGTAATTGGAAGAAAAACATTGCGAAGGCATTAAGAAACAGCGGAAAATCATACCAGTCACCAAAAACTAAAAAAAATATTCCGGAACGTCAATTAAAACCACCTTGCAAAGAAAATTGTTCATTTAAATGTCGATCAAACATTACAGAAACAGAACGAGAAGAACTCTTAAAACAGTACTGGAATTTGGGAGCAATCGAGAAACAGTGGATGTTTTTAGCCAATAGTATTGAATTGGTGGTTCCAAAACATCGCTATGTTAAGATTAGTTCAGACGGTAACGTTGCACCAACGCGTCAAAATAACAACGCCTTCTTTTTAACCGTTTCTGGTAAAAAAATCAGAGTATGTAAAACATTTTTTAAAAATACTTTTTGTATCAACAACCGACCGATAGAAACGGCTTTACAGAAAAAGAATACAGATACCAATATTTCCTTGATGAAAGATCAACGTGGATGTCATGGAAATCATGCCAAAGTAGACGAAAACATTAGGAAAGAGGCTAAAGCTTTCATAGAGGCAATACCTAAAATAGATTCCCATTATACCCGAGCTACTTCCAAAAGACACTACATTGATGGAAGCAAAACCATTGCTGACATTCACAGGGACTATGTTGAACAATGTAAGGCCCAAAATAAACCTTTCGCAACTTACGTGACGTTCTACCGCATATTTACTACGGAGTTTAACATATCTTTTTTCATTCCCAAAAAAGACTTATGCGACGTTTGTGAAGCATACAAAAATAGTAATGAACAGGAGAAGGAAGCTAATAAAGAAAATCACGAGACCCATATTAAAGAAAAACAACTGTCTAGACTTGAAAAGGATAAGGATAAAAATAGCAAGGATACTGTTGTTGCTGTTTATGATCTTGAAGCTGTTTTTCAGTGTCCCAAAGGAGAAATTTCAGTGTTTTATTATAAATCAAAGCTAAACGTACTCAATCATACGGTTTACGATATTAAAACCAATGTTGCCGAGTGTTACGTATGGGATGAATCGAATGCCAACAGAGGTGTTAATGAAATTGGAACCTGTGTGTTCAATTATCTGACAAAGATTTCTGAGACGGGAACTGACCTTAATGTCGTGTTTTATTCCGACAACTGCGCGGGCCAGCAAAAAAATAAGTTCATGATTTCTATGTACTTGTATGCTGTGCAGAACTTACCAAACATAAAGTCGATCACACATAAATACCTTATAAAAGGTCACACGCAAAACGAAGGTGATTCAGTTCATTCTCAAATTGAAAGAGAAGTTAAAAGACAGCTAAGATCCGGACCTATGTACACCCCTGATGCTTTTGTTGGTGCCATTAAAGCAGCTAGAAAAAAAAGTACGCCATTTCAGGTGCATGAAATGTGTTACGAAGATTTTTATGACTGGAAAAGTGTGTGCACTCAAATGAACTTTACATTGCAAAAGGACGAAGACAATAAGCCTGTCAAACTTATGGGGGCTAAAGTTATAAGAGTTCAGAAAGATACTCCCAATGCTATATTTTTGAAGGATTCGTATGCCAAGAACGAATTTCAGAAAGCTATTGTAATTAAAAAGAAAAGGGGTGGTATCATAGAATTAAAGAAAGCGTACACTATGAAACCTGGCATATCAGACCGGAAAAAAGCTGATCTCATGGATTTAGTAAACAAAAACTTAATTCCAAGGTACCATAGGTCTTTTTATGAAGCCTTGTAGTATCATTTTTATTATTTTATTAATATAATGAATAGTGCCTCAATAAAAGTAATTACAAGTCTGAGTAGATTAAGTGAAACATAATGTTTGTACTACCTATACCAATGTGCCATATTATACGTATTGATAATGTAAGTTATTGATTAGGTATTGAATTGCAATTTAGGTTACAGTGGCAAAGCTCAGTATTTTATAATTTATATTTATAATAGTTATGACTGATCTCAAGTCTTTGTGATACCTTAATTATAGCTGATCTCAATAGGGTTGTGTAACCTTAATTGTATTAATAATGTTCTGATTATAGTAATAAGTAATACAGTAAAATATAAGGTATTTTTGATAGCATAGCGATGCAGCTTATTTATTTTAACTCAGTTGAAAGGCGTTTATATTGCTTTATTTCCATATCTTTATGTACGTTTTTTTTGTTTAAACTTAAGTTGGCGAAATGAGCCAAATATAAAAAAGAATTCTCATTTGGTTACTTTTTTCCTTATATTTGTAGAACTTTTTCAATAAATATTTTTTATAGAAAAACGTGTTTTAATGAATTAACTCAAAACATAACAAAAAAATATATCACCAAAAAAGTGACAAAGCATTTTACAACAGTCTTTGATTTCCATTATATCAAGAAAAACGTGTCATGATTTCTGTTTATTTTTTGATGATATATTTTTACCAAGAATACTATATTAAATTATTTTTTGACTATATCAAATCGAAGTTGGTTAGTGATAGTTTATTATTCAAGTTAATTTCATATGAATGATTCTATTGTTCAGAGTTTATGATTTTTTTAAAGTTTAAAACACGTGTCCTGTAAAATCGTGTTTTTTGAGATATCACATTATTCTGGCAAACGTGCGATATGTACTTTATCGATTTTACGGAATATATGGCTCAAAATATTTACTACGTACTGTTTAATATTAGTCTCTCATTTGCACCTTTTCAAAACAAATGTTCATCTCAATAATATTATCAAATGTCGTTATGATTACTCAAATAGATCACATCGCTAGAATATATTAGAAATGTTGAATTTAGTCCTTATTGTTAAATACCTATGACAGACAAATTACCATAAACTACAAATGAGTTTGCATTGCATGCAATGACTATTTGTGCGTTTAAATATTAGCTGTAACAAACACGAACATTATTAATGTGATACTACAAGTAGTAACTCTTTGTTCAATTTCATAGGACATCATTGGTGACAAAATGCTGTAGGTCCAAAAATGTTGTACATACATACTTAATAGTTGGACTGTTTCTGACTTAAGTTTATAATTATAGAAATTAGTTTGCTATACACGTTGCTTGGTTTATATAAAAGAAAAAATGGAGGCACTTTTAACTAAAGTTATATTATAGTGATAAAAATTGGTATGCAAGAATTAAATATATTCGCGTAATGTATCAATCTTATTAATCTTCTAGAAGGCGCCCGCAATTTCGGGGTGATGAATTCACTAATAAATGTCTACTAAGAGAGGGCTGTACGGCTAGCGACCAATGCAAATCCTGGATCGCGCTATTAAGATTTTTCTTGATAAAATAACATTAATAACCCCTCCATAGAAAACTCATTTTCAATACAATATTAGAATTTTATAAATAGTATGAACTTTTATTCAGAAACGTAAGGAAATTTAGATATTTGTTCTCCCGTTATTTTGATTGTTTTTCTTATAGTACCTATCGTACAAATATTTTTTAGAGCGTGAATTTCGTGAGTCTCAAAGCCAGACTAATTTGTCTGTTTTTATAACACTAGCTTTTGATTTTACAGAAATAATGTTTTCTTTCTTTATCTAGTTTTATTGCATAGTACACTTCGCAAGAAACCCTAAAGGAGTAAAGAATAAAAATGTACTGCAATTTTATAAAGTAAGGTCAAGATTCAAGCCCGGGCGCTTGTTACGGCGTACAGACTTGAAACTTTACAGTACTCAAACATACCGCACTTTAATAAAGATCCCGAGCAGGGTTTGCTATTAAATTTGTATTTATTATTTATTTATTTAGTGGACTAAAAAGTTGCAGTCCGTGTTCTGATTTAATGCAATGGTAACGTAAAATCCGTTACACTATAAATATCTATATGCCACTTATAATAATTCGATATTTATTTGCAATTTGTAAATAAGTCACCACTTAGTTCCCGCTGAAGAAGTCATAATTCTCTTTTGTGTTTTTTTCGTAGTCTTTTATCAGTATTTTATAGGTACAATCGTTGTCCAATGAAGGTTCTTAAAATCAAATACCGCGTGGGTTACGCGGTTTGCCGAGAGGCTTAAGGTACGAGACTTTAAGACCTAATTGTGTAACTTTTTTATACATTAGGTACTTTTTATATGAGAAAACGCTGAAAAACATAATTATTTTCTCATTAATCGCCATTCACCACTGGAATTATATTTCTGATCAAAACTTTTCATCTAACATGGCCTATTTAAAAAATATATTTAGATAGATAATCACGATATTCATGGTGGGTGCTCTTGATTGTTTTTTTTTTTTTGACATTTCTTCTAATTACACAACATAATATTTGTCTTTTTTTTTAATGAAAAATTTTTGAGGTTCCCTTTTTGAAATTATTTCAGTTTTTTACGATTCTCTAATGATTATAACTGTTCAGTAGGGGTGTCCCATAGAGTACAAAATTTTGGTACAGGTTTAAAAAGTATGTGGTTGTGATTTAGTCCGTAAAATTAAAATTAACAGAGAACAGTATGCGTGTCTAAAAAAAATTTATAACTTTTACGTAGATGCCTAGCTACCGGTAAATGAACATTAGAGTTTATTGGTGGAGCTATTTTTATGAGACGCACCAACTCCGAAATAATCAGTCTACCTCACTTATTTGTATTCCGTAAAATATTTTTGATATTTTCGCTTCCTATGACCATAAATAAAATGTGATCTGTTTTGTTTCAGATGGTGACCAGGACAAAGAAAATCTTCGTAGGCGGGTTATCAGCACCCACGACGCTGGAAGACGTAAAGAATTACTTCGAACAGTTTGGCCCGGTAAGTACCTAACTGATATTTTCAGGGCTTGTAACCGTTAACCGATTTTGTACGAATGCACTGATCCAGTTTTAATATTATTAAGACTATCGTGAGACATTGGTTTAAGCTCACGTAGAAATTATCAAGAACGACCCGACATGTTTCGAACTCATATGGAGCTCTTCAGGGATGGTTCGTTCGATTCGTGCGGCCAAGCGACTCACGGCCCACTGCACTGGTTTTCACTCTCTTGCCGCCCTCAGCGCCCGCACAGATCCAGTTTTATACTATATACAAAGTAACATCTGTATGAAGTTTTTACATTTTTGAAGGCAATTTATAATTCTTTTCTCGTTATAAAAATCTTCCTCGAAGTTTTGCGCTTAACAACAAATGTTATTGATTCATTTTTATTTATTATAGATTGATAGATATATATATATATATTAAGCATTTGACTTCGATCTCACCTGCTAGTAAATGAACCCGACGATTTTACAAAACATAAATACAGATACTTTTTATTGCACACCTCCATCGTTATGGAAAGAAATACAACATAAGATACATACATTAAGAGCCTTATCACACTTGCGATTTGCGAGCGTATTTTGTATGAAGGCGATCGCGCAGCGTATTCGCCGCGTCGCTTATTTGTATAGAAAATACGCTCGCAAATCGCAAGTGTGATAAGGCCCTAAAACAACAAGGCAGAGGTAAACAACATACGGTCTCATTTAGAGTTATTTATTTAATAAAAAATAATCATATATTAGGTACTAACTGGTTACAAGCCCTGATATTATTTATTATACGCACAAATATCGTCATAATGATTGTTATTTCTACTCGCCTTATGCTTACAACTATGTAGAGTAAATATGACTGTCTCACGTAGCGACGGCTCTCGGCGAGCGCACGCGCAGCTGGCATCTGCGCACTGTCAATTGCCAGATGTCGCTTTTCTCTTATATTCGTAGTATATCAAATACAGTAGAGTACAACGACATGTTATTTTGCAGGAAAACCAATTTGTATCATTTTGGTTCACAAAATCAGCTATTTAGAAAATGTATCTTAGTTTTTGATAAATGAACAGTGAGATTGCTTTTACAAAAAATATTTAAATATAACTTTCTTGATAACATTATTTTAGTTTTTTCGGAAAAATACTGTATTAAAGCACCTTCTGGGGATCTATGATGGTTGCTTTATCACGCGATAAATAAGTGACAAAGCATCCGTCACGTTTTGACAAAATGCAAATTTGAGTGACGGTTGCTTCGTCGCTGTGTCTGCAGGTCTACATATAAAAAAGTTTTTCTATCTTGCATAAAAAATATATTAAAAATACTTCATATGTAGGTAGTTTCGGTCTTGCGTCGGTACTAAATCAACTGAAATACAGCAGCAGTTATTATTACATTAGTAAACTGATTTCGTGCTCCAATGTCTCGGAATAAAGCATTAAAGTTGTCAGCAGAGCGTGCTCGCCATTTTAATCTGCTTATTAGTGCCGATGGCGATTTTGCAATACTAAACAACAGTGTAATATACAATTTTTATTTATTAAAATAGTGTAAAAAATATTGTTTTTGTTTTACGTATAATTGGGGTTAGAGAATGCAAACCCGGTTGTTTCACCATGCTAATAACCGATTATAACCGGGTTTACTATGACAAAATAACCGGTTTTGCATTCTCTAATCGGGGTGATCACTTATGTGGTGATCACTTACAAATGTATATCGAGAAAAAAGTTGAAAGGACTCTTAAACCAGACTTCAAATTGAGTGATATTTGTTTAATCCTAAAAAAAATAAGCCGTTTGCACTATTGAATAACTAACTAGAATATATCGAAATATTCGGCAATAAATATCAACACATTTTAAAACCTTTTTTTTATCAATATTTGAGTTTATACCCGGCACTCTAACGAAATATTTGGAATTTGAAGTAACGAAATCAACAAACCCAATTCTAGTGTGTAACGTTATATTTATATGTATGAAAGTAGTTAAGCATAATTTATTTCTGTTGAGTACCTATACCTATTTGTTAACAAGACGCAGGAACGTTGACATGTTGGAACATGTCAGTGCGGCGCGCGAAGTTAATGCCAACATCACTCGCGAAATTCAATTTACAGTCAACTTTTTGGAAAAGTGTACCGAATTCGCGCTGTCATGTCTCAGTTGTTATTAGGCAACCCTAATTTTGCCCGTGGCTAAATCATTTCGTGCACATAATATTAAACACGGTTACCCTCGAATTAGGCGCGTCTGTCAAACTTGCAAACTGTATTATGACTATTTCATACTCGCTTGGTTTGGTTCCGATGATAAATAAATTCGATTTAATCCTTCCGTATTTTTGTTTAGTTTTAAAAGTAATCCAAAATGTTGTTCTTTAAAAAAAAAATAAGAACATAAATTAACTGAAGGCATTTTGTACGCGCACATAAAAGTATTTTGTGTTAGTTAATTGAGTCACATAGGTACACTAAAATTCAATTTTATATAAAAGTTGCACTAACAAAACTAACAACCAAAGTTTCTTAGCCAAAACTAGATAATAATAATCTAAACAACTTCAATAAGGCATCACAGAAACATGTTTAAATAAACGCCGCTACGGGGGTTCTTATCCACTGCTTCAGGAGAAAAATAAACCCATTTTCGAAAAATAATCCAACCACAAAATAAAAGTGTTAGTAGTAAGGGGCCGCTGCATGCGCTAGCAACTTTCGACAGCATTGTTACAGTGTTATAATGAAGAGCAATGCAAAGATTTCAATCACGAAACAATTTGCTTTGTCTCATTATTGTCTCAGATCGACATTGAATGAGGTTGTCGCCTTAACACCAGTCGGTCGTCTCGTCGCTTAAGCGCCGGTGGCCGAAAACGAGCCTTGACATTTAGCGCTAAAGTAAATATTCGATTAACGCTGTGTCCACGCCTGGAAGTCTGCGATAAGTTGGTCTTTGTCTGGCAGCGCAGGTGTCTATCTACAAAAGTTTCGTCGTAATTAGCCCCGTATCCAGCGTGGAGGACTAAGGAACTTTTCAGAATTCAGCATTGGCTACAGCCGGGGAGTCATTGTGCAGGCTTTCAAAGTAATCGGTGCCTACCAGCCCGCGCCGTCCGATCAAGACCTTCATTACCTATTATGAGAGTTTAGAATAACGAGCCAACGAGTTTTTCGGAGTGAATATGATTGATGCCGAGCGAAGGAAATATCCCGAGAGAGATAAAAGGAATTTAATGAAGACTTTTAAGAATAATGATTAAGGGAATGGTTATTCCTTTTAGTCGGAGGCCTAATGATGGGGTCTTTTGAATTACTTTCTGCGTCTACGAAATATTGTGTAACCGCAATTAATCTAATTAAATGGGAGGAAGGAAAACCGACCGAAGGTGTACACAGGTAGTTCCTTAAAAGACCAACTCTTCAAAGTTGTAATAATAAAATAGTAAGGAAAATATTCCTAAATTTATTATTTTAGACTAGGTTCTTTTCTATTTTGTAGTCGATACGAGAATCGTTACTGGGATAGCCAATTGTCAGTTGAATCGACCTTGACATAGTTTATTTACTATCAAAACTTACGCAGAAACGTGAAATTCCATAACACGCTCAAAGGGTACTTCGAATGGCTAAATAAATTAATACCATTATTACATCCAAGAACGCACACGGAGAATTCTGATTACAAATTAATTCAATAACATTCAAGCCGTGCACTGTGCTCCCGGCTCGGCATCATTTCGTAAGGGTGTCACATTTTGAGCAAGTTTAATTAACAATCCAGTCGCTTTTGTAGGTGCCTTCATTAGTGTATTTGTGGATAAACATTGCGCAATGAGCTCAGTAACTCGGCGCAATCTGTGTTTGTGCGTGTGCGTGTGTCGTCCTACGTCGCGGTGGCGTGTCGGCGACGTCGGGCACGTGTCGAGTCGGCCCGGAGCGGCCAGCTCCACAGCTGTGTGCGTGCTCCGTGACTCTCATGTCCCGATACGGCGTCGGCCCGCCCCACGTGCGAGCTTTCCGAATGCAAACTGTCTCAGAATATCAAATGAGCCCCTTAAATACCGAACACAATGACTACGCCCACCTGAAGCAAAGGCCGCGGGCACGCATGCACGCAACGCCGCCGTAAATGAAAGGAGCACGTCGGGTCGGGACCGAAGGGTGGGCGAGGCTCAACCCCGGTAACGATTTCCTCCAGATAATGGAGAATTTTCTGATGAAAGCTGCTCGGCAGTGCCCTTTCAAGTATTAGTAGTACACTGAGAAAAATGTCGTTTCGGCTTCATTTTAAAATATCGTGATATTGATCAGGAATATGATTAATTATACTAAAATAAAGTGATCCTCGGTAAATATCACGCTAGAATTGTACCATATAACGAAATAACTGTATTTCTAGATGAAGTAATGTAATAATGTGATGACCTTTCATCATAAGATTTAGTCACCGAATATAATATTACCATCTCGATAAAATATCATGCTGTTCTGTTAAAATTAAAGTATATTACAGAAATACGATGATACTCCAAAGAAAGATTATAATTATATTACACGAGGAAACTGTCACCATATTGTTTTAAGAAATTACTAGTAGAATTGCAGGACGTACATTGAAATACGGTGAAAGCACCGTACTGAAACAAGGTATGACTTGTCATATTATTTACGTTGTTAGCATCATATTTTTTAACACTGGTAATTCTGGAATATCATGACATCCTAATAATAAACAAAGCTATCACACAAAAATATGCGGAAAGTACAAAATTACGATGACCGTTCCGAAATTATATTACGCGCGTGCGTAAGTCACAGGCCCGTCACAGTAAAGTCATGGTAGGTATAACAAAAATATATTGCATGAGTAAAGTCAGTAGCCATTTTTTGTTTAACGAAAGTGCACGCGCTACGCGAACAGTGTTGTGAATAATATGTGAAATGAATAATTAACTTCTTGAGTGGCGACCACGCACCGGATGACGCAGCGTGGGTACGCCCCCCCACAAGGTGGATTGATGACCTGGTGAAGGTAGCTGGAGTCCACTGAATGGGGGCGGCGCGGGACCGGTCACAGTGGCGTTCTCTGGGGGAGGCCTATGTCCAGCAGTGGACGTCTTTGTGCTGATGATGATGATGGATCAATCACAGCAGATTTATGGCAGATGGAATTTGGCCAGTTACATTGAGAAAATTGCTGGTAAGTTGAAGTATATACAACCTAGTACTAGTCGTATTGTTTGTTAATTGATTACTAAACCAGCCTAATTGGCGCCTTGTTTTTTTTTGTGCTTTGTGATTTTGTTTTGGTTTGATGAGACAAAGTGGTATATGGTGAGCGCTATGTTATATGATATGGATGGACCTTATTATTGAGCAGGTCAATCAGCTGGTTCCCCTCCGTTAGCCCGAAAAACTTTCATCCTAATTTCATTGGCCCTAATTTTGGTAACCCTAAAATCACAAACCCGAATTTTCATTCATCCTAATTAATGAATCGCCCTAATTTCAGGATTCCGAATTTTCATAATACCTAATTACTTCATACCGAATTCTCACTAGCCCTAATTTGCACTTAGCCGATTTTTTTAGACTACTAATATTATGATACCTAATAATGCTAAAACCTAAATTTTATCAAACCTATTTATCTATAAACCTAAGGCGAGGGCTGCTCTCCCTCCGCGCCTCCGGTTTTGGAATAACACTAGGGTAGGACAGGCAAGACCACGACGTGGAGTCGAAATTGCCATAGACTCAGGATGTAAGTACTCTTTTGACGCTCCGCTCGCTTCGCTCGCTCCGCTATACATTGTCACAATAGAAACCTAACCTAACCTACAGTTTTCGGGGTTCAGCCAATTCGATATTTGTCCAAATCCGTATTTTCTGTTTTAACGTAAAAATAGGTTTAATAATCTTTAGTACTCTTGACATTTAGTGTCAGTAATGATTAGGTCTAATAATCATTAGGTGTGGTAATTATTAGGTTATTTCATATTAGTATTGTTGACAATTAGTACAAATCATTATTAGAGTATTGGATTATTAGGTCTAACAACTAATTAGGGTATAAAAATTAGGTGAAATGACATTAGGGCTAATGAAAATTAGAGCTAACGTTGATAGGTGTAATAATATTAGCACTTGCGTTATTAGGTCAAGTAGGGGAGTACCCAATCAGCTATATCACGGGGCGTGTCACGGCGACTCTTTTAAAATTACAACTAGGAAAAACTAACTGACCTAGATGTTATATGTAACTGATAAATACATTTTTGTTTCAGGTGCGAGTCATATTGGAAACATCGGCCGAAGGCCTCAAAGCAGGCGCCTTAACCGCGGCACTACGCGGGCGTCTAAGCAAATTACTATTGGAAAAGCTAGTGTGACGATAGATATGTAATTCGGTATTGCCTCTTCTTTACTATGTATGTTCTAAGTTCTAGTAAAAATAACACTAATTCAGGAGAATGATAATGTGATATCCATAACGGCGTTGACATTCATGGTTTATATTATATGCTGTAAGTATGTTACTTTAAATATACAGTGGGCTGAATTTTCAGAATCGAGAGCGTTCAAATTTTTCGCTTATTCCATTATATATTAGGTACGAGTATGCATGCTTTTTCGAGCGCTTGCTTCTCAAAAAATCGACTCGAGATGATTTATCTTGTGCCCATGGTAGATTGTTTGCATATAATGTTCAACTTTTATGCTGTACAAAGATGTTTATAGAATTTATTGACATAGACATAAACAACTTTATGTGTACGGAATTGAAATAAAAAATCAATGAATGCAAACCATCTGTATTAAACTAATAATAAATGAATTTTATCATAGATGTATTTAAATTTTAAAGATATAGGTAAGAGTTTATTATTTACTTATGCCCTTTTTGTGTGAAATTGTAACTAATTTAAAATCAATAAAACCTTTTTGCTAAAAACATTTTTTTTTCTTTCTATCATTGTCTTCTCAATAACGCTCTGGTATATTGTGATCTTTTTTGGTTAAGCATCAAGTACTTCTGATATATTTCTTGTTATGTATGCCCACTATTTGTCTATTTATTTATTTTAAGAGGACGCAGTGCGTGTAAAGGTTTCCTCGTCTCTGTAATTGTGTTTTCTATTATACTAAACTACTTGATTAAAATCGAATATCGAATACAAATGAAGCTTTGTATCCATTACTATTTACTATTCACTTTTTTAACTCAACGGAAAAAGTCACCAGTTGTCCCCGTTAAGTTAAAATGGGGAAAGTAATTGATACAATTTCCATTACATAGAATATGAGTTGTATTTGATATTTGACTTTAATAAAATAATTTAGTCTAGTAGAAAACACTATTACAGTGACAAGAATGCCACTAGACGCATAGTGTCCTCTTAAAATAATAGGAAAGGATAGATAAATAGTGAGTAGACATAACGAGACAAAACACAACAATATAAGGAAAGCGTAGATAAAAAGTAGGAAGAGCTAATAGGAAAACAACAAAAATATGAGGAAAGCACCTAAACAATAGCAGGCAAGCAAACAAAAATATCAGGAAAGCCTAGATAAGTACTAGGAGTAAATAATATGATATTACTGAAATTAGATGAAAGAGCGTATATAGAAGTAAGAAATCATACAATAATACGATGACGGCATTTAAAGACAATAGGAAGAAATAAAAGGAAATATCGGAAGTAAGAGGAAATCACTTAAAATTATGAGGAAAGCATACTAATGTATGATGACGGTAATATTCTCATATGGGGTCTTCCCACAACTTATGATGACTTTCACCATAAACGCTTGTTACGAACCACGAAATATGTGTCTGCTTCCTCCTAAAGCGTGGTGACAGTTCATCATATAATACAGTGAGCAACAGCGGCAGTAGTATCATCGTACCTTTTGGTGATATCAGTATGCTCCCTACTTTACGTGAAATCATCATCATTTTAACTGAATTCACCTATGTTTTTGATGAACAGTTTTCTCAGTGTATTTATGGCCCGATCGGTCGGTGCAAATTTCGTTCCCTACGATAGTGTGTCGCTATCGCACACTTAAGACGCTAGTGGAGACTATTCCCTTGGCATCATCCTTCTATAAAATTCCCTCCATTTGGAACTTTTAAGTGGGACTGAGGAGTAAAGCTAAAGAGTTATGGAGATAACGTGCCTTCTGTGCTTTAATCGGCACAGCTGTGGTCCACAAAGTATTATAAGATTACCGCGCGATAATATTACACAACCGGGTATTTAAGCCGACATAAAAGCGTAAATACACAAATAATAAGTAAAGTATTAGTGAACTAGTTGGAGCAATTTTAAAGTCTTATTGGTCATAACTTACGGCTGACGGAATTCTACTTAAGAGCAGCTGTAATAAATTTCCCGAGAACGTCATCTAAAGAACTTTAAGGTTGTTAATCGCTTTACGTCGGCTAAGTAGCTTTCCGTCATGTGAGTTTTTTGTCGCAGCCAGCCTAAGTAAGAAAGCCGGCGGAAAAATTAAAATTTCCGTAATTTAATAATGTATTTACGCGCGCTCTGATCCCACGCTCATAAATTAATTTTGGGAAAATTGTTCCACTTATTGTTACACTTATGGAAAGGATCGTCTTAATTACAGTTTACTTTAGGTTGTTTTAGTAACCAAATTAAATAGTTTGCCCTTGTTGTAACATGCCTCAAATTCTTGTATCTCATGTATGTTTTTGTTAGACAAACAATGTATATTTATTTTAACTTTGCGAAGCAGTTAATAGGTTTTCTATGTTTTTCAATATTTGCATTTAAGGCGAGACTAAATTGCCAGTACGTGTATTAGTATTCTAATTCATTTGGAAGTCGAATACCGGTAACCAGCTCCAGGGATGCTTAAAAATTAATTAGCCTTACGACCGGTGTAATCTCTGCAGGCTGCGACGATTTAGTGTTATCTAGTCGAGTTTGTTGTTCGTAATATTTACCCCAAATGTCACGGTGAAGGTGTCATTTTGAAGCGCACCCCATGTCGCTTAAGCCATTTTTCTCCAACTGTCGTCCTCGCGTCTGCCAATCTCGACAGACTCTTAGCCCTCACAAGTTCTCCGCAGATTGCTTACATTTTATTTTTTCTGTTCTCATGAAAATGTATGCCGTCTTTATCTGTCTATCTGCTTCGGTAAAACGATCTTATTTAATGTTAAGCGGACAACTTTATTCTCAACAATTTCGGCTGCGATGCTTAAATAAAAATATCTCCTTTTCCGTAAATGTTGTTCTAAATATTCGTCTGTATTATGAGTATGTTTGCAAACGCGAGGAAAATGACTTATTCTTTTATTTCTTTCGCATTAATCCGTGTCATATCTTGGCACATTAGTGTCGCAGTTCACAAAGTTATCTCTTTACTCGTGACTTTGCCACTGATAATTAGCAAAATGTATTTTCTTGGGAATCTTTGCCTCGTGTTAGAAGCATCTAAGCCCGGCTAAGGATGAAGTTTCCTAACCAATATAAAGTTAGCGACCGAGCGTTCGCTGAGCGTCGCACGCACAAGTGGGTGTCTTTGAGAAAGTTCCGTTGCATGCTTGATTCGCCATTGTTTTAGCCGTCGAGCCAGTCCAAACTCTGACCGGCTGACTGCCAGTGCGCAAGCAAGTGTGTTGCCTTCCCAACTTGCACGATTACTTGTTATTATCTTAACTTATGCTCCTTAACTTTGTATGGGCTATCGACATGTTCTCTTGACTGCAACTGCACCGGAATTCCGTACACAGTTGCAAATGGCGTACGTGTGGTGTTTGTGCGAGTTGCTTTGTGCCTTTCAGTTTGTCGAACAAACTTAACGTTTCACTTGGTGAGAAAATATCTATGATCAACAATTTGCTAAAGTTAAAGCTCGATTTGCCGTTTTGTTTGTCTTTGAGATTCCATTTATATTTATTAAAGAATTAAACACAGTACCGATACTTGTTATTTTGTGGATAATGTATTTTCGGTGTTAATAAAACATTTAACTTTATACAGAAGGTTTGAATTTCTCACGCTCATCATAAAAGAGATTAATTATAATTTCAAACAAAAATACATGAATACATTCAAATTACAACTCGTGAATACAGTCGTACACAACCGCTCTCTGGCCTTTTCTGGATCAAACTGTTCCGGTCCGCTTGCGGAATTTTCCGCATCAAACAGATTATAATCAGCTCGATACACATATTCATGACGCAACAAACTTACATGCACGCGAAATATCGGTCAATCTCATCAAAAATATTAATGAATATTTATAACTGGTATAATAATGACCAGTCCACAGAGGGGGCCTTGGAATATTACATTATATTGGTCTTTAGCTATGTCAAATAACATTTATATTTACACGAACGCTAGAAAAGAGTCGGTTCACCATTTCAAACGTTGTTAAAACCGCATGCATTTTAACACCAAGTTTGATCAGATTAATCCGTTTCGCGGCTTTATTTACCGATAGCAGTTTCAAAAATTCCACTACCAGCCAAAGTGCAAACGAATTTCTGCAGATAGGTTTATCAAAACAAACAGTTGTAACTGGATCCGTATTCGACTCTTATCGCTCGCAACACTAACTAAACATCGTTTACTGTCAACAGCACTCGAACTGTAACTGAAGCGAGCCCGGAATTTGGCTTAGCTGTAGCCTACTTCTATAGCTAGGTACGATATCATCGCAGGCCGTATATCAATCAGTTGTTACAACGCGCCAGGGTTGTCGTTTATCTTCGGGCTCGTTCGGATCTGTCTGCCCAGATTCGTGCATTGTTCAGACATTAGCCACGGTTGCCGAAACGGTGGATGTCTGAAATGCCAGTGGCGGTGGCGCACCCCGGTGCAGCGACGGCGCACCGAACGGCCGATAGCGTTTCCAATTTCCTGACTTAAATTGCTCTAATTTGGTTATGCGCTGACGGGTGATCGAAGGCTGCTAAAGCCCTGGCCACCAGCGACACTAGAGTTGTGGCTTGTAATTTGTGTTCGCTTTTGCATGGCTGTTTTATGTTCGTGTTTCACGGTAGGTACAGCCAAAATTTTATTACTCTCTCGTTTTCTGTTCAAACGTATTCGTACTTTTCGTTTTCGTGTGAATACACAACTTTAACAACTGATCCGGAGTTGAAATGGGTAACTACGCAATAAGTGTCGAGTTAGCTAACGTTAAACATTTAGTTGCATCATTTTCATAAGAATTGAGTTATAACTACTTAGTTTTATCGGACTGCTCCAAAGTTACATTAAGAAGGAAACTTGTATTTTTTCGATGGCATTATATTAACTTAATGGCGACCTAATTGGAGGTTTTTATGACTCTTACAATCCATAAAGTAGGAATTAAGCGGTAGTACATTACCAACCTACTCCATGTTATTACCGAAGTTTAGATTTCACAAAGCGGATAAGTTACAAGTATTTTCAACGGTTAGTGTTCCTGTTTCAGTAGTACTTATGTTATTGAACATATTGATTGAATGTTGACTTATGTTATTAACACTATTTAATTTTTTGCATTAAGATTGAATTATTTTCAAAATTTAAACTTTTATATTTTAAATATTAGTAATTTATCTAAAATAACCGTGCGAACTAAGCAATCGAACATTTGCTTGTATTACTGGTTGTACCTAGTCAAAAAATCCAAAAAAACTGTACAATCGAGACGTGCATTACTGCACTTTTCTGCTTCTCAGTGCATGAAAGCAGAAAAGCAAAACTTCTTATCAATATGAAGAAATAAAACCCAATAAAAGGTTTAGTTACCGTGACTCTCGTCACCCGCTAGAGTGGCAGACGTATCGTGGCCCAGGGCGGCGACAATTACGTACAGGACGAGTACTAGACTTCTAATACAAATCGTTCGCCCCGGGGTTCGTTTATCCGTCTCCCTGCCCGACCCCTTCGGGTGCGGACGCACTTAGGGCGAATCAAGAAAATGTAAGGCTTAAGCACTCTTGTTCACTAAATTTAAGGCACGTTTTAAAACGTGGAAACTTTTTTGAACGTGTTTTGTGCGACGCAGTGACAAAATAAAGTGGATTGTTGAAGATGCTACTAGTGTAACTAGATTTTTATAATAGATTTGCTTGCATTGTAAATGCATACTTCCGGGATAGAAATAGTTTTTGGGCCTTTGATAGATTTATGTTTAAATTCATACATTCTTATCTTAATAAGGTCATTCTATTTCCATTCATATCTACTGTTATCTACAATTCTACATATGATTATAATATGTATGCTCAACAGAGGTTCTTGCGTCTTTAAAGGCAAATGCGTCTTCAAATTATAGTAATGTATAAAGAGTGCGGTCTTCGCCAACAAACTGCATTGCAGTTTGGCGAAACATATAAAGTGTACCAGTTTTGTAATTTTTTTAGCATAATAAATAAAAAAAATAAAAAAAAAATAATAATACACAACACTTTATAAATACCACTGCTTTCCCTTTTCTATATTAATAGTCCCAAACAATGGGCAGTAAAATTTTGCGCTTCCATGATATAACTGCTTCTTTAGTCGCAATTACTTCAGCTGACCTAAGTAGAAAGAACTATATGAGGCGGAATGTCATATTCTTTTTCCAACTTGAACTCTCATAGTACCGCCACACCCCAATGCCGAGAAAACTATTACATCATTGTCCCACCGCATTCCGATTTTATTTCTCTCGTCGAAAGCTCTTGTATCAACAAAATACACGACAATGTAAATGTTTCGCTGCGACTTTCCGAAACTCTTTGTTTTTAGGTAAACAGAGGAACAAGACGGATTTAATAAAAGCGACTTGTTTTGTTAAAGTTGGCACTCAAAACCTTTAAATTACGTTTGCTATGATAAGCGAAACCAGCGCATTCATTAAGTAATGTGTCGCAGGCTTAGAAACTATTTAATACGTAACTCGAGAGCAAAATTCAGGTCTGACTTCCAATTACTTTTTCAACATATCTCACTAATGGTACCTACTAGGTAGTCACGTGAAAGATTTAAAAGCGTATTTCAAACAAGAACATGGAAATATTAAATTACACCCCAGTGAACCATATTTTAAAAGAGAAGTTCCTTAAGGGGTCATTAAGTGGTCCTGTAAAATCGTTCGGAGCGTAATTAGTTCGCCATTTGCTTAATATATTGGCACTCCTGCTACCCGACTCGCTTCAATGCCAATGCAAACGAAAAAGCAAAAACTAAACTCTATTTAGAAAAAATGTGCTCGTAATCATTAGAGTCGAAGCTGTTTGAGTTCCGTTTCACAAGTGCATTTTATTTCTGGATTCCAACTTAATTCGAACAATAATTCAAATGTTCGTTTCCAGATGAGGAAGAAGCGAAGTGGTATGAATTAGGCCCTTTTTATCTAAAGGTTTTAAAGTTTAACTTGTACGTGCCTTAGATGTTTTCTGTACGATTAGGTTTCTGATTTGCATTAACCTCTTGTACCCCTATGGCAGACTGGTAGAGAATGTCATTTCGCATAAAATGCGCCATTTTTATTGACTTTTGTTTTGTGTAATAAAGTTTATATATAAAAATAAGTTAAAAATTGGTGCAATAAGCAGTTCATTAAAAATACCTTTTGTATTTTACGTTGTATTTCTGTCGAAAAAGAGATCTCAAACATTTACAGATAATGTGTGCGAAAAATCCATTCAACCCATATATCCGCCTGGTTAAAAATCCTTTAAAAGGTTTTCCCAATAAAAATCCCGAGTGAAATTTAATAAATACGGTTCACGCATCGACTAGTTCATCCTGTTACAATACTCGAACCAATGGGACATTATAAGCCGATCATTTGCAAAATAACAAAATAAATTAAAATGCGAAACGAGACACGGAATTCACTTCCGGGAAAAGCTGATGTTGCCCGATTATCTTTTGTTGGTCAATTTTGAGGTATTCACGCACCGCTGCGTAGTTTGATATTAATTGTAACATCAAACGTTGTTAAACAATCATCCTTTTTCACTAGTTGAATATCAGGTATTTAACTTGTAAGTCGGCTTTGTTTATTAGTTTAAACAGGGATTGAAAATATTATAGTGAAAAGTAAAGATCCTAACATAACTTCATACAATAACATAATATACTAGACTTTTGGTTTAAATCCACATGACTCGGCGTTGCGATTATAAAATAATAATGTCACAAAAGTAAACGTGATATACATATAAGGTACGTATTTTATACATTTCATTTACCCTCACCCGCACAAAAGAAAGGATCTTCTTTAAAATGAAAAAATCAACGTAGGCATTTGAATCAGCTCACAACAGAGCGCCGGAGACGTCTTATTCAAAGCTCCTTCAGAATCGAAAGAGGTTCGTCTCACGCGTGTGTGAGTAGGTACTCTAAGTCGACTTTGCGGACTCGACTTTATAAGCTCGCAAAGCTGATTCGAGGCCGGCTCAATTATTTCCTTTATTTCTTTCTATCCGACGTTAATAAAAGTGTTTAAATTTCACGAAACCCTCATCGTCTTGCGCTATATAGCTTCTTTGTTCTCGCATTAACTTTCCCTTTTAAAAAATACAGGATTTTCATGTGGATGGAACTGTTAAATAATTCCTAAATTTTGATTGCCTCGTAGAAATCCGCCCGGATTCTGCGGAGGGGCTCTTCATTTATTGTTCCCATTTCAAGGGACAATTAGGTATGCTAATTCATTCATTTTATGACGGCTTTGTGAAAAAAATTCGCTGAGAAAAGATCAGTGTTGGGATTTAGGTAGGAGGTTTGGTTTAAGCGGTCGGAGGTGGGGGGAGGGGCATGGCGAAGGTTGACGTCTCACGCGGCGGGCTGCCTTGGTAATTAATGGTTCCTGCGTGGCTCTCCAAGGATCGCCTTGCTACTGCACACAGATTCTATGTACCTAGGGAACATATCTACCTAACTGACAGCACCACATATGTACATGGAAATCAACTAAGCTATTTATGCGCATATAGCTAAGGACTGGCTTCCACGCACCTTAAGTGAATTAGAAGGAACCAATCCGGGCAGAACAAGGGACACGGTAAACATAATTAGGCGTTAGTGCGAACGGCCGTCGTGATTGGAGAAGACGGGCTGACACTTTCCGGAAGAAATTGCACGTGAAAGGTAATATTTCATTTGGATAAAAATGTTCCCCGTCACTGGCGAAAATTATATTCCGTATTCGAATATAAATTGAGTGTAGTATTAATAGGTGGCAGTAGATATTTTTCCAACGCGGTATAACCTTATTTTTATAGGAACACTCCGAATAGTCCGCTATACCAGGAAAATGTCTACGCAAACATTTTTGCACCACGCGCCTACGGGGAACGTATTATTCTGTTAACATCCGAAGTGGTAATACAAACCGTAGTGACGGGTGTATTGTAACAAGTTTCGGTTTGTTTTATAACTTACGCATTATCTTTTTCGGCGTGCGAGGCAGGAAAGTGCGAAAATAACAACAGGAGCGGGCGAACGGTGACAATTCAAACTGTCAAATAATTCAAGGTGCGGCACGACGTATCTTACAATCAGCTAGATCTACGGCCGTAGCGAGCAAGACTGAGTCTTGTGTTCCGTTCCTTTTTTCCATCATTCGGTTTCTTTATTTCTCGTTTCACTTTATAAGAGTTCGGCATCTCTGCACGAATTCCCTAGATGAAAAGGTATTTTTCACGCGCGGCGTGGAGCGCTGCGCCGCGAGCTGCGTTCCTACCACTAGCTATCAAATAAATGCATTGGACTATCAGAACATCATATTTATATACAAGATATTCTATGCATGCTGATTCTGTTTGGATAGTTTGTACTGAAAGCGCATAATATTTAGTCTTGGCCACTTGTTGCGCGACATCGCCAGACTAGATTTTAGGTACTGTACAAGTATAACATAGATTCATGTATGAGTGTCATTTTATACCGGTAAAAATACTCTTGATGATTTCTGCAGAGGAGTTATTTTGAAGAAAAAATTGCCTACTAGGATATTTATGACAAAAATCTTTATCAAGAAGCAGTGTTGCGATCTACATTTTCTAAAAATCTCGTCATAGAGTAAAGCGACGCAACATCCCTCACTTACGGCACAATGTCGTAACGTCGTGTTTTATCGTAAAAGAAAACAAAAGCAAGCGTGCCCAAAGTAATAAAGCTGCTCGATTTCCCCTATTTAGAACTGGCGAAGAGAATTAAAGTTCTTTTTAAGGAAAAGTATACACAGAGTGTATCCAGAACGCGTAATAAGAATTCTCTGGTAGCGCGGGGAGGGGCGGGCACTTTGACGAAAAAACGATGATGAAGCACGATCATGTCGCTGAGATCCCCGCCTAGCTGACTGACAAATTGTCGAACATTTTTTCGCTAAAATTCCTTTCCTTCGAATCCAATTATTGAGCCTTACCGATAGAACGCTTCGCCGTCTTTGTTGCTAATATACAATTGATTATGATCGGCTGAACAACGCGAGGGAGTCGAATTGAGTTCCTTGAAAATCTACACGTTTGCTTTGATCGTTTTTCACTTTATTGTCAGACCCGATTTATGTGTATGTTATTTAGCAATTATAAAATGAATCTAAACCAAATGCAAATACTGCTTGATCATGTTCGGTGCAGATAAATCTGTAACTACGCCTATTGGTATTTTTTGCTCGGTCGATTCTAAGTTAAGCCTCTTCTTGATTAACTTGCCAATCTCCACTAGTCTGGCATGCGAGTGGTTTTTGCTTGCTGCGGGCGAACCGACTTGTAAAAAAATAAACTCAATCCCCTATCTTTTACATCGGGAACATTTTAGGTTTGTTTTGTAAACACTAAAGCCTCACTGCACCGTAGACTATATTACATCATGTTTTATGCACAGCTGAATATGAGCTTCTTAAGCATAATATCAAGGAGCCTGTTCTTACAAATAAGAAGATCTTTTAACCAATATTTTACCTAAAATGCTTATGAACATAGTAAGTAAATAAACATTAAATTCCGGTTTGATTTTCAATATCCGAATAGGAATTGTTTTAATAGAGGACAAGCAAGTCAAGTTGCTACTTCACAAAACATGCTTCTGCTCAAAATGATTTTTTTTTACCTCACTCGAATTTGGTTTTCTGATGTATACTGCCAGTATATGTTATTATGAGCTTTCTTCTGAATATGTTGTACGTTTTATCTTACAATATGTACATACCTACTAGTAACTTCAAATTTAATAATGTTATTAAAACTATCGTGAGACATCTTTACTAATTCACGGGTCGCGAGTCGCGTAGCAGCACGGATAGCTACCCCTGATGAAGAGCTCCAAATGAGTTCGAAACATGTCGGACCGTTCCTGACAATTTTTTACGTGAGTTTATACCGTTTTTATAATTAGTTAACTTCAAATTTATTTGTATTGTCAAATATTGTGCCATTTGTAACGAAATATGAATTCCAAAACCACTAACTTAAAATACATACATTGTGTTTGCAATCATACTTATGTCTACCTTAATCTAAATTTTATTGATACAATTTAAGATAAGAACGTACACATTTCATTCTCTTAATATATAAAATGTTGACAAATAGCCAAAAGCTTACCCAAATACCGCCCCGCACCATTTCAGGCGCAAAAGTACCCAACCGACTCGCTGCGTTAAACTACTACTACTTTACTATGGTACTTAAAATATTATTATGTCTCTGGAATTAACGTCAAAGTGATAAAATTACTAATCAAAGAAATCGTAATCTAAATGCTGCTTTCCGTAAACTCACCGTGATGAAATTATCTTAAATGCAAATATATTTCCCCAGTATCTACTATAACTTTATTTCTCCGAACGTTTCATACATGGGATGTGCAATTTCGCTCAGCTGAGGCTGTCTATAAATTGGGCTGTTGTGCAAACACTAAAGTAAAGCGTGTGTGAGGGCTATGTAATATCGTATGCGCGGTCCAGTAATTTTAGGTTCGCTTATTGGCGTTCTGTTACAATACCTCCTAGTTTTTTTTTACTTTTCCTTTCTATGTTCTCTTGGCTTTATCTAGATGTAATATCTAATATGAACAGCAACGTACTAAAATTAAACTACAACGAAACATTATATTCACCGTACGTCTGAAACATATGCCCCCAAATTATTCGGAGCACATGCACCTTTTTTGTAGCTATCATGCTCGAAAAAATAACCTTTATGTCGGAGTTCCTCAAACACGCCGTGCTACAAAACACTGTAAAGCGATACATTCTGTGATAAAGGTTCGATTGTATGCAGTAAATAAAATACTGCCCATATTTCCACATTCGTTTCTTTTCGTCTTTTCGTTTTATGTCCCTTTTTTTTGGCCTCCCTTGGAAACCGCTCATACAAAACACCTTTTCGATATTGCCCGACTTTATTAGCATTGGGCACGTGTTTTTATATCTGGAATATCTTTCACTTCTGCGGGCCGCGAGAAATAAAGATTCCACATGTGCTCCGATGTTACATTATCATGATATATAAGAAAAGTTATACCCTTTTATTCTTGTAATTTATTGTAAGAGCAATCCGCGTTGAAACCTGGAGAGGCATGTGATTTTTATTTCCCCCAATAGTTTACTACTTTGATGGTTGCCTATAAGGAAAACATTAGTCTCAATCTTGATACTACATAAAACTTATGCAATACTTGTGTGCAAACAAGTCAATTTTAAACTTAAATATAATATAAGTATACTTTATAGTTATTATCGTAATTGCACTGATTTACTTTGAAAACTGACTTACCTACATGCAGTCAAGCTGTGGGTGAAAAGGTTAGACTTCAAATCAATACAAATTCACTATCTTATAGCCAAATACACAGGCAGCAATAATGGAGATTAAAAATTTTCGTACCATTAAATATTTCAAAACCAAATATGTAAAAGCCAAATACCACACAGTGATGACACAGTTTGTAATCCTTCGACGCAAATTCCCATTCAAAATAGATTGGGATTCCAGTTTTTGTACTACGAATATGTTCAGTCACTTGTATTCATATGTTTCTCCCAGGTGTCCGTAATGTTTGATATAATTTCAGAAAAACTAACATACCCTTGATATACAATAAATTGACATGAAAATATTTAATATAATGTAACGTTTGATATAACAGTTTTTTGTTATAATTTGTTTTACTCTAAATATTAATTGGTATACTGTTAAATCACGGAAGCAATTCGACGAATTCCCGCTTCGCGAGGCTTCTATTTCAGCTCTGAAGGACGAAATATATAATTATGTACCTTACGTTGGCACGAACCTAACCTGGCCAAGAAGTGGCGATTTGAAGGGTTTATGACTCTGTAGTACCTAACTCATATCTCTCGTTCATTATATCTTTTGAAGATTATCTAAAACGACATAATATCATTCGTTACAAAAAGCAAAGCTATGACATATCAAACCAAAAACGATTAATTGAAATTATATAAAACGTCGTGCACCCATTTCGAATACCTAAATTCATTGAAACACCTCAGCATAATTTAAAACATTATTTACGTTTTAAGCAGAGTTGCCTCAACTCAGAAGGGGCAGATTGGACTTCCGGCGCAAATAAATAGCTTCTTCCAAAGCTATCGGGAAAGAGAATTAGAATAATGCGGCTCGATTTGGCGTTTCAACAAACGAGAACGTAGAATGGCCCTCGATGGGATATTCGAGTGTTTGGGTACGACTAAATTCGTATATAAATGACGGTGTCGTGATTCGCGTACGGGCTTGGACCATGATTTTTACGTAAAAGTAAAAGACAGGCTGGTATTGTTACAATTCGCTACTTTTTAAACGACTCATCTAACATATTTTTATACGAATACTAAAATAAACACAACATTTTGCTCTGACGCCTGAGCTATATTATATTATAAAGCGCCGTCTGCATAGTATCTTTTTTTACTCTTAACATAGGACAAATTTTCATTGAACTAATTTTTGACAGTTGCTTCACCCTTATGCGAAAGAAACGAGAATGTGTCGAAAGAAAGAAGCAATTTTCAAATTAGTGAAGTTCCTTTCCACTAATTTGGCTCCAGGCTAAAATGGGAGGCCTATGTAAAGCAGTGGACATTCCTTAGCCATGGTTGGTAACTGTTGGTCGGTTTAAGGTCCCCTGTAAGAATATAAAAGTCGTTTTCAATAAAATGAATACTACACGTATCGTCCTTTGTGAAACGAAAGGTAATCATACAAAAGATTTGAGAGCGTTACACAGAGGAATAAAAAAAGTTTTGTTTAAATTATAGCCCTTAACTAAGTAGGTACATGTTTTTGAAAACAACCCATAAACTCATTATTTTACGTCAACGGACAACACCAATTACTCTTAAAAGACTCCTAAAAACATCACGTAATTAATTATTGAAGTTAATATGTAGTATTAGGAGTAGGTGGCACAGAGATCACAGATCAAACGCCGACCTGTCCCGTCCATGCTAATGTGCGAGATTAATGGAATTATACCCAGCTCCGCAACACTACACCCGCAAAACTCTTGTTCATTTACTTTCATTTAGTGTGTGCTTTGCCTAATTTCGGGGAAAATGTTGTTCAACATCGTACGTGAAGATACTATGATGTTTAGAACAAGACTTAATTCGACTCCATACATTGTTGATTTGGGAAACGTCATCAAACGTCAATAATAAATAAGGAATGGTGTTTTTGTATACTTATTTATTTTTATATGTTTGTGTGTGTTCGCTACACTATGATTGCAAAACTCTTGTTCATTCTCTTTCATATCGTGTGTGCTTTGCCTGATTATGGGCGGATTTTCATCAACATCGCACACGTATTGGCTATTAAAAACTAGAACGAAGACTTAATTTTACTACAATGTTGATCTGACAGATGATATCACCCGTGAATTCGAATACCTACGAGTAACAAAAAATAATAATAAAATAAGGTTCACAAAGAAAATCTTACATAAATTTTTATCATAAATAGTACAAAAAAAAAACATGAAACATGCAATTTTTTACAAAAATAACCTTATTTAGGAACTCCATAAGAGTTCCTAAAAAAGATACATAACGAAATCCATATTATAAATGCGAAAGTGTGTCTGTCTGTCTGTCTGTCTGTCTGTCTGTCTGTTACCTCTTCACGCTTAAACCGCTGAACCGACTTAGATGAAATTTGGTATGGAGATAGTTTGACACCCGGGAAAGGACATAGGATACTTTTCATCCCGAATAAATTTAGTGTTCCCGTGGGATGAGCGGGTAACACCGCGGGGCACAGCTAGTACATAATAAATGGGAAGGAGTGGCGATTTCCAACCTGAGTCTTACACCTATTCATAAAAAATTGGTGTTATTAACCTCGTTCTGCGCAAGCATTTTTCGATAGTCATCCCGTTTCTGCCCAATGTTCTTAATTAAGTACATTCTAATTTATCTGCCCAACACTTTTTTTATTGAAATTGTTGTGTTAAAGGTAAGCCAGATTTTTTAAATTATTTTTAGGTTATAATGGGTATGTATTTGATAGACTGAGCTAGTTTAGGAGTCTATATCTTTTGTTCTTTTTTAAGAACAATGGGCAGAATTGCCTACATAGTATATTATTTTTTGTCATTTATTAAGAACATTGGGCATAAAAATCTTGATTGTAACGTACTCTTTAATTAGCAGTTGCGAGATAATAAATAAAGCAGATTTACATTTTATAGTATTTTAATAGTAAAAAAGAAGGGTTGAGATCAATGAAAATAACAACTGACGACTTGTTAATGGCATCTAATGGGCATAATTTCTAACAAAACATCATATAAAGTCCCTATTGTATCAACTAAACTTAAAAACTTAACGACGCACGGGTTAGTTGAGCTTGGAGTCCTCTGCCTTCACTGCATCTGCCACCACTTTGTCCACTACGTATCCCCATGTCGACCACCACGTCTGTGACCGCGTCCACCACTGCCACGTCTACCTGCTTCATAGATTGAACTCAGCGAAAATGGTATAGGTACTTCATCAGTCTCAGCTGCTGTATCTACATGTACTGGTCTCACTAGGGTTTATCGGGGGACGACGCGGCGGCGTATAATGTGTATCTTCTTCACCGTCGTCAGTGATCTTCATCATCTTTAATTGCTATTGGCATAACATTTCTGATTATCTGACTTAACACACCTACAATCCCTCAACTCGATCAATCAGTGCTATAACAAAAAACAGTAGTCAGTTCTGCCCAATGTTCTCAATAAATCACACATTTAGAAAAATGGACTTGAAAAATCGAATATAACCAAAATTACAAAAATAAAGTATTAGTTACAAATTGGAACTATTCGGGCTTAAATTAATCTGGTATTTATTGAAAAAACATGCACGATTACTAAGATACGTATGGATCAAACTTACCTCTTTAGCGAAGATGTGCCATCCTGGACGCTTGGCGTGACACTGATCGTGGAGTTCAAAGAACTTCGATGCAAGGCCTTGACCAAGTATTGGCCAATACTCTTACCAATCAGAAACAAGCAAATAAAACCGCAAATCACGAAAAGTTTAGACTCCAGGCGCCAAATTTGAATATGTGATTAATTGAGAACGTTGGGCAGAATCCTGAAGTATAAATAAAAAACCTTGGGCAGTAACCACTAAGTCCAGTGTGTTCTTTATTGAGAACACTGGGCAGGACGAGGCTAAATTCAAGAGTGTAAAATAGAGTTATATGTTCACAACTACACGTTAGTAATTTGTATCCTTGGAAAAGCAAAAGCTAAAGCGGCACAGGACGTGACATGCTTATCAATGATATTACCTATATATGGGCGGCGAGTAGCAAATGGAAGTTAGTAAGTGTAGTGTGGAAAGCGCATCAAACAAATAGGGCGTATCGTCAGTTGGGGTTGTATCATAGGGACAATTGCGTATTTTGATGATATCATAGAAATACAACATGTATTAATTTCCCTGGCCTTTTAATACTATAGGTACCTACCTATTATTATGTAAGCAAGTCTATGTTAGGAGGGAGAGTAAGGAGTACTAGTAGCAGTAAAGTCTTGCGTTTCTGTAACCTCATTATTACCAGAAATATGTTTACATTTGAAAAAAAAAAAATATATAAATAAAGAATCAACGTTAAAATACCTCAATACTTCAATGTTACGTAGAATTCTTCAAAATGTTTTCAAATGGGAACTAATGTAATATTTTAAATCGTAAGTCACGCCCTTGAATTCGCTTTCATGAGTTATAATATGACCTGTGATCGAGAACACTTTCTAAGTAGCAATCAGGCTGTATAGGAGCAAATACAGCCATTAAAAATATAATTTAAACTGTATAAGGGCTGTATAAAGCGCTTATACAGCCTAGGTGGTACTTGGCCTAGGGTACCATTAACTAATCTTCACGGGTCTGATATATCAGTGTCAAATTAGGCGCAGTTTGTTCGGAATAACATTCCTAAGTGTTCACCGTTTAAAATTATAGCTCTATCGCTTTTTGCGCAACACGTGTTTTTATTCTTCTGTAACATCCCGATACAAGTATTATACAATATGTACGTCATATTGAAAATGTAGAATAAGAAAGATTCAATATAAGAGCAAGGAATAGAAAACTTGACTTGCATGTTGGAAAGTCATAATGTGATTTCAAATTGAATGCGTCACAAATTCTATATACCCTTATATGTCGGTATTACCGACTCGGTAACTATACCTCCAGGAGGAATGGGGTGGTAGCGTCGGAATACAGAAGACATATTAAATTCGAATTGAACTTTCAGATTTTATTTTGCTACGTCGACACAACAGCGCACGCATTTAGGGCGAATTTTAACAGCCTCCGTAAAGACATTAGGGTCGTATTCGAATGCTCAGATGGACCTAATTTCCTCCCTTTAAAAAAATATTTCAATTAACTCCAAGGCCCTTAAACTTTTTATGTTCAACACGAAACTTTAAATACTTCTTAATACCGCCTTTAAACTCAATAAAAGGCCTACGTTCATCAACGTCGGAGTAATAAAACTTGCTTTACTGTTATCCTCGGCAATGGAATTAGATAATGTATCTTGGTGAAGTTTTTTTTTCTGTAGGTTTAAAGCAGTAAAAATCTAATTGGTGGAAGCGATAAATATATTTGGCAGCGGGACGAACGAGCCCAGAATGTCGATAGGGCGAGGAGGGCACAGCAATGCATGCCAATAACACCATTACAATTTCCTTGGGCCAGACCTGAATCCTTATCATCGTATATTTCAAGGATTTGATTAATCATAATCATTTTCTGTACACGTTCTTTTCTACAAATACAAAGTATTAGAAAAAGTTTTTCATAGAAGACGTGAGAATACTCTAATACGATAGGGCTGGTTTTTTATATTACAAACAAAAATGTGACCTGAATTACATAGAGCCTACAATCTTAAAAGTAAGGACTAATTTATTTTCATCAATTAAGGCTATACAACAATGAGGTAAAACAAACACACTAGCGATTTTATGTAAGTTTATCGATCACGTAATATTAGGATTTCGTAGGCAGACCTCAAATAAATATTAAAGCAATATTCGACGACGCATTTGGCTTGGTTTGTAGACACCTGCCTACTGAGCCGGCGGTCCCGGGTTCGAATCCCGGCCAGGGCAAATATTTGTGTGATGAACTCGAATATTTGTGCTTGGGTCATGGTTGTTCTATGTATTTAAGTATATATTTATCTATATAAGTACGTATATCGTCGTCTAGTACCCATAACACAAGCCTTCTTGAGCTTAATTTGGGACTAGATCGATTTGTGTGAGGTAGTCCGATATTTATTTATTATTTATTATTATTTTAATATTTCCTTCTGGAAACTATGAAGAGGCCCATGACTATTTATCTGCCATTATTATCACAGATATTAGCTCAAATCTATCAAATGACATTTGTAGGTTCCTGTCCTTATGTAACTTTATTATGTCATCATTCCAACTAATAAAAAAATTAAGGGAAATAAAAATAACTTTCATCACTTCTACTACTAAAATTCGATCATTATCATTAGTAATTAAAATTCGAATTTATTGTAGCGGACGTGACTTAATTCTATACTAAAGTTTATCCGCTCTAGATATTATTCTAACTCACTAGTACAAATAGAACCATTGCTTTTAAATATTTATCTACAACAAACATGCATTTGCCGATCCGGCCTTTATTCCATCGAAGCAATGTACGCTGATTTACATGCACTAAAAATACTTGTTTACAATAAACCTTGCCATCAAAAGAGAAAAAATAAAGGTAAGTATCCTCATATACTCATATTATTTACATTAGCATCATTACTATTGTAAGCCGAGAACAGCCTGATATTATTGAATAATTTAGTAAATAATATTATCAGGACATTGACAGAGGTTTCAAGGTACAATTTTGCGCAAGTAACAATTGCTCTTTTTTGATCGTATGAGAAAAACTTGGCATTTCATATTTATATTCAAACACCGCTCCGTTGTCCCAAACATAAATAAAAGAGTGGCCGCCAAAACGAAACTTTCCAAATTTTAAATTGAATTAACAAGTCGAGGAACAGAATGTTTTATCGTGAAATCATCGATTCTGAACACTGGCGTGCACCTTCCCCTTACAGATTCTGTCAACCATAATTAGTTTTTCCTCTCCTCCAAAGTAATCGTTGTCGGTACGAGCATGCAACGTTGTAGCTCCTTAATGAAAATACTCTTAAGTGCTTGTGTTTAATGTTTATTTATTTCCACTTTATTTTTAACTTCCCTCCTGCGAGGACCGTGGCTGAGAGCGACGTCTCAAGTTCTTTTTACAATGTGGGTGTTTGTCATGCATAAATTATGTACAAGAATTTCACAATACGATACAAAATGCTTTATTTTACACCAAAAAAGTATACAAATTAAACACATACAATATGTGTGGTAACAGTAAGACAACAGGCTGGCTTACCGCTAGAAACGATATATATCCTCAAGACAACCTTCGGGTGGTGGTAGTGAGTTATCTACATACCCATGTTTTGTTTATTTTAAATACTGTCAAGTAGTTCATAATAAGTTCTTAAATGATTTAGGCCAATATTAAAACAATTAAAAAGCCGGTTAAAGTGCGTTCGAGTCGGATGATTCAATTCCCTACAAATTATCAGATTTGTCCCTGTTCTTGTTGAATACCTGGTACCAATTTTCATGGTTCTAGAACAAAGGGAAACACCCTATAAATTTTGATTTCCTTGAGAGTATCGAAATGCCGTATCTTTGTTTTACGTTAGAAGTTTGATTTTTTTGGCAGCTTCAAAGGTAGGTACTTGAGTATATAATGGTTTTAATTTCAACTCTATACCTACCTCCACGCGGTCCCAAGAATAAGGATCTTGGAAGACAGACGGACGGACTCGGTACTCCTATTAGGAAAATGTATTTACTTCAATGCAAAACCCATCTTAATTTGTTAAGTCGCTCGATACCATGAGAAACACAGGTAATGCCTGTAAGACAATGGCAGAAGAGTCTCTGATAAGCCCTGCAGTCCACACGTCGACGGCAGCTGCGATTTATTGGACGTTTTTATTGTTCGCCAAGTACGCTCCTTGTTTTAATTTCGCTCAAAGATCAGCGCGTTCCGTTCGCTGCGTCGTCGCCTCTGTGCGGTGGTCCCATCCCTATCTCGCCGTGAGCCTAATGTCGCGAGGCGACAAAATTTATCGCGTCGCTTGTAATTCCGCCCCGCCACCGCCCCCCTCTATGTCACCCGCGTCACCCCGTCACCCGGCGACACACTTATAACGTTTTCTAATGAAATTGTCCACAAACTCCCGCTCGCCGCAACCCCCGGCCCGTCGACGCCGCCGGATGAACCGAAAAAAGTACAGCTCGCGTTACTAATGGCTTCATTTATCACAGTCACTTACAGTGATACACCGCAACGACGTTTTATATTTAATTTGGCTCTCTGCGGAATAAATTACGTCCATATCGAGACTGGAGCGATAAAGGACAAGCGACGAGGAGCTATCGGAACAGCGCCGCAGTATTAACTCGGTAACCTTCTTGGATTAATTTGTTCATGACTAAGTGATAAGTTAGCCGCCGCCAAAGCCGCGCCTGGCCCGCCCGAAACTTATGACATCGCCGGACGGATTACAAGGGATGCTAAAGAAAGTGTTTTGACTGTATACGTCAATCGGAAGAACGGTAATGCTGAAAGTTTTAAGTGCTTTGAAAACGACGGCCATAACCGTAGAAAGACTGGCTAAGTCATTTAACAATAAAGATAACATTCATGTAGACGTCAAAGAGACGCGTTGTAAATTAAAACAATAAGCTGTAATGTGAAACTCAGGTATAGGGCTTGCGCAAGCCACAATGGGTTTAAAGGCTTAGTAATAGAGAGGTGTTTCTTTGCTCTTGCCTGGCTTGGCACTGACTGCGGTTTCCTTTAACATGTTGCTTTATACTTTTCATAGTTCAAAACCCATGTAGCATGACTTATCGCGTTGGTTTACGGCGAACGATAACCGTCTCCGAGTCGATGGGTGCGCTTTCATTTCTGCATATAATGCACATTTTATCTTAGAAATGTCTTGATCCTTTGCTAAAATGAGGCAATTTTTTTTCTAAGATTTAAACAAGATTGTATTCTGACTGCAATTTTTTGATCATAAACTCTAAATTGCTTAAAAATATCAGAAAGCGAATTAATTAGTTTAATATAGCCTCAATGCACAAAGTAACACTTTTAACTCGGACCCAGACAGTTTTTGCTATATGCATGCTTAACACCCAGTGTACATTAAGATGTACAAGATTAATTTGGTGCATTCTATTCTCTAGAGAATCTGGAGAAAATTAAAAAAGAAAAGATCTGCAAAAAAAAAAGTCTTGGGTCGCAGGTACATGTAAAGGAATTGTACATTGGGCGTTTAGGCCTTTGGTTTTATTGGGGTTTGGCCCTCACGAGGATAGCATTACATACCCTAAGTATGTACATATTAAGTAAATATTATGTTTATTCCTATTTGCTTTCCAAACGTCTAACTGTTCTTTAACGTTATGAGATTGTAAAATCTGTACATTAATGTAGGCACTAGTAATAAGGCTTAGTTCACACTTCATGTTAACGAGGAGAGTGGTTAGGCTGTTGCTGTAACAACCGCTTTAAATATAACGCCTATACCCATGTTACTCCAGTGTGCTTGTATATACGAAATTTGAATTTAAACCCTCCAGTAATGGCAATTGCTAAATATCAACCTATTATTTTCAAGAAAACTAGCGTAATAACAATATGTCATTAAATTAATAAATAAATATCATTCAAATAAATGCGCACTTATTTCATACTTATAAAACCTCCCTTTTTCTTAAGCGATCAAAAATGATGTCAAAGTACAATTCTTACATTCAACATACATATAGATAGTAAAACTTTGAATTTATCCATATATATAGACAGTAAAATGTTTACTGGTATTTGATACAAATTTCATAAATTCCATTCCATCGGTTTGCGTTACTGTCCCACCTATTACGTTTTGGCCACAAATTTAGCACGGGCTTATATTTCATATTAAAACATAATAAAATTTAATAGAAGTGACGGTTGATAAGGGGAAGCCGGAAAATTGAGGTAGTTGGAATTCCTGTTATCTATTATATGATTACAATTGAATAAAATTACACTTAAATAGGAATAATTTTATCTGTCACTGAATCATGAATCAGCGAGCTGACTATAGTTACATAATGTTTATGTGTCGAATACTAGTACCTCGATTTCTAGTCAACAATATTTATAATTTCACTTTTAAACATCTAGTACGATATAAAACAGTAGAAATTAAAAAGTGGCAACACTCAGTCTAAGAAAAACAGGACAAGACTACAGTATTGCCACTTTTTAATAAGTCTGATGATCGGATGATCGTGTCGCACTGTCCCATTCATTCATGCACATTTTGATATGAGAGCGAGAAAAATAGCACGATACGATTCAAATTTAGAAATGTGGAGCAACCCTTCAGCTTCTTATTGCTGTGGCGTTAGAACTCGACTCAGACACGCCACAGCCTCCACGTATTAGTATCGCACATCGCGAGCTCACTGTGAACCCACATTTATACCAACCACGTAATTTGGCAACTCCGACTCTGATTAGATAGTGCTTTGGGCTCATTAACACAAACGAGTATTGCTCTGTTAACCTTTAATTCCAACTGTATTGTGATCTTTGTTTTCGATTTGTTTCATAAAAGCTATTTTGTTAACTTCCATTACACTGCCTAACTAAATAATGCGTTTAATTAATTTCTGTAACCACGTTTATATTGTGGTACGAATGTTATTGGTACACGTACAAATGACGTTTGTTTTGTTGGATTTTCATTAGTACCGTGATTTGTTAATGTTTCAGTGATTTTGATTTAATTAATTAACCTTGTCCCCGTAGACTGCATATATAGACTGCATTTCTCATAATTTGCAACAACTAGCGTCAAAATTTACTTCATAATTATAATAAATATATACATAATGTTAGTTCCCTGTATCTATAAGCTGATGCTGATGTTCACACAATTTTTCAAGAAAATGGAAGTCAAAGTTCAAGTTATCTAAAATTTATGTTCTGGCATCCACACATCATGTATCCTTTCTTCAAATTCATATTCAGCAGTTCGTAATCTGATCAGCATTCATGGATGATAAACTAAATTGTCTTCAAAATCATAACGATAGTATACGAAATTACTCATTGATCTACCTGTATCTGTATTGTTCGTGGTTTTCTGTGACAAATGGAATATAGAAATTGTGAATTATTTATTAATATTTACTTCTCCCAAGGCGGTAAGTAGGATTTTTGGCAAGAAAACCTCAGTTCCTGATCAAGGCAAGATGTAAAACTTTAAACAAACTACGGGCGGTAATTCGTAAACCCCAATTCACATATTTATGGCCCTTTTCTCGTTTTTGGGGCCACAAAGACCTGCAATCTGGGACATACACGAATTCACCGCCCTAGTTATGAGATATTATAAACGTACAAATAAATCACACTCTGCCCTTACTTCTACACTAACAGTACTAGCAAATAGGGCTTTCGTCCATATTATATTTGGTAAATTCATAACGTGCTCCTGATACCTGCACCTTGCATAATCAGTTTTGTTTTGTTATTATTTACGACACATTTTATTTTTCAATTACTATCCTAAAACATCTCAAAGAGTACCTTGATTTACTCTTAAAAACTCATTTCCAACTCGCACTTTGTCAGCAGCCACCACCATCTTTCGGCTGCGTCGGTCCAAGGCAGAAGTTCAGTCGTTTCCCGCATTCTTTTGGCGACGTGAAATAGTTCCCGTGTACGTTTGCGGCGCGCCTCATGCGCCTTGGGTTGACTTGCGGTGTTTTCCGACTTAATCTATCGTTCACTGCGTATTTTTACGAGTTCCAACGTTGCTTTAAAAAATGGGACTAAAAACATTAAGAACTTAAGAGCCTAACATACCACATTTTCGATTATGCATTTGTAATATTTATTTGCGTCTTCTTAATTCAGTTCAAATATACAAGCAACTAATAAAATCTGTGATCTCTCCTAAACTGTTTACCGCTGCACTGGAAGATGTTTTCAAGACTCTGGACTGGGTAGGGCTAGGCATCAACATCAACGGCGAGTCATCACTCACCTACGATTCGCCGATGACATAGTAGTCATGGCTGAGACCGTGGAGGACCTAAGTACGATGCTCGAAGATCTCGGTAGAGCCTCTGAGCGAGTTGGTCTAAGGATGAACATGGAGAAAACAAAAATCATGTTTAATGCCCGTGTTCAACCACGACCGGTAAAAATTGGAGACTCTACGCTCGAAGTTGTGGACAACTATGTATACCTTGGACAAACTGTCCAGTTAGGTAGGTCCAACTTCGAGAAAGAGGTCAATCGTCGAATCCGACTTGGCTGGGCAGCGTTTGGGAGGCTACGTACTATCTTTTCGTCCAATATCCCGCAGTGTCTCAAGACAAAAGTCTTTGAACAATGTGTGCTGCCAGTGATGACATACGGAACTGAAACGTGGTCGCTCACGATGAGCCTTATAAGAAGACTCAAAGTCACTCAGAGAGCAATGGAGAGGGCTATGCTCGGAGTTTCTTTGCGAGATCGAATCAGAAATGAAGAGATCCGCAGAAGAACCAGAGTAACCGACATAGCCCGAAGGATAGCAAAACTTAAGTGGCAATGGGCAGGGCACATCGCTCGTAAAACCGACGGCCGCTGGGGCCATCGAGTTCTTGAGTGGCGACCACGCACCGGACGACGCAGCGTGGGTAGGCCCCCCACAAGGTGGACTGATGACCTGGTGATGGTCGCTGGAGTCCGCTGGATGCGGGAGGCGCAGGACCGGTCATGGTGGCGTTCTCTGAGGGAGGCCTATGTCCAGCAGTGGACGTCTTTTGGCTGATGATGATGATGATACAAGCAACTCTGTAGCGCCATATTTTGCCCTCGTTTAACATGAATAACAGAAAATATAGGAAAGGTTAGCTTTTTCAAATTGTCTACAGTCAAAGTGTAGTTAGTCCCATATAGACATTAGATTATTCATCATCATTTTAAGATTCAAACTCTTGTCGGTGCAGCTGATGAAATATGTATAGCCTAGCAAGCGTCGGTCCGGTCCAAGGATAGTGGCGCTAAAAACTCCTTTCATATGGCAATAATGTGCATACGTCATATTTGCATAATTAAACGTCAGTCAAGCATTTGTCATTATCAAAATTCAAAACATTTTTTACCGGAATGCTGCTCAATCGAAGGATTCTTCTTGCGAAATAAATACTGAATCCAATTAAAAAAACTTGATTTTCATCACTGTGGATAGTTTTGGCTGTATTATGCAAAAAATACTTGAAATTTGCGGAACATTTAGTCCTGTTTCCTTTTTGTTTACATCAGTGACATTGACCGACTTTCAACGTCAGTTACCAACAATTTGTCGTTGCCAGTAAAATAAATTAGTACCACTGAAAATCCGCAATATGACGTGGGTTGTAAAATCCCTTGCAGGGCTATAATAATAATAATAAATCATTTATTTCAGACTATTGTCCATAAGATTGCTAGTGTCAGTACAAATAGGTAACTTATTCTAATGTTAGTATACAAAGTGAGACAAGACAAACAGACTAAATTAAATTTAAAAAATCCGCGATTTATCCCACGATTGCGGTATGCAAATTCTGCCAGCGGGCGAGCATAGGAGAATCGCCGCGCTCTGTAAACACGCTCAGAATGATGTTGGGGCTGCCGCGCAGTCGGCACATTAAGGACGCGCACCTCTTGCGCATTATCGCCGAGAAGCTGTCAATTTGCGCCTCTGCAAACATACCAGAGGCGCTACAGAAACGCGGCAACCCCATCAGCACCCGGAACGCGTTGTTATATTGAACGCGCAGGCCGTTGTATGCCTTCTGCGTAAAGTCTGTCCACAGGCTGCACGTGTAAAAAGACTGACAGTACGCTATAGTTTTCTCAATCTTATTCTATCCATAGCCACTTCCTTGACTTCCCTTTCCGTCATAACGTCTATCTTCACTTTAATTTGTTTAATGTAACTTATTCTTGGCCTTCCTTTTCCTCGCTCCCTTTTTCTTCACTTTTCCTTCTATGATGTTATTTATAAAAGCATCATGTCGTATAAGGTGGCCTAACATTTTCCCTCTCCTATTCACTATAATTTTTAGCAATTTCCTTTTTTCTTCTCTTTTAAGAATCGATTGATATCCTCAAAAAAAAGTCGTCATGCCTATTGAGAAGAATGGCGGCGTGTTGTGGAGCTTGCCACCAACATCTCAAATGATGACCACGACCAGTCTGCCAAGAGTGAAACTGACAAAAAAGATAAGATTGCAGTGACTGCAGCCTTAGTCTTACCCGGCACCAAAGCAAGCGCTAGTTGTTGAACGGGTTGGCGAGCGCGCCTTACTATTTCGGAAGTAATGTAAATCGTCGCGGGCCACGGCAAACTTCCAGAGATATCTCGCCAAAGGACAAGACGCTAATATATGCGCAATCGTGCAACCCACGTATTGTGGCCTAATGCAGCGAAGTTCGCCGACTGTTTCTATTTACGCTACCCAACTTGCAGATTTGTGAATCCTGTTGTTATTAGTGAAATTGTAAACTGAAGTATGTTAATGCTGTTGTGTTGAAATGCTTAAATCTACTTAAGCAGTTATCTTTGTAGTTTCTCTATATTTTATCTGGGCCGAAACCCGTCGATACTGTGCAATATCTTCAATTGAGGTAATAAATATTGAGTAGCTTTTGCCCGCGACTACGTCCGCGTGGAACTTGGAAGTATGGAGGTGTGCGTATTTATTATTATCAACAACCTCGTACAACACGATAGATATCCACCTAAGCACCTTAATTAATAAAAGGGATTATTAAAAGCGCCTAAGCAAATGTAAGAGCAATTGTGCTTTTGGTCTAATAATTACACTTCCTACAGGGTCATCAATGTCATCATGAATTACCACACCCCAACAGAAATGTTCACTCACTTTTCAATCTTTTTAGGGATAATTTCCAGGATGAAAACTATCCTATGTCCTTCCTCGGATCTTAAACTATCTCCATGCCAAATTTCATTAAAATCGATTCAGCGGTTTAAGCGTGAAGAGGTAACAGACAGACAGACACACTTTCGCATTTATAATATTAGTATGCATAAGATGTCATTTTTAAGGAGAGGCGGTTATTAGAGTTTTTTTTTTTATTCAGTACCAGACCGGCAATTGACCTCAGATTCCTCTGATGATAAGTGACTACGGGGTCGAGGATGTAGCTCTCTGGTTCAGCAATACCCTATTCACTCTTGCCTTGAAGAGACACATGTTATAATGTTCTGGAAATACGCATTTTATAGGAATTACTAGCAGCGTCACGCGGTGTTACCCGCTCATTCCACGGTAACACTACATTTTTTCGGGATAAAGTGCCTACGTGTTAATCCAGGGTGTCAGCTACCTTTATACCCAAATTTATCAAATTTGGTCTAGCCGTTTGAGCGTGAAGAAGTAACGAACATACACATAAACAAACTAACAAACTTTCGCCTTTATAACATTGGTGTGATATTTTAATTTGTTTATATATTATTAGATAGCGCAAAGATTCAAATATTATTTAATGTATGTCTTGACTTTCTGCGAAAGTTTAATGTACAGTACTATAGAAATAAAGATAAATTGTAATGAACAAGCCTAACGTAAGGGTTCACGCACCTTTGAAACATGGTGTTTTTGTGCTCTAGAACAATTTATAAATATAATCTATTTACGCCTACTTTTGTCTCAGAATCCCTGTTATTTGAATGGAACCGTCTCGACCCGGAACTTAGTTGAGGTTTTCTGAGGTCCATTTCAGGGGCCCCATGATGGTTGCGTTTATCACGCGATAAATATGTGATAAAGCATCCGTCACGCTTTGACATAATGCGAGTGTGAGTGACATATGCTTTGTCACTTATTTATCACGCGATAAACGCAACCATCATAGGCCCCCTGATAATTAATTTAAATTAATTTTATACCATGCTCGTTTTGTTAAGAAAATAGCCGTTTTATTGAGATTTATTGATTGTATACTACATTGTCATCTATACATAATTATTATTTTAAACCTCGCTCGAACTAATACGGTCACGTTATTATTATTAATGCTAACTGGTTTTAATGGACTTCGAAAAGGAGAAGATTTTATGTGTCACTGTAAGTTTTTTAAGACTAAAGCTTCATGCTCATGATTATAAAATCATTAAAATACAAATATCAGACTTGTAGAACAAACCTTTAAATAGACTGAAGTTGACTTTAGTTATATGTACATTTGTGCGTAAATACAAAATAATACTTGACAATATCACTTATTTATTTATTTGTTTATTTGTTTATATTGGGAGAACCAACAGCTAATTCACTACATAGGTATATAATAAAAACTTAAATAAAAGTATAGAGCCAATTACAGGAACACACAAATAGTTGTTGCACATGAAACATACACTTTAGTACGCAACAAAAAAAAACTAATAACCGGGAATAAATATTATTCATCACACAAATACAATTTTTAGTCGGGATTCAATCCCAAGGCCCCCAGCTTTGCAGCTAAAGAATGAAAACCGCAAAAAAAATCTTTTTGAAATAACCTGGGGGGGTATTCGACCAATTTTAGTGATATAATGGAGATCTCTCCTTTTCATCGCCATCCGTCATTTTTGACGTGTGCCTACTTGACAAGTGGCGATATCCCTAGATCATCGCAACTTCGTCAATTCGGACGCGCAAAATTTTCGTTTCCTTTGTATGTGACGGCATAAATAACAGGCGCATACTTTAAACTGACCGCGTAGTACGTGAAATTAGTCCGTTACGTTTCTTTCAAAACAGAAATTCATATGCATGAATAATATTTTTGACAATCATTATCGCCTTCGTATTTCCAAAACTGAGATGAGATATGTCACATGTGTCATTAAAACGCGATGAGCTTCATCATCGCGTTTTAATGACAGTTCAAAGGCGATATCACGGAGAGATGACTGTTATCTAACGGTGATCTGACGTTTGGCGATCGACACTCGAATTAGGCCCCTGATTACCGGTATTTCACCAGTAATTTCCATAGTAAAAATTACCGGTTTGCATTCCTTATTCGCAGCGTAGACTTTCTGAAAATGTGAAACTTATATCGGTAGAACAACAAAACGGTTGAATATATTAACACTAAACTATTACCTTAATATGCTCCTACTTACCATAACAAACTCGTTGCACTGTCAGGTTGTCGCGCAAGCAAGGTATTTGTATTACATTATCCGCAAAGGTTCGTTTAAAAAGATGAGAGTCAGCGCAAATTCGAGGTATACCGTACGTTACGCCTCCCACACAAACTGACCCAAGTTATAAGCTAATCGACTTGATACAACAAAACGCAAATATTGTATACAGGGTAAAGTCAATGTTATGAATCGAAAAGCTTTTAGATACACATTTGTTAGGTTTTTAGGAATATATATTATTAAGTCTTACTAAACTACTCTTAAAATTATTTTACGTACCTACACACATCACTTTGAGTAATGTAGTATGTACGTTAATAGTAACGCCATCTGCCGTGAGAACGCGACACACTCCGGCGCCGACTGCTGCATCAATATGTACGTTCAGGCACGAGCGAGAGGCGCACGAGAGCGAGCGAGAACGAGAGAGACGCGATCGGCAGATGCGCAAAAAACACGGTGGCGATTTTGGTCGAGTCAGTCCGCGACGGCGCTGCAAAGAGTAACGCACGCGCACGTCCAGGCTTGGACGACAAGTCACTGGAGCCCTACATCGTAGCCTGGTAAGGCGGCGAACACTAACGTACCACGTGAGGCGTTCCGGCCGACAGACTAGCGGAGCCCGAATATCCCGGTCGACAGTCCACGGAGCCCGAAGGTCACAGAGCCCGAAGTGCATCGGTGCCCGCCTTAGCGGCGTTCTCCCCCGTCTACTCGAGTGCCGCATCTTCAGCTGCAGCCCAGACCTGTCCAGTAAGCCCGAACCGAAACGCGGTCTCCTCGTCATTCGCGTCTCACACAACTTCGCCTCGTTACATCGCCATTTTAAAGTGCCGTGCTACCCGTTGTACAAGTTCTGATTATAGTGTATAGTTCGTAATCATTTGTTTTATTCCTAACTACTGCGTCATACCCCTCAGGGCACCTAGGATCCCCCCCCTCAGAATCTAGATAGACTAGAGTAAGTATCTCAGTAGCAAAGAAACGTTACAGTATCGCTGTCATTTAATTTTAATCCCAACGCATGTCATGCACTAAAAGAAATGTTTTTGCTAATATTCATAAGAAAATATCCACTACACGATTTAGTATCCATCCTGTAGCGCACACACAATTGGTGAAAGGTCTAGTTTTTTTTATTATTTTACATATATAAACCGATATTTTTTTATGTTTCTTGATTATTTAATGATTATAAGACGTAAGGCATTAGAATAAATTGTTCTGTTTGCCTTAAATACAAACACTGATACACCGTTCTTTCGTTCCTGCTTGTTCAATTTAGCGAACAAAATTTTAAACTCAAAGTATGATTTTTTTGTCGAAAGCTGCCATTTTCTTTTAAATGAAGAAACCCGAGTCATTATTTTAAAAACCACGCTGGCAATTTAATAAAGGAAATTTATTCTCCTTCTAGAAATCAACTATTTGCCATTAAATGTCAATTTGGAGGTTAGAATATTGTTTACTACAAGGATAAGTAAGACGAATAGACTGTACACGTTATACCTATAACCTCTTAATTTGGCATGCACATTATGCGCCAATATCTGCACGAACCAAAATGTATCTCAATAATCGTTAATATAAAACTTTGTAGATTTACATTTTATAACGCATCCGCTCGGATCTTGTGCCAAGGCGATGCTCAATGCTCAGACAGGGCCCGAGCAAAGATATTTCGCAGTCGTATTTACTCAGCCGTGCCTAAATTGTTTGCTTACATGTTTGACGCGCGCAGAGCCGCACGCAACGCTCATTACGCCGAGCGGGCTTTTGTTCCGACTTAAACATATTGTTAAACCTGATGGAAGGATTTATTCCTATAATATGTTTATTTTTATCATTTCAGGTAAGTTCGAGATTCAGTTTAATGGCTCCGGTTGGGTGAGAATTCTTTGAATTGCTGGGTTAGAGATATGTGTTTCCTTTGGTCATTGAATCATCAGTAACACTTAAATATTCCGGTAAATTTTAGTATTTATAAGTTGATTCTTGGTTGATTCGATTGAAATTGATGTTATGTGGCATTTTGATCTATTTATACATAGACCATATCACGGACTTCAGCCATCGAACACAACGCTTACGTCTACTTACAGTGGTGACTTTTTGGTCAGATATCATTAATACGTCCAATTCAGTCCCTGGGGTGTAAACAATTATACTAACAACCCTGATATTCAAAGCCTAAAACTCGCTGTCTATTATTTTTCATGCCCGTTAAAACCTCGACGTAGTTTACCAACCGCAAACGTAGTGTCATGTGGCAGAACTTCACTACAGTTTAACGGTACAAGCATTAGACATACCACTTAGAAGCAGTAAACATTCATTACGTTTCTTACCGCGCGGGAGCAGGTTGGCACACTTAATTGTTCATACAACAAGCCAGCCGGGAATTGGCTCTAAATGTTCCGCTGTCCGGGACGCAGCTTCACCGCAAACGCGCCGCGCGAATCCGCTCTCAGGCATTCCTCGCTAACTGAGCCAAAATCGACCACATCTCTTTGTTGCTTAGCCCGATTTTTCAGGAATCCCACTAAGCCTCCGGCGGCCCGCAGAGCTCGTGATGGAAAGCGCAATAGACGACCATTTACACCTGCGATTCTTCTTCATCTTGCCCTAAACTGGCTCCCCTTTTGCCTAAAGTAATTATGCCACACAACGTATTAGTCTTTTGGGAGAAAGCGCGTGTTGGAAACGCTTAATCATTTGTTTAACATTTGCGTACGCAAATAATCCGCTAATTTAATTTCGGTATGGTATTTATAACGCTTATTTATTATCATATCAAAGCAAAGGCTTTATTTTGGCGGTTGTGTGCTAACATGACGTTTATTATGAAATATTAGATATAGTTAACGCTCGTAAATGATAGAGGTTTGGTAATAATTGATTTAAATAAATCAATATCATATCAATATATTTTTTAAATAGGCATTGTTACAAATTAAGTCACAATAGAAATAAAATATCTATCATTGTTACCTCCAAGAACGAAGCAATTGTAGCATTACTTTTTATTGACAATTCATAGCACACAAAAGTTAGAAATGAATGTTTTCTTGGGCGTATACTGAAACGAATAAATTTGGTTAATTTTTTGTTAAGGTAAAAGTAGTCAACATCACTATTCATCACACAACCCTCTCTGCGGAAATTACGGGTCCGGGAATATACGATAGGAGTGCCGCTCGGCTGAATTTTCTCCATACGGCTACTTCCTGACGAAGGACAAAAGTTTTCATTGCGAGAAGTCATATTACATATTGATTATTCCGTGAATCTCATGTATCACTCTGATTTGTCCCCCTCGCACCCCCGTCGGTCCCAATAAGAGATCTCTCTCAGTCCTACCGACTTACTTAAGGCTTAAATCGCTTTTGAGCCCTCCTCACCATTGATATTTATGCTTTTTTCGGGATTCTTTCGGAGGGTAAGTTGTTTTGAAACTTTTCTTTTTGGGAAAAATGGCCGGGTTCACTGGATTAATGTAAGTAGAGTGTTGTAATTGGTTGAAAAGTTATTACTTTTCTGTTTCTTTTCGGGAAAAACATAAAGCAATTTTACAACTTCCTCAAGAGTGATTTATTTCTATTCGAGGCATCGTCTTTCTGAACTTAAAAACAACATTGTGATGAGTTAGTTATACCTTTCGATTATTTAGGAAGATATAGTTGCGCTGAAGTTCAAAGTCCTTATTTATTATTTAGCAGCTTAAAATCACATATTGTTATATATGATATATGTTGATTTATTTTTTGAGATACTAATGACATTCTTAAAACATAAAAATCTTATTTTAACATTTATATTCGTAGCAACGTGCTACGAAACATAAAACTACGCCGTAGCGATTTAATTGCGTAGCGTGAGGCTCGTAGTGGATGCGCACGCGCATGCTACGAGCGTAGCCTGCTGCGAATACTCTAGCCAGTTGCTTACTTTCAATAACAAACCATGGTTAACCTGTCTTTTCCTCTTGTCTTTTGTCTTTATACTTTTATTTTACCTATTATTTATTTATTTATTTAAAGACGTTTTGGAGCTCCTTTAGTACCGGATACTAACAGTATATAGAGTGAAAAAACATTAAGGTGATATATTTTCTTAAGATAAATATCTGTGTATATTAATGAAATATTTTACAGCTAGGCTTTGAATACTTTGTATTCATAGATTTTTTTCATTAACGTCTTAATTTTACATATATACTTATTATAAACTAGCTGTGCCCCGCGGTGTTACCCGCTCATCCCACAGGAACACTAAATTTATTCGGGATGAAAAGTATCCTATATCCTTGCCCGGGTCTCAAACTATCTCCATACCAAATTTCATCTAAGTCGGTTCAGCGGTTTAAGCGTGAAGAGGTAACAGACAGACAGACAGACAGACAGACAGACAGACACACTTTCGCATTTATAATATTAGTATGGATTGTAATCTAAAAGGTTAAGGTGTGCATCTGACTTTCATGTCGGTTTGCTTGAATGTAATTATAATAAATCAGAAAGCAAATTACGCATTAAAATTGACAAATTTTTATTAAACGTTTCATAATCAGCAAAAATACTATACAAAAATTTCCTCCTTTTTGATTTCATGCTCACTTAGTTTGGAATGATTTGTGGCATTCGGTTTGTTTTGCCTTTTAGACATAATGTGTTTTTCACATGTTGCCTTTTACGGAATTTTCCATTAACAGGACTGTTGGTAAAGCTAAACGGGTGGTTCTACTCAGGAGGGACGAAAATGAAGTGATTTGCGGCTCACCATTTTTTTAGCATCTAAGGTCAGAAAAGTAGCTTAACGCCTAGCGGAGGTCGTTCTTTTACTGATCTCAAACGGGCCAGTCAAAAAATAAAATATACCAAATTTATGACCAATATATGGGCCCAGGAGACTGAGGACAGGATACTGAGATTATTGTAAGTTTTTAGCCAATAACTACGTCAATGCAACATTTAATATTGAAATCATGCAGTTCTGTACTCTAATGCAACGAATTTACGACCTATGAATGCAAAAAAAGTGTATAGAAAACAATGGACAACACAACTTCACTTACACAACTCGCCGTAGCGACTAAGCCAACCGCGAACCTAGACAAACGCGAACATTTATATTCTAACTTCACTTCGATCTTTCACTCAGACCGAACAGCAACGCGCCAGACGTGGTAACTCAAACTGATTTTAACGTATTTTGATGTAGCAGGAAACTGAGGTAAAAAACGAGGGACAAAATATAATGCAATTTTTTTTAATAAGTTTCGCATTTAAGGTAAAATTAGACAAACACATCGAAACTACATATATTATAGATTTCTATTTTAGCGAAAATATTACGTACATACTCAAAATGCAGTTAAGATGCAGCCATTAAGCTTTCATTTCATCCGAGAGACATGCCTGGAGACTGAGAATTTGGCACTTTGAAGTACAATTTTTGAGAGATATATATTTAGGGCTTAGCTAATTTTCAGCGTCATACTAGAAACCATTTAGTTGTACAGTTTCGATCGTAAATCAATATAATTTGCCCACAAAAACTATACAAAATAAGGTGAGCCGCGGAAAATTCCCTTGTGAGTAGAACCACCCAAACATTATTTTTTGTACCGGTAAAATGTGTTAAACCTTATACACTTTTTAAACTGCAATTAAAAACATTGTTTTGGTTTTCGCGAATTACACTTACTGAGATAAAATAATTTAAACTATGTAATTACATGGCGTGCATTAAACTAATTTTCATTCAGTCCTGGCATTGAAAACTATGTTATTTCCTAGCATCTATTACCCCGTTAGCTTTTGAAAAAAGCTTTTAAAATATTGACAACACAAACATGAGAAAAAATATTTTTCGCTTTAAATTGTATTATTTCAAATTAGGTTTCTTTATTCCAGCTAGTTAACAAAACAAAAAATTACTGAAATAAATTAATCACTGTTTCTTCGTAAGATTCTTCAAAACATTATAAATGTAAAATTTTCACTGCCAATCATTACATTATGTATAGTACACAAATTTGTACTATTTAAAGCAGGCTCAACTCCAATTGAAACCACAAAGGCTTAGTTCGTCTATAGCGATATCACATAATAGCTCCGCAGTTCCACGCGTATTTGTAAAATGAAACAGACATAATACCCCACATACGCAAACAAACCCCCGAATCGAGGTCTTGTAGCTACGCATTTGTTTCAGTTTGCGTGTAAGGGTCTTAAAATATCCGGTTCAGAAAATAAAACACAAAAGCTATTTTCTCTGACAGGACTTTGTTTGAAATCATAACAAATAGCCTTTTAGGAAACCGCATCCCGGCCCAAAACTGTCCTAGGGAAAGGGGTTCGTAAACACATTACAAATCTTTGCCACGGCAGTTAAGAGGGCTGTCGATGCCCTCCGTCCGACTATTCGTCATCTGTCTTAATGGATTACAGGGAAAAAGTAGGCATCGGCAAAACAAAGGCCGCCCTCCCTCGAAAATCTCTGACCGCATAGTTGGCCGGCTAAAACTAAATTTATTACATTTGACCTTAGTAATTCTTGCCGGAGGTTTTCTAACCTAAATGTGTGTTAGGCAGTTACGGCTTTGAAAGGTATGGCGCGTTCGTCCGTTGTGGTTTTATACGGAACTAAATATTTTATGAGTTACAAAATAGTTGTGCTCAAAGTATAGGAGCGGGGTTTGATTTGGTTCCGAATATTTCGGACTTCGATGGAAGTTGTGACAGCGAACAATTTGATAATGTACTGTTAGTTTGTGTTTTGTTGATTAAACTTTATATTTTGTTTTTGTACAGATCAGTAAGTCTTGTACTTAGGAAGTAATTCCAAAAAAATGTGGCAAATGTAAATAAGTCACAATATGACACTTTTACTATTCTGACCCGTAAGAATACTGGATACCCATCCTGTATATCATTGGTTATAAAAAGTTTTACGTTATTTATGTATATTAAAACGTTTAATCCCTTAAATAAAAACTATTTTTGCCTATCCATTACAATATCAAATTTCACTATCCTGCCCCATGGTCACAGCACTTAACACCCACCCTGTATATCATCGGTTATCAAATAATAAACCCGATTAAACAAATAGCCGCGTTACCTTATCTCTAACACTCATATCGCAACAACATTCCAGTTTCCATTCAGCTAATTTCAATTGAATACAAAACCTATTTGTATGAAATGTATTCCTAGCGGTGTTATCGGAACGTGGTATCCCGCAGTTCGATGCTCATCACATTAAAACTTATTTCTGCACCGGTCGGTGCGATTACCTGCTCACGGCCCGCCCGCTTGCTACTTATTCGAATTCGTTCCACTGTGAACATGCTCATTTCGCGCTCTTTGATGCCCGCGCGTTTAGAACGTTTGATTCCAACTCTTTCAGTGTGATTAACGTTTAGAATGATCGCGCCTGCACCCCTACAGAGCTGTAGGTACTAGGGAAAGTTTTTAATTCGCCTAATGCATCATACGACGCCTCTTGTCTTTGGTTCTTGCATGCGTTCTTAACTGCTATGCAAGTTTGTATGGCTTCGTCGCGCTTAACATTGTCAACGGCTGTTGCATTTTGAGCAGCTTGTTTTAACGTGTGAATAGGTTTTTAGTTTTGTCGTCAAGGAAGTAATGTTCTGTTCTAAAGAGTCGAGAGAAAGAGTAAGAGGGTAAATTTGAAAGAAACATTTTTATTCTTATTTTACGAATCGTAAACGTAATATTGTTTTAAGTAATTTTTGTCTTTATTTGAGGGCGTTTTCTTCTTTGAGCTATTAAAATATGAAAAATAGCATCCCATTGTGAAAAGAAATATTACCTGATATAAATCACTTTCACCTTAATAGAAATTAATATTTTATATGAACCATTACCCCCCTTAATTCGGTAAGACAAAGCCAAATGATCGCTAATTAATATTAACAAAGAAACATCGGAACTGCGATTTGCAAGACGCTTAATCAGACTTAATGATTATTTTGATTTTCATCTCTCCCGCGAGAAACGAGAAAGTTAATGAAAAGTCAAGCAAACTCAGTCGAATACAAATTTTAGCATTAGTATGCAAGAGTAAAGTTTTTATTCAATATAACTTGCACTGTTTTATCTTCCGTTTTCTCTTATTCGCATCAGCAATGCACAAGTTATTGTAACTTCCTATCGCGCTAAATAAAGCCATTGAAAGCCACGTTCTGTTTTGTTTGCCTTTTGATTTAATATTTCTACGTTTAATTAAGTCGGACAATGTTGAATGATGGATGTAATCAGAGGTTTGCTTTCAAAAGGATGAAAGTATTTTTTGGCCTGACCTAAATATACCTACAAATATTGACAATGATTTGTAAAGGGATTTAATTCAAGGTCCATTGAAATATAGTCATTTGAGTCGTGCTTTGGCATATTTTCGCTTTAGAGCCGATAAATATAGGTTCTTAGTTAGTGACAATTTGTCATTTCAGGTAAATGGAGCCTAAGCTCCATACACTTAAAAATATCATAATTCTCTTGCCCCTATTCCATTTAATTGGAGTCGGCGCAGCATGCTTTTTTCTTCTATTCTTCCCTATCATTCGTCATCTAAACAATCATCATTCAATCCATTCACCTTTTCTTTGTTCTGACTCTTCTGTGACGACGCGGTTGGCACAGTGGTTAAGCAACTGCCTACTGAGCCGACGGTCCCGGGTTCGAATCCCGGCAAGGGCAAATATTTGTGTGACGAACACGAATATTTGTGCCTGGGTCATGGATGTTCTATGTATTTAAGTATTTATTTATCTATATAAGTATGTATATCGTCGCCTAGTACTCATAACACAAGCCTTCTTGAGCTTAATTTGGGACTAGGTTGATTTGTGTGAGGTTGTCTGATATTTATTTATTTATTTATTTATTTATTTATTTATTTATTCTGTGTCTCTCCACATTCATCCTTAATGCTTAAAAATATATAGTGGTTCAAATAGATTTTATGAGGAATGTCAAATGTAGGCCACGGTTAATAAAAAGACGATGATGATGAATTTGTTAATTTAATATGTTATTACAATGTTAGTTAACAACACGATAAATCATACTTTCGCTTCCGTGCAATGGATCCCAAAAATATAATTTATTCTCGAATAGGTTAACTACTGAATATTATATTTATCCGCGTACATAAAGTAAAATTGACAGCGTAAGCCCGTAATGGAGGTCAGCCTTAAAGTCTATGTACTTTGTGCCGTTCTTAAAAATCTTTATGAACCAACGGAGTACAAACAGATTTAATTTGAAATGGATATTTGTATATCGACCTTCTTTTCACATAAAGAGAAGAACGTTTGATTAAATTTCAGTCGAACAATAAGCAAATTATTTCTAAAGAAAATATCAATATACCATTTCTTTTTAATAATTTTACTACGTCAACTTTATTACGTCAGTTTCCAACGGATTTCTAAGAAATATTTGCCAATAAGGGAATACGTTAGAGCAAAAGTATATTTGAGAAAAAAATGTATATTTCTGGGAACATAAGTAAGTTAGGAGTGAGGGCTAGTTCCGCTTGTCTCCGTATCGAGTGCGACTCCGACACGCCAGCCACCTAATTCTGATATGAATATGAAATTGTATGTAAATGTCGGCCAAATGTTGCCGCGCAACTTGACAACTCGACAGTACCGTAAATATACGGGCGCCGTTCGCTGACTGTACCAAAACATGCGAGTTTGTAGTTTACGACAGTAAATTGTTTAGATTGTGCCCTACGTACCTACTTAACTGTACGTATCTATGCAAAACAGTCAGCTGCTCGGCTGTATCGAATAATCCACGTAAGGAGACTGGAATTCGCACAGGGTTCCTAGTGGAGTGTCCTTGCGCCGTCTAACCAGAGCAACCACCTAACTGCGTCGAGAATCCTCCTTGTTTTAAACTACGGAGAAGCCATTACAGTCCTACAAACGCCGCAAATGTGCATTTCTCAAGCGGAGCACTTCGCTACAAAGTTAAGTTTCACCACTTGCCATAATTACCAATAAAACGTGTTCCTGCCGCCGGCACGTCAACGGGGGTCGCATCAGAATTATGAAGTTAGCGCTTGCCTCCGTGACACCGCGTTATTGCTGACATTTCAGCCTGATTATCTTTAATTAAAAAGTTGTTTTAGACGCCCTCAAAATTCCAACTTATTAAAAGAAATTGCCAGGGCCCTGCGAAGTGGTAACTCAGTGAATTGTCATAATTAGATTAAGAGTGGCTCGGGAGTCAGCTAGGATTTAGACAGAGATTGGAGCAATATCTTGTTGTTGTTTTTAAAATGTTGATATAATTAAGTCTCAGTTATAGCGCGCCTACATTAACCTACATTGAGGCACAATAACACAAAGTAAATCGTATTATTTTCATTATATTTGTATATATTTATTTCACGCATATAGGCTTACATTGTAAATTGCACATAGACAATTTAGTAACTATTCGTGTAAATGGAATTTACACGAATCTATCCGGTAATTCAGTACCTAAGTCATAATCTATTGGATAAAAACACAAAGAACGTCGATTAAAAAAACAAACAATTAATATTTAAACAACGTTGTACAAAAAGATGTATTTATTTTTCATAAAAAACTGTAATAAAAAGTATGAATATATCACTAAAAACGACAATTATGAATAAAAAAGATATTTCCCACTAGTCGACCTCAGGAAAATAGAGATAAAACCATAAATTGCGCGCGCATTACAAAAATGCGCAGTCACGAATACCTGTGTTATTAATGAAGTATGCTGACGCAAAAAAATATTTAGAAGACAAGTCTACTCAATATAAAAGTACCTATACATTTAGTTTACCACTAATACTGACTCGGCACACAGTCATTGTCATATCTAGGATCGGCTTTTACTTCCCTTTGTTCCAATGTAAGTGAACGGTCTAAACGGATCTTATGCTCAAAGAATATTGACAGATATGATCACTTCTCGATTGGAGCTTGGCCAACATCTAGATTTTCTGTACGATTTGTAACTCGATACTTCGCTAGCTTCCGTTTAGAATAGATATGCCGTTTTAGAGTGTTGCGTCTTACTTGTATTCGACGTGCGTTCCAGATATTTATGACGGTTTGCACTTCACGTATTTGCATGATACAATTTTGATTTGTTACATCTCGTACATGCATTTTAATTTATTGCCGGGTTGTTTTGAAATAGGGAGATGTGAATTGTTGAAATGTTTTTTTAACATAAATAATATGGAGCACCAAAAGGTAGAATTTAAAACGTTATCTTGATGTGTGTGGTTGATGTATGTGCATTCGCGGGGTGCCAGCAATGTGTGCACGGCACGTGTGGAGGTAGGACGCTCATGCCATATGATTCCCTTTTATTTATTTTAATCAAATGTGACGGATGTTGTTTTGAAGCAGTGAGGTTTGCTGTCGCGGCAGTTTTGTGTGCTCTATATTCTCCCATGAATTCCGGTGTGCGGAGCGCGCATAGATGAATGCTTTAACATTTTACATATCCGACGAATGAATTCGTTTTCGCAAGTGACGAATTTTTGTTCTCTGTTGTTATTGGATACGTTTTTGTTAAAAAACTGTGAAGTGTTTACCGCACGTTTCCCGTTTTTGTTGATTGCAATGTATAGGATAACAAAGCAAAGAGTAATAGATGGTGTAGATTCGTTTTTGATGCGATCGTTTTTAGGACTGGGTGTCGGTATTCTAGTTAGTTGATTAACTCGTGGATGGGTACCAGGTCACTCCGATATTGACGGAAATGAACGAGTAGATAAACTCGCGAGAGATGGCGCGGAAAAGCCCCTTGTCGGCCCAGAACCGTTCTGTGGAATCACAAAACGCCAGGCTTATTCTCTGCTCAACGATTTACACAAATCTAAGGCGATCGAGATGTGGGTGGCTGTGAAAGGACAAAATCACTCGAAAACCCTTATAAAAGGCTTTGTTCAAAAGTTATCTAAAGAGTTACTACAGCTCAAAAGGTCAAAAGTCTGTGCGGTGACTAGAACTCTGACCGGTCACTGCAAGCTGAAAAAACACCTGTCCCTAATGGGTATGGAACAGGACGCAACGTGCAGGTTCTGCCAAGAGTCAGAGGAGACAGCTATGCATATCCTCTGCTCCTGTGGACCACTTATGCACAAAAGAAGCATCCACTTAGGGCAACACTTTGTGCCCCCAGAGGAGATACAACAACTCACGGCCCAAAGAATCTGGGAATTCCTGGACTCAACGGGCCTCAGCAGTGAGCTTTAAGACAGGGCTGCCACAATAGATCAACTTTGGTCGATGCGGCACACAAAAGGCCCAAGCGAAAATAATAATAAATAATAACTCGTGGAATGAGAGATTAATGCACTTGAACACCTGCACTCAGAGATCTCTTTATCCTTTCAGACCCAATCCCATTGCTTTATGAAGCGGCAGGGAGCAAAAAGAAGATAGCGTTCCAGCGGCATAATGAAAATCTTCGACGTCGTGTTTCCTTTTTTGTAATTGGTTCAGTCCTTTGTAGCGGATGGTGCGTGCAAGCAGCGTCCAATTGTGCAGGGCAATAATGGTTATGAATTAAGAAGTATCGGCGAGCGAATGTATGTATAAGCACTTGTAGTATGGAAGTTTAAAAAAAATACGGTATAAATAAAATTTCCGAACCGGAGACGCAAAACACTTCAAGTACTAGGTAGTATGGTTGACTGGTAGAGAATGCCATTTAGCATTAAGTCCGCCATTTGTACTGACTTTCGTTTTGTGCAATAAAGTTAAAATAATAAATACTATAGAGGTATATTGATTTATAATAATGTTTAAGTACTTTGTTATGCTTCTCAGGTAGAGAGACGCTTACATGGTTATGCTTCGAAGGAACAGATTGTAACTCTGATGTCAATATTTTTATTTTTATGATAGTCAAATTTTATCCTTGTAAATGAACTTAACAAAAGTGTAGTGTAAATAGCATCTTTTTAAAAGCTCAAAAATGTTCTTACATTATATTACTAAGATCTCGTTTCCAAAGCGTAAATGCTTTTTCTTTGTAACTGTTCAAGAAACCTGTACAAATATCTATAGACGTTCGATGATGCAAGTGCTACAGGTATTGCAGCCTCAGGGGACAACGGAGGGACAGTAATCATTTAAAAATGGTGCGCGCTCACAGTGAAACGCATCTCCGCGATTGCACCTTACGGCCCACAATCAGATAACATGGCCTCCCTCTCATATCGACTTTTTCCACATCGCTTGTTGCACACCGTTTGGGAATAGTTTTTGTTACCGAACTAATCAACGCCAGAACAGAGGAACGGGAATTCCAATTTTCTTTTTTCAATAATGCTTGCCCCACGCTTATTTGACTGTTTCCGAAAAATGTTGATTGCCGATGATTTCATAACTGTTGGTTCAAATGGAAATGTGCTGACGGGAATGTGTTCTGCAAACAATAATATTCGTTCATTTTAATTCGCAAAGAAAATGGAAAAATATCTCGTATTAATGCGTAAAAACATCTTAATAAAATTGCACAGTCACTGTTTAACTGGTAGAAAAAGAGACACTTTATCAGCGCGATACATCACTGGCTTCAATTAATTTAATTACTAACATAAATGTAATGACACTGTTCATTGATTCAATTAAGCACCAGGTGTTGCTAAACAATTCCAATGCAGGCCTTTATAATTATAATAGAAGTGAACTTTTCAATTATAACGGTATTCATTTAGATACCAAATCATTCAGCAGCTAATTGCGGTTATGCGGTGCAAGTATCGATTTACATGCCACTGTATAATTCAAAGGTTGAATAATGTATTGCCTTTCATTAGCACATTGGGCAACGCCGAGATGTATTTGCACGTGAATTCACGTAGCCTCACCCCGAAGGAGTCAGCGGCCCGTCGCCGGCTACTGCATTTATGTAGCGAATTTCACCGAAAAAATTACTGAGCTACATCGAATGGCACCGAATTGTAGCCTATTGTCACAAAATGTTAGCTTTTTTCGACTCGTGCCATCGTATTTCTATGTCCTAGCTTCTATACATCACACTATTTAATGTCAAGAGCAGCGGCGAGGGCGTGAAACTAATTTAATATTTGAATCGCACGAAAACTGGGACGTAACTAAGTTGTCTCGCATTCGACGCATATAAACGTTACGCAAATAGCCTTAGTAAAGTTAAACAACAAAACTTCATTACAAACTCAGGCACAACACATAGCGCGATATTATCGGATTAAAATGTCTCACCGCGGACCCCTGAAAATAGTTTAGCCACGCACTGAAACTTTAACAGGGGAAAAATACAGAGCCTTTACTAATGAACTCCGATAATTGCGAGCTTACCGCGGCACGCGTTCTATTACCTACCTGGGAAATGGTTCACCTCAATCATTTTAATGCCTGCTCAATTATTATACATCGTGGGCCACGCGGCCGTCTCCTACCCCATCTCGGTCGTAAGATCATTACAGCGCCGAGTCGGTCGGGCTAAGGCGGATGAATACAAGGGGCAGATCAGTGTATTTACAGTGTCGTTTTAGTTTTAATTAAGCTAGAGCCGGCCGTTAAGCCGCACCGCGCAGTAAAATCGACTGCGTAGCGCGTGCGGCGCTTTAATAAGCCCGCGTGAATTTAACTCCGAGCGTGGACCGTAAATGAGAATCACCAATAAATCGGGCATTATAATAAACATTAACGTTATTGTTTCCCGTTAAACGCCCCGCCGCCCCTCCCTCAGGTGGCGCCGCAACAATCCGCTCGGAATTTCAACGACTTCAATTATTGAGTGCCTACGAAAACCGAACCCTTTGGGCTTCTCAAGGGGCCGGCCGGACTGTCCATTTCGCCCGGCGATAATGCGGCGTGGCACGCGGAAAGGATATAGGTACCTACATTAAATAAGCCATTATATATCCGCTTCTCTTGTGTTTTTTTTTCGCGGAGACTGAAAGGAATTTAATTTTAAACTTGGAATAAACACCCACGGGGCGATTGCTTCGATTGTATTAAGTGTTTATACAGAGTGGCCGTAAACTTGAAAATTAAGTCTCTTTCGTTTCGTCTAGCCAAATGCTTTATATCAATCCTAAAATTGTGTAGCAGCGAGACTATACCGTAAAATTACAGATGGAAATACGAACTATTTACGATCATGTCATCTATCAACCATATTTGTCTTTAAACGACGACTTTAAATAAATAGTTTTTATAACAGCATCAATAAAATGACTCATTGAATTTTATATAGCAAAGTTCATCGAGCAACTTCTAGTTTTAGTTCCTAACTACTGTCTTACGACTTTGATTTACTTACGTAAGAATCTCGTATTACGAATTGAAAATAGAAACATCATTTTATAGTTGAAAACTTAAGGATTTATTACGGTGGCTCAGCGAACCATAGAGATATAATGAACCACCGAGTGCTGAATTTTGAGCTCTAATTAATTTCCATCAGATTTTAGGACTGCAGGTCTTAGTATTTTTTTCTGTACTCATTTAAAATCTTAGGTAGATGAGTTATACATATGAGTATAGTTTTACATAACGAATATAAAAAAAAAAGAGCAATAATGGGTAAAAATCGGAATGAAAAAACCATGGCGCGGAAAAAATTTAAGAGCTGCAGTTTGTAGATCCTCATATAGCGAGGACTATCGGAAATAAACATAATGTCGTCCAAAAACTGTACATAGGTACCCTATTTATCGAGATATATCGGTCATATCGCAACGTTTGGAGAATCTAAATTTTAATTGCGCGGAAGATAAAAAAGCCTTTTACTTAAAATACTCCCAACCTCAACTCTTTCACCACTAAACAATAAATTTTATCGCACAGGCATTTTCTTTGTAACCTCCCAGAGGCAACTTCAGGTACACGTATGGTCCGATAATGCACCGTGCACCGATTCGTCCGGCCGCTCCATTCTTTTGTTATTTCCTCTTTGTTCCGCTAGGTGGCGGTATTGTTTACCCACCGGAATGGCCCCAGATTGCGCTAAGAGTCGAGATTAGCGACAACGTGACGTGTGTATGTAAGCACCTTAATTTAGTTTCGATAATGCGGAAACGTGGCAAACGTTTTGTTATACATAGTTGCTAGTTGGTAAAACACTTGTGTTTATTTCAATTTAATTTACTTTAAATTTCATATAACCTGCAGATTTTTGTATACTGGCTAAATAGTTCCTAATGATATCTGTCCATAATGTCGCCATTATGTGTCTACTTTAGCTATGTGTTCCATATATATTTAAATAACAAGTTACTAAGGTGTCGAATGGCTACAATCAAAGTGTATTGGCGTTTGTAGAATGATTAGGATTATCAAATAAAAAATATAAGTACTTAAAAAATAAGAGCCAATCTCAATGCGTGTCAGTAATAGGTGCTTATAATTCTAATAATAATAATCTAACTTGCTGTTCAACCGATAACCCAAGAATAAAGAGCTAGCAAATATTTTTAACCGTCACATAAAGTAGGAAGTTCTCTGTTCGATGTTAGTTTTTTTTTTATTTCCCCAATTACCTACTCAAAAATGGCCCAACTGATTTGGACAATTGTTTTTGTCTGACAGGGTATACTTTCTAGTTGGTCCCATTGTCATGAAGACGGCATCCTGTAGAAATTACTTAAAATATTATAAGCACATCTGTCGTGGTTCGGTTATTTTTTTAGTAACTCGTTCAATGTTATACAACGTCACACGTCTCGTGAATCGAAGGGCTATGAGTGATTTTTGTTTAAACTAGTATTATCTATCTAAATTTTAACACGTAGTTCTGTTAATAGATTTAAGTCCACCGGTATCGTTATATAGCATGTTTGAGCAAATAAAATGACTGATTCCGATTCTGAAAGCTGTTGCGCGGGATGTCGGAGGCTACTGAATTCATTAATAACATAAGACTATCAGTCCCTGGCCTAGGCAGCCGACTACATAATCGCAAGACATTTACTTTACCTCTCAGAAGAGCAATAGCTGGTAGGCATACACCACTGGACAGAATATCTCCCGCTGCAATGACATTAGGACTGAGTATGATATTTTTCATTGTTCTGTGGTCTCAACATCCTTGCATATATTTTGAATTATCGTTTTAACAATATGTACCTATTTATTTCTCATGATTTTTTTAAATGTTAACTTCAAATGCAATCATTTTTTAGGTATCATTTTTATGTTGTTAAATAGTTCGTTTTATGCATGTTGTGTTCACTTGAAAGTTTGCATGTATAACGTTCGGTTTGGTGCTTCCTGATAAAAAAAAATGGTTCATGAAAAGCATCTTTTTGTTTTGTTAATTTTGATTGTTTTGTTAACAATTGATTAGGTATCTAACCCCGTTTCCCCGAATACTATAGCATCATAACCATAATCCAGTGTGGCAAGGCACATAGTGCCTCAAACTTAATACTCCCCACTATTAGTTCAATGCACTACAATTACATTGTGCTTCTAGGTGCGTACTGGTGAGAATTATGCAAACCTTCAATTGGATTAGGCTACGTTTCCTGCGTCTGGCAGTGTATGACCGCTCTAAGGCTGTTACGATTACTAAGGCGATCATGACTGCAGTTACGGGGTGTATTATCTGAATACAGCTAACTCAAATCCACCGAAATGCCACATAGAGTTGCAGTGTCAGCCAGTTAGTACTATACAAAACAGAAAGTTAGCTAAAGTTTTTTTTTATTATAACGCGCGTTCAGAGCGCTCGGCCGTACGCCGTTAACCTAACCTAACCTTCACCTTCGTAGCCATTCCCAGAGGCGAACACTCATCGGTCCGTTGCATTTCCGCGCCTTCGATTTTAAACAGACTATCAAAATACAACTCTCAAGCGCTTTAAAAGAGAACCTGCTGTAGTGCAATCGATAAAACCCACCAATTTGGCTTAAGTTTTTCCGGGTCTGTATATCTCGAGTTGCTGTGTTGAAAGCCATCCAATATAGTCGACAAAGTCGTCTATACTAAACAGAGAGTTAGCTGAAATTTCACCCTTTTTTTGTTTTATGATTGACAGCACACGGGCCGTGCTCGGTCGCGCGTTCAGAGCGCTCGGCCGTGCGCCGCTGTTAAGAGACCTATCTACTGGCGGTTTGTGCACATTGTCACGTGTTGCATAATACAGACCACTGTGAGCTCTGAATTCGTAATTGTGCGGCCGTATCGAAAATTCTATGGATAGTTTGACGCTTGTGATTTTTTAGTTATTTATGAACTTCGTTTAATCAATGTGTTCCTTTTGAAACACGCACAACAACAAAGGAAAATAGAAACAGGACATGTCTAAACTGCGAAAAAGGAAACCACGGTTTCACGTTGTGCCTAAACGTAGAAAAAATGTTCATCTCGTTAAAACTTTCGTCTACAAATATAAAATTCAATTTCTGAATGAGTGCAAAAAAGGAATCCTCCACCATGTTTTTCGCGTTCATTTTGCATCAACCGACGTAGAATCCTAATTATCTTTCCCAGTTAAGCTTAAGTGAATTATTCCAGCCGCCCACTGCGGCGCACAAACAAAACGGCACGGAGTTCGCAACCTCAGTCGAAAATACTAAAACATTAAAGAGCATTCCCGGCGTGTGTATAATATCCGCTAAGTAGTATACGTAGCGCATAAGCCCGCTATCTTGGCAGAGGTAACTGAGCCGCGCTTTAGTCGGCTCAACTTTTAATAACGCCCGCAAAATCATCTAATTAATCTGATTACGGCTGCCCCGCAAGACTTGGTACTAATACTAATGCCTATTGCGCATTATAGCTGCCCCTGGCCAGTAGTGCCCGGATTAGAGGACCCACTCGCCCTGAAGATTAGCACTCACGGGCCCACCGAAGATCCAGTAAAGTCACACAAGACATTAGACTCTCTTTGATCACACTGTTGCTTAAGAGCTTAAAACTAGTGGCTCTGCTGGCTGTAGACCTCGCGAGTTTGTTTCGAAATGGCTGAGTATTGTTTTTTTTAGGGTTCCGTACCCATAGGGTAAAAACTACCCTATTACTACGTAAGACTCCGCTGTCTGTCTGTCTGTCTGTTTGCCCGTCTGTCACCAGGCTGTATCTCAAGAATCGGGATAGCTAAGACAGTTGAAATTTTCACAGATGATGTATTTCTGTTGCCGTTATAACAACAAATACTAAAAACAGAATAAAATTAATATTTTAGTGGGAGCCCCCTTACAACAAACGTGGTCGGTTACCTTAACTTTTGCACCTCATTTTGTATGCGGCGCCATACATACCAGGTGCATACTTAACCCGGCCAGTTCAGATGGGAAGTGTTTGTACGGAACTCTCGGTGCGCGAGTTCAACTCGCACTTGGCCGGATTTTACGTTTTCAACCCCAATATCGCCAAAAAATGGCGAAGCTGAAACAGACTATTCGCTTGCTCGATCAAATATACTTGACATCTAACAGACTGCTCTGTACGCTCGTACTTTCTGGGAAAGCTGCTCGAGAGAGCACTATATTATGAACAACATGACATATATAAGCACGCATTTCTCGTTATTATTTATGTAGATAAAAATACGCCGTTTGGAACCACTTTCTTGTTAATACCCAATTGTAATAATTTAAGGGAAAATCATACAATATGTTCGATTAAAATGCATAACTATGAAAGTTCATAGTTATGCATTTTAATCGAACAACAACTTTATTTACAATAGCTTGTAAATAAAGTTATTTACAAGCTATTTTTACGGTACGAGACGTCCAGGTTAAAAATACGATCAACTAACTTTTGCCCGCGCTTTCACTCACGTTGAAATAGCATACACTATCCTACGGGAACCATGTTAGGGTTCTGTACCTGTACCCAAAGGGTAAAAACGGGACCCCATTACTAAGACTCCGCTCCGCGACTCCGAGTCGCACTTGACTGGTTTTTTTGGGATAAAAAGTAACCTTCTTTGTGTTAGGGTATAAACTGTCTCTGTTCCAAATTTCATATAAATCTTGTCCAGTCGTTTCAGCGTGAAGAAATAACAAAAAATACAACACACACACGCACAAAGTTCGCTATTATAATATTAGTGGGATCAAATATAAAATGAGCAAGTTTCTAAGTATATATCTTATTTATTTATTCCAAAGAGGGAATAATTATTTCGTGGTGCGATCGAAGAATGAATGGTTTCAGGAATAAATAAAGCCTCATATCGCGTTCCGGCGACTCAGTTCTCGGTCCTGTTGTGTTTGTGTGCGCCCCTATAAGTGTAATTAGGGACGCTCCTTCAGTTGGCTCCACGCACACGATGAATGAGATCTGCGACTAATGGAGATCTTATCTTAACCCCGAGATGGAGTAAGGTAGCCCTCCTTAACAGTATAAACTTTATTATAATATAATATAGGGACTATCTCGCCCAAACAGGACAGTCGAGTCCAGGTCATAAATAAGGCCCGGCTTTGATTTCTGAAGATGACCCTTGCTTTATACGTTTCTTAGGGACGGACGTCAGGAGGTCCCTTTTAATAGTTCCTAAGGAAATCTCGCTTAATTGGCAAAATGGGTGACATGAACCGTAGGTTTGATAATTGGGACCGTAATAAATTCCTCAACCTTCCTTCTTACAGCTCCGTACAATTCGCTCTACTTTGTATTCCGTATGTATTAATTTCTCCACAATTACTCGTTAATCCGTTTTCTTCACAAATTAAATATTTAAGGCGGCAATTTGTGGCGCTTCCGTTTCACTCAGTGCGGTACAAAGAAGAGAGGGCTATTTGGCAAAAGTAATTTTCAAAATTATATTATTGTTACTTCGCCTTCCGATCTTGTGATAATTATCTCTGGTTTGCTTTAACAACCTAAATAGAAGTAGGAAATTAAGCCCCTGCTTTGTGTTAAACTGTTGACGCGTCGATGTAATTTTATCATCATTATTAGAACATGATATGCAGGAACATTCACGTTGCGAGATTAATATCGTGCGGCGTGGGACGCTCCACGGAGAATGATTAGGAGTTCACAAACAGACGAGTCCTAAAACAATTGAAAAAGAAAAATCGGGATTTCGATAAAAGGTAAAGCCTATTGGCAGAACGATCGAGAGGGGCAGAATATAGAAAGAGGTTGGCGGCGGCGGCCGGGAGGCGAGAGCAGATAGGCAGCTCGAGCGACGCGAATGCGACATTTCAATTTGAGTATATATTATTCATGGTAATGCGTTAAAAGCGCTGGCATACAACTTGCTCAGTTCGAGCGGGAACCGAGTAATCGCCGCGCACGTGCGAACACCAGATATATTCAATGTTGTGCTTTAAAATTGTCGTTTCGCGCCATTTGCACTTGCCGCGCTTGGCCCGATGTGCCTCGCTTATAAAGTAACTCAGCGAAATGTGGGACCCGTTTTTTTTATATTTACTGTGCTCTATAAAAATTACCTCTTTCACTAGATATAACCATTACTCGCACGGTTTCGTTTTGAATGGGGAGTAAGTAAAGAACGTTTTCTGTTTCGTTTTTTGAACGTCCGTGATGGAGTTATACTCGTATACAACGTTAATGGAATAGCTACAAGATTTACGCGAATTGCGTAGATTCCATTTAAACAAGATGTATTGAATACCATACATAAATCTCTTACGCCACTAGGAGCAGACTGTTGCCGATAGCACCGCAACACCGGCGCAAATGTTCAAATAATTCCTATGCACGCATTCCGCTCTACAATCCGAATAGAAATCTGCATAAATACATGCAACTTGATCAGTTTATTCATGAACGCTTTCATGCATGTATAAAACTATTTGAGTTACTATAACAAATCCTGTACCTGGAACGAAATTATTTTTATTAATTGAACTATTTAATAAAATGTGATCTGGTTTACGTTAGGCGACGTTACTGCTTTAATAAAAATAATTAAAATGTGATCTAATTATTGTATTAAGCGGTTTACGCTCACGTTGAATTATCAGAAACGGCCCGACATGTTTCGAACTCGTATGGAGCTCTTCGTCAGGGACTGATACTCGTCAGCTCCATACGAGTTCATGTCGCGCCGCTCCTGACAATTTCACGTGAGTCTAACTAAACCGCTTAATATAATAATTAAGTATGTCTCACGAAAGTTTTAATAACATTTTATGAACTCTCAAATAAATCTTAGTTTGTAATGTGATGCACTTTCATCTACTGTGCTCCGAAGGGTATCGTATCTAATACAATTAATATCCTTATTAAACGTATTAGTATACGAAAGTGTGTATTTATACGGGTCGCGTAGTACCGCACCAATATCGGTTGTGTACGCATCGTATCGGGGGCGGAGAGGCCGAGGCGAGCTGCGGCCGACATCTATTATTCATCTCCGAAGACATGGGAACAAAATTTGTGTAAGTGCGTTGTGATCCAGCCAATCTCACCATCTTTATTTCATTCGCAATAAATGGATTACGGTGTTCTCAGCGTGCGCTACGGTATTTTTCTTGCTATATGTCAGTGCTTGTCTTTGTTCAGTATTTATTTGTGTGATTTGATATGGATTATCTATGTTCGATATTCTTTAACGTAATATATTTTTGCATCACAAATAATACTATCATACATAGTCAATACCTTTCGGACATTTGTGGGTGGGGCAAGTAAAACACATATGATTAAATTAGAAAGGGCACAAAGATCTTTATTAAAAGTTATGACTTTTAGTCCGTATATGCATCCGACAGCACTGTTATATAAAAAATGTGAAGTACTCACTGTAAGACAATTGTATATACTACTTATAGTGTTAAAGCAACATAAAAACACACCTTATGATAATACTAAAACTATAAAACGCACTGTGGCAAATGTCTGCAAACCGATAAAATGTAAATTAGCAACTGTAAGAAGACAGCGAAGATCCATGGCTATCTACTTATATAATAAAATAAACAAATCTATTAATTTGTATCCATTATCTTCACACCAATGTAAAACTAAACTGACAATGTGGTTATTGTCACTGGACTATAACGAAACAGAAGCTATTCTACCTTGAAACATGCACATGCACACACACACACACACACACACACACTCTCACACACTCACACACTCACACACACACACACGCGTATATGGTATGCTTAAACGGATAAATAAATCATAAGGCAAACTGTAACATTTTATGAATGGGAGAGGACACTGACTTCTGTAACACAGGTGTTAACCTAGCTCAGAAGTCAGGGACTTCAACTAATCGCTGTGTATCGTTTTTGGCCAATAAATGATTATTATTATTATTATTATTTATTTCTTAATAACATCCCTTGTACGTTTTCCGTCTCTAGTAGATTTCAATATTATTCCGTATCGTAAATCATCATCCTGCCAACGAAAATAAATCGAAAACGTCAACACGAAACACGAATACTGTTTCAGGGAAAAGGAGGGAAATAAATTTCAAATGCCAATCAAAATTACACATGACCCGCCAAGCAAATACAAATGCTAACATACTGACGTCTTTGGATAGGGATTTGGGAAGGCGTATGGAGAATCGGTTAAATCTTTGAAGGGTACGTTCTTGTAGTCCCAAGTTACAGAGATTTCGTACTTCCCCGATGCATCACTGTGAGTTATCCGGCCCTGCGATAAAATCAATCCGACGGGAGGGACAAACAGGAATAAAACATTGAGGCATCACGTACGAAAAGGGCTGCGGCCATAGTTTTCCTGATGAGGTAAATCGGTTCGCTTCTATTGGATCATATAATGAGTTGTTTTGGCGCACAACGCCGGGGTAAAAGAATGATGACCAAATAAATGTATACTTAATATACAAATAAAAGCCATATTATGTATGAAACATTCTTCTTTTAAGAGGAGGAAAAATATTTAAATCAGTCAACATTTTTGAATGAATAAAAGAAACCTTAAGCAAGGCAGCTTTTTAGACGTGACATGTAGGTATCTGTAATCTTTTTTTACAATAAATTGGAAAGCAAAGACGTTCGATTTTGAATGGGATCCCTCACGCAAGTTCACGTCCCGACGGAGCGTGCCACGCCCGGCGCACGTGATAAATGTGGGCCGATTCATCAGCCTCACGTGAACCCTCATTCGAACCCTCAGACTTACGACCGCCAATCCACCTACGAGTACAACGAAAAATGTGCAACAAAAATCATTTCCCATAATTACGTACTTATGAAGTCGAAAATATTAAAGTTACGACGACTCTCATCGCTACTTTTTTAATTAAAATGGGGAATTTGGACGGGGTCTCACCTGTGCTCGGCTGCCGTGCCACCGTTTTATCGGTACCTCGGGACATAAATTAGAAGTAAAAGTAATCGTTGAAAGTTTCCCAAGGCAGGCCGGAGGGCCAGCGACAGGAATTTGTGCAGAATTACCTGCCACTGGTTTTAAGACTTGCAATTTATCAGCGGGGGATCCCACGGCTCGATAGACCGTCGGACCAATGGTCAGTCGCATGGAAAAAGGCTAGTCTTTTTTCAAGGCTTACCGGGATGCATTAACGCGGGAAGCGTTTAATAAATCTACCTAAGCGCAGCTTTAATACTAAATTAAGTTCTAAAGCTCAACATTAGACTTTGGTTGCTCCACTTTTAAGCCGCGTATTTATTTTGTGTTCAAGTGCAGGGGATACTCTGAACATGATAATTACCTAAAGAAATATGCTTGATAAAATAGCTTGTGTTTGGCGTAATGAATGCAATTTGCACGTTTATAACGTAAATTATTCCGTAGAGCAGGCCTACAAAAAACATTTACGTATCCTGTGTAACAGGATTGTTATACGCGTATATTTTGGTATCACGGAAAAAGGCGGGTTTTGATTGACGCTGGCAATCCGCTTAATGTGACCTCGAGGCAAGTTTTGCGCGGCGCACAAACGACTGGTTAAATTCAGAGGTCGACGCAAAGCGACGCAATCTCTCACATGTCACACCGAAGGAGTTTGCCATATAATTCATTTCCCTATTCATATTTGTCTTAGTGGTTGATTCCTGGGTGCGAGCTTTGAAGGCAAAAAATCTAAAAAGGCTAAGGAGGCTATGCAAAATGACATGATATTTTACGACCGGAGTGTTATTGAAAAAGTTTCAGGGAAATATATTTCCCTCTCACTTCGCCGTTCATATGAATTGAATCGGGTCCCTATTCTAAGCATATAGAAGTGCGCCTGGCGTATGGTTTATATTCGTCGTTCAAGATTACGTGACTGGAAATAGTAAAATCGGATGATGATGTTGATAATGTAGGTCGTAATAGGCCATTGCCAATAAAAAGTTATAGGTAAGCGATGGATTAAAAGGAACTGGGTCAGGGCAAGGCTACCTTATGAAAATAACGCGTTTTGGTAACTGCTCCCTCCTAAACAACGGATATCGCTTTATCTGTCAATTCCATGATGCATACCTACGCCTACGGTTCTCATAAAACAGAGAGAAAACGAAAGTCGAAATAAACACCAACATCTGAGCAACATACATTAATTTCCATTTGTAAAAAGGTCCAACTTCGGAATACTGTTTATAAAATTTCTTTTCAGACAAAACAGAAGCCGCCAAAAGGAGCGGCCAATCACACTAACTTTGCATTACTTTTAGCTAGTGCTTGGGTTCTAAAAGCAAAGTTACATGCACTCAATAGAAGGCCGCTTAAACAACTTTTCCCGGAATACGTCATTGGGAAAGGCAGCCCGCAACTTTGCAATATCGCCCATTTGTCCCAGTCAAATGAATAATTATTGAAATTTAAAATTCTTATTTTCAGTACCATTACAAAGTTCGGAAAGGGTATTTTTTGTATTCCGAAATCGTTTTGGTTCAATAACGGCAAAGTTCTCATAATTTTAACGTTTAATTTATAAAACTTTTACTAACAATAATGGAAAGGGTTCTTAAATCGTAATATTTAATGGTATTTTTTTTACTTTTTGTACTACGTTCAAGACCTTTCAACAAGATTTAATTATTTAAATAAAACAACGTAAACGGTGTATATCGCGTAAATATATTATTTTGGCTGCAGTTAAAATAGGATATAAGTATTTTATGTTTGAATGCGATTTAAACTAACTCAAAATATCTGAATTTTTTTCTTAATCAAGGACACCTATTATTGTTGCAACGCTATTTTTTCGTGCAGTTCCTTTCAGAAATCATAATTTGGTGACCAGAGAGAGCCACCAAAAATAGGATTTTTATTAGTTGAAAGTAGTTATTTTGTATGACAAAGTGATTTGACATGGTTGCTAAGCGATCAAAGCCTCTTTTTTTAATCATCAGCACATATTTAAGAGCTAAGCTCTTGTCGGTGGAGTAATTTCCAGCTTATTCTACATTCCGCCTTCTCTTTTACATCTTTATACAATGAAACATTTATTTTTTCCTTTATTTGCTCCATATATGTCCTTCTCGGTCTTCCCCTCTTCCTTTTCCCTTCTATTTTTCCTTCTATAATAGTCTTCATGTAATTATCGTGACGCAAGAGATGACCTAACATTTTTCCTCTCCTGTTCTCAATTATTTTCGAAAAAGATCTTTTTTCGTTAACTATATTTAAAACTTCCAGATTACTTTTCTTTTCTGTCCAACTGATCTTTTCCATCCTCCTCCAACACCACATTTCGAACGCTTTTTTTAATAAAGATTATAAAAAAAAGAGATCATCAACAATATTAATAATGGCGCTGCATATTATGTGTAGTGAAATTTTCAGTGAAAAGAAGAGGTCGTCGTGCGTGTGGCGACGGCAGCTGCCGGTAACGATGGGCACAAACGACTCGCGTACGAACACGACCGCACGCCGAGGCAAACTTGCCAATTACGAATAACCTATGACATTGCTTTAATTTTATTATTGCCGTAAGCGCCATTTTTATTTAGGGAATTTCACTGCAACACAATATGTATAACCAATATAATTAATCTGTTAACAATCACCTTAAAAAAAACAGATCTCAAGCAAAAGCTATTCTATTTTCGGTGGTTTTTTGTGATCCCTATACCATTCCGCGACCGAGGCAAACTTGCCCATTACGGATAAACCGTGACATTGCTCTAATTATTGCTGTAAATAAGCACCCTTTTTGTTAGGTTTAACTAAATAACAAACGCCGGTGGTAATTTACGCTCTCGTATATTTATATTAATTTAATGTTCTCTTCGATTTCCCCGATTATCACAAATTTTATATATAAAACACTAAACGAATCCCGGCATTCAAAATCAACATCAGATCTAGACTTAATAAATTCAATTAAAAGTATACCTTTTCAAACAAGAACATAATTTCCTAAATCGGACCAACGGTCTTCGAGTACAGGGGTACATAATAACAAAACAGAGAAACATCTCGACCAACTGACTTTATATAAAGTTGGTTACAACGAAATCGCAATCAATTCAATTCAATCATAATGTAATTATATTGTATAAGCGATCTTTGATCTATCAAGATAAGTCCGCTAGTCAATAACGCAACTTTTACCCGCAAACTTGAAAGCCGCAGTGGCTAGTTGAAAGTTTCATGTGGCTGATAATTTACATAATAGAAGACGGTAGGTCTATCCCCTATCGGGGTCATCCAAACTTCTGTGGATTAGGGCTTTCACCGGCGAGGCTTATCGGATTCTGAACGAATTTCGGGATTCATGCGATAGTGACGTCATTATCGATATTCGATTTATATGCAGATTGGGAGTAAAGGAACGTGGGCGCGGTAGAGGTATGTAACGTGACGTCACGGACGGCGACGTTCTCGCGATGCCACCCTGTCTGATGGCTCCCCGATACGATGCTACTTATCGTTTCATCCCTTTTTATACGTAAATATTCGAGTCCAGATAATAGGTAGCAACTCGTATACGTCCAGCATTCTCCTCGAAACTGAGATCCTTGTTAAAGTTTTGCGCACTGGACCTTAAGACTACAGAAGCTCCATTGTGCGGATTTAACAATATCTCTCGCTTTGCTGCACTTCGCCCAGTGATAATAAAATATCACAATGGTAGTCAATTCTATTCATGACAAGTATGCGAGATAAAGAGTGTCAGTGGCATAATCCGAGAAATCAAATGACAAGGAAATTATCAAGCTAAGTATTGTTTTGAGTTTGAAACTAGAAGTTGAAAAGTCCTTACTGTCAGTGTTGACGTCTTTTGTTATGTCTAAGTTATATTCCAAGTTTTCAATTAAATAAGGGATCTATTTACGATATAAGTGCCCACTCATTTCCGTTGGTTTCATTCAATTGCCTAATAACATTATTTATCGCGCGTGGTTTCTTAGAACATTCTCAATCTTTACTACACATAACTGCTTACTTCGCTAACAGTAACAGATTGCGTTCATTTCTGCTCAGACGAGACCTACTTTGTAAACAATAAGTAATTTGGAAAATGGAAGCGAACGTATGAAAGTGTGGCTTTTCCCATAGGTAGTAGGTAATGACTGGCAACAATCTACATCAGACTAACGAGTGAAACTTCAGCAGCGTCATTATGCTGCCAGCGATCGCTTCATGCCGGGAAATGTTCAGCCAGTTGCAATCTTTCACTCCGTTCATACAGTGGCACAGCGCTCAGTGCTTATGAATTGCGACCGATATACTAAATCAATTAAACGAGCTGGCACAAGTTTGAATTGCATTTGAGAGGATTATGTCAATGTATTAGCTACGCTTTATCAACGCCTGCATTTGTCCGGTGGTTTAATCATTATATACAGCTATTATATTCTAACCTAGTAGGTAATTCGTTTTCGTAATCCGCATCGCGGCAAATTCGGAGCGACTCGCTCCAGAATCGCTGTCAAATCCACGTTGTTTTTTCCTGATCATTCATTAACTTTTTTCGGGGAAAAAGAAAGCCAGCGAAAAAGGCCAACACATCATTCATCTTTTACCCGGCCTGTCTATTATGAGTTGCAGTTTTTAAAAAGTTGGTAATTAACATCGGCCGGAGTCACAGACCACGTCCTAACTTCTGAAGTGTTCATAAAGTTTGGGGAATGCCCTAATCATTAACAGCGGGCCGCTTGCTCAAAACGATGACTTTTTTATTCAGGTCGCATGATAGGAGAAGTTTTGTAATTAAAAAGGTACAGACTTGAAAGTACTTTCGACTGATGGTTTAAAGTCAATAGCTTGTTAAAAGGGTGAGCCAATTTAAATTGGCTTCCAGATAACAAAAAAATGAATTAAAACTCGTATTATTAGCATTATTTTTGTATTAAAAAAGCTGATAACCATATTAATTATTCAGTCTTGCGATTATTAGCAGACGGTCTCGATATCTATTGAAGGTTATCATAATGATAGTTGTGAGATCTTTTAATCTAAATATATAAAAGAAGAAACTGACTGACTGACATATCAACGCACAGCCCAAACCGCTGGTTTTAGAGAGTTCAAATTTGGCACGTAGGTTCCTTATAAGGTGTAGGAGGTGCACTAAGAAAGGATTTTTCAAAACTCACCCCCTAAAGGGGTGAAATGGGGTTCCAAAGTTTTTATGGGGAAACAAGATTAGTTAGACTGTTTTATTCGAAACTTCACAGGAGTATTTCTAACAATAAATGAGTAAACAAGTGTTTCAGATTTTTTGAAAATTCAACCCCTAAAAGGGAGAAATGTGGTGACAAAGTCTGAAAATCAGCATGGGTATTGTTTTTATGGTTTATCGGGTCGCTGATTACGAAAATCACAACGATTTTAAAATCCAACGTGGTGGACGTGAGTTCCCATCCCCCCTGTTGGGATGAAATGGGGTTGAAATGTCTAAATACTAAACCGCTGGTTCTAAAGAGTTCAAATTTGGCACGTAGGTTCCTTATAAAGTGTAAGGGTGCAATAAGAAAGGATTTTTCAAAACTCACCCCCTAAAGGGGTGAAATGGGGTTCCAAAGTTTGTATGGGGAAACAAGATTAGTTAAACTATTTTATTCGAAACTTCACAGGAGTATTTCTAACGATAAATAAGTAAACAAGTGTTTCAGATTTTTTTTAAATTCAACCCCTAAAAGGGAGAAATGTGGTGACAAAGTCTGAAAATCAGCAAAAGTATTGTTTTTATGGTTTATCGGGTAGCTGATTACGAAAAACCTTACGATTTTAAAACCCAACGTGGCGGACGTGAGTTACCATCTCCCCTGTTGGGGTGAAATGGGGTTGAAATGTCTAAATACTAAGCCGCTGGTTCTAGAGAGTTCAAATTTGGCACGTAGGTTCCTTATAAGGTGTAAGGGTGCACAATGAAAGGATTTTTCAAAACTCACCCCCTAAGGGGTGAAATGGGGTTCCAAAGTTTGTATGGGGAAACAAGATTAGTTAGACTGTTTTATTCGAAACTTCACAGGAGTATTTCTAACGATAAATAAGTAAACACGTGTTTCAGGTTTTTTGAAAATTCAACCCCTATAAGGGAGAAATGTGGTGACAAAGTCTGAAAATCAGCATGGGTATTGTTTTTATGGTTTATCGGGTCGCTGATTACGAAAACCACAACGATTTTAAAATCCAACGTGGTGGACGTGAATTAAAATCTCCCCTTTTGGGGTTGAAATGTCTAAATGCTAAACCACTGGTTCTAGAGAGTCCAATTTGGCACGTAGGTTCCTATAAGGTGCAGGGGTGCACTAAGAAATAATTTTTCAAAAGTCATCCCCCAAAGGGGTGAAATGGGGTCCAAAGTTTGTATGGGGAAACAAGATTAGTTAAACTGGAGAAAATGGATTTGAAATGTCTAAATATTAAACCGCTGGTTCCAGAGAATCCAATTTGGCACGTAGGTTCCTTATACGGTGTAGGGGTGCACTAAGAAATAATTTTTCAAAAGTCATCCCCCAAAGGGATAAAATGGGGTCCAAAGTTTGTATGGGGAAACAAGATTAGTTAAACTGGAGAAAATGGATTTGAAATGTCTAAATATTAAACCGCTGGTTCCAGAGAATCCAATTTGGCACGTAGGTTCCTTATACGGTGTAGGGGTGCACTAAGAGAGAATTTTTCGAAAGTCAACCCCCAAAGGGGTGAAATGGGGGTCCAAAGTTTGTATGGGGAAACAAGATTAGTTAAACTATTTTATTCGAAACTTCACAGGAGTATTTCTAACGATAAATGAAAAAACACGTGTTTCAGGTTTTTTTTTTATTCAACCCGTAAAAGGGAGAAATGTAGTGACAAATTCTGAAAATCAACATTGGTAATGCTTTAATGGTTTATCGGGTCGCTGATTACGAAAACCACAACGATTTAAAAATCCAACGTGGTGGACGTGAATTAACATCTCCCCTGTTGGGGTAAAATGGGATTCAAATGTCTAAATAGTAAACCGCTGGTTCTAGAGAGTCCATATTTGGAACCTACGTGTCCTTATAAAGTCTAGGGGTGCAATGAAAGAAGCATTTGTCAAAAGTCACCCCCCAAAGGGGTGAAATGGGGGTCGTAAGTTTGTATGGGGAAAAAAGATTAGTTAGACTATTTTATTGAAAATTTCCAAGCAGTATTTCTAACGATAAATGAGTGAGCACGTGTTTCATGTTTTTTTGAGAATTCAACCCCTAAAGGAGGAGAATATGGTGACAAAGTATGAAAATCAGCAAGGGTAATGTTTCTATGGTTTATCGGGTCGCTGATTACCAAAACAACAACGATTTTAAAAAAAAACGTGGTGGACGTGAAATACCGTCTCGCCTGTTGGGGTGCGATGGGGTTGAAATGACTAAATATGAGTATGGGTGTAATTTTTATGGTTTCTTGGGACGTTAATTACGAAAATGCCACCGATTTTGAAATTTTATATTGTGGACTGGTGCAATTATATTGTGGAGTGCTGTAGGTGGTGCAATTTAATCGGTCCAGTAGATTTGCAGCAAATCGGTTCTAACAGACGGACTGACAGACAGCTACACGTGATCCTATAAGGGGGTTCTATTTTTGCTTTTGAGGTATGGATAGAGACCCGCGTTATCCTAATAGATTAAAAAAATAGTATTTGGTGGCATCTCGATCGTCCTCAATCGGTACCTCGGCGGGCGGTGCGTTGGGATGGGAGGAGTAATGATCGGGAAACTTCCTGCATCCGTTATAAATACATTCAAGCTTTTCAATAATTATGTTAAGTCATTTCAGAATTCTGAATTACTTTTTTCATTCATCAACGAAGAGAACCTCAATATCTTACGATAGAACATGACGTAACTTCGAACATGGCTTAGAATCATTAAACCAATCTCGAATATCCCAAGTCGATAAGCGGAGGCTCGGGACATTATAAAAGCTTTATACAAATAAAATGCACACATATCCCGGTGTCTTAGCTTCACTTCGAGTTATGAATTTTGAAGTATAATTTAGAATTTTGGATACAGTACAAGCTGAGATCGCTTGATTTGAGTGCTTGAGTTTTCGGTTTGATTTGTTAAAGTGGAGTTGTGATAACATAAAAAGTATTTCCCAGTAATATTAGAAAAGCGAAAGTCTGTGTATGTTTGTTACTTCTTCACGCTAAAACGGCTGGACGGATATGCATGAGGGAAATGCAGATTGCAGATTATACCCTAACTTAACAAATAGCCTACTTTGAATCCTGGAAAAAGAGCATTATTCCCGTAGGATGATATATATTATATAGGCACGCGAGCGAAGCCGCGGGTTAATGCTAGTTCAAAAATATCTTTCAACTTTGATCAGAATTTATCATTAGTATTATTAATTTAGCCGAAATAAAAATTATTAGACATTTGACTTGGATCAGCTGAACACACCGTGATATAAAAAGAAAGCACCGCAAATTCACGTTAAGAGAAATTACGAACAAGCTTCAAAACGTAATAAAATCTCGTTCTAAAAAGATGGCAAATATCAGTGGCCTTATTATAAGTTTCAGTGGTTGGGACAGAATAGGCGAACACCGAAGGGTTCATCTTTGGGTTCGATTGGACTCCCCAGGGGTGCCGTCCTGCTCGCACCCGCTTGTCTTGGTACTCAAGCGCAGGTTAATAAGTAATGAAGCGGATTCGACAGAGTTTTGTTTGTTAAAGTGATTATTCAAATACGAAAAACGTTCTCGGTTTTCCCTAAACTTCTCTCATATTTTATTCACTGATTTCTTCACGGTTTGAGGAATTCGTAATTGTTGATAGAATTTTCGCAGCTATTTGCTCTCGGTGAAGGCTACCGATTATAGATTTGGGAATATATTATTTAGATGCACTAAAAAAATTTTTTCTTAGTTATAATGCCTGACCTTTGATAAATTAATTATGAACTGATGTCATCCCGTTCTGATATTATTTCAACTATAACATTTAACGTTAAAATAGTCTCCGGCATTCAGCGAGTAAAATAATTAAACCAAAGGTTGAACAGTCCTACCCATATAATGAAATGATAACATTGTCTGTCAATTCTAATTATAAGTTCACGTTTGCCTATATTTGTTTCAATGAAGAGTCCGTCTCCTCGATTCAATTTAAGTGTGGGAAAATTTACATCACTGGACTTACTTCAACTCATTTTCCATTTTAATAAAAAAAAAACACTTCAAACTTGCCTCTTACCTGAGTTGGAACTGTATTTTGCATAGAAAACTAAGGTACCCAGAGAGTTTGAAACAAACCGGGCACCCAGTAGTGTTAAATAAGAAAACGGCCGTCCCTAAACTTTCCTAAGAAAACTAATCCCATCCCGAGATTATTTCGCAGGCTCCCAATCAATTCGCCTATAAAAACACGGGATAAAACGCGCTATCCTCTTCCGAGAGTTGTCTCCTTGGAGAATCATTACGAAAATACGACAAAATTCTAGAGCGTCTGTCCTGAGGAAAGGGTGTTATTTATGGAGGGCAGGGGCCGGAGTGTATCTGAGTGGCTCTATTAGCTCAACTAATATTTTCTTCTTCAAGTTAATTGTTATGTCGCCTTTAAGACCAGGTGGCTTGTCCCATTAGGCCGCCGCGGGCCCGTAATGCCGAGGCGCGAAACTTGAGCTACCCCGGGAACAGATCCCCGCGGAAATATTTAAACAAATTAAAACTTTTTCCTTACATTTAACTAAGAACGTTTAGCAGAAGACACACTACGAATACTGTAGCTACTTGATTCTAAAGAGGTAATAAATTATTTTAAGTAACTTTAACTTTTTGTTACTCAAATTGCCCTTACAGAACATTTCCACGAACTTAAGCGCACAAAAACTGCGCCTAAAATCCAGCTTTAATAAATGTGAACGATCCACGTCCAGTGTAAACCAGGATAACAGACAAGCAGCATTGTTAGCCCAACATTGTTGGTATTTTGATGGACGTGAGCCTGACCATTACGACTAGACCATTGTTCCCCAAACTGCTGAAGTAACCACTAGCCGTCATGAGAAAACGGTTGCATAGTTCGAGAGTTCCTTTCGAAAACAAACGGTACTAATTTGAAACATTTCTTCCGAGTGATTGATTGTTTGAAGGTTCTGTTGGAAAAATAAGCATGACAGTTCACATTTTGTTTTAAATATAGCGGTTATGACATGATTATGTAAATGTCCTCCAATGCGTTGTATCCGGATAGTGGATTTTCTCTTCGATATAAAAATGTCACGATATTAGGAAATTAATATGTAAAAGCTGATTTATGAACCATAAATCTACGAGTTGGCATTTTGGAACTCTGAATTTAAGTTTAAATTGTGGCTATGAATTATCAAATAACATTTTATGCTAAAATTATGAGCGTGTTGAATAAAATAGCGGTATCGGCATTGGTCTCTATTGTTGAAAAGGACACGGATTAATAAACGAAGTCATGGTACATACATAATTAATACGCTACGATGCCATCCTTAGGCATATAAGAAATTAAGCAACTGGTTCAAAAAATCTGACGAGGAACGCCGTGATGACTTGAGTATAAATCCCGCTCAAAGCATATAATATATATATTTATTTTAGCTTCAATATAATCGTTTTATATACCCGTTCTAATTACAAACGATTTTTATTTTTATTTTAGACGTTAAATTATATCTATGTTGTTAAAATAATCATGTAGGTATGTATAATACATATACTAGCTGTGATACTACCTAGTAGTTGCAATATGACCCTCATCGGAGCGTCGTTTGAAAAGCGATCATATTTACGACTTGGCACTCCGTCCAGCGATTGGACGCTCTGAGACATGATATCAGTTTTTTGATAACGTTAAATTGTTTTCCGAAAATATTCCCCGTGTTTTATGTAGCATCAGTTTATGCTATACAAAAATATGTACAAAAATGCATAATAAGATAGTCTACATCATTTACTTTGGGTGTTTAATTTTTTAAATTTTGTCGCATGTCACTAAGTGAAATTCATATAGGTGTCTGACGACGATAATTTATTGTGTAAAGAAAATTATGTTGATCTAGTATGTTTTGTATATATAGCATGTATAGTATAAATATACTAGTTTTTTCTGGGAGCTGTATACCTCGCGTGTTTTTCTTTTTTTAAATGGCTGAAATGTTTTTTTTTTGTTACATATTTAACCCCATATATCTGCGGAGGTGTGGGGGTTGAAAAGACCAATTCACGAGTTCTATTCTCATAATGAATCCCATGTAGATCTTAAACAGCAGTGGTGAGAAAATACAGCCTTGACGAACTCCAGCACTTAGATGAAAGTGATCTGATGACTCATTGTCTGTTCTCACCGAAGCTGTTCCTTCTTCATGAAGTTTACTAAGAAGTTGAACTAAATTTTTAACTACTCCCATAGCCAGAAAAGAGCTTAATTTATAGGTACTTAAATAAATTTCAAAGATTTTGTTTAAATAATTATGAAAAGATGAAACAGTGCAAATTTTCCACTGCACTATATTCAGTTCGTCGTGCAGATCGAACATCAGATTGATCCCTTAACAAAGTACATTGTGGCGATTAAACAAACCAATTAAATGTTACATAACTAACTCTGTTTACGGATTCGTGCTGCGGGCTAATCTCAAATCAATTTTTTCCTTCAACCCCCAATTTGAACCTTATTTTGTATCGAACGGGGTCGATTGTGCGTTCATTTAATGGGTTGAGATACGGGTTTTCGGAAATAAGTGGCGGATATTCGGTTGCATGTGCGCTGCTAAACCTGTGCCGATACAAACGCGTGCAAACACATCCGTGATTGATTTGATATTAGTACAACTGACAAAATGTTGGCGCTTCGCGATATCGCATGCTAGCTTTTAATGGACTGCGCCGCAAACACGCGCTCACTTTGCTTTTGTTGTTTGCGTATCTATAGCAATTTTAAGTAGTATGTAATTCAACGGAGAATATTGGTAACATGGTAGTTAAGATGGTAATTCAGAGATAGCAAAGTTCAAAATTCAACAGGCCTCTCCGATTCTGTTTAACAGGAATAAAGCTGCTAAACATTACTAGTACCTGTATTAGTCAAAAAACGTACTTGACAAAAATATGACGAATGATAACAACAAAAACCATAACTACCCGATATTCTGGGTATTTGTCATATAGTAATGTTTATCAGAATTTATATTAGTCATAATCAGATTTTTGTTCAAGCAGTTAACTTCCAAGATTCTATGTAATAGTACAAACCTAACTTAACTTGGCTGTTTTAATAAAGAAGTATCAAAAGCTATTAAGCCAAAGGCTTAGTCCAAAAACATCACAAACTCAACAATAACAGAGATAAAACGTCTCAAATCCGCTATATTACATTAAATCACGGCAACACAGGGAAAAACTGAGAAGAATTAAAGCGAGTATTCTTAAAACAAGTACCTACACGTAGTAAATTACAGCGACAGGTATCTCAGGGGACGGGGCCTACCCCCTAAGTAAAATAATAATAGGGCCGGCAGCTTTGTAGGGAAACGGCGACATTTAGCAAAATTGCGCCCTTTATTACGAGTAGCTACATGTTTATTGATATTCAAAAATTTCACTTAGCGAGACGTTTGTTTAGCGTCGACCTCGTTTAAAGACGCTGTTTGCCGATAATTGGAGTGCCTAGATTTGTGTTAGGTAGATAGTAAAATTGAGGGAAAATCTCACACGAATGGACCTAGTCCCAAAGTAAGTAATACTTGTACTAGGAGTACTGACGATAAACATACATAAAGATAATAATATATGATCCATGAACAAATATTCGAGTTCATCACACAAATATTTAACTTATTGACTTTTGTCTCGTTTTATGTTTTTAGACACGGCTTTTTATGATCCTGCACCAATTGCTAGTTTCTGTTTGGCCCTATGGTTGACTGGTAGAGAATGCCTTATGGCATTAAGTCTGCCATTTGTACTTTTACTTTTGTATTTTGTGCAATAAAGTTTAAATAAATAAATAAATAAATATTTGGCCATGCTGGAATTCGAACCAAGGACCGCCAGCTCAGTAGGCAGCTGCACTACAAACTGAGCCAATCGCGTCGTCAAAGTAGGCACTAGTTAGTTGAAAGCATCTTCTTTCTTGTTCATTGTTTAGGATCGCGGCCACATTTTATTTATATTTTTCCTGGGAAAAACGTTGCCACCAACCTCATTCACCAAGACCATCCATTTGCCCTAAACTCTTTAGATCATGCCTTGAAAACAGCTAAAAGTTACCAAAGAAGCTAAGGTATCAGTTGTAGAGATACGAAAAGATTTTCAGCTCAGTCTACAACTGAAAAAAAATTACATAATAAATACTAACAGCAGATCAAAAATATAAAGTATTACTCACAAAGATATATGAAATTAAAAACAAATCGGTATGGAAAATAAAATAACTCACACGATAATCAAAATGAGTTATTAAAAGATAGAGTAACTACAGCAAGAAACAAATGCTATTAACTCTAAAAACGATGCCTAAATTCGTTAGTCAACTTTGTTTAGTTGTTCTAAATGTAAACAACAAGAAATCTTCATAATCAGCCACTAAAAACTTCGTGCCACTAGGAATGTTTTAGCGCTTCTATAAAAATTCTGCTTTCTCACCAGCGTATATTGTCTCGCCGTTATTTCAGTTATGAAAAATATGCTTCAAAGAATTCATTTAACAATTTTTATGTAATTATCATAATCAGGTGCTGCAACATCATTAATTGGACTAAATTTGATATATTTATCGCTGATATATTTATCGCGCAACATGCTCTATTTGCCATTAAAGTGACAATTTGTTCATACCTATTGTTGAATAGCGAGATCTTGCTCCCTTAATTAATGATGATGATGTATATGAATGATACGGCAAATATCCATACTATAATACTATATACTATGTACTATATAATATTATAAATGCGAAAGTGTGTCTGTCTGTCTGTCTGTCTGTTACCTCTTCACGCTTGAACCGCTGAACCGATTTAGATGAAATTTGGTATATAGATAGTGTCAGTCCCGGGGAAGGACATAGGATACTAAACTTTTCATCCCGAATAAATTTAGTGTTCCCGTGGGATGAGCGGGTAACACCGCGGGGCACAGCTAGTACGCTATAAATCACTTACTAAATATTACATGCTTTACAAAGCAACATTCTGTTGTTTTGAATTACGCAGGTGTCAATCGACGGTAACCGAAATACTAGACTATTCTTAATTAACATAAAACTCACATTTTAAACTAAATATCTATGGAGCAAATGTGTTTGAAACTGTTACTTTGCGGAATCCCAAAAAGTATCACAGCAATGGCAGAATTAGTGAAGTTGGCAAGCTCGACACATTGGGCGCATATTAAAAGGGAAATTAGAGTGAACACGGCCCGATCTGTGCATAAATGGCTTTGTTAAAGCCCAACTAGCTAAGGTCACTATGACCCTAGTTTTAATTGTATGTCTAATGTTACAGACCAGAACAAAAATCAATCCCAACGCTCGTCCTTCCTATTTCGTCGGGCGTTTTTGATTGTCATCCCAATTTTACAGAATATTCATCTTGATATTGTCACGATATATCATTACTTACATAAATCTGTAGTTAATACGTTAATGCGATGTTTATCAAAGACCACAATTACTTTTATTTTGTAAGGGACAACAATGTAAAAGTAAAGTTGCAATTAAAAATCAAATCCATCAATTAGATAGATAAACACGTGATCATTAACTCGAAAGACACAGCAGAGGCCACGTCGATCAAGGCAAGTTCGATTTCTCTAACGTCACCCAAGGGAGCGGCCCATGCCGTGCCAGTCACCTGTCCTTGTCCCACCCCCAATACAACCGGCATGCCAGACTGCGACAACAGCATAGACCTTACAAATTGCCCGTTACGATACCGCATTAGATCACAATCTTCTACGTAGAGTTATCGAAGCCGTATAAATACGCTGAGTTAGTAGCCAAGTAAAATGGTGAATTGAAATTTACTAAGGAAGTAGTTCTTCGGTAATCTCTAAAATATAATTGAATTTGAACTGAAACCTAATAATTATTTATTGATTAGGGTAGAAATCACATCGATATTTGATGTATCCGTGATAGGGGCATTTTCTGGCGGCATTGTTTAAGTAGCAGTAAACATTATTGTTGACACCAAGGTAAATAATGAAAGAAAAATGTAATGTGATCCACTGCAATGTAAGCAGGACTCGAACCTGCGACCCTACGTTTACGGCATAGTGCTCTACCAACTGAGCTATCACATCGTTACGTCAATCACACCAAATCTTTGATTCCATACCTCTACGCTACTGGAGCGCCATCTGCGTCATATGTGTTTTAAATGCTTATGCGCATTATTAAACAGTTGTAAAACGCATATTTTGAGTAGGTAGTTGTTCCTAAATCTGAACTTGTTTTAACTTTCAGCTTTGATTGTATTGATCCCAAAACTCCGGTAGTATAGGCGTGTCGGGTAGGCTGCCTTATTTATAATGTCGCCCGAGGGACTGGATGTCGAATCGCGGGCGGAAGCCTGACGAAACAAATTCTCTCATTTTACTTACAAGATTGCTTTACGCCAAACTTCTCTAATAAAACGTTTCAATGGCCACTAATTTATTTTTGAAAGACAACGATTGAGTTCCGTTTTGTAGCTCTGTCAAATCTCCACGAGCCAATTAGGCTTGTAAAAAATATTATTAATCCACTCGTGGAAACTTTTTTACTTTAAATCATTTATGTCTCGCGAGTAGCATCATAAAGGATTAAATGTACTACAAACCCCCTTACAAAGGCTCGTAATAATTCACATTAGCTAAAAACTACCGCAAAACTCGAAACAAAAGTCGACTCAACTCGGCGCGATTTAATACAACTCTTTCGCCGCAAAAAAGGGTTGTCCACTTCACGTGTGAAACAAAAAGCGTCGCAATTCCCACTCAAACAAATCACCGCTAAACAAACGTTTCTACAGGTAGGAATAATTCAGCAAAAGGTCACCTGTTACGGGTATTCGGCATCGATCATCGGGAGTGCGTAGCCGACCTTCCACTGCCTAATGTGGCCCCAGGGAACGGCCGACGCCGAGACATAACCCCTGAGCGCACGCTTGTCAAACTCAACTTGTCCAATTCTGTTTAACACGAACACATTTTTCAACATCGGTAATTTAGGCAACAATCGCGATTTACCACGGATTTGTATTGACAACACCCTATCGGAAAATAAGGGTTAGTATCGTATCGATACTAAATAGGCTTATTTTCATCATTACTCTCATAATAAAATAACGAAACTGTAGCTGAAGTTGAAGCAGCGGATTTTTGTTATCGTAGTCATATTTTTTATAAGAATCATGATGAACTCGACAACGGCTTGTAGCAACTAAGTTACGTACTGGAAAATGTTCAGAAGCGGCGGATGTATAACGACCATCATGAATGTAGAATGCGTACGCTTCAACATGAATATTGACGATGCTATTTCGTTACCCAACATCAGGGATTTATCGCTGCTTTGTAACCGTATGGGGAATTTAAAAATGCTCCTCGGTGGCCGACTCAGGTGTGCGCGAGCAGCCCGGGCGGCGCGCGCGCGGCGTTGACAGCGATCTCTCCTCACGTGTATTGTTCGTGTCCTAACCGCCGACTTTCCATTTATTTCTCTATGAATACGTTATTACCTGCTCGCCCCCGCTTATCAAAGTTTATTTGCAGCGTGTGGTTTACTCTGTACCGGTGCTTATTCGTTATTACAGCGCCGGAGTGTTTTATTGCCGGGGCGGGGCTCAAATCGCGTACGATGCCCTTGTTTTTCGCTATATTCCCCCCGATCTTTTCAGGATTTGAACTTTATTTTATGTCTTTTTTTCTTGTTGCAGATCGAGGACGCCATGTTAATGTTCGACAAACAAACCAATAGGCACAGAGGTGAGTAACGATACAAACTTTCATAAAGTATTCGCTGAACGATCAACCTTTATTGGTTCGGTCTGTAATTTCAATGGGTCGCGGTCGAAAACTGTATGTTTGCGTGTTGTAACGTCTTATACTCAGCTTACAAATAATTAATTGACCATTAGAATCACGCAACCGAATTTCGTTTGAACCCTGCCTACATGTATGAGTAGGCCCACGTCTGCAATCGAACAAGGAATAATTACATTTAAATAATGCGGCGGCTCATATAATTTTATACAGTAACAGGTAGTTTGCTGCGAGGTACCTACACTATATATAACAATTTAAAGTTCAGCAGTGTTTCATCGATTACGGTGTATAGAAAAAAAGTGAAATAAATTCTAAGGGTTGTAACGTATATTATTACTCACCCGGTCGTAACTTAGACAAGGAAAGCACGCACGAGCGCTTAGCTGGCGTGTCACCTTCTTTTTCCTTACAAAAACAGCAAACTTCCAAAGGCTTGCATGTCACATAGGGAAACATATCATTTTTGTGCTCGTCTCGCCTCATTTCACTGGCCGTCTTCGCCACAAAGTCGTCGTTGGTAGCCTAGCTACGGATAAATACAGACGCCGACGCTCGACGAAACACGGCCAGTGGAGTAAGACATGTCACACTGTAAAGATAGCCAGCCCTTCTCCCGCGTTACAAAGAACGCCAGAGAGGCAGGGGAGGTCAAGGATCGCTGGCAGAGGTTACAGCTCAGGCGAAGCGAAACGGAGGTTCGAGGTGGTATCGATACTAAATAGGCTCACCGATTTCGGTATTGTGTTCCCTCCCTCGTATTGCAACTATTCCCGGCTAATAAATAACAAATCGACGCCCGAATAAAATGTATGGCTTCCTTATGTAGATTTCTTTGTAGGTATCTTGTGGGGGAGAAAGGGAAAAATTGGTTGAAAAACGTGTTAGTTGCGTTGAAACATTTATCTTAGCGAACAGTCTGCTTTTATTTATTTTTCTGTTTGTCATAATAGTTACTTGGGTTTGGCGTACCTATAAATAATGAGCTAATAAATTATTCAAACTTTTCGCATAAAAATATGGCAACGATCTGTTATGTATAAATACTCTTCGTTTTATTTTTTTATCCTACTTTTATGATGTATAGCTGTTTTCATAAAGGTAACGTCCGGGGCTAATCAAATCTTGTCCCAAAACACTACTGGCCGGGACTTATATTCAGTTTCATTATCCCCACAACGAGTAAGATTTTAATTAAAATCCACAGAAAATATATCAAGGGCGGCCATCTTTTGTTGCCAACGAAGGTTCCCTTGCAGCAGTTACAACAAATACAATGTTAAATTTGCTTTTGTAATCCCTATTACGCAAAAACAGGTTGACCCAAATATTCAGCCTGGGTAAAATATCGTTGCGCCGTCATTTGTGCAAGTTAGCAAAAACCAATCCTGTTTCATTCCCGGCTCAGGGAAAACGGGCCTTTTCTCGTCAGGGTAAGACGTGAAATGATTCACGCATTTTTCCTCACGTCCAACTTGGCGCCTTTTGCGTTGGCTGATGAAAATTGTAACCTCACTTGGTAATTAGTTTAAAAAAAGCTTACGCGTACTTCTAGCGTCTGTTCGCATTTTATCGCACGAGTACTTACCGATATTGGAAATATACGTTAAACGTGTTGACGTGTATCTAGTCAGAAAATTTGGTTAATAATCTGTGACAAAATTTAATTTGGGTTCCAATAAAATTACCGCGCATCTCGCGTGATCGTCAAGCCTTGAAACATCGTTAAGTAAAGAGGCAATTCAAATATATGATGTAGGGTAAGGGAGTAATTTTTTTATTATAAATATTCCTTATAGGCTCATACACAGGCCGGGTTATTATCCCTGAAACGTAATCAGTTGGGTCGGGTTATCCTAGCAAGAAATGTAAAAATATCCCTGTTTATTTGTATCAAACTCGGGCAAGAGGCAACCCAAACGCGTATTCAAACTGAATATGAATGCAAACTGCCCCGACGAACGGGCGGAATGGCGAAAATCAAATTAGGTATATCGTGAATACTTCACGGCGACGTTGGGAAAAAAATTGAAATCAAATATTCATTGACTTTCAACCGGATAAGCCGGCCCGCAGCCATTTCAATACATTTTATTATCTATTTTTTCGTTGCGAAGGCCCGGACCACGGCTCCGCCTCCGCAAGACGACAAAATATCCCGCTGCCTGAATTATAAATCATAACAATAGCTTTATGCTTACTGAGCGATTTGAGGCGAGTTGAATGACCTATAGCGGTTGTGAGTAAGCGTAAAAGGTGACTCACGTGTTCCCTGTTAACTTGTTTCCGCATGCGTTTTGAGGTTTTCTTCTAAATACAGGCAGAAGTTTACTGACTATATTTACAACAAAAAACGTCAGTATTATGCACACGCATTAAACATGGATTTCAAATCTTTTGTTTTTCGGACGTTTGAATCAGATTTTTTGTCAGTGTCCGCTATTGTTTGCCTGTACATCACGTGTTGAATAGAGACTTAATACGTGGGGTGATTTCTATGTAAAGCTGTTGAAAATGTGAGAAATAAAAACCTTTTAGCCTTTGCAGTACATTAAATATGCGCGAATAATGCGTTTAATAGCACCCTTTACTTTTATTTACGACCTTCGTTGGTAGAAAAAATATAATTAACGGCATCCCTCCGCGGAAATATTCCATTGTCTTTTTTTTAATAATTTAATTTGCAATTTTTTTGAGCCGGTGTGATAACGTCGTTTTTTATTGTTTTAAGATTCATATGACTGTTTAATAGGCACTTAACATAAACTAGAGACATAAAACTTCGGAAAGAGTAAAGCGGTGTTTATAATAGTATAAGATATAAGCAGGCAACATCAATCGCCCCCGCGTTCCCGTTCGTTTGGCATTCAAAGTGGCAACGAAGCCCGAATCAAATGCCATTATAAAAGGTGAACGCGATGTGTGAGACACCAAGTTGTTAAATATTAAACGAAAAAGAACTAGCGGAACCAATCTCAGCGGGGTGGAATCCATTTGGTCTCTGGTACGGAACACACGCCTATGGGACACATTTTCTCGAGTGCGTGCCGTGCTGCCGTGAAAATTTCACCTTTCACTTTGCATAAGAGTAGTGTTATCTATATTTCATTCGCGCCTGTTCGTGATGTGTAAAGACGCCTATCGCGTGAATCATAAATGACGATCGTTTCCGACGAATACCGTATAGTTTCTTTCACTCAAAAAAGAGGGATATCAAAGGGGCGCTTCGGCTTATTTTTTATCCCGCGTTGGCAGGTTATAGTTTTCAGTCTCCCTTAATTCACACTTGTTACGTTACAATCGAATACAATTGTTACTTTTAACTAAATAACTTGAACGTGTCCGGACTGTTACGTACAAATTGTAGCTGCGAATAACTCATAAATTGCATTCGAATCAAACACAATACACGTAAATGTTATATTTGTTTTGTATTGGATTCAATTCACTGAACACTTTCGCTATTTTTGTACACGTCGAGGCAATTCCGACATGAGTAAGCTTCTGGAGTAGAGCTCTCAGACTCTGTAAAGTTTGCTATCTTAGCCGGGGAGTCAGCGCGATGGATTCTGGTCTTTATGAGTGAACTGTAGGAGTTGCGCGGGTTGTTTTATAAGTTCCTCAGCGTGTATTCGCCGAGTGCTAAGTGGTGGCACGTGGGAACATCCCTGGGGGGCGAGCACTGAGCTTAGATGCATCTTGCGGGAAACCAAACCGCCCTGTTAATATTACGTGTATTACAATTAATTCATTTACAACATCGTTACAACGGCTCGAGCACAGTTTACACTCAAACGTTATTTTAAGCTCTTTGTTATTAGGTTTTAAGTATCAATGTGCCGTATAATGGGACACGTGTTCAGTGGTGTACCATAAGCTTTTTAGAAGCATACTGGTTTGATAAAGCTTGATAGTAAACAGACTGAGTATATACGAGGAGTATCTTTTCAAAAGGGCTTATTTTTGTGTGGGTTTCATAAAGAAGTAAGCCCTTTTTGTAAAGACACTCCTCTGATCGTTTTAAGTTTTGAATTGTTTAACTATTAAACCTCCAACATTTATACATTTGATTTAGTGAAGTAAAATAGAGTACTTAAAATCAAATAAATTATAATATTTAAATCTAATATAAAAAGGTTCTGTCAAAAATTACATGATTAAACTAGGCTTTTATTGCTGACTGCACTTTTCTTTAAACATTTGTTAACTATTCGCCAAATTGATTTCCAAAAGCCCGAACTACTTGGTAGTTATTACATATTTTACTAAGGAGTTCCTATGACCAGCATTCGGCTCCATCAGCAGACCAGCTACATCTTACCATAGTATTTTCTCTCATGATTTGTTTGCACATATACACAAGGGGACAGATGAAATAAAGGCTTTTAAAACTTAAATATGAAGGGCACGATTTCAACTACATTTAAAATTAAATTTCAAAGGAAGAATATAGCCGATGAGCGCAAATCCTTGCTACCCAGTCTTGAAAATACACAAAGAGGCGCAGCAGCCGGTGATTACGTGGCGGTCCCAGCGCTCGCGGGCCACATCCTCTCATATGCGATGCAACGGGATGCATTCTCACTCAACCGAGCCGTCTCCGGGGAGCCCGAGACTCGATACCGTATCAATATATCAACATTCTATTTAGGAAAATGCGGAAACAAAATTGCCGCGAAAATGGAACTTCGGCTCTTTTCCGCGAGTGATTTGCAGCGATTTAGGCCGTATTAGTACAGGTGCTAGATGTCAAAAATGGGGTATTCTTTAATTTTCTTTAAATCTGTTTTCTATGCAGAGGGGTCATAATTTTAAGAGAAAAAATTAATAGCATGATGCAGGATCATCTTTTGTTTTGTATGGAAACGCGGCGCCATCTACTGGTCATACTTTCTTTGTACCTCTCATCACGCCGACACGGCTAGATGCCCATACAAAACATAAAAGTCGATGCTGAAATATGTTTCCTGAAATCATGACCTTTCTCCATAGAAAAAGTTTCGACACAAATCTAGAAATGTATGATAGTATAGATGACACATTATTTGTTAAGAAGGTATGCACTAACAATATTGAATGGTGATGTTGTATGCGGGTTTAATTGAGTGCGTCATTGTCAAGTTAATAAAGCCTTAATTACGAAATATTCGTGGTAAAGCAATTTGTTGGTGTATTATAATGATGGAATAACTTTAAACTGGCGGTATTTTAATTATATCAATTAATATGTTTAGTAATTTTAGGTCAATGTTTGCCTTTTTTTGGTAGCTGTATGTTGTATGTAGGTATGTCCCTCTATAAATCATTTTGGGATACATTACTTTAAATGACTAACTGTTTTTACTCATACAAACGCAATGCCTTCTCGATATAATGTGGTGGTTATTTAGAAGCACCGTTTATAAAACGTGTTTACTTTTATAATTAAATTGTTTTGATGCCATTTTATATACTTTCTTCACTAGATCAAATTTAAATACTTCATTCTTATTTTAACGTTGGAGTTAAAATTCATTGAAGAATCAAATAAAAATGAATACAAAATCATTGTGTGTAAGTAAAAGAAAATCTATTTGGCTTAGTTTGACTACGAGTAAATGTACAAATTCAGTGGGATCTATAACAAATCGCCGTATAGATCAAACTGCAATTATATAATAACTATCCGTCAACATAGAGTACATTTAAATGCTCATTATAAACCCTCAAACTTGCGGTAGTCTGTGGTTGCTCTAGCTGTATATTAAACTTTAATCTTCGACCGCACACTTCAGCGAAAATCAAATTCAGCCCGAAACCACTTCCAACTCACCTCAAAATACACAACAGCACACTTAAACTGTTATATACATTTCGACGATGGGCAACCATATCTCCGTGTTGCAACAAGTAACAAGTTCATTTACACGTTAGTGGAGGATTGAGATCCCAGCGGGGTGAAGTGGTATGGAAAATACTGGGAAATTTAGTTGGTCTGTTTTTCAGCGGTCGGTAGGTATACATGAGTGGTTCGTTCAACTAGTTGGTGGTCTGCATATTTTACGCGGGTTCCCAAAAAGTTTGCTTGCTGATTTAGATTTTACGATAATATCAGATAAATGTAAGAATTTACAGAACTAGTAGAGTTGCTAAGCCGCGAAATTGTGCGCATCGGGTTACAAGCATGAAATTTTTACCACACATAGAGCGTTCCACGGTGATTATTTTCAGATGTGGAGGGAAGTCAGATTCATCCCCTGTGTGGTGGGAGAGCGGGGTGAAGAGGACCAAGTACTGCTCTTTTTCTTTTTTTTATTACTGATCAGTAAAGGCTATTAGGGCTTGTGCGACATCGTTTTCGTGTAAATAAGATATCAGCTATTAATTTTTCATGTTACTTAAGAATAGTTTCTTATTAAAATTTGGGTTTATTGCCGAAAAGGTAAAAATCACAACAAGTTTTTTTTATTCAGAACGATAAATTAGTTATCTATCCTGAATATTTACAATTTAAAAAAATATTACTAAACAGTAAATTTTATCTTGTTTTTAAAAATGTATACATATTGGGCACATCTGATACAAAAAATACCTTGAAAAAAATGTTGATGTTAAGCTTAGCCTGCGTGTTCTAGTACATTTTGCTAAGTCGCGAAATTGTGTACATCGGGATACAACCACGAAATTTCTACCACAGATAGAGTATTCTGCGGTGATTATTTTCAGATGTGGAGGGAAGTCAGATTCGTCCCCTGTGCGGCGGGAAAGTGGGGTGAATGGGACAAAGGAGTCCTCTTTTTCTTTTTATATTACTGATCAGGCCATACTGAAATAAGATCAAGGACAAAAGTCATCGATGCTCTATCACATTGTCAAAAACTCAAGTGGAGATGGGCGGGCCATATCGCACGTATTAAAGAAAATAAATGGACTAAGAGAGTAACTACATGGGCTGGCCCCCCTGGTAAACGAAAACGCGGCAGACCGATGGAAAGATGGAAGGATGACATTAAAAAGATCGCAGGAGATGACTGGATCGTAACAGCGCAAGCTAGAGAAGGGTGGAGAAAAATGGAGGAGGCCTATACTCGTCGAGAGGTCCTTAATAATAGTGTGACATAAATGAAATGAAATAATATTAATAAATAAAATTAGCTCAATAATAATTTATCAATTAAAAATAATGTAATGAAATGTTAATTCAAATATTATAATTTATTTCTCATATGTATAAAAATTGTATGATATTAAGGAATAAATTTGGCTTTAATAATAATAATAATAATAATTACTGATCAGATAACGCTACTAGGACTTGTGTGGTATCGTTTTCTTGTAAAACAGATATCAGCAATTAATTTTTCATGTTATTTATTCATAGTACTATATAAAAATATGGTTGTATTTCCGAAATTGTAAAAATCACAACAAGTTTTTTTTATTCGGGAGATAAATTAGTTATATTTCCTGAATATTTACAACAAACAAAAATATTGCAAAATGGCAAATTTAATCTAGTTTCTAAAAACATATACATATTGGGCACTTTTCATACAAACAGTAACTTAAATAAATTTTTAATGTTGAGATTAGCCCGTGTGCTCGTGACACATTTGCAAAAAAAACATATTTTTAATTGCAATCATTTGTTTTTCTACGACGTAAATAGTAAATATAATATGTAAAAGCATGTTAATAATCATTATTTAATGTATTTAATGAAGCGAAATAGGATGCGTTCGGAGATTTACGTTGGTTACGCCGACGTAAAGATATATTTTAAGCTACTGTTTGTATGAGAAGTGCCCAACATGCATATATTTTTAGAAACTAGATTAAATGAGCTTTTTAATATAGTAACAATAATATGAAAATGTTCACGAAATTGAACTAATTTACCTCACTGAATAAAAAAACTTGTTGTGATTTTTACCTTTTCGGCCATACACCCATATTTTTATATAGAACTATAAAAAAATAATTTCTGATATTTGTTTTACACGGAAACGATACCAACCACGTCCTGGTAGACTTAACTGACCAGCAATAAAGAAAGAAAAGAGGGATACTTGGCCCTATTCACTCCACTCTCCCGCCTCACAGGGGACGAATCTGACTTCCCTCCACATCTGAAAATAATCACCGTGGAACACTCTATCTATGGTAGAAATTTCATGCTTGTAACCCGATGCGCACAATTATGTTAGAAAACAGCGGACTAACAACTCTACCTAAAAACGGAAAATGAAATCTAGATGAAAGTAGTTTTGTTATTAGTCTTCTTTTATGCCTTCTACCGAACATTACCGCCATTATATTTACGTTATCCGACCAAAGGAATCACGTACAAGCTCGGACTCTATCGTCCAATAATTCCTTTGGCTTGAACAACAATACCTCCTTAAGAATGGATAGCAATAAATCGAAACCACGAATTGTGCGTCAATAGAGCATTAAGGGCCCGACGCTTCGACAATGAACATTAGAAGTATGTTTTAGCAAATCACTTCCTACCGAAAAGGGATGGGTAAAAAAATAGTGAGTGTAGGAAATGACACAGTCGAAAGGCTATTGTAGACATCCTTACCAAGTCAAGGTAAATAAAGTGGTAGCAATTGAAAAGTCATCCATTCTAGGGCCGAGGTAAATTGACTGCAGCCTTCACATTGTCAACCCGAAGGACAAAGAGTGGGACACTTATCGAACAAAATAACGTCGCAATTATGAAACCGATGGTTCCGATTTAGCTTTGTGTCTTCTGAACTCTTTATTGATAGTGCTTTGAGATAGACGTACCGTTGTCAAACGATGTAATATTTTGACTAGATATTTTCCGTTGGTCATTTGTTTAACTGTGCAGTCATTTGTTTAACTTTAATGTACAATTTACAGCTAAATTGTGTGAAACAAAGGGCAGACACACGAGCCCCTCTGTCGACCTTTCCGAAAATCGATCGTCTTCTCCATTTGTCTCGACAACTACAACCTAAATACTATTTATGGCTGTTAGTGTTTGGGTACTGCAGAGTTGGGAAAGACCCATTACTTATAAATAATTGAGCCTAATGATTTAACTTCGCACGAATACTGCAAATCTTTTTGCACTTATTGCAGCTACACGTACTGTGTTTTGTTTCACCTGTCTCGGAGTCAATCTGTTATCATCTTGTCACTTCCAGGTTTTCAATTAAGTTAAAAAAATTGCATGGGACCCTGAAATTCATTCAATATACAAAAAAAATATATATACTAACATGTATTGTAAAATACTTAAGCATATTATTAATAACGATTTAAATGGTACTTAGCAAATTTTGATCCAATTAGTGGGAAAATTTACTCTACTACAGGCGTGTTAGTACTCGACAGCCAAATAGGCTGTAATAAATAACTAGGTATACTCTTAATCCTCTCAATAAATGTAATTATTTAAAATACAATACAATACAAAATGCTTTATTGCACACCAAAACAAAGTTTACAAATCACACAGATACAGTAATTTTAATAACGCTAGACAACCGGCGGCTTAATTTCTTCCAGATAACCTTACATGTAGCTAAGTATCACCACTTCGCAAATATTTTCAACATCTGCTTAAAAAAGGCCTTAAGCTGCCAATTCAATTGAGGCACTTCCAGGAAATAGTTCAGCCGCGAAATACATTTAAAACGTTTAAAGTTACGTAACAGCTGTCGAGGGCTTTTCAATAAAACTGTCTTCAAACTAAGGTGTTGACAATACTCACACGCACTCGCATAATTGCGACCTCGCGACAACTTAGCCACTAAAGCATTACCCCAAGTCCTTCTGTCACATTAACACGAACACTTTAGCGCGAGTTATTCCCGCTTGTTTTGGTTATATTAAAGGATTCCAGGCATATCTCAAAGCGACTTACTACACAGCCATTTATTAACCATCTTAATTACTAAGGCCAAGTTAATTACACCGGGTAAAACTTAACGCCTAAAGAGCGTTATCCCGTTAATTTAGTATCAAGTCGCGTTCACGGAAATCTCTTTATGTCATACCCTGTGGAATATCGCCGAAGTTGCTTCGGGATTTCAAATCGCACCTTAAAATAATGACTTCCTCTTAACTTTTTTCATAATAAAATTATGGTAAAATCTTTTGATACTTGGAATGATTTAAGGCCTTCCTTTATTTATGGCCTGCAATATAATTTTTTATATCCTAAAGAGAAGTTCCAGCTGGATTTTTTATTTTAATATGAAACACGTTAAGAACCGATACGATATCCAACTGTAGGTACGTTATTGTCCAACTATAGTGTTAAGCATTTAACTGAACGTGTTTAAAATTGTTGTTTATTTGGTTGGTAGGTACTAAACGGCCACACTGAGCATACCGAATATTGTACATCAATTTTCACGCACCAAAGAAACGCTCCAAATCAGGATTACGCCATTCGGGATTGCGCCTGCACAATGGAAATCTATTTCAATAAGCAAGAACGCTGGATGCGGTCGGTTAACGTACAGCATTCACAATTGCAATCAGCCTAATATGTTGAACAGTAGGTCCATCTCATTATCACGAGCGACCACAGGTGAATGATGACGCGGCGTCGGCGCCGTTTTGTTTGCGGTCGATTTAACGCGGAGGACAAATTGCGTGTTTGCCGCCACAGCAGCGAGATCATTCCAGGACCGGGAATAAATCGACTGATTACTTTTGCACAATTTGGAATATAACATGAATTGTTTTGCACGCACCAGTATCTGTATTGTTTCATAGGATGCAAATGATAGCCGGATTGCGATGAAAGTCTTCTATGTGCCATTTGCGAATAGTTTCAGTTTGATTTAAGCGTCATTTGCGATTCTGGTATTAGAAATGATGGCATCGTATCCATGCAATCTATTTCAATTGCTTGTAACAGTAAAATATTGATTAGCGTTCAAATACCTTTATTATGGTTTTGGTCTTTCACTGCAGAAAATTATACAAAAAAATATTTCCTTTTAAACATATAAGTGGTGACACAAGGGGGATGAAAGTCCGCATTGGTAAAGCTATACGTTCCAGAAACAGCCTCTCAGCTACACTTAACGGGATCTTGAAAAAGAGCCTTTAAAAGAAAGAACCTTTCTTATTTATTTCCTTGTCGAAAGTGAACTAACTCTTGTTTTCATCCTCTTAACAAGAAAGTAATCTGTCGACCTCCGTAGCGGTAACGGGATTTTTATGTAACAAACTCGAGTCGCGCCTACCCTCACCTAGCCCCGGGGTCTCTCAAGAAATCCCCGCATTATACTCGCCTGCCAGATTCTACTAAGGATTCGGCGTAATATACATTTTCCCGTGTCGGAATTACAGCTGTATTTTGCTCATGCAACATAAAATCGGCATAAAGGCGACGCCCATGAAAAGGCTCCAACGAGAACCTACCCGCCTTTATTTAGTTGGCTTCAATGTAACAATCCACTGAAAGTTTTACTGTCGACTGTTCTAACCTAGCCGTACCATAAGCGAACACCGTAAAGTGTAACAGGGTATAACGCAATGCACCGCGAGTAAGACAAATTCGACCGGCATCTGATACACGGAACAAGCTTCTAAACCAACACGTTAAGCTTCACTTGACTTTGAAGTGCGCAAACATTTTATTTTATGTCAAAACTCACAAGTAAATGTCAAAGTTTCTCTCACCCTCTATTTTATACGTTGAATAATAAACCGATCAAAACTTACCCATTGTTAAAGGGGTCTTAAATGTTTTAAACACATCAGCTCGCTTGGATTAATAGGTCAACCATTGCCTGAACTTTTAATGGATTTCCAAAACTTACGCGAGTACTTACGGTACTTTTGTAATATAGAAGTCACACGTACTTCACGAGTTACGATCGTTAGTTGTTACGCACTCGATCTACTTGGTATTTCTTACATTACCGTTTTGCGTAAGGTCTTGAAAATTATATACCTAAGCAAGTCAGATACGAGGCGGCGGACTTTCAACACGTATGCCTTAGTCGGGCAACAGGTGCGAGGGACGACCCGAGCTCGGCTGCAAACTCATAATTATAATCACCTCAGCTGTCCTGTTCTTCATAGCCTGCAGTATGGCTGAAAGAAAGAGCCTTCGCTTTCAAGCGCAGACCCCGCCTGATACTGCCAATCCGAGTTAATTAAAACATTAATTCAAAAACCACAGAATATTAATGCCCCGTTTTAAATGACGCAGTGATTTACTGAATAAAACCGATTTAATTGGCTACGTCGCTCGATACGACCACGAATGCAGGTCCCTTTAGGTGATCAATTTAATACATTTCAAGTTGTCATTGTCGGGTGGCGAGTGCGTCGGGCGGCGGGTGGCGGGTCACAACACAGCGACTGAAACTTTCTGGCGCCGACAACATCACTACATTTACACATTTTGTTCGCTTGTCAATTAAATGTCACACGTGATTCGTTGCGAATTTACTCACTCGCTCGCGCATATCAACCGGCCAAATGGAAATTTGCATTAAAGCACATTCTCAACGTCCAGCCGCGTGCCTCGCGCCATTTCGACCATTGTGATTAAGCTCATTTTAACTGAAGCAAATGAATGTTAATTTATTTTTTGCCAGCTCTTTCCAACAAGTTATTTTGTAAGTAGGTATATACCTATCAAGTAGGTAAGGTAAGTAGGTATACCTATCACAAAAGTCGGCGTACCTAAAACAATAAACATCCACGATAACACACTCTCTTTGTTGCTTAGGCAACAAACATATAGTCTAAGATCCGAAGCTAACTCGATCTTCACCGAGCTGCTAATAGAATGAAACATATTTTATAATCAATTTAGTATATCAGAAAATATACTAAAAATGGGTTCGCTAAAAATATCCTGGACAGGCTATTTTTGATTATTTTTTAAAGATTTCAATTTTAACGAGAGTGGGAATGTGTAACAGAGATATCCGAGGTAAGTATACTGTGTAATAATAAAGGAACCAACATCGCTGTCGCACGTGATGGGACCTCGAATATATCTAAGGAACTGCGCATGCTCGGTATGTAAACTATGGAGGGTAGAAGTTTTTTTTTTTACATTATCTCTGTGACAGTTCAAGATAGACGGCTGAAAGTTGGAGTGATACTAGTTATGAGGCACCAGACAATTGACAGTTACCAATTCAACTATTCCTCACAGGGGCCACATGTCCTCCCTTAGCCTGCTATTTAAACCCTTTCAGTAATTTACTTTTGTCAGATAAAATTAAATTAACCTTTAGGGAATTTATTTGACCGTAAACAGTGACAGAGACAAAAATATCTGTCTCGACCTTTATGGTCATTACTGTTTTGCATTTAACTTTCAGGTGACCTTTTTCGTTTATAAATACGTAGACCTCGTTGCCAGAATACGTAAAGTTATCACAATAAAATGGTAGAAATGTAAATTTGGCTCGCAATTTTCTGACAAAATTGGAAAACAACAACGCCAATAGCCAACTATTTGGTTGGAATATTAACCATCGTATTAGCAACGAGTACGCTGCTTGATATTTTATGAACACTCTGCCGTTCGCTATTTCAGTTAGGGAGTGTACAGTCAGGTAAATATTTTGCAAGCTTTGATGGAGTTGTAAGAGGTTTGGCCCATAAATCCGAGACGGACTGGAACACGCAACGAATGTGTGCGACGAGCAGATTTATTCGTTTGTCTTGTATGCCAGTGCACGCTCACCGGAAAATATTAGCTCCCTCATGGATACAGTATAATAACTTACCATTTACGAACTACTTTTTTAGCTGTTCATTATTATAAATACGTGTTCAGTTTCATAAATAGTTAACGTGAGCCATTTTCGACGGGAAATTATAAAACCCGGCCTTTGTTTACTTAAATGTATTTTACTTCAAAAATACTACAGAGTTAATTCGTATATTCCATTACTTAATAACTAGTAGAAGAATAAACTTTATAGACTAAAAGGTCAGACAGTGAGCGAAATAAGTTTCGAATTTCCAATAAAAAAGATACGAAAGTTACAAACTATTAAAGTATTAAAAATCAGAACATTGAGGTGCGATGTGTCAATCTAGAATTAATTTAAACTTTGCTCGGCAAAGCGAGCCCGTACTGCCCTAGGGACCGAGCGGGCATCAAATCGAATAGAAGGTTATAATTGACTGCTACCAAGCGAACAACAACCAAAACGCCTCACAATATTCAATGGAATGTAAACCTTAAACACTCAAGTTAACACCCAAACGTCCCTGCGAACAAATTTTGTCAAGATATGATTTTAATTTGGAAATAACTGAGCTGGTGTCGTGGTGAATATATACTGTGTACTTAGTAGGTGGTTCACAAAAGTAATTTAGAATGCTCGTGGCCGATCATTTAGATCTTGTGGCATTTACATACTTAATTAACGTTTCTCCGCATTATTATCCCTTTACGAGGAACACGCAAGGCTTGACGGAGTGATAAGTAGATTTTATTTGCCCAAGAACGTGAGATTACGCGTATTTTTTACGATAACTGTTTTGTAAATTTCATCCCTTGTTGCAGCTGTTTAGACGACACGGCTAACTTTATTTATACTATTTACTCGTATGCATGTAATTTTTTGGGCTGAATTCGATGTTTTAACGATATATGTCTGAGATTTCTTTCCGTCTTCATTCAGATGATTTGTTTTAAGAGGCCTGAAATTTGAATAATCGAGTCATTTCTCTGAAATATCTAGGTACTTCTCGATGTCACTTAAAAATCTATATGTGATATTTATGCCAAGACAATATATCGCAAAGTAACGTCAAATTCGGACCCTTGTGGCAAAAAAATATGTATTTATAAATTACTAGGTGCCCGAAACTTCGTCCTCTAAAAACTTTTTGTTTGCCGTAGTCGGGTAAAAAGTATCCTTTAACTATCTTTGGATGTCCAACCATCCCAACATAATGGCGATGTACAGTTGCCGCCACGCACTCATACAAATCCTGCATCGCGCTAAAAATATCCTGAAATAATGACCCTTCTCCTGCCAACTAATTTTCGATACAATTAAAAAATATATATAGAAGTTTCGTATTATAGTGCTACCGCAAATCCGCAGATGCAACTGAAAGCTGAACGTCGGCTAACTTTATTTGATATTCAATTCTCTGATCGCCAGCAACAAATTTGCAACTTGTCTAGTAAACCACAGAACTATCAGGGGTTTTGTGTAGCGAGCCCCAAGCACTGGCCGGCTGTCTCGTCCGACAGCTCTGCCACCTCCGAGACTTCAATTCACACTCGTGATGCCCCCAGGACAACAGTAAGGTTTAATACAAACCCGTAATTCGACTGCGGAAACAACAATTAACTCATTTAATTATGAAGTTGATTCGTGCGGACCCCATTCAATTCCCGAATAGGTACCTCATTTATGAGGATAAGGATTTGTAATGCGGTCAGACAAAAGATCAAAAGGAGTTTTACAAAGCAGTCTACAATACCTCAGATACGTATGCGTATTTAAATAATAAAAATCACATTTGTTCTACGAATGTCTTATTGTAATCTTTGTTCCCTGACAATGAATATTGCTGTTTGATGTCCGTGGGTCGTTGATTAATGTCGCCAAAATAACAAGGAAAGGTGGTTCTTTTAAGAATTGGCCTCAGAATTGGGAATTCATTTGAGTCACGTTAAACAAAATCAACGAAGCTAAAAAGAATAGGGGTTCGCAAGTCAGTTCTATACATTCATTTTATTCTGTACGAATTTGTTAGACATGTATAAATACCTGCCATTAAAGAGTAGCTTAAGCGCTTCTATAATTTACCGGTACCTGTCTGAATGACTTGACTTGATAGTGTTTCTTTTAAGTGCTCAGCAGCAGTTCACGACCCTAAGTAGCTATTTCCGTACCGGCTCCTAAAAGTCATCAGTTTAAAATCGGATCGCGAGCTGCGCACGAACGCCCAGAGTGCCTCGTGCCATTAAACATTTACGCGTTCGAGATAACGCCTGCTTTTTGTGTTGGACTACACCTATTTTATGGCTCTTTTATTATTCCCTGATCTGATCGACAGCTCTCAAAGTTTGTGGCTCTTGCACAAAGAAAGGTACAGGTTAATTGATGCGAGGCCGTTCTCTTTAAACACTGATAATGATAACGTTTTAATGTGCGTGGTAACTCTGATTAAGCCTAGCGTTTCTCGACTCGCTTGTGAAAGATTTATAATCCTTGTCGGCGAACATTTCAGACAGCTTTATTCGTTTAAAACGCCTAGCCCGATCGAGTCACATTTCAATCAATGTTTTGTCACCGCGGTAGCGGCACATAATTTTTATTTCGCACAACCTTTTCCGAAAGCAATTTTGTTCAAAAATAGAGTGTCGTTTTTTACCTAAACACTAGCGACAAAAGCTATCACAGCCCGCTTTAACTTGTTGGAGCGCAACAAAAAGCAAATGTTTATTTTACCTGACTGAATTCCAGATTAAAGCCCTTTCAACTTCATGTAACAAAAATGCGGTTGCTTGTGTCAATAGGGAGAGAAGTCGACATATGTTACGCGTGTCTATGTGGCCCGAGCAAGGGCAAGACTGGTCGGGATAACAAACAACACAAAAGAAATAATGAATGGTCCAGAAAAACGGCGCGGCTCTCGTTACGAGCGATATGCATAAGTGATACGGCGAATATGACAAATGGCACGGCAGAGTATAACAAAGCTAGTGGCTCCAAGTGGCCGTTCAATTATGCAAATACGCGCGGCGATGTTCGTCCGGCAATAATAAAACTGTTTAACAGCTGTCAAACGCGCCGCCCCGTGAAACATTTTTGTATTCAGGCTGCCTTCTAAGCAATAAAATGAAACCAGGTACATCAGCCGCATGACGGGACATGCAACGCTTATATTAAATTAGACCGGCCGGTCCGTGGTCATCCACTTTATTTTTATTTGAATCCCATGAAAATATGGAACGTGTTGGCTCGCTAACGTTGCAGAGTACACTCGCAACCGTTTTATTTGCGAGTCGATGTTTATGAATTTGCCAATAAACGCCCGAGTGGAAGCTGTTACCTCTGCAATTTACCCGACACAAAATTGGTGACAAAGTTTACTTTACGTACTATAAAACGCTACAGCTATAATTATCAGAAATGGCAATTCGACTGAAATAAAAGTAATCCATAAGTAATTTTGATAAAATAGTCTGTTTTACGAGGTCTGGGGACTTGATTGGTGTAAGTATCGCGGTCTTAAAGAGGGGTTATCATGCAATGAGCACATAAACGCTATCTTGCGTCGTGTGTCGCTCGTGGAAATGTTATCGGATCATTACTTTGGAATATATTACCGTACCATATATGCACTGACAATTTTGTAACATATATGTATTACTATTTTAAGGCTTAACACGTCTAACAGAAAGTTAAGAGGCCTTTGATCAAACATGTTTCTTAACAAAATATTGATGTTACTACCTTGAACAGGGCTATTTGAATTCAATGAAATGAAATATATTTGAAACTTGTCAAAATTCACGCGGAAATTTTTTTTTCCACTTATTTTCCACTGCATGCAATGAAAGCATGATATAGCGATGTTACTAGCTAGAACTCGGGGAAAAGTATTATTCACTTCAAAAACTTGGTTGAAATTTGCAATATGTTTGTCATAAATAAAAAATAAAATTAAAAGGAATATATAATTTTTTTTAAAAGGAATATAGGCCTCTTAACCCTTCTTGAAAATAGCGATCAAAAGACTTAAATAACATGAATAAATGAACAAGATGAAGTTTATTGAAAACCCAATAATGAAAATAATGTTCGAAGAAAAAGTAACAACGTTAGCGGCGTCAAAATTACACTCGCTCCTTAGAAATTAATTAGTAACAATTGAGTTTAAGCCGTTAATAATGGAGTAGAATGATGAATTTATTAATCAGGAGTAATTTTTCGCCAGTAACTCATCAAACTGATCCGACGCTGTAGGTGCTTCATCACTCAGTCAAATTACGTTTTGCTTAATTTTCTTTCCCGGCAGGTGTGTTCGACAGAGCAATTATTTACACCGTGAGGGCCGACTCCCCCTCCACTCCTACCCTACCCTTGCTACTACTGCCTCACATCTGCGAACGCTTCCTCCTAGAACCGAACCCCCTTGCTGTAGTCTAGATAGTTTGAAACTGTAAATTATTCCTGTTTAACTTATTCTATTTCGCAAGACCTCGAATGAAGTTGTTGTATCATAGAAATCCGATCGTAAAATCTTAAAACGATCGCTCAATTTCACGCAAATTTTATTCCGGAACCCGTACGGTTTTGAGTTGTCGATTCTTTTTACATTCCTCTTAGCACAAAGTTTATTCAGTTAATTATCCCCGAAGGTTTCAATAATGCGATTCCGATGAAAACTTCTCGCTTTGAATAACTGCCAGAAAAAAAGTATTATACTAATTTTCATTCATATATTCGTGCACGACTTTAGCCCCCTGAAGGGAGGTCCATTGTCACTTTCGTGAAAGACTCAGCGTGTCTGAGTCAGCAACAATGAAGCAACGGAGTCATAAATAATTGGAGATAACCCTTCTGCTTACATTGTAGCCAAGGTCGCTTAAATAGGCCTACTTACTGAATGTCAGATCCATTTGTTCCCCTCATGTTAGGAAATGTCACTGCCGCTGATACGCCTATGGTTTAGTGTCTGTAATGTGACAGTGACAACAGGATTAAATTAGAATAACATGCCTACGGCGGAATATGAGTTTGCACTTCGCACTGATTGAGATTTGATGGAAATAACACGTCTTAGCTTGAGCTTAACGATGTATTTAGGGAATTTAAATTAAGTGTTCTCCCATTTTAAAACTGTCTCTATTTTAACTCGGATTTATCTCGGATGTAAATCTCCTAGGGTTTCACTTAATAATCTAATCACACATTTTATTGTGCCGAATAAATTCTATTAATAAATGCGTAACTATATTTTACATACTGACATACAATCGTTACATAATATCATTATTACTTACCTTTAAACTAAACAAAGCCGGTAAAGTGCCAGTCAGACTGGCGCACCGAGGGTTCCATACAAACTATGAATGCAATAATGACAAATATTTAGTGTTCAGATTTTCCCCTCCACTTGGCGTATAAGACGGTATTGGTCGCCAAATTTCAGTTCTAGGAAACGGGTAAATAAGCTATATTTTTATTCCCTTGAGAGTATCGAAATGTGCGTTTTTTGCGGCATAACCGGCCCTATAGTTTTTTACGTTAAATTAGAAGTTTGATTTTTGCACCGGTCGAAAATAACCCGTGCATGTACAGATTACATTTGAATCACTTTTTGAAGTCGGTGCCAAACCTCACGTAAACTAGAATATAATAATATATAATATCGAACAAAAATTTGCGTGGCATCATTTTTCATAGTAAAAGTTGAGTGGTTTGGCACCGACTTCAAAAAGTGATTCAAATGTAATCTGTACATGAACGGGTTATTTTCGGCTTTTCAGTTATTTTGAAGTTGGTTCTTTTTTTATTAGAAAAAATTGTATTTTAAACACTCACTAACCATCCTAGACAACATATTATCAAAAATTCAAAACTTCTGGACCGTTTGTAAGGTAAACTCCTTAATTCACTGAATTATTATACAATGGATACAATGCGTCACTGCGATTCCGTACCGTCTCCGTATTTTAAGCAGCGGTGTGGAGGGCATGCGTTAAAAACGGTACGGATACGATGCGTCACTGCGATTCCGTACCGACTCCGTATTTTAAGCGGCGGTGTGGAGGGCATGCGATAAAAACGGTACGGATACGATGCGTCACTGCGATTCCGTACCGTCACCGTATTTTAAGCGGCGGTCTGGTCGCACCTTTAAGTGATTTTATAAGGATTCGTTTTTTTTTTGAGGTACCTAAGTACAAAACCCTAGAAATAAACAAAAAAGTTCATTGAATATTGCGATTATATAGGTAGTGGTTATAACCAATATTAAAAAGTATAAACAATCAAAGAATACATTCATTATATTTCCCTTCACAAAGTCACCTTGAGCGTTTTCATGATTGACATTTGCACAGGTGAAGACATGGCATTTAGCCTGAACTACATTTTGTGGAGCATGAAAGTATATTGATTAGTTCTATAATGACCTTTTACGCAGCCACTTGCCTAAAACGAATTGGTTCACTCCAGCACGCGATACCTGAAGGTGAGTGTGCACTAATTACGCGATCACTGCTTTTAATCAAAGTTTCTTTATAATAAAACCTCTTTAGTACGGAGCTATAAAACTTCTGAAGATTGGCAGTAATGTTATTTCAAAAATAGAATACGATATTCAAAAATGGTTAGGGCAAAATGTTGTAAAAACATGAACGCATGTTCCCGCCCAAATAAACGACTAAACATAAACATTTCATGCAGCCACATCGATAACCGGGCGAATGCACTGGCATCGCTCTAAAGCCTCCGACGAAACCGTTTTATAATAAATTCCACCGCTCCTCTACCCTGTGGGATTAATCTTCTTACTTTCTTCTCTGTACCATAATCCTCACAGGGAATTGTGTGGGCAGGATCTTCTACTAAACCGCAACCACTACTAGTAATAGTCACAATTCAGTTTCGACCGGCTATTGAGTGAAAAGATATTTTGCTAGTTTGATCTATACGGAACTTAATTTAAGAGCGATATAGTCGTACAAAATAAAAATCTGATTGGTTTGGTGTGGAAATTTCTGTTCTAACTGAGCCGCTTGAGACGGATGAAAATGGAGTGAAATATTTTAGTGGTTGGGGTTAGGTTTCAGAATCGTAACAAGGGATAGTTGCGAAGTGTACTTTCAGGATTTACCGCATCACTAGTTGCGCTCAGATAAGTATCGTCAGCGACGCTTTAACTTATGAAATGGTCTCTTTGTGCAGTTCTCTGCTACGTCTTTGTTGACTGAATGCGAATAATTGCTTTCGTTCTGTCGGGATATGGATCGTGTAGTTTTAATGGAATGGCACAGTTTGTGTTCTTAATTAATGGCTTCGTAAAATGAGGGTGTCTTTGTTGTGATAAAAACGAATACCTAAGTAATGTACTTAAGACTAGCGCATATCTCTCAAACAATACGGATAATTATAATTTGCCCTGAACAAGTATTTCGAGCTAACTCTTGAATGTGAATCAAAATGTGCTGTTGTTTTACAAAAAGTTGGTGTCCCAATTTCAAAACTAGCACAGTTAAACGAGTGCTTCCGCAAACGAAGTGTGAGGGCCAGGACTCACAGTGAGCACCTGATGGGCTTACCGCTGGCAACAGGGTTTAGCGCGTGTCACAATCGCCCGCCGCTGCAGAATTAACCGCCCGGCCCGCTCCAAATGTCATTCTTATTATCATCTGACACTTTGGGATTACTCCGGATAAATTGTTTTAGCGTTTGGAAGTGGCCATTTTAGGACGTCGACGGCTGTTATCTTTGCAAAACGAAACTCGATTGCCCCATTTTAAGCGGGGAAATATTTTTTTCCAAAGTCAAAACCTGTCAGTTTAATTCAGTGCCGTAGAGTCTGAATCAGTTTAGCTCGCGTTTGATTGGTTGCAACAATCATTTACGTGTGGCTGTGTCAACTCTGAAATAAGAATGACGTTTCACGGCAGACTGGACGGCCGTACGTCTGCTAATGCCATTTTCCGTTTGGCTAATAAGTTTAGCATGCGCTATTACCAATCTGCCGGCGAGCTCGTCGCTTGCCGAGCGCCTCCGCACAGCAATCAATTTGTTTCATGTTCGGACGTTTTGATTCTCTGATTTTCACAGGAACACGAGACTGACTGGATGCTCGTTGCGGCGTGTCTTCATTTGCAAGTTTATGCTGCTTCGCTGTCTTATTTACCTTTACGACTGCAGTTAGATCAAACAGGGTCGGAAATTGTGAACGCGTCTTACTCAGGGCTGGGTATGCTGCTCTTGGAATGCGAAGTTTTCCATCTCGTAATCGTTATCGATGCAAAATCGCAATATGTAAATGGTAGGCCGAGCCGGGCTTCAGGTTCATTTGACATTCGACGCACGGACTCCTCGAACGATGTCCCATCTCGGCTCACTCGCGCCGATTACATTAATTTTATCATTTTATAAACGATTTAATAGACAATCTTCAGATTTGGCTATTTATAATCCTGGCTATAATTTATTTAACGCAAAATGGTAATAGTGTAATTTATTCAAAGCGAGGTATGTCGTTAATAAATTGAATATTGTGGCTCGCTTGATATTCAAAGAACACAATTAAACTTCCACTTATTTTTGACGGCGAGGCGTTTAATTTATTCATTGGGGCCGCAGTTTTCCAGATAAGTCTCGAAGAAATGTGATAAGAGTGCGGTGGTCATTTCGCGGCGGCCGCCTTCGATATATCCTCGGGAGTATTCAAATCAATCTCGGAACATTTTCAATTTATTTCAGTGTCCTTATCGCAGTGGCGTTGGCGCGGAATTAATCTGAGAGACCCCCCCCCCCCTCGCTCGCTCGCTTATCACCCCTCCCCTCCATCTCACCGGAAATTAAACGAATTAACGCCATCCGAATGTACATTTTTCACTTTGGAACTCGCGCATCCTATCGATGGATCTCCAGTCTTTTTCATCGGAAAGCGATCGCCAGATCTGTGCGTTTATCTGCCTTCGCTTAGATTGAACAATTGATACGTCAGTGATGTACGGAGAATTGTAAATTGAATTCGTTGTATTGATTCGTCTACGCTCCATTTATTTGGAAAGCAATTTGATTAAACGTTGCGAATGGTAATATCTCAAGTTAACGTGTACAAAATAACGATTTTATATTTCAGCAATCAATACTTGTACAATATTTGATTCCATTTGAATCTTCTACGAATTTTTAATTAATATGTCATATGTAATGTTGTAGAGGTAATATAGGTTGGAATGCGAATGGAATTGTTTTTCGACGTAGCATTTGCGTTTGAATAGGGCTAGGTGGGGGCGCATCAGTCGGGCGGGTCTGAAACGACGTCATAAACCCGCGTGCACACCTGCCTGCCCGATAATGAATTAACTAGCCGCCATTACTACGAATACGATACTGCGATTATCCCGTAACCTAAACTGTGGGTTTGATTCAACTGTTATTTCTCTTTCAACCCCTGCGTACTGGAAAACATAATCATTAAACGCTACGGCGATTGGTTTTTAGACGGAACAGTTTTACTAATTAACGTCATGTCATGTCATGTAGCATTTATTGTCTAAAGTGACGACACTAATGCGCGCCCTAGCTGTCAATTACAGATAAGAATTTAACACTAATAGCCTAGTAATAAAATCATTGTTATTCTCATAGTTGTATGGAAACATATTTCAGTCAATAAAGACACGCGCTAGTCGAAAACCGCGCATGTTTAGATAGTTGTTTACACTCGGCGAAATACGTCAAATGAAACGCATAATTTAAGCGGAGAGCTTTAGTGCTCATCCTCTTAACGAGTTCAGACTGCCCAATAAATTGCTGCGAACTATGCACATTTTGATTAATAAACTGATTATGTTAACGGCACTACGTAAATTTTAATTTCACTTGTTTATTACGTGATTATAAACGTCATTTGTCAACGCGTTAACGCCGAAATTTGTAACGAAATATCGAGTGGGAATTTCGGTTATACATTGTTAGCAGATGACGTTTAACATGAACTTTGGGTACACAACATATGTATGAAAGTATAGTTTATAATGTATCCATGTAAGTTAATGGAAATTATATTATATAAGTACATAAAAAAATAAATAAAGAAAAAATCGGGCAACCTCACACAAATCGACCTAGTCCCAAATTAAGCTCAAGAAGGCTTGAGTTATGGGTACTAGACGACGATATACGTACTTATATAGATAAATATGTACTTAAATACATATAACAACCATGACCCAAGCACAAATATTCGAGTTCATCACACAAATATTTGCCCTGGCCGGGATTCGAACCCGGGACCGCCGGCTCAGGCACATATCTTTAGGTAACTGATTTGTGTTGGCATTATTTTGTTTGTCTGTAAACTTTGATTCTGCACCGATATATTTATGTTTAACGCCGTGGTGGTTGACTGGCAAAGAATGCGGAAATCCGCCATTTTTACTTTTCTTTGTGTTGTGCGATAAAGTTAAAATATATAAATAAAATGATCGACACACAAAGCATAAGGAAAAATTCGTCAGGTCTACGTGGAGCGAGGGTAGCGAAGTGGCTAACGCGCTGGACCGGTAATCCAGAGGTACCGGGTTCGATTCCCGGTCCCTTCCACCAGGTAGCTCCTTTTTCAATTTTTCTTTAAGCTTTGATCTTTGTATTCATGGTTTAAAATGAACGAGTAAAACATTAAGACATAGTCTTTTGTTCATGGAAGCTCCAGATGGATTGTATGCGGTCATGTTGATAGTTTTTGAACGGTCAAGCGGTTAACTGTTAAACGGGACGCTATCTCAGGATGCGGGCAGGAGTTGTGTCCAACCCGGAGTTTGCCAGTCGCAGCGTCCCGTAAACCAACTTAAGTGTTATCGCGCTCGGGAGCAGCTGCCCCGCTAACTAACCGTGATTGCCCCTCCTTTCACCCCACGTGTATCATTTTTTCAACCCTCTCCCAAGGACCGTCGTCCACCGTCGTCTTGAAATTGCGATACTTAGCATTAAATTTTGGGGCTCTTAAAGGGCATTTCGCCAGGATTATGTGGGCGCGGCATTTTTTTTACGCGCTCAGCTAGATTGTGGCCGCTTAGCCGTTCTGTAAATACCTTAAAGGTATCGGTGGCATAAAGTTGGCCGGCATCCGTCTTGACGCTAATGAGCACTGAGCAGACCTTTAGGTCGTTTCGGAAACGCACTCCATCAGAAATAATCTTCATTCCCCTTTGAATATTTTCTTCTTGTATTTTGTTCTCACAATTCCTATTAAGCAGATTCAGTTTCGTATTTGACAACATAATGTCTTCTAATCAAGGAAAGTATGACTTTAATCTCATAAAAAGTTCTACGGAGAGTTTATCCAACTTTACTTTTAAAGTTGTTCCTTTCGCATTCAGCGTGCGGTGATTTATGAATAGTAGAAAATTCTGAGGAATATAAAGCATTTTTCATTGGTTTAGTAACTTTGTTGTCGTGTCTAAATTCACTTCGATTCATAAGCGATTGATTTGTATGACATATGCAGTGAAAATTTCGTGCATTTAGTGTGGACACTTTTTTTGTGAAAATATTTGTATTTTGCGAATTCATTCGTTTGGTAACAGTGATATTTTTGCATTAATTGCGCAGCGAAGCTTTGTTTTCAAATCAAACACAAAAATCATACTCTGGCAATTTCCGGTTTTCTGTAAATAGGACTAGCACAATTTGATGAATCGAATATTATTTGCAAAATCCATCGACACTAATGAACAGCCCTGATTTTTTAACCCTCGACAAAAAAAAGGGTGTTATAAGTTTAACATGTGTATCTGTTTGTATGTCTGTGGCATCGTAGCTCCCAAACGGAAAGACCGATTTGAATGCGTTTTTTTTTTAATCGAAAGTCTTGTCTGGCGAGATGGATCTAAGCTATTTTTGCTTGGATTTTAGAATTTAGGTTATTTTACATATTTTTGCTATACCGGGTGATCAATCCAAATGGGTCAGTAGGGAGAAGTCACAAACTATAAGAGATAGGGAAATCTGTTCTTAGGGACCATGGCGTCGATTTTAGATTTAATAAAGACTGCATTATTATTTTTGTATAAATAGCATACATAATTTCATACATAATCCAGTCAGAACTGCTGTAAAGAATGTTACAATACGATATGCGATTACTTACAGAATTTTAACCAGGTTCAATTCCCGGTTATGTATGATATTTATAATTTTTTTTTAATGCAGTTTGTACTGCATTAAAAAAAAATATAAATATCATCAAATTTGAACCTGGTTAAAATTCTGTAAGTAATCGCATATCGTATTGTACAATTAAAAGTATTGTACATTAATACAAATTAAATCTAAAATCGACGCCATGGTTCCTAAGAACAGATTTCCCTATCTCTTATAGTTTTCGTTTTCTCCCTACTGACTCATTTGGATTGATCACTCTGTATATAAATGTCACCAATAAACAAATATTTGACCTGAATTGAACGAACTCAGCAATACCAATAATATTCCTCTTCCGTCTTAAATCCAAATTAACGATTATAGTAGCAGAAAAAGTTAAACTATTAGCCACGCCTTCGGGTCGTATCTTAGTAAAAACACATGCTTATCAATCCCGGCTGTACTATCGGCGATCGAGCATTAATATCGGCCTTCATTTCCTAAGGAGCACTTTAGAATTATTTACTCCCCCTAATGCTGTCTATTTGGGAAGATAAAAGAAGTTAATTTTATAAATGGGCCATTCCCGTATACGTAGGTAATCTTGCGTCGGCGGCGTTATCTGGGTCCAATCGGCCAAAGACAGATAGCGCGGTCGACACGCGAGCGTCGATTGATTAGCCAGGCCCGCAGAGCCCTGACGGGTTAATAAAGCCTCCTGTTGGCCGCTGATTGCCTGGTAAGCTACCCATTCTGCCATCTACCCGAATTCTGCCAATTACTTTGCGAATCATATCGCCGCTATCAATGGTGAAATCGGTGAGACAAACTGAAGCACTGAATGGGCTTTACACTGAATAGACCCGGTTTTAAAACCACATTCGATATTTTCATTCATGAAAAATAATTACATACAATACTTAATGATGGCTTGATAGCCTCCTTCTAGTCGCTAATTGCCTGGTAAGCTCTGCAATCTACCCAAATTCTACCGAATTCTATAAGACAAAATGTAGTACTGAATGCAGGTTTTGCACTGAATATACCTAGGTACGTTTTAAAACCGCATTGAATAATATTTCATAACTTACTACAACATACTTTTTAATGCAAGAAACTTGTGCAGAAATTTAATACGCTCTTCAATTTATTTGGGAATTAAAAACATAATTATGTATGTAGGTGATTCATAAGGAAGCCAAAATGCAATGAATACGACTTATAACTTATGTAAGTACTACGAATATTATGCCAATGTTTGCTTAATATCTATTGTAATCAATAACTAATAAGACATTCGTAGCGTAAAATATTAACGAATTACGCTAACATCGCCAAAGAGAGCGGGGTATCGGTTCCAGATTAACTATCAACTTTTCCGCTGGTCGCATTTATAAGGATTAGGGAGGAAACAACGGTTCTGTTTTAGTATACAAAAGTTTATGCCGGCTGCGGTATAAATTAATCAGAGAGTTTTGTATAGTGTGTAGCGGTTATAAAGCGGCGACAAAGCGGGCGCTGGGAGAGGCGAGCCGGCAGAAGTTTCGGCTCGGCCTGGGATCGGATTAGAGGCCACCCGCGGTCACTCGCAGGTCTCATGAACACGGTATACGTTTCAGAAACTTCTCCCCGACGCCGGAATTAGAAAGTCACCCGCCAAAAACAAATCTGGATTTACTTGCCCTGCAAATGACATTTTTAAACTCGCGCCGCGACTGAGCCAGGCACATTATCCGAAGGCACAATGGGCCGCGTCGCCTGGGATTATGCAACAAAAAAGTGCTTTTAAAATAACCCTTTTTTCAAGAGCCGATGTGACGTGAAGTTTCTTCCGTCGGGCGGTCGAGGCCTTTGGAGCGCTCGCAGCCTAATTGTTTGACGAAAATAAATGATTGCGAAAATAAAAATAAACGAGAGTTTTGCGTTCCGTTATAATTTTTGTCATTACAATGCTTTTCACTCGAAGCTTTTATATAACACGCACGGAATTTAATTTTAATTGTTTGTTATGAAAGTCACGGAATATCCGTTAACGATAATTTAATCCAGTAAGTTTTCTGTTCAATATCAAAAACAACCACAGTATCTCATGTTAAACCGATCTTTGGCTTATTATAGAGATACGAAAGGAAAATCTAATTAATTAAAAGCAATTAAAAAAATTACACATTCTGCTCATTTAAAATACACAACGGTGTTCCATTAATGACGTAAATAAAAATGTAAAACAGAGGCTAATAGAGCGATAAGTTAGCAGTAGATAGGGGACGACAAATTATAATTATCTTGTTTATGTGTAAACATTCAGGCGGGTTTAAACGTGATTGTTGGCACGCACGGAGCCCGGGCACGCACTACGTGTGTCACAATGACTCGACGACTGTTTAGGCTATTTCATTAATCAAGTTCTGGTTTGCAAGGCTTTGCTGGTTAGTCAGTTGGCATTTTTGTACGAAATATTGTGCTCATGTAAGAAACTCTTTTACTTTTAGAAATACAATTATGATCGGCATTGTTATAAATATTAAGTATAGTACTGGTTTAGTTACATAATTACGATAAAAGTTCGTATATATATTTCTTTAATTAGGACTGGCATAGTGAAACAAAAATAGGTGAATTTTTTCACAAAAAAGCCAAGTAATGTGAAAAATATTCTCAGTTTCTTTTACAATAATAAGCACATTAATATTTATGTAAGTTTTCATTAATAATGAGAACCAATTAAAATATAATGAGTTGTTTACAATATACTCCTAATTAGTCAAAAAATTTACAACAAACAAGTTGTTCAAAAATTTAGATAAATGGTAAAATATAAGTCCAAAATATTTAATGTAAATTCCTAAAGTTACTTACGGTTTCCACTTAGTTGGTCAATTTTCGTTTTGTATTGCCAAAAATCTTACACAAAAATCTAGTTTTCACTAGATAAACGTCTTCTATACCTATATTAATACATAAATGTATAGAAAAAGTTTAAGGGAAATATCTATGAACTTGTTCATTAAATAAAATTCAAATTCCTCATTTTAGTACCAAATTCAATTTATTGGAAAATCAATGTCATCGAAACATTTGTCACCACTTTGCACACTTGTGTTCAGGTTATACATTATGAAAAATAAAGTCCCGTAGTTTATTACTTTGCTCGCACAAGTACTTCAGTTAGTTAAAAGTACAGGGGCTTTGTGTAAAAAGCTACAATATGAGAGCTTTATTTTTTAAGCTCGTATGACGTAATTTTTCTACTTTAATTAACTCGCATACAAACAGAGCAAACTGTTGTCGTAAATTGTATAAAATGTGCAATTTTATGCTTGGGACGTAAAAGTTGTAGTATTTGTAGAAATTCATATCTCTATTTGTATTTTAAAAAGAATTCTTTGAGTATTTGGATGATATTTTTGGTGCGTAAACGCATAACGGTTGGCTGAATGGTTTTCTTGTTAGTTTAGTGAAAATAGTTTTCATTTAAAACATGTTTTGATAACCATTTACGGTTTTATGACAACGATGCACATAATAAAATCAAATGGCAAATTTTCTCTGGACATATTATAAAGGCGAAACTTTTTGAGTGTGTTGGTATATTTGTATGTTAGATTCCTCACGGTCATCGCGGTATTTTAATTAAAATTGGTATTGAGGTAGCTGATATCCTGGATTAATACATAGCTACTTTTTATCTCACAAACCACGGATAAAGTCGCGGAGCGCAGCTAGTGGTTAAATAAAATAATTCAATGATTAATTTCATTGAGTTGGCGGTTGCTTAGTATTAATATAATGTTCAATAGTCCAGTAGTGGTAGTTCCTGTTTTTTTAATAATTGATTAGTCAGATAATTAATTCATTTTCTCTACAATCAAATACATGACCCTGTATCAAACAAACACAATCGAACATAGATTTGCGAAAATGAAAAGTATTCTCACTGTGACTCATTTTCATACAATTTCACCCACCGTTCCTGTGTGTATTTATCCATCGTCACAGGTTGCGCAGTCACGCGATAATCTGTCTTCATTTCCTATCTATCGGAGTGGTCGAGCCCGCGAAGCATTAGCCAAGCGACTCCTGCGTGAAAAATGATTTCCACCACACCTTAAAATGTGAAAACTAGGTTGCAGAGGTTTTGACGTGAACGTGTCAAATTAAGGGTTGTTATGTCAAGCCTTTATTTAACTTTACCTGTTACTTTAACCTTTGCTGCCGACGTACTACGTTTTTTTATATGAATAAGATACGAAAAGTAACGAGATGTTATCATGAAAACATTTACTTTGTCGGTATTGTTTTCAATGCTCAGAGCATGAAATGTAAAATGGATTGATATTTTTCGCAGCAAAAATCTTTTATAACTTAAAAACAAGGGGATCGAGTTCCTACTCTAGAGAACTTAGCTGTAGTCAAACATATATATGTATGTAAATTTATCTCAGCGGGGGTGCCATAGTCACTGCATGACAAAACCTCTTTCTAATTAATACAGATAAAAACTCAATAGCAACCGCTGCACGTGTCTGCGCTGCGTGGTACTATTTCTGTTTGCCTTGTGTTTTTGAATGCTATCTATTGTTTCATTAAACGCTTCGCGTGCCTACGTTACGTGTAATCTGCGTTCTATTCATGAACTTTTGATTTCAGAAACGTATCTTTAGATAACGCGCCGTACAATGGAATGATGTTCTGACGGTTTCATTGTTCCCTTGAAGGCTTAAATGCATAATGTATGGTGAAAGCCAAGCCGTGCAAAATGAAATGCTTTTACGTACTAGTAATTAGCAAGTTGGTTTACCTACTAATTGTAATAAAGCGGAGAATATTATAAATCTAATCTGTTATTCCGATTTATGAATGTAAATAGAATCTAAAAATTTATTTTGCTAAATAAAATAACTATTAAGTATGATTTCCTTTTCTTGGAGCATAATCCTTAACTACCGGTATATTATTGATTTGAAAAAGAGAATACGGATATTAAATAGTATTAGACAAAAGCAATACCGTAATTTTGTCGACTAATACTTAATGTAAGTTGTGCAGTCCCTACCCTGTTGCCTACGGCGACGCCGGTCAATACGGGGAAATAAAACTGGATTAATGTCTTACTTTAACCTCGTATTCACACGCTATGTCAGATATTGCTGCTTCGCTTGTTGTTGAGAGTACTGGCGTAATTTGTGATAGAAATTATTGCACATGTGAGTAAATTTTATAGCCTTTATTTTATGCGGTATACTTACGTCAATATATTGCCTAAACCCGCTAACCTCTTAACGTTTTTAACAACATATATCCGAGATTTTACCACAACACGTTTACTTAAGGGATGTGCTTTATTTGAAACATTTGCTTTGCTTTATTTTTTAATTGAAACACATGGTAATAAATATATATTTATCTACAACTTATTTGCCTTCAACGGCAGATGAGTGAGAATCAGTGTACTTTGATCAATCCTTTATTACTAAAACCTTACGTACATTTCCCCGTATGTATACGTTGTCTACACAATATCTAAAGTACAATATGACACAGGATAGTGATCTCCCCAGGTCCTCAACAACGGTTGGATGTGAAATTTAATTACATTTTTTACGATACTAAAGCGGGAGCGCTGAAGTATGTACGAGGGGTAGGGTCCCAACATTTGAACTTATGCTTCCGGCGCATAGGCAATGAGCAGCCCTCGCTGCTGACATGTATGGAATGTGTATACATTATAATTGCCACATTAAAAAGAGAGGCGTTTTTCGTACAGGACAAACGCGCGATTGCTATGAAAAAAAATTGACGCAGGGACGTTCCACCAGAACGTTTACGTCGACGGACAAGTGAGGAGTATGACAACTACCTTATAATTATACAAAGTCCAAGAATTCATTATCAATACAAAAGCTTAGTTGTTAAATATTGGAAAGCATAGCGTAACGTGGGACTTCCTAGTAGAATGCCAATGTTGTTTCGGGTGTTTTTTTATACGAATCTGTAATTTTTCGCGCCATGGCGCACGTATCTACTGTGAAAACCGTCTTTAGACAGATGATTTGATTCCGTAAGTTTTGGTTTTTAGTAAATCATAACACTCGTTTAGTTAATCCTGACCTTTAGTTAGTCCCCTTTCGTAGCCAATACCAAACCTGGCTACAAAATAGGAAAATATCGCCATTAAAATATCTGCTAAAAGGCTGCGTTTTTCAGTCTCATTAAAATATGAATTGAATCCTATAAATTATTATAAATGGTTTAGAACTCAGGTAAACATTTTCAGGAACGGCCCGACATGTTTTGAACTCATAGCGAAGCGATGGTAGCCTAGTGGTTAGGGCATGCGACCTTCAATCCGGAGGTCGCGGGTTCGAACCCGGCCCGTACCAATGAGTTTTTCGGAACGTATGTACGGAATGTCATTCGATATTTACCACTCGCTTTTCGGTGAAGGAAAACATCGTGAGGAAACCACCTAAGCCCAATAAGGCCTAGTTTCCCCTCTGGGTTGGAAGGTCAGATGGCAGTCGCTTTCGTAAAAACTAGTGCCTACGCCACATCTTGGGATTTTAGGTAGCCGACCCCGATTGAGAATTCATTCCCAAAAAAAAAAAAAATGGGACAAAGGCTAGGAGGATGATGATGGAGCTTTTCATCAGGAACAGCTGACGATACAGGTCAGCAAATCATCAGTGATTTCGCTCGTTCCTGACATTTTATGTGAGTTCTGAGCTATTTGTAGTAATTATTACAGACATCTCACGGAAGTTGTACCTAATTAAAAAAATCCGCCTCTTTTGAAAAGAGTAAAAATCTAAATGAACGATATAGTTTTTACATTAGGAGCCAAAAATAACAGATACGAGTGCCATTACATGCAATGGTGTCAAGTGAACTGTCCCAGTTTACCACCACAATGTAGTATGCAAATTTTGTGCATATGCAGACAAAATGTTGTTTATCTTTGGGTATTTATTTATATTTTTATGTAAGAATTAATTGAATTGAAGCTTCGATAAATAGGTCGTTTTATAGAAGCCTAGTATCAAATTTAAAATAAACAATTGACGATATTAAAAACACAATTTGCTAAACGGTTATTTAAACTACTATATACATACTTATTATTCACGCTGCTAAATTGGTACTTAAATAATATTCAATCCAAAGCGTTTGCAGCAAAATATGTTTAAATAAAGCTCTATAAAAACTTGGGAGTTCAATAACCGAGTTTTTTACTTACAGTTTTACGGCTTTTTCAGCTCATTTTTCCTGCAACTTTCACGCGTCAAATTTCCGCGTAGGTAATGTTTCTAATCTAAGTGATATTCTCATACCCCGGGGCCGAATGTTTTTTTTTTAATAATTATTAGACAAACTCAAACAAATCGATCTAGTCCCAAATGCTCAAGAAGGCTTGTGTCATGGGTACTAAACGATGAGATACATACTCATATAGATAAATATATACTTAAATAAAAAAAATAGAACAACCATGACCCAAGTACAAAATATTCGAATTCATCACACAAATATTTGTCCAGGCCGGGATCCGAACCCGGGACCGCCGGCTCAGTAGGCAGGTGCTTACAAACTGAGCCAACCTCTCAAAATTTAACACAATAGGCCGACAGTAGGCGTCAAATCATTCGTGCACCGAAATTCCCGGGGTATGGATATTATACAGAACTTACAGTAAACGGCGATAAAGAATGCACATCGGCAATCATCGCATTTCCGAATACAAACGAATACTAATTTCCATGTACATCAATTATTAGATTAATCGTTCATCAGAATTTGAATTTAGAACTAGTAAGTACTTTATTGTTGTTTTGTTTTGATTTCACGTGGAATATATAGAGCTGTAAAACTCGATGTAATTATATATAGTTATTGCTATAATGTTCTTGTTGGGGAAAAATAATATACATATATATATATATATATATATATATATATATATTCAGGCCCACATTCCTAAAAGGGGTTGACTGAGCATTTGCAACTGATGTTATACTACTAGGATACTTAAATGTGGGTTTAAAGATCGACAAAAAGTGTAATTACTTACATTAACATTCTTATGTTTTTTAAATTGGTCGGCTTCAGTTACAAAATATTTATAAACATTGTAGATAATTTCGCGTGACTGGCAAAGTAACGGCTTACCTTTTTTCCCTATAGATGCCATAGTAGAAATTTAATTTTGTGTAAGTTTTAGCAACTCTATATATATATTGACTTGGATATGCGACTGCACTCTCTCGCATTTGAACCACGACTGACAAAACCACAGTGGTTTCAGCTAGAACAAAACAGCGGTTTCTATGGGGGAGAGTATTATGCTACCACTTAACAATAGATGGCTCTTAAATCAAAAAGATGACCCAAATGTATATTGCTATGGTATCACTACAGTATTTTTTCTTATAGTAACTCTGGGATAATTTAATTGTTTCGTTTCAAATTACGCAAAATAAGTTAAATAAATAATCAGTTCTGGTATTTCAAAGTTACTTTAAATAAAAGAAATATTCATTAAAGTATTTAACTGTAATTCGTATTTATATTGTAATAAAATAAAATAAAATTGTATTATATTCTTACGGTCATAAAATTTGTTGGAAATTTAAATAAACTCTTTAGTTACCGCAAACGAAACGCTAAGTTGATATCGTACCAAATGTCATTTAAAAATTTTCGTTTATTTCCGTGAACGTAAAAGTGCTTTCTGTGTTTATTTTCTATTTTTTACGAGGACTTGGCTGCACTTGGACTCCTGATTTCTGCTTGTTGCGTTGACCACTTTTTTGTTTCTGGACTCTGATTTGCCCCTGGATTGGATAACTTTCAACCATGACGTCGATAAATGTGTGCCGCGTTGTGAAAAAACTTGTAAGTATTCCTTTGCCTTCTAAATAAGTTATCACAACAATCTTCAGTAAAATGAAGGTCCTAACAGTTCGTCGAAGTTTTCCTTATAGGTTAAACAGAAATCTAAAATGTTTGTGTTTTTATTTCTCTTTTAAGGTGACTTTTATGCTATTATTATGAGCCTAAACTACGTCATTTTATATCTTTAATATCTTTACAGGTTCGAATAACGTCATAACCCATTTTTACCTGAACCAAGACACGCAAGCAGACAGATTTTATACTACCTATATACCAGATTATATGCAAGTGAAAGTACGTAACTACTTTGTAAAAAGGAATAAATCTACTGCATAAATCTAAAATTGTCTTTTAATTTAGTTTTCTCTCCTATTTCGTAAATTATAACGCCATATTATTAATCTTTTACATGAAAAGAATTTAATATGGCGTTATAAAAATAATAAGTGAACAAGGAGAACTGCTATGTAGCTACAGTCGCGCGTCGTGTATAGTTTTGGCCACTTAACGCCGGTGGCGCTGCAATCGAAATCGTTGACTGATGACTCTATTATAAAACATTCAATATACTCTATGGACAAAACAAACGTCATGGTGTGTGCGACACAGATATCGCTATACGAAGTCGAAATTAGCCGATTGCCTCTTTCCAAAGATCGATGTGCAAACTTTATCGCCGTTTACTGTAACATGTGTTTTATACATAATATTTTTCTAATGTATTGGGTAGGTATACATATGAATATGAAACACAGACATGTTCCAAGTAGAAGAAAAACAAATAGTATCTAAATAGCTGAGTGCTTTAAAAACAAAAAAGTAAAAACAAAAATCTTCATATTGTTTCTAAATATATCTAAAATACCCTAAACTTCAACCCGCTACGCTCAAAACCTGTTATAGAATTTCCATTTGAATACTCATTCTGTAAATCGAAACACAAACAATGCTAAAAGCAGTTCGTTTAAGAGCGCTATTCTGTTGTCGCGTTGTTTGTCCGTCACGATTGCGTTTACATTATCCTGTTTACACAGATTTCGGCAATCCTGTTTTCCTTAAGAGATCGCATTATCTATTCCTAAGATTTTGATTTAATTTATGGTTCGTACGTATGAATTATTAAATTCAACGTAACGTGCTCAAAGTAGATTTCCCTGAATAAAATATTTATGAAAGATAATCATCCGCGGATATTACTTTCAAAGCTACTGATGAGGCAAATAAAAGAAGACATTTTCAATTTACTCAGGTATAATTCTCTTTGAAATTGAGCTATGTAGTCAAAACATATGAAGGACGTCTTTTAGGAGGTATTACGCGCGCCAATTTCATATATCTTTCATCTATAATCGGGGCCGTCGACTTGAGGCGATTGACTAAAATGACATCGCCCCATATTTCACTTTAAGATATATAAGACGGCTGTAAAATCCGAGATTCCATGTGCAAGCGGCCGTTTATATCTTATTTCGCTCATCCGGTTTTACGTTCAGATGTTTTATGCCCACGGAGAGATGTATTGGCAATGCAAATAAGCGGTATTTTCCACTAAATCACCACGTTTTATGTGAGGGTGACGGCGAATGGGCATTATTTTCCTTTTCATAACACGAAACACAAGTCAAGCATTAATTCTAGTCACGGGTTTTGATCTAACATGGCAAAAATTAACATAAATAGAAGCAATTAAATGTTTTGACAGCGCCGATTGCAATTCGTGGCTTCAATGGAATAATAAAATAGTATTAGCAAAATAAAATTCCGTTTGCAAAACCGACAAAAGGCTTAAAACCCACATCGACAATGAAACGTGGCTTTCCATTAATAACTAAGCAGGCTTTCGTTACATTACGGATGTGTTTTTGGCGTTTATTTAGCAGCTTAACTGGGACTTATACGCGATACGCAATACGCGGTTGATACGCGAGACAAAAAAAGGTTTTAGAAATTTAAGTATAAAAATATTTTTATAGAATCTTTTTATCGATTTGAATTTTTTTATGTGGAAACCTCATATTTCTTTTTATAAATATTTCGGTAATACCTTTGTGTCAATATTTATGGAACAAAAAAAGTTTCGCTAAAGAGAACATAAGAATTTCAGAATATTTAAATTCGTAATTTTTTTTTAACTTTTTTCTCACTCATATGTATCATTCCAGATCAGCTTAAATTTATATTCATATTTCATATATAGCATGTAAATATCTTAAAAAAAAAATTATCGCAAAAAAGTTGATGTAGTGGGTTACCCTTTTTTGGAAAACGCTCTATAATTTGTATGTCATATTACATAATAGGTATCCGTTATCTACAAAAAATATACCAATAACTTGTTTCTGTTTTATTTCGCATAGATTTTTACTACGAAGGGGCAATTACGTTAGGCCCGAGGCACACCGATATCAATATATTGACCGAGAAGAATTAGTATTCACGCCATGCCTGTTTTTGCTCCGTAAATTTTTGCAAAAAGGGAAATAATGATATCATAAGTCAGCGAGGGAGATAAGGCTAAGCTGGTAGCGTATTGTTTATCACGTTTCCATGAGATTTTTGTTTTCAATAGACGCTCTTGAGGGCTTCATTATATTATTTGTGCCATTTGCGTTTGCCGTTATTAAGTTACAATTGATTTTCATCTTTGAATTGTATGCTATTTAATTGCGTAGTGTGTTTTATATGTGTTCTCAATAAAATAAGTGGTTTTTGGTGTTGCTACTGACATCTGTCTGACATATCGCTACTTTATTTCTACTCTAATGTTGTGTACTATTAAGATGTTAATGTTTTGACATTTGGTTTCGATTTGATTCGATTCAATAATATGCAAGGCGCCAGTAATAATATTTAATTTTGCTATATTTAATTAGTGTGTACAATCAAAATTTATGTTCTTTATTGGGCTGTTATGATTATGATGCCGAGATATTATACCTACTGTTGGATATATCGCAATGCTCTATTAAATTGAAAGAAGGATGAGTAATATAATAAGTGAGTGGGAAAATAAATAAAATTCAAAATGTTGCAGCCACAAAATGCAAACATTGTCACCCGAGTTTCTTTCAATTCAATTACTTTACTTATCTATAGTAAAAGAAAATTGAGATTCCATTTAAATACATCGTAACAATGGAACTAGCGAACAAATAAAAGACCGAATGAAAACAGTCTTGGGACTTGTTTTATACCGTTTTTCAACATTATCATAATTAACTTGTCCCGAATGTACACAGACACAGATTGTAATCTCAATTCCTGCTTAAATAATCTTTTATTATTCTCGTAATAAGTTAATTCTAGGATATTTCTCTTATCCTTAAACTTCGTGTCGGTTAAGTTTTAACTTTCCAAACTTACACTGGAATAATAAATGGAATTCCGGGCATTACATTACTGATGGATGTCTTATTTACACAAGATAAATGTATATTGATGGTTTCTGGAAGTTCAATATTTTAAAATGAGATATTTCTCGGATACTTTTGTTATATTTATTGTTTTTATAATGTTCATGTTTATTTTGTTATTTAAGGGCTTTGAGTGTCCCAGTGCTGGGCAAAGGCCTCCCTCTTTTTCTTCCACTTGCCAGGGTTCTGAGCATTTTCCCACGGCATTTGGTGAAAGGCATCAAGTTCGTCTCACCATCTCCTTCGTGGTCTAGACTACCACTATTTGATGCCAATGTATAATGTGAGGGTCCTAATTTATGGAATTGAACGTACTTAGTCGGCGTATTGTCCATAAAAATATCTAAATTATTGCAATAGCAATCTCTTCCTAACACTGCAAATTCACTGCCAAGCCACATAATATGATCCCAGCAAAGGTGAGACTATAACCAGCAAATTTTTGAATATTCCAATCTTTTTAGCAATCTTGATAGCGTGAATTGCGAAACACGCAGCATTTTTTTACCAGCGGAAAATTGTTTTCTGTAATTTACGTAAACGCAAATACTCGCATAATAGCCAAGCCCACTTACTAAACATTAGGTGCTCAACATGAAGATAACATTGGCGTTATGAATTTTTACCGCGTAATCGGTTTACCTTGAGTTTTTGCCCATGGAGCTGAAACATAGCGGAGAGGAAACAGTATGTTAGCACTTTTTCAGAGAATGAAATCACACGAAAATGATTGTGTTAATCTCGTGATAAAGAAATTATGTTAATAAATAAATAAAATAATAAATATCGGACAACCTCACACAAATCAATCTAGTCCGACAGTAAGCTCTAGTATTAGGCTTGTGTTATGGACACTAGACGACGATAAACATACTTGTATAGATAAATACACACTTAAATACAAATAACATCCATGACCCAGGCACAAATATTCGAGTTCATCACACAAATATTTGCCCTTGCCGGGATTCGAACCCAGGTTCAGTAGGCAGTTGCTTAGCTTCTGCGCCAACCGCGTCGCAGTTATAAACTTGATAATTTTAAGGAATTTGGTTTAATATATCAAAATTTTATATATTTTTGATATTGCCCGCCATTTTATGCTATAGTATCACATGTTGCCATCTTGAAATGTAGTAGTGTATTACACCGTAGAGTGAATTAATCTCAATTAGAAAGAAAATATCATAACGGTTACTTCTAAAAAACCAGAACGCTAAAGATGCGAGTATAGTAGCATGATCTCTGACACGTAAATCCATTTCCACAGATTAATACGCCACAGTTAATTATTCGCGCGTCGATAAAAAAAAAATAGATAGGCTAAAGCTACTCCGCTTTTAACTCGCCCTTGCAATCCAGGACAATGAGGTTCTGCCGTATGCGTACCAAATGCTATGCGGGGATAGGACCTCTTCATACATAGTTGAGTGGGACACCCTCCCAAATTTAAAATTCACCCCCTAATGAGTACCGCTGTTTGGTCGCGATCACTGTGATAATATGAAAAAACCGGAAAAATTACAAGTCTTTTTACCCGAAAATTTCAGTCGGGCTTTATGAAACTGGGCGGTACAGTCGAAGAGGTAATGGTAATGACACAAGCAAAGCTTTGGCAAAGGGAATACTGTAATATTTATCAATAATTGATTGATATCAATATATTAAGGACTAGTCTATTTTCCAATGGAAAATCTTTATCTCTTGTACTTCAAAATTAAAAGGAGATTGGTATACTTTTATTAACATTATAAGACTGAAAAAGCTAAAAAATGCTTTGTTAGTAGTTAGATTTTCATGATAGTATTTTTATCTTTTAAAATCGGCTTTGTTTAACTTGGATAAAAATATTATTTTAGTGGCGATATTTCAGACACGTTACTATAGAACCGTTGAATCCTCATGGCGGTTATTTGCAGAGTATGCAAGCTGAAGTAAAATATATTGACAAGTTGACATTTAAAGGTAAATTAAGCATAACCCTAGCGATATTCGGGTCTTGGGACCCCATTACCGTGGCGTATTGACGGACTTCATAAAAATTGTGGTGTTATTTTCGGCTATCTTATAGACGTTCCGGGAATTTATATTACAATGATGCTGTTTGCTTTTAGGACATGGCTAAAAATACGGGAACGGTAATGAGGCGTTTAAAACGCCTTTTTAAAAATAATCGCCCGTTTCGTACGTGACATTCGAAATTAGCCCCAAGTTTGTTTGCTGCTGCATTTTTAGAAATACTTCATATTTTTATCATATTTAGTAACGAGCCTCCATAGCGCAGTAATAATCTGTGTAACAGCGCTCCCGTTTATTTGAATGATATTCGTTGTTACAAAAACAATGGCACGAATGCGCCGCCGGCGCTTGTATTTGATACGACACGATATTACGTTTTTTTTTTTGTAACACGCGAAACATTTAGGGAATTGTTGCAATGTTTTGCGATATTGTTATTCTGTCTTATCTGTGTTTTATTCATGTTTATACCTACCGTTTTATGGTAATGTTTTTTAAACTGTCATTTTCATTTCGAATGTTTGTTTTGACGGGTGGAAATTGTTTTGACTTTATCGCGAGGTTCGTTAACGCGGAGTTGAATAATCCTTAACCCTTTTTCTTGCTTTCTGTAATTTGGAAAAAATATGTTAATGTAATGTAGTAATAGGAAGCCTTGTACAGTCGGCATCAAAAGCAGCTGACAATTTAGTATGCAATTATCAACGTTTCCAATTGTCAAATAGTGTTAAGTTTAAACTAATTTCATTACTTGACTAACACAGAACCCAAAATTATTTTTAGTATTATTTTTATTTGGTTATATGGACTAGTTTTGAATATTCCAAAAAAAGGTGAAAGTATATAGGAATCAGCACTTGAATGACGTCACCTTGAGGAAAAATTGACAGTCGCAACCTACAAACAGAACAGTGGTACAATTTCCATTCTAAATCCGTCTTAGTAAAAGTCCGACTGAATGATTTTCCGCGCTGTGACGATTACGCTCTTTTAGAATGAATATTTTTTCAAATTGTTTTTTTTTTATTTATTTATTTATTAAGGCATCAAACAGTCACAATACAAAGCATATTACGGTTAACAATAGTATGCTAAAAGACCTGGAGTGCCATAACTTGAGGTTATACAAAACTAAATTATAGTATGGGAACGGTAGACAACGAAACAGCAACGATGCATATAACATTAAAAAGCAGCTAACTAATTATTTCAAAAATCTAATTATTATCATAAATAAGGATATTTTGGATAAGGTAATATTTAATTTTTTATCTTTTATTAGATTTCATCGGATAAAGTCCTGGTTCAAAATAAGAAATGTTGTCACACCCAGTCTCAAAAATTGTCAGCTACACCGTGAAACTGCATTTAGCTAAGATGACGTGATGCGGCCACAGAAATACATACAAAGTATGAACAAATAATATTTCAATTAGTTAACCTACAGTTTACATTTATAACGAGATGTTTCAATACCTATTGGGAAGACCATATATTTATATTATCTAAAACAAATGAAACACCGGTGGGATAAAAAAGCCTACTACGATTGTATGTGGCGATTACTTAGAGAGGGCAGTCCGATACCAACTCGATATTGTGGTTTGTATCAGACGGGTAGTATGGGTACCTTATCTTTTGCGCGGCAAACGCTGCATTTGATCCAATTTGCCAATACAATCGGATCTGGAGTATTGCAATGGCATTATTATCGACGAGGGCCGTGCGGTTTCCGGGGCGATCGAAGCTAAGAGTTTCGTATCTCGAGTATTGTATGCTACTTTGTGAATCTTTTTGTACTAATTGGCCGTTTTTGTTCGGCAAACGGAATAACTTGCTTCAAATTACCTTTAAACTTTTCAAAACTAGCGTGACTAAATTATAAAGACAACTACGTCGCAGGTATTACGTAGCAATACGTGTAATCATATGGTCTGTGCGTGTAATTGTTGTTATAATGGTAAGTATGTATTGAGTTTTCCCTATTAAATAGTTTCTCACTTGAAACAAGAAAAATCATGCCGAAGAAATAAATTATGTTTGTTTCCCTTTTTTTAAATGTCAGGAAAGGATAAAGCTAAAATCTTGGTAGTAAACCCACGCATATTTTCCAATAAAGCGAAACAAAACAACGTTAGGAATAGTAAAGCCCTCAAAGGCGGACTACACGCATAATTTGAAATAGTATCGGTGCCCTCCTCACGCGCCCAGGGAAATCCTTCAAGGTGAGAGGGCACCGGACAGTGGAAAACCTTCCCTCCCTCCCTCCCTGATAAGATTGTCGAGTGCAACTCCCAAAACGCAGAGGGATTGAAAACTTCCACCGAAACGAAACCGAACAGACCATCCTTAGGGATCAATACATTGGGAAATATAATATCTGGACAGTTCCCGCTTTTGACTTTTCGTAACATTTTTTCCTCCTTTATTAGTTTTGTAAACAATAGTTCGGATTTGTTTCTTTTAAAGATTGATCGTAAAATTACTTACGTGTAAGAAAGTTTATTATACGTTTAACAAAGAAGATACATTTTATGAATCAGGTTATAAAATGCATGTTTTTATAAGTTAGAAGATACAAGAATAGTTTTTGTCACAAGTTACAATAAAACAAAATTTATCTCATCGCATCAAAGAACACCGTATATGTTTTGTCGCTGTATACCTTGGAGACGTGAATAAGTGGGTCCGCGAATTTTTCTTGGTAAAGTTGAGTGGTTGTTTACACAGAAAGCGGAGTCGTTTACTTTGGGGGTGGAGTGGGGATCACTAACGTAATTAGCCCACTCGGTCGGTGGCGACGGTACCAGCGTCACGTCGGTCTAACGAACACAAAGTATTCCAGAAATTAGCACGACTCCATCCCGGTTTTTTCCTCGTACAGAAACTGACGTCTTGTTTTAACAGATTCGTTAAGATAAATTTGTTTGCATCTGACTTTTCCGCCTCTCGACTTGTACTGCAACTTTGGTGTCTAATTGGGGTTATACCAAAAATATTGTTTTTATAGAAAGGTATGTCGAAAATGGGACGCAAGCGACAATGTAAATTCGCGTCAAAACATGTCAATGTCAATGTAATGGCCGCTATTTGTATCCAGTTTATAGAAATCAAAATTGGCAAGGATTGCTTCCAAAAGAAATAACAATTCAATATCTGTCGAGCCTTTAGTTTTCTTTTTAAATATGGAATATTCTTTGACCGATTGGCTTTGTATGTACAAAATGATAGAGGTAACAAAAGATATCGCTATACTAGAGAAGGACATTCGATTACATCCTTCAACGTTTCTAATTTCCTGGTCCTCGAATGTGGCTAACGCAATTTCCGAGGCTGGATGTAGGAGGTACCTGGGGACGGCCGAGGCCCGCTCCTGGGGCCATTATCGTAAAATCAAATAAGAGTCTTTTGAGATTACGTGATTGAGACGAGTCGTCAATAAAAATGTTACATTGTTGAATTATGTTAAAATGTTTACTTTGTACGCAATTTACAACATCGCCTGCGCTTTTAACTTTTATTAACAGCGACGCTCGCGAAACGTCACCTTCTTATTGGCTGTAAAATCGTCGGCAATAATGCCGCTTTTTTAAAGGAATAAATGGATTCCATTAGCCCATGAGCTAAATTGGCGGAGGCACATTTGACGGTGAAAGTAAAATGTTTGTGATAATATCCGCTCAGATTCTCTCGGTTCATCACTCACCCTTAATTTCGCGTTGACGCCAGATTATCCATGACGCTATATTGTTTTTGAACATCTTCGAAAATTTTAATTTTGGAATTGACTCGCGGCACTCCATGAATTCGTCGTCATTTATCATTGGCTTCATTTATTTTTGCGCCTCGATGTGATATGATTTAGCGCACCAAGGCCAGGAGTAGGTTTGTTTTTGCTGCGCCCGCAAAGATATTAATCGTTATCGTGCGCGTGCCACCAGTCGTTTGTTTTCGTTACAGTGGCATCGCCCATTAATTATCAATGAACGTCCGGCCGCCGTATGATGAAGGTAGCGCTATGTCCCAGTGTTGCCAGGTGACAAGGCTACTCGCTGTCAACCCTTTTTAAGCCTTCGCATTTAACGCGAAGTGTCTGACATCATAAAAGCGTCCGATTTAGGCACGTCCCGTGGAAATTACCACTCGTGATTAAATTTTTCCGAACGTTTTTGTATTTGTCCAGATAGGATTTGACGGTAAATTTTACTCTGCTGGTAAAATGGACAAAACAATAATCATGTATGAACGAAGCGAGTTATTTGTACGGAACACAAAGTTCAAAGAAGTATTGATAAATATTATTAGATTTGTAAGGTAATGGATATTCCTTAAAATAGCGGCTCTATCTACCAGAAAATACCTCAAGTCAACCGCTACTTAGTACAATATTTTTATTCACGAATTTCATTTCCAAGAACAATTTCAATTACTTAAAGCGAGCAAGCATAGTTAAAGTGGGGGTTCTTCTCTAAATTAACTCTAGGTAGACTATGTAAATAACAATTGTCCTAGAGCATGATTAATTTATTCTGGTTCTTTTCAAATTCTCCTTTTAAATTGTAACGCTGAGAGACTCGGTGAAATTAACAAATGACTTTAGGTCCTTTTTTTTAATCTAGCAATGTTTATTGTTCCAAAAGACAATGTATTATATTGCTTGCGTGACATGCCATCGCCGTAACAAATGTATTTTACCGCAGAATCGAATCTGCGCTTTAGTTTTTCTGAAACTGCAAGCATTGTGTCGCTTTGTCATTTTCCTTGGGAACAACGAACATTTGTTGGCTGAACGCTATTAGAATTAGTTTGGAATTCCGTACCCATGTGATGTCTTTTGTGGAGTTCATTCGTGTTGTAAATCGAAACTTGAAAAGCCCGAGGTAATTACCGCGACACGAGCCTTTATCAAGTGAGATTATCATCAATACTGTAATTATATTACGTCATGTGATCCACGATATTGTACGGCGTCTAAAGCCTGATTTTCCCTAATATTTACAGCCAATACGAGTGATTTGGAGGGTTTCTTATCCGGTATATTCGACGAAATGTAATCTACCTTAATAATATTAGTATTAGACTTGATTTTAGCTTTGAGCTGGGACTCATGTGCATTAATTATAATGTAATCATTTCTAATTTTCAATCCTACTTCGGTGTTGTTACAGAATAGGGGCGTTATTGAATTACAAATATATTAATGACGATGATGAATTCCGGAACAAACAAAAATTCCGAAGTTTAATTTGTCTGGAATCATCATTATACCGAATTATCACAATTTGAAAAAGCCATTTTTCGCTAAGCGATCGTAGTTTCTGTAGACGGTATTTTACACAATATAATTAAGCTAGATTAGGGTTATATGATCCTAAAAATAAGTATTTCAATAGAAAGCGGTTTTTGGAATTATGAAAATTTATTTGGTAATGATGGTTTTGGTCACACGAAACTTTGGAGTTATGTACGGAGAAATTTTCTAGTATTTTTTTATCCTTATTCACACTTCATTAATATCTAAGTATTTATGTATGTAACAATGTAAAAAGACAATTGAGAGAGAGAAATCACCTCAAGATTTGCTAGCGCTGCAGAATAGACTTCCATCTCTTCTGTCTCCAAAGTATTTATCTCTCCACCTATTTAAAAGGTATCTAATGCTCGTATCTCCCACACTGCACGGGGTTGTGCAGACGTCAGCGATCAATCAACCGATTGGCTGCTCATCTATCACGCCGCGGACTTTGCGCAAATGGCGGCTAACTGACGAGAAATTAGAAAACAATTTTCACCTAAGTCACTCTGGGAAATATCTAACCGTTAGAAAATATACTTAGGCGCTATTTCGATGGAGCTATGTGATATCTTACATACGATATTTTTGGGTAACTATAAATATATAATTGTTTTGCCATTCAAGCTCCATTGATTGATATTAATCGGTATATTCAAGTTTTACGTGTGACATTGTAAACTTAGACATTAAGTAGTCGATATCGCTAAAGAACAAATATGGTGCCGATTTCTCAGACAGTGATCAGTGTCAAATCTCAATTTTATCGAAAGTATTAAGTTGTTCCTTCCCCCGACGAAAAAAAGAGGGGTGATATAAGTTGAACATGTGTATCTGTGTATTTGTGTAGCTGGGTATTTGTGTGTCTGTGGCATCATGGCTCCCAAACACATGGACCAATTTAAATGCATATTTTTTTTTCCTTGTCTGGCGAGAGGGTTGTAGCTATGTTTGGTGAAAATAGCACCAGTAGTTTCCAAGATATTCAGCTTTAATTGGAACAAGTGGCAAGATCTCAGGTAGAGCTAAGAATTCCAAAGATTGTATTTATGATCAGTTTTAGTAGCATTTTCTATTTGAATGGGGGGGAGGGGTCTCATGATGAGCAGCTACTTGTGTTGGGGTTGTTTTAAATTTTGAATTTGTGTTATTCGTTTTTAGAACCAAGTATTTACCAACACTCAACGTATATAATGTTTTAACGTTGTGTGTGTGTGTGTGTTGTTTTTTTTTGTTATTGAGTGTTGGCAAATACTTGGTTGAGTGTTGGTAAGTACCTATTACAGTCTAAAAATTTGTAAACCCAAGTTTTACAAAGATGTATATTAAGCGACTGCCCTGCAATTAATAAGGCTCGTTATGATCAAAGTTCAAATTAATTTCAAAGAAGATTAATTACCATGTATCGATTAAACACATAACACTTGAGCGAAGCTTCTACTTGGCTAATCCCCGCCGCCTACAGATAAAATCTTCACGAGGGGAACTTAATCTGTTTAAAAACATTTCATGTGAACGAAATTTATCTATATTTAGATGAGCGATTCGGTGCAAAAGTTCACGTTTTTTATTATGATATAGTCAATTACTATGTTTACTTTGTATTTGCATCTATGTATTATCGAATCAAATAAATATTAGGGGACAATCTTACACAAATCGTCCTAGTTTCAAATTAAGTAATGCTTTTACTATAGGTACAGCCACCATCAGAAATATCTGAACATGTACTGTAACGCCCAGTCAATAAGAGTCGTGTTCATTTATTTATGAACGCCTTATATGCTGCTATATATCTGATAGCGACTGTACTAGACGATGATATACATAATACATAGTTAATTACACAAATAGCCAAAAGGTGGCCCTAGAAACTCTGTAATAGATAAAGCAATCCTACGGAATTAGGGGTCTTTAGAATCGTCTCATTAAGTAAATTGACGGATGCTCAAAGAAAAGTACAGTCGGTTTAAAAGCTTGTTTAAAAAATGAAGTCATTGACAAAAACTTCTAAACGTGTATTGGCCAATCTTGTGTCGATATTTTGACTTTTTGACGAAGATGACCAGCTATATAACAGAAAACCCATCCCATCATTCCTCTCATATCCAAATCCCCTACATTAAATTTCGGACTTACCCCACAACTTAAACTGTAACTCGGGGATAGTTAGGTTCTGTTAGTCGTCGAAACGAGCGATGATGAAAGCAAGCGTAAAATCATTACAGCACAAAATATTACGGTTGGGCTAATGAACCGGTATGTCAGCGTTACCACAGTTCTTAATCGTGTAGAAGTGAGTTTAAATCGAGATAGTTAAACGTGCCAGTGAGTTTTTATCTTGACTTTATGTTTTTTTACTTAACTTTTTGTCTATATGACAACTGCGAAGTGTAACTTTACATCAATGGGTATGAAATTAATCAAACATAATGAAATAACAAACATACTTAATTAACAATAAACCGAATCGACAAAAATATCACATTCCTATTTATCTCGTCTATTTATAGTGCCTTCTTGTAAACCACGGTGGAAAAAAAATCTCAAACATACTTTTGCTATATAAACTACCAAAACTACCGAAAGTCCATGCTGGTTCAAACATAGCGAAAAAAACGAATCATATTTCTTATCTAATATAAACCTATCATTGAAACATAACTTTATATCTCAAAAGCTGCCAATAACCGGTTAATTGGCAAGTGGATCCACTCAAACCCTATCGTGACATCTAATAACGTATTCACACACTCGACGCGACCGCCGAACGAATCACCTCCAATTTAACTCTTCATTCGAATCAGGTTAATATCGAAAGTTCGAGAACATTGAGATAGACGTGTGAGGACGGTTCCCGTAGTAGCCATCAACGGCCATAGTAGCTATATGATGAACAGTATGCTAACTGAATATTGATTTACACTAACAGGATGTTCGCACATTATTGATTTAAACTTGCACGATTTTTGCGCATTATAATGTGTAATTTAATTACCTTGAGAGTAGTGTTCTAAAGTACGGCCGTAATGAGAATGGTTGAAACATTGTAAAATTACCGATTAACCAACATATTCCTAACTAGTTTGGTTTTTTAAGTAATAAAGTATGATATGTTTTTCACTTTTTATCAAGTAATATGTATATATATTACATTTTCGGAATAAGTTTTATTTGAAATTACAAATATTCTCTAGGTAATTATACCTTGATAAATATAATAGAACACATAGAAAAAAAATATATCACAAATTTATTCCGTGTAATGTAACCGCATTTTGAAACCAATTTCACCTAAACCCGCAATAGATTTAACACATTCCAATATTTGAGCTAATTTATTTGCGTGTACTTGTAAGTGAGCTTGTAACCACGTTGTTTTGAAATAACACAGCAAATTCACACCATGCTTAATTAATAGGCGTAGAAAGTGACAATAACGTTATAAGGTAAATATGATGAGTGCATATCGTCGGGGATAGTGCAATATCGCGTAAATAACAGCTATCGATAAAGTTCTCATTTCAATAAAATACTTCGCATTTGTTCGATTATTGATCCATATCTACACTTGCTACTTATACGCGGTATTGCACTATCCCCGACGATATGTATGTTTAATACACTAATAGTTTACCATTTGTATGTATTTTTACAATAGTCCTTATTAATATATTTGGTGCCGTACCGACACAGTCATTTTAATACTCCTCAACAAAAATATTAGAAGCCGATTGATGAAATGTGTGAAAAATTATATGCATGACAAGGAATTACAGTTCGAAAGAGATGATAGGTGGAAGAAAAGAAACATGCTGCACCAACCACAAATAAATAACGTAGAGAAAGGAAACTCATCCTAGTACTGTTATTATCAGTGTTCTGTGCACCTGCTTAGTTGGATTAGGCTCGCGCCATTAATCGCAGAAATTGCGTTCACGTGGCGGCCCTCCGTTGCGACCCTATCCGGGAATCTTTAATTAGAGGCAACTTTCCAATTTCAATTCCAATAGGTCGGCAGTTTGCGTTATACTGGCGGAACTTACTGAATTGCGATTTCGGCATATTGATTTACTTATTCCACTTTGGCTGCTCCGTTTGGATCATGATATTATACAATAACTTGAAATGAGCGCGGCTAGATGGATCTGTTTGTCACGCGGTAGATAAAATGCTGCCGTGCTAAGCTAAAAGGCGACATTTTTTGTATGGAGCTCCACACTGACGAACTAAGGTAAAGGACGACCTTTTTGCACGGAGCTCCATACAAAAAGATTGCCTTTTACCTTAGCACGCTACGCTTAAAAACCGGCCAAGAGCATGTCGGGCCACGCTCAGTGTAGGGTTCCGTAGTTACTCATCCTTCACAAGAGACGCCCGAGGCGTACGAGGCTACGTTAGTACTCTTTATTATACTGTGCCCGAGGTTTAAGTTAGAGAAAGATATCAAGTTCTATAAAAAGGTCGTAAACGCCAAAGCAACTGCAATTACTTATTACCTTCTGGAAGTCAACTTACGTCCTTTTAAAGAAAATTATGAAATTTTGCGATAACTCAAAAACGGATAGATCGATTTTGATCAATATAGTTTTCATTGAAAGTACTTATAAGGCCTCATTTTCATAAATTTTTCCATATTTTTTTGACCCGTGGTTGAAAAGTTAGAGGGGGGGGGACACAATTTTTTTTATTTTCGGAGCGAATATTTAGAAAACTACTGATTTTATCAAAAAGTAATGTTTAGAGACCCCTATTATTTTTAACAGACCTATTCAACGATACCCCACACACTAGGGTTGACGCGAAAAAAAAAATTCACCCCCACTTTAGGTGTTCGAGAGCTACCCCAAAAAAAATTTTTTTTTTAGTTTTTATTTTACCGTTTTGTCGGCGTAATACATACACATACTCATACCAAATTTCAGCTTTCTAGTACTAATGATCACGGAGCTAAGCCGCGGACGGACGGACAGACGGACAGACGGACGGACGGACAGACGGACAGACGGACATGGCGAAACTATAAGGGTTCCTAGTTGACTACGGAACCCTAAAAACGTAACGGAGATTTTAAATGTTTCATAATTTTGGTGTAAACACATGGCATTGACAGCTCAGTTTATCACCTAAATATTTAATTGACTTCAAATAGTTCATCAGTACTTAAAAATAATATATGAAAAAAAGAACTGACCTAAATAGAAACTGAAAAGCCAAAACCCGTTCATGTACAGATTACATTTGAATCACCTTTTGAAGTCGGTGCCAAACCACTCAACTAATACTATGATGAAAACAGATGCCGCGCATTAAGCCTTTAATGGTTATTATTTGGTAAGTATTTACGAGTATTTTTGTTCGATAAAAAGTTTACGTGAGGTTTGGCACTGACTCTCGCCTCCTATTTTTTTGAACTCGGTTAAAAACTGTTTCGAAAAGGGGGATTCAGGAAAATAATTTCACCAAAAAGAAAGCCAGCTGCCGAAAGGCAACGCCAGCACTTCAAAACTATTCACTGTCAAATTCATCCAAAAGACTTGCATCCTTTTTCTCATAAAAGAAAAATACGTATGAAAATATAACAAACCAATTTGCAACAATATGAGTTGGAAAACGAACATAATTTTAATATTCTCTATAACAACCGGAATATGAAACTAATAATTTTCAACTTAGTAGCTCAATAATATTGTCCGTTTAGTTTTCATTTAGCTTTTTAGTTCCAGGTTATTATTTACTGATTTCTATGAAGAAGAGGGTTGACGGAAAATTATAGCCTCCAACATGGTACTCGCTGTTCTGCGATCGCATAGCTATTATTAGCAATGGCGTTCAGCAAAAACATAAGCTTACGATTTTTTTACAATTTATTTTATATAAAGTAATAACTAAATAAGTGATGTATTTGTTTTATATTCTAGGAAATATTAAATAATAAGGTTTGACACTTCTTAAAGCTATACAGGAGGCGCAATCATACTAATTTATATTAGTCATTGATCATTTATTGAAAGATTCAGTCAAAATATATGAGTATGAGTTATTACAGTACTATTTGTTTCCGCGTAGAATTCGTACTAAATACTCAATCATCTGTTGCAATTATAACAAACATCCCAATTTTTTTTTATCAGATTTCCTCACACAAATCGATCTAGTCTCAAATTAAGATATTGCCGGCTTGTGTTATGGGCACTAGACGTCGATATACTTAATTATTTTAGATAAATATATACTTACATACATAGAAACATCCATGACCCAGGAACAAAAATTCAAGTTCATCATCCATGTATTTAGTGCCGGGATTCCGTTTGTTCAGTAGGCAGCTAGGCCACCACCGCAACAACCACGCCGCGAGCGACGCCATTGATTTCCAGTTTTCTTCAAGGCCTTGTGACGGCCATACACCCTCTTAAAATTTAACAAAAAACAAGAATTAATTTTGACGTGACCATTTCAAACGTACTAATTTAATTCCCGAAGCAGCAACTTTATGCAAACACAATTTTCTCCGGCCGCTTACGTAACCAAGCGTGGGTGTCGTGCCTTGTGTGTCCGAGAATATAAGATATTCATACATGTGAGGAAATTAAACCTATTATTTTGTATGGAGTTTCCATACAAAGTTTTATCCTTTTTTACCTTTTGGGAGTCGAGTTTTTGGTATCGCTTACTTAATTAAAATAATTAAAACTTATTTATAAATGTACGGGACTGACGTGTCTCATTATTTTGTGGGTAGGTACACACCAGAATTTTTATTTTAAACCATTGGTACAAAAATCAGAGCACAAAGAAATTTTTAATGCGTAACCTGACGAAAGAGACCGAGTGTCGAATACTCTCTGGATTCGAACTTACGAACCCCTCTGGATTACCGGTAATCCAGAAGTACCGGGTTCTATTCCCGGTCTCTTTCGCTAGATTACGCATTCCATCTTTCCTTTGTGTTTTGATATTTGTATCAATGGTTTAAAAACTTACTTGCGACCACGTACATTGATGATGATACGTGAACATGCATCCTTTCTTTCAAATTAGCGTTTACACTAAGTCCCCGTGGGAGCGTTCAGGTGGCGTTACTTTATTCGCGTATGTCTCAGAATGTAATCTCCATACAAGCTATGTGCTGTAGAGAAGCGTATGAGCTTATACTTTATCTCCGCGCTGAGTAATCCTTTTGTCGAGTGTGTATTGCCAGCGTATAATGTTTTTGTTAATTATATTGTAAATTTTGTGACTATGTATTACCATAAAACGGGGTGACTATAAAATGAAGGGACTACATGGAAAAATTGATATAACGCCAAGAGCTTATTTTTCTTGACAATTTGTGGCAATGAAATCGCTACCTTCATAAAATGACCTAACCTTTCACTTAATTTGCTCAATTGAGGTATGAATATTTGCGTTATTATAACCATTTTAAACATATCAAAGTAGCCCCAAATTTCCCTAAAGTACCCCGGTTTACGGTATTATATTCCAAAATTATATTGAAAAACAATTTTTGTATAGGAAGTCTTTATTGTGGGGAATATCTTAATAGCGACATGCGCGGTTTCTATATTTATTTTACAAGCTTTTATCTAACTTGTAATGTACCTATTTATGTATGTAACTATGTTTGTTCGGGTGGAATCTTGCATATCTCAATTTTGAAGCAGACATGTTTAACTGATTGAGCTGAATTTTGTTTACCTACTTAACGTTGACAACCGTAACATTACAATAATATGGTATCACGGGGCTGGTCTGATGATGGAGCCGGAAGGTGGTCGTAGGAACTCTGTGATAATTTAAAGCAATCCCACCGAGTTTGGGCTATTTAAAGCAGTATCAGTGAGAAATTGATAGATTTTCAAAGAAAAGTACAGTCAAAAGCTTGTCACAAAAATTAAATTTTTGACGTTAACTTTTTTGTATTGACATTGTTCACAACAACATTCGTCAGATAAAATATTTTAGAGGACTCGTCATACCAAAACGACCGTAAGAATTTCAAGCATTTTAAACACAAAAATGGTTAGACAAATAAAACGGGGGTATTTTAAAAAGTGACGACCCTACTCACCGCACCAACTTAACTATTATTCGTGTACATTTCTATGCGATTATAATTTATCCATTAAAACTTACTTATGATGATAAGTACCTGTTGGTAATTATAGATAATTTGATATTGGCTGTAGAATACTTTTCATGTGACCTAAAGATACCATATTACCTATGCGCCATAATAAAACACAACAAAAACGACAAAACGGCCCATGTGTTGTGTTTCATATCTACATATCTGTTTATATAAAAATCAATTGCTGTTCGTTTGTCTCGCTAAAACTGGAGAACGGCCGGGCATATTTAGCTGATTTTGTTTTTGAAATGTTTGTGGTAGTCCAGGGAAGGTTTAAACGGTGAGCTATTAGCAGCTTACTGACACAGACCTTATTCCACACGGGCGGAGTCGCGGGTACAGCTAGTATACAGGGTGTAACCGACAGCGTACCGAAAACTGTAGTTTTAGACCATAATCACGAACTGAAAACGAGTGTTCATTTTCTCAGAAAACTCAAGGATACCGTTACGCCAATGCGCATCGAATGACATGAATGAATGCAACCACAAAAAAAACGCAACCACAGATCACAACTAGTGTACTACCTAACAGCAATAACAACTGACCGATAAATTAAAACAGTCTAACAAGATTATTTTCATTCAAGCAAGTAAAGCAATTAAAATGTGCGGGTAGATAAACATTAATCATGCGTCCGACCGCAACGGCCAGCGCGAGCGCACTGGCCTGGCGGATCAATGACCGGCCAGTACCGTTATTTGTCCCACTCCACACGTTCTGTGTTGTACCGTAAAGCTTACATAATACTGTTTGTGATACATTGCGTGTTTTGCGGAAAATGCTATTTTCATGCGATTCTTCATGAAAAATTGTTACCGGTAGAGTTCGATTAACGGAAAAATAAAGAAAAAATGAAAACTCGCGAGGAAAATTTGTGACTTTTCTCAAAGAAATTTCCACGATTTTCCAGCCCAGAATAATGGTCTGAAGCCATGGTTTCAGTTTTCGGTACACCGTCGGTTACACCCTGTACATTAAAATGAATGAAAGTTTAACAAACATGAGCGTCATAAAACATGTCTACGGCTATAGTGCTACGAAGGCTGCGCGCTACGAGCTACGGGCTACGCGTCGTAGAAGCTTCTACATCGGCTACGCGGTTGAACATAAAGCATAACTTTGATAACATCCTCTATTGTTAACATTCACTTCTTAGAAAAATTATATGTACACCCAATGTTTTTATCTATCATGTCAAAGATTTTAACTATTCCACAATTCACAAGCATATCGTGACTGTAACAAACATACACAAAAATAGAGCTTACTTGAAATCCTCTCTACTTTGAATGCGGTCGCAACACATACACTTACTTACTTGTTCGTTTATTATCTTTTATTAATGAGCTAAATCTGCAAAGAGTTCTCTCGACTGTTTTTTTCCGAATAAAAAGTGTTAAACGAAAGTTTTACTGCTGAAATAAAGGAGCTTCATATAAGTGAAATCAAAAATGTAAATAAATAACTATTATCCTTTAGCAATCATCTTAAAAGTATAGTCGTCGATGTAATTTGATGTTATCCTTATTTATTTATCGAACTATTAATGCAAAATAAAACAGAACAGATGAGTATGTCTTTCGGTCTTCGCAAATACCGCATGGCAACTGTATATTATTGGTTGTTTATAAAAAATGAGAAACTGCGTAAACGCACGTCCTGGGAGTACGGCGAGTGCACTTAGCATTTAAAAACGAAAACTAGTACGATTTGGCGATATATAATGCTTATTTTTACGTGATGTGGGTCGCGGTAGCTCAGGGCTCAGAGCATTTGCAATGTAGCTCTGTATAATCATTAAAAAAAACATATATTAAAATTTTCACACCTGACTGTGCCCAAGCAGCAATCATAATATTTAATATTTAAGCATTGTTATAATCCGCTCATTTATTATTGGGAGTCGTCTGCGGCCGGGCTTATTTTAACTTTTATAGACACTAAGTTACCAGCGGAGAATATTTTCTAACTAGTTGTGGCAACTCACTTAACTCTGCTTCGCGGATAAGTCACAACTTAACACGATAAATTTTGAGTTTAAGTGCAGTAACAGATTATAGCAACTTGATTTTTTTTAAGACTTTGAAAATGCTATAGCTTTGAAAATTATATAATAGTTACTGAATTTCAACTTTAATTACGTAGAGCTAAATTATTTTTACTGACGACGTTGTTCCAAGATATCACCATTAAGCGATGTGCTCTGTTTACCCATTAACTCAGCTCTACCTCCCGTTTTTTTTTTCCGAATGAAATCGGCGCACATTAATCGTCTGTTGACAACCAAAACTCACTAAATAACAAATAGCTACTTAAAACAAAGCTCGTATTTCAGTATTAATCTATTTACTAGATACGTGATATTGAAGAGCAGTGACAGAAATTGTAATGAGTTTTGGTTGTCACTAGGCCATCATGCCGCGTCCACATGCTTGGCAGCGGCAAACCTACGGAAACTAAACTTACCTTAGAGTGAGCACGACGTAGTTCCGTCTCACTCTAACGTATAACTACGTCCTGTAAGTTTGCCTTTGTTTGCCAAGCATGTGGACGCGGCATAACAATTCGCATGCCACAACCTACAGCAACTTTTTACACAATCAACCGCGTAGCGGCCTGAAAAATATAGTTTTTTTATTATTTTTACACACATTTGACACATCACAGGACCCATATAACGTAAACCAGCACGACTTATTGAATTTCGTAAAAAAAAAACGAGCAATGTCATAGTGGTTTTTCTAGTATCTATAAACGTGTTTTACTTTCTATTTGATACAATTGAGTTCATGTTATATTTTTTCGTATCACGGTGTTGAAGTATTTAACGATAATAATTCATTACATAAACAGTTACGTTGTAACATACTTTTTTTTTAAAGCTGTATTGTGACCAAATCTTGCGTTTCGATTCATGAACTATATCTGTAAATTGGTAGAAATCGATTAAATCTATAAATTGATAACCTGAAGAAAGGACAATGAAACAAATTACTATTTTGCATAGAAAGCTCCAGTGAGACCGACGGCTCGTAGCTAAAAAAAATATTGATTTACACAAAATAAAGAAACATATATGCAGGTTCGGGAAAAAGTTCGTCGTTAAAATCGATTCGATCAACCATTCGTGATCGTTAGATTTGGCAAACAATATGTCTTTGCTACATCACTACAAACATCAACGGAGAACTGTCAATGATTTTTTTTTAAATAACCACACTGTAGATATATATAGAGCTTATATATTATATATCTACAGTGTGGTTATTTTTTTACACTTCTGTTGTGTTGCAGACTTGATCAAATAAAGACACACCGCGTTATTTATCGCAAACCCACCGTATTAACGTCGCAAAATGACAGGAAACTAAAAACAAACTTATATTGCTTTGAAACCCCTATCGTAAGTTTATTCAATTAATTCTCTCAGTCCATTAGAACAGCGGAACAACATTACCTGGTGAAAGGCGATAAGTGAGATAACTTGAGGATTGAGTTGCGCGTGCGGCATACGTAATGTACCAGAAGCATACAGGGTGGATCCTAGGAAGGAGAAAAAATCATATGGCTAAGGATTCACACTATAGCGGAATCAGGGCGCTAAGTCGAGTGTACTTTAAGATATCGTCAAAAAACCGATGACTCAGTTATATTGCCTTTAACTGTGTTTAAAATGCGATTATTGCGATTTGAGCTGCATTATGATATTTCACGCTAAAACCCGGCCGAAGTAAGCGCTTGATATCTATGGCGTGTCATATAAATTAGTTGCAAACTTAACGCAAACGGGTTGGCGAATATATTAGGTATATCTCCATTTCGGAGATCTCTCCAAAATATCAGAGAGATTATGCGGAATTAGGGCCCGGTTCAGTTTGGTGCAGGTATTGGTGATCGATTTATAAAACTCCAAAATTGCTTCCAACTTCAATTGCGTCAATATTGTAGAAAAAGTCTTAATAAGTAGTACTATCTACTTACGTTTTATTTCGTATTTTGCTATAATTCGTTGGTCGGAATACCTTTGTAACTTCATCACCATAATATGAACGAATTTTAACCCTAAACTTGGCAGTGTATCTTATAATGCACATTGTAAAGTAAAAAAATCTACCGGTCAGTAACGATCGATTTATATTTTCTGTTTAGTATTAAATCGAAGCATGATGCCTTTTTTATCGCTTTTGTCGAGAATCCTTTTACAAAAAGTACGTAATATTTACTTGGGATGGTATTTGGTCCCTCGTCATCAAATTCATAGACGTCAAATTCCCTTAAATTCATCTACCAAAAAAATATTTTTGTGCTCTTGCAACAAATTTTGACCAGTAGCTCACCAGATGGCAGACCATACGCGTGCGACTATGAAGCTCAAGGTAAAAAAAATATATATACATTTTTAATATTGACTTGGTAAATAGAAAACCACTTTAACTTATTGCCGAATAGTTGAACTAACGATTTTAAAATAAAATTAAGAGAAAAACACTCATTTTCCAAGTAAAATATTAGCATATTTTTGGGTGTATCTTTTAATGCACACTGCCAGCTTATTAGTAATTTTAATATGTGCATTTTGGGATACACTGCCAGGTTGCGGTTATTATAATTGACCGGCGATTGACCTCAGTATCACCTGATGGTAAGTGACTACGGGGTCGAAGATGTAGGTCGCTGGTTCATCAACAATATCAACAACAATACACACCATGGGAGCGAGTTCCATCCCTTATAGCGATAGTAATTAGAATATAAACTTACAACATAAGGATGAAGTCGGTTCTCTTGCCTGGATGGCCGATGGTGAAATACCGATAGTGCGATTGAATCCTGCAATTCCTACACAAAATCTCCAAAATAGATCCGATAGAAAACTGACATGCTGGTTACTTTGCGGCGATGTTTGAGGCTCTCGATGATGCCCCTAACCGGCGCAGCCGGCAGCATTACCAATGAGCTCGCGTTCTGCCGAATCCAAGGTACCCCCTTTGTGTTTTTGTTAGAGCACTTTTATTAAGCTCTATAAGTAAGTAGTATCCATGAAACAGTGTGATTTGAGAAAATTTCTTAAACATTTCTGTAAAAAAGCACTAGATTCTCTTTTGCTATGTAGCAGGCAAAGTATCCTTAAAGATACAAATCTAGTTTTGTGAACACTTGGCAATGTATCCAATAAGATACATGCTATAAATATTAAAATACGGGTCAAATATTTTTTTATATATTTTTTAGTGTATTATTATCGCTAACTAAATAAAACAAGAAAAAAAATTAAAAACGCACATCTAATTCCCTGCCAAGTATAGGGTCAATATTGGTACAGGGATATTTAAAAATCCAAAAATAAGGGTAACGCTGACTAAGTAATGCGCATCTTTGTATAATTATTCCATTTTTTAGTCTTATCCCCTCCACCTCCAGGAACAAAATAGAAATCAACAGAGAACAAACGTCTCAATGACATAATGGGCAAATCTATAAAAGTCCATCGCAAATTACCATCCTATTGCATGTTCCTTTGTTGATAGTGCAAATTTAAGTGTTCATTTGTCTCTTTTCATTACATTTTTATGGAATTACCCACATAATCATCGCGTTAGGTACATATGTACGTTGCGACAGAAGAATATCCGATTAAGCGGGTTTCAATTGAACCCGGTTTTATCCCGTTAATTAAACCGATTATAGACTCAAAACATAGCCCACAATGTACACCATTGTCAGACGCATGTATTTACCGCCACCTCTCAACATACCGCAATAAAATACCGGAATTCATAATAATTTATCAGAAGGTCAATATATTTAATTCCCATTGGGTATAATAGATTCTCATATTACATAAATTAAATCAGAGCCTTGTAATATAATTGCATATATAGGTAACTATTTATTGGTCAATGGAAATATATGTATATAGAAGTCCAAAAACTAACTAAAGCAGAAATTATTAAGTATATGCCAATACTATATTCCCAGGTATACAAGATCTTTATTATAAAATATATTACAGTATTCTTGATCTTTTAAAAAGGAAAACAATTCGTACCTCATACTCGTAATTCACCGCGTTCTAGACTACGAATAGTTTCATGTATTTTATTGCTGAATTGTAAATTTCGTCTAGTTTTGATTTACAATCTTCCAGCTCGGAGGTTCTAACAGGCATTATTTAAACTGAGGGTTGTCTAACACCCCGGTCGCATTACACAGTTGATAACACAGTAAGCAACATTACTTACCAAATAATCATTTTCTTTTCTATCATAAATTAAATTACCTTTCTTTTAAATGACCTTTGATATTCCATAAACTTGCCACCACCAAAAATCAATCATAGTCTAGAATTATAGCTATATTTATGAATAGCGATTTTTTTTCTTTCTCATTGTTTAGTGATACTGATAAGTATCGTAAATTTGTTATTTTAAACATTATCAAGCCTTTTCACACTTTGAAACAAAGGGAGACCTACTCAAACCAATTGTTGAACAGCTTTTTGAAACATAATATTACTTTCTTGCGATATGCTGTTATTAATATGCATAATGTCATAATACGGCCTATTTATTCTGCCTCTGGTTTTGGTAGCCATATAGCAAGTGAGACTATGCAGAATAATAAACGTTTCATGAACGCGCCACAAACATGTAAGAACGCAATGCAAGATCACGTTTCATTTGTTTTACTTGACGTGCATGATTGAAGATGGATATCAGTCTCACTAAGGACACCAACCTTTGCAATCATTTCTACAATTAGGTATAAGACTCGAAAATGGTCATGATTCATTATTTTTTTTACACTGTTATGCACCTTGTATTCTGTTTCGTATGGGCAGCATATTTGCAGCATATTTGCAGCCTTGTAAAACCAAAACTACTAGACAGATTTTAACACATTTTGGTACCGAGAGAAGGTTAAGAAAAATAACTATAAAAGGCATTGTGATATTGTCAACAATCTGCTTACTATGTGAGAGTGGCCGCAGAGAGCGCGATTTGCTTAAAATGCTAAACAAGTGCGACCGAACTACCGCGCACTCAAAAATGATTTGCATATTTAAATAACGTACTTTAAACAACATACGACACCGCGCTAATTCAAACGACGAACCGTCTTGTTTTGATTGCAAAAAACCTTATATTAAATGCTTATAATTCTGATTTATGTTGATGGCGGTGTTACATTTTTTATTGGTAATAACGATATAATTTTTTGTTTTTTACGAACTAAAATGGCCAAAAAAATAACGTTCCAATAATAGGCAAAAATAGTTCCTTTGAAAATCAAGCCATTATCCTAAGGAATAATCTCGGCTAAGTTTCAGTTTTTGAGATCCAAGGGTTTTTTTTGGTCAAGATTACTTTTGACATAAATGTAGAAAAAGGTAAATAAATGAAAACAATAATATTTTAAGAAGATTACAATCACAAGCCCTAAGCAACAAAATTCATTAAAATTATGTAACAGTTTTAAATGTCGACGTAGTTAAAAACCTCTAAACAGACAATAATTAAGATGTAGAAAATGTAACGGGCAGCAATCAGCGGCGGCGTGTTTCTTATTAATAACTCGGAGCGAAGAGCTAACGGCGTTCCGACACGATTGTTACTAAACCGACGGAATTTTAATTCGTCTCGGAGTTTATTAAGTGCGTAAAGTTTTAGCGGAAGGGCTCGACGCGAGGTAAATTAAGTGAATTTGCTCGTAGGCTCCGGGCCCCTCGCGCAATCTGATCACCAACGTATTAACAATTTTAATCACGCCATGATAAATGCCATAGAACATATCTCTAACTCAACCCATTTTCTGTTTCAGGTAAGCGAACGCGACATCCTAAACCCTCATATAGCTATAAGCTGTTTTGTATTCCGACATACAGAGGTCCTGCATAAAAAGGTAGTAAAATAGAGTGAAATGAGTGAGACCCGTAAAACTCTTTCCATACAATATTCAATAGAAAATATTTTATTATACAGAGATTTGCACAATTTTCCGATAAATTCCCTCTATACCTCTAGTTTTATATCCTTCTGTAGGGCAAATTTGTTTCTTTTTCACGTGATTCAGTTATAAATCTATCGCTATGCGTACGCTTCTCTGGTTACGAATCTATTTTATGACCACACACGCCGAAGGTTAACCAATAAAACCTTTTAACAGCCGTAACTATTTCGTTATAAGTTCTGAGTACGTAATAAAAACAGCGAAATAGAAATAAATCTAAGGGTACAATGGCGGGCGTGCGTCCGTCGGCGCGGGCGCCGTAGAGGAATCAATCACGAGCGGCGCGATTTAATCGCTTCAATTTAAGTTTTTCCTTTCTTGGTAGAACAAATTGATGGAAATAGTTGAACGTTAGATATTGCGATTCGTCGAGCGCGGGTAAACAAACTTCCTCTTACGTGCGTTTACGGCGGACCGATAAATCTCAGCCGCTTTGTGCTCGCGTCTCCCTCGACGTTGCCAGCCATAAACGGCACGTGCGCTGTTATCTGTATTTTTGTAACGACCTACAAGTGAAAAAATGTTGTTAACGTCGCACTCTTCCTGTTTAACTGTTGCGTTACCTTCGCAGGTATTGTTTACTGTACTGGATATTTCGGTGCGATCGCCTCGCCTCACTTTTGTCCGCATCGTTTTATCTTTCTTTTGAAAACGCCTCTGAATAAGAAATAAGTTGCCGCGCGGCTTTGTCAGAGTCGGGCTTCATTCCCTAAACTAACCCGAAGATAAATTATTTCGGCACATTTCTCATCACGACCCGTTTTTTTCCCTTGACAAAGCGTCAAGTGAATCGTGCGGACATATGAGCGTTCTTACTGGCGGAATAGAATGAGTGCGTGTCACGGAGTGGGTACTAAGCGACGTAGTGTAGCGAGCGGCCACAGCACAATAATAATATGTGTTGTTTTTCCACAACAAATCAGTGCGATGTGTGATCCTGTGCTGCTGCAGCGCGTGAATCAGAGCTGATAAGCGTGGAGAACAGATTTGCTGGATCGCGCCACCGCGCATTCTCTGCCAAGTTTCTTAAGCCCGCCTATACGATTTGCATCTTATGGTCGCGTCCCCGTCTCATTGTTATGTTAAATACTTGTGTAATCAACATTCTCAAGCCACCACACATTATTTCGCTGCATAACTAACTAGGACATATTCAGCAAGTATTTTTAACGTAAATTCCAGATTATTTGTTTCGGCAGCCACAAAATATTGACTAACGAGAAAATTATAAGCTGGTTATAAATGGGGTGACCCATTTGCTTGGCGATTTGTTTATCCGTCTGCACAGCGGAGCGTCACGAGTTCACCAGGATAAATATTTGTGTACGCAGAAGGAAATTTGTCTAGAGTCTTCTTGTTTTCGGCTGTCACAGTTTAAGCTATTCTTCGTAGCATAAACACCGCTATTCTTTCTTAAACTAGACAGATGATAAAACTTGTACAAATAGGTAACATCTTATTCTGTAACATAGTGAAATTTGGTCTTTTACAGTTGAAAAAGTAAAAAAGAATTAGGAAACGTCTGAGTTTCTTGTATGTAATGATGATGTCATGTGCCTAAATGGTCCGCTGGAGCAACGATAAATCAGCGTTTGTTGCGAGCGTAAACAACCGCAGCTCTCAGCGTCCAATCATTACTCAAAGCATCCGAGTGCAGCAAAAAGCGGACTAATTGCGCTCTTGAAGGACAAGGGGCACTACCGCTCTGTCGTAAACGTACTTAGTCACGTTTAATATTTCCACTGACTCAAGGACTTACTCCTACCCCGATAATGAACAGAACGGGATTTAATACAACTGTTCCTGTAAATATTTTGATATTGATTATTATAGCATTGTTTCAGTGATTTCGGTGGTTTATTTGAGTGTGACCTTTCGACTATTACAAGGGAACCGCGACTTGTTTGTAAAGATAACAAGAGGTTAATATGACAGATAATGCGATAGAAATGAAATACAACGTAAAATTAGGCCCTTGCTGTCCTATAATAATTTTATCGCCACAGTACTTTTTTCACAAGTAGGGTACCTTTTTAAAAGCTGGGAAACTTGTTTGCAAATATTTTCTTAAAGTTGGTTAATTTAGCAAAGAAAATTCCGTTGTACGTAGAGTAAGTTAAAGTTTTCGTTCACACAGTGTCGCGGGCCGGGGTAAACACCTCACAACTTGCCCTTTCCTTAACTTTCAAGAAATTGATTTTTAAGCTGTGAACAAGTTGGGATGAAAAAAGCTGAAAAACATGAAAAAACTATTCTAACACAAAGTTGGGAATGAAATTAGTTTCAAGCGACAAGTTCATTTCAGTTTTTTACCGGCAACTTGGTTCTGCAATTGCTGGGAGATTCCCCCTCGAACTTTCCCAGTGCAGATTTTGATTACACACGCTCCTTCAAGAAACTTCCTGCCGGATAGGAATATTAAATCTTATTTAAGTTAGACATCCGCAGCGTTTCGCGTTGTTATTTCGAATAAGGTGCTTTATAAACTCCGAGTGTACTGCCGACGAACTTACCGCCGAGAACATTTTAACCTTTTCTGTTAGATTTGTCGCTCCTTAGCAGAATGTTGCTTTTTCATATTTCGCTACCTTGACAATAATTCGCTCGCCTTGCTACTCCGCATTAAGTTTCATCTGCTAATGGCATGATATTTCTAGGTTTTACCTTCTTTGAACCGACCTTAATGTAGTTGCTCCCGAAATTCTTAATACATATCTGAGGTTCGCATTAGAGTCCGATTTCGTGTACCTTCCCAGCCACGCCACGGTTGGTTGAGATGAAATAGAGTAGGTTGGCACTGTACAATCTTCCGTACAATTTTAGGAACGCTTAAATTTTAATTGCGTAGTAAAAATACGGTTATATAATCATTACGCGAACAATACGGCCGCGAGCGAGCGAGCAGCGACGGGCGCGCGGCCGCGCCGCCCCGTACACTTCACGTTACATGGTGCATTTGCCTAATTACAGCTCAGTTCACTGGTGTGACAATTCGTGATTACCGAAACGGTTATTTCGGGAGACGTCTACTTTACTCAGCCCGATTATGTTCTACAAAATTCGAGCTAAGCTCAGACATCATCTGCTCGCATCCCAACGGAGTCTTATTACTTATAATATAAAATACTGAACTTTTCTCGTCCCCCGTAATACGATACGCACCGGGAGTGGGGACGTAACAACCGAAGTGACTGAAGGATGTAAAGTAACGTCGGTATTCCTTTCAAATCTCTCCATCAGGGTTCTACTTACTTACTCTCATATTTCAGAAAGTTGTGTTTAACAAGTTATGAAGTTAATATAAGTCGGTCGTAGGTAGTGCTAGTAGGGAAGAGGAAGTGGAAAAATAGAAATAGTACGGAGGGGTGTAGGATTCGATGAGTGGCGCCGTAGAGGCGGAGCGCATGAAGCCTGCCTTACGGGCGTTCCTGCCCGTGTATTTTCGGAAACATCGGAAACTTTCCCATGTGAATGACGCGACGCGCCGCGCGAGACACGTCGGCGGGAACAGCCGCCTGCTGCCTTCTGCGGCCTACACCTTTCCTGCATTTCACTAACTCCGAACACAAAATAATAATTTGTAACTCACTCTAACTTGTTGAAGCAACGTTGAACGATTTGCAGCGTTTGCTGTTTCGCTGCAGTTTCTTACGAGTTACAAATACGTGTTGAAATTACCCACTGATTTAAAATGAAGGCGCGTCGGAACTTCTTAAACTGTTCTCGAAACTTTTAAAGTCTCCGTACGTTGGCCATATCTAACGCAAACACCCAAGTTTCTTGTTCATCTGAAATGAACTGGGTGTATGTTGGAAGCGATAAAAGCGTTTTTCGAGAGAGATGAGAGAAAATTAGAATCGAAATACTGTTAGAGAGCCCTATTCCGACATTTTAATTTTATTAAACATCTCCCGGTACCGAGATAAAGTTGATTTCTTTCGCAGCCAAGTAAGAATTTCGACTCGTATAATAATTTAGATTACGAAGCGAGCTGTGAGCGTTCATTATCGTTCTTTTGTACCTGATTTCGTAGAGATCTCATTCGGATAGAGCGGCGGTCCGCGGCGCCGGCGCTCTCGAAATGGAAAGTGCGAAAATGAAATTATAAAGCCTCGCGATAAAAATAAATTAAATCGGATTTCGCGTTTCGCAGTAGCCAGGGATGAGGAGCATTTTGTAGTCTGCGAATTCTTTTCTCTTTTTAAATATTTGTTTTAACAGTTGATTTGTGGTGTAATGAGAAAATTCTCACTTCGAATTTTTGTCATTTCTCTTTTGTATTTTTTTACGTGTCTTATTTTCCTGTTATTACTGCTGAATTCTGAGTTATGGAGGTTCTATTGCTGGCATATAAATAAGGTGTTTATATTTCGGAGCCTGGTGAAAAACAGGTTCCAATCTGGAAGACATATTGCTGCTTGCAGGTTGCTGGGAGGGCTCGCGCGGCGGGGCAATTCACTCGGTATTCTCACCTTAGTCGCCGACGATTATTCAAATTAGGTAACGGTACGACAAAGACGAATGGCGTTAATATCGCGCGATCGCCGCGCGATAGTGCGGTACGTGCGCTACACACGCGCTGAGATCTCTTCCCCCGATAACCACCGATTGATCCCTACGATACGCTTTTTGCGTAAATTGCTATGCTGCTTTTAATGCAGTCCTATTAACACAGAAACTTTGTTTCACTGGGTCATTCGTTATCTGCTCTATCTAAATGGAAGATACTCTAAGACAAATTGCCTTATTTTTTATGTACACCGTACTTCCACGGGAAACGAGCTGTCTGATTCATTCGAATTGTAACAGTTATGAATCAAAGGTGAATAAGAGTGATGCTTAAAGTTTCCAGTAACGTATATGTGAATACCTGAACTGTAATTTGTGGTTTTAATTGCACATGTAATACAACAGTGACCCTTCGTCCGGCGGGACTTGAGACTATACCTTTGTTCCTTTATGTCGGCTATCCCTAGCGTTCTGTTTTGAATTTAATTGCTAAACTTAAACCCGGGTCGGGCTGCTTTTCTATTAGATTTATTTCAATAAGTGCAAGTTTAAACGCGTACCACATTCTATACGTATGTCTGTTTAAATCTGTCGTTTTAAGCTTAGATAGTACTTAATGGCGGCACCGTTTATACGGATTGCTGGCTTCAAACCTCGCTCCCATAGGTGTCCGCAGTCGGGATAAAAGTGCATTACCAAATTGCTTCACACGCCGCTTTAGCGAGTAATTTCGCTGAAGTGACGGTTCGCTCAGTAATTTTGGTGAGAAACGTACGAGACTGCCGGTTATCACACTTCATGAAAATTCGACGAATTTTTAGAGTAGGTACGTAAGCTAGGGCTGTTACAGGTTTTTGTACTGATTGCAACATCTGAAACGTTGCTTTTCGATCAAGTCTGTTACTCTAAACATATCAATGTTTGAAATAGTCCACAAAACCGCTAGCTTATCTGAAATCCATGGATGTTTTATATTACATCCATTGCATCTATTGTGTGATTATCCACTGATTATCATCGTGTTTTTGTATAGACCTGAGTGCAAAATTTGCTTATTGATTTGTCAAGTTTATCAAATAAAAAAAAGTTTCTCTTTTGCTGCCAGTACTGGCTATAATAATATATGATAGGTATGCAGAGAGTGTTGTTTATGAACTTAAATAGAAGAGGAATTGTGTTTCATTAGAACTTAAAACCTCAACTGTTTATCTTGCTATTGTATTTTTCTTACAAAATATGTCTCACGGTACAAAACTATTGAATTAAAACATCTCCAAAACAAGTAGGAAAGTCGAGCGCGTCTCGCGACTATGACACCGGAGACGTACGACGCAAGTTATCAACTTCCCAACTAACACTAACAACGAGGCAACCTTAATTCCAAATATAGCTCGGAGAACACGGCTACGCCACTAAGAAAATGTGTTCTCTTTAATCTCGTCACAAAAGCCTTACCTGATTCAGCGAGGCCACGAGGCACTCTTGCGAGACACAAACGTGGAGGAATGAAGCGGAAGAGTGCCCATTCTGAATTACTTCCTAATGAAAAGAGCCGAGGAGTGGGACAGAGTGGGCCAGAGTGGGACAGCAGTTCGTCACGCTGCCGCTAACGAACGCAGTAGGCCTCTCGACCGACTCGAGTGTTCGCTCGACGGATGCCGGCGCTTCTTCGGATCTTGCACGGCTTATTAGTGAATACGTCGAGTTCCCGCCGCTCACACCAATATCTTACTGGAAAACCAGTATTAACTGAGCTGTGAAGATTTTACCATGAACTAATTATACAGCGAGCCCGAATAGCGAAATCTTCAGTCAGAATTCAACTTGCATTCAATATTTAAGTAGAAAATTTCCATTATTTTGTTCACTAGCCATTAAATTTCGCATAATCTCTCAGACGTCATTAGCCTTTTAGTGGTAATTAAAACAAACACCGCTAAGCGGTTTAGCCCCATTGTCTACCGACTCACAATTAAATTTACCCTTTATAAACGTTAAAAATTCACACGCAGTTTTTAAAATCCGTCGAATATACACCGCTTAGCCAAAATCGAGGAAACCGTTTTACATTTCACGAAAAAGCCTTAAATACGTTTCCCCTTTTTGCGGAGGCCAGCTTTTGTAGTCGGTCAAAAGCTTTAATAGGTGTTTGTATAAAAACAATAACAGTGGCATAAAATCGAACACGGATAGAACGTACGGGGTAGCACTGCCCATTCACTGCCGAGCGATTCCGATAAACGTGCTGGATGAATATTGGACAGGGAGCGTTTTGTTTGGAGTATAAAAGGTAATTATTTATTTTTTCCTTCTCACGAATTGGCCATGCTTATCATGCGGACTATAAAACGAGGTTGTGCCGGGATACTAATGGATTTACGTCGTGACACATTTTAAATCTAGGCTTAAGTGAAATGAAATAATCTCTTCGCATAAAACTCGGGCGAGATTCGAGAATGAAATCAAAACAGCTTTATCCCCTTAGACTGAGGAGATTCTTAACCTATTTGAAATCTAACCAATAGGCCTTTTCGATTGGTAGTGGAAAGCTCGCTTTATTTTTTCATCGCTAAGCTATGAAAACTATGTAAATACGAGACTAAAAAGTAGATCAATTTAATTTTGTGCTACGTTAACGAGTCGTTCAGTTTTTGCTAAAAACGTTAGTAGCTTTACATCAATGAAAAGTTTTAGTTGGATTGTTTGCGTATGACAGTTGTGGAACGTTGGCTATAACTTTTTATTCGTATGTTAAACCGAATTTACTGTTCTGTCAAAATCTAGCCATATACTCAATGTATTTTTAGTCTCGTTCCAATATGAACTTTACTATTATAATAACGTACTTCATTTCTAAAATATGTAACATACCTATATACGTTGTTAATAATTTTCGATGTTTCCGGTCGCAGAAATAAAGAGATTATCTAAGCAATACTTCTCTAATGAGACAACTTAACCCTTCGTATGTTATGCAAAAAAAATTGGCAATAAAATTGAAGCTCATTGAAATGTTTACATAGGCTTTAAATGCTTTGCACAGATCAGTGCTTCGAGCAAGGGTTAGTATCGGAACCGGAGTTTCATGAGAAATGACGCGGGAAAAAGTTAGTTAAACAACAAAAGTGGCGGTTAGTAGTAGCTCCTCGCCACAAACCATAACCGCCCGAGCGCTCGGCCGTTTGTAACGATTCGAATATCGTTCCAATTGCATAACTGGTGAGATCAAACATTTTTATTTGTTTGCCCACTCAACTGCACGACTGAAACTAATGAAGAGGAGTTTCAATTAAATTAATACCGGTTTTATTTTCGTTTTGCTTTTGCCATTCGACGTGAGAGGTTTTTCCGCGGCCCGTTCTATACTCAATCGTTAATTGATAAAATTATGCTTCATAAGTACGAATCGATTACTGTTTTTGTTCACGGTCCGCCGGTTCCACTAGGCCTTTGTTTTTATACTAAAAAGACGTCGCTTCGCTTTTTATTCTCCCGTCCCTTTGATTATTGGCCTCGAATTCTTGATTAAAGCTTTAAGGTGCAAAGTTTTCGTCTCCAATTTCAATCTGGGAACACGAACTCTTCAATATTCTTTGCACTGTATGATTTCTTTACTGAACTTGCAAAGTCAAAAGTCAGTGTGTCTCCAAGAATATTGTATGTAAAAGTAGTTGTCTTATTTAAAGTTTGCTTCACTTTGTTTCTGCAGTGCTCTAAGTTGTACTAGTCTAGACAGGAGCCAGAACTGACTTACTTGCGGAATGTGTATTACTTCTAGAACCCTCTGTTTAACTGCTTTAATGAACAGTAAGGTAACTATTTATATGCGTCGTCACTCCTGTGACGTACTGATTAAGAGGATGAGACATGAACTTTAGTTTGATTGTACTTTTGAAGTTACTTTAGTCATTATTCGTTTAATGTCTCTGCGAGAATAAGTTGAACAGGGTTGTCTCCACATTTTACTGTTTCTCTCTGAATTCCAAATGCGTCTAGAACGAATTGTAGGTAATACTTACCGGATACCTTATAATTGTTTCAACTCATTCACACTGTAAAGACTATACGAAACTGTTGAACCCGTACATCATTATACAAGCTATTGAATTAATTGTTTCATAGTATCGAAGCGTGGATATGAAATAAACGCATGTAGATTATTACTAGTTAAAGGTAGAGCGAAGTTTAATAAGCAACAACCACGCCGGTGTTGCTATCCATGTTAGTTTCAGACTTACGTGAACAAGGCGAAATGTTGCCAGCGTGTTTTAAACTGATATTAACATGATAGTGCTCTGATCCCAAGCGCCGGTATGAAGTGATTTAATTGCTTCAGTCGGAAACTGTTAAATTCGGCTTATACTGGCTAGTTACATTATACACAAAACATAATATTAAGACTTAAATTACGTATTCAACTCTTTAATCATAACCTTCATTATCATCATACATCATCGACTTTTTCTTATATTTTAACAAACTAAATGCAACTTAAAAAAATAAAATTGGTTTATATCATACATAAGCCCTGGGAGATCAGTGGTGTACCTACTTTTCATATTATAACGAATATGTTTTCCCAAAAATCTATTTGTGCACATAGGTATGTATGAAATTTTGTACGAGTAAGATATCAATGCAGACGAAGTCATGGAACAGTCTACGGTAACTAATATGTACGAGTACAAGCAGTGATTACTATATACTGGATCAATATTGTCTTGCAGAAACTTTTTTGACATATATTTGTTTTGCATATTGATACTTGGCAGACATAATTTTTGGCAGAAGCACCTTGCGCATTGTATGCGTTGGCATACTTCATTTCGCAGATTTTTTAATTCCGAAACTTATGTTGGCATAATGTTTATGACCATAACAGTTTTCTAAACGAATAGTAATTTCGCAGATATGTTTATTGCATAATATTTAAGCGGCATAAAGTTATGAAGCCTCGCTAGGCTCGCGCGCTGTTGTGGTCGCAGTTCTAACCTAACCTAACCTTCTTTACTGGTTCTGGCGCTTCGCCGTCCGCTACTGCGGTACGCTCGCTCGGCTCGCGGGCTGTTGTGGTCGGAGTTCTAACCTAACCTAATCCATTAATCTAGTTTACTGGTACCAGTTCGTTTCTGACGCTTCGCCGTTCCCTACCGTACTACACGCTTGCTTCGCTCAGTTGGCTCGCACGCTGTTGTGATTGCAGTTCTAACCTAACCTACTTTCTGGCAGCCGTTCGTCGTTGTAGGATGTCACAGTTCTAACCTAACCTAACCTAGTTTTCTGCAGCACAAAAATAATTATGCCATAATAGAAGTACAGGACTATTATGTTATGATACATAAAATTATGCAAAATAAATTCTGCTAAATAATATGCTGTAAAATGTATTGTTAGCAGAGTTGCTAAGCTGCGAAAATGTGCGCATCGGGTTACAAGCATGAAATTTCTATCACACATAGAGCGTTCTACGGTGATTATTTTCAGATGTGGAGGGAAGTCAGATTCGTCCCCTGCGTGGCGGGAGAGCGGGTCGAAAAGGACCAAGTACTGCTCTTTTTCTTTATTTTATTACTGATCAGTTAATGCTATTAGGGCTTGTGCGGCATCGTTTTTGTGTTAAATAGATATCAGCTATTCATTATTTACGAGTATGTTATTTAAGAATAGTTTGATATAAAAGTTTGGTTTTATTCCCGAAAAGGTAAAAATCATAAAAGTTTTTTTTTTTACTCAGAACGATAAATTAGTTATATATCCTGAATATTTACAATTTCAAAAAATATTACAAATTTAAAAAATGTATAAATATTGAGCACATCTGATACAAAAAAATCCTTGAAAAAAATGTTGATGTTAAGCTTAGCCAGCGTGCTCTAGTACATATTGCTAAGTCGCGAAATTGTGTACATCGGGATAAAACCACGAAATTTCTACCACAGATAGAGGATTCTGTGGTGATTATTTTCAGATGTAGAGGGAAGTCAAACAAGAACAAATAATTTCTGATATTCGTTTTACACGAAAACGATACCAAACAAGTCCTATTAGACTTAGCTGACCAGCAATAAAGAAAGAAAAGAGGGATACTTGGTCCTATTCCCTCCACTCTCCCGCCTCACAGGAGACGAATCTGACTTCCCTCGACAACTGAAAATAATCACCGTGGAACACCCTATCTGTGGTAGAAATTTCATGCTTGTAGCCCGATGCGCACAATTATGTTAGAAAACAGCGGACTAACAACTCTACTATGTATGCCTAGTAACAGTAATGCCAACTATACCTTTATGCAGAATTACCATTCGACTAAAAGTGTTTATGCGAAGTGTATTTCTGACCAATATTATTCTGCCAGACGAGGGTAACCCCTGTATACTATACGTATATAGTGTTATACTAAACATTATATTGACATAATAATCTATAGACAAGGTTCCAAACTTCGAAGTCTGATCCGAACGTCGCCGCAATTAAAACAGGCAATCGTCGGCCAAATCTACCGCGTTGATAAATCTCATTAACGCAAGTACCATTTCATCCACTCGCTGGGCTTTCTCATTTTCGGTCCCACATTTCCCAAATGATTCAATTGCAAACGTGACATAGAATTAAAATTGAAAACGGATCTTTTGTTAGGCTTAGGTGACTCGCGCGGATGGAATTGTCGGAATCGGGTTGGTCGATTTATTCAAATAATTTTTTTCATTGTTTTAATTAAAAGAGGATGAGAGGTATTTTTGGGATTTTGTGTAAATAAAATGGAACATACACACGTATATTGATTTCGTCATGAGGTTTGCGATATGCAAACAAAGCAAATAAAATGGAGTTTCATCGCGTAAAACTGGGGGGGTATTCGACCAATTTTAGAGAGATGATGAAGATCTCTCCATTTCATTGCCATCCGTCACTTTTGACGTGTGCCTACTTGACTGAAGTGGCGATATCCCTAGAACATCGCAACTTCGTCAATTCGGACGCGCTAAATTTTCGTTTCCTTTGTCTGTGACGGCATAAATAACAGGCGCATACTTTAAATTGACCGCGTAGTGCGTGAAATTATTAGTCCGTCACGTTTCGTTCAAAACAGAAATTCATATGCTTGAATAACATTTTTGACAATCATAATCGCCTTCGTATTTCCAAAATTGAGATAAGATTATGTCACTTTTAAGCTCATCGAATTTTAATGACAGCTTAGTTCAATGGCGATATAACTGTCATCTAATAGAGATTTGACGTTTGGCGATTACTCAAACGGCATTCTCGAATTAGGTCCCTGGTTTCTTTAATATGTAATAGCATATAAGCATATTATTTTTCGATATTTAGAAACGATAAAGCACCTAAAACACTTTACACTGGGGTCAATGAATTTTGGTCTAAATGTTACTTCTTTCAGATATATGCTTCTAACGCGCAAACCGATACTAACATATGGTTTGGTTAGGTTAAACTACAAAATAATTGTATAGTGCTTAATTTGTTCCAAATGTTATATTTTTAGGTATTTATTAGTTATCATTTAATAACTGAACTATCTGATACAAGACGTTCAACCTAACTATATGGAATTGGGATATATCCAGAATGCCATCTTGTTTGTCAGAATTCGGCGTATCTGATCGTGTCGGAATCGAACGTCGTTAACCGAACTTCGCGCTCGCAATTAGCTAACCGTCTTGGTTTTATTAAATTTAATCAAGAACTTGTGTAATATTACACAAATTGGACCGATCGAGCCGTGTACAAGTTTCGATAACGCTGTAGTTGAGAACTAATTTCGGAAATAAGCGGGTCATTCCCGGTTTGTGGTATATAAAAAGGGGATCAGTTCGTAATAAGATGAGACGATAAGCTATGTAGGGGTTCACGCTGAGTGGTCTTATAAGGGCTGTTATTACGGAGATAACAATGCACGGACGAGTATTACGGTTAATGATGCTACATTCAAGTCGGTAGTCGATACATTGAGGCTTTTGTTTTTTCTTAAGAAACGTTAGTTTTGATATTTTCCCTTAGATTTCATCATAAGCATAGTCATAGCCACAATTGCGTTTGATTTTTTAGCGTATTTTTTTTTATATATGCCTAAGAAAATATATTTTACACCTATTTACCTATGATATATTAAATCACGAATAGCAAGAAATTATAAACAATTCTGAAGCTTACTAAAAACAACAAATATCCGTAGCTTGGTTATTTCAGCTCATGTGCATAGTTAAATGTTTATCCGCAATTGTGCTAGAAATCCACAAGATAAATACTAACCTAACCTAACCTATACCTAGGTATAAAGTTAGGTATGTAGCGCGTTATCAGCGGTGATAAGCCGAGCGGGGCCGGAACCCGCCGTCCGCCCGGCGCTCCCGCAGGCTATATCTGTATTACATTATTGTTACAGCTCGCTCACTTGTACAACATCATTCGAGCGAGAAGGTGGAATCTCGCTAAACCCGTTCGTCGTAGTGCTAAACATAAAGTCTCACGAAATAAAAATACTCGCAGCGACACGGGTGAATCAGTTATCGCGTTTTAAAACTTACTAGCCACTATTTCAAGCTGTATCCGTTAGCCAAACAAAGATTCTGGAACTAACTTCCACCGCCATTGTGTAAGGTACCTGAAAACCACGGGCGCAGTTTCCAAACAAATATTGCACAATTTTAAACAAAGCTATAGACGGGACACAACGGCATTAACATAAACCTTGGACCGGCAAGCACGAAATTGCTTTTTTGAACTCCGACAATGTTACAACCATTAGGAGTTCAAAAGTTGTGTAAAGGTGCCGCGCGGTGTGACAGCTTAGATCCCATTGCGTCGCGGAGTTAGGGAAACGATCTCCAGAAAGATTCGAGGCACGTTGCATAAGGCCGCTATTGATTTAAATTTTGACGCGTCAACGGAAAACAAACATCTTCTGAATTCTTTGTGGTAAACTTTTCTCCTCAGTTTCGACCGTTTACAAATATTTACATTTATATTAGACTTTTTGATCCTTTGACTATCGAAGTTACTTTTGTGTAGTTTTAAATGCATAAAGTTAAACGCAAGCATAATCGCAGTCGTTTGCGGCGCAAGATTACAACAGAACTATTTACCCGACGCGGCGCACCGTGAGCTTTTTAAAAATTCTACGACTCACACTTTAGAATAATCAGGATCTTGCGCGAGACTGCCAGTTCTTTAATCGCTTTCGAGTCTTAGAAAAGTTTTAAAGTCTGAATAAATTCAAAGATAAAAGGACTTAGCCTTAGCATTTACAAAGTTTAACCAGGAAGTGCAGCTGTTTTCAACGCACGTTTGATAAAACTAAGCCGAGTGTTACACGGTCCACGTCTGATAAAACTAGGCCAGGAGTTAGAGAGTACACATTTGATAAATCTGGAGCAAGAGCCGAATGGTCTACTTTTATTAAAACTGAAGGACACGTCGTATGCTACAAATGCTAGGATAATCTTCGTTTGTCAAACCTGGTCAATATTGACGATCCAATATAGGTGGATTTGTTGACTTGTAAAACATTTAATATTTTTTCTAATGTGAAAAAGTGTGACGTGTGTTTATTTACCTTTCAAATAAACAATGCAAAACATAAGTAGACATTCGAAAGGTCTCTTAGCTTCGGGGTGGTAGAGTGGTTGACACGTTGGATCGGAGATTTCCAGTCAGTCAGGCTACGCGCTTAACTCTTTCTTTATACTTTTATCGTTGTATCTGTATGTATTATGGATCAATAGATTTGTTGAATCTAACGAGTTATTAATTTTGGAAACTTTTGAAATAGTTTTTACGTGATAAAACTTGCATAAGCGTTGATTGTATTCGCGAATAAACATTGCAAAACGTACGCTTCGAAAACACACGTCAAAGTATGCTGATAGGTTTTACAAACCAGCAGTATGAGGTCTGATTATAACCTACTATCACCACTTTAGGGGTTGCTAAATGGGAGGGCTCAGCGATCTTTTACTGGTACGTGCGTGAATATATTTTATCTGTTTCCGCCACTCGGCTGGTGGTAATTATCTACAGCGTGCTTCACAGTCATAACGCAGGCCCTCGACCGCTCGCCGTCTAAGGTCACGTTTTAGTAGCGGCGAAGAGCATTTACCGCTAGTATTGAACTAACTAATTTTATGCGCCAGAATGCCAGATTGATGAAAAAATAAAATTATTACCAATTATCTTAATGAATAATAACATCGGAGCTGGCGATCGTACCCACGATCTCTACTTATCCGGAGTAGTATTCAGAGCCCTGAGCATTATATTTCTTTTTTGTTTTTAAAATCGCTAGAACTTTACTTCTAGGAAATGAGTTCACGCAACATCCCCCGCACTACTACTTCTCCAGCTAGTGTTAGGACGGCGAGAGAGATGGCGCTATTGTCAATTGAAAAATAATATTATGTAAAGTGAAAACAATATTGAAAAAGAAAACATCAATACGGTAAAGGTTGAGTATATATCACCAAACTAAAAAATATAGTGGATAGTGTCAAAAGTCGAGTTGAAGCCTTATTCCATAATGACCTTTGCCGCCTATACGCACAGTCAGCAAAAGCCAGTTAGTATAAAATATATCTAATTTGTAACTAATGCATAATGTAAACGACACCATTTCACCATGTTAATATGTTTATGGTCGTTTTGAAGTTAACTCTAAGTGGTTTACTTTTCACAATGACGTATCCGCCTGTGGCATTATAGTAAGATAAGTCTTTATTTAATCAAAGTCGTCTAAAGTTATTAACAATCCGCTCGTAACTTGATTCCGACAGGAACGTGACCGAGCTACGCACCGCTGCTCCAAGACGCGACTTCAGATCGACGATAAAACCCTCGACCCCATTAATTATTTACTTACAACCACTGTAATTAAAGTTTCAACAAATCACTGATGCCGACGTATCAGGTATCACCACCTTAACCCGCAATTATAGCCCTTCTTTAACCCACCATAAACTCTAAAGTGTTTTTCTCTTGTTTATTAACTGATAACGCCGCGTTCATAATTAGATGTTAACAACCCTGAAGAAAACACGATTTCAGCCACCGTTTTTAAATGAACAATCATTACCGCCAAATGTAAGGACATATTTTTTCCGGAAATAACTCCGAAGCAATTTCAGCCAGTCCATGGATCGCTGAAATAATTGCCATAATTATAAAGCACGCATAAATCGACATTCTATCTTTACGTTTTTGGTCGAAACAGCAATTACGAGTAATTATTCAACTTTTCCATTCTTCCGCTTAATGAAAATTAAGCCTACGATTACGCTTCGGGTCCGTAATAGATCAAAATTGCCTTCGTTTGGTCGGACACAACATCTTTTCTTTACTATGCTACCTTGTTGAAATATCCATTACATCTGTGTTCATTAGTGGTGAAATGCGAGCTGCTTTCCCGACTAAGCAATTAGGGAGAAAATAATTATTTACATAAATACAAGGACTCGCCAATAACTGTTTATAATATTTACTGAAGATACCATTTCTACCTAACGGACTATTACAGTAAACGTTTTACGGTGGATGCTTTAATTGAGTCGTCATTACGGCTCCTCAGGGGCCGATTAAAATAGACGTATGCGTGTACGACGTTCTGCTTTATTTGTAAAAAGCTATTACAATACAATAAAGATAAATAATAACCGTGCTGGGACCGCGGATGTATAAATTTTCCACATTATCTAGGTTTGCGTGTTGTTGAAAATGGTAGTAGGAATTCGGTAGTTTGATATAACGACCGATGTAAAATATTTTCCTTTGTTATTTATTTTACTTTGTTATCTTGCTTTATTTTCATGAGCATCTAAGATTTCTTTCAATTCGCTTTCATCATTCATTAAAAATGTCCATACTAGTGTCTCGTTCGGCACATTAGCAGTATCGCCGTCGGCGGAAAAGTTTGCGCCACGGTAAACACGTAAGCAAGTATATTTATTCAGTGTGTAAGCGCCGAACAAATTGTTTGCCGGAGCTCTCTTTACCTGTGGCAAGTTTTCATAACATAGCGTAGCCGCGGGTGCGACAATTTGTAAGACGCCTCCACAACGGCGGATTTGCTGACGAGCTACCGGCTTGTAAACATATTCCTCCTTTATGGCGTCTCGGTGACGCTAGCGACATCTGTAGAAATTCTTTTGGAAGCTTGCGACGTACGCTGCATTAAAGACGCTCTGAATCTTTGACCTTTAGAAATAAATAGGTTAGTGATATTTACTTTCCTGGATACCCGCACAGACTTCGTCTTGGATCAGTTACAATCCCTGAATTCTTTGCGAATAACATAGGTACACTCGGCGACACATAAAACGTCGTTAGCAATACAAATACAAATAAACAAATACAAAAAGCTTTATTGCACACCAAAAAAGTTTACAAAATCAATACAGAACAATTAACCATTCTTTCAGCTTTGACGGAAACAGGAATGCTCTGTTATTAAAATCAAGTACTTTATTTCTAAATTAAATTATATGCGTGCATGTCACAGTATGTTATCTGTGACATAGTGCCTAATTTATAGCATGTCGTAGTAGTTCGCAACTTCAAATTAACTTTGCTACATTAACATTACATTTTAACATCGTCGTTTGCTATATCTTGTTGATGTAGGAACATATTAAAATGACTCTTCAAATGGCACGCCAGTACAAATTGTCTGACTTCTTGCTTTGGCGAATTTTACCTGAGCGCCGGCAAAGTGAAACTTTTGACTCGACGTAAACATGTTTCGGTGTTGTTTTTGTACCTTTTAGTGCTTAACGACATGAGAAAACACTGTAAAAATGACGAAGCCAGTTGTTTTGCAGTTGTTTTAATCAATTTTAGTTTCAAATTCACACTCCGTTGTTGGACTCATTAACACACTAGCTTCTATTCTTGATGCCTGTTTTTTTTTATATTTAATGCTGCCTGTGTTTCGCTTTTAGAATATGAGAATAAAAATACTCATCTTTATTTTATGCTATTGAGAGACGGTGCCCTCTTTCAAGTGGAGAGGCTTGGAGGGCCTCATTTTTTCCTTCGTTAGTGCATCACTCTCTCAAGCATGCCCTTATCTCGCATTTAGATACAAAATGTAGCCCGAAACTCCAACCCGCGTATACTTGAAAGAGAAAAATGTTCAGGTACTTATAACTTCACGAATTGTTTGCAATATTCACGAGTTTTTACGATATTTCTTTCTGACTCCCCTGGGTGAGGGGATCAGTTGGATTCACCGCACCTGCTTACCCTTTCAACATTTATATTTATCGCCTAAAAATATATTTATGGAAATTATGTAATACAATTTCTTAATATCCAATTACTAGGGTCTCAAAACGGTTTTGTACGATTTTGGTATCAACAAAGAGTTTTACGTGTTGGAGTGAAACGCAACATAAAAGTAAAAATTTGGAAATTATATAGGTACCAACTTTCCATTTCTACTGCAACTAATAAAAAGTAGTTGTAAATTTTTGTCTTTTAATAGAGACCCTGAATAATACTTTGGTTTATTACTCAAAATGTATTTACTCAATTAATACCTTGCTATCTATGTATATTTATTCAACAACGTTCAGTGTCCCTACAGGAAGTCAGGTGACTAACTGACTGTATACACATTCGCAATGATATTTCTGCGAATAAAATTCTTCCTTAGGCATGTACCAGGAAATCAAATAAAATGTGGATGAGGAAAACCAACAAGTTTGAGCCAGTGACCAAATGATACGATTTGGCTCACAAGTATTATGAAAATAATGATATAGGTCCATAATATGGTTGCCTGTATTAACAGTTGAAAACTTTCGATAAGTAGCGAAATTGCTTCTTAAGTGCGTACGTTATGTCAGATTCTCTTATTTATTATGATAAAAAAAACACGTTAAATTATCATAGGTTTTAAATATTCAACACGCTTTTATAAGCTTATCTACTAAACTGCGTTTAACTGTAACTACGTTTGATATTTCAATTCAGTTTATTTATTGTCTTCATAAGTAAATTATAAGATGGTACATTTTACACTTTCCCACTATGAATCCCTGTGTAGGGCACTACAATATTTAACAATTAAATTTATTATACAGTTAACAACTAAATATTTTAAAATTGTAATGCTATTTAGTAATATTATAATGCTACTTTGTAACAACGATATAATCAAATCTTAGAAGTAAATTTTAAGATACATATAATTGTCGTATCGAAATGAAACTGCATGTATATAGTTCACGTAACAATACAACAATTTGGTTTATTAGAGCTGGTCTGATCAAGGAAACAAAAATTGACTACAAGAACTCTCAAACAAAACAAGTAAAATCTATCGTGTTTGGATCCATTTGATTGGTATTGATGATCTAATAACTTTTGTGTGAGACTGTACTGGCAATACAATCATTTCTGAAAAAAAAACTTTTTAGGCCAAACTTTTTAACACAAGGACGTCGCAAATAGTTGTTACATTTAATTTATTTTTTCACCCCATAAATAAACTGGAATTAGATATATGTGAAAACTCGCTATAAGTACAGTTGTGTGGACAGTTATGATTACGTACCTAAATTAATACGACGCGATTGTGTGAACTAATGGGCGCTATCAATTCAAGGTTCCGCCTAACCCACTATATCATTTATTTACCAAAGAAGACTTCGACGCTGGAATAACTGCTATATCATCTGTACTCTTTATATCGTGGTTAATCGTGCAAAAATAGTGTATAGCAGTGTTGTTCTTTAGTTTAATTTCTATTACTCTTTCACTGTTATTAACGCTACGGTTATAAGGAAAGTTAACTTCTATTCAACAAAAGTTGCCTAAGTAGGTATATCCCTAAATTAATATATGTTTACTGTATGACCAATCTATGTGTTTCGAACTTCCTACAAGTTCAAGCGAAAGACGGAGTAAGTACTTAATGAAATTTCTATACCAAATACTCTTTAATTATCATCATACCGCGGTACCGGTGCCCGGTCATTTGTGATGGTAAAAGTGAGGGATCTATCATACAAAATACACAGATATAATAAAATTTCTGCCGCAAGTGTACAGTGAAACCTGGTTAAATATAACATGTTTAAATGTCAAACGTCTATAATTACAACCACCTGGGGGGGGGGGGGCCCGGTCTCTTTAGTCGGAATTACTGGTAGGTACAATTGTAATTTTAAAATCAAGCACAACTTTTTCGTTTAAAACAATCAAACGTCGAATAACTACGTAGTTTATTTCTTCGAAATGTAGCTCAAAGTGTTTTATTGTCTGCATTATTTAGTGTATTTTATTCCCCACATTAAGCGACTATTTTAAGCTTAGTTAAATCTTTTATTCATATTCTAATGGAGCTGTTTGACTGAATTTTAATGCAATACTATTATGAATGTGTTTTAGCACCGTTACCGCATGAATACATAAGTTATTTTAAAATGATACGCTAGTATAGAAAATTAACTGTTTTTCACTTTTATAATAAGTTAATTAAAAACTAAAAAGTAATTCAGTACCTAATAGTAATTTTCACTTTATGTAGCACTTTATGTACCCTATAGTTATTTTCACTTTATGTAGCGGAGCCGAGACGTGGCCACTCACCATACGACTAGTCCACCAATTCAAAGTCGCTCAGCGAGCCATGGAAAGAGCTATGCTTAGTGTGTCTCTTAGGGATCAGATCCGAAACGAAGTAATTGGACAGAGAACCAAAGTTACCGACATAGCACAGCGGATAAGCAAGCTGAAGTGGCAGTGGGCTGGTCATATCTGCCGTAGAGCCGATGCCCACTGGGGCAAACGAGTCCTGGAGTGGAGGCCACGAATCGGTAAACGTAGTGTAGGGCGCCCTGTAACAAGGTGGAGCGACGACATTCGTAGGACAGCGGGACAGCGTAGGACACTGGAGGACGAGAGCTGAAAATCGAGCTCAGTGGCGTGCCATGGGAGAGGCTTATGTCCAGCAGTGGACTGAAACAGGCTGATGATGATGATGATGATGATGATGACTTTATGTAGCTACAAAGATACACGCAGGTATATGAAGTAAAAACAACTTTATTAATAAAATACCTTTAACGTCAATTTTTTTTTTATAACTTTACATTAAATGGTATGCAAGATTGACTCTCAAGATGACTCTCAAACCATTATCTATTTGTATAAGAAAGAGATTTTATGTTAATATTTGACTTAATATTTAATTGTCAGTAAGCATTTTTCCCGCTTTCTTTAAATTTGAATTGAATTACTCCCCAAAAATCGTGTAACAATTAATTATTCATGCCTTTTTCATAACATTTCTGAGGCGTTTTTCCGCTCGGCTGCCATATAAAGCCTGTGTAAAGAATAAAGCACAGTTCAGAAATGCGTGCGTGACGTAATTAAAATTCGCGAGGCTGCCTCGAGTTGCATCTCTCGAGACGTATCATTACGGGGCGATGCGGTGCCGAGGGCGAGCAGGCTGAGGTCTTAGAGGCGCGTTAGCGGTGAGCGGAGCGGATTCTTTAATATTTCTTATTTCGATATTTCATTTTACCTACATTTTACCTACATCGTAATATACATCATCATCATCATCTCAGCCATAGGACGTCCACTGCTGAACATAGGCCTCCCCTTTGGACTTCCATATATACCGGTTGGAAGCGACCTGCATCCAGCGCCTTCCGGCGACCTTTATAAGGTCATCTGTCCACCTTGTAGGTGGACGTCCTACGCTGCGCTTGCTGGTCCGAGGTCTCCACTCGAGCATTTTTCGGCCCCATCGGCCATCTGCTCTGCGTGCTATGTGGCCTGCCCATTGCCACTTCAACTTGCTAATCCGGTGAGCTATATCGGTCACTTTAGTTCGTCTACGGATTTCCTCATTTCTGATTCGATCACGTAGAGACACCCCGAGCATAGCCCTCTCCATTGCACGTTGAGCGACTTTGAGCTTTGAGATGAGGCCGATAGTGAAAGACCACGTTTCGGTGCCGTAAGTCATCACTGGTAACACACATTGGTTGAAGACTTTCGTCTTGAGGCACTGAGGTATGTCGGACGAAAAGACATTGCGTAGTTTCCCGAACGCTGCCCAGCCGAGTTGGATTCGGCGGTTGACCTCTTTCTCGAAGTTGGACCTACCTAATTGGACCACTTGTCCTAGGTAGATGTATGAGTCAACAACTTCGAGTACCGAGTTTTCAACAGAGACTGAGATGGGCACAACCTTGGCATTTGACATGAGTTTCGTCTTGTCCATGTTCATTTTTAAGCCCACCCGTTGAGAAACTCGATTGAGGTCATCGAGCATCATGCTGAGTTCCTCCATCGACTTTGCCATGACTACGATGTCGTAATATACAGTGGCAATAAAAACTTTTTTTTGTTTAATACATAGGTATTATTATATTAAGAACTTTCAAGTACTAGTACTGAATGGCAAATGATAAAAAACGCGTATTTACGTCGACGTTGTTTTATACTCGTATTTTCTTAAAATGAAATAACATTATTTTGTTCTTAAAATTACACAGATAATTATGGTAGATGTTTTGCCGACTCTTTTAAATAAAGAGTACAAATAACCCGGTAGGTAAACATCCTTTACAAAACAATTGGTAGTCAAATCCATCTGAAGGCTACTTTATGACTCTTGCCTGTTTAATACCTACTGCTATGAACCTTAAACTTACTTTCTTTAGAAACCGACTGTTACTGCATACAAATTAAGTCATAACCAACAGCCCAACCAATTAGTACTTAAATTATTTAATCATACCAAATCAAAACGCGCTCAAGCGGCGTCATTAATGCATCAATAAGAACATTTGTCATTTAGTAACTGTCTAACTTACACGATTTTCGCACATTTTAACCAAACAGAAATTCATCGCGTTGAAAATGGTGTTTAGATGTTACGTCGATGTTCTCGAAGGGATTGAGCTCTAGTGAATTAACTAACTGGACTGAACTAACCTCATTTCACATCAACCCGCTCTCTGACGCACTGTGTGCAGAGCCAAAAGCCTCATTTGAGGGTGCTGTGTTTACATGGTGTACTCGACGCTGGATCCGCATCTTTGACGCTCAAACAGAAAACCGTCTTGCTATCAAGTTTTTGAGAAAAGTTTTTAAGACTAAGATTACTCCTCTTTCTTTAGCAGGCTTTTGTGGTTGATTAGATGCTTTTGTATTTGTGAAAGCGTATGTTTGTGAATTTGTTTTCAAGAAACTGAGAAGAAACATATGATACTTAAAATATTGGATAAAGTCCTTTAAATTGCATACGTTCAGTTATTTCCTGCAAATTGCATATCTACTTTTAAGCATTAAAACAGTCGACATGGCATAGCAATGAATCACTGGCATTGAGATTATGGTAAATACATTTATTTCATTTACATACATAGGTATATACGTATTTGCTACTTCTCGCTAATTTCAATTCACGATCTTTCAAAATAGAATCCACTTAGCTTGATTCTAGCAAGTAAAAAAACATCAGAAGATTACTACGTGTGATTGGTATTGAATATTAATATCTCTTTATTGAGAGCTCATAACTGCGCCGTCTTATGCAACGAGCATCGATGCTGTAAGCCCGCCGATATTAATATGCGCGAATCATGCATATGCAGGCCTCGGCAGATGGCTCCGCCTTAATGACTTGCCAGTACTCGTAGGTACGAGTGGCGTGTAATGAGGTAAAACTGGTGACGAGACTAGCTGAGGAACGGGGATATAATTCAGTTTTTTTATTTTTTTAGAATGCTGTCGTTGTTATTTTATAAGTATATACATTTAAAATATATACTTGAATTTACTTTAAATGTATATCTTTTTGATGTAGTCTAATACACAATAAATCAACATTTATTATAACAAAAATCTAAACCAATAAGATTTTATTGCCGACCGGACTTTTTGCACATACCTACTTAATCGTCAAAACAACATATAATTTATATTCCCAGAAAATCCCACTTCGACTGTTCAATTCAAGATTTTGCATGGTGCAGTCGGCAGGATTTAGCTTTTTTTTATTCATCATCCTACAAGAGCATCTAAAGTAGGTGCCAAAAATTGACAACTATAAGTTATTAAAAAATACAACTGTTTTGAATAACCATGTACTAATAGATGTCAATGTTTTTAGCAATGGGCGAGTTTAAATTTTAATTTATGTAAAAATACTATAGATTTCGGTGAAAAGCCACCCGGGATTGAATCCAATTAAGATTATTTGTTATCTACTACTTACTACTAAAAATAAAATTCCAATAATGGCTGCGGTGATTTTACGAGAGATAAACATTTCTCAGAAGAGCGGCGAAGCTTTCTTGTGATAAATTTGTTATTCTAAGACTGTATTTTATGTTTTGAAAAATAAATAAGGTTTTCGTTACATTTAAAACAGTTGTAATTATTTCTACAGTTTATTCACTCGCATGTTGTCTTGTCTTCGTTAAGTATTTACTTTAGACAGACACAAAAAAGACGTTGGTTTTTCTTCACGAATGGATTTACATTAAGACATCGATTATAATATAATGAAGCTTGAAATACAAGGTTGCGTAGCTGAGTTTGTGTGGAAAACGTAAAGAAAGTGAAGCATCACAGCGTATACGCAGCGTTAAGTTTCAGTGCGGTATCTTAGCCAACGGGAAATCGAGTCTACCGTTGCGTATCTTAATAATAGTTAAACCCCGTAACAAACGACTTGGTGTCGCTTATGACATATCAATCCGACGCGGTCGTTTACGCGCTAGGATCGGTGATATCTCCGCCGGTTGATATCGGAGATAGCAACGTCAATCCCAGCCGGGTCATTATCGTAAATGTTAATGACTACGACAATTACCGCCACCAAGCTTCATCGAGAGGCCCCCAAATTGAACATTCCCAATCTATCGGCTCCCGCTCGATTCTGTCCCTCTATAAACTCCTTCCAACCGAACGGGTTTAATTAAAATAGTTTCCATGGGAAAAATAGTATATTTCACGCCATAGCCATTCCGTGCGATATGGAAAAAGGTTTCTATTCCCAGCGTTTCTCGCATTTCGCGTGCAGTGTAGTAACTAAAAGTTCATAGAAAAATGAGCAAATATACTTTTTCTATTGCGCTGTTTTCGTTCACTTTAGTTTTTTAACTTAACAAAAAGATACATTTTATTTTTCATTCCTGTAATGTATTAACCCTCTACGGCTTGAATTGCTGTAATATTTTTTGAACTTCCAACTTTGACTCGGTGTCACATAAGGTCATAAATTATAACGGCCATAAATGGCTTTGTATGTAATGCAAAGTAAAAACATGACCGGCTTGACATTTTAAATTTCATCGACAAAGTGAATGGCGAAATACGGTGGAAATATGTTTTAAAAGAATCGAATATCCACGTTCTGAATATAATTTTCTCAAATTAAAACCGTAAAATAAACCCGCTGAAAGAAAATCCGATTACAATTTTTGAGTGCACTTTGCAAAGGAAATGAGTAGTTTCATTTGGGCAAGGAAGTTGCTGTAGTTATACAAAGAGGCCCACTCCAGAGACAATGGACGGGAGAGTAAGTTTCAATATTAATGATGCGCCGAGAATGCACACAGAGCCCGACGAGTTTCAAAAGCCTCCTATTGATACTCATTAACTATTGATTCATAAGTAATACCCTTTTGCCTTTACCGACCGAACGGCCCGGACAACTTTTCAAATTTAAATGCGAGAGAGTTTGCAATTTTTAAAAACATCCATTTTAAATTTCCCGAGCTAAACTTCTTGCGTTTAAAGTAAATAATGCCGTTTCTGGAGGGTGAATGGAAATAAAAAATGGTTGTACCTACTTAAACTCCTTCAATAACATTAAACCGAAGACAATGTTTATCGCGGTGTGCTAACGAGAGCTTGTTCTTACAAAGAAGGACGAGCACAGGAACATCGTTATTATTTACGACGGCTATAAAATTGCGTACATCCACATTGTTAAGCGTATTGTTTGTGTGATACGATTAAAGTAGGTAATAATTGCTATGATCAATGCTCAATCTATAGACGTTCATTCATACATTTTATGAATTCAAGAGATCACTGAATATATTCAAGTATTCAGTTACTTTTCTATTGTGCTTATGGGTTAATCAACTATTTTCTGCCACTCGTTGCCGTCACGGACAGAATAACAGCAAGAAAAAGTTGATTCACCCAAATTCAACTTTTTCATGAATATATGACAAAGATTTAAATGACGCCATGTGTCATGGCAATGCAACATTGCTTCATTTAAATCTTGTCATTTATGTCATCATGGTGTTCTTCTTATATATAATTATGTCACGGTGATACTCGCTTGGTCGATTACAGCTAAAATATCAATTTCAATAGCGCTTTTGGTGCAAGACATGTGTGCATTCAATGATGTTGCAATGTATTTAGAGAAATTGGTAATATTTGGCAATCCAATTTACTGTAATAATTTTATTCAAAGGTTAGTAGTTTCATCGATACAATACTGCCATAGGCCAAACTCCAATCCAGATAAGTCAAAATCATCCTAATTTCACAAAACTCTCTAGGCACGTCTCTTAGCCTTTAAAGGATAGATTTGAACTGAATAACAAGTAACAACTCCACAACACCCCGGCGCCTCTTTCGGGTTTATTGTTCCAACAGATGTCGGGATATGCAAAATCAGACCGTAAAACAACGGTCGGCTGCGATTACTTCGCGCAGTTAACTCTCTCTTACGCTGGTTTTTATTGCGACCTACCTGTAAATTTGCAATCCGATTTCGTCATTACAACTCTGATTCCGCTAATTTTATCGCGTTATTGTTGATCGGGCTTAACCCACTTGATTATTAAGACATGGGGGTTTCTTTGCTTGGAATCAGTTACTTGAGTCGGTTTTATAACGCAAGCTAATCGTAGCATAATTACTTTGTTGAGGGCCTATAAATTATGATTATGATAAATATTGATATCTAGGTTAAAGAAAAAATCAAAAAGAAAAACTCACAAAATAGCCAATAAAACAGAATCGATAAAAAAATCTATAAAAACATTTAGTTATATTAAATTGTGTCAAGATCCATGGTGTACGATGTTTAGAATGCTGTCAGGTTTAGACTCTGGCGCATTTAAATGCATGTGTGTTTGGGGTATACTTTTCATAATTTGCGGTCCTAAAGTGTATAAATTGGAGCAAAAATGGCATACCGGCGAGATTTGACGTTCACACAATATAGGATAATCTTTTGCTATGCACGTAACAATTTTGTCAATGATTTTTAACATTTTTAAGACAATTCAACGTATAATTTACATCGATTGTTGATTTAACTGTTAAAATATGTGTCAGTAATATTGTATTAGCATTTTACATTACTTCAGAATACATTTATAACATACAAAATGCAATTACTTGCGCACATATTTTAATATAATTTATGAGCATTGTTAAATTAAAATGTCTGCTGAAAATTTACGTCATGATCACGGGATCATTTATCATTGGCGCGTTTGAATAAATTGGTCGTATGAAAATGTATTGAATTGTAATATGCGATAGGTATTGTATGTACCAACTAATCAATTACTATCATACTAATTTGTGGTGTCAATTACGGTAATCAAATGGGCTATAAATTGTATTTACTACTACGTATTAAGTGCAAAAAATAAATAATCACGATGTATTTATTATACTTGTTAAGTGAAAAGCGTGATGATTCGGTCTATTAGCGAACAAAATAGATAAAATCCATAGAAAATTAGATTTAGCCGACTAGAATCACAATATAATTATCAAATGACTAAATACGTTTCGTGAAGTGTCTATACGATCACAAAATTGCAAAAGTCACGAAGTAAACATCCAAATGTAATATGTATGTATTATTCATCATCATGTCAGCTGAAAGACGTCCACTGCAAGTCGTTGAGGAACACCTTCACTACGACCTGTCACTCGTCGGTATTCAACTCATAATTATGTGAAAATATGGAACTGATTAAACATCAAAGACTTGTAAATATAAAACTGATGAGGAAAGGATTGAAACGCCCGTAAAACTTCTAATAACCCTAAGCATTCATTAGTGACCGTTTAATATTCCACGGTAAACACGCTGCGCCGTAATCGCGGCGCGTAAATACGCTTTGCACTTATGCCTCTGTGTGTGCACACCCTTACTGGTACAAAGCGGGGATCAAAGCAGTCGATGTATCGAATTTTAAGTATAAGGGCGGTCTTACAAGTGTGTGAGGCAGATGAGGAGTTATTAGAAATGTATGAAGCGTAGAGCGTATTAGGGAGAGATTTTTACTTCATTGCGAAGCGCAGTGTTTTATTACTATGCATTTAATAAAAAAACATGCATTTGATTGAAGTTTCTCTGATAATGTGTTTGAATTTTTTAATGTAGTAGGATATGTAACACTTAATGATGCGGCTAAAACCCCGTGCGCTCGGAGTAGCCGCACAAAAAACTCATCACACTAGAAGCTATTTTGTAAAACCGTTCGAAACGCAATCCGAAAAAAGTTTCCCCGCCACACACCGGCCACTACCGTTACTCGTATATTGCCAAAATCAGCACGAAAACTGTTCTCTAGTGTTCTGCAAATAAGCGTTCTCGCAATAATGGCTGACCCGAGCCGGTCACTCGAGAACTCCGAGGGCAACTCAAAATACGACCCGTACTACAACTTTTGGGCGACTCTTTTTCGAGTGCGAAGTTTTTAAAGATCGGTTTGAGAATAGGTACCGGGGTCGCTTAAGTTCTCTGCATTTAGTTGCCGCGTAGCATTTTTTAGCTGAACTTTCTGGGTTTAACACGAGTTAAGATAACAAATAGCTTGTGAATTCGAATGTCGATAAACTTATTTACCTACACAAACGAATCAGAATATGTAAAAAGAAAACTAACCAGGTATTTTGGGGTGCTGATCCGAGACTTACCAATTATTCAGCCTGATGCTATCTACATGTTTCATAGCTACAAATGAATAAATATAACAACATAAATCTCTTTCTAAATTGTATTATGAGTAAAATCCACATTCCACATCATTTCATAGCCTATCTATATGTATATTCCACTGATCCCTAAATCTTGACCGGTCCGTATTTCCTCAATTGTTAATATTTGCTTTTCTCGCCACCTCGCTAACAACTGAGCGTCTTCCCTCCCTCGCACGCTACCGGCATCTCAATGCCCCCTCGGCTACACAATTAAAAGGATATTATCAGAATCATGCACTCTTTCAGGGCAGGTATAAATGAAACATAGCTTTGTGGATGTGGGTCTCACGGGAGGCGTTAAAATTTGATGAATACGTTTCGTTCGAATGAATATCATTTTAATTTTATGCATATAAAAATAATGTTAAAAGATAATGTTGATCCATTTAGATGATTTTATTAGACTATGTAATTGAAATATGTTTACATAAATAGCAAATAATTATGTTGGTTGACACTCGTAACGCAATGTTTTTACTAGCGGTTAATTATAATGAGATTGAGACAGCAATGTGTGGTTATATATATGCAAAAGATTTTTTAAATTCTATTTAAACACATTTTAGCAAGTATAGGTTTCATAATGTATACATAATTATGCGTATAATGATACCATAAAGATAGTACTTCATAAATGAAGTGAACTTATGCACAAATCGATTTTCTTCCGTCTGCATGACGGGGACAAACAGGATAACAGTTTAATGTAAGAGATAACACTATTGAGTTTATCTTGCAACTGAACACGCAGATCAGACTCTGAGCAACGTCGAGACCAACAAGGGAATTTCCCGTCTTGCCTGATGATCCCGCAAATCCCATCCCTTGAGTTGCAGGCACGTATTCTCGGCGGGATTACGCGCTTTGCGCGATCTAGATGCGGTCCCGGGTGACCACAACAATCATACTCGACTATCTGAGCAGCCATGCGCTCCTGGTAATTCTGGCGTCTTAGCGGTTAAACTATCGCATTAATGATGTCATTTCGTGAATGGGATTTGGCAGATAATTGACAGGAAATTAGAATAATTCGATTAAGCATATGCAAATCAAATACAGCCAGGGTAGCATAGTCTCGCTGGGATAACTAGGCTGGCATAATAACATCATCACCCGTTCTCAACAGCTTGTAATGAGCTATTCAAACGCTGCGGCAAATATTCGCATTTGACAGTTGTGCTAAAAGTAGATAAAAACCCGTATTGTTAGGGTCCCTCAATCGGAAAAAACGGAAAAACCAGTTAAGTGCGAATCTGACTCGCGCACCGAGGGTTCCGCACAAACTTTCACTTATCCCATCTTAATTGGCCTAGCCGAGTAAAGTTTGCACCTGAAATGTATGGCGTCGCATACAAACGAGGTGCAAACTTAACGCAACCGAGTTCTCGAAATATGATGTTTGAAAAGGACTATATTTTTTATGATTTTATTACAAACTAGCTTTTGCCCGCGATTAAAAGGGATTATTAAAAGCGCCTAAGCAAATGTAAGAGCAATTGTGCTTTTGGTCTAATAATTACATTTCCTACAGGGTCACCGCACCCCAACAGAAATGTTCACTCACTTTTCAATATTTTTAGGTATAATTTCCAGGATGAAAACTATCCAATGTCCTTCCTCGGATCTTAAACTATCTCTATGCCAAATTTTATCAAAATCGATTTAGCGGTTTAAGCGTGAAGAGGTAACAGACAGACAGAGAGATATATTATAAAATATTATAATATTAGATATTATATTATAGTATATAGTATGGATGTATAGTTTTCAGATTTTAATAAGCATTTCTAGTATGTGAAAATGTTACTTGCCAAATTTCATAGTTCTAGGTCATCGGGAAGTACCCTATCATTTTGATTCCCTTGAGAGTGTCGAAATGTACATTTTTTGCGACATAAACGGCCGTATCTTTTTTTCACATTAACTTAGAAGTTTGATTTTTTCACAGCTTCAAGGTACCGTAGACCTGAGTGTGAGTATATGGTGTTATTTAATATATAGTAATATTTGAACTCGATACCTCCACGTGTTCTCGAGATAAAGGGTCTTGACAGACAGACAGACGGACGGGTATTACTTTTTTATATAGCTCAGGTAAAACGTTCGTAAACATGCGCATACGCTACTGCAGGTCACAATTGTAGGCCAAAGTGTGCCGAAAAACAACAGTGCCGCGAAAGAAGGGACGGAATCTTATTAAAGTAAATATTTATGGCATTGCTATCAACTGATTGGACGAGGGTTCCGTCGCCGTTGATAAATTGTCCCGCTGGCTGCGGCCTAACGGCCACTCTACCAAATATTTCTCGTGTACTAACGTATCGCTCTAAAGAATTTTCTGTGTGCTTGATTTATGACATAATTTCCTTTCACGCCCTTTGATAAGTTCCCTTGGAATTTCTTTGTAAATCGCTTAGGGCTAGGTGTAGATCCGAAGACTCGACGACAAATGGACAAAATAAATGAAACTAAATAAAAAATAACTTAGTCAAGTTTTGGGAATTTAAAAGTTGAGCATCTCGACGCACCGAGTACCGGGCCAATTGTGTTCTATTTTATTTACCTTAAGGTAGACAATAAGGGTGTCTCCACACAATCAGCTAGACGGGAAAGTTGATTGTTCGTGTTCCATTCAACTTCACAATAGAGAAAATGAAGAGGAGCCAATTCTTTTTACAACAGCTTTTCTCTGCCGTACTCTTCGCTCAGCCGAAAGTTTGCTCCGTTTTCACCTCGCCGGGAATGCATTAGAATCTGCACATATTTGTCTTGGAATCAGCCACCATCTTAAAAGTTCCAATTTTGATAAACTGTTTGTTTTCTTAACAATACCATTGTCTGTCCATTGCCAGGTTTGTTGAAATTGGAACTTACTCAAAGAGGATTCGTATACGAGTGCATGTATGTAATGTACTTTCGTTCGATTTGTTTATAGATAACAGTAAAAGATTACCATTATAATTATTATTTAATGGTAACCCAGTTTATAGTCTATCGTTCATTATTAATTTATTAACGTAATTTGAATACTGTATAAGGCAATTTTCATGCATTATTATTTTAATAATAATGTATTACAAACCAGAAGGTAAATTACTGGTAAAGTAGGTAATAAGTACGTAAAATTGGTGCTTAGTCTACAATAGTACTAAATTTAATGCCTAGTAAACTATTGCCTACTTAGAATATTCACTTTATTAGATACCCTTCTAATGGTTATGTGTATAATGTCACCGTAACATTGTAAACACCGTCATTTAGATTTTATTTAGTGATATACATAAAGTAACCTATAATCTAAGTTAGGCTAGGTTAGTTTATGAATATCACCCGTCATTTAAAACACATTTGTAAGTTTACAATATCACTAGTTAGTTTATAATCTAACGGTGGTCACAATTATGGTGTCATAATTATAAAATAAGAAATCCTGACTCTAAATCTTTAAAGACCAAACCAAACGTTTAAATCTTGAATACTGGAATTATATGATTTGCTCTTAAACCAAGAATAAAACTGGTTTTTTTTCCATAACTACCTCGTACAAAACGACTATTTTAAACCCCCTTACATGATATTTTATTGATAAATGATAAACGTCCTTAATAGATGATTCATACGTTTGTATTACCGTAGATGAGAATACAAGCTGTCCTTTTATTACATATTAAAACTAATGAATAGATTAGAACTAACTTTTAGCATTAGGCAACCCTAAATTAATTTATAAATAGAATAGAATATAATATTGTTTATTTCAGGCATATTATCTCATTTACAAAAACCATTAATGTTCCTTAATACTATTTATAATTATAAATAAACTGTACCAGAAGCTGAAAATTATTTTAAAAATAAACATAATTATTGTTCTACAAAGGGGAACAAGAGGTTTTCTTGGTAAAATTCCTGCTCAGGCAATTCTGCAAATTCTCAAGGAAAGTCTTAACTTGTGCATTAAAGAAACCATTGGGTGACAAAGAGTAGGGCATCCTCAGCTGCGTACGCCATTAATTAATCAGTTGCCGACAATCGGCCGATATCTAATAATAAGCCCGAATTCTACGCGACGTTTAGACGTGGCGCGCCAATTCTCCTAACCGTCGCTCATTCCTACTAATAAGTATTACGATTAACTTGTTATTATTTGCTGAGCGCAGAAGAAAAATGGCGATTATTTACGCAGCAAACATTCTGTCACGATGAGAGCTCGTAGATAAAAGTTTTGGCCAACTATTACGTCAGCGGGGACAATTCTAGGGCATCTCTTAATTATACTGCTGCGTATTTCGTATTACAATAATGAAGCGAAACAATAACAAAAGTTTGGACGTCGGAGCGCGGCCGGCCAAGTTTGCTGCTCATTTGAGTGGTGTTCTGTGCGCTCCTAATGAAAACTTGTTAGTTACCACGAACGTGGAACGGTACTTTTATTTATTCGCAGTCCACTGTTGTCAATAAGTTGCACTAATTTATTACACTACAGTTACAAAATCCACACAAAAGCAACCAGATTCCTATATGTACTAGCAAAACTATTCCGTTAGTTTTCGTAGAATAAAACGCCTGTTTCATTTAAAACTCGAATCGGAAAAAAATGTGAGCTGAAATATTTGCAATAAAATTTCTGCCGTAACCTTAGTAACGTCTGCAAGTTTTTCAGGGAGAATCATAACCTGTGAAAGTATAGAAAGGAAAGGTACCATAAAAAGTGGCGAGGTTTCGACGACGCGAACGTCAGCGCGGAGGGCACGAACTGGAGGCCTAAGGTTGTATATAACGTCCGTTATCGACGCCTACAATAAGTCGCGCTTTATACGGTTATTATAGCGCCATAAACGCCACCGGCCGGTGTTTCATACAGTGCCGGGGCAGATTATACTGCCTGTGGCCCCGACAGAGGGCGCGGGGCGGGGCGGCCCGCCCCACTGTCAGCGCCACGTGCCGCCCGACAGATGTGTCGAGATATCCGATATCGGAAGACACTTTCATAATCTTCGCCTTACAACCTCCCACTTCTTACATATTAAAATAGGGAATACCACCCGCACAGGTGCGAGCCCGCGATTAATATAAGAACATCTCGAACCGTGATGCGAACTCAATTTATTTCACCGCGTCCAAAGCACTGCTCGCAAATCACCTGTAATCCTCCGGATTTAATTAAAGTATTCCTCCTAAAAAATAAAGGTAGTCTAATTGAACCCGGAAAAATAAAGTTAATTCCTCGAGCGACGCTGCTCGAGAACTTTCATTAGCGTTTCACGGCTACAATTGCAAGTTCAAATAATTATGTTTACAGAATCCTTTTCTTACGCGGCGATATTTATCTTCCCCATTGTTACCAGAAGTGACGCGGACGAATTTCACGAAAACGGCCCATTTATCTACGGTGGCCACACAAAAGCAAAACGAAACCCAAAACTTTTTATGCGGTCACTGACATTGACGAATTTAACTCGCGCACTTAGAGGAACTTCATTTAGTTTGATCCGGAGATCCTATATCATATTTGCTTAACCATCGGCCCGCAGATAAGTTCAGTAGGGCTGTTGTTGCTTACTTCCTACTTTATTCGGTTTGCAGACCCGCATAAATAAGGGAGGGCATCGGCACTCCCCGCGCGGCCGCGCTACGGACTGAGACTTGAGGACTAGAAAATCTTTTATATTCAATTACGTCTTTAATCCAGAGCAGATCGCTTTTTTTATTTTTAACATTACACCGTCACTGATAAATATCGGTTTCGTATATTACAGTAGAGAAATACCTTCAGATGAGTAGTCTTCCAAAAACTTTGACTCAAAGAAAAAGTTCGAGCTCAACTTTTTCTGAAGTATTTATATGCCCGACGGATTAAGAAAACACCATCATCTATGGAACTTGTCGGAACCCTTATTTGCCTTTCGGGGTGTTATTATCTTTGCCTCAATTCCAACGTAAAGCCACCGGTTCGCGCGCGAAATACCAAATGCGCCCTAGTTTCGTCGATCGCAGTTTGCGCTGTTTGTTTAGGGCAGAGCAGTCGTGAAAGGTGATGGACTAAATATTAACAAACCCCAGCTATAGGCTGACAGATTATAAATATAGGCCTAAGCGAAGGTAGCATTTGAAGTGTATTGATTTGCGAGGGTCGCGGGAGCGAACGGCGGTTCATACGGCTTTTGTTTATCGAGTGTGACTATGCTTGGAATGACTCATCCCTCGCCCGGAGCGGCGCGTCGTTGATCCCATATCATGTGTAGTGCGGCGACTTGTTCACACGTGCCCATATCAACATGTGGACATGGGACGAACAAGTAGAAAGTTTTCGCTTGAGACGGGGAGTCGCGCCCTCCGTACCTACGTGTCAGCATAATCGTGGCGCCACCTCCTGTTTGCCGAGCGGCTCGCTAATGCCATTTGTCGTAGTGGACGCGTCACGTCACGTCTGCGTGTGTGTGTCTTTATCGTTAACAGACCAAAACACGCCGGTTCATCATCGTGTTTTGTTTGCCACTTTAAGCGGAAACTTCGCTTATGTCAGGTGATTACGGGATTCAGTCCGCGTTGAATTGAACGATCCCCGTGACATATTTCAAACTCCGAAGTAAGTTATCTTAGAGTATAGAGTAAATATCGGAAAGCAATTCGGATGTCGAGTGCGAAACTCGAAATCGCAATTTGTAATTCATGAATCCCATAAGGGGGCGAACTTGAGCGATCTTACGCGTCGCATGCGGAACGTATCGTATCGCCCAAGTTGTTCGGTGCCGCGGCCCAGTGAATATCCGGGAACGTTTAATATTGTTTGGTTTGTCGTCGGCAGCAGTGGGTGTGGCATAAGTTTGAGTAAATCGCCGATACAAAGGCGGCCGTGCCTGCCCGCGCCACGCGCCACGCGATACGAGTACCTGATAGCTGTTGTCGAAAACTGACTGACGCGTTTCTTTGAAACTAGCCTGGCGCGAATTGCCTTTAATTAAAACGATACCAAAGATAAGACCACTCGATTATAACTTGAATGAATGTCGGTTTTCGTAGGTAGCTGGAAAAGTTTTACGACAAATTTTCCAAGGCATTAACTGATATTAGAAGAACTTGTCGAAATGTGAAATGTCTGAAGTGAAAACTTAGTTTAAACCGACTAGTTTATATTCCACCCGTTAGTGTCTCGCAATAACTGCAGTAGAAGTTAATAATGGTTCTAACTTTTATTGTTTTGTTCCAGGTTTCGGTTTCGTCACGTTTCAAAGTGAAGACATAGTAGATAAAGTGTGCGAAATACATTTTCACGAAATCAACAACAAAATGGTAAGTGTACTTTTATATTTTTTTAATATTATATCCCTTTTTTTGTTATTTATAAACCCTCTTAACGGCTGAGGCCTGTCTAATAATCAATACTGCTTTATGTAATCAACTATTACATTTAGCAACATTGCATTGTAATTGAGCGTGGTAAATGTAGTCCACTGATAAATAAATTTAGTCCCTATTTCAGACTCAGGTTAAAGAAAATGTGAAAATCTCGAGCTACTTTAAAATCAACTAGCGTAAAACAAACATAAAATCGTCTGCGCAGCGCAAGTCAATCCCAATGTTAACATTGTCGGTCAGATATCAATTAGGAGCGAAGAAGTGCGCTGGCTCCAGTCCAAACAGGGCCAATAAAACACCACTAAACTCAGCTTTTACTGTGTTTAGATTTTTCCCGGAGGAACGCGTGTATTCGAGATGTCACCACAACATGACGTCTTAGATTACGAATTTGTTTTTAAGGCTTACCATCAGTCAACCATCAAATGTCTTTTTTTAGCCAGGTTTTTTTTGGGGAAAAATGAAATAGGGTATAAGAATAATATAATTTTCGAAAATATTACAATTTCTGTTAAAAATAAAAACATTTTAAAATTCCTCCTTCTAGGACTATTACTAAGGCGGATTTGCTATGGAACTTGTACTGCGGTTCTTCTTGTGTTTTGCGAATGTCAACTATTCCACCGAGTGACGTCATTAAGGTGGAGATTACAACCGACGGTTTTTTATTAATTTATTATTTATACTAGTCGTCATTATTCAATGATATACAAAAAAGTTTTGGGTGCCGTGATAATAAGTTTATGAATTTAGCTTCAATTTATATAACACTATTTGAAAATTATAAATATTGTCAATTGTCTGTTGGCGCAATAAATTAGAACACGTCTTTTGTTATCGTTTTTGATAAATCTAAAAAGCATTAAAAAAACTCGCAAAGTAGCTTAGTCTTACTAATGGTGCCAAAGTTTCTCATAGATAATCGTCTAAAATAACGTTATTGTTTTTCTATGGGCGCTCGACAATTCTAATTTGTTTTAGGAACAAATACGAGAGAATTAAATCAAATCTAGTACCAACAACCAAGAATTGTCTGTAATAATTGCATTTAATAAGATCCCCAAGACGTAAACCATGGTTACTTGCACTCTGTTGTCCACTGCCGTCCGCAATACATTACATTCACCCTTTACAAGACCATTACAATCATGTGACGCAGTAAACCTCGCCCTCGATTAACTTGTAACAACACGCAACCGTTGTCCAGCCATAATATGGTAAATTTTCGTCATTTGTTTTGGAAACGTCTAGAGTAGACGCGGAGGAACTACTTCTACTAATCAACCATTTTTTTTTTTTAATTAGTTGAAAGTATTATCTTAAGGCCGCTATAAGGCATGCAATGTTTAAACAGAAAAGCCAGTCAATATACGTACGAAGGAAACAAGTTAGACAGTGGGATGTAATATACGCTATACCCACTGAAATAAAGCTATGTACTCTAGAGTTTACAAAGGATTTTTCGCTTCAACCACAAGGCACCGGGAAAGGTACTCATAAGCAGAGTGTAAAGAAGCATTAGCCGTTAACAATACCACACATTTTCACTCTTCACGAGGAAAATCCGCGAACACTCATTAAAACGCACCCGCAATCCAGAGACCCCACCTTCATTGTCACTAAAAGTTTTCACCAGGATCATCTTTCACTGTCGCTGTAAAGACTCCTCGGTTCCCGCCCCCGCCGATGCATATTCCTGATTATTAATGCTTGTTTTTTGTGTCACCCATTGTCTGCAGCGTAATGGGTGTGGAACTCGCGGGTCTGAATCCGCAAGTACAGTACCCTGATGTACCCTTAGTGGTGCAAACAAGGAACAAAGACATCAAACAAATGGACCGCGTTTTAGAGCAATTACGTTTGCGTGAAACGTTAGGTGTGCATGTATCGGGCTCTCCTCGAGACGTAATGTACGCATGCCGATGCAAAAATCGCTTTGTTATAACTTCATGCGGTAGATTTCGCACGCAGTCGTTTGATTACTCATCCAATGTCGGATGGTATGTATCGGTAAAATCAATGGACGTAATAGTGGTTGACAACCCAGCAATTCAATGCAACAGTATTTCCTTTCCGCTAATAAAAAAGGCTATATTTAAAAGCAATTCATAAAAAACATTTGTTATGCAAAGCTTAATAAGCTAATAACTTATTTATGTAACAAAATTTCAAAAACATTTTAAGCTTAGTTCCAAAGCTTTGGACGGTAAACATAACGTATTATTGAGCAGAGTTGTAAAAATACAAAATTTAAAAGCACAAAGGTAATTTTTATAACCGATTCGTGTATCAATAAAATTAACAAAGTTGCTCAGTAACAAAGTGTATTGTGTAAGTCGACATTGTTAGCTTAAATGCCGGGGACATTTATGTGTAGTAGGTACTTACATTTAGCAGAATATTTTAGTTTACGATTTAAATATGTACTGACACTTACACGTAATAAAGTGTCTAATCTTTTCCTTGCAATATGATTTAAGAATTTAAATTAAAGATAAATAACCGTCAATAACAAAATTATGACAACAGTGTTTCTTCGTATTAAATAACCTTTTAAAGGAAACTTGAGCACTGTTAAACAATGTAACAAGTATAGGTAATTATGTAGTTTTAAATATTTCCACAAAGTTGTTCCTTGTTATACCTATCTTTGAGCGTAAAACAATCACTTTTGCGTATCATAAACACATCCGATAGTTATATTTCCAGCAATAAAGGAGACAGAGGGGTCACGGCACGTCAGCGCGACGTTTGCGTTACGAGTAGCTGCCCTCGTAAATTTAATATGTCATCTCTTATATTAAAATGGTCGTTAAGCTAATAGCGGCACCGCCTCCTCGCACGAGAGTGATAGGGTGATACCGTGACTTTCTTGCGGCAGTAAAAAAAGCGTGTTTTATGAAATTATTACTGTGAAAATTGCCCCGAAACTAAATTTTTGACGGGTTAAATTAAAACATTGTTGTAGACGTAAAACGGCTTTACTATAATCAAAACGGCGTGGGAAAAGTGACAGTTGTTTGGAAATTGACAGTTTGTAACAATAAGTAGGTCACCCTTATTCCTAACAGATTAAACTATTCACTCGTTGATACGTGCAGTCTGTTTCCGTGTTGAGCGTATAGTCGATAAGCAATCAGTACAACGAAGGTAGGAAGCATTGCCGGCGCGCCTTATGCATACGTAGGTGTTCACTTCATGAAGTCACACCTGCTGCCATACAAATGAAAACACATGCCAACCCTTCTCGAGAATACTAGCGCATCAACTCTGCAAACATTCGGCGCCAAAGATAAATACCGGGGAAAATGCTCGCTTGTTTCTTACTACAATCACTACGACAGATCTGTGTTTCTCGTTAGTTCATGAATATGTTTTTCAAAGTTTTAAGCTAAATTGATTATATTTTACCTTGGCTGCATGACTTCAGCGAGATTGTACCGAAGAACTCGCGTATAAGAAACTTTTATGGCGCTAGCGATATGAACGAATTCCCTGGATTTTATTTTTCGTCCGTTATACGCGTTGCGTTTTATTGGACGTTTAACTAATGGTTTCCCAAAACAACGTGACAGGACTCGATGATTCATAGGAAAGTTTTTTTTTTCGGCAGATACGCCTCACACGATTCGTATAAATCTACTGTTTTAATATTTTTTCGGGCTCCATATTTCGAATTTGGAAAAGTGTGGCAATGACATAAAAATGCACTTTTCTTTAGACGTCGCGTAAACACTTCACAGGAAGATTTCGGGTATTGCGTACATTTTTCTCCCCGATCGTACATGAGGCAAACAAATGGTTTCCGTTTAGGAAATAACACTAAAAGTAGGCACATTTGAAACTGCCACTTAAATCTTGGGATCCTCGATCGCCATTTCTCTTACCGTCTTAACTGGTGTGGAGCGGGGAGCACCCTTGTCGTTACTGCGCATTAAAGAATGTCCTACATGTACCTACGCGGCGCTGATAGGCGGCGATAAGGATTACGCCTCGCAACCTTTAACCCTTTAAATTAAGATGGAGATATGGCTGTTGTCACAAGCCAATTTGAGCTTAACTTTTGATTAAAAGACTCACTTAAATGAGGCTTAACTTGTTCTGAGCGTTCTATTGTCGGCCGGCCGCTGGATACGCGTGTTGGAGAGACACGTCTGCCCCGACTCAGCAGTCCCTCCCATTGTGGGGCGCGTCAAACAATCAATCACGGGTTCCTCTGCTCCGTGATTACCATAAACTTTCCGTTTTAGCACGACCCGGCGAGCCTCTTCTAAGCTTTATCGATTCGGCCATTTTTACGCTTTCTATATATCAAGAGTTTCTGTGACAGTCCCTTTTCTTTCAAACTCGCAATTGCGGGCGGCGTAGCTTAGTTACGTTCTTCTTTCGTTTACACGACTGATTCTGATTTATAAAGTTTCGAGGTTCTTCATAAAAAGTACATCAGGAAGGCCATAAATCATTCAGAACAAAAACCATCTAATCTCTCTAACTCTAATAAGGTTGACGTGTTATGACCCAACTCTAAACATGTTTTACCACTAAATATGGTTATTCGTATATTTGCCAAAGTTGGGTTGCGAATTGTCCCAGAGCATATCTGTATCATTAATAATAGAGGCGTTACGTTACCATGAATCCCCTGTCGGATTAGCAGTGTGCAATACCTTCCCGCTAATGAGATCCGAGAACCGGTTTATCCTGCATAATGAAATTACGAAACAAATTAATTAAATCCAAAAATACCAAATTCTGCACACTGATGAATCAGGGGGAACGTGGGTTTCAGTATTGAACTCTATAAATTCGAACCTTTTTAACGAAAATTTACAAGTTCGATTCTAATCTCACGGCAGTCACTATTTGAACAACTACCTAATTTCCTATGTACGTACAATATAAATTTAATGGTTATACGGCAACCGGCACGCAATTTCCAAATGACGCGACCGACTCCAGTCGAACGCGAAGACGTAAATTATGGCTCAACAGGCCTTTCCTGCCGTTAACGATTTCGACTTAAATTCGAAGCGTGAAAGAAAATTAATTAATCACAGGTGGTGCACGGCACGGCAGCGCGCACACAAACCCTTGTCCCTCTATACGATACTCAACACCCTCGGAGGATGCCTGACGCGGTCGGAACTCCGACAATCGTCTCACTACCTAAATGACTCTGTATTATGGTAACGGAATCGTTCGAACCGGAGCTCGCGACAAATTATTCAATCACCATAAAGTATTGTAAGAAGCCGCGCGTAATTGAAACGGTGTCGCTGCGTAGGGAGACAATAAAGTAGCGAGAGTGTTGAGGGCGCGGGCGTCATCAATAAAGGCCATACGTTAGGGCAGGCCGGTTCATTACTGCGCTCGGCGTCTCCACATTCCCATTACGTGGGAGTTAGGAGACGCGAGCGGCGATAAATAGCGGGCAAGAAGCCCTGCTTTGTTTCTTGGTTCTTGCGCACAATTTCATTTACATTAGAGGTGCTGAGCCGAGACTCCTCCGGGAGTCATATGAAAGTCGCGTACAGATTCATGCAAAACAAGTTACGAGCAGTGAGACCACGTGCCGCAGACCTTAATCTAGTCGGCACCGGCTGACAAGCCACGCCGGCGGCGCCTGCTCTAACCTACTTAATTACTGCCAACTAATTGCAGCAGCTGATATACGTACCTAAGGCATAAACTTCACCTTGCTGCCGGCATCTACAATATCACCTTCATTAAAATCTTACGTCACTCGCATATTACTGCAAGCAAAACATAAATGTAATTTCAATCGAATAAGCTTAGGATTCACAGAAATAGGTATCAATTAAACGCCCGCGTGCACAAACAACTACCTTTTATTGGCTAATGCAGGCACTCGGATACGTTGCAGTTTTATTTGAATTTCATCGAGAATTTCATCTCGTATTTCAATTTGTACATGGAAATTTATACGTATACCTACATCCGTGTCCGCTGCAAATATGTACTTACAAATTTCATTACCCGTAGATTTCAATCGAATAAGCTTCGTGGCCGTGTCCAGTGGTCATTCTCCATCGCTTTATCCTTTTTCCCTTTCATCCAAGTACCCTCTTAAGTGTGATAAGAATTAGTTAAGCAACGAGTCTGCGGTAATCATGTCCACTTACAATTGCAAACGGCTAATATTGTCGAGTGGTTGCCAATTGAGTTTTTGCTTGTTATGCTTTCGTTTTAATTTGTTTTTCAATGGACTTTGGAAGTTTGCCTTTATATTGAATCGGATAAAATTTCTTGTTTGGAATGAGCATAGCTTTATCGCTGCATTAAAATGAAAATCGGGCTATAATCGACATTTAATTTTGCTGCTTCATACTACTTGTATAAAAACCGTTTGCTGAACATAGCTGATTTTATTTTTAGTTCCCGAGCATAGTTACTTCTTATGGGAATAAGATTTTACAGCAAAAACTCAACCTATAAAAATAATCTAACAGCAGCAAATACTTACCTTTCGATGTCAATGTTCTGCGTCGTTCCAATAATCAATAAAATTATCATCATTGAAACAAATTCATACTTAAAGTGTATATTATATATAAATAGATATTCAATTATTCATGTCTAAAACATATTCGATAGGTGTAGTGCACGTTATATTTTACTTAAATAACAGCAATGTGATATTGTAGCGTATTGGTTTTACATACTGTAAACAGCGGCAAGCGAGAGAAAATAATAAATATATCATTGAAAATGTTCATCAAAAATTACCTAAATTAAAAATGTTGAATATCAAAATACCAGCTATAATTAAACGTTTCAGACTGTAATTACCGTAAATATCAATATACCCAACTAATTTTAACATATAACTACAAGTTACAATCGAAATAGACGGATTTCCTCTTGCATGATATATTTTAATCATTTCCAATATAATTATTTGCATGTAAGTACAAATAGAAACACTGTTGTACCTACTTATTCTTAGCAAATATATATATACAGATCTGTGCTAGTCATTTCAATCCTACATTAAATTGTCATTGTAATTTAATTTGATTAGCAAATTTCGGTCATCGCATATTAGGGGTGAAACTACGTGGCCAGAAGTGGTTTTTATAGCTCTATAGTATATATATACCTACTCCTTTATAGTAAAGCGCAAGTATGATATTACGAAAAGAAATAAATCAACGTAAGCCAGTGCGCTAGGCCGAAGGCTCCTTGGAAGCGATTGCTATCGATTCCGATCGATGCCTCAGAAATAGCCGCGGGTGCGGTACTACCTCTGAATGTTGCAAGCCCCGTTCCACACCACCCTTCATATTTAATGGCTAACTAACATTTATATGGCGGCGAATCGCAAGGCGAGTGTGCCTCTGTAATTTGGTATTCAACATTAATGTGACACGAGCTAAATTTGTGATGTTGAAGTCGTGAGTGATTGTCGGCTATTTGGTGAATATTTGAAGTGATTTTATTCTGTTGGTTTTTAAGACGTGACTTAGTGAGGTTTTTTAAAGTTTACCCTGCACATTGCGGCCATAATATTCATCATCGGAAGTTCGTTACCAACTGACTGAACTGAGGAGAACTGGTCATAGTATCAGTTTCGTTGGTGGATGACATTTGAATATAGTCATTGTGAATAATGTGCACGGCGCTGCTTACTATTAGAAAAATATGTTGCACTGACTTTATTTATAGTAACACTTTCAACACAGGTGTTTTCATTAATTACCTACTAACTAGTAAACGTTAGTCTGATTATTGTTTCCCACATTACCATAGGTACATTTAAGGGGTAAAAGTTATAAACGGTATATATACATGTTATTATGCTTAGATAAACTTTCTTGTTAGCCGTTAATTAACCTTTTCCTAAGAATAACCTAAATTCAGATTTTAAAAAAATTGGGCAAGTGCGAGCCCGACTCGCGCATGAAGGGTTCCGTACCTAGTTATACATAAATATATAATCTATAACAAGTTTGTTGTATGGGAGCCCCCCTTAAATATTTATTTTATTTTATTATTAGTATTTGTTGTTATAGCGGCAATAGAAATACATCATCTGTAAACATTTCAACTGTCTAGCTATCACCGTTGTTGAGATACAGCCTGGTGACAGACGGACGGACGGACGGACGGACGGACGGGACAGCGAAGTCTCAGTAATAGGGTCCCGCTTTTACCCTTTGGGTACGGAACCCTAAAAACCGACTTAACCAACATAGCTAGAACCAGCTCGACAGACAAGGCTTTCAATTAAAAAAAAAATTCTAATCGGACGATCCATGTTAGCTACGATGCCACAAACAGACACGCAGGAACACCCCTCTTTTCTGTCGAGGCTAAAAACGTTTAAATTTTCTTCAATGTAAAATTAATATTTGAAAACTCGTGTAGGGATGATACGATACGATATAAAGTAATCGGGTTTAATAGATATACCTATAATAGGGTTACCTATGCCTTTGCCTACCGATAGGCGGGAAAGTTAGGGCACGAGTATTATTAGTTTGTAACAGGAAACTGAAGAACACAGAAGTAATGTCAGAGTAGTGCTTTTGCAATATTTTATTAAATATTGTTAACATGAAATAATCGATATTGTTGTCAATTCAAAAATCAATATAAACACATAATGCGTTATCGTGCTCACTGATATAAAACTGTTCTCACTGATATAAAAATACTAACTTATTTTCAAGGACGTTAGTGCACTTTTATTCTCATTCCTCATTTTGAGAAGATACAATAAAATAGACCACCACAACAAATCAGTAAAAAAGTTGCGTCTCAATCGCACCAAACCGAACGTATAAGGTCACCTGAGCGCATAAAATCAGCTTATCGCATTTTAAATTTATTTTTAACGTTTCCATATAAAACGTCTTCAATATAAGACTGGCTGGAGGGCTATCAGCGAGCATTGCAGGTAACGTTGCCGCTTATCGGCGCGGAGCGTCGATCGCTTATATCTGATTTGAATTTCGCATTACAGCCCATCGGGCCCCCGTCCCCACACCGTAAACACCGAGTAGAGAGCTGAAATTCGCGACTCGCGCTTGTCTTATTTTATCCAACAATGGTTAGGTAAATATGGAAAGAGCTCCCGGGGTGAGGCGGGCTATTTCATTATCTGTGCTGTGACCTGTTGAGCGCGAGATTTGTGAGTCATCTCTTTTACGTAACGCCGTCGGCTTATACAACAACCTTCTCATTGATTTTTCGGAAAACTTTTCTTAATGCTTTTAAATTTCACTTGTCTGTCATTCTAGATTAATTATATGGAAATAATATGACGTGATTAATGTTGTGCGAGGATAGATGTAACTAAGAAATGCTTCGGGGAAAAAGGAAGAAATTATGATTTAAAGATCAACTTCACTGATTGCTGTAATAACTGTTTATAGTTGTATTATTATTTAAGTTTCACTTTTGTCGGTGCAGTTCAGTTGTAACAAACTAAATTCAAACTTGTGATGCAAGAAATTCTAACTATAAGCCTTCGATTTTCGCAGACATCTCTTTAAATTATCGCATATTTGGGAAAATCCTGGCCGCCCCCGGTTCCCACGTTCGGGCTTCCGTTTAGCGGCAATCAGGGCGCGCCTGCGACGCGCTCTGTCAATACGAAGGCGAGAGGTTTCCTTGATAAACTTATCTAGCACCCTCCCCCCTCGGCGCCTCTCAACCCCGCACCTGCCCCCCGTCGCCTGCGTTTATCTCACGTTTCTGTATGTTCCGTACGCTCCGCCCGCACCACATTACTCTCCCCGAATGTGACGCTGGCTCCTCGACTTTTTATCGGTGCGTCAAGACATCAGACCTGAAAATTCTTACGCTCCGCAAACACGGAAACAATGCGATATAAAACGTTCTTACGGAACCACAATAAATTTCAACTTTCAAAGATAACTCCAAGTATTCGCTAAAAGATACTGAAAAGTTATCAAATGTCACTTCAACGTGTACCAATTCATATTCGTTTAGAAATAACCACAATATTTTATCCTTTTATAAAAGTTGTCTATTTGGCTGGCTGCCCGAGGACCACCGCAAGAATTTCAAAGGAAACAGAAATTTTAGTACAAGAAAACAAACGCAAAATCTTATAAAATGCAGTTAACGTCAACACACATGCCGACTGGTTCGGTGAGCCTTTGCTCGAGTCGGTGAAGTTCCTTTATTCCGCAAGTTCTTACTTCGCGCTACGCTCCGTGGGAGACGGGAATAATGTTCACAGCCGCTGGACTTTGTGTCTCCTAAGTAGATGGTACGTGGCGTCCTTCGAGTAGGTACGGTTAGTGCAGGCGGTGGCACGCTATCGTGACGCAACGAATCCAACTAGCGCATTACGCTTTGGCCCGTATACCCACTGTAGCGTTTTACGACATCTCCTTCGATCACTTAATCTCAGTGTCTTTTGTTCCAAAGGTCCCCGTTAGGAGCAGGGTCGGCAATAACTCATCGGTCCCCGCAATATACAGCCAATACGCGAATTAATAAAATTCGACTCCGTCCTGGATCTACTTAAATGCACCCCAGGGTTTTTTATTCGCAAAACTCCTGAGTATTTTATTTCGCCGTTTTTATTTCGACGCTTTTTTATGTTCGTCGGTAGGTCCATAAAGGTGAATGAAAAAAACATCAACCGGTGCCCCATTGCTTCCGCAAACTCACGCTAAAGAAAAAATGCGAAATACCCGAAATGTGAACGAAACAAGACTAAAAACGCCGCCTTAATTGTACTGCTATTCACTCAAATTTGCTTATGTACGTATGTAATGACATTCACAAAAAGGTAGGCCGAATCTTTCGCGACCGACGTTATTGACGTCACTGTTTTACCTTAAAAGCCTTTCAACCAGAATCAATCGAGCGAAAATTTAATGACTGCCTTCAGATTCGTATTAATACACCTTCATGCGCGAATGTTCAGAGAGTGTGGTGGAGCATAAAACGCGGCGTTTTCCTGCGAAACAATTAAATTTCTCATACGTCGTTGGGATTAGAAGCGCGGAGTTTCTGGGCGAGAGCCCCCGGTTGGGCGCATTAAGCTAGGGCGCGTCGGAGCGGATCTTAAGTCCGCTCGGTTAAACCGACATCTTCGCGCCGCGCCGGCATCGGCAGCATCGAGCACCACTCGATCCGTGTCGGATCGATAGTCGCCTACCTAGCGGGGGCTAAATACAATTTACCTTTGTTATTTTTCGTGTCATTTAACTGCGTCGCGATCTCGGAACGCTTGATCGGGATTGCGAACTCCGATGCGAATTGTTTGTGAGCTTTTGTTTCTCGCTCGCCCCGCCAGCGACGCGACATCAATTAACGTCGGATCCCGGCTGAATTTTCTTCGTGGCTATACTGGCGTATTGTAGGTAGATTTAAAATGGAATCATTTTCCGCTGAATAATGCTGCATACCTGCGGGAGTTCTGTTATGTCACTGGGCTCAAATTCTCCGGGCTTAATTTCGGTTCCGAGGTCATGATACAAAGTGGGATCGTTAAATTTTAACAAATCTCAAAAGTCGTGTTGTCTTAGTTTTCAAGTGGAGTGGCATTTATCTGGCATGTCCCCTAGGTTGCGTGTTGGGGAACAAATGGAGGGTGGGCCGGGCTCTGGCGGCCGCCACTGGCGTAGGCGCCGGTTCATTTGTAAAGCTTTATCGGACCTGACAAATGGCGACACTCACTATTTTTATGTTGCGGACGATCGAAGAATACCGTTCATGTTACGGAACGATTTAGCTCTGTTTCGTATTGTTCAACTTTTGTACAGTGCAACTTTGATACCGGCTATACAAACTTACGTATATGGTTCCCGAATGTCTTTGGAAACTTCCATGTTCTCATAAAAGTACATATACGCGTTTTATTACTTAAAGCCGAGGTTGTTTCAAAACTTTAATTTTTCGTGGTGATTATTCAGCTTTATCTAGGCATAAAACTTGGTGGAAAGACACTCAACCGCCGTCACGGGCTCACTTCCCGGCGTTAATGCAAGAGCACGTAGTTCCATGTCGGCACAGAAAGTTGTGCAAAGTGCACAAAGTGCGCGAACGCCGTGGCAAAGCCTTCATTTGTCGGCTCGTGACGGCCGCCTGACAAATGTGGACGCGACTTACCTACGTCTCTGCCCCTACATCTACACCACGCGTATACTCGACCGCGATTATGCATCGCTGTGAAAAATGTAACTGGAAACTTTTTACTTGTCTGTCAAGCGACGTACGATAACTATTCATCAAGAGTAGAAACTCGCGAATGAAACATAACTCCGTAACGGGATCGGGGGAGAGTTAAGTAAGTGATTTATCCGACTGGCTTTAACATAATTTAAGCCTATGTACTTTTCTGTAACGATGCTACTTGGTAGCGAAAATTCTATTGCTAAAGGTTTGGGTTAGCGTAGATTGGGTAATTTATACTTGCCTCCTGCCCTCCACCGGAGGGGGAGATACAGGCACTGCAGAGAGCTATCCTGTTCGTTAAAATTACTTAATGGATCGATTAAGCGTTGGGTTTAATTATTTGGTGGATATTTAGGTGTTATTTGGCAGCAAGTTAGTTCAACACGTATGCATATTGAAAGTCTATCTAATTTTCGTTTTCATTTATATGTGTTTATTTTCTAATACTTTGCTATAAAATTCACCTAAAAGGTTGTAAAAGTTTGTAGAATGTCTTAGTCATATTTTTCTTAATAATCGTCAACAAGTTGAATTCCGAGTAACCATATTAAAGAGAATTCCAGGTTCAAATCCCTTACAGGGATAAGTTCGCCTTTGTACATATCATTAGTTTAATGTCCTTGCTATGTATATGTATATTTTAATGTACAATAAAGAGTTTACATACATACATACATACATACATACATACATACATACATACAAATTGTATTATGACGAAGTCTGCGTAGGTTTAGTTTTATTATGATTATTTCGTTCAATTTTGTCAAAGCCCCCGTTTGTTCGCAAATTTTGTAATAAGTACCAATTATCAAAACATTTGTTCAATCCCGACAAGACAACCTCCTAGGTACATAAATTCTAAACAATTGCTTCAAATTTCATGAAATTTGTCGTCGTGTATAATAAGCATTTAATGATAAGCTCCTTGACTTGATAAAGCAAATTAAAATTCAATTTGTGAGTCGAACCGTGAAGCATAACGGATTGTCGACCGGCTTCGTCGCCCCCTTTCTTCCATAATTCTGCGAGTCTCCGCTCCGAGAAAGCATTTTCGCTATTCTGCAAAGTCAATTGTTAAGCGGCCTAACCTCCTCCGGAAAGCAATTAAAGGTTTCCTCCTTAATATTAAATTATTCTTGTTCCAGGTGGAATGCAAGAAAGCACAGCCTAAAGAAGTCATGCTCCCAGCGAATCTGGCGAAGACGAGAGCCGCCGGTCGCGGCGCGTACGGTGAGTTGCTAGGCGGCGCGGTGGTGGCCGGCGCCAGTGGGATCCGGTACGCTCCTTACCCTCTCCCGGGGCCCGCGCAGCTGCTGGTGGCGGGCGCGGGCGCGGGCGGCGGCTCGGTGCACGCGGCTGCCTACCGCCGCGCGCTGGCCGCGCTCCGTCCCTCCCCGCGCCCCCCGCGCCCTGCGCTCGCGCCGCTCGCCATCCCACCCCTGGCCTACTCCGTCTCCGAACTCCTCGGTGCTCACGCTCTGGACATCCCGACTCTCTACTCCCCCCTCACCCATGCCACCCTGCCCACCGCTCTGCCCCTCTGATCCGCGATCCTCTTCCAGCAACATCCGCACCACCCCTTCTAAAACTCCCGACAAATCTTTCGCTTCATCGACGATTCCTTTCCGCTCGCCTTTTCCTTAGCGGCAAACTTTCCTATCCATTCCTAGAATTTCTTACATTCCTATGACTTTCTCTCCTACCGAAATGTCAAAGTTTATATTGTAAGGAAACTGATAATATCCAAAGTGTCTTATTTTAGTAAATGCCATTAGTAAATCAGTTAGCTAGAAGATTTTCGAATTGTGTACTAACCAGAATTTAGAGTCATAGAAAGAGTTCTGATATTCAATTATACAAGCAATCTTGCTAAACATAAAGTAGATGTCAGCTGGAACAATTTTAAACTAGGGACATAGAGAGCAATATTTTTCTACCAGGTAGTAGGCGCTTACTTCGATTTGATTTACACATAGATTTTTCGAATACTGGGCCTGGTATTTTGCAAATGTTTATGTAGCTTTTAATACTATAATATATTTTGGAGAGCCTTTTGGTCCGGCCAGCTTGCAGCCACGTGTCCATCCATATTAAACCTTCTAGCCACAGAGTCTAGTCGCGCCAGTACTTACGGATACTTGGTGAAGTCATTTTCTATTTTCCTAACTGATATTATTATTATTTAGCTTTTTACTATGAATAGCTCTACAGTTTGATGTCGGCTTTTGAAAAAATATGTATGAGTGGAAAACAAGAGGTATATTATCAGTGAATGTTATGCGTTTTGTGAAATCACCTAGATGAATAGGAGTATCTGTTTTATTTACCTATGATATATTAATGGTAAGATTTTGAAACCTAGTATACGTACTTAAAAGCATCTTTATGTGTATTTCTAGTTACCTAATGTTAGATCTTGAACACTTTTAGACTTTCACTATTTATTATTATTTATTTTGTGCTATACAGGGTGTGGCCCGTAATAGGAGCAATAAATTTAAACATAAATTCTACTCTTCAAATTGAACAACATTTGTTCAGCAACTTTAAAAAAAAGTCGGTTTTCAGTTTTTTTTTTATTTCAAACAAATTAAATAGTATTTTCAATGTACGTCGTCCAATGTTCACATTCCCTGAGCATTGACAAGCTGTCACTATACTAATATGGGACATTTCGCAATACATTGCTTCTTTGTCTAAACATTATTTTGCAAAATATCATTTAATACACGTGTATTTCAGAAGTTGCTTAACAAATGTTGTTTAGTTTCAAGGGAAGAATCTATGTTTTCATTTATTGCTCCTGTTACAGGCCACACCCGGTATACCAAGTTAAGACTAAACAGATGTTCACTATTTGTTTTATTTAGTTATGTAGATATACTTTTCCAATATTTCTTATAAATTACTGTTTCTAAAACAGTTAAATTATAATAATACACTGGAATTTTGTATTATAATCTTAGCTCTCACTAATAGAATTAATTGTATTAACGTTTTAAGTAGGTAATCGGTAGAGTGTAGTTTAATAAATATCATTTCCAAAATATTTAAAAACGTCTGTTTGTTTAACATGTTTAGCTTTAGACTAACAATGTGTAGAATAGATTAACATGTTAAATAAGCTACTTATATCATCATGGATGACAAAACTAACATACCCCTCTCAGAGCCGATCGTACGGCTGCACTACTATGTCGAATGTATGCTTACCAGAACATTCACTAAGCACTTGAATACTCCACTCTATATTCAGTATTACTATAAACATAATATGTATTGGTTAGCAAAATTTTTCGCCAAGCAAAATAGTGTCTCCCGGCACATTGTCAAATAACTCTTATTATAATCAATTTGACACATTTATAAGTGTAAGATTCGATCGATTTATGTAAATGTTTTTACATTTCTAGATTTCATGTGGTCATTGGGTGCTCTTCCTGACGGTAAGTTTACTGCACATTTTTTTACCAAAGTCGCTTCATTCTACTATCCTGCATCTGTCAGACCATGTCTCATTGGAATGAACACGTCCGTTATGGCTCTTGATAAACTTTTCGATGTCAATTGTTAAACTTGTCCTAATTGGGGGTACGGAAATGGATTATGGCAGTAATAATTAACTCAGCAAGTCAGTTTAAGTGTTGGTAGGTGTTAGTACATTTAATTAATGAATTATCGAACTGCCTGTCACTTTACGTCCATCTACCGCATGATGGATCGCGGGGCCTGACAGATACACTATTTTGATTGGCAATAATATGATAAACGATCCGGTGTAGTAATCATATCAGCCGCTGTGGACGGGTCCGGCCATCATCCATTTTACATTTTATATTTACCGGACTTTGTTGATATCGGAAATGTGATGAACCAGTAGATTTTTTAGTACATGTTAATGGAATCATGAAAGCATTGTTATAGTTGTTTTAGTATTAATGTCATGTTTTGAAATAGTGTAATTCATTTGTTTGGTAAATCGATACGCGTAGATAGTATTGGTAATGACATGCAGTAGGCATCGTTGTAGCTGGTTGATAAAGCCGTCGTTACTCCACTTGCAGTGCGCTACATGAAACGATGTTTACAAAATAAATATATTCTGCTGGACATTGTCCAAAACGATGTCGTACGATGAAGTATGTACGATACACTTACCTATGTTTTCAGTGAGACGGCTCTATTTTAGAATTGGGCCACCAGGACAAGTTTTAGGAACATACCACAGGTTTATAACGGTCAAGGAAGTCGTCGACGCATTTGTACAATTGATCGGAGAGTTTGAAAGAAAGCATGCAACCCGATAATTAACCTTTGCTTCTCACGGCGGAGCGCTGAACTGCGGTTTTTTAATGTGTTTCTTTTGTTGTGCAGGTTTCCCCGCAGCATACGCCGCCTACGCGGCAGGACGGAGCTATTCGGGCTATCCTAGCTTCGGGCTGCCATACCCTGCAGGTAATCCCTTGACGAGCTTGCACCACCAACTGTCCGGCAATCACTACCACCACTTGGCGACACTCCTGCCTTACCACCCGCTCGAGTTGAGCGGCGTCTACAATGTACACGCCATGCATCTGTGAACTCGCGCCTGCGACAATGCATTCCACTAACCGCTAACTTCCCACGGCAACGATTCGCATCCACTCAGCGCGCCACTCGGACCCGCTTCATTAGATACCTCGACCGATTTGTAACTCGATCACCGAGAAGTGCGTGATATCGAATTAAGCGGACCACTTGACCAATGACACATGCTACTATTCTATTTTACGAATCGTTGCCGTAGAATATTTTCATTTCTTTTATCCCGTCATTGAAACTAGACACCCATAATAATCTTAACAATGCAACCGAGCACTGACTCTCGTAATCAAATGTGATGACTACTTCCTAACATCCGTATTTCAACTAACTTGTTCTAAGGCAAAAGTTTGTGTGAACTCTCACTAACAACTTTACTAACAATTTAACACCCTAAACAATGACTGAGCCATCTAGATAAATGTGCCAAGCTGTCAATTACAAAACGTCCATGTTTTGAGAAATGCTGTTTTATTGTTTATCTTCAGAATTTTGTCTAGAAAATCCGGCCAATCGTGAGCGCCTCGCTCGTTGTTTACCGACGAGTCTCCCTAACGATTCTCAAATGCTACGCGTCGTGCAAACACTCTAGCGCAAATACCGTGTTTGCCTTTGCTCCACACCCCGCCCGCGGCCCCGCCACGCGCCGGACTAGTATCGCTCCATCGCCCGTCCCTCATTAACAGCAAAAGCTTTTAAAAGAGATTTAAACAGATTCAAACAAAAGTACTGAAAAAGTGACGTCCTTTTTGTGGTGACTTCTATGTAAATCTCGAAACAGACAAAAAAGAATTTCCACTAATTAAACGTAGTCCTCCTGAGGCTGGTCCCGAGCCCCTCGGATGAGACCAGAATGTTAATTTCTGCGTGGTTCTTATAGTACTTTCGAGGTCAGCGAGTTGCATCGAGAGGCGGTTCGATTTAGGGCGCGGGTGGGGTTGCCTAATAAGTGTCGCGGCGGAGCTCGGAGCACAGCTGCACAAATACTCTCCTCGTTATTTGTCCACACTCCGTGCTTGAGCCGCCTTTGCTCCACCATAATTGCGCCACTAAGCTTTGACTTTACACTTTTTTAGCTCCGAACGCCGGTTAGCATACGGAATCTGGAAACGCGGAGGCAATTGAGAATTCTAACTGCGAGAATCGCGCGTGAACCGTGGTTAGGTTTGTGTTGGCTTGCGGTCTGTTTAGAGAACTTGGCCTGATCGATGTTATCGTAGCAGTCGGTGACCGCGCTTAGGGTAGTTTTTCTTTCGTATTAGTCGTACATCGTTCCGCGTTAATTACTTTCGAGTGACCGTTTCACGACACGCGAGACGAACGTTTCTGCCGGCCAACAAAAATGACACTGATTGTGGGCGGTCGTTGAATTGTAAATATAATTGAACAATAGAATGACCCAATAATTACGCGGGCGTCCATACGAACCTTTTTATTTAATGGCCTTATCGAAAGCGATTCAGCTGCTCGATCGGTTATATAATCCGGAAGGAATTTTACAGGGGTTCGTGGAAAAATAGTAAATTTGTAGCGGGTATATTTTTAATTTATGGGCGTGATTATTCACGGAAGGAATTAAGTTGCGCAGTTTTTCTTCAATCAACATTAAAAAAATATTAGGTTCTCAAATCAACCCGTCTGTTTTATTTTATGATTATACAAACTTATTTCATAAAAATCGCTTTGACTCAAGAATGCCTTATTTTAGTAGCCAGTGTATTTTCGTTGAAGCCAGTTTTTTGCGGTTCCATTTGGCAAGGAGACCGTCTCCTCCTAAGCGGCGACCAGCCGGCCATACTCGTGACCGCAGCGTGCGTACGCCGTGCGACCGCTCACATTAATGTGCGTCCATTACGCCCATTAGCATTCCTCCGCCGACGCGCTGGCTTATTGGTAACGTCATCTACAGCGATATTTAAGTACATAATAAATTAATTACACCCTCAGACATACATTACGCTGCTGAAATAATAATGAGATCGATGGCATGCGTTCCGTTAGTAACCATCAATAATAGAGCAGAACATGTGGACTTTGCGATCCATATTTCTATTTTAAACAACTATTTATGAATGGATTTATAATGAAATATGTAAAATAGTCGTTCTAGTAATACATGTGTTAGATGACAGAATAAAACTTTGGAATATAATAAAAGGTTTTCCGCTTTTACATTTTAATACATAGTCTGAGTTGCCAGAAAAGATGCGAGTCGCAAGGGCATAGTTTTCACATAGTTCGCACTACGGTGGCAAATAACTCGGTGAAATTATTATGCGCTACTACGAGCGAGAAACTGCTATCGAGAAGCGAAAAAATACACATATAGATAATTTATAATTTAGGTAAGGTACACATTTTTTTATAAAACTTAATAAATGAACAAATTCAAACAGTTCTCAATCGGCCATATTTTAAGTGATACATTCTCCTCTTATGACACGATTTTAATAATATTTTTTTATTGAATAGACTTAACCTCAAGAGTGGTCTCGTATAAAGGTCAGCATTATTTTAAAGTTGGTCGGTCTTGTAATGTTTTAATTCAGTAGTTTTTAATGGTATTATCACATTACGCGACGTTTAAAATTGCAAAAACAATCATTGTTTTTAAAATACGAAACCTAAGGCGTGATATAAATGTTTTTGCTAACGTCAAACCGATGCAATGAATTTGCATCGTATCAAATATTAAAAATAGACAGTTTTTAGATATGCCTAGATATGTAATACACGTAGAGCTGTACCATTAAGCTTAAACTAGTATCGGATCATTTCTCTATAATACGATAGTTATTATTAATAACTAGTGGCCATAGGCATTTTATAGGATTCTTAATAGTCAGTATATTCAAGATTATCTTCAATAATAGCATGGTAGATTGTAGTTTCGATTTCATTAGGAATTAGGCTTGACTGGCGATAATACTGATATATATCACGTCAACATAAATCTGACAAGCTACACATATATTTTTTTTTACTAATTACTTGAATATTTCCGAAGTACGTCGTAACATACGCATTTTTAAATTGTTGTCAATTGTTTCTGGTTAAATATTTCTATGGATAAACAATTCCGCAATGAACTTGACAATAATTATGTGATCAGCTTCGTATTTGATTTAGATAATGTATCGGCTATATGAGATAATTTAGAATATTTTCTATTCTAGTTTTATGCATTTTATTTTTAAGACACGGACATTTAGTGGTGTCTGGAACATCGAATTTAGCCTGTGGTGGTTATATTCGAGTGTCTATGGTATCTCTTCTTGTGGTAGGGGAATGTCCCAGTGCATGCATACGGAATGACGGCACACGCTCGTGCCGTACTTTCGTACAATAAAATGAATAAAAAGTCATTTGTCATTGTCCACGTTGTTTCATACATTATCCAACAATAATATTTCAAGACGCTTTCAGTACCGAATGGAAATTACAAACGGTTTGAAATTTGTATGTAAATTAATGTTGTTTTTAATTGATTGTGAGTCAGATATGACTCGTACAATGTTTTTTTAGCCAACAAAAGCACGTTAATTTGAAATATACAGGATTACTGCCGGTCAAAATTTAGATCTTTCTTAATCTAAGAGGTTAAAATTAGGTAAATAAAATAATATCATCTAGATAGATAAGAAATAGTAGAAGGTTACTTACTAGCCCTTATTTCAAATTACTAAGTTTAGAGGATGAGTACTACTAACCAATATATAGCGGTTCTGTTAAGTAGCTTCTCGTAGCTTAGTATAGTTTAGATCGTTTCTCATTTTCAATACCAATATATATAAAAATAAACACTTTATCGAGCTTGATAATATAATTTATTACTATCTTATCCAGTATTCGCTATGATAAATTAATAATAATTATCTATTTTGCGTTTTCAAAGTCATTTCTCTATTATAATTATATTTACACGGCTTATAAATACTAAAGTAATTAATATTGATATTTATTGTTGTTGTTGTATGATATTTTTGAATGCTACTATTTTACGCTCTTCTTCGTGTTATTGTTGTTATGGAGTGGTTACATTGTATTCATGAAACGGTGCAACGAATTTCGAGAGCGGTGAGCACCGCTCTCAATCGATCTATGGAATTGTCAATTTTTTGTGGCAAGTTAACATCGCTTACCATACCTCGCAATTATGTTTTGTCAAAATTTAAAGTGTGATATCAAAATTATTACATAACTATAAGTTAACGTTCGATCATTAAATCGCTACCGAAGTGTGCGACCGTCCTTATCGCCATCCTCTAAACTAGTCATAAATATGAATAAGATATACCTATAATAAGATATAATAAAGTACTTCTACGTTAGTGCGTTGGTATTAACATGCATCACTTCATACCTGTATGAAGCACTAACCACAGTTAAGTATCGAATCGTACTCCGGTCAGTTGGACCCATCTCCATTTTTGACTTCCCGTGCGTGTTTAGATGTACTAACGCCAAATGAAATATTAGTAAATAACCATATGTTTGTGATAGTTTGATTGAATAAATAAGTGTAACACGAAATTACCCCTCCCCGCATCGTGGCAGTGCGTGATGCAGATAGTTTGTATTCGGGTACAAAAACCCAATAAAGCCAAGTCTATCGTTCCGTGTCTGTGCGTGCAAACAATTTTAAATACCCCGAAAACAGTAAACAGGAAACTATCAATTCCAAGTTTCCCCATAAAGATTCGATGAGTGGAGCCCCGGGTGATATTCTCCGCTTTTACACTGTTTCTAGGCGTAATGATATATTTTGGCAACTTTTGTTTTTTCCTTGTGTTCATTTATGAATAGATAACCGATGCAAAACACATTTAGTTTTTGGTATCCACATTTTTTTATGTTGATTTATTTGCACACGGCTGAGTTGGTCGGTGCTGCGTGCCGGCTTTGTAGCTTTTTGTTTTGTTGCCGCAGGTGTAGTAGGAGTTATCCCGGCGGAAAGTCGGCTCTTGGTCGGCGCGGAGTACCATAGCCCGGCGGTGCTCGGACAGAGCTCTTAGCGCCTCGGCCGACCCGGGGAGCCCTCCACGTCGATATACCACTCACTCTTTCCACCACCACCCTATAACGGCTCCCGGATACATCTTAAGAACAAATAAATCTTTTCTCGAACGAATAGCTCTTTGGTATTACGCCCTCCCCCCGCGGTCCAGGAATGCAATGTCGCTTTAAAACTAAAGTTTATAAATAACTCGCCAGCCCGGATTCGCAGATGCGTGCCGATCGCCCGACTAGGCTCGCCCATATAGCCCGTTGCAAGTCTGAGCAAATTCGATCGAATTTAATCAGGAAATTGCGGTCTCCCTCAGGAAGTCATACCATTTATATAAATATTTAGGTAAATAATTAATCGCGCCGTCAACGGTGCATTACTTAACATTGTAATGTAAACACTTATGTCAAATTCATAATACGTTAAGTCTACTTTCTTAATAATAAGCCAATAGAAATGTTCTTATCGCTGTTCTAACATATCGTCTTATATATCATTAATCGTAAGTTTGTCATATTGTGAAGTCGCTATATTTTAAAATAAAGGAAATTGCCGTTGTATAAGCAAAACGTTTTATCGCTTATTGTCCAATGATCGTTTTGTAATCGAGGTCGATCGTGGCCTCACTTATTTACCATTCGTTCGCATATCGATTGCGACCAAAATAACTGGAAGAGATAGTGTGTTAGCGAGGAGTTGGCTAGCGTGTGGAGAAGTTAGATTGCTCCTTACATGGGTACACGGGGGGTGCGCGCCGCGGTCGCAGTTCTTATGTGTTCTAACGGTGGCTTTCGTTTTCTGACTCATCCAATGCGGCACTCTGACAGCGTGGTGCCCGCGACGCGCTACGCACACGGCCGGTAAGCGGCGCAAATTGCAACCAATGCATGCACTAGTGACGTCACCGCCGGGCCCGTGACCGCCGCTGCCGCCTCGCACGCGTACCTCGCATTCCTAGCATTCTCCACGCTCACCCCCAGAATGCACTACCTACCTAACCGAACGCCTACACTAACTAATTCGGCCACTTTAATACTCTAACTCGAATCTCTGAATTATTCATTTCACCGCCTTCTCGATAAAATACAGCCCGAATTGTATAAAGACAACGGATTAAATTCCCGATTATCTAGAAAAAGTAAGAAGTTAATGCCTCAGCGAAATTAGCGCCATGAAACAAAATCCCTTAAAGGGTCACACAGCCGTCGGGTTGAATCCAAATAATTAGCTGGCGAGGCAGCGGGCGGCCGCGTGTCGCGAACTGTGCCAACTCCATTTGTAATAAGATATTTGACCGTTAATTGTGTTAGTAACTGTTACGTTTAGTGCTTGTTGCTTGGTCGGAGCGAGTGCGAGCGCGGCTCGAGACGCCATCTCTTCCTGACCACTCCCTTAGTCCTTCATTTAACTAGACATAGCTGTCGATCATAGCGACCGGCGACCATCCTTCGCCGGCTTAGATCACGAGTGCTGTGTTTGGATGGGTCAGAATTTATTTCCTTATTTTAATATTTTAGAAGAGTAGGTAATTTATTTTATGAATGTCTATAGATTTTGACTATAAATGCGCTAGTCTAGCGAGCTCCATCGCCTATAATTTTTTATCGTAGTGTTTCACCGAATGGAAGTGTCCATGGGGCCATAATGGTGACTATTAGCATACTAATCTCTTCTAGTTAGTGTTCAATTGAGCGCAAATCCAGCGCAGATATACGGGATGTTTGCGTAGTAAGTCCTTTCTCCCCTGCATGGTCGGATCGTTAGCGCTCTCGTGCGCTGCACTCGTCTTTACGTCTGGGCTCCTGGTAACACCAGTATCGGCCCAGCCATAATGTCCTGTGTCGTATTAACGCTCGTCGACGTACCTATCCTGCTACTCCATACTGCTGCCTTAATAACGAGAACATTATTGCCATATCATATCCCCCGCAGGGGATAAGGGATTTACGTACGCTATAGAACATAGCCACCTATACGAGTGAGCATAAACAAAAAAGTTAGTGATGAGAAAAACAAGAGAAACAGCAGTTTGGTGAACGGAGTGTGACGACGACGACAATAGGGCGAGTAATTTTCTATTTGAACATTATCGACCAGTAAGGTACTATACCATTTTGAAGATATAGAATAGTTTTGTTTATATCGTTGAATAAATTGTTGTTAAAGTTTCATAGGAAGAAATCAAAGTGTGGTAGATATTCAATAGTTAAAAAGATTTAATGCTGAATTAGTAAAATGTAGTCGAATAAGAATATAGAATAGAATAGACTAAGAAACTAGAAACTTTTAAGCGTGTCAAAGTAAACGAAACTCTGTAGATTTGTTATCGTCATTAACGAATTTTAAATTAGAGTTCACAATAGCCTAGTTTGTTTTCAAATGGTGGACTATTTGCCTTAATTTAATTTAGTAAAGCTTCAAAACTAGTGTCGGTTCTAAGGGTCGCTCCAGTATTCTAACGCTAACAATGCCAAAACTTGCTTTTATCAGTAAATATACAGTTGGTAGCTGTTCTTTGTAACTGACTAGATAGAAAAGTGTTCAACATAATTTGTGATTGGTGGTGCAAACTCTTTATAGCGTGTTGAATTTATAATTGTTTAGTTTTAAGATCAATAGAATTAGTATACTGTATTTTTTAACATTGTTGTGCCTTAGGTGAACTGTAATAAAATGTAAAAATTAATTTTTAAATTGGAACTAGAATAGTCAAATTTTTATAAAACTAGCTTAGAATAAAATCTGCGTTATTTTACTATAGTAGTTTATAATTGTATGTAGTGGTAAATCCAAATTCGTCGCAAGTTATAATTTAAACTAAATTACGTAGTAACATTGAAGAAATACGAGTAATACAGTAATTTGGTAGACTAAATTTTTGAGTATTTGAAGCGTGTGTTAAAGGATTTTTATCTCTATAAATGTTTGTCTATATCATTTTGCTTCTTTAATGTCGCTTTACATGTAATGATTAACATTCGTGTCCATGACTGAACCCCGGAGACATAGGTGGGTGTTCGCGTGATCAAACCAAAGTAAACAGCTTATCGAACCAACAACGAGTCGTGCTAAAATATAGTCGGGGGAGAGATTTAAAGAAAGGACGTATGCTTCTTTGAATTACAAATCGGGGCGATGGCGCTTGCGCGGCGGGCGCTCCTGGGCTAGCCAGCATAGATATTCGATTAATTTGCAATTGAGATAAGTCCCAGCTAAACCATCGAAAACCCGCAAAGCGTATCATTTCGGTGAGTTATTGATGGCGTCTATTAAATATACGTTTACGGCGAGACGTGTGCGGACGAGCCCTCCGGAGGTGCTTGAAGTAAAACATTTCAATCCGCCGATTGCGAATAAAGAGTCGGAGATCCGCATACGTTATCGACGAGTGATGCCCCCGCGATTACGAGCGCGGCGCTAACTTACGCTGCTTTGTTGCAACCGCATTGTTGCTTTAGAGACTTTTGTTTTATTAATGCTCCTTAGAAACGTAAAATGCAGTTACATATATTATACATTGTGGTACAATACCTCTAGCGAACAATGTTGTACGATGCATTATATATTCTAAACGTATTAGCTCCGAACCTCGTATGAGAGTATACCGTAATAAAAATTTGTAAGTATAACTCAAAGCGAAACTTTCCCACACACCATTTAACTCAAAAACTCCGCAACACACCAACCAAATATTATCATGTAAAACTTTTTATATTGCGTGGAAGATATAAAAAGCTGGCACTTGTAAGTAATATAGTAGCTTCAAGGGCGGGTGTTACGCGAGTACGCCCTGTGAATATTCCCGTTCGACCGTCATCCCACTTCTGAAGAAGAATTATTAAGTTTCCCCCGAACTTCGCAATTATGAAAGTTCGAATAGCTCTCGCAGGACGGCTCCTGAATTTATAGATGTATGCTCACCTGCAAGGTGGAACCTACTTGGCGAATATTATCACATCACTCATGTTGTTAACGCGCTGACCCGAGTAGTCGAAGTTGGGACAGGCTACATGTTCATTAACCGGCGGCTGTTTGACAGATCGCGAGCTCTTAAATGAATGATATCTTACCCGGAACACACATTAATTAAATCTACAATAGGCTCAGCTCGCATCGAGCGCTTCCTGCTAACTATATGTACCTACAAATCTCTGACTAAACTAAACGTTACACGTGTTTATTTTACCGCATGCTTGTTCGTGCTCGGCGCTCCAGTCCCAAATCCAAGACGGATCCGTGCAATTTTATCGTAATTCCCAAGTTTCCAGTTGGAAGTTAATGTCGGACGCAGATATGACCGGCGTTAGAACTAACAACAGAGTTGCTTCTACGTGCTTGTAAACTGAATCGTAAATTATTTGAGGTCGCCGGCAGCTCGGATCCTGCGACTGACTTTGATCGCCGACCCATGGGCCATGATTGAGACGGATATATAACGGTTTATGACACTTCGCTGCCATTTTTGCGACCGGATTATTCAGGCCGGACGTTTATATAGCTGTAAAAATGTAACTAGTGTCCGGAATTGGAGGTCGAAATATAAATGAACCTATAAAAGTTAGCGTGCGATGTAGTGTTGTGGTTCAATGTGCGTGCCGAGCGCAGCGTTGAACTAAAAGCTTCACGGCAGATTCCGTTTAACGTTCCGTTTCATAGAAATACCCGGCTGACAGACCGCATTCGAATTTATAGGAAATATTTCTCCTCGAAAATATTGGCACTCGTTATAAATAGTGCTACTTAAATAGAAAGCCTATTTCCCATAGTAATGGGAAAAGAATGAAGTTTGACGGATCGACGCGCTAACGATCGAAGGACGTGTTTGAACTAACACTCTACTTCATATTTGGTACACGGCAACCCTAAAATAAATAGCCTCTCGCAACGCAAAGTAATGTTATTAAAACGTGTCAGCATTTTAGTACGGGCTGGGGCGCGCCGTCCGGGGCGGGAGCGAGAGCGGAAGCGGGCGCGGCCGCGAGTGCGAGCGGGAGGCACGCCGGCCGCCCGGCCCGCGACGCCATCTATCATTCATCCTCCATTACTTATATTGTACTTTTTTCGCAAAGTCACTCGCAGGCCGGTAATCACCTGGTGCGACCGCGGACCTCCATTTTTCACACCAAATGATAACTCGCGCATCTGACAAAAATTAAATTTGTCGTACAAGCCGATAGGGCTAATGGTGACACTATGAGCAAGCAGAAAGGGCCGCGCAGATATTAATCAGCTTGACGAATCTCTGTCAAAATGAAAACCCTCTTACAAAATAACAGATTACATATTCGTCTTGAGCCACGAATCGTCCTTATTTGCCTAATTTAGTAAGCGGAATAACAAGTCGGTCTCTCGTGGAGAATAAATCACGCGTACGTAGACATATTGCGTCCGCAGCTCTTGAATCGTTATGCACCGCCGCGAGAGTCCGGCAAGCTGTATCAAAGTTACCCTCGTGGAATGCGTAAGGCGGCGCGGGCGCGGCGTCAAGACGCTGCGACGTGCCCCGTATGCATAATGCCTTCCCTATTCAATAAGCACACCGCCGCGTGCCAGCGAGAACTCACGTCGGATAATTTACTGGATAGTTTGTAAAAGTTTTTTCGCCCTCTGTGATTTATACCCGCGAAACTCGGAGCACTCTTTTTCATTTGAATGCACGTGACATACGTGATATTTTTTGTTCCGACATAATCTCGGAGTCTTCCTTGTCCTCATTCGTCAGCACGGCATCTGTCTCCAACGGCTAAATTATTCATGCATTTACGCGCTCCAACTTTATCCGCGCTGGAGAACTTTAATATTGAGTTGGGATTACATCGATAGTCACTTTACCGTTCAATATGCTAAATTCAGAAAAGATGAGGTGTTGCGCCCCGTTTGCTGGCGAGTTTTTGAAATGCGATGGTTCAGTCATGGATGTGTGTGTCACTAACGAGAATGTGCGTCACTCGAACGTGCAGCGAATGCGAACCGTGTGTATGTTTGCAGTTGACCTGACCAACGGCCAACTGACACCGAACAACAACACACCTCTGCTCGCGCAGGCGCTCTCAGGTGAGCACCCGCTCCCGCTGCCCCTGTCACTCCTACGCATGCACTCTGCCTTCACTTAACCCACAGAAACATAAACGATAGCTTCCTGCAGAACCTCGTCTCTTCTATTATGTGACGTTTACAAATTATAAAAAGTACCACATTGTCACTTACCAAATACCCTTACTGGCATAAAGATGTAGACAAATTTCGTCCTTATCGTAAACGACAAAGTGGACCCTTTTAAATGAAAACGTCTCATATTACCTTCATTTCCATTAAAAAAAAGCCAATACAGCCAATTATGGCACTGTTGTTGTGACACACGAAAAAAGTTTTTTCAAGAAGCTATCGCAACGCATTGTCGCATCGGGGCGTCGACAAAATGATCCTGACGTTTCAAGCAGTAACCCATTTCGCACCAAACAGCAGTAATTCAAACGACATTACGTAAAAACGCATTACTTACCTTTGTCGCTTGCAAGCTCAGTGATAGTCTTTGTGCCTTTTAATGTTGCGTTAGTCTTTGTCAATTACAATCCTATTTTCTCTTTCACATTAGATGTTCTTTTTGTACTAGTTACCTACTTACGTCGAAGTTTATTTGGTCCAACAATTAACAACAATACAGCCAAACGGAAATGGTGTAACGACTGCTTTACTTCTTTTTCTTTTTCGTTTAGTTTTGTGTAATAGATTGCCTTTATCTTCTGTTACTGTGATTATTGTACACAGAATCAATTTATCATGACGTGAAAGTATTATTTCTATTAGACACAAATATTAAGATGATCGTATGCGTGAAAACTAACGCGTCTGTATCTTCTTATACTTATCTATATTTTTTTAAAGAGCTTAACAATAACCTGTGTTCTTATTTACTTTAAATTTTGTTTTTTGTTTTTTTATTTACATACATCACTGTTAATTTTGTAGTTAGACAAACTAACAGCTATACTTTTTTATACCTAATCTGAACCACACACTGCGCAGGTAGACTATCTGTATACTATGACACAAAATCTTGCTCTCACACTTACCGCGACAGCTAGACATGGCCATGTATCACAAATAATTGTCATATCCTATAACCCGATGTACTGTTTTAAAAACGAAGAACATTCTTTGCTAAGAAATTTCCAAAGTTTACTCAAAACAGTTAAAAAATACTTACTTAAATAGTAACACTTTTCATGAACGGAGGATTTTTGTCAAGGTCAGTTCAGTGACTGGTTTAAAAGCAATCCATTTCTAGCTGGCGCATACAAAGCTTAATGGTGGTTAGTGCAATTGCCTCGAGAAGTATATAGATTTAACATGTGTAATTATTCAGAAATACGTTCACTGTGAAGAAAGACTTGTCACCGTTTGAATTTTTAGTTATTTCCCCTTAATTCGGAGTACACTATTATTGCACAAAATTTCATTTTAGATTATCATAACTGTAGTACTGTTATTTGAATTGATTTTAATTAAGCCGGTCCGTTGAGCAACAAGTTGATAGTCATTAAACATGTTCGTCGAAACACTCGAAACTTGTATTTATTTTTAATATCTGTAATGATAATCATCAATCAATTATCAATTAATTATTATTGTAATGGTAATCATCAATCAATTATCAATTAATTATAACATCAATTAGGTTACCGTTGATCTTATTCAGTGCTTCAATTAAAGTGTTCTACTATATTAGGAACAAGTATTACTTGAGGAGTGTCTCTATACATAAGTTCTTATTTCTCTATGAAATACTTTTGAAGAGACACTCCTCATTTAATGACGATTATGTAAAAAGTTAACGCATCCTTATTTCCAATAAAGTCATAATTCATTGGTAAGGTAATTGATGAATATTTTACACTAAAATTAACCATGTTTGAAGATTTTCGACAAATGCGGTAGACCGGCTTATAACTGGCAATCAAAAGCTAATCGGTGCGGTCCAATAACAAAATTCAAATAACATAATGAGGGTTAGGTTGGCCTGTCAGGGGGTTTATTATTATAACGTCACTTGAATTGCTCAAATTTTATGTAACACACTATCATTTCCAATTTTCACCTAGCCTTAGAGACTAAAGCTGATCATATGATGGACTGTGGTGGTTGCGTTTATCACTCGGTAAATTAGTGACAAAGCATCTGTCACTTTTTGACAAACTGCGAGTGTGAGTGACAGATGCTTTATCATTTATTTATCACGTGATAAACGTTACCATCATAGGCCTGCTGATTGTCATGGGAACTTTGTAATAAAACGAGGCAACCCTATCGCATTTAGGCTCGTTTAGGCTTCAACGTGAATTAATGTTTGAGCAATACAAAAGATTATCTCTAGATTTTTTTGATAAAAACATGTTTTTAAACAAAGTCGCATTTACTAACGTACCGATTGGCTAAAAAAATATGCTTTTTAATTAATATTGGTCAAAGGTATTTGGCAGCAATATAGATTCCTATATTCAACATTCAACTTCACAGTTATACCCTTTTGTCGAAACAATAAACTTCTAAACTGAGACAATATTTTATTGTACATCCTTTCATTGACATACAAAAATTACTAGTAATTACACCTAAAAATCCCTTCAAACAATGTTTAATCAATTAGTTGTAAAACTTGTAATGTTTCTAGAATGATAAGGAAGTGACTTAGTAACTCGAATTATTAATCGTTAAGTAAACAACAGGGAAAATATGTTAATAATGCTGCAGCCAAATGTTTTTGTCACATATTATTGCAGTTGGTTTTACAAGTGTAAAAAAACTTGCACCCACACATCGCTCGATTGGATTGGGTTGACGTTATTTCCACATCACTTTTATACATGTCACAATTTCAAAGTTCCCCACGCAAAAATCTGTGAGATTTTTCGGGAACAAAAGGTTTCATACATAAACCAACAGCAATTCAATTTCCAATCCATACATAATCCAATGTCATCCCATTCCAACGTAGCACCAGTGGGACCTTAAAGGAGCGACTACATCACCGCTTAAAAGACCGTTGACGCCGTCACTATAAACGCAGTTAAATATATGAAAAAGACGTTACGTCTATGCAACATCTAGCGTCGGTGTGGTCAATCCTTAACTCCGGCCGCTAAGACCATTCGTACAATATGTTCTTCCACATCCACAGTGATGAACAACTACCAAGCAGCGGCAGCCGGCTTTGGGCCACCGGCGTCCCCGCACGCCGCTAGCGGCCGCGCCGGCTTCCCGGCAGCCAGCTCGCCGGGTCCCGCGCTGGACGTATACGGGTCGGCCGCGGACAGCGTCGGCTACGTGCAGGCGGCAAGCCCCCAGCCTTCTGGGTTCCCCGCGATCGCCGTCAGCCGCGCGCCCCTCAATTATACCCCGGTAAGATACCTACTATGTACTACTACTAAGATACCTACAATTTGTGAGCTGTTAAAATAGCCTGCCAACCTACTACTACTAAATTGCTTTCTTTTGGTTTGGGTGAAATCAGAGAGGTTGAAATCTCGGCCGCATAAGAGCGAGCGAGACAGTTATAAACCCGAAGGCCTTTTTAACAGCTTGTGGTTGCACTTCTACGGAATATTTTCCTGGCCAACATTTTTACGTGTCTTATGTGCGTGTGAGTTATGTAATAAGTATCATTGTGTTTAGTGTGCTTAAATGAGTTATTGTTTGTTGCCTTAATAAATAAATAAAAAATACATAAAAAATTAAAGTATCACAGAGCGTTGGCTTCTACAAGAATTTATTCCAGAGCCAAACTTTATCAGATTTGCATTTGGATTAAAATTATGGCGTCTACCGGATATTTCATTGAGGAATAAATCTATGTTTACTTTCGATTTCACTGGGAAATTTTTCAGTAAGGTCATGAAACGACAATGGAGGAGGTACGTAATATAAGTGTACGGATGTGCATAAAAGCACATCTGTACACTTATACCGACTGGCCAAAATCTTAGCAATCCAGCCATGTACATTGGAAGATGTAATACAAGCAGGTTTCAAATAATTAAGGCGCAAATACACGAAGTTGAATTGCATCCAATTCACGAATCAATTACGAACTGATTATGTTCAAGTATGCATATAACGATCACTTTAAGACTTAAATTATATCCCATAATGATAAATGATGGACCTTATTGCCTCGGTTATTAACTTTTTTTATTTATTATGTCAAGTTCAAAAATGCCTATTCCAGTACGATTGAAACGACGGCCATTCCTAAAATTGTCCTCGTTCGGGAAGTTTCAACTGTCACGGAATTCAAATTAATGTTTGTTCTGTTTTGTTTTTCTTCGGGGCTTTTGATTCGCGTTTTGCGATGTTGAAATCATTTCTGCTTCTTTATAACCGCGATGATTAGCATATCTCAGAGGACGCTCGGGGCTTTTCGATTTTCAAGGTCTAGTGGAGTGAATAAAAAACTTGGTTAGTGGGTGTGCCAGGAGCGGCGGGCCCGCGCGCGCGCCGACACAGCGCCGAACACCGCAGACGCAATTAGCAACCGACGGCACTCTAAAATTTTAGCGAGACGGTCCAATCTCATTATGGAACCGATCTTCCTTGTCGCTCTTAAAGCATAATCACCATAAGTTAGCGAGCGAGTGAAGCGTGAGAGATGCGATTATAAAGTGTTCCGAAATATGAGCGGGGCGAACGGGCGGGGCGGCAATCTACGCGGTACAGTGCCGCGGGTAATGGCTTTTTAAAACTGCGACCACGCTCCATAACTGCTTCTCTGAGACGCCATCAGTCTTCATTGCATGTCGGCGCCCGCCGCCGGCGAGATCTTAACTCCTCACATCCCGAACACATTTTTCAGTAGCTTCCGCTCCTTTAATTTGTCGCTTATTGTACCAATGATCGACAGAGCGATTTTGTTTTCGCTTAATTTGGTCTATAAGCTACCCTTCCGTTGCAGGCGCGTCATATATCAAATGGGATATTAACTCAATCGTCCGTAATCGCCGGGGCAAAACAAATATGTCGCTAATGAGAGAATGAACGGGGCAAGCGTCGGGCGGGCCGCGGCGCATGTGGTTCCCGGGTGTAAAACGGTCTTATTAGGTAACGGGAGTGCCCCCCGGGCAATAACAGTAAATCAAGGAGAACAAGCGGTGTAATTACCGTTGGCGAGCGGTCGCGCGCCGCTCTAACTCATCCGCTCACTGTTTTTATTTTGTTGGCCACCAAGCCTCTACCGCTCTATCGACTGCGAACACCAAACTTACTACCTTTAAATCTGTCCCCCGAGAGGATAATGTTCGACTGAACGCTTTATACTTCCATTCAATTATGGTTTGCAATTCGGTTTTATATCAAAGGAACTGTAATGGATCTGGTCATCGCGGAAAGCGGCTGAGGGCGGCACACGACCGGTCGTTGTGGAGAACCTTGGGAGAGACCTTTGTTGAGCAATGAACGTTGTTCGGCTGATAAATGATAATGATAATTAATGGATGGGAAATTAAGCGTAATGATGGATGTTTTATTTGTTCCTCTGATTAAAATAAACTAATGATTCGTTCTCCTTATTTCAGGGACCCCTGATTCCTGCGGCTTTTACCAACGGTTATCATTGAAAGTGTCGTAGCACTAATGTTTTACGTAAGTACATTTTTTTTCCCCTAATCAATAATATATTATGTACAATATGTACTTACATTCATTTTATGCTTTGAATTTCCATATTAATTTAACACTCGTCAAAAATATTAAAACTATTTTTCGATGATGATGTTTTGTTTATTAAGTTTGTTGGTAACCATGAAGGTTCCATGAATTTAAATCTTAATATAATTTTATTAATGTTTACACATAAATGTTCCACAAGTTCGAGCCGAAGGCGCCATAAAAAAATACACTACCCCTATTAGAGTATAGCTAACACATTTTTTTTTCATATAGGTGGCGAGCGGTGTGGCGTCGCCTAACGTCCCGCGGCAGCCGCCGCACGACACGTCTCCTCGCCCGCCCCGCCCCCCGGCCCCGCGCCCCCGCCTCGCGCGCCGGCGACGGTCTCATCCGTCCGACCACCGCACGGACCGATCCGTCGACCGCAACAGCTCCCCTCCCCCCCACGTCCTTATCCCCCCCTCCATACCCCACCAAACCCCCCGGAGAAGACCCTGAGGAGACCCTGTCTATTGTAAATAATAATAATCTACTTTTTATCGTGTGAACGAGAGATAGTCTATTACTTAAACAGGTATTTTTTCAAACTTTTCTCGCTTTCAACTGTACCGTAGATGTGTTGTCAGAATAATAAAGGATTAAACTACAAAAAAATACATTTCATAATTATATAAACATGCATCTAGACAGTTACGCAGGGAGGTATATCTTCACTATTTTATTGTTCATAGTTAAATTACAGTTTTAAGGTGTATAATGTCCCTCCACGCGCGCGGGATTTTCGTTTCTAGATACAGTTACTTGGTATTCGATACGTTGCCCACCGAGCGCGTTCCACGGGTCACAATTTTTTAGGGAGAAGCTTTTGTAATGTGTAGGAGTTTCGGAATTAAGAGCAGTTATGTATCGAGGTTCGATCGTGTCGCAATGGCCGCGGCGTGCGTCAACTCAGCGGGTCCGGCCACCGTGCGAGACAATAAGCGGGGCGCGCCGGCTCGACGCACGCTCACGCTCCTAGCTCGTCCACCAACACATATTTTATTCTATTTTTAATATTAATGTCAAATATTAACATAATTATTATACTACTATATATTACGCATATTTTACCTATGAATGTAATTATTTTTCGCCTAATTCGAATTGTATAAAATCACTTCTTTGAACCGCTGTTCTGTTTCAGTAGTGAACAACAGTTTCTCGATTACTTCTGTATAAGACTATGTTAGTTACGATAAAATACTACGTATACATACTTTCTAATATTTATGTATTATGATATAAAATTTTATCCTAAGGATAATAATGATCATTGACGATTCATAAGGACGTCGGGAAGCTAAGTCGAAACATTTCACAATATCTCTCATCGCGTTAAGATAATAATTCGTTTCTATCTTGTACCTTTAAAAGTAGGTATTGTAATTATAATAAATGACAATTTTGTGCATTACGTAATAAATATTTCATTGTTTCTTACGATTGTATTTACCGTAATGTAAGACCACTGTTAATGAATTACGAGCCGCCGCTTAAGTGCGGCGTCACACAGTACTTAGTTGTATTTAAAATTTTAATCAAAATATTAATAAACAATAAATTTTCGTACAGATAATAAAGTCGCACGACACAAGCATTTCAATAAAATAAAGACAGGGATATCACAAAAAGTAAATCAGCCAAAGGCGCAGGTTCGAGGTAATAGATTAATATGAAGTCAATTCATTATCATATTCGTTAGGTACAGACATTTTTATCGGCCACTTTTGTCTAGTTTGCTGCAAACATGGCGCGGGGCGCGGAGCCGGCGTCGTAGCTGCGCTTGCGCCGTAGCCGCGCTACGCCGTAGCAGTGCTACGCGGCGACCGCGCCCGCTCGCTACACACATGCACTCGGTTGCATTCATTCGTTCGTTATTTACTATTAATTACTATTATTACACATTATCTACATCAATTAAACATTAATATTATAAATCTAGGTATTAAATTTTAGGTATTAATAATAAACAATCTTTTAAATGCTATTATTATATATAAATACGTTATAAATATAAATGTTTCCTGTTACAAAAAAAAATATTGAAAATCGTACGAAATAAATCAATATTCTTTTTAAAGGTGATTTATTACTTATGAGTATGTAGTTAATTGAATAATGGAGTGTTAGACGGGGTGCGCACGAGTGGCGCGCTCGCTTTGCGTTTTTTCGTTCGTGCCGAGAGTTGGTATCGGTGACGTGAGGCGGTGGCATGGCGCCCGACCGCTGCCGAACGCGCGCGAATGCGCCCGAGCGCGCCCGAGCCGCCGCGAACCGCGCCGAACCGCACACACCGCACCGCAGGAGACGCGACCGCGATTATGTTGTTAAAACGTTAGCTAGGAAATTGATAATGAAATCGAAAGGTGTGAGTCTGTAGGACGGTCGGAATATCGATATCATACCTAACAAATTAACGTAATTATTTGTTTTATATTTACGGTGTTATAGGTAATTAAGACATTTTTTCTTAGGATATTTAATTATTACGATGAGATGTTATACTTGTTAGGCCCGGGCCGGCGGCGGCGGCGCTTCACTCCGCCGTCGGTCGACTCATTGTCACTCTCACATCCTCACTCTAATTATATTTTCTTACCGACCTTTTTAATGTAGGAGAAGCGCACACGGCCGCTTGTCCCCGTGGAGTACGAGTACAAACATACAAACATTTTAGTGAGAGACGTTCGTTTCGCCGCGTTCGTGAGAAGCCATCGGTTCGCCGCGACATCGAGACGATAATTACCATTGTATATAAATAGTTAGCCGCATGTGTAAAAAGTTAGCCAGGTACCATCTGATCGAAATTAGACTCATTCGAGCTGCAATCAGGATTAGCTTGACGATGGATTAGTTTCATTGTTGTTGAGATGGTTTGTTGATACGGTTTGTGAGGTTGTTTCTTTAGTGTCACCCTAGTTGCCGCGGCTAGGCGCGCGGGAGATGCGAGGAAGTACAGGCATAAACACGCTCAAGCGGCTTCGAGGTCTCAGACTTACTAAGAAAAAAAAAAAGGTTTGGAATCCCGACACCGTAAAACAGCGCCACTATGATTGTGCCCCACCGCTCTACCGCTGGCCCCGCCGCTCTCTCGCTTCCTTGTATATGCGTTAGTTGATTTTTACTTCAGTCATCATTTTAGAAACGTGATCTATATCACTATAAAGACTACGTAATAATAAGCGAGATCTCAAATTTATTTTAAAAAATTCGTTATGTGATCCTAATATTGCGACTTATCTTATATATAAAATTGAAAAGATAATTTATTATATTTTGTATAATAACATTCTACATTATTTTACACTCGACCTACTTTATATTGTTATTAAAGATAATAATTAATTTTAATCTAATAACGTGACAGACTGGTAAAGTTCGTAGAGTCGCCGTGGCGGCCTTAGATCAAGTAGCTTTGCATATTCGGCGCTGGCCAACTTAATGTTTCAAGGACCAAAGGTATACTTATTCGCGTAGAACCGGACGCGCATTGGCTCCGCACGAACCGACCCAGCCGATCGGTTGTTTCATTGCACCATCAGAGCGTGTCTATGGGTATAGAATAAATGATGAGAAGTCACTTTGACAGCGGGCAGTGGCGGCCGCGGCGGCACCGCTAGCTCAGCGTGCGCGCAACACGCAACGCAACGCGTCTTGCAACGTGTAGTGTAACGTGTCAGCACAGTGATCGCTCCGCGCGCCGGGCGGCGACCGCGCGGTGACGGTCGCCGCCGCCGCCGCCGGCGCTCGCGCTCCCCCGCCCCCCTTCACCCGGCACCCCCGCCCCCCGCGCAACGCCGCCCGCTTGGTTTCGTTCTCGCGGTTACTTCTCGATTGCGTGCTTCGCGTGCTGACTGATTTTCTATAGCAATAAAAATCAATTACCTAAGATTTTACATTAAAATAAATTTGGATTTATATACGTTCGAATTTGGTGTCATGTACATTTAAAATATTAGAGAAAGAAGGATAACGATAGGCGAACGGGTCGCGACTGTCCGTCGCGACGTCGACGCAATATTTTCGTCATTTCTTCGTGTATAATATGTTACATGAATCTGTATACAATATGGATATAAATCATAATGGTGAATAAATAAAATTAGTTTTTACGTCATCTCTTTACTAAAATAATAATATCAAACATTTTGTAAAAAGCGGTGGGTATGTCCGCCGCCCCGATTCTGTGCACCAGTGCACTTTAACTTATGGGAATATTACATTATATAACGTACATAATACTATGAGATATATAATCATACAGCCTTTCGGGGCGCGCGTGTATGGCGATGTATGTATACACATTGTGCAATGTACATATACCTATTATGATACAATGATTTAAGACAAGGTTCACATCGTGCCGTGTGTATGTGGTAATAAATATAATATGGACATTGTTCAAACAATAACCAGTTGTTTCATTTTACCCCGACTTTGTACCTACACAGCTTATTCACACAAATACCTACCAGAAAAATGGTCATTTCGACAACGATCAAATTCAATATTGCTTATCTTATGGTTTGATCATTCCCGGAGTACGAGTGACAATAATTATTGAGGAGTGTCTTTTCAAAAGGACTTATTTCCCTATGGAAGTCATACAAATAAGCCATTTTGAAAAGACACTCCTCAATTATTGTCATATAACAAATACAAAATATGGAGAATTCAGTACCTACTACTTAAATAGAGTCGATCTACAACTACCATACAATTTAACCACCTTAACCCCGGGTTTTCGTTGCATTAATGATTTGACGCCTACTGCCGGCCTTAGTGTCAAATCATTCGTGCACCGAAAACCACGGGGTATGTTAAACACGCGTTTAAAATATGACAAGTTATAGACCAATTCAGCCTTTGACTTTAGATTCATGATTATATGGAGTGTAAAAGGGAGGAGCGGAATCTTCATATATCCAAAAGTGTCCGTTGAAAGGTGTTCAATTGGTACTGTGGCTAAAAGTAGTTCAGTGATGTTCATAGCAACGGTTTGTTTACATATTTTAATAAAACCTAATTATGCATTTTTTTTTCTTTATAAAGGAACTGTCTTGAAGGAACTAAGTAGGAATTACTTTGGTAACCTAAAATATTAAAATTTTCAATTCGATTCAAGTTCACTCTAGCGCTATTGCGGACGGCATTGGAACTGTTATTTACCGCTTAGCGCTGGACACTATTTCAAATATTCTCCTATGAAAGACTCCGCTCCTCCCCTTTACACTCCATATAATTATTTATTTATCGTATGGCGAAAGTTCAATACGATCTTATGGAAGAATTTTTTAAAGTACATCGCTAACTAATAAAAGCGATTTAGGATAACGACAATAGATTTATGATAATGACAAACATAGGATCATAAAGTAAAAATGACCAGAATTTAAAAGTAAAATATAATATCGCTAAAATATTGTAATGTCGGAATTGATTTAAGTCGAAGTGTTTTTAATCTTCGTCAATATAGTATTCGACATTATTGTATTGGAATGAAATCGATTGTGGTCATTTTTACGCCTCGAAGGACTTTATTGTAGTTCTAAGTTATCTAAAATATAACACAAACGCCGCAAGATGGGCGGCGCAGATGCTGACGGTTATTTGCTGAGGAGATACACGGCGGGCCACTACAGTATTCATGAAATGGTTTGTAAAGTTGTAAGTATATGAGTTACGTTAATCTCCAAGGATAGAAAAGAGTAACAACAAAATAAGGTCCTAACTTGATTAACACAGCTAGTGATCGAAATAGGGATTTACAAAAAAAAATAAAGACCACGATTTTACAAAAATCTTAAATATCCAAAGATGCTACTTCAAAATAAAATTGAACGTACCAATAAGTATACTTGAAACTGAATATGTAAAAGTGGCGTGGCGTCGAACAAACTATCTCATAATAACTGCTCAAAAACAATAGGCTACATTTTCAAATGGGCAAGCTGGTAAGAATCGGGTTCTATTGACTCCACGCCACTGCTATTTACCAAGATACACTTCGAACAATCGAAGCGATGGCATCACTTGAATATTTAGGAGGAAACAACGCTGCTAATTTTCTATAAGTACAAATCGAGGTTTCGAGGTTTGTTTTAAGTGATACAAACAGATTCTAACAGACGCTCAGTAAATAAATTTTATAATAATAGAGGTGCTTACGCACTAGGCGTAACTACGCGACGCGACGCAACCAAATATTTCTGTATAGAATTGGATGTCGCGCCGCGTAGTTCCACTGCCGCGTAGTGCGTTCTATCTCATACAATTTCATACAAAGAATATTTAACCGCGTTGCGTCGCTCCGCTGCCGCATAGTTACGCCCAGTGCGGTCCTACCTTTAGTGCAAAAACCGAAACGGTTCGATAAATATTTCCTTCTATTTTACTTCGATTATAGTAAAGCATTGGAAGAGGAAACAGTCAGAACGAAAGATCGATTTGATCTCTTAACCCTTAAATGCATGATGATGTATATTTTACACGTTACTGAAGTGACACAAGTCAAATCTGAATATTGTCATGATAAAGACTTTGTCAAGATTGTCCCGAAATCTCAAACTGTCGTGGATTTCATTGTTAATTACGTCATTTCAGTAATACAATTGGTCTAATGTAATATAATATTTCATGTACCTTACCTGACATGTTCTTGACATTTGAATAAAATATATAAATAAATAATAATAAATAATAATTGTATGCATTTAAGGGTCAAGAAGTGTTATAATCTCATTATCTGAACACCTTCATGGCGTGAAATTAAATTACATGCATACCTGACCGCGCCTATAGATATATCATGTAGGTATGTACATTATATGTATGAGCGTCAAGAGCTTGTGTCAGCAGCAACTTGTATGTATGTAGTACACTTGTAAACCGAAGTGACATCGTTACTCAATTAAACAGGATATCCTGTAACAATGCCATATAGCTGATTACTAGGTTATGTGTACAGAGACCAAATTCGGTTCTAATTGCATATGTCCGTAAATACACCTGTAGTGACCTCAGCGACAAAGCCCTTTCAATTAATAAAAAAAATTGTGACTTTTTCATGTCAGTTGATGCAAGGCGGATAAAAAAGATAGTTTCTTAAAGTAGACAGCATTAATGGTAATACGAGTATTTCGGATTTTTCGTAAAAACTCCGCGGGAGTTACTAGTAGTGCCTACGGAATTATTTCATTTCATATCTACATAAAGATATGATATAAATGATGATGAATATGTGTGTAGATTAAATAGTATATGCAACTGTACAATAAGGCCTTCAATACTCGTATGATGCTGTATAAAAAACTACATAAGTGTTTTAAGACCACTCATTATGTAACAATTTCATAAACTACGAATGAAACTTCGTACAAGCAATCAAGTGAACCTTTTGTACAAATATCGACCCTACTACAATAGAACGCCTTGATTGACTAGCGGCTACACGACACCACCACGTGGCTCAGTTCACGTGCTTTGATTTTAATTCAAACTATACAGCAATTAATCAACTTATTTCGATTTGACGATGCGGTTGAATCCGTAGCTATTTAGCAGCTAAAGAAGCTTCGGCGCTAGCGGTCGTGGGCTGGAATCTGGCCATGGATATTTGTATCTACATAACAATGTAGGTATATTGTCTTAAAGAACAAGCTCACACAAATCATTACACCATGTATCGTAATAAACCTAACTTAGAGACTAAATTAATGAATGATAATATTTAATGGCATTGTATTTAAAACTAAGGATTGCAATCCGGTCCATCTCATAGACAGTATTCTGTAATATAAGAACAAAAATGAAAGAAGCTCCCCACTTTTGCGAGAGGCTACTGAAACGATGCTGGATCCGGTGGACCAGATGGCTATCCCTATTATTTTTAGCCTTTACGTATGTACTGGGCATAAGCCTCTCTTTCTCGCCAGTCATCTCATTGAAGTGCATGTTCCTGCCAAGCATTCTCGAATGCCACGGCCTACTTATTTAGCCTATGGACGTCGCATGAAAATTTAAGTATAGAGGATATTGCACCTATTTTCGATTATTTAATTAACAATACTAGGGAAGGACAGATATCGACTTTTTTTCGTGATTCGATATCGACAACTTTTGTTTCTGTTGCTCAAAATAACTAGATACCTATAGAGTAATATACTAGTTGGTAGAAACGTTATCCATAAGTTAGTTAATCTGTGTCGAATGCGGACAGGTCATTCCGTCATCGCCGCGTTTTCGGCCTGCCTTTGCTTTCTGGGGTATGTCCGCAGTGGATAATTTGTCCCAACGTTTGCATTCGGCAGACGTGTCAACTGATCACTCTAATTACCGGGAAATATCACATTGTTTTCGGGGAGGTACTTTGTACTTTTACTTTTAAGAGATGTACATATCGCTGTAGGCATCCTTAATTGCCCAATAGGAATACAATATTCTACACGATACACACAGAAATATTACATGTCAAAAGCAACTTGTATAGACAGACATATTACATGTCAAAAGCACCTTATCCGTACGAGATATAATTACGGGTGACTACAATATGTCGCACAACTTCGACCTTGCGAAATTGATACAATCAACTAGGAATTAACCAACCAGATAACATAATCTCCCTATTCACAGTAGGTCAAAGTACTTATAGCGGAGTGGTTATAAAGCCAGCTATCGGGGCAGTGGGCACAAATGAACTGACACATTAATACGGCAGGGATCAAATTACTACCCTCCCAAATAGATGGCCTCATTTGCTTTTAATTCTACTGGTTTTCTATTTGCCTAAACTATTCGCTGGGCAGGGCCATATTAAATTTTAACGATAAATGTCTATTCTAAATGACTGTAACTTTGTTAGGTAGCGTTTAGTTTAAGCTATGTGAAATCAATTCGTTATTTAACTGCACTAACAAAGACTTTTAAACTTAATTATTACCATATGTATATTACTGGTCATCACACTATAATAATAATTATAAAGACGAAAGTTTGTGAGTGTGTGTGTGTATGTTTGTTACTTCTTTTCGCTCAAACGGCTGGACCAATTTTGATAAATTTTGGTACGTAGAGAACTGATACCCTGGATTAACACATAAGTTCCTTATTATCCCGAAAAATTTTAGAGTTCCCGTGGGATGAACGGGTAACACAGCTAGTTAAGTTATAAATAAGTAATTAATTAACATGTCGGGCAGATCCTGACATTTTTTTATGTGAGTTTAAACCGTTTTTTTTTTATAATAACAAATAAGTACCTATAACGTATTAGAATTCAAAAATTGGGCTCATAGTCATTAGTGTATAAATTTTTGCAATATGTATATTTGTCACTGTAAGACTGTTGATAAATTCTAAACCGTACCATTCTGCTTACAATATAACGTATTAAGTTTCAATAGTTAATAATCTATCTGCTTCCAATCTGGATAATCAGTAGCCATCAATATTTTTCCTAAGGGTCATTTAATTTCTTTTAGACTTCAAACTAAAAATTAAAAAAGTATTCATAATTTTTGGTTTTCGAAAACAAATCATTCGAGCAAAGAAGTGTAAAAAAAAATCGGTGAATATGTAGTGGAAATAAATGTGCAAGATTCTATTTCATTTGCTATGACAGGTGATATTAATCAAAATTTACAACAATACCAATATCCCGACGAACCGTAAAGAAACGTCCTCCTTTTATGAAGTCGATTAATAATTAACAAAATGAAAACTCGCTAATTATACTAATTAACTAATTAATATATACTACAGAAATATAAACTAGATTTAACCAATTTCCTTTGATATTGACCCGTATGTTAGTAATACATAGCAATATCTCTGTCTTTGACAGCCGTAACTACAAGAGAGAGCGCACATTGCCGTGCCAAGTTCAGTGGTGTACATTGATTTGGTCGAAAGTCCTAAGTCCCATTCCAGAATCAGAGTAAACTGACAGTGCAGGTACTCGTATATCACAAAGGCAAAAGGCAACACAACACAATATGTGTGTGTATGTGAACAGGTAAAGCATTTTTGTAAGAGACTGAAGAAATGTCCATATCGTGTGAGTGGATATTGGTGTACTTACCTACTTCTTTTTTGCTAACTATTTTTACCATTTGGTTTCATTTCCCTAGTCAATCTTTTTGCAAAATCAGAAACTTATATATTGAAGAAACTTTACAACAATAAGTGGTTTGTGCAACTGTTAATGTAACAAGAGAGTTTTAATTTTATTATTTGTATCAGTCTCATCCCGTCAAAATGGTTGAACAAATGTTTGAGTTTTTTTCATGCAAATAAAGTTGCGCACTATAATAAGTAATTATATACGGGATATTATTAAATGCACATCTGTATAATTTTTCAGCACACTAGGTAACTCCACTAATTAACTGAATGCATACCAGAAAAACTAATGCTGTGCAAAAAAATCAAAAAAAATTGTAACCAGTGTGCCATATTACATCGCCATACGATAAATAAATAATTGATGAACTGAACATGTCCTACAAAAAAAACTTAAACATCATACAAAACGAGATGACCTTTTTTACCGAATTCACACCAAAAATATGGTTCGTACATCGGATATATTTGAAAGTGTCACCAAAAATACTGACTTGCACACTAATTATCCTCGCACTGCACACTAAGATCCTATCGATTTAAATACATGCCATTATATACTAGTTAACTTTTGTGATAAATAATTAAAGTGCTTCACAAGAGCCTATACATTATAAGTAAAACGCCAAAGGTCGTATGCGACTAAAAACAATCGGTGACGTCATCCGCTCAAAAGCGAATAAATCCCGTTGGCACCGCAGACGATTTTATCAATTTCATTCGTAATATGTTCGGTTGGAATTGAGCGAAGTAGCTAATCTGATTTCAGGAATCATTGTCAGCCAACGCGAATCGGTAAAAGCGTAGATTGTAATGAAAATATGCAGATGTGCTTTTGCACAATTATATACGTACGTAGTAAATTAAAAGCTAGCGTGTATTGAATTTTATTGGGCTACATGAAACAAAAGCTACGATAACAATACATGCTAAAATTTAACTTAATAGCAGCTGTCCATTCAGACAATTCTGCCAGTTTCAAGGTTGAATTTAGCTCTTTTTAGGGTTCCGTACTTCAAAAGGAAACAACGGAACCCTTATAGGATCACTTTGTTGTCCGTCTGTCTGTCTGTCAAGACCCTTTTTCTCAGGAACGGGTATCAGGTCTACTGTCCCTTGGAGCTGTGAAAAAATCAAACTTCTAAGCCAACACAATCAAAAGATACAGCCGTTTATGCTGCTAATTTTCGACACTCGCAAAGGATCAAAACCTACAGGGTACTTCCCGTGAGTTCAGAATCTTGAAGTTTGGCACGAAGCAACGTCTTATAACACAAATAAAGGAAAAAATACGAAAAGCATAAAATTTAATTTTACTTACAGGTTTGTACGGAACCGTCGGTGCGCGAGTCCGACTCGCACTTGGCCGGTTTTTTCACTTTGTTTACGTCAGTGAAATTAGATGACTTTCAACGTCACTTACCAAACAATATTCATTGTAAATAAAATAGATTTGTATTGTACCACTAAAAATTCACAAAAGGGTGAGGGTTGAAAATGAACTAGTCATAAGATATATGCCTTTTAATATCAACTATAGAACCATAAACTTTACATTCTAGTGAAAAATGAGCTGCGCGCAGTGATCTAGTATCCTTCAGTAAATATGATAATGTTTCTAGGACCTAGACGCAAACTGCATGAAATTTCTCAGAGCTCTGAAATTATACTAACGATCTCCACCGTTATCAAATCAGGGTGTTTGCCGGCCAAGGATACTTACGGCACGGATACGAAATTAAATGGCATAACGTTCAGACTGATAATTGGGTATTTTTATAATAATTTTGGTGCTGTAAATAGAGGTAACATTGGGCCTTTCGTATAGCAATGAAAATTGAACTAGTGATACAAAGAAAAAAATTATGCGTACCCCGGTGGAAGAAACGAAAATAGCATCCGGTCTCTGGATTACCGGTTAAACGTGTCAGCCACTTCACCACCCTAACGCCAAAATGCGTCTATTTTGTATCAATGGTGCAATAAAAAATGTGGTTATTCCCACATTAAAATAATAAAGCATTATACGCCAAACAAATGTATACAATTAGATTGAAAAAAAAAAATTGATGTTTGAATACATTATTTATGCGCTGTAGCAGTAAAACAATTTAAACAGTGTGTAATTGTGGGCCAATGATATGGATTACCAAAGTTATCAGTGTTATTACTTATTATTAATGTTAAGTTATAAGTTATTAGGTAGTTAGTTAGGTTCTATTGACTTGACTGTATTCAATTATGATTTCAGGAATTAAACCTCAATTGTTTTATCATCAATAACTGCACTAGAAGACCTAATGGATCAGATCCAAAATAATAGGGAAATACTAGCACTAACCAGTAACCAATGATTGTAACGGTTGCTAAATTCTTCCTGATCACGATTTTTATTCTGATTTTCGGCGCATTTTTTTAATTTAATTTATTAACATTGTTAAATGTATTTCGATAGACAGTCTACAAGTACAAACATAGTACTAAAATCATTTAAAACAATCCCATAAATTTTTCATCCATGCTTTAAGTAAAAAAATATTTCAAACAAAACATACTAAATTGTTCACTTCTGTACATAGCGACCCAGTTTCAGTAAGTCTAGGCCCAGTTAGCTATGTGGCCAAACTCTGCGTTTGGCAGTCGAAATAATCTTCACACCCCACTGGGTGAGGATAATTAACGCGATCACATCAACAACATAAGTTGGCAATTACACTACAATATACGCATATGTAGTCGGCTTAAGGCATATTGATCTAACTACGCTTCTGTTATCAACGAGTAAGGAGTTGATGTAGAGTGGTCACTCGTAAAGATTCGGATTTTGGGGACCAAAACGTCCGCGACGGACGATGCCCGTCTGCATTCCATAGTTGCGCATTTTTGGGTTGCGCTCGCGGTCGCTTAGGCTTTAGTTCCAACTTAACCGAGCAACAGTCAAGTGTTCCCTGAAAGTAGAAATTCTAAAAATAAATATTATAACAAAATTTAAAGAAAAGTCTCATGAGCATGTAGGCTTCATTCGTTTATACCTATCCGCGAGTTATAAATAAGCCTAGCCTTACAGAAAATTAACCCTTTTCTTGAATGTGACCCAACCTGGAACCATGATATCTTTCTTCAGTTTACCTTTGTCAACATTTATTGCTTTTTCTTCTATATTATATTGCGGTTATGTGAAATACATGTACTTAATATTTTTGCGTCGAGGTATGTGGTTTTTTTTGTACATTCCCCAATAACTCAAAAAGGCTGTACTCAACTCTACTAATGTGGATTCTTTTTTTTTCATAAAGCGTACTTTCTAGTTGGCTCTACTGTCATATATAACATATAACATACCTTCGTTTCGTGAACGTCGGTATTGTTTTTATTAAAAAGTGATACAATACACAGCCCAGTTTTGTTCCTGTAAAAATGACCACTCCGTTTATCCATACTCTTTAATGTCACTACCCATTTTGCAGAAATTAACCGTCTGTCGATGATATAGAACGCATAATCGAGGAAACCACACTTTGATTCTTATTTTATGCTATCACTTACTCATGATTACAGTTGTGTTCCACTAATGCTTTATAATTTGTCTGACGTATTGACGGTTTGTTATATTGATGCCAATAATTGGCTACATGCGAAGCGCATAGTGGGGGTAAAATAAACAGTCACTCTGAAGGTGAAACTTTGAAGTTCGTGTCACATCGACCTATTGATGTCCGCTTCATGGGGTCCGAAGACAGCGACTTCGAGTAGTAGGGCTCGTAGGACTCCTACGACGGTGGGTGCAGAGATGCAAAACCCAGTTTGTTGGTAAATATCCGGTCACAGCGCGTGCAGTGGAGCTCACCACGGTCATTATAGGTGTAAGCATAAGATGGCGTCGGGCGCGCCTTGCGTTCTTGATGTTTAATATCCAGCGCTTGAAGACGTGTTTTTCGTGCAAACTCCTTTACTCTAACGCGGACGGTGGAAAGCCATACATCCCGTTTTCGACTCATGGCTATACCATCAGGAGATATACTATTAATTCAAATATGTACTGTCTATAAGTATTACTCTCTTTTTTTATTCGGAATACTAAAATGACTCAGTTGGGAGAGCACTACGCCAGAAAGGAATAGTCTTAGATTTGAGTCCTGCTTACATGGCAGTGGATCATATCAAATTTTTCAGTTTATTTTGTGGCCATATTTAAAATTAAAATAACATTTCGTACATTATGTATTTTAAGGTAAATTGTATTCATATTATTTACAAAAATCTTTAATGCGGTAAATAAGTATTCCGAAAATAGACCATACTCTACTTTATTCGCTATTTGTGTAATATGCGACACGATTGGTCGTGGGAGTCGTGGGCCATGATTGACGTGATTGACGGAGACGTGGCGCATGCACCTAGAGAAGAGAGGTGCTGCGAAAGGGTCGTCTTCGCCCAAACAAAGGCGGAAGGTGGAACCAGGCTACCTGGTGCATGCTGGGGCATCTATTTAACTTTAAGTAAGTAAATATTGACGTAAATAACCGTTCTATAATTCTGTAATCTAAACATGTCTCACGGTAGTTGTCTAGTAAAAATAAGGATGAATGAATTCCTAGTAGGTTATATTATAAAAGTGAATTTTGTGTATGTGTATGTTTGTGTATATATATATGACTTCTTCACGCTATATAACATCTGGACGGATTTGCATGAATTTTAAAGAGATATATGTATTTTATAACATAGGCAAAATTTTAATCCCAAATAAAAAGCCATTAGTTCCCGTAGAATAGTGTATAATATTATGTTTTAATCCGAGTGAAGTCGCGACAAGAACGAGTATTCCCTAGAGCTTGAATTAATTTATTATAACTTTTTTTAAGTCAAGTAACGTTCATGAACACTTTTAACATTTTAAAAGTTTGTGTTATTTTTATTTGGATACTTCTGTAACTAGTAATTAAAATATTGGCGATTTAACTTTCAGTTTTAACTAAATAATTAAGTTTCCGTATATCATTCATCCTTAAATAAGTACTCGTAATCGTAAGGTGTATGTACTTACATATTTATGTACTTACATAAAAAATAAAATAGAAAAAACAAGTATTTGGATAGTTAAAATAATTAATATATTAGTAGGTAGTAACAAGAAGGGGTCTGTAGTGGAGAACAAGGTATTTATATTTATAATATGATATTATGCTGCATCCAAATGTGACATAAAAGACGAATATAGGTCCTTACGTATTGTATCTGAACTTGTTATTCTAATTTAACAATATGGGTGTAGATAAAAAGCCAAATAAGCACGGTGCATGATAAATCATTTCCCAATAGCCCATAACGGCATGTATCGGGCAATAGGATCACCTAAACCGTTATGGTTAGACATACACAGTCCGCGAATAATAATAACGTATTAGGTACATAATCCTGTCAACCCTATTTAGGTTCCCGCTGTTTTGGTACAAGTGAACCTGAACGTTTAGGGTTGTGCTTTTCGTCTGCATGCATTTTCGAAATTGCAATGCTTGTATTCGACATTTTTGCTGTTAAATGTCGAAGTTTAAATTTAGGGTTGCGCTTTTGATTCACACGCATTGAGGTATCCACATGGTTATTTTATAAATATGTAGTACTTAACTACAGAGAAACGAAAAAGTGGAGTCACTTTTTCTTCCGCACGGATGAAGTTGCTTCTGATTTTAACTAAATACACAACACAATAATGATACTTACAGACTGATGTTAAATAGATTCCAGAAAATTGTATCCAGATTTACTGGTGCGATTTCATTCTCATCCAAACTCAAGCTTCACCAAAACACAGCAGCAAAAACTATCCCAGAATTTAATGGATTGCGCTTTTATGTATTGGACTGGCGGAATTGTATTGCTAAATCCAAGATAATCTCCTTTCTGCCGTGTATCGCCCGCGCTATTATCCGGCGAAAATAAAACGGCACTATAATAACTGAACTTGCATCGGAGTACCTGCTCACTTAATTCAATACTGTGGGGTAATCCTTTCGGTCCTTATATGACAGTAACTGATATTGGAAATATTATTGCTTTATAGGCATGGGGAGTACAAATCGGGTTGAGGGAAGAGTTGGTAGTAGAAAATCATTATTCTTAATATATAGGCTAATATTTATTTGCAGATACCTATACGAGTGCAGGTTTGATTATTCAGTGGCTCGGCAAGCTGTAAAATCTCTGAAATATGGCTTTTTAATGGTTTTGTAAAGGAATAACCGGTGCATGTATAATACAAAACCTTATCAAAGTGAAGAGGTATATTCAACTAGGTACACTAAATGTTGCATGTATATAGCAAAAAATCGCTCACCCAGCATACCTCGTGGGAAGCCATTAGGCACAAAATACGATTGCACTACACTCTCCCACTGCATTGTACCTTAACTCTATTGTAGAGGCACGTCTTTACACTTTAAGCCAGTGCTAGGGTTCAACTCAACGTTCTTTATGACAGTAATTTAGCAATCTGTTTCATATACCTTTACCTAAATAAAAAACATATGTCACTTGTTTAAATGAAACCGGAGAAGCGCAAAATCGACGATGACTACGATTTTTTTAGTATTTTTTCATTGTGTCTCCCAAAAATTTATCCATTACAAACGGTTGCACCCTTTCTGCTTCCAGTGACCTTAACTAGGTAGTTGGTCGTTGCTGCAGAATGTCCACTGTATTGTTCAATTTTCATTCGAGAATCCTTATACAAGAACAGTCATCGGTTTGGCATCTAGCCCAGCTCATTGCAATCTCAACTTGGTCACTCGGAGTCTCTCTTGGTATGCTTACGAATTTCTTGAATCCTGATTCGAAGAGTTCCATTTACATTCTCATCGTCATTATTATTTTATCAGCAGTTCATCTTTAGAGTGATCGTTCCAGCGCCACACTCAGACGTCCACTTTTTTGAGGGCATTTTTCATTGACGGTCGCGACTGAAAAAGTTTTCTGCTTCTGCCCCAACGGCATTATTAAAGGGCAATTATATCATTTTGTCACAGTCATGTGTATTTTCCAAATAGAATTCCATCGGCTATCTGTAGAAAGGAATTTTTCTCACACAGAGGTCCAGCGCTTTGAAGCAGCGGGCCGGATTAACGAACTTCCTACAACCTTCCCGTGAGGCAAACTTAAAATGCTAACATCAGTTTCGGGAATTAAAGGATTTCCTTCATAAATTTCTAAAGCCCGCTTACTTCAACTTAATCTTGTTTGCTTATTGCTAGCTCTATTAGCGGATAAATCGAATAAGTTATTCCCTTTAGCGAACCAGGCTGATTAGGGAGGGATTATGAGGCGGCAGCGATTTGATAATTTTCTATTGTTGAATAAAGTAGTGGGTTAGAGGGATTTACGTTTGTATGTCCCGAGTAATTATGTCTGATTAGTGGTGAGTAATTTATGTTTTTCCAACTTGCTTGGAAATGTTCCCATTAATGTAGTAACTGGACCGCGAAATCGTTTGTTATTTTTATAAGGCGTTAATACAAATTAAAAAAATAATATGTATTATTGGCCTCGGCCGGGAAATAATAAAACTATTAAATAAAAAACACACCTTCCGTTTATGACGTCTCATACAAATGAGGGTACTCTTAATTTGGCCGGGTACTGCGAATTTTACTTTTATTTTTTTCAAAGACTGATAATTCACCATACAGCCCAATAGCCAAGTATCAAAAACTAAATTTAAAAAATAAGAACTAGTATAAACTTTTTTTCTCGGCTCTGCTACTGTCAATGTATTTTAAATGTCGACAAATTTCGAATAACGGACAAACAATTTAAATAATTATTTTATATGCGGTTAATTTATTTTCATGATTCTTAGTTGTTTATTGGAGATTTCTCACGAAAGTTTTAATTTTAATAATATGATGGTATTTAATTAGTCAATTGAAAATTAATAAGTTTACCAAACGTAAACAAATAAAAAATAAAACAGAAATGATTGTGTCCAAATCGATATATAATTTTTTTTGAACGTTGTGTTGTTACGATCTTCTCTGAATGATAAATATGGTATGGTTTTAAAAAAACTTACGTTTAGAAGTTGTTGATTTAACCAAATTTAATAATTATGTCCATAGTTTTTATTATTGTGTTTTCATAAAATTTTAATCCTCATTAATATATTTTGTTTTAAATTAATGAAACATATCATGATTCGAACCAGAAATTTTAATCCTATTCCTAAAAAAAATAAGTAGGTACCAAATGAACTTCATGGCACTGATATATTAAATTCAAAATTTAGATTGGTGATTATTTCCAAGCATATTTGGAGAAAAGCACACAGGCCTCGGCGGGAATGTCAGTTCGCAGATTGGTATTATTGAAATCATACTCATCCACGAACTGACTTTTCCCTACCTCTACAGTAATGTACTATACATGAGACAACATAATATAAATATATTTTCAACCGGCATTTTAAAGTTTAAGTCGACGCGTATGATTTTCTTTTTTTCGGAACTCAGTTTTTTCATTTCACTTGCACCGACTTCAAAAGGCGGTTCAAATGTAACCTCCACATGAACGGGCTATTTTTGGCTTTACAGTTAATTTTAAAGTCGTCTTTTTTTCTATTTTTTTTATAGCACCCCTTGCCTCATTTATATATGATTTTTTGAAGTTATAGTTTTTTATTTGTAATAAACATGAACTATGTGCATAGAGTAAAATTAAAATAATTGCGAGTCACGTTTATGTATTTCAACTTCAGCGTTTAAAAATGACGAACTATTTTAAATAAATAATAAACTAGTTTCCTAATGAAAGTCGACCACTACAAAAACAAATTATTACTCTCGCGTTTTACTCCGGGATGTACTTTATTTCGTACTTGTATTTTCTTCCTATTAACTTCTTTATAGCCCCCAAGGTGGTAATTACTTTTACCCTTACATTGTCTAAGCGATTCTGTGGCATTTCTTACCAGCTACAAATAATAACAATAAATTGGTGGCGATGCAAAAGAATAATTGATATGCTAGGGGACTATATTATGTCATAACACTGAATTATAATTTTAATGAAGATGAAGCTATATTTAATGTTCAGAGAAATAAGATCTTACATTTTAAGCGCACTCCTCGAAGTTTAGTGAATGCGCTTAGCATTTTAAAATAAAACCGGTCAAGTGCGAGTCGGACTCGCGCACCGAGGGTTCCGTACAAACACTTTCCATCCTTAAGTGGTTAAGTTAAGTTTGCACCTGGTATGTATAGCGCTCCATACATATGAGGTGCAAAGTTAACGCAACCAATCCCGTTTGTTGTATGGGAGCCCCCCTTAAATATTTATTTTATTTTATTTTTAGTATTTGTTGTTATAGCGGCAATAGAAATACATCATCTGTAAAAATGTCAACTGTCTAACTATCACCGTTCTTGAGATACAGCCTGGTGACAGACGGACGGACGGACGGCTGGACGGACGGACGGACGGACGGACAGACGGACGGACGGACGGACGCACAGCGAAGTCTCAGTAATAGGGTCCCGTTTTTACCCTTTGGGTACGGAACCCTAAAAACAAGAAGTGATACAGAGGGTAATGCTTAACTTCAGGCGATTTGCGTAACGTCGCGGCAGCTCAGAGGTCAGAGCACTACTTCGGATAAGTAGAAGTCGTGGGTTCGATCCCCAACTGTCATGTAACTATTAATACCTTTACCTAGACCTTTTTATCAATATTCATAAAAAGCTATATTTAGTGCCTTCACCATAAAATACTGAACACCGAGCCGAGTTTCACGGCTTAAGGCACCACTATCAACAAATAAACAAATATTAACAACGTTTTCTGCGCTACGTACTTATACATACATAGTATAAACATAGATTCTCTAGATGTGTAATTTTCGATGCAGATCGACACGTGACTTTTTTTGCAGTCTATAAACTAAACTAAACACGCCCAACAGAATACTCAAACTTGCACTTCGGTATTTATAAAGACTAGAGATGGGTTGACTAGTCAGGAAAGCCGACAATTCGGCATCATTTCTAGTCGGCCGATTAGTCGGCAATAAATGCCGAATAGTTGGCAATTTATTACCTACCGGAAAATGAGGGCTTATAAAATACTCTTACCATTATTTAAGCGAAATTCGACAATTATCATCATATTTGACTTTTAGCGGTTTTAAGCACGAGGTTTAAATTACGAGAAAGATTTCAAGCTCTATAAAAAGGTCGTAAACGACTTCTGGAAGTTATCTATTATACGAGCCAGATTGAGCGGAATGTTTTAATGCAGTATGGCACTTAACTAATATGTGTAACATTCGAAGTATAAGGACACCGCGCGGCACTTACGTCATTTTAAAGAAAATTATGAAATTTTGCGGTAACTAAAACCGGCTCAACCGATTTTATTCAATATAGTTTTCACTGAAAGTACTTATAAGGCCTCATTTTTATAAATAAAATAAATATCGGACAGCCTTACACAAACTTTTATGATTTTTCCCATACTTTTTTGACCTGTGGTTGAAAAGTTAGAGGTGGGGGGACGCTATTTTTTGGATTTCCGGAGCGAATATTTACTGACTTTATCAAAAAATAATGTTTGGTGACCCCTATTATTTTTAAAAGACCTATTTAACGACACCCCACACACTAGTGTTCACCCCCACTTTAGGTGTACGAGAGGTACCCGAAAAAATAAATTTTTAATGTTTATTTTACCGTTTTGTCGACGTGATACATAAACAAACTCATACTAAATTTCAGCTTTCTAGTACTAGTGATCACGGGGCTAAGCCGTGGACAGACAGACAGACGGACAGACGGACATGGCGAAACTATAAGGGTTCCTAGTTGAATACGGAACCCTAAAAACGAACGTCATGCAGCACTTATAACAAGATTCAAAACAAAATACATTTTTCAATCTCTGGACGCCGCATCGTAGCACGTTGTCGCGTCGTGCCACTATGCGATGTAGCATCTTAAATATATAATTGTTTTGGGCTCTTAATAACACACACACGCACATGAGTACATAAATTAAGCTGAAAATCTTATACAGGTCTAAAGACACGTTAGCTACTACGAAGCTAATAAACATTTTAAATCAGCTTTAAAAACGTTACCACCTACAACCCAAACTATTTCTTACAGTAATGCGTCACCGTGCAATAAATTTCATCCCATGTTTGTACTATAAAATATGTGAACAGGTACTTTATCAAACGGCAAAGCCTCGTGTCGCGATATGATGTACCGGGACTTGGCGGGCTTACCCCACGACCACGTTCCGGGATCAAGCCGAAATTAGTGGCTGCTGTAATAGATTCCCCAACAGCGTGCTAGGAGCTACAGGTTTTATTTTTGAGTCGAAATTTTCAAACAAAATTCCTTACAAAATGAAACATGTAATGTCTCATTTTTAGGGTTCCGTAGCCAAATGGCAAAAAACGGAACCCTTATAGATTCGTCATGTCTGTCTGTCCGTCTGTCCGTCTGTCCGTCTGTCCGTCTGTCTGTCCGTCTGTCCGTCCGTATGTCACAGCCATTTTTTTCCGAAACTATAAGAGCTATACTGTTGAAACTTGGTAGGTAGATGTATTCTGTGAACCACATTAAGATTTTGATGCAAAAATAAAAAAAATAATAATAAATATTGGGGGCTCCCCATACTTAGAACTGAAACTCAAAAATATTTTTTTTCATCAAACACATACGTATGGGGTATTTATGGATAGGTCTTCAAAAATGATATCGAGGTTTCTAAAATATTTTTTTTCTAAACCGAATAGTTTGCGTGACAGACGCTTCCAAAGTGGAAAAAAGTTGGTCCCCCCCCCCCCTCTAACTTCGAAAATAAGAAAATGAAAAATCTAAAAAAAACATATGATTGTCATTACTATAAAAACTACCAACGAAAATTTTTTTGCACGAGATCTAGTAAGTAGTTTTTTTTTAATACCTAACTTTGCATCTAATTTATATGGGGCGCTATACATACCAGGTGCAAACTTAACTTAACCACTTAGGGATGGAAAGTGTTTGTACGGAACCCTCGGTGCGCGAGTCCGACTCGCACTTGGCCGGCTTTTTTTTAATTCATTACAGTTGTGTGGTTGTCTTATGAAATATCGTAGTACCATAGTTAGTACTGCATTGTGGAATGAATTGTCGCTTGCGGTATTTCCGGACCGATACGACCTTCAAACCTTCAAGAAAAGAGCGTATTCCCACCTGAAAGGCCGGCAACGCACTTGTGACTCCTCTGGTGTTGCAGGTGTCTATGGGCGACGGTAATCGCTTTCCATCAGGCGATTCGTTTGCTCGTTTGCCCCCTATGACATAAAAAAAAAAAATAAAAAAAAAATAGTGTACATATTTTTTTACAGGTTTAAAAAGTGCGTTGTTGTGATTTTGTCTGTGACATTATAATTAACAGATTATAGTACGCGAGTATAAAAACTACATTTAATACTCGTACAACTATAACTCTGACTTGCAACGTGGCATTATGCATCGCCCTCCTATTTATTATCAACAGTATAATTATAGCACTGTCATTTAAAACCCTTTAAAGCAAACGTGTCAAAGAAAATTAAGTCCACTTTGGATAATTATATGTCTGCGCAAATACAGTTTAATGATAAAATTGAAGACGTTTATTAAAATATACATAACAGGACTATAAATTGATATGAGAATTTTAAATAAGTGACTGTATTTTTACGTTTTATGATACAAATACGTATTACCCCTTTTTTGTATACTGGATAATTAATCAAACATTCTTAACAATAGCCATGATGAAATTTTGTTTAGGTAGTCAATGTATGTTATCTTTTATTGGTATAAAATGTCTGTATGGGACTAACATACACCTAGACTGCTCTAAAATTCAGAAATGACCGCTAAAGGTCGACATATCTACATATTCGCGTTTAAGTGGGAGTCTTTTGTCTCCCAGAAACTTAATTTGTCGAATGTTTAATTTCGCCGAAATATCATTTTTGTTACAGAATTTTTATAATCCTGAAGTTATACAATATCATCCAATTCATTAATAGGTTAGGTTTGTTTTATAACAATCTCAAGTAGTGTATAGTTGCAAGGAAAAATGGTTTCTACGAAATGGTTTTTCGGCGAAATGAAACATTTGACGAATATTGTTACACAATTTCACCATTTGAAACCTTTGACGAATATTGTTATACAATTTTAAAAAACATTTTCACCATTTGAAACATTTGACGGATATTGTTATACAATTTAAAAAAAGAATTTCAAATTTGCTTTACGATTTTAGTAAATAAAATTTGCGTACCTTTGAAATCTCATATTTTCAAAATCCTTAAATTTTTTGTTTATTTACTTCGTGACATACTTACTACTTCTACATGCAACTACAGTATGTTGCAGAATTCCCATTTGAAATTATCAAACGCTCCCAAAATAAAACGACGCGAATAAACTTCAATCTCCAATATTATTGTGCACTTGGTAGGTTTGTGCGACCAGAATAAGATGTCAGGTTAAACTTGGCAAGCCAATATCGAAATATGCTGACATTGTTACCGCTGTGCCAAGGGTTCTATTCTTGTTTCAACCTGCATCCTCTATGCAGCCGAATGTTATATTCATTTGAAACAATTATTTTATGCAATTTAGTGTTTGGTCATGCCTGTTAATTTCTAACTTGTAATGGGTGATTCTGCAGGCGTTTCAACCGCCGCGTGACGGTCATAAATGTCAAAGCAATGGGCCATATAAAATCGAAAAGAAGTACGCTTTACAGTATATTACTTCATGTAAGTTTGCAACTTGGCGAAGCTCATTTTTCAATATTTTTGACAGAATTGTTTGTAGAATCACCCTAATACACTCAAAGTGCATTATTTAACCTAAAGATAGGTTTACACTGCATACGACATTTTGGGTGCGTACAGACAATCCTATAAACTTTTGATAGAGAACAAATGAAGTCTCATGTTGTGTTGTATATTCCTTGATGTTGGAGGTGTGCAATAAAGAGTATTTGTATTTGTGTATATTTTTCTCAATACACTTCTTCGACCGCTGCAGATAATTCGGTCGGGATTAAAATAAAACAATGAACGCCATATAATTCGCTACATAATGTTGCTTACCTAAGTGATGGATGACCGCAGAAACCGAATAGTATTATTTTAATGTCGTACAATATCAGCAATAGCACAGGCAATGGTTTGGATATTTATTAGAGACTACATTCGACGTCACTAATGACATCTGTCCAAATACTTCCGATTAACTCCGATATGCATATATCTACTTTAGCTATACATTTTACAAAGCTGTGAAAAAGAAAAATTTTACGGTAATGATATTACTTAAGAGGATATTTCTTCTCTTCCTATCCTATTTTCCCATACTATCAATTTAAGTTAAGTTTGCACCTAGTAACTATGGCGTCGGATACAAATGATGTCGAAACTTAACGTGACAGAGTTATACAAATCGACGTTTTGTTCTCGTTTCTCATTAATTTGTGTCCGTTTACGAAATGTTGGCTAAAAACAGACGCCTAGTACACAAATTCTATAATAATTGGCGCAAAAATCTAAACAGTACGACACAGAACATTTCCTTCTCATTCAGTTTTTCGATTTCGTAAAGATTCGTTAGCGACTGAACCACAGAGCGCGGGGAATGCGTGTTTAGATCGGCGCGCGGTCGCCATAGTAAAAATATATCGAGTAATTCAAAGCACTTTTTGATAAATCCGTACCTTTAATAACAAACAATAATTTAAATATTTTGATGCGGACAAATTGTAATGTAAATATTCATCTTTTTTTTTACTAAAAATCAGAACAGATTTCCATTGTTAAAGTATAAAAAAACACGTAACGCCTGCTTACGATTTTACATTTTTCGTCCAACTTCACTTAGTTTTCTAGGGTAAAATATTAATAATCTTATAATTTTTCCACGGAGAAGTTGTTAACACATTCTTCGAAGTGCTAAATATATAGTTTAGAAATGGATTAAACAACTAGACAGTGTTGACGTTGTGTACTTAACGGCAACTGCCTATTTTTCACATTTCCGAGAAGGAAACAGACGAGAACGAAACATAGATTTTTATGGAAAATGGAGGCGTGATATTTCCTCTTAACTCTAAAATGTTTCCGCCATGTCATCGAAGTCATTGTAACTATGTCGAATAATTAAACCTTTATTAACATGCTCCAATATGCCTTGTTTTCCGAACCAGCAATACAGTTTAGATAACTATTCTCCGGTAAATTATTAGCATTAGAATTTAACTTTATGATAATTAAACTGATGCAAACTGTAATCAAGTCAATTTCTAGCGCAATACGTCATATTAATATCGGTGAATTTTCATTACAAATTAGGTACCGATTTTCTAGAACATTTCATGCAAAGCATTTAGTACCACGTCGTTTATTTATAAAATAAACACGAACCACCATGGATACAAAGATCAAACCAAAAAGAAAAATTGAATTGCTTAACCTGGTGGAAGAAACCAGGAATCGAACCCGGTACCTGTAGATTACCGGTCCAACGTGCCGATTTTTATTGTTTATTTTAAAGAGCTTTACACTGTCGCGACCTCTATATGAATACGTTATCATATCTTACCGCGTTACTTTACAACAGCGAACGAGCAAGCGGGAGAAGGCACTGTTATTTATAACTTATTAAATAATAAAGTAGTACTTATCAATGGTGAAATATAAGAAATAATGAGACATTACATGTTTCATAAATGTATGAACACAAATACCTATTACTATATATTTTTGACCTAATTCACTGAAATAAATAGTTGATGTTAATTATACTCATTTAATAAGATAGCCAAGGCATTTGGGAATTCAAGCAGGACATTCGTTTTCGTCGTGATAACATACCTTTCGAATAGCCTGCGTGACCGACAGTAAGATAAGGCATATACCTACTTGGTTTAAAGAAATTACGCAGATAGCTCGAAGAAACTATTCCGTGTCAAATAAACGATAGAAATTGGAATTCTACTTGAAATTGTTAAAATAGCTGTGTCGAACAAACCTGCTGCATTCTTTGAATTCTAAATTAACCTCAATTTGCGATTGCCGCCTTCACAGCAATTCGCGTCAACTATCAACAAGTTCAATAAGCAATCAACATCGCCCCGCGTGCCACTGTGTAATGAATAGCTGAACTAATTCTACGTTATGGACTTGAAAAGGCGGCGTAGTTATAGCACCATCAGTGGTTGAGTTACCCCGCCCCCCGCACCTCGTCTCAAAGTATATCTTCGAGGGGTATATTGCCCGTACTCCGCAGGTCAGATTTTAAAAGATGCACGCATAGCTCGCACTTTCATATGGGCAACATAAATCAAAACGTACCGAAATTAAAACCAGGCTAGCATAGCCGTCTATTAGTTGAAGTGCAGCTGCCCAGCGGTGCCCGACGGGGACAGATTTTGCGGTCCTGTAAAGCTCGAAATTGAGACGCAGTTGGTAACACCTGTATGTAGCTGCTAGCCTAGACTTTGTTCGCGAAATTGTATATTTTAGCAGTAACATACGAGCGGCTATTTAGGAATAAATGGTTGAAGGAATTTGGGGCGCACATTTGATTAAAATTTCATAATAGCGTTTTTGTCGGTTAATCTGCGCGTATGTGCGTGCAAAATTATGCTATTTCTACTTTATATTTTTTTGAGATGAGGTCACATTGAAAAGTAGGTGCGGAATTATGATTGCGTGTTTATATACCTAGAACAAATAATGTAGGTATGTTCACGTTACAAATCAAAATGTGAAATAATACAGCATTGTCGAGTTCTCCACTGTGGAGAATCTCCACACATTGTTCCTCGGCCAATCTAGTTACAATCCGCAAATGGACGGCACAGAGGGGTCCATTCCTCAAAATGGACGGCTTTATCCAAGTCCACAGGTGCCCGATAAGCGCCGAGATCACTGCCACTCGGTTGATGGAATTACAGTCTTGGTGCACGCTGCATAATATCTGTCGCAGAGTTTATTCGATACCGTGTTTGTGGAGTGTAATTTTAATACAACATAGAACTAGGTCATAGATATGTAGTAGTGTGTTCGTTCCTTCTCTATATTATAATATATATTGTGATATATTATAATATATATCGTTGTGTGCAATTTGTGTATGATTGTCCCTTAATATTTATTTATTTATTTATTTATTGACGTAAATTTGTATCCTCATATACTGAAGGCAAAAATCATAATCATTATTTTATACTACGCCCCAATTACACTATGACACAATAAAATTATTATTCACACACTTACATTTCATACAATTTTATGGACAGATGTTTTCCATGAAACAGAGACACTACTAAAACAAAGAAAGAACATTAGTATGATACTATGTACATACTGGTAACAGACCGATTCTAAAAATATCATTGATTTTAGCTACCTTTTAAAGCCCATCCGGTTGGTAATGAAAACCTATTTAAAACACCAATAAAATAGCAGCTGAACCGAAATCATCATGGTCAACTAGCGACACCATAACTTTAATTAAACGCTCGCATACCGCAGGAAGCTCAGAGCCAGCAGTTAAATTCCCTTATTAACGTTAAATTTAAGCGACATTGTTGTCCATTTTCTGTTCCATTTCACTTACGGCTCAATTACAAAGTTTAAAGCGCCAATGGAAGATCAAATGGACACTGAACTCGGACGGCGCCGACTAACTTAATTTTCACAGACTGACAACATTCTCTGTATATTCGGTGTGTTGACTGCCGTCGCGTAGCTGTTGAGTAGTAACATTAAGTTAAGCTGGATAACGGTTTTTGTATTTAAAATACGCATATATTAATTTAATTGTATTTTTGGCCACGGAACATTTACAACTTCTCTGTATTCAGGTCCTGACTATCAAGTAGTAAGATCAAGTTAAACTGGATAGTTATTTATTGCTCCCTTGTTTTAATATGTTGAATTTTTTTACTTTGCGTTGTGTGATAAATCAATAAATAAATAGTTACTTAAAGTTTGAAAGTTATAAGCCTGTTATAAGGCTGTCCGTCTGCCTGTGTCATAGAATCGCATAAACCTGTGAATTGCTTGCCGTGTCCTTTATTATTATTATCTACCTGGTTCAATATAGATCAGATTAAGCTTTGCGCAATCGTGTTTACATCACTAAAAAACAATTAGATACGGTTTTGATCATTTCACAACGAATGTATTTGAAGTATTCTGCAACGGTTAAATTCATTCGAATAGATTAAAGATATCGCATTATAAAACGAAAACAATCCACAGTGTGAAAGACAAGCTTTTTTTTTCAATAATTAAGCATTTATTTCAGAAGAAGAATGAAGGATTTTGCAGTATTCCGGTAAATAATGTTTTGAAATTTGTCAATGACGATGACATATCGCTAATGACATTTTATAATGCCTATTTATATATATATATGACGTATGAAAGCTGTTTGTAGCGCCACTATTTCCTAGGGCAAAATCGCAGGTTATTAGTATTAGGCTACAAAAGCAAACTCTATTGTGTGTCAGAGCATAGCTTTAGGCGATATTATCAATACAAGTAACATTTAAATGTAATGTTGGCGTTGGTAATTGAAATATCATTTAGATATAGGTAATGTTCATGTTAGTCTCTTAAACTTGCTAATTAGATTTACTTTAAAATCTATGCTTGAGCAATTGACTTTGCTGGATTAGTTATTTTTTTGGTTCGAACTCCACTAGAAGCACACAATTATAATCTTATCGGTTTATTAATAAAACAAGCGAAGGAACGTGCAAGCGAACCAATAAGTGACTTCATAATTATTGAAACGAACAACATGAAAACACCAGGCTAAAATAAACCGATTATTAACACAAAATCCTTGTCATAATAGAATATTCATGATACTAATAAAAAAAACTCCAAACGAATTCAACTACGTAACTAAAATAACAGTACTTGAATGCTTCGGGAGTCGATTTTTAGGGTTCCGTACCCAAAGGGAAAACGGGACTGTATCCTGTCAGCCCAGTCTTTAGAAATGTTCCTCCCTGTATATTATGCTATTATAATAAATTTACGAAATTGTATTAAAAATCAGTTTCTATGGATGGCGCCAGCCGTCTGCTACAGACCCTTCTGTTTGTAAAAAAAATTTTTTGTTGGCTCATCACGTCGAAAAGGCTAGATGGATTATAACCAATTTCGGTTAGGGATAGCTGGGCATCCAAAGATGATGTTACTGGCATCTTCTAGGTAATATGTGTTATATGATTAATAGATTATACGAAACTACTGCAGCTACGCCATCACTAAATAGTCCTTCAGCTATCTAAGGACAGCTGCTTCACCAAGTCCGTGTTTGGTCTGGGCTTAGTGACCGACCGATGTATGTGCGTTACGACTGGCTACAAATGCCCGACGCATTTATCCAAATACAGGTGAAAGACAGAGTTAAGCGCCAAGTTGCGTAGGTTTGAACTACTATCAGAGTTTGCGGCACGTAGTGAACCCTAACCTACCTTAATATGGTTACCTATATTTTGATTTAGCGCTGAACCAGATAGTGCTCAACTTGTTTACCATCTTTCGCACGTTTTGTGAACGCGATAGCTGAAAGCAATATCGACACGTAATAGGTCCAGCCACCTATGATTAATACCGTCCGAGCGGATGACGCGTGCTCAATCGCCATCTGCCCTTATTAATTGCCCTGTCAGCTGTAATCGTGTGTCCTTCGCTCCTGTCCCGCGCCAGGATGTCCTATCTACGGGATACTTTCTGTTGATAATTGAGATTTGTATAAAAATAATAATGTATTTGCTTTTTTTCGTCATTGTCGTCGCACTAAATATTGTTACAATTGATCATCGATAAAGTGGACTTTTTATGAATATGTTAGGTAGGTACTCTCGGGTCAGCAAAGCTAGCACATGGCATGGTATAAGGCCGGCCACGTCATACAGTTTGAATCCCGGTCCGGTTTCAAACGGAATGACCTCAGAAGGTGTCTCTGTCTCTGTCCGTCATATGGCGATGTCTCGCTTCCAGACGTCACTCCGTTCGGAAACCGAACTGGAATTCAGGCTGTATTTAGCCGGCCTAAAAAAACAAGGTATGCTACTCCGTAATGACAGACGACACTATTGAATATCATCACGCTATATATGATTGGTTGGTAGGTACTGTCAATCCGTTTCTGTGTTTCCAGTGGTGTACCATAATACTCCCCGATTCCCTTGTTACCTGTATGAATCTCATAAAATCGTGAGTGTTTTAAATCAATTTTTACGACAAAATAAAATGTTGTCCAAGGACATAAGAATTGCAACATGCTTGTAATGCATTTTTTTTTCCTTATTTATTTTGTTATTATAAAGTGCCAACTAATTAGAGACCTAGAAAGGTGTCACTAGCCGGAGTACCGTACCTTGTTTTCTTGTACAGTCGCCATCAGATATATCGTACCATGTAAGGTATTCATAAATATCTGAACACGACTCTTATTGACTGAGCGTTACAGTACATGTTCACATATTTATGAACGCCTTATATGCTGCGATATATCTGATGGCGACTGTACCATGGGCTAGCACATCTTGCGGCAATTTCTTCCGTTGCGCGACTCAGCATCCCTCTTTTTTTCGCACTATATTGTAAGGAAAGAGACAGGTAATGTTCCCCGACAAAGGGTGTATGTCACAGTTGTGCTAGAGGTGTTAATCTTAGTTAAATCACAGTTATAGCATTTCCACGGTGAATAATCTAACAGAATCATAATATTAGAGCCGCGTGGTTAAAACGCTCGGAGAGTCGCCCGGGTTATTCTAGCCAACTTCAGTAGCGTAATAAGAGTGTACCGATATTTTACAACCTACGGAAATAACAAAACCGTGGAATAGGGTTTTTAAACTGAGGCTAATTAGATTTTTTTATATGGTAACTGTGAACAATTTAAATTTTCAGCCGTTAACCTCTTTATTACTATATATATTATATTAGATCGTTAAAAGGTGACCTAAGCGGGAAAGGAAATAAATAATGTATATTTCTATGAATATTCGCTTGGCGACTCTTCATCGTCGTCAGGTATTTCCTCGATTGATGGTAATTGATATAATGGCAGTTAGTGATATAAACGAACTATCTATAGGTATGCGTGATAATGCCGGGTATATTTTCAATTTACAAGTCGTCATAAAAACAAATAAAGCACATTGTTAACGTTGACAAATAATGTAGTAAATAGTGAAATTTCAGACAGACGTCATTAGAGACGTCGTATTTAACTCCCGTAACATCTATCACTATCACGTATTGAATATCCGTATCATGTAATACACATACTATACTCATATCACTTATCCAATATATTTGTCAAATTTTTATAATATATCCAATATTTAATCAAATTTCTTCGGAGGAGGAATGGGCCCCCTTATCCTATTTATCCAATATCTTGGTTCAAGTTTTTATACTCTTTGCGTAGCCATTTTGAGTTTAATGTCATTCGTAATATTTGATAAATGTCGGTTTTTCTAGTAAAAAAAAAAGATATAATAATATAGGAATTTGATGAAGTCACCCAATTTCTTTGATCTAATGCACATTGGACAAAGATATTGGATAGGTGGACGTAGCCATTTTGAATTTCATGTCATTCATAATCATATCTGTGCTAACTCGGGGCACCGATACTAAAGTAATGTAGCAAAATATTTTATCGACAAATAAATATATCGATGTTACTGTCAACATCTAAATATTAATCAAAATAAATATATTTTTTTCTCTTCATTTCAGAATGACAACAATAAACAAATTAAATCGTGTATTTATTTTTTTATTTTAAATAATTTTCCTAGGTAAGTATACGATCAATATTTTTTCCATATTGGTCGGTATTAAAGATTGCCGTCTAGATGAAAGTATCCACTTCATAGACATGATATCGCACCGTTTTATGGTAATCGAGAATTTTCAATGAGACATGTACCAATTAATATATATCGACATCTTTTTTATCGATATCAAATCCCTAGAGCGTGCCCCGAGTTAGCACAGGTATGTTCATAATCTTTAATCAAATGTTGGTGATTCTAGTAAATTTGATGAAGTCACCCAATTTCTTTGATCTAATGCACATTGGACACAGATATTGGATAAGTGGAATACCGCCCTAACCCCAATGCGTTAGAGCGGTATTCGACTTATCCAATGCGAAGCACTTTCGTCAGGTACTTGAAAGGGAGATTTGTGTGCATTCTCGGGCATTTTTCCTTGTGGATGGTCGACGCGATATCGCAAGCGAATGCTCTTTACTGACGCTTCTACCAACGTGTGGGTAAAAGATAAATTTACTTGAGTTTTCTAGTACATAGGTACCGAGCTTATCGTATTTATCGTCCCCATATTATGCACTCTACATTCCGTCTGGAAAAATCCACACACCGAATAAAATTACAAGTCCATTTAAAAAAAAATGTTTTACACTTTTTCAATACTACAGCAGTATCCTAAACCGATCAACTTAGATATTGGTTTTCTTAGTTAAGTTACTGTTTAGTATTTCCAAAACCACGCCACAAAAACCAACCATAACAAAACACCAAAAATTGCACCATAAACATAACACGAAAGCAATAAAATACATTAGTGCGTAACCTAGTGGAAGAGAAGGAATCCGGTACCTCTGGAATTATATCACTAAAAATAGTGAAACATTAAAAAATAACGAAACATTAGATGCTTTACAAATTTATAAAAAATAGCGCCCTCGCTAACTCGTTCACTGCTGTAAAGGAAGAGTAGGATAAAGTGCTAAATTTGCAAGACGAATGCACTACGCCACTAATTACCACTACTTCAAAGTTCAGCGAGCGACGAGATAGAACCATCAGCCCATCTGTATTTATCTTATTACTCGAGTAGTCAAACCTACCCTTTTTACAGATACTTACTGTCGATAATCTACCCCATAGTAAGAATATCCTCCGCCAGACCGTCTAGCATACCTAACTGTGACACGCGACTCTTTGTCGTACGACAAATACTATCTGTCTCTTTCCCCGAAAGGAACCGTGCGAGCAAGATTTTTTACCAAATAGATGGCGCTATATGGCTGACGCGCCCATACAATCCTGCATCGCCCTGTTAAGTTTCCTGAAACGATTACTCCTCTTTATGGAAACTGATTTTCATTACAATTTTTTAATTTTATAATAGTAATAGAAGACTACGTCCATCCCAGAGGTCGGCGATCATTGGTCCATATGTCGATCTATATATAGTCAAGTGAATAAGTTTTTCCGTACTCTCCGCCCCTAGCCAGTCCTTTACATTCTTCGTCCATGATGTTCTTCTTTGGCCTCGGCTTCGTTTTCTCTCTATTTTACTACACTTTTACTCATCCTCCTAGCCTTTGTCCCATATCTTTGTAGAGAGTGAATTCTCAATCGGGGTCGGCTCTATACCTAAATCCCAAGATGTGGCGTAGGCACTAGTTTTTACGCAAGCGACTGCCATCAGACCTTTCAACCCAGAGGGGAAACTAGGCCTTATTGGGCTTAGGTGGTTTCCTCACGATGTTTTCCTTCACCGAAAAGCGAGTGGTAAATATCAAATGACATGTACATAAGTTCCGAAAAACTCATTGGTACGGGCCGGGTTCGAACCCGCGACCTCCGGATTGATGATATTTTACTACACTTTTACGATACTTTTTAGTCCAAAATATTATGCTTTTCTTTCTTTAATAGCACATTACGTTACAGCACTACACTACGTCAAAGTTCTAAGATATAACCATCCCCATCATCAGATCTGACCACTCGTGTACAAAACTTCCCCTTTGACAGAAAATTATTGTCCGCAATCAATTGCACCATAGCTCAAGGCCCGTTTTGACAAATATCCACGCAGCACAATCAACAGATGACAAGCAATTAATCGAATTAATTACCCGTCGGCTGGGCCCGACGCAAATGACCGAATCCTCTAGTGAATCCTTATCAAGTCTCCATTTCTAGTGCATTCCTCAAAATGACGTTTTATTACATTAAACCGACGCTTAGATGATAGATTCGCCACCTAACGCTTTGGATTCGCATCTCGACAAAACGTACCCAAAAGTAGCAAAGACGTTGCATAACCGCTTATAAAGCCTTTGTTCGGCTTAAATTAGTTGTATAGGGGCTGTATAAGTTCTTATGCAGCTTGTATGCGGCTTGGGTAGGTATAGATAGATAACCCCCCCAAGGGTGTCCACCTTGTCGTGGTGGGGGGGGGGGGGGCTCAGTAACTGCGGTTGGTCCGCCGCAGCGAAGCCAAGAGACACCAGTGTGGGGGCCTACGGGCCAAGACGGGTGAGGAGGAGATCCGAGAGGGAGGACCGGCGGGGCATTACTCGGGTGGGCACTTCGGTGTTTGTGTTGAAGTTCACCTCCGCCGGTGGAGGAGATCCGAGAGGGAGGACTGGCGGGGCATTACTCGGGTGGGCACTTCGATGTTTGTGTTGAAGTTCACCTCCGCCAGTGGAGGAGACCGAGGAGGAGGCTGGCGGGCATTTGGGGAGGGAACCCACGGGGTAGGGGCTTTTGTCCTCCCGTGGTGGAGTGAGGGCATCATGGGGAAGGGGCGTTTGTCCTCCCGTGGCGGGCCAAGGGGTAGGGGCGTTTGTCCTCCCTTGGCGTGGAGAGGGGGTCGTGGGGTAGGGGCGTTTGTCCTCCCACGGCCAGGAGGCTGGGACCGAAGCACCGTGTGTCGGTGGCGGTCCTAGCTTCCAGAGGGTCCCTCAGCGTGTCTCTGCAGCAGCAGAGTTCACGGCTGTATATGGGACGTGGAGAGGGGGTCGTGGGGTAGGGGCGTTTGTCCTCCCATGGCCGGCTGAGGGGTAGGGGCTTTTGTCCTCCCTCAGCAAGTAGGGTGGGACCGAAGCACCGTGTGTCGGTGGCGGTCCCCGCTTTCTGGGGGCTTGGGGAAGTAGGTGAGGGTAAGGCACACTGCTATGCTACAGTGTGTCTATCGGTGTGGGTTCGCCTTAGGGCGAAAGTGCCGGTGGTGTCGTGGTGACATGTTCGCGATCCCATGGCATCACTGCTACGGCACGGGTTGGCAGCATCCCAGAGTTTTAGTGGGTAGGCTAGTCCTTCGCGGACTAGAGAGCCCCACATAACCAATGCGTAATGTCTGACTCTACCCCCGAGGGTCTCATATTACGTAGTGGTATGCAACTCAATGCATTTCTCTGGGTTAAAAAAAAAAAAAAAAAAGTATAGATAGATAATCGTATGACCGGCGCACACTTGTTGGCGCACTCCGTTTTGTGTGGACAGAGTTCACTATTTCTGGAAAAATCTACTGTTGTTCAGCGCTATCCGTAGGTGAACTTTTATTTGTGCACTCATCACACCGAAATGATACACGCATTTTGACCAAATTTAGCTTATTAATCTAAACATCTATAGATAAATAGTTATAGGATACTTCTTACCCGACTACCACAAAGGAAAATGTTTTATTTTTATTTTATATAAGACAAGTATTAATTATTCGTAATTAATAATCATAACTAGACCTTTTCCTTGACTTAATTTTCCTGAAGGGCATCTCTGATCGACAATACTCGTCATTATGTAAACACAATTAGCGGTGTCTTGGATTGTGATTGCTCAAATGCCTAGCGCACGTTTTAAGTACTTCCGTAAAATAACTTAGTTATTCCACAGTTATTCTAACCCGACTTTCAAGCGATTAAGTTTTAGCTATACTAATACTTTCACGACAGCACGTCGAGAGACGTATTTTAGGATCCACGTGGTACGACACCACGTTTATGGACGGTGACTTTCCCTTTCCAAAAAATTGCCGCCCGTCTACAGCCGAACATTTCTCAGAAGTTTTATATAAAGGCTGTTTTGGCAAGAACTTTTTTTATGAATTTTGGCTGAGCCGCAGCATGCAATTTTCAAAATGGTCCTATGTCCGTGGATGTATTAAAAATACCTTCTTATACATACCCGCAATTTTCAATCCACTTCATTCCGACCCGACAATACTATTTACTGTATACAACGGCAATTCAGCAATTGTAAACTTAGGAAAATTCAAATTATATTGACAACGAATAACTACTTAATGGCCGGGTAAAGGCAACTGCAACTATAATTATATGTGGGTACTTGTTACTCTTGCTCTTGTATAATTATCTTTCAATACCTAATAACTCGATCATTAAAGTGGTGTTGCGGGTACTTAATTTTGTTGTTGTTTGAAAGTGTTGTTATTCCCAACATTGTTGCATTGCGTATATATTCAAAACGATAAATAATTAAATAAACGGTCAGCAGTGTTTACTAAGACGATTGATAAACATCGCCATCATAGTACTACCTACTTAATGAATTTCAACGTAATGCACAGGATGAGTTCCACGTGTTCAATGACATGTGACCGAGATCTCGGCGCTACACAATTTTGCCACATAACATTATCCCGTTTAGTACATTGTCGATTTGTCAAGGTTTCATTTTGAATGCAAAGTCCGACTTTACATTATGTTAAAGGTTGATGACTTTCTTGGTTCAATAAATAATCAACTCTAATTGACAACATTTTTTTAACCAGGCCCTTTTCCGATATATTCCGATTTAGGGTAAATAATTAAATATTACCACATTTTGAAGAACCATTCGAAAAGTTCCTCATTCTAAAAGAGCGTAGACGTCAAGTAATTGGTCACAGCGCTGTAAATTATACAGTCGGACTATTACTAAAACGGATTTAGTTTTATGAAAATTGTACCACTGTTCTTTTTGCAGGTTGCGACTGTCAATTATTCCACAAGGTGAAGTAATTTGAGTGCTGATTCTTAGATCAAAATAACCAAATAAAAATAATGGTTTTCAGTTCTATGATAATAAAGTAATGAGATTAGTTTCAACTTAACACTATTTGTTTTTAAATGTTGTAAATTTGTATACTATACTTTCGTCACCGTTTGGACTACAATAGTTAACATTTTCAATCACCATCCGCGTCCCCGGAGAAAATACTGTTGGCGGATAACCCGCTGTGTCCTATTCCATTACTCTGCGAAATGCAGTAGGTATTATTCAGATACGACATCACTTATAATATAACATGTCATTATATGGAAAAATACGAAGTACGTAACAGTTGTATTTATCCGTCTTTAAATGACAAAACGTCTTTACCGTAGAAACTAGATAAACCAAACAACTACTCCGCCAACAATAAGTTTCCACTGAAGCGTGTGACACCAAGTTTATAATACACCTACAATCTGCGATTCAAATCAACTTTATCATCCGCGATGGCAACAAAGCGTGTGGAGTCTAAGTTTTCAGGCCCGAGTCACACCTGCGACTTTCCCACAAATTGTAACCGGTTCCAACTCGCAAGGCGGTCGTCGCCAACTTGAGCTTCTCCACTTCATAATTAATTCTTTATTCGGAACTCAGTCTTGGACAGAAGCGGGTCGCGTAAGCACTTAAATAGTCCAAATTGTGTCGAAGGAGCGCCCGTTTTAATGACGATGCTCATTTTTAATTAGTTCAGAAGAGCTCTTTAATTGTTAATGGCCACATTTTGAAGTTTGATTAGTTGTTCAAGTAAGCGGGGCACATTTTGTTGCAAATAAAACATGCCGGAAGTTAGCCTGCCTTGTAAAGCTGTAGGTCAAATGGAGGATGTAATTTACTTCAAAAGCCGGCTAAAATGTAATTTCATAAAAACATTTTACACACACGAGAAAATGATACACTAAAAGCAAAAGCCGTTGGATTAGATTAAGTATATGAGCTGAAATGTACGCAGAAAGTAATAAAACAGAAAATGTTTCTGCTTTCTTTATTTCTGAGAAAGACTGGATTTACTATAGTTGGAGAGAGACTCTAAGATGTCTCTTAGAATTAGTAATTATATCTAATGTAAAAAGTTAAGATTAGTTAATAACACCTCTATGCGGCATGCGTGTAAAAACGCACAGAACAGAATATGTATAATGACGCCACCATCCCGTACGGTAAAACTGCTTCCTTTTAAAATTTATTTTTTTCATATTATGACGAATATATTGATAATTTCAACCAACTTTTTCAAGTGAATAATACTTTTTCCCAAGTTCTAGGTAATAACGTAGCTATTTCATGCTTTCATTGCGTGCAGTCGAAAATAAGTTGAAAAAACGAATTTTCCACGTGAACTTTGTCAATTTCGAGTAGTTTTTCGAACAAAAATTATCAATGAAAAATTCAAACTGTAGGTTTCAAATATATACTAATAAATCCCAATAGCCCTGTTCTAGGTAGTAACATCAATCATATGTTAAGAAACATGTTTGATCATAGAGAAAAATGTCTAAACAATCAGCATTTTAAAAGGAATAAGGCCTCTTAATCGCGTTTTACTTATTTAAAATATTGATATCCAAAAAATGCCCTATTGGCTAGGTAGATGCGTATGGGAAAATATAATTAAATTATTATTTTGAATATCTGTTTCACACATATGTCAGCCCTAACTTTCGACCTTGAACCTTCCTTAGCGTCTAAAATTGTTGACACCTGAGAAACACCTGACGGTCGAATTTATAGGCAGCGCACCACACGGAGGTATCTTGAACATTATGCCAACATACCTTACAGATACTTCGGTAGTGGCAACCTTTAACATGCAGGGTTAGGGTTGGAAATCGCTTCTATGTTTTATGCGCCGGTGTCGAGTGAAGGTGGTATGTGTATAATGTTCACCGCTTAGTGTAACTCTGTCAGTGTCAGCCCTAATTAGAGCCATTGAAATAGGCTGATTAATATGCGCAATGGTTTGGTCTACGCCGATGCTCTATTGTGGATGCTGTGAATTATGTATATGAGGTGATTATGTGTCATATCGCGAGGCACTGGCTGTTGATTCGACGATAAGGGAAAGAAATTACGTGCCAAAACGGTAATTTAGCTGTATTGATCAATATGAGGTAATTTATCACTTAGCGATTAAATGCAAGTGATTATTATTGAACCAATATTACTATTCAATTCAAGGCGTCCAAGATTTATGAACATGGTTAAGTCCTTGAGGTGTTCAAAGTAGCAGTAAGAAATAATTACACGTAAAATTACATAGTTATTTTTTACAAGCGTTTACTCAGTTTAACCACTTTGTTTTCACTTTGTATGTCTGTAATCAAATCTTATATGTTAAATTTGATCCAATTCGCGGTTACCAATTGAGTTGATATTTTGCATACATGTGTATATGGGATGACAATGCAATATTATAGTTCGTATGGATGAGGATGGAATCGATCTGGTCGCTACGCCCCACCACAAAACATGTCTCATTTTACACAACCAACCAATACAATACTAATTATTAAAACGATTTAAACTATCTTAAAAGTTCTAAGGAACGGCCCGATGTTTCAAACTCATATGGAGCTCTTCATCAGGGGCAGTTATTGTACTGCTAAATGACTAACGGCCCGCTGGTTTTGGATCGCCTCGGCGACCTCAGCGCCCGCGCAGATAGCGCGGCTGGAGAAGCGCAGGACTCCTGCACTGTGACAGACAGCCCGATGGTGACAGTTAGTCGCGTAGCAGCACCGATACATGGATTTGCTATCCCTGATAAAGAAATCCATATGAGTTTGAAACATGTCTGTCCGTGTGTGCAATTTTTTACGTAAGTTATTATTAAACCGTTAATAACATTATTAAATATGTCTCACGATAGTTTTAATTACAATAGAATACTGCTCTAAGGCGGCTTTAGGGCTCAAAAGAGATATTCTGTAGTGTTTTCTTCTGTGCAATCAATGCGGCCACCGACGCTGGCAGTTTAAACGCTCTGAAATTGAGCCTGAAGCATCTGGCTCAAAAATGCTCCCCGTATCGAGTCCAAGCCGTGATTTCACGTCAGGAGCCAATATTTGGCCTAATTTCCGAAACGGTAGCAGACACGGGCAAATCGGGCAATGCGCGTAGCAATCGTAACGCGGTACAATGGACTGCAGAAACAATCGCTGTTCGCGACAGACGTGAAGCCATTGTTGTGACACTAAAATGAGTTAAAACTAATCAGCGGCTGTTATACACGGTGGCCAGTGAGGAATCCGCAAAATTTTAACTGCGTATTTCCAGCCATATTTAAGGTAAAAAATAACGAAAAAAGTTGTCTGGATTCGGCTTAGTTTTCAAAGCATTTTTATGAAAATAAACATGTGTTTAATAAAATAAATAGGTTACTCAGTGATACCTTGCCACTTTGTTCTCAAGTCTGGACGTAATGATCCCAAAATTACATATGTCAGTCATGAAATTGTGTTGCACTCGAAAAAATCTTGAACTTTACGTTTACGGTCTTTGTTATTACGATCAGCTGTTCTAGTTGATTTTTTATGCCCAAAAATATAAGAAAGATTGAAAGATTTTTTTGCCGGTTTTTATATAAATTGATATACCATTTTTAATTTCTAATTACCACAGGAATACGCCGTTAAAATCTGTCTATTTTTACCTTTAGCAGAATATATATTCAATTAAGTTTTTCAACAGTATAACTATAGAGATACTACAAACAACAAGCTTCGTTGAGTACTGACATTAAAATGAATGGTCACCACAGAAAATTAGGTCCTTATTCGAAATAAATAAATAAATAAATAGACAATCATACACAAATCGACCTAGTCCAAAACTAAGCAAAGCTTGTCCTATGGGTACTAGACGACGATATAAATAATATATATAAATACATATATAGATAACATCCATGACCCAGGAACAAATATTCGAGTTCATCACACAAATATTTGCCCCGTCCGGGATTCGAACCCAGGACCGCCAACTCAGTAGACACATGTCTACAAACCGAGCCAACCGCGTCGTCAAGCACCTGAAATGCACCTAAGTACCCGGCTCAAACGTCCCAACGATACCCGCCACACTTCCCCATTGGATAGTCAAGGAAATACGGCTGAACCTTGTACGCCCCATGTACATTTATACAATGCAACGTTCATGATAGTAATGACATAAAAAACGTCCCTAAACATCTAAACAGTGCTTTCACTTCATAAGCCTTAACCTGATGTCTCATTTATTTTTCTCTATTAGGTATTTAAAATAATTATAATTTAAATCAAACATCAGATAGATAGCCAATAGTACTAAGCCGTGTGTACAAACACTTAGTCGGTAAGACAGTGCAAGTCATTCAATAAAATCAATACCGAGTAACTTAGTAAAACCAGAAATAACGCAACATTTCATATATTTATTTAATACTTTTTTTTTTTATTGCACAAAAGAAAAACTTACCGTACAAAAGGCGGACTTAATGCCAAGAGGTATTCTCTACCAGCAACCTTCAGGCAAACCGGATTAAACTGTGGGCGGTGCAACTAACTTAAGCAAGTTTTAATAAATAAATACTTAGATAAATACATATTCATATAATACCTATACAATACATGCACATATATATAAATAAATAAATACAAATGAAACATAAAACCAGATAACCTAAGAATTCAGAATTCTGCTAGCATATAGGTCACGCAAACATTTATTGAAAGTAAGCGCACATGTTGGGAGTTGGGAGATTGCTAGATAATGTAGGTATTTAAGAATTTAGATTATTCTAAAACGTAACAGTGCTTTCAACAACCGTTACACCTCCTATCTCATTTATTTTTCTTCTTTTAAATCTACATTTAAATTAAATATCCAACTAGATAGTCAATAGTAATAAACAGTGTGTACAGAGGACAAAGCGGGTAGGACAATGCCGCGAAAACAATGAATGCGGCTGCAACACGCAAACAGTGTTCCCGCCCGTTCTGCTCTGTCACTGTCAGACCTAATTAGACCCGCCATTGAGATTGTCTGATTAATATGCGCATTGTTTCCTTCCATGACGCACTCTACAGCCCTAAATTATTGACTCTTTGCGATATTTATGGGTTATCTCGAGAATCTACGATTTTGCGACGGTTTCGAACGCCTGCAATTGTATACATATTTACGCGGGATCGGCTCGGCAGAGGCGAATTAATCTTCCTGCCTATTGACTAAGCCTGGTGAAAACAACCACTAAAGTTTCAACACACAAAGTTAATGTCAACTCTTATATGCCTGCTCGTCAGCGTAACTCCATTTTTCTTACCGTAGTGTAGTCGAGTAAAAAGTACTCCAGACCCCGTAGTAGCCCCTGTACCAGAATTGGTTGAAATTTGTTCCGCCATTTTGGCGTGATTTGAGTGCTCAAACGCCAACGTTAAAACTCAGACCAAGAAAAAAAGATAGACATGACAGCACGAACAATCTAATGAAGCCATTTTATACTACGCCACATTAGTACTTACATGGCTCACGCACACAAATACAATCAAAACTACGTTAACTGGTCCTCAGTACGCGGCGCGCAGCGGTGAAACTGACATGTTGAAAAAATGGTCTCCTGCGTTGTAAAAGGGTGTACAAAACACAGTGCGTCAACCAAAAAGTCGGACGGAGTAACTTATCACGTATACCTAAGTATCAAAATATCATCTTAAAATCATTTTTAATAAACACTGAAAACCTCAACGGTCTGTCGAAGTGACAAAGCATGAGTGTTACCAGAGTAAGATTTCTAATTACCCCAAACTATTACGGACCTTACATGAAGTCGTTGTCAGCGCCATATATACTTACCTCTTTGATTTGCTATCTCTGTGCCTACTAATAATTGTTTATGTTTTAAACATTTAAGGTTCCCAACTAATATTAAAAGAAAGAATATTTGGATAGATTTTGTTAGAAAGAGCCGAAACGAACCAACATAATTGGATAAATTTAGCTCGATAGAAAAAAATCCCAAAGTTACCTCTTATTCGTAATATTTTTTCAGTGGTAAGGTTAAAATACGAACTTTTTTTACCCGTTTTTTGCATAAATTTATGGATACAACATTATCTAGGTAAATTCGCTAGGATTGTCTCCATAAAATTATTTATTTAATCACTAGAACTAAAAACTACTAAAAATAGTCGTGCGTCAGCGCTTGCAGAGGACGGACAGCTTTGAACCGACTGAGAACAGGCATAGGAAACTGCGCTTATAACTGGCACAAATGGGGTTGGAGCATGTCACCTGCTTGCGACTGCGGACATCCAGTTCAGATCATCGAACACAAAAATAAATTACAAATTAATTTGCAATACTCTCGCTTTTAACATATCACCCAAATTACAGGGAGATTTTCTTTCAGGTGGCAACACTTACACGCACACACCTTTAAAAAAGTGGCTTCATTAGATTGTTCGTGCTGTCATGTCTATCTTTTTTTCTTGGTCTGAGCGTTAAAACTGTTAATATTTTTCTTAAAATCATGCATGAGAGATACAAAATTGGTTTTCAATTTAAAAATTAATCCCACCCGTTCTGCCCTGTCACTATTTGCGATACCTACTTATAGGTTACCTACGATTTGGCGATGATTTCGAACGCCTGCGATTTTTTCAGACACTTAGTTCTGCTGTTAACTATGAATTACACTGCATTAATACTTATTAATTCAGCCTAAAACGGGATGCTCCCGGCCCCATGTTCAAAATTCCTCTTCATACCCTATACTTATGTCTACCGTCCATCCTTTTGATGGCAGGCACCGTCCCTCACCAACACACTTGGTCCCTGCTTCTCAGAGACAAGGATACATAACACAATAATGTTAAAAAAACCGTGTTAAAAATCGAAAATGGGGTCAAACAGTGTTGTTGTCTTCTAAATTATTCCAAGAAGTTTAAAAATACCTTTCTCGTGGAAAAAGATATGCTTTAGCGGCAAAAGGCTAACCAACGCGCAGCTTTACAGGCAAATGTATCTTATTCTCCCACACGGTATCTTAACTATAGCAAACGCTACAGGCAGCGAGGTATGAGGGTAGTAGTCTCACAATGAAGAGAGCAAAGTTTATTTTACTTTGCTCTGTTGGTCGTTCAAAGTTAATGACCAACATTACAAAATGAAATGAAATTATGGTTACGATTTGCTGAAACTAGATTTAATTGCACCTTAGTCCGCCATTTTGCAGAGAAAGAAAACTCATTACGGTTCAGTCAAATAGAAAGCACATCGCTCAAGTAGACATATAGTGGTGATACGTCAGTCGGTTAAAAATATAGATATTATCCAAGTATACCTAAGTATTCGTCGGCAAGCAGATTTCCAGATGCGCAGCAACCTAAATGACATCAAACAGACATAGAAACTTATACGTTCGAGCGTTAATGCATAATACGACATAACACAATTAACAAGTGTCATAGAAGAAAGTTTTCATCACGATAATTTCCCCCGTCAAACTGCCGACCAAACAACTTAACATTAGGTTTCTCGTAAAAGTTATAAAGCAAGTCGTAACTGGCAGGGCGAGAAATGCGTTCGACAAAATTACCACTTTTTGTTGATAAATGTTCGTCGGTCCCCTACAGGCTGCTGTTTATGTGCCCATTAAGTTGATATACCTATTTGTTAATGAGTAATCTGTAATTGTATTTGCTAGTTGCGAAATAGGTCGTTAAGACTATACGCAGTAACAAACGCATGTGGTTTTTCATTACATACCATTTAATTTTGATAAACCTTATTGAAGTGGCTGTTGCGTAAGTTCTGTATAACTTTAGAATATTACATATTGCGGTGTTGTATTAAAGAAATGGCCAGAGGAGACGTGGTTATTTCAAGGAAAACAAAGCAACATGTTTTTCTCTGAACTCTAACTAAACTACATGTTGTGGTGGAACTATGTATGCCACCTACTTTGTAATATGAAGAAAACAAGGCGAAGTAGGAAATCCTAAATTTTTCATGGAAATTTTCATTTTCAAAGTTACATCAAATATAATGTTCTTCATGTTGACATATATTTTCTAATATATATGTAAGTTTACGAGTAACAAGAGTGTGTGAATCAGTTTATCTGTATCTTGCATCGTAACGCCTTCGCCGAAGAATTGAGTGCGGTATTTTTTTATTACAGTCGGGTTTTTTTTTTTTTTTTTCAGAATAGCCACGCATTTAACCTCGATTGCACCTGATGTTAAGTGACAATAAGGCCTAAGATGGAGCATGCTTGGCTAGAAGATGCCTATTCACTCTCGACTTGAAGAGATCCAAGTTATATTTTTCAGGAAACAGGTGCGCAGGAAGAGAGTTCCATTCCTTAGCTGTCCTCATAAGGTAAGTAGACGCAAAGCGTTTCGTACAAATCAGTGGTATATCGACAACATAAGGGTGGAATCCATGTCCGCGCCGAGTACTGTATTGTCTGAACGGAGACGGTGGAATTAAATTCATGCAGTCCTAGTGCACACTCACCAAAGTGTATCCGGTAGAAAACCGATAAACAGGCGACTTTCCTGCGGTGTTCGAGGTTTTGCAGCTTTTCCTGAACTAAGGCAGGGTCGCCAATGAGCTTCTTCGCACGTTTGTCAATTGAATCCAAGGCGGCCAGTTGGTATTTGGCGGACCCATCCCAAAGATGGCAGCAGTACTCCATGCATGATCGGACTTGCGCCTAAACCCTTTTTAAACCCACATTTTGACACTTCTCTGTTGATGTTTGTAGTGTTGTAGCAAAGACATAAATATTGTATGTCAAATCTAACGATTATGGTTATGGTTATGGGCTCCGCTTTCCGCACTTAGCCCGTGTATGTTCGGACCATTGTGCGTACAGATTTGCCGGCTAATAGTCTAGCCAGCCTAACTCCGTCCAGAAGCGCAGGATTCTCCTGGTGTCTCCACAGGCTTCACGAAGTGACCTCGGTGCTTTGAGGATTTCAGCCCGTTGCTTAGCTACGGCAGTGCATTCCAGGATCACGTGGGTAGCTGTTTCTTCGGCCGACAGGCATCCCCTACACAGGGGGCTATCGGTCATTCCTAGAACATATAAATGCTTGTTAAGTGTGCAGTGTCCAGTGATAGTGCCTACTACTACTCGCAGAGCGGGCGTGCTTAGCGATAACAGGCGCTTTGTCAGGCGTGTGTCTGGGTATGGGACTGCTTCCCGGGACTGCCTGCATGTACTGGTTTCTGCCCATTGATCGGCGTGTTGTGATCGTGTTCTGTGACGAAGCCATGTACGCAGCTGATTAAACGCCAAGGGGAGCATAGGATCTGGGCCAATTGCCAAATTATCGGATCCTCTCCTAGCCAGCTGGTCGGCTGCATCGTTACCTAGAGAGCCACTGTGCCCTTTAATCCATTGCAACGTGATCCGATTATTCATGCCGATCGTTTGCAATGCTGAGTGACACTCTAGTATGAGCCCGGATTTGATTGTTTTATTCTCCAGAGCTCGTAAAACTGCAGCGCTGTCGGAAACAATACGTATCTTTTGGTCTTTGATACCTCGCGTAGCAACTGCCTTGGCAGCCTGTGTGATGGCAAGACATTCACATTGGAAGATGGAGCTATATTTTCCTAAGGCTATTGATATGTTTACGTTTATTTCAGGTGAGTATATTCCAGCTCCTGTACCTGTTTGTGTCTTTGACCCATCCGTATATATGCGTATTTCATTTATATCGGATCGATCGTAAGGTTCTTCAATTAGCTCGATTTCGTAGCTCTTATTGAAGTAATGCTGTTTGGGTATCTTGTCGTTGGGAGCAGCTATCATTGGCTCGTGTCTGATAGCCTCCTCAAGTATTTCGGCATGACCCCCGTGTGTTACACCCCAGAGGTTAAGTGACTTCAGTCTGATAGCTGCTGACGCCGCCTCTTGCTGAATGAACAGTTCAAGGGGCGGCAGTCCTAGCAGTATCTCCATTGCCGCTGTGGGTGTTGTTCTCATGCAGCCCGTCGTTGCTACACAAGCAAGTCTTTGAAATTGCTGCAGTTTATGTTTGGCTGTTGTCAGTTTGGTTCTGGGCCACCAAACCACAGCGCCGTAGGTGATAATAGGTCTTATCACCGCAGTGTAAAGCCACATTGTGATCCTGGGGGAATCTAACGATTATGAATGGTTGATCGAATCGATTTTACCGACGATTTTTTTTTCGAACCTACATATACCTATTTTTTGTGTATTTTCTTTAAATCAATATTTTTTTGAGCTACAAGCTGTTGGACTGAGCTGGACTCACTAGAGCTTTCTATGCAAAATAGTAATTTGTTTTATTGTCCTTTCTTCGGGTTATAAATTTATCGATTTAATCGATTCCTACCAATTTACAGAAATATTACATGAATCGAAACGCAGGACTTGGTCACAACACAGTTAAAAAAAAACACGTAGGACGTAACGGTAATGATTTATTATCGTTAAATACTTCAACACCGTGATAAGAAAAAATATAACAAGAACCAAATAGAAAGTAAAAAACGTTTAAACTAATAAAACCACTATGTCATTGCATGTATTTTTTTTGAAATTCAATATGGTCGTGCAGATTTATGTTATATCATGTGTCAAATATGTGTGTAAAAAAAAAAACCAACTGTAATCGAAAGTCTTGTCTGTCGTAAATGGTTCATAGTCATAGCTATATTTTGTGTGCCTTGGGTAACAAAAGGATTAAAGATTGGTAAAAAATTTGCACTTCTTTACGGAGTAGGTCTTTGGTGCTTGTTATTTGAGCTGTTAGCGGAACCAATAATGCTGTAAAGTTTGATCGCAACATCTTGCGACGCCACACAGGTGTCTGCTTACGTCGTGCTTAAACTTAAGTTGTTTATTGCCGCTATTGTAGCCGAGATTTGTTACTTCGAGAAGTTACCTATTATGAAGCAGTTATGTTACTATCAGTATGTCGAAGATATCGACTTGATAGTTAACTGAAACAAGAAATTAACAGTAAACCGATTCTACAATGTACAAAAATGTGTGTGGTGTTGCTGTTTTGGGTGCCTTAAGGGACTCAATTCGATTTATATATAAATCAAGCTACTTGAGCGATGTATGTTTTGCATACCTAACTGTGACACGCGACTCTTAGATTACGAGTAATACACTTTTTAATTATCTATGCTCTTAGACGCGCGACAATTATACTACCTGCCACTTTCTTGTCAATACTGTGCGACAGGTGACGCTGAGTCGCGCGACAAGCGAAGTCGCATCAACATATGCTAGCCCTGCTGCACCTCTGTAACACGCAACTGTTTCTCGCGCGAGATATATTCCCTGTCTCTAACTTCACAGTACTGTGAGAGAGTGACGAGCTGTGCTATCTCGCGCGACAAGAGTCACGAAGCCAAGTTGTGCTAGACTGGCTGATATAATTACTATAATATCACGGACATTCGGTCCTTACTTAGCTTCTCAGTCGTCGTTAGACGATACATTTGTATCGAAGCGACTATAGATTTTTGAGGTAATTCCAGCAACTTTAAAAAAATAGTTGTATATCTCCTGACAAGCATTTCGACGTAAGGATGTTCACGAAAACGACGCAGAAATAACCCTTGAATAATGACTCAATTGCACGAATCTAACACTAAAATAACAAAGCTCCTTCATGTGCCTTCAATTATTCTACACAGTGACAACTAAATCATCTTTTTTGTTGACTTTACCTACTGGTTTAATGCATATGTGACCTCTGATATACATCCCTACCTAAGTTCAGATAACCCAGCCGTTACTCTGTCATTTGTCTGTTATCTCCTATGCAGCGAAGGTATCGAGTTATCAAAACGCAACCACAGAAGGTAGCCTGACACCTGCTTCTTGGAATCGTGTCATGGATGAATACAAGTTGAGTTCGAATGTATATCATGTTACAAAGTACACAGAAACAAACATGTTGCACTTTATATTCTCGATATTTATATACTGCCGACGCGATATAAATTTGAGGACGCAGTTAGCGCAGCAAACCAGCTACCTACAGAGCCGGCGGTCCTGGGTTCAAATCCCGGCAACGGCAAATATTTGTGTGATGAACTCGCATAATTGTACCTGGGTCATGGATGTTATTTGTATTTATCTATATAACTAAAATCGTCGTCTAGTGTCCATAACACAAGCCTAACTACTAGAGCTTGCTGTGGGACTACATGGATCTGTGTGAGGTTGACCGATATTTATTTATTATTATTGATTTGTATACATGTTGTATACTTACTTCACAAAATATCTCTACAAAAATAGTTCAGGTATTTTTTTCTTGCGGATTTTATGGCGAATTTTATTAAAGATAAGTTACTTAGTTTTTGGCACCATTCAATTGTTACCCCGTATAAATTCGGGTCAATGTAATAGGTACCTAAAGGAATTCCTCCCTTTGCTCTCTAATATATAACACTCATTGAAATACTTTCACATCGGGCAATTAATAAGGGCTATTTTGACGTCATAAATTTCGTTTTCAAATAATATTAACGGTAAATACTGAAGGTACACCGATACAATATCTCCCTGATATTAATGAATATTGCCGCAGCGTCGAAACATTGTCGCCGAATACCATGGAGTAATTATTATAAATAAATGAGCAAACTTAAACCATTTATTACGAGTCAATACACGGCGAACGCTTCAAATAATATTCTAGGAATGTTAATGTACTTTACAGAGCGTTATATTATATTTAATTAAACGTGCCTGCTAAAGTGTAGGTTCACGAAGATTATACACGGAAAAGAAGCTTTGCTTTGAAGTAAGTTTCGAGAAAAAAGCAAGCAATGAGTAATAGTTACTGATAAGTGTGGTAATCCAATTCAAGTGAAGTTATTACAAAATAACTGTTGACATCTTTGTACAAATCGGTTACTATGAATCCAAAGAGCTCATTTAATCACACTGATATTACAAAAGGGAAAGTTTGTGAGTGTGTTTATGTGTATGTTTGTTACTTTTTCACGCTCAAATGGCTGGACAAATTTTGATAAATTTCGGTATGAAGGTAGCTGACACCCTGGATTAACACAAAGGCTACTTTTTATACCGAAAAAATGTAGTCTGCCCGTGGGATGAGCGGGTAACACCGCGTGGCGCAGCTAGTTAATTATATAAATTGACTTAAAGTTGATCATGATTTTACAAATGTTTATTTTTTTTATATGGCGTACTCGCAGCTCGCTTCACTATAAGAGCGCCTTAATTTATTTTATAATTTCAACTCGATACCTCCGCGTTCGCGAGATAAAGGGTCTTGACAGACAGACGGACAGACGCACAACAAAGTGATCCTATAAAGGTTTCGTATTTTTCCTTTTGATATACGGAACCCTAAAAATACCAAAATGTACTATTTTTATCCAGAATGTTTCAAAAAGCGGCTTTTCTCACGTTCACCTGTTCGAAAAGTTTAAAGATGTTTTTTCTAGAGCATTTTTTATTTATTTAGCAACTGTTTTAATTCCCAGCTCACGCTACACCTTTTAGTTTGTTTTTCTAGTCGTTCAGGTTTCTGGCAATTTCAGCGATTTTTCTTAAGGTCATTAAAGTAATAAAAATGTATACCTATAAAAGTTTCCCATCTTGCTACAACATTAAGTACATGGCACGAATACAATAATGATATTGTCAGTGTTGTGAGCTTATGTTTATCTTTTTTTTCTTTAGTAAGTCCTTTTAATTATTTGCATTAGAAACAACTTACAAATGCTTCGAATTAAATAAATTCGAATTAATCCCGGGAGATTTGCACTTACGACGAAACCTCAGCTGTAAGGAAGCCTTATTACAATGAAAATACTTATAGCCATTTTACCAAGGCGACTTGATCCTTCACAGGAATATATTCCAATTAACATGCAGCAATTAAGCTGACTAGACAAACATGTAGATCTCTAACATAAACGTTACCGTTTCTGTTACATTACTCAAAGGACGTATAAAAGCAATTATTAAAATGACACACGGACTTTTAGTTGCATAGAAGCTGCTTATAACTCTCTCAAGTTCTCAACTCGACCAATCTTGTTGATAGGAGTTGATTCTCCGGAGACGTTGTTCTTCATCTACGTAGTGCCGTCAATGAGAGTTGTTGCTGAATAAAAATAGTGTCATTTTTTATTAAAGCAGTACGTCTGCTAGCGTAAACGAAATATTTTGTCTACATTGAAGCGAAACATTTAAAATTTGATTGGTTGGGGTAGGGTTTCCAACGATTACCTACATAATATTAGACCACCGAACCGATGGGTGGACCATTGAATTTTTCAACCTACTAGTTACTTCATTTGTAAAATAATGTTCGACAACATTCTGCAAGTTACGATGAGAGAATCATTTCACACGTTTAGTGGCTGATTGATACGATTTTAATAGAATAGGGTCAAGATTTAATTCAATGTACAAAAATCTACTTGACATATTTAGGAACTATCGAAGCGCCACGCATATGATGTTTTTAGGGTTCCGCACCCAAAGGGTAAAAACGGGACCCTATTACTGAGATTTCGCTGTCCGTCTCTCCGTCCGTCTGTCACCAGGCTGTATCTCAAGAACGGTGCTAGCTAGATAGTTGAAATTTTCACAGATAATGTATTTCTATTGCCGCTATAACAAGAATAACCAAAAATAAAATAAAATAAATATTTAAGGGGGGCTCCTATACAACAAACTTGTTATAGATTATGGTACGGAACCCTTCATGCGCGAGTCGGACTCGCACTTGCCCCATATTTTTAATTGGCCTGCGGGTTGGCTTGTCGCGCGGTTCAACATCACCTGCCTTATCACACAGTATTGAAAGAAAAGTGACAAGTAGCATTTCTCGCGAGTCAAAGTAATGTTAAACGGGCTGCCATTTCCACGATTCACGATTAACTTTCCTCTGGCCAGTAGTTAATTAAGGCATCCAGGTCGTCCCGTTATCTTGGTCTTAGTGTTATTGAGGCCACTTAGTCGTCACTAGAACACCTTTCCGGCTACACGTGCCGGACGTGGCCGGACAGTAATTCGGTTACCTAGGTTTAAAGTGGTTAAACCTACGTAACCGAATTACTTGTTTTATTTCCGTACTGGAATAGGCTGGGTACAATTATTGGAAGACCATTAATTTTCTTTTTCGATAGTCCTTGCTGTAAGGATCTACAAACTGCAGGGCATTAATTTTCCTTTACCATGGTTTTGCCAAAAAAATATTATTATTTTTTTATGCCAATTTTACAGTTTGCAATAAAATTGGCTGAAATGACCTTTTCCTTCGAACCCAATAAAAAAATAAGTTGACACTTGTCAATGTCAAAATTTCAACGGATTGACACTGCCAGTATTTGAATCGTTTGACACTGACGTGTATCCAAATTTTAACAATTTGACAAGTGCCGACCATATTTTTTTTTTAAACAAGGACTAAACATTAATTATGCTCTTGTAAAAATTGTACAAAGCCTATTAATTCCTTAAAAATAGTGTATGTACTATCTTCCACATTGTTGCAACTAATAAGATCTTACAGTTGCCGAGAAACTTCTTGAGCCTAACCTTGACTGCGCAGTAGCCGATTTACGTACAAATATGCATGCGCAGATCCGCCATTTTGGGTCAAGAAGTTTCTCGGCAACTGTACATTCCTTTACAAATTGCCTCTTCGGAACACGTCGCCATCGCTCACGCTTAATGAGACGGCGACCGTTATAGTTGCAGAGATTGCGACTTTGGTAATTGTCGATCTCTTACTCTTACAAGTAATCTTCTTTCTATTTTCTTATCTAATATCTCTTATAATTATATTGATATCTGTTAAAAAAGTTATTGTTTTACTAAAACTAAACTTTATACATTTAAAACGTGGTTGTGAAACATGTTACGTTTCATTATTATTTAATATGGAAACAGCACAATTATTATTTAAAACACACAAAGCACAAGGAAAAATTAAAAAGGTCTTCTGGCGTTGGAGTAGTGGAGTGGTTGACACGTTTGACCGGTAATCCAGCGGTACCGATTTTGAATCAGGGTCTCTTCCGCTAGGTTACGGATTAAAAATTTTCTTCATCAAATAGGTTCCGGATTTTGTCTTCCAAAGAAACTCCGAGCATAGCCCTCTCCATAATAACTCGCTGAGCGACTTGGAATTTATGGACGAAGTTTTTTGTTAGTGTCCACGTCTCGTCTGCCCTTCTTCTTCGGTACACTCTTATTCTTCTTCTTCGGTACACTCTTTACAGTGGTTGTTACTATTATGTATTTGTGGAGTTCTGAGTGACCCGTTTGACGACAAGTCACCACTCGTCCCGTAGAGCCACTTTCCGTGAGCATTAACACTGGCTTTGATCTGGTTGGTCCATCTCATCGGCGATCTTCCTCTAGCTCTGACACCTTACACTCTCCCTTGAACAACGAGGCATTCCATGGTCGTTCCGTCTCGCTTAGACACGTGTCCAAAGAAGTTGAGGATGTGAGATTTGACAACACTAACTTATTACAAGTTCTAAAAACTTACGTTTATTTATTTTTTATACTAATCTCCTTATTGAAACACCTTGCCATTAGACCGTAACGAGTCGTCGGTGACGTATAGTTGCAGTAATTCCGACTTGGGTATCTCTCAGAACTCGTGCAACTTTGCTATTCTTGTCGCCAGTTATCGATTGCGCTGAACTTACGACCGAGTTAAGACTACCTGTGAGGGCGATTGATTTATGAGAGCTGTGTAACGTGTTTGGCTTGGTCACGCCTAAATTTAAGTATATATCTACTACATTGAAAGAAAGAAGAAAGAAAGAACATACACTAAAAAGTAACATAAACAATTAACGTTATACGTACGTTAAATTAATTGGCCAATGACATGTTTTTTTTTTCTATTTTCTCTTGTTTACTATGAAATACACACTAAAAAACTCTTTAAAACGTTTAACAGGAAGGTTCTTTTATGGTATTACATCCAAACGTTTTAAAATCATTCCTTTACGGCATTTCTGTAATCAAATCACATTCCACAACCTGTAACCCACTTCCCAGTTTCCAATTGAGCTGATCATCGGAACCCTGTAATAAAACAACGTAACGTGACCCCATCAAATTCGCTCATTTGATTGGTCTTAATGAGGAATTGACTCAAAATGTCAAAGATATAAGCAAAAATCTGAAGAAATTTCCGATTTTTCAAAATGGCGCCGGGCGCGAGGGGAGCAGAATTGTGCATTTTAAACACGCGCTAACCATCCTAGTCAACATATCAAAAATTCAGAACTACCGAACCGTTTGTAAGTTTACCCCCAGTCGTTTAGTCTCTATTCAACGAACTAGATCTCGATTTCACCTGTAGTTTTTGATAAAGAAGCTTTTAGTACTTTATCAAGGTTCCCTTTTTAGGATTTTAAGGCCGCTTTAGATTGTTATATTTTTAATTCCAAGCCTCCTGAAGACAGAAAACTATAACAGAGAGTAAAAACCAAGAGGCGGCCATTCCATAAAGAGATAGTTGAGCGAGCGATGGAAACCTGTAATAGGTACCTACATAGTTATAGATATTTAAACCTTCTTTACGATTCATCAGTCTATATCAAGAACGATTACGTGGCAGTATAGCGTGTTGGCAAGCTTCTTAATTTACATGTTAATAGCTCGGCTAAGATTGGCTGACGCGAGTCAAGATACCGCTGTCTCGTAGGCTGGGCTCTTAGCGGGCTGAGTTCGATGATAGAGCACTAGTTGGATATTTTAAGCGGTTTGCGTTGTATCAAGCGTTTTTTTTAATAAATTAATATCAGATATCCTCACACAAATTGACCCAGTCCCCAGATTAAGCTCAAGAAGGCTTGTGGTATGGGTATTTTTTGCGAATATCAGAAGAGAGAACCTACGGAAATGATTTATTCGATCCGTCAATGTACGAGTATATGTATTGTATGTACAAGTCTCTTATTTCTTGCAAGCTGTATGATGAAAGCATAAGTACGAGTAAAATGGAACCAAATCCTTTAACAATGTATTCTTCACAGGAAAGACGTTTGTTATACGTGTAATAAACGAATTATACCTAGTATATAGTAGCTCAGCTTCCGTGTTGCAACCCCCAGTCCCCAAACCGAACGCAACGAAGTAGACCGAAAAAACCAACATCGGGAACTAAAAATATGTTACGTAAATTATAATATTTTAATTAAATCTTCTTCTGGCGTGCAGAAACTGTTCAACGCTTTTAAATCCACGCAAGTTCCACATATGACCCGACAGAAATTCAGGACATCCAATAGGAAAGGTAATATTTGCACCGCAAAAAAATAAGAATGCGCTTATGTTTTGCGGAAATAATTCACTTTTATTGTATCCTACGCGCTCTTTGGTATATTTATTGCTCACCTTGCGTTGCTACTATATTCGTACTTATAATAAAATATGATGTTACTGGGAGCAATACCTTATACGGCCCTAATTCAACGAGGCATTGCTATACCCCCAATTAAGTAATATCACGGCCTAATCACGGACATATAACGATGTTGGCTCTTAGGATTGCATTCTGTGCCTTTTTAAACGCAATATATCTCAAATAATATCAATATTTTGAACTTATTACTGCCATATCAATGTTGCTATTCGAGCCGCATTAGGTGACACTGAAGATATAGCTCAAAATATCAAAATTGCATACATTACTGGCGCCTGGTCATTTACACTATTATATATAGACCAAACCAACTATCATGAGTTATGATATAACTACGAGTAACAAAATATAAGGTGAATGAGAAAGAAAATATCGTAAGGATTATTTATTTAGGACTCGAGCACAGATTTCGGTTACATATTGCATATTAGCACTTTCACTGACAGTAGAGTACAGTCGAGAGATGTAAATAAGGGTCCGTGTTATAACTTATAAGGCACCATGGCTGTGGCGAATACAATCTTTACAGAACTGCAAATGCTTGTGCTGGTTTTGGCTTTAACTATTTTGTATGAGTTTTGTGTGTCGTAGCATGCAAGTTCCAAAATTGTTCTGCGTCCGTGAACGTGTTAGAAACATCTAATTTATTGTGTGTTTTTACTGACACGGTGCAAGCACAGAGAACAAGAATGAATCGCAAATCAACCGATTTCAGAGCTCGAAATATTCACTCTGTATCGGAAACAGAGTAAACGGAGCGGAGCAAGGCTGAGCGGAGTATACAGAAGCGTACCGTGAGTTGACCAATCATTCGATCGTTCATAATCTCAAGTCCTAGCCAGGCTAGCCATTTTGGCATCCCCGAAGACTGGGGGCACTATGTGGGCCTCTAGGGCCCTGTGGTGTGGAATCGGGATCACGGGCGTGCAACTACGCGCCTGGTCAGCGGGCCATGAATTTGTGGATGGCTTCGAGCAATCGTTGTGCCTGAAATCTCTACTCTAAAGCTCTGGGTTTCTTGGACAAAAGTGCCGTTAGTGGTAAGCGAAAATTGGTGGGAGCGGGAGGACCGAGCGCGGTATCTCGCTATTTTCGATAGCTGGCGCTCGTCACTGACGGCACCGCTATCTTAAGGAACCAGAGCTGAAGGGTGCGTCTCCCACTGAAGCGTAGAGGAGATATGCGACCAATCACAAAAGTGAAGTGGAGCTGAGATACAGATTTCAACGTCTATTCCGTTCGTCACCGATCCGCCTCGCTTCAATGGAGACGCACCCTAAGCGGACGAGAGAAGGGCTGAGCTGACTGTCCAACAACCCACATCCGCGGCAGTAGAAAAACTTTTCAGTTTTTACTGCTCCTTCCCACTCCACTCTATCCAGCCTAACTCCTTGACGTGTTTACTTACTATAGTATAAGATGTTATACAGTATAACATATAACATTCCATTTCCGAAGATGATGATGGATTGTAATCAGTGATTGTTGATATTGTTGATTGACGTCTTATTGATGCACGTCAGTAATACTAAACATTTCCGGCCACGGATCATATTAGACAGATTAATTGCCTAGTATTAAAGACACCCGCTGCTAATTCGAGTGATTGGCCATGTACGGATCAAGACACAACTCCATGCAACAATTACTACAGCGCCGTTAGGCGGCTAAAACGTCTAAGATTGACTAAGTAACTATGTATGTAGGTCGTAGGATTATTACTTACTAGTCTAGCTCAGTGGCCCAAAAAGGATGACACAAGAGTAGGTACACCATTCTTCTCTGTTGGATATAATTTCTGTTTTCATTGCTATACAGCGAAAATTGTTGCGTTTCATCATCATCATCATCATCATCTCAGCCATAGGACGTCCACTGCTGAACATAGGCCTCCCCTTTGGACTTCCATATATACCGGTTGGAAGCGACCTGCATCCAGCGCCTTCCGGCGACCTTTACAAGGTCATCTGTCCATCTCGTAGGTGGACGTCCTACGCTGCGCTTGCTGGTCCGAGGTCTCCACTCGAGCACTTTACGGCCCCATCGGCCATCTGCTCTGCGTGCTATGTGGCCTGCCCATTGCCACTTCAACTTGCTAATCCGGTGAGCTATATCGGTCACTTTAGTTCGTCTACGGATTTCCTCATTTCTGATTCGATCACGTAGAGACACCCCGAGCATAGCCCTCTCCATTGCTCGCTGAGCGACTTTGAGCTTTGAGATGAGGCCGATAGTGAAAGACCACGTTTCGGTGCCGTAAGTCATCACTGGTAACACACATTGGTTGAAGACTTTCGTCTTGAGGCACTGAGGTATGTCGGACGAAAAGACATTGCGTAGTTTCCCGAACGCTGCCCAGCCGAGTTGGATTCGGCGGTTGACCTCTTTCTCGAAGTTGGACCTACCTAATTGGACCACTTGTCCTAGGTAGATGTATGAGTCAACAACTTCGAGTACCGAGTTTTCAACAGAGACTGGGATGGGCACAACCTTGGCATTTGACATGAGTTTCGTCTTGTCCATGTTCATTTTTAAGCCCACCCGTTGAGAAACTCGATTGAGGTCATCGAGCATCATGCTGAGTTCCTCCATCGACTTTGCCATGACTACGATGTCGTCGGCAAACCGAAGGTGAGTGATGTATTCGCCATTGATGTTGATGCCACGTCCTTGCCATTCCAGGAGCTTGAAGGCGTCTTCCATAACGGCCGTAAACAGTTTCGGGGACACAACGTCCCCCTGTCTCACGCCTCTTCTCAATGGAATGGCCTTTGTGCTCTGCTCCTGAACTCGGACCGACATGGTGGCGTTACTATACAAACACTTCAACACTTCAATGTACCGATAGTCAATATGGCATCGCTGAAGTGACTCGAGCACCGCCCATGTTTCCACCGAATCGAAGGCTTTCTCATAGTCCACAAACGCTAAGCATAATGGCAAGTTATACTCTTCAGTCTTCTGTATAACTTGCCGCAGCGTATGTATGTGGTCTATGGTACTATAGCTTCTTCGGAAACCGGCTTGTTCGGGAGGCTGGAAGTCATCAAGTCTATGTTCGAGACGGTTCGTGATGACCCTTGAAAACAACTTATAAACATGGCTTAGAAGCGTGATGGGCCTGTAGTTCTTCAATAGGCTGTTATCACCTTTCTTGAAGAACAGTACCACCTCGCCTCTATTCCATGCTTCAGGCGTTTTGCCCTCGGACAAGACGGAATTAAAGAGCTTCTGGAGGACCTTAAGTACCGGTGTTCCACCCGCTCTCAGAAGCTCTGAGGTAATTCCGTCTTCACCCGGCGCCTTGTTGTTCTTAAGTTGCTTCAGGGCCATCCTAATCTCGTACAGACTGATGTCCGGGATGTCTTCGGTATAATGTCGGGACAGCTTGGCTCTTGGATCGCCTACCAAGCTGTCAACGGGCTTTGCGACTGAAGTGTATAACTGACCATAGAACCTCTCGATCTCGCCTAGAACCTCTGCTTTGGTCGACGCTATGCTGCCATCTTCCCGTTTCAGCTTGGTCAGCTGGCTTTGTCCAATAGACTTGTCCTTTGCGAACACTTTGGAGCCTTTGTTCTGCTCAATGGTCTCTTTAACACGGTTCGTATTAAAGAGCCGCAGATCATGTCGCAAAGACTTCGATATACGTCTATTAAGCTGCCTATATGACCTCGCGTCATCGGGAGACTGCAACTGTAGCGAGCGTCGTTCAGCCATGAGGTTTAAGGTTCGATCAGACAATTTCTGAGGTCTATCTTTACGGCGGGGTCTGAAAAACTTAGACCCTACCGTGTGGACAGTTTCCACTAGCCCGTCGTTGATCTCGTCCACTGAGGCAAAGTTCTCCAGACAAGCGAAGCGGTTGGAGAGCTCGAGTTGAAAGCTCTCGGGGTTTTGAATATGGGCCCGAGTAGGTCGGAGCGTAGACTTCATCAGACTGGACCTTTCCAGTTTAACATTGATATTCAGTGTGCCTCTTACGATTCGATGATCACTGCCGGTCTTTACCCTATTGATCACAGACACATCACTGAAAATCCGTTTCTTGTCGGTCATGATGAAGTCAATCTCGTTTCTCGTGGAACCATCGGGACTTATCCAGGTCCATTTCCTGTGAGGCGGCTTCTGGAAGAAAGAGTTCATCATGAAGAGTTCCTCTTTCTCCAGAAAGTCGGCCAGCCTCTGTCCCCTAGGGTTCCGTTGCCCGTATCCAAATTGCCCCACTCTCAACTCATCACCGCTGTTCTTGCCCAACTTTGCATTGAAGTCCCCCATAACAACAGTGAAGTAGGTTTTGGAAGTATGTATGGCCCTACTTACGTCCTCATACATAGCCTCTACTTCCTCATCAGAATGTGACGAGGTCGGTGCGTATACCTGAATGACCTTCAACGAATATCTTTTGGATATTCTGAGTATTAGGTATACCACCCTGCTCGTTTGCGTTTCGTTGCGTTTATTACATGATAAATAAGTGACAAAGCATCTGTAATTCACACTCACATTTTGTTAAAGCGTGATGGTTGCTTTGTCACTTATTTTATCGCCTGATAAGTAAAAGCAACCATCATAGACACGATGATATCGAATTTATAACATTATCCTTTACTTACTCCGTTTCATTTGGACTCGATTCATAGTATACGAAAATAGTTTAATAACTGCATACCCACTACTGAAATTAACTAAATAACTCGAATATTAGTATCTAATACAATGAATGCCTTATCAATATTAGGTCCAATAAATACCAAACAGATGTTACAAAATCCGCACATCAAAATTGAGTTTAGTTCAAATAAAATAAAATTTGCTACTCTTTTTACAACTGCCACCGTCCAAGTACCAGCTTCTTACTGAAATCGATACGCAACGTAGTGGACATTACATTCATTCTGAGACACCTAACCAGCTTAGCAATCGGTCTACAAATATCGTAACAGAGTACACTTTAAGTCGATTATCGGTCGTGTGAGTCGTAGGAATCTTGACAGCGGTTCCAAAAATAGACTTGCGGGTTAACCGGTTCTTAAGGTGGGGTAATATGGATCATTTTGTCTGGGGATCGTGTTTTTGTTGGGGTTAGTTTGGACGATCGGTCGGAAGGAGCAAGTGCGTTTGACAGTAGGTCGATTAGCGAGCCTGGACACGGGTTCAAAGGCATGCGACAACTACTGATTCTCCTCGATATAGACTGTACGGAGTCCTATTTATAATCACGGCAGAGGTAAACATTTGGGCCTTTGAAAGGTAGTGTCCTTACACTTCAGTGACTTCACCTATATACACGCGAATTATCAATTCACACATTAACTACTGAAGGGAGAATTAAACTTGTATTAAAATAATGGTTACTCGTTATTAAAATTAAGTGTATTGAAAAAAAAAAAATATATTTAGAACTAAAACTTATTTCTCCTCCAATATAGACTGTCTTACCAGTAAATGAAAAATCCAATATATTTTTACCTGTTGCCTTATTTATTCGCCGTTCCGTCGTTCACCAGAGGAGCGTAATTAAAAGCAGTGTCTGGTGACGGCGACTCTTCAATCTAAGGGGAGCGACAATGTAAGAACTATGGACATTGTCGGCTAAGTGGCCGAAGGCGGTTATCTTATGTGAGATTAATGTCGCTAAAATATGACGTATGATGCGCGAGATGTTGCAGTCGACTTGCAGTAACCATGAAATAAAAAGTTTTTTTTTATTTTCTCGCAGTCGAAGTAAAAGCAGAGCGGGTTAAACACGTGGATAAAGTCATTGTGACACTCAGAATATCGTTTCACTCGCTCGCTTCGCTCGCTCGTCCAAATCACTTTGTGTCATAATAGCTTATTTTAGCCCTTTGTTAATCTATTTTTTTTTAGGTAATGTTCTTATGTGAAATAATCATACCTACGTATCCAAAAGGAAGGAGCGGTGCATGGTTAACTGTATTTTATTATGATTTTACAGGCCTAAGACTAGTTTTCATTGTAGTTATCTTATCGTTATAACACTTTACCAGTATTCATGACCATGAACGATGAGACATAAATATAGAAAAAAAACAACTAACTAGGTACACGTAAACTTAAGTTTTATAGCTCAAATACGCCTGAAAATGCAGGGTAAGGTTCATAAAAAAAAAGTTTTTTTTCTTTCTATGCCATATTTTTTGCTTTTTCGCATAGTCAATCAACTTTGTCCTCAATGTTTCTAGTCGCGTAGAGTATTTTTTTTCTTAAATTTATTAAGTTCCCTTATATATACGAAGCCGTATTTACATATGTTGCTTCCTTAGATATTATTGTATTCTAATTGTAATTGAACGCTGGATCTGTTAAGAAAAAGTTATAGTTCTCTCTGAGACAGGCGTGATTTAGGTCCCAGTCAAATTGAACATCGAAACCATTATAATATAATCGAATGTTATTGGTATTCGTGTAATATATAGGCAATATTGCGCGGTCGTTTGTCAAACAGCACTCTCGTAAACTGGCTGTAATGAACGTCCCATGCTGTAGGGCAATTAAATGAACATAAACCAGTAACAAGGTGGACATTTTACATTGTATTTAAGTACTATGTCTCTGTTAACACAAAATCAATTAGTGAATGCAGCCATTAATTTTAACGTGTTGCGAGATTAACTGTTAGTGCAGAACAGAAAGTAATATGAGTTTAAACTGCAACTAAACTGTGGCCGCCATGCATCCACCAAAGTGCAACATCCAAGCAAAATTGCCTGGTAAAACTTTCCATTTAATTTCTGTAATGACATGATTTTAATAATGGGCTAACTTCAGCCTTTTGTTAGAAAACGTGCATGGTCTATGGATTCATCAATAGAACTACGTACTAATATAGTAAAGACCTACGTATATTGTCGTGAATTGAGCGCATTAGGGGACTGGCCCGGCACACATACGCTCTATGAAACGTTCGCCTCGTTTGTATGCAGTGTAGACTGGGCTTAAACATGGAACCATCGGTCCGGGTGTTGGGGTTGAAATTAGTGTGTGCCTAAACTGGTGTTAGAAGCTTTTTAGCCTGTTAAGTCAGTGAGTATTTGTAGCAAGAGATAACAGGACCGAGCCGGTAGCGGACCTGTTGATAAGCCGTCGTCGATAAGGCCTTCAGTTGATGGACTGGACGAGACAGAATTTCGGCGAATGCATATTGCATGAGTTGATTAAATAGTTTACGTTTTGAATTCAACCGCGTATGTGTACGTTAAGTGGGAATACCACAGCATTTAAGCCACAATTTCACGAATGTTTTATGTTTAAATTGTTTCTAGTGTGTATTTATAATATTTGGTCTATGGTATTAGGAGCGAACGAGCCATGTCACGCTAGAACAACGTTTTGACTATTAGGTGCTACTTTCCTACTCATTACTACTATTTAGTTAAAAAATTCATCAATTTCACTACCCAAAGGTTGTTTGGAATAACTCATTTTTTTGTCATAAAACCGCATGTTGTGTTCAGTTATTTAAAATAAGTATTTGTTTTCTTTCCCTTTGTAAACTTTTATTGGTGTGAAATGAAGTATTATCGAATAGTATTGTATTGTGCCATAAGTCAAAAAGCTAAGAAAGTGCATATATATGTATATGCACTCTCTTAGCTTTTAAGTTATAGTTGTAGTTGTATCTTTGTGTTTGCACACTAAGGATACAATAATCATCTTATACATAATGAACTACCTACCTACCTAATAAAGCAGTAAGTTCTGAATTCTACCTTTATCTGTAAGTTATTAGATAAATTTCCTGAATTTATACCGGGCTTAAATCTAATTAGCTTCTCATGACATAATAATATTTTAAGCGATGTAGGTACACATAGCGTAAACGATGTAGGTACTAAAGCGATGTAGGTACACATATTTAGCGTAAACATGTTGATTTTTGAGCTGCATAAAATTTATATTATACCTACAATACAAATACAACATTATTTAAGTAAAAAATACCTCGACCTTTTGATAATGGTCCAAGGAATGGAGCCTTTTTATTGATATGTTGACTTTTAAAGGTAGGTAAATATAGTACGTTAGTAAATTAATTGACATATTAAATATATAACATTACGATTAATAACTTTACCCATGCACCTATTTCTAAGGATAAATGAGTGTGTTAAATCATTGTCATAATTGTATTTAATCATAATTTTACCCTTAATTTGACAAAAAGCACTAAAGTTCCATAATTTGAGCCTCATCGGCGTTCGATAATTCAAATGATTGCGGTTCAGAAAAAATATATAACAGAGGGTCATAGGTTTTCTCCAGTATAGTGGACATTGCCAAATTAAGGGGGAAGCGTACAAGCCTATTAAAATGTTTTAAGCGAATCAAAAAGATATGCGATTGATAAATTAATTTTATTTGATAATAATACTAAATTTAATTTATTTTTTATTAAAGCAGTAACGTCTGCTAACGTAAACTAAATGTTTACAAATGAAGCGAAAATTGAAAAAATTTAATGATTCGGACAGGATTCGAACCTGCGTTTCCAACGGCTTTCCGGGCCAACACTGGCGTCCTCCCAATTGGACCACCGAATCAGATGTCAGAGTCATTGAATTTTTCAACCAGTTGCTTCGACATGCCTTAGGGTGGCATCGTAGCGCCATCTACCGTAAAGATTTAGACTTTATCGTCGGCACCATCGTCTCAAATTTGTTGAGAATCGATAGCAACGATGTGCTACACCCAAATTACTTATTTTTTATTAAAGCAGTAACGTCTGCTAACGTAAACTAAATGTTTACAAATGAAGCGAAAATTGAAAAATATACGACGATAAAGTCTAAATCTTTACGGTAGATGGCGCTACGATGCCACCCTAAGGCATGTCGAAGCAACTGGTTGAAAAATTCAATGACTCTGACATCTGATTCGGTGGTCCAATTGGGAGGACGCCAGTGTTGGCCCGGAAAGCCGTTGGAAACGCAGGTTCGAATCCTGTCCGAATCATTAAATTTTTCAATTTTCGCTTCATTTGTAAACATTTAGTTTACGTTAGCAGACGTTACTGCTTTAATAAAAAATAAGTAATTTGGGTGTAGCACATCGTTGCTATCGATTCTCAACAAATTTGAGACGATGGTGCCGACGATAAAGTCTAAATCTTTACGGTAGATGGCGCTACGATGCCACCCTAAGGCATGTCGAAGCAACTGGTTGAAAAATTCAATGACTCTGACATCTGATTCGGTGGTCCAATTGGGAGGACGCCAGTGTTGGCCCGGAAAGCCGTTGGAAACGCAGGTTCGAATCCTGTCCGAATCATTAAATTTTTCAATTTTCGCTTCATTTGTAAACATTTAAATTTAATTTCTTATAAAGTAAGATACACGGGATAGAAAAATGTTGTTACTTAAGTGCGAAAAAAAAACACGCAACGATCATCCATATTAGGTAAACTAGGTGGCTGCCAGTAGTAAAAAACGTTTAACCGCCGGTATAGAATACGGCTTTGTTTTTACAATCCTTAAAGTGAAGTAGTTCGTAAAGTAACTTCAAGTTTAACATAAATCCTTCGTTGCTTAAACGTTCGTATAAAGTTAACTTTATATGGAGTGTTTTTAAAAACTATGTTGCCGCCAAACCGTGCGATTGCCGCAGCTTTAGTTGCAGTACTACGGGTTTTTGTTTATTTAGCAAATTAATATAATTAAATATTTATTAGCTCACCACCTCCGCAATTTGGATTTTTTGATCGCCTTCAGCGGCCACCCTCAGCCTCTGCATTTCACCCGAATGCTGTGCTTTCGGATTAAATTATGAAAAAACCGAATCAGACCATGCCTACGTGGTCTGGCGTCTCCTACCCCTAGAGTGTTTTTCAAGTCCGGGGGCGTGGAGGGAGGGCAGGTTTCACTCGCTAGAATTAGGCGCGTGGGTGGCCGATCAAGAAAGGTAGCGTAACCGGGCATCCTGGTGTCAGCTGGCAGGTAAATAATTTCACGTGACTTGTGAGTCACGTGAAATTCGTAGTGACCAGCGCGTAGTGACCCTGTTAGTAGTGAGCCGGTTTTACTCTTATGTAATCTTGGCTGATTCTAGGAATCAGACGATCATATATTTCTGACATGAGTCAGTACTCATGTCAGACGATTTCTTCCCAACCTCGATTCCGCTTAAACTGGACTATTGGCTACTCGCAAGCATTTGTCAATGTCGTATGTTCTAGAATCTAGAACAAATAGTATCGTGAGTCGGCCGCGTGTGCAATAGCAGCGTGAGTTAGCGGCTGGCCGCGTCCGCGATAAAAAATGAAATATACCCCGCGACGGACACCACTTTTATTTTCACGCCACACTCCAAATTGCGAGCGTTTTCCTACACTAGCTGTATTAGAGAAGAGTTAATCCCTTTCCGCGCTTTTTGGGTTTTGTCGCTATAAATTTTGACGAGTTTAATATAAGCGCCAGAAAAGCAATACGTTCTAGTATAGAGTATGACATGGTTAGTGAAACTGGCTAAAAACGGTGAGTGTCTATAGGAAAAGCTGTAACAATAGACTAACTAACTAGCTAACTATCGTTCGCTGCAACAAACGCTCAATACCGCTTGTTTTTTTTTGTACGGCTAATTGTTATTTGCTTTTATTATTTCCATAGACACTCACCACTCTTCCTTTGCGACATGCCTCCGTGAACCAATATTTTATTATATTAAAATAAGTAAAAAGTAGATATACGTTAATTTTAGTAAATTTCTTTGATACCATACAGCTAACAATATTTTGCTACTAAACTATTTTTAAAAACTGTGATGTAACAAAATAGTATAACTTCCTACAAACTTCATACTAATTGGATCGTATTGACATTTGATTAAAATATAGCAAAAAAGTTACTGATTTGATTTATTATTAAATCCTTATATTACGATGCCAGTTTTTTTGGAGTAAAGGTAGGTACCTACTTCATAAATGTTATGGCCTCGCGGTAACTTTAGCACGGGAGGCAATACGGGTAGCATTCCCTGATGAAGATCTCCATAAGAGTTAGAAACATGTCGGGCCGTTCCTGGAATTTAGTAGGTCACGTGAGTGTAAACCGCTTAATACATTGATTAAATACGTCTCACGAAAGTGTTTATAAGATTAAAGTGTAGGTATCTTCTCGCTTTCCGTTATATTAAAGAAATTCTTATATTAAAATCATCAAAACAAAACGAACCAGCAAAAGTTAAGTTTACTTTTAGTGAAATATTTGAGGTCTTTTAAATACAGATTGCTTTATAATAGTAGTGAAGACTTTCGTGAAACAGGAATAGAATTCTCGGAAGTGTAATGTCACTGTCACACTGGACGCTTTCCACAGATTTCGGTTCGGGAAAATACCTACTGCGAGTACCTAATGGGGTGGATGGTGCTCGATAGTTCAGTAGCAACTTATTCACTTTTACCTTGGGCACAGGTTACAATACTATAGAAGCTTTTTTTTGCAGGAGTCACCTGAGAACTGTATTATTTTGGTATAGGGGTGAGGTGATGCGATTGACCAACGTATGCACGCCTATTTTGTACGAACAAAAGCGAAGCTACCGTAAAACGGGGTTACATTAAAATGCAGGTGCTACTTTGGAAAAGTGTTTTTACGCCATATCCTTTTTTTTTTTTACTATCTGTGGCATTGCAATACCTACCTTCAACAATGACACCTTTTACTTCATTTGCTCAATCGCACTATGAATATTTGTGTTTTTATAACCATTTCAAACCTATCAAAGTAGCCCCAAATTTTCCTAAAGTAACCCCGTTTTACGGTATCTGTAATTATTAGTAGGTACTACCCACCAGAAAGTAGGTACACAACACATAAGCACTTTATAAACCTTTAATTAGAGTTATAATGGCTGTATAAGCTCTTATACAGTCTGTTTGCTACCTGGTAGTCACTATCAGATATATCGCAGCATATAAGGTGTTTCATAAATATCTGAACATGTACTGTAACGCCCAGTCAATAAGAGTCGTGTTCAGATATTTATGAACGCCTTATATGCTGCGATATATCTGATGGTGACTGTACCTGGGAAGAAGCGAGTGAGTTCCTTTCCCCATTAAAAACCGAGCGAAGGTCGAGCGGTTGGAGTCTCGTCACAGCGTAAACTTCAATTCGTTTGTGGTGAGAGTGCCAGCTACCCAGCTGTCGACCTTCATAAAGGAGGAGCTCTGGCCGAAGGGTCACGTTCCCGAGGCCGGTTAGTTGACACCAAGAAGCTCCACACGTCACCGAATTAATGTGTTGGGTACATAACTAGTTTATTGTATTGTTTATAATTATATTAACACAATATAGGTAGGTATGTATTAGGGTGTTTCATCTTTGTATGGAAAAAAAAACTTTGTATTTTTTATGACTTTGCTTGGGGATCGAGTCTCTATAATAAAGTAAATATTTGTTCCAAATTTCAAGAAAATTTGAGGACGTTTAGAGGTTGCGCAAACTGACCACTTTTACAACAAATGTTAAAATTCGTAATAGTTCTAAAGTACTGATTTTATATTTTATACGAAGTTAAACATAAATATGTCTATAAATAATGACACAAAGGTAAATTAAGAAAGAAAAATTGAATGCGATCTACTACAATCGAAGCGGGGTTCCGGGGAATTTACCTTTGTGTCATTATTTATAAAAATAAAAATGTGGTATTACCACATAAAAAATATAGAATCGATAAAAAGATTCTATACAAATATATAAATATGTCTGTTTGGAAGTAAAGAGTAATACCCGTAGAGAAGTTTAAATGTGAGTAATTAAACTATTGTTCAATTTCTATAAAGTCAGAGCCTTCAAGAGAAACATGTAATTTTACCATTTATAGAAAAAAGGGAAAAAATACAGCAAACGCTTTCTAGAGCAGATACATCAGCGTTTTCGATATCACTTAGAATATAGAAGAAGTCTAGTATTTTTAATACGATGAGAGATAATTTACATCATATTTTACAAAAATATAGAATAAAATAACATACAAAACAGCAAAATCGTAGAGTTTTGGAGCTCTGAACCTATACACAAAAAATAAAAAAGTTAAGAAGCCTGAAAATATATGTATTTGTATAATTTGCTGTTGTTGTTGATCAATATGTAATGCATTTCAGTATAGCATACTTTACAAAAATAACATATTCTTCATGTCCCAAAGTGATAATGGCTCTATATTATGAGCAATCCGCGTATCGTACTTGCACTCAAAAATTAAACTGAAAAATGTACTTTTGTGTTTTTCTTTCTATACAGAAATATTGCACATCCTTTCTTCTTTAAGTTCTTACCAGATCTTGACATATAATTGTATGATATTATTTTCATTATTTTTTTTGTCATAGTGAGTGTATACTAAAACTATACTTTTCTTTGAAAGAGCCTATGTTTATAGAAATTCATTAGAAGAAGCTTTACTGAACGTTGAATTTGTTGTACGTTATCGCTTTTTTATGCCAGATAAGTTTTTTTTTAATTTAATAACCCAAAAATGCTAAATACCTTATTTGAATAATGCTCAAAAATTTACGTATTTCTTAAATTCCGCAATGTTGCGCAACCTCTAAATAATGTTCGATTAAGCTGAAATTTGGCACAGACGCCTTTTAGGTAAGTGCGATCAAGGATTTGAGCAAAGTCACATGAAAATCAAACTTTTTGAAATATGAAACACCCTAGTATGTACGTATATACCTAACATATTTACCTTTAATCCAAAATCCGAATTGATAAATTGTTTGAAAAATAAAGACGATTATTATTAGATCTCTCAAATACTCACTTGTTCTTCAATAACACGTTCAAATACTCACCATCATATTCCTATCCATACTTCTATACTTAATATTATAAATGCGAAAGTGTGTCTGTCTGTCTGTCTGTCTGTCTGTCTGTCTGTCTGTTACTTCTTCACGCTTAAACCGCTAAACCGATTTAGATGAAATTTGGTATATAGATAGTATCAGTCCCGGGGAAGGACATAGGATACTTTTCATCCCGAATAAATTTAGTGTTCCCGTGGGATGAGCGGGTAACACCGCGGGGCACAGCTAGTCAAATATAAACCTGGTATTTTAAGGTATTATGACTTTTTAGCAGAATTATTTTTCGTCTAATGTTTCATTTCACCGAATTTTCACTTCGCAAATTTTTGTTTCTCTGTAGTCTTACATTGTTCATAATTCTTGCAAATATCATCCTATTCGATTAAGCTGAAATTTGGCACAGAGGCCTTTTAGGTAAGTGCGATCAAGGATTTGAGCAAAGTCACATGAAAATCAAACTTTTTGAAATATGAAACACCCTAGTATGTACGTATATACCTAACATATTTACCTTTAATCCAAAATCCGAATTGATTGATTGTTTGAAAAATAAAGACGATTATTATTAGATCTCTCAAATACTCACTTGTTCTTCAATAACACGTTCAAATACTCACCATCATATTCCTATCCATACTTCTATACTTAATATTATAAATGCGAAAGTGTGTCTGTCTGTCTGTCTGTCTGTCTGTCTGTCTGTTACTTCTTCACGCTTAAACCGCTAAACCGATTTAGATGAAATTTGGTATATAGATAGTATCAGTCCCGGGGAAGGACATAGGATACTTTTCATCCCGAATAAATTTAGTGTTCCCGTGGGATGAGCGGGTAACACCGCGGGGCACAGCTAGTCAAATATAAACCTGGTATTTTAAGGTATTATGACTTTTTAGCAGAATTATTTTTCGTCTAATGTTTCATTTCACCGAATTTTCACTTCGCAAATTTTTGTTTCTCTGTAGTCTTACATTGTTCATAATTCTTGCAAATATCATCCTATTGGTTAGGTTAGGTTTGTTTTATAACAATCCCATATAGTTTACAGTATCAGAGAAAAATGCTTTTTACAAAATGACACTTCTACGAAATGTAACATTTTCCGAATAATTATTTGGCGAATACCCGTATTATAGTTTTGCAGAAACAGCACCCTAAGTAAAATGTTCTCCGCATTCGCGTGTGTCGCGACATTAGCTCTCGGTGTATCAGTTCACAAACCAATCGAACCATTAGCGATATTGCACCGTTTGTTATAATCCTATCAGCTAAAAGTGGGCTGCATCAAATGCTGCCTAGTTGATTGAAACGCGGGATTTAGTTAGTTAACTGCTTAGTTATAGCGAGTTTGATCATGGTCGGGTAATGGTGAGCTCAAGATTAAATATAATAAGTTTTATACTCGCGTACTGTCAATTATAATTTCACAGACAAAATCACCACAACGTAGTTTTTAAACCTGTACCAAAAATCTATACTAATACTACATGGGACCCACCCGGTACTGATCTTTAATATTTCATAAATTATAAGACAAATCTCTACTCAACTCAAATGAATTTCAAAACGAGAAGATCAGCATATTTGATATCAAAAAATACTCTTCGCTACTATTCCCTGATTGGTTGAAATTACCTATAAAAAAAAATACCAATCACGAGAGGCACCCGTCATGACCGTCAGGATCATATGTTTTTTTTCAATAGGTCAGTTGTTTGAGTTGAACGAAAAAGGTTACCTCAAAAATAAAAAATCATAGTAGGGAATGAATGGAATGATATTAAAGTAAACAATGTTTTTCTCCGTTTTGCCAGTTTTGCTCGTATAAAAAGTATTGTCTGTAATAGTTGCACAATTAGGTCTTAAAATCTCGTACCTGACTTAGGCCACACGCCGATAAAATGTGATAGTTTAATATATCTAATTTAGAAATAATTACCTATTAATAGCACTTAATATCCATTTTATTCATCATAATGTGGTAAAAATAAGTAATTTAGGATAGGTCGGTTATTTTGTATAAAACACATGACTAAAGTATACATAGAGCGTCGAACCTCAAATAGAAACTTCGATTTTAACCCTAGGAGACTAATATAATCTAACAAGATTGAATTTAACCAAACTTTTATTCCAAGAATAACACTTACTTTCGGTAGTACCTAATAGGTACTACCCATAATGTCAAACCCCGATATAAGTTTACATTAACATTACTATCCGAAGGTATAAATTAATTGAAGGAGTAAAAGTTTAGTTGAATGCAGCCTATTATCGATTAACTGCTAGATAACAGGAATTATTATGATGAGCATGTGAAGTACTTTAAAATTGGGTCAAAATTTCAAACCAGTTTGTATGGTCTGAGTTGCCAATCGATGAACTTTGTCTAAAACTCTCGTTGTAAACGTTACCTAAGCATAATCCGTATCCACGCGCGTTTAAATTGGGGAAAAAAGATTTTTTTCACCATTCTGAAGTGGTTATAATCGTTTATTTTTGCCTAATGACCCGCCTCGCGTCGGGTTTCCTGAGATACCCCCGGGCCAAAAGGTTACCGTTTTTGACCGCCTAATGCCAGCAGTTATAAAGTTGCGAAATAAAATGCTAGCACTTTAATGGACGGTTGATATGCTAATTTTCAGTCTTCTGAATACAGAAAGAAACCATTATTTTGCGTTGAAATATTTGTTTGCTATGTCAATTGCTTTCTAACATTGGACGGTGAAGTGAAATTTGATTGAAAATATAAATACGTAAGTACACTACGAAACTTAACAAGGTTATTATTATTATCTCCTTTATTTATTTTAATTCTTAGGCTAGGTTTTTACAATATCTGTATATAAAAAGTAAAATACAATAAAGAAATACAAAATATATAAACATATTATAAAAAACCTAACCTAGGGTGCCGCCGGCAGCTGGGCAGGGCCCAGGCTACCGGTGGTTAGGGCTGCAGAGAGAGGAACCTCCTGACAATGCGCGCCGTGTCCAGGAGTGCCGCCTTCTGTATCTGGCCCTTGATCCAGCCATCTAGCGAGACTCTTTAGTTGTATGTTATTATTATTATTATTAATCCGTATATGGCGGCTCGAAGCTTGTGCTAGTATCAGTTTGTTTGGTTTATAACCAATGCATGACTTCCGTGTTAAAGACTTATCAAAAAAATAAAAATTAAATTATTAAAACATGAGATGAAATGAACATGAACCACTTAAGCACTTACCCTATCTGGCGATTCCTTACAGTATGAGAATTCTCTTACATGGAGATAGGAGGGGCAGAAATGGCCTAAGTTTTTCCAGGTTACGTCATTAATGAATGACCCATTCTTCTTCTTCTCTTTTGTCACACTCTTGGCAGAGTGGTCGTGGTCGTCGAACGGCAAACTGACGACGCGGTTGGCGCAGTTTGCAGACACCTGCCTACTGAGCCGGCGGTCCCGGGTTCGAATCCCGGCCGGGGCAAATATTTCTGTGATGAACTCGAATATTTGTTATTGGGTCATGGATGTTATCTATATATGTATTTATATATTATGTATATCGTCGTCTAGCATCCATAGTACAAGCTTTGCTTAGTTCGGGACCAGGTCGATTTGTGTATGATTGTCCAATAATAAATAATAAAAATAAAAATTTGACAACCTTACCTAGACATGTGAAAAAGCATATATTTCAACCCCCTCATTATTATTTCCTGACCGAAACTTTAATTACCCTATTCCGATTTCCAAAGCGTTCAAACAACATTCACAATAAAGAATTCACGGTACAAAAGACGTCGTAAGTTAAGCTTATCGCCAGCCGTTAGCCGAACAATTGATTCTTGCCACTCCCAGTTGCAGATTCCCCTAGATAAAACCACTTTTGAATATTATCGTATTTTACTGTGTCAATACCAAGTACTATTAACCTCGGCTTATAGCGAAGTCTTCTTTTGATTCCACTCTGGATGGTAAATACAAAGAGTCATTGCGATTATTTGTGGCTTTTGCACTAAGTTGACCGAACTCGAATTTAAATGGAAGAACGAACTGAACGAAAAAAAAGGAGTGACGCATCCATCGAACTGCGATGTATGGGTAAAAGGAAACTGGAAATAGGTAGATGCACTTTTGTTCAGTGGGCAGGAGGTCGATGTGTCGTATTTTTCAGGGACATCGGAATTTCTGCTTCTTGTATAAAACTGTTAAATTCAAATGTCAGTATGGACGCTATTTCACATAGGTAAAAAAGTGATTACAGCTATCGGAAAAACAATACCGGATACACCGGAGATAACTGATCTAGATCGTCTGCGTGTGTTATGTATAGCGGATTCGTCACTCCTTATAATTTCTTTTTTATTTCTATATGTTCAGTTAAATACATGCCTGTTTTTATCTGTATGTCAAAATAACATTGATCTGTTCCTTTGTTACTCCGTGAAATAAAAATAACATTTCGGCATTTTATTCGTAAAAATGTAAAAGGCACTATCACCGTATAATCTATAAAAAAAGGTGAATGAACCTCAGAGCAGCTAGTATTACTTAGATGTAAGTATGATAAATGTATGAAGCAAATGAAAATTTCATATAATTTTTCTGTTACATTACCTACTGACAACGCTCGCAGTGAGGAGCACCCTTATACACATAAGACAAATTCATATACCTTTGAAGTCAACATGAAATTAATAGCAACAGCTACTTTATGTCATCATCATATAAAATGTATTTTATTAATCTATTTCATAAATTCATAATTATAATCTTCCTATTCAGAAAGTATTCCATTACTCTATGAGACAGTACTCATCTCAAATAGTCTCCATTTATAAAAAAAGACAGTGGAATAAAAGCGAGCTGCATAAACAAAAAAGAATAATAAACATTCAACCCATTTCCTGAAAATCTGCATGATAATAACTTTTTTGCTACAGTGTGTACGTTTAATTTATTTTGGCGTGTCAATTGCAAGAAGGTACCATTAAAACCAGTCGTATTCATGTTGCACAAAGGCTTTTCTGGATTAAAATGTGTTGATATTTGAGTTGCGATTGCTTTTTAACGTAGTGCAAACATAAAAATCAAATACGGATGCTGCGGGAATAATCTGGGATGTGCTTACGATTAAAATTATTCGACACTCTTTACGCGTAGAGATTTTTTTTATATAATACAAGTATTCAATCGTATGCCTTAGCTTCTAGTTTAAATTTAGACTAATTAATATTTTCTTCGGTTTCCGCGACTGTCACACATTTAAATAAAACAATTTAAACGGATTATATCGCGTATATTAATTATTTGAGCCTCCCTGACGGTATCTGTAAAGGTACTGAAACGTCAGGGAGGCTCAAATAATTAATATACGCGATATAATCCGTTTAAATTGTTTTATTTAAATTTAGACTAATTACTTTAAATATTTTCATACAAATGTTACTTTACTTTACTTAACTCGTTGGATGGCCATGTACATACCTGTGCTAACTCGGGCTCGCTCTAGTGATTTGATATCGATAAAAAAGATGTCGATACAATATATAAATACATCTCTCATTGAAAGTTCTCGATTACTATAAAACGGTGCGATATCATGTCTGCTGAAGTGGATATTTTCATCTAGACGGCAATCTTTAATACCGACGAAAATTGAAAAAAATATTGATGGTATTATACTTCCTATGAAAATTATTTAAAATAAACAAATAAATACACGATTTAATTTGGTTATTGTTTTCATTCTGAAACGAAGAGAAAAAAAATACTTATGTTGATTAACATTTAGATGTTGACAGTAACATCGATATATTTATTAATATTTTGTCGATAAAATATTTTGCTACATTACTTTAGTATCAGTGCCCCGAGTTAGCACAGATATGTCCATGTATGTAAACTCAATGAGCTTTCAATTTTTACTAATTATGTGCCGTAACTATAGATACTCAATGTCCGGAATAAATCATTTAATTTTCATTTACATATAATCAAAGAGGGATGGCATACAAGTTATTGTCTACATTTTTACGTTATTAAATGCAGATTCATTACGTGACAACCTCATTTTCAGTTCCCATAGACACTTCTAAACAATAACAAAACCACAAATAGCAACAATGAACACCGTAACACATTGTGCATTCCTGAAAACTACCAAATAATGAAAACTAACCGCGTGGTAGTTTTTGCTGTCACCGCCATGACGGGCGGCCTCCTGCCGCAAGTGTCGCGAAGTATGGCAATTAAAACTTGCGAATGTCAAGTACTTGCGAGGTCGTATTATAGTTTTATAATTGTAAACGCCGGGATTTGTGGGGCATTTATTGTATTGTGGGCGTGTAATTGCTGTGCTACATTGTTATTAAGAGTTTTCGGGGTGACAACAGGGTTATAAGGTAATTGTGCTAGCACCACATGGTCCTAATAGATACCAGATTAATTGTAACAACTTTAGAAATATGAGTGATATACATTGCGACATTTATCTAAATTATTTATTAATTGTAGGTTTATACCTCCACGCGTTCTTGATAAAAGGGATTGACAGACTGACAACAAAGTGATCCTATAACTTTTTAGCCGATTGTGGCACGGAATCCTAAAAAGTTCATTACGAGTTGCAACTTATTTGGTTTGACTTAATGAATCGGCCATATATGTATAAGGGCCATATATCTGTGGTATGGCTAATATCTATCTAATTTTGCTATTAGGGTAGCATCAATTAACTCTGACAAGTTTTCAATTAAAGACAAATAAAACATATCACTAAAGTAGAATATAGTAGTGATATTTCGGTCAGATGTCATCAGAAGCATATAATTTAGCTCTTGGTAAGTACAATTAGATACATAGAACGGTTTCATACGGTCTGATAGAGGTATTTTCATACCGTTTAAACAACATTACCGACCCGAACTAACTTGATCGCTGCAATTACATGCCTTAGGTACTCACCTACATGATACATGACGCTGCCGAAATTAATTTAATGCTGGTTAAACTGGTATCACGGAGGATCGCTTGTTCTAATCTGTTTACGATTAACATCTACGGCAAATAATACGCTAGTTTACACATAGAACAATGTACTTTTATACTTTCATTTATGTATCTGTCACAGTCTGTGCTTGTTTGTGAATGTATTTATCTATACCGCTCTCTAATTTATAAGCGTATTCAATTGTGATATATTTCCTTTAAAATTGACAATCATTCGTATTCATTGTTTAGAATGGCTATTCTTCGTACCTATATTTAATATTAGAACTAGGTTAAGTACTTCGTTTGTTATATCATTGTAAAGTTTGATACCTAACAAGAAAAGGTTAAAACGTTTCAATGTAAGCTCTATATACGTTCCAACAGTACCAACATGTGCGCCATTCAATATATCACTCGCAGCGTGAGAAACAAAAGAATCCTAGGCACACCTACGGAAGAAAATAAAAGTTCAACTCTTCAAAGAGTCGATATAGCATGTAACGGCGAGGTCCGAAGCACGCATTTTAAAAAATGGCCGGGCTTATGTTCACGAGCAAAAGAGCGGATGGGGGAAGGAGGTGCAAAGAGGAACACATCGGGGGAAAGCGGGGCAAGGGAGGGGTCCGTAGTTTATGGACCGAACTGATACCGGGGACCCAGGAAAGTGCCCCAAGCTTACGCTCAGGATTTGTGTGTGTGTGAGGTATTTACATGGATAAGTACGGGTGGAAGCGAACAAATGCAGTTCCAAATTACAAACCTAAATTCTACTTAGCACCGACGGATAAAACTAAAACCATACTACCGTTTTCGTTCCTGTGCAAACTGATTTAATTAAATAACACATAAAATCAATCAAACAGTTGTAAAAGCGAGTCGCTAATGAGTTTGAACGTTATAAGTTCTCGGAACACTTACGTAAACAACTTCGCATTCGGCTACGTAATAATTTCCATGAACACGTTAGCCTTAATATTCAACAAGCCAATTCTAACAACAAAATTAATCAACCAGGCACCTACGTAAGCGATAGGTTTCAGAAACTTGAAATTTGTTTCATTCGGTCAGTCGGGCTATTTGTCCGTTAAATTGACTGTTGGCCATACTTAGCGAGCGATAATGTTCGAGGGCATCGCAGGGGGAGGGGGGAGCCCTGAAGGGGGGGAGCGGGGGCGAGGGCGTCGGGTCCTGCGGCAGACATGACTTATTACAACCACCGGGATACAACCCTATTCGGGCCCTAATGACAACGCTCGTAGGAACCTTAATTTCGACGACCCACGATTTTTATTTACGCCTCGAAGTGGCCCGCAATTTGGGCCATCTCCACTTTATTGTCAGTCTGTATCGCTCGCGATTAATTTGCAGTTTTTGTTCGCGCTTGTTGCTGATTGATGACTTTATTTCCTTATTTCGCTGTTACAGTGAAAGGGCCCAAATGTGACTTGTTTTGAAAATGTATTTTGGGAAAACCTTTTCTTACAAGGTTAATGTAATGTTCTAAGTATTTTGTTTGGATTTAATTTCTAAGACAATCTTGTACTTATATAGAAAGTTCTCTTTCACAGTTTTGGAAAAATGCATAAATTACCTTTATATGCAATAAATCCATTTTCCGCCCTGCTGTGTCTTTGTGAAGCCCGAAAAAAGGGCATTTAAATCTGAGAAATGTGAAACAGCCTTAGAGATATTCACCTACTGACCGAGGGCAAAACATAACATCACCCACATTTTATACGCAATCTCTTCGTAGCAAATCATTACGCAACGAAACGACCTGCCTTTTAACAAGCCATTCGATGTCATACATTCCAAGCTCCGTCATAAAAGCCCCATCATAATCCCTAACCAATTCAATTTTTCTCCTGACCCAAATTTAAAGGTCACAGAAATGTTATATGAATGGCCATTTTCGGTGTATTCCTTTGTACACTCAAGCCCTTAAAGGCCAGACAATGAGGGAGGCATACTGCCATTCTTCGTAATTTGAGCTCCATAACCGACGCAGTTTATGATTCGGCACGTGAAAGGTTAAATCGAAGCGGCCTGCAGTTAAATCGGCAACAGCCACGGTAAAACTGTGTAATAGAATGTTTTACGCCATTAAGGGTAGCGGCAGGAGATAAAACTGAATAGTGAGGGTCCATAAGAATATTGTTAACGTTGAGTTTGTTTTATTTAATGGTCTGTAGCTGTATATTTCGCTCACTATCATCCTCGGCCATAAAGCTCGGGTAAAATAGTAGCTGCGATGTTCTAATGTTTAAAGTCACTAGATATGAAATAGTTATAGATAACTGCAAACAACGTTTTCTAATTTGTTACATGTATACTATAGTATTTAATCGAATTGCGTAAAGAATTTGCCATTACACGGCTAATAAAACACTTGTTCAAATTCAGATCCTAAACGGTTCCAAATTTGATTAATGTATCCATATTATACTTATATCTTGAATATGTTTTTAATTTTATTTCAAGTCAAAAAAATACACATACAAAAATAAAAATAAAAATAATACTTAAGACTAGCTTAAGCCTAGTCAAACAGGGCTCCTCGGGTTGCCCCTGGCGCAAAGGTACCCATCACACTGGCCGCGTTACCACGTTGAATGGCGATGGACAACCTTTGCACCAAGTACGAACCCGCACGGGCGTCAGATCCCCTCTCCCTAATTCGACGTCCCACTTCCCGAATGAAGGTTATAGCATCCGCCCCCCAGCACCCAGTAGCCTCAAACGCGACCGGTACAAAGTAATAGTCCTTGCCCAGTGCCGAATACTTCTCCCGTTTCTTGACCGCCGCAAAATCTGCCGCGGCACCTGCTGTGCGGACTGTACGGCTGAGATGTGAGGCGGCGAAAGTACTGACGCACGTGGCGTCCCAAAGTAAACACCTTCCTTTCTGCCACGGCACTAAAGTTAAGCCGTCTGGCCTTTTGCCGTCGGTGCGGCAGAGGCCTGGAGGCTCCAGAATACATGGGATGTTGGCCGATACCAAAGCCCGCCTCACGATGTCATTGAGAGCGTGGTGGCGTGGAAACCTCCCTGAACACCGACAACAACTCAACGCGTGATGGCCATTCGCTTCCACCATGGAACCGCAGATGCATTTATGAGGCACACAAACATCGCAGCCCAGGCGGAGAGCTACTGCCACCCGCAAAGAGTCGTTGTCCAGGAGTGTTCCTAAAAATGGAGCTGGTAAAGCCTGTAACCACGCTCCCGATTCGACTTTCGACACCGACTTTAGTCTGGCCAAATCAACCCCAGTGGCTACCTCCATAAGCCGTGAAAGTGCGTCCTTGGCCCCCACGTCGTCCCAAACTCGTTGTATCTCCGGTGCCCCGGGCAGCGATGCACCTGGGTAAAGAGCTGTCCAGATCGCCAGTGCATCATTCACAAACGGTATGGTAACCACGTCTCCATGAGAATTTAAAATTTTAGAGACAAGGCCACCAACTCCGTGTGCCGATGCAAGGAAGGCCGGTAAGCCCACATCCCCCGCACGCCGCAAACCGAGGCCACCGTGACGTATAGGCAAGGAAGCTTGGACCCATTGCTCATCCGAAAGAGACACGTTCAATAAAACTTCCGCGGTTTCTCTCAATGTGGCGTCAAAAGCAGAAATGCCACCGGGACACAACCATGTTGGGGTGGTTCTCAACAAATACGTAATTTTGGGAACCGCAAAACACATTCGTAATTAGTTCAGGGCAACATGGGCGTTAATACCCTTTAGACGCTCCTGCACAAGCAAAAGCAGACGTTTCCTGGTCTCTATTGCACTTGAAATGGCCTCTTGAAAAATAGGAGAACCCAGAAGGGTAAATGTCTCGTGCGAAAGCTCTTTGAGACCAGGAAGCAAATGCCTCAAAGAAATTATAGAAGAAGAAGAAGCAGGTCCGCAGCAGTCTATCTCACACTTGCTCGCATTCACCTCCAGTCCCATACCCTTCAAACGGGGAATAAGGATTGCCAAGTGCTTTACGACCTCAGGCTCACCCGCTAAGGTGCCGTCATCTAAATACCAAATATTCAGAGGGGATTTCAAAGACGACACCTTATCTTGAATTATAATTTTCCAGAATTGACATTTTATGAAGCATGAATGAGTAAAATATATATTTTATTAATCAACCATTTTCATGAGTTCTGAATGAGGATACAACAATCATACAATACTTTATTCCAGGGTGGTGCCCGACCAATAAAGCTTTTACTATGGCAAACGGTCAGTAGCACATGATATATGGTCCTCCATTTGCACTAACCGACGGCATTTTTCCTCTATAAATGAGGCCTTACGTCTTATACAGGTGGGTATTATATTTCTGTCAGTAATGCCTATAATGTACGATAGTATTATACGGACGTTATAATTAGAGTAGATCTCGAGTTAGGTCGAATAAAGCGAAATTTCTAACAACGTTTTTTTACGTAACTAAATAGCGCAGTTGTTTTTTGTCATATAGGTACCTACGGTGAACGTTACCTGGATTTCAAGGGTCGCTTACAAAAACTAGTTATTATAAAAAAATCATCCGTCTTTAAAAGATAATAGAAACACGAAAATATAATATTTAATAAGCTATGACCTCGCCGGTTAACTCAATACAAATCCGATAGAATTCCACATTGCCCACACACCTCAATTTACAGTGTTGACAGACTGACGTCAGCCGAGTTCGAGAACACTAAGCGCATTGCACTCGAAGAAACAACTGATCTGCTTCATTCTTCTTAATCCCGCAGTGCAGTTTGTCAGTGTGCCGAGTTCGGAACACTAAACACATTACACTCGAACTCGTGCTGACACGCTGCTTACACAATTGACGACTCACGTGATCTGCTTCATTCTTTTCAATCCCGCAGTGGATCAATCTGCTAATTTCGGAACACTAAACACGCTACACTCGAGCTCGCGCTGTTACGCTGCTTACACAACTGACGACTCATGTGATCTGCTTCATTCATCTCAATCTTGCATTGTGTGAGTCTGCCGAGTTCGGAACACTAAACACGCTACACTCGAACTCATGCTCATGCTGATACGCTGCTTACACAACTGACGACTCACGTGATCTGCTTCATTCTTTTCAATCCCGCAGTGTGTCAGTCTGCCTAGTTCGAAACACTAACCACGCTACACTCGAACTCACGCTGCCACGCTGCTTACACAATTCACGACTTTGCCATTTACGTTGCATAATCAGGACATATCGCATGATGGATGTACGAAGGTTGTACAAAATATCCCATGGTGATGAGACCGACCAACTCGTGAATCGCTACGACTGGTTTGAAACACGCACCGGTCAAAAGCGGACGGTTGAGCTTGCCCAGTGTCCTACTGCAGCGCGTTGCTGTATACACTATTAACAACCTCCTTAAATAGTTAAAAAGAAAATACTGTACCATTAATCCTTAAACTACTAGAAACGTTTTTCCGTTAGGACCTGGAAATAGTCGTGTGGATTTGTTAAATTCGGTTTAAAGATCTTTATTTTAAGTTCTTTAGACAATTAAACATTTTACTTAGTTTCCACGAGTCCATATAGTCATCCAAATATTATTTAGGAACTGCGCACTGTTTGTGTATGTACGCATCATTAAAATCGGCTTATCTGGGCAACCAGAGTCCATACAACGTGGACGGGACGGGTAAACATAATTATACTTGTTTTATAGCAAAATATTGTCTCATATAACTCGTATAGTTTTTGAATATAAAATATTACCGCTATATGGTATGTAGAAATAAGTTTGTAGTTTTGTACACTTCTTTATTTTGATATAATCACCTTGATACTAACAGTGTTCAGGCCAAAGGAAGTAACTACACAAGATGGTTTATTTGTTGATTTAATTATCTTGTTACTGAATATGATCAATTCCTTTATATAATTACCTAAAGATTAACTTTACATCATTGGCATTAGAATTGCTTTTTACTTAATGGTTTAGTTTAGTTGAAAAATTTAAATGCCTAAGGACGAGCTGGAACAACAAAGGACATAGTTGGATTTCTATAAGTAGTACCTAAATTGGCTCTAGGTTTTTCTAGGCCTTAAAATAATGTAAGTGCTATAGAATCATCTAACAATGCACATATTTCAAATGACCAGTTTGTCTATTATGCGCAATAACGGCCTTACAGAACCCTACCACTCGCAGCTTCGTATGATGCAGGTGGATTATTTCGCTGCATTTTGAGGCAAACGAATGGGTACAATGCAAATGATGCAATCTTTCTCCAGTTTTGCGTTCCATTTACAGATAAACATTGTTTTAACAATGCATGAAGCAACTATAGTTCATTATTGTAGCTCCGTTCGTTTTGTAATTTAAATATCTGCAATCGTGATATTACCTGTATTTGTTGTCCATTCTGTTTCAGAAATGTCCAGTTCATTCGTATACTACGGCTACAGTATTCGCTGACTGAAATAACTTTTTTATATTGCTTTCTATATACATTGTCAACTAACTACGAGCTTGATGATCAGTTTGCTAGTAAGTTATTAGAAAATGCGCCGTTATACGATATATTTGTTTTTGTTAATCAGGATGCATTCAGTGACATTAGCAGGGTTGAGATTCTAAGCAAATATGGTACAATTAGACATGCATTATAACCAACAAGCGACCCGCCCCGGCTTCGCACGGATACAGTCTGACCAAAAAGAGTAGAAATTAAAAAGTGGCAATACTGTAATGTCGTCCCTTTCTAATCAATTTAAGAAAACGGGGACGACACTACAGTATTGCCACTTTTTAATTTCTACTCTTTTTGGTCAGACTGTACAATGCTGATAAATTATGCATGTATTATTTATTATACATAATATAAACCTTCCTCTTGAAATCTCTCTATCTATAAAAAAAACGCATCAAAATTCGTTGCGTAGTTTTAAAGATCTGAGCATACATAGGTACAGACAGACAGCAGGAAGCGACTTTGTTTTATACTGTGTAATGATAAGTCACCCTTTTAAATTGTACGCCTATCAAAGCTGAACGAACAAGATTTATTTAAGGTAAGAGCAAAAACGTGTTTTAAAAATTGAAGCGTTTTGTTTGATTCAAACACCTTAGCATACCATATATGTACTGCGCAATTTCTCTAAAACATATTATGAGGAAATTGTGACGCCATAGCTTGGCTGAATGCACTTATAATGCGAGGTTACGAATGCAAATATATTCAGCCCCGGATTAGCGGTTCATCATTGACGCACTTGGACTAATTGTCGAGCGGAAATCCTGACGCGATGTGCTGTCGATCCATTTGCAGCCTATGGAAATATTCCTAGTAATTATGAATACATTATTTTGTTTTAAAATTGACTTAATGCTGTACCTCACTTCCCCGCCACGCAGTCTGTAATTAATAGTACATTATCGCAGCCGCCGGGAAGGAAGGGCTCGCCGGGTGAGTAGGTATAGATGGATAGTGATACAAATTCGGCAAGCCCTTTTCACGCCTAAGGCGTGTATAATGCTTTTCTGAAACAAATGCAATGAAATAAAAAAATACACTACTCAAAAAAATATATAATTCAGCTGATGTTTAGGCTGTCCATAAACACAGACGCCATGTTTAAAAAAAAATACTTCCCGGCCTTCAATTTTACATGAAATTCCTTTAGGTACAGTTCTCTCGAGTTGTTCCACCCGAAACGTGATACTTCGAAGCCTGTTATAACGTACGCTATTACGACATTTCATTGCATGTTTGGGAAAAATCATTTTGCAGGCTCTCTGATCCAGACCTGGCCAGGTGGCCATAGAACGTGAGGATAGGCTGGATGTAAACTGTAGAGAGCCTTGTTTTGATCTTCAGCTCATCGAAACTACACTCATTTGTGCGGCGTTCAGTCCATTCTACGCCAAAACCATATTTCAAATGCATCTATCCTGATAATATGAAGATCGAGTCCGCAATCGTTGGACTTTTGTTTCGGACCCTTGATCGATGTTGCGAAAACGTGTGTTTTGCGCATCGAAATCAAAATTAACCGTGAGTCTATACATTGCTAATCCTCGTTTAATTTCCCTATGCACCGGCATCCATTGAAACTTTTCAGTTTCAAGTAGGTTTGCTACAAACTACCAAATTCTAGTTACGGGTACTGAAGTGAACTTCGCAAATTGTAAGCTAGCGAGAACCGAGTATTACTAAGTTTCCTGATTTTCCCGTTGTTAAATTATACCTAGAGGGTTTCCAGATTTAGAAATAAAATTCCCCGTGGAAATGTACTTATTAAGTTTATTGTGATTTACCGGAGTTGAGCGTATTTGGAAAAGGTTTACGGACATGTGTGGATCTGGAGTAAATTGTGAAAACATTTATAGGTCATGAATCTTACTATTGTAGAAAATAAGCTAAAGTTCTGTACGAGTAACTATGTCAGCACATAAAGCGCACCAAACGTTAAACAGATTTTCTTGATTCATAACTGAATTACTCTCGATCAAGCCACCTAAGAAACAAATCGACCATAATCAGTTTATGAGACAATGTCACAGAATTATAGATACCTATATTAATAAACTAGCGACACGCCCTGGCTTCGCACGGGTGCAATTCTGATAAATTATGCATGTATCGTACATATAAACCTCCTCTTGAATCACTCTATCTATCTATTAAAAAAACCACATCAAAAACAGACAGCAGGAAGCGACTTTGTTTTATGCTATGTTGTTATACACACATACACACACACATGTTCAATTGTTCAACTTCCAACCACTCCACTTTTCCACCGGGCTTAAAGCAACATTTTCAAACATAATAATTTTTTCGCCATATATCACCTACCATTTAATACTAGTGAACTAATACAATGGTTGAGAAATAAGTCTAGCGGGAGTTATTAACTAGAATTGAAACCGGCTCAGTGCCGGAGTAAGTGCGGATTAAAGTCAGAAAGCCGTAATTGATCTGAAAAAGCTGAAATAACCCGCCAAACGGGCGGAAAGTTCAGCATTTAATACTCGCCTGAAATTATTACAAAGTTATATTAACACATCCATATAACGTGAGGGCATTAGTCAATCTGTTAAACTATTGAAATATTTTATCAAATGCTCCACAGTATACTATAGAGTTTTATCTCTTTTAATCGTCAAAAAACAACGCGAACTGTATTTCATTGGTTGTTTGTGTAAAATGTGAGTAGCTACGAACCGACGAATTAGCCCGAAAGCGCCCCGTCCACGACTTCGGCGGCAAGTGGCAGGGGCGAGGAGCGGCCATAGGTGGGAGCGAAAGGTCTGAGCGCGGCGCTTCATTACCACTGCCGCTTGCTGCTTGCCGTCAAAGTCGTGCAATGTCCGTAGAGGCAGAAAGCGAAACAGTGCACCATAGTGTACCGTAAAAGAATCGGTTGTGATTGCGACACGCGGTGTGCAGTGAGCTACGCTTGGTTACCTGTGTCACATTTACGAGTAGTGGCAGTGAGGTGGTAGTTTAGTGTCTATGCATAACTTTGCTTCTTCTATAGGTAATTAGGTACTATAGTAAATTTCTAGATTTGTATTGAAAATGACTTTTCTATGGAAAGGGGTCATGATCAGGGAAAAAAAAGAATAACGCGAAGCAGGATAGCCTACGTTTTATATGGGCGGCGCCGTTCGTAGAGCGCCATATGTTGGTCAGAATTTCTATGTACAAAACGGCCGGACGGATTTGAACCAATTTGAATGTGTTAAAAAGTAGCCTTTGATCATAGCTATCAAAAACTTGTTGCTAATTAAGCATAGTTTGGTATTAATATTTTCTTTAATTATTCGTCTTTTATTGTTACAATGTAGGCAAATAAATATCGCACGGCAACCTAATTGCACCCTAAGACAACTAATTGCTGTTTGTATTAAGTGCACCGAAAACAAAAGGAAGGTGATAGACAAATTAAACCGTTACCAAAACGGAGCGGGTCGTTTGGTGCTTAGCGTTTTTCGAGTGGTTCCGCTATACACCCCCGTACCTATATAACGCGGTAAATAATTATCTACGTGCTAGCAGTGACGTATGTGCGCTATTTAAGCGGCGCGTGCCTATTTACAAAGCGTTCGAGAATGCCGATCATTAAAAATATTTCTCCGTGAAAACATTGAGAATTGTACTTATGTATGCCACAACACGAAACTTTGTTGGAAATGGCATTTTGTTATTGACGCCACGCACTGGCGCCAAATTAGGCATCTTTATTTGGTTTTAATTTTCCAGGCAGTTAAATTAATAACTTTTCTAATCTGTGTCTTGTGTGATCTAATTAATTGGAATTACAAAATAATTATCTTGGCAGTTAAAATAATAGCTTGGAATCAAAGCCTATATAGGGAATAGAAATGCCAACTTATTAATTTAGCTGCCAAGTTAGGTATATTATTTGAGTAAGTTAGGTTAGGTTAGACTTTGCAAATGTTTGATGCCCGGTTAAATACATGTTATTTCTATTGACATCTGTCTGATACATCACCATGGTATATCCTACTTTAGTAATGTGTTATACTCAAAGAGAGTCTTGGCCTCCGATAAAAGATTTCGCCACTCCTGAAGATTTAGTGCCGTCTCCAGCCAGTTATCGGCGTTCAACTCCGCCAGATCCGCCTCCACTGCATCTCTCCAGCGATATCTGGGGCGGCCGACGGGCCGTCGTCCAGTCGGTCGACCCAGGTATGCTCTCCTGACACCACGATCATCCCCCATCCGGATCACGTGGCCGAGCCAGCGCAGTCGGTGCGTTTTAGTTTCCCCCATTATATTTGGGTCAGCCATAAGGTGTTCAAATTCGATGTTCTTCAGAACTCTCCATCCTTCATCCCGGACCGGCCAGAGCATCGGCCCAGAGCAAACACCGGATGGACCATCCGGTGTTTGCTCTGGGCCGAATACTTTGCGCAAGATTTTCCTTTCAGCCACCAGTAACTTATTTTCCTCCTTTAGCGTTAAAGTCCAGGCCTCGCAAACCTCAGCCTCTTAGTATTGGCCTAATGACCGTTTTGTATATGCAAATCTTAGTGCTCCTCCTGAGAAGCCTGGAGTTCAACACCGTATGCAGAGTGGCACTGCCGCGTCACGTTTACCCGTGTATTTTTAGTTATTAGCGTCGTCATACTTTTGTTTATATACATAATTCATTCTGATTTCTTCAATAAACATATTTCTGGTATAAATATCTATGAAAAAACGAGGTTTTTATGATCAATAAAGGTTTCCATGTGCCTGGGCGAAATAATAGACATATACACTCTCCTCTCTATATAATGTTAATAAAGAAATACTATTATTACGTCGTAGCTATCATGCCACACATGTCAAAGATTTTTCTTGAAAAGCATAACTTCCATAGAAAGGTTCAAATCAAGGGTGAAAATGCGTTGTCTAGGTAACATAATTGCATTCATCGCAAGTCGTCACTTGACAACGGTGACATTGTATCTAAATTCTTTTAGAAAAAGGAAAACCTGTGAATATAACCCCAGGTGTCAGAATAAACCCCGGTGAGATTTCTGAAGAGGTATTGCAAGTATTATCCCTTGTCGTCCATTACCTGTTCTATCTACAATTAAAATGTATAAATAACACATTATGGAGAGTTTAATCGGCAAGTTACGTTGTGAATGAAAGGTAACAACTACGGCAGAACAAATTCAGCATGGATATTAATCTAGTTAGCATAGGAAGACACAGACAATCTACTTACTTTATAAAATATAAAATACATTCCCCTATACACAGCGTTAATAAGTTTAAAAAAAGGACTCACTCCTGTTTCACCAATTTCATGACATTAGTATATGCAGTTTTTGCTTGTATGTCAATAATTCAAAGCAGGCTTTAAAGGAGAATTCGACAAGATTTTGTAAAATGAAAAATATATTTTTATTTTACAAATTTGAAAATATATTTTAATATGAGTGCCTTTCGTATAATAAATCCGTTTTTCTACACCCATCATCATCCTCCTAGCCTTTGTCCCATTTTTTAAGAATGAATTCTCAATCGGGGTCGGCTACCTAAATCCCAAGATGTGGCGTAGGCACTAGTTTTTACGCAAGCGACTGCCATCTGACTTTCCAGCCCAGAGGGGAAACTAGACCTTATTGGGCTTAGGTGGTTTCCTCACGATGTTTTCCTTCACCGAAAAGCGAGTGGTAAATATCAAATGACATTCCGTACATAAGTTCCGAAAAACTCATTGGTACGGGCCGGGTTCGAACCCGCGACCTCCGGATTGAAAGTCGCATGCCCTAACCACTAGGCTACCACCGCTTCACCCACCATTTTTCTACACCCATATTGTAAAAATATGACCATAAAAAAATCAGATATTATAGTATGTAAAGAACTATTTTATTACTATGCAGCGACGGCGGTAGGGCATTTCGTAACTCGCCGCGCCGCCTCAATTATTCCTCCGCTCCGCTCCGCAGGAGTTACTGGTAGTACTGAGTGCTTCATATTTACATCGAAGAAAATCTTTGAAATAATGATGAACAATTGAACATACACAGACTACACAGTAGATAAAGGAGTGTATGCAACTGTACATAATCAGGCCTTAAAACACTCGTGTCATCCTATTATGAAACTTGCCTTTGGCTCGTTACGTAAAACCACACTCGTGTTCTAAGACGGCTCATTATAGAACAGTTGCTTAAACTACTAATAGATATCGTCGTCTAGTCTCTAGTGCTCATAATACAAACCTACTAGGGGTTAATTCGGAACTAGGTCGATTTGTGTAAGGTGTCCGATGTCTATTTATCAATTTATTATTGTGATAAATTTCAATTTTATAGTATTCAACACGAAATAGTAGTAGTCAAATACAAATACTTACACAAAAGGCGCAAAAACGCGAATATTTCCTCAGGTGTCGGAATAGCCCCCTGCGAGAGTAATGGCGACGATAAGCACTAGCAATTAAAGCATTGCTACGCGACGCACGCGTTTCTTTGCGCCTCCCTTAATGGAGATTTGTGGTTTTGTTCCAAGCGGCCAAGGTACCTACCTATAGTCGGTGGCAAAAGCGGCTGGTCGTTTTAGTACCTTGCCGCAGTAATTGACGGTACTGCGATGGCTAATAGGTATCTCAAATTAGTTAAATTGACAAGGGACCAATTCGAGAATGCCGTTTGAGAGATCGCAAAACGTCAAAACTCTATTAGATAACAGTGTTATATAATATTATTTTGATATATCAATGTCAATGTAATGAAGTCTCAGCTTGATTTGACATTAAATATCTGATAAAATGCACATTGATTGCGCGCTCAATAATACTGAGTCTAAAACCTCGTCCTAACCCTCCAAGGAGATAAAGCATTGGTGTGGCGAAATATGGCCATTTTATTTAGTTATAATGCTGCCAGCGTCTTCGGGGGAACAAATTTTTGAATCTTTATTAATTTATCTTAGGTAGGTATGTAATTATTTCATTTATAAGTTAGTTTAAGTATTTTTTATGTTGTACATATATTTTAAGTGCATTTATACCCATATCAATGTTTTTTTTTTTTTACTTTGAAAAGTAAACATGTCAGACGTGTCAAAATACGCTGTGTATAGTTAATATTTTCTAGAATTTCTTGTTGTGGATTGAATTTTTAGATTATTTCTTGAAATACTATACAAGTGCACTTATATTATACTATCAATGACAATGTAATCAACCCTCAGAAACTTCTTGATTAGACATTAAACATCTGAAAAAATGCTAATAGATTACGCGCTCAGCAAAACTCAGTATAAAACCTCGTCCTAACCCTCCAACGAGATAAAGCATTGGTGCCGCGAAATATGGCCATTCTACTTAATTATGTAATAATATCAATGTCTAGCTGCAGGAGCTTCTTGATTTGACATTAAAAATCTGAGAAAATGCTCACTGATTGCGCGCTCAGCAAAACTGAGTATAAAACCTCGTCCTAACCCTCCAAGGAGATAAAGCGTTGGTGCCGCGAGCCCATAAATCCGCAATTGATTCCGAATCAGCAACGCTGAATATATATGACGCGTTACCGTGTATTTTTGTGTGTAAGCTCAAACAATCGAAATCTAAATAATAAAGATCGCGCCCAGCCCCTCTGCTCCGTAGGCTTAGTCGTACAAAATTGGAGTAATAAAAGAGAAATGCTTGCCGAAAGTTTCGCAATAAAGCCGGGAGTATCGACTGTGAAGCTAAAGAAATAAAGAGTTCTTCAGTTACACGTATAGGTACGTATACCTATTTCTGTTAGCTATTTTTAAAACACACGTATTGTGATTGCGAGGATCATCTTATGTTGAAATTTTTGACCTTTCGATAATATGTATTTAGGTTTAGGCGTTAGATGCGTCCCACAAAATTTGTATGGATTATTTTAGTTTTATCTACACTCATACATATTGTTAAGTGATTATATACTTTATACTCTTTACTTGAAAGCTGACAAAAAATGCTGAAGCTATTACCAGCAGTTGCTTACAATAATATACATAATATAGAAAATAGAAAACCATTCCATATAAGTAGCCATTTCTTAAAACCAGAGTTCTATTCTAAACCAATTCTCTCAATTCAATTCTCTCCAATAGGACAAAGTGCGAGGTACGCTAGCGGCTATGTATTCACACCTACGTGTTCGGTATATAACTAGGTACAATGGGAAAGGTTAATTTTAATTCAACCAATACAGGATTAGGAACTCGTAGAACATTTCGCAGTGCGCTAACCGTACGGGGTAGCAATTTAGTGAAGCGGTAGATAATTTTTCGCTCAGCAAATTTGCGAAGTTTATCCAGTTTTTATAGAGTTTTTTGCAGTGGAAAATAATCTTAGATCTTGAATCGGATTATTGAAACGGAGTACGGGCTACTATTACAAATACATCGATTTTACTTACGTCGAATATCGTTCAGTCACGACGGATGCCAATAAAAAACTGAGACTCACACGAGTTTTAAGTGTACCCACTTCTTTCTGGAAAATAGGGAAATAAGTCTTCATTATTGTCATTTCAACCCATAAATGACTAACTGCTGAACCAGTCTTTCTCTAAAATTTCCATAAATTTCACGCTTTGCTTCATCCAGCGGCTTTCAGCAACATTAAGCAGGCTGTCGTCAGTACATCTTATGTGTACCTACACTCAAGGTGCGTCTTTGGGTTAATGGTTTTTCATTCGTGAACTCTTACATGGATTAATTAAGAGTTTCACTATAAAAACCATTCGTAACATTAATATACATAAACGGGTTTACTCACGTCTTAGAAGTCGAATAGTGGTTGAGTGTTCGGTTGCCCGCCGCCGCAACTGATCGGCTCTCCTGATGATGAATCGCGTACCGATTGATGGAACATGTCGAGCGTTATTCGACTTCTACGACGTGAGTAAACACGTTCATGTATTTTAATATGTCTGAGATGGTAGTTTTCTACCATCGAATAAACCTAAATCACTCGCTTTCTTTCGACTATTCGAAAAATCGACCACTGGCCCCGTAGCGTCAGATAACCCGTTCTCAAGTAAGAGCATCGCCACCGCACTAGGGTGAGGATTGCAGACCGGCACCGAACCCCGGACATAGCATATTAGATTAGGGATATCGGTGCGCACGAACTATTTAGCTACCTGAATCTGTCGTAATGTCTCGTGCTCGCCTCTGTGGAAACGGCTATTGGTGTTTCAGTTTTATTTATGTATTCACAAATACGAAGGTATTCGACTAAGTAATATTATATCTTAAACTTTGCAATATCTCGGCTTTATCACAACATTATTTTGGAAATATATCTGGAAATATATTCGCGTTACTCCAACTGCATTGCGTGATATTGATAAGTTGGCATTTTAAAGGATATGGCAAAAACACAAATAGCGGTATGATATTTCGCTGATGTTTTAAATTTAGCGCACTTTACCCTGGTCGGCGTATAATGCCTCCCTGAGACACTTTAAATGTGATAAATTTCTAATAATATTGCTTGAATGAAAACTTAGCGTTTTCATACAAAAAACATGTTATATATTTTTATCAGGTTTCAAAAGTATTGATGTGAATTTTTTAAATGTCAAATGAAGTGTCCCATGGATCCTCATTCGTGTGGAAGATTAAAGATGTCATTTCATCGTTTAATTATGAAATAAATCACAAATTGATAATTCCATATTATTAAGTTCTAGTCCCAACTAGACGATACTTGTTCCAATTCCATGTCAAGTGTCGGCTTAATATAAATAAATACACTTAATTTTATGGAAAACACACCTGACCCCGGAACAAATATTCTAGCTCATCATTCAAATGTTTGCCAAGGATAACGAATGGAGGAAGTTCCGTTGTGCGACAAAAATTAACGATATAATAAGGAACCTGAAAATATAACCTTAAGGTACATTATTCGATGGTTAAATGTCGTCTCACAACGGAAGCTTTGATACAAATTTTAATTGAGTGAATTAAGGCGGTAATCTTTTCGGTCTTACTTTGTTGCGCTATAAAATGTAGGTGCTTAGTTTTAGTATACATTGTTTGAGCCCTGTCCACACATTCCCCGCCCTGTCCAAGCAGGTATGTGACATTTCCTTCATCGGAGCGAGACATTGACATGGGTTGTGAAATCACCCCGACGCCTTGATTATGATAAACGACTTATGAAATTAAAACGGCCGTACAACAAGTTGCCATTCAAATTGGACCCTTTTGTTGGAATCCATTCCCTTGACAAATCGTTGCCGTACTGTTTACTGGCTATAGAAATCGTTTCTTGGAACGCCATTACAAAGACAAAATGATGACACGTCAATCGGTCGCGTGCGCGCTCCAGTTCTAATCTGGACTGAATTTACAATGCTCATCGATTTGTCATGTCTAAGAGCTTCCCAGAAATGCCGCACACTATCCTGCTACCTAATTCCACAAATACACTCGAATCTATAAATAGTATCCTCTAATCCACATCCGTATAAAACAGAAGTGCAAATTGTTGTTTAGTAAGTTAGGATGTAAAGAAACTAATGAATCGTTCTAATCTTTGCTTAAAACAGAATATTACGGCCAAAAACAAAACTTTTGTTTTGTTACAAAAGAGATTTCGAGATTATTTTTGACTCCAGAGCATAAAGTCACTATAGAAAAAACCTACTTCTACCATCCACTTCAAAGGGTGATTTAAATGTAATCTGTACATGAACGAGTTATTTTTAGTTTTTCATTTAATTTTGAAGTCGGTTCGTTTTTTATTTAGTTAATTTTTTTGCTTTTTAGTTCTTTCAATAAAATACATACCAAGTCTACAGGGTAATCGGGGAGGTCTTATTTGCATGCATCTCGTTTGAATTATCCCCTAACTCCTAACCATTAAGGAATTGTACCTTCCATCATTAGCTCAGCATAATGAGATGATGACTACCAGACGCAAATATCTGACCAACTTTATAAAATACATGAAAAACATTGCTAGTGCTTATAACATTTGAAGGTTTCCCTCGATTTCCCTGGGATCCCATCAGCAGATCCCGACATGGTGACAATGGAATCACCTCAGGAGTACACTCTTTCAAATCAATTTTTTTTTAAGAATTGGTCCTTAATTGCCGGTGAAATCAGTGAACATACAAACATAAAACCTCCTCCTTTTTTAAAGTCAGTAAAAGTTAGTTTTTAATAAAATAGAAAACAAATGACACCGCATAAATAATATAAATATACAATTATACACTGTAATGTGAATATTGTTAACGTTTAAAGATCATTATGAAATAGCTTAGAAAACTATACATTTGTAATTAAATCATAAAAAATAGAGAATATTCATCTATAGAGTAATTCAAGAGTAAGGTTTATATGTATAATTCATGCATAACATAGCATTGCACCCACATTGCACCCGTGCGAAGCCGGGGCGGGTCGCTAGTTAATCATAAAAAATATATATCTATATATATATTACGCGAGGCCGATTTTTGTACATCCCATCAGATCTACAGTTATGGTCCGATTTTAATAAATGATATGTCATTAGATTCGTCTCATGCTGGAGAGGTGCATAAAACTCTTGGATTTTTTATTTTTTCCTGAAAAAGTACTGAAAAATAGATTTAAAAAAACTACTGTGCGCTAACCACGTGACATTGACCACGTGACCTGTGATCCCTATTTTGACATAAGATGACCAAATAATAATAAGCATGATTTGCTCACAAACCTGTAGTAAGTTGTTCAGCATGATGAAATATTATTTTTGAATCGGCAACATAATATCCGCAACACTTAAAACATGTACGAATATGCAAAAATAATTTTACAGTTTGTTGACAATGAATGACAGTAACCATATTCTGTCAACTTTTAACATACTTTTAATGTATTTTTTTATTGGGGGCTATTATGTCAATGACCTAAAGTGCCAGGTTGTTTTTCTTTTTAAAATGTTGATATGGAAACTTTTTTCGCATACCTGTTAAAAATGTGGAGGAAAAGGCCAGTTAAGTGCGAGTTGGACTGGTGCTCGCAAGACTCGAAAAACTGACCGTCATTCAAGAATAGATTATTTTTATAGGCGAGTTTTACAATAAATCAAAGCAGAAATATGTAGTAAAACTAATTTAAACGTCATTCAAATAAGTAAATTTATGATAGATTATTATAAATATGATTATATAAGTCCATCAAAAAAATAATTGGCATGAGTTATGGTAAATTAAATGGTATTTTACAAGACAAAACTTAGTCCTTCCGCTTGCATGTCGACGGGATGGGAAATGTGGTCGAGTTGAGAATATGGACGACTTGACAATGTAGCTAAGTTGGGAATGTATCTACATTGGTAATATGGATGAGTTGGTAAAATGGACGAGTTGGAAATGTGGACAAGTTGACAATATGGACGAGTTGGCAATGAAGACGAGTTGGTGATATGGAAGATTTGGCAATAAAGACGAGCTGGATAATAAGGACAAGTTGGTATTGTAGACGAGTTGGCAATATGGACGAGTTGGAAATGTGGATAAGTTTGCAATGTGGATGAGTTGGTAAAATTGACAAGTTGGGAATATGGATGAGTTGGCAATAAAGACGGGCTGATAATAAGGACGAGTTTGTATAGACGAGTTGGGTGTATCGTCGAGTTGGGAATATGGACGAGTTGGAAATGTGGACGACTTGGAATTGTGGACGAGTTGGGCCTATGGACAAGTTGGAAATGTGGACGAGTTAGCAATATGGACGAATTGGCATTGTTGATGAGTTGGAAATGAAGACGAGTTGGCAACGTAGATGAGTTGGGTGTATGGACGAGTTGGTAATGTGGACGACTTGGCATTGTGGACGAGGTGGGAATATGGACGAGTTGGAAATGTGGACGAGTTGGCATTGTGGACGAGCAAGTAATATGGACGCGTTGGCATTGTGGATGAGTTAGGAATATAAACGAGTTGGCAATGTAGACGAGTTGGGAATACGGACGAGTTGATAATATGGACGAGATTGGCAATAAAGACGAGTTGGTATTGTAGACGAGTTGGGTGTATGGACGAGTAGAAAATGTGGACGAGTTAGCAATATGGATGAGTTGGCATTGTGGACGAGTTGGGAATATGGATGATTTGGCAATAAAGACGTGTTGGTAATATGGACGAGTTGGCATTGTAGATGAGTTGGGTTTATGGACGAGTGGGCAATGTGGACGATTTGGCATTGTGTACCTATGAGTTGGGAATGTGGACGAGTTGGAAATAAGGACGAGTTGGAAATATGGACGAGTTGGAAATGTAGATGAGTTGTATTTGTGAACGTGTTGGCATTGTGGACGAGTAAGCAATATGGACGCGTTGGAATTGTGGACGAGTTGGGTATATGGACGAGTTAGCAATATGGTCGAGTTGGCATTATGGACGAATTGGGAATATGGACGAGTTGCCAATGGAGACGAATTGGTAATATAAACGAGTTGGCGATGCAGATGAGTTGGGCGTATAAAATGAACGAGTTGGCAATGTGGACGTGTTGGGTGGGTGGACAAGTTGGCATTGTGACCCAGATGGGAATATAGACAAGCTGACATTGTGGAAGAGTTGGCAATGTGGAATAATTAACATGTTACCCTAACATGCGAAACTTGATGGTAGAAATAACCTACATATGATGCAAATTTAAAAAAATCGACGCTCTCAAGAATAAATCATATTTGAATTAATGACGTCTGGCTGATCATTGTTATTCTCATTCAAAATAAAATTTGACAAATTCTGCTGTCAACAAAACAAATTGATTTTATAAAGCTTCCGTTTTTACCGACTATGGTAAGGAACCCTAAAATTTGGTTTATATCATAGACTTGAGAGTATAGATAGCATCTCCCTCACTATTCTGTCATGATTCTGTCAGACACTATTTCAATGAGAGGAAAGACGAAAGTTTGAATTTGGAATTGGGGTATTAGGCCTTCAGCTCTAAATTTATTGAAAAAAATATGTCTTAATATTCTTTTTTCAAACATTTTTAGCTGTTTTATATATTGGATTTTATTTATTACAACATAAGAAACACAAAGAACAACAACTTAAAATTCTACCAATCTTATGTTCGGTCCTATGAAAATATGTCAATTTTTTTTTAAGATATGGGATTATTTTTATGCATAAAATTTTTCCATAAATCGAATGATATGCATTTTATTTGTGAAACAGATCAGCAGATCACGTCATTAAAGCACAAGTAATTTTTACAAAAGAGTTGAAAAAGTTGTCACGATGAAGCTGGCAGTTGGCTATCAGGCCTGGCTCTAGCCTGGCATGTTTTAACGTTTTTAAAAGGATAATTTTAACGTGTTTTTTTAACAGTATTTATTCTTCGTTCGCCAAAAACTTCTTATCGATAAAGTAGTTATTTTCTGTAACACTACCGGATTTCCAAATTCTAGCGGCGGTTCGACGCCGCAAAGGGCCTCTAGTAATATTTATTTAAAGTACATAATCAATCATCGAGGTTGAGCAAGTGTATAAAAAACCCTCGGAACCCTCGGTGGGCGAGGCTTTCCAAAAAGTGTATCCCCGCAATAAACTACACCGTAAAAACATTATTTAGTTTAGTTTTCACTCAAAGCTAAGGGAGCCAATCTTCAGTAGGCGAACATTATTCAATTTCGCGCAAACTGCTCGATCGTAAACGTCACAAAATAATTTTACGACAAAGCCCCGCGGACAACATAACGTACATACTTTATTAAACGCAGCTTACCTAGGAACTCGCCAATTTATTGGCAGCGGGAACAAGTCTAAAAGCGTCGAAAGATTGCAATAACGTCGTAAAAGTCGATAGATATCCGTTGCGAGCGATCGCTGACGGCTCGATAACTTTGACATTGCTATCTGCCCGCTCCCGCTCCCGCTGGCTCCCCCGCCTCCGCCCGGCTCGACAAATTTTCGACCGAAGCGGACTGCAGTTTGTTTTCTTTGTGTCATTTCCTTATCTCTCTTCCAAAATACGTTTCATGACTGTTACGTCAGCCGAAACATACTTCAGGTGAAAAATTTACTTGGACGTTGCAGTTTTGATAGTTTCGTGTTCTTTGTTTCATGTGTAATGTAAGATTCTTTAGATAGAAGTTGCGTAGTTTTTCTCTGAAGTTGTCCAGAATGTAAAAGGGAATAAGGATATAATGTTTAAAATGTTCTGTAATCTTATAAATTCTTGAGCTTATAGGATTTCACGATATGTTTTATATTTATTTAGAACCAGAAATAAGTATATCAACACAATAGTATATCCATTATAGTTATAGTATCAATACAATAGTAGGTATATGTATAATATTTAATGATTTATATTAAAAATTGGTTTTCTATGGAGAGAGATAATTATTTCAGGAAAAATCTTAATAGCGTGATGCCGGATCGTCCTCTGTTTTGTATGGGCGTCCGGCTTCATGCCAGTCTGGCGCCACCTGTTGGTCATCATTTCCTTAGTCCTGTGATCGCACCGAAATGGCTGGACAAATTTTAACCAATTTTGGTACAGGAATAGCTGGACATCCAAACATGGTTTTGGTTATATGATGTTTTTTACCCATCTACGGTAAAGAAAAAGCAAATACGCGGACGAAGTTGCGGGCACCTACTTGTAATATTATAAAATTGAAAAATTTAGATATTTGTCCTTTCATTACGCCTAAACCGCTGGTAATTGCGCATCCCCAGATGTTCATAGAATACTTTTTACCCAACTACGGAGAAGCAAAAAACAGAGCTATGACTCTTTCTTCCACGCGGACGAAATTCGCGGGCAACTTTTAGTCCTAATAAAAACTTTGCAGTCGGATGACAGCAGAAAATAAATTATAAGAAAAATAATTTCATAAAGAAGAAACGCTGATTTTAAGCGTATAAGAGTGCATTTTTCTCGCCTCTTTTGTTTCTGCTGATTTGTGAACTGTACAAAAATTACATTGTTAGCAGCTGAAATGCATGCAGCGACAGTTTCTCCGGCCCGGCGGCTACAATACGCGATTATTTAAAACAATCTCTTCACAAATACCTACCGCAATTGCTTGTCGCCGACCGCAATATTACCAGAAATATTTTATGTTACTACGGACCCATTGCACTCGTCCCGCGCATTTTGTGGAAATTTACACCGTTTAATATAATTTTAAAATACGTTTCTGACCTAAATTAAATTTATTTCAAAATATTTTAATTATAGCGCTGATTTCAAATGTTTCCTCTGAAATGTGGTGCAACGTTGCCACCGAACCAATTTATAATTTACAGTTCCACAAAACATCGGTTTTCACTGTTGTATTTTGCTCGCAAAAATGTAACGTTCGCTGATTTTGCATATTTTGTTGAAAATTCCGAAACGATAGAATAAAATTATCAACTGTATCGTATCGGTTGCATTTTAATATTTATGCCGTGGATAGTTGGACAAAACGCTTCGTCATCGCGCTCTCATTTGCGATGCAGGGCAAATGAATCATGGTATGAATAGAATATCGAATAAACACTTTTTCATAGAAAATATCCGACTTCAGTGAGCGAAATGGGTAGGTATTTATTTGTTTTTTTTATTAATTTTATCAATAAGCGCCAAATCAATTTACATGGGACCGCCTCTCGATATACTGGTCAAGTCCAAAGAGTTACAATGTGCGAATATGCGAAAACGTAGCCACACTTGGTCCGTTGTCATAATCTGCAACATGGCATATAAACACAAGTGTCAAGACGTGGAGACCACTTGTCGGCACGTGCATAGGACTGCAGCGAAACAACATCTATTTGATTCGTATCTCTCCCCCGCTCACTCTTACTCTACCACGTCTAAATATACACAGATAACGAGTGCTCTTTGAAGAAAAACTGCCTTTTCGGACCGAATTGTTGAGTTAGGTATTGTGGTAATGTGATGTAGGTCACATAAATTTTAAATGGAAGTACCTACCTATATCATCATCCTCCTAGCCTTTGTCCCATTTTTTGTTTGGTGGAGACCAATCAATCAATTCATAATTGGAATTTGGAATAATCACGTAATGTAACGTACAAAAGAAACATTCATTCGAATTGAGAGCCTTCTCCTTTTTTAAAGTTAGTTGAAACCCATTTCATCTCGTGTCCTATGTCCCTACACCTACACACATTCATTTTATTCAGTTTTCCGTTAAAACACGCGAGTCAAGCACTGGAGCGCACTATGCAAATGATTCCAAAATACGGTTAATCCTTTATCTGAAAAGAAACAAAACGCAGTCCATTTGTGGTCGCCGTCGCAGGTACACTCCGCCACATTATTCTGCAAGAAATAAAGGACTCGGACAAAAAGGACACGTCTGTACAGTTCTCTATTTAAGGGATTGCAGCAGTAAAGTGCGGTTTAATTGCACGGGAGAACTTTCGCAACTCCTTTTATTTTGTATTCGATGAATTTAGATTCTACTGCGAGAAATATAGAAATCGATGCAATCCTGTTCACTTTACAAACAATTTAAAAGTGCACTTAATTCGAAGTTGCCCATGTTGTGTTTTCTTTCGAATAATGAATTCAATTCAGTTGTTGGAAAGATCTGGATTGTTTCTAAGATCCGCCGCATAGATTAAGGTGGGGGGCACACTGGCTCCGTATTGAGATGACGCACTTGGGCTTATTTGAATTTGTTCAACTTTGCAAAAGTAAAACGAGTTTCTCGTAAATGGCATTTGTGTGAAGTTGCTTGTAGTTTTGCATTGAATAATGTATAGTAGCCACTGGGAAGAGATTTTGTTTAAAATTATACAGTTTGTAGGTGAGTTAATTTTTAAATTGATTAAATGATTAAATTTAATTTTTTACTAAGTATATGAGTACCTATGTCCTTTATTTTATCTTATACCTAGGACACTAAAAGAACATTATACTTCCTGTTTAAGAGTCTAGATAGTTTAACGCGCAGAATAGATTTGGTTTTAAAAAACACTCATTGTGTAATGTAAAATAAAAAAAAATGCAACCTCGAAATAAAATATAAATAAGTCAAAACAAAATCTTGCGAATTTAGTTTATTATGTACCGTCTACATTTTATAGCCTATTCATGCCACTCATCACTGATACAAACTGCTAAATGACCGAACGACTGAATTGACCACTAAAACTCCAATATATCACAATTTTAATCTCGAAGCCGGTCACGCAAAGGTGTCACGCTAAAGTTTTTCGTCTGTAAAAATTACACAACTTCCCGTCCGTACGCTGGACGGCGTGTCAACTCGCTTCCGCTTCCCGCTCCGCTCGCAGTCGCGCCCACGCCGCTAGGTACGCTCCGCTTGAGTCTACCTAAACCCATCCGAATGTCTCTTCTGTAAAAATTATACAAATTCCCGTCCGTAGTCGAACGGTGCGTCCACCCGCTTCCGCTTCCCGGTCCGCTCTCAGTCGCACTCACGCCACTAGATGCGATCCGGTTGGGTCTGTATAACCTTAACGGCGAGTTTCCATATATGATTAGGATTACAATGGTTAAAATAGATAATATTGTCTTAATTTTTCATGTATTATTTAATATAAATAACTAAATCCATGTTGGCTCATTATCATTATGATACGACGCGTGTAAGGTCTACCCCACTTTCATTTCTCTGACATGCCAAATTTAGTCGTATACGAGTACCTAGTACCTACTTACTCTCATTTTGTACACTTGCTTATATGCGTGACAATATTTTAAGATTACTTAGATTGTTATTTTTTCTATACCTTTACCTCCCCAAGATGTCAACACAATCCAATCCAAGTGTTTATCAAGAATTTCATTACATATGAACTCTAAAAAAGTTATACATCATTCCTGGAAAATGCGCTTGTAAACACAATTTTATTACTTTATTTAAACAAAATGTACATTTAAGCAAACATTTTAATGAATGAAATAAAGTGCGGCCCGGTCCCCGGAGGAGCGGACCTCCCGCGAGACAATACCGAGCCAATAAAAGTTTTATTGTGCGCTATGATTTTGGAAACATTTTGCGAGATGACTTCTATAAAATTCGCAATTTATTCAATCCAGTCGGAATACACGTAAGCCCCCAAGTTTTTAACGTGATTGGTAGATATAAATTAAGCGTTTTCTGTGTAATTTGTACTTCGTTTTGCAATGCTACCGTAATTTGTTGTTATTTTTTGTAATCTGTGTATCGAATACTCTCACCCGTATCAATTTCCAAATCCTGCCAACAACCTCATCATGAACCTTGAAAACTTACAATTATCTCAGGATCATTCCTCTGATGATTACATGTAATATTAAATTCGAAAATTGTATTGAAACGTTGAAGTCTATAGAGAACGGCCATTATTATCATCCTATGCGGTAGACATTTCATCGTATTTATAATTATAATTATATGTAATATACATTTTACATTGTATTTATGGTAAAGTATTCCCTTGTATCTTTAGATGCTTTCCGAACGATTAATTTTCTATTCTGCACCCACTTGAGCATCTCCGTTTGGCCCTATGGTTGACTGGTAAAGAATGCCATCGGGCATTAAGTTCGCCATTTGTACTACTTTTGTTTTGTGCAATAAAGTTTAAATAAATAAATACATTATTTTAGGAAAAACTTCATAGCATGATATAGGATTTAAATCTGCCAGCCGTACAGCGTAATCTATATATATAAAAGAAGAAGTCCTGACTGATTCATCAACGCAAAGCCGAAACTACTAATGTTAGAGAGTTGATTTTTTCACAGTAGGTTACTTTTCTAACGTGGGCTAGGGATAAGAAGGGATTTTGAAAAATTCAACCTCTAAGGCGGTTAAAAAGGGCATGAAAGGTTGTATGGGCTACAAGTTTTTTTTAAAGCTAGGAGTTGAAACTTTGTAGAAAGATTACTTATTAAAAAACACAAAAAGTACTTTCAGCGTTTTCGAAAATTTCACCTCTAAGGGGGTTAAAAAGGGGTGCAAAGTTTGTATGGGAAAAACTTTATTTTTTTAGCTAGAGTCTTGAAACTTTGTAGATCACGAGATGCTTTAGGTATCTTCTGTGATTTATCTAAGGCCTTCGACTGCGTTAATCATGAGACACTGATCAGGAAACTACACCACTATGGAGTTAGAGGATCGGCACTGAAATTGTTAGAATCTTATTTAAATGGTAGAATACAGAGGGTTAACGTGAATGGAAAGCGATCACCGGGGTCATTAGTCTCTATGGGTGTGCCTCAAGGATCAATATTGGGACCCTTCTTGTTCCTTTTCTACATTAACGACTTGCCACCGCTCATAAAGACCCACCATGATATAGTTTTGTTTGCGGATGATACTTCACTTATTTTCAAAGTCGCACGAAACCAACAATCTTATAATGACGTAAACAATGCTATATGTAAAGTAGTGAATTGGTTCAATGTAAATAATTTATTGTTAAATGAGAAAAACACTAAATGTGTTAAGTTTGTCACGAGTAACGTTATACACGAGCAAGCAAGTGTTATTGTTAAAGATGAGGAACTGGAACTAGTTGATAGCACAGTTTTTCTCGGTATTACATTAGATTCTAAGCTCCAATGGGGTCACCATATTGCTAATCTCTCGAGTAGACGGAGTTCTGCAGCTTTTGCAGTTAGTAAGATCCGTCAATTAACAGACGTGAAAACAGCTCGATTAGTATATGTCAGATATTAATATAATTTTTGCTCTCCAGAAACGGGCTATTCGTGCGATATATAAAATGCACCATAGAGACTCGCTTAGAGATAAGTTTAAGGACATTAATATAATGACAGTGCATTGTCAATACATTTATGAGAATCTTATGTATGTACATAAGAACATTGCCAATTTTAAGAAGAACTGTGATATACATAATATTAATACTAGAAATAAGCATAATCTCGCAGTGCCTGCCACTAGGCTCCATAAAATAAGAATATCATTCATGGGTAACTGCACGGAAGAAAGAACCTCTGGAATTGGCATGTAGGTTAAATCGTACGAAAACCGCTGTCGCCAAACCCATACAAATAAAGGCAAATCGTTACACGTCACACTATTACAAATCTTTTTTAATTGGTTTAAAGTTACAGCAATATCAACAACAAAATGTCACTTAAGTTACGTCAGTTCTAGACTGAAAGCAACTTTACCTCGCTTCATCTGCGATGTAAATTACAATGTTCGAAAATGTTAACATAAGTTTGTTTTAAAAATGCTCGGAAGTCACCAAAAGCTAACATGAAGTCACCAAAATTCTGCTACTCGACAACAGATGACACTGTGGTCAATAATATTTTAAGTTAAAACGTGATGGTACCTAAGATTAAGTATGAATTATCGATAGTTTCGTCCTCGACAAAACAATATGAAATTCCATTTATAACAAAAAAATAGCTACATTCCAACACATTTATAAGTCTACGGTAGTGATATATTTTACGTCATATGTTACATATTCTCTGGTAAGGCAAAAATAACATTCCTAATAAGCTTTTTAAAAACAGTCTTGCGAAACTAGCTGCTTCTAGTGATGAATCATACATTTCCGGCAGTTTGTCTATCCTAACTAAACTTTTACTAAACATATTCAACATATAACATACATATTTACAATACTTTTTTAGACGGATCCAAAAAGAAGGGTATTTCTAAACGGTAAGATAAGGCAGCAAGCTTAAGCTAGAATCATTTTTTTTTTGCGTATGTCTCCCCTTAATAAATCTTCCATTATTTAATTTCAGTTTTCAAATTCGAAATTGGTATCGACAATAGTAGCGATAGTAACATAGCCGCATCCCTACTTGAGTAGCGTTCACTTTGACATCTTGAATAGCGAATTTTCTCGATTACTGTTTAATGTAGATAACAAACGATAATCAACTGTATTTCTTAAGGATTAAAGTTGTATTCTACTAACGTGATAACTCAAATAACGATCAACGAAATGAATAAAAAGGAAAAAATTGAATTATTATTTAAATAATACTTAGCGATGATACAAAATGCCTCCTTCAGAGACAGTTTTTGCCAGGGGTTGAATTTCGGCAGCTTATTACTGCACAATACGGCATGATCAATTTAAAATAATTATTTTTTATTGAAAATTTCACACGTCAAATCTAGTCTGCGTTTGACTAGCGATTGGCGACGGAGAGGTGCCACGGCACATAAGCTTGGAAACACGGGAACGCCTACTTGCCACTTCCAATGGGTAACTGTGTAAGATTTTATAATAAACTTCCTAGAAGCGTAACTGACTTGTCTGTTGGTAAATTCAAGAACTATGTAAAACGTAAACTTATTTCTAAAGCATATTATAGTACACAAGACTACATGAATGATAACGTGTCGTGGGATTAGTGAAAATCAAGCAATGTTATGTGTAATTATTGTAACGAGTACCTATCAGGGTACTGATATTTTAATTTTAACTATTTTTATTATAACTTTTGACATTTAGAATTTTACTCTAGAAATATTCTAGCCTCTAGTTTTTTATTTATATAATATTTGTGTTGACGATCCTTTTTAGGATTTTTCTTTTATTTCTATAATGTTGTTTTTTATGTTTTTTTATTTTATTTATCAATAAATTGCTCTGCTCTCTGTAACTGACGATTCGAAAGTGCTTGTAGCTAGGCCTACTTGAATAAAAAATATTTTGACTTTGACTTTGACTTTGAAAAGAATAACTTATAAAAATACATATTATTTATTATTATTCTCTGATTACGCCTAAACGGCTGGACATATTTTAACCAATTTCGGTAGAGGGACATCCAAAAATATAGAATATTTTTTACCCGACTACGGCAAAGAAAATGTTTTGCGCGGACGAAGTTGCCCTTTCTAGTTATAATGAGTATGAAATTAACAAGTTGCCTTAAAACATCATCACATCAGTCTTGCGCTGGTTGCAACTGCTCGGATCACAATCCTCGGTCCATAAAACCTACCCCATAAGTATCCTCATAAATAATTTACCCATTGTTACTCCCCCTGAGTTTACATTAGCATGCATGCTGAATAGTGACAAACAAGGACGGAAGATTAGGAAAACTTTCCCGGAAAGACTCACCATTAACTGCGAAGTAACAACAAGTTTGCATCCACAATTATAATAAGTCTAATTTGTTGAATGCGAGTGAGCGAGACAGCACTTCCTTACTATTGTATAGTGAGCACTCAGTTGATAAAATGACGTAACTGGCTATGATTTACTAGTAATATATAACATTTTCGTTTTATGTAGCAGAAAAGTGTAACAATGCGGAGTGCTCTGACTTCCGGCGTTTACTGTGAGTTTCTACTTACACTTTTGCTTTCGCTTTTTGTATGGAAACTAAGATAATGTACATTATATTTCAGGATTACGATTGTTATTTCAATAATTGAAAACGCACATTTTATTTAAATCACATATACTATCAAGCAACAACGTGGCATAAAACAAAATCTCTGGGCAAGCTGGGACCGATTTAGTTTTTTTTTTTTACAGTTTGTAAAACGCAACATTTTGTAAAACGGGTAAGCTGGTGGGAATTGGGTTTTATAGACGCCACGCCACTGCTATCTAGAGTCTGCGATATTTAAACTGGGGTGATAGTGGTGGTGATTGTGGTTGTTGTGGTGGTGATAGTGATAGTTGTGGCGGTGATGATGCGATGATGATCACACCATCAGCATCGCCACCAACATCAATCACGCGAAATCATTAAGAGCATCATAGTCATCATTTTTATCACCATCATCATCATCACCACCATCACCAGCTCCGCCAGCATCATCACCAACAACATAACCATCCCCAATACCATCGCCATCTCACGAGTTAGCAATACCAACCTATACATAGGTAGTGCATGCATAGTACACGTATCTCCAAAAATAATCGAAACATCCAACAATCTGCGCCTGCGGGGCGAGGTAACTCGATTTGGTGCGGGGGTGCGCGTGTCCATTTTTTATGCACTTAGTACTTATTATGTAATCTGATCTGAGGTATAGTAGCAACCAGCTTTTCTAACAAAGATTAGAAAATAATAACTTTGATTAAATTAGGTTATAATGTAACCTACCTAGTAAAATTAGGTAGCTAATGCAAGTGCAAGAAGCAAAATCAAACTATAATTTTTAAAAAAATCTCTTACGATAATATTTACTTCGGTGTCCAATTTAAAACATTTATTTTAATCAGATCTTTCTGAATGTGTCTACGGCATTTATTTATTTAGCGAACTTAAACATCCTATTTTATAAATGTTAACTGCAAAACTGAATGGACAAAATTATTCCGCGCAACTTCGTCCAGTAAGAAAACAAAATGGCTCCTTCAGTCGTATCGTCTTCCAAGAATACATTAACAAACACTCCACCTATTTTAAGAAACGCTACGAAACGAAACAATTTACACACAAAGACAAAGGCACTTTTTAACATACAATTACTAGGAAACCCTAATCCAGCGGCGAATATCACATCGTATTGAAGTGAGCTGAAGTGCTCTTTCAGGGCATTGTTGCAACTCGAACAAAAGCCGAGGGCCCTTCGCGGGGCAGCCGGCGGGGCCCTCGGAGGCGAGGCCCCGACACTCTTTGTCATAGCACGTTTTTAGGCCCTCGTGAGTATCCTCGATATAATAGCCCGGTATTACGCACTGATCAAAGACTAATCGTTGGAGAATGGAAATTAATATTGTATTTGACGGAGGAGATCGTTAGGCAAAAATTGAAACATCTGTATTGTGCGAAACTTTATTTGGAAACTAAACTAAATGAGAATTAGAAGGAATGTTATGTACCTATCTAACTGTGTTATTTTTGAATAAGAACATTTTTTGTCAAGTGTCACTTGTCTATTTTCCGTTGATTTTATTATTGTTTTATCGGTATTTCGTTTAGGAGTTACTACACTGTTCTAATTAAAAAAGCGCAATGGCAAAATGTTACTGTGTTATTATTTAATAAGAACATTTTTTGACAAGCGTTACTTGTCTATTGTCCGTTGATTTTATATTGTTGTATTGGTATTTAATTTAGGAGGAGGAGGAGTAAAAAAGCGCAATGGTAAAACGTGCATTGGTTTTTCGTTCTAACACCAATTCGTAATTCAGTTTTTAAATAAATATATACAACTAAGTTTCGCTTCGCTTATTGTTCGTGCAAGTGCAATCTAAGTGCATTTGTATAAACCAAAGGGCCATTAGTCATTATGTTTTAGTTGAATCCCATGTACGTTAACTAAATACTATGAAACATTTTCTAACTTTTTATTCCCTATTTTTGTACAAACTCAAGACGTAAACCGTAAAATCTTAACAAACAGCTCAAAGTCACACGCCGAAAACTACGAGCTCACAGCTAAAAATGTCAGCGCCATTTCTGCCCGACTGTTTCTTAAGAATATTTGTGTAAGTCGAAAGTGCCAAAAAGTTAAACAGGAATGCCAGGTAAGTTCGTAAAGTGTAGGTCTTGCTAGCTATGTCTTTGTCTTGCACATGTTTGCCCACTGACGTGTGACTATTCCACGAAATGCACAGATTATTTAGAGCAAGTTTGGTGCGATGTATGCTCGTGACATATTTGAACGCAGCTTCAGAGGCTGTAAATAATAGATGGAATAAATACGGAGTGAGATAAATCTTCGGCATGAGTAGCGAGTCGCCGACGGTTACAAGGAGACTTCTTTTTATTTCTTATTGGTATGTTTCGGATGAAATCTTCGGTGTATAAAATAATGTTTACTTTTATTTTGCAGTAACATTAGATGGGAATGTTAGAATGTAAAATCATTGTGTAAACATGAAAAAATAATCATCTTTCGAGATTAGCGGTGGATGCTACAAGTAGTCAAGGTAGGTACATGGAAAAGAACATGATATCAAAAGAACCTACTTTCCTAAAGGAGTAAAGAGTATACTTAGGTACTGATAAATATAGTGATCTCCGTGAAAATAAGTATAATAGTACTTACCTTTAAGAGGCGTTATTCCTTTTAAAATGCTGATTATTTAGACATTTTTATCTATGATCAAACATGTTTCATAACATATTATTGATGTTACTACCTAGAACGGGGCTATTGGGATGTATTCGTGTGTATTTGAAACCTACAGTTTGAATTTTTCATTGATAATTTATGTTTTAAAAACTACTCGAAATTGACAATTTTCACACGGAAAATTAGTTTTTACAACTTATTTTCGACTGCACGCAATGAAAGCACGAAATAGCTATGTTACTACCTAAAACTCGGGGAAAAGTACCTATTATTCACTCCAAAAAGTTGGTTGAAATTATCAATATATTTGTCATAATATGAAAAAAATAATTTTTAAAAGGAATAAGGCCTCTTAACAGTGTCTCAGTAGTATTAAAATTACCTACATAAAATTAATGAAAAATTAAATTAAGAGCATTTTTTGTTTTTTTTTTGTAACTTGAATCGTACACAAATTTTAAAGAAAAAGACTATTAAGTAAACGACGAAATATATTTAAACTTGATTGAGTCAAAGACGGTTAAATTTACTCAACTATCAACGAACCCAGGCCAAGTGTCTGGACAAAGAATCTTAATTACTTCAAGCTGAGCAAGCAGCGTTATTTGTAAGCACTTAGACTCGGTAATGGCAAGTTTATTATAATGTCAGCTAGTACATACTAAGAGAAAGATAATTCAAACTTTTAGAATCGCTCTCTAAACACACATCTCGCATCATAGCTAACAAGCACAGTTTATTCATATTTTAAACAAAAGAAAAACTGAAATCGTGATCGGTTTTAGGAGTAACGATGCCATATATGTAGATATGTGCATGTTAGTATTATAACACCCGTATTTTTTTAAACCAAGGTTATAGTTTATTATTTTAATTATAGGCATCGTAAAATGCGAGCAAAATCGATTGAAATGACTTATGACGACGAGTGACGGCCCTAGCACTTGAATGGATTTGGTTTGCATTTTACGAACCATCATCTTACTTACGTATCATCGCTTAGATGAGCGATAGAGACGACCACTAGACTGGACTGGCGACTGAAGGCCTCGGTCTGGCTGCCGTAGACCAGGCTGCCCTAAAGCTCCATGGTCCGGGGACATTGTGGCCATATCCGGAAGGAAGTGGAGGAAAGAAACATCACCTAGGAAGGAGTGGAAGATATTAGGGAAGACATGTCCAATACTGGACGGAAAATTGCTGAAGATGATGATGATGATGATAATGTAATCGTAGATAATATCTCAAACAGCCGAGTGCCTCACTATTTACCTTATTGAAATCCCCAAAAATGTACGTATGTGTAATATATTATACACTTTAATCGTTTAAATACAACAATAAGAGATAACGTAATACAGAAATACACCTAAAAGGGATCTATTACAATAAACCTTTAAGCAACCGAACGTACAAATACTCAAGAACGAAAAGGTGTATTTTTACAAAAAAAAATATCATCGTTCTCAAACTACTTTAACGGATAAAAACAATAAACAACTACGTAATCAGTTGAAACTATCGCTAAAATGTAGGAAGATATCAATTTAGCTGGAACTGCAGCGACTTCTGAAAGTTAGTAACCTAGTTTGCTCCTATACAACTCGATTTAACGTTATTGAACAATAACCAAAGAAGAACGAAACTATTGCTTCTGGATCTCATACGCGTATTATCTTAACTGCAATTATTAAGAGATATAGTTTGTGTTTACTATGTAGTTGTTTTATCCTGCTTTGTTTTATATTGTATCATACAACTTGTATGATACAATTTGTATGTATTGTAATCTAAATCTGTAAACTAAAGTTTAGTTTTTTAATGTGATCTTATTGGCAAGCTTAACACTTTCACGTCTGTGGACGACGACTTTTGTCTTCGCAAAATTGCCACTCTGTCTACATATCTCATAGTTTTTATTTAAAGGCAAATGTCTTGTATTGTGCCATTTTTAGCTAGAACTTTCTTGTATGAGTTTTGTCCATGCCGAAGCACGCAATTTTTAAAATGGTCTAGTGTGCATGAACGTTTTAAGCGTATAACTTAATGGCTAGATTTTTTTAATAATAATATCGTATAATATAATTATATCAAGTTCTGTAGGGTAAATCGCTAATTACTGGCCACCGTTTATTAACTGGCCACCTCATACTAAAAATTAACTCTGTTCACCTGCAAAAATAGTTCATTTTAGTATAAGGTTTTAATTACTGGCCATCCTTCAATAGCTGGCCACGTTATACTAAAATTAATTCAGTTTGCGGGTAAACAGAGTTCATTTTTAGTATGAGGTAGCCAGTTATTGAACGGTGGCCAGTAATTGGCGATTTAGCCTATGCATGCTATTCGAAGTAAAAAAATACAATTTTAAACATGTTTGTATCATAAATTTGAAACTAATCTTTATTTATTTAATCTTTATTGCGCAAAAGAAAACGTATCGTACCAAAGGCGGACTTAATGCCATGAGGCATTCTCTACCAGTCAACCTTAGGGCGAAGCGGAAAAATTGTAGGCGGTGCAACTAACTTACACATAAGTAATAAAACATAATTATAATACTTATACATAATTTTTGCTATTCATGTAAATATATACATACATCTAATATAATATACACATATACATATGTATAATATAAATAAATATATGCAGCGATTAAACATACTAAGCACCTTTCACTTGGTGCATGGTTAAATTCAAGGATATCGCTCACATATGTATTTACAATAAAAGGTACGTGTTTCGAGTATACATATAATGCTTTTTTTTTATTCCGTCGCATTATATCGGCCTAGCTCGTTTTTATTTTTCTGTCTCTACTTTTTCACCAATACTTAGTATACTTACACGGAACCGCTATCTGCTGGCGCGTAAAAACTTCGTTAAATCAAACGACAACTTTACAAATCAGATAGGTACACGGCAAATTGAACCAGTTAGACCGATGCTATAACTAAGGAACGAAATCGCAAAACTCGCTCAAGTGAAAATCTAAAAACCAAACATGTCGAACGCGCGCAACTAAAGGATGTTTTGCAAAAGTTTTCCGACATTTATTGCAGTTACTCGGGAGGCATACCTACCCCGGGAAAGTAACGTACCGATCCCTCCCGGCCGACTCTGCTGAATAAGATATTTTATCCTATATTCTTTTTTTACTTCTTTCTAAAAATATCACTTTTGTGACACCATAAAATACAATGGGGTGAAACAAAAAGTTGACGGCTAGTTGACGGCGTTTTAACCGTCAACATCGCCTTTTAGTGCCGTCGGGTCGCATTTATTGCATAAAAATGTGTCACTATTGCACTACAAGTATTTTTTATATTATTATTAAAGCAAAATAATTCACAACACAATTTAGACTCGGTTAGATAGTAAAATAACGCTTCAGTACTTGGATTATTAAATATATAATATATATTTAATAATACAGATTACCTAGTTGTATATTATACAACTAGGTCTTCTTTTCTATGTATCTCTGGTTCACGATACATACACAAATTAGCTAATACTTACTACTCGAAATCGCATTAGGTTCGTGGTGCCTGGTGGTTTTCCACAGTTTACAAGTAAATTAAACACATTTTGCCACTTTAACTACATTCACTAGAACTTTACCTTCTAATATATAAGGCGTGCGTTCAGTAACAATTTTAGATAACTTCAAAATTCCGCCACTAACGTACAAAACTGAAAAATAAAATTTGATTCAAAATTTGATTTATAAACGAAACTAAACCTATCAAAATTAACCTTCAATCACGCTGACAACCTAGGCACTATAGGCAGTTAAACCTAAACGCACCAAACTGCAGCAATAACCGATTTGAGAGGCATAACTTGATAGCTCTCAATAGTTATGGCGCGGAATCGCGTACTAACGAGACATTAGTCTGCCGGCCGGTCAAATTGCATATCATCTTGATTATAATTAACTGGCAAGTTATAGCCGGCAGCCACTTGCAGGCGTTAGGGTTGATGCACACCTGCCGAGCGAATGCGTCGACCCTATGAATAACCCTAACATGTAGATAATTATGCGAGACGGTGCGCTTAAGGGCCTTATCACACTTGCGATTTGCGAGCGTATTTTCTATACAAATAAGCGACGCGGCGAACACGCTGCGCGATCGCCTTCATACAAAATACGCTCGCAAATCGCAAGTGTGATAAGGCTGTTAACAGTATGCATAATAGTCATCTTGGGAGATCACGATTCATTTGTAATCTACCAATTATATGAATTTAAAACAATATTAAGAGGGTAGCGCAATCAAAAGTTTAAAAGTTTTTTTTTTTCTGTACAAAAAAAATGCAATATACAATTGCATTTACAATTGCATTATAACTCGCCAAACTGTGACGTTTGACTGCACTTGATGATCTACCACAACGAACGTTTAATTTCACTGACGATATAATGAGTATACGCAGCTGAATGTAAATATGTAGAAAACCTAAGATGTGTCACAGCGTTTCTGGTCCGACCCTCGGGCAGACTGAAATTTTATCTTACGTTAGTATACGAGTAGGTACATAATATAGATCCTAGTCCTAGACCAAGCTGGTCAAGGGAATCTAATTATGTTTATGAATACCACACCCCCGATATTTTAAGTATATATTTTATAGTCTATATCAGTAAATTCTAAAGTATATATGGCACTTGGTATCTGTTCAAAGACGCTTTCGACACGTTTTGACGTACCTACTTTATAATTATCAATGCAAAGGATTTTCGCGGCCAATTATTAATCTTAATTTTCTGTTTCAGGTGTTCATGGTCGGTACAATAATGGAGATTTCTACTCAAAAGCACCTAAGGCAATATGTAGACCACATCCCAATCTAAAAAAATATAGGAGTATAGTATGCTACTTTAGCAAAGACTGTTCTGTGGAACTTCATAACATAACTAGTACACGTTGTTAAGAAATAAATTACCGGCCAAGTGCGAGTGGGACTCGCGCACGAAGGGTTCCGTACCATTATATGTAAGTTTGTTGTATGGGAGCCCCCTTAAATATTTATTTTATTTTATATTTAGTATTTGTTGTTATAGCGGCAATAGAAATACATCATCTGTGAAAATTTCAACTGTCTAGCTATCACCGTTCTTGAGATACAGCCTGGTGACAGACGGACGGACGGACAGCGAAGTCTCAGTAATTGGGTCCCGTTTTTACCCTTTGGGTACGGAACCCTAAAAACGATTTCACCTTATCCTTTTGGCCTAAACTGATCGTTCACAACCGACCGAGTCTAAGTTTATAGCATGAATACCCGTGTCCCCGTATTGTTACTGTATTTAAATAGGTAGGTGATATTTGTCCTATATTCATATTTGGCTCCAGACCGCGTGGTACCAAAGTTGCGTTGTAGGTGCTATTTAACATGACCATCACAGGCCTTCTAGTCACATATTAAAGAAGGGTTGTGGTCTTCAGTCTATGAAGCACCTTCTTTGGTGGCTGAAAAGACCTATACGCGTTAAGCTTATTCGATTGCCAACCTGTCAAGTGACGTTGGCCGTTGTTGATGCAGAGCCGCTTTGATATCATTTCTGCCTCTTTTCAAAACCAGGGACACATGTACGTGGTACTTGAGGCGTCCAATCGATTATTTTTTTATTTTTTAGGGTTCCGTACCTCAAAAGGAAAAAAACGGAACCCTTATAGGATAACTTTGTAGTCCGTCCGTCTGTCTGTCAAGACCCTTTATCTCGGGAACGCATGGAGGTATCGAGTTGTAATTAAAAACATATACTCAGGTCTACAGTCCCTTGAAGCTGTGAAAAATCAGACTTCTAAGTTAACGTAAAAAAGTTACAGACGTTTATGCCGCAAAAAAACGTATATTTTGACAGTCTCAAGGGAATCTAAATTTATAGGGTATTTTCCGTTGACCGTTGTTGGTGGTTCCGCTGGTAACCTATGAAATTTTTCCAACGGTAAAGGTAAGTTAGCCCCTCAGTACAGTTTATCTTTTCGTTAGACCAATAAACGCTTTCATAGTTTGTACGGAACCCTCGGGGTGCGAGTCCGAGTTTATTCACATAAGATGTGTTAGGATAACACCGGTCGTGGGAGATGTCCGTAAGAATTAAATTTCTGGCAAATTTTGCTTTATTCCTTAATGCTGGCAATAAATATATAACATGCAAGACGCCATTTCATCGCGACGCGACCTGACCGTGTGCTACGGCTCGGCTGTTAAAGGGTGCAAGGTAATTTTCGTGTATTTTTCGTCAATCCGTTCCTTCCCCTTAAATTTATTTTGTATATTGTGATGAAATATTGTCTTTTTTGTAATTATTTTCTTGAATTAGGTATTGGTGTATGGTTAAATAAAACTGATCCCAATAGACCTAGGCCGATATCCGATCTTCACCCTAAAATTTTCTCTCAGATTTAAATGTTTTTGTTAATCACACTTTCCTTCCGTTATTTTTACTCGACTACGGCAAAGCCAACATTTTATTCTAAGTGACGCAAATTCTTTCATTGAGTCTCAGATTTACCAAATTTCTGAATTAGGGTTAAGATCGGATGCCTCAATACGAAAAATGAAACATCCAATTAGAACATTTAAGTTAGCAGTTTTATACGTTATTTTCGCATTAGAAGTGCTTTTCAATTTACATCCGGTATTACACCTCGATGGAAAATTATTCATCACAATCTAAAAAAGTATATCCTATCTTTGCACAGGGATAAAACAGAAACCAGTATAAAAAATAAACCATAATATAAAAATATCCATAATCAGGTGTGAACGACAGATATTTATTTAGCATATGCGCCTTATTGCAATAATTTCACTTGTACTGATCTCGAGAAAAAATATTTTTAGCAAGGTCTCTCAACTAGTTGAAATCCATCCGGCTTTACCCCAACATACCTTATTGACCTCAGTATCACCTGATGGTAAGTACTACGGAGTTGAGGATATAGCGCGCTGCTTCAGCAATAGCCTATTCAAGTATTCACTCTTGCCTTGAAGAGACACAAATTATAATCTTCTGGAAATACACACGACGGGACAATTTCATTCCTTAGCCATTTGCATTGGCCAATCAATTTATTAAGGATTATTAATAGATACTTCAGTAAGCCGTATGGCCGCCAATTAGGGATATCGTATATCCGCAGTCCATACATATACCTATTACAGGAAACACCTGGTATACTATGATTCCTAGCTAGATTTTAAGTTAGGAATTGATTTAAGCTGACATTATTTATTGTTTTGTTTTCTTACATTTTTAAAACGAATATTGTGTTCAAGGAAAGGTATCTATTTTTCTTTATTACTAGACAGAGCTCCTGTCTTACAAGTTTATCTATATTTAATATGTTTCTAAAAAAAAAACCTCTCAAAAAGCTCATCGAAAACAGGTAGATGACTAAGTCTTTTTCCACGTTTTTTTCTGGTTTCAGGTTCTATGTAATTGAATAAAAAACAAAGTAAAATTAGGTAATATTAAGATTGCAATATTTATAAAAATAAAATTTCTATATTTCCGCCTTTTAAATGCAGTTCAATCTTAAACACGACCAAAAATCTCAAACAATTCAAACTTCCATTACAAACTCGACCCAACTAAGCAATACAAAACTAAATCAAACCGGCTACAAACGTAATTAAACAGATAGAAAACACCGCAAAACGATAATAAAGCGCGATCGCCAATTCTATTCAATGTTAAAAGTTCTCACCATATAGCCCGAGAAATTCCCAACTAACTTGAGGGAAATTTTGAAAAATATGATATTTAACGGAGCGAGAGGGAAGGCCGGCAACAACTTTGAAGAGGAATCGCCCTCGGGGGAGCCGTGATGAATCTTTCACACGCTTTATCGCCTAGCATCGGGAGTCGAACCCAGTACCCTGGGGTCGACTAGCCGACCGCATGTCAGTAAGCCGCGTTTAAAACTGTTTTAGTACTGAGATTCTGTTGATTTACTTTGTTTTCGTTTCCTAGTTTTACAAAAAAAACTTATTAAGTAACCTAAGTACCCTATACTGTACTGAATCAAAAGCAAGCAAACCGTATCTAGTCTCTCATTTTTAGGGTTCCGTAGCCGAATGGCAAAAAACGGAACCCTTATAGGTTCGTCATGTCTGTCTGTCCGTCTGTCCGTCTGTCCGTCCGTATGTCACAGCCATTGTTTTCCGAAACTATAAGAGCTATACTGTTGAAACTTGGTAGGTAGATGTATTCTGTGAACCGCATTAAGATTTTGATGCAAAAATAAAAAAATAATCATAAATATTGGGGGCTCCCCATACTTAGAACTGAAACTCAATTTTTTTTTTTTCATCAAACACATACGTATGGGGTATCTATGGATAGGTCTTCAAAAATGATATCGAGGTATCTTAATTTTTTTTTTCTAAACCGAATAGTTTGCGTGACAGACGCTTCCAAAGTGGAAAAAAGTTGGTCCCCCCCCCCTCTAACTTCTAAAATAAGAAAATGAAAAATCTAAAAAAAACATATGATGTACATTACTATAAAAACTACCAACGAAAATTGTTTTGAACGATATCTAGTAAGTAGTTTTTTTTAATACCTAACTTTGCACCTAATTTATATGGGGCGCTATACATACCAGGTGCAAACTTAACTTAACCACTTAGGGATGGAAAGTGTCAGTTCACGCCGGACCAGCTTTGCCTTCTTTATAAGACTCAAGTTCGGTCGTGCGTTGAGTACTGCTCGCATCTTTGGGATGGCTCCGCCCAATATCTACTCGATGCTCTTGACAGATTGCAGCGTCGGGCGGTCCGCATCATAGGTGACGAGAAAAGTACCAGATTCCTCGAACCCCTTCAATTACGTAGGGACATTGGGTCGCTGAGCGTTTTCTATCGCCTATACCATGGAGAACACTCTGAAGAGTTATTTTCTCTTATCCCACCCTCCCCTTTCCGTCATAGAACCACACGTGCCAGTTTGCGTTGTCATCGCCTCACCGTGGAGAATATTCCCACACACACCAAGAAGTTTGGCAATTCCTTTATCTGCCGAACTATTAAAATATGGAACTCCTTGCTGGCTCATGTGTTTCCTCCTTCTTATAACTTGGGACCCTTCAAACGAAGCGTGAAGAAGCATCTCTCGGGCCAGCATGGCAGTGTCAACTGACTTGGCACCGTTGGTTTCTCGTCAGTTGCCATTGCGACTTGGGCTCCCCTTTTTGCTTACCATCAGGCGAAGTGAAGCCACTATGTTGTGCCGTTATAAAAAAAAAAAAGTGTTTGTACGGAACCCTCGGTGCGCGAGTGCGACTCGCACTTGGCCGGTTTTTTTACATAAGTGATATGTCCTGACGTTCCATGTTCCTATTTGGCAAGTTTTTCGCAGGATGACGAACGACCTAGCCTTGCTACTAGGCCTGCCGGACTCAGACCGCCACGGCATGTTACTTCATGGAAGCCCGTTGACACGGACATTACGTTTTTCTTCCACATAACTATTGATTTTTCATGGGGAGATTAGTGTGGTGGTTTCCCCACTCGTCTTCCACAGCGCAGTTTTTTAACTGGTAGCCCAAAAGCTGAATGCCCAAGAAAGAAATGGCTGCCGATTGCTACACCGACAAGAGCGCAGCTCTTAAATTGAAGAAGAAGAAAAATAAGTCCTCGTCATCTTAATTTTATGCTGTGATAAATCTTTCACACTCTTTATTGCCTAGCATCGGGAGTCGAACCCAGTACCCCGAGGTCGGATTGGCCGCATGTCAGTAAGCTGCGGTCAAAAATGTTCTGTTCTAGTTTTATAACCAACTTAATAAATAAACTTAGATATATGTATTGATGGTATGTTTTCGCGTCTTTAATATCTGCCCTCCTATAGTGATGAATGTAGTAACTTTTATGGTTTAACAATCAAATAAAATTTCACCTCATTCCAACGCAAACAGCATTTGACTTCTTAACTGCAGTACAGTAAACGGCGATAAAGTTTGCACATCGATCTTTGGAAAGAGGCAATCGGCTAATTTCGACTTCGTATAGCGTTATCTGTGTCGCACACACCATGACGTTTGTTTTGTCAGTCGTGGTCATAGAGTAAATTATATATACTGAGATAGAGTCATCAGCTTCCTTTGTGTACTAGCGCCATCTATTGAGCGAGTTTCGAGTTATCTGTGTCATGTACATATGTATATACATAGCAATCGCTATATGCACTGTACTGTAGGTACTTTCAATACATATTATATATGATTCATCTCACACTTAACATAATAAGTGGGCTTTAAAACTAGTTATGCTTGTAGGAAGGTATAAAAAAGACACATTTATAATTAATTATTTTTATTTCCTTAATTTTGGGGAACATAATTAGAACAAACGCTTACCACAGGTAGACACACAACATTTTTTACTTTAAAATAGTTTAAAACGAGGCAATCGTGATCCATTACACAAAGCCGGGATCGAAATCCTTCCTGGAACTTTTGTCGTCTGAATCCAAGTTAGCGTAAAGGTCAACAACGTAGAGCAGATTCGCTAATATCCGTAAAGCACAGCCGAAGTAAATTTCTTATACCCGTTTGAATATCCACCAGAAAACAAACTTGTCCATAATCCATATAAAGTAAACTGTCAAACAGCACTACGCTACGCGTTCCTCTACACCGAATTGTATTAACTAAGTAGTCTTTGAGTTTTCTTTCTTCTATTGTTTTTTTACATTTAAAAAAATACGCATTTATCATTTTCCATTTTTTTTGTGGATATTAAATTTTTGTGACAATCATCATATAACTGCTTAAAATATAATAGGTGAAATCTAAAAAATAAATGAGTGGAATGGAACGGGGATCTAATCTTAAGCCGTAATGTTGCCTGTAATGATAAATTAAAATAATGCTTCATAATCTTTCACAATAACTTATAATTATGTTTTTATTATATGTTTATTTATGGATAATATAATAACATAAAAACAGATTTCATTTTAATAACACTAATTCAAATATTGAATTTTGCTCCATCTATCGAGCGAGTCTCGTATAAAACGCACGCAAGTTTTAATGTATGAAATCTGTAAAGTACTGAGTGAAATGCCCCTGGTCGTGGTTCAAATGCGAGAGAGTGCAGTCGCATATCCAAGTCAATATATATATAGAGTTGATAAAACTTACACAATATTTAATTTGTACTATGGCATCTATAGGGAAAAAAGGTAAGCCGTTACTTTGCCAGTCACGCAAAATTATGTTTATAAATATTTAGTAACAGAAGCCGACCAATTTAAAAAACATGAGAATGTTAATGTAAGTAATTACACTTTTTGTCGATCTTTAAACCCACATTTAAGTATCCTAGTAGTATAACATCAGTTGCTAATGCTCAGTCAACCCCTTTTAGGATTTTTTCCCCAACAAGAACATTATAGCAATAACTATATATAATTACATCGAGTTTTACAGCTCTATATATTCCACGTGAAATCAAAACAAAACAACAATAAAGTACTTAGTTCTAAATTCAAATTCTGATGAACGATTAATCTAATAATTGATGTACATGGAAATTAGCATTCGGTTGTATTCGGAAATGCGATGATTGCCGATGTGCATTCTTTATCGCCGTTTACTGTAACTGCTTATACGTTATTATTACACTTTTACATTATTACAAAACATTATTATTGAACAATTTTACATTTGGCTTGCTAACCGACTGATCAAAATAACAACCGCAATTCGCGAAAACCTATTTTAGATTCAATATATATTTCTTATGAGTTACACAGTATTTATATGTAACACATTTCTATCGCTCACGAGTATGTTTTCCAGTGTAAAATCTTTGCTCACCCCGCCAGCATTAGTAAAATTAACCACAAACTGATTATACCCTATATCATAATCATAATAGATACCGTCATCCATTGTTACTACTTTAGATAGTCAGGAATTTGCAGTGTTACTACATTATTTGTTTCAGTTGATTACATTATTGTTGTTTTTAAAGACAATTAAAACTATTTTTTATATTTATTTTGCTGTTTTATGTAACATGTACGAAGTTATCCCATACTGTCTGAATGTTCCCCGACCATGTACGGATGTACCTTTAGTGGGGTAGATTCGATAGTGGCAGATGGATTTTATCTTTAACTAGCATCAACCCGCGGCTTCGCCCGCGTGCTTTTATAATATACATCATCCTACGGGAACAAATGCTCTTTTTTAAATAAAAGTAGGCTATTTGTTAAGTTAGGGTATAATCTGCAATCTGCATTTCCCTCATGCATATCCGTCCAGCCGTTTTAGCGTGAAGAAGTAACAAACATACACAGACTTTTGATTTTCTAATATTACTGGGAAATACTTTTTATGTTATCACAACTCCACTTTAACAAATCAACCCGAAAACTCAAGCACTCAAATCAAGCGATCTCAGCTTTTACTGTATCCAAATAAAGTTCACTCCAAAATTCATAACTCGAAGTGAAGCTAAGACACCGGGATATGTGTGCATTTTATTTGTATAAAGATTTTATAATGTCCCGAGCCTCCACTTATCAACTTGGGATATTCGAGATTGGTTTAATGATTCTAAGCCATGTTCTAAGTTACGTCATGTTCTATTGTAAGATATTGAGGTTCTCTTCGTTGATGAATGAAAAATGTATTATTCTGAGCCAGATAAACGTAATTCAGAATTCTTGACTTAACATAATTATTGAAAAGCTTGAATGTATTTATTACGGATGCAGGAAGTTTCCCGATCATTACTCCTCCCGTCCCAACGCGCCGCCTGCCTAGGTACCGATTGACGACGATCGAGATGCCACCAAATACTATTTTTTTATCTATTAGGATAACGCGGGTCTCTATCCATACCTCAAAAGCAAAAATAGACTCCCCTTATAGGATCACGTGTAGCTGTCTATCAGTCCGTCTGTTACAACCGATTTGCTGCAAAACTACCGGACCGATTAAATTGCAATTTGGCGCAAATGCTTTCAAGAATTTTCATGTCCACAATATAAAATTTCAAAATCGGTGGCATTTTGTCAAAAATTACACGCAAACTCATATTTAGCCATTTCAACCCCATCGCACCCCAACAGGCGAGACGGTATTTCACGTCCACCACGTTTGTTTTTAAAATCGTTGTTGTTTTGGTAATCAGCGACCCGATAAACCATAGAACCATTACCCTTGTTAATTTTCAGACTTTGTCACCATATTCTCCTCCTTTAGGGGTTAAATTCTCAAAAAACATGAAACACGTGCTTACTCATTTATCGTTAGAAATACTCCTTGGAAGATTTCAATAAAATAGTCTAACTAATCTTTTTTTCCCCATAGGTACAAACTTACGACCCCCATTTCACCCCTTTGGGGGTTGACTTGACAAATGCTTCTTTTATTGCACCCCTAGACTTTATAAGGACACGTAGGTTCCAAATATGGACTCTCTAGAACCAGCGGTTTAGTATTAAGATATTTCAACCCCATTTAACCCCAACAGGGGAGATGTTAATTCACGTCCGCCACGTTGGATTTTAAAATCGTTGCGGTTTTCGTAATCAGCGACCCGATAAACCATAAAAGCATTAGGTACCAATGTTGATTTTCAGACTTTGTCACCACATTTCTCCCTTTTAGGGGTTGAATTAAAAAAAACCTGAAACACGTGTTTTTTTCATTTATCGTTAGAAATACTCCTGTGAAGTTTCGAATAAAATAGTTTAACTAATCTTGTTTCCCCATACAAACTTTGGAACCCATTTCACCCCTTTGGGGGGTGACTTTTGAAAAATTCTCTCTTAGTGCACCCCTACACCTTATAAAGTACCTACATGACAAATTAGACTCTCTGGAACCAGTGGTTTAGTATTTAGACGTTTCAACTCCATTTCCTCCAGTTTAACTAATCTTGTTTCCCCATACAAACTTTGGACCCACATTTCATCCCTTTGGGGGATGACTTTTGAAAAATTCTCTCTTAGTGCACCCCTACACCTAATAAGGAACCTACGTGCCAAATTGGACTCTAGAATCAGAGGTTTAGCATTTAGACATTTCAACCCCATTTCACCCCAACAGGGGAGATGGTAACTCACGTCCGCCACGTTGGATTTTAAAATCATTGCGCTTTTCGTAATCAGCGACCCGATAAACCATAAAAACAATACCCATGCTGATTTTCAGACTTTGTCACCACATTTCTCCCGTATAGGGGTTGAATTTTCAAAAAACCTATAACACGTGTTTACTCATTTATTGTAAGAAATACTTCTGTGAAGTTTCGAATAAAATAGTCTAATTTTGTTTCCCCATACAAACTTCGGAACCCCATATCACCCCTTTAGGGGGTGAGTTTTGAAAAATCCTTTCTTAGTGCACCCCTACACCTTATAAGGAACCCACGTGCCAAATTTGAACTCTCTAGAACCAGCGGTTTAGTATTTAGACATTTCAACCCCATTTCACCCCAACAGGGGAGATGGTAACTCACGTCCGCCACGTTGGATTTTAAAATCGTTGCGGTTTTCGTAATCAGCGTTCCGATAAACCATAAAAACAATACCCATGCTGATTTCAGACTTTGTTACCACATTTCTCCCTTATAGGGGTTAAATTTTAAAAAAATCTGAAACATGTGTTTACTCATTTATCGTTAGAAATACTCCTGTGAAGGTTTGAATAAAATAGTCTAACTAATCTTGTTTCCCCATACAAACCTTGGAACCCCATTTCACCCCTTTAGGGGATGAATTTTGAAAAATCCTTTCTTAGTGCACCCCTACACCTTATAAGGAACCTACGTGCCAAATTTGAACTCTTTAGAACCAGCGGTTTAGTATTTAGACATTTCAACCCCATTTCACCCCAACAGGGGAGATGGTAACTCACGTCCGCCACGTTAGATTTTAAAATCGTTGCGGTTTTTGTAATCAGCGACCCGATAAACCATAAAAACAATACCCGTGCTGATTTTTCAGACTTTGTCACCACATTTCTCCCTTATAGGGGTTGAATTTTCAAAAAACCTGAAACACGCGTTTTCTCATTTATCGTTAGAAATACTCCTGTGAAGTTTCGAATAAAATAGTCTAACTAATCTTGTTTCCCCATACAAACTTTGGAACCCCATTTCACCCCTTTAGGGGGTGAGTTTTGAAAAATCCTTTCTTAGTGCACCCCTACACCTTATAAGGAACCTACGTGCCAAATTTGAACTCTCTAGAACCAGCGGTTTGGGCTGTGCGTTGATATGTCAGTCAGTCAGTCAGTTTCTTCTTTTATATATTTAGATAACGACATTAAAATAATCGAAATCTACAAAGTGTACGAATGGTGCCAATCTCGATCGTTCTAAAATCATCCGTTATTTAATAAGTTCTAAAAGCTAGGCTTTAACTAACATTTACAATATCGGCAAGCATGTTATCCGAAAAACCGCGATTCTTCCCATCGATAAATTAAATATCTGTGTTGGAATTTATTGCGAAGTAATTTACAGTAAAGTAATGAACCCTTTGACCGGGCTTTGTCTAGTGGAAGTTTCTACTGACGCCGCGAGCATTTTATTAACGTCCAAACTTCCAGTTTTAATCATCAAATTTATTAGGTGGGAGCTATCATTCATTTCAATGTGTATCTTGAAAAGTCAAAATTGTACTAAGTACGAGTTCTGATTTTGCCTCGCTTTACAAGTTATCAGCGATTGTTTTGATAAGTTTTCCGCCTACAATTTGTTTAAAGATTGTTTTGATTATTAAAGATTTCGCTCGAGTCAGCGGGGCTAGCATATCTTGCCGCGACTTCACTTGTCGCGCGACTCAGCATCCCCTGTCTTGCTCATACGGTATGGAAAGGAAAGTGACGCGCGACAAACCGTCGCTTGTCACTGTTATACTAGAGTTACTGGTCTCCTATTGTGAAGACCTAGTGCCATCTTTACCCAAAATCCTTGTACTACACTCCACTTTCTGCTTATATACCTACGCTTCGAACAAATTTGGCACGACTGTAGTTAGTAGTAAAATGACTTGATCGAAAGTGTTCTTAGCTATTCATGATAATCTGTCAGCTTTTATTATAGTTGTAACATCATAATTATTGTCTATCTATGTCGTATTGTTACACTGTAGGTAACAGTACCTACTAGTTTTTGTTTCATAAGCTTCCAAATGTCTCACCGTACCTACGAGTATAGTACGGTCGACCAAGAAATCGCTGTACCACGCATAAAATTGAGTCAAAAATTGCTACCCTAATTTCTTAGCATACCTTGTCCATACACCAAAAATGCCCGATATTCCCAGAACAAGACACTTAATAATGGTGTCAGAAAGATAGTGACTAGCAACTTGATCGTAAAACACGTGCCGGGTCCATTTATTGGCGCTCTCTTGGACACTAACGTGCCATTTTGATTTTACACTGCAGTTTATTCTCGAATGTCTCACAATGGAAGTGAATTAGATTGGACATGGCTGGAACTCGACCGGTGTGAGATTTAGAACTAAGATGGATTGGAAACACGAATTAGCAGTTTTTAAACACATGTCGAAGCTATTTTTAAGTGTAACACGGACACTGGAAATTAAAATGACGATACACGTTGTTTATATTTTTTGTATAAAATGTATCCATGTTGTTTGTTACAAGCTTTTATTTAACATGCTATGTATGTATGTATATAACTATATTTGTTCAGGTGGAATCCGGCAGCTGAACAGGGCTGGTATGATGATGGAGCCGGAAGGTGGCCCTAGGAACTCTGTCGAGTTTGGGCTGTTTAGGATCATATCAGTGAGCAATTGATGGATGTTCAAAGAAAAGTACGGCTATAAAAACTTGTCACAAAAAAAATTTTTTTGACAAGACATATATTGTATGTTCGACTTGAATATTTTAATGCACATATTCAATATCTTCATTAATACTATGAAAGAAGGTTTATTCATGAGTACAATTGAAGATATGCGTTACAATAACAATATTATGCAAATCAGCTAGTCCATTTTCCAAACATAGGTATGTACTTAAGAGCAACGTTCTACGCATTTACACATGTTGAAAAAAAACAATTAATATGACCAGATTTTTACGCAACTTACCACACGCCACGCACCTTATAGACAGTGTTGCATCAGATTTTAGAGCCCATATCCTGAAAATTTCACTCTTCACTACTTGCAACAACTCACATTACAAGAATAGCACATAACTGCAGACGCACGGAAAGAAGGGCTTGCCGAATTTAATCGGATTATATCGCGTATATTAATTATTTGAGCCTCCCTGACGTTTCAGTACCTTTACAGATACCGTTGTCAAAGGTTGACTGAGAAAAACACAATTTTTCTCTGTCAAAGTTACATTTGTACAAACTACCCATTTTATAAATATTAATTCGAAAAAAAAGGTGTTCATAGATTCCAGATGGGCCTAATATGTAAAGACAGTTACACATGTGCCAGAAGGGCATTTATTATTTTATTTAAAATATCTACCAGCGGTTCACTATAAGGCTTACTGAGGAGAAAGAACCGCCAAAGAAAACTCCCAGATTGCCTTATTTATTACTATGAAATACTTTTAAACAAAAACTCTACATATACTACTTTTAACACTAATTTGTTTTACACCGTTCGAGGCCCAAGGTTTCCAGTCTTGTGTCTTGCTTGATCCTTGATAAACAACAACAAGCTGGACTGCGAGTGTGGTCTGTCATACATTGGCCAAACGAAACGTAGTATAGCTACACGTGTTAAGGAGCATGTAGCCGATGTCAAGCACCGTCGTTGCAACAGGTCTGCAGTCTGCGAGCATGTCATTGTCATGGACAAACCAAACCATTCAATTAAGTTTGATAACACTTCGATCCTTGCCAGAGAGAAACGATATTTTCCCAGAATGTTGCGCGAGGCTATTGAAATCATAAAATATCCCAATTTCAATAGAGAAGATGGTTTGTCATTATGCCTTGATCACACGTACCGAGTAAACGGGCGAGACAGTGCTCTCGGCCGAGTACTCGGTGCGTATAAACACAGCGCCGAGTGCTCGGCCGAGCGCTCGGCCGAACGAAGGGGCGAGACAGTAGCTCGGCTCCCGTTCTATCTACTAGGCCGAGTGTCCACCCTCCCGCTACCCCGCACTGTCTCGCTCGCTCACTCGGCCGGTCTGAACGTGCTCTGTCTCGCCACTCGGCGATTTTTTTACGATCCATCATGTCCGAAAGTCTCAATGGAACTGAACTGACTGTGCTAATTTCAAAACATGTGTAAACAACTACTCACTTATATCACTGTCTCGGCCGAGAAACATTTTACTGTCTCGCCCGTTTGCTCGGTACGTGTGATCAAGGCATTACCACCGGTTTGGGATCCTGTTGCACATCAAATAATTAATATACGCGATATAATCCGTTTAAATTGTTTTATTTAAATGTGTGACAGTCGCGGAAACCGAAGAAAATATTATATAAACAAATTCGAAATCATAATTCAGATCGTGCGTGTAAAGCGCACATCCTAGGGTATGGCTATAATGCGCATAAGCATTTCAAACATATATGACACAGAGGGCGCTCCAGTAGCGTAACGAATTATGGGATGTAAGATTTGGTGTGATAGACGTAGCGGTCTGATAGCTCAGTTGGAAGAGCAATGCGCCGGTAACGCAGAGGTCGCAGGTTCAAATCCTGCTTAGATTGTAGTAGATCGCATTCAATTTTTCTTTCTTAATTTACCTTTGTGTCATTATTTATAAAAATAAAAATGTGGTATTTCCACATAAAAATATGAATCGATAAAAAGATTCTATACAAATAATTCAGTTGTTTAGTGTTTAGCCTGTTCATGAACACAGATGCCATGTTTAAAAAAATACACTTTCCGGCCTAGGCCTTTAATTTTGTATGAAATTCCTTTACAGTTCTCTCGAGTTGTTCTACCCGAACGTAATACTTCGAAGCCTGTTATAACGCACGTTATGACGATATTTCATTGCATGTTTAGAAAAAGTGTTAGTAAGTACTTACATATACGAGTATTCCATTCAACAAGGCACATGAGTGAAAACCTGGTGTAAAGTAATCCTGACAGCGGCCGCCGGCAGCTGAACGTTGCCAACTATCCCGAATTGTTACCTGACTTAATGAACTGGACTACACTGCAATTGGATAATTGCTTATTTATTACAACGCATTGAGTGGCTATTTGTTTCGGGTTGGAAATTTGTTTGACATAAATGTTGATCATCACCATCATCATCATATCAACCGAAAATTGGCCATTGCTGCTGAACTTTTTGGGGGGCCTTTATCCAGCAGTGAACGTCTGTCAGCTGATATGACGATGATTGACAAAGTGAAAATCTGGTATAAAGCTAACATTTTACCAGATTTTCACTAACGTTACGGGAGTTAGTGGCATCACATCCCGTCTAGCACAACTAATACGCTTCGCGACTCTTGTCAGGCACCAAAGCATCGCCCGTCATTTCCTCACAGTCACAGTACAGCGAAGAAAGAGATAGGTAATATTTCTCGTGCGAGAAAGTGTCACTTGTCACAGTTCTGCTAAAGGTGCAGGTCTAGCCATCGGCCGCGGCTAGCCGAACAGTTTCCAACTAGCCCGAATTGTTACCTGACTTAATAAACTACATTACGCTGCATTTAGGTAATTGCTTATTTGTACTAGGAATTGATGCGATGGTTTGGTTTAATTTGTTGCGTTGGTTCGATAGTTGTTTTGTGCGAGATAAATCAGTCCGTCCTAGACTTTTCCTATTTTTATATTTATGTGTGTATATACATCATGGTATGCTAGATGGTATAGGATACTATAGTTTGGGAAATAAAATGGGCCGCCACGGAAATCAGCAAAACACCAAATAATCTCCGCCAACCGTCACAATGCAACACACAGATATCTTCCCCACAGAATGCAATCAGCATGCCCAAGTCTTGACTCCAGTTTAATTGTTCCCGACTGTACTAATGCCCATTCGTTTGCAAATCTCGCGCGATCAAGTTACTTGATAACAATGTTGTGTGGAGTTCAGCCGCGGCAGCAACTTTGCCGAGGTGGGACGGACGTCAGTGATTCTTTCAGTTTCAATTACCTACTGTAAATTCTAGCTTACACTTATGTAATGTAAAAATGAAATGTCTGTACTTTAAAAATATTGTACAAACAATAAGTGAAATAAGCTATTTTAGGTCACTGAATCGTTTCTTTTTTTGCGATTATTTTGTATGAACGTGTGTATGCCTTAACGGCCTCCAGTTACGTTAAGGCATTCTAGTTTTGTTATAAACTGTAAAACAAATTATAATGAAAAATCAACAATATTAGCTCCCATTTTTGCCCTTTTGGTACGGAACCCTAAAAAGCGGTGCGATATCGCCCGCATGGTAGGTAAACGTATTTTTCGGGGACCGTAATAAAAAGTACCTATTTAGTAAACGGTATAAGTATTAAGAAAAAAACACACAGTGATTGAAGTAGCAATCATTCAGACAAATACAGTCCAACAATAACCTAAACAGCATTGGATTACTTTCACTGTTCTTAAAAAAAATGCTGTATGTTATTTATCAATTATCATAATAAATCTCGGCGATAAAATTGATAATTTAACTCACAATTCACTGACTGAAAAATGAATGACACAGCCAGAAACAATGAATAATTGTAACAGCCAAGTTAATCATCACAGCACTGCATCTGCAGCAGTAATGCGGGAAATCTGCCGTAATCCCGCAAACACGTGAGCGGCAGTAAATACCGCTAATCAAATCAGGCTGATTTATTAGTGTAAGCCCGGTATGCTTATTAAAGGAGCCGGAGCCGGTTGATACCGCGTCGTCTAATCAGGCATTGTTGCATTGTCACGTCGGGTAAGGTTCATAAGTTGTGTGTTTTCAGAGGCATGTACGAAATCTTTGACATTGTGTTGTATCATATCATAACATGTTTTCATAAAAAAAAATACATTTAAGTAAATATGGATGCGGAACAGAATTGAAATTGAAATAATTGGCTATACATAAAGTAAGGTGGGGTAAGTAAGACTAACATAGTATATTGTCTAATGGGATAAGACTAACGCAGTCTTCTCGCGGTGATAGTCTTACCCCAAATTAATTTACTTATATCTTAAATTGAAAATATTAGTTTACGACCACTCGTATAAAAGTGGATATAAAGCCGATTGTATGCAGTACGCCGTCTAATTAGGTAGTATTGTTGGGTGACGTTCATTAGGAGTGTAGCAATATCGAATGCTTATGCACTCGGCATCGGCACCGCCTCAACTCATTACATTAGCTCATCATCATACGTATACATGCGTTGCGTCTGTGGCGTGGAGATAATAATTAGCTCCCACACAAAGTCCGACTACTGGTAGTGAGGGCTAACCAGCCCTGAAACAGATCAAGTCATGTCTCAAAAAAATACATAGGTACGCAAGCACGTAAAAGAAGAGACTTGGCATCTCGAAGTGTCAGCAAGTCGCCGGGCGACGCCACACGCCAAGCTTGTGGCGAAGCGTCCACCTTTTTCTGTTGAGGTCATAAGAGTGACGAGTTACCAGCGCAACGATTACTTGACGACATGTTATCCACTACCTACACACCGTTAGCGTGTGTCGTGGCAGGGCGATGTCGTTACGGATTTGATAGGTGTGCGTATATTTACTACTACCCACTACTCGTAGTCACTATGAAACGTACGCACTAGTAGTAAGTAGTAGTTAGTCAATGACAACACGTCTAGCATAACTTTGACACGCGACTCTCTGTCGCGCGACAAATACTACCTGTCACTTTTCTTTTAATACCGTGCGAGCAAGGCAGGTGACGCTCGACAAGGGAAGTCGCGGCAAGATATACTAGGCCCGCAGGTTAGATTTTAAACTCTGCATTTTGTTCCTTTAAAATCCCGTTCGTAGCCACTCGTAGCATTACGCACGCGTTGTTCTGTTGTGTCCTCACGCCCAACGACCACTTGCGTTGCTTATTACATTAACGATAGAATACAAGTCTCAGGTGATTTTGTGCAGATGAAAAGAGAGAGCCGTGTAAAGTCTTTTCTCTTTTGATATAGATAGCTGCAGTCTGCAGTTACCCCTTTGTGAATTTTCGCCAGACCATTCTATGGGTTAAAAAGATCTTTATTACCTATGTTTTGCATCGGAGGCAAGCGTTCGTACTTCATGCGGGCGTGCTGAGTAAGCCCTAATGTAAACCGCTGTTCATTTAATTACCTTGCCTTTAGAAAGATTTACTCGGTGGAACCTATTTTAAAAGAGCTTCATATCGTATTGGGTTACGAGAATTGTTGTCCATCTTTATTACGTATTCGGGATTACATTGAAATATGTGCCTACGACTTATATTATATGAGAGTCTGGGAATAAGTATGACCCCCCAACAAGGTGGACAGAAGAGCTGGTCAGGATCGCGGGAACAGCGCGTTGGATGAAGGCGGCGCACGACCTATCGTTGAAGACTGTTTTTGGGGAGGATTTTGATTGTGTTGTCTAGCATCAGTAGATGTTTTTACGATGATAATAATTATTATGATGACGATTTCTATGTAAAGAAAGATTACCTAGTAAAACAACATTGATTCCAATATGTACATATTTTATAGCGACAATTGTACATATTGACATTTCTAATAATTTCTAACTTGTCCAATAATTCAGTTCAGATGTCAATTGCGACCTTTCCAGGCGTCAAGTGAGTAGATAACAATAGCTCCGCTAGTCTGACATTTTGCGTACAATAAACGTAACCGATGAAATGAACTGAAAGTTTGTAGCATAGGGCGGCGGTGACAGGAAGCGGGGTGCAACGGAGCGCGGCGAGCGACGCTGACTCAGGACTCAGGGAGCGGTACCACGGGCTCGCTTTCGAGTTAAGTCGCTATATGGGTGGCAGTACGGTGACTGTGAAAGTTTATAGCATAGGGCGGCGATGACAGGAAGCGGGGTGCAACGGAGCGTGGCGAGCGATGCTGGCGCAGGACTGGAGCGGCGGCGGTTCAACTCACTTAAATGACTCATTTAAATGACTCGAGAACTTATATATGTAGACACATGGCAGTGTGTCTGCCTACAGTCAGACCGCGCTAACTCTTCCAAGCAAATGAACTGTCAAACCATACAAACTGACTCACTTTGTGGTCTGAGTCTAACGCGCATTGCGGGCAAACGACGTACGCCAGTACAATCGCTTGATCTAACCCCGCAATGTAATGAAACTCGAGAGTTGTGAAATTTACTCTAACGCAGCAGATTCACATATCATGAGGTTACAAACTTGCAAAAAAGTAATCTTTCCACACTCATATGTCATGTTTAAATGGTATATTTAAATACAATGAAATTATCATTAATTAACATTGGAATGTGCAAAGTGTGAATGAGCCACCCATTTCCATCATCTGAGGCGCTCTCGATTTTTCTTTTATATTTAATAATCGGATGCCCTAGATGCTAGACCATCATTTTACTTTTATCATATAAATCACATATTGAATCTCAGAATATGATTTATTTTTGTCGAACATGTTTTTTTTTGTTATTATTAGTAGGTAAAGAGTCGAGTACCGATGGTAGGCCACCAGAGCCGCGAGTAAGCGATTTGGCACATTGCGCCACGAGCGACCCACGGTATAATTACGTACGAAATGTGAGCTGTCGTTTAAATCTTGCACTGCTTAAATTTGAGCGAGCTCCGCCCCGACTGTATTAATTTATTTTAATCGCTAATGAATTTTATTATACGGTAACTTTTTGTTATAAAATAATTATGCAGCACTTAGATAGCGCAGCGTGCATACGGTATGCTGGAAAACGCAGGTGAAACTAAAATTCAACAGATTAATTTACGTAAATAAATCCGTAGTTCCGCAGGTTGACGTTCATTATAAATTCCTCGTACGTACCTATACGTGGGTGTGCGCGGAAGGCTCTCCATCCGTCCTCGAACGCATTAGACTACCAAAGCTGAACAATTTAATGACGATTGACTATTCATACCACATTGGAGAGTTGACCGCTTTGCTACTCGTGATTTAAAGTCTAATTATTCTGCGATCTCAGCCGTGGCGGACGGATGCGGGGTACGTAATGAGACCCCCGCCAGGGAGGGATGCAAAATGTTGCAATTGCATTTCCCCGTCAGAAAAACAGCTTACACTGGCAAAAATAATTAAGAGTATTAGAGGAGTCGCCGGGCGCAATGTCGCGCAGTAAATAGTCTGCTAAATACCCCTACATTATTGCCGCCGAAGACCGTAATAGAGGAAACAATTTTGCCTTTTAAAATCGTGTAGGGCGCTTTGTTTGCAAATGGCCCAACAGCATAGAAGTTCGAACTGTTTTAAAAAGATACGAAATGTATGTAGTCTGTAGAGAATTGCAATATCCTGGGCTTTCTCTGGTTGTGTACGCAAGGTCGGCCATTGACAGCCTCCTCGGGCGATTGCCAAAAAACGTTCACTACCATTTCACATTCTTAATTTTCTTTGTAAGTTTATTACCTACAGTTTGGCAGTTTGAGTGCTACGCGAGGAAATACTTTTGGATAATTTTATTCGCTGTGACATCTAGCCGTGCGATGGTTTATTGCTGTTCGGCTTCTGTTCAGAAGTTTTAGTTAGCGTTCAGCGGCATCCGATCGTGAAAGTACACAGTAAGTTCACTGGAGCAGTCTGTTTGTAGATACCTACCACGATTTTAATGAAGATAAAACTTGCTAAGTATAGGTACATTATATGGTAACTTTATTATATGCATAACGTTTATGCATACCTAGAATGAGATTAGTTATCCTGAAGAGACGTTTCTGAAATAATTTATTTTGATACGTATAAAAGAAATAATGCAAATAACGCCCTGCATTGTCCAATCAAGGGCAAGAATGGAATTAATATACACCATTCATTGGGTAAATTTATTGAAGACGAGAATAATCTGATCAATTCAACGAGCATGACTCGAGAGATTGAAAGAGTAGGTACTACCGACACCGCCCGAACAATACCAATTAGGCACTTCAAAAAACAAAGGCAAGTATTGAATAGCGACTCGATTATTAGGGAGAACACTTCAAACCCACGCTTCCTGAAGTGCTTTAATTCCTTACAAGGCAACATCAATGAGATTTTAAATGTTTCCGTCTCAAAGGGGCACAAATCAAAGACAAGAAGGACGTGACCTTTTGCCGCTGGCCACGACCAATCACTCAAGTCCACGGACAAGTCAATAGGACCCAGGTTCGGTCGCTGACGGAACCCTTTAGTTAGCAATGCCCGATGCATCATTTATTGTCTGTCACACACTTGACGACGGTTCCATACAAGCCGAGCGTAAAAAAAGATAATCGACCAATTAAATCGAAGCACTGTCCGTGAAATTGTTTACCGTTTGAGGTGAGTCTTTTCGGTATTCCCCCGGAGTATACGAAGCGCCTAATTTGCGGATTAGACGAAAGTTATATTGGGGAAATCCCGGTGGTCCCTGTGAGAAAGAATTTTGGGAATTCAACAGATGTTCACCACCGAAATTATGATTAAATTTCCGCCTTTGTAACCTACTGAATAAAAGGTTTTATTTATGGGCGTAAGTTACGTTGCGATGTACATTTCACATTAGAATTCATTTTATAGCTGTAAGGATGTTTAGTTTATTTTGATGTTCAGGTTACTAATGAAATGAATGTGTATGTTATTCATAGAACTCAGATTTCCAATGGATAAATAACTACCTAGTTGAACTAACGATTCCCAATAATGTTACTTTCAGTAGAAGAACGAACGAACGACGAATTAGAAACGACCTTCACCCATCTCTTTAATGGATTACATCAATTTTATATTTGTATCTGGTTGGTTAAGAAATTCTTAGCCAAGGTATGATACTTATAACTTAAAAAAAAAAATATATCATCGGAACGTATAATATAGAAACTTCTATAGAATATACAAACGTTAGGTCGTCTATTGTTTTCCTGAAATTATTTGTTACTAGCTGTGCCCGCGGCTCCGCACGCGTGGAAGTCGGTCTGTGTCAGTAAACGACTAATTCACACCTAATTTCTCTCCCTCTCTCCTGGAGGTGAAACTTGAAGTAAAGTGAATACTATGGTACTCCCCTACTTAACCTAATAACGCAAGGGCTAATATTATTACACCTATCAACGTTAGCTCTAATTTTCATTAGCCCTAATGTCATTTCACCTAATTTTTATACCCTAATTCGTTGTTAGACCTAATAATCCAACACTCTAATAATGATTTGTACTAATTGTCAACAAATATGTAATAACCTAATATATATGAAATAACCTAATAATTACCACACCTAATGATTATTAGACCTAATCATTACTGAAACTAAATTTCAAGAGTAGGTTATTAGGTTAGTAGGTTACTCATGATTATTTAACCTATTTTTTACGCTAAAACAGAAAGGATTAGGACAAATATCAAATTGGCTGAAAACTGTAGGTTAGGTTAGGTTTGTATTGTGACCACGTATAGCGGAGCGAGCGAAGCAAGCGGAGCGTCAAAAGATTCCCATAGTACATCCAGAGTCTATGGCAATCCCAACTCCACGTGGTCTTGTCTGTCCTACCCCTAGAGTGTTATTCTAAATCCGGAGGCGCGGAGGGAGAGCAGTCCTCGCCTTAGGTTTATGGATATATAGGTTTAATAAAATGTAAATAGCCTAAACTAACCTAAACCTATATAAATAGGTTTTAGCATAATTAGGTATTATAATATTAGTAGTCTAAAAAAATCGGCTAAGTGCAAATTAGGGCTAGTGAAAATTCGGAATCCTGAAATTAGGGCTATTCATTAATTAGGATGATTAAAAATTCGGGTTTGTGATTTTAGGGTTACCAAAATTAGGGCCAATGAAATTAGGATGAAAGTTTTTCGGGCTAACGGAGGGGAACCGAATACGATAGATGACTGTTGCCCAGATTAAATATTTGACGATTACTACTAAATAAAACTATACTCCAAAATCAATAGGTTTTTTTGCCCTTATAGACGTGATATAAACGACATAGAGCAGTAGGTGTGTATAACGGACAATAATTTTTACGTCCTTGACTGTACATATATCCAAATCATGTGCATCGCAAATATCATCCAAATCGGTCCTCCAGTCAAATCAGTCTAAGCATGAAAGGTAAGAAATACATATACACATAGAAATCAGCTTACTCATGTCACAAAATATTTCAGCGCCATGTAATGGCATCCCCCCCTTTTATTGGTAAAATGTTTATAGCCTATAATATGGCCGGAAATTTTCTCGACAGATTAATGAAGATTTCATCAAAATCCGTTCAGCCATTTTCACGCGATGTGCGGTCAAATAAACAGATAAACCGACAATTCGAATAGTAGTATTCAACTTAGGGTTTCGTATGAGTAATTTGGACAATTTTATCTCAAACACATCCTCGCAAACATCACACAACGAAAATAGTTCCACCATTAATCCTACACAATTCTGTTAAAAACGATTTCACCTGAAAGTTTAAGCTGTTGTCAAGCGACATCCGGTATCCATCAAGTGGAGCGTCTACCGGGTCTGGCGTCAGCAGGTTGAACCCTGGACGCTGTCCAAATCAGGATTACTCTAGCTAGAAGGGTCCGAAATAGACTAATTCACTTTTTAAGGTTACGTATCAAGAAGGTACTACTTTTTACCCAGTAATATTCATATGGTTTCAGGGCGGAGCATCGATCACAACTAGTGACAAAGCTACCGCGAGATCGTGCAGGTAGCATCCCTGATGAAGAGCTCTATACGAGTTCAAAACATGTCTGGCCGTTTTTGATAATTTCACGTGAGTATAAATAGCTTAATAGATTTGCTGACTACGGTAAAGCCAAAAGTTATAATTTTAACAGATGATTTTGTCCGCATCATTCGATTGAAAATTAATTATATCTATAGGTAACATCTTCTTACGATATAGTTTAGACGTTCATTAGTAGGTAATAAGAACCGATGGCCGTTAGGGTGGAAAGGAGTTTGTGTGGTAGATGCATCCGCGTCCCGGTACCCTAAAGGTCTTCGCACATTATAACAACTCAACGGCGACTCGATTCTATTCCTCTCCTATCCTCTTCTCTATTCCTCCTAATATTGAAATTTAAGCCCTATGTCATATTTACTAGGTTTAATTTCAAAAAATGATATTAGTAGTGGACGACGAGTGGACGACGCGTCGGTGCATCGTCGAAATTAAACCTAGTAAATATGACATAGGGCTTAAATTTCAATATTAGGCATAGAATCGAGTCGCCGTTGAGTTGTTATAAAGTTTACAATGACCGTGCACGCTAGCGACTAGGTAAACGGTTTCTATGGACAGGGCCGGATTTAGAGGTGTGGAGGCCTCGGGGCAACAAAGGAGTGGAGGCCCCTTGGGCCCCAAATTATTTTCCAAATAAAATGATCAATTTTGCAGTTTGCACAAAACCAACGAACGACTTACGACTTACGACGAGACCTTAGCAAGTGACGTAGTGAGTGTTGTGTGCAACCCGACATTTGACAATGTGCGTGAAAATGAGGGTAGACGTTCACCGTCGCCAGTGAGTGAACGTATTCTTAGTGTTACAATGTATATACGAGACCAAAGTACTTACGAGTACATGAGTTTGAAATAACTTAGTATAATATTTTTTTTTCCAGACTTATTAGTCTTATAACTCCGAGCGGACAGTAGTAACAACAAAGCTGCCATAACAATTGTTGTTCCAATTGAAAATACCTTTCCAACGATATATATCTTGTTGCTATTGGAGGGTGGTCCCAGGCAGGTTGCATATATTTTTGCCCATTCTCCTTTTGAAGGGCCTCAATTTATGTTTGATTTGAAACTTATACGAAAATTTCTATTATAAATAATGTTTGTTCCCAATTTACAGTACACTTTATTGCAAATCACTATTAATAATAAATCCCTTCATCATCATCATCATCATCATCAGCCTGTTTCAGTCCACTGCTGGACATAGGCCTCTCCCATGGCACGCCACTGAGCTCGATTTTCAGCTCTCGTTCTCCAGTTACTACATAAATCCCTTATGATATCGAAATAAGCAGATATCTAATTTTTTTTAACCGATAAATTGATATGAGAACGACTACAGCAGATGTCCGACTCGTTTTTAGGGTTCCATAGTCATTTAGGAATCCTTATACATTCGCCATACGTCCGTCTGTCCGTCTGTCCGTCCGTCCGCGGCTTAGCTCCGTGACCATTAGTACTAGAAAGCTGAAATTTGGTATGAGTATGTGTATGTATGACGCTGACAAAAAGGTAAAATAAAAACTAAAAAAAAACTTTTTTTCGGGTACCTCTCGAACACCTAAAGTGGGGGTGAATTTTTTTTTCGTTTCAACACTAGTGTGTGGGTTGTTGTTGAATAGGTCTTTTAAAAATAATAGGGGTCTTCAAACATAATTTCTTGATAAAGTCAGCAGCTTTGTAAATATTCGCTCCGAAAATAAAATGTTACCCGATTTCCCACATGCATTAAATAAATCATTTCATTTCATTTCAATAAAAATCCCCCCCCCTCTAACTTTTAAACCACGGGTCAAAAAATTATGGAAAAATTCATGAAAATGAGGCCTTATCTTTTAATGAAAAATATATTGAATAAAATCGGTCCAGCCGTTTTTGAGTTACCGTGAAATTTCATATATTTCTTTAAAATGACGTAAGTGCCGCGCGGTGTCCTTATACTTCGAACGTTACACATATTTAGTTAACTGCCATACTGCATTAAAAGATTCCACTCAATCTGGCGCGTATAATCGATAACTTCCAGAAGGTAATAAGTAATTACAGCTACTTTGGCGTTTACGACCTTTTTTATAGAGCTTGAAATCTTTCTCGTACCTACCTAATTTAAGCCCATCTATTGTGAAGGATGGGCAACTACGGAACCCTACACTGAGCGTGGTCCGACATGCTCTTGGCCGGTTTTTTAGGGTTCCGTAGTCAACTAGGAACCCTTATAGTTTCGCCATGTCCGTCTGTCCGTCCGCGGCTTAGCTCTCCGTGATCATTAGTACTAGAAAGCTGAAATTTGGTATGAGTATGTGTATGTATTACGTCAACAAAACGGTACAATAAAACTAAAAAAAAATTTTTTTCGGGTACCTTTCGAACACCTATAGTGGGGGTGATTTTTTTTTTTCGTTTCAACTAGTGTGTGAGGTGTCGTTGAATAGGTCTTTTAAAAATAATAGGGGTCTCCAAAAATTATTTTTTGATAAAGTCAGCAGTTTTGTAAATATTCGCTCCGAAAATAAAAAAAATAGTGTCCCCCCCCCCCCTCTAACTTTTCAACCACGGGTCAAAAAATTATGGAAAAATTCATGAAAATGAGGCCGTATAAGTATTTTCAATGAAATTTATATTAAACAAAATCAGTTGAGCCGTTTTTGAGTTATCGCAAAATTTCATAATTTTCTTAAAAGGACGTAAGTTGACTTCCAGAAGGTAATAAGTGGGTCATTTTCATTTTAGGTGTACGTAACACAAAAGTTACACACAAAAAAAAATCGTTCCGTTACGTAGAATAAATTTTGTGTGTAACAAATATTAATAAAGGGTTGTTCACACTGTTGTATTTTCTTGTCGTAACGTAAGCAATAAATCGTAGACATCGTAAAATGAGCAAATATTAACTGGAAGGACGAGTACATACGCTGCGATAAAATTTTAATTCAATAAACGTATTTTTCGTTAAATCTGTCAAAAAAATAAAAGCTTGCAATAATAGTTTTGTCCGTCGTGCATGCAGCTTTACCGTTTTTTGTTACGTAACACACTGTAACACAGAATTGTGTGTAACAGCAACGTTACACTGAACATTCAAATTTCGCGGTATCAACATAACCTTCGCCAAATTACAGAGACATTGTACGACATTTTACGAATACTGCCATTTGTATTTTATCGTTAATAATATGACTATGCGATTCACAAAAGTTTTTATGTTATTTATGTGTACTTACTTCTTAAATTCACGTTACACTTATAAAAAACAGAAAGAAAAATCACGTGTGCGACCTGTTTGCACCGTTCTCAAACTAAAACAATATGGCGACGCTGTCATTCGTCGATTGGTAGAAGCCTACAATGTTGCTAGACCAAAATAAATTAACGATGCGTTGAAATTACTTCAAAAATTCGAATTATTGGCTCGCGTTACACACGTTACACAGAAGACGAAAAACGCGGGACATGTAGTTAAATTCGATTTTCTCCTGGTTTGTTATTGTTTCGTTGTTAATAACATTATTAAAATAAAGTACCATCGATGCTGATATGGATAGTGGTAAATATATATATGCTTACATAGAAAAATAATTTTTTATTGATATTTTTACATGTAAAAATGGAAGTGGGACATCGCTCTTTTGTATGGAACGCCAAAAAAGTAGTATTTTTATTTAATTATTTTGAGTACAAAATAAAAGATATCTCAATTAAAACCTATTCCAACCTGTAGGTAAATGTGTTAATAATATAATTAACACTTAACATCTACGATACTGTAATACGTAGTTTTTTTTTTTAATCTTTTCGAGTTGGGACAAGAAAAAATAACCAAATGGTAACCTAAAATGAAAATGACCCAAGTAACTACAGTTACTTTGGCGTTTACGACCTTTTTATAGAGCTTGAAATCTTTCTCATAACTTAAGTCTATTGTGAAGGATGAGCAACTACGGTTGCGGTGCGGCCGGTTTTTTTCTTAACTTATCAACAATTTGATTACTTATTACAAAAATAATAAATTGATAAAATACACTTCGGATTTTTTCTAATTCTTCCCATGCATTTTTTTTATTTGTTGTAGAATGATTTAGTTTATATTTATATTTACATTAAAAAAAAACATTGTTTCCTGATTTCAATGTGTTTAAATCAAGCAGACATTAATGAATATAATGATATGACAAAATGCAACATAAAAAAAATTACTGTGGCTAAAGGTACGACAAACGTAAACATACGGAGGTTGGAAAGTAAAAGTTTTTCACACTCGTATAATTATGTTCACTTTCCGACCTCCGGATGTTTACGTTTGCCGTAACGTACCTTTAGCGACTATCTTAAAAAATAAAAATTTAGAAAAATAAAAATTTTGTACGTGGATTTTAATATTTAACTTCGTATTCCAATTTATTTATTTATTATAAAAAAAATAATCAATGTCTCCTCCATAACATATGTTAAATGAACTGCAATATGCGCCTAATGGAGGGTAAAACGCGAAAAAAATATGGAAGGCAAAGTTGTTTACTAGTGTTTACTAGTCTGATTTTTTTTTCGGTCTCTTGTGGGGGCCCCTCGTATGTGGAGGCCCCGGGGCCGTCGCCCCGGTTGCCCTCCCCTAAATCCGGCCCTGTCTATGGAGAATTGTAGTTTTACAAAGTAACCGCTAGGAGCGCTGTACACTTCTCCGTACAAATTGTTATGCCCGCATTCCTGCTCTGAGTACGACCTGAGAGATGCGACGGCCAGAGCCATCAACAACGCTGCTTATTGGGCATCAAGCATTGAAATGGAACCTCGACACGAGAAGAAGAAGAAGCTGTCGCTAGGTAGGGGTGCTGAAGACGCAAAAGGCCCCGAATAAGAGAGCCCGACGCTGTGTGGATTGGGAGAGGCATTTGTCCAGTAGGGGACGTATTTTGGCTAACATGATGAATAGGGAATAAAAATAACTGTAGTATTAAAACGCGATGCAACGTGACGTACAAGTAATAATCGGGTGTTTATAGTCAAATTTTGTCAATGTACCTACATGCACAAGTACAGGAAAGATCACTTTATTGAATTGCGAGCATAGCGAGTGTTTCCAACAGAATTTTGAGCGTAGTGACGGATTCAATGGCACAAGATGCAAATAACTATGGTCTCGTGTGACAGATACAACTATTAATCAAGCAGAGTTAATTAAACTGTTGTCAAGCGACATCCGCTATTCATCAAGAGCGTCTACCGGGTCCGCTGGTGTCAGCAGGTTGAACCCTGGCCGCCGTCCAAGTCAGGACTCTAGCAAGACACGACTATAGGTTTCAGAATTGTAACTTACTAGCGACCCGCCCCAGCTTCGCACGGGTGCAATGCTATAGGTATTATGCATGTTTTATACGTATAAACCTTCCTCTTGAATCACTCTATCTACATCACAGACAGACAGTAGGAAGCGACTTTGTTTTATACAATGTAGTGAAGGAGAACTTTTTAGGTTCCGATCGACAAATTATGCAAAAGCAAAATTTCATGTTGATGTTTTTATGGAACCGGATGAGGAAATTTGGAACAATTCTACAAAATACCTTACAATATAAGAGAAAATGCCTTAAGTAATGAGTCTCTTTTATGAAAATGACAATATTTTTATTCGAGTGAAAGCCGTTCATAATATGACATTTGAGCAATTTAATTTTTATATGGATCATAAGTTTTCAATGCATCGAAAGGGAAATCTGAACAGCTGAAATACAGCAATTTCTCATAATTTATGAATGTATTTCCTAATAAGTGCAGTACCTCAATTAAAAATTCTTATTTGATATAAAGGAGACCGAGGGTTTTTCAAATATACATACATACATACATACAGTCAGCCAGAAGGTACATTTCTTGGATACACAGTTACAAATGCGACAGCAAACCAAGGCTCACTGTGGTTCCCGCGTACCGTGGACCGTGGGGTAGCATTGTTATCGGCTCACTAACAGATTTAGATACTTTCGTTTCAAAATCGCTCAGTCTAAGAACTAACAATATTAATAAAAAGTAACATTGAAATCGCATTTAAAAATGCTTTTTATTTTTCTTTATTTCCTTGCCTTAGTGATGTCTTATGATTTATCTATCGTTCTGTTATGGCACCATCATATGCTCGCTGGATAAGATCAATAGGTAGGTACCTATTGATCTTATCCATTTTTTTGTTAATAATAAAAACTAAAACTTAAACAAGCAATTAGCAAGAAACCTGCGTTGATTACATCTCATTAAAGCACATCGGACGTGCAGATTTGAAGTCCAAATCCATTCACATTAACGAGAGCGACTTGGCATCGGGGCGGCCGCTGGCGACCGCCCAACCCCCAGACGCAAAGTGGTCGCAGCGTTTACCGCCTTCATTTGGCAATCTTTCACTGCATAGTAATATGCATTCAATTCATGTTACACTATTATTCCTTTTGAATAATTTAAGGAAGGTTAAGTCGGTTTACGGTGAGTTAGCTTTTGGGCACACGATGCGATTTTTAATCGTAGCGTACACGAATCTTTTACAAACCTACGGTTTGCTCGTACAATTTATGTTAGTTTATAAGAGCCTCCTTTGGTGAAGAATGTTGATAATGATAATACAAATACAAATACTCTTTATTGCACACCTCCAACATCAAGGAATATACAACACAACATGAGATACATTAAATTAAAATAACAGGCAGAGGTAAACAACAGGCGGTCTTATCGCTAAATAGCGATCTCTTCCAGACAACCTTCAGGTAGCGGATAATGAGATGGACAATGATTTATTTTTCTTTCATTCATGCTGATAAGTATATTTCTCTCGTAAATGCAATCCCTATTAGCTGTCCGTGGTTTAGAATCTAACTAATACATGTTTTTACAATCACATGGGTATTACCTAATACTTGGCCCGTCTGACTTTACGAATCCGCGGAAAGTGACATGAGGCTAAATTTCGTTTTTTTTTACACTAAATTCTGCTCAGTTCTGCCGCAGTACCCATTATTCTACATGTTTTGGTTTTTAAGTGTAGTAAACAATCAAATATTTTTTATCGTTTAATACCCGGCATAGTAGGTAAAAGGTTCCCCATTTTGACGCACCTGCAAAATACAGTTTAGTACTTAGTAATTTACATCAGACAACGCTCTCAGTGCTATACCTACTCGTCTTCATTCAGAAGTCTTCCGCTGCATAGTGTAATGCATTTAATTGCTGTTGTATTATTTCCATGAATAATTAGAGAAGATTCCGCTATCCGTCGAGTTGTGTGCAACTTGTGCGAACGTGGCGGTTTTTAATTGGCCTAGTTTGGGAGACGCCTGAAGTCCATAATTCAACATTTTGCATACCTAGTGGAATACAAATAGTATGGTGTTATTTCGTCTGTGACATAACAATGATCCACTTTTTTAAGAAAGTCTCTAGGTGTACATACTTACCTAATTATGCTCATTTGTCAATACGGTATTAATAGTCGTGACAAAAAACAATTGAATGCTTGGATTTTTTTGTATGTATGTTTGTCTATAAGTATATTGTACCTTGTCTTTGTGCGTTCATCACGCCTATTTCAAATATTTTTCGGAACCTGGACATCTGGTTGATGGGACAGATGGTTATATTTTTTCGTGTGTAGATAACCTACACAGTAGGTACACCAAGCCCAGCATAAAAAATTGCGTTTTTATTTAAACAGATAAAAACATGCATTTAAGGATTAAATAGACTTACACCTTGACCTAACTAATGCATGTTGGTAGCGTAGGTATTCTAGTGAATGAAACAAAATCCTCGTTTTAATATTTTATTTCAAATCAATAAATAGGCATGTAACTATATTACACTAACATTCGGCTATTTTATAAAATTTAAATAAGTTAAACAATTGGAATGTATCCAGCTATAAAAAATATAATACTATGAACGTTATAGTAATGAGGACAACATGAAAATTACCTAACCTTAGTATGATATGTGCTGATAAATTTATTGCTTTAAATTGAACTAAAGTTACGTCAAACCGCCGAGCACTAAAAATGTACCCATACATTATGTAAAAATAAACCTGAATTTATAATTGTCACATAGCAACCTTCAAAGGAATTACTTATAATGTATTTATTACTTATAAAACTTAAAATTCGTAAAGTGATACAACATGTTTCCCAAAATGCCTTTTTCATGTAAAAAGCATTAAGCATCATGACAATTGACTCACATATCCAGTAGAATTCTTAGTAACCTTTTGACATTATACAACACATAGGTATTTTACAAAATGGTACAATACACTTGTTTAGTCGTCTTACATGTACAGTCAGCTTCAAAAGTTGCTGACATTTTTAGTATGGAATTTGACATTATACCGGTAGTAAAATAGTCAGTCACGCTACTTTTGATGTTGACCCTACCTGTTTAATCGGCTTAATCTCTTGTAAATGCTTTATGGCCATCTCTAAACGGGCCACGTTTTGCTGCAATTTGTGGCCGGCCATTATTTGCATCTTGCTTGCTTATTTGAGAGGGACGGCCATGGTTGCCGGCCACAAATTGCAGTAAAATATGGCCCTTTTAGAAGCTCCATAAGCATAACACAGCAAGACTTACTGCGTTTTACTTCTCAGCTACGGATATATATAAATTTGTTTTGGATAACTCACAACGATCTAAATATTTCCCACACCCATTATAAATAGCGACCAAATCAATGTAATTGTACCGTCATAAGACTTAATAAAAAACTTCACATTTAATAAAAATTCAATTTACTATCGTAGGCAATCTCAAATTTTACTACAATTATGTAAAAGTTACAACAATAGCAAAAAGCTTTTGTACAAGTATTTAAGTAAGTATGTAAAATTTGCTAATTTATCACATTATAATTTCCGTTACTCTAATTCATTCATCACTCGTTAAGTATAGATCATATGAATATAATACTTTAATCGCTGTGCAATATACTTATAAGTTAAATAAGTATATAGTTTCGTACTAATTAACACATATAGGATTTTTTTATTCATTTTATATGTGGGTGCATAATTTGAATAACGAGTCCATAAATAAATAATGAATAGTTCATTTCATTTTAGAAGAACCACTAAATGTATGTACAGTCAACCAATTTTATTCCTGGGCCATTTCGTACCTTGCCACAGTGAACGTCAATATGAAAGCCGCTTGAAATCTCATATCATTGGTATCGTGACAAGGTTCTATAGTGGCCTTGGTTGACTGTACGGTCCGTGAGCTCTCTGATTAGGATTCGGGTTTGGGTGAAAACTGAGAGGTTCCTATCTGAATCGCGTCAGAGCGAGCGAGACAGGTATAAAACTCGAATCACATTTTATAATCACACGCACCGTATTATCGATAATGTTCAAGACAACTGTAAATAAACTTTGATTACGTGAACTTTGACTGCGTCTCAAATAAACTTTGTTATTTCCTATGGATTCTTAACACATGTTCCCTGTTCATAACCCGTATATGGGTCACGGCAAGCCTCTATTACAAAGCCGTAAGGTTTACTATTCATTCAGATACGGACATTAAATGTGTTAATACTATCGCTCGAGCATAGTAACGGTTGATTGGTATTCCACTCATCAAGTGTTTTTGTTCAGTTTTGATCATCAAAATATAATAACAATGATCGAATGCATTTAAAATATCTAATTGATAAACGCTTGATGAATGTGAAGCGGAAAAATAAAGATTTAATGGCTCGAGCGGTAATCCCGCGCCTTGAACGGTTTTCCGGGCCTACAGTCCGACCAAAAAGAGTAGAAATTAAAAAGTGGCAATACTGTAGTCTCGTTCCCGTTTTCTTAGATTGATTAGAAAGGGACTACACCACACTGTAGCGTAGTCCCTTTCTAGTACTGTAGTGTCACTACAGTATTGCCACTTTTTAATCTCTACTCTTTTTGGTCGGACTGTACACGGGCGCTCTTTCCACCAAGCTATAGAATTCTATGCAAGAGACATTGAATTTTTTAAACAATTGCTTCATTTCTTATATCGCCCGGTAACAACCAAAAGTCACTAAAATTTCTGTCACTACTCTTCAAAACGTTGTATCTAGTTTGTAGAGTGATACTGAGATAGGAGATTTGTCTTAAGTTGGTATTTGTTACTTAGTGAGTTTTAGTTGTCTACAGACGATATCGTCGGGGATAGTGCAATACCGCGTAAGTAACAGCTGTCAATAAAGTTATCATTTCAATAAAATATGTACTTGAAATTTGTTTGAATATTGGTTCGTATCTGCACTTGTTACTTACGCGGTATTGCACTATCCCCGACGATATGCCAAGTGGCAAGTAACGTAGCATAAAATACATAGTCGAAAATTTGTTTGATGGATGATCAATTAATTAAAATTTGAGGAGGAATACCACCCTTAAGGCTGATTTAGACGATGCCAATTTTGAGACGCCTAAATTACGGCGCCAGTGATTACCGCACAGCACACCTCCGACCGTTTAGACGATGACTATGTTCAGCCGCCTAAATCTCGCCGCCAGTCGTGTTTACACGGTGCTTTTTTTCAGTACCAGTCATTAGTGGCAGCGAGAGACGCGGAGGGGGGGTCACTGGCGCCAAAAAATAGGCTCGTGTTCTATTCCGCGCCAGCGCTGGCATGCGGCGAAAAAATGGCGCGGAAAGTGTTTACACGGTGCTTTTTCGAGGCGCCGTAATTTAGGCGTCTCAAAATTGGCATCGTCTAAATCAGCCTTTATCGTGATTAAGTAAATACCTCCCTTTTAAAACGCTATCTAAATAAAACACCCTGTTACTAATACGTAAATCCCTATACTGAACTTTATGAATTGAGTGAATCTGCCAATAATTTCAATACACCAATAACAGACGTATTTATTTTACCTATTTCTAAACCGAAATCAAGTATCCTAATCTTGAATATTGGGGCAAAAAATAACGCCAATTTCAATAACTTCATATCAATTCCTTTTAAAACTTGGCACACGACATTTTGAACAGATGGACCCACTGGTCCCTTCGCTTTATGTAAAGTTTTAATATAATCTATGTATTAACAGATTTCTTAGACACAGGCACTCTCGGCGAATTGGTGTATAGTCTCTTGAACAATTCTGGGAAATGGTTGTCTGGAAACAGGTTCGTCAACGTAGCTGTAAAAAAGTGTATTTTTTTAAAGCCTGCAAATTCTGCCATGCTACGGTAAAAGGACGTACATATCTTACTATGACATCCATATAAAGATACGATCTTTTACCGTAACACGGCAGAATTGAACATTAGAAATGCGTCCTAAGAAAATATCTAAATATTTTTGCTGATTTATTTGTGTAAGATTCTAAAGCAATGCCTACTTTTGTTAATTCGGTTGTTGAACCGCTAGTCAGCCAAGAAATTGGTCTACCACTTATGGACCTTAATACTCATAAAATAAAATCAACGTAGATAGACACAGAGAAAAGTGGTAGACCAATTTTTTGGCAGACTGTACAAGGCCGAAAATACCGATACAATTTTATATTTTGAGAGTGTACTGTACTGCCTTGTTCAAGGTCCAAATAAAAAAAATCGTGTTCATCCTAGTTAAAAGGATTTTATCAACGAAACTTTTTAGGGTTCCGTACCCAAAGGGTAAAAACGGGACCCTATTACTGAGACTTCGCTGTCCGTCCGTCCGTCCGTCCGTCCGTCCGTCCGTCTGTCACCAGGCTGTATCTCCACAACGGTGATAGCTAGACAGTTGAAATTTTCACAGATGATGTATTTCTATTGCCGCTATAACAACAAATACTAAAAATAAAATAAAATAAATATTTAAGGGGGGCTCCCATACAACAAACTTGTTATAGATTATATATATGTATAGGTACGGAACCCTTCATGCGCGAGTCGGGCTCGCACTTGCCCAATTTTTAATCCTTGCTAATGATAATGGTATGAAAACATACATTATGGTGGGACACAAAAATTAAATCAAATAAAGGTCCTAGCTAGTTAAAAAACGGCAACTATTTCGAAACTTTGCAATACATAAATCAAAATTAATCCACACTCTCCTGGTAAGAATCTATTGAATCTTTTTTTTTCACATGCCTACCGATAGAGCAATATTATACCATTATTAGTGACCGACCGAAGTTTCGGTTTCGGTTTCGGTTTCGGCCAGTTTCGGCCTAAAAATCATGTTTCGGCCAAAGGTTCGGTTTCGGCCAAAAAACAGCCGAACCTTTCGGCCGCACCGAAACTTACAACATCGTAGTGTTGGGTCGCGTTCGGCTAATGTCGGGTGCACTCGGCAGTCGGTACGGCTGGCAATATGGCGTCGCTCGCCTGACTCCGCCGGCCGCTGAATCACTTTGCTTAGTGAGGTGACATTTGTGATTATTCCCCGAATAATGTTAAGTACCTAACTGACCGAGCGAGCAAAGCATTTTCGTTTCAGCATGGCCCAAAATTATTTCGTATGCCCGGATGTTTAGATGTCCATGCGCTTACCGGTTGTTGCCTTGCTTTAATGTCGCATTTCTCAACCGACTCTCATGAAACTTGGTGAGTATGTTCGATAAGTATTATAGTATTTTTAGTCGGTTCAGTTTTTCGAAATTTTGCGGAGATGGTTAAAGATTTACATTTACTTTCAATTTACTTAATTTAGTTTTTGTTATGAATTTATCAACTCATAGTGTAATTTTTAACGCAAATTTTCTTAATTTACAACTTAATTGACGGCGATATTGGTTATTTAGGATAAAAGTGAGGAGGTTTACTTATCTCATAAAATGACTTTAGGATTCGTCATTGTTGCGTGTATGTAATAAAATTAGTACCTACGTTTGAATTAGCGTTACGAGGCTGCCTGATTGCAATCATAAAAATTAAAACTCAATCAATTATTTTGTTACTAGGTTTTTAAACTTGTTTCATTTTATACCATCTACAATAAAATTAACAGATCGCTGCCTCAGTACGTTAATGCTTTTCACTTTTTGGGTGATTTAATTTAGACCCAGTGTCAATGTTAAAATATCAATTCAACAAAAGTGAAACGTGAGTTTGTTGTGCAATCGCTTAAATTTCTAATTGTTTTACTTTGTCTACCCCCATCTATATCCAACTGCACTTTTTTTTTCTAATCGACTAAAAGAATCTTAAGATTACTTATCAAACCTGCTCACAAAATTTCATGAGCATCGGTTAAGAAATACGACGTCCAGGCGAGAACAGAAAAGCATCCAATCGTCCGTACATACGAAAGAATTTTGGACCAAAAAACACTTAGCTCCATTGGTCAGCGAAATTTTTCATTGTATTCATTATTAGATCTAGAAAGAACGGCCCGCTGACATTTTATACAAAGTTTTAATCATGTTTATAAAAGGTTCGGTTTCGGTTTCGGCCGAAACTGTAATCAGAACCGAACCTTCGGTTTCGGTTTCGGCAGAAATACGTGTTTCGGTCGGACACTAACCATTATAAACTTCTTAAATTGTATTGAAAAATAGTTTTCTATGGCGATAGCCATTATGTCAGGAATCTTAACAGCGCGATGCAGGATAGTTGCTAATGACATTTAAAAATGCAAATATATGACGTATGCTCATTATTGCCATATGAACGATGTTTTTAGCACCACTATCCTTGGGTCGGAGCGACACTTGCTAGGCTATAGTTGATATTAAAATTACCTTCTAGCAGCACGAATATAAGTCTTTTATTGATTTCTTCCTTTTGGAAAAGGTCGAACACGGTGAGCAGCCCGCGCCGCGCCGCGTCCGAGCCCACTATGTGTTTCAGCTCATCTGTAAAACAATAGCTTTCGTTCAAAACAAGTTTTTCAATGTCAGTTAAATGTTTGCTATACGATTTTAGGCCAATAGGCCGGTGTTAATGTTATTTTAAGACCCAATATGTCAACTATATCTATGGAATTCTTTTAATCATCACATAAAGTGACTTGCCTCTGGAACAGTCTTCCTCTCACAATCAAACAGGCTCCGAGTAAGTTGGTATGTAAAAGGTTGGTTGCTTGGTTTGTTTCACCGTCATCCATTATAATATATATATATATATCCATACTAATATTATAAATGCGAAAGTGTGTCTGTCTGTCTGTCTGTTACCTCTTCACGCTTAAACCGCTGAACCGACTTAGATGAAATTTGGTATGGAGATAGTTTGAGACCCGGGAAAGGACATAGGATACTTTTCATCCCGAATAAATTTAGTGTTCCCGTGGGATGAGCGGGTAACACCGCGGGGCACAGCTAGTATATTTATGTATGTATCTCTTTATATATGTATATTATCTTTATGTATTGTAATATAAATATTTTAATTATTTGTTATTATATTGCTTAGATGCACCGCCTAACATTTTTCTGCTGTGCCCTAAGGTTGACTGGTAGAGAATGCCCCATGGCATTGAGTCCGCCTTTTGTACGTTAAGTTTTTCTTTTGTGCAATAAAGTTCTACGGTCGTAATATAAAAAAAAACCTTGTGAGCTTGCGACCTCGGTTTGTCGAAGAATCTCCTCATTTCTAATTTGATCAATTCGAAACCGTATATAAATGAGTACAAGAGCGGTGGTAGTCTAGTGGTTAGGGCATGCGACTTTCAATCCGGAGGTCGCGGGTTCGAACCCGGCCCGTACCAATGAGTTTTTCGGAACTTATGTACGGAATGTCATTTGATATTTACCACTCGTTTTTCGGTGAAGGAAAACATCGTGAGGAAACCACCTAAGCCCAATAAGGCCTAGTTTTCCCCTCTGGGTTGGACAGATGGCAGTCGCTTTCGTAAAAACTAGTGCCTACGCCACATCTTGGGATTTAGGTAGCCGACCCCCATTGAGAATTCATTCTAAAAAAAAAAATGGGACAAAGGCTGATGATATAAATGAGTACAAACCGGACGAAGCAGCCAACAGGGCGACTTTAGCTGCGACTCTCGTCCTAGCTTTAGTGGCCGCGTCGCGGTTGCCGACGGGGGAGTTGTTGCGACTCGTCAGCCAGTGCCTGTAACACAATATCACACACACCATCAACATCATTTATAGTACATTACATACCTAGGGCGGTGGATTCATGAATGTCCCAGATCGCAAGTGATCACAGTGAGGGCTTTAACCTCGTAACTGTACACTACAATGTACAAATTCCAAAGCCAATTTAAACTCTCTCAAAATGACAGTAAGGTCTAATTTTAGTAACACCAAAACTGCCTGGGACCTTACGAGGATAAATATGCGATCTAGGGTTTTACGAATTACCACCCGTGGTTTGTCTAAAGTTTTACATCCGGCTTTGGCGAGGAAGTGATAAACAGTATTCATCTCAATATTCGTCAATTACAGTGTAGGTAACTGCTATCTTGGACGATCGATTACTGAGGGATCTTCAGGGTATGGGTGGGCGAATCTCCGAGCGTTTGAACCGCGCGGTTATTGCGTCATTGACAATGGAAGCACAAGACGGTATAACTGTGATCAAACTAGAATAAGACTCCAGAGTCTCTTTCAGATTCAAAAGAAAATTAAAACTTAAACATGACTAATCATCGTCTGAATTTATTGAGATAGGAATGTCGGAAAAGAGGCCATAAAAACGCTGAAGAATTGTCCAGGTATGGTCTCCTGACACAATTATAACGTTTCCGGCGGCGATACATGATATAAAACTCCGCACGTCGTAATCTTATAGAATCTATAATATAGATGAAGAGGACGGCAAAGAAAACACGGATGGGTTGTGTAAAAGATGATATGAAGAAAAATTAATTGAGCTACGAGACGACGACTGACAGCGAAGATAAAAAAGAACATGCCTAAGAATATGACTTAGCACATAATAATAATGAGAACGAAAACTTACTTAAATGTCTTAAGATATTGAACTATATTCCGGGGTGACGTTAGCAGCGAGACCAGTTCGAAAACCTTTCTGAAAAAAAAAAGAAAAAAATTGCAAATTTATTGTACAGGATCCACCAGGTGTCAGATGTTTTACCACTGTGCTCAAAACGAATCCTAGCCAGTAACAAAAATAGGCATACTAATAACGCATAATAGCTATCATATTCTCTATGGCTAACAAGTTTCAAATTGAATATTATATAGCTCATTCGAATATGGTAAACATTGAAAACGACATCCAGGTTGGAAGGAGACTTTTCCCGCGGCGTTGTTACAAGATACTCTCAAGTGGTACATCAAAAAGTCACCTACTTATACCGCTTTGCACCACCTACTTAATTCTAACGATCGATTTTAAATACTCCGCGACGACTACGCGCAATCAGCGGCGAGCGGTAAAAACGAAATCATAGCGATGTATGTAGCACGCCACGAGCCGTCGCGCGCGGTTGCCGCTCTATTTGTTCCCACGCGTCGCTCGCCGCCCCGCTCGCCGCTAACACCCAAGCCGTGACCGGACCGTAAAGTTTCTCTGAGCTCTCCCATATAACGATAAGACCGCATTGTTTATGTCTGCCTGTTGTATTTACTAAATAACAATGTAATAATACAATATAATTAGGAGTTATTGTATTAGTACCTGTTGACTCGATCGGCGATCAGCGTACGCAGCGGAGCGAGCAGCCGACGCCGCAGCCACAGCCCGCGGATCCCTAACACCTCCTCCAAAAGTCGCAGTGCAGCGCTCTCGTCACCCTCCTGGAACATTTCTCCACAATGAACATTCCAAGAAAATATCTATAATTAAATACTTTACATAATAATATTCTAATTATCACTAGCGGCTCTGTGAGCAGTAGACGACATTGTTTCGAAGTTTGTCATTTTTACGTTGTCAACCCCCATATTCACGCCATTTAGAAAAATTTCGAAAAACTGAATCAACAAAATCGGCTGAGAAATGCGGTGAGAACAGCTAGAGCATCTGAACATCCTAACATCCGGACATACGAATTAATTTTGGGCCACCCTGAAGTCCCTGAATATGCAACGCTTCACTCGCTCGGTCAATTAAATTGCAAATAGGGAAGTTCAATTATCAAGAATAAAATGAAGTGTCGAAACTTTAAAAAATAATAAGATCGTAATAAGTTACAGCGGGAGCGGGTGTTTCAGTTATATGTTTTCATTACTTTTAAATTTCCTATCAATAATCATTAAAATAAATAAAATAAATAAATATTAAGGGACAATCTTACACAAATCGACCTAGTCCCAAATTAAGCAAAGCTTGTACTATGGGTACTAGACGACGATATACATAATATATAAAATACATACATAGATAACATCCATGACCCAAGAACAAATATTTGCACAAATATTTGCCCCGGCCGGGATTCGAACCCATTAAAAATAATATTGAGAAAAACCAATAATGATAGAGGAAAATCTACTTACATCTTGACTATCCGATGAATTACCGTATTTGAGATCGTCGCAACCATCGCTGCCTTTACTTTGGAACACTTTTGAAATACCTGCGAAGGAAACAAGGAGAGATATTTATGAACTACATATAGCCCAACAGGAGTTTTTACAACCCAGGCCATATTGAGGATTGTTTGTGGTACTAGTTTATTTTACTAGCCACGACAAATTTTTGGTAACTAACGTTGAAAGTCGGTGAATTTCACTGATGTAAACAAAGAGGAAACAGCACTAAATATTCCGCAAATTTCAAGTAAATTTTGCGTTATAAAGCCAAAACTTTCTACTCTCTCTCCACATCATGGAAGTAAAGTTCATTTTCAATAGGATTCAGAAGAAAAGAAAATTCAAAAAGAACGAAGAATTGAGCAGCATTCCGGTAAACAAAGTTTTTAATTTGGTTAATGACAAGTCCTTGACAAATCGCAATTGACGTTTAATAGTGCAAATAGGTATATGACGTGTGCACATTATTGCCATATGAAAGCTGTTTGTAGCACCACTATCCCTGTTCCGGACCGACACTTGTTAGGCTATACATGTATACATAATTGTAAGACTTCAATTATTTCTAAATATGAATACTCCATATTTTCTTACCGTCCATAACTCCGTCGACCGTGTTGGCGAACTGATCGGGCATGTTCTTTAGGGTCCTCATGCCAGCCTTTATGGGATTCACAAAGAGCGCGTCGAACTGCGGAGAACAGACAGATAATTATTAAAACCATATTAAAACACAGTAGTAATTGGAAAACTGGCTGTTTTTTTTTTATTTATCTTTTTATTTTTAGTCTATGGCCACAAAATTTCTCAATGCACCATATGACTATCTAAAACAGGGGTGACGATGACAACTCAATTACCTGTGTTTAATTTCGTAAATGTGACTTAGCCAGTTCTTACCCTTAATTTTCTTAGTATTACCAGTAACTTTTGAATTAGGTGCTCTATAGCTCACTGTTGTATAAATGATGAATTTTACACATATTTCTTTTACGTTACTTAAAAACATGACCTGAACTTTAGAATATATCACTTACCGAGTTACTTGACTTCTCTGTCTGTATCTCGGCGCTAAGGAACCCTCCCAAGTAGTCTTGCGACCAGAGGGCCATATAGCGCGCTTCTCGCGCAAGATTGGCCAGGTTCATTAGATAGTTGTTCAGCATACGCTTTCTCGTCTCTAAGACTGTGCGAGATGTGTTCTGAAACGTCTTTTTCGCCGGGAACGGGAGGTGTCCTAACTCCGGCCACTGGAACACAAACAATTGAGGTAAGATTAAAAGTAAAAAGATTGTAGCAAAGAAATAAAGCAACATTAAATAGGGTAACGACAGGCGGTCTTCGCTAAAGAGTGATCTATTCCAGACAGCCTTTGGATAACAGAAAAAGTCGAAGGATACATTTTAAAAAAGGTAGTGCAAGAAACTGGTTAAAAAACTTAAAACATACGTCTGAACTTTTTGTAAGATAATAGTAGATCATTTGACAAGGGGCTAAAATAAGCCACTATGACACGAAGTGATTATTTGGACGAGCGAACCCAGTGAGCGAGGACAAATATATCTAAGTGTTATAATCTCTCGATGTATCTGCTACACCTTTGCGTTTTGGTTGTTTTTTTAGTTTATTCTATTTATTAAGAACATCTTTATACCCCGGATTCATGCATATAATTTATTATTAAACACAATTTAAATGTAAATTTACCTTATCTTTAATAGAAGAATGCAAGTCGTAGAAGTCACTATATCTCCTGTAAATATGCCATTTCTCATTGTCGGATATTCTAGTTACTGCGATAGCGTAAATGCCAAACGCCTTTCCCTTGTCTTGCACCAGAGCTAAAAGAAAAGTATATTGTTACTAAGAGCCTTACTTGCTGCGTGCTCACTTTCAACTTTGCCTAAAAATCGCACCTATACTAAGGGCCTCATCACGCTTGCGAGTTGCGAGCGTGCTTTCTATACAATGTCAGTCGCGGCAAACTCGCTGCGTACCTTTATACAAAATTCGCTCGCAACTCGCAAGTGTGATAAATTGTGAAAAATAACTCGAAAATATTGTAAAAGTAGACAAATCGTACACCTGAATCAAGTATATAAGACGTTGAATACCAAAGTTATCATAAAAAATCTAACAAAAATTATACACTTCTAACACGAGGTATAGCAGTCTATAGTAGGAAGGTCTTCAAATAATAACCACTTTGATTACCTGTTTCGATTATTGACGCTTGTAGTGGCGACAAAAGAGTCTTCATGTTTTGGCTGATGTTTGAATGAGACAGCGACATGTTGGTAGCGTTGGGTAACACTAAATTTGATGGTCCTGAAATTAATTAAAGTTCAGCCCGTGAGCTTTCAGATTGGGATTCGGGTTTGGATGAAAACTGAGAAGTTCTAATCTGGATCGCGTAAGAGCGAGCGAGACAGATGTAGAACGCGAATCACATTCTGACACCTCACGCACTGTAACATTCGTCAGCGACATAAAATATGTTGTAAAATTACCCAGTTTATTAACCAGCCTATGTAATTTTAACGTATACATTAATTAGTAAAGTAACAGACGATTACACAACACTATTTTTGTAACATAATTAGTATTACGATATTTTTTATCACAATAACTATCGATATTTCTCTCATTATATTTTTTTAAATAAGTTACATATATAAGAACGTACCTGCACTTTCATTCATTATCTTTTGCGCCAAATTGCCTACGATATCGGATCGGGAGCGATTATGTCTCGCGCCTGGTACAGGCAGCGTATCTACACCTGTTACAAAAATATTTATACCTTATGAAAACATTGTCTTACACTAAATATAACATGAAGATAGGGGTCATATGAGACAGACTGCATTCCAACTTGTATGGCATCGACATCTGCAGGTTAACTAACTTATATGCAGTTACAGATGAAATAAAGTCCGTCATGTGAAGACCATAAATTACTGAAGAGCTTGTCATAACAAAAATTCTCAGAGCAAGTGCTTAACTCACTCAATGTGCAATGTCACACATAAAATAATAGTATAAGTACGTATTAAAAATAAGAAAAATAAAAACAGTAGCAGAAAAAATGTATCACATTGATGTACTTTGTACGAAAGTTGACATAACTTTTACAGTTGCAAACGGTGTTATAACAAAGTACTGTCCTGAGATTTTTTTTTGAGCAATAAAACATTATTTTTTTTTATCTTCGAACGATGTCGACATTCTGCGTCTTAATTTAAAAAAAAACACGTTTTATACACTAATTTGCCGTTCCGTCAATATTTGCAACTACACTAATAAAATGCATTATGTTTACATTCGTTACGGACTTACTACACTACAACACAAGTTACTTATTACGCTACTGGCAATATTCAGTCGGATCCTATCCTTATATCATATATCTTATACTTAGCCAAACGCTCCTACTGTTGGTAACTATAGCTATCTCAACATACGACGTATGTAAAGGCACTATAATTACACAAAATTCTATGCAAAATACAAACTTCAGAACTACAAACGTTATACCAAATTTGCATTTAGGCAGCGTATGACTTCTGTCACTCAGCGTTTTCCGTTTGAGCGCTCTCGGGAAGGTGGAGGCCTTGGCCGGCAATTCCGGCCTACTTGTCTTGTGGAAGTTGTTGAAAAACTTGGGGAACGTGTTGAGGCAACATTTCACTAGCTTCTTGCATTTATCTGCGCGGGCTTTATGTAAAAATATACTATTTAAATGTTTACATCGACATTAAATAAGGGGTAATTAACGATTTCGACGCTACGACGCAAAAGTCTATATAGTATCTCAAAACCAAAATTGCAATTTATTGTATAATACAAGTTGCTGTTTAATCTTACTATGGTGTTGAACCCATGGTGCCGTTATTTGGCAACCCGTAAGGTTAATTGCAGTTGCCTTCCATTTTAAGGACATTTAGTATCATCCTCTTGGGGCAATGAACTCTGCTCACATTTTGACTGTAGTGGTATTAAAGCCTGACCAGAAATATATGAGGATTGTCAGGAGGGCGCTATTTACAAGAGTTATATGGCAACAATTTTGCAACCAATCGCAACTGCACTTTAATGACATTAGTTTAAATACCTTGTCAGTTCGTAAAATAACCTCGTAATAGTCGTAATATCATTTAATGGAATGAACTATTTTCCGGACTTGCTTTTAATGTAGAAAACACGTGTACACTTTAATTATAATATTTGTTCACAACTGTGAATAGTTTTCGGCATTTTCTTTCGATATTTTTAAATATATGTCTGTAAGGAAACCTTCACGAATGACATTGACATTGTTGACAAACCATCATAAAATCATTGCCAGTGTAAGAAATTAGTTAAAGTGAAATTCCGCAATATGGCGCTTCCTCATATATTTCTGGTCAGGCTTTACATTCTGAAGGGTTGGTAGACATAATTTTAACTAAAGTAATTATCTTACCGCTATATTTTCTGCTGTCCTTGTCATCTCTTTTGCTATCACTGTAAACAAAATGTTTAAAAAAATGTTTATTTCTTGTTTTATAAGTTATTATTTTGTATTTATTACCTATATGTTACAAGTTATTAACTATTATTACAATATCATAGTACCTGTTATGAACTGAATTCTGTTCTCCATCTATCATACAGTACGGCTGCCATGAAGGGTAGTCCTAAAATGTAAATAAAAGACACGTTATATTTTTTTTAATAGGACTTTTCCATCCCAATTTATTTCAGACCTATTTCAAAACTACTAATATCATTCAAACACTCAAACTCAAAAGACCTTCTATCGTATTGGAATTTAATATTTTTTTAATATATTTTGATCGGTGTATGTTTCTGATGTCTATGTATGATCGATCACATGACATAAACATAATAAATATGCATTTCCACAATTCAATGCTAACTTTCATAACTTTCATCAAAGCTGTCAATTTTACTACTGGCTTATGTCAAATTGCATAATAAAATTGTGAGCTACTTTTTTGATGCTGGCCTGTAAGGATAATATAAAAAAAACTCACATCCAAGGCCAAATTAACGCAATTGACCACCTCATCGAAGCACACGAGAGGGTTGTTACTAAACTGCCCTCCGTTATTGATCTTCCTCACTAATTCCGCGTGGGAGTTGTCCGACAGGCCCAGTACGGCGACTCGGTTGGGCAACAAATACGTGTCGCACAGCTCTAACGCTGTGCACCGAAGGTTGTCCATCACTTTTTTAGAGTTCTGCGCAGACTCTGTAAAAGAAAAAAACAAAGAACAAAATTTTGACAATACTTTTTATCAAGACAACTGTTTGCCTTTTTTCGTATAATTAATGGTTTTTTCATGTCAGTTTGTCTGTCTGCGGTTAGGTTAGAGACTTCGAACAAGAAAGTAATAATAATAAGCCTCTGGCACTGACAATCACAAGTCATTTTCAAAAGCAAAATAACGTCCACTTTCTTTCGGCTATGCTGTTTTCTTCAAACATTGGAAATTAATTTAATATAATGACTAATAATATATATTTCATGGGATATTAGAAATAGGGTATTACAGATTAGTGACAAATATAAACTTAGTGACAAAAAATATAGTTGCCATTGTTTATTATCGTGCCAAAATGGGCGTGCCTATGGAGTAACAAAAATTAGGCCAGACGTCTCACTCGCTCTATAGAAGAAGCAACGAGTGCGAGCGAGAGGGCCTGCTGAATGATTTAAACACTATCGGCACGTTGATTTTGGCCCTACAATATGAGCTTCAAACTTATACCATACCAAACAAACTAGACCAAGCTCAAAATTACCTCATATTAGGAGATTTGTGTGCATATTTAACATAATTTGGTCTTACAGAGTCGGATTAACTATAAAACTAAGACAACTACTACTAATATTTAAACAGAGTTTGTTCATATCCTAATACGAACGTATTCTATGCTAAAACGCTACGCTAGTAATCTACTATAACTAAATGAAAGCCTGAGTTAAAAATGAAAACTACATACTATGTAAAGTTTTACTAGTAAGTAGTAAGCACTATTACAATGACACCAATTTATCTGCCCAGATGGACTGGACCTAGACAACCTGCCTACTGAGCCGGCGGTCCCGGGTTCGAATCCCGGCCAGGGCAAATATTTGTGTGATGATCTCGAATATTTGTGCTTGGGTCATGGTTGTTCTATGTATTTAAGTATATATTTATCTATATAAGTACGTATATCGTCGTCTAGTACCCATAGCACAAGCCTTTTTGAGCTTAATTTGGGACTAAATCGATTTGTGTGAGGTTGTCCGATATTTATTTTTATTTATTATATCCTGTTCAGACTTTTAAAGAAAGACCTCAGGGGGCAAAGATTTTCTACTGATAATGAGATGATAGCCGCGGGAAACGAATATTTTAACGACAAACCGAAAGATATTTTTTTAAAGGTGTAATATATGCATGAAAAATTTAAATAAACCACCCAGTTACGTCTTTTCTTTCATAGTCAGCTAGACTACTTTTCAGCCACCCCTCGTACATTCTACAATCAGGTATAAATAAATATTAAGGGATAATAAATAAATAACAACACACATTAAGCAAAGCTCGTACTACTGGTACTAGACACATCATCCATGACCCAGAAACAAAAATTCGAGTTCATCACACAAATATTTGCCCTGGCCGGAATTCGAACCCAGGACCGCCGGCTCAGCAGGCAGATGCATTACAAACTGCGCCAACCACATCGTCAACTCGATACTCAGTCATCATGAACAGATAATTTGGTGTGAATTACTATTGCCTATTCTGAATAATAGGCCTACCTCTGCTTGATAATGATGACATCCTCCGAAATATAGTCACTTAAAACGTACAAAACAAATATTAATAATGTTTCAACAATAAATAGAATCTACATATCACTAAAGACTCGTATGTAAAGCCTGACCAGAAATATATGAGGATGCGCCATATTGCGGAATTTCACTGGAACTAATTTCTTACACTGTCAATGATTTTATGATGGTGTGATCACGTGGTGGTTTCTTTAAAAAGACAAATATTTAAAATTATCCAAAGAAAATGCCGAAAACCATTAATAGCCGTGAACGTAAGATTATAAATTAAGTGTACACACACGTGTTTACTACACGAAAAACAGTCAGGAAAAGAGTGCATTCCATTAAATGATATTACGAGGTTGACATAGTGGAACTGACAGGTACTTTAAACTAATGTCATTATATTGGGTTGCGATTGGTTGCAAAATTGTTGCCATATAAATCTCTCTAAATAGCGCCCTCTTGACAATTCTCATATATTTCTGGTCAGGCTTTGACACGGATATAGATAGGAAGCCCTAGTATGGACATAGATTCAGTAACGATAAATGTATGGAGAGTATCGGTATTAACATCTCTTTTACAGAATTTTCAGTGTAACTAGATAATATATTACTATTCAAGAACTATTCGCAAGACCTGTGTTAAAACCCACCAGCATCGTTGAACTCTGTGTCCAATAAGTACTGCGCGTTGTTCTGCCAGTCCCGTATCGCGTTCACGAAGTTGATCGATCGAGTCACCTCGTCGGGCACTTTGTCTGGTGTAACGTTGGGAGATGTACCTGTCAATTATAATAACATATTGCAAAAACACTCACGTGAATTTGTCAAGAACGGCCCGACATGTTTCGAACTCTTCTGATGAAGCTCTATACGAGTTCAAAATCGAATAAAGTCGGGTTCGAAACAACACAAATATGTCTCACGAAAGTTTTAATAAGAATATTGCAAAATAATCATCAAAAGATCTATTTTCATATAAGTACACCTTCAAATTTAAAAAAAAATATATCATTTTAGTTTTTCCGTGACCTAGAAATAGGTTTTTAAACAGAATAAATAAATGCTATAACTATTTAAAATTATGGAACTCCAAAAAATAAATCAATAAACTAGGTTTTGGCAAATCAAAGCCAATTTTTACAACTTCTAAACACTAATGATATTATAAATTTATGTAATGTCTCATTATTTTTAGGTGGGTAGTTTAACCTCATTTTTATATTGAACCATTGAGGTCAATTTCACATAGAGGTCTCTAAGGTAAAGCCTTTCAAATAAACAATGCAAAGATTGACATACAAATCCTAGACTGGCGCTAGGGTGGTGGGTGGTTAACACGTTGAACCAGTAATCCAGAGGTGGGTGAATCAACTGTTAAGTGCACCCTGTTGCTATGGTCACGCAAAATTTGTCCCTCGGACAACCTAAGCATTTTTCTATGAAACAGTATGAACGATGTCACTTGGACAACGGGGACAGAGTAAACAACACAAAAAAGTTGATTCACCCAGGTACCGGGTTCGATTGCCGGTCTCTTCCTCCAGTTTATGCCTATAAATTTTTCTCACGTGAAATTGTCAGGAACAGCCCGACACATTTCGGTTTAAAGATCTTTATTTCTCAAAAAGAATAACAGATATTCACTTACTTGAGAAAGAAATATTATATGAAGGTATAAGTAACGTAAGCTAGTGAGCGTAAATACATTTCTATTTAATTTGGCATACGCAAAACTAAACCTATACAATTTCGGAGGTAGAACTATAAAAGCATACAAAACAAGTTTGCCGTCGTTCCTTACTTGTGGGAACTCGTATACAAACATGGCGAATTGTTTCTGACAATTTCACGTGAGTTATTAATGCCTTATTTTTATTACCGTAAGGTGAGGCTATTTGGAACCCAAGGGGTTATTTGGTACTAAGCAAAAAAATCTTTTAGCCTGTTTTTTTTACCATAGGAATATGGAACATGTTTTCAAGTAGAAGACATTGGTTCCAACTATTGCGATGGGAATACGGGAATGTGTGAGATAAATCGTCTGTTGACAACCACTAAGTAACAAATACCTACTTAAACAAAGCTCGTATCTTAGTATCAATCTACAAACTAGATACGAGAATTAGAAGAGTAGGGACGGAATTTTTGTGAGTTCTGGTTGTTACCAGGCGATATAAGGGCTTAAAAGTTAAAACCTTAAAATAAAATTACCAAATAGGTTAGCTCCTTGAGTTCCAAATAACCTCACCTTTTTTTATTGGCCTATTTGAATGTCCCACTGCTGGGCGAAGGCCTCTCCCTTTGATTTCCACGACTCCCGATCATTCAGTAGAAAACTACCTACCTTGGGGACCTAAGGTAGCTCTCCTGGCTTGAATAATCCTGGTCAGATACTGCAGTGAAGACAACTGCTGACGATCTTGCAACTCCCACTCGCCAGCGCTGTCTCTGGAATGCTAAAAGATAAATAAATATAAATAGTTAAAAAAATACGGTTTGAACTCACGTAAAAATTGTCAGGAACGGCCCGACATATTATTATGACATTCTAGATTTGTATTTTTATTGAATATCAGCTTTCTTTGGAGAGGGGTCATGATTTCAGGAAAAATATTAATAGCGTGACGCAGGATCGTCATTTGTTTTGTATGGGCGCGCCATGCCAGCCTGGCGCCATCTGTTTTCATAATTTCCTTTGTCCTCGCATAACGCCGAAACGGCTGGAAATGTTAACTAATTTTGGTACGTACGTACGTTCGTACGTTGGTGGATAGCTGTACCAAAGATGGTTATAGGATACTTTTTACAACACTACTGTATAGCTGATGAACATGTATGGTATCTCAATGGTATAAAGAATTAAGGGGTGTAGCTTGAATAAATCTTTATATGCTTACAAGTTTCTGAATATCTTTTTGCACCATTTCCTGGGTGGCATCCAACTCTTCGGCGTCGCCGCAGCACCGTATCACCATGAGGAACTGTTCTGACGGAAGACAGGAGTCTTTACAACACTGAAACAGAAAGTCGTGAAGTTTGAAATTCCTTCCAGACTTTCTTACGCCTCAAATATTTTACCTTGCATAAAAACAACGTAGTGGAGACCAAGGGGTTTTGAAACAGAGGTGAGTTGAAACAAAGTAAATTTCTTGGTTTCTAAATCCGTTAGCAGACGCCTTACTTCGCTAACAGAAGAAATTAACGTTGTTTCAACTCAGCTCTTTCAAAACCCCACGGACTCCCCTACGTGTACTTACAGTCCTTATAATAGCTCTATTGATATTGTCCGGATCGCTCAGTAAAGCCACTATTGGTCGAAGCACCACAGACGACAGCAGGTCAATGAGTAACAGCTTTAAAGCATGACATCTCCACGCTTCTTCAGGAGCAATTAGGTAGATCACGGCTTCTGATACTTCGCATAGTAACGCTGGAAAATATGCCGAATTTAGTTGAAAAATAAATAAGCTGTGGTATTAAACAAAACTTCCCCTCTTCAGTCCCTCGATCCGGATTGAAGATGTAATGTGGTCTATTGGTAGGCTAGCGTAGGATCGTGTGAATTTGTTTATCTATACTATAATAAATTCTAGATTTCTATTGAAAAACAGTTTTCTGTGGAGAGGGGTCATGTTTTCAGGAAAAATCTTAATAGTGTAACTGTAACCATGAATACAAAGATCAAAGCTTAAAGAAAAATTGAAAAAGGAGCTACCTGGTGGAAGCGACCGGGAATCGAACCCGGTACCTCTGGATTACCGGTCCAGCGCGTTAGCCACTTCGCTACCCTCGCTCCACGTAGACCTGACGAATTTTTCCTTATGCTTTGTGTGTCGATCTTTGCATTGTTTATTTGAAAGGATTTTACACCTTAGCGACCTCTATGTGAATACGTTAATATTCACATCTTACCGCACCACTTTACAGCGGTGAACGAGCAAGCGAGAGAGGGCGCTGTTAGTTTTATAAATTTATGAAACATGTAATGTCTCATTTTTTTTTTATGTGAAAAAATTGTATAAAAATTGTCGTGTACCCACATTAAAAAAATGAGACATTACATGTTTCATAAATTTATCTTAATAGTGTGATGCGCGATCGGTTTTTTTTGTAAGGGCGCGTGGCGCCATGCCAAGTTGGCGCCCTCTGTTGGGCATAATTTCTTGTGTCGTCGCATCACGCCGAAACGGCTCGACGATTTTTAACCAATTCCGGTACGATAGCTGGCCATCTAAAGGTGGTTATAGGATACTTTTTATCAGACTAAGAACACCTTCTAGTATAGAAATAAAAGTCGTACTTTATCGAGAATACTGTAAGGTCTGGCAACAATAAGGCCTAGTTTCCCCTCTGGGTTGGAAGGTCAGATGGCAGTCGCTTACGTAAAAACTAGTGCCTACGCCACATCTTGGGATTTAGGTAGCCGACCCCGATTGAGAATTCATTCTCTACAAAGATATGGGACAAAGGCTAGGAGGATGATGATGACTGTAAGGTCTGGCAAAGGAGACTGGCACTAAAATCCTCTTATAGTAAATCATGACAAGAATGTTATTTGACTGTATTCTTTTGTGGTAATCCAGTTCACTTCCTTCCTTAATTTTGATATTAGGTTATATTTTGTAAGTTTTCTTACCATATTCCTTATCCGGATCAGTACAAAATGTGTCGCGACAGAGCTGTCTATTCTCTATGGACGTTTCCAAATCGAAGAACAGGTCGGTCAGTGATTTTCCGCTCAAGTCTTCGGAGCTATCGTAAAACTTGGATTTCCCAACAGTTTGAGTATCTGAAATAGATCTCGTAGATAATAAACCAATTTTCGCTGTTCTTCATCTCCCTGCCTACCTACTTGACATAATAATTAATAACGAATGATACAAAAAAATGTTTGTTGTCTACTTTTTACATACATTTTGTAATAAACCTAGCCTAAGTTTAATAAAGGGTCTTGACAGACGGACGGACAGACAACAAAGCGATCCTGTAAGAGTTCCGTTTTTCCCTTTTGTGGTACAGAACCATCAAAAGGAATAAAGATATAGTAAAAAAACAAAGTAACCAAAGTAAACCGTGTGATACAGCGAAATAGGTTTGAAGCTCAGTAATATGCAGCTTTCCGGGATATTGCTAGAGAGGAGAATACAAAAAATGCAAGTTAGTTTAAATCCTATAACCTTTTGCTTTGTTATCACCAATGGTCGGCATCGACACGAATGGTGCAACACCGCAGACTTCCTATAGTTACTTATTATAATACGAACATTATTATAATCCCACAATCTTGATTAAAAAAATATGTTGAATTGCGTTAAATATAATAATCATGTCCGTATTTTTTTACGCGGAATACCTTCCATGCCGATCACTGGTCATCACATTCAAATTGAAATCATACATACCCGAGCGCCAGGACACGTCAGTATCACTTTTATTCCTTCTATGTGTCTTCTTTTCTTCCTTTTTTGGGCTGGGTTTACCGTTGCCATTAACCTCTTTAGCTGCCATTAAATCTATGTGTTTCATCCTCACTCTAGACTGTTTAAATAATTTAAGATGCATTGTTAACTCTTCGGGAAACTTGGTGGAGAGAAGGTGGATCCAGTCCACACTTTTTACCCTGAAAATATAAATACAGTAATGTTTAGTAATTGCTATATAGATAAAAAGATCAACACGCAAAGAAAAATAAAATTGCGCTCATACGTCGTCCACACCAGAACTCAAACCCGGTAGCTTTGCATTACCGGTCCAACGTCCTTAACTTTAACTAGCATTTAACTTAGTCTATTTAATCCATACTAATATTATAAATGCGAAAGTGTGTCTGTCTGTCTGTCTGTCTGTCTGTCTGTTACCTCTTCACGCTTAAACCGCTGAACCGATTTAGATCAAATTTGGTATGGAGATAGTTTGAGACCCGGGAAAGGACATAGGATACTTTTCATCCCAAATAAATTAAGCCTTCCCGTGGGATGAGCGGGTAACACCGCGGGGCACAGCTAGTTCATAATAAATTTATGAGACTTGTTTGCAAAATGAAACGAAAATTTTAAGCTGAATAAAACATAGTTGATACAAAGTTTACAAAATATATGATAACTTATGGTTCATAAGTGACTTCTTGAGAGTATTATCACCTTTTACAAAGTTCATATCTATAATAAACAACTAATAAAGCATGTCTCGGAGTGTACATTAACCTCTTTTATAAACAACATCAGAGTCATTAAAAACAAAGTAAACTGTAAAGGCCCATTCATTACAAACTGCAGTACGATGACAAGCAGTGCGTGCTTGAAATTTCAAAAGAATTAAATCTACTTATTTAAAAATATTTTTTGTTTTCAATCTCTAGGAAATTAAACTAAATAGATATTTTGCAATACTGTGTTCTCTGAGTGCCAGAGGCTTTAGTAGTAAGTAATAATATGTTGCATTGCAGCCTCACTCAGTAAATATCACATAATAAACATGTGGTGTTCTGCCTTTTAATTATTTTTCATTGAATGTTTCACCTCAACGAATTTTTATTTCACTGATATTTTTTTCCTCTAATGTTATACATTTCTCATAATTCTCGAAAAAAACATCCTATTGAGTAGGTTAGGTTAGATTTGTTTTATAACAATCCCAATTAGTTTATGGTTTCAGATAAAAGCTCTTTCTATAAAATGAAACTTCGGCGAACAAATCATTTGACGAAAATTAAGTCAGCAAAAAGGCAAAGAACCAATCCTGTTTATTAAAATTTCATAAAATACTCACCTATTAGCAACATTAGCACTGGCAGCAACCACCAATTTTTTTATAGAATAGTTGGTAAACTCCTCATCATCAGTCAGAATGCCATACCAGGGAGTCACATAGTCATTAATGATGATAGTTATTATTTCATTCAGGAAGGAGTCAACGGTTTCACTGCCTGTGATGCGCTGGTCAAACTTAGGCAGCGGCTTGTCAGATTGAAATATTTCTAGAACCTGGTAAAATTGAATAATGAAGAATATGGGTTACAATAAGCTGGTATAATTTACAAATTATAAGAACCACCATACTCTACTTAAAAAGCATGCAAATATTAAATCTAAATTTTGTTACCGTGACAAATAAACAAAATAGAGATACTTAAAGCTAGATGTATTAAAATAGAAATTAATTACCCATCACTAGATTCAAAATTTAAACTAAGAAATTCGTTAATGGAGTACACGCATAATTCACACAGCCATAAGTGCAGTCTGTTTTTAAAGTGTATTAAGGGGAGACCTTTTATTTCATTTGGAATTTTATTGAATATCTTAACACACATAAAATAAGGACTACGAGTGGTTTGTCTTAAGTGTGCTCTAGGTAGACACAAAAGGTCTTTTTGCCTTGATACCCAGTTATTGTAAATAATTATATCACTATTTTTCTTAAAATACTGCTGGTTACCACGGACAAATGTAGCTATCTCATATATGTATATAAGGATGGTAGAGTCAAAAGCTTATCTTCTAACAAGAATATTGCTGTAACACATATTTTTTTGTAATTATGCTAGACATCACATTCTGATTTCAACAAATTGTTTATGTATTTTATATGTTATTCTATTATGGAATGCTCCGAGGTTCTTGTATGATATTTTAAAGCCTCTTAAAATTTTTAATGTAACTTTATTACCATTATCGGCAATCATTTGAAAATTTGATCCCTGCACAGTAGGTACAGGTACTTGCGTGGTGAATAACTAAACTTTTACAGTTTTAAGAGCAAGTATGGGAAACATTTGTACATCTGCATCTGCATTTTTTTTTACAAAAAATTATCCAACATGCTGCTATAATATATTACAAAATACATGATAAATTACATTACTGCAGTTACTCACCCTTGGGGATTGAATTGAATAATTTGATCGTTGCAGTGGATCATCCAGACAATTTATGTCAACATTGAAGATTTTCTTGTCATCATAATTTAAATATAGGATGGTTAGTGTCCTGTAAATTATAAATTATTGGTAAAACAAAGTTCAGATAAAATTAAATATTCATGCATATTTCAATAAACATAAAATTATTGAAACGAATAACTACCAAACAAGGCACCTAAAGGCAGTACAAATGCATTCTTATTCATTGAATAAATTGTATTAATTGCTATTCGTCTTGAATTCCCTTGATCTGAAATTTTAGCCTCAGTAACACAATACACTCACCCCGCCAGGAACGACACCAAAAACGAAAGAATTGTTAAATACCATCCGAACCCCAACAAGCCAATCACTATTACAGAAATCAAGCCAAACCAGCCCCCAATTCTTAATGCCATTTTGTCGTGAAATAGTCTACAGTTACAAGGCCTTAATTTAGCAACATCAGAAAGAAGAAAAAATAAATAATTGAAAAATTCGGTTAAATCAACTTAACACTACGTCCTTATAATACTACAATTTCTAATTTTCAATCTGAATAGCACGTTCATTTCATTAAATCTAAGTATTTATTATAACGAATTGTGCACTTAAACTAGAAACAAATAAAGTTGATTTTATTTTTAGCATCATTCAGTAACTAGTAATAATAAAGGATGATTTTCTTCTATGAATGTTATTCAAAACAAAAGCCTCTTGACAGACGTCAAACACAGGCAAAGGTTAAAAGCGTTTACGAAGGTAGCTCGTAATAAAACGATAATGGTTACTGGAATAGAATCGATTAGATGACTTTAAACTTTAATCGATTAAACACTTATACAACGGTAAAACACTAATAGTAATTTGCTAAAAAGCTATGAAACACCGTAGGAGCGTAAGAAATGCATTATTGTTGTAATTTTTATACGGCACTGCAGGTTTGCAGGCTTAAGTAGCAGTGGCGGGGCCGATTGCTGGTAGAACGGATCAAAAAGAATATTATCACTAACGGACGTTAGAATGTTAGAAGTTAAAATCGTTAGATAAACTTGGCACATGACTGATCGTTGGATCCTTTGGCCTGCATTTTAACGACTTTTTGGTGATTTGATATAATGGGGCGAGCAAAGGGGAACAATCGTCGTACATCATCGCTACCTTAGATCCCGACGGTGTAGATACTGCAATCGGACGTCTATTGTGATGTTTTCTCTTATTTTTTTATGCGCTATGCGTTAAGAACTGATTACTTTTTTTACATAGAAAACTAACGCGAGTGTCAGACGTATTAAAATAAAATGTGTTCGGTTTGCCGCCGCTGCGACTGATCGGCTCTCCTGATAATTAATCGCGTACCGATTCGAAACGTGTCGAGCGTTATTCGACTTCCACGACGTGAGTAAACCCGTTTATGTATTTTAATATAACTGACATTGAAAAAAGATCCGTCAAATCCCAAAACTTTATGTGTAAAGATAACGATTAGTAGGTATTAAACGGGTTTATCCATGTCTTATTTCTAAACAGTAAGGAGGAGGTACATAACTGAATATACATAGAAAATAAAAAACAAATAAAACAACAAATGCGTAACAGCATTTTGGTTTACTGAAATACAACACAATCACAAGAACTGTTTATTATTTATATACAGTTTTAAATAGTCCGAGACTACCTAATAATACTAGTAGTATAATAATTTTATTGTCAAACATGTCAAAAAAATTACACAGGTGGTACTTGACAGCTAACGGAAAAGTTTAAATAAATGCATTTAAATATATTGATGCAAATATGAATAATAAACATAACATTTGGAGACCTCTTTATATGCAGTGACCAAATAAAACTATAATATTATTGCACAAGGCTGGTGGTTTACCTAAACCGAAAACACCATGCCACTTACTAATGGAATAGTGACTATATAGGTACCGTTTGTACTGTAAATTAACTAAGATAATACATTTTTATTAATTGCAATTAGGTACAATGGTTAAATAAAATAGGTATGTGTACTTCACAAACATTATTATATAGATAGAATAGAAAGTGCGTTAATAACATTAACTACTATAATTAATGTGTGCATAAAAATACAATTTTAACATTATTTCCCAATTCCGTTGTTTGATTTATTATCACAATATATTTTTTACACCAACATTCAATTTCGAAATCATGTCACATGAAGTTCAATGGAAATGTAACAGATGGAGTTATCTACAATAAGTCGATTAAAATAAATAAACAAAACAAACATTGTGTCCGCAAAAGCTGCTAAGAAACTATGTCAGAAATATGTGTTCGCGATCAGATCCCGCAACATACTAGGGCAACAGGCGGTTCTCGCCATAGCCCGTGGTTTCCAGTGCACGATTCATTTACTTAACTCTAGGGCCACAGTACACTTCAAATCATTTGTGTACCGAAAGCCCCGGGATACGGTTGACACTGCCGCCGCATCCCGCTGCGAAGTGCGAACTGCGGTATTTTAATTTGTACTGTAGAATCTTTAATTACATACAAAAAGCGCATGGCACAACACACTGATTCCGCATCTCCGTGCGGAAGATTTTCTGTTGCCGTCCGCACTTCGCAGCGGGATGCGGCGCCAGTGTGGTAACCGCCATAAAGCAAAGGTCCATGATATAAAACCTTTGTTTTAATAAGATGATGACTGCTATAGGTGTGATAGAAGTACAACGTTCAAATAGAACAACACGCCAACGCTGATTGATTTTTTCATCGTCATAACTTAGGAAATTCTGTCAAATATTCTATCAAAATGGTACAGTTGCCGAGAAACTTCTTGAGCCTAACCTTGACTGCGCAGTAGCCGATTTACGTACAAATATGCATGCGCAGATCCGCCATTTTGGGTCAAGAAGTTTCTCGGCAACTGTATCAACCAGTCTTCAAAAAACCAAAACCTTTCGAAAATACCAGCTTTTCATATTCAGGCTCATTGAAGTAACTTTCCCAGGTCAGAATTCCGGTATATTGAAACTATTTAGAACTCGGCCCTCAACAAGTTATCGCTCAGATAATCGCAATTCAAGTATTATAAGCAGTATGTTATCTTGAAACAGATGTCTATATCAATATTTTAACGCATACGAGTCTCAGTACCTAGTGTTGCGTTTCATAAGACGATAACATTGTGCTTATAACTTACAGGTTGAATGCCCGAAATATCACTTTATGAATGAAATAATTCGTAATTCACATATTTAATTCATTATATATTATATACATTTAATTGCACGATTCTTGGATAGTGACAAAGCCAATGATGCGTGGCTAAGGTTAATGGTACTTAATGATCAAATGTGGGCAGTATATTTTCATAAAAAATAAGTTGACACCAGAACTCTAGGAAGAAACAGTATATAACATTAGTATGTCTACAAACTTAATTATCTACAATATGCGACTGAAATAATAGAAGCGTTATTGCTTCAGTTACATTACTAACCAACAACCTTTCAATCCGTTCAGATCTATCCGAATACAGTTTAAATAATAAGTAATAGATACACAGTGGCAAAATTTATTAGATTTTTTTTAAAGCAAGGGACTTGCAATGCAGCGTTTCTTCAAGTCGACATACTGCATAATTTGTGTACTGTGTCCAAAATCAATATGCTACAAGAAACATATTCGAGTAAAAAATGTTTTAAGGGTTCCATATAACACGCTAATAGAGGAATGCTGTAAGGAAACCGCGAGCTGCGCCATGTTAAAAAAAACTATTAAATAAAAACAGTTTTTTTTTATTCATAATAACCATGCATTTAACCTCGATTGCACCTGATGTTAAGTAACAATCAGGCCTAAGATGGAGCATGCTTGGCTAGAAGATGCCTATTCACTCTCGACTTGAAGAGATCCAAGTAATAGTAAACAGTCGCCGGTGTAAAATAGTGATTGTCAACGTATAGCTCGTGAAACAATCGTAAAGGAATCTCTCAGCCTCTTCGCGTTATCAAGCCTCTTTATTCGCAAGTACATTGATGGGTATTCAATATTTATTACACAAAATATATATGAATCCTTTTAAATTATAAAGAATACATAATTATGTATTTTGAATCAGCACAGGACAAGAAATAGCGAATGTTTTCCATAAAAAGGGGGGCGGTGGCGTTCTTATATCATTCAATTAGGGCCCTATTTCAACAAGTTGACATTTGTCAGTGACATGAGTCTGACGAGAATTCGACAAATGTAAATTTTCCAAGATGAAATTTTCCAAGTTGACATATTTGTGGATTAATCGGTAAGTCTGACATGAGATTAGAGCTGCGTCAAGCTTTCCTTACAATCGTAGTATTTTGATTAGCATTACTAAAATACAAGTAAATATGCCTCTGTAAAATTAGGGAAGAAACGCAGCGATTTTGATGATGATAAGTATAGAAGAATATTTAAAAAAGAATATTTGCTTATTTTGATCTTACCGATTTCGCATTTAAAGAAAATTTAGATTTTATTAAAAATCAGTATAAAATTAATTAATTACCTATCGCATTTTCTTGACAACTATCGCAACCGTCCGCGTGGTGAAATAGGGCCATTATATCGTATCTACTCTATGTGTAATTCTTTATCAGTTTACAGAAACTGATAGCTATCGTTCGGCAAAGCTCAAAAACTGATAATTTGTGTAGCATACTTGACATGTATTGTGTGTAACGAATTAATCCATAGCACCAAATAATTTCGCAGTCCGGTGTTTTACTATTTTTAACATTGAAGTGTTAAGTGTAAGTTTGTGTCCGCTGCCGATTTCTTGCTATATAAGTAGTGCTTTTTTAGGGCGTACAGCGCCCTAGCCAATAATTATATCAGGAAAATTGACATCCAATAAGTTCTTTTATTGCTTCAATATTTTTAGTCACAATGAAGTAAGGATGATATATGGAAAAATATCTATACTTCGGGGTAAGAGAAACAGTGATCAAATATCGTAATTTTCTGTAGCGAAATAATAGGAATAGAATTTCGGCAGAGTTAATAAAATACTTTATGTCTCAGAGTTACTTTTAAGTGCTTTGCATTCCCTAAACTAGCACCAAACTATATTTGATCAACTCTAATTCTAATAGGTGACACCCTGTTTTCAGTTTATTGCTATGAACCTAATAATTGGGCAAGTATGGAGTGCTGAAACATTGACATTACAATATTGTCTAAATTAAATATCGGCAGCGGTTTCCGTGCACTTTATTGCTTCTAAGTGACTAAAGCTGTGTCCACATTGACTTCAAGAAAACCAATGTTCGAGTGGAATTAATTAAATATTATTTTTCGCTGTAGGATTAAACCACAAGGAAAAAGTATGGACACAGCTTTCTAGTGCGTCCATTATCTTCAATATCTACCGTCCTTTTCCTCCTAAACACGTGCAAACCTCTTAAACATACTTAAATAAGTTAATGTTAGTTATTACGCATATACATTATGTTACAACATATTCAACAAGAATATCAACAATGGACTCGTTAACTATTATTTAAATAAATACACATACATACAATTTCGTTAATCATACGTACATTATTGAGAATCACGTAACATTGGAGAAATTAATTCAGTTAAACACCATGGACGCCGACCGGGAGCCCACGGTGAAGTCTTTGTATTGTGAGAACACGCACAGCTGAAAGAAAAAAACATAACATTAAGAAAGAAACGAATATATTAAGTTAGTAAAAGTACAACGGAGGGCGCTTTAAATTTATTACACCCTCCACCATTCTTTTCATAACGAGTGAACAGGTAGCATGTCAAATAATATAATAAAAAAAAATAAAAAAAAAAATTGCACTTAAACTGCATGTACAAAAGGATGTAATTGAATCAGAAATAAAGGCTATTTGAATTAAATTGAATATCCTTCATTTTTAACATTTCCGAAAAACTGAATTGATTAAAACTAGAATTCTCGAACCTTCTCATAGTGCAGGCTACAAGGAGATGTTCGTTTGCAAAAATAGCGCACCTCAATCTGACTTCTGATATATATTGTATAGATCCCAGACATCCTACAAACAAATGTTGCCAACCAGTTTTGTGGTCCCCCTCCCCCCAGCCCGGCAATTAAAAATGGCATACAAATTTAAAAAAAAAGTCAACAAGCCATGCCGTGTGGGGTATCAAATGGAGGGGCTTATTGAGTAGATCACGAATATATAGCACACTATAACATTTCTTACACTTTCCCTAAGATTTTTTTGAAATTTTACTAAAATGCTCCATTTTCGAGTTAACATTAAACCACTATAGATTGAAAACTAATGAATATATTTTTATAATTATTATTTTTAATAACTAACAATAGTCCATTGTTTACGCACCAATAGTTCGTACAGTGAAAAAGTTGCACGGGGAAGCGGGGGGAGCAATCAAAGATGGCGAGTTTCACCAAGACTTCGTGCAGCTAAATGGCACCCAAGAAAACGGTTTTCTTTCGTGATCCCTCAATTGTGTAAATAAGAATTGTAAAAACTTGTAACAAAATCAAACTGTTGAGTCCGAAATTTTAAGTAATATATTGAAATATCGAAACTCGCCATCTTTGATTGCTCCCCCCGCTCCCCCGTGCAACTTTTTCACTGTACGAACTATTGGTGCGTAAACAATGGACTATTGTTAGTTATTAAAAATAATAATTATAAAAATATATTCATTAGTTTTCAATCTATAGTGGTCAAATCACAAAAATACGAGAACTTTAGGCAATGGTACTCTCAATGTCAAGATCTGAAGAGATTATTTTTATTCATTATTTTAGAGGTTTTCAGAGATACCTATTTTCTAATACGTTAGAGACCTATTAAGACCTCTTACCGCAACGCTCCAGATCAGTAATAGAGCGGGAGAAAACATTTTAACTATTTTTTTAACTACAGACAAAACAATCACTTTTTCTAATAACTTTATATGAATGGATATCTATCGATATACGTATAACTAAAAACACCAGGATAATAGAAATTATTATGTTATTAGAAATCTCAACGGGGCTGCTATAGTCAGTGCGTGACAAAACCCCTTTCTAATGATATTTTTTGTTTTTATTATGTTATTAGAAATCTCATAAATAATATTAACCTCAATTATCCGATTATTATCGTTTAGACGTTATAACGTTATCAAAGTGTGAGCTAGGTCACGTCGAGATAAAAGCCTCCTAAATCAAGGGCATCAACAAGATCATATCTCACTCGATTATTAAGTTTTTAACTCGACTTAGTTTAGATATAAATAGAGTTGAAATTTTGTCCAAATACAAGGCAGTAGTCGATATGACGTTTATCTAATTACGCTGCGAGCCGAAACACGTCCTACCAAATTGTGTTCGCATTTCGTGTTCATTTTGGGAGAAAGGCTGTCTATTTATGTTGCTATAATTACAAGGATTTTACCATCCCAACACAATATATGTTAAAGAAATACCAACAAAATATGTCAAACTAACACAAGTGAGAGACGACAGACACCACTATAAAAATAAACTAGTTTCTCACTTGTGCCATTATGAATTTATGACATAATTTGCTATTAGAGTTTCGGACTAACTATAAATAGTTTGGTTTATTTGAATTTCAGAAGTGTTTGATATAATATTTCATATTTTTATGCGAAGGAAGTGATCGTACTCATTATAAGATCTAATTATTAAGTTAAGTACTCGTATGTATAGAAAATAACGTACATTAAAATACGGTAAAATATTGATTCAAAATAAGCCTTATAAATATTGGTATAACTTAAAAAAAAACACGTTTGTAACACCCGTTTTTTTTTTAAATACTATAACAGGTTTAAGTGTTTTACCTACATTACTTGTCAGCGACAGCGGTGGGGTGGGGCATGGATGACCATAATCAGAGATTTCATAACATTATGATATCTCGGGCGGGATAGTTTAATGCGACTGTTAGCCTGTGTCACCTTTACTGACACAAAGTCCGTGGTGCCATTTAACGACGCTAGTTAGGCTTCTATGTTTTATTCGTTCGCTTGTACAGTCTCAACACAATGGTCATAGTATACGTAACGATGGATGATTAATCAATTCTATAATAGTACAATTACAATCATCAAAGAATTCCGAATAAACTCCTAGGATTATATATTTGATGTCGTGTGACTGTCTGTGAGGGTTGCAAAAGAGTTTAGGAAACTATTATAATAGGTAGGTAAAACAAACCGCCGCCACATAAGTAGTTCGCAAATACACCCGGCCAATGCCGACCGTACAACATCAACAAATCAAAACATCACAAATCTATTGACAACGCTCGCTTATATTTCCAAAAAAAACAACATAATAAACTTGACAAACAGTATTTTAATCGTCATATTCATCGTAATCGACCTGCAAGGCGTACAAATCGCCACAGCAAAACCCTAAACTTGATGTATCCTGTCTCACCTTATCTTTAAGCTGTTGACACATGTGAAGGGCCGCCGTCAGCATGAACAGGACGTCGCTGAGCCATGGCACTGCGCAGTCAGCTTGGCAGGAATCGATTCGCATGGTTCCGTGGACTGAACTGAGTTGGTAGGCCACGAATATCAGCTTGTGGGACTGTATGTAGAAGGATATGGCCAGATCTTCAGGTAAGTTTGGTGATAGCGCTTTCTGGAAACAAAAAAAATATACTTTGGTTTGCGCAGTAAGGAGAAATGAAGAACTTTAAAATGTAAGGTTTTTCCTATCCCAAATCCACATAGGATGAAGCACGTTTCATAAATTGAAACAGAAACCCATGCTACTGAAACTTATTAGTAGCACATTCAAGTGGCAAAGATTACAGGTGTGATAAGATTAGAGAATATTGACCTGATTGATGACCATCGTCTATGATATATACCTATGGCAGAAACAGGACTGTTAGTTACATGTACTTTTGTGAGGACACAACTTTCTAATAGACCTTACACTAATATTATAAAGCTGAAAGTTTGTGTGTTTGTTTGTTACTTCTTCACGCTCAAACGGCTGCGCCAATTCTTATAAAATTTTGGTATCAAGGTATCTGACACCCTAGATTAACACATAGGCTACTTTTTAACCCGAAAAATGTAGTGTTCCCGTGGGATGAGCGGGTAACACCGTGGTGGCGCAGGTAGTAAGGACCTAAAAACAGCAGATCTTTAATTTTTCCCATAAGCCTTAGGTAAATTCTAAAGTTTCCAAACTTTGGATTGAACTTGTAACTATGGATTTTGTAAATAAATGAATAAATCGATAGTGACTCATCATCATCCTCCTAGCCTCTGTCCCATATCTTTGTAGAGAATGAATTCTCAATCGGAATCGGCTACCTAAATCCCAAGATATGGCGTAGGCACTAGTTTTTACGCAAGCGACTGCCATCTGACCTTCCAACCCAGAGGGGAAACTAGGCCTTATTGGGCTTAGGTGGTTTTCTCACGATGTTTTCCTTCACCGAAAAGCGAGTGGTAAATATCAAATGACATTCCGTACATAAGTTCCGAAAAACTCATTGGTACGGGTCGGGTTCGAACCCGCGACCTCCGGATTGAAAGTCGCATGCCCTAACCACTAGGCTACCACTAATACCCGTATAAATCGATAGTGACTAAGAATGAAAAAACGAAGTAGAAGATAAATAGCTTGTTGTTTCATGAAAGTATATTCTCTTTTCACTATCACCTCAGTGAGTAACGCCTCTTAGGGTGGGTCCTTACCGCGGCCATTTGTGACTGATATAACAAAAATATGAAAATGGCATATGAGTAAGACATTATAGGCTCACACTGTACATTCCCTTGAGTAACTTTGATCATTGGCTGCGCTTCCTTAGGTAGCTTTGATCAATGACACATGTTTTTTTATAAAATGATACTACATTATTCAAGCTTTTTAATTGCCTCAACCCCTCGTATTCGATGTCAATAATTTGCTAATCAACTTGAACCCAACTAATATTTTACCGTAAAGTTGAAATATCCCTCACGGATCCGTGTTTAAGCATAAAAGGGGTTAATGCCACCTTTTTAAATAGTCGCCATAACAATAACATATAGACAAAGACAGATAAGATACTAAAGTAAAGAAGACCCATTTGTCATCAAAAAAGGTTTAAAAGTGATAAGGATGACAGCATAACAAATAAAACTTAACAAAAATTAGATAAGAGACAGTAAATTGGTTCTCAGTATTTTTGTACTAGCGCCGCCCCTGATAAAAAATCGATATTACCTCATGAAGTTAATCTGTGATTAAACAATATAGATTGGCAAGGAATGACATCATCCTCTATCCTCTATTTGGGTGTTTTGCTTCAAGTCTATAACTGCCTATGAAGGTCTACCTTATGTTAAGGTATACGTTATAATTTAAATTACCGGGTGATAAACCACATCATCATAGTACAACGTAGTGGATATACATACAACCAAACTCATCTTTATCTTCATGTAACAAGATTCAAAATTTAAAGACAGTTTCAATGTCACGTTATCGTGGCACAATGTCCCGTCGTACGTATGCGATGTCGTCTCTAGTAATTGTGTTTTGGCACTGAGGTCTACAACAGCTCCTTAACTCCAGCGGTCCTTCGAAGGTGCTATTTTCACCTTCACCGATCCCTGTATCTTTCAGATGATGACGACGCGTTTGGCTCGGTTTGTAGACACTTGCCTACTGAGCCGGCGGTCCCGGGTTCGAATCCCGGCCAGGGCAAATATTTGTGTGATGAACTCGAATATTTGTGCTTGGGTCATGGTTGTTCTATGTATTTAAGTATATATTTATCTATATACGTACGTATATCGTCGCCTAGTACCCATAACAAATTTGAAATTTTGAAATTTGAAATTTGAAACACAAGCCTTCTTGAGCTTAATTTGGGACTAGATCGATTTGTGTGAGGTTGTCCGATATTTATTTATTTAGATGATTCTTCTTATAAACAATTATTTAATTGTGCTGTATGGATATTGATACTTACCATATTCCTACTTTTCATAAGCTCATCAATTGCTTTCTTTTTTGGCAGGACTAGTGCTGTGCGGGCTCTCTGAAGAGAACCAATCAGGCATTGTATTATGTGTAGTACTTCATCAGACGACCTGCAAACACAAATAAAAAACATTTTTAAAATAACCTGCATATAAAACAACACGAACCCCCGACACGAGTGGTCATCGTGTCACGAGACACTCACTTATAGAAAATACAACTTAAAATGGACATAGCCACAAAATAATAAATTCTTGACTTAAATTTTGGCTGAGATCCAATAAAAGATGCATTCGAATGAAACATAAATGGACACGATTGCTCTTATTTCCGATAAGCATAGATCAGAATCATCTTTAAGAAACTGCATTTAAATCGATAAATGTTTGGGAAATACGATGCCACAGATGATTTTGGTGTAGATAGACCACTGATCACTGACCCATATCACTACATAGTATAAAACAAAGTCGCTTTCTCTGTCCCTATGTCCCTTTGTATGTTTAAATCTTTAAAACTACGCAACGGATTTTGATGCGGTTTTTTTTAATAGATAGAGTGATTCAAGAGGAAGGTTTATATGTATAATACATGCACCCGTGCGAAGCCGGGGCGGGTCGCTAGTTAAACTTATAATACAACTCTTTTTTCGTCGGGGCATATATCTAACTTTGTCCTTATAAGAACACCCCGGAATTGTCGGTGCACAAATGATTTAACACTAGGCCGACAGCAGGCGTCATATCATTCGTGCATCCAAAACCCCGGAATATGGTTCACACTGCCGTCACATCCCGCTGCGAAGTGCAAATGAATACATACGTATTAGAATGCGTTATGGCCCAGTTTAATTGATCGATAACGACTAGTGAAACTGAAATTCGAGCCCTATAGCATACGTTAATAATACTTAGTAAATAGTGACCCTGACCTATACAATTGCTTTATGTCTGTAAGGTTAGATGGGACAATTCTACGTTTTTTGATGATATTACAGAAACTCAACACTTTAAGACAATATTTTATATAGGAATGTATATTAATACTCTTTAAACAGTCTGCCCTTACCGATTTAATACTAATAATCTCAAACTTTAGGCCAGGAGAAGCTCATGGGTAATTTTAAAGTGTTGCATTACGTTTCTTTATTTACTGTCCATCCATAGACCTTACTTAAGTAGGTTTAAGTTAAAATAACCCAGTTCAGTATTAACAGCTACTTATAATTAACTGATAAGTGATTACACCAACACTTAAATGCAATCAGTGGAATTAATAACAAGTATTGTTTTATTGATGGCGGCGTAGAATCTGTTTATATATTTTAAAAATGTGAATGTGTGTAACGAGGCACATGTATTCATTTAAAACAGCTGCGAGCAATTCCAGTAGAAACGGAATCCTGGACAGTTGGTTTACAATTACGTTCCTAAGGCAGCATTGTACTGAAATCACTGTTTTGTCATGTGCATACAACAGGTTCCTTTAAAAAGTTCTAAAAATAAATGAAAAAATGTATTACAGTGTGAAGGATCTCTCTTGTGAGATGTAATGTCTAAAATATTTGGATGCTAGTAGCAAATATATTACTTTTCTTTTCTATTCTATAAAAAAGGTGAAAATAGAAGTGATTAAACAATAACCTTAGACCTATGTTTCATCATGTGTACAAACCGCAAGAATATACTATACATTACAAAATACCTGAAAATATAATGTTTGTCAACATTATCAATGTATCCAATGGCTTGCTGCAGATGATTCGCCGCATCCTGGATCTGTTGGAGCTTCCACGGCCCGTCCTGGTTGATGGATGTGCGGCATATTGAGTGCATCTGCCGCAGCACCTTGAAACTTATGTCCTGGTGGGAAAAACATGACTGTTTATAGAAGATAAACAGTATCAAGAATGTGTTTTATTAGAAAATAAAAAGTGTCAATTGGTTTGTTTTGTCATACAATTTGATAATACTTTGTAAAGAAGTAATAAGATATATAAACTTATTTGAAAGTGATGGCACTTTGAAACCAGTTTATATATCTTATTACTGCAGTATGAAGTATGACAGACAAACTGCTGCCAAACTGCCATACTCATAATATATAATATCTTTATATTACAGGGTAATTACGTTCTATAGGTTATTATACCGTAGTTATAAAATCAGGTATAAATGACTTGGGTAAAAGTCAGAAGTGTCTCAACTGCTTCCTTGGTGTTATTTGAGATAACACCTCTGTGGTAATGTCATCAACTTTTAATCAACTATACTTGTCTATATAAAAAAATTGGGCAAGTGCGAGCCCGACTCGCGCATGAAGGGTTCCGTACCTATACATATATATAATCTATAACAAGTTTGTTGTATGGGAGCCCCCCTTAAATATTTATTTTATTTAATTTTTAGTATTTGTTGTTATAGCGGCAATAGAAATACATCATCTGTGAAAATTTCAACTGTCTAGCTATCACCGTTGTTGAGATACAGCCTGGTGACAGACGGACGGACGGACGGACGGACGGACGGACGGATGGACGGACGGACGGACAGCGAAGTCTCAGTAATAGGGTCCCGTTTTTACCCTTTGGGTACGGAACCCTAAAAAAATACATACAGTGAAACATAGAAAGTCTTCCTCTTTAATTTTTTTTAAGTCATCATTTTTATTGCAAATATTGTTTTAATTGTGTTATACAATCCTTATTGTGTTAAGAAGATCCTTATCGGTAAATACAATTTTATTGCTATTTCAATTTTGTGACATTTCGCATATCTTTTATTCTAATTCTATGATTTTTTACGAACATGATATGATACGAATTCGTAAATTATCATAATATTATCATAATATTACGACAATTTTCACATTAATAAAACTTGTATCGTAATTTTTATCATGAAATAAAATATCAGTGCATTTTGTGAGTTGTGATAGATTGTCAAAATTTGATAACAAGCTGAAAACTGTCGAGACACTGTTACCCAGCATTTCTAGCACAACTGTGACACACTACTCACTGTCCCATGACAAATACTATCTGTCACTTTCCTGTCAATAGTAGGCTAGCAAGACAGGTGATGCTAAATCAAGCAACAGATGAAGTTGCATCAAGGTACGCTAGACCCCACAGATCAATACAGCTAGTGTATAAAATTCATGTGTGTGTGACCATGGCACTATGATACATATTCTAGTGTTTAAATGAATGGAAGTACTTTTTCTTTTCTTAATTAACAAGATAAAACTACATTTTATACCAACCATAGCAATATTTGTGCAGCAACCCAAATTGGTTATTCAGTTAAGTACTATTTGCAGTAACATACATATTATATAGTTACCTATCAGCCCGTGACTTTATGTAAAACCATTACCATTAATAACATGAGTTTTAGCATACCATAACAACATAAATTAACTCCATATATAATAAGCATACATATTACAATGTGTTAATATAAGTCACAAACGTCTAAAAGCATTCCGACCGTGTAAGGCCATTCATTTCTATTCAAATGAATGAAGATTAACAAGTCACATAATACTCACTGCATGAGTTATGCTATCGCCAGTTAACGTCACTATGCATTTTAGCTGCTCAGGCTGCGAGGTCAGTATGAATTTATCCTGTTTCTGGCCCTCATTCCCGTATAGGGGCACGGGAAATCTGTGAGCGCAGCCCTGCAAAACAAATGCGAATTAGAAACCATTCCATAAGTACACTAATCCACTCAATCCGACAATACTTACGACTAGAACTGAATGGAGTTGATGTAGAATCGAGTGAACTTCCTCTCGAAGCACCCATTCGAATTCTTCTTTCTAAAAACATACGACAACGAATGTTAAAGTGTTAAAGACCGTAGTCTAAAATATCATTAAATAATTAATTCCAGAACGTTTACAGTTAAAGATTTTACCAAATTAGCAGCTTCTTCTTTTTCGTTATCGCTCATTGCAACAGAATTTTGACGAACTGAATTGTTCGTAAATTTTTAATAATTTATTTCCGATGGTTCACGTGAAGCAATTTCGCCAATTGACGTGACAGATGTCATGCAAAGAAGGGCAGGGGGACTAGAGGGAGAGGTTTCATGTATTGACAGTTGCAATACGTTTAGAAATGCGCATAATTAGTTATAGCCCAACAGGGGGTTTTACAACCTACGCGATTTTGCGGACTACACTACCCGCGAAACCTACTATCCAATAATATATAGGTAATAATCTCTTGTCTATAGACACGATATCCTCTTTGTTTGGTCATTGAAGTAGCACACGGTGTCAGTTAATTTTGAATTCAACACAATTTTTAAAAACTAATTGGCTACCTTGATTGAGTGAATTTTGTAGTGCTATTCAAATAAAAATCCAGACATCAAAATGGTAACTCCCCCGGTTCTACAAGGTATTTATGCTAAAATGGAACAGGCGTGCCGAGCAGCGGGCATCATTGCAGGGTAAATCTTACTATTTTCCGTGTTCTCAAAATATTGGCTTTGCATTATGTTTGAACACATTCGGCACACGTTTTTGTATCCATGCGGAAAATATGGCGAGTATAGCCATTTCAGCAAGGCGGTCTATTGCCTATTGTAGCTGCATACTACTACAAGATAGTATTAAGTGCCCCTAATATGCAGAGATCCATTCTGTTTTTGAACCTTTGAATTATGATTGATCATTCTGAAATTCTGTTCATGATTATTGAGCCCTATAGGGCAGTGATAGTGTTACTTAGGTTTAGTTAGGTAATAGCACAGATCTACCCGAATACTATACTTAACTAAACATTCTTAAATTTATTTTTCTCCGTTTATAAGTACTTATAATAATAGATTAGAATACAAATCATTACTGTGTATATAAGTCTGGCTAATGAAAGTAGAGACTACAAAATGGCGGCAAATTAAGAAAAACAGCGTGTTGCAACACCGTGTATAACTCGATAAAACAATATCGATACTTGGTATTTTTTTTGTACACCTATATTGTTACTTCTATAACGAGTTCACATGCTAGGGCAAAGAAGAGGAAAGACGAGGTAGCATCCATCTAATTATCTAAGAATAAATATTACAATCGGTTTTTTAGAAGATAAAGCCTATGGATTTAACCAATGCGAAAGCTGCAAGTGGCATTAGATAATCCTTCACATTTGTTTATGAATTTTGTAACGGTAAAGAGCGAAGAAATAAAACTCCTTGATTTTATTTTACTTTATACTTAAAAATAATAATTAAAATCACTCTTCGAAAAAAAAACTTCCATTGAATCACTCGATCTCTATAGTTACTGTTTCCAACACTATAATAAATATTTTTGTAAATTGTTACTTTCTTAGACATTTTTCACATCAAGTATCATAACAAAAAAAGAACCGACTTCAAAAAATAAACTGAAAAGCCAAAAATAACCCGATCATGTACACATTTGAATCACCTTTTGAAGTTAGTGCCAAACCACTCAATTATTACTATGAAAACAGATGCCGCGCAAGTTAAGGTGAGGTTTGCCAACGACTTCAGAACGTAATTCAAATGTAATCTGTACCTACATGATCGGGTTATTTTTGGGTTTTCAGTTTTTTTTTTAAGTCGGTTCTTTTTTGTTACAAATTTATTTATTTATTTTTGTGCTTTTTAGTGATTCAAATATAATCACTTTTTCACAAAAAAATAACCGACTTCAATGAGCGAAATGGAACATACAATAACATTTATATGACTTTCTCATGGATGTCTTTGTCAGAACTGGACCTTATTTAAAACTGCGCCGAGCGTTAGCGACTGAACCATAGAGCGCGGCGCGGGGAATGCGTATTTAGATCGGGCGTGGCCGCCATAGTAAAAGTGTATGGAGAATTAAAAGTACTTTTTGATAAATCTGGACCTTTAATACCAAACAATAATTGAAATATTTGATGCGGACAAATTGTAATGTAAACACTCATCTTTTTTTTTTACTGAAAATCAGAATAGATTTCCATTGTTAAAGTATAAAAAAACACTTAACGCCTGCTTACGATTTTACAATTTTCGTCCAACTTTACTTAGTTTTCTAGGTTAAAATATTAATAATCTTTTAATTTTTCCACGGAGAAGTTGTTAATACATTTTTCGAAGGGCTAAATATATTGTTTAGAAATGGATTAAACAACTATTGTTGACGTTATCTACTTAACGGCAACTGCCTATTTTTTCACATTTCGCTCGGCGCAGTCTTAAATGGAACCACACGGAAAGCACCAGCTTTTAAATACAAAAAGAATCATCAAAACCGGTTCACCCAGTCAAAAGTTCTGAGGTAACAAACAAAACAACAAATACAGTCGAATTGAGAACCCTCCTCCTTTTTTTGAAGTCGGTTAAAAATAGCTACAACATACTAACGCTCTGCTTTCATATCCGAAGTCACTTCCCGCCTTCGTCTCGTTTTTCCTTATATTTATTAATCATGTTGAAAAGTCACTGACACACATTGCTTTTAATGATTTTGTTCATGATTCACACGAATGCGTAGAAAATAACCGTAATATTTTTCTCAATTCAATTCAATTTTTAACTCATCAGTAGCCATGAGTTAAAAATTGAATTGAATTGAGAAAAATCCAGTGGGACAATTCTGCAAGCGTCAAGAATATACTTCTCACCTTTGACACATTTGACGTTTAAATTATTATTGCCATGTAAAAAGTTTTGAATAAATCTCAGTCTACTTGCATTATCATTAGCCAGACTATAATTGGACCCACAGTATAACTATTATCTATGATGATAATTGGATGATAACGAGCTAGAAATCCTAAGTTTGACATTGTTTATTATTAGTATAGTACTGACATCTTTTTTTCAGTAAATCTGGGAGACATATGAAATTCCCCTACACTATATCAGCAAAAGTAGCTCAATTTCCATTCTTTCACTACATGAAGTATAACAACATTTGGATGTACTACCCGCTGGGATTGGTGGTTGGATTCTATGCTTTTTTCAAAATTCACCGTTTAGTAAATTCTGATGCAAATAAAGCAAGCTGGGCGGAAACCCAAAGAAGAAACGCTGCAAAAGACGCTCAAGCTCATCATTAAAAATTATATTGCATTTTGTTATTATAACAATAAATCTATGGCTGGAAATCATTGTTTAAAATAATTGTGTTCAAAATATGCGCCGAAAGTAGCTATTATTATTATTAGCAATTACTGACATGCACGCAATCTGTAAAGGGTCAGTACAGACTTTGAACTGCAACTCAGTTGCAAAATGGTTGTTCCAGGGTAGTTTTGATTCAGTTGACGCTCGATGTGTTCTGTTAATTGATGTAACTGCAAACCAACTCCGCGATCTGCTTGCATTTAGCGTGCAGTTCTGCGAACAGGAGCGAGCACAGATCTGCGTGCAGAACTGCCCTTGAAATGCCATCACAGTTTTAACAGGCAGGGCGCACTCCGCGATTTACGTTCCCCGCTCGGTCGCCGCACCATTGCGGCATATTCAGTGGCTGCCACGCTGTCTCGGAACGCTCGTACAGTACGATACTCGCGCGCTCAAGCTCTCCCGATTAAAACCCGCTCCAGACCTTCCGATCCGATCCGATTTATCGGAAGAAATGTCCTAAAACCCGCTCCAGACCTTCCGATCCGATCCGATTTATCGGAAGAATGTCCTAACAATTGCACTACACATCATCCGATTTCAAATCTGACAATTGCACTACACATTATCCGATTGCTTCCGATAAATCGGATCGGATTGGAGGGTCTGGAGCGGGTTTTATTGTGCGTTATTAATTTATTATCGTCCTTTGTAAACAAAATCAGTATAATTTTTTATTTTATTACTTTATCGCACCACCACGGCGTACTATCGCTATATTTCTATTGGTTACACGTGCATTATTCTGTTTAAACGTATTATTATAGTGTTTAAAAATAAAAAAAATAATATTTTGTATTGCAGTGGTTCGCAGCAACGCCAATAAAATGTGGCCTGGTGGTGGATTCAATTTGTGTAAATTTTGAAATTTATTATTTTATAGTTAAATAAATAATGAAATAATATATATAATGTATAAATAATACATTTTGCTCTCTATATTGAATGCAAAAAATAATTGGATGATACATTATTATTTTATTTTATCGTTGATGATAACCCCTCCTAGCGTCGATGCGGCAAGTGAGCCAATCAATTTTCACCGTTATTACACAGCCTCAACGTTCCGTTTGGCTTGCGCTGGAGACGACGACTTTAGAAGGGCCATAAATCATATTTATTCGGCTAAAAAAGCGGCTTTTGTAAAGATCAAAGTAGTGTGCCTTCTGTACTTGTACTATTATCTGTTCTGTGGTTGTAACAAGAGTGTACAGAGGGTATAAGTTAAAGAATGTATTGTAACGACCTTCGTAAATTCACCTTACTACCTTCTGTGTAAACGTCAACAATTGTCAAGTTCTGTCAAGTTGCCGTTGTTTAATGTTTTGTATTGTGCCATTTTGTACCATAATACCTTTAATTTCGTCAACAAAAATCTCTTTATTGTTTTAAAATGCTAATTTTGTTTGATGATCGGTGAAGATTCATTGTCAAGGTTAAGATAAAGTGTTATCATGTGGGTTAAGCCGCAGGAAGTTTTTATAAAAACTGCGTTGTGGTAATGTATATTTTATGCAGTTGCTTATCTATTTTGTACTTAGACAGCTGTATACTTGTTCAGGGAGTGTTGATTGGTGCTAATTCCTAATAACATAGTGTTTTACAGGGATAGTGATGAAACTACACTGTATTTCGTCCTACAAAGGAGAAAAGGGCACGGCAAATCTGCTGGACTCTCGTCGCTACTCGTCAGTACGTTAGATAGTGTCAGAGACACTAAACCAGCCCCATACAGGATACTACACCAAACGCCGAACTCTGAAATATATTACGGTGAGATAATTTTCCATCTGTAATATTGTTTTGTTTTTACCAAACTTGAAGTAGAACTAATTTGATAAATATCTCTAGTTTATTTCAGATAATAGTACCATACTCTATCTGGATAGGTATTTAACAAAATGTAAACAAACCATAAATTAGATGCTTAATCAGGCCAATATTGGTTGGAAAATTGTGTATATAATAATACTACTTTAATAGAAAATAGAATTTTATTTTGCTTTAATATATCAGTTTATAGAATAAAGCATACAATACCCAATCAAGACTATGTATTTTCCCTAAGTACATTAATTTAATAATAATTTCAAGATACCACCAATTATTTTACAATCTGTGGACAATAAAGAACCTAAAAACCTAGGAATCTGCAACCTTTTTTTTTTCAAATAACATACTCGCATACTATACTAGTCGGGATTTTCGCTTGCATTAGTTTTCTTGTTAGCTTGTTTTGTTATTGATCATATTGTTATTTCATTTGTTCTGTTCATTATTATTGTTATCAATTAATTGTTATTGTTGTGTTTAAGCTGCCTTAATAGGTTGCCCCAAAGGAAAACAACTGTAACTTTTACATACTATTTGACATACCTACCTGCATTATTGTTTGTGAGCAGTACGAAAAAAATACATTTAAAATATTGAATATATGTGTAGATATTGTGTATGAATAGACATTCATACACAATATCTACACATATATTAATTTCTTTTACGTATATCACTTGTCAAAGGCCATTTAATTATTTTTACGAAAAATGGAAAGTAAGACTTAAAATTTAGTACACCTGAATATGTCAACCTTGACAGCCAAGGTTTGTTTACATTTAGTTAAATACCTATCCGGATAGAGTTTAGGGCTACTACATACCTAGGGCAGTGAATTCGTGAATGTCCCAGATCGCAGGTGTTTGTGCCATAAAAATGTGGTCTGGGGCTTTAGAAATTACTGGCCGTGGTTTGTCTAAAGTTTCACATCTAGGGTGATGTAAAAATATTTCATTTTTGTTACTGCACTTGCTCTTGGTTACCATCCTACCCGCAGGTGGCTAATTTAACTCATAGAATTTCCTTGTGCTTGCCATTATTATAATATTGATCCCATAATGTCCCACTGCATTAAAATATTTAATCTTTTAATTTCTGGCCCATCCTTCACGGTGACATACAAGTCGTCCCGTCACCATCGCAGTCTGCTATACCTTATCAAAACTGTCATGTTAACACATTGATGGACACGACTTTCAATTAACCGCTGTTTAGCCTTAACAACAAACGCCTATAGGCGTACTGTCCCACAACTTGTTAATTACTATTACTACTACTGACCATTAGTATTTTGCAGTCATATCATCAGCTCTAACAGAGCAGGAGATCCGGCAAGACTGGCAGTGGTTGCTTGACAATGTGTGTCCAACGCTGCACTCTTTTGATACTGAGGAAGAGGTCACGGAGTTTGTGTGTTGTAAAATCAACTCCATTATTGCTACAGAACAAGAAAACTTCACAGAAGGTAAGATGGCAACCGTAGGTTGTCTAAAAGAGATTAGTTACTTTAGTGATCAAATAGATTTGATTAGTAGTGGTACTAGCTTTACTGTAACACTTTCATTACCAAATGTTTCACATGGCTAAAACATGGCACTACAATACACACAATGTGGGTTCCTGGCATTGAGTGTTAAAAAGTCTGATAGGACAGTGAACACTGAACAGTCACCGAAAATAAAATATGTACTTAATGTTTTAGAGAATTCATTGCTATAGTTTTAGAAGCAAGAGTTCACTAATATAAGAGATGTTGGATGGAAGGAAACTTATATAATTAATTATTATAGACTAATTTTTGTGACATTTCCATTAATCATTAATCAAAAGAGTCCACTTTGTCGCTTAACACAAAAAAATTTGGCTTTTTTATACCAATAACCTGTCAATACATGGAACAAAGAGCAAAGTACATAGTACCTTTTGCTGGAAAACATGACATATATTTTAATTCATATTTTCTTTCAGATGAAGATACAATACAATACAAAAATGTTGTATACGAATTTCACCAAAGGTTTGGAATGCCAAAAGATGAAAAGTTGGTGTGTTACTACTCATGTAGGTGAGTCACCATTTCTTTGGTCATGTGAGACTTGGTTTGTGACTCATCCTTAGCCTAAACATTACCTAATTGATGCAATTTATTTATCCATGTACCTATTTTATGTTTCTTTTAACTTTAACTACTTTTGTTTAATAGATATATGAAGGGCTAGGGGAAGAACTGGCTAAGTCACATGCAAAATTTTACAGTAGTATAGACAACTGAAGTTAAGTGTCCATGTACCCAGTAAGTTTGACCTGACAATCTAAGTCAATGTGTAGTCATTTGATAATCTCTGTTGTAGCTCTAGACTAGAAAAATCTATTTGAAAAACATATTATATTTAGCTAGTATTTTTCCTTAGCCTTTCATATGTCTTTAAGCAGAGCAGTTGGTAACAACTATTAAGTATAGATATATGTAGGACCTGCATAAGAAACAATACCCTCTGACTTTGAAAGGAAAGAAAGTAGGTCACTAAAACATTCAGCAATTAGAAGAAAACCAGACATAAATAATTCTTACTACATAAATAAAACTTAGACTCAAGTTTTAAAAAATTTAATACCCGAAAAAGACTTTGGGTTGGTTTATAAATAGAACAAATCTGTTTATAAGATTGTAGATTATACATGTGTTGAATGTTTACAAAGAAGCGAAAAATTTAAAGATTTAAGGCTTCAGGCTGGAATTGAACCTAAAAAAATAAAAAATAATGGTCAATCAAATTAAAGTAATATTATAACTTTCATTTAACAGTTACTGGAAAAGCAAAATGCCCAGACAAGGCTGGATTTACCTATCGGTCCACTACATGTGCTTCTATTCCAACATATTTGGACACAAAACCACAATCAAGATCCGTTGGGCAGACGTAACGGAGTTGGCGAAGACGAACAGTTTGGTGTTCCCCGATTCAATCAAGGTGGTAACTAGAGACGCGGAGCACTATTTTACTTTGTTCTTGAAGAAAAATGAGACGTTTGCTCTAATGCAGCAGTTGGCCAACATTGCTATGAAACAGTGAGTATTTTTTATTTGTTTTTTGGGCACTTTACAACCGACTTCAAAAAGGAGGAGGTTCTCTATTCAGTTGTATTTTTTTTTTATGGTTCTTACCTCATAACACTGTGTATTATCTGGTTCAAGAGTAGGCATCACCTGATTGGTCCCATAAACTTTTAGTGAAGGTCTGATGACGAGATACATGAGGAATCGAAGGAAGTCCAAAAAAAATTGTAGGCTCATCTATGACGATTTCGCTATTTTGAGGGTTCCGTAAAGAGTAAAAAACGGGTCCCTATTACTAAGACTCCACTGTCTGTCTGTCTGTCTGTCACCAGGCTGTATCTCATGAACCGTGATAGCTAGACAGTTGACATTTTCACAGTTGATGTATTTCTGTTGCCGCTATAACAAGAAATAAAAACAGAATAATATAAACATTTGAGTGGGGCTCCCATACAAAAACGTAATCGGGTGCGTTAACTGTCACCTAATTTGTATCCAGCGCCATACATGCCAGGTGCAAACTTAACCCGCCCAGTTAACTTGGGATACGTGTGTGTACGGAACTCTCGGTGCGCGAGTCCGACTCGCACTTTAAAGTAACTTTTTTTTAAAGTAACTTATTCAGTTGGTCTCGGTAATACGATCCCTTCTAGTTGAAGTCGTCGATGATAGATGTAAGGAAAAAAAATGCATCTGTATGTGTACTACGTATAAGTACATATACTACAGTACACATGCACATGAGATGCAATTTTTTTACAGTACATATACTTTAGTAAATCTGCATGTAACGCCCGTGCTTTTTGGTGTGTGTCATAAAGTTGTTTTATCAATAGCCGGCATATCAAGTTACTGATAAATCTGTGCCGTCTGTTTGAACAAACCGACTATTTGAGATATTATCATATTGTAAAGTTCATCGTACCAATTTATGTAAATCAAACGTACAAAACGATCGTTACATCATATTAGCATATTCTATTGAATTAGTTCACTCTTAAATCTCTATTTAAGGCTTCTTATCCGTTAAAAAAAGCTGATTGTTTTACACATGTTATTCTATGATAAAGCATATTTCTTAACATATTAGCCATATTACTACTTAGACCAGGGCTATTGAGATTTATTGGTATGTAGGCAGTATGTAGGTAAACCTACAGTTTAAATTTTCTGTTGATCATTTTTGTTTCAAAACCTATTCGTAATTGTCAAAATTCGCGCAGAAAACACAGACGCAATGAAAGCATGAAATAGCTATGTCAGTTTCTAAAATTCAGGGAAAAGTATTATTCACTTTAAGAAATTGTTTGAAATTATCACTATATTTGTCTTAATATGTAAAAGAAGAAATAAGGCCTCTTAAATAACAGTGTTATTGACCCCATCTTTGTTTCAAGGTTAATCGACGACAAATCAGGCAGTTTCAACATAGACAAGGAGCTGCTAACGAAACTTAGCAAAAACGTACCAAAGAAGCCTTCATTTCTGAAGCGGGACTTGGACGCCAGGAAGCAGTCCAATCTGTACACGCTGAGGTTTAGACTGCCCCAGACGGAGAAGCTTGATGGGTCCGAGGACTGTTCTCTATGGACGCCGTATAACAAGAGGCATAATTGGGGGCGACTGTACTTATCGCAGAATTTCATTTGTTTTGATAGTCGGGTAAGTGAATATTGAAATAACTATCACTAACTTCAAAACCTCGTATCTTACTGATCGATTCATGAGCTAGATACGCGGTTTTAAAGAGCTCGAGTAGAGAGGTAGCCATTTATTACTATTTACTAAGCGAATCTAATGGGGCTTCTAAACGGGCCATATTTTACTGCAATTTGTGGCCGGCAACTATGGCCGTCCCTCTTTGACACCCTACGCTAGAGCAAGATGCAAATAATGGCCGGCCACAAATTGCAGCAAAACATGGCCCGTTTAGAACCCCCTTAATGACAACATATATCTCACTAGCAGATAAAAATGTATATAGAGAGCGAGAGAGCTTTGTGTCGTGTACACACTAAAATATTTATTTGAATTTATTTTCTGTATGGAAACAAATATAAGGGAATAGATAAAATAACCGAAATCTACGACGACTATGCCTGGATAGGGCTGTCGTCTTCGACCAGTCCGCGAAAAAAAATAGCCACGCACATCCTAGGGTATTGCTAATGCGTAATAGTTATTTGTTATGCAAGGCTGCAAAGTTGTTATTTGGCACGAGTGTTGAAATTGAAAGCTGAGCGAGCGAAGGAATCTAAGATTGAACCATGAGCGAAGCGAATGGTTCAAAGATAGATTCCTGAGCGTAGCGAGGCTTTCAAGACACGAGAAGCTAAATAATTTTGCAGCCATGCGGAACACACAACTTTTCACCTCACTACAGCGAGGAAAATGCAAGACTCAAGAAAAACAATTAAAACATAAAAATAATCATATTTAATTTTGCCATTTAAAACATCAAAATTAAAACATAACACACTCAAATCCAAACCAAATAAATACGAGAGAAGCACACATATTCAAAATTAAAAGTAATATGGCCGTAATTTGTATTATCGTCGTGTATATCTTATTGTTCAGTTTTTCTTAAGCACTGTTATATTATATTTGTATTTGAAACTACTTGACACATTCGTTGTGAATGTGGGAGAATGGCATTCTAGGAAGGATTAGTTGGCCACTCGGAAGTATTTTCCATAACACTTGCTTTGGAAGTTATTGGACGACGGGATCCGAACAAGATTATTTCGGCTTTATCTTCTTTAAAAACGCCAATAGTTTCGGTTAATTACTTATCGTCTCCAAATATTTATAACAAATCCTTTTTCGTTTTAATGTAGGCTTTTATTAGCATTGAATAAATACTCCAAATTGGGCTTAACTTTCTTGTTTTCGATATAGAATAATAAAGTAAGACAACAGTATGTATTCTCCACAGAACAAATTTACTTTGTTTACGTGAACTGTGAAAACTTCCAACTTTTTAATCGTTTATTTTTTTCTCGGGTGCGTTCAGAAATTACACTCTTATGCTCCAACTTTTATAACAAATAAATATTAAAATTTGTGTTGTATTTAATATATTTACTAGTCAAAATATGTAAATGAAACTGAAATACTTACTATTAATATATATAAACATATTCAACATAAAATAAAGTGTAGGAAAAATAAAAACTTAAAAATCTGTAACCACAAACCAGGTTTCCGGACGTGATATTGTAGGTGTATTTTTTTTTTTAAAGGAGTATTCAAACGTACATAATTATGATTTTAGCCGGCCTGACCAGATCGCCCTTTATTCGCGTGCGTTGATTGGTTATTCGAAGATTTATCGACTGATGAAATCAGTCACGCGTTGAAGGAGTCTTAAATATAAAAAAGTTACATGCACCACAGAGAATCAAAATCGTCGTGTTCGAAATTCAAATGACTTTTGCACGCTAGCGGATAAAATAGACTTTTGCACGCAGATTTCACCCTATAAACGGAGGTTTTCCGAGCGAGTGAGGTGAAAAAGCATTTTGAACACATACGACGCAGAGGGCGCTCCGGTAGCGTAGAATTACGGAATCAAAGATTTGGTGTGATTGACATAACGATGTGATAGCTCAGTTGGGAGAGCACTACGCCGGAAACGTAGGGTCGCAGGATCGAGTATGTCAATATTTATAAAAAAAATGTAATATTTCCACATTAAAACAGAACCGATTAAAAGATTCTATTAAAAACGTTAAATGCATAAAGATACATGTTCTAACATTTCACCACCACCATTATGTAATAGAGCGTTACAGAAATTATAACATTGTTATGTGTTATCATAGTTCAACACGCCGATGTTGACATAGTTACTTGTTTACTGGATAGGTTATCGCATTGTAGCACGCGACGAGAATGAATACGTATATACTAGGCACGTTGAAGTACCTATGTATTATACGATGCGGTAGGCGCACTTGTAGTGTACCTGCCTACTGAGCCGGCGGTCCCGGGCCCCGGCTAGGACAAAAATTTGTGTGATGAACTCGAATATTTGTTCCTGGGTCATGGAGATGTTATCCATATAATTATGTATTTATGTATATCGTCGTCTAGTACCCATAGTACAAGCTTTGTTTAGTTTGGGACTTGGTCGATTTGTAGCCTTTTATTTATTTATTTATTTATTTATTTACACGTAAATTCACAGTATAGGTACACCAAAACAATTACATGAAAAACTACAAACAATCATTTCACAACTAGCAGTAGGTATACATCTAAAACATATCAAGATGTACATGAAGTTAGGAAGGCCAGAACCTTCCGATAAAAAATCCCTGGACTATCGGCGAATACGTCAATATCCCCAGCGTCCACAGTGATGCGGTTTAAAACCGGTTTTTTTGAGAGCTCGATCCCAGCCTGATAGAAGAGGCATTAGTATAAGGATACTAATGATAGCGCTAACTTTGTAATTAATCATTCAATATCCATTATGAAATGAAATGAAATGATTATTACTTTGGGCTCGCCCTTGTTAAACACGAAAAATTATTTCAAACATCCGATCTTTCGCACATAACTTTAAACCAGATTCACCCTACTTGACCTCAAAAGTTACGAGTTCTGGGAGTTGTTTAATATAGGTCATTCTGTGGCATGAATCTACGAAATGTGTAGTTCATGGTTATAGTAGTATCCTATAGATACTTGTAGTCGCCATTCTGTACGATATGTTATGGTTTTGCATAAAATAAACAAATATTGGTAGAACTATTTATATCTTCATTTGACATAGTGAACAACAGCAACTGTCTATGTATGTAATGCCAGCCCAGCACTCATTGCATATAATATAGCGTATATACAATTATTTTTTCGGGTGACTCCTCTTGTATCATAATAAAGTGGGACTTAAGAGGAAGTCATCCCTTAAGGAAGTCCTTTCGAGACCATGGACGTAATTTCACGTCCGAAACGTCGAGATCATAAAATAAAATAATCACCTTCCCCTTACCGTAAAGTCCCATTTTGATATAGTACTTAATGTGTGAAAATCGTATGAGTTTAAATATAAAAGAAAAGAACCCTGTCAATAGCATTGCAATGTAGTCATTTATACCGCGCAGGAAGATTAACAGCGCTTTTTTAAAGCTTTTATTTAACTTGCATGGTATGTTTAAAGTATGTTTGTTCGGGTGAAATCTTGCAACTCAATTTTGAAGCAGATATCGTAACCGATTGAGCTGAAATTTTGCATAGTTACTTAACTTTGATGACAATACAATAATATGGTACCATGGGGCTGATCTGATGATGGAGCCGGAAGGTGGCCATAGGAACTCTATAATAGAAAAAGCAATCCTACCGAGCTTGGGCTCTTTAGAATCGTCTCAGTGAGCATTTGATGGATATCCAAAGAAAAGTACAGTCGGCTATAAAAGCTTGCCACTAAAATGTCATTTTTGACAGAAACTTATTATTAAGTGTATTTATATGTCATTCAACTGAAATAATACCTAGTGTTATTTATAAATTGTATGTGTCCTGTTTCCTTTTGTAAACTTTTATTGGTGCGCAATAAACTATTGTTGTATTGTATAATCTTGGTGATTTACTGTCTAGGTCAGGAACCTAGTCCGTCTGACCATCCCCCTGCGCACCGTGCACCAAGTGGAGCGCGCTGACTCCGGCGGTACTGGGAGCGCAGCGGACGCTGGCAGCATTTTGATCACGACCGCTCACCATACAAGCTTCCTTTTCGGGAATATATCCGACCGGGAGTTCCTCGTGTATAAGATCTCGGAGCTGCTTGCCAAGTTGCCCAAGTGAGTGGTTATTGTCATTGTATAGTTTGGTTGATCGTGCTATTCTACGAATATGTTAGAAAGAAACGACTACGTTTTTATTGCGATATTGCTACCATCAAGTCTCGTGTAACCTCAGTAAGGTACAACACGTACCGTGTCTCAATTTCCTTCACTGTACCTTTTCGCTTCTGTCACTAATGACTATAAAGGTCAGTTTCCTATACTGTACTGTACAGGCTGATGGGACATTTCATCTGGCTTGATAACTAAATCGTGGACTCCGGTGGTACTAGGAGCCCAGCGTATGTAGGCAGTATCCTCCTTACCAACGCTCGCCATACCAGCTACCTATTCGGCAATATATGCAATCGGGAGTAGCTCGTGCATTATATCGAGCTCCTCACCAAGTTATACAAGTGATTAGCTGAGACATAAAGTTCTTGCATATATTAAAGCGCTTACATGGTAGCATTATCGCAGTAGATAACTAAAACATACACGTTTTTTGACAAGTTGGTAAGGTAAGACAAATATGATAAATATTTTGTGGTTAGTGTTTGGCATGGCAACAAGATCTTCAGATATCGAAATGTGTCAGATTGTCCTAGACAGAACGTAAACGTAAGAGGAAGATTGTTTCTTCTATTCTTTCTAATTCTCGTATTATAAAGTGCAAATATTGGTTTGATTAAACATATATGTTGCAGTTTCCTGATAACTAGCGCAGTACTGTTTAGAATTTAAAATTGATACTAACCGAGACTACTGAATGTTAGATTTTAAAAATATGTATCTAGTTTTTATTTTGCATGAGGGTTTTTAATCGTTCTTCTGATTTCTTTTGCTTTATGTTTGTCTTTGAGATTGGGATCTATCATCTAATATCTTTCAGTTCGATTTCAGCTATTAACTCGAATGCAGCCGAGGCCCTGTACTCCGATTTCGGTGTTCCTCAAGTAAAAGATACAATTTCAAACCCGAGAAAATAATAGTCTCTAGTAACATGTCTGTTATCTTAAATTCTCCTAAAATATAAAACCTTGTGTACGTGTGGTAACAAAATCATTCATCAGGTCATCATGTAACGTTTACGTCCTATATTTATCTGCTAATGTGTCATATTGTTGGGAATCACCGTTACACTGCCGTTATTGTACAGTCAAGTTCATTTACATCTACACACTTATCATCATCATCTTAAATGAACTCGACTGTACCGTTATAGTATTGACGGATTGGAGTATATCTTCTAATGCACGCGGAGCTATCAAGAACCATTCTTCAGAGTTTTCTGCTTCAGTTTTGAGTAACATCTACGTGTATGCTCTACTAACAAAGGGGTGGACACGTTGTTGAATCAATTCTCAATCTCTTGAATATTCAGTGATGTGTACAGGGAGAAGCCGAGTGGAAAGCAGACAGAGGAGCCGGCATGGACGCCGCAGCCCCCACTGATGTCGTTGTTCCTCACGCAACAGACTTCGCCCATCAAGCAAATACAGCAGAAGAAGGTAAAAATAAAGAATATTCACCCTGGTGGAATAAGGTATTTGATGACAGATCAAATCAGCTACTCTTTATGAAATATCAAAAACGATCTCTTAGTATGAAGCTTCTATGATGAAACAGGCATGTGCCGTCATAAAAAGCAGTAGTCAAAACAGGTCTTCTTTTTAGTTATTGTACAATTAAAAATTGTATAATGTCCAAAAGTTAGTGATAGTTTATTTAGTTCCGCGTATTCTTTAAAAGCTTTTAATGTGTGGGTAGTGGTTTTAATGCCACAATTTATGTTCACTATAGTCAAACACCGTATTGCGGTGCAGAAAAATACTCGCGTAATATCCCCATAAAATAAGGTTGGCTCTCCTTTAGGCCATCGGCTGGCGACGCTTTTTAAATTCAACTCTCCCATGACAAATCTACATAAATCCTACCCCTAGTACTGCTACCTGCCCATGGGAAAAGCTGTATCAGGTGATAACAAGTTGACACGTGTACGTATGAAACCTGCAGGGCCCGCATATTTTGCCGCGACTTCGCCTGCCGCGCGACTTAGCGTCACCTGTTTTGCTCGCACGGTATTGAAAGGAAAGTGACGACAAAGAGTCTCATGTCCCGGTTTTGCTAGAAGCTAAACAAATTAAATAATAGGATCTCGAATGTTACCTTGTTCCGAGCTAAGAACATCTTTGTTACAAATCGAAGTAAATTGGTTGACTTTTTAGTTTTTACGATCTTTAGCTAGGACGTTTCCACAAAACTTATCATGCTTCCTTATCTCCAATTAATGAAATAAAATTGGGCAAGTGCGAGTGACTCGCGCATGAAGGGTTCCGTACCTATATATATATATATATATATATAATCTGTAACAAGTTTGTTGTATGGGAGCCCCCCTTAAATGTTTATTTTATTTTATTTTTAGTATTTGTTGTTATAGCGGCAATAGAAATACATCATCTGTGAAAATTTCAACTGTCTAGCTATCACCGTTCTTGAGATACAGCCTGGTGACAGACGGACGGACGGACGGACAGCGAAGTCTCAGTAATAGGGTCCCGTTTTTACCCTTTGGGTACGGAACCCTAAAAAGCATCACAAAATCCCTATGACTTCTAACCATTTTCCAGGAAAAACAATGGGAAGATCACATGACGGACGTCGGTCGCGGTATCAGCATGTACCAAACGACCGCCGGCAGCGAGCTGGTCATCAACGGGATACCAGAATCCCTGAGAGGAGAACTGTGGAGCGTGTTCTCAGGGTCCATCCTCCAGAAGACACAGAACAAGGGGCTATATGAGAAGCTGGTGAACGAAGCGCTGTCGTCGAAGAATCAGGCGAATGATGAGATCGAAAGGGATCTGCATCGGTCGCTGCCAGAGCATCCGGCTTTTCAGAATAATGTTGGTTAGTATGGTGTATTGGCATAATTTTTCTTTCTGCGTAAAACACATTGATTCCGCATGTAAAACTAGGCTGAGACTACGACACTTTTGATCACTACATAGTATAAAACAAAGTCGCTTCCTGCTGGCTGTCCCTATGTATGCTTAGATCTTTAAAACTACGCAACGGATTTTGATGCAGTTTTTTTAATAGATAGAGTGATTCAAGAGGAGGGCTTATATGTATAATACATGCATAATTTATCAGCATTGCACCCGTGCGGAGCCGGGGCGGGTCGCTAGTAATGTATAAAAAGTAAGTGAGACAGTTGTTTCGCAATATATTTCGACTATTAAGAATGTCCCAGTGTGAGAGTTGGCTAATTTTTAAAGTGATATCTACAAAAACGAGAAAATGGCCTGTGAGTTAAATACATTACAAACCTATTTTCCAAATCTCAATTTTCAATATTTGCAGGCATTTCCGCACTGCGTCGAGTTCTCTGCGCATACGCATTGAAGAACCCAACCATCGGTTACTGCCAAGCGATGAATATCGTAGCTTCAGTGCTCCTGATATACTGCCCCGAAGAGCAGGCGTTTTGGCTTCTAGCCACTATTTGTGAGACCTTACTTCCAGATTACTACAACACGAGAGTCGTTGGAGCTTTGGTAAGTAAGATTTTGTGAATCAGAAAAACAAATATTAATTTCATAAATCGAATGATCTTTTGCATGCCACAACTACCGTATTTACTGGTTTTACAATAAGTTCAGTAGTTCATCGGTAGATATATTAAATTCATTCATTTAGTCATTATGCCCTTGAAAAAAATGCATCTCATCTTGCGAATGCGAGTTACTTACCAAAGTAAACAATTTTTCTCAAACATGCAATGAAATCTCGTCATAACGTGCGTTATAATAGGCCATGAAGTATCACGTTTCGTTAAGGAATTTCATACTAAATTGAAGGCCTGAGCCGGGAAGTATTTTTTTTAAGCATGGCGTCTGTGCGAGTGTGCATGAACAGGCTAAACAGACTGAATTATATTTTTTCTCAAACATCCAATGAAATATTGTCTTTACGTTCCTTAAAATAGGCTCGGAAGTATCGCTTTTTGGGCGCAACAACTCGAGAGGACTGTAAAGGGATTTCATACTGCTTTTCAGGCCTAGGCCTGCAAAGTAACTTTTTTTTTTGTTTCAACAACAAGGTCATTCACACAGCTGGCTGGTGTGACAAAAATCAGGTTTTGTTTTTAAAGTTTGGTTGTGGAAAAAAAAATTGAAGATGGCGACTTTTTTTATCAAAATTTCAAATTGGTGCTAGGCGGCTAAAACTCGGTATCGGGGGGCTCTCGGGGCTCAAAAATATGAATCTGAAATCTTGTCCGAAAATTCGCTCAACTTCGGAAAATATCGAAAAAAAACGATTCAAATTTCAAATTGGTGCTAGGCGGCTAAAACTCGGTATCGGGGGGCTTTCGGGGCTCAAAAATATGAATCTGAAATCTTGTCCGAAAATTCGGTCAAATTCGGAAAATATCGAAAAAAAAAAAACGATTTGTATGGAGAAAATTTCAAATTGGTCCTAGGAGGCTTAAATTCGGTATCCGGGAGTTTTTGGGGCTCCTGAGTCAGAATCTGAAATCGGATTTTTAAAATTCGGTCAAATTCGGAAAATATCGGACAAACAATATTAAGTGTTATTCTTTGAAGTATATTTTTTTATTTCATTGTATGTTTGAGAAAAGCACTATACATGCCTCGTCGTGAAAACGGATTCCCGGCTTCGTATCACTATCCGGCCTCGCTCGCACGCTCGCTCGGCCGTATATACCTACTTGGCCGGAAATCCTCATTTTCCCGGCCTCTGATGTAATGTACTATTTTTAGTAGTGTATTTTTTATTTCATTGCATCTGTTTGTGAAAAGCACTATAAATGCCTAGACGTAAAAAGGCCGCGCAAGCGCCGGGCCGGATAGTGATACGAAGCCGGCCTCTTTCCCCGGCATCTGCAGTAATGTACTATAATTATTCAACAGGTGGACCAAGGTGTCCTAGAAGAGCTGACAGAAGCACACTTACCAGAACTCCACGCTAAACTGGACGAGCTGGGCATGATGAACATGATCTCACTATCCTGGTTCCTGACGCTGTTCATCAGCGTCATGCCCTATGAGTGCGCTGTCAACGTCATGGACTGCTTCTTCTATGACGGCGCTAAAGTCATCTTCCAGGTTAGTGACGGTGGCTGCACCCTCTCTGGTATATTATAAGTTCTTCACTTAGATTCTCCACTTAGAACGTTGACTGAATCTTGGCATTGTGAACATAATCTTGCTTTAACTATCAATCCAAATAGGTCAGTAGGGAGAAAACTAAAACTATACAGAGATAGGGAAACTGCATTCCATTTTTTAGGGTTCCGTACCCAAAGGGTAAAAACGGGACCCTATTACTGAGACTTCGCTGTCCGTCCGTCCGTCCGTCCGTCCGTCCGTCCGTCTGTCACCAGGCTGTATCGCAACAACGGTGATAGCTAGACAGTTGAAATTTTCACAGATGATGTATTTCTATTGCCGCTATAACAACAAATACTAAAAATAAAATAAAATAAATATTTAAGGGGGGCTCCCATACAACAAACTTGTTATAGATTATATATATATGTATAGGTACGGAACCCTTCATGCGCGAGTCGGGCTCGCACTTGCCCAATTTTTTTATAAATCTATAATACATAACCGAGAATTGATCCTCGTTAAAACTCGGTAAGTAATCGCATATCGTATTGAAACATTCTTTACAGCAGTTTTGACAGGGTTATGTATAAGATTTATAAAAAAAAAAAAATGCAGTTCTTATTAAATCTAAAATCAACGCCATGGTTCCTAAAAGCAGATTTCCCTATCTCTTATAGTTAGTGACTTCTCCCTACTGACCCATTTGGATTGATCACCCGGTATACCGTCGACACTGCTTCGTTTTTTACCTGTTCCATCTGCTATCATATTTCAAGTCTTTCTTGACTTCATTGAGCTAAGCGATTTTTACATATTTAAATACTGTTACTTCATTACATTTATAAATGTCTGTAAATCGGGTGTGGCATTGAAGAAAATTAGTTAACAATCCAATGTACGTTTTAGGTGACGCTTAAAATCCTGGACATCAACCGGGACAAGCTGCTCAAGTGCACAGAGGACGGGCAAGCGATGCAAGTGCTCAATGACTACATGAAGGGAATCTACAACGATGAGGCCATGGCATTGTCTACTGAGCCGCGGACCGCTGAGAAGGTATAGTACAAATTTTCTAAGCTAAGCTTATCCACTTAACGACTGAATACCATTGAGTGGTAAACCACAAATTAAGATAGCGAGCTCGTAGTAAAAGCAGATTGTAACCACCTTGGAAGGTTAATATGGATTATCGACTCTATTTCCTTGGACATGAAACTACAAAATACACTATCAGAATAACGGTAATCATAACTTTTTTGGAATTTTACAACCGTCCGACACTCCACAAGAACGTATTGTCTTGAAAAAGGACTATGAACTCTCATCATCAACCATTTTAAACCTATTCAACAACGAGTAAGGTTGAAAATTCAATATACACGCAATGTAGTTCTAACCTTTTTTTGTAAGTAACTGGTTGGCGCTTACGAGAACAAAAGCAGATAGGATTGTATTAGACACAATGCCACTGTGAATGCAGGTAAGTGGATGAGCTTAGTTTAAACAATTTGTACTATAACAGATTGTTTGGTAGGAGTGATATGAGGTAGAGTTAAACAGGGTGTTTTTCAGTTGCGGATTTTTAGTGGTACTAATTTAATTAAATGGCAACGACAAATTTTCGGTAACTGACGTTAATAATAGGCGAATGTCACTGATGTAAACAAAAAGCAAACGGGATTAAATATTCCGCAAGTGTCCATTTTTTTTTTGCATAATAACGGCAAAAGTGATGTAAGTCAAGTTTATTTTCAATAGGATTCAGTATTTATTTCGCAAGAAGAACGAAGGATTAAGCAAAATTCCGGTCCAAAGAACTCAAGACCCAGTTTCCTTTAAAACTATGTATTGTAGTATAACTTCCAGTGGCGTGGCGTCAGTAGAATCCTATCCCCTCAGGCTTGCTTATTATTGAAAATGTGTATTGTTTTTTGGAAAAAAGTAAGCTATATCAAGGAAGATAAAAGGTAAGGAAGTATGATGTTCATAGTAAGGAGCGTACGCCGATAAAGATTTTATCGTCGAGGAACTAGATGCCGTCGTATGTATCAAAATGAATTAAAACGGCGTTTCAGTAGCGACATAAACGACATAGAACGGTGTTAGTATTTGTCAACTTTTGCAGAGTTTTGTAAGTATCGTAATGTACCTTGTTGACAATAGATGGCGTTTCTACGTTGTGCTTTTACAATTTTTGATATGTTGAGAAGTTTTTTCACTGAAGGTAATTTTTCGCCTTTAAGGCTTTTATGGTTGATTAAGTATTTATTATGGATGAAATATTTCAAGTCAAGCCTTTGAAGTTAACTTGGCCATGTACTGGCCATAGTGCTATAGGTAAATGTGCTATACTGTCAAATGATGTTTTGTCTCTTTCAGTTTGAATGTAACGTCATGAAAATGTCATTAGTTTTTGATAGATGCTTATTGCAATATAGTTTTGCTATTTTCGATTTACATTACGCTTAAGGGAGGTTTATTATCAAAATTTATGACTGGTTAGTAAATAGTTTTCAAATGACAATCCTAAACCTTCATTGTAAGAGCATTATTTTATTCTGACAAGGTTAGCATCACAAGATTGCTTAGTTTAAACAGTTTAAGAAAAGGCTTAAATAGCGTGCTGCCATGATACTTTGCATGTGCTACTTTGATAGGTTCTATTTTTTTAGGTAATGACATTTTATGCCAAAGCAAATACTAATTTTAGAAAGTATTGAAGTTTTGCATCTTAAGCGCTGAATTTTATGATTATATTATGGGCGTAATGCGAATTTGAATTTTCAGTTGAAATCATCTGTAATGCAATGAACCAGAATTAAAATCTCACTGGTATGGTAGTAGAGGCATAACGCCAAAAGAAAGACGGAAGCGAAAGCTTTTAGAAATATATGCTGAAGAAAAAATTGATTTAAAGAAGACTCTATTCCTAGAGAAAACTCTATTCTTGGCGTGCTTAAAGTGTGGATTAAAGATTCCTAAAGTTTCTTTCAGTAGGTACGGAACACATGAGGGGCATTTTACGGTACAGAAGATTGAAATTGACAAGTCGTATTATGGCTACCTATATAATTATAAGTATCGGCTTACGTCAAATTTAAGCATAAATAATCGCGATTCAGCGATCATTTATACAAAATGATGAAATGAGATATTTTGGCCAAAGACCAGTTTTATTGGAATAAAATGGGCTTAACTAGTATTTATATTACTTCTTCATATTGAACTTTATAGTGTGCCGTATGTTGTTAAAGTGTGTTAAAATGTTGGATGTGTTGATCATTGTTCATAATAAAGATATACAATAAAAATAAGTAGCAGAATGTATTATTTACTATTTAAGCCAGTATTAGTACTCGTAGTATTAATATACTCGGGTACTTATGTATCCCTACCTACCTACTTAGATTAGTTTAATGCAAAGGGTAATAATTAATTATTAATATAGGTATACCTAATCTCTCGTACAAATTAGTCGTGTCAAACTCATTGCATAGTAGTCATTACTGCGCAATGAGTTCGCCATCTCTCTTTTTCCGTGAGATCAGGTAAACTTTTGATTACCTACTTATTTCAATGTAATAAGACGAACATAAATGGCCACGAATTTCTGAACGGGTTGTCGTATAGGTAGTTCTGGCTAATGTATGATATGATATAGATATGATATCATTGGAGCGCTAGGAAAGTACGGACGTACGTTTATGACTTATGACGTTGGCTGTACCTATTTAATAACCAGTCTTCTTGATTATTCATGATTAAGAAATCAACACGAGTAGTTTCAGCGCCATCTAGTTAATAACTATACAGATACCACGCTGTCTCTTTTTGGTATAACGCTCAGCGACAATGACATCTATTATGTGTTTTAATAAAACATTGCGGATCTACGTCTTATAATCAGCGCCATCTAGAAATAAGACGGTATTTGAGCTTTTTTCCGGAGTACGTTTTTTTGTATGAGGTTGTCAATCCTTATGTATGATCCTTGGCTATATACAGTAAACGGCGATAAAGTTTGCACATCGATCTTTGGAAAGAGGCAATCGGCTAATTTCGACTTCGTATAGCGATATCTGTGTCGCACACACCATGACGTTTGTTTTGTCAGTCGTGGTTCAAATGCGAGAGAGTGCAGTCGCATATCCAAGTCAATATATATATAGAGTTGCTAAAACTTACACAAAATTAAATTTGTACTATGGCATCTATAGGGAAAAAAGGTAAGCCGTTACTTTGCCAGTCACGCGAAATTATCTACAATGTTTATAAATATTTTGTAACTGAAGCCGACCAATCTTAAAAACATGAGAATGTTAGAATGTTAATGTAAGTAATTACACTTTTTGTCGATCTTTAAACCCACATTTAAGTATCCTAGTAGTATAACATCAGTTGCTAATGCTCAGTCAACCCCTTTTAGGAATGTGGGCCTGAATATATATATATGTATATTATTTTTCCCCAACAAGAACATTATAGCAATTACTATATATAATCACATCGAGTTTTACAGCTCTATATATTCCACGTGAAATCCAAACAAAACAACAATAAAGTACTTAGTTCTAAATTCAAATTCTGATGAACGATTAATCTAATAATTGATGTACATGGAAATTAGCATTCGTTTGTATTCGGAAATGCGATGATTGCCGATGTGCATTCTTTATCGCCGTTTACTGTACGCCCCGGCTTGCTCAGACATCTTGTTCCACGCCACTGATTGTTTCACTAATTTCTGAAAACTTTTCAGAGCGTCAAAATCCAAGAGATCATCTACCAGTCGTACCGTTCTTACGGCCAGAGCGTCACCCCGGAATGCATAGAACACCTACGCCTGAAGCATCGACTGAGAGTTGTGCGGCAGCTGGAAGACAGTCTGGAGAGGAACACCTTGCGAGCGTTACAGCTGGATCGACTGCTGGAGCCGCAGGAATTGCAGGTGTGTAACCACTAGCGACATCTAGTGAGACGTGACAAAACGTTACTTACAGAAATGAGACTCACGCGTTTTAACCCCTAATCACAGACCACCCCCACTAGACGGAGCATGTAAGGCACATGTAAGGCGACCCGCGCGCACCAACGATATGGTACGGCAGAACATTAAAGTATCAACACGGCGGCCACCGTTTAGTTGCGTCCTTGTTTATGATCCATGCGTACGTCAACGAAAAAAGAAATTAAATAAATAACATGGTAAATTGTAGTGTTAAGTGGTGTAGAGAGACCTCATAAACATGGACGCAACTAAACGGTGGCCGCCGTGTTGATACTTTAATGTTCTGCCGTACCATATCGTTGGTGCGCGCGGGTCGCCTTACATGTGCCTTACATGCTCCGTCTAGTGGGGGTGGTCTGTGCCCCTAATGCATACTGTAAGATGCAGCTTACATAACAAAGAATTCAAGATTTATTTAAAAGTAGGAATATTTATAATGTTATTGAGAGCGATTTCATAAGAAAATTTAATCCATTTTAATATAACTTCGTCATACGTTGACGGTTGTATATTAAAAAAAGAGTTACAGCTGTTTATTAACGAGAAGGCAGAAATTAGAATAAATAACCGCCATGTTTTTAAGGTCTCGCAAAACGGTGATTTTTTGACGAGTGTTTTGGCAATCTTTATGTTCAGTAGGTATAGGTACATTTTTTTACTAAAATGTGTTTCTACATATATTAAACATTGTACGGATAATTTCACGTATCTATAAGCAATATTTGTAAATTTAATTTATGTATGAAAAATTCACTAATTTTCTTTTTTACCGATTTGTTCAGAAAAAAAGATTTTTTTTTTTTTTTTTTTTTCTTAATTGGTTCACTCTAAAGAACAAAATATATCTTATTTATTTAAAAAGAAAAAATCATGCATTTAAGGGTTAAAAGGTTTTGCGTATATTTTGTGGCGATCGGCATGAGCGGCCAAAGCTCACTTGGGTTGCCTATATTGAACACTGATAATGATAATTATAGAGTAGAAGAAGCTTTATTCAAGATAACACATCATTACAATTTTCAATACTAAGTCAAGTATTAAAGACAGTGTATAAGAGCTGTGCATCTAAAATGGCCTCCACTCAGCTGCCCACACTACTACTACGCCAGTCTGTTTTCTGTCAAGCCAGAATTATGTTACCCCACAGGCTAATCTGACTGATACCTATCTTTTTTTTTTTTTTTTTATATCATAGGGGGCAAACGAGCAAACGTATCGCCTGATGGAAAGCGATTACCGTCGCCCATAAACACCTGCAACACCAGAGGAGTCACAAGTGCTTGCCTACCCGGAGGACGAAGATAGAATGCCTCTATGCTAGTAATTTCACCGGCTATCTTACCCCCACACCGGAACACAACAATGCGAACATTGCTGATCTTTGACCTTCCCTCCTAACTTGAAGGCGGAATCTGCGTTAGGTTAGCAGCAGGGTAGGGTAGTTCTACGACGATCCAACAGCTATCAGTTTCCTGTCGCATATTTTAGACAAAAGAGCCGCAACGAGCGTTATACCTTTGATAAAACGGTATACTGCTGCTGCTTGCGATACAATCTCGATTTATAATCAATCAATATAATCAATATCAGACAATCTCACACAAATCAACCTAGTCCCAAATTAAGCTCAAGAAGGCTTGTGTTATGGGTACTAGGCGACGATATACATACTTATATAGATAAATAAATACTTAAATACATAGAGCATCCATGACCCAGGCACAAATATTCGTGTTCATCACACAAATATTTGCCCTTGCCGGGATTCGAACCCGGGACCGTCGGCTCAGAAGGCAGTTGCTTAACCACTGCGCCAACCGCGTCGTCGAATTTTTTGCAATATTATGCGCCTAAACTTATGAAGCCTACATGCTGGTTACTTACAGCCTAATACTGTTTTTTTTTTCAGGAACTATTAAGCATAATCCGCGAAGAGCTGCTATGGGCGAAACGCGTCCCATGCGAGCGATTAGAAGCCCCCTACGAGGCTTACAGGCTAGACTACACGCAGTTCAAGAACTTGTACACGGCTTTGTCCCCCTGGGCGAAGGGAGAGTGTGCCGAGACCATTACTGCTAGGATGTTTAAAGTAAGTACAAGTTACACTAGGTTTGTTGGAATGTGTTAAGGTTATTTATAGCATACTAGCTGTGCCCCGCGGTGTTTCCCGCTCATCCCACGGGAACACTAAATATTTTCGGGATGAAAAGTATCCTAAGTCCTTTCCCGGGTCTCAAACTATCTCCATACCAAATTTCATCTAAGTCGTTTCAGCGGTTTAAGCGTGAAGAGGTAACACACAGACAGACAGACAGACACACCCACTTTCGCATTTATAATATTAGTATGGATTACTTAACCACCGGATCGACACCGTTTACTTAGTCATAGATTAAGGGCCGTATGATGTAATTTTCTTCTCTCTCTTGTTGTCCATTTTCACCGGTCTGAGCCAGTCTGGCGGTCCCGTGGGACAGTGACCAGTGGCATACATTATTTTTTCAGAAACAAATGTTTTCCGATGGATGATGAAATATTATTTAACAAGGGATTCAAATAAAGCATTTTGACAAGAATTTATTACTTTCTGCGAGCGCGCAAGATGTCGTATTTACTTTACTCGTATTATAATTTTCAGTTAATGGATAACGACGAAGACGGCTTCGTGTCCGCCCGCGGTCTCTCCCTAGCGCTCGGCATCAGCACCCGCGCCGACGCGCAACGTCGTCTGCGAGTGCTGTACTGTGCGCACGCGCCGCCGCTACTGTCGCAGCAGGAGCTGCGCGAGGCGAGGACTAGAGCCGGCGCTGAGGTGGCCACCGACGCGTTGTCGTTCTTCGACAGGTCAGTATACTGTACACACGCACCACGTCGTCTGCGAGTGCTGTACTGCGCACGCGCCGCCGCTACTGTCGCAGCAGGAGCTGCGCGAGGCGAGGACTAGAGCCGGCGCTGAGGTGGCCACCGACGCGTTGTCGTTCTTCGACAGGTCAGTATACTGTACACACGCACCACGTCGTCTGCGAGTGCTGTACTGCGCACGCGCCGCCGCTACTGTCGCAGCAGGAGCTGCGCGAGGCGAGGACTAGAGCCGGCGCTGAGGTGGCCACCGACGCGTTGTCGTTCTTCGACAGGTCAGTATACTGTACACACGCACCACGTCGTCTGCGAGTGCTGTACTGCGCACGCGCCGCCGCTACTGTCGCAGCAGGAGCTGCGCGAGGCGAGGACTAGAGCCGGCGCTGAGGTGGCCACCGACGCGTTGTCGTTCTTCGACAGGTCAGTATACTGTACACACGCACCACGTCGTCTGCGAGTGCTGTACTGCGCGCACGCGCCGCCGCTACTGTCGCAGCAGGAGCTGCGGGAGGCGAGGACTAGAGCCGGCGCTGAGGTGGCCACCGACGCGTTGTCGTTCTTCGACAGGTCAGTATACTGTACACACGCACCACGTCGTCTGCGAGTGCTGTACTGCGCGCACGCGCCGCCGCTACTGTCGCAGCAGGAGCTGCGGGAGGCGAGGACTAGAGCCGGCGCTGAGGTGGCCACCGACGCGCTGTCGTTCTTCGACAGGTCAGTATACTGTACACACGCACCACGTCGTCTGCGAGTGCTGTACTGCGCACGCGCCGCCGCTACTGTCGCAGCAGGAGCTGCGCGAGGCGAGGACTAGAGCCGGCGCTGAGGTGGCCACCGACGCGTTGTCGTTCTTCGACAGGTCAGTATACTGTACACACGCACCACGTCGTCTGCGAGTGCTGTACTGCGCACGCGCCGCCGCTACTGTCGCAGCAGGAGCTGCGCGAGGCGAGGACTAGAGCCGGCGCTGAGGTGGCCACCGACGCGTTGTCGTTCTTCGACAGGTCAGTATACTGTACACACGCACCACGTCGTCTGCGAGTGCTGTACTGCGCGCACGCGCCGCCGCTACTGTCGCAGCAGGAGCTGCGCGAGGCGAGGACTAGAGCCGGCGCTGAGGTGGCCACCGACGCGTTGTCGTTCTTCGACAGGTCAGTATACTGTACACACGCACCACGTCGTCTGCGAGTGCTGTACTGCGCACGCGCCGCCGCTACTGTCGCAGCAGGAGCTGCGCGAGGCGAGGACTAGAGCCGGCGCTGAGGTGGCCACCGACGCGTTGTCGTTCTTCGACAGGTCAGTATACTGTACACACGCACCACGTCGTCTGCGAGTGCTGTACTGCGCACGCGCCGCCGCTACTGTCGCAGCAGGAGCTGCGCGAGGCGAGGACTAGAGCCGGCGCTGAGGTGGCCACCGACGCGTTGTCGTTCTTCGACAGGTCAGTATACTGTACACACGCACCACGTCGTCTGCGAGTGCTGTACTGCGCACGCGCCGCCGCTACTGTCGCAGCAGGAGCTGCGCGAGGCGAGGACTAGAGCCGGCGCTGAGGTGGCCACCGACGCGTTGTCGTTCTTCGACAGGTCAGTATACTGTACACACGCACCACGTCGTCTGCGAGTGCTGTACTGCGCACGCGCCGCCGCTACTGTCGCAGCAGGAGCTGCGCGAGGCGAGGACTAGAGCCGGCGCTGAGGTGGCCACCGACGCGTTGTCGTTCTTCGACAGGTCAGTATACTGTACACACGCACCACGTCGTCTGCGAGTGCTGTACTGCGCACGCGCCGCCGCTACTGTCGCAGCAGGAGCTGCGCGAGGCGAGGACTAGAGCCGGCGCTGAGGTGGCCACCGACGCGTTGTCGTTCTTCGACAGGTCAGTATACTGTACACACGCACCACGTCGTCTGCGAGTGCTGTACTGCGCGCACGCGCCGCCGCTACTGCCGCAGGAGAGCAGGATTTTGTGGTGTCTTTCACGGCTCTGTGGCGCTATTAGAAATGGGTCTTCAGCTTTCAAGCCGAGACCCTCAACTCAAGACATTTGATGATATAAATAAGTGGCAAGTGCAGCAGTACAAAGATTCTGCCTGCGATAACCCGGCAAAACATAGCGCGATCAGAGGCTGCGGCGAGCGGTGGCCATAGGTGGGAGCGGAAGGTCCGAGCGCAGTGTTTCGCTCACACTTAAGGCCACCGCTCGCTGATGTCGCTCGTCTCGTGATTACATGGCCGAGTGGTAAGGCCACGGAACAGGGACTACTTAGACTTGAGTGTGTTGTAAGCATCTAGGTGGGCGTCGGACGAATATAAAGACACTTTTGAAAATAGTTGCATTAAGAAACCATTTGAATGACTAAAAACTTGAGTGCTAGCTTCCTTAAGCGCATTATTTAAGGTAATCCTAAAACCGTAACGTTTGTTGCAGCGAGGAAAACGCGTCTAGTTCGGATCTCGTACCACAGGAGTTGCAGCGATCCATCAGCGATGTAGGGGACGGCAGCTACATGGACAAGTCTAGCGACAGTACTAACAGCCAATCAGGTACTAATCCACGAATAGTTTTTACGCAACGAAACCCACATAACCTTACATTTAAAGGCCATTATAGCCGATAACTCAGTTTGGCGAATTCGTTTATGCTACGAAAGACTGTGGAGACACTCGTGCGATGCACACCCTGTGCCTTCGACACATAGGAGACGTCCATGACACGAAAGAACTTGCCAAGCCATAACAAAACATTGTTAATCTGTCTTAAACTGCTAGATCATGGAGCTTCGGTTATAATTTGTGGCACAGCGCAGTGTTTGATCGGTGCGTGCTCATAGCTACGTAGATCATTCGTTAATACTCTAGTACTTAAAATGCCTCGTGGTTTTTTTTGTAGTAAAAAAAGAAAATTTTTTTTTTCAGCATCCAGCCTCGATCCCAGAGCGGAATCCGTTCGCGCATGCGCCTGGTCCGGGCTCGGGTCCGGCGCGTCGACGCCGGGCGCCGCGCCTGCGCAAGCCCCGCCCCTCCCGCACGCGCACTTCATGCAGCTGCTCGCCACCATACACTCGCTCACGCTGTGCCGCGACCAGCTGTACGAGTGTGCGGCGCACGCCGGTACGTGCTATACATAGCATCTATATACAGAGCGGATCGGTCCGGGCGCCGCGCCTGCGCAAGCCCCGCCCCTCCCGCACGCGCACTTCATGCAGCTGCTCGCCACCATACACTCGCTCACGCTGTGCCGCGACCAGCTGTACGAGTGTGCGGCGCACGCCGGTACGTGCTATACATAGCATCTATATACAGAGCGGATCGGTCCGGGCGCCGCGCCTGCGCAAGCCCCGCCCCTCCCGCACGCGCACTTCATGCAGCTGCTCGCCACCATACACTCGCTCACGCTGTGCCGCGACCAGCTGTACGAGTGTGCGGCGCACGCCGGTACGTGCTATACATAGCATCTATATACAGAGCGGATCGGTCCGGGCGCCGCGCCTGCGCAAGCCCCGCCCCTCCCGCACGCGCACTTCATGCAGCTGCTCGCCACCATACACTCGCTCACGCTGTGCCGCGACCAGCTGTACGAGTGTGCGGCGCACGCCGGTACGTGCTATACATAGCATCTATATACAGAGCGGATCGGTCCGGGCGCCGCGCCTGCGCAAGCCCCGCCCCTCCCGCACGCGCACTTCATTAAGGAAAAACATCATTGGTTCCACATTTGAGGAGTTTCTTTTCAAAAGGACTTATTTCTCTATGAAAGCCATACTAATCTAAGCCCTTTTGAGCACTGCGGAACCGACCAACCACAAAATAGAAGCCGAATCGAGCTCAAGTGATTGGTCGATTCCGCTCCGGTTGGCTTTGGTGGGGCCTTAAGGAAAAACACCATTGGTTCCACATTTGAGGAGTGTCTATTCAAAAGGACTTATTTCTCCATGAAAGCCATACTAAACTAAGCTCTTTTGAAAAGACCCCTCATGTATGCTCTGTCTGAAAATATGTAAACTCATCGATTTCTTCCTTGAAAACCACCTATTCATGTACCTTCAGCCAGGTTTTCTCTAATAAGTAGGTATAATTTTTTCAGGCACAATGCTGATGAAGATGGGCGAATGGAACCACCGACCCAGTCTCGATAGAGAGATTTCTCAAGACAGCCTTTACCTGCTCGCGGCCGAGAAACAATCCGCTTTGTCTAAGGTATTATACATATATTACTTTGAACTACTTCATATCACCGAAGATAGATACAGATGGAGAAAGATCGTAGAAGAGAAAGTGATGCTTTGAACTACTTCACACCACCGAAGATAGATACAGATGGAGGAAGAACGTAGGAGAGAAAGTGATGCAGAAGACAGGTCACGATCACGACCCTCAACTCTGAAGAATACAACGCAAGGGGGAAGTACTTCTCCTGTTTTCGAAATTCTCTTGATCCCAGATTCACTCGTTGGAAGTTATGCGCGATTTTTGCTAATGAGCCTCACTGCTTATTCTGTGGATATCGTATCAAATGTTTACGTAATATTCCTTGCGATGGAATGATGTCACATAATGTTCTTCCCAATTTAAAGTTGTATTCTATCTTCCCTTCTCGAAGCACCTATTTCAATGTGCTCTCTCATTTATACTAGCTTCCATTTCATTCTTGTCTGCCAAGTTTGTTTTTAAGATAAAAATGTCCACATATCTCTCTGTATTATTTCATTTTTCACTTTTTCTTTATCAGATTGATCCCAACGGCAACACAACATCAGATCAAGACACCGAACCGTCCCCGTCAAAGGAATCCGAACTTTCATCAGACGGCGAATGGTCAATCTCTTTAGAACAGTTCCTCGCCACCATGCTATCCCAAGAACCCTTGGAGACATTCTTCAATGAAAAAGTATCCATTTTACCTGAACTAGAAGCCCTAAGGCAGAGGGACAGGCTGCAATCTATGTCTTGAAGGTATTTTTTTATAAACTTATGCATTTTCTAAATATAGAAGAGATTTAAAGAGGCCTTTTCCGCAATATTTGCATTGTATAGTTGCTGTCAGGATATACTGTCGTCTATTGTCATATATGAATGAGCAATAATATGAACCCATTGACCAATGACAGGGATTTAGTATCTAGTAGTATAAAGTCAGTCGGGAACAGTGCGCTAGCGGGATAAGCGCACCATATCGAAATATCGAAAAATACCGATGTTACATTATTTACTCCATCTTACAACCACGTAAAGCCTGACCAGAAATATATGAGGATGCGCCATATTGCGGAATTTCGCTGGAACTAATTTCTTACACTGGCAATGATTTTATGATCATAGGAACTGACAGATATTTAAACTAATGTCATTAGAGTGCGGATTGCGATTGGTTGCAAAATTGTTGCCATATAAATCTTATAAATAACGCCCTCTTGACAATCCTTATATATTTATGGTCAGGCTTTAACTATAGTTATAGCGTAACAAGCGTCGGTCCGGCCCAGGGATAGTGGCGCTACAAACAGCTTTCATATGGCAATAATGTGCATACGTCATATATTTGCATTATTAAACGTCAATAGCGATTTGTCATTAACCAAATCAAAACATTGTTTATTGGAATGCTGCTCAATCCTTCGTTCTTCTTGGGAAATAAATACTGAATCCTATTGAAAAAAGCTTTCATCAATCATCACTGTGAATAGTTTTGGCTTCATTATGAAAAAATTACTCGAAAGGCCATGCCAGGATAAGCTAAGTGAATCTGCCCCCAGCGAGTTTTGGCTTGTAATTTTTTTTATTCATTTGTCTTTTTATTAGTGTCGTTTATGCCAAATTACAGCTCCCCAAACCTTACCGTTTTTCTTTAAATAAAAAAAAACGAAATCTGATCTTTCTTTGATATTTTTTTTTCTAGCCGGCCGATTTTGACGTGAGTCACGTATATTGTGCTTATAATAAAGAGAATTATATGGTATTAATTTTAATACATATTGCCATACAAAAACTTGAAAAAAAAAATTAGAATTTATTTTTGATATTTTTTTTTTAGCATTATCTCGATAGCGACACCTCCAGATTTTTCACCAAAACTAGCCTCTTTATTAAGCTACAAAATGAATGTATTAACTTAATTTTATTTGTGGTATAACGGGTTGTTTTTTTTAATTGAATTCATCACCATACATTTTCTTTACCCGCTCATTATTAAAATTAATCGATTAAAAACTGTTTAAAGAAACGTGTATGTTTATAATGAACACTAGCCACTTACAAAAAAAAAGTATTGATTCCTTCGGCGCCGGTTATTCACATAAACTTCGAATATTTATCGGAAAAACTTTTAGTTAAAAATGGATTGCAGGAAAATAATAAAGAAGTGCTTTAAAAAAAACGTTAAAAAGCTATACAATATAGCAATGGAGTCTGTGCAGGGACGTATTTACCCTAGGGGCCTAGGGCCATCCGGGCTATAGCCCGGGGCGCCAAACCGACAGGGGCGGCGTAGGCGCCCCTGGCCGATTGCATTTTGTTTTGGTATTGGCGCCATTCAACCAACTATTACTTGTCACCTTTTTTTTGTCAATCCACAATTTTAAAATTAACATGAAAAATAACAAGAACAAGTTAGTCTTGGTCGAAAACAGTAAGTTCGTCAAATATCTTCGGGGCGCGTCTGTAAGTAAGAACATGCTCCAAAACATAGGACGCGCGCGGGGCGCGGGCGCCGAGCGAGGTCGGGGCGGCACGGCGAGAGGGGCAAGGGCAATAGGCCATACATTTCATTAGCGTTGCCAGATCGGATCTTTTTACAATACTTTTTCAATACGAAGGAATCAATACTTTTTTTTTTGTAAGTGGCCAGTGTTCATTATAAACATACACGTTTCTTTAAACAGTTTTTAATCGATTAATTTTAATAATGAGCGGGTAAAGAAAATGTATGGTGATGAATTCAATTAAAAAAAACAACCCGTTATACCACAAATAAAATTAAGTTAATACATTCATTTTGTAGCTTAATAAAGAGGCTAGTTTTGGTGAAAAATCTGGAGGTGTGTCGCTATCGAGATAATTGACAACATTTCATATTTTAAACAGGTGGAAATTAATATAGAGATCGACAGAGCTTTAAGTCGTGTACCTTAAAAAAAATTCTTTGAATTTATTCTTCTGTATTTAAAGAAATATAAGAAAATACATCAAATAACTACAATCTAAGACAATACGGGCTGAATAGGGTTGTTGTCTAAACCAAAGAGCGAAAACAAATATATATTTTTTATTTGACGTTGACAGGTGACAGATGCATACCGAGTTTGATTAAGTTTTTTTTTATGAGAAAACCGACTAAAGTAACCGTTCCATTAAGTTCTGGTTTCTGTGTTGCCACATTTTAAAATGAGTATGTTTTTATTAATTAATAATAAAGTAAATAATCATCTCAGAAAATAAATAAAAACAGAGATTACTTCATCTTTTTAAGCAGAATTCAGAAAAGTAATAAAATGATAGTCTTAAAAATATGAAATGTTGTCAATACTAAAAAAAAATTATCAGAAATAAATTCTATTTTTTTTTTTCAATTTTTTGTATGGCAATATGTATTAAAATTAATACCATATAATTATCTTTATTATAAGCACAATATACGTGACTCACGTCAAAATCGGCCGGCTAGAAAAAAAAATATCGAAGAAAGATCAGATTTCGTTTTTTTTTATTTAAAGAAAAACGGTAAGGTTTGGGGAGCTGTAATTTGGCATAAACGACACTAATAAAAAGACAAATCAACAAAAAAAATTACAAGCCAAAACTCGCTGGGGGCAGATTCACTTAGCTTATCCTGGCATGGCCTTTGTGGAATATTTAGTCCTGTTTCCTCTTCAGTGACATTCACCGACTTTCAACGTCAGTTAACAAAAATTTGCCGTTGCCAGTAAAATAAATTAGTACCACTAAAATCCGCAATATAGCGTGGGTTGAAAAACACCCTGCTGCGCTATAGTTGGCAAAAGTAAGATGACGTTAGTAGTAAGTCTGTACTTTTAGATATTTCGATATAGTGGGCGCGCCCCTGGCGTTTACCCGACTAACCTTAGCACTGTGAAGCAATGGCATTGCGTTAGGTTCTCATAGCGTTTAATTATTGATGAATGATTTGTGACTGAAGCATGGTCAAAAAGATCTCCAGAACAATACTAGAATGAGTGTTCGTTTGTTTCAAAATGATGAGTCTGGTCCTTTATTTTGAAGGTTGATAAAATTGATATTGCAACTTAAAAATATGTGCCGTTTTCAATCAAAAGAGTCCGCTTTGTTGCTTAAAGACGCATACACAGGTTATAAGTATAAAGATGCAAACAAATTTCGACTCTATTGACGAGCGACACGGTGGACCCCTTTGATTTAAAACGTCACAGATTGTAAAATTATATGTGTTCTGAGTATTAACGTTTGACCGTCGCACGTATAAAAATATAAAGTTCGAAATGTATTGCAGTATTTAAACCTTAATTTGGATACACGTTTTCCACTTGGTTTATGTAAACGCTCGCTAGTTAAAATTTATTATATTATGATAATATTTACAACCAGTTAAAATACCGAGGATATGGATTGTAAGAATTATGTTTTAGTGATTGCAAAGTTATTTATGTAGTGGAATTTATTACGAACTTAAAGCCTGACCAGAAATATATGAGGATTGTCAAGAGGGCGCTATTTATAAGATTTATATGGCAACAATTTTGCAACCAATCGCAACCCACTATAATGACATTAGTTTAAATACTTGTCAGTTCCTCCCCATAACCTCGTAATATCATTTAATGGAATGCACTCTTCCTGACTGTTTTCGTGAAGTAAACACGTGTACACTTTATTTTTAATGTTACGTTCACGACTATGAATGGTTTTCAGCATTTTCTTTGAATAATTTTAAATATTTGTCTTTTAAAGAAATCACCACGAACGACATTGACATTGTTGACAAACCTTCATAAAATCATTGCCAGTGTAAGAAATTAGTTCCAGTGAAATTCCGCAATATGGCGCATCCTCATATATTTCTGGTCAGGCTTTATTTATTCGATGTAATCGGTCGTCAACACTTAAAGTTGAAAATATTTTATCATTGGTAAAACGCATAAAAAATACATTCCATATTTTATACTTATTTTTTTAATATTTTATACGATTTATTTATCCTTGAAATGCTATATAATAACCATAAATTTACATACGTGGGTCATTCTCTATAATACGGTACTTGGTGACAGCTCAAATCAGCTACTCTTTATGCAATGTCAAAAACGATCTGTTAGTATGATGTTTCTATGAAGATACTGGCTTGTGACGTCATAAAAATCAGTAGTCAAAATACATCTTTTAGTTGTTCTCCAATTAAAAATAGTATAATGACCAAAAGTGGTAGTTTATTTGGTGCAGTGTATTTATGAAGGAGTCTTAATTCTTTAGTAGTTACAATGAAACAATTTATTCACTGTTGTCAAATACCGTATTATAATAAGGGACCTCTTTACTTTTAAACAACCAAAATGGCGGTCGTGGTTACCAACATTAAATCCTAATATGAGAATGATATGTTATACGCGTTATCATTTAAAGAAAAGGGTAGCAAACGAAAGGGTTAATGTACCTATCGTTCTATGCCATATTTAGTTATTCGGAGCTTTTATCATTCCCATTACTAATCTAATAATAACGCTTCAAGTACTGAAATATTAAAAAACACTAACAGTGCATTTGGGCTTGTGCACAAATCACGTGAGGTTCAATAGGGGGAGGGGGGGGGTCACGAAAAAATCATGAAATATCACGTGGGGGGAGGGGGGGTATAAGGAGACCTCACGTGTATTTTTCTATAGTGAACGAACTAAGAAAAAATCGATATTTTTTCTCGGTTTTGTTAAAAAAATAAATCTTCACTTGTTAAATACTTCAAAATAGCGAGTCTATTTTTCGAAATTTTGGCGGAAAAAAAATACACGTGAGGTAGTGGGGGGGAGGGGGGGGTTAGCAAAGAACCTCACCAAATATCACCAGGGGGGAGGGGGGGGTCAAAAAGTGGCCGAAAAAACCTCACGTGATTTGTGCACAAGCCCTTTCAGAAACAGTAATTAACACTAATGTATCTCTATCTCTGAGCCTTCTCGTTACTAGAAATGAAGATTTTTAACGTTAATTACAGTCAGAAAAACGTTATTATTTTAAAGAAACTACCAACCCGAATTCGGGCATTGTTATGAGAATATAAGTACCGTAAGGTCGGTGTAAGTACTTTGACCCTACAAGGTTACTTTGTCTATCCATAAAAATGCATGCATTTTATCGAGTCCATAAATTAAAAAAAAATCCGACCAAGTGTGAGTTGACTCGCGCACCGAGGGTTCCGTACAATGGTAGATTAGTCAAATCAAGTTATGGTTTTCTATGTGTGGACAAAGTAACCTGGTAGGGTCATAGTACCCCGACCTTACATGTGTCTTGAGCACCCTTATATTGCGAATGCTCGCGGTGAGAAGCACCCTAAGGCTTCAGCCTGAATCATTGAATCGTGTTCGTACATTTTACCGATAGTATGACGGTACAGTGCGTCAGCTGTCAGAATACGATTCGCGTTCTATACCCGTCTCGCTCGCTCTTACGCGATCCAGATATGAACCTCTCAGGTTTCACCCAAACCTGCACGCCCAGCACAACTATGCTTCGCGACTCTTGTCCCGCGAGATAGCGCTATCCGTCACTCTCTCACATTACTGCATAGAAAAAGACGGGTAATTATCTCGCGCGAGAAATAGTCGCATATGACAATTATGCTAGAATGGCAATCGAGAGCTTTTTGAATGTACGTGTAGACCGTAGAGACGGCATGTCCGGATAATCTCTGTTTACATGAATTTATAAAGTAGCCATACTAATTATATATTAATTATAGTTCTATTAACCAACCCTTATTTTGTTAAGTGAAATTATTAGGATATTGGGTTATTCCAAAATATGTTGCAATAAATCGCACATTCTGTACGACATTGTCAGTAAAAGGATAGAATAATAATATTCATCTAATTAAGTTCATGATAATCTATTGTTCTAAGTTCATAATAAAATATAAAAAAATCCCTTCGTACAAGTTTATCTGCAACACATTTTGAAATGACCCTAGTACGGAAGGATTGCATACTTAAGCTTTCAATGCTACGTACATAATTGATGGTGCTTTGCTAGACAATGTGTTTGTGAAATATAGTGCAATAATAAACGAAATTCTAAGCATAAATAAGGAATTTTGTGAGATAAAATTAAAAAGTAATCCCTTGTCCATATTTCTAATGCAAAGTGCATACTTCTCTACTTGACTGACTGAGCTTTGACCGTAATTAAACCGGTATTATATTTTTAACCTTAATCAAATTTATATGATTTTAATATATATACATGATTTTAAACTTATAAATTGAGCTTTTAACTGTGTGTGTCGTTTACGTCTCGTGTTTGTCATCTATCATGCTGTACATAAAATATTAACAATTAATTCTAATTATTAAAAACACTCCTGCTTTCTTGGTGTAAACGAAGATGGAGTCAAAATTAAAATACATACGGTTTACTGACGGCGTAGAAGCGAATATCGCTCGACTATTTCGATTCGGTTCGCGATTCATCATCAGGAGTAGTGCTCGATTGGCAGCCGCCGCGACCTATCGGATGAATCTCGAACCGATTCGAAACATGTCGAACGATACTCGACTGCTACGACGTGAGTAAACCCGAAACGTATGTCGGCAGTACGGCAGTTTTCTGTGTAAAATAGGGTCAGAATTGCTGAAACTACCCAGATTAAAGCCAATTTCTACAAAATTGCTAATAAGCTATAAATTTAAGGTAATATTGTAAATTTATGGAATATAGTCTGTTAAAAAAATTAAACAAATATTTACATGCTATAGATTTTTTTTTGTACATTACACGTTACACACATGCAATCGGAATCTTCTAGAATTCGTGCGACAAATTCGTCCCTACGTTTTTAATTATACAGGGTGGAACATATAATTGGGCTAGTAAAAGCAGCCACACGTCACGCCAAAATCATCTCTGTAGACCATCACTACCTTTTCGATTTATTATTTTCTAGTGTTTGCCTTTACTCGTCTTTTTATATGGCCCGTCCTGTAAGCGTATACAGTGTGTAATGGTAATAGAGCTATGTTATCTAAGAGCCGATTGTTCAATCACCAGATAAATTTATCTGCCAGTTAAAATTATTGCTATCCTTTTCTCCCGTCATATAAAAGAAAAGTGACAGCCAACATTTATCTGACAGATACCTATGTTTTATCTGGTGATTGAACAATCGGCCCTAAATGTCATTATTTTTATATGCTTGTATGTTAACCAGTAACCATAACAACCATTATCGAAGGGTACATGATAGGTACCAGACAATATTGTAAGTAGGCTTATATAAGAGTAAGTCATATTTATACATAAAGTATGTTTAGCCCTGTAGAGTCTAGTTTTGTATAATACAAAATTACATGTAGGTAATTCATACGAACAAACTTGGAATGAAATTATAAGAATGCTTACGGTTAAAATAAATTGCTTATACGTAACCAACTCTGATGATAGTAAATTACCTACCGGTGAATGTCCCAGGTGTTTGGGGTCCGAACCGAAGGTGAGGATATTATACCGCCCGTGGTTTGTCAAATTTTTTACGTCTTGCCTTGGTGGGGAAGTGAGATTTATCTCCCCGCGATGCGGGCAGTAATTCCCACTAACGACCTAGGGTAATGTAAAATATATGTATAAAGCATTTGAGCAAATGCTTCCGGCTTCCGAATGATGATATAATGACACGAGAGTGCCATAGAGTACCTAAATAATGTAGAAATATGTATATAGACACCAGTTTGCATGAAGCTTCTAGCGCTAAGCCTGGATTATGAAATCCCTTAACAAAATGAGGTACAGCGCCATGAATGTTTGAATTTTTTCTAAAAGCGACCAAATCGATTGATTACCAACTGTAAAAATGTTGATTTGGTTGTACTTATAGCTTTCAATCGAACATTCTCGATGTAGCATTTTTATCGTACGCATTGTAGCACAATTTGGACGCATCTAATTATGTATTCCAACCGTTTACCTGATTATGTTATACTAAAGATTGTATTACTTGAATACACTTGTTTGACGTTATCTTGCTTGTCTTAATAATCTCAACCTTGTTTTTTTTCCTATCATCATAAAGCTGCGCTTCCACTAGAGCTATTTAAGCCACGTAGCAAAGGGGCGTGAGGAGAAAAGGGGGTAAAACATCACTAGGATTATTTAGCATCAATCGGCATAGCTCGCTTTCCTGGGCTAGCTGCAGTGGAAATGCAGCCTTAACGGCCCAGCCACAACTTCGCGCAACCATCGGAGTGGCGAGCGGCGGCCATAGGTGGGAGCAAAAGGTCCGATCGTGGTGTCTCGCTCACTCCTATAGCCACCACCGCTCGCCGATCCGTTGGTCGAGCATAATCGTGGCCGGGCCTAACCACTCAATTGCTTCGAATTTTGAGTTGGACTCTATTTATATAATAAAATAAGAGCGGTGACAGGTAGCCGTAGTTACCAAAAGCAATCTAGTGGCTAAGCTACGCGGGCACTGCGCTGCAGCGGAACGCCGGGACCAAATATTATTTGCATGGAAATGTAAGTATGAGATATAATGCACTGCGCGGTAGAGGAACTACACATAATTATAGTGCATAATGTTGTTCCATCTTATTTTGTCGAGCAAGTTCGTTTTTATAATTCTATAAAAACATGTTAAAACTATTTTCCCCCCAAAGACGATAGAACATTATGCAGTGTACGTAACGTGGCAAACAATTTCCTACAGAAGAACTTGGTCGCGCCGCGTCGCATCGCGTAGTGCTCGTGCACTCCTGGTGTGCGATATGATATGGTATTGTATTCAAAATAATCATTAAGAACAAAATAACTATGAAAATAAATTTCATTACTTTTTGTATAAGATTATATTTACTTTCATCGCTTTTCGTTTGTGCACTTTATCTAGAGACACACTGTATAAAACATATAATTGCCTTAGAGTAGTAAGATCAACACTCGTCTAGTCCACTAGTCCAGTCCAGATTAAAGGGCTAGTACTAGCAGCCAGATTTATTTTTGATCTGATCAGGTCGGCCATGTTTTCTGTCTGTGGACGCCTGATGGTAAGATTGGTTAGTCGTTTTCAAGGCCTAGTGGCCGGCCGATGGAATCAATTACCCTCGAAGCAATTTATAGCAGAAATCCATAGACAGAAATAATCATTAAAGACCGGCATTCTCATGGCACTTTGAGCTGTCATAGGAACGTCGTGTTTATTGACTTCCGACATTATCGATACATTCTAGAACATAACTTATTAAAGAAGCCCAACAACCATGCTCAAACAACCGGTGGTGGCAAATACGAACGAGAGACATCGAATTAACGGTTATATTTCTTGTTATATTTATTCATTTTATTGCGGCGAAGTTGGGCGAATATGATAAGTGTGGAGAACTGCGGAAACCCATACTTCGGCCAACTTCGGTCAACTTCGCGAGTATAGTCAGATTTTTTAAACACACATTTGACAGTTCTCCGTTCGTAGTTAGTCAGCAAAGACATATTGTTTGCCAAATCTAACGATTATGAATGGTTGATCGAATCGATTTTATCTACGAACTTTTTTTCGAACCTGTATATATTTTTGTTCATTTCGTGTAAATCAATATTTTTTGAGCTACGAGCCGTCACTCACTGGAGCGTTCTATGTTAAATAGTGTTTATCGATTTAATTGATTTCTACCAATTTACCAAAATAGCACATGAATCGAAACGCAAGTATTGATCACAACACAGCTTTAAAAAAAAAGCACGTGGTATGTAATGAACAGATCTCGGCGTGGGTGAGCTGTTTTCAGAATTTGCATAATATGGACATACCTTGTCATGCCCTAGCCCCACGTGCCCCATAAACGAATGAAATTATTTTATTAGGCTGCCTTTCTGCTACGAGCTTTACGTCACAACCAAAACAGATTAATTTTATTAGAACCTACGGAACGTGATTAATCTATTTTGTACAGCTTTCCGCTTTAAGTGGGAAAACACTTTCAACGAGTATAAAAGCAAAGACGTCATCTCTAGAAACCCACTTAGGTTTTTTTTAAAGAGATTGTAAGAGTATGTGAGTATGGACAGCACTCTAATGTACAATTTATCTCCACTCACTTCAGTTGATGTAGAAAGATCGTTTTCTATCTATAAATGGATAACCCAAGGCGAAACTCGTTAAAAATTTACAATATAAAAAAACTAATAGTCATTTATCACAATAGCACAGAAAATTTACAATAAATAAAAAGCTTAATATTCGTTTTGTAATGTATTTTCATTTTAGTTTAATCATTTCAGTGTTGTCTTCTTTTATTATTTATTTATAGGTACACCTTATCCATATTAATATCTACAAGACACAACTATATGACATTAATGACGTAAAAATAGCTCACCCACGCCGAGCTCTGGTAATGAATTATTATCGTTAAATACTTCAACAACACCGTGATAAGAAAAAATATAACGAACTTAATTAAATAAAATAGAAAATTAAAAACGTTTATAGATACTGAAAAAAACCACTATGTCATTGCTTGTTTTTTTTTTTATGAAATTCAATAGGTCGTGCACATTTACGTTATATGGGTCCTGTGATGTGTCAAATGTGTGTATACAAAAAATCAAACTATAGTGTGAGCTAGGGTCCAAATACTGTCAACTGCATGGACCTAGTAAATACTATAGTATACCTGGACTGCTCATTGCTTCGTTCGAACGAGCCAAGTAAGAAAGCCGCCAAGGGGGCAGTTTGTCCCACTCTGCTGGGGTAACCAAATATTTAGCAATAAAGAGGGACTCATCCTTACTCCATTTTATTACAAGTTTGGCTCGGTTTGTAGACACCTGCCTACTGAGCCGGCGGTCCCGGGTTCGACTCCCGGCCGGGGCAAATATTTGTATGATGAACTCGAATATTTGTGCTTGGGTGATGGTTGTTCTATGTATTAAGTATATATTTATCTATATAAGTACGTATATCGTCGTCTAGTATAACACAAGCCTTCTTGAGCTTAATTTGGGACTAGATTGATTTGTGTGAGGTTGTCCGATATTTATAAAAAAAAAAATGAAAAAAATTAAAGTCTAAAAATGTATATTGGCTGGCACTGTAGCTAGAATTTATTTTATATATACCTATGGAAATTCATAAATAAATATAGTGAATGTTAGCTACTATGCCAGCAATACCACACTTTTGGCTCCTGTTATTTTTATTTATTTATTTATTTATTTATTTATTTATTGAAAAACAGGTTACATAACATTACAGTGTACACCAATGCGTCATGAACCGAACAATGTTTATTTTGACGGCGAAACGGCGTGGCCCCGTTGTTCCGACATCTCGGGTGTTGGATTTGGTAGGTTGCCCCGGAACCGACGAAACACGACACCTTTCGGCCAGAAATCAGCACACGCGATGGTGTCCTGGAGCGGCCGCGGCACGCGCACCACAAACGAGCTGAAGTGCACGTAGTGGCGCGAATGCAACTGGAACACCCTCAGGTCCCTCAGCGAGTAGCCGGTTTTCTGGCGAACATACTGCGTCACTTCTTCAGCGGTAGCAGTGTGATGCAGGCGCGACACGTATAGCGCCTTGCTCGGTGTGGAGACCCGCAGACCACAACCAACCGGTTCTGCAGTACCACACTGACTCTTGCGTGTCTTACGCTTTCTTGATACCGTTGTGAAACCCTCCTTGTCCACACTGGTGCGAGGAGCTTCCTCTTTCGGAGGATCCCGAACTTCACGCGCTTTTGAGGGCGCGGCTTTCCGGCGGGCTGGAACAGGCTCACCAGCAGAAACGACGTCAGCAAAACGACGACGTGATGGTTTCGATGAAGCGTTGACGGGAGGCCCCGCGAGGAGGGGGCAGGGGGGCCGCGGTTCGGCGTGCACAGTGACATCGCTTTGCGCAGTGTCAGCTACACGCGAATTGACCGAGTTGGCATTTGACGCCCGGTCATTATTCTTGAAATTTGACGCCGTCAGTGACCGCGTTTCTGGGGCACCGTCGCGCAAACGGATGATTTCTTTGCGCAATACGTCAATAACGGCCTGTGATTTGTCAAATTTCTTTACAATTTCTGCCATGCCTGCTTTAAGAGCCACAATTTCTTAACAGAACGCAGCAATCCCGTAACTGTTAATTTGATTTGATAAATGACAAACTTCGTTAAGTCATACTTAAAAACAAAACAAACAAAAAACATATTCTGATGTACGTGGACATGAACTCATTTATGAGGATATAAAAAAAAGTGGTTATTTGTAGGGTACCATAAATTTTATTAATTAGGGAGGTAAAACTGTAAGTATACCGTTATTTTATAAACTACCTGTATAACTGTTTTACCAATGCAAGACTACGTAATACTTTTTATTACTGTACTAACGGTTACTAAGTATATGGCGAAATAAAAAGCAAAAAAAAACCGACTTCAAAAAAAACTAAAAAGCTAAAAATAACCCATTTAAGTACAGATTACGTTTGAATCCCGTTTTGAAGACGATGCCAAACCACTCATTAATTATATTTTTATATTATGTAAGTATATTTTTTTGTTTTTAGTGTTTCATATAAAATACTTATGGCGGGGTGATCTGGGAGGTCTTAAAAACATACATCTCGTTTTAGTTATCTCCTAACTTCGGTTCTACGATTGCTACTACTACTACTACGATTACTTAGGCGGGTAGCAATGTTCCAGGTGGGCTCGTCCTGCGGGCCCTTGGGCTCGCGCGCTACGCCGTCTCTGGGACGCTCCGCACCTTTGGTGCTACACGGAGCTCGGCCTGCGGCCTCGTGGGGGGACGTTCGCCCTTAAGCCTGCGGCCCTAGGTCGAACTAAAATATTAAAGTTTGTTGTCCGATATTTTCTGAATTTGACCGAATTTTTTAAATTCGATTTCAGATTCCGACTCGGGGGCCCCAAAAACTGCCTGATACCGAATTTCAGCCCCCTCGGACCAATATGAAATTTTCTCCATGCAAATCTTGTTTTTCCGATATTTTCCGAATTTGACCGAATTTTCGGACACCGATCCCAGATTCATATTTGTGAGCCCCAAATGCCCCCCGATATCGAGTTTCAGCCCCCTAGCACCAACTTGAAATTTAGAAAAAAAAGTCGCCATTTCGATTTTTTTTTTCACGACTGTACTCGGGTGGAGGCCCCCTATGACATTTGGTCGAGCACCTCCGACCTGAGCCAACCGTTTACGAGATACGGGCCTCTTAAAAAAAATCCCATACATTTTTTTTATGATAGAAAAAAAAAACTTTTTTGGAATCATGGGGCCCAAAGCCCCCTACATACCAAATTTCATCTCGCTACGACCATTTTGAAATTTCGACGCCTATTAACCACCCTTAGATAGCGAAGGATTATCGTAGTATAGTTAAAACGACATTACTGCAATAGTGCAATGCTCAGATTGTTTTTAGTACGAATAATATTTTCGAAGTAAAACATAGATCGGAATTATCCGGTAATTTTGTAAATTCATTGTCACTCTTTTAGTACTTTATAAAAGTTTGACATGCTTTCATATTAATATATGATACCATATATTACCTGAAAAAATATACTATAGCCACCAAAAGATTTCCTTTTGCAACCTTTAATTCCAGTTACCATGATGCAATTATAAGTATGTAATTTTTTTAATAATCAGGAAAGATACCATTAAGCACTGTCAAAAATGCTGACAGTTTTCAATTATATTAATAAGATTTCAAATTTAAAGGTTTTATCCTGCCCTAACATAAAATTATTTTTATATACTAACGGATTGTATAACTTTCATATTTTTTTCCGTTAATTTCTTTGTTGACGCGTAAGAAAGTTTAGCGAATAAAATATTTAATTATATGAAGTGAATAGTGTTAATTTAAAGAAAAGTATAAACTACTAATAACTACCATTTTATTTGAAAACTACTAATTATTACTATTTTTTGTGACTGGCAATATTAGAAAGAGACACACTACCTATCTGCGAGCTGTCTCTGTCTTCCCGTGACCCCTTCACCCGTAAAATATACTTTATGTATCTATACTAAGATTTAATTTTGTGTGAACACTTATTCTGAGTTCGCACTCCTGTTGTCTTAAATATAAGCTCCTTGGTCAACTGTCAAGTCGAGTCTCGAGTCGAGTGTCTATGCGATGTCGAGTCGTCCAAGTCGGCTGACGGAATTGTTCTATCTTGCTAAAGTAAAATAAAACCAAGCTACAGCATTGAATTGTTTGGTGTGTGGTTTGTTTGATGTTGTTGTTGTGATTGTGATCCGTCAAGATGGCAGAAAACTTTCGAACCGAAAAAGATATTCTGAGAGAAATAATTGAATTTTACAAAAATTCACCTTGCCTCTGGGACACATCCGACGGACAGTATAGAGATAAAAAAGCGAGGTCTGAAGCCATCTCAGTATTAGTGCAGAAATGGAAGACTATTGCCAAAGATGCGAATCCAGAATTCGTGAAAAAGAAACTTGAGAATATGCGAACAACTTACGTTCGTGAGCGTCGAAAGGTAAAACCATTCATCTTTCTTGGAGTTCCATTCCCTAAGAATCTTATTTAGAAGTCTACTGTTTCTATCTGTTTAATTAAAGTGCTGTCTGTATCTCTTGAACTTAACTCAAAGTAAAAGAAGTTATTCGAGTTCTTTACTCAAAATAATTATGTTATTATGAGGAAACTCTTTGCAAACACTCAATCTAAAAGTGATATCACTATGTGCTAATGTTAATTAACATACCTAAGCTGCTTTTTGTTAAATGTATCAGAACTGTATATATAGAAACTGTTCTACTACCAGCAATCAAGGCTACTATGACTAATATGAACATGTTAGTGGGAATAGTCTTATACTTTTCAATACAAAAAGTATTTTCGCTAACATGTTCCTATTAAGGTCATGATGTGTTATGTTGCAGTGGGCCGAGAGCTTTAGAATAATGTTCAAGTGGAGAAAAACAAAACATGGCACAATAACAACTTTGAATTTCTAACCCTGATTGCAATGAAATTTCATTTATATTGAAACATTGTTTGCAGGTTGAAGCTAATGAATATGCCGGCAAGAAATACAAACCAGTACTGTGGTATTATGAGTACATGACATTCTTGACTGAAACTCCTAAAAAAAGCCGGGATTCCTCAACAGAAGAAGATGCTAATGATAATGTTGTAAGTTTGTCATGTTTCCTCATTAGTGTATTTGCAATACATTCATCATTGTTCATGAGAACTTCTGTACGGGATCAAGGCGTGCATAGAAATGTCTGCTACTGACTGTATTTCACCATACATAATGCCACCACTTTTTTTTTCCTGGAATAAATCATATTACGATCTCCAAACCAACCACTATAACCAAATTTCATCTATATTGGTTGAGCAGTTTAAGCTGTACAAGATAACAGACAGACGGAGTTGCTTTCGAATTTATAATATTAGTAGGGAATCTATAGCGTATGATCATTTAGTCGAGTACATACATTGAAAAAGAGGACTTAATAGTTGTGATTAAAATGGTATGGCTGCAGAGTGTCTCAACCTCCCTTTCTGGTATGTTACCAAATATACATACATATGATAGCAAATAATTGAATTTCAATGAAAATAAAAAGATCTACATATATTTTATACCATTCCTCAAAAAACTATGCATTATTAATTCTATATTTATGATAATAAAGGGTTGATTTGAGACGCTCCGTGGCCACACCCAAAAGCATCGAGGTAGGTACCAATTAATGGATGAACTGCTAAAAAACTGCAACTTGTATGGGAAGATGGGTACTGACTAAGATGTTGGCCATCAATTATAGTGCCTAATGTAATATAGAAGAATTAAGTTAATTAAATCAATTGCACATTTTTTTTATGTTGGTATGTGTTTGTTAGCAGGTATGAAAGTAGAAATTATACTTGGAGTATTATGCTACCGTTTTAAAACAAATATCGGCATCCTAAAAATATACCCTATTGAGTTATTTATACAATCATATAGCTTAAAGCATCAGATGATAAATTAGCAGTAAATAAAAAGATAGGTAGTCATTTCAGAATGATTTATTGGAGGGCCATTATAATTGCTGTATCATTTGTAGGTATAATAAGCCTCTATTGTTATACCTCAATAATAAATAAATAAATATTAAGGGACAATCATACACAAATCGACCTAGTCCCAAACTAAGCAAAGCTTGTACCATGAGTACTAGACGACGATATACATAATATATAAAATACATCAATATAATATATTTATTAAATTTAGAGCATTTAAGCGAATTAAATAATTGTTATAATGTTCAATATAGAGTCCTGCAGGAAGAAAAAAATTTACCAGTGATCATGTATACTGCATTCCTAAACGAAAATCAATACTAAAACCATTACTCACGAGAACCACTGATTTGCCTGATAAAATGACTCGAGTTTCTTCTCAACTTACACCAAAAGATTCAAGTGTAAGTACACTATACTTATACAACATGTTTTTTTTGTTATGTACAAAGATTTAAGGGAACATTGTCTATATAGGTTAAATTAAGTTATCAAAGACACTAGTATGTATGAATTTAGATAAAAAGTGCAAAGTACTTGGACTTCTTAAAGTTTTTTAATTTATTTGTTTGTAAAGGTGATTGGAAATGAGGAATAGGACGTATTTATGCATAAGTGCACCAACCCTTTAAAATATAAAACCGTTTAATATTGAATTATGTAACTATAGCAAAAATCACAAACATTTAATGTGGGTTGCTGATGAAGGTACACCACAGTATTCATTATACAATATATATATACAAGTTGCAGTTTGAATGCAGTCCATAAGTTTATTTACGTCAACTCACTTCCTGGCCAAGGTAAGACGTAAAACTTAAAACAAACCACGGGCGGTAAGTAGCAAAGCCCCAGATCGCACATTTATGGCACAAACACCTGCGCTCTGGGACATTCACTAATTCTAATTCACCGCCCTAGGTACGTAATGAACTATTAAAACCCTACCTTCATTTCATAATTATTTTGGGAAATGTAGGTACTTTTTGGGCTGGTTCAGACACGGCGGGAACCGCGCGATTATAGAATCGCGCGGAAATCGCGCGGGTCTTATTTATCTTGCTCCCAATGTAGCCTCGCGTCTCACCTAACTTAGCTATGAAACGTTGACGGATAGTGAACGCGTTGCGTGAGCTGTGGGTCGCTTACATTGCATAGAAAGCAGTGGGTCGCGGTTACACTTCGTGGTCGCTAAGATCCCAATGCTGCCGTGCGTAAAAGGCGACCTTTTGCTATGGAGCTCTATACAAAAAGGACGCCTTGTAGCTTAGCACGGCAGACTGCCATATGTACCGCGAGCGACTCCGTTGAACCTGTGTTTAGTAAAATGCCCCTTGTACGGCTTTGCTTGGAAATTTGCATAAAACTATACCAATAACCTGTCAACGCGTCCGTATGGTAAGCCATACCATGGGATCTTTAGATCCTTTTCTATAAAAAACACCACTTGATACAATTGTTTTTCTGTTTCAGAGATCTCAAAGCACAACTAAAAATAACAAGTTAAAAAACCGTAGAAGTTTACGGGAAAGAAATACTGTACAACATAAACGGTTAAAACTTACAGACACAGATGAAGAAATGATGGGTCCTGAACCGGATGCAACCGACTATACAGCGTTGGCTATGTCTCATCAGTTAAAGGAAATGACCCGAGTACAGCGATGTATTGCTGAGAAGATGATAGCTGATGTTATATTCTATGGAAAATTAGAACAATTGACACCAAATTCATCTATAAATTTGGATAGTAGTAGCACGCCATCTCAGCATATTGTGGTTGTACAAGATCCGATGACACAGTATGTATCAATGCTATTACTTTCTCAAAATAATTGCTCCTCAATTCCCCAAACTACTGATGTATATATAGGCATGTCTAAAAATTTTCTTCAAGATTTTTCTTTGCTAGACGAAATGTATATGGGATTGACCATGGTGGGGAGGGTAACTAGGATTCCGCCTCAACCCGAGCCGTCCAGTATTCCCTATATAACCTAATGATTTTGAATATAACTCATTTTACCTAACTTACCGTAATCTGTCAAGTTTTGGAAAAATATTTATTTTACAATCTACTCTGGTAGGTTGATTTGATAACTTTCCCCATACTAGGTTTTTGACGACGCGGTTGGCGCGGTTTGTAAGCACCTGCCTACTGAGCCGGTGGTCCCGGGTTCGAAGCCCGGCCAGGCCAAATATTTGTGTGATAAACTCGAATATTTGTGCTTGGGTCATGGTTGTTCTATGTATTTAAGTATATATTAATGTATATCGTCGACTAGTACCCAGAACACAAGCCTTCTTGAGCTTAATTTGGGACTAGATTGTTTTTTTGTTAGGTTTGATATTTATTTTTCTTTCTGTGTATGTATCCTTCGTGTGGAGTCCACGCACATGGCCAGTTTTCAAATGAAATAAGTCCGTGCGATGAGATGAAACTAAGTATGTGCCTTTTGTTTCAGGGAAGATATGAAGGTCAAATATGAAAAATATGAAGAATACTTAGAATCCGATGCACTATCTGACTAACGTAACTACAAGAAAAATCGAGACAGAGATTATAAACACCAAAAACTCCTTTATAGTGAAAGTATGGGATCTTTGTGCTACCCGTCTCCAACGGTTTCCCGTCACCCTCGCAATATCACCGGTTCACGTGGTAAAAGAGATTGTAATGAAATGACTGAATAAAAAGTAATACGGATACGTATCTTTTTATTATGAACAACTATTAAAAGTAGATAAAACATCGTATTCGTAACCGTTACATAAAAGATGCTTGAAAAAAAATTGGGAACCCATGAACTAAATAAATTTTATATTTAATTTACATACTAAAATTATATAGTACGAAGTTTTGTTATAATTGCGACAAATGGAAAGTTAAACGTACTATACAACAACAACTGTGATAAACTCTGGCTCCTTGGTGATAAGAGTTGTTTGGAGCAATTTGCCTATTTAGATAGATATTTAAATGGTACCACTGTATAACTCTTGCGTTCTAAGATAAATAACACCAACACAGCGTACGTTTCACGTCAAAAATGAATTAACTTTATTTTACTGTCACGATTGTAGGATGAATAATGAAAACGTACAGTTGGTTGTAAATATACCTACCTATATTAATAATCACATAAGTTATAAATAACAATTATTTCAAAGTAAACTTCAATGTCCAGGCGTTTGTAGACTTGACCGCAGCTAGGTCTGGCAGTGCAATCAAGGCTTTTCCGTCGCTTATCTTCCACTGTAAAAAAAAAACAATGGTCAAAGCTTGTGCAAAAAAAGGTGCTCCCAGTCTCGAGATAATAATTTATCAATTTAATTATCAGTTTATCAATGGCATGACGTGCATAGAATTCATAACAACCAGCTTCCCTATTAGGTACCTACAGGATTTTAAACAACAAGCGATACATTTCGAGAAAAAGGACCCGTTTCGCAATAGCTACTTATTCAGATGCGGACAAAGATTTCTTCTTCGTAAAAAAGCAACAATTTTTATGACAGTCAAAACATCCTTCGATCACCGGGTTTCAAGTTTTCTTTCTAACTGGATTGAACTTTAAACAGAATCATTGTTGATCCTATTTTAGTGGATTGCGTAAAATTTTGGCTTTTTATTTATCCTTTGTATTTCATATATAAATAAGAAATGTGGACTCAACTTCGTTATCTACGGCGAAAAATTAATAACAGTTAATTTGCTGAAGTAACAAACTCGCGACTCTTAAAACTTTGCAGAAACGTGACTTTTTACGCTTTCGTTATGTAAATTAACAAGTCTCATTCATAAAATAGCATGAAACTGCGATAGCATATAACTCGACTCGACTCTAGTCCACAGGGGTTATTCTGGAGTTCGAAATTGGTGTCAAACCGTCCCTTTTGAAGTTCAGAGTACCTAACCCCGCAGGTGTGATTCAACTTCGGTATATATACCTAGTAGCAGGAAAGTCTTATCATTATTAATGTATTCTGTATTTATTTTATAACGTGTTATTGTAAACAATGCCGAGCAGGCCGAGGATTTGTTATTTAAATCAGATGAAGGGAATGATAGACGTCGCGACGAAGTCAAAGGACTGGCGTTAAGTAGCACGGACTGGAGAGAACTGTACCGACAAGATGGAAACTTAAATAATAATGAATGATAAACTACAATAATATGCTTACATTACCAGTTACATGCCAGTGGCATGGCGTTAAACAAAAACGTAGGGCAAGCCGGGGTAGATTTCGCTTTATTTTTCTTCACTAGCAATAGATTCGAGAAAGCTGCTCAATTGACCGTAGTTTTGCGGAAAGCGACAGATATTTTTTGTAATGAAAAAAAGCGACAAAACTTATTAATTGATTAAAACTTAAGTTACTTTGAGAAAAAATGTGCGCTAGTCGCTTTCTGCATATCTATGGGCAATTGTCCTGAACTGAAGTGGACAAGCCGGTGGGAATCGGGTTGTTTGGACGCCACGCCACCGATACATACATACATTATCTCACCTGTATTGGAATATCCAGGTTACCCAACAACTGAATCTTATAATTCCCACTATGCAGTATCGCCACGACATCCTTCACCACCAACAAGTTGTCTTTCGGCCACTTCATCACTATTGCATAGATTGCTGTCAAAGTATCGGTCGGCAGCGGCTTCGACGTTGGCGACACAGCGTTGTACTCGGTTTTGCGGCAAGTGTACCACACATGGCTGTTGTTGGTATCGTTTTGGTGAAGCCATGGTGAGGACTCGTAGATTGCTTCTCCGTTGATTGCTAGCCACGCGCCTAGAGACAGGAGGCGTTCTTGGTAGATGGGAGCGATGGTGCCTTCTTTGGTTGGGCCCACGTTGATTAGGGCGTTACCTGTAATATTTCGTAGTATTTTTTATACTAATGTACCTACCTACTGAATACAAACTGAATAGAGTAAAAATATTGAGACATTATAGATTCGCGTTTTATATGTCTCGCTCACTCTTGCAGATGAACCTCTCAATTTTCACCCAAACCCAAATCGCAATCTGAGAGTTCACGGACTGTACAATATTGATTGAAAACTTCTTAACTTTAGGTAATGTTAAATTCAACTCTTCGGAATCGGTGACTAAAATCTACCTACTACTCCGTCATGCCGATTATCAAGCGAAAAAGTGAACGGAGTGTTCTTCGATGATGGAGAACCTATCAATCAGGACTATTGTAGATTCCCCACGTTACCTGCGGAACAACTACACCCGAAGAGCACTGGAGTGGGCAGATTTGGACGCATTTATAGAGCGGCTTGCACGCAGTATTCCCGACACGTGCTGCTTAGAAGGATCGCTCCTCTTCACGCCTGTCTCCCAGATTCACGCTCGCGGCCGCTCCCACCTGAGCTGTTGCCGCAACTACCTCTCGACTGATACCTTACACAAAAAAAAGGCCGAAGAGAGGCCATCTGCTGTGCTGCAGTATTGCATTGCCGCAGACAGGCACTGAATAACATCGAAGAAAGAAGAAAAGGAAAAAGAGAGACGGAAGTCTCCATCATATCTACGGTCTTCGCGGAGTCCAAACCGACGACAAGGCCGAAACGACACCGCAGAACGTGGCTGCCTGGAGAACGAAACCAAAGCCCAGCCCGCAGTGACGGGCTGTGAAAAATGCCGCTTACATATGCGGAGCATATAAACCATCCTCACACTCCCAAAGGGAGAACGTGAGAAGACAACCGATATTCGCAGTTTTTGCGAGTCACAGATTAGACGTGTGCGCCGCGCCGATCGGCGTGAAATCGGAAGGCCTTGTGTACTTTGTATTTATGCGCATACAAATAAATAATGTAACCTGTTCTTTATATAAAGTACAGTATGTAGGTATATACCTAAAATACAAAGGCCACGCCGGTTTCACGCCGCGGTGGCGTACTCTGCGGCGTCGGTACAAAACTAGTGGGGCGCACACGTCTATATCCCAGATATCAGACTATAGCGGTGACGAGTATTGGAGTTTCGCACCTCATAGACCGGGAGATAGTGACAGAATTTTCTTGGTCATTTGTAACAGTATGGCGGTTCTTCAGGGGTCTTAGTACGCAATGACAAAAAGAAAAATGATGGTCATAGCGCTGGTACCGGCGGCCCAATCGCGTGGGCGTTAGTTGAACTCGTCGGATAAATTACGAGTGTCAAACGATTTGTACCACAAAAATTTTAGTATTTTCCGATAGCCCATAAAAAACATGTAGGCGGTAGTGTCATGCCATACTTCTCCGGTGTGACTTACAGCCCGCCATACCGACGCGAATGCGTTAATTAAAAATAAAAAAATTCAACCATTTGTACCAGGCTAATTTTTGCACAGTTAATTATCGCCGTGCAGCCATTTACGAAAATCACCATACCATACTTTTCCGACGGTTCTAAATGGCCGCCATACCGCCGAAAATCAGCAATTTTTTTTTTCGCCAAACGATTTGTAACAGTATTGCATTTGGATTTTTGGAAAGTATTTGATAAAATGTGACCGTTATCATATTTGCCATACTTCTAGTAGGGGGAAAAAGTGCTGCCATACTTGAAAAACTTATTTATTCGACACGTTTCAAAAATACGACTGTACAATACGTAAAATATTTTTTTACAGCATGGGATCATTATATTCTGTTTGTTTGGATACAATTCTACCTACAAAAAATTATTCCGGATTGTAACCAGGGGGCGGACGACTGTGAGACTTGAGCCAAGACGTAAACCAAAAAAAAAAAAAATGACGGTTTGTACCAGTATGGCATTTGGATTTTTGGAAATTATATGATGCAATGGGACCATTATTATATTTGCCATACTTCTAATAGAGGGAAAAAGGGGCAACATACTTGAAAAACTTGATTTTACAACGGGTTTTCAAGGTGCAAGACATAAAATCATTTGTTACAGTATGGCATCATTGTATTTGGTTCGTTTGGATGAAATTCTACCTAAAAATAATTATCCCATACTGTAACCATGGGGCGGAAGATTGTCACACTCGAGCAAGATATAAATTAATAAAAAAGTTGGACCAAATTGTTACAGTATGGCATTTCAAATTTTCGAAACTTGAAAAAAAAGTATGGTTTGGGAAAATTACATCGTACATGTGAAAAAAAAATATTTGCAATATCAATATTAATGCAGTTTATTCCGAAAGATTTACAGACTTTCGAGGTCATCTAAGCCGAAATCCCCGGCATGCTCCAACTCGTTTTCGTCGTCCTCGTCACTGCTTACTGCATCAGTATCTACAAATCATTTAATTTTTTCACACAAGCGCGATACACAATCGCAAATCGTTAACATAAAATTAATTTCTTAAATATTTACCTTCGCCGCCTTCATCTTTCTCTTCTTCATCTTTTTCCTCTTCATCTTGCATGCAACATGGGCACACTATAACGGTCGACTTATTCTAATACATATAACTCCAATTATTGCTATGTTGTGGGTCGTCTGACAAGCAGCTGCCGTAATACCTGCGTTGCCAGACATTGTGTCTCACAACACGATGAGCCGAGATCTCTCGAGAAATCGTTCGAGCGATGGTAGCCGTTCAATATTATACGATATAAACATCTGACTATAATTCAAGATTGCCGCCACCTAGATCTTTGAAATTTTGTATTTATATTCGTTGAACCTCGAACTTACAGGAAAAATTAGTGCCATACTGTTACAAATCGTTCAAAATACGAATAAAATCTTACAATTAAAAAAAAAATATTATACACATTCGCCACCTCCCACAGGTATGGCATTATCACACTTCTATTTATCATCATTCAGGAGCTGTTGAAAAAAAATTTTAGGGTGGTACAAATCGTTTGGCGAAAAAAAAAAATTGCTGATTTTCGGTGGTAGGTATGGCGGCCATTTAGAACCGTCGGAAAAGTATGGCATGGTGATTTTCGTAAATGGCTGCACGACGATAATTAACTGTGCAAAAATTAGCCTGGTACAAATGGTTGAATTTTTTTATTTTTTATTAACGCATTTGCGTCGGTATGGCGGGCTGTAAGTCACACCGGAGAAGTATGGCATGACATTACCGCCTACATGTTTTTTATGGGCTATCGGAAAATACTAAAATTTTTGTGATACAAATCGTTTGACACTCGTAATTTATCCGACGAGTTCGACTAACGCCCACGCGATCGGGCCGCCGGTACCAGCGCTATGACCATCATTTTTCTTTTTGTCATTGCGTACTAAGACCCCTGAAGAACCGCCATACTGTTACAATGACCAAGAAAATTCTGTCACTATCTCCCGGTCTATCAATTACATTCACAGTTTTAATACTTAAGCATGATGGTAAGCTTAGTTTAAACCATCACAGCGGACCGCGGAGACGACCTGGGACAGCAACCCAGAGCCCCAGAGATTTGAGCCTCTCCTTCTGTATCCTCACGACTTGGGGTCCACACGGTGACCCCGTAATCGCATTGAATGAATGACTGCCATAGGTTCTAGGGTACAGAGCGTCGTTTACTTATGGTTGGTATGGTGTGACTTACCACCACAGCTGACCGCGGAGACGACCTGGTTCAGCAAATCATCGAAGCTCAGTATCTGGCTCAGATTCGCATTCCTTCTGTATCCCCACGACAGGGAGTCCACGGTGAACGCGTTCTCCCATTTGTGATTCAGGAGCTTACCTAAAACACGGAATACAACTATACAAAAAGTCCTCTTGATCGTCGCAAAAGCCGCCAGGAAATGAGGAATGGGTGTTTTTTTTCAAAGCCCTTTTCTGTAGCTTTAAAAAAAATTAAAAAGATGAAAAATGTGTTTTTCTGCCTTTTACGGGTCTTATACGGATATACCAACACTTGCGGTGTTCTAAGGAGCCGTAATAGAAACGGCCCGTTTTTGGGACATTTTGCTTGACTTGGGAGGGGTGCTGTGCTGCCGAACTCCTAGATATAAGTAATTGATTAAGTAGAATAGGTAGTATGAGGAAAATTGTATGAACAGTAAAAGTTTTTCGTAGTCGCAATTTATCCGTAGAACACCGCAAGGTATCCCGTATAAGACTACCAAGGCGGGAAAAAATCTTGCTTTATAAACTATAAAAAAAACTAACTTTTTTCTATATTGGAGGCAATTTGGTCGTGGCGCGTGGGGCATGTATTTAGTCTACTTAACGATGATTTAATGGGCAATTTGCTTATCCTTATCTGTCATTTTATGTTTCATTTCACCTCATACCGACCGTGTCTTTATTTGACGCATTTTTGACCCCGTTTAAAAATAGGTTAAGAATGGCTTACATATACCTATCCTATAGCTAACTACTTATATGGATTTGTTTCGTAACTGGCAATTACGAAAGATAGATAGGGATATACTTAAGTGCAGTTTCATAATTTAGTGCTGTGGGACAAAATGGAGTAGAATTAACAAAATAAGTTTAGCTTCAATTCCATTGAAAAAATTGTATGTAGGTATGTTCGTCGCAAAGACGAAAACTTAATTCCTTTTTTTTCTTTCCTCGTCTAGTAAAAAATATCCGTCTAGCGGATTTGTATCTTGCCATAATTCGGGTATAAGTAGGTACTTTTAACCCTAATAAGGGACATTGTCATAGAGAGGAGAGGGACCTGCCATTGAAAAAAATAGATGGCATTGCTATTGTAGTTTAACAAAGATGGGATTGCCCAACCTGCGCGCACCAATGCACCAGCTGAGCCTTCCGTTTTTTTTTACAAAATGAGCGCGGGTTGCTGCCAGTCTGGGCGGTGCGTACAAAAAGACGGGCCCTAGTAACTTAACGCCATGTATTAATACAGCTTATACTATGAACACGTATTTTTTGAGACATACCTAGGTATCTTTATCTTGAAATTACATTCATAAGTCATGGGTCATGACAACATTCTTTTATAAATTAAGTTACCTACGAGTACGCTTGCTGGTTATAAAGTAATGCATTGTTATGTTATGATTTAGATATGAAAAGTATTTTCCTGTCCAGCTATTAAACAAAACATTTAAAACATTGTAACTAAATTACTCACATTGTTCGAGCTTACCTCCAATGGTCTGAAATCGTCACAGTCATATTATTATTGAACGATTTGCTTAAAATTTTCCTGTTCAACCTTTTTGCAGCAGAAATATTTAATTATAGTTTATGAGACAACTTCCAACGATAGTCTGATAAAAAGTATCCTATAACCATCTTTGGATGTCCAGCTATCCTAGTAGCAAAAATGGTTAAAATCCGTCCAATAGTTTCGGCGACATGAAGAGACAAAGAGATTTTTTCCAACAGATGGCGCTGTACGGCTGGCGCCGCGCGCCCATGCAAATTCTGCATCGCGCTGTTAGAATTTTTCCTGAAATAATGACCCCTCTCCATAAAAAACTGATTTTCAATACAATTTTAGAATTTTTCAATGTTATAGAAATAGAAAGCATTCTTAATTACCTAAGTCATTGTTAATAGTAATTAATTATGTTTGTAATAATCAATATAGTACGGTCAATGGAGGTCTCATTACAAAGGAAGTCTGCTTTAAAGATTCTTATAACTAAAAATAAAGACAAATAAACAGAGGAATTTAATTTACCTGGGTTAAATCTATCAGCATAGTTATAAAAATCTCCATGCTTCCCATAGCAACCTATTCCCCATCTATCATTAGTAACAACCTCATCTTTAACTGGACTATCAGTGTACAGCCAAGCCAGGAACTCCTGCGAATTCCAGTATCTGTCATAGGCCTCCCAATCTCCATCAACCCACAAAACCGAGGGTTCGTAATCCTTGATCAACTGCTTTAAATCCGGCCATAGTTTAGTAATTGGGTATGTTCTTGTTATGAAATCATTTGTCTTATCTTCAAGATAGATAGGATTATACCATTCATAGAGTGAGTGGTAGACTCCGAATTTAAGTCCGGCTTTGCGGACACCCTTTGCTAGATCGCCGACTAGGTCTCGGTGTGGGCCAGTGTCTTTAGCATTCCAGCTGAAGGAGCGAGTTGATGGGAACAAGGTGAAACCCTCATGGTGCTTGCTTGTAAGGACTATATACCTGTTGACAATTTTAATCATATTTGTAACAGAACTGTCCGAAAATAGTTTTTTTTTTTATAGAATTGTGTTTGTTTAAAAACATATCAACAAAAAATATTCTTACTTGGCTCCAGCTTTGGCGAACAGTGAAGCCCATTCATTAGGATTGAAGAATTCAGCAGTAAACATTGGTGCAAAATCCTGGTAAGAGAAGTTGGGTGGGTAGTTCTTCTTCATAAACTCCACAATTTGTAGATTTTTTTCTAAAAATAAGATCCTGATTTATTGCTAATTCTAAGGAAACTTATGATTTTAATGTTAGACATATTTCAGTAGATTCAAGTTTGTTGGTGGGAATTGGTGTAAATATATTACTCTCTTGTGTGATATATATCATTTGAATTTGTTTAAATAGTTTAGTATGTATGTAGCAAATTTAAAATAATAATACTATAATTTGGTATATATTAGTGCTTATCATGGGATGATAGACATGGCCGTAGGAACTCTTAAATAGCACAAGAAGAACCCATCATGTTTGCGCTCGTTTCGTTAATCTTGATGAGCAATTAACGTTTGTGTATGAAAGTACAGTCAACAATAAACTAAAAACTTGTATTCGAAACGTTTTCAAACTCACCTTGCCAATGACTCCAAAACCATTCAGAACTAAAACTTGGCACAGAGAAAACACCCCAATGTAGAAAAATACCTATTTTGGCTTTATCATACCACTGGGGCAGGGGTCGGGTATCCAAATCATTCCAGTCAGGTTCGTAACGCCTCGAAACATTTATTGTTTCTGTACTTTCAAAAGTCTCGATGTCGATTTTATGTGGATTCCGAATTTTAGCACGTATAAAAGGTAGTAGAAAAAGTAACAAGAGAATTTTCATTTTTAAGTTATGTCCTTGTAATTCTAGACAGAAGAGTGAATTTTAAATAATATTTAAAGTTATTAATTGAAACACTTAAAAGGATTTCAAAACAAACAGTTTCAACAATCAACGTCACTGCTCCATCAAATACATACTAACTAATCTAATGTCATGCCATGCCGGATGGATGCGCGCACAGCACAGCCGCACAATGTCACTAATGTCAGTCAAATTGTCAAAATAATGCGCAACCAACTTATCGTATCTGACGGATAAACTGCGAACTAACAACGCCCCTAGTAACAATATCCAAGTTCACGTTGATGCTAGCGACATACTATCTGAATAGATAAGTGGTTTTTAGGGAAATTAAATCAGTAGTATTGCCAGTACGACTACAACAGTTAAACCCGTTCCAGACCTTCCGATCCTATCTTTCGGTCTGGAACGGGTTTTATTTGTGGACGAGTACCGACTACAGAAGAGCAAAAATAAATTCTTGGCTTGCTGCGTACAAACGGCCGAGTTAGTTGTTATACGAAGTTGCGAACTAATTTAGGTAGTCTCCGGTATGTTACATCAAATTATGTCAAACTACCGCAAGTGAAAAACGACTTCAAATTAACAAATATACGATTGTTTGTACCTTGTGCCAAAGTGACTTCATTTCATCTTAGAGATCGGACATACTATACCTAATTAAGTAGCCTGTCAAAAAATAGTAAAAATTTAAAAGTGGCGATACTGTAACGTCGTCCCTTTGTAATCAATCTAAGAAAACGGGGACGTCACTATAGTATTGCCTCTAGTTGTAGACTACTTTACTACACACATATTCATCATAACATAGATTTTCTTCTTCTTTTACGTTGATATGAAAAACTCACTAAGTAGGTACTACCAGTAACTCTCGCAGAGCAGGGTCGCATCTAGGGTTGCCATCTCTAAATTTGCAAAACCCGGACATTTGGCGTAAATCGCATAATTTCCCCAGACGTGAACATAATATAATTAAAAAAACAATCGCTTTATTTTTCATTCCCGTAAGAAGTGTGGACGGCCTCCAAGCTAGGACAAATCCGGGGAAAACCGGACGGATGGCAGCCCTAGTCGCATCGCATGTTATGCAGAATCGTCATGACATGGCGAACTTAAGACGATCCCGCCCCCGAGATAGCATAATGTTATGAAGTCTGATTTTGGTTTTGTAGAGAATAATCTACATAATAAATACACAATATTTCTGCATGAATTGGTAGTGTATTTTGTTAACACACAATACCTATTAACAATACCGAAACTTAACATACTTAGGTATTTTTTTAATATTTATTGGTGGAAAAGAGACACAGACAAAAATATGACTAGACATGTTCATGGAATTAACTAGAACTGTATCATTTACCGTAGGTTAATCTCTGAAAAGACAGTATATTTAGTTCACAAATTCTACTCTAATGCAACATTTTAATGCAATGCTCTTGATTCAATGTTTTCCGAATATTCATTCTTCATATAATGAAAAGTATTTATTTTAATTACAATTGTAACAAATAAATACAACAAGAATATTTTAATTTCTAACTGAAAGTTACACAAGAAAGGAAAGGCATGATTAATGACATAACTTAAAGTAGGTACCTACATAACTAGTCTCAATAACAATATAAAAAGAGATCACATATTTACACCAGACTACAATCATTCTTATAATGTAACAACAATTTTATTTAATAACACTATAGATTCTAATTCATGTTAATTTAAATCCAGCTTTATAGTAAAGATGTTCATGATCACATAACATAACAATAATGAAATAGCATAACAAGCTATCATTGCATAATCATTGCAAGGAGATCAAGTTAGAAAATATATTTTTCAGATGCAATATTTTTTCTATATTTTATAATTCTTTGAACCTTAGATGTACCCAAATAAGCAGTTCATATAGATGATAATAGCAATAGTAAGCATGGTTAGTATAGTTAGTTAACTTTCTGGAACAATTATACTGTAGGAGTAATAGTAGCTTAAGAGGCCTTATTCCTTTTAAAATGCTGATTGTTTAGACATTTTTCTCTATGATCAAACATGTTTCTTAACATACTATTGATGTTACTTTCTAGAACAGGGCTATTGGGATTTATTGGTATATATTTGAAACCTACAGTTTGAATTTTTCATTGATAATTTTTGTTTCAAAAACTACTCGAAATGGACAAAATTCACGCGGAAAATTAGTTTTTTTAACTTATTTTCGACTGTACGCAATGAAAGCGTAAAATAGCTATGTTACTTCCTAGAACTCGGGGAAAAGTATTATTCACTTCAAAAAGTTGGTTGAAATTATCAATATATTTGTCATAATATGAAAAAAATAAATTTTAAAAGGAATAAGGCCTCTTAAAATCTTTATTGTACAGATATAATATAGTATGTGGTATGGTAGGCCATTACAAATACAGAATGTGTATTAAGTGCCCATTAGAAATCCAACATACTATAATAATTTGGGTCTGTCTGTACCTATTTCTGTATATGTTGACCACTTTATATTTTGTTCAATATTCTCTTTTTGTCATAAAAATAGGTGCTTATGTAAATAGCAGAACAATTTAGCATGTCTCATAAACTTAATTCCTAATAGTATAAGTCTCATTTTTATCCACTTCCCCATTGGGAAGTGGATGACACTGCTATTGACTGTCAACCTTAAAGTTAGAATAGTGGCAAGCACCATTAATGATTATCTCACTGATTCCGGAAGTTGGAGTTTGAGATGTGAGAGGGTCCATGTGTGCTGTTGTCGTCATCACGGGGGTAGTGTAAAGCTTACTGTGGATCGGTGCAGGATTCTGTGGTTGACTCGAATGAACAAACACAGTACAAGTATTTTCTTCAGTCTTAGGTTCACTCATCATCCCCATTTTGACTTCAAATATAGCATCCTGAATCTTTTTCTTTAGCACTAGAAGGTTCTTCTCACCTTTTAAGGAGCGCAGCTCATTGGCAATGTATTCTCCAAATACTGAGAATTCATCTCTTGCTTGTGAAGATGAGTAAACTAGTTCAGGTTTAACTAGGTGCAAGTTGTCTGTTCGAGGTACTTTGTGAGGTGGGGAGGTATTTGCTAGTTTGTTGTGTAGTGAATCAACAAAACTCTCTGCATTTGATGCTAGACTGCCATTGACTTCAGTGTGATCCTCCTGGAATTGAATAATAACGATTTTCAGTATTTAACATCATTGCATTGAAAACATAACTGTATGTATAAAAGAATAAAATAAAATAAAAATAAAATCAAATTTTACAATGTTGTTATTTGTGAAGCTCTTAAGAGGAGCTGCAGTAATGGTTATATAATTATAATATTTATAAAAAAAAGTTCACCATCAGAAATTAACTCACCAACTGCAAAACCCTATAAGGTTTACTCGAGTCCTTCATGAAGTGTAAGTATTCGAACGCGTACCAATTACTCAAATATCGGTCCTGAGGATCCTCGGCGTTGGCCCTGGCCTCTCTAGCAGCTTCCCGGTTATACTGTGTTCGCAGGTGTTGTATTTTCTTAGTAGTATCCGACACAGAAATACCAAGAATTTCAGAGATTCCACGCAATTCTTCCTTCCTTTTCTGCTTATCTCTCCGCGTATCACACAAAGACGGGTTCCAAAGGCTAGCATTAACTTGCAACAACTCAATTAACTTCAAAGTCTTCTCTTTCGACCACTCCATCGTCTCACAAGTCGGCACCGCAAAACGTAAACATTGGACTTGTTATTCAAGAAATAATTCGAAGACAGATCGTCGGATTGTTTGCTAGACTAAACAGAATGACGTTCGAATTCATTTGTGCTGAAACAACCTGTCAAACGTCGACGCATCGATCGATAAATTTGTTGTCAGACCGATCTAGACTGGGTTGTCATACTTAAAGTGCGTTCAAATATCTAAACTAAATAAAATAAAAGATTTGAATGAATAGAAATTAAGATATTTGCTTTGAATATTTAAAAATTTAGTTTTTACCGGACTGTTGATTCTTTGAATAATAACACTACTGGCTCTGTGTGATTGACGAGACCTCGCGAGATTGTTTTGTTTTGAAAATTGGAATTATTTGCCTTTTCAATCTTGTTATTTTGAAAAAATCGGAAAACGTATATTACATTCGTTATGTACGTTAACGAACTTACAGTTTCATGAAATCGCTTGAAAAATATCTGGAGGCGAGAACAGCCGGAAATCCAAACATCCACAGAGACGCTTCGTCTCTGTCTCAGCTTCGCCATATTTATTTTCTTATATTTATTTATTATTTATAAATATTTTGCATTAAAGACCGGTCTGCCCCCTTTTTTACGTTAAATACTGAAGCAAGGAGTTTATCTTTTGTCTTGACTTCATCCCGATACTGATAAGGGATCCAAAACCTACCAAGGTTTTCCAAAAAAAGTGTCATAAACTTCCTGAACCTCCAGGCAGACTAATCCAGACACTGGGTATAGTGGGTATCTACCACAATTTGCGGGCTAAGTTTCACCTATGGGCTAATAAATAAGATACCACTTGTATTCTATGCTGTGTAATTTTCATTTTATATCAGTATCGCCTTAGCAGGATTTTTGGGAACATGATAAAGATGCAGCTAGGGGTTCTGATTATGATAAATAAATATATATTACCTAATACCAGAATAAAACAAATTAATTAAATGTTGAGGATGATTTTTAGTCTCCTTATTAAATTTCTAGTACCTAAGTATTTATGATATGATTTTGTGATCTTAATAATATTAGCTTCTTCGCGCCATACCATAACTTTATTGTTGATTTATCATTTCCTATAATTTGTACCAACTAGATAAGTACCTACTATTAAATAAATAATTACAAGGATGTGCAAACTGCCAAAAATACTATGTAAGTCTGTGTGAGATTTAGTCCAACAAAATCATCTTTTGGCATTTGAATTTTTTTTCTACAGCAAGCTTTTCTAATTATGAATGTAATCTTATGCATCACAGTTAATTGATTTTATAACTGATGAGATTTTCTTTTTTAGCCTTTTTATTTCCACGTGCTTTCTGGTCCCTCTTCCGAATTACTTACATTGTCTATCTTCATGCACTCACTTGTTGTCTGCACAGGCTTTTATTGCCTACGTCAGCTATGCATATTTTGGAGCATAGCGTGATGTCGGGCATACTTTCACCAAAGTACCTAAAAATGTTTAGAGACCAGGTAGGTTGAATACAATACAGATGTCGCCAATCGCCAAGTTACCACTTCAGTGTCAGTAATAGTAGAACATTTATACATTCGTATAAATATATTCCGTTTTTTTTCATATACCAAGTATAGGGTCTTCGCCATGGGCATTATTCTTATGTATCCTCAAGTACCTTAGTCTCGTGAACTTCTTCTCGCACTTTTCGCAAGAATACGGCTTTGCTTTCGTATGAGTTATCTGATGTTGCCTCAAATCACTTACTTTAGTGAACTTCTTTTCACATATGTCACAAATGCACGGTTTTTCGCCCGTATGAATTCGTCTATGTGTTTTCAAATGACCAAGTTCTGTGAACTTCTTATTGCATATGTCACAGGAATAAGGTTTTATTCCAGTATGTAATTGTTGATGTCTTTTTAAGTTACATGCTTGTGAGAATTCTTTTTTACATATGTGGCAGCTGTAAGTAGGATTTTCTCCCGTGTGATTTTTTATATGCCTCTTCAAATCACTATGCATTGTGAATTTAGTTTGGCAGATATGACAGTTATAAAGTTTTTCTCCGGAATGACTTTTCACGTGCCGCTTTAAATGACTTGATCGGATGTAACTCTTCTCACACAACTGACAGGAAAAAAGCCTTATTCCCTCTTCAAGTTTTTTCGAAGTTTCATCAATGGTTTTGGTTACAAGCTCGCTTTCTCCATGTTTCTTTTTCATATGTCTCTTCAAATCGTCATGTCGACTAAACTTAATTTCACAAACCGCGCATGTGTATAGCTTTTCTCCGGAATGACCTATTATGTGTCTCTTTAAATGGCTGGAGCGTGTGAAATTCTTTTGACATATATTGCAGCAGTAAGGTCTTCCTTCATGTCTAGGTGAACTTTGAAGTGTTAGCTGTTCAGTGGGCTCATACTGTGGTGTATGTCGATCGATGGGGTGGCCGTTGCTTGTGCTCTGTTCGTTAAGGGGCTCAAGAGTGACACATTGAACCCACAACGCGGGGCAGTCGCTTGGCGCGAGTTGCTTTTGTTTGCAGTTACCGTGCGATGCTGGTTCAGATCCTGAAACTAGAGAGTGCAGAATTATAATAGTTGTTTTAAACAAAGGTGACAATTACACAGCTAAAATAGGGCCGAGTTGTAGTTGGTGGTAGTTGTTCAATTAAAATCTTAGTAGGTATTATGAAAACACAAATGACAATGACATGAAACTAAAAGAACGCAAAATTTACATTACGTAAATTCTGCAGTACGCTCGCCCTAGAAGTATGGTGTACGCTTAGAATTTAAAAACGTAAAGTGGTACAGAGAATATAGCGAACGCAATGTGCGAACTTTCGAGGCAGCTCAGGGGTCGGAGCCCCGGGTAAGGAGAGGTCGTGAGTTCGATCCGCAAATGCAATGTATTGGATTGCGTAAAATGTTGCATTTTTATTTAACCTCTGTATTCATAAAAATAATTCAAAAGTGAAAACTTAGCTGTCGCAATATATTTCATTTTCTTGGAAGATGCATAGTAGAATTTTGTATGAAACACGTGTATACGATTATTACAGACTTGTTTTCATATATTCATATAGAAATTCGTCTGAAATAACTATCACACTCACACTGAGGTTCCGCGGGCCAGATTGGAGACTGGATCGGTTTGTTACGGTTGTTCAACACTGCCTCCTCTTTTCCCTGATTTGGTTCATTTTCCTCAGAGTCTGTCTCACCATTTACAGATTCCGACTTCACTTTGAAGCCAGGCAGCAAGGAAGTCTCTGTACTGTTTTCCCACTTGAGCTCCTCCTTTAAGGAATCTGGCTCTTCAATGATGAATACTGTTTCCTTCTTCATGGGCTCTGACAACTTATTTATGGAATCTATCTCATGTATACACTCTATTTTTATCGTTATGGACACTGTAAGCAAGAAATATCATTGATTGAAATAATCGTGCAAATTTGTGCTCTCAGTTCAAAGTTATTTATGAAGTAATGTGAAACGCCTATGGTCCGGTTCAATTATTTTTGTTTTACAGAAAATACGATTTGTTTTCTTGCTTTTTTTTATGACACAAAAACCGACACAATAAACCTATTATTTCCTGTAATGCTGTTTGAATGAACTGTAGTCAGCCAAGAATGTGGTCTTCCACTTTTGGACACTAATACTCTCATCAGTCAAAAAGTGGTAAGTAGCTGTATCATAACAGAACGGGACTTACTCACAGTCAAGTGTTTATTTAATTACCTAGATATTTCAAACCCCCTCTTCAAAAAGGACCCCTTCTTTGGAAGCAAACAAAATGGTCTGTTTTTTTATCCAGAATCATTTCATGGATTTGTTTTGTATCTTTTCATTTAATATAATTGGTATTTGATTTATTTAAAACACTGTTGGCTGTTTTTAGGGTTCCATACCCAAAGGGTAAAAACGGGACCCTATATTATTGAGACTTCGCTGTCTGTCCGTCCGTCTGTCACCAGGCTGTATCTCAAGGACGGTAATAGCTAGACAGTTGATGTATTTGTATTGCCACTATAACAAAAAATACTAAAAATAAAATAAAATAAATATTTAAGGGGGGCTCCCATACAACAAACTTGTTATAGATTATGGTACAGAACCCTTCATGTGCAAGTCGGACTTGCACTTGCACAATTTTTAAATATAATTGTTTAAAAATTTGTAGAGCTATTCTAAATACAAAATAGACCGTGTAGTAAAAACCAGGGAGGAGAATAATTGTAGGTATACAAATAAAGATTCCAAACGAAAAAGTTTATTAAGCATTTCTCACTCAAGAAGCTGCAGATGGAATATTGATTTCAAATAAATTTAACAACAACTTAGATATTCAATCCAAAATTTACACATTTTTAGGACATAATAGTTTCAAGAGTATTTGTTACAGTTTTCAAGACACGGATGCAGTAGGAAAGTAACTTGAATATACTAGAATAATTATATTCCAGAACTCACCAGGTTCCTCAAATTCCAGGGACATGCTGTTAGTGACCACTTAGCAATTAACTTCCTTATGCTTGTAAGAGAATCAATCTAAGAATTTGTATAGTATATCAAGAATATGCACATTATAAAATTCAATAAGACGTATGTTTATAATCGCGGGACCTTAAAGGTTCCGAAAAATGACTGAAAATGAAAAGCTTCGTCCATGTTCCGCGGGGTCTCGAAAGTTTCTAAAAATGGAACAAATCATGAACAAACGGAACTGAACCAAACAGAAACAGCGACGCTGAATAGCTTTCAGTGAGTGAGTGACACTGACAGTTGACAGTTATCGCGAAGAGGGTTGCCAGTATTCAACCATTGCACTTATTCCAGAGAATGTGTTATGATTATAACCCAGGCTGTACACGCTCGGCGAAAACAGCGAATCGAACATCTGAGCAACGCTACGCCTACGGGCATTGACGTAATCCTACGGGACTGGAAACATTGTCGGTAAGGTGTCAGGTCAGGAATGATAATTATATGCAAACCAGAATGTTTTAGCCCATTTTGAGGTCTATTCTCTAGTATAAAATTCCAGGTTCCGACCATGCGATCCTCTGACATAATTATTTATAATAAAAGTGTACGACTAGCGCTTGTAATTTCTAACTTAGGAATACCTCTCCGTTTTTTGGAAATCTATTTTGTATGGAATACATATAATACCGTTAAATTTTACTTATTATTTGTTATTACTTATTAAAAAGTGGCAATACTGTAGCGTCGTCCCGTTTTCTTAGATTTATTAGAAAGGGACGACACTGCAGTATTGCCACTTTTTAATTTTACTACACTTTCTTGTTGGATTTGTAACCATGTAAGGAAGAAATATTCCATCCTTGATTCTGATTTTGTTATATATCTAACTGTTGCTTTTCAAGGGCGTCGCCAGCCGAAGGTCCAGGGGGGGGCAAGTTAATATAAATGCAGGATGAGGAAAAGGAAGGAAGGTACAGCCTTGCTGATAGGAAGCTCCACCAAGTACGTAAAAATAGAAGCGGATTTCGGTTTACAGTCATAATCATAAATGTCATAAGTAATATACAGAGATGGAAACACGAGCGTAGCGAGCGCGCCATTTTTTGGAAGAAGGCGGTTAATGATACTTATAGGCAGATAAAACACGAGCGTAACGAGCGCGACATTTTTTGGAAGGGGACGGTTAATATAGGTAATGCTTATAGACAGATAAAACGCGAGCGTAGCGAGCGCGACATTTTTGGAAGGGGACGGTTAATAATGCATATAGTCAGGTAAAACGCGAGCATAGCGAGCGCGAAATTTTTTGACCGGGGGCCGTTAATGATGCTTATAGTCAGATCAAACGCGAGCGTAGCGAGCGCGTAATTTTTTGGAAGGGGACAGTTTATAATATTTATAGGCAGATAAAACGCGAGCGAAGCGAGCGCGAAAATTTTTTGGAAGGCGACGGTTAATAATACTTATAGTAAGATCAAACGCGAACGTAACGCGGCATTTTTCGAGAGGAAGGGTCAAAATAAACGTAGCTGAAAATTTACGCGAGCGCAGCGAGCGCGAAAATTTTTTGGAAGGCGACGGTTAATAATACTTATAGTAAGATCAAACGCGAACGTAACGCGGCATTTTTCGAGAGGAAGGGTCAAAATAAATGTAGCTGAAAATTTACGCGAGCGCAGCGAGCGCGAAGATTTTCGTTAGCAATAACGGAAAGACAATCATTCAATAAGTACATTTCGATGCAAGTGCGGAAAATCACGAGTGCAAGGACCGAGAGATCTTGCCACGAGCCGAAGATCAACTGGACGCGACGAGTAAAAGACTCGAGGTTGCCCAAAAGACTGCCGTTAAAATCACTAAGCTTCATCAACCGAACGAGTGGAGCATCTCCGCTCCGTTACAACTTGGCCAAACATTCTTTCGTATTTTCGTATGTTCTCGCCTACCAGACGCATTTTTTGTCAAAATTACGCGTAGGTAGTAAGGGGACTGGAAACGTAAAAAAATACAAATTTCAGTAATTTCCGAACAAACTCGCAAGGTCTTCAGCTCACAGAGCCACTAGAGTATAGTTATATTATTATTTTATTTTAGTACCTATGTACCTGGTCTATAAAAACCAGTTCATCTTCTTCGGTACACTCTACAAACTGACCTGTCAGTGTGAGACACGTCGCCACTCGTTTCGTAGAGTCACTTTCCGTGAGCTTTACTGACGGTAGCCCAACGATCTTCCTTTAGCCTCGAAACTCAAATGGATTCAGTACCAGGTCGTACTGAATCCATTTGAGTTTCGATGTGCAAGAATGATCGATCAGAAAAGTCAAGTGACTGGACATATTTTTGGATCTCTAGGGGGGGGCAGCTGCCCCCCCTTGGCGACGCCCATGTTGCTTTTCATTTATTGATATAAAGGAGACTAATCGCAAAATAGCCGCAATATACATACAAGTCTGGGTCCTTTCAAGAGGGGGCATTTTATCAGACTGTATTATCCATGTGATCATAATTTTATTATGTCAATGATTGAATGTTCTGGTGATTTGGCTCTATTCGTGCAAGACGAGAACAGTAATATTGCTCTAATGCAATATTTTTTTCAATTCTTTCGTCAAAGTTAAATCCTGATTCCCATATTGTACGGATTACGAACATTCATATGGTAGGACTGTACTGATACTTAACGGTACTGATTTCGATGAGAAACAGGCTTTCTTTTAAACATCGTATTTTCAGGTTCTTGTGTAGGAAGCAGAGGGCAAATAATACTAGCAAATCTAATTCATTCTCATTTATTTACAGACTACAATGCGAAACTATCACATTATAAAACAGGGTGCTATATTTATATTTACACTATTTACAAGGCTCAGTGCCACGAAATATTTGTCAAGTGAATACTCAACTCATCAACTCAATTCATTCAAGAATACAAATAATTACAATTCCTTATCGTTACAGAGGAACCAAAATAACAATAAAAGATTAAGGAACACAATCCTAGCGTTCAATGCTATACAATCTTAAAATATAAATAACTAAAATAACTTACTACCACAGAACAAAATGTATGACTTACAACAATTAGTTCATTCAGTAAACTAACAGTGGTATTATTATATTTCCATAGGTAAATTATTTGTAAACCAGTTCATTGTCGATATTGCAAGATGTAATACTTTAGGACATAATTTTATGTGAAACAAATGCGCAATTGATAAAATACACCAACCGTAAAATATTAAATTTTCTCAATTAGTTGTAAATATTAATTATTGCTTCTTTATCAAATTCGGGATCATTTACATAGGAGCAATGATTTTATCAAATATATCTGAACACTAGGTACTCTATTTAAAGAAAGAACTAGTTCATTTATTTTGAGAAGATTTTACACAGATAAGCATTGCCTCGCAGTGTTGCTATTTGAGAATAAAAAAATTGCATAAATAACTTACACTAATCATTCATTTTAAATCAAGTCTACATAAATAACAACAACAATTATTAAAATAAAACAAATGTAAATTAATTCGTCATCGAATAAATTTGTTACACAAGTACAAGTGACGTACATATTAATACATCTGACCCTCAATACATTCTTGTTTTCAATCAAAATAAATACAAACATTCGGTATATAAAACAGCTATTAGATCAGTTTTAAGTATCAGCTTTCTGTGAATGTAAAAAAGTGGTGAAATTCGGGATAAAACTTATTGGCGATGATTTTCGCTGGGCATCTGATGACAGCTGCCATACAGACTTCCAAATAGCTGATGTTATTTTTTCATAGAATTGTAAAATGAAAATGATCTTAGAACCACTGGGTAGATACAGTAAAACATAATAATGTAATGCGTAAGCGTGTAAACAGCTACAAACAGACAAATCACTATTATTTTAGGTACCATGTAGTCACTTGGCATTTAGTTGCAGGTCCTGATATTTGTACATTTTTCATACCAACCTGTATCAGTTGAGTTTACAGGTTTTATTAGAACTTTATAAAGGCTCTTAGAAATGTCAGCTTTAATTAATTATTGCAGTATATATCTGACATGATCATTCTGACATTTCTATGTCCATTATAAAGCACAGCCGAACCAATTAAATAACAACTAAATCATCTAAGTATAGTTAACAATTGACAATCACTTTGTCCGTAGTATTAGGCTCACATGAATGAAACATTGGGGACATTTCCTACGTATTCCGTTAACGATGGGTCAAGCTAATATTTTCCTCTGGGAATAACAGCTTCGTCAGATTAGCACTCGACTAGTTGGAAAGAGACAGATGTACTTAGTAGAGGGATATTTGAAAGTCAAACTGGTATCGGTCACAAACTGTACCTGCAGGTGTTTGTTTCCAAGTGCTGTCAGTATTTTTTCATTATCGCTCTGCTTCTTAATGTGCGACAACTTTCGCAAATAACGTAGCAGCTTCTGTCACTTATGTGCTGAACTGCTGAAGTCATATTCCGAGATCACCCTACCTTGACCTACGTTTGTAAGGCCTAGGGGAGCCGAGATTCCGGTCTTTATCACTAAATAACTAGCTAACTGTACATTGTCCATCACTATGTCATATTTGGCCTACGTGACGTCCAAGGGACGGGCGTCTCGGGCGCGGAAGAAGCCCCGCTCCGTGCGGCATTCGCGGATGGTGACGGTCTGGAGGTTCACCGTTACATCGGTGATGAAAATCTGGTCTGCGACGGGGGAACGCGCCAACCAATACGCGGCGCCTCGGCGGGGTTGGGCAGCTGGGGTAGCCGCAGGGGGCTCGCTCCAGGAATCCTCGTCTTCTTGAGGTGTCGAGGGTGGGGGTGGCCGCGCGCCTTTAGGCTCCGCTGGGGCCTTCGCTTCTGGTTGCGTCTGCGTGCGCCTTTCGCGTTCTGGAGGCGTGTGCGCGTCGGCCTCTTCGGGGGAATGCGGGATTCTTCGCTGGCCCGTTCTAGGTGCGGCGGCTTCCGCGGCCGGGGAAGCGGGCGCGGCGGCGCCGCCCGGAGGGGCAGCCGGCGGCGGGGGCTGCGCGGGCGCCGGCGCGCGTGTCCGCTGCGGACTCATTGTGATAGTAACACCGATCTTTCCTGATTCTTGGGATAGCACTTGAGCCTTGCGTTTGCCGGGCAGCGGGGCTCGTTCGTCTGACCCGCTCCGCGCTCGGTCGCTCGGGGAGAGATCGCGCTCGCGTTTCCTCCCAGGCCTCCTCGAATCCTCTCCCCTCTCGAAGCTCTGGATCAGCCTCGGGTCTAGAATGTTCTCCTCCGGCTCCCAGGTGTTGTGCTTCGGTTTCCAGCCTTTCCATTTCACGTAGTATTCCACCTTGCCCTGGAACGAGAGAGCGGTCGGTTAGGTCATGCTCGAGAGGCGTTCGTGTCGCGACTGCCGACACGAGGGTTGGCACGGGACATTAAAAACAATCCAACAACTTAATGACCCTAATTATGCTTTATTATAATTGACTTTAGTTCACGTTGTTTAGGGTTGATGTTTCTTTGTTGAGGGTTGTGAGTTAGTACTTTAGGGGTAAGTGGCGATTGTACCTAGGCGATAAGGCATGCGGAATTGCAGGCTACCTACAGGAACCCTAACGCTCGCTCACGTGAAGGAGCGGGTTCAGTAATTATTCTAAGGCTCATTAAACTTGCATGTCTAACGATTATTTTGCCTATTATTTAATAACTACTATATGGATTTATAGTTAGTAAGTAGCTAATTACCTAATTGCATAAATTGAACAATAATTTGTAATGGATGATTACAAATTATCTTCCAATGCACACACAGCGACATTTTAACAGCAATAATGATTTCATTTTATTATTACCGACATTATACGTATTACAATAAGTAAAGAATGTCTTCTTATCTTAAACTAACTCGACTTATTTAGTAGGTACCTACGTCGTTGCTACTTAAATAAATATGTACCTACATTTTGACACTATGGATTTAGATGTAGAAATAAATTTTACCAACAAATGTCTATTATCAAATTTATCTACGAATGCATATTATGAACACTATGTATCATCCTTGGTTAACACAAACAAAATAAAATAAAGTAAATAAATACATAAACAAACATTTGTATGACCGTTTTTCGAATACACACACAGGACCCTACAAAGCATTAAAAAAATAATTGCCAAAAGACGCAGCACCTGCCGTCGAGGCCAGCTGTCGACTATCTCCCCCGGAATCGAACCCCGGACCCTTGTATTGAATACCCATGCAAACCTGTCATGCAATGCGAGATTAATAAGGCAAGGCCCAATGTACTGTGAAAAGGACAATGTTGATGGTTTTTAGGTCATGCGATGAGGGATTAATAGAGTTTGTCAGACACGAAGCTAATATGAACAATATTATAGTAGGTAGGTATATACTGCGTGGAGAATGTGACCTCTAGGTGAGAACAGCCGGAAATTCGGACATAATTATGTTTTTTTAAGCCAAGCTGAAAAGGTGAGGCTTCACTCGCTCGGCCAATAACTATTATCCATTAAGAACAGCAATAAAGAAATCCTAATCACATTATAGTACTTACAAATAAGACTAGCTAAGTAATTTCATGATAAAATCACACGCGATCCCGAACTATCAAAGACATAAGAAAAACGACTTTAGTACCACTTTTATTAAATCCCATTCGAAACATAAACAAAACACTATCGACCATCTGTCTTCGCAATTACGACACAGACCAAAAATAAAACCCCACATTATTATGCCACGCTAAGGTAAAACATCGTATCTTTACATGGATCTCATAGTAAGATACGACTTTTCAATATAGCACGCCTGTATTGCCTTTCACTCTTAATTCCATTTACAATACATACGAAAACCAACTCTCAACTTTTTCACATAAGGCGCATGTTCTATTGGTGGTTATGTACATAGGCCGTTTCGGAGCTGGGCGTGATCTGGGAACCCTCGCCTCTTATTGGTTTTAGTGGCGGAGGGTGAGTCGGAACGCGGACGACCGATGTGACTTTGAACCGGCGTCCGGTTTTTAATATTACTCGGAATTTTTATAAGTAGATCTGATAAGACATTTCTTCGAAAATAAAATCTATAATTTGAGGAATACAGTGTAAATGAGTAGTGAATATGAAGTTAGAGACTATTTCATAATTAACTTCTTCAAGTCTTAACTGAAATAATACGTAGATGAGTTCTTAATATCGTTTCTTCCCTTTTAAGTTATTTGGCAGTAACTGGTACCTACTTTAAAATAAATAAAAAATACTAATCAGTAAACCATGCTTTGCAGCAGAGGCAGGGAAACTCGTTACAATATTAAGTGAAACGTCAGTATTCCATGTTTTTGTGCTTCAATTAGGTATAGACGGTAAACTAAGTGCTCGATTTAAACTGAACAATAACAATACTTATAGGTATGCCTTTCTAAAGTAATGAATAGTCAGTAAATCGTCGATATCTTTTCATTAACCATTGAAAATAAGTAAAAACTTAAAACTTGAATGAGCACACCCAATAATTTACATTATGTATCATTAATTGCAGTAATAATCGACTCAGTCACAGAAACAAAACCATCAGGTAACAAATGAACAAAAACCCAATCTAACTTTACCTGGACACCAATAAACCAAAACAAATCACCACAAAACTCAAAACCGATGCTCAAAAAATAAAAGGACTGGGACGTATGGGCAAGGTGAACTCGTTCGGCTGGGGCGTTGCTATTGGACGAGAGACGAGGTCGGGCGGGGCGAAGGGAGGGCCCCGCCCCCTCCGCGTCGCACCCCACCCCCGCGTTCGTCCGTGCCGACTTACCACTTTACCAATGCCAGTACTATAACCCTTATGACTAGGTGGCTAAGGTTGGGTTGGGTTTGTCTGGTGGGTGTGGCTAAGATGGTAGATTTGATGGTAGTAATCGCGCCATGGGCGGACCGCGTCTGTTGCTCAGACGCCAATTAGAGCGTATTGGAACGCGTAATTAGTGCGAACAATTAACGTAGATGCAATGCGGATGAGATAATGCAGGGATTTAATTGGAATTGATGCAGGTTGTAGCGGTTATTGGAGTATTCAAGCGTGCCCGTAGACTAGATAGATTCTAGACACGTGTTACGTACCTAGTTTTTATATTTAAGGTGTAACCATAAAAAATGGGTATCTACGTAATAATTTCGGACATGGACAAGAAATTACATTCGATTAATATTGGCATTAGCAGAATGAAATCATATAGGTACGGTAATACGGTCGCGACTCGCGGTCGAGACTTGACGTGAATTTTCGCTCTGTTTAGCCATTGTAAGAACCACATACTATGTGTATTACTATAATAGGTACATATTTGACTAGTATGACGTTTTCCAGGTCCTCGTCGATGTTTGATACTGGCTACAAGATATCCTAAACGGGCAACTCCATGAAAGTCTAACGCAAGTTAGCGTTTTATGGCATGTTCTTTTATTTAGGTACAGTGTAAATTTAAGTGTCAAATTATCCTTACGCATGTTCCTTTTTATCCCAGACACATTGACACTTAAATTTACGTCATAAATAATAAAACACGCAATCAAATGGTAGGTAACTTGCGTTCCTCTGTCGTGGAATTACCTACGTAAACTATACTTCTACGCGATGCGCTATTTGGTAGTTACCGTAATAGGTAACTAATGAATATCAATTTTTGTTGAATTGTAATTAATATGCCAGATGCTCAGTGCTCGGTTGACCGCCGCCGCGACTGATCGGCTGTCCTGATGATGAATTGCGAACCTCGAAACATGTCGAGCCATAGGAGGCACATTTCAGCGTTTCAGCCACCTGATTAACTCTGTCCTCAATATTGACGAACTCCGTATGCATATTACGGCGTCATTTTCGGTCGTCTGGTAGAAGTAACGGCTATTTACAATTATTGTCAAAATGATGTTGATTATTGCTTTTATTGGTCAATATTGCGGACAAAGTAAGCGGTTTAAACGCTTAAATATAATGACCTTAGGGTCATTTAAGGTGATGTCTATAGTGCGACTAACTTTTCTTCGAAACGGCGAAATTAGAAACTACGGCTTGTCATGCTGAAATTTCAAACGATTGTCAGTGTTTCTGTGTTCAAGTGTGCTCTGTGTGTGAAGATTGTGGCGGAACCCTTCAGTTAACAAAAAAGTTGGTCTCACTATAATTTCCTTTTACTATGTTTCCTTTATAATGTCGCAAAACGCCCAGGAAAACTGTAGGTACGTAGGACATTTTCGGGGCATTATAAACGATGTTTACTGACCGAGCCATCGAAGCCTAAAATTCTTTCGTATGACCGGATGATTAGATGCTTACCAGCTGTTTTCGCCTAGAAGACGCATTTCTCAACCGATTCTCGTGATTTTTTTTGAGTAGGTACGTTCGATAGGTAAGTATGTTTTTTTTTTGTCGATTCAGTTATATGAAATTTTTAAAATGGCGGATTTAAAAATGAATAATTTCAGTAAATACAAAACAAATTCGCAAGGTCTACTAAGCTTACAGAACCGCTAGTTAAATTGGCTACCAATTAACACCTCGTGCCAAGCCGCGAATCCGCGACATAAAAGATTAGGAGCAACAAAACTACGTTTGACGTTATTGCTATGCGTTTAGTTTGCGGTTTCATTATTTTCTACTTTTCCAGTACCTACCTACATTTCTACCCAAAGGTAGTCTAGAAGATTGCAAGAAATTACAATTAGAGAATTGTAATTTCTTGCGTTGTAAGTATATCTCCTGTATGTTTTGTGAGGTGTGTCAATAAAGATTACTTGTATTGTAGGTATTGTATTGTACCTATTAGCTAGATCTATCTGTGCTGTGTGTCGTGTTTATTTATTAGATAGTTTAGACACTTATATAGATAATGCTGGCGGCCCACAATACGCATGAGAAGTAATACCTAAGTAAGTAGGTATGTAGTTAACGACATCGCCGCTAAAACGGCTGAACGAATTTTAACCAATTCTCGTACAGGGACGGTAAGACACTCAAAGACGGTTAAGTAGATGATTCTTACTACGGCAAAGAAAGAAGGAGAGTTTGTGGACGAACCTCTAGTTTTTAATACGTAGAGGTCTAAGGCAATTCTGTCTGATCGTGAATTCAAGGGCTTACTGCTCTAGTTTAATGCTAAGTATTTAATGGAAATACTCACAAACTTTAGGCCAATTTTGGGTTGCGTTTATAAATATAATATGTGACTATTACCATTTTTAGGGTTCCGTAGTCAACTAGGAACCCTTATAGTTTCGACATGTCCGTCTGTCTGTCCGTCCGCGGCTTAGCTCCGTGATCATTAGTACTAGAAAGCTGAAATTTGGTATGAGTATGTGTATGTATCACGCCGACAAAACGGTAAAATAAAAACTAAAAATCATTTTTTTTTTGGTACCTACCTCTCGTACACCTAAAGTGGGGGTGATTTTTTTTTTCGTTTCATCCCTAGTGTGTGGGGTGTCGTTAAATAGGTCTGTTAAAAATAATAGGGGTTTCTAAACATTACTTTTTGATAAGGCAGTAGTTTTGTATATAATCGCTCCGAAAATAAAAATAAATAGTGCCCCCCCCTAACTTTTCAACCACGGGTCAAAACATATGGAAAAATTCATGAAAATGAGGCCTTATAAGTACTTTCAATGAAAACTATATTGAATAAAATCGGTCCATCCGTTTTTGAGTTATCACAAAATTTTATAATTTTCTTTAAAAGGACGTAAGAAGGTAATAGGTGGAGACCTCGGACCAGTAAAGGTCGCCGGAAGGCGCTGGATGCAGGTCGCTTCCAACCGGTATATATGGAAGTCCAAAGGGGAGGCCTATGTTCAGCAGTGGACGTCCTATGGCTGAGATGATGATGATGATGATGATGAAGAAGGTAGGTAATAAGTAAACTACGGAACCCTACACAGCGTGGCCCGACATGCTCTTGGCCGGTTTTTTTTCTTCATTCTTGTTTTGCGATGATTAGTCGGTTGCAAATATAAAAAAAACCTTTTGCATTCTTTTATTCTGTGGCAGAGGGCTTTTCTAGGTAGATCTTTGAATGTTTCGCGCGGTGGTGGTTAATGTTAAAGTTGTATAATACACTTCTCAGTTGGCGGAATTTATGAAAATCATTTGAATTGCTTATTAAAATTTATAAAGCCTCATAAAAACATTTCATAACAATGGGTTGAGGCATTAGTAGGTACGTCAATATATTTGAACGATTTAAAGTATTTGAATGGACCAAATCTCAATATTAACGAGTGTACAGATCACCCGCATTGGGTAGAGTGGGGTTAAATGGTGCGCCCCAATCTTTCCCCATGTCGTTATCGTTGGTGTATGTTTGTCTTACAAGATAAAGTATTATTATCAACAGAGAGTTGTGAATTGTGGTAGGTAGCGAGCCAGCCACGGCCCAGGACGTAAGAAGACAATGGGTATATACAATTATACATGGATGTTTTTTTTCAGTTACGGCGCAAGTTTATTTTGTTACGGCACCGACTTATATTAAAATAAACTATTAGATTATGACAATAATAACATGACACTTTAAAAAAAATGTTTTTAATTTTCACTTGTCTTTGCCGTTTCGAAAACAAATCGAGTCAATAGTGACGTGATGAGAAAACTAAGAAGAAAAACCGATTAAACGTACCTAAACGCCAAACGGACGAAATTATTTATCTTACATTGGCCTATATTGCACGATTTTAACTGAAATTGGGTCTTTATTTTTTAGGTATAATTCAAATAGGTTATATATATAGTCATATCTAAGTTCAACTCCCGAAAAAGAGCGAACAGAGTGACTCACGTCCCCCTTTGCTATCTACGGCGCAAACTTTGCCAACCCTCCTGGCTTAGTGTATTAGCAAGCACTTTACGATTTATAAACTTTCAGAATATTCCCTGCAAACTTTACGAGCAACGCCCCAAAGTTTATTTCTCTCGTACATCTCTCGTATGTCTATGAAGTCAGAAGAAAATGATGAAGGTACGGCTGTTCTGCTTCTGGTACTCTTTAAATCAAAGTCGTAAGAAAACGTTTAACAGGAAAACAATGTAACTTTTTCAAACGACTTCATGAAAGAGACATTTTACGACTCATTATTTATTTTAATTGACGGGAAGTTAAGTGCGGCGACAACTGGTCGAATAAGCGGTAACCCGAGCCTCAAAACTTGAGAGAGCATCAATCAAAACCCTTCCCCTGTCAACAATTGAATTGTCAGTCGTCACAGGCAATCAACAAATCCTCCAACAATCCTAGCGAGCTCGTATCTATCCCGCTATTCATAGAAAACTCAACTTTACTCCAAAAAAAAACGGTGTTTGTAGAAATAGGTTCGAGGTTTTGGAAGTTAAGCGTAAAGTGTCATTTTTCATAAAGTTCCATTGAAAAATTAATCACGGCAGCTTATTAGGTACGCCAATTGGGGACCTCACCCTACCCACGCTTTCGACGGGGGGACGCAAATTAAATGCTACAATAAAATTACACTCAAATTTGCACCCTGGGGCTTTCGAGATTGAGCTCGTTACAGTTCGCTGGGAGAGCAATTTTCCGCGTTCTGAAATCAAATTTCGAGGCGTCGAGTTAAACTGACAGTAATTTTTGGAAAGATATCAATATGAGCTCGGGTGATTAAGGTGATGGCTTACTTTGTCCAATGTGTGTTAGGGATATGGAAGTTTGTAAAGACTAAAGTTATCTATAGAGTTATCTATTAGTTACTAAATCAGAGCGTTATGTCCATAGTCCAGGGTTTTCGGAGCACGAATAATTCGACGCCGTGTACCTATTTAGGTACAACTTTATAGATTAACTGTTTTGTCTGTATCTATTTAATGCTTAAAAAACAGCTCCTGTATTTGTTTTAACTTATGTCCGTAACTTATTGAATCATTATACTGTTTACTTCACATACTTTATATTACATAATTCTAATCTTGTTAACCTGGATCACGGGTTAAAACAGGTAACTGCAATTTGGTAAATAAGTATTGATTTATAGCTCTCATTTGGCATTGACGTAAATACGTCGGCATTATAGATGTACCGTTCTCGAGAACGATTCCCGATTTATATGAGAACGAGAACGAGAAGTCGAGAAAGTTCTTTCCCCATACAAATCGAGAAACGTTCTCGAGAATGGTACATCACTAGTCGGCATTAACTATCGATAGATATTAGAAACGCTCAGACCCCGGAATTGAGTTATTTTCAAGTCCCGTGGTATCTAAAGGTAAGGAATATCTATTAGAGCTGCATTCCTCAAAGGATGTTAATGGACAGCCAACGTCACGCTTTCCAAACTACGGCGTTCAAGCGTGTCTATTCAAAATGGATTCTGCGTCAATAACACGCGGCTTAAATTCAGTTGAACTAAAGTGCTTGGTGAGAATATCTAGCTAAAATAGAGCTAGTTGCAATCACTGAAGGTTGGAATCTGGCTGATGCTGTGGTTTGGGATGACTGTATACGATTTGGTCACAAAATAGTGTTCTTTTTTCGTTTTGATAGCAATTTCGTGGTTACGAGTATTTGGGGATTGTTAAAGCACTTTTGGATGTTGGAATTTTGGATGAACGTGGATTTTTCCCCAATGCGATGAAAGTTATTTATTTATATAAAAAAAATACAGTTTTTATCGTATATTATTTGGAATACTAAAAAGCTACGTCCCATATGGGAAAAATATTATCACTAAATAAATCAACTTCTATTATATTATAACGTAGAGAAATGGCTGCAGAAAATGTCTGTTTGTCTGAAATGTTAGTTTGTCTAGAGAATTCATTTCGACTGGTTTTTTAACTAATACTTTACTTACGCTCAGTGGGGTTAAAATGGCTTTATTATCTCTCATCCACTTTGTAACTTCTATTATTATATACTTATCCAATTTACTACCACGTAAACAGAACGCTCAACAATTGTCACCCCCCCTAACTAAATTCGCAGTTCAAAACAGTTCGCCCCCACTAAGCTAGTTAAACTTCGTGATAACAATGTGGAACATTACACTACTAAGCTTATTAACATAAGTTAGGTTTAATTCACAACAATACGAAACAATATTAATCTACGTTTTTTATCTTAGTCCCACAGTTTGCGACAGTTGAATAGAATAGGAGAAAAACAATATGCCCAATTTTGAAACTAAACATAGGGATAATTGAGGCCAATTCTCTTTAGAACAACTTATCAAATAATATTATTATTACATTAAGTTAAGATTCCTTTTGTATATAATTTCATTACTAATATAATAATTGATAAGATCGCCTGTTGTTAACTATTGAATTTTACGTGTAACATGTGTTTGTTCGTATTCATTTCCCGTTGAGGTGTGATTTCTATTCCTTTCTACTAAATTCGTAGTTGAAAATTGGGGATGTACCTAGATATTTTAAACGTACCTATAATTTGGAAATGTTCCTTTCTCTTGGCGACTAGGATAACATTGACTAATCTAATCATTGCAATATTCAAATGCACTCAATTCCCTCTAAGGTAAACTTAGTAATAGTAACAAAGTGGAACATTTCCCCAGGCATCAAACCCGAGAGGTCCTGGGCGAGCGAACAACCATTTATCTCATCCCCACCCACCCCAAACCTTCCCAGAATCCGAGCAATATTGAGACAGGGTTGTAAAGTAACATAAACAGTCACATCGCACTATTCAAATGTTCTAAGGTAAACATAGTAATAGTAACAAAGTGGAGCATTTCACAGCCACCGAACCCGAGTGGTCCCGGGCGAGCGAACAACCATTAATCTCACCCCAACCCCCTCCCCCATCGGCCCTTCGCAGAATCCGCGCAATATTGAGACTGGAAGTTGTATTGGAGATATAAAATTAAATATTAAAACGTCCATTTTATTTTGTAATGTTCGCGTCTCTTTTTTTTTTGATATAAATGAGAATTTTTCAGGAAGTTTATTCTCTCTTGCCTTATTACGTTCGTTTATTACGTTTATTAGGTATACTTATTAAATACTTTTGCGTTTTAGTTTTTAGGCCCGTCACACACGGATCTATAAACAATTTTATAGCTATGTGTCTGGACTCTGTCAAATAGTACGCAAATTGTGGATTATTACTTGTGTGGTGGGCTTAATTGGAAAACATTTTAAAAAGAAAAAGAAACCTATGTACCTACCTACGTTCGGATAAGTAAGTCGTAATACCTACCTAAATATATTGATTTATAACAGTACCTACCTGCACTGCAGATCTTATAATTCATTACCTTTAAAGTAATAAAGCTAGTAAATAAAAGTGTAATGCTCTCAGCTCGTCGCAACGGCTTTATTTTAAATTGCGAACTATCAAATTGTTGATACAACGAAGCGTTTGACATTGTTGCGCCTTTCCCATTAAATTTACCTCTTTTTAGTCTTTATCGGTTATAATATAGGTTAGGTTTGTTCTGTTCTATAATAATCCCAAATTAGTTCACGGTTTCAGAGAAAAATACTATCTACGAAATGACACTTCGGCGAACTGAAACATTCAACGACAAATAATTCGGCGAAAACGAGAACCGGTTCAGAGGCGTAAACACGTGCCGCAAATACATAGCTTTGAGCATCGACGGCAAAAACGGAAACGTAGTAAACGCCAATGAATTCCCTAGGCGTTTACTACGTTTCCGCTCTTGACGTTGATATCTACCGGCGAGGCGAGTCTGTTATTAGAGGGCTAGGCAGTAATCCGTTCTGGCTAGCCACCTGGTTTTATTAAATTTGCATGCTCTTAGCCGCCTTTGAAAAACATTTTGTTATTAGGTAGGTACTACGTACTTAACATACGTGATTAATTCATGTTTCTCATCGTTATCTCTTGTGCTCAAAATTCACTTTTTAGTTGACATTTTCCTTTCTACGAAAAACTAGGGGTGTTAAAGTTTAATGTGTGAATCTGTGTCTGTGTGAGGCATTGTAGTTCCTAAGTTCATCTAGATGAGATGGTTCTTAGCTGTTTGTCTGGTTGTAACAGAAGCAATCCTGCCCAAGATATTCAGTTTTCTTTAGAACTAAGTCATAAGATCTCAGAGCTATGAAGTCCAAATGTATGTTCAGTTTTAGTAGCATTTTTATTTTATGATACTCCGTTTAAATGATGATATTATTGGGTCGGGGAGTAGAATTTTTTTTATTTAGGTTATAAATTATTTGCTAGACTATCCCGCTTAGTAATTAATATATATTAGTCGAAACGCTTTGAATCGTTTGACGACTATACGTATAGAGGTAGTAAGTAGTTAATCGCCAAACTATGTAGTTCTAGTTAGGCGAACGATTGATGTAATTTTAATAGTTTTCGTGTCTTTGACGTTTACTCGGCTTAGTACCTACTAATAGTTGTTAGTAGGTATCTCCCGTTTATCCAAATGCTTCGAACAATTGATTAATCGAATTGCTATTACCTATTCAAAGTCATATATCACTAGCAGTTTATGGCGCCACTATACAGCCATTTGTATACAATTTTAAAGTCATGTTCATGTCAATTTATATCTAATATTGTCATTGTCACCATTGAACGTTAAACACCTATCAATCGTCACTAACATAAAAGAGAAGTGATTAATCGGGTATTTACAGCATATAAGGTGAGTGTTATTTAACCTGCTGCGTAAGGCCAGGTTGTGAGTTACAACCTGACTTTACGAGGCTCATAACAACGCCTAATAAGGTAACACTGCAACTATGATAATTAAATTACACCGACACGTAAGCGGAGATGTTTAGAAATGAAATTTAACCTGACCTGCTTAGGTGTGAGCAGGCTTACGTACAACGTATTAGGCATATTGGATAACGATAATTGCCGAGTTTGATTTGATCATAGTCTTAGTCAAACATCTTGAAATAATAAACTGGCTTAGGCCGATCTTTCTTTACAAGTCAACTCGAAAGGTTAGGTAGGTATCTAAACAATATGAAGTTTACGTGTGTGACATTTTCAAAGAGCTGCAATTCCTGCAATTGAATTTCTGCACAAGCTTTATTACTCTTATTAGCGTCTGCACTGTAAATTATTCACGTAGGTAGGTAATCAAGTTAAGCTCGCAGTCGCAGCGGCACGCCGGCAGCATCACAAGTATCTCGGGACAAGTTCACACCGCGTGTGCGTGATTATTCGGACCACGTACGGACCTCACAGTACGACACGTGACCGCCACCGCCGTTGCTATGGGCAACGTCAAAATTCCATAGACGAAAGACGTATATGCCATCTTTGAGAAAGGAGGTTTTATAGACATAATACGAACCTTTTTAATTGAGAGACAGTTTGAAAACAAGGCCGCCGCGCCGACAACAATAGTTTTTTATCAGCCGACGCAGTCTCGCGCGTATTCTTTCGTAACTCAAATACTAGGAGCGCAGCGGCGCGCTGTGGTGGTTCGAACCGAGAAAACTGATACGCCAGACAAGGCAAGCAAGTCTGAGTGCGGGGTTGGGCCTGTCAGACGGCGCTTGCCAGTTGCTTCGCTGTCACGCTGTCGCACGGACGCGCTCGCTAATGCATGAGAGCAGAATGTTATTTTAATGTTCCTACAGTTTCTTTATTTAAAATTCGAAGAGAAACGTGTGTAAGTTAAGAATCATAATAATTTATATTACGTTCTCCACGCCGATCAGTTTATAGAAGTGGTTAAAAAACATTTATTATGGTCATTAATCCAACTATTCGCACGGCAACACCGTTGCTACCCGAATTCGATTGGAAATAAACGTATATAGCCCGAGAGCCTTGTAAAACAGTACCGGTAACGGCACTCGTGGTCATCGACTCGACAAATCGATGCACTGTCACCCGTCACGCGGCGAAATACGAGAATGTTTGCGGTTGTAGCGATCGGACGTAAATTGCTGCTGTACGAATAACATACATACGTGCATTATGTATGAATAATTTTACTATATATTAGTTATTGACTAGGAAAGTCTTTTAAGTGATTTCACTGATCACAACTTTTAAAATTTGTTGCATTTGTCTCTCTATATTGATATTTCAACGAAACTAATGTTTGCTAAAATCCAGTTTGCAGATTAAAGCTATCTAAATATCCAATAAGTTCCTTTTTATAGACTAAAACGTCACATGCCATCTCATGTCTTTCATGATCATAGAAAATAAGATTACAACCTTATAAATACGTCTAGTAGACAGTAACTAGCTTAACAATGTCGATTGTTTATTCTTCTTAACTGTGCGAAACTTTAATAATCCTTCCTTTATTAAAATAGAAATGCATAAACTTGATCAAAGGATGCCAACAAAACGGGATGCAATACCTCCGAGCGAAGATCACAGCCCTAATCCTTACAACAAAAGCATTCTTACAACGTATGAATATATGAATAGGGTGTTGTTGTGCAAATACAGAGATTTCCTTAACAACTCCACTTTTGAATAACCTACATAATCATATCAAACGTTAGAATAAAACAAGACTTTCAACATAACATTCTTTAGAAATAAGCAATAAAGATTCATTTCGATGAAATCGAGACTATAACAGAAATGTTGATCTTATAAATCGTTAAGCACAAATGGATTTGGCAATGGTGCTATAAAATCCACGATAGCTATCGGATGGTCCAACATAATTATCTAATCGGCCTTGTTGTGAGATTGGTTTTTGATTTTATCGAATACGTTTTGGGAGCTGTTTAACAATATAACATTATGGTTACCTCATTTTGAATGCAAATATGGTACTCCGTTTTTAACTTCAAGGTTAAAGACTACAAGTATAATTATAGTATTATGAATGAACTCTTTGCGAGAAATTAATTCTAAGACAAGATATTGCCGTAAGGTGAGGGTATTTGAACCACGAGGGTTATTTGATACTAAACTAAGCAAACCCAGTTTTTTTTTTAAATACAATTGTTTCAGGTATAAAACATTTTTGTTCCAACTATAGCGATGGTAATATTATATAAGGGCTTAAAACCTTTAATTTTTATATTATAGCAATTTTAACTATTGGGAAAGGCCTTAGAGTTGATAATCCACCGAAATTACGCCATATCTATAAAATACGTTTCTCGTTTATGACGGATGACAGTGAGGTAGAAAACCACGGGTAGTACTGTTTTCTTTAATGAGATCGTAAACAACGCCAACCGTAGGAATATACCAAATAGACTCACTTTACGGTAAGTAGATTCGTGTTGGGCCGTTTTAGACATGTTCCTCACTCGTCAACGAGTATTTCAAATCCAGATTCACAATTAAAACTGTACCATTCGAGAGCCAAAATCTTAGCGATAACGAATGCTTGTATTGGGCAAATTAAGCAAAAGGGCGCTATAGGGGTGCAGGGCACCCTTCCGTCTAAGTCGCAGCGCAAACACTTGTGGACGACACGGCCGTCCTGATTTGATTTGCAGACGCAGTAATACCCGCTTACTTGCATGAAAGGTTTTATTAAGATCTGCGGGAGGATTTAGTTAATGCTTTCATTGTTTTTACTTCTAATCTTTTAGTTAAATAGCTCATCTAGTATGTCTTTAAATCTAACCTCTTATGGGGTACTTGTACTTAATAAAATTTGTGACAGTGTTTTGGTATAGGCATATTAGGTCCAATGGTTCAAGTTTCCATAAGGACACGTTGACAGGTGTAAAGATGCAAATAAATTTCGTTTCTACAGGAACCGCAACAATGGTACCTATATTTGTTTTACAGAAATAGATCCGATTCTAGCTAAAAGTAGGCACGTTATCCAATATCTTGCCTTTGATATAAATACAACTCAATTAGAAACTTGACTGCAAAAAATCGATCAACGAGCCCCTGACCCTAATATGAATGCAAATAATAACTCAATTAAGAGTTATCAATCCCTGCGGGATAGATAAGAAAAACACAAAAACGAAGGGAGGAAGATCCGCCAAATATTTCCCAACGCTGACCCTCGTGGACCCTTTGCAGTGTAACTGATTACATTCCATTATTGGAATATGGAATTATGTACTGCAGATGATTTAGAAGAGTTATAAATTGGGGTGAAGTGGAAAGACGCATTCTCACAATGGGACGTTGTTTGCATAGTTCTTGTTGGTATCCACTTTTGTAATTAACATAGAAGATCGATTCTATTTCTGTCACCCGTAACAATCAATCTAATAAGTAATTTTTACCAATATTAGTTGTGCTCCTGTATTATATTATATAGTAGCATTTATGCTGTGTGTAATACTTATTGTTCATAGTAGGTACCTAACATAAAGGAACGTATGTGCTCAGTACTTACTGAGAAACTTCTTCCTTAGCAGGTGCGGTACAATTAATCCACTCCTGTAAAATAATTCAGGATCACGTGGGAACATCTCACCTGCAATATCCTTCTCTAATTACTATCCCTATCTACATCAGATAAAGCCACAAAAAACCTTTCCTTTTCGTTTCACATCTACATAATAATGCGTGGGGCATAACGACCGGGGCAGCGGGCGCATTTGTTGTTACATTTAAAAAGCATTAAAGAAATACGGGCGCCATGTTATTATACTACCTTTCAACTTTGAGAGCAGATATAATGACTGAGCGTCAACTTGTCTCTGGTTTTTTTATGTTTGTAACGGTGTCCATGTTCTTTCATATCGTTTCCGATTTCGTATGGAAGCAAGAGCGCTAGTGGGATTCTGTTTCCGATCTGAAATGGATGACTATTGGTTGATTTCCCGGTCAATCTGAATGTCAGTTACGTAACTCTTATTGTAAAAAAGCTAAATGCAATGCAAAGTCATTTTAGAACTACGTCTTTGCAACAACTGAAAAAGCATTACACAGGGTGACATACTTTATCGTTATTAAGATCAGCACGGCTAGCATAACTTTGACACGCGACTCTTTCTCGCGCGATATATACTACCTGTCTCTATCTGTACAGTACTATGAGATAGTGACGGATGATGCTATCTCACGCGACATGAGTCGCGTGTCAAAGTTATGCCAGACGTGCTGAAGCTAATATACATACCTGTGCTAACTCGGGGCACGTTTTAGGGATAGGATATCGATGAAAAAGATATCGATATAATTAAATTAATATATGTGCTCATTGAACATTCTGGATTTTCTATAAAGTGGTTCGATGTCATATCTGATCTGATATTGAGCCTCTTAAATTAAGATAATAAAAGTATGAGGATGTCGTTTCAATCAAAATGACAATTAACGTATATTATGAAAATTATTTTAAAATATACATGTAAATACACGTTTTAATATGTTTATTTTTTTTATTTGAAAATGTGGAGAATTAAATACCTGATATTTATTTATGTCGATGAAATTAGATGTTGACAGTAACATCGATATATTTTTTTTTTGATAAAATATTTTGCTACGTTACTTTCGTATAGGTGCCCCGAGTTATCCCAGGTATGCTAATATACTACGATATGGGGACTCTAGTAAAGGTACGAGTCATATATATTTTGTCATTTGTTTACATTACTGAATAAAAGAGGTACTTGTACCTAATAACCGCCCACTTCGCTCGAAGTGACTCGAATATTCATTATATTGATGGAAACTACGAAATGTTCAGACAAAGGACAGGAACACACCTATGTATCGCAAAATATTCATTTATTCATATGATTTATAACATATTGTTTTTGCCTAGTGACAAGTGAACCACCATAAAAATGCTTTTGTTATTCTGAAGTCACTAAACCACATGGCTGCCAGAAGCCTGTGTCGCAAATAACCGATTCACTAAGACATTAATGCCGGTAGCACACCTCCGCCGCGAAACGTCAAACCCAAGGAAGTTTCGCTTTAGTTTCGCGCGCTCTGTATGGCGTTTCGCGGTTTCGCGGCGGAGGTGTGCTACCGGCATAATACCTCATGAAATCATTGTAATAGTTGGCGTTATGATAGAGTTATCCGAGTTATATTTCGGGTTGGTCATTAAATAACTTGGAATAATGGATAGGATGAATAGTGGGTGATATCAAATGTTCCAACCTTGCAGTTTGCTCAAGGGACTGACTATTTACAGGCTTCTAAAATGTACTATAATATGATATGATAATGTATGTATCTTTGTTACTACGATGTCTAGGCAAATAGTGTAAAGTTATTAGTTTTGCCAAATATATTTGTTTAATATGTATTTATGTACATATTTATAGATATAAGTAAGTATGTATATCGTCGTCTAGTGCCTATAACACAAACCTACTAGAGCTTACTTCGGGACTACGTCGATTTGTGTGAGGTTGTCTTTATATTTATACTGTCTGAAATATATAAGTGTCTATGGGAAAGGATATAATAACAGCGTAAATATAGGTTATTTAAAATACGACAAATGTATGGTGCATTAACGATTGTCATGCCATCCAGTGATTTCCAACAGCACGGCATATTAGACAAAAACCCACTCGAGTCGATACTCTCTGACGTTACCAGAATACCTAGTCTCAAAGATTTCTAAAATCAGATGAACGCCGAATGTGAGAACGCGAATTCGCATTGTCAATGCCTCGTGTAACGGAATGCTACGCAAGTGGCAGACAATGCGCTCTCTCTAATTGCGAGGGGTCGGATCCCATATGACGTCCCCATTCACCGATGCAATATTCGGAGCGAACGTGTACGCGATTAAGTATGCTTTCTAAATATAGGGGGACCCTTCACATAGTTTTTTTGAGGGGTGGCGGGCCCGGTACCTACGCAACCGGTATATAAGCACGTAGTTATAATGAAAGGAAGAATAGGAACATCGAAAGCGGTGGATGCAACTGCTGCTGTCATGTTTTACTTTATGTTACTAGTAACATAGTTGTATAGTCTGCATCAAGAGTATCTGACCAGTTCACTTATGCCAAAAATGCACACTAAAATTGTCAGCTATCATTGACGATGTTCTATACGATGATGTATATAGGTACGAGGTCAAAGGACTTCGATGAATGAGATTGTACGTTTTGGTTTTGAATACATATTCAACAGTTCAAGTTACAATTTTTTTACAGGACGCAGTTATATGTTAGAGACGGAACTACAACGTATGATTGCGTCCTATAGGCTTGCCGAGGCTTGGTATAAAGCGTGCGGAGAAGCCATTATAAGAAGTATTAAACTAAGTAGAATGACATAGGTACTTATAACTTTGTAAATGTCATTGCACTGTTTTTATTTAACTTACCTTGGACAATATGTGGGAAGTTGTACCTATTCATTTGATAAAGTTAAACCGTTTCAGTAAGTATTTTAGTGTCGGCTAAAGGTGATCAAGAGTATACAATTACAGCGTATCTAGTTTCCGCTGAATCTATCAGGTCATTTTATATGGAACATTAAATAATTAACTAGATCCGTGTACAGACTACGACGCATGACTATTGTAAATAATAAATTTGTATAAAACGTTCAGTACGTTTTGATCATTGAATTTTTAAAATAACCCAAGATACCTCTAACTTATCAGCCGCTACTTCAAATCACTTTAGTTTCTTGCTCTTCTATAAAGACATTCAAAACACAAAAAGACATGTTGCAAAAAAGATTAAAGAAAAAAAACGTCGTCTCCACATGTTCCCCTGTCCTGTTAGCATTTTTTATTTCATTCCGATATAGGGCCGGATAAAATTACAGCCCGGCATTGTCAGGCGATTATTTATAGAAAATTTGGCCGCTTTGTGTCGCCCCGCGTCACCTCATGGCGCTTCCGAAGGCTTCGTGACCCTTTGATAACGGTACGGTTTTTGTCACTTTTTACCTACTTTGACCCTAGAATTGAAGAACCGTTACGATTTAAAAATACTATTTAGTAAACGTTAGTATTACCATACTCAGCGTAAATAAAATAATGTGTGTGTGTGTGTGTGTGTGTGCGTGCGTGTTTAGTTATACACCAGAAAAGATCAATCTAATACAGACATACACCTAAATAAAGTAAATCTAATACAAAACGAATGTTTGTAGGATAGGAGGATGCCACTACACAATCAGATTTGCTATTAATTTTGATACGTTCAAAATCAGATGTAACGCGTAGAAAGCTAAACAAGTGCAAGGTTATGAATGTATCGATTGGATGCAGGAAACATTTGAATAAATATAATAGTAAAAAGTCGTCCTCTGACCCGATCAAGTACAAAAGTTTAAAACAAGAGAGGTACACAAATGCTTACCAAAAAGCACCTTTTCAACGCGAGCTGTTTATTATAGTCGTAATCAACGTCAGGACAAAACGCAACCAGTGTTCGCTCCATTTCTATATAAATTCGTAACAGCGCCATCTCGCCGTTAACCCCGGAACTACGACGGATGTAGATAGCAAAAGTGTGGTGGCATCTATCTGCACGCAGAAACAACAGACTTTAGCAACGGGACAGTGCGCCTATTAGGGCAAGATTTATCTATACCGGCAACGTTCCTTATGAAGAAAACAAAACAAAAAGTTAAGATACGTCCATCACACTCAATTGAGTTAGTTTTCCTGGAATAAGACTTGCGGAATGCATTACACGCTAGCAACCGAGTGCTGCGCGCTGATTGGTCGGTGGAACCGGCGGGGAGCATGCGCTCTCGACGTCCGTTCGGCGTAGCCGAATACTGGCGCGTTCGCTCCAAGATACCAGGGCCGCAGCTCTCTGTAGGAGTTTCTTTGTACAATATTGGCTGCTTTTTTATTATGCGCTCTATTACGCTTCAGCACAGTCGGAATTCATATAATCCGATACTACGGCTCGTCGTTGACTATGCCGACAGATAACAAGACAAGGAGATATCAGATAGAAATAGCCTTTATTTTACTAACGAGATGGTTTAAATCCACGTGGTTTACGTTTATTTATAGTATTAAGTAGTTTCCTAAATTTGACGCGGCAGTGCCGTGGAAGCTACTTCGACTGCAGCTTGTCATAATGAATGAAGTTAAATAAAGGGTACGTTTCACGATTAAATTTGTAGTGTGAATTGTGATCTAAATAACACTCGGGATAATAAATCTTTCGGTTGTTACGTGGCTCGCTCCAATATAGTATTAAGCTTTTCATTCTTGTTTATTTACGGATACGGACACGGAAGTATTCTATGGTCGCCTTTGCTATTATTTAAATCAATTTAAATATTATTTTGCACCTGACTGGATGAACCTGCCATAATTATGTTACGGTAACTATACATGACTGTTCACCTAGATTACTGTTCCAATTTGTTTGTATGAAGTTGTAATCGGTTTTACTAATGATGAATTGATGATTCTAATGAGGATTATTCAATAACAACACCTACTTGTTTAGAAGCAGCTACTTAATTGGCAAAAAATAACCGCATGTAAGCATTCTGACTGAACTAATGCACTTTTGTTCGACATTGTTGATAGCTTTTTTTTTTTTAGGTCGTAGACCACAACTCTATCCAGGCATAGCTGTCGTATATTTCGGTTATTTTATGTATTTTCTTATATTTGTTTACATACAGAAAACTTCAATTACATATTTTAGCGTGTACACGACGCAAGATCTCTATATTATTAATTTTCATCTGTTAGAAATATGAAATGTTGTCAGCTGGTTCCCCTTTTCTGCACAAGCTTACAAAAATACTCATTGAGCTAGACCTAATCAAACGTGTTATTATCACGTACGGCATCCAGATTTTTAGATTAGATATTACCCACGTAAAGAGCAGAGAATTTGCTTTACAACTTGCAACAGAGCAAAATAATTTCACCCAGATTAGGTGCCGATGCTGCTGTGCTTCCAGGAATAGGATTAATTGATTTCCTTTTTGCAGTATTATCACGTATCCACCTAGATCGTATTACATCAATATCATAGACTAGCCGACCACAATGTAAACATACCCGTTACACATTTCGTAGAGAAGAGAGCCTCCCTCGTCCGCAACAGGGAAAAATGATCGCGCGTCAGACTGAGCACCGATGCAACGGACTCAGGAATATGATCAACCGAAATCATTTGCATAAGCATATTACACTCATAGAGCCAGACATTGCTACGTTCACACAGATACTATTGCATCGTAGACTATCTGTCCACAAAGTAAACATGCCCATGACATTCACAGAACCTCCTCACTCGCACCAGAGCAAAAAGAGTTCACGGCGAATTGAGCACCGATGCATAGCTTCCAGAATTAATTAAGGCATATATCTTGTTGCAGCGGTTCGAGAATTAATAAAGGCGATATCGAGCCTGACGTTTAAATATTGAAGTAAAACGTCAGCTATGAAGCTCTTTGGAGGAGCTACTACTCCATACGCACCTAAACTCCTAGACTACCTATCCACAACGTTAACACGCTTGTGACACATTTGATAGAGAGTTCCCCTCGCATCTCCAAACAGAGCAAAATGATTGCACGGCGGAATGAGCACCGATGCAACGGTTCTAGAATGAATTAAAGCAAATGTCGAGCCTGCCTTTTAAATATTGAATAGAAATCGTCAGCTAGGTATGAATCCCTTTGGAAGTACTATTACTACGTACGCACCTAAACTCCTAGACTACCTATCCACAACGTTAACACGCTTGTGACACATTTGACAGAGAGTTCCCCTCGCATCTCCAAACAGAGCAAAATGATTGCACCGATTGCACGGCGGAATGAGCACCGATGCAACGGTTTTAGAATTAATTAAAGCAAATGTCGAGCCTGCCTTTTAATTATTGAATAGAAATCGTCAGCTAGGTATGAATCCCTTTGGAAGTACTATTACTACGTACGCACCTAAACTCCTAGACTACCTATCCACAACGTTAACACGCTTGTGACACATTTGACAGAGAGTTCCCCTCGCATCTCCAAACAGAGCAAAATGATTGCACCGATTGCACGGCGGAATGAGCACCGATGCAACGGTTTTAGAATTAATTAAAGCAAATGTCGAGCCTGCCTTTTAAATATTGAATAGAAATCGTCAGCTAGGTATGAATCCCTTTGGAAGTGCTATTACTACGTACGCACCTAGACTCATAGACTACCCATCCACAACGTTAACATGCCAGTGACATATTTGACAGTTCCCCTCGCATCTCCAAACAGAGCAAAATGATTGCACGGCGGAATGAGCACCGATGCAGGCATCCAGGAAGAGGCTCAATTAAGGCAAATATCATCTGACGTTTAAATATTGATGGGAAATCTTCCAGCCACGAAGCTTTATTGGGAGCAAATATTAAAGCATATTGAGGATAGTATCTGGCGAATCAGTAATTTTCAACTTTAGATATTAAGCACAATCAGGGGGTTACTGGCAAATCAGTTATAACGTATATATCAAAACTATTTTCTGAATGTCACACTTGCTTTTTTAATTTGTATAAATCGGTGCTGTCACCATTATTATAGCAAATTATACTGAAAAAGATTGAACGGTCAAACAAATTACAAAAATTTGACAAAAAAATATCAGAAGGTACAGTCCCAAAAAAAAAATCATCCATAAACGATTACACTTCACAAGGCTTGTACGGTCAGCATCAAAAGTAGCTTATGTCAAAGTGCATAATTTTTTTTTCAGCTACTTATGACGCTGACTGTACTCAACTACGACTACGACGAGTTACGGTTTAATGTGTATCGTATAAGTATATGTTAGTTTTATCTAAAATGGACACCAAGTTGAAAAAGGAATACGCTAAAACGTGAGTGCACTGGAATTCGTGTCAAGATTAGATACAACTTCCCTTGGCGACCATATTGCCGTTTCGGGACGGAAACTAACGTAGGTATACGCCCCGTCTCAAATGAAGCATTGACGTTATAGTTACGAAAAAACATAATTAGAACATGTGAAAGATATTTTTTATTTAGTATGAACTTGAGTGTTATAATTGTAATAACACCTTAGGGTCCGTTTTAGTTTTAGACATTGGTTTTAGAACTATCATGTTGTTCAGAACGCAGAACATCTTGCCCCACCAATACCACGGGTGGCGAATGACGATCCTCGGGACACTTCACAAAATGTGATAAATCTAATAATATTGCTTAAATGGGAAGATTGAATACGAAAAAATATATGTTTCCTATGAATTGCAGGTATATTTCTATCAGGAATACAAAAATGTTGATGTGACATAGGCGCTATAGCAAGGTGAATTTTTGAAATGTCAAAATGAAGTGTCCCTGGATTTATCACTTGCCGATCGGGGTATAAGAGGTTTCATCAACGCAAGAACGAACGAAACGCACCTTTTCTATACCTTGTTATCAGCATAAACCCATTAAATTGAAGTTCGAAAGAAAATGAGACAATGAGAAAATTCAATACCGGGAAATGTCAGTGCAGGTTTTAAAGGGCACTTACCGTAGTGGGCGTTATTGAGAGAACTCTCGCCCACAAGTTGAACTTTTCAGTTGACCTTCTCCGCACCACAACATAAGCAAACAAAACAGGAACCATTCATTCACACTTTTATTTCACCCCCGGGTTAGTAACAGAACTAAAAGACATAATAAAAGACATCAAAATGTCACAAGGCTACCCTCACAGGCCTCACAGCCATGAGAAACTTGTTTACTGTCAAAAACTTAATGTAATCTCAAGAAGGGATTGTATAATAGAGCATTCAGATTCTCAGTGGGGCCCAGTTTCTGAACATAAGCCGTAAGGGGAGCCTCGATAATAATAAGAATGATAAACACGCGTGAAAGGAGAACAGAACCCTTACCTACCAGCTGCTGTCGCCACAATGCCAAGATTATTGCAGCATAGTCTAAATTATTCGGAACATGCACTAGTCTACACTACAAAGCGTGTTTTAATTCGCAAACGAAAACAAGCCGTTATTGTGAAAGCCAAGCCAAATACAGCCGATATGTGATCTTGCTTAAATGCATTGCGCAAATAAACGAGAGGCGTTTGCGTAAAAAATAATTAAAGCTCACCTTTTTAATCCTCTTCTTCATAATACGCTCGGCGGCGTACACGCTGTCGCCGAGGCCCATCTTATGCATCCCCAGTTTGCCGGTCGAAATTGAACAACAAATCCAAGAAAAACACCGCAATCCAGTAATGTGTGATCCGATCACTGCATCCAAATGGTAAGGCACCGCAATCCAGTACACTGTTTATGTCACACACAGTCACAGTTTAAAGTTGCCGCGCGAACGATCCCCGATTTCTGGAGTCGCGCGACGCAGCCTCCCCGTATGATGTCTCGGTAGAAACTGAAGTAGGGGGAGGCGGTCCTCGCCCCGCGCGTCCCGCGCGCAGTTCCCCCGCCGCGCCGACAGAGCGCGCCACCGGTCCCCAAACAACCGCTCGATATCTGTAAACAAGTTTTATTTTCATCAGCATGTATTTTATTTTCAGTTTATTATACTGGATGATTTTATAGATGCTATAAACAGATTGAAATCTACATCCTGCTGAAACGAATTATATATTTTTATATTAATTACTTGTGTATATTATATACTTGTTAGGTAGGTATATAAAGGCGTATAATAAATTAGTAAACATACACTAGTTATTAGTATTGAAGACGAGGCGTTGAAACAGTTTGTTACTGAAGTAGCGTTTTAGTACAAGCAGTAATTTGCAAAAGGAAAGCAGTGTTGTGAATGTTGTGATTGCGCGGGCTAGGTAGGTATATTCGGTTGTCGGTGAATGCGCCGCCGGGCGCTTCCCGCGCCACGGAGCCACGCGGCGTTGCCAGCGCGCGCCGGCTGCGAGAGAAACACGCCGCTACCCTATTATTTACGCGCGACGTTGCCGCGCCGAACGGCCTACGTTGATTACGAGGACACCGCTTTTACGTTCAATCATCCGGCGCGAAATTACTCGTTTATCTCGAAATTTTGAATAGATACGCGAATTCTGTAAAAAGTATTGGGTTTAGGACTACTTTAGGAACACTATGGAGAGTTTGTTCTAAATTATACCTGTTAAACAGCAGCACAGGCGAGCTCCGACGGCAAACACACTCCCCACGTCGACGGGCAACAAAGAATTGGTATAGAAAGTGGTCCAGCTTATTTAAATTTCACTGAAAACATCAGCGAAAGCGACCGGCTAACAGAACGCGCGTGAAGTAACTAAGGCACTCACAGTCGTGTCGAATCGGGTCGGTATTCGTGAGCCGTCGTCGTTTCGAGGTTGCGGGGTGCGGGAGGGGAGCGACGAGCGGGCTTTCGATTGGTCGTGCCGCGCAGGCGGCGGGCGAGAAGCCGAGGCGACCAATCGGAGCCCGCGATGCGGCGCCCCGCCCGATAAACCCGACAGTTGCGTGTTTCCCTCTCGCTCTAGTTCGATTTTCAACTTTGTTTTTTGTACGCAGCTCATGTAGAAAAATAAACGGACATTTTGGATTATACGAGGGGTGCGGATGCGGGCGCACATTGAGCGCATTGTTGTCAGCTCGATCGCGATAAATATACAGCTTGCGTCGCGCCACACAAAGGAGTCCAATATGTATTGTGTTTTAATTTCCAGCGTAGTCGAACAGCGCGAGGGGAACTGATAGAAAAATGTATGAATAATCAAGTTTGAAATAAATATTCTTCGTCTCAAGCTGTATTGATTCTAATCTTGATAGATATAGTTATACACATGATATTTTCGACATGACAAACGTCTAGCGCAGTGGATGTGGATATGACTAAAGGATGTGTCTCTATTTAGTGTCTAGTGGCTCTGTGAGCTGTAGACCTGGAAGATTATTTTGAAATGGCAGAATTCTGTCATTTTTTTACCCTTTTATACCAATCTCCGCTATTTTGAAAAGTTTCGAAAAACTGACTCGGCACAAAATTTCATTAGTAAGTACAGGTTGAAAAATGAGGCCTGCAGGCGAGAACAGGCAGAAATCCGAGCATCCAACCATCTGGACATACGAAATAAACTTTGACGAAGCTGAAACAGACACGCCTTGCTCACTCGGTTAATAAATGTGACCGTATAGTCTGATTTCCTGACTGCACTCTAGTCTAAAGTCAGTAAATAGATTACTGGTGAGTATCACGCGTGTTTAACACTTTCGACACCAACAACCCGTTAGCCGGGCGCTCTGCTCGTAGGTAGTAAGTTTTCGCTACATATACGGTTTTTCCCATGTTATCGGCTACGAGCGTAGCCCGTAGCGCTACCTGGTCGCGAATGCGTTAATAAAAGATAGCAGTCGTAAACCATATCTATCGCGCAAGCCACACGGAAGAAACGTAATAAGACCATGATGCGGCGCCTTCTTTGATAAATTTTCTCAAAACAGAAAGAAGAGACGGAGTGAGGACGCATCCCCGTCGCTTCTGTTTTGCATCGTGACGCTTCTATACTTACAATTTGTATGAAAATTCAATAAAAGGGGCGCTGCGTCTGTGACGCGTCCTCGTCCTACGTCTGACGTCTCTTCTGTTCGGCTTGCGTCTAAAAGAGAGGGAATACAGCATAGAAACCAACGATTTTCAGGAAGTAGGATTGCCGTAGAAAACCAATTTTGAGTTAATTGTCTAGACGCCACGTGAATCAACATGACAAAGGCGATGCAAAAACTAATGAATATCAAATTCATCGAGTAGGTACACTCGCTCCACCGACAAGAGCCTAGCTCTTAAGTTTATGATGATGAGGTACAATCACACTATGATTCAGTTAACATACCTACTTAGGTACCTATATATGGTGTTAAAAAGACTCAGGTGTGACAATGTGACATAAAACGATGAAGAGATTGAACGAGATAGCAAGATATATAGCCCTAAAAGTCAAGCTGGAAAATGCTTGATACTGAATTCGTTGAGATTGTTACACGTTACAGCTGCCGGCAAACTTCTAGAGCATAGCCTTGACTGCGCAGTAGCCGATTTACGTACAAACAGATCCGCCATTTTTGTTCTAAAAGTTTGCCGGCAATTGTACGCGGCTCTCAAGACCCAAGACCGATCAGAAATAAAGCAACTGGTTGAGAAACTTGAGAAGTTCAATGACTCTTGCGTAGGACTCTGTACCTCGGTAGCTTAGTGGACAGAGTAGTGCTCGTGTTGGCCCGGAAAGCCGTTTCGAATCCCGCTCGATAAATTTTTTCGCTTAAATATAAACCTGACAACCTGACAACAGTATTCTGAAGGCATTAAATTCGCAATTTGTACTTACTTTTTTTATGTGCAATAAATTTTAATAAATAAATAAAATAAAATAAGGGCTACTCTGAACTGTTCTAAGTTCGTACCGTGCCGTTCCTCTCGAAGTCTTGTCACATTTGAATGAGCGGGATGGCACGATACGGAGTTCGATTTTCTGGATGTCGGAGTAACCCTTCTGCCGGTAAATAAATAGTTTCTTTATATGCCATGAAAAAAAGGAGTCTCTTGTGAGATTCCATGCTGGTCATACGGCCTTTATACGGGCAAGATCATACTAGTCTGGACTGAACAAAGGGTTTTGACTGTCCGGTGTTAAGCAGATTGTCCTGATGATGCGCGCTAGCGTAACTTTACGCGGCTTCGCTTGTCGCATCGCACCTCTCAGCACCATCTCTTTTTGACATGACTTGAACTGTATCTGGGCTGATTAGCCAATGAGTTGGACTTTGTGTGAGACAAACCCACTACCGGGAATGTCTCCGCGCCACGGGAGTGATTTGGTGAGTTTTGAGGCGGGCGCACTATAGTTATAGGTATAGAGATGTGCCGTTATCGAGAACTTTTCCCGATTTGTATGGGAAAAATTCTCGAGAACATTCTTTCCTCATACAAACCAGGATACGTTCTCGAGAACGGCACATCTCTATATAGGTAGTTAGGCGCATGGACGCGTCGTGAATCGTGATAGACTGAACCGGGACAGTCTGACTTAGGGAGCAGAGGAGAGGGGAAAGAGAGTCGGAATGTGACACAGAGACAAACGCGAACTATGGAGCTGCATTATACCCCACCGGCGGGTATTATATATGCTGAGGTGCTGTTCGACGAGCTCGCTGTGACCATTGTTTGGATGGTTTCCGTGATCTCATCGTCCGAGTTAGACCTTGCTCACGCGGTATTGAAAGGAATCAGACGGACAATAGGGGAAAGGAAGTTATAACGGACCCTGATGCACTGAAAAATAGTTAGTTAAACCCACTGACATCACAACGCCAAACACAACAATAATAACAGTTAAGCCTAACTGTTATGTCAGTGGGATTCACTGCATATTTTTTTTGTGTGTGGGTAAAACGAATCGGACGAATAACTTTGAAACTATATTATAATACGATATAACACTAACATATAGTAAAATAGTCAACAACTTTCAAACTGTTAACATATAGGTATATATAGATATACCGTCACTTTCACATTCTCTCTCTTCTGTAGGTAGTACAATATACTATTTAACCCCAAAACTCCCCTCTACCTCAAAGAGCGTTTCGGTTACTTGCGTTCTGCTAGGTCTGCTCAAAATTATCTTCTCACTATCCCCTCTTCTTCTTCCAAGTTTTACAATAATTCATTCACTTTTCAGGCTCCCTTCTGTGGAATTCTTTACCTTCTGATCTAAGGCGTGCACAATCTATTGCTATATTTAAATCTCACCTTAAACGTCACTAATCTCTACCTTAATTTACACTGCATTGAAAACCGCTCCTCTTACTCGTACTATGCGACTGACTCTGGTTTGCTATCTATTCTACTCTGCTATATGTTATTATTATGTCTAAGTATTGTATGTACCTACGTATATTTGTTTATTGTTTTTTATGTATGTTTATTGTTTTTATTTTATTTTTGTGGCTTAAAGTTGTTTGCATCACCTACTAAATTCTAACTCTTGTTGATCTACTCCACTACCTAAAGGTTGTCTGGAAGAGATTGCTATTTTGCGATAAGACCGCCTGTTGTTAACCTCTGTTTTTTTTTTACTGTATATCTCATGTTTTGTATCCCTGTGTATTTGAGGTGTGCAATAAAGTGGATTTGTTGTTGTTGTTGTATAAGTACCTACCTATTATCGATTTACGTCAATTCGTCGTTATCGTTACCTCACTTACTATATTGGCAAAGTGTCTCTGGAGCTGACACGTTTTTACAAGATATGTTAATTTTTCTATACCTATTTTGATCGGGTCCGGACTTCAAGGCCCACTTCGCAAAATGACTATACAGCAAAAAAACTACATCGCAAAATGTCTATGAGGCAAAAAGCCTTCAATGAAAAATGACAACGTAGGAAAGGTGTCTATCCAGCCGAAAACCGACAGCGAAAGAAACCCACAGCCCAGAACAACTACTTAGTATTAAGACTGCATCGCAAAATGACTCAGTCGCAAAATGTCTACCTTTCAAAATATACGGCCAACAAAAACATCAAGTTTCGTGAACTTATTTTAATAAAATTATTCTACATAATAGGTAATAATTAACAAACGAAAATTCATTGGACACACCGCTACTCTGAAACAAAATGTTTTTTAAGTAGTTACATGGTATTTATTTGTTTCAATTTGTTTTACTGTTATCCACGTAAAATTCGTGCTTTAATTCGCGAAATATTCCTCAACTGGTAATTTCATTTTTGTAAATTTTATCGAACTGTATATGGCGTCACAATCAGCGTGACCTTTCAAAATAAAATTGTTTAAGGCGAATATCTTTCAGCCTGGCTTCTTTTTATAAAATGTATAATAGTGTTTTATGCAACAGTTGTATAAAAGGGGGCTAAAAATGCGAGTGGCATGGGTAAGAAAGATGCCAAGAGCGTTTTTTGACCTACTTATACAACGTTGCATACAATACTTTTTCTACGACTCGACATTTTTATAAATAAAATGCAAATAAACAACAAAGAAAATAGGTAATTACACATTCCCGCTCGGTACCAACAAAATAAAATAAAATTGGGCAAGTGCGAGCCCGACTCGCGCATGAAGGGTTCCGTACCTATACATATATATAATCTATAACAAGTTTGTTGTATGGGAGCCCCCCTTAAATATTTATTTTATTTTATTTTTAGTATTTGTTGTTATAGCGGCAATAGAAATACATCATCTGTGAAAATTTCAACTGTATAGCTATCACCGTTGTTGAGATACAGCCTGGTGACAGACGGACGGACGGACGGACGGACGGACGGACGGACGGCGAAGTCTCAGTAATAGGGTCCCGTTTTTACCCTTTGGGTACGGAACCCTAAAAAATATCGCTGTCGTTGTGGTGACCAAGTTGACCCGCTGGGTCATCATGGACTATCCTGCGGCAGAAGCGCAGGGCGTGACCCCCACCATGCCAGCCTGAATGAAATCATCCGTCGGGCCTTAGCCTGCGCGGGAGCGCCGGCTGTTTTAGAACCGACCGGCCTCGCTCGCGATGACGGTAAGAGACCCGACGGTATGACCCTCGTGCCGTGGAAGATGGGACAGCCGCTGGTCTGGGACGCGACCTGTGCTGATACTCCGGCGCTGTCCCATCTTCGTGGCACTGCTGTAAAGGCTGGCTCGGCTGCAAATTCGGCTGAACTCCTCAAGCGGCGCAAATATGCAAACATTAACAGCGGATGCATATTTGAGCCGTTTGGGGTTGAAACTCTTCGGCCCTGGGGTGAAAGCGCCCACAAGGTCTTTAAAGAGTGTAGCCGCAGGTTAGTCGAGTTGACGCGCGACCAGAGGGCTGGTTCATATCTCGCACAGCGGATCAGCATTGCCAGTCAACGCGGCAATGCTGCCAGCCTTCTAGGCACGCTGCCAATAGACGGCGATTTGCCGTTCAAAATATTTTATAAATTTCTTAGTGGCTTCATCTTCGGGAGCTTGTTTTTTTATACATTTCCATCCGTCTTCTGTATAGGCAGCCGGCAACAAAGGTAAATTTGCAGTGTTTCGGACCGTTTGCTTGTGTGTAACATTTAAATCGTTTCCTTTTTTCCATATGTCCCGCTTATAATTAGAGTAGCAGCCAGTGACTGTCACCTGAGGAAACACTTATTTGAACGCATTAACGAGGGCTGGTTCATAATGTACAAAAATGAAATTAACAGTTCGCAGCAAGGTAATATTACCGTGTTGGAGTTTTTGAGGAATATTTCGCGAATTAAAGCACAAATTTTACGTGTAAGGTAATCCTATTATGTAGAATAATTTTATTAAAATAAGTTCACGAAACTTGATGTTTTTGTTGGCCGTATATTTTGAAAGGTAGACATTTTGCGACTGAGTCATTTTGCGATGCAGTCTTAATACTAAGTAGTTGTTCTGGGCTGTGGGTTTCTTTCGCTGTCGGTTTTCGGCTGGATAGACACCTTTCCTACGTTGACATTTTTCATTGAAGGCTTTTTGCCTCATAGACATTTTGCGATGTAGTTTTTTTGCCGTATAGTCATTTTGCGAAGTGGGCCTTGAAGTCCGGACCCTTTTGATCTAAAAACAGCCAATTTTGATCTAGATACCTACCTTTACTTTTATCATGTTAACGATATCAGTGTTTTTGAGATATTGTTTATTTCGCTTAATTTTAATGATAAAATAAGCAAGGCCCTGCTCGAGCTTATCCTCAAAATAATTAATTATTTACCTGCGACCTGCGTACCTACTGAAAAGGCAAAACGGAACGGGCAAAATAGACCACGTTGTGTGTTTTGCCTTCAATACTGTTTATCAGTGATTTAATTGCTGTTTTCATTTGAGATGGTTAACAACCATCTATAAAAGAAAGTCGGGACACAGACGTCAATCTTGGCCAGAAATGAAAGAAAAAACATAGAAGGTAAAACAGATCTTTTCACAGGAAAGCAGGGGAAAGGGAAAGCAGGAAATACACAAAAAGGAAGAGGAAAACCTACAAAAAGGAACACGAACTTTTCTTTGTTCTTATATGCTTATGGTCCATCTTGCCTTCATGCCTGCCCGTTTAGCAGAACTACGCTTTGCGACGCCTGTCGCGCGACATGGCATCACTGTCACTCTCTCACAGTACAGCGAAGAAAGGGATAGGTAATATTCTCGCGCGAGAAAGAGTCGCGTGTGACAGCTGTGCTAGAGAAGCTGGTTCGTTTTAGGTACCTTCACATGTGATTAAAATAGACCAAATCGAGGGTTTTAGAAATTATCCATCTTCTCTATTTGTGTTTAGATTCAAGTGTTCCTTAATAACAAGTTTGCTTAAGAAATGCTCTATTATATAATGTAAAAAAAGCAATAAAGGCGTTTTTTTATCATTCAATAGTTTTTTTTTTTTTTTAACATACATTGATGGACCTTAGATTGTATAATACGTCTGCCTGAAAACAAGAGAATAAGACGAGCTGTAATAAAAAATATCTGTGTCAAACATTACATTAACAATGTCAATTAGAAAACCAATTTATTGACGCTATTATTAATAGACGGCAAAACAGCGTTATCGGATAACGCTTACCTAAGCTTTGACGTCATTGGACATTGGACGTCATTTTCCGCTTATTGCGGCAATATTCGCTTGGTAGCGAAGCGAGCAATACCTACTTATTGATAACGATAAGCATTTTATTATAATGCCTTTAAACAGAGTTTTTCTTCGTTTTTATAAAAGCAGTAACGTCTGTGTAAAAAAACATTGGTAAATTTATGATTACAAAGCCCCGTCTTATAGATCAGGAATATGTACTTTTGTATAATAGGTTATTTTCATCAATAAATTATGAATAAAATAAATAAATATAAAAAGAGCCCCGCTAAGCGAAGTTAAGATATTTAACGTTAGGAACTTTTTGAGCAGGAGACATTAGGAAAATTTCATTACAACTTTGTAATAAGTAAGTACTTATACTAGGTACTTATAGGCACTTGATATATAATAATTATATTACAAAAAAAAGTCATCACTTTTATTGGTTATACCATACATAAAACGTCAATAGATCTACCTAACTATTTCCAAGCCGTTATTTAGTGGTTATGCAAATAAGTCGACCGCCGCCGGGTCTCTCCAAAGCCGAAGGGTCGGTTTTTTGTGTTTATTTATCACCGCTGACCGTTGGGTTCGGCGATCGTTATCACACCCGTGTTTAGAAACCTTAGAATTCGAACAACTCTAAACGAGAATTCCGAACCGAATATATTCTTGATCGATGGAAATACCTATCGAAAATTACGACGGACGCGCCGAATATTGGTTTGGGTTCTATTAAATTTGGTGACTCGTGGATTGTTATAAAAAATTGGATACAAGACTAAATACAGACTCATAACAACGGGAGACAACAATAGTGTTGGCGACGCCAACTAGAGCATTTTTCGAAGTACCTGTACCTCATCGAGTGTATTTCTGGGATAATAAGTTTTTTTTTATGTTATAGGGGGCAAACGGATCGCCTGATGTAAACCGATTACCGTCGCCCATAGACACCTGCAACATCAGAGGAGTCACAAGTGTGTTGCCGGCCTTTCAGGTGGGAGTACGTTCTTTTCTTGAAGGTCGTATCGGCCCGGAAATACCACAAGCGACAATTCATTTCCACAATGCAGTCGTGCGAGGCAGGAAATTTCTAGAAAATCACACACTGGACTGCAAACTATCTAAGTGGTGAGGATGAAAGAATTGTTACGTACAGCGATGGCGGAAAGATGCGGCAGGGATCGATTCGAACAATTCCTCGGAGCACATTATACATAAACGATAAAAGATGCAAAAGGAGGCGACATCTCTAAGCAGCGCCAAGGAGTCAAGCCGATACGCTGGCAGCCGACGATAGGAATCGCTCTTCGTTGAATGCGGTCTTCACAAAATTTGTTAATCCCACGAAACCCACAAAACACAAGAGCTTCGAATAATCGAACCTGCTGGCTTCAGTACCATCGCGTGCAAAATAATGGCTTTAGCGACACTTTTAGGTAATTGACTTGAAGCAGACTATAAAGCTGGCTATAGCTTTCTCTTGTATACTGTAGGAGCACAAAATTCATAAACAAGAATATCCCTGTGGTACAGCTTTGTCCAGCACCCCTAGAGCAATTTTTAACACGCGACAAACACTATCTATTATATTCCTTTTCTTTCCTTTCAATACCGTGCGCGCGCAACAAGAGAAATACCATCGATGCAAAAATTGCTGGTGTCGCGATGCTGTCGCGGTTTCGAAAACGCGCGACTGCATCGCTGCTAAAAGTCACAGTGTGTGAAGGGCCTAAATGACAGCTAAATGCACTGGACTGGCCCAGCATGTTTTTGTATAAGAATTTAACTGTATTTGGTGAGTCCTCACTACCAGTGAGTCGGACTTTGTGTGGGAGTACAAACCCACAAATGAGCAGCATGTCGAGACATTCCGAAACCTGGTTTACGACACGGAAACCATTCTAGATTTTACGTAAAATATTACAAAATCCTTTTTAGGGTTCCGTAGTCAACTAGGAAGCCTTATAGTTTCGCCATGTCCGTCTGTCCGTCTGTCCGTCTGTCCGTCCGTTCGCGGCTTAGCTCCGTGATCATTAGTACTAGAAAGCTGAAATTTAGTATGAGTATGTGTATTTATCACGCCGATAAAACGGTAAAATAAAAACTAAAAAGAAATGTTTTTTTCGGGTACCTCTCCTACACCTAAAGTGGGGGTGTATTTTTTTTTCGTTCCAACCCTAGTGTGTGGGATGTCGGTAAATAGGTCTGTTAAAAATAATAGGGGTCTCCAAACATTACTTTTTGATAAAGTCAGTACTTTTGTAAATATTCGCTAAAAAAATAGTGTCCCCCCCCCTCTAACTTTTCAACCACGGGTCAAAAAAATATGGAAAAATTCATGAAAATGAGGCCTTGTATGTACTTTCAATGAAAACAATATTAAACAAAATCGGTCCATCGGTTTTTGAGTTATCGCAAAATTTCATAATTTTCTTTAAAAGGACGTAAGTTGACTTTCAGAAGGTAATAAGTAATTACAGTAACTTTGGCGTTTACGACCTTTTTCCGTCTTTCCGTCTTTGGCCGTCTCTTGTGAAGGATGAGCAACTACGGAACCCTACACTGAGCGTGGCCCGACATGCTCTTGGCCGGTTTTTGATATTGTAGTATCTATACAGCCAGTTCATCGTCTTAACACGTCATAACATCGTCTTCCAACTTATTAACGACGCCATCAGTCTCAGCAGAGTGGCCAGAATTTTATATGATGATGGAGGATCACCGACATTCGCCAGTAAAAGAAGAATTGAAAATTTAGTTCTGCTCTGGTTTCGGTAGTTAACATCAACAAAAAAAATAATTACGTAATCCTGGCTATATTTTTGATTTCCCGGTGCAATGGATGTGTGGCAATGAGTTACTACCTAAAAGGTAGAAGAATATTTAGGAGGTAGTTAATCACGCGGAGGAGTTGCTTTTTATGTAAGTATGGAGGTGAAAGGATGACCAGTTTCGTTCTGGTTTTCACTGCCTGTTTGATCCTAGACATTCTACCTTCTTGAATGCTGCTTTTGCAGTTTTGCAGCTCCTGTAATATATTGTGACGCAAAACATTAAGGGACTAGTTAGGATAACGATTATATTTGATAATCTTTCTCTCTAACCATCAAGGAAAATTCGGTCGCTCTATCGAAGCGCATGTTTCTGCCATAGGTACGTTCCCCAGAGCCAATAATTCTCCCTAATACAATTACATACATACCGAAATTAAGTAGGGTAAATCGCCAATTACTGGTCACCGTTCAATAACTGGCCACCTCATACTAAAGAGTAAAAATTAACTCTGTCTACCTAACAAACTGAACTCATTTTAGTATATCGTGGCCAGTTATTGAAGGTTGGCCAGTAATTAACACCTTACACCTACTAAAATGAATTATGTTTGTTGGTGAACAGAGTTCTTTTTTAGTATGAGGTGGCCAGTTAATGAACGGTGGCCAGTAATTGGCGATTTACCTTATTAATATTTGTCGATAATAAAAAAAATTACAACTCAAAACTCTCTGAAAAGAAAGCGCTCTGATTTTACAACGCAATGCTACAAAATTCTCTGTGGCCCATCTCGGTTTTTTGCACTTCTCATCACACCTAATCGGCTGGATTTCAGCAAGTTTTGGTGGTCGAATGGTTGGCCATTCCCAGATGGTTATAGGATACTTTTTACTCGATCACATGAAAGAAAAAAAATCATGACCCATATTTTTACGCGAAGTTCGCGTGCGCACATAATATGCTCTCATGTTTACTTCGCGTGATTCTCGACACTTCGCCGATCGAAATGTTATTGATGGCGACTTAGCCCATTTAGAAATCGCTCAGCAGTCAGCACCGAGTGAAAGCAACGCGGTGCAAGACATTACGACGCGGCCGGTGCCAGCCGCCGTATAAAATCACGGAAAATTTTACTGCTAATAAGAAATAGTGGCTCCAGTTCGCCTTGTTTAGTATAAATAACTTATTTTATTCCACTGGGTGAGACTCGTTTGTTTTCCTGGTTGGTTTTGTCTCTTTACGAGGGGATTTAGTAATAGATAGACACATTTATTACGCGGATTGTAAACGTTATAGACGCTGACGAATTGGACAACCCAATTACTAAAACATAGCTTAATCCAGTAGAATAAAATACACATGAAATTGTGTGCAGGAGTTTCTTATAAATTAGAGTGGGTATGGTACACAAAGACAAGTTTATGGAAATTAATTTCCCTAATTAAAGTAAAAGGGATAAGTTCGCCTTTGTAAATATATATTGATTTTATGTCTTTGTTATACCTACTTATTGTTTTTTATGTATGTACCTACATTAAAGAATTTACAGGCATGAATGTTTGTGTAGGCCTGTATGGAAGACCAAGTATCATGTCTTTAATTTGATCATTAGTAATTTTAATATAATAATAAAATTAATTTATAATCTCATCATTTTTTTTGTTTGCAAAATTTAAAAAAATCTAGTGTTGATTGGTCAAGGTAATAATAATAAACCCTAATTCATCTCGATAAAGATAATAATCTACCTACTTCACAATTTAAATTGCGCAAAAACCACTCAAAGAGACAATGGATGCCCATTATGAGTAAAATAACCTCATCATCTGCAATTATACACCGTAAATTATGGTCCGCCTTAAGCAGCCACAAAAAAGGTCCGACTCGGACCGAACACGGACAGGTAAGCAACCTCTTTGCTATATATGATTACGCGTAAACAAAAAAAAACAAATCCGGCATTGTAAATAACATTTGGTATTTCTGAAAAGACCCGACCGACAATGGCTTGGGAAAATACCGATTCAACAAATTCTTTTTTCCTTCGCTTCTAGGTATCCGGCAGCGCCTTTAGCGCTTTAGCAAATGTGCTGTAGCTGGACGCTTCGATAAACGTTAGGTGAGAAAGCGCTTGTTTGTGTGATATTTGAAAGTGGAACCCAAGCACCGGAGGTGCCTTGAGCGTAATAACAGAGGGGTAAAATTCATTTCGCTCGAGACCGTCAAGCGAAAACAGAATCCCTGTGGTCGCTTTAAGATTGATAACTGTTCGTTCTTTTTTTAATGTCTGGCATACATAAAGGGGATGCGAGGTCGGCCGAAATTTGCGCGTTGTAATGAGTCTGGTCTGACAAAGGATATTCTGAGAACGGTTCTGTTTGCGAATTTGCGCGTCTGGTATCACCATGTGGCCTTTGGGCGCCTTGCACAAAAAAAGTTGCGATAAGCCTTTGTTGTCTTTGACGTTGTCAGTTTTGCAGATTTCTTTGATGATATCGGGTTCTTAAAATGGTTTTGGTTCTTCATGGATCTTTTATTACTTTAGTCTAAATTGATAGTAACGGAGAAGTTTCTATAGATAATTATGCATTATATTCATTCTGTCACAGCTGCAAGTATTATTAAACAATATTGTTTTAGGTATTATTAAGTAAATGTATTCATTCATTCATTTCATAATTCATAAAACTCTTCGTTCGAAAAAATCTGCTTGCAAGGATACTTTAACATTATAAACTGGGAACTGGCTCCTCACAAAACATACAAACAAAATTCTTTGTTTAGGTATTCACACACATTCACTACACGACACCATTAATAACAAATCGCTTTTATTTCACAAATAAAATTGGAAAACGCATTAAATAATTCAAACGAATCGATAGCTTCAAATTCTATTCCAATTTCACGACACAGCCCAACCATAAATTTTAAAACAAATGCCTTGAAATTTCAAAGGTAAATTATGGTAGGAGTTTTAAACTTCGGAGACCAGATGGCGAGAGGAAGGAAGACGTAGACAATACTTCGGATGCGAAACACGTAGAGAGCTATTGTCACGTTTCGCCCCCATGGACTTCTGACTGAAATAATGTATGCCCACTATCCTCGGAGGAATACGCATGCCTAGGCTAACTGTTCAAGTGTGTGAATGAAATAGTAGTGGTTATGTGAGCTGTATACCTCGCTATTCATTTCCGAAACAGATGAAATATAACACTTTTACGTTTCCACCCACAATATTGTCGCCATTTTGAAAAAAATCGATAAACTGATTCGACAAAAAAACTGTCTAATGATTGAACCTGCGGTCGAAATGCGGCCTGTAGGCGAGAACAGTTGGAAATCCGGACATACCTACAAAAGATTTTTGGCCCAAGTTGAAGCGGAGACGCTTCGCTTGCTCGGTTCGTGAAAAGAATTAGAAATGTGGACCAATGAGGAAGAATTATCGTCGCTGAAATCCATTAGAGTTAGACCATGGTTTGGTGACTGCTAATTTTGGTTGAAATTAACAGCAAAGGAAAACTTAGTATAAACTTTAGAAAGAAATAAAGGGTAAAAAAACTGTATTCACTCACGTATATTTATCATCAGGAACCAGACATGTTTACTCGTATGGTAGTTCATCCTCGGGGACAGCTATCCGTACAGATCCGTGGCAGATACGAAAGTGCCGTTTACGAAAATTTCCAGAAATTTCCCCATATTAAGTACAAAATGTGCTAACTTTCTAGAAATTTGCGAAAAAGGCACGTCTCTAAGCCCGTGTATCATTTTAGTTTATGTTATATGAGGCCTACCTGTATTCCTAATAAGATTGTTGAAAATCTATCTCGCACAGTCGCACATGTAATTATTTCACTCGCATTATTATTATTAAGCCGAGAATGATTCACTCGCATTTCATAGGTGAAATAATGGCCATTTCACTGTTGACTGATGGTTGACTGACAGTGATTTTGACTTTACATAACAATTTAACTATGAAGGTTGAGAACAGATTTCACGAGCAAAAAGTTTAAATATCCTTGTCATGAATCAACAAACACCTTCAAGGTATGGTCAAGCAGTTATCCAACGACCAACGACCACGCGAGGCGAGACGTCTTGGGGATATCTCAACGGCGCGGCGAGATTACATTTCTGATCGCATTGGGGATAAGTTGTGATTTTATTTAATGGTACTAAGAAGCTTAGGGTAGGTTAGGCTATAAATTGGGGGGTATTTAAGTGAAAACTGGCAACCGAACAGACAAACCACCAGACACTGTGTACCTATGAGGTTTCGGTCGTGATGTTACGTGATCCCGAAGAAACTGAAGCGGCGGGCATTCAAAACGTCGAGGTACTTAAATGAAAACCTTTTTTTGAACACGTTTAAGTTCCGTTTTGTTATAATAATAGCACTTGAGTCTTGATCCTTCAAGAACTCCATGAGTGTGTCATATGGATATGGGAAGATTCCTTTTCTCAAATATGCAATGAAAAGTCGTTATAACAGGCTTCGAAGTATCACGTTTCGGGCGGAACAACTCAAGAGATAAAAGGAATTTCATACAAAATTTAAGGCCTAGGCCGAGGAGTAACTTTTTTTTCAAAACATGGTGTCTGTGTTCATGACAGAACACCTGAAGTTATATTTTTTTTGAGTGGTGTATTTTTTCATTTCATTGCATATGTTTGAGAATAGCACTAGGTATACATGCCTTAGTCGTGATAAGGGCTTGCCGGCTTCGTATCACTATCCGTATCTGTCTATACCTACTCACCCGACAAGCCCTTCTTTTCTGGACCTGTGCTGTGTGGTGGCATCTGTAGGTTTCGGTGGTGTGGAGGTAGCAGTAGATACGAATGAAATTTCCGTTGTACTCGATGAAGGGGACAACTTTCTTGATAACGGAGGCAGAATATGGTTTTTGGTTTCATACAGTGCATTAAATTGAACGCTACAACCAATATGACATTTTGTGATAATTATGCTGTTGGCATTAGAGTCGGTAGTTCTATATCTATCAAACATTTACAAATACCCGTAACATTTTAAATATTGAAATTCTGTTGAAATCCATCATTCTGTTGTTCATGTTGTGTTATTTCATACTAGCTGTGCCCTGCGGTGTTACCCGCTCATCCCACGGGAACACTTAATTTATTCGGGATGAAAAGTATCCTATGTAAGGACATAGGATACTTTTCATCCCGAATAAATTGAGATAGGAGATAGTTTGAGACCCGGGAAAGGTCCCGGGTCTCAAACTATCTCCATACCAAATTTCATCTAAGTCGGTTCAGCGGCTTAAGCGTGAAGAGGTAACAGACAGACACACACTTTCGCATTTATAATATTAGTATAGTATGGATAGTATGGATTTGAAATATCATCAAAATAAGACACGATTTGAATTTGTTTGTTCAGTATTCCAACTATACCACGAGCTATAACATGAAATTACTAACAATAAAAGAAAGAAAGTACCTAAATTAGTTGCGTGGAAACTAATAAGTAGGTATCTATTATTAAAATACATCTGCACTGAACATCGAAAGATAGACTAATATCATAAAGCGGAAAAGAAAATGAAGACATAAAAGTTAGTTCTCCCAAAGTAAAAATAACCGACTCGACCCTTTTCAAATGTCGAAAGCAACGCGGAATGCATGAAGAGATAAAAATTCAGCCCGGCGTTTTTAATAAAATTACCGGCGTCGGGCCCTGGGGCGAGCGGGGGGCAAGGGGGTGCCGGGGGGCTAGAGGGGGCCAGGGGGGCGGAAATTGAAAACCCCGGGCTTCTACCCTCGCTTATCTGTCGCTCACACTTTTATGGGCGCATTGGAGTGTGGATTCCTGACCAGTGAGTTTCCGTGGTAATTGGGATTGGGTTATAATTAGTTTTATGTTTGTTAACTGTAATTGTCTATTAACTAGATTAAAAAGACATTTACTGCTAATAATAATCGTATTTGTTAATTGGTAAATCGCATTGTACAATTCTATAAACTTATGTATCTAACTTAGGCTAGAAGAGTAGCTTTATAATCTTATAATAGTAATTGGAGATTAACTTGACCGATTCTGACATTAACATTATTCTAAGAAATGCAACGAATGTGAATGCAACGATTTGTCCGTTTATGTATCTAATCAATAAGTTCTTGTCTACTTGTTTTAACTAAAACTGTAATACGAACTTAAATATAAGTATACATTATGGCCACCAATACTCTTTACGTCTTTATCTTATAATTTTTGTCAATTTTATTATACCATTTCCAAACAACTTTAAGTTCCAACAAATGAACCAAAAACCTAGAGCACAGACAGCTATGAAAAACTCACTAGGTAAAACCGCAAGCGGAACCTATTATCCGCACAAGCACTTAAAATTCAACATTACTTCGTATATAAATAAAGTCCGTATTGTCGTTGGTTGGTTCTATTGCGTACTTTGTCTTACACAGGCGAGACAATGCCGTGGTTAGGGGGCCCCCATCCATCATTGTAATGTCCATTGAGACGTCACTTTTCCCGGTCCCGAGTCCGAAGTTGCTCTCACGCCGCCTTAACGACTGTTTCTAAAGTATAAATGTATTGGAATTGGAATATCCCGGATTTTGTATGACGTCCGTGACTGTTAGTGTTTCACGATTTCATTGGATTGAGATATTGTTGATTATGCTGCGATCATTAAATTCATAAATAGTTCAATAATAAGCCATTATTAACTTAATTTCTATGTAAACTTACGTTTACACCTTCAGAGACCTTCAAAAATGAGTTATTGTGACTACTGGGAAAATCTCCCTTTTCATTGAAACGTTTTTTAGTCTATCCACTTTCTAGTATTAATATAGCACAGTTTTTTGTCTCCAAAAGTGAAACGGCTATATTTGTAAAGAATAAAATAATCTTAGCCGCTATTACACGTTATTTCGTATCCTTTGCGTGATTCATCAGAATGAAGCTTCATTGTTCCTGAAGTAAATAGATGGCTAGGAATCAGTAGCTACTGAGTCACCCAGCCATATCTTACGATGTTACTTAAGTCATGACCGTGACCGTCAGCACGATCAAACCAATCGGGAGACGTCCAGTGCTGCACATTATTTCTTTCTTTCTTTGACGGTTTCACTCTTGGCAGAGTGGTCGTGGTCATCATTTCAGATGTTGGTGGCAAGCTTCACAACACGCCACCATTCTTCTCTGATAGCCGCCTTCCTCATGCGTTCGTGTAGTGATGATGAGCCATTTATTGCAGCTTTTATTTGATCTGTCCATCTCATAGGCGATCTGCCTCGTGGCCTGGTACCTTCACTTCAACCTTTCCCTTGACCAAAAGTCGCTATACCTCGAGAACTCGGCAATCTCGGCATCGAGCAGCGTTTATCATCTTTAGTACAGTCCCGTATTCTTCTTCAGCTTCTTTGGTCACGTATGCCGTTGAGGGAAGGTGGCTATTGAGCACAAATATTATGAGCCTATTGTATCCCACGGCTGGGCAAAGGCTTCCCCCTTTTTTCCACTGCTTGTGCTTCATCTGGCCAGTCCTTGAGAGAAAAACCATGTCATCGCGCCATCGCCGACGAGGTCTGCCGCGTCCCCGTCTTGAGTTGTATGGCTTCCACTCTGTGGTCTTTTTGGCCCACAAGTCGTCCGGCAATCGGCAAAACGTGGCCAGCCCAGTCCCACTTCTACTTGCCGCCTTCTGAGCTACGTCGACTATTAGGGTTTGAGAGCGCAGCGTGGTGTTCCGGATACGGTCCATTCGATTTACTTCTAATATGCTACGCTCCATTGCCCTCCGGCAAACCCCGAGTTTGTACTTCTGTCAAAGACCAAGTCTGAGCATCGTAGGTGAGAACTGCTGAACGTGAGAAGTGCTCAACATAGGTCATATTTTAAAGACAAACTAACAAACGTCCACACGGTCCCAAGTGTTCCAACATATATCTGATTCTAGTGATCAATTTTCTCACGCTGGCTGTTTTATATGACGTTGGTTGGTTGCTTTGGATACAGCATGATGTGATCAGGTTAATAAATGCGACGGCCCCCTTGCACAGTGAAATGTTCAGAAGATGGAACAATGGAGTTGCGAAAGTAGTGGGAAACCATTATGGCCGAAAGAGTTATTTTACTTACACGTATTACAAACCTTATACATAAATTATGAAATATAGCTTGTTAGAAAATGAGTAATTACTAATTTACGTAAAAATCGAATCGATCAACCAGTAGCATATATGGCCTCCATAGAAATCGGCTTACTTATTTTACGTACTGCTATTAGAGAAAAAGTAAGCCGACTGCCTGACTAGCCCAGGCATTTCTGTGGCGCCACTCCACTGCTATCAACCCGTACTAGAGTCATGAAGACTTACTGGATTAATATTTTTACTTTTAGATCCCAGATACAAGAAGGTACCTAATAATTTTATCAATCTGTTGCATTTTTGAGACTAAAATATAAGTAAGCGAATATTCAAAGCACAGAGACATCGCAAAAACCAGTTATTAACATGAAATAAAAGTAAGAACAGCAGGAAACAGGTGCACGAACCCAGATTTGAGGGCGACTCAGATATCTGGCTGAATTAATACGTGAGAAACAATCCCTAATCCTCTAGAGGGCTTGGCGTATCATTTTTAAAAACCCTTGGTCTCACTTTTAGGGTTCCGTACCTCAACTGGCGAAAACCCTTATCAAGTTATCACTTTGTTGTCCGTCTGTCTATCTGACCGTATCTATCCCTTTTCTCAGGAATGCGTAGAGGTACCAAGTTGAAATTAATATCCCACCAAAAACATTTTATGTAAAATTGGCGGCCAAGACTCACAGGCTCATAAGTCTCATAACGCTTTCGGTGTGAAAAATTTATCAAATCCCAGGAAAAGCCAAGTCCCTAAGCCCTGACTCTACTAACCCTACCACCTTGGCTTAAAAAGTATGGCATCAACTGGCTTCAAGCCCCTAAGCCCTGAGTTTACTAACCCTACACCTTGGTTTCAAAAAGTTTGGCTTGGCCGTTTCATAGAGTACCGTAAATAAGTCCAACGGACCGTCTGGCCCATACGGTATCAAGAAATTAAGTTTATGTCTTCATGATAATAAATATAAACTTAATTCCTTACCATTTACTTATCACTAGATAGTGGATACTGAGGTGTCATTGAAATACATGTATGCGGACTCGTGGAAATTTAACTGCATTCTTGTCATTGAAAGAAACGTAAGAAATCAAGTGATACGAAATTGTATCCATCATCTATTTTAGTAACGTGAGTAACGGGTTACTCTAGCACATTTTTACTACGTACATATTCAATTGAAATAAGTAAGTATTTAGGTGGTAGGCAGCTACCAAGTTGAAATTAAGTATCCTTATAATGGCCCGTAAAAGGATAATCATACACTTTAACACTTCAATAATAAGGAAACTATACCCAACAATTAGCTCTGTCAACATTCATCAGCAAAAACACAATGTACCTACAATAACGTGGTTTCTTTCACCGATATTAAGTTTACAATTACTCCATTATTAGAGAATTAAGTGAATTAGTTGCCATATGCCGACCATGTGTCATTGCGCCATTTCTTGTGCCCATTCTATTGTTCACGCTTCGCCGCTTGTGGTTAAAGAAAGTATCTATTATTACTCCTAAGTTTAACAGTCGTGCATCGTGCGTATTTGCCTCTGCTTTTAAAGTAGCGCGTATGGATGTGGGGAAAGGTTGAATTTTGTATTATACTTTTAGGCAAGTAAGATGACTATTTTATAACTTGATTGGGTATAGTAAAGTCATTGTTTGACGTTGTGAGATTAATTGTCATTTAATGGAGTGTGACGGTTGTAATAGTGTGCTCAAAGCTGTTTTATTGTAATTGGTGTTAAATATGTCATAATGTGTTTTTGAAAGGTTTCTTTGAGTAGTGTGTTGCATTGCTTCAGCGCTGTTTGTTGCTTAACTATTATACGAAGGAAGGGTTCTATGTATATAATTATGGTGCTAACTGCTAACTATGCATTTAAGTATCAATTTAGTTTAATACTTTAGCACTTATGTAAAACTTGAATAGTAATCTCGGGGAAACCTTCTCTATTCGCGCCATTATCTGTGTATTGGGTCATCCTGTGTTTCAGTACAGTAAAATAATTTTCTACAATTTCCGTAGCATGTGTTTTAATCGAACTAAAAATAACGCACTAAAACTGACATGTAGTTTATATATTCATTCAGGTCCTTACTATAAATAAAACTAGAGTCTGGTTTATTTTAGAAATGCATTCTACTAAAAAAATCAAATGTCATGAAAATATTCCTCTCAGATCCAGCCAGTCACATCATTATTTATTAATCAAAACCGTCACAAAGAAAGTCACATCCATACGTTAGTTCACAATAACTCCTAATCACTCTTGGACGTTTTTATCAAGTGCCGCCACGCTTCTTGTCCGAAGCTCATTAGTCGATAGCGAGCCCCTTCGCTTTTGACGTCTTCTGTCCTTCTCGCACGTATAGCCCCGTCCTTGTCTATCGCGTGGGGGTCGAGCGAGGCTAATGTAAATGAGCTTGAATGAATGAGAGCGTAGGCGTCTGATGTGTCTAAGAATGGAATAGGAGGCACGGCAGTACGCGAGACAAGTTGCAAGGTGTGTTTTGATATGAGGTTTAGGGCTATGTTGGGACTTGGCCTATTTGCTATGGTGTTAAGTTAAGGGATTATCTTTTAAAAGGTTGAACTTCAGTGCAATGCTACTCGTAAATACTCGGTATCTATTGATACTTTAGTTTCTTCAGTCTATTCATAGCTTTCTTTAATTTTCTGGTACCTACCTCTACGTATCGACTTTAATCTATTACTTTATACCTGCTTAAAGCCTATTTGGATACAATACAAGTTTCATGTAAATTGCGACGCGAACATTACCATCTTAAGCAAATACCTACTTCGCGTTTATGCATAAAATACTGCATTTACCCTGAAGTCGACCAGACTTGGCACTAGGGTTGCCAACCGCCCGCTATATATGGACCATGCGGGACGTCAATTGGCCTGTTTGAGTAATTCTAAAGGGACTGATATTAATTTGAATACCCCACTAAGTACTCACACCTCTTTTCTTACTCTTACAACTTTTCTTTCTTTGTTTGTTTTTTTATATGCTAACGGCCTTACCAAGCCAAGAGAGGTTGTGTGCAGGAATCCTGAATTTAATAGCCAAGTGCCGCAACGTAATCGCAAATGTACATAAAATCTGTGCACTAAGACTTGACAACCCTATTTGGCACACACACGTTTACGAGTACAGCCAAGTTGAAGTCTCATCTCGACTGGTATTAGCGTGTATGTATTAGGTACAGCTGTGCCGTCCCAGGAGACTCAGACAGCAAACTACACTCCTACGTATTATTTAGGGGAGGGTTGATGGGAAACACTTGTTGGGAGTTTCTTTTCGTCTTGCACCGACACATTGCTGCATAAATATTGAGTAGCTTAAGGCAGAGGAAATAATGTTTTGGCAGACTTTTAGGTATTAGACATGACTTGAAGTATACCAGTGAGTCGGAGTTCGTGTGGGACTATAAACCTACAAACGAGAAAGTTTCCGCTCCCCAGGAATGATAGGCAGATATTCGTGTGGAAATGTAATCGGGAAGCCAAACGAGCGATTTTTTAAGTTGAGAGTCACATAATTATGGTCAAGTCATTTGACGTTGCATTCGGTTTTACACCAAAGTTCCATTTATGTCACATGATGATTTAAAATGAACCTCATTTGTTTTCAGCGTAAATAGTGCAATGTGACCTATTTTAAGTAGGTAACTCAAAAATCACGCTCCATTCGCCCTCAGCAGCGCTACAGCAGTGTAACACATATCTAGTGAAGTTCTCCATTGTGATATGGAGCACTTTGCGTGAAAAAAAAACTCAACAAATGCATCCTTTCATTCCCTCCTTTTTGTCTTTTACAGAAGGTTTGGACTGATATTACAGAAAGCGCTTGATGATGTCAACTTGCTCGAAACCATCGAGACGATGAGAAGATCAGATCTTCCAATAATTATCATCATCAGTCCCTTGTCGTTATTCTATTTATCGGGTTGGGGCCAGCGCATACAGCGCAGCATATTTTCTTTTTCCATTCCTCATCCTATCACCCGTTCTTTCATATTTTTGCTCCTTCTTATTCATATCATCCTTCACACAATCCCTCCATCTTTTTAGCACTTTCAGATCATTTGATAGCAAACTGCAAAATTCAGATCTCCGCTATCTTGCTGACTAGTTTTATCCCATCTTGACCATCTTTCGTAGAGGTCCTTGTCCAACAGCGGGTTATTTAAGTAGGATATAATGAAGAAGTTATTCTTGGCCCACAAAGGAAAAAAAAAACTCTGTTTAAGAACTGTTGCTGTATTTATAGTGTATACCTATGATTTTTTTTCGTGGTAGGTATCTAACTTTATGCAAATATCGATCCGTCACCCGACACTCTATTAGTTATATAAATAATTTTTGAATTTGAAGAAGTGTTAATGCATGCATAAGTACTTTACTATTAAACGTAAGAAGTATTATTGATTTCTAAATTGGTGTGAATTCGTTAAAGAATGGCGTTCTCTTGGAGATCAAGATTGTCTTTGGGCTGTCCAGTCTAGGGTAACGTGTAAATGTAGCGTTATGAAGTCTGTTCGTGACCGCCACCGGTTATCTCTATCAGCAATGATCTTCGGGACGCAGCATGCTATGCAACCCCACTAGGTAGATCTGGGAATCATTCCTGATCTACCTTATGGGGTGGCCCAGCATGCGTGCTTGCATAAGCAAGGGTCATTGTGAAAGGAATAACCGATCGTCGTACAGATCCTTGGATAGTCTCTCTCCAAGAGAGTTCGTTGAAGTACCGTCATGACGTGCCCTCCTGTAGATTGACAAAACTAGAGTCATTTGCAAAACCGTTTCCATGTGACGGATAACATGTAACGTGACAATTCTTTACAAAGTCCTCCAGCTTAGACGAGCTAACAGTAAGTTTTCGGAATGCATTAGAAGCTGTTCAACAGCTCATCATCCGAGGAAGAAAGCAGTAACAGCCTAAGAATCCTATATGTGATTAGTTCATTTTTAAATGGGCTGTTGGAGCGAGTCCGAACGGACAGTTTCTCAGAAGCGCGCTGCGTGTGCGCAGCTCGTTAACGCACGGAATCCTGCTCCACAAACAACCGGACTGGCAGCGCGTTCCGCTTGCGACACCTAGCTTCGAACCGGAACCTACATACTTACTTATATATTCATATACCTGCGTACCTAGATATATAGTGATGTATTTTATCTTTGATCGCATAAGGTCGGATATATAACTAAATTTTTCAGTTAGTTAATAAGATTGAGAATATTTACATGGAACCATAAATACGATATTATCCGACACAATACGATGGTAAAATACAATTTACTATATCTGTAAATTGTCTGACCATTTATATCAGTCACACACACAGAAAACAGAACACATGGTAAGCTATAACTTGCAAGTTATAGCTTACCACGTGTTCTGTTTTCTGGGTTGGTAAGATTTTGAAGCATATGCTGCGATTTCATTGCTCGCGCGGTTGAAATTTCAAAGGAAAGTGACGATTAGTATTTGTCGCGTGACAAAGAGTAGCGTGACACAGTTATGTTAGACGTGCTGATGCGAATGCAGACAGCGTATGTATGAGAACATTAGGAGCCTGCTGGCTTACGGTGGCCACGTTTATCACACAATAAATAAATGACTACGTATCAGTCATGATTTGACAAGTATGCGAGTGTGAGAGTGATGGATGTAGTCATTAATTTATCACGTGATAAACAGAATCATCATAGCGATACCTTAGTTCACGCTCGTACTAATTAAAATTTTTTTGCCAGTGAAATTTAAACCACAGAGTGGTGCACTAACGTCCTAATTGCAACTACTTTTTCCGAAAAGTTAGTACGAGTGTGAACTAAGGTATCGATAGGCTCGCTGATAAACATATTGTCGGGGGTGCCAATCACTTATAGCTCAATAATAGATCAAGGTAAGCGGACGCAAGAGGAACACAGCAGGCCTGCGTACGTGAAGGGCAGTTTAGAGTTGTCACGGTTATCTACCGCGATACCGGCGTGGGTGCGGCCCAAGTGCGACCGCGCTGCGACCAAGCAACCTATGTATGGGAATCTGATGTACTTATTGCTGGGGTGATAATCCCTTTAACCTTTTGATCACTACGGTCATTATATCGCCACATCGAAAAATTACTACACTGACGCGAATGTCGTCAAATGACGTAAAAATATTAATGTAAAAAAACTTCGCAATTCGCCGCTACAAGCATACGTAATTTTCAATCCCTGTGTTTGAAGGTTGTTGGAGCACTTAATATTTATTTGGTTGCTGCGGCGTTAGGGGGATGGTGAATTGATTCATCGCGTGGCGTTGAAAAGGTTCTGATTACAAAATGGGTATGATACTACGATTATGAGTAAGCTATTCAGTGTTTCGTCTCGTGATCAGATCAGAAATTAGCAGATCCACAGCAGAACGGTCGTCGGTAGTCTAGTGACCGTCATATGCAGGAAGATTTGTAAGTGGCGACCACGTATCGGAATACTCAGCGTGGGCAGGCCCTGAACAAGATGGATCGACGAACTGGACCATGGGAAGCCGTTGAATGAGGGCGTTCCTCCCTGAAAAAAAAATAGCTCTACTACTTTACCTAAGTCCTTGACAAATAGCCAAATTGTTCTCAGTAGTAACCAAAATTATGCTAATTTTACTAAAAATATTTTGTTTACTAGTAGCCCTCTGTTTGTCAGTCCTCCGATTTATGTAGGTAATTAGGTATAGGTAGCGGCTAGCATTTGGGCTACTGTTAACATCTTTTTTTTTCAGTGTTGGGGAGAGTTGCGGCTGATGTCAATGATGTTGTGGGGTTGCTAGATTATTTTTATAAAGACTTTACAATCTATTATTTCTTTAGAATCTAATCTGATGGAGACAGCAACAGCTAGCAATAATGCTGTGGTGGTTAACACTTTCACATCAGACAGTACCTCGTGATAACGACACGTCCGTGGACGTTGACATTTATCTTCGAAAAACTGCCACTCTCTCATAGTCTTTAAATAAAGGCTACATACCATGTTCTGTTTTTAGTTAGAACTACCTATTTGTATAAGTTTTGTCCGTGCCGCAGCATGCAATTTTCAAAATGAGTAGGTACCGTGAACGTGTTAAATAATCATGGTTTGATATGGTAATCGAGTGACAGTTTTGGCTATTGGTACAGAATAAAATACTATAGAAGATTCTCTCCTGCATGCCGAATGAGAACTGTTTTTTATTGACTTTAGTAAAATGCGACGCAATTGGTCGTAAGGCGTGGCTAATCACCAAACCAAGAGCCTGCGCTCCGCTACCAATGACAACGACGGAGCACCAATTTTGCCCGAACAATGCCGCACTCTGGAGCACGCACGTGCGTAGGCTTATAGCGTAGTGAGCCATTGCTGTCTGTGTAATGAATCTGGCTGAGAAATGAAAAAATCCCAGTCCATTGTCGCAAGGCGCACATTAAAAATAAAACACAACATCGAAGAAAATTTGATGAAACATAAGTAATTTGACGTGATTGTAGAGGAGGTAGAGCCCTCGGAATAAAAAATGCATCGTGGTTGCATTTTAATTTATACTTTGAAAGTTTCAGATATGATAAGAATTTCTCGTAAGTTGAATATTGACCATAGGTACATAATTCTAAAACTGAGAGATATTTAATATTAGTCCAAGCATGCTATTAGGTTTATGCCGTAAAATTTTATTAAGTCTGCGAGGAACCTGTGTTTCTTGGGATAAATACTTATTTGGGTGATTCTACAGGCGTTTCAACCGCCGTCAGTCCGCTGTCAAAAATATTGAAAGTATGAGCTACACCAAGCTGCAAACTTTCATACAGTGATATTTTATTTTATTTTATTTTATTTTATTTTATTTATTAAGGTTCACCAACAATTGTTTACACCAATACAATGTATTAAATTCTATCCAGGCAAAATATTCTGTAGTGTAACAATTACTTAAAGGTAAACACCGCATGCAAATTATTGTGAAGATGAAAACTTACCTAAAATAAAACTTAACTAAGAATTACTTATATTATACTACGTACTAGTCACAAAACAACGAACACTTCAGGAGTGCATTGAAATTTAAATTAGGATTAACATTATTTCATGGGAACCTGCAACGCCGCTAACCACCTACCACCACACCTGCCTGAGATTTGGTGTAGTTGCTATTAGCTGTGAAAGATAGTTCACTGCCGTTCTGTATTGAGAGCGGATAGCAATTTACTGGGTGGGTCGAAGTGGATATCCGTGATATCACTACAACTGTTGGCCACTTGGCATAGCCTGCATATTGGGGAATTCCTCCCTGATACTGTACTTCTGACTGGCGGTTTCAGTGGAGTTATTGGGTTTCGGGGGATTCTAGACGGGGCTCTGAAATAAAAGAGGCTCAATAATTGAGGACAATCTATTTTGTGCTGGAGAATTTTGTGCAGAAATAAACCATCCAAAAACGCTCTCCGAGTTTCTAGTGAGTTCATTTTAAAATAGGCTAACTTTCGTTTGTAAGATGTTCTTCTTTTTGCTACAATGCGTCCATGTAGAAATGCTAAATGTCTGAGAAAACGTTTCTGTACTCTTTCTAATCGAAGAGAGTGTGTAGCATAATGAGGCCGCCAGACAACACTAGAATATTCTAGAATACTCCTCACAAGACTATTGTATAGCAGTATTTTTGTTTTGCTTTGCTTAAAGCACCTACCATTCCTAATCACGAAGCCCAACATTTTAGATGCACGAGTGACAATATTCTCGAGATGTGGTATAAAAGTAAGTTTTTTATCAAATAGAACCCCCAGGTCCCGAATGGTCTCAACTTCGCTAAGGGTATGGTCACCGATGTAATAAGTGGATGGCGTTATATTGTGTTTTCGTGTGAATTTTATATGAGCACATTTGTTAGAATTTAAGTGCATATTATTGTTTCTGCACCAATTTTGAAGCCTATTAATGTCGAGTTGAAGCAAAGTTACGTCATCTGGAGATTTTACGGTACGCGCAAACTTAAGATCATCGGCGTACATAAATACTCGAGAGTGATGAAAACAGCTAGGTATGTCGTTTATAAACATGTTAAATAGGATTGGACCTAAGTGGGACCCCTGAGGGACGCCGGACGTGATTCTGCAAGATTTTGACTGGTAACCATTAACCACCACGTAGAACCACCTCTCAGATAAATACGAGCGTAGCCATTCAAGTAAGGAGCCAGACACACCGTATGCAGAGAGTTTGGATATTAAAATTCTGTGAGAGACTTTATCGAAAGCTTTACTGAAATCTGTATAGGATATAGGGGAAGTCCGGGAGAGGTGAACCCCAATTTCATTAAAGTTGCTTAAAATTTTATGTATAAGTTGTAGCGTCTTGTAATTGGGCTCATGTTTGTCTCATTTTGTTAGGTATAATTTGGTAATATTAGGTTGTTGATAAAGTCTCCATATATTTTTTTATTTCATGTTTTTTAAAAACGGAAAAATGGATCAAATCTCCCACCCCTACGGGTGAGTTGACCAGGGCTTGAGGGAGAATTGACCATAAATTTATCTAGAAGAAATAAATTTAAATAACTATTATTTTGTTATTAATATTTAATGAAAAACACAGCCATAATTAAAGACGAGACTTTCTTACAGAAACAATCAACATTTAACATTATTAAGCTAGTTTTTGACTTGTAAATCATAGGAAATGAAAATCTTGTTTGTAACAGAAAACTGATTAATTAGAAAAACTAATGGCACATCAGCTATCACATATGATTATGCACATTAATAAATAAGCTTTAAATCCAAAATTGTACATGAGTTTTTCTCACAAATAATCAATAGTTAACGACATGAGGCCGTTTTTTGTAAATGTTAATGAAAATAAATTATGATCTCGCTTCTAACAGAAAACTAGGCACCTCAGGAATCACGTACGATTATACACATTAATTACAACATATAAAACCATAATTATTATTATGAGTTTTTCTTAGAAGTAATGATATTTAACAACATGAATTCGTTTTTCTACATATTACAAAAACTGTGAACTATAATCTCACTTATAAGCGAAAACTATGCAAGTTTCAAACAATAATCATCAGGAATCTAAAACCCGAAAATATACATGAGTTTCTTTTACAAATGATCAACATTTAAAAATATAATAATAAAATAATAATCAACTAAAGAGCAGAGTGGGACATTTGAACCACTGATCATGTCTCCCACCGACAGAGTGGTCAAGTCTCCCGCTACCCCCTTGCCTTACGAAAGTGATGTTTCCTCTAAACAATTGCAACGGACGATTCCACACACATTAACTCAAAAATACTACATTAAACAAAGAATACGATGTGATAACAAAACAGATCTTACCTCCAAAACTGTTGAAATTGCATTAGAAAGCAAAATAATATTTTTATTCACTTTTGAAACGCAAGAACACGTTTTTCTCGCTCAAAGCCGAACCGTACTAATGGCGGCCAATATGGCGCACTTGCAGCCACCGCCTTTATGCAAGTGTCTTTCGAGCTATCAACGGCGCCGATGGCACGAAATTTGAATGAAATATTTGAGATGGTTCAAGTCTCCTACCTGGTCAAGTCTCCCGGTTTTCCCCTACTGTAACCGTACTTCTTACCCTATATATTTAAGTATTTATTTATCTATATAAGTACGTATATCGTCGTCTAGTGCCCATAACACAAGCCTTCTATATGAGCTTAATTTGGGACTAGATCGATTAGTGTGGGGTTGTCCGATATTTATTGATTTATATATTGGACCAGAGGGTCCTGTCTTGCTTGCACGGTATTGGAAAGAAAGAAACAGCAACAACAGCAATGACAATATCGTATTTCTTATCCACGAGGCCAAGCAATCCGTTCCGTTCGTTTTATCACAGTTTTTCCTTAGTCCAGTGTTGTTCCGGTGCCAAGCAATTCGTTATTCATTTGTTTCCGCAGAGAGTGCTGCATACAATTGAATTGGCGTAAGTATTAGAATAGCGTTAAGTATATGATTTCTAATGAAAAGGTAAAGTTAAATCGAAATAATCAATGATTAGGTTCTGAATTTGAAATTTCTACGATGCTGGTCAAAAATTATGGTACAGTACAGTAATACCGGTAATTAAGAGTTAAATGTTAATTATAAAAACCGTTTAAACTCACATGAAAATTGACAGGATCAGCCGGTTTTATAGTTATTAAAGATGTCTCACGATAGTTTTAATAATATTATAGTTAAATATTAATTGCATTGGATGGAATATCTGATAGTCTATCCAGAAACTGAATCCTAACCTCATAGATGTCGCACAAAAAGTCCTGAATAGAGGTCTATAAATATGTAATGAGTTGGCACTTAAGTACCTACCAAAAAAATCGGCTTGCACAAGTGTAGACTTTGTATATTTTCTCTCTATGATTTATTACGCTCTTGGATTTATAAAACAAAGACGCAAAGGAGCAGTTGTTTCGATAAGGTTGCAAATGTTGAAATATGTGATTTTTTATGTATTCAACCTTCTCCGCCATTAAAAAAAAACGACTGACTCGACAAAAATTCTATATAATTAAATTATCAGTGATCGGCACACGGCCCGTGCAAATAAATAAAATTCTGCGATCTCGATAAAAAAAAATGTTTTATTAAGTGTAATCTGATTATGTTAAATTATAATCATGTTCGTACTAATTGTCGAAAAATCGATGTTGCACGTGCCGTGACGATCACTGATAATTATTAGGCGTAGTTACAAAATTGCACGACATTCGGACACTGACGACTGAATAGCCGGACATACGAAAACATTTTGGCCAATCTGAAAGGATGACGCTTCGCTTGCTTGGTCAATTATCGATTGATTGACAAACTAGTGTTTAAGTTCATCAATTTATCTTATTTAGAAGAACACAACGGACGATGACAGCATGGCGCCTGCTAGCGTAGCGTGTAGCACAAAACAGATAAGTACAGAAATCAATCTACATACAAGCGCGCTCGAGCAAACGCACACATAGACATTGCTCACGGACACGATATCTCGGACCAGTTCAGACCAGTGCGAGCGCGAGTGCCATCCGCTTGTCCGTGAGCAATGTCTATGTGTGCGTTTGCTCGAGCGCGTTTGTTGTCATCTAATTGAGCTAACATAGTGGATTTCAAACTGCTTAGAATACCAATATTCAAGGAGGAATGCACTCTTGTCCTAGTTTAGCATTGGGTTACTAAACCTCGATGTCTCGGTTAAACCAGTGAATTAGCAAAACGCTCTTTACAATGCGCTGGCGCAGCTGACACATGCGGCGGCTCTTTTGAAGATCCAATTTATAAATTTATAAACACCGATCAAAGACCGATGCCGCTTAAGTACAGTGAGTCATAATAATGATATGGCAAGTAGCCTGTATTTTTTTATATATGTAGGTACTTAGCAAAAAAAAAGTTTCTCTCCTTTGAAATGAGAATTAAGGTTTTAACCGAAATTCATTTTAGTATGTTCACGGTACGGGAAGAAGAGAAAGCGAGAAGGAAAAGCTTTTTTTATAAAAAGGCGACCACATCGCCCCATAAAAACACGTACCTCCTTAAGTTATACTATGTTGTACGTATTGCAATGTTATACTTACTCAACATTACTTAGCAGTAATGTTTACATTACACTGCAATAGTTAAACCCATCCTCGAATGATATTTAGAAGAGTTTCAGTCATCATTTTAAGATATAGCAGGTGCATAAACAGCTTAACGGGTCTTAAAAGTGAATCAAGAAATTAAAGCAGAAATTACAGGAGTCAGACTAGAGTAATAGATACCCGATATAGCAATATTCATCGACATCGACATAGCAAGCCGGGTAAGCAAGCTGAAGTGGCAATGGGCGGGGCACGTAGCTCGAAGGACCGATGGCCGTTGGGGCAGAAAGGTTCTCGAGTGGAGACCACGGACCGGCAAGCGCAGTGTAGGACGACCACCCGCAAGGTGGTCGGACGACCTGGTTAGAGTTGCGGGGACTCGCTGGATGTCGGCCCATGTGGAAGTCTATTGAGGAGGCCTGTGTCCAGCAGTGGAAGTTCTATGGCTGAAATGATGATGATGATGATGATGATAGCAATATTCTGCATAGAGCCGTGCTGTTCTCGAGAACGGTTCCCGATTTGTATGAGGAAGGAACATTCTGAGAACACCATCTCGCCATTAAACGTCACAGTTTGGCGAGTAGGTAATATTACATTGCTCAAAGTTAAATAAAAAAAAAAAACATTTCCCCTACACTTCGCTATTTAGCGATAAGACCGCCTGTTGTTTACCTCTGCCTGTTATTTGAATGTATCTCATGTTGTGTTGTATATTCCTTGATGTTGGAGGTGTGCAATAAAGAGTATTTGTATTTGTATCTGTACTTCGGGAAACGTTTACGAGAACGGCACATCTCTAATTCTGCAATACCAGAATAACTAACGCGTATTGATCGTGATGATCCAGGACAAAGTAAGGAGTGAGATCACGGAAATCGCCCAAGACATGGAGCAGCCATGATCAGACGTACACTCTTTTAATACAATTGCTTGGCCACAGGACAGGGACGGGGGATGATCATCCTGTCATTTCATGGGATGATCAGACCATCATGATGATGTTAAGATGATGATGTTATGATGTTAAGTTTGGACGACGAGCCGTTGGCCGCCCCAGCTATCGCTGAAGAGACGTAAGCCGAGGCGGATCTGGCGGAGTTGACTAGATCGCCAGAAGTGGCGTAATCTGTTGGCGGAGGCCATAACTTACTTTGGGCTCATCACTCCTGTGGCGCGGAGATAATCCCATTAGCGGGTTAGGGTTATACTCCCACACAAAGTCCGACTCGCTGGTAGTGAGGGCTAAACTGCCCTGATACCTACAGTTCAAGTCATGTTTACAAGTCAGATTGTGAATCTACCGTCATTTCCCAAGAAGAGACCGCTGTTGAGAAGAAAGCCGAAAGAAACTGAACAGTAAGTATTTTCTTCGAAATCATATTTAAACAATCTTTTCATTTATGGTGTAACTAAATACATTGGTACACGTAAAGATGGGATTAAATACGCCCTTTTCTTGAGGGTCTGAAGGTTTGACTGTGGTTTAAGAAGACATGTCTATGAAGATATGGCAAAATATGAAGACTTGATAAAGAAGCATGACCCTACGGCATGAGCTTAATGGCATTGGGTTTTAGAAAATATCGCAGCTCAATTCAGCACTTGGCTTCTCAATTTTAGATGCTATCTATAACAATCTTTGTTTTGAGTAACTTCAAGGTATAAGTACTCTCGTAGTTGCTTGCGAACCGATATATAAATTTAAAAAGATTATTTTCGTGCGCGGAGCAACGCTGATACCCATACCCACCGATTTTCAATATAAACTTGTAACTTTAGAGCGTCAATTTAACCATGTGCCTGAAATCAGACACTGTCGCTTCTTCGTAATAAAAACTGGATTACCTAAGTAAGCACGGATAAATGTGGCTACAATATAAATAGTTGTCAAATTCACAAAGTAAGGGTTTAAACATGTGAACACATGTTTTGATTCTCTTAATAAAAGAATCAGCGTGTGTTTGGTTTTATTAATGATTATGATCTTTTAACATCCTTTTTCAAACATTACTTATATTCAGTTCGAAGTCTGCTATATGCCCATCCCATTCTACGTTTTAGTATAAGTATTACACACCCCAGGGCGGTGAATTCATGAATGTCCCAGACCGCAGGTGTTTCTAGCGCAAACCGAAGGTGAGGGCCATAAATGTGCAATCTGGATCTTTACGAATTACCTACCGTCCGTGGTTTGTCTAAAGTTTTACGTCTTACTTTGACCGTGAGGTTTTCTTCCCGTAGCGGGCAGAAAAATCCCACTTACGGCCTGGTCACGAAAAATATTCGTCGGAGATAGGTACCTACCTACCTCCTATTTTGCTGCTATAGGTATCCTTAATGTCTTTTTATGTTCTCTTCTAGTAACGGTTTCCGTGTTTAGAAAGTGGGTTGAGTAGGACTTAATAGAAAATATGTGCATATATAAGTAGGTACTTAGTCGGCGTCAACTGGTTATCGCAAAATTATAAACATGGACTGTTTACGATTGTTTATATAATTATAAATGCAGATAGTCAGGTCTTGTACCTATTACCTACCTCATTATTTAGTCTCATGTAAATAAGTATATAAATCAAATTACAATAATATATCATCTCATAAATCATCGCGGCACTAATGATAAACAAGGCAGAGTAGGCATTCGTATTCGTAACTCTACCTAAACATTCAATCGTTTCATTCAAAGCAATAAGAATGGAACATTGCCAGCTAATCTCCGACAATCATAAATAATAACATCACAAGTTCCCACGTCCGTCAAGACGTCTTATTTATAAGCTTGTTATTCACTAACACACTTGACCCTTTCAGAAACAGTCTCGATAAAAAATTACAAAACGAATAAAACTTATGAACGCATCCATTAAGCACACATACACAAGATAACCTCGTTCGGACGTATCAAATGTTTGAAAAGGTACGCACACGACGATAATTCTATTCGTGTACACACACACACGCAAAGTTGAACCGAATAGACGCACACATGGATATAGAACCGTGTTACTGATCAAGCATTCGTGTGGCTTCCAATTTCAAATTCTCGTTCGTTTGCTCCGAACGGCGGCCTTAATTTGGATTCGGCTCACACTTGCGCAGTGCGGTGTCGTATTTTTAGAGCTGATGCTGTTTTGCTGACGCTATATTTGCCGACTACGCGTTTTTACCGTTAATTCTTTCGAAGTTAACCGTTTTAAAATGCTGGCGTGTGGCTAATGAGTTGATAGAACAAGTTTCCAATAAAGACATGGTTATTCCAGTTTTTGCAATCGGAAAAACAATCCTTGTTTTATGTAAATGGAAGCCATTTAGGAACATCTCATTTTTCTATTCTCTAGTGTTGATTGTTATTGTATAATTATTCATATTACTTATTGTCTTGGTAACTAACTTCATTATTGTACGTAAGCGAATGCCAACATTCTTTGAATTGTTATGCAATTGGACACTATTAACAACCATGTTTTTCATACAAATGTGAAATTACAAAGGGTGTGTGGTATGTAGTACCTAGGTAAGTACATTTTATGAAGACTAGTCTTTTCGGGGCTCTAATATCCTTAACATATATGTATCGACGAATACTGTAAAAATTGTTTCGTTATTTGAAATTAAATACATCGCAATTTGTACGAGTAAGAGAGAGAGAGAGAGAGAGAGAGAGAACATTCTCTTGGAGTGGAAATGTCCTTAATTTCGGCTCCATACTACTCGTGAAGAGGTACTTCGTTGCGGAAACCCATACTTCGACCAACTTCGGTCAACTTCGCAAGTACGTGTAGTGTTCTAGGGTGAAACTTGATATAATTAGGCGTTACCCACCCGCGAAAAAGCAAATTGGTCTGTAGTGTAGACTAGTGCTCACTTGCGTACTAGGTCTTCATGGCGTTGGAGCAATTTTGATAGGTATATATCTCTTTCGCGAGCCCTCCCATGGACTGCCTGATACGAAATTACGACAGGCCGTACCTACACCTTTTCCCTTATTCGTAATTAGTAAACTCCTTGGTTTATGGTCTCACTTTTTCATCACCATCATCATTTCAGCCATGAACGTCCACTGCTAGACACAGGCCATCTCAATAGCCATTGCCGTCCGTCGACACATCGCAGATTCTCGAACGCTGCCCATCCAATTGAATCCGCCGATTGAATCTCTTTCTTGAAGTTGAACCTGCCTAACTGAATTGTTTGTCCCAGATAGTCGTATTCGTCAACAACTTTGAGGACCGAGTTACCAACCATGACTGGGGTGGGCGTTATATGGACATTCTCTTCAAGTCTTGTCTAATGTTCATCTTAAGGCCCACCTGTAGCATCGCACCAAAATCTTCCAGCGTCTCTGCCATGACCACGATATCTTGACTTGACTGAAGGTGCGTAATGTGAAGGTGCCTCACTTTTTCCAAGCTTTTACCTATTTAGTTTGACCTGTGCCGGTATCCGCCTTTCAGTCTCTTCGTATTCATATATTTTTATATTGACTTATGTCACTCGTCTTCTGCCTGTCAATACAGATTGTGCTCCAACCAACTCTTTCTTCACTTCCCTCTGCATTCTACTCGATTATTTAGTATAGTTATGGGCCCAACACGCTTCCACTGCAAGATTGGTGTCGATCAAAATTGATTGGCCCAAATATGGCACGATGGAATTGGTCTGGTGATTGAGCCGGATGGTGGTCATAGGAAGTCTACCACCGCAGGTCCCGCGGACCATAGACCCGCGCCTATGAAAGTTGCTTTTATCACGCGATAAAAGTGACAAAGCATCCGACACGTTACGTTACGACAAAATGCAAATGTGAGTTACAAGTGATTTGTCACATATTTATCGTGTGATAAACCCAACCATCATAGAGAGTCAAACCACGCTAACTCCTTAAAGCAAATGAACTAGTTATCTGCTTGGAAGAATTAGCATGGTTTGACTCTAGGCCTGCTGTACCTAATAACCTAAGTATCACACGTTTGTATAACATCTTATACAGCCCTTAAACAGCTGAAATAAGTCGTATTATGTTTAAGCTCTTATGCCGCCTGTGTGCTACTGAAACGTACCTACCATAGTTTGGGCTCGGTATAATCGTCGTGGTGAATGGATGTTCAAAGAAAAGTAGCGGCAGTTAAGCTTGTTCCAAAAACGAAATTGTTGACAGGAACTTGTTTTTGCCTTCGACTATAACGAGCAAAGGAACAATAATAAAGTTACAATAATTTTTATTCTTGATCGTTTTTTTGATTCGCGATGATGGAGACCATCCCATTTGAAGGGCTATGAAGGACTGGCTTAAGGCACAATTGCAAATTTTACAGCACAGACCAGACAATTGAAATTGTGAAATCTCCTTATGGCTGTATATAGCTTATTTAATCCAGCGAATTTTTTCTTCTGTTTTAGATAGTCATACGAGTACCTATGGTGAACTGAGAAGTTAATTTATTTTTTCCGTATCATCGGCTATACTTACACCATAATCATAGTTTGATGTGGGGTACATCGACATAAGGTCGGAGTTAGTTTATAAACAGCAAATGAGATTGTAATTCCAAAAATATATAACTTCCAAACACGATTTCTAGGTTAACGGGAAGTCGAATAACGAATTACCACTACCGTATAGATTATAATTCAGCGGTTCACGTGAAATTGTCAGGAACGGCCCGACATGTTTCGAACTCGTATGGAGCACTTCATCAGGGACTGCTACCCGTACGGCGGTGCGGTAACATCGTCACTGTTTTTTTTGCCATGAAAAAACATGTCGGTTCGTTCCTGACAATTTGACTTGAGGTATATAAACCGCTTGATACAATAGCTCCCGTATAGGTTTTGATTCCTTTACCAGCGTCAACAAATGCAGAACATATGTATGTAGTATATATGTGATATATTTCTGTGTACCTATATATGCGACTCGATATTGTTTATGTAGGTACCTACCTTTATCCAACGATGCAATTTTATACGCCATGATCGCTACAATTGGATCATTGTCAGTTCAAAAACATAATTTGTCCCTTCGGTGGTCAAAATCTAAGAGCTTGTATGAATCTAGGTTATATTGCTATTACATTACATCGGATTATAGAAGAGGGAACGTGCTTTCTTCTCACAGGCATTTAATCAGAAAATTAGGCAATCCTTAATTTCGCAAATGTCCACCGGAAAGACGCGCACCTAAATCTGACATCAATGACGCATTTTGGAGGTTTCTAACTTCCAAGGCGAGTCAATAAAATGTTAGAAGATATTTTTATGTTATAGTTAAGAGGCCTTATTCCTTTTAAAATTTATTTTTTTCATATTATGACAAATATATTGATAATTTCAACCAACTTTTTGAAGTGAATAATACTTTTCCCCGAGTTCTAGGTAGTAACATAGTTATTTCACGCTTTCATTGCGTACAGTCGAAAATAAGTTTAAAAAACTAATTTTCCGCGTGAATTTTGTCAATTTCGAGTAGTTTTTGAAACAAAAATTATCAATGAAAAATTCAAACTGTAGGTTTCAAATATATACCAATAAATCCCAATAGCCCTGTTCTAGAAAGTAACATCAATAGTATGTTAAGAAACATGTTTGATCATAGAGAAAAATGTCTAAACAATCAGCATTTTAAAAGGAATAAGGCCTCTTAATGGATATTGTTAAAAAGTTTAAAGTCAAACGAAAAATAAAACAACCTAAGTTTACAATGGGAACGACCCCGTACCTATTATATAGGTAATAGTCTATGTAAATATTATACATGCCGATTTGAGCACTAGGTCTTATTTGAATACGGTTGTAAAATATAACAATTAACTCCATTTAAACTAAATTTTAAATAACACTTATTGGCTCTGGCCAAGTTACGTCTGCGTGTGGTGACGATGTATGCTTATAGTAAAAGTAAATAATCCATCTTTCTATCTATACAATTATTATTATTATTATATAGCCAGATTTTCAGACATAGCGTATTACCTATTGGTGGCAAACTCACTCAATATCTCTGGAACCGTGCATTTTTTCTAAGATAAAAAGTAACTTATTCTGGTCCGTATTCTAATCCTAGACAGAAAATACGTAAGATAATTATTGCGAACCAACTAAAAAGAACACGCTTTCCATTGATATACTGTGATATCTATGTTTAACTAAATTATAAAATATCCCTGGAGAGTGCTATTATTATACCTACCGGAAAAGTCCAGAAATTCAAAATTATAAGCAAAAATCTTTGCCGGGTATACGAAGTTCTGGGAAAGAAATAACTCCATTTTGCTACTAAGGTGAGGATGCGACGTTGCCAGCTCACTAGACAGATACGCCTTTACGTTAAATCTCTAAAACGCCATTCCTGTAAGCTTCTATTAGGCGACGGTGTTCTTACTTTTAATTCAGACCCTAATTTATCTTGAACCCTTTATTTTAATAAATTAAGTACCTACCCCTAGAGCCTAAGGGCTAAAAGTCAAAACACATTCCAAAATTGCGCCGTGACTTGGAAATAAATATTTAAATACTAATCGACATTACCTTTTTTTCATAGCCCTTGTGAATCTCAACTTCATAATGTCGTGTTGTAAATTTTAAGGTTGCACGATTTTATTCTGTGGGATGGACTTCCAGGATGGCCGATCTTTCACTGCCTGTAATATCAAGTGACTTCCCGGGACACTGAAAAAAAAATTGCTCAACTAGTTTAGTAGTTATTTTACGTCACAGCAAGCGAGCGAACGGATCGCTTGATGGAAAGCGATAACCGTCGCCCATAGACACTTGCAACACCAGAGTCACAAGTGCGTTGCCGGCCCTTCAGGTGTTTCTTGAAGGTGGTATCGGTCCGGAAATACCGCAAACGACAATTCATTCCACAATGCAGTCGGGCGAGGATGGATATTTCTAGAAATGAAATGAAAGTGAGGATGAAAGGATTGTCGCGTAGAACGATGGCGGAAAGATGCGGCAGGAATCAATCCGAACGATTCCTCGGAGCACTCCCCGTTATATAACACGTTGAATGCGGTACATGCCAGTTTTGGCTTGTACTGGACTTTCCTTTGGTGCGGCGCGAGCAAGTAGCTTGTTTCTGTCTGGTGCGGGGGCAATTTGAATATGAAATCCTATAGACTGGAAAGAGTCAAGTGCTTCTTTCTGCAAATTTTATCCAATGGATACATAAAACTGTACAAGACAAATTTGACTCGTTTCGCACCAGGTGAAAAAAATAATCAACCAGTGCGGTACCAGCCAAAAGTGTCTTGTATCCTATCGCCTTGTATCGCACCATGGGTACAGGTCAGTACAGGCCAGTGCGGGGGTCGATCCTTACGTATCATTTGTTTATCTTTCGGCTGTCGTTAGTTTTTCGTCATCATCGACCAAGAAAATATTACCAAAAGTGTTATAAAATATTTGAAGAAATTGAGCGTAGTGAACCGAAGAATAATGAAATTGAGAAGTAATGCGACGATAGAATATTCAAAATTAAAGGAGAAAACACAGGTGAGGCCGGTTCTAAAGTATTTATTTTACTACCTACTGCCAAGAATGTGAACAAAATACGTTTAGAATGTTTCAATAAATCTCATTCAAATTCGTAATTTTAATTACTTTTTTTTATAATTACAACAATCGATATCGATGTTTGATTTCATTATATTTCCCCTCCCTACCAAAACATCGACTTGAGAGCACCAGCCCAGTGTCCATGATGCGGTACAAGTCAGTTTCGTATCGTTAATTAATTGTCTTATAATTCCTAAACCAAGGTCGATAGTCTGTAACGAACTGAGATTTAGATCACTCAATTGTTTAACTTGCTATTTTTATCAGTAAATCATCAATTTGTTAAACCAACAAAGATATATTTGCCAAATTTTAGACCTCTAGTCACAAGCCAAAATAGTCTTGTACCGCAGTAGTGAAAAACTATGCTACAATTCAAAAATGATATGTATAGCACTGAATGAAAATTATAAAATCCAGTTCCCGCATTCAACGTGATAAGCGATAAAAGATGCAGAGAGGCGGTTCTCTACGCAGCGCCAAGGAGTCAAACCGATCTGAAATTCGCTGGCAGCCGACGATACGAGTCGCTCTCCGTTGAATGTAGTCTAAAGGGAGAAGCTGGTACTTGGGCGCCCCAACCCACAGCCCACCTTTCTTTTTAGTGGAGCTGCTTCTTCCGACTAGTCGCGTTTTATAACGCGATATATATATATATATATATACCTATCACTCTCACACTCTCGCCAAGTTATCTTTCATCATTCATGTCATATCTTGCATAAAGGATCGTCATAAGACCGTAGGATTGTATTATTTCGCTTACTTCGTCCGCGTAAAACTGTTACCTTTTGTGAACCGATATAGTTGGCTAAAATGGATCCAATAGGTAATCATCTTTGGACATCCAGCTATCCATGTCCCAAAATTAATTATAATCCGTCTAGCCATTGTCGCATGAAGAGGCAAATCATTTGAAACCGACTTCAAAAGGTGATTCAAATGTAATCCGTACATGAAGCCGGTCCTTTTTTTGGATTAAATATATTTTATACCAAACAGATACACGGACGAAGGTAGTATTTAGTCTTATCATCCGCAAAGATACGGTTGATACGTATACGTTTCTCTTGCGATCAATAGCTTTGATGATGAGCTCTGCAGTCTGCTGCGAAATCAGCTGCATTTGTTGATATTCATGCAACTGTGATTTAACATTGCCTTTAGTATACATTCAAGATTAGGACGAAATGGGGTAAAATCGCTATGAAATTTGAATATTTAACAGAAATTCAAGTTATTTTAAGACCCGACTGCGTCGTGTTTCTTGTAAAGTAAATTTGTACAACGAATATACGCTGTACTATATTAGAAATAACTACATATAATACTACACCTACATTGCTGGATGAACTTCTATCTTAGGTATCTCACAGTTTGGGTTAACTTACGACAAGTAGATAACGAACCAATTAAGTCATTAATACAAGCTAAGAATGCAAGGTGCATACAGTTTTCGATTCCTACTCAATTTAAGTGTGTAATAAATAATAATAGCATTGGCTCGATAATCGTCACTCAATATCAATGCAGTCTTTTGAGCAGCACAATGGTCCTATATTTAGCTGTCGAGTGCGACGGTAGGATGTTTTGAATGACAATTCAAGAACAATCCAGTGTTATCGATGCATGCTCACGGTGGCCCCGTTCTCATTGAATTTCAACAAGCGCCGATCACGACCGACTCATCTGTACGCGACATTTAAATTTGTAATCAGATTTGCGACCCTTCATCCATCATTCATTACCTGAGTCTTCGCCGTCCTTCGACGGTTCCTTCCTCTAATCAATTAAAGGGAAACGAAAAAAGATCAAATCGCCGGCCGGCTCGACTCGCCAGTAACCGCTCATTATTTCTTCTCACACGTTTTTTATTGCGGCAACATTATACGTGGGTGTGGTTGTAATTTCCTTTCACCGACGTAAGGGCACACACGCAATGGTTAATAGCGATGAACTATTATAAACTCTAAAAGCTACTTTGTAAGATTGAATTTGGAATTGATCGTAAATTCCTGATGAGAAGATGCTTGATAAAATATTAAGGCACCCATCCCTTTCTGCCCCGCACGATTCTCCCGTATAGTTCTCACGCGGAGAATTCTGTGGATGTTTTTACGCGCGCCGGGGGGCAAAATGTTCGTTGTTTTGGCGGCAAAACGCTCCGGGGCCGCGTAACTCAATAACGCAAATGCGAAGGGAGACCGGCAACATGTTTTATTTACGGTGTTTCAATCGAATTTTATGTTCGGTGCCTCGTTGTTTAATCGGGTCTGCGATAATGCGAGCGTGACAGGGACCGCGAAGTACGAGTACCGAAGCGGCGTTTTAGCCCGCACGCGATGTATCATTTCGGTCGATCCATTTACATTGTTTGATTTACATATTCCAATAGGCCGGCTCGACGTTCTTTCGTAATGTCAACTCGCGTGTTTGCTTTTTCATCTCGTATAGTAAGTACTGTTGAAGTGTTGATGTCTTACAGATATTGAATGCTATAGTCTATAAGTCCCCTGGGAGTCAATGGAATTGCTTTACGATTTTTACATGTATATGGTATGATTAATAGGTACATGAATCATGTCGTTGCAACGATGGTAAAACTCCCTGAAGTCTTCACTTATTTCGCATTAACAGCTAACGATATTGCCCCACAAACAAAATATCTCAATATAGTCACAAACCTGTTGCATTTCACGCATCGATCAATGTTCGCAACAGAAATCCTATTAAAGAATAAACTAGACAGGCAAATCCCGCTAACTAAAACAAATGGCAGCTTTGATCCGTCGGGCTTAGCCCGTTTTATACGACGCAGTTCCATGCATTACCCCAATTTAGCCTCGCAATTAGTGTACGCGATCCCTGGGGGGCCAAGAGAAAGGGGCCGAGGGGGCGAAGGGGGAAGGAAGCTAGGGGGGCGGGTGGGGACCGTACCTACAGGGGGCCAGGAAACAACGGATAGCCTTTGTGATCCCCCTTTGTTCTGGTTTCCACGCGGAAATGGGATTGGAAAATCATTTGGTTTTTAGCTGATTGCTGCTGAGTGTGCCTTTTAAAATAATTGCTTTTATCGCTTGATGGGATTTCTGATCGTTTCGTTTTATTACCGAAGTGTCGGACAATGTAATAAAAAACGATTTCATTGAGATGGTGTCTATTTGAGAATAATTCAAGTCGAACTGATATGCTATGCGATATCATAATACAAATTACAAGAATTAGATTAACTAGCAGCGTATTTTGACTGAAATGGAAGTCACCAATAACTAAATCAGAAGCAAAAGCAAATTTGAAGCATTGGGTAACCTTTAACACGATTAATGTGGTGAGTTACAAACTGGAATTGTGACGTATAGAACGGCTCTAAGAGCAATGAAAGAGTTTTCTACTCGTTCCCGGTGCAGATGGGCTACTTTGAAGATCGAAATTCGAAGTTTGTTCCTAGATAATATAAATTGCAGTTATATACTAAGTTAATTTTACTGTTCATATAATTCTCCTTAATTATACTACCTAAATATCTAGGAGCACAGCAGCACTCCTGCTAAGTTGAAAAAGGATCACTTCGGTTTTAAGTTACCGTACGATGTACAAGGCAAAAACATTTTTATTATTTAATTTTTTTAAGCTACAGAAAAATCTGTATTTTAAAACCATTCCCCGTTATATTATTATCCTCGAATTGTCTTAAATATTTTAGACACTATTTCATATAATTAATAGTAAACCTTTATTTATATCAACACTTTTTTTTCGTAACATAAAATCGTAAAATGTTATTTTTCTTCTATTATTTCTTAACTAAACTGTAAGTTCATTTTATCTGTAACGGATGTTTAAAAAAAAACAAACGAATCTTCAATAAATTTAACTTGTTTCCGATATGTTTGATTGATCATAAGATCATTTGATATAATTATTTACATATCATCATTTATCACACATGCAGTATATTGCTGACTTACATGTACAGTCCGTAAGCTATCAGATGCTATTCGGGATTGGGAGAAAACTGAGGTTCTTAGCTTGTACTGTACCTATCACGTAAGAGCGAGCGAGACATGTATAGAACTTGAATCACATTCTGTCGGCTCACGTAATACCTGTACGCTTGCCCTTACATCCTGGCACTCCAGAAACAAGATAAATTAGACTGGGCTTTGTGGCCCTGCTCTATCATAATGTTCGCTTGCCCGTTCGTATGATGTAACAAATTTCAAAAGAAATATAAAATTCCTTAACGAGATACAAAGATCAAAGCATAAAGAATAGTGTAGGTAAATGCGTAACCTGGTAGAAGATACTGGGAATCGAACACGTTGGTCCATCGGTCCACGGTAATCCAGAGGTACTACCTAGTTTGATACCCGGTCTCTCCCGCCTGGTTACGCATTTCAACTGCTCTTTGTGTTTAGATCTTTGTATCAATAGTTAAATATTAAAAAAACTGTGGTGTGCTCACATATTTGTAAAAAAATAGACATTATATGTTTCATAAATTAAAAAACTTGTAAAACAAACAAAAATGTCAAGGCCACGATACGGATTCCTGTTTTTAAAGTAAATCCCAATAAGGAGATATCTACAAATAGTTCCCGGATATCGCTGAAGTGCCTTCGCAAGCCCGCCGGCACGTAAAAGGATCAAAGAGTTTCCAGTTTCCCCAGATTTCCGAGCCTTCACAATACCTCACAGTATTTTCTTATTTGAGCACAATAGGATGGGATATAGGGATTTTCCTTATGTTAGTTTTCGCGATGTGTTTTGGGCGTTGGGTTGTTGATTAAAATTCTTTCGCCATCGAGCGTGGTAAAGTAGTGTGGTTCAGAAAAATCTGTTTGAGAGTTGTGGTTTAATAGTATACCTATTACTGCAGAAGCCGGGAACGAAGGGCTTTGCCGGGTGAGTAGCATAGTGATACGAAGCCGCGGCAAAACCTTTCACGGCGAAGGCACGCAGTGCCTTTCTCAAACATATGCAATGAAAAAAAAAACAACGCTAAAAAAAACAGCTGTTTAGCCTGTTAATGAACACAGACGTCATATTTTAAGAAAAGCGTCCCGGCCTAGGCCTTTACTTTTGTATGAAATTCCTTTCCAGTTCCCTCCATTTGTTCAGCCCGAAACGTGATACTTCGAAGCCTGCCATTAACGCACGTTATGACGAGATTTCATAGTATGTTTCAGAAATAGTACATCACTGCAGACGCCGCCGGGAAATAACGGCTTGCCGGCTGAGCGTAGGGAGGCCGGATGCTGATGCGAAGCCGGCAAGCCCTTTTCACGGCTAAGACATTTACAGTGCTTTTCTCAAAAATAGGTAATATATGCAATGAAATAAAAAAATACACTACTCAAAAAACCTCAATTCAGCGGTTTAGCACATTCCTGAAAACAGACTCCATGTTGAAAAAAAAATTACTTTCCAGCCTACAGTTCTCTCGAATTGTTCCGCCCGAAACGTGATACTTCGAAGCCTGTTTTAACGCACGCTATAACGATATTTCATTGCATGTTTGAGAAAAATAACTTTTTCAATCTATTGCTTATGCTTAAGATTTGAGGTTTCTGTTACTCACAAACAATGTGTTATTTATGGATTTTTGTCGCGCACGACAAATATGATCGTTTCTGTAGGTATTTAACATTGTGTTATCAGCACTACGTTCTACGATTAGCTTTTATTTAAGGATTTCAAATCAGTAGGTCATAAGCAACAGCTTTAATAAGTTTTCAAACCAGAAATCCCATTACGAATTTTCTTGACTGCACTAGAGTGGTGCACTATCGTATGTTTGCCAGATAAAACTAGGGACTACTTTTTATAAAGTCTTATAAGGGTTTTGTTGGTGAGTGACTATAACCACACAGGTTTTCTATTTGAATTTTCAAATAGTTAGAATACCTAACTCTCAAAATAACATGATGATTATCCATTAGCCAAAACAAGACTTTAATATTTTCAAGAGAAATTAGGTGCTTTAATTTCGTGTGACCATCTAACAACCTTTTTTATGACATTGCGCATAATTTTAAATTAAAAACGTGTTTCTGTTATTAAAACAGATGAAAGCAGCGATCACAAAGGGCAAACCGAGTTGTCGCCTCACAAAGGGATTATCCGCATTTAAAAGGTATTTCCAGCAGCTACGAATATAATTGTGTTTTGCCTGCAGCTATCTTTTCTCATTATTGTGAATAGACTTGTATCATGAAATACCTATAAAAATATATATTATACGCAAATACGGGTACTACTCTATGAACAGTTCGCGTTGATAGGAAATTAAAGATATTAAGATTAATTGGGTATTGCATTATAAGTATCGTCTTTAAGAAATACTATAGATTTTTTCATTTTATACCACGCTCTTCTCCTTCAATCGGTCTTTGAGGATCCTGATCACTGGAATCGCTCAAACAGACAATCTGCTTCCATCGATTCCGGTCCGAAGCGCCCACTAACCTGGTAGAATTTTGATGAGGAAGTGGCCTCTTTCACTTGGTCAGACCATCGTGTTGGTGACCTTGATCAGACCAGCGTGTTCTTCTGCCCTCGGTGCCAACAATGACTAGCTTTTCAAGGTTGCCATCTCCTCTTCGCATTACGTGGCCACCACGCACCGGCACATCACACTGATATTATAAAGGCGAATGTTTGTGAGTGATTTGTATTTTTGTTACTTCTTCATGCTCAAACGTTACGGCAGTGCCAAAAATTTTGATATGGAGGTAGCTGACCGTGGGGTGCAGCTAGTTGGATGTAAATGGATGATGAAGAAAATGAAGTAGCTTTTTTTGGATATTTAACCTTGTGCGTCGGATATTTTTTAGCATGGCTTGCGGCGAGTAGTGAGTTAGTGAGCCTGCCGCCATACTGAAGTATGCGAGTACTTTTTTAACCCCTGACGAAAAAAGAGGGGTAAGTGTGTATTTGTGTATCTGTGTGTCTGACAGTGGAATTGTATAGTTCCTCAACGGAAGAATTGATTTGAGCCTGGTTTCTTTTAAATCGCCGTACTTAAGACTTATTTGTCGAGATGGTGCTTGGCTATGTTTGGTGGCAAAGGACGCACTCGTCTCCAAAAAATAAACCAAGCTTTCATTGGAACTAGTCGCGAGATATCAGCCAATATTGAAGCTAAGAATTCCAAATGTTGTGTATATGTTTAGTTTTAGTAGCATTTTCAATCATTATCGTCATCATCATCATATCAGCCGATAGACGTCCACTGCTGGACAAAGGCCTCCCTCAAAGTTCTCCACAACGATTGGTCTTACGCTGCCCTCATCCAATTACTGCCCGCGATCACACTCAGGTCGTCAGTCCACCTTGTTGGGGGCCTTCCCACGCTACCACTCAAGAACCTACTCATATACATATTATAGCATAATAATAAGGGACTCATGATGACCAGAAATTTCAGTCTAGAGTTTTTTATACTTGGAAGAAACTAGCCAAGGTAAAATATGAAGATTTTCTGAGGCCGCTAAAAATAGCGGTACGGTGGCAATTTGCCGACATTAGCGGCGGTCCGCGGCGGAGATAATGTCGCGTTATCGCCATTACGCAAACGACCTTGTGCGCTTGCGCAGATTGTAAGAGCGGGATCGTAAACTGCACTTTTATTGTTATTTACGCGAAATAATGAAGCTTTACGAGTATAATGATGATATTATTTACATTATACGAATTCAACTTAAAATCATAAGACAATGTTTTAATTACCTACTTGTTAAATGTGGAAATAACACACATTATTTTAATTATAATATTGCCCCAAAGATAAGTATAATAATTATAAAAACGGTTTAAACTAACGTAAAAATTAAGGAACGGCCCGACATGACAGTGGGCCGCGAGTCGCGTAACAGAAGAGCTCCATAAGTATGAGTTCGACACATGTCGGCCCGTTCTGAAAATTTTACGTGAGTTTAAACCGTTTTTATAGTTATTAAAGATGTCACGCGATCATTTTAATAATATTATCTAGATACCTACATACCTATAAAGAAAAAAAGTGTTCTAATGCAGTCTATAAGTGACCGGTTTTCGGTCTAATAGTCTGACGGATGTTAATAAGGTATTCTTATTTTATTTTATAGAATGATATAAAATGTAACATGACAGTTTACCTATACACCAAAGCGTACCACGGATTCTTAAGCTAAATACATAATAAAAACCTAACTAACTTACAACTACAAGATATTTAATTATCTTGCTCTTTCTCTAGCACTCTCTTCCATTCAGTCATCAGTTTCGGTATCCCATCCGCAAACAAATCGCATTCAGATTGTCCTAAGAGTAGGGAGTTGATGAGCGGGCGAGTACAGGCGCAGGCGCGTGCGCAGGTGTTACAGGGGCGGGCGGCGCCGTCTGCTGCAGAACAGAGGCGCGGATTCGGTTCCCACTTAGACTGCCAGTACTCGTAGATCACGTGTAATATACATTTAGTAAAGTTGTTAGTCCGCTGTTTTCTAACATAATTGTGCGCATTGGGTTACAGATAGAGTGTTCCACGGTGATTATTTTCAGATGTGGAGGGAAGTCAGATTCGTCCCCTGTGAGGCCGGAGAGCGGAGTGAATACGGCCAAGTATCCCTCTTTTCTTTCTTTATTGCTGGTCAGTGAAGTCTACCAGGACGTGTTTGGTATCGTTTCCGTGTAAAACAAATATCAGAAATTAATTTTTTATGTTATTTTTGTATAGTTCTATATATTTTAAAAAGCTCATTTAATCTAGTTTCTAAAAATATATGCATGTCGGGCACTTTTCATACAAACAGTAGCTTAAAATATATCTTTACGTCGGCGTTACCAACGTAAATCTCCGAACGCATCCTATTTCGCTTCATTAAATACATTAAATAATGATTATTAACATGCTTTTACATATAATATTTACTATATACGTCCTAGAAAAACAAATTAAAGTAATTAAAACAAAATATTTTTTTGCTAATGTATCACGAGCACACGGGCTAATCTCAACATCAACAATTTATTTAAGTTACTGTTTGTATGAAGAGTGGAATCTACTTTCTAAAAATATATACCTACATACTTAGTGAGGTATGTATATATTTTTAAGAAAGTAGATTAAATTTGCTATTTAGCAATATTTCCTGAATATTTACAAATATTCAGGAAATATAACTAATTTATCTCCCTGAATAAAAAAAACTTGTTGTGATTTTTACCATTTCGGAAATACACCCATATTTTTATATGGTACTATGAATAAATAACATGAAAAATAAATTGTTAGTATCTGTTTTATACGAAAACGATACCACACAAGTCCTAGTAGCGTTAACTGATCAGTAATATAAAAAGAAAAAGAGGACTCCTTTGTCCTATTCACCCCACTTTCCGGCCGCACAGGGGACGAATCTGACTTCCTACCACATCTGAAAATAATCACCGCAGAATACTCTATCTGTGGTAGAAATTTCGTGGTTGTATCCCATTTTGCGACTTAGCAAAATGTACTAGAACGCGCAGGCTAAGCTTCATATCAACATTTTTTTCAAGGTATTTTTTGTATCAGATGTGCCCAATATGTATACATTTTTAAAAACAAGATTAAATTTGCTGTTTAGCAATATTTTTTTAAATTGAAAATATTCAGGATAGATAACTAATTTATCGTTCTGAATAAAACAATCTTGTTGTGATTTTTACCTTTTTGGCAATAAACCCAAATTTTTATATGAAACTATTCTTAAATAACATGAAAAATTTATAGCTGATATCTATTTTACACGAAAACGATGTCGCTCAAGCCCTAATAGCCTCGACTGATCAGTAATAAAAAAAAGAAAAAGATCAGTACTTGGTCCTCTTCACCCCGCTCTCCGACCACACAGGGGACGAACGAATCTGACTTCCCTCCACATCTGAAAATAATCACCGTGGAACGCTCTATGTGTAGTAGAAATTTCATGCTTGTAACCCGATGCGCACAATTTCGCGGCTTAGCAACTCTACTAATGTGGCAATAATGATGTTTATATATTTTTTATTTCTTAGCTGTGAAGACTCAATGAATTTGATTTCAACACGGTTCACTTCAGAAGCGACTAGCTTAAATAAAAGTATTTGACTAATAATCATACCTTCTAATATAAACCTAATCTTCTTGCGCTTAATTTGGGACTAAGTAAGTAGATTGATTTGAGTGAGGTGGACCGACATAAAAAAGAAAATGGTTTTTGTGTACTTATATACATTTTTCTGATTTTTACACCGCCTGATATAACAAAATAATTTTTCAAGTTCTCCACTACCCAAAGGTTGTCTGGAAGGGATCGCTCTTTGGCGATAAGACCGCCTGTTGTTTACCTCTTATTGTAATATCTTGCATTGTATTTCATCTCTATGTTTTATGGGGTTGCACCGATAAAGAAACATATTTGATCATAGAGAAAAATCTCTAAAAGAATCAGCATTTTTGAACGGAGCTTGGCCTTATTATAAATATAAGCAACAGGTTTCCATATTTTTTTTTAGTAATGTAGCTTTGATATCAGTATAGGACAGCTAGCACAGGCTACTACTAGACCGATATAAAATACAGATTCTGGTATCAAAGCTACATTCCAATTTAGCCCTGGGCTTTTGAATGTAAGTTTCTATGAGCACAATTTTTATTAAAGGTTCCAAACTTGATGTGAAATATATTCGCTACCAGTCTTTTTTTGAGTTGCCAGTTTAATAAAAAAAATGTTTATAAATCTATGAAATATACATACATGAAACCGAGTTTCAATACAAGTTATCAATAAGGCAAACTATCCGGTTGCGTTCGTGATACGGCACGACGTGCCAAAATTAGTTCCCCAACCTCACATCTTTCATTGCCTGGCATTTCGAATTTCAACTTACGTCGTTCGGAATGAGGTTTGCTCTGGTTTTCTCTGGTTTTATGAGACAGGTGGTAGTGTGGGTGAGCAGTCGGCATTGAGCAACATTTATGGGCTATAAAACTATTTTAATCCGTCCATTAGTATGCCGCGGGCGGTCGTCAATTAGCCCGACGTTGTGTTGCCAGCCTGCGATCTGCGATTGAGGTTTCCTATTTACGAATGGCATAGTGGGCAGCTGTATAATATAGCAAAACATTTCTATAGTATCCAAATGGTTATAAAGAACTTATCTTTTAAACATGATCCCACAATGCCATTGTCATACCTCACTTTAGGACAAACAAAATCAAGTAACAAAATAACGCAAAGGAATTCTTATATCTTTTCTAAGTCACAAGGTTGAAGTTACATGAGCATAGCTCTTTCGAATATGATACTTTAACATTGGGTAGCTGTCGTTACGGCTTCAGTGTCGAAGTGTCATATTTCAATGAGTTAGGATATCCAATAAATATAGCTAGAGCTAGTGGCTCCGTGAGCTGAAGACCTCACGAGATTGTTTCCAAATAACTGGAAGTTGTAGTTTTTTACGTTTTCAGACTCCATAATATCTCCGCCATTTAAAAAATCCGAGAAACAGAATCCACAAAAAATCTATGAACTTATCGAACCCTCTCAGAAAATTTCAAGGAATTTGCCCTGAAGGCGAGAACCGCCGAAAATCTGAACATCCGAACATAAGAAAGAAAGCAAGGATTTAATATATTCTTTGTCAAATGATCTTTGTATCAATGGTTTAATAAGAAATATTTTTTGCCGAAGCTGAAACAAAAACGCTTCGCTCACTCGGTTAAAATAATGAAAGTAAAGCCGTAGCAGTATTTTTAACACTTGAATAAAAGTCGGGAAATTAGCGAAACAAAGATATTCCGCTTAGATTGTCCCGAAAAGCACTGAACTTTTCCTTTTGTGACTCAGAGAAAAGATTTATTCGAAATTTGAAATTGTTTTAATGTTTAATTAAGTCTGCTCCGGTTCTCCTCAAAGCAACGCTGCACGCTGGCAACACCACGCGCTCGCACGGAGTTGCCCGTCCAAAAAACTCGCCCCGACCTGTTTCGTGCTTCGCGGAATCGAGAAAAAAAAAACAAATTGCCATTTGGACGCGGTTCGAGATGCGGGGGAATGCCGTCAAGGCTTTCAACTTTCAATTACATTATAATTTTAATGATAAAAAGCTTTTATAATTAGGTAATAGGACATTTTGTTTGGCAATTGTTATGACTTAGGTATGAATAATTGGTTAAGAGAAATAATTACAATGTAAATTAGGTTGGCCGATGTTGTTCTTATGATTATTTAATGATAATGTATGACTTTAAGGTAGTCGTAAATTGAGTCAATAAAAATAAAATAAAAATATATATTATAAGTAGGTAGTATATGTTTATTTACAGCGTACGGACAAAATCATTACAAATATTTAAATCAGATTTTAAAACGGGTAGATATTAAATATTAATATTATGAGGAAAGAATAAAAATAAAGACGATCATTTTAAAACTATGTTATTTTGAGTAGGTATGCAACTTTAAATAGTGTGTGTCGAAACTTTATACGTTTCTACGGAAATATAAGTATGTATGCATGTATGACTGTATGTATGTATATAACTTAATAATTAGATATGTTAAAAAAGAGGTAAATTTAAGGCTTCTATTGAGCAATAGGCAATTGTTCTATCTCATTCTTAATTTAAATTTAAAAGGCTGATTACGTAATATCTACAGTTAACGCATATAGAGTCGGACCACAATAACTCTTCCAAGCAAATCTACTGACAAACAAATAAAAACTAAATATGGCAATAGTAACCAAATAACCCAACAATCTTAGTAAGTACTTGCATATGTTTATTTCAAATTTACCCACAAACTTTAATCTTGTTTTAATCTCCTTAGAGCCCTTAGAGTAAGAATGTCAATAAACGCTGATGTGTCTGTTTTGGATTACAGTAGATATGTAACCTCACTAAATACAACGCAATAGTCCTGCGAGATATCTTTTATAATTTTTTGTAAAAAAAATTATATGTACAATACTGATCAAAGCATAAAATGCCAAAATAATTTTTTAATGTACTTATATTAAATTTCCTAGAATCTAATAATAATTTAAATATTAAGAATAATACACAAGTATTAAGACTAATTCGTGCCCTATTTTCATTGTTGTCACTTGTCATATATGATATACATAGATAAAAAAAAAATGTTGGGGTAAAAATATTGGGCCACTCTAATAACGTATATTTTGCTATCACTGAATATCCATAATTGTTTAATAGCTCGCCTTAGATATTTATGATACAACCATCAATTTCATTCATAAATCCCTATTCAAAACGGACAATCTAAACTTTGAATCAATTATTAAAAAAAACTCAAAGAAAAGTCCTCGCAAGTATCTTTATAGATGAATTCCTTTAGGCGAGGCAGGTCATCCTCGTTTTCAGTAAATTTCGAGCAAGGTCATGTTCTCGGTTCGTCACCTTCTTGGCAGATCATCTTCGCTTCCCGACAATTTAGAAGGACGTCATGTTCTCAGATAGTCAATTTCTTAACTAGTCAATTTCGTTTCGTGTCAATTTCTAGGAACGTCATGTTCTCAGCAGGTCATCTTCGTTTCGTGTCAATTTCGAGGGACGTCATTTTATCAGCTGGTCACCTTCTCAGCAGGTCATCTTCGCTTCCTGTCAATTTCGAAGGATGTCATGTTCTTAGCTAGTCAATTTCTTAGTAGGTCATCTACGATTAACAACTTTAACGTTATTTGCTTATCTCTGTTAATACAATTAAAACTTTTACGGATAAAATACAAGGGGTTACTACAAAAAGATACCATAAGATTAATTACAAGCCTAGAGAATTTCGTTGAAATAGATTTTCCTAGACGATGACTAACCCAGAAAATGACGTTTTAATGCAGTCAAAATAGTAGGTAGTTACTATTTAATATATTTTATAACAAAAAATATTAATAAAACCTTTAAAATTCTGCTCATTTTAAATGTAATAAGTAGGTACACACTTCGCGCCACTGGTAAGGCCGTTTAAAACAAAGGAAACCATAAACCAAGATTTATTCTTTTCTTTCCCGCTTTTTGCTGGAATATAGGTAGGTATATATGAATATAATATAATGAAATGAAATATAGACTTTCTATATCGCGTCTATAACTACAATTCTTTGTTAAAACTAGAAGTCGTACATTTTTCGTCATTGATAATTATGTTGCGTGTCGGCCATTCATCATTGACATAGGGATATACAGTGAAACCTGGATAACTGGGACTTGAAGGGACCAGCAAATTTGTCTCACTTAAAGAGGTATTCCACTTACCCAGTGTCTCAGATATACAGGTATAGCCAGGGCCTGATTTAGAGTTCTGACCGCCCTAGGCTAACCAAGAATATGCGCCCCCCCCCAGCCTGTTCTGTCCTACTTTTTCATTAAGAGGCCTTATTCCTTTTAAAATGCTGATTGTTTTACACATTTTTCTCTATGATCAAACATGTTTATTAACATATTATTGATGTTACTACCTAGAACAGGGCTATTGGAATTTATTGGTTTTATTTGAAACCTACAATTTGAATTTTTCATTGATAGTTTTTGTTTCGAAAACTACTCGAAATTGACAAAATTCACGCGGAAAATTCGTTTTTTCAACTTATTTTTGACTGCACGCAATGAAAGCATGAAATCGGTAGCTATGTTACTATCTAGAACTCCGGGGAAAAGTATTATTCACTTCAGAAAGTTGGTTGAAATAATCAATATATTTGTCATAATATGAAAAAAAATTTTTTAAAAGGAATGTGGCCTCTTAACTTACAGAGGCAAGCAACTAATTAAATTACAAGTACAGAGCTTACGTAACCTAACATCTCTGTATCAATCTGTCTGTGTCTCTGTAAACGAAAGTCGAAAGGAACCAAATAATTTAAATACTTATTTTTAGAATCTATTTATTTTGTCCTAAAAATATACAACAAGAAATTTTAAAACAGATGTGTCAATTGATTTTGACAATTGAGAATATTATTATATGAAACTCCTTTTCCTTGCTTTCTCGCTGGCGAATCTTTCTACAATATTGTCAAAATCAACATTTTGTAAAAAATCATTTTCAATAAATAATAGAGCAAGTGCGTCCAGTTTCTGCTGGTGAAGAGTTGAGCGTAAGTAATTTTTTACTCTTTTTAATGCAGAGAAAGATCTTTCGCCGCTGCAATTTGTGACGCTCATTGTTAAAAAAACCCTTAATATTATTTCTACATTCGGAAAAATAGAAGCAATGTTAAGGCTTTTTAATAATTGTAGCACACTCTTTGGAGTTAATTTTAATGGATCACAGAAGTCTTTATCTTTCAATAATTGTGTCAAATGGACACACTCGTCCGGAAACGTGTCTTCTATATCGGAATCATAAAGTTGCTGCAACTTTTTTGCCTTGGTTCTGATGATATTATTATTTATTTCCGGTAATTTCCATAAGAAACCAAAGTTTGAATTTACTTCGGTATAAATTATTTCTCGGTTTTTCAGCTGAAATTTGAGGCAATCAATGGCAGCGTAATATTTTTCTACGATGAAAGATCGTTTCCCTTCAAATTCTGTGTGACCCGTTTTGACTTCCTCGAAATGGAATTTCGGTTTTTTTTTTCTTTTTAAATCTTTTTTATATTCTGTGATTCCGCACCTTTCAACTGCTTCCGATTCAAATTTTTCAAACTCTTTTTCGTCTCGTAACGTTTCAAGATATGAATATAATGACTCATATAGAGTAACAATGTTTGATAAATCAACGTAACTTGCTTGAAGCTGTACACTAACGTTTTGAAATTTGACCAGCACAGCGTTCCAAAAACACAACATTATCGTCATTTCCAGGGTTCTCAACTTTTCTATTATTCCTCTTGCCTCTAATTTGGTCTCTCTAGTTTGATTTTCATCTTCACAAATGTAGTCTAATGCTGCGAGGACATGCTTGTAAGATTTGTATAAAGCTTTGCTGGCATCTGCTCGGGCACTCCATCTCGTTTTTGAGAGGTTTTTTACAACTGTCGAATCCTTATCGAGATTGGATAGCAAGATTTTCCATCTGCTAGTTGAACTAGAAAAAAAATTGTATATTTGTTGCTCCAGCGAAAAAAAACCAGCTGACTCGTCGCTGCTCTCTGCTGCTACTGTGCCCACAAGTTGTAATGAATGAGCTGCACATGGAATGAAGGTTGCCAGAGGATTCACAGCTTTAATTCTTGACTGAAGTCCCCTGTATTGACCAGACATATTTTTGGCGTTATCATAACTCTGGCCACGACAATCTTTAATATTAAGATGCAAAGTTTCATCAATTGTCGCCAAAACAGCCTTCTCCATGTCTTCACCTTTATGTCCGCAATTAGGTAAAAATGTGACAAATCGTTCGACGGGCTCTCCATCAGGCAAAACATAACGAATTATAAATGTCAGCTGATCAGTGTGTGAAATATCTGGAGTGGAATCAATGCTAATTGAATAATATTTTGCTTTTTTTACCTCTGCTATGATGGATAGTCGAACTTCTTCAGCGAGCAATAGAATAAATTCATCAATGATCGTAGATGATAAGTATGACGGAGTGCCACTACCTTTATTTCCAAATCTGGCTAAATGTTCAGCCATGAAAGGATCAAATTTAGATATCAGCTCAATACAGCCAAGGAAGTTTCCATTTTGCAAAGATCCAATAACTTCATTTTGACCGTGAAATGGAAGCCCACGAGAAGCTAAAAACTTTACTGTTTCAACTACACGTAGTAATACGTTTCGCCAGTAAGATACCTCTTCATTATATTGTTTGACTATTTGTGTATCCAATCTTCCTAACAATTTTCCTCTAGTTGCGTACTGTGCCAAACATTTACGATGTTCGGGAGAATTGTCATGGTCAAATATAGCGTTACCATTTTTCCAGTCATTAAATCCACTTGTCGCAAACACCGTTGTTCCTCCATATAATTTGCAGGGACCACAAAATACACAGCCGGTAGATACGGAGTACACTAACCAGTTCCTTTTAACAATTTCACCATTGGCAAGTTTTTTTTGGAACATACTTTTGGTCAAAAATCTTCTTTGATTTTGATACTGCCTTTCTGATTTAGAAAATTCTGCCTCATCATTTTGTTTAAGACCGTTTTTTACGATAAAATCCCGCAACGCGTCATTTACTTTCCACAGTGCAGGATCGGTTGACGGCGTGAACGGTTTATCTTCAGGCATTGGCATTTCCTCTTCGTTGGCGGTCGATGAAGGTGCGCGGGAACACTCCGCGGTAGGGGGTGCCGGCACTGCCGGCCCACAAGTACTTGGTGATGGTGTTGAACTTGCGTCGACATTTCCTTTCACAGAGCTCGTAAAAAAAAGATCTAATTTTGGAATATTTTTCAAAACATTTTCTCTTTTTTGTTCTTTTTCTTTTGCTTTTTTTCTATATTCTGCTCCACTTGGCTTTTTTGCAGTCGAAGTATTCTCACTACTACTCATTATAAATACGTTTTCAATAAAACAAAACAAACGAAATTAACGAAAACGTCAAGAATAATAATATCAATCTAAATCACGTCGCGAAAGACGCGAGAAACGCGAGCGTGCGATTATCAACAATACGTATTGACAACTATTTAGTAAAATCGATACCTACTTACACATTATTATGCAATCATAAACAATAACTCCTCACTGACCTAATGACCTCTCTTTTTCACTCAAACCACCTATCTCACTGTCGCACTCTCACCTGAGTGTCAAAAGAAATGAAAGAAAGAATAAGAAAATAGCCGAAAAATCCGGTTTAAACTTGCTGTGCAAAAGGCGGCGCGTGGCGCGGCCGGCCGTGCTGCCGCTGGCGGCTACGGTGGGGCGGGGGCGCGGGGCCGCGGCGCAGCGTAGTGTGAGAGCGCACACAGGAATTTTATTTTAACGCACGTATTTTGCCAAAATTACCAAATATTATTATGTACTCAAGTAAGTCTGCCGCGCCCGCCGCCCCCTTGGTCCTTGCGCCCTAGGCTCTAGCCTTATTAGCCTGTGGGTAAATCAGGCCCTGGGTATAGCTTAATATCTGTCCCATTTAGATAGGGTTCCATTAATAGAGGTAAAAAAGAGGATATTCCAGTTATAAAGGTGCGATTATTAAATAAAATAGGTAGGTAGGTGGTGTATTTCATAATGATTATACATGAATTATAATCGTTGGCAGAAATAAAAAGGTACCTCATAAACAAAAAATATTAACACTTTTTTATAAACAGTACAAAAATACAAATTAAATAAATCTGACATTTTATATTGTCCTCTTTTAGGGGTCAGCTATTAAGATATTATTTTTAATTAATGTAAATTTAATCTTAGGTATAATGTTGATATTTCAACATTGGTCTGTAAAAGAAAAGTGCTTTTACTGTCTCGCGTTTTGAAATAAAATGAAGTCCCAGTTAGAGAGGTAATGGATTGACATTATCGCAGTTATAGAGGTCGAAATCTTTAAATTCAAAGATAACCATTTATTAAAAGTATTTAACTTGAAATTTAGTCTCAATAATAGAGGTTAAATACGCCCGCTGTCTCAGTTATGGAGGTAATTATAAAGACATAATCGAAAAAACGAATCCCAGTTATAGAGGTCTGTTTTGTCCCACTAACAGAGGTAATTCAGTGGTAAAGTGTGGGGACAGCAGCATGAGTTCCAGCTATGGAGGTTTCTCACTTATCCAGGTCCCACTTATCCAAGTTTCACTGTATCTGATTTCTTTGAAAGGTTTATGTAAATACGCCATACGATTACCTAAATAAATAAATCTGAAATATGATCAATTCCTATAGACATGCAGGCCTTCCCGAACCTTATTTTTGGTTGTACACACAACTTTTTTTGTAAATATTTGGATAGGTATTTTAGGTATTTTACACTCAGAATTAAGAAAAAAAATGTCCCATTATTTTTCGTTCCATTCCGTTACCGATTTTATATTAACATACTATAGCGGTAACGGAATGGAAAAAAAATAGCATTTTGTTACACTTTTGTCTCCTAATTTCAGATTCTGAGTAGAAAATACATAAAATAACCAAAAAAAATAAATGGCCCAGAAACGTTCTTTGACGATTTCTTTCCGCTCGTACAAAAACGTGCACTGCATAACAGAACTGCATTATGATCACAAAAATGCCGCCATGTTCTGTGAATTGGACCGAACACAGTGAAATGCATTTGCAAAAGGCTCCGATTAAGCGTCGTTTACACCGAGTTGGTAAAGCGCTTTATTTCGGCCCCGCCATGTTTGGCTCAATGGCTGTCGCCATTTATTTTGTGTCACGGACGCGGAGTTCTTTTTGCTTTTTATCTTAAATCTAAATGTGTGATTACAATGAGGGTTTATAGGTTTCTTGTGACAATTTGGCGCCTTTTAAGGTCACAAAGATATTGAACGGTCACAAGCTTGTTCCACAAATATATCAAATGCATGTACTTTTCAGTGAATAAGATTGAGATAGAAATATAGATAATAGGTTATCCGAGAACAAGGTACTTAGGTACCTAAGTACTTACTCTCAGTTTGCTAAAATGTAATTACTTCAATGATAAACGATCATACCTTGTTCTCGGATAACCTATTATCTATATTTCTATCTCAATCTTATTCACTGAAACTATTTGGAAATTATATGAATTCAGAATTTATTTCTGGGAATAGGGCTCCTATACACCTATGTGATAAACAATAATTATATTTGTAAATGATACATACCTACGCCACAGCCAGTTTTTTTAGATTTGGTTTATCTTTATTTTTTTATAGTTTAGTTTTATTTTGAGGTTTAGTTTTACTTATTATATGAACAAGCAGAAATTATGATTTAAAATATATTATATAATGAATGTGTAGTGCACCTAGTAGTGTAGAAGGTAATTTATGTTCCAACCTTAGTTTCTGTGGTATTATTTCAAACTCACTCGCCTGGGTACACGACAGGACATGACTTAAAAAAATATGTTCGAAATTCTAATGAATATTATCAAAATTGTCTACGTCTGATCTCATCTAAATAAATATAAACTTTAGGTACACCCCTATTCTTAGTCTTGCTTTTAAAATAGGTAGATTGCACAAATTAATGTGGTTGTGTCAAGAGAAAAACCCTCTTCTCTGTTTTAGCACAGTCAGGTTAAAAAAATATCTTATAAAAATTTGTATAATGGGTATCCCCACGTATCCCATTATAAAAAAAATATATATATCCGTGTAGGCGTTTTGGTTTTATGAGGCCTCAATGACATGAAGGGTACAAGAAAAGAAAATGTCTAGAAACATTTCCTTAAATATTAATTTTTTATCTCAAAATACATCTTACTAACTTACCAATTAGTTAGAGATATCCTGAAACAAAACTTTATGTAGGTAACTTTTTTTTCACTTGAAACAAATATGTAAGTATACGAAAATTATATGGCTATACGAGGTTCCAAAACTCACAAAGAGGATGACACGTCATATTTTTTCCGTTTATCCTTAATATCAATTTTTATTTGAACTCATTTATTTATCTATTTAGGTGTCCTACTGCTGAACAAAATCCTCCCCTTCCCCTTCCATCTATACAATGTATTAAACCAAAATAACAAAAAAGGATGCGTCGTATAAAATATCTTCAGACTTTTTTTTATAATAACATAGAAGAATCGTAAAGTAGCAAGAAAATGGCAAGACTCAACCGTGGTTATGCCGAGTTGCTCAGTAGTTTCTGACAAGGGTTAGTTTGTTTATACTTATACACCCTCACCCGACACGATGTTAATTCAGATCCGTACATAATTAACGAGTTTTAGTACGAAGATATGAAACATTTTATGATACGATATAGTAGAGTTGCTAAGCCGCGAAATTGTGCGCATAGGGTTACAAGCATGAAATTTCTACCACAGATAGAGCTTTCCGCGGTGATTATTTTCAGATGTGGAGGGAAGTCAGATTCGTGCCCTGCGTGGCGGGAAAGCTGGGAGAACAGGAACAAGTATTTTCTTTTTTTTAATACTGGTTGCATACTACGATATAAAAATATGGATGTACCTATTGCCGAAATGGTAAAAATCACAACAATTTTTTTTTTATTCAGGGAGATAAATTAGTTATATTTTCTGAATATTTACAATTAATAAAAATATTTCAAAATAGAAAATTTTATCTAGTTTCTAAAAATACTTGTTGGGCACTTTTCATACAAACAGTAGCTTAAATAAATTGTTGATGTTGAACTTAACCTGCCCCTTACATGCCCTTGCCCGTGTGTTCGTGATACACCTGCAAAAAATATTTTGTTTTAAATACATCAATTTGTTTTTTCTAGGCCGTATATGGTAAATATGATATGTAAAATCACATTAATAATCATTATTTAATGTATTTCATGAAGCAAAATAGGATGCGTTCGGAGATTTACGTTGGTTACGCCGACGTAAACATATGTATATTTTTTAAGCTACTATATGAGAGTGTCCAACATGCATTTATTTTTAGAAACTAGATAAAATGTGTTTTTTTGTAATAAAAACTAAAAGGAAAAAATTAAGGAAATGTAACTAATTTACCTCCCTGAATAAAAAAAACATGTTGTGATTTTTAACTTTTCGGCCATACCTATACCTATCCATATTTTTATATGGAACAATACAAAAATAACATAGAAAATTACCAGAAAACGATACCAGACAAGTCCTAGTAGACTTAACTAACCAGCAATAAGGAAAGAAAAACAAGTATACTTGGTTTGGTTATTCATATATAGTTATTCACCCCGCTCTGCCGCCTCACGCCTCACAGGAGACGAATCTGACTTCCCTCCACATCTGAAAATAATCACCGTGGTAGAAATTTCATGCTTGTAACTCGATGCGCACAATTATGTTAGAAAACAGCGGACTAACAACTCTACTAATATGGGAATTCTTAACAAAAATTGTTCATCTATATTAAGTACATGTTTGTAGTATATGAGTATATTGCATGCTTTTAACTACCAACCATAAATTTTGATTTCGACATGTAAACTGTCGTAAAAAAGAGTAGGTGGTTTTGTTAGCATATGAAAATATGGTGAACACCGCGAGACACACGTACCGCGCACCGCTGCCGCTGTCGCGCAAAGTCTTGGCATCACCACCGGTGGGTGATGAGCTTTTTAGGATAAAGGAGTCGCGGTGCATTGTTTGGGAACCCCTGTATTATACACAGCCCTGCTGAACCCGGTCCTTCAGGCTTTAACGAGGGTTTGTTTATCAATGGGCGAATGGGTGCACCCTTGCCCGGAATGTTAATTCCGCTCGCGGTAAATTTGTAATGAGTTTTAGTGCGAGGGTGGCGAGTGCATCTCGACCGGGAGATATAGTTGCGTTTAATGTATGATATCCTTTCCTATCTGGAGAATCTAAATGACATTTATAATAACACTTTCTTTCAGGTGCTGATCTCTTCGTTTATATTATATATATATATTACGCTAGGCTAGGTATATGCCTTTGGCGATGTGCTGTATTTGATGGAAGTAGGTGCATTTTATTTTATGCTATTATAAAATTCCAAAATAAAACGGTTGGACGAATTTCAACCAATTTTAGTACAGGGAAAGCGGGACGTCCAAAGTTGGTTATAGAATACTTTCCACGGCAAATAATTAAAATTACGCGTATAAAATTGCGGGCATCTTCCAGTTATTAAATCAAATAGTAAAAGTTGAGATATATCCGCAGTCCAACCGAACAGGGATCCTTCTTAATGGACATGCCACGACTTTCGGCGGCAAGCGGCGCGGCGAGCGGTTGAGCGAGAGATCCTTGTGCGGCGGCCATACGAGAGAGCGAGACACACGTACTGCACAGGGCTGCCACTCGTCGCTAAGACCGAAGTTCTGGCCGGGCCAAAATTCGATAAATTCCGCTCAGGATTCCGCAAACAAAGAAAAAAAACAGAGGGATTACTTTGAAGTTCCAAATTTAATGTTCCTACAGAAAGACCTAGTGAATAAAGTTACCATATTTATATTTCGATCTCAAATTTTCAACCTAAACTTAGAACGTATGCTAAAACAAATAACACTGATAATGATATAAAACAAAAAGTCAAAATGTGATTAATTCTATCTGTATCGTGTGCTCTTTCTCTCGCTCTCGTGTTACGTTATATTTGAATGAACGAGACGGTGCTATACCTGCAAACTTTAAATTTCGACGGTCTCAAGTATAAAAGTAGCATTCAACCGACGACTGCGAGCCATTGTTTTGTATGGATTACGTCGCGCGATGCGGTCGGTTGCATCCGGCAGTGTTCCATAGTAATCCATACAAAGTATGGTATTGGGTCGCGTCTAGGGAATGCAAACCCGGTTATTTTACCATACAAATAACCGGTTATAACCGGTTTTCGTCGCGGGTCGCCGTCATGTGTCGCGTTCGCGCGTCGCTAACCCTAAAACCGATGCCACCTTACGCGTTTGAAACGTTTTTTGCATTAAAATAAGTTACCCCCGCTATAGTCCCGAAGTTGATCGAGACCGGAAGTATGACTTTCTTCAGCGAAGTGCCTTCTCCACTCTATTATCTATTGCCCAACCTCGGTCAACTTCGCGAGTAGTGTAGAGCCGGGGTGAGAGTAACCCCTCAATAGTCTAGACAACATTCAAACGTTTCTTCACTAGATTGCGTTTCGTTTTGCGTAACTATCCTTTGTGTCAAGTGATTCATACAGTTGCTTAACGCACACAATGGCGGCCATTGCTTCACTGTGTGCCATTGTTCTCGTGTCTGTATTCTGAAATGCGGGTCTATTACATATTTACTATATTTTACCCGTGACTTCGCTCGAGCAGTAGGATGAAACTTGCAACGGTTTTTATAATATTATAATTAATATTATTGTATTGGATCTCAATCTGAGTCACATATATTTCGCAGCTTTTTTATTTAAAGTAATAAGCTGGCAACTCTAAAATAGAGAGGAACATATTTCACGTCTTGTTTAAACCCGTTCCAGACCTTCCGATCCTACCCGATCCGATCCTACTTATCGGATAATGTGTAGCGTAATTGTTAGGAAATCGGATAATGTGTAGTGCAATAGTTAGGACCTAAAACACTACACATTATCCGATTTCTTCCGATAAATCGGATCGGATCGGAAGGTCTGGAACGGGTTTTAAAGTTACCCACTTTAGAAAAATGTGCCCTATAATGCATAAATATTATCAGAAAAGTTTTATGGAAATATGCTTCGTAGTTTTACGTTTAAGTGGAACGTACTTACTTTCTAACAAACTTTCACATTCACAATATAAATAAAAAAATATCGGATTATTTTTTGCTTGACTCTTTCTACTTTCTAGTCCATTTTTAGGGTTCCGTACGCAAAGGGTAAAAACAGGACCCTATTACTGAGACTTCGCTGTCCGTCCGTCCGTCCGTCCGTCTGTCACCAGGCTGTATCTTAAGAACGGCGATAGCTAGATAGTTGAAATTTTCACAGATGATGTATTTCTATTGCCGCTATAACAACAAATACTAAAAATAAAATAAAATAAATATTTAAGGGGGGCTCCCATACAACAGACTTTGGTTGAGTTGAGAGATTATGGTACGGAGCCCTTCATGCGCGAGTCGGACTCGCAGTTGCCCAATTTTTTATGTAGGTATGCATTCCCTTACTCATACCCCATTTATTTGGGATCGACACAGAATGTTTTATTTTCTCGCATCCTTCCTTATCTATCAGATTTTTATGCAATTGAACTACACGTCAAAAGAACGCATTAATTTCAAAACAATTATTTGGAGAAAAGCGGTTTTTGTTGTTGTGGCTTTCTTTTGTTTTTTTCATATTGCTACTGATAAGTATATAAAAAAAAAAACAAAAGACGGAGCGGAGGAGGCGAGAGGGCAGTGAAGTAAGAAGAGGGCAATGAAACGAAAGCGTTATGAAATGGACACTAGGTACAGTGTCCCATCTATAGCCCACTGTAATTATAGGGGAGAGTAACCTATATTGAACCGGCGCTTAAATTGGACCACTTCTGTATTTCTACCAAATAACACAATTTATTTACACTGGCAACAAAAAATGAAGCGACGACAGCGCCATAATCATCAGTCCACCAATTTGGTGGACTGTCGTCGCTTCATTTTTTGTAATAAATTGTGTTATTTGGTAGAAATACAGAAGTGGTCCAATTTAAGCGCCGGTTCAATATAGGTTACTCTCCCCTAATTATTTTGTTTAGTGTCCGTCCACATAGTAATATGTTGGTACTAGCTTGACGCAATGTGGCGCGTTGTGGCAACGCTCCTTATGTAAGGTGTCGTGCTGTGAATTTACACATTTACATGTCAGAACGACGCAACGCAGACGCAGACGTCGTCGCAACGCTCCGCGTCACGTCAAGCACCTTTATAGTGTATGTGTATTTCGGCCGAATATTCTTTTCCGTTCAAAAATGCTGATTGTTTTAGACATTTTTCTCTATCATTGAACATGTTCCTTAACATATTATCAATGTTACTTAACTTAGAACATGCGATTTATTGGTATATATTTTAAACCTACAATTTGAATTTTTCACTGATAATTTTTGTTTCAAAAACTAGGTACTTGAAATTGCTAAAATATCTCGTCATATGAATGAAATTTTATTTAAATAATTAGTGTAGGTATGAAGTAGCTCTTTTTCTCAAATTTCAAATAAATACAAGAACAAATATATACAAAAAAAAGTGAACTGCAGTTATTTTAAATAAACTCCTATGATTTTCCTACATTGGTTTTATTCATAATACTTAACCATTTGACGACGCGTTTGGCTCGGTTTGTAGACACCTGCCTACTGAGTCGGCGGTCCCGGGTTCGAATCCCGGCCGGGGCAAATATTTGTGCAAAATATTTGTTCTCGGGTCATGGATGTTATCTATATATGTATTTATATATTATGTATATCGTCGTCTAGTACCCATAGTACAAGCTTTGCTTAGTTTGGGACTAGGTCGATTTGTGTATGATTGTCCCTTAATATTTATTTTTAATATTTATTTATTTATTTATTTATATTTAATTAATTAATTCGCTGAACATAGAAAAATTACACAAAAAATTTGAGTTTATTAAAAACCATCACTTAGAATATACATGTTAGAAACACACACGTATGAGAAGTCATTAAAACTTTATCTTTATAATAAAAACTAAAAAAATATCGAGCTGATTTAATTATAACTAATTGCATAGTACCTAACCGTCTCTCGCGCATGTCAAGGATGAAACGTAGATAATGAAACAAAACAACTGCATTTTTTGCACCGACTTTTTTTTTTTTTTTTTTTCCAACCATGAGACGACGGAAGCTTAGTGTGGCTGCATCCGCTAGTCCAAATTGCGGGTGCACCGACTTTTATAAAGACCGCTATTTCTATCTATATTTTTAGTAGGTATACCGACATGTATTACTGATTACTCTTTGCCCACGTGGCAATTTGTTTATTGTTTATGACTACTTTAACAAAAAGTAGCATATAGCTTTGCGTTAGTGTGTAATTATTTTTGCTAAAAATGCTCGGCTATTTCTAACGGTACTATTCTTATTTACATGTCCATAGAACTCGATTCCCACCGGCATGCCTATTTTATAGAGCACCCTTTTCAACGTTTTAACCCGTATCCATAAGGAGGGGAGGGATATATGTTATAAGTTTAGCATGTGTATCTGTGTATCTGTCGGTGGCATCATAGATAGCTCCCAAACGGACGATCTAATTTGTATTTTGTATGCAGTTTTTTTTGTCGAAAGCCTCTATTGAGATGGTTCTTAGCTATGTTAGGTTAGGTCGGACGTTTTTTTTAAGTTCTGAATTAAGGTTACGTATCTTAGATAGCGTAAGCCAATTCTGCTCCGGCTTGCCCAGTATTTCTTCTTTAATGTGCCACTGATGAACAAGTGAATATTGAACATTTGCTGAACGAGGCGATGTTCGAAATGAAGTGAAGTGGAAGGAAAAATCTAGGAACAAAGTATGCCTCCGGACGGGACACCAGGCTTAGAAGATAACGATGATGCAAAAAGCATATTAAAAAAGTGTAAAAAACAGAACATGTTTGATTTTTTTTTAAGTTCCGTAAAACTACCCAACTATTAGTCCAGCCCACACAACTATAGTCCAATTTAATCTGAAAATTACTCGATAATATATGACAATTATTACGAATAAACTCTAAAGTGAACAAAATAATTAAACAAACTTAAATAAAAACGTATAAAATCACTGATAGAATATGGATTTTGATAAAAATAAACGAGTTTTGTATTGGAACATAGTTGGATGATTGGACTATAGTTGGGTAGTTTTACGGTTTGTAAAAAGTCATAGGCTACGCCACTTCTAATCTAATCTAACAGCTCCCGTTTAGGTTGCAGGGCCTGCCAAAGTCAAAAGTTAAACATGAATCCATGTTGAGGTGGTCGTCCATCACAAACTAAATGCTATTTTCTTTGCCGCGTTTCGTCAAATTATTAGATGGTGTCCACGACATACAAGTGTAATTTGATGATCGGGAGTTCTACTTTGGCACAATGAACGTTCTGAACCCTCGAACATTTTAAGAAGGAAAGCTATATTGATTTTTAGTGCAGAAGAAAGTTATGATGTCGTTTTTTTTTTTAATGGTATTTTTACATTTTTGTGGTTTTGTAAAGCCTGACCAGAAATATATGAGGATTGTCAAGAGGGCGTTATTTATAAGATTTATATGGCAACAATTTTACAACCAATCGCAACCCACTATATAATGACATTAATTTAAATACCTGTCAGTTCCACTATGTTAACCTCTTGGATGAAGTACCTATGGATTCGGCATATGCGTATACCCGAAAGGGACAGCAGCAAAGTAAGTACATGAGTAACACAGGGTTACCAGGTTCCAAATAATTCTCCCGTTTTTTCAGTGCTAGTTGTTAGCGGTGTGAATTAGTTTTAAATGTATTATTATATTGTATGGGACAAATTATATAATAATTACAATAAAACTTTATAAAAAACTGTCAAAATGCAATGGTAAAATATATTTATTTACATAAATTTAATTACAATTAGAGAGAGAGCAGCAAGATAGCCCATAGGAGTCATGAGGCAAGATGTTTACTGTCCTTTAAACAAAATTGTCGTGAACATATACAAGCATTTTTGGTTGGTTCCCAATTCGATCGTCCTGTTGCAGGTATCCAATCAAATCCATTGGAGTAAAGAAGGATCATGTTTTGGAAATCTAAAACAAAAATATATATTTGTAAAACTCCATGAGTTAAGGGTAATTTACCAATTCTTATACTGGTATCCCTTAAAATCGAACAAAGCAGACAAATTAAAAAGCAGTAAAAAAACGCGGCGGAACGTCAAGTAAAGGTGAAGACAAAGAGTAGACTACTGACACTTACAAGACGTAAAAGACTATTGAATTTGTAGGGGTAATACCTAAAACTAAGATATTACAAAATGAGATTTTAAGCAGATTTCTGATGTTTTGATATGATTTTGCTGTGCTATTTATCGTATAAATAATTATTAAATATATATTTGCAGAAATCAAGCAAAAGCAAAGTCGAAACTATACTTACCTATGAAAGCTTATATTTTCACTTTTTTGGCCTGTGTCGCTTTTACAGCCAATTATGGAGCAACGCACCATTGTTTTACAAATCTATAGCTAATAACACTCACTATTATTCATATATAAACTTTCGAAATGTAAAATTATCCACAATATTCGTTGTTTTATAGTAGGCTACAACGCACATTTGAATCGCCCGGCAGTGTTTAGCGGAGCTCTGTCAATTTGACAATCATCCGCTAAACAAAAAAAAGCGGAACTCTGATAAGGACAAAACATCTTGTCTATGTCTCTGTCGCTCTTAACGGTTTCTGTAAATAGTTGTCCCGTTCCCTTCTGGTATTATTATTTGCTTGTCATGTCCAGAGGTTACTTGGTCCATGGTTAACCTCGTAATGTCATTTAATGTTATCCACTCTTTTCCTGACTCTTTTTCGTGTAGTAAACACGTGTACACTTTATTTATAATCTCTAAGTTCACGACTGTGAATATTTTTCAGCATTTTCTTCGGATGATTTTATATATTTGTCTTTTAAAGAAACCACCGCTTATGGCACTGACATTGTTGACAAACTATCATAAAATCATTGCCAGTGTAAGAAATTAGTTCCAGTGAAATTCCGCAATATGGCGCATCCTCATGTATTTCTGGCCAGGCTTTACCATATTATGTGGGGATCTATAAGAAAGAGAATTATGAAAAACCTACAAACTTAAAAATCAAGATGAATGTTCTTAGGGTTCAAAAGATTCAAACTGCCAAAGGAGAACTTCCGATCATCAAAATGCGCATATAATATTTAACACACCGACCATTATTAGTTACTATCTTAAGTTTCACATGGCCGGTTTTGCTTATAATTTTATATCCATACTTTGCTTATATCGCAGCATCATTACGTCGCGATTTTATCACTGCAATTAAAAATGTCTAGCCACCAATTAGAGGTTTTATCGGCGCGACTCTCTTAACGATCGGTGTGCGAACGCCTTAATTATCGTTGTCGGTGACAAGTTGCCATGGAGACTGTGACGTCCAGGGTTTCAGGGCGGGAATAGATTCAATGAAACACGTAAACGGGTTTACCGTCGACACGATCTGCCCGCTTCCGTTGACGTCTGTCTTAGTAATGGCGGCAGCGGGCAGGTGGTGGCAACACTTTATTTCATAAAGGTGTCTATACACCACACCATCCTCTTTTGATAAATTTGAAATAGTTTTATTGATAGCTTACTTATTTACTTATTGCTAGTTATTAATATTTCATATCGAGATTGCATTACATGTACATTTTATTTATTCCCGGAATCTAGACTGATTTATATTATCAGTATAATTACAACCCTTAGCGGATTCGCTCACTGCTCCGTCCGAGTGAATTGAACTAAATTCGGGGCCTACATCCAGACGCCCCACACCAGCCAACCACGCCAAACACCAAGGCGCGAAGCATTTGCTCAGACTCAGGGTTCAGCTGAGCACGGTTATTGTGGCGCATCGCGTACATCCAGCACCTTCACTGAGACAGCGAAGATGATAATTCCACCATTAATATGGATTGATTTCGCGTCGGCGCAGTGAGCAAACCAGCCAACAATATTTCAAAGTAACGGGTATGCGCAACAATAGCAATACTCCGGTCACTAGACTGTAGTTAAAAATGTAATATTTTCTAATTTAATTCTCAATCTTGAATTTGAATGTACATTGAAATATAACAATAGTTTAATCTTATCAACAACTGTTTTGTAAGTTTGTAATAAATGTGTCATAAAGAATTATGTTTTTGTTTTGTTACTATTCACTTTATTCTCCGTTTGAGACAAGGCTTTTAATCATAAATCTATGCATATAAAAAGTTAATTTTAGTGAGGACTTATACTTGTTTTTTTAGTAGTTTCAAGTTCAATAAGTTGTCTTCACTTTTACATCACTAAACAACTCTCACGTTTCCGTTTTCTTCTCATTTCATTTGTTTTTTTTTTTTCATAATCATGATGCACTAAGAAAATATTGTCAATTACTTGTTATTAATCGGAGGACGCAATGGATTAATGCGATTATTAAATATTTTGTATTTGGTATTGTGTCACAGTTATTATTATTTTAATTCCCTTGGCAACCATAACATTAAGTTATATTTATTTACTCGTGAATTAATCTACTGTAGAGCAATTATTTTCTAAAATTTAGGAATCTACCAGCGCTTCCAACTAAGGCCTCCGTGAGAAAGAAGCGCCGCAAGAAAACTCACAGTTTGCCTTTTCAATGAAATATACATTTTCCAATTTTTGGTATGAATTTAAAAATCTTCTCATGAAATGTAATTATTTCAGAATACTAAACCGGCGTTGATTAGTCAGCGTTTGAAATGAAAAATGTGTTTTTTTTTTTCTTTATAAATTTTATTGATTGGTATATCGACCATAATTTCAAATACCGTAGTAACTTTACAAGAAATCACGAATTCCTGCTGCATTATTGAAATTTACATTGAAAGTTACAAATGAGTATACCTCAAGGAGAATAGATAGGTAGGTATATACACTGCCTACGTCTCAAAGTCTTCAATTTGGAAAACCCTCGTCTAACCCGAAGTTTATTTCACTTTACCATTTGATTCAGGGACAACACCGTTTTAATGCATGTATGATTAATGATTATGAAGACGCGTTTATCATAAATAGAGGTACTACTCACATTCGGCGCGACGTCTTACTGTTAGTGGTGCCCATTAACGTAAAAAATCAGTTTATTGCGATATTCGTTAACTTTTTATTGTATATCAGTTGAGTACCAATAAAATTCCTTGTTTGTATTCTGTATTTTAATATAATTATTTTTTAAGTATCATCTGAATGTGCACATTCCAAGTACTACTGAAACATATATGTGTATATATATATATATATATGCTACGCAGTTTACTTCTGTTTTTTTTTAGTGCCTGTCATCACAGACTTACTACAAAATTTCAATAGAATAGTCTATTGTTTTGCTCGACGTTAGTACCAGTCTTTCCAGACTTACTACTTTTGTCGTTGTTAGTACCAGTCTTTCCAGACTTACTACTTTTGTCGTTGTTAGTACGTCTTCACAGACTTACTAATTGTTAGTACCAGTCTTCACAGACTTTCTAATTGTTAGTACCAGTCTTCACAGACTTACGACTTGTTAGTACCAGTCTTCACAGACTTACTACTTTTCTCCTTGTTAGTACCAGTCTTCAGAGACTTACTACTTAGCCCATTAGAGTAGATCTTTTATTTACTTGTTGTTAGTACCAGTCAATTTCGACTTAGGTACTACTCGGTCCATTAAGAAATAGATGTGATTATCAGTACCTACACCTAGGTATTGTTTAACGTAGTGTTGACGTGTCTACTACACTACCCAGCGAACACTACGAGTATCTAGAACAAATGCATGGCATATATGCATATACTAATACGACGTTATATTAATATAGATACAATCCCATAGAAATGCATGCCATTTATAATGCGAGTAGATTTTAGTTTGTAAAACCTGTTTGAAATTGGTGTAGTTAAAAACCCTTTTTTTTTTAACATACAAAGGATACATAAAATTTCGCGCATGTGAAGTCCAAGTGTGACTCGAACACACGACCTCTGTTTAACCGGAACATTGCTCTAATGCACACTCAGCGTTTGTATCTCACGCAATGTGTTCCCGTGACATCCGAAAAATCATTCATATTGCGCTTTTTTTTTTTAAATATTGGTTTTCCTTTTTAGTTCTCACTTAATCTTTTACCGAATAATGATCTTCTCAATATGCAATATGTTCGATTAAACTATAAATTATCGTAATTTGGAATTTCAGCCACCAGGTTGATGATTTAAATTTAACATGGAATTTACGTCGTACTTATGTATTATAAATATATTTTCTTTTAGTATTTATTTATTAAACTATTTTCTTATAATTTAGGAACATATCAGTATTATTTTATTACACAGGAAACGTTTACTGAAGTCTACTATTTTCTCGTTTTAACGCGTAATACTTTATATCATCCAGTCCAGACAATACCGTGCGTTTTCCGTGGCTGTACAAGTTGCCCTGTAGCGCATTTGGTTCTCTATGCAAGGTTAAATGTTACTTTTGTTTTTACATTTCTTCTAACCCTGCAAAATCAAACCAAAATGGAAATTCACTTTCAACCCGCAATTAAGATAAACAATTGACCAACTTTCAGAATATGAGAAATTAAGAGGGTTGTTATTATATCTAATATTCAGTTATAGCATTAAATGCCTAAAAGACAAGAACAACACTCTACTTAAAGGTTGTCTGAAAGATATCGCTCTTTAGCTATTAGACTGCATGTTGTTTACCTACATTGTAATTCTAATTTTACTTGTTATCCTTGTTTAGTTATGTGTGCAATAAAGAATATTCAATCTATTATATCAACTGGCAAAATGCTTTTATCAATTGCTCATAGAATAGAATTACCTATACTCATACTAGTTAATTCACAATGCGTAATAAATGTCGAATTATTCACAATTACTAGTATAATTTACCTATTCCAGAGAACTATGACAATCAGGTCAAATCGACTCAATTTCTAAACGAAGATTTGCTTTAAACGCCACAAACTGGACAATTCGTTTTAAAATGTCATTACCATAATACTCATGTTTTACTCGTAATCGTTTATTTATAATGCACGAATACTTTAAATGACAAATAAGTCGTTATTTCTAGTATATATATTCTTTTGTTATATACTTTATTCTATAGTGAACTCAAATCAGTCAAATCGTTTCAACTTCTAGACAACGATTTATTTAATAGAGTATAATATATATAACACTTATTGTCGATTTAGTTCCAATGCAGATAAATCAATTCTATGTTTTATTTGTTACATATCCAATCAATTTCGCGATAATCCCTCTACGACATGAATTACTGTAGTATCATTCGACTTTCGAATTTGACACGGTGTCACTTAAAGTCATACAATTATAACGGCCATAAATGGCTTCATGTGCAGTAAAGGGTGAAGAGATGTCATCTGCGCAACACTCACTTGACAGTCCAGCCTCTCGAATGAGACCTCCAGTAAATAGGGTCTAATGCGCTTGTCATAGTTTGAGGGCATATTTTATTACTCGCACCCCCTTTACGGCCATTTATCAGTCATACAATTTAAAATTTAGAAAACTATTTTCTCGGCCTGTCATTGCCAACGCACGACAGCTTGTTTGGTAGTTAATTTCCGTACCTTTACGGGCTACTCTAAGGGCTGATACGAGATCTTTCCGCCTGTCATTGCCAACCAATGACAGCTTGTTTTGTAGTTGTTCACCGCTGATACAGCTGAACCGATCCTATTTTGATACCCTAATAGGGTTTTGTTTTCCTCAAATCCTGTTGATTTTGCCTCCCATATCCCTATATTTTAATTACGTTCCCACTTTCCCAGTTCCTTTATTTGCTACTAGGTATCCAAATGTTAGGGTAGTTTATTTAAACTAATTGCATTACAAATATTTGAATTTCCGATGCTTTGCAGCATCTACATGGCTAGCACAATATTTTGCCGCGACCCCACCCGTGGCGCGACTCAACACCACCCGTCTAGCTCGCACGGCATTGAAATGAAAGTGACAGACACCCTGTACTCAAGGAGTAAACAGTTGACGGGCTAGTTAAAATATAATTCTATTTAGGTGCCAATACGGTATTTGATGACAGCTCAAATCAGCTATTCTTAGTAAAATGTCAAAACGGTATGTTAGTACGAGGAACCGATTAATGCACATTACTCTCGATGTCACTACTTCATAAATATATTGGCAATTAGTTACGTTAATTTTGTTCATTCAATTTGTTACTTTACTACCAAACATCGGTCGATACTTCGGTTGGCTTGGCCAAAGGAAACGTACGAGTACTTGTATGGGGGCTAAACGAACAGTACCAGGATTAGACCTTGATTTGCATTTTTTGTTACCCGGATTATTCATTTACAAAGAAACCCGAAGAGTCTTCTTGATTGCTACATAACACAAAATACAAATAATTGCATATTATTATTTCCAAACACAAGAAGTGAGAAACTCGGTGAGCTTACGCTCTTTTGTGTTTGTTATGTTATATTCGCAATACTTAGTAGTTATTGCATACACTTTAGTCACACTTAGGTAATAATGAAATAATGCACTTTATTCTGCAAGTAGGCAAAGGGCACCTTTACATGCCCGAGTCTACCGGCATTTCAGGTATATGTATTATACTCATACATAAATATTGATTACGTCTTCGGTACGGTTGTACGAGCTGTACGACTAGGTAAGTACATACATCTTCTGTGTTATAAAGTGATTACGACGCCAATTACCATATAGCATATACAATGTGTTACCGCCAAGTAGGCTCTTCTTAAAGCAGAGTAAAGTAACATAGATCTTTAACGTATCCATGCCCTTAATTTAATTAATTAACTTAAATCCAGGCTTTATTAACTTTCTAACAAATTTTTTATTGCCAGTAATGTACAGTGAATAAATTGACAAGTGAGTGTTAAATGACAGCGTGATATGAGTAACGACAATTACGCTGTACACCCACTACATTGAATGTGCGGATTTAAGAAATTTAATTGTGCAGTTAATCACATAATTATACTGAGTAATTATGACCTAGTTTGTAAGATTTTTCTAGTAACTAAGCCAATCCAAAAATATTAAATAAATGTTTGCTACGCCCTGACAGGGCCTTGTACCTAGCTTTAAGTACTTGGTCGCAATAAATTATTATTGTTATTATTTAGATGGCTATATTTGATAACGAAAATGTATTAATGAAAAACATAGACGATATACCCGATATAGTCGGTTAAGTTACATTGTCTCACCTGTGTTAGTAGGCCAAGTGACCGTCAAATATATTAAAATCTGTTGTTCTTACAATTACATGTTTTGACCGTGTCACAATTTATAGGTAAATAAAACCGATTATACCGGGGCTAGATTGTCTAGCTTGATAAATAATAGTTATCACTTATGTTTTGACGCCTTTGTTGATGATATCAACATCCATTTCCAATAAGTAGATACTCTTACTACGGCTAATTCCTCTGCTTATTTTTTGACATAAGTGCACAAAGTACTGGTCAGAATGTTATGCGACTTTTGTTGTAGGTACTTTAATATTCTAAACCACTATACCCACTTTTTCCTTTTCTTTTCCTTTTACAGAAATTAATTAAAAGGATTCCACTGATTATTATTATCGGTTATTTGTACACTTCCTTATTTCGTTTTAATCCTCGTCGCCATTGTGACGTCCAGGGTTTCAGGGCGGGAATAGATTCAATGAAACACGTAAACGGGTTTACCGTCGACACGATCTGCCCGCTTCCGTTGACGTCTGTCTTAGTAATGGCGGCAGCGGGCAGGTGGTGGCAACACTTTATTTCATAAAGGTGTCTATACACCACAGAGACCAATTTCAAAATATTTTGTTTCGTGTACCCGAAAAATAGGTAAGGATTAGCCAATGATTAAATAACATTACCTGCATTAAAAAAAATGTCCTTGTCTTTTATGTAACACATCCAAAAAATTCAAAGGCAATGTAAATGTTGGGTCTGTCATAATAAATTGTAACTCAAACCATTGATACAAATGTAACCACATTAAAAAAATGAGTAAGCTCATAAAAATGTAATTGTTACTCTTTTTGTGTGTTTTTGCGGCCACATCACGCAAAAATGGCTGGAAAGATTTCAATTATTTTTGGCACACTGCTAGCTAATTAATATTTAAATTGTTTATGGAATACTTTTTAACCACCTACAGTAAAAAGAGGATGAATAGTATTTATTTCACGCGGACAAAGGGAGAGACACACAACTTCAACTATAAACTAACACGCGTAATCAGTGGTGCCTTAATTTTATTAACAACTTCGCTCAGCACAACAGGGTTGACACTTTTAGAAAATAACATCATTTTTATATATGGTAAAGCGCGCATCATGAAGTAGAGATTTACAAAATCAAGAAAACCTCTCCCGTGATGTGAAATTTATTTAAAAATATAAGTAATCTTTATTGCACATAACAAATTGTGGATATAATGCAAAGCGGCATTTTCTATTAGTCAGCCTTAGGGCCAAACAGAGATCATTAGGGCCAAGCAGATAATACCCCCCTTTTTTATTTTTGAGTAAAATTTGTCCGATAGGTCAGTTGCTTTCTCCAGAGATGTATATACTGATTACAGCTATAAACTAGCAATACCTAATCGTGTTACTTGATGTAAATGCGGAATTTACTTAGCTTACCTTCCAACATAATTACGACAACTTATAATTGGTATAGTGGATTCAAATGGATCAATATCAGTACTCTTAGATCTAAATTAGCAAAATAATAATATAAAATCTCCTATAAAGGTGGAAGTACACAATTTCAATTAAAAACTGCAAAACACGTAATATCAGTAGCAGTACCGAACGCCTTAATGCGTACGCGCAGTGATGCGTCGCCGCCAGGGTTGCCTCTCATTAATAAAGAATATTACTTGAGTAATGCTCTATAAGAGGAACGTTCAGAATTTTATATTTTAACCATATTTAGACAGTCAAAAGGTTTTATTTTTAATGGGAGGGAAAAATAAGCAAATTAATGTGAAATATGAAGTTTAAAATGCGAGCAATCAAGGTTTCTAAACTGCGCCGGAATTTTGTGCGAATAGACTAGACAGATTGAGTAGTATTGTTAAGAACTTAAACTAGATTTGAGTAGGTACTAAGTATTCAAATCTAGTTTAAGTTCTTAACAATACTACTCAATCTGTCTAGTCTATTTAGATAGATATCTAATCTTATTCACGACCTAATAAAACTTGCCATGTAAAAATAAAATATTGAGAGATGTCGTGACAACCCTAGGCCTATGGACACGGGACTAATTACTGTAGGTACTATTAGGCTTCATGCTAACGGTGCCAAATAACAGATATACCACTTTTTACGGCCCAGTAAAACTCACTAAGTGCACGAGTGTATAGTTAATGTGGAAAAAATGTCATTCGATAAAATTGTCTTGCGATCGATACTAATAGGGAGTTAGTAGTGCTCGTACTCGAAATTACGTACGTACTCGGTTGTACACAGTTAAAACACATTTTCCACATAAAAAATGGACGAAAAAGACGACAGACGCTGAGAGATAAAAAAGTATTAGTGTAAAAGTACAAAGTACTAGATAAAAAAGTACTGTTTTTGGCCACTTCACAGTTAACTTTACCTTACTACTTATACGAACCATGTTAAGTAAGTAAAAATCTTTTTCTCAAACATGCAACGAAATGTCATCATAACTTGCATTATAACAGGCTTCAAAGTATACGTTTCGAGCGGGACAACTCGAGAGAACTGTAAAGGAATTTCATACAAAATTTAAGGCCTACGACGAGAAGTATTTCTTTTAAACATGACGTAAAAGCTGATATATTTTTTTAATGATCTATTTTTTTATTTCATTGCATATAAATACCTTAATACTATGACGATACCGTTTGTTTTTAATATGAATGTTATAGTGGCACGTGGCAAACTCGGTAGCTAGCGGCTTTGCGATAATAGAGACAATGGCCATTGTTTGAAAGATTAGGGCTCGAAGCGAAAAATTCACCTGGGAAGAGCCGTACTATAATTATGTTTAAGAAAAGCACCAAACATGCCTAGCCGTGAAAAGGGCTTGCCGGCTTCGTATCACTATCCGTCTATACTAGGGATGTCACGAATGTCAATTTGTTCACATTCGCGAATGCGAATGCGAATATTTCGGATGCGAATGTGCGAATGCGAATGCGAATGCGAATGCGAATGCAAATGTTTAAGGAAATTCATTAAAACACTCAGTTTACAAAATTACAAATTGTTGTTCAAATTTCAAGTACATAAAATTAGTAATCGAATTTTAAAAGAGGCATATTATATTTCAAAAATAGTAGTTTCGCCGCCTTTTCACCCATAAGGCGATTTCGAACTTCGAATCGTGACTCACGACTTGCATACATTCGCATTCGCAAAACATTCGCATCCTTTGATGCGAATTCGAATGTTGATGCGAATGTTTAAAATGATGCGAATCATTCGCATATGCGAATGCGAATGCGAATATTCGTAACATCCCTAGTCTATACCTACTCACCCGGCAAGCCCTTATTTCCCGGCGCTTGCAGTAGTGTGTTATTCGTATTGCCTAAAATGTGTTGATTACATTACTAACTAGCGACCCGCTCCGGCTTCGCGCGGGTGCAAAGCTTATAAATTATGCATGTTTTATACATATAAACCTTCCTCTTGCTTGAATCACTACAAACGGTAAAGGTCTTAACAGACAGACAGATAGACAGACGGGCAACAATAAGTGATCCTATTAAGGTTGCGGATCACGTATTGTTGTATGAGTTGTTGTATAAGGGTTCCGTTTTTGCCAATAGAGGTGGGTAACACTAAAAACAAAATATTGGTAAAACAGGCACGCTGAATCTTTAATTACTTTTATGTAATGAATTGTTGATGTCTTGAAAGTAGAGTAAGTCGGCCATAATAAAGCTCTAATTTTGTCTATTTAGTTTAGTGATGATATTTCTAATGCCTAGAACAGAAAACGATTACTCATGTTAAATAGTTTGAATTCAAATACAAACAGTAACCAATATCTTAGACAATAGCCACCAGTCGGCTACTGGTCTTCTAGCTACCGGAATACAAAAAAAAACATATTTTTATTATGCACCTTATACTGTTAGAGTATAGGGTAACTTATATGAGGTAGAGTAAAGTGAGGTCAGAACAATGAGTGCGCAAGTTTTGAAGGCGCCATGCGGTAGGCTTTTGTTTCTTTGGCGCCATTCTATTATGACACTTATCGTTTAAAGTATAAAGTGTATATTAAGAATGGTATGTGATAATTTAAAAAATGTTGGAAGTATGCAGTAGCGGTGGCTTGTCGAATCCAAGGTCTGACGTTTATGCTTCTGACACTCGTTTTTGTAGGTTTTGTTTTGGTTCATGTGAATGCATTACGTTACGTATCAAGTTCGTCAAAGGGGGCAAAAGTTATAACCTTTTTTTTCGAACCAACCTACGCGTCGAAGAATCAACTTCCAATTCGATGAATTGGCGTTAAGAAAAACTAAGATCTAAATCAGGTGAACCTACGCAATCCTTGTGTCTTGGACTTCTTCTCTCGGGGTGTGTTGGTAAAAGCGTGGATAGAGATATCTCGAGAACGTTCCCCGATTTAGGGCTCATACAGACGAACGGCACTTTCCTTACAGACAAACGGCACTAGTACAACTGCAGCCGTCGCCACCTGTTGACGGCTGCCGTCGCCACTTGTCGACGGCTACCGTCGACGCGTTGCCGGCTGCCATCGACGCGTTGACGGCAGCCGTCACCTCTCGACGGCAGCCGTCACCTGTCGACGGCAGCCGTCACTTGTCGACGGCTGCCGTCGACGCGTCGACTGCAGTCGCCACCTCTCGACGGCTACCGTCGACGCGTCGACGGCAGCCGGCAATGCGTCGACGGCAGCCGTCGACAAGTGGCGACGGCAGCCGTCAACAGGTGGCGACGGCTGCAGTTGTACTAGTGCCGTTCGTCTGTATGAGCCCTTATATGGGGAAAGAACGTTATCGAGAACGAGAACCCATGCAAATTGGGAATCGTTATCGAGAACGGCATATCTCTAAGCGTGGATGGCATTTCCTTTATTGGTTTGCGTTCCTCAAATGACTACTGAAAAGGATCTAGCCAGGAAGGTCACTTCGATGTTCGAAATTCGATCTTCGTAGCGTGCCGTATACCGCTCATTCAAATATTGTTTGACGCGAGATATGGAGAGGGATGGATACGATATGAACTTCTCATTTCGATCTTCGGAGTAGCCCTTCAGGTTTAATAGGTACATTCAAATTAATAGGGGTCTATATTGACTGCTAGAATTATTCTCGCCGAAAAATCATTTCATAGAAAGCATTTTTCTTTGCAACCATTTAACTATTTGAGATTGTTGTAAAACAAACCTAACCTCACCAATAGGATGATATTTGCAAGAATTATGAAAAAATTATAACTAAGTACAGAGGTATAAACATTCTGCGAAAGATTTTTTCGACAAAATTTAACATTCGACGAAATAAGTTTCTGGGAGTCAAATGGCTCCCATTAACCCCTCGTATGCCTAAACGCGGAGGACATTTCAATTTTACGTTAATATATCAGTTGGTTTCAAGTAGATTAGCAAATTATTGACATCGCATGCGAGGGGTTAATAGTCAGACGGTGGAGACGTGATCATCATCCCCATAACCTAATACGTAGTCAGTAATCACGATTACTGACTACATAGTCACTGGCTGCAAAAATACGCGCATAAATCTGTCAACGCCAGGCAGCTGCGCGGAAGCTGATAGCGGCTGATAAGCGTTATCAGCGCGATAACGTTTATGGCTGAGGCCGCGCCACCTGGGATGTGTGAGAGCTAAATAAATGTGTACTTACTTACATGTGCCCGTGTTGTCCAGTACGTAGCATAACTACACGCGACTGTTGGTCACGCGACAAATACTATCTGTCACTCTCCTTTTAATACCGGGCGAGATGACAGATGCTGAGTAGCGTCGTGACAAACGAAGTCGCTACAAGATACCTATGTTAGCCCTGCTGTTGAGTAGATCTGATTTCGAATAAGTACCTATCTATACTATTATACAATACATAAATAAATATTAAGTGACAATCTTACACAAATCGACCTATAGTCCGCAACTAAGCAAAGCTATAATATGGATACTAGACTATATACGACGATATACATAATATATAATTAACATTTAATTACAGCGCGATGCACTAGCGTGGCACCAGAGGTACTGGCTGTACAGCCATGTCTTCTTTTGCCAAATTTTTCTTTGTCCTCTCATCACGTCAAAGTTATAATTCCTTACTCTTCCCAGGTTAAAAACTTGGGTGTCATTATTGATCGGACTCTTTCTTGGGTGCCCCAATTGAGCGAAGTGAGCAGGAAAATGTTTGCCGCTGTGGGTTCTCTCAGAAGGCTTCGCAATTTCCTTCCCATCGCAACTAAAATTGCGCTTGCTCAAACTTTACTTCTCCCGATTCTAGACTATGCTGACATTTCTTATCTGGATATTTCGGAGGAGCAACTTGATAAGCTTGAGCGTATTCAAAACCTCTGCATCAGATTCATATTTGGATTGCGCAAATATGATCATGTTTCTAGTTTCCGATCTCAACTTAAGTGGCTCCCTATTCGTCTTCGGCGGAATTCACATATTCTGTCTCTTCTTTTTGGCATTCTCTTCAACCCTGCAACTCCCCAGTACCTCAAAGAGCGCTTTAATTATTTTTCTTCTGCTAGATGCGCAAAAAACTTTCTTTTAACTGTCCCTTCGTCCCGTTCTAAATTTTATTCGAATTCTTTCACTTTTCATTCCGTTGTGCTGTGGAACTCGCTGCCTGCGGAGCTGCGAAGTGCTAAATCCTTAGCTATATTTAAAACTAGAATTAAAGAACACTTCCTTTCTGTCCAATAAACTGTGTGAAACTGTTTTTCATCAAGTTTTCGGCTGACTGTATTGTTGTGCATAGTATTTATTTTTGTTTATGTATGTATATGTTTGTATGTATATTTATATATATATTTATTTATTTATTAAAATTTTTTGTGTATATATGTATATTCAAGTTTTTATATCTATTTATGTTTTAGATATCTGTACCTTACGATGTGTCCCATTCGCCTTTTGCATCACCTACTCATTAAACGTTTTTTAGGATAAACTCCACTACCCAAAGGTTGTCTGGAAGAGATCGCTCTTTAGCGATAAGACCGCCTGTTGTCTACCGTTTTTAATTTGTTTATTTGTAATTTCTTGTGTAAATGTTTTTTGGTGTGCAATAAAGCGTACTTGTATTGTATTGTATTGTATCACGCCAAAACGGCTGGATAGATTTTAAGCAATTTTGGTATACAGGGATAGCTGGACACTCTACTTAGTTTGATGTCGATTTTTGTCAGTGACCTTCTCTCATTCACTAATTTTTCGGAAACTTTTTAACGTCGGAAAATCTTTAACGTAGTGTACAGAATTTTCATTTTTACATCAATAAAGCAACGAAGCCAAAAACAAATATAAGTGAGGACTGAGACACACTCGTTCTAATATTTATCACCCAGAGCACCCCGCAATGAGGCGCGGAAAGTGGCCGAGGGGTGGAAATCTATGATTATCCAGCCTTGCAGGAGGGGTGCCACCCCCGTGCTACCCAGCTACAGTAAAACGCCCTATCTTACTATGAAATGCATGTAGACATACGACCTTTTACCGTGGTAGATGGCGTGCGTGTGTTGTGTTGCCAAACATGCGAGGGACGTTATGCAATATCCATATTATCCAAAGAGACATGCTGTGTAGTTTGAGTGGAATATAAATGAAAAGTCGATACGTTTGTGTTCATTCCGAAATACTGTTATTTAGGATTGTTATAAACGATACCCATGTAGTCCGGGAAATGGATGGCCGATGAGGTAGCAAAGTCCTAGAGTGGCAACCATGTATAGGAAAGCGTAGCGTGGGGCGGCCCCCGACTAGTGAGGGTAGCGGGCGATCAATGGATGCGGTCTTCACGGACTTCGTGGAGAGCTATGGGGGAGGCCTACGTTCAGTAGTGGACGTCTGTGCCTGATACATGGGTTGTTCTACAAACTAAGGACGAAAATGAGTCTGATTCCGGCCCGACGTTTTTTTTTTTATTATGGTTACAAAATATAGTTTATCATAAAGATTAGGTACACCGTCTTTTAGCCTATATTAAGTGGAACGGTCAAAATATTCAAAAATATTAGATTTATCGCAATTTTAATAAATCAAGCAGCAGGAAACTGACATTGTAACCAGGAAACTGAGGATTTAAACAAATATAGATGAGCAATACGGATCGGATAAATTATTAGTTAAATGATGGAAATTTTCTTATGATGCTAGTGATTGATAACGATAACGTGGTTTAATTTTTAAAGAACAAAGAACAACTTCAACTTTAATATCACTGAAATAGCAGAAAAACAAAGCAAATCAAATATTGAGGGGTTCCAATGTTTCGTCAATCTCATTATCGCATAACTACACTTATAAACTTTGTGTTTCTTTTTTTCAATCATTCCTAATTTAGAGCGAAATTGTGTGGCCACTGGCCGTGCACTTACAATGCCAAGGCATTTATTACTGTTATACAATCCTAGAATTGTATTGAAAATCAGTTTTCTATGCAGGACTTGTATGGCCGCGCTGCGCTAGCCGTAAGTATATACAGCGCCATCTGTAGGTAAAAAAAAAGTCAATTAATCACACCGAAACGGTTAGACGGATTTTAACCGATTTTGGTACACCCAAAGATGGATATTTTTACAATACAAAAGAGAATAAATAAATAAATAAATAAATATTAAGGGACAGTCATACACAAATCAACCTAGTCCCAAACTAAGCAAAGCTTTACTCGGACTAGTTTTACTCGGACGAGGTTGCGGGCAACTTCTAGTGTTGTAATCAGATTAACGGGCGGTGGAATACTAAAACTTATGCGGATTACACGCCTCTGTTGTCGCTGCAGCGAAGAATCAATCAAACAAATGATGATGATGTCCTCTTCAACAAGTCCGATGACAGCGACTTCAAGTTGGGCTCGTAGGACTCCTACGACGGTGGGTGCGGAGCTTGAACTCAAACAAATATCAGGGTCTCAGCTGTACTTCTATCACAACTGTGGTAGGTAGAAGTATCCTTCTATAAGTATCATCATGTATCCATGATGATGTACCTAGGTTTCCAAACACCTCGGTATACCAAGCTACAAGAAATGTTAAGAAATTGCTGGGGTTCGTCGAGGAGTTGGGGTGGTTAGAGTAGCGCTACCCCTTTATCACGCAAAATAGGCACGATGGATGTCGACTAGCGGAAAATGCCCGGCGTAACTAACTGGGACGCCTGACTCTTTATCGCGCAATAAATATTGTCTATCCCTATCCAATCACTGCACAGCGAGAAAAACAGGTGAAGCTGTGTCACACGATTTGCGAAGTCGCGGCTAGGGGGCCTATGATGGTTGCGTTTATCACGTGATAAATAAGTGACAAAGCACCTGTCACTCACACTCGCATCTTGTCAAAACATCCTCGACCCCGTAGTCACTTTCCATCAGGTGATACTGAGGTCAGCCGGTCAGTCTGTGAATAAAAAAAAAAAAAAAAAAACGTGACGAATGCTTTGTCACTTATTTACCGCGTGATAAAAGTAACCAGGGCCGCAGATGTGCTTTGACTCCCAAGTCCCTGGATGATTTGGTTTAACTAAGAACACTAGGGCATGCATGAACATCTTCTACATTTCTTTATGCTGAAATTCCGCGATTATAAAGATTTTTTCCTGTCCACAAACTGACAGACTTTTGACCTGATGGTAAGTGACCACGGGACCGAAGATGTAGCTACAGTCTGAGTGAAACTCTTGCCTTGAAGAGACCCAAAATTGAAATTTTAAAGGAAATGCACACGATGAGAGCAAGTTCCATTCCGTAGAGATTTGCAATAGAAATGATGGAGTATAGCTTCGTGCGAATAAGTGGAAAACTGACCATAAAAGGATGATGTCACTCGCCTGGATGTCTGATGGTGAAACGGGAATGGCGGGATTAAACTCTCCAAAAGTGCTCATTTATATAAAACAATCCCTTTTTTCCGAAGTAGAAGTTGTGTTTCATGTCATGAGTCATTCATGTGTGAAGTTCCAGTGGCAGAGTGGATATGGTTACGGTAATGGTGTCCACATTTAGGTTGTCGTCCTCTTTCCACTGGCAATCAGCAGCTCTCGCGACGCATCTCCATTTTACCCGGTTGTCCGCGTAGCGAGTGAACAGCACCAGCACAGACTCATGTCGCGCGAGATAGCATCATCCGTCACTATCTCATAGTACTGTACAGATAGAGACAGGTAGTATATCTCGCGCGAGAAAGAGTCGCGTGTCAAAGTTATGCTAGCCGTGCAGGTGCTACGTGTAGTCTTTTTAATAAGATCGGTCTAGCAAATCGCTGATCGCCCTCGTCCTCTCTTGCTTTCCTTCTGTCCCTGGACTACAAATCTGCTGCTTAGGTAAGCATGCTATGCTATATCGTGTGATGCTAGAAGCAGGTGCTTCTGGCATCACACGATAACATCATCATGAGGCCTCCCAGCGCTGCGGAGGAATATGAGGTAAGTATATTTGATTGACTGCCACTCAAGTAAGTTAAGTAGTCATCGGTCCGACAGTCTACCACTTTAACCAGAAATGAGCCACGCCCATTGCTACAAAATTCTACAGTTACCTATTGAGTATGCAAACTGAGCGAGCGAAGCATCTCTGTTGTGGGTGGAGAGGGATCCGCCTTGGACTATTCTTCAAGTAAACTCCAGTTACATGGTGAACTAAGGTTTTATTCACTGAGATTTCAATTTACTAAAATTATTACATGTTGCTGCGTGTGAGTGGTAACGACGACGACATTCGACCGGAACCACAGATCTTAAATATGGCTAGTGTTGCCATGTTGGCATAGACTAAAGAAGAGGTGCGTTCGAGATTCACAACATCCTCTGAACCGCAAAAACAAACTGAGACATGGCCACACTAACTCTATTTTTGGCTCTACATTGACTCTATGTTCGACTCTACATCGACTCTATGTTAGCTCTACATTGACTCTACGTTAGCTCTACATTGACTCTATATTTTACAATACTCTATGTTGACTCTACATTAGTTCACTGGTCAGAATTTTAATTTACAATTTGAAAAAAGTTCAATATAGTCAACATGCAAGGATTTATGACTCTTTAATTAGTCCATGTCAATATTTAAATAATACTAATCAAAGATTTACAATTTGAAACAAATTCAATATAGTCAACATGCCAGAATTATTTATCACTCTATAATAAGTAGAGTTGTCAATGTCAACACACAAATAATAGTCTTATTAAAAGGTTTACAATTTGAAACAAGTTTTATATCATTCAATATGCAATTATGATTCTTTATCTTATAAAGCTTGTTAATGTCAACATTCAAAATACTTAGGCTTAACACTTGAGTACAGTCAGCATCAAAATAATATTCTAATAATTATGGTTAAGTTTAAACATTCAGTGCAAGATTCACGTTACCAATTAATTATTATTGTGTATAATAGTCATAATAAAATTGTATACAAAAAATATAAATAACATTAGTGTAGTATGCCTTCCTATACTTGATATAGGACTTTACACCATACACTAACAATATAAATGTATAATGTCACATTTTTAAAACATATATGCGTACCATGAGTACTTATCACAAATTATCACCAATAAAATATAAATTCAGTGTCACAGTGGTGAATAATAAAAATGTAAAAGGTAAAAAATAGTTATTGATGGCGATGTCTATCGCTGACATGTTATGAAGTACATCTTACTGTAACCAAGCTTTTAATGATTACATGTTAGTTACAAATTATATTATTTTCATTATTGTTTAAAGCTTTATGTTTATCACATGTCATTTTAAAATATAATGTATAATATAAAATTACTGTGGCAAAAAAAAAAAAAATACTTTCAATGAAATATCATAACGAATTTATTTCTATATAGACTGAGCTTTTAATAATTGGGTTTCGTATTAAAATATGAAAACTACGTCAGTCAAGAAATCGTCGCGGTATTTTTACGATCCTACCGAGCCTAGTGGAAGCAATGGATGGCTGTGATTCACTACTCACTTGCTGCGGGGTCTCGTCCGATCTGCGAGGTACACCTGCCTCTAAGTCACAGTTAGAGTGCGAGTGTAGGTCGATTTTCTCAGGCTCGCCCTTACCTTTGTCAGTAGTGGATATCAGCCACCCGTCAGATGCTGCCGACAGCTCCAAAGGATACAGTCGTTGGCACGCTCTCGTTTTCTCGCCTGTCGCGGTTTTCACTCTCGCTACCCTCGTCAGTCCATCAGAACCTGAAACCAATTCTTTGATGATACCTAAAGGCCACTGAAGGCGACTCGACTCTGCCTCCACCAGCACCACGTCACCAACTGCCGGAAAATCAGCTTTACATTTATTCCTGCTAAGAAGTAATGACAAATATTCCTTTTTGAATCTCTGACGAAAGTCTGAACGTAACTTTTCCATATATTGGAGTCTGACATTCAAGCCTTTTGCGTCAATCTGATCCAAGTCTGGTGTTCCTGCGGTAGGCAAAGAGTGTAAAAATGTCATTGGAGTGAGAGGCCGTAAGGCGTCATCGTCTGCTGTTACATATGTCAGAGGGCGGCTATTCACGACAGCTTCTATTTCGCATAACACAGTGGATAGCTCTGTATGGGTCACTGAAGCCTTACCCAGTATGCGACGTAGCATCTCCTTCACTACCCGAATTAGTCGCTCCCACCAGCCACCCCACCACGGGGATGCCGGGGGTAAAAATTTCCATTTTATGGGCTGGAGACTAGTTGCAGTTTCAGCCTGTATATCCGTCCAGTTTACCTCTTTTAGTAGATTTGCTGCGCCCTGAAAATTAGTACCTTGATCTGTGTAGATTGTACTGACTCGTCCTCTCCTCGCTATGAATCGACGGAGGGCCATCAGGAACGATGCAGTTGATATGGAATCTACTATTTCTAGGTGCACCGCTCTGTATGTTGCGCATGTAAACAATACTATCCAGCACTTACTTTGGTCTCGCAGATATAGTGGTCCGGCCAGATCAATTCCTGTCGTTTGAAAGACAGTTTTATTTTCTATTCTGTCTATTGGCAACGGAGCTTCTGGTATTCTATAATGTTTACTTTTCTGCTTTTTACATATAACGCAATTTGAAACTGTTTTCTTAACGAGTCGTCTAGCGTTTAAAATCCAGTAGGTTTCTCTAAGGCTGGATAATAGTGTTGTTGTACCTGCATGCTTCAGTTTCTTGTGTGTTTGTTCTACAAGCCGTTGCACAATTTCATGTCTTCCAGGTAAAAGTATTGGATTCACAAAAGCTGCTGTTTCATGACATAAATCCAGTCTTGTCTTCACTCGAATAATCCCGTTCTCGTCCACTCTAGTGTTTATGTTTTTGGGAAGTGTCTCCTCTGTGAAACTTTCTCGCTGTATTAATTTTTGTAGAGATTTCTCTGCATACAAATATTCCTCGTTACTTATGTCGTTTTGTAGATCAATTTCTCTCCTTCTTGAGCTCATGCGCAGTATCCAGGCAATCACTCTCACAATTCGATTGTATTTAGAGAAGTACATTAGTTTTGAGCTAAAAGGAGGCGTGACAATGTCCAGATTAACAGCTGATTGAAGCTTTTCCTCTGCTCGAATCGTTTTCTCCTTTTCTTCATCTACAATCGGGCTTGATACAGGCCACTCTTTTTCTGGTTGTCTCATCCATGCTGGTCCCTCCAACCAACGGCTCTCGATGAACTTTTTAACATTACAACCTCTCGAAGGTAAGTCGGCCGGATTTAATTCACCAGGGATGTGATGCCAGTCATTTATATTTGTATTTTCAGAGATCTCCTTCACTCTGTTGCTTACAAATGGCTTCCATGTGTTCCTTTGTTTTAACCATGCAAGCGTTACTGCTGAATCAGTCCAGAAATATGTTTTATAATTTTCACACCTGTTTAGGAGTCCCGAGTTGATAACTTCTTTGTACAGTCTTGATGCGATTACCGCTGCCATTAATTCCTTGCGGGGCAGTGACATATTGGCTGGGCAAACTCGACTTTTCGCTATCACAACCTGCACCTCTATATTCTCATTATGCTGTGTTCTTAGGTAGGTGCATGCAGCATAAGATTTTTCGCTCGCATCACAGCATATATGCAGAGTTACGTCACATTGCTCCAATGGCGCCACGCTTAAACGTCTCGGTACCTTACAAGCTTTCAGTAGATGTAGCGTTGAGAACCATTGTTTGAACTCCTTGGCTAATTCATCAGATATTTCAGTGTCCCAAGAATATTTCTTTTCCCAGACCCGTTGTAGGATTTGTTTGGGCACAATGGTTACAGCAGAAATTATTCCAAGCGGGTCGAAAGCTTGCTGTGCTACTGATAGTATGTACCTTTTTGTTATTTTGACAGGTGTCTTGTTCTCTTTTGGCATGTTACAGCATATAGTGTCTTGCTCTGTATTCCAGGTCATGCCAAGCACAAGCGCCTCTTCCACAGTATTCTTTCCGGGAGCAGTGATCCATTCTCGCAGGTTGAATTTTGCTGTCTGCATTATTTCCTTTGACTGTAAAATAAATTTATTCATCTCATCGAGTGTATCAAAACTGGCTATACAGTTGTCCACATAAAATGACTGTTTTAGTTTTTGTGCCGTTTCTTTGTAGTTTCTATCACAATTATCTAAATGAAAATTAATTGTTGCCATCAATAAGAAACTGCTGCAATTTATTCCAAAAACTACTCTATTGTGCTGATAAACAATTATTTCATCACGTTTGTCAGGATTCCTCCACCACAGAAATTTTAGATAATTACGGTCCTCTTTACATAAAGACAGTTGCAAAAACGCTTTAGCAATATCTGCTGTCACTCCATAGGCGCCTTTCCTAAATAGAATTAACAGTTTAGGTATTAATTCCAACATGTTGGTACCTTTTTCCAGGCAGTCGTTTAATGATAAACCTGACTGGCTTTTCAGTGAAGCATGAAATACAGGACGTACTCTAGTGGTAGAACTCGACTCCTTCACGACGGGGTGATGAGCTAGATAATGACCGTTGTTATTGTCATCGCTTTTCAGCTCTGTTATGTAACCTTCCTCTTTCCAATCTTGGAAAATATTATTATAATTATGAAGGTTACCTGTTTGTAATAACTTCCTTGTAGTACTATCCAGTCTCTTCTTTGCTATCTCATAGTTTGTTCCAGGTTCGGGACATCCCTCCTTCCACAGCAAAGACATTTCGTAGCGGCCCGCGTCATTGACTGAAATATTATCATTAAACGAAATTAATATCTCTTTATTTGCCACTTCTTTTGTTTGCTTACTATAGGGGTCCTGTATGCCTAGCAATTCTATGCTCCATAAATCAGAGACATCTGGTGGTGGCGCCTTAAATACACATAAAGATGTGTTCGTGATTGTGCCACCTGATTGATTCACCGGCCCTTGTATGGTCCAACCTAATTTGGTCTCTATTCCTATTAAATTATCATTGAAAGAAACCATATTATTCGTTATGATGGACCCTATGTAATCTGAGCCAATTAAAAGACCTACATCATTCTCAGGGAAATTGAGATCACTAATAACAATATTGAGGTCCTTCAATTTTTGTATAATGGTTTGGTCCCTTAGCTTTGGTAGGTGTCCACATATATTGGCCTCCTCCAATGCAATGATCTTAGTTGTAAATGATTTGTTCAGATCACTCACCTGTAGTTCATAGCATTTGTGTACCTTCGTGGGCCTAGATTCACCTCCAAATAATGTTTGACCGATACTTTCTGTCCCACTTTCCTTCATCTTCAATGCTTTCACCACAGAACTCTTGACGTAGGACCGCTGAGCGCCGGAATCAACCAGTGCCCTCACCTTCTTAGTAACATTATTGTAGGTGATGTTGACCGCTACCGTCTGTAAAAGAGTTTCATTAGTCTTGCGAGTGACAAGCATAGTACTATCCTTATTATGTATCGTGGGACATAATATAACATTATGTTTCTTCTGGCAAACGATGCATTTTACAAATGCCTTGCATTTGTTTGCCATATGGCCTCTCCTCAAACATATGTAACAGCATCCCGATCTCTTTATTGCCTCCTTCTTTTTGTCCAATGACATGGTATTAGCCTTATTACACTGAAATATTAAATGATTGCTTTTACCACACAAACAACAGTTGCTAAGAATATCATGATCCTTACCTGTTTTATTTGTGCTTACGTTGGACACAATGCAGGCTGCCGTTGGGATGCTGGTCTCGGTGCAGAGGAGTCGCTTGGGGTCGTCGTTACTACTAGGGATACTGTGATTTAAGAAATTAGACCTAGCCAATTTAATGCTTTCATTAGACTCTATTTCACGATTAAAAAATTCCAAAAGAGGAGTTAATTGTTTAGAATTTTGACTTCTATTCCACGCTACAAGTACAGCTTCTGGGAGAGCAGATTCAACCAGCGGATATAAAATAGTTTCATATTTAGTTTTTGTTACACCCAGTGACTCTAAACATAGTAATGAGCTAGTTAATTTGTCATACAAAACTTTCATGTTTAAATGAGAATGCTTTTGATCCAAAATTAAATTAATTATTTCTCTAATATATATCTGTATAAGCACATCTTCGCGGGCGAATCTTGCTTTCAGCTGCTCGATCACCTTGCTGTAGTTGCTCGCCGAGGGCGGGAAGCTCTCCGCCATGGACCTCGCACTCGAACCTTCTTTAAGCGATTGAAGCAAATACTGGAACTTGTCCTCCTCTTGCATATGCGTAGACTCGTGTATCTTTTTAAATTGGTTCCAGAATGCTAACCAGTTCTTAGGATCGTCGTCAAACTTCCTAAGTTCCAACTTCGGCAAGTTGAGGTTATGTATGGCGGATGACGGCGTCAACGTGGCATTGTCCGCATTCTTCGTGAACTTCGAAGTCATAACGTTGCTTAATATGTGTTTAATTTCAAAATACTGACGTTTGTAATTTTCAACTAGGTCAACTTCTTCAGAGAATTCTGTTTCAACGTAATTATTCAACATTTCCGCTTGAATTGTTGAATCCAGCTTGTTCAGTTTGCTGAATGTATCCTCCAGATAATTAAATTCCACGACGGCATTACCATGTTCGTTGTTATTAATATGTTAAATGTAGAAATTGTTCTTGTTAATACTCGACGGACGTGATCCCTCTCGTTTTTGGCTTTGTTCAACAAAAATTCTGCGTTGGTAGCCATTTGTAAAATGTAAGGAAAACGTACTTACGTTTCGTTTTCGTGTTTCCTTGCGGTTCTTTAAATTTTATCACGGTCGCCAGTTGTTGTGGGTGGAGAGGGATCCGCCTTGGACTATTCTTCAAGTAAACTCCAGTTACATGGTGAACTAAGGTTTTATTCACTGAGATTTCAATTTACTAAAATTATTACATGTTGCTGCGTGTGAGTGGTAACGACGACGACATTCGACCGGAACCACAGATCTTAAATATGGCTAGTGTTGCCATGTTGGCATAGACTAAAGAAGAGGTGCGTTCGAGATTCACAACAATCTCTGTTTCAGTTTGACCGAAAATTCGTTTGTATGTCCGAATTTCAGATCTCCAGATTTCCGACTGTTCTCATCCACAGGTCGCATTTGTCAACCGATTGTCATGAAATTTTGTGAGTAAGGTTCAATAATTGTATAGTATTTTATTTTAATTGTCAATTCAGTTTTTCAGAATGGCAGAGAGATAGGTATGGGCAACAAACTCGCGGGTCTTCAGCTCACAGACCAATAGTTTTAGTTATCCTAAAAGCCTCTCTTTCTACCTAATTCGTCTTGAGCCAGACCGACCAGACTTTTATTCTAAGAAAAACGGTTAACTCTCGAATAGTAATGTGAAACTATTCGAGGTTTTATGTACTTATTCTGAAACTTGAAGTTCACATGAATTTGGTAGCCAATATATTCTGTAGGATGGCGCAATTTGGATCCACTGTTGTTACGAGTACATAACCATGATGTATAAATTGTAAGAGTATCTTCTCATCTCGGCATCAAATATTATAATCTACGTTAAGCACCAACGGAATACTGCATTTTAACACAACACCAAACGTTATATTCGTATTGAAATAATAAATTTTAAGTGTTGTCATAAACGCGAGGTGTAGCGTTCACGGTTTTCAATTTAGAACGCATCTAACCGATCTAAGTGTGCCGAGTGGAGTCAATGACTGCCAGCAAGATTAGAAACGCGGCTTTCTACCAGCGGCGGGGCTAAATTGGAGGCGACGTTGCCAAACCGGTTCGCGCGTCATTTATTTTGATCGCGAGTTAGGTATGTTTTTGTTTGCAGGTTTTGTTTAATTAGATATTTTTATGTTATGCTTTGTTTAATAGTTTAGTCCTTGTAATACGAGTAGGTAAATGAAGTGAGTGTTTTTAGTCATTATTGGGCCCGTAATATGAACCAACATTGAGTAAGCGGTTCTTCTTCTTACTTTCCTAAATTTGACAGTTAACTTATCGATTTTTTGTCAATCGACTTTCAGAAACAGAAGCTTCTCAATTCGGTTGTATTTTTCCTCAAAACTTTGTCATTTCTGAAGCGATTTGTTTTTGTTTTACTTACTTAAATAACTCAAAGTTGTTTCCATAAAATTTTGGTGAAGATGTGATGACGAGATCCCCGAGGAATCGAAGGAACTCCTCAAAATATTAATGCAAAATTAATGGCTATTTCGGTGTTTTTTCAAAGTAACTCGTTGAAGTCGGATTTACTATTGATATAAGTTTTTCTAACAAAATAAAAGAACTACAGGTTTCATTACGCTTCTGTTTTAATCTGCGCAGAAGCCGCGTGAGGATTGTATTCCAATGGTTATTTATGTAAAATGCGCCGCGATAGATATGGGGGTGTGGCAACCAACTACTACGAGTGGCTACGAACTCCGACAGATTTAGCCCCAGTGCATGGAAGGATGAGCTGAGTGTCATGGAGTGAGCTCGTTGGCTTCACGGACACCCAAAAAATTGGTACGAGTAAGACATATACGAGGTGTGGCTTGTAACAGGAGCAATAAATTGAAGCATCTGATGCTCTTTAAACTACATTTAGCAACTATAAAAAGAAGCTTATTGAATAGCATGTCATAAAATATTGTTCAGCAATGTATTGCGAAATACTTATTCAATAATTGATAGCGTTACAGCCAGTGTCAGTCAGTGAATGATGAACATCTGAAAACTGTATTTTATGAAATTTGGTGAAAGAAAAGTTGTCTAGTTTGAAGTGTAAAATCGATGTAGTAATTTGCTCCTGTTACAGATGACACGCGGTATAAGCGCGTTGACATAATAAGACTATTATTTTTCACACAACCGTACCGTACCTACTTGAACGGCTACTTAGCATATATGACATTGAAGCGAATGCGATAAATTATCAGACTCGCACTCGCATGACATCACGTTCGTTCGTGTTTAGAAACTGTTATTTGTTTGAAAGTAATTTGGTAAAACCTTATGCTTCTCTTGGTTTCTCACAATACGGTCACGTCATGTATTTTTGCGGCGTGGTTAGTGGAGGCGACACAATTGACAATCATATTATCGGATGGATGAAGTGGCCCGGCCATGAATACGCGCTACCGTCAGCACCTCTAGTATAACTGTCATACGCGACTATTTCTCGCGTGAGGTAATTACGCGTCTCTTACCGTGCACGTGCAGTTAATGTGAGAGAGTGACGGGTAGCGCTATGTCGCGCGACAAGAGTCGCGAAGCCGGGCCCGTACTATTATGATGGACTGGCGGTAACAAAAAAACGATGTCTACGTTTTAATGAACTTGCGCTGCCGGGAAAAGGGCGGTTCTTGTATTTGTTATTCAGTACAATTGAATATTCAGAGGACCTTGGCTCATTCATTAGAAAAAAACGGTATAATGAAATATCTGATTGTGTAATACTTATGTGTTACGTAACACCAATATTCATGTAGCTCTCACAAGAGTACCTATTCTATAGTGGAAATATTAAATCAGTCCTGTAGCGCGGACACATTCCGTTAGTTGGTTTGTACTCCCACACGAAGTCCGACTCAGTCACACACTGGTAGTGAGAGCAAATCAGAAGAAGTAAGAAGATGGTGGATGAAGTCTAAAGGTTCTCAGGGTCTCAAATAAACCGGTCGGTTGGTTGAGGTCGGCCAAGCATAAAATGAACCGACAATATTTTTCACAAGAACGCGTGACGCGCTATTCAAGCTAAAATTAATATCAAATGTATGTGTTAACGCTTGTACGAGAATCAAAACCAAAGGGTACTTCCCGTTGACCTAGAATCATGAAATTTAGTAAGAAACTCCACCTCGCTGTGCGAGTTAACTCGCACTTGCAAGACCGTCTTAAAGCATGCCGAGGCCCCGGGCACTCCATAATAAGAAGCCTCAAAACACAAATCTAGGTATGTTTTTTCCGGAGTTGTTGGGACCCCCGTGAGACCGTGAGATTGGGGGCCCTCGTGAGACTGAGTACGTGCCCAAAATGCCTAGTGGGAAAGAGGGGCCGGCGCACTTGACTGGCTTTTCCACGGTCAGAAACCAATGGTGTCCCCTAGATGTGCGGGGATTTGCTCTCTTGCTACGTAGCTAATCCGCCACTGGTCACATCAGGTGTGGTTTGACAATCCGTCGCCATTCCTTCCTTACTGTAGTGCTCCTTGTGTAGTGGAGTCTGGAGTGGTCCATTGAGTGCAGTCTTGACTTAGGACCTGCCACGCGCTCTAATGACTTCCCCCTCGACTTTTCCCTGCACCACAAGTCGTTTCACAGAAGTGACTTCTCGACGGGTGATGTGTCCGAAGAAAGATAGAATACGGACGCTGTTTAATGCTGAGTTCTTGGATGATTTCGACGTTGGTTCAGAACTGTGTCCAGGTTAACCCACGCATTCTTCTCCAGCACCATATTTCTAGAGCATCTTTTTTTTCTCGCTTTATCGGTCCACATGATGGGTGGACAAAGAGTTTATAATATTTTAGATTATAGAAATGATTTGTATGCTGACATTGAACGACCTTTGTGATTACGATCACTGAAACCGCTTTGTTATTTAAATGTACGAATATATTTGTATTTATGGTTTGAATATATTTGCACCTGACCTTAGTAGGCATTGTCATGGAAAATGTTTTTGAGCGATGTTATCGTACTCAGTCTGTGTTGTAAATACTTAGGTCCTTTTTTGACCTGTTGCTCTGTGACCTGTAGACCTCACGAGTATGTTTCTAAATGGCTGAACTATGTCCTTTCTTAATTTTTGAACACCCATTTCTCCGCCCTTTCAAGAAGTTTCAAAATACTGATTGGACAAAACAATATATATATACACCTGATTATCGAACCTGCTTACAAAATTACAGGAGAATCGGTTGAGAAATGCGACCTGTAAGGGCTACCACAAACGTTCGGAAGTTTTGTTCGGTTTCCGTTTGGAATGACGTCAGTAAGTGTCTATGTCTCTGTCTGTCATATAACGATGTCTCGCTTGCTTGATTAACAAAAGTCAGTACAGATGGCGAACCTAATGCCTAACGCCATTCTCTACCCGTAAACCATAGGGCCAAAACAGGAATACTTCAAATGGGTGCAGGATAAAAAAAACATCGGTCAGAGAGCGTTTTAGATAATCTTATTACCTAAAACTCGTTAGACATATGTAGGTAATTCTTGTATTAAGTGGTTTACATTCGTGAAATTGTAAGTAAGGGCCTGACATATTTCGAACTCTTATGGAGCTCTTCATCAGGGTCCGCTACCCTTACAGCGGCGCGGTAACTTCGTCACTCATCAAAGATGTCAGGCCGTTCCTGACAATTTCACGTGGGTCAGCATAAGCGTTTTAGAGACAAGTTTATCCAGGAATCCGTTCTAAAACGCTGATTGTTTTTGAGATTTTATTCTCTATGATCAATCATTTTTCTAAACATTTTATCAATATTTCTACGTAGAACAGGGCCATTGCAATTTATTGGTATATATTTGAAACCTATAGTTTGAATTATTAATTGATAATTTTTGAAACTAGTTTTTTCAACTTTTTCGACTGCACGCAATGAGAGCGTGAAATAGCTTTGTTACTTTCTAGAACTCGGGGAAAAGTATTATTCACTTTAAAAAGTTTGACATTATCAATATGAAAGTAAAATAAGACCCCATAATGATAAGGCGATTATCACTGATCCTCTGAGAGGATGAAGTCAAGCGGCCCGTTTACACCGTCCATTGCAGCGCTACACAAAAGACAATTTGCATTGGCCGAGCTTAGTTGTACAGCTAACAGGATTAAACCGTTTCATCTACTTAAAGAAGCTTAAGGCTGTTTTACAGAGTAAATTACGTGAACGAGTATTATTTAAGTAACTGGACGAAAAAAGAGGTGCGTCTGTATCAGTAGCGTAATCATACAGTCGCTTTCAGACTTCTTTTCGCCTGTAAGCGGACAAAAAGTAATAATTGCATTACCCCATCCTATCTCCACTCATGCTCTTGCATTCTCTCTCTCTCTCCCTCTAATCCATTATCGTTCTAGCGCAACGTTATTGAAACAAATCGACTACACGGCACGGTAATAGAATCGTAGATATCCGTTGCAAGGATTCCAAAAAAGCTGAGGGGCTGTCATAAATTTCTTCGGCATAACAGTTTGTTATGCAGTATAGCGTAGCTTTGTCTCTTGGATTCTTTATATTTTGGCTTTATTGGACAATCAGCTCTTTCTCTCTTTGCTTACGTATTTTATCAACGTCTTCTCGTCGTTATTTCCGAAATTAATTACTCAAATAAAAAATTAGTTTCTTAACAGTAGAATAACAAAAAAATACAATCTCCGAAAGCTAATGTAATCAGGAACAGACATTGTTAAAGACGGAATATAAAATAGAAATGTAAGTATTTTAAAATAAGTACCTAATATGACCTTAGTTACTTAGTTTTTAAACAACGACTCATCCATTCGGGCACTACATAAAAGTATCAGTAAGTAGTAAATAGATTAAAAATTTATGAAACATGTTATGTCTACTTTTTTTAAGTAGGTAATAGATACACACCACATTTTGTATGTTAAACTAATGATACAAAGATCAACGCTCAAAGAAAAATTGAAATGCGTAACCTGGTGGAAGAGACCTTTCTTTGTATATTTATCAATGCATGGTTTCATATAAGTATTAAAATAGATTCGGTGGAGGCAAAAAAAAACATCTTAATATTTGTCTTGGCACAAGATAGGTAGACCTATAATTTCTATATTTTCATAAGAGTGATTTCGTTCCGTTGTTCTACTTATCTACCTTCCTACTTCAAATCAGGGATCGATAACTTGTAAATTGTGAATATTGTAATCAATTGTGTAAAAAAGATTCGATAGATGCTCATCAAAATGTGGTGTGTATCATCTGATCTATCACTTCTATATCAAATTCCCTATTTTGTAGAAAATATTATTCATACCTAATCCAATTGATTTACTATATTCTCTCAACATATAAACAAGGCTGCGTGCATAATTATGTGGCCAACGTATCTTACTTTACGTCACCGTAGGCCGTAAGTAGGGTCTGCCATCCGTCGGGGTTCCCCGGATTTGTCTTAGTTTGGAGGCCGTCCGGGGGGTTTTCAAAATGTGTCCGGTTACTTATGAGAATGAAAAATAAAGCGATTGTTCTTTTAATAATATCATTTTCGGATACGTCCGGGGAAAAAGTGCAATTTATGCCAAATGTCCGGGTTTCTTTTACTCTTTGTCCGGGTTCGGCGAATGGCAGCCCTGCCCGTAAGTGGGAATTTCTAAGTTGGGGAGACGTAAAACTTTAGACAGACCACGGGCGGTAATTCATAAAGCCCCAGATCGCATACTTACGGCCCTAACCGAAGGTGAGACAAACACCTGCGATCTATGGGACATTCAAGAATTCACCGCCCTAGGTATGTAGGTAATGGATTATAACTTCGAGTACTATTGTCCTTTTAGGATCAGAAGTAACTCATTAAACTCTTCGTCTCATATTCTACATATTTCATCAAAATTAAAATCAGGCGTCGATGCGTTTTTCCGTTTTTACGTAAAATTTACTCAAACTGACAAAAGTGGTTCCTTTCAAATCAAATAAGTAATTGTCAATTTTTTTATCTGAATTTCTGCCCAATTCATTGGTAATGCCTGCTTAACCAAGCATTCATTATATTTAACAGCTAAGCGTGTTAATTAAAACATAGCAAAATGAACGACGTAATTTATACAGCGACTACAACCTACAGTAATCCAAAAAAATACCCACTAGAAGTAATTGGCACGTTTGCGTGTTCAAGAATTCTCGAGTTACCTTCATAAAACCTTGCAAGGAAATTTTAATTACGTTCGTACTAAAACAACCAATAAGTCCAAGTTAAGGCCGCCGCTATTCAGCACGAGTATCGACGGACCGACCTATACATAGCCACCTGGACGGTCACATAGAAAAATACCTTAATAACACAAGGTCTCAAACATCCCTGATCTTCTAATAACAACTCTATGCACAACGCACAAAGCGCACTTCGAACGCGTCCCTAGAATAGAACCCTGTCGCCCTAAGCGCTCGTCAGTATTCTGTTAGTATACAATAAATATTCGGCGCCAGTTGTGCCAGAACACACATATACATAGAAAAGCAACGTTGCCTGCCAAGAGCGGCAACAGCGCTCGACGACGGATTCCAAGTTTGAATTTGAAGGGAAGATTGATAGAGTTCTATTACGCGCTGCTAATATCGAATGAACTTTAGGTCAAATACAAATAGGGTTGATTTAAATATGCATTTTTTTAAATAACTATGTCAAATTAAGTGTTATTCGGTCGTCGAGGGTCGGGACGCGTGGTTGTAAGACGCATTGTGTTCGTTTTTTGAACGCGATAGAATCGATGTCAGTTGGCAGATTTTTTTATTGTACCGTTTTTTGGCCTTGATAGCTACGAGCGAACTATTGTACTAACTGGAACACTAACGTTTTTGCAATTGCAAGGCTCTGAATATTTCGAGTATCTAGTTTGAGATAATTGGTGTTTTTTAAGTAAGAAGGTAATTATACTTCACATCTGCTGTGCCTTAAACAACGTAAGGTACATCATTATTATTCCTCTCACGCAATATAGTTACTTTGAATATTTATAACTGCAATACTTACTTAGGTAATAAAGGGCAATTAATAATTCCGAGCGAAATGTCTGTTTTATCTTCGGATGTCCAAATTTCTGGCTGTTCTATCATTTATGAGGCCTTATTCTTTTTTTTTTATATTATGACAAATATATTGATAATTAAATTTGAACCAACTTTTTGAAATTAATAATTCTTTCCCTGAGTTCTAGATAGTAACATAGCTATTTCATGTTTTCATTGCGTGCAGTCGAAAATAACTTGAAAAAGAAGCAGTTTTCTGCGTGAATTTTGTCAATTTCGAGTAGTTCTTGAAACAAAAATTTAAAATGAAAAATCAAACTGTAGGTTACAAATATATGTACCAGTAAATCGCAATAGCCCTGTTCTAAGTAGTGACATTGATAATATGTTACTTAAGAAATATGTTTGACCATGGAGAAAAATGTCTAAAACAATCAGCATTTTTGAACGGACAGAAGGGCTCCTTAGCCTTAAGTTTATTTATAGTTTACATGAGGCATACTCATGTAAAGTGTACGTTTGATGTGTTTTAAATATAAACTCTTCTTGCTACACAGGATAACCGCGAAAAAATGTTTGCAATCGTTTCTCATTGAGTCAATGACTGCGAGCTACCTTCCGTCCCCCATTGTTGGTGTTCGCGGAAAATGTGGTGGCATTGCGGGAAGGAATCAACAGCGGCTTCCAAGATATGCAGCGAAACCGAATTGTATCACGTTTATATGGAACAAGTTGCGAAATCAGTGTTTTCAAATCAAATCGGATATAAAACATGGTATCATCAATTGATACGTGGATTGTATTTGTATATTAGCCTCAATTTTTCGATTAGCCACTCAATTGCTTCGAATTTTGAGTTGGACTCTATTTATATAATAAAATAAGAGCGGTGACAGTGGTGGTTAGCAAAACACTGGGTAAAACAAAAATCTTATTAGGTAAGTAGATATATTATACTTAGGGCCGATTTTTCAATTCCCAGATAAATTTATCTGCCAGTTAAAACTATTGCTATCCTTTTCTCCCGTCATATAAAAGAAAAATGACAGCCAACATTTATCTGACAGATATGCTTTATCTGGTGATTGATAAATCGGCCCTTAGGCCGTCAGTTACGTAGTCAAGCGGAACTTTAGCAAAATATAAAATACGAGTCCAAATTTATTTCCTAATGTAACTGACGGACTAATTAAGTATATTTTTTTAGGAAACTACGACACTATCCAACGAGTAGGCACTCGTATCAATCGGTTGCTCCTGTTGCTTGAGAAAACAAATTTATCATCACCATATCAGCTGAATGACATTGTGACGTCCACTGCTCGATAAAATCCGTGGAAGGATACGGATCTATACGTGCTCCGAGGAATTGTTCGAAATGATTCCTGCCGCATCTTTTCGCCATCGTTCTACATCTACACGACAAACCTTGCATCCTCACTTGGCGTGTTGTCGTCCACAACGTGCGTTTTTCTAGAAATTTCCTGCCTCGCACGTGGCCTGCCTCGCAATTGTCGCTAGCGGTATTTTCGGACCGATACGACCTTCAAACCTTTAAGAAAAGAGCTTACTAGCACCTGAAAGGCCGGCAACGCACTTGTGACTTATCTGGTGTTGGAGGTGTCGCTTTGCAACGGTCATTGCTTTTCATAAGGCGTTCTATTTGCTCGTTTCCCCTATAACAAAAAAAGTCGATCGGTCCTACGATATCCAACAGCTCCCAGTGACCGTCACAAAATCATCGGTCCACATTGTAGGGTCCTACATCCTGAGGGTCGAGCGGGTTGGAGTCTCATCACAATGTAAACTTCAATTCATTAGTGGGGAAAGTGCCAACTGCCAAATTGTTGGCCTTCATGAAGGAGCTCTGGCCGTGGGGCGTCGAATTCCGGCGTTTTCGAGACCGATTAGAGGTTAGGTTGAGATCAAGACTGTGCGCTTCAAGTCGATTATAAGGTGCTAGTGTAGAATGCTAGTTTTAAGGTATTTATTTATCTATGGGCCACAGTTGCCTGAATGATTTGATGGGATAAAGTCCGTCGAGCTGTAAGTAGTGTTTTCGGCATCTTGTACAGGAAATGGGAGAACATTTCACATTCATGGATCAAGGGTTTTGCAGACGTGGAAGTTAGAACGGGTGCTAGTTTGGGACGTCATCACAAGCGTTGAGACTTGGTTTGCAGAGTCCGAGCAATCACAGTTGATTCGAAGATTAAAGGGTTAACGGATGCCACTACCGAACGATTGACAAAAGAGCTGGCAGCTTCTTCGCACAACGCATAGCAGTATTAGCATTCATTACGATCCAGCGAGGAAATGCTGTAAGAATCTTTGAGACTATTACACTTAATAGGTACAGATTTCATCAGTTGGCTTAGTTTTTAGTGCTATTTATATGTACAATGCTATATCTGTTTTTCCTCTCTTATTAACACTTTCATGGAAAGTACCTACCCTACCTACGTCGAGGGACGTAAACTCTCGTGATACGGCACCACGTCTGGGGACGGTGAATTTTATCTTCGTAAAACAGTCACTATCTACAGCCGAACATATGCCTTTGTTTTTATTTACAGGCAATCTTCTGCCGGTTTTGGGTAAAACTTTTTGTGTAGGTATATGAGTTTTGTGTGTGCCGCTCCATGCACATTCAAAATAGTTCTGTGTCCGTGAACTTGTTATTGTTAATGATGTTTTAGAATAAATTCTTTCCCAACTTCCTTTAAGCGAAAAAATTGCATGACGTTATTACCAAATTATCACTACGACCAGATAGTTCGTAGAAATATTATTGTGGTGCCATAAATAAGGAATTACCTCATGGTTAATTTATTTATCCTTAACTGAATAAACTAAATGGATCCAAGATTTTAGTGACTATGACCATGATCGTGAGTCAGGCCCTGCGGTAGGTAGGTATACGGTCAGTAGTGACTCAGTCTAAATCTATACAAGTTTGAGACTTATTTCTAAGACATAGATTTCAAAACATGTTTCGATACTTAGAGCCCTACTTTTATATACCTACCTATTAAGTGATTATGGGGCAGGTTGTTGCATGTTAGGTATATAATATTAAGCAGATCTCTTGACTCATTATTGGGATATTGGTTAACCTACAAGATTGCAGTTCTTATTAATGTTAAGATTCGATACTGCACCAAACAAGAGAGTTGCTTTGTCAGTCAGACACGGTGCATGTAAAGTGGTCTAAGTAGTTCTGACACTGCTTAATTGTTTTACATAGTAAACTCTTGCAAGTCTCAGATAAATAAAAACAGGTAAGTAGGTACACGTCGTTAATCACAGCTTGTGTTTAAAAACAACCAATAAGTTCATGAAGATGAATCGCGGACTGATTTTAAATATGTACGTGAGTAAATCCGTTTTATTTGTATTTGAAAGGAAAGACAAGAGTTGAAATTTGTATGGAATACGCGAGGTCAATCACTCGTTTTTTTTCTTTTTATAATTTATTTACATATAACGAAAAGATACATGTGTTGCTATACCAGCGGACAAAACCATAAAAGATTTAACTGCCGCTGTGTTTGCTCAGTTAAATATTGCAAACATTATTAAATACAAAAATATTACTAATGTAAAAGAATAAAAATAAAATAAATAAGATAGGTAGGTACTCCTTTTTCGTCTCGCCTCGTCTGAAAAAGCCTTGTAGAATAGATTGAATGAAATGAGATAATTTATTCAGTAAGTAGGCAAGGGCACTTTTACAAATCAGATTGTGAATCTACCGGCATTTACCTCAAGGAGACCGCTGTTGAGACGAAAGCCGAAAAAACTCAACAGTAAGTAATTTTTTCGTAAATAATACTTAAAATAATTACATTACATTTAATTTATAACTAATTACATGGGTACCTACACGTAAACTCGTAAACGGTACGCCGGGATATGTCCTGATGTCCTATATGGCGGTTGTCACGCTGCACTGCTCCGCACATCGGAGCGGCGTCCAGTGCTGCGGTTTTTAACTTAATAACTTTGTAGGTACTGTAGAATCTTGATTTGAACATGAACACCACACTCGGCCAGGTCGTAGCCTGACCCGGACAAGCCGGATACACTAGGGGGCACAGATTTATAAGGAGTGACACGCTCTGGGATGGGATAGGAGAGCCGACTAGCCGCAACCGGTCGACTTGTACTGTAGAATCTTGATTTGTACACAAAAACCGCAGGGTATTATTACACACTGACACCGTATTTCCGCTCAAACAAAAAATCCGCAGCACCGCTCGTCCGTCCGGATTCCGTCGCAGTGTGACAACCGCCTTATGACGAGTGGTGTCCCAAAATCCATTCGGCAATTTCAGTACTTTGTCCCGGTCCTAAGGACGATCAGTCGCGCATCGCGCCATGGTTCCCATTTTTATGGCTACCCTACTTTAGAGCCAAGACACAAAACCTCTTGTTTTATAATGTATTTATCGCGCGACAAACGTTTAGCAAAACACATTCCCACAACATACTTGTTGATAATTAACAGGTGTAGGTATTACATTATCAGTAATGTATCAAAATATGTGACAAAACATCACACGTTTTGATAAATATGTGAGTGTGAGAGTGACGGATGGTTTATCGTTTAGTTATCACGTGATAAACGCAACTATCCTAGGCCTGTAGAGTGCAGGGGTCGATAAAGAGTAAAAATTATACTTAGTACATTTTCATCACCAGCTGACATGGATGGTGGACATTTATAGGGAATAAATAAGAAGTTATATTCCGTCTATGAGTGCCACAAGCCACAGTGAAGAAAGTCATGACTGCATTTCAACTTCCCAAAACTATACTTCACATTTATCATACTAAATTGTGACTTACCTACCTACCTATATCTATTATAGGTATGAGACTGCTTACGTCAGTTGCGACTGTTTTCTTTTTTCTCTTATCCTGATTATAAATACATTTTCGTCTAACACTTTCACGGCCAGGTAAAAAAATAAAATTACCCCCGAAAACCCACAGAGCCCGCTAGGTGGGTGCAACCCCACCCCTAGACGGCGACAGTGCCCGCTAGGTGGGTGCTTGTATAGTACAACCCGCCCGGCGAGCTCGGGTCGGCAGCTGAGTAGAAGTTACGGCCTTTACGACGTCCAGCCATCGCTTCTTTGGTCTGCCACGGGCAGTCTGACGACGCGGTTGGCGCAGTGGTCAAGCGGCTGCCTACTGGCGGTCTTGGGTTCAAATCGCGGCCAGGGCAAATATTTGTGTGATGATCTCGAATATTTGTGCCTGGGTCATGGATCTTATTTGTATTTAAGTATGTATTTAGCTATATATAAGTATGTGTATCGTCGTCTAGTGCCCATAACACAAGCCTACCTAGAGCTTAATTATTTTTATTAAAGCAGTTACGTCTGCTAACGTAAACCAAATGTTGCAGTTGGTAGGACGCCCGGAAAGCCGTTATAGACGCAGGTTCGAATCCTGCCTGAACTGCGGGTTTTTTTTTTAATTTTCGCTTCATTGTAACCATCTACTAGAGTTTATTGTGGGACTGGATCGATTTGTGTGAGGTTGACCGATATTAATTTATTGATCGTTTCCTTGGTCTATCACGGGGCTTTAGTACAGTATGCATAAAATCAAAATACTGTCAATATAACTTGCGCTGTGTTGCACATACGCAAGCCACTTTATGGACGTATGCAATCGGGCGGGCTCGTAAACAGCACAATAGCTCGTAAACTGGTCACTGTGGCGACCGCTTTAGGATTACCATTGGTTTCCGGATCGTTTGTCTGAAAATTATGAAAATTAAAGCATTGACGAAGTCTACTTGTGTGCATCTAAGCACAGAAACATGTCACAGAGAAGTTGTGGGCACATAATACAATATGAAATGGAAGAATCACCAACCTGGAGGGTTACTCCTATGTTCAAAATTCGATACTTCATTCGTATCTTGCCGTTCCGTTCATTTAAATATTATTTGACACGAGAACGAGACAGCGCGGTAAGAACTTTTTTGGAGTATAGTTAACCCTCCTGGTTCGATCTCGGTGTCGTAACTTTGTGTGGTAGATATTGGACAAAAAAACATGTTGTGAGGTAGTTTATCATTTTGTCGATATCATGTACTTATTTGATTCGTGATATGATTTATGTTTGACCAAAGTAGCGCACAGACTGCTTAAGCACTTAAACAGCCTTTACACAGCTTCAATTAGAGTTATAGTTGCCGGCAAACTTCTTGAACAAAGATGGCGGATCCGGGCGTGTGCATTTGTACTTACGTAAACCGGCTATTGCGCAGTGCGCAGTCAAGGTTATGCTCAAGAAGTTTGCCGGCAACTGTATAATGGAGTGTTTGCTACCTGGACTTACTGGTACTTTACATAAGTAGATCTTGTGAGATATTGTTTTAAATGGCCGAATTCCTCTGTTTCATCTTAATTTTTATCGATGTGTAAAAACGGATAACGTGATTATACCTATTTTCAATAAAACCCATTTGTGAGTCAGAGCGGTGGCTCTCTTAAAGCCGAAACGGTAAATATATTACGACTTTAATTATAAAAAAAATATACTGACTTTGAAATCCTTATCTACTTTACAAACACGAAAAATCTGCTTCTTAGTAGACGGTCGTCAAATCATCACACGGCCAGTTTGCAGTTTGTCAGACAACTTCGCATACTCGTAAATAAGCGAAAGGCGAGACGAGAGACGCCAAAATGGAAGAGGACAAAATGGAGAAAATACAGGCCAAGTGCGAGTTGGACCCGCATGCGAAGGGTCCCGTACCATCTAATAAAAAGACGGTAAAAAATCAAGTTTGTTGTATGGGAGCTTAAAATATTAATTTTATTCTGTATTTAGTATTTTTTGTTATAGCGGCAACAGAAATTACTTACCTACATCATATGTGAAAATTTCCCGGTTCGTGAGATACCGCCTGGTGACAGACAGGCAGACGTACAGTGTAGTCTTAGTAATAAGGTCCGGTTTTTAGGGTTCCGTACCCAAAGGGTAAAAACGGGACCCTACTGAGACTTCGCCGTCCGTCCGTCCGTCCGTCTGTCACCAGGCTGTATCTCAACAACGGTGATAGCTAGACAGTTGAAATTTTCACAGATGATGTATTTCTATTGCCGCTATAACAACAAATACTAAAAATAAAATAAAATAAATATTTAAGGGGGCTCCCATACAACAAACTTGTTATAGATTATATATAGGTATGTATAGGTACGGAACCCTTCATGCGCGAGTCGGGCTCGCACTTGCCCAATTTTTACTCTTTGCGCACGGAACCCTGAACATGGTCTTTCATATCCTCTCTCATACGATATAGGTACCTATTGAGAAAATGTGTGTGTGTGTGTGTGTGTAGGTCACTGTATTTCTAAATGCAATACCTAATCACTTTTTAACAAATGCTTTCCGAGAACGACTGTCTGAGTTACTAAATCACAAATCACGATAAGTAGGTATACGATTATCCTGGATTCCAGCATCAGATCCTATAAACTCATGATGACGTCATGACCATGAGATCAAATAGAGTCCCTTTCAAACAGAAAAACAATTTTCCAAATGGGTCCTGTAGTCTTCGAATAACCGGGGAACATACATTTAAAACATACCGACGAGCTGTGGACGGTTATTATAAATGTTATAAGTAATTGTTATACTTATAACAAAACAACAGATGGTTCAAGACGGCATCCAATGCACAGGTGAAATTATTTCTAAGGATACGATTTACATTCGATAACTACTTAAAAATGCCAATGGCTTGGTTTGTATCGAGTGTCATGTCCCTAAACAAAGCAAAGTTGTATCTTATTTCCTAATGATCTGAGAACCTAGCGAATAATCCAACGCGGACGTAGCCCTAGAAAAAAGTTTTAATTTTTCATCTTTTTTCATTAAAAGGGGGTTTTGTCGGACGCTGAAAATGGTACACAAAAAGTTGATAGATCACAAATATATCACACATTTAAGTAAAACTAATATGGGTATTACTGGTGGTATGGGTAGCACTTGCAGCAAAAAAATTATCGATCTCTTGTTGCGCAATGAATATAATATATCACCGAATTATGATTTTTACCTTATGTTGCATTAAACACTAAATAAATAATTAATAATAAACTTTTGGATCGGATGGTGGGGCGCAGGGATGTGACGTCACTTGACGGACTCGCTCAAAGTATGAAAATACTTAGTATTAATCTGATGACGTCATACTGGCACGGCGCGCCATACGTAATTTACAATATCATAACTTCTTAAACTATTCGCTTGATTTCAATGAAACAAAAACTCGTTCATAAAGTTTCAAGTGATTTAATAGGCCCACTGATATTCTTCATTTTAACTACCTATTTCATTCCAATTTGTGATATCGTGGAAAGAGAAGAGAATGAAATATCGCAACATGGTAGGGGCGATATGACCACCCGAAGGCCAGCGCAGTGAACAATGAAACTAAACTACCAGGACGTCAGCGCGCAGTAGCGGTTAGTCGTTAATTAACTTCGACCACATCCTAATTGCGTGCTAGTTTCAGAGCTCAATGAGGAAAAAGATGTAAGCACCTGGAAAATTTCAGGACGATACATCATTTAGTCCTTTTAGCTGCTAAGAACTCGCCTCGTGGGTCCATTTAGTGATAGAATTAGAGGTTTGGGTACTGGAAGTTGTTAGTGGCTTGTTTGTGTTGTTGTAGATGGGCGAAGCGAATCTCAGTATGCGAAAGTTTTTGACTGCCCTGCCTAGCAACTTAAGTATTAGTACCTATGTATCTTGCGTTAGCTAATCACCATAAGAGCACCCCGCCTAGCACAACTATACGCTCGTGACTCTTGTCCCGCGACATAGATCGATTTGTATAAGGTTGTCCTATATTTATATTTATTTATACCGGGTGTTTCCTGTAATAGGAGCGATAAATTAAAACATAGATTCTTCGCTTGAAACTAAACAACATTTGTTAAGCAACTTCTGAAAATAACGTGTATTAAATGATATTTTGTAGAATAATGTTTAGACAAAGAAGCAATGTATTGCGAAATGTCCGATATTAGTAGAGTGACAGCTATGTCAATGTTCAGGGAATGTCAATGTTGGATGACGTAAGTACATTGAAAATACTATTTAATTTGCTTGAAATAATAAAATTCAGACTTTTTTTAAAGTTGCTGAACAAATGTTGTTCAATTTGAAGAGTAGAATCTATATTTTAATTTATTGCTCCTATTACAGGAAACACCTGGTATTTATGCCGATGACGACATAACAGCTTCCTGCACTAACAATCTAGATGGTTCTCCTTAAAATGTTCTTAGGGTTCAGAAGGTTCATCCAGCCAAAGAAGATCTTCAAATACTTAGATCGGTCGCAATTTCAGTCACTAATCTCTCACTACACAGTTCAGAACCTTGTCACTTTAACAGATCTCTGTTTTCAGTCCTCATAATCATAAACAATAATTGTATGACAATCATGAACTTAAACGCATTTTTTCACGGTGAAAATGGCAAATTACTTATGGTCTCCATACAAATATTGGTACTCATAACATATAATGACGTCACGATTATAGGTGGCCATTTGGAGCGTTCAAGGCCCCCATACATGACCAGGTTTACCTTCAGTTCCATATGATCGGACTTAAGTCCGTACCGTGTATGAATGAAACGGCCCTAAAAAACGCTTTACGGCGGCCGGATGGACTGAAGAATTCAATCACATCGGCCTGATCAGTTTTGCCTTCCCATGTATGGGGGCCTGCGCTCCGTAGGAATGTTGAACTTTGACAGTCATATCTGACTTTTAGAGCAGTCTAAGTGTTTTTAGTCCCGTATAGACATTTGCTGCGAATAAAAAATAGAATCGATTGATATCCTCCATCAAAATTGTCATGCCTATTCATATGTAAAACCAAAATTAGGGCAACAAATAGGTAATTCTTGCTAGGCCCTTAAACAAATCGAGTCCATTTAAATTACCCTATCGAAGTGAATGTTATTAGAACTCAATTCAATGACTTATTTTCGCCTGTTTTGTATGATGGATTGATGGATTAGGAACTATTGCTATCTATCCCAGTTCTACCGGAAACCAAAGGAATACCGCCATAATTATGATTTTCAATGTGACATATGTCGTTTAATTACCAAGGTCGTGTTATCTATAAAGAAGCTCAGGAACGCCGGTTATTATGTGATAATAGTCGATAACCCACGACCGCAGACACCCACTGATAACGACAGATACTGTTCAAGGATATTCATTAAAAGTGTTTCTTTTATTTTTCCTTCATTAATTTTAATTTAGGTAGGTACATATAGGTATAATCTGTCCGATCTCTAAGATCAAATGAAGTCACTTTGGCACAAGTTTGGTTGGTTGTTCTGTGTATTTAAGTATATATTTGTGACGTTTTCAACCAAAAGGGTCCACTTTGTCGCTTGTTTAAGAGTCGAAATTTGTTTGCATCTTTCTTTATACTAATAACCTGTCGATACGTCCTTATAGTGAGCGATCAAGTGGGCCCTTTTGATTGAAAACGTCACATTTATCTAATATAAGTACGTACATATATCGTCGTCTAGTACCGATAACACAAGCGTTCTTGAGCTTAATTTGGGACTAGATCGATTTGTGTGAGGTTGTCCGATATTTATTTATTTATTTAAGGCACAAACGACGATTCATGTGAATTTAAGGTAATTTTTCACTTGTGCCAGTTCGACATAACTTGATCTTAGAATTCCAGATAGACTATACCTATATATACTTACCTACGTCGCTTACTTTCTGGGAATATCTTAGACGTCTTGGGGTACAGGCCAAGACGTCTTTTGCCTGATGCATACCCATGAGGGTCTATAGCCTCCTCCATTAGCCACCATGCAGCAGACTCCAGCGAGGCAGCGACCTTCATCATCAGTCCATCATCTGCTTAATGCTGTCCTCCGGTGGTTCGACGCAGCTTGAGTAGGCTCATCATCATAAATTTAAGAGTCAATCTCTTGTCGGTTTAAATAGCTGATATACGTATAGTACCTATAGTATGTAGCTGTCTCCATCTATAGTCGAAAAAGCTAGTTAATTTCCTAAAGAAGATAATTAGAGATAGTCAGTTAGATTATCAAAAAAAAATTGAAAAGTAATTTTTATTTTGCCAATTAAACAAAAAATTACAATTCGCGTGACGTCACGCTGTGCTAATATTATTTAGCAAGGCGTGACGTCACGACCCCGCTATCCCGAACTTTGATGCGCTTTATCTTTTGATATTGCTTGGTTTTGTTGACAAAGAAAATATACGTCTCCAACATCTTTTAATTATCGAGTTGTAAGACTTAATTGGCAATGAGTAGGATATAGTTATTCGTTCGTAGAAGCGACGGCAGCTGGAGCCAAAAAGTTCTTGAGTGGCACGCACGCACGGGAGTAGCCAAATTTGATTATCGGGAGGTTTTCAAGGAAATAATGACGTGACCATAGAACATACTTAATTACAAATAGTGACAAAAATGATAAATGAAATGAAATAAAACAATACAAACTATACTACTATGGCTATGCCACGAAAAGGTCCCACCTCAGCATGATGCTAGCCCAAGAGCCAGCGCTGATCTTCCGGTGGGACCATAGGTGGCGCCACGGAGAGCTGCAGGCACGAGCGCCGATCGCATTTATGATGCGTTAACCTGAACGCAGACAAGCGCTGTCAGTGTCACGTCAAGCAGGATTATCATTGTCAGATCAGGGGGCTAGGCATAACCTAAAAATGCGACGATTGTATCGTGAGCACAGCTCTTAGGTTAGACGTTCTTATTGTCACATTCACATATACCTTTCTTCGCTATGTATTGTGGACACCACATAATACGTGATTAGAGTGAGGGTTGATCGGGTTATAGTTCGAGAAAAGTTGGCACGCTTATAGGTATTGTTTACTGAAAACACAATGGCTATGTATTAAACTAAACAATACGATTCTAGCTTCTGTTCACTGACCACAAACAGGTAAACAGGCTTCCAAACATAGACTGTTCATTGAATAAATAACGTTTTCGCCTAACTAATATGACTAGTGCATGACATAATAATTTTATGAATGGCGGAGTCGAGTTCTAATTATATCTCTCGGGTATCTCGGAGAGATCTCCCAAATGGCGATATAGGTACGATATCCTTAGTATATCGCCAATAGCCATTCGTCAAGTGCGTTTATTTTGCGTGTCATTTATATATGCGACGCCATTGAGATCACGCGCAAAATTTACTTGACCGGGTAGTATAACAAGAAATATCACTTTATGCAGCTACATAGAATAGCAAGATATACCAAAGATATTACTGAGACATTGCTAATTGGCGTTATTTTAAAGTACACTCAAATTACCACTGCACCTCTAGGATAACTGTCATACGCGACTATTTCTCACGCGAGATAATTAGGGCTAGTATATTTTGCCGACTACGCTTGTCGTGTGACTGAGCATCATATGTCGTGCTCGCACGGTATTGAAAGAAAAGTGACAGGTAGGTCGCGCGACAAATAGTCGCGACTTACAGTTACGCGACATAGCGCTACCCATCACCCTCTCACATCACTGCACAAAAAGAGACGGGTAATTATCTCGCGCGAGAAATAGTCGCGTATGACAGTCGCTGATGTTGAAACATTTGTTTATGTTTAATTTCGCGTAACTTCTGGGTAAGCTCGATATATTAATACCCACTAGATTGCTTTTGGTAACTACGGCTACCTGTCACCGCTCTTTTTTATTACATAAATAGAGTCCAACTCAAAATTCGAAGCAATTGAGTAAATAAATAAATAAATAGGGTTTTAACCGTGGTACCACGGCTTTTGTACCACGGGGGACCACGGGTTATTTTTTTCTCCGAATTTTCCCCGTTGACCCCTCTGCTGCAGTTTTAAGTTATCTTTTTGAACACGAAACTTTCCGTGGGCCCACTGGTCATTCCTCGAAAAAAAAAAATCCCCGTAGTTCCACGCTGCAATAGGGGGGCTCGGGGGGCGAAGCCCCCCGCATTAAAAAAAACTTAAACCGAAAGTTCAAGAGAAACGTAGGTTAGGTTAGGTTAGGATAGAAAAAAAAAGGAAAAAAGAGGGAAAAAAAGGAAAAATCTAGGCTAATGACTTTGACATGACATAGGTAGTGACGAACGGCATAAATCATAAAGTGCTAAGAGATTGTATATCTAATATAACAACCCATAATCTTCTAATCTGCAAAATATGACAGCGGTGGTCAACGGGTAAAATACAGTTATTTTCAATTACCCGTAGTCCCATATTGGTGTTGTGGGTCTACGGGAAAAAAAATTACCCGTAGTCCCTCGTGGTACAAAAGCCATGGTACCACGGTTAAAACATGAAATAAATAAATATTAAGGGACAATCATACACAAATCGACCTAGTCCCAAACTAAGCAAAGCTTGTACTATGGGTACTAGACGACGATATACATAATATATAAATACATATATAGATAACATCCATGACCCAAGAACAAATATTATGCACAAATATTTGCCCCGGCCGGGATTCGAACCCGGGACCGGGACCGGGAGTGGCTAACTATTACCGTTTCGTTGTAATGTAGGGATTGCACCACATGTAGTATTCAATGTTGCTCGTGTAACAATTATTTCGTAGTCAACCCAGATCGTTGTGTTGTAAAAGTAAGCTTCGAAACGCTTTTATTTGAAGTAATTTAACATTACTCCACTCCAGTACCCTTACCAGTTAACGTGACCGTATTCGCTGGTGACTGCGTAAATAGTACAGCGCTCCTAGTGGTTACTTAGTAGAACTACAATTCTCCATACAATTCGTTTACGAGAGAAGACGACAGCGACATGACAGGCACACTCTCAGAGACGTCGCCTTCGCCGGCGGGGGCGGCCGCCGCGTTAACACTCACACTTGCCTTCCACAAAATGTAAAGCCCAGCTAGATAATGTTTTACAAACTGACAGGACAAGAGACCAGTTGCCTCAGCTAGGTACTCATCCGCTGTTCCGAGCGCCCGCGCGCGACAGCTTCCCAGACGTGGTGCCGAGGTTTATGCTGCGGCTAACCTACCACCACAACACAGTGACTCACGATAACAGCCTAAGGGCTTTTCGAATCAGCATAAAAAAAAAAAATCGTTTACGCAGTCACTAGCGAGTACAATCACTGTAAACTCATGGTGAGAGTACAGTTTTCTATTTAGTTAAAATCCACAGTATTTTGTCCAGTAAAGCTCGTTTCCGATCTCGTTCGTATTTCTATTATATTCCCTTTGTCGGTCTGTCCTCACATCGTAACTTTCTACTTATTAATTGTACTGGCGACATCATGACAACGGCTAGCCAGTTCTCGTTTGTTTCATCATCTCATGTTTTTGTTTTGTAAAATGAATAGCTTTAGCCACAAGCAACGATTTAAGTGTAAAGCTAATGTGGAACGAAGATGTTTTGTTACTAACGAAAGGGATTAAGATATATATTCTTTTAACTGAGAACTTGGATGATTGTATTAAAATTACACCCACCTAACATAGATTTGGAGAATCTATACAACTCCTTTATAAATGTAATTGATTGTTTTAAGTATGATTTACGAAAAAACGACTTATCGTTGAGTTTTTTCCGCTTTCTTCTCAACAGCGGTCTCCTCATGGGTAATTGTATTAGAATTATCGGGACAATATATCTTTGTCTTGTCACTTAAGCTCAAGATACCTACAAATATTTTCGAGAAAACAATTGGCTATGCAGAGATTTACGCAAAGTATACTTTGCGTAAATCTCTGCATAGCCAATTGTTACCTATAGGTAATTAAACAGAACAGACATGGCATGACGATGCCTCAGCAGTGGAAGCAAAGATTTATTATGTGTATATTTCATTAATTAATTAGTGTAGTAAGACACAATATAGACACAAGAAATTGGTTATTTATAGGTGTGTAGCTACCTATAAATAACCAATTTCTCAGCATTTATTGTGCCTTACTACAAAAAGATAAACTATAAAGATCTAATAAATTAACGACTAATAAAATGGTTGTCCCTAAAATATTTCTAATAAAGTGTTTCCAAATCAACACAAACTTCTGACATTGTCAGAGCATCGTTCTCGTTGCTACTGTCTGCGGCTGTTGTTAATTCTGTTGTTGACAAGTTGACAACTACCCGCCGTCTCGATAGCTTTGCCAGACAACTTTACAGCGGTCTGGCGAAGTTATTAATGAAGATGTCGAGATGAGGACAAAAAGGGGAAACGCTAGAGATAACAAACGTAAAAATGAGATGAAACATCATAACATTTTATCGAAACGGCTGGTGATTTAATTTAATTATATAAAGACGTCAAACGTAAACTCCGTAAAACTCAGCCCAAGCCCTCATATACCACAACACTTATAACAAAGATGGGGACCTATCCTGTGCTACATGCTGCCGCACTTTCAAAACCAAATTCGGGTTTGCTTGCTCGCGAGCTCAGGCAAACGTAAATTTATACGTTCTTGTTAGGTGTTGCCGTCGACGGATACGTCTGGGAGGACATCATCATCATCATATATTAAGCAGTCCTCTTCATCGATTTGGATGACGGCGACCCTGAGTAAACAAAACATTATGGAGTAGTTCGTGGCTCTAATGTGGCTGGCTAGACCAAATTTAGTTTTAAAGTAGAGTTGGCCAGTCGAGTTGTTCACGTGAGAGGCCTTCGGTCTTTCTTTGCGAAGCTGGCATTTTGCGTTTAACATTGTCGTGAGGCGCTATTTCTTTATAGGTTTTCGGTTTAGTGTAAATGTATTCATTGACATGTCAGCGTAGCTTATTTATACATTGTAATATCTAGTCGGTACTCAGACTAGACTAGAAAAAACGAATAAAATCATCGCTCCTGTCATATTTGAAATTGAGATCTTTCCAAATCAGCACAAACTCCTGAAATTGTTAGAGCATCGTTCTCATCGGCATTGTCAGCGGCTCGCTGCTATTAATTCTGTTGTTGACAAGTTGACAACTACCCGCCTCAATAGCTTTGTGCCCGACACTGTACCGCGCTCTGGCGAAGTTATTGATGAAAATATCGAGATAAGAACAAAAAGGGGAACCGATAGAGATACAGCGGTAAAAATGAACTATATATACTAAATAAATACAGAATAATAAAACAAAATGTATAATAAAAGAACCGATTTCAAAATAAACTGAAAAGCTAAAAATAACCCGTTAATGTACTGATTAAATTTGAGTAACCTTTTGAAGTCGGTGCCATAACTTTGCGCTTGACAATTTTAATAAACCGAACTATTAAAGTATGGAACTCCTTGCCGGCTCATGTGTTTCCTCCTTCTTATAACTTGGGACCCTTCAAACGAAGCGTGAAGAAGCATCTCTCGGGCCAGCATGGCAGTGTCAACTGACTTGGCACCGTTGGTTTCTCGTCAGTTGCCATTGCGACTTGGGCTCCCCTTTTTGCTTACCATCAGGCGAAGTGGAGCCACTATGTTGTGCCGTTATATAAAAAAAAAAAAATTATGCGCTCTGGTGAAGTTAATGAAGTTATCAAAGAAGATGTCATGATGAGAATAAAAAGGGAACAGATTGAAGAGATGTAAAGGTAAAATTAGGTAGAACACTCAACATTTATTTAATCGGAAAGCCAGAGTTTTAATACATGCTAGCATTGATATTACTGCATCGCTTCTTCATATAAATTCAAAGAGTATATTCACAGTAAGTAGTTGATAAAGCGTTGTCTATCTTATTATATCCTCCGCTACACATTTCGCTGCAGTAAGCAACAGTTTTATAAAATAGGAAGGATATTTGAGAGAAATCAGGTATAAACCGTATACATTTGGCATTATGACCTTCTGTTTATTATGAAAGTATACTAAGATAATGGATCGGTAGCGACTATACTACAGTTGCATGGGTAGAAACCTAGTATTTCTGTAACCAACTATGTACTAAGCACCAGTAAGAAAACAAAGTAAAGTTTTACAGAATAGCTTACGAGCAACAAAAAGCAAGGCGTAGAAAAATGAATCATTTCGTTTCTCTGACGTTTATGTCATGGGTTGTTTTATCCATCGTGCCACTTTTATTCATGGTACAATAATACAATAGTAACACTTGATCAGGCATTATACATAATGAATTAGTTTTGATAAACCTGACATGGATTTTTAGAACATCTCTTTACGAATGTAACTATATAAAAAATACAGCCTTAGCTTAGCATGGAAAAGTAACGGTCCTAAATCAATCACAGCTTTTTTACAGTGCAGCGGGTATAAAAGACGACAACATTCGTCATTTTAGAAAATACTGGTGAAAATGAGCATGAAATTAATTGCATACAAGTAAAATACGAAGTTGCAAATGTAAACTCGCAAAATGCACGCTACATTAACTCTCATTCCACGAAACCAATAATTATTATACGAATGCATCCATAGATTGCACCTCACCCCATACCTATCCCTAGAGCCATATGCACAAACATGTCCGTCATGTGAATTATTCAAATTATTCACCATTGCGAAATTAAATAAAGAGCGAAACAAAAAAACTTCATTTTGCCGCCCCACCCGAGCATTACTGAAGGGCGCGACACCCCTTGCAATCAATTTTATCCCCCTTCTTTAACTATCCACCATCTCTTTCTAACAGCAAACATGCTGGTATATCTATTCCTGTCTAAAACACGATTAAAGGGCGCGAAGAACTTCGAGCGATGCCTCGGGCCACGTTGCGAGTTTGGAAGAGAGAATTTTTGTGACGCGGAGCAAAGATAATTTTGCCGTTGTATTTATTAGCCATGCACTTTAACTTCTTATAAATAAGGTTCAAATAGCAAGTGATACAGTTGTTGTAATTGCTGAATTAGTAATTGTGATTTAAGATTGATGTCGAAATCCAAATCGTATAGTGATGAGAGGATGATTGCTTCGCGAGGAGTCTTCGGAATGGAAAATCGGAATCAAGCGGGAAATGTAATAAATGGCGATAAGGGGTTGGCGAAATGATAACAGATTTCTGCCACGTACCTATTTTCGTATTGCTACAAAAGGATGTAGGTACAGAATAGGCATACTTTTAAATTTCATTGTGATTAGAGAGACCGCTGTGGTCGACGTTATTAGAGTATTTTCGATCTACTCGAGGCGAAGCGGTCCTGAAGTGTTTTGTGTTCAAAATAGTAAATATTACAGCCCATGCGTTTAGCATCTTGTCAGACATCATTTAATTCAAACAAGAGTAAAAGGGTTTTGTCCTAGATACCTACGAGCTCTCTACTTTAAGAAACATTTGAAGTATCAAAAGTACTTACCGACTGGGAAAGTAAGGCAAAATTAACAGGGGTGTAGCAAAATAGTTGGATGGAAACCTAGGCTTCCCACAAAACGAGAAATCTGATATCATTTCGCCAACCATATATCGCTATTTATTTCATTTTTGCGATTTTCCATTCCGAAGATTTCTCGCGAAAGCAATCATCCTCTCATCACTAAACGATAAGGTGGAATGATTAGGGAATCATTTGGTGATTTATGGTGAAATTCGATGCAATGAGAGGGAATTCTGCCGTTCTGGAGAACATTTCCCATACGAAACGGAGAACGTTCATGGTGACGTACCTACAACCCTGAGAATATAGCTAAAATGATGTTTATCGAACTAATAGAAGAATCTCTTGTACATCACTTTTCATGAGGAAATACATACTTAGGTAAACTGTACATTAAAAGTAAAGACTGACTAGAAATATATGAGGATGCGTCATACTGCGGAATTCGAATGGAACTAATTTTTTACACTGGCAATCATTTTTGATGGTTTGTCAACAATGTCAATGTCATTCGTGGTGGTTTCTTTAGGAGACAAATATTTAAAAATATCCAAAGAAAATGCCAAAAACCAATCACAATCGTGAACGTAATATTAAAAACAGTCAGGAAAAGAGATGCATTCCATTAAACGATATTACGAAGTTAACATAAGGAACTGACAGTTATTTAAACTAATGTCATTATAGTGCGGTTGCGATTGGTTGCAAAATTGTTGCCATATAAATCTTATAAATAGCGCCCTATCATTGTCAACAATCCTCATATATTTCTGGTTAGTGGTCAGGCTTTAAAACTAATTGATGTTTCGAGAGAATTGAAGAAGATTGACAGAGATACTATATATCACATGACATAACAATGTTATGTTGTTATCTCTGTCAATCTTCTTCTATTAGTATTCCGATTACCTATTAATATTAAGTTAATAGAAAAACGACATGTCGCTTCCTTGTTTCACCAAAAATTACTGTTACAGTAAGACAATTGGGCATAAGTGTATACATCTAGATTTACAAGGTGGTCTCACGACATAGTAAAGAAAGCTTAGTTGTTTAAGAGTTGATCTAATGAGGAGGATCGACGAATTATGGCCGCAATGAGCCGCTAATACCTGATGACATGAGAAGTGGTGATGTAATGACTTCAGGTGGTAAACGGACACTCTCCCAAGCGCATGATAGGTGTAGCACAACAGATGTGTTGGGCCCGGATATTAGAATTCAGCTTTTACTAACTAAACAGTGCCAAAATGTACACACGATCTTTATGACACAACAGGGTCTGGAGTTCAAGAACGGTTTGCCTGTCCCGGGTAAATGCAACAAAAACCAAATATTGGTTGAAATTTATCAGCAATAGTTAATGCAGAGGATAATGAAGGCGAATAGTTTGCTTCCCTCTTTTTTCCGAAAGAAAATTTTTGTTGAAATAGCGTCCTCAAAAGCGTCATACGAGGTAATATTTTACATACAGCCTTATTAAGCGTATGGCAAGGCTACATCGCCATATTACCGTCTTTCAGTGATGAATTGATAAAATTACAATAAGAATTTCGATCTTATAAGAAGCCTGGTATTTTAATGAATGCCAATATAGCAAGCTTACTATAAGACTATAACCGGTGTGGCTGGAATGGCTTCACATTACGCTGAAGGTTTTGACCACTTAAGTGCAATTATGCCTTATATGATAACGACGAAAAAATACTTAATTGTTATGAATATAGGCTGTTCCAAGTGAATGTGTAAATGCGTGGATTGGCAATCCATGTCACGTTTCGTGTAGGGGTTTGTTTGATTCATTGAGTTTGAGTTGGCAAACAAATGGCGATATTGAATTATGACTGAAATTTTGATACAAGCAACAAAATACGATTCCCGTGATAATCTACCTCTTAAAGAATTATCGAACCTGAGATTATTCTTCTCTCTTCTTCTTTTTCTTTATAAGCACCAAGCTAACTTTACTCATTGGCGTAACTTAGATTATTTTTCAGACGGGGTCTAGGTGAATTCAAATAAGTTACACAGAATTACAGTAATAAAACCAATGCATAAAACCAACTACAAAAATAAATAGAAACTAGTTAGATTTAGGCGACATAACATAACGGCTTGGTTCCGTTGCGTCGTCTGATATGGTGTAGACTACGACAGATTGCCCCGGAACTGCCGAAATACGACACCTTTCGGCCAGAAGGACGATGACGAATAAGAACTAGCAATGGTGTTGATGTCCTGCAGCGGCCGCGGCACGCGAACTTTATATCGATGTTGGCATATGTTACACGAACATGACATATTCTTCTTGAATCTGACCGGTGTTATTTAGACCTATTTAAATACTTAGTTACTTATAACGATCAGGAATTGTATCTTGTGGTTAATTTCGCGGCATCGGGTTCTTTAGATATTAACGCAATAAAGTTAGTCTGATCAATGGAAGAACTATGGTTATGATAATGTTTAGTGCCGACTTGCCGAGTCTAATGACAGCGACAATAGTGATTAAACAAGTAGGTATGTATTTGTCATACTCGGTAGGTATGCTTTTATGGATACAAACAATATTACGGTATTTTTATCGACTCGTCGTAATTGACTTTTAATAACTATGTACTTATAAATATTCCTTATGAAAAAGGGTAATTTCATACTATAAAAACAAACTCACAAGATCTTGAAAATCTTGGAATTCTGAGGATGCTGTTGCGCGAGGCGAAATAAATATTCTGGAATGTTGTAAGGAGGCGCGCGGTGACTGCGGTGAGGCGCGGCTGTAGGGCCGAGCACCGCGCCACCTCGACCGACACGCAAGCGATCTCATCTACTAGGCGCTCAGAAATTACTAAGAGTCCTCCGGGTCTCCCCTACAAGCCCCATCTCACTCGCACTACTTCTTAATCCCACGCGATAAAACGAACCAGATAGCCGTCTCGAACTTCCCCCACAAACAAAACCGTATCATGCCGTATTGAAATAGGGTTCTTTCTACGTTCTACACTGGATGTTTTTAATGATCCTCTCGAACGAAACTCGTGCTACGAAAATGGAAGTAAGTAATGGTTTACGAAGCACGTGAAGAATTCGTGATGTATTTTGTGAATTTATGTTACCCTAATAGTGACGATGCTTAAGGATCAATTTGGCATGGTTGAAATTCCTTTTTTGGAGTGAATGAGAATGGGTTGGATGCCTTGGGAACAGAACTATCGGTCGAATCGTTTTCGAACTGATAAAAAATAAAGTGGAGAAAATTATACAGCAGAATGTGTGTCGGTATTGTGCTGGTTTTTATCGAACCGTTTGGAGCGGAATTCTTCAAATCGCGCCTTGCCATTAAATTACATGATATTGATAAACTTCGTTCGAAGTAATTGTTAAGTGATTGACTGTGCTAGGCCACACACATAGAAAATGTTGTGTTTTGTTTTGTTTTTGGAATGAAATTACAATACTTCTCACCAGGTCATTTGTTTGCACATTGGACATTGGATAACTAGGTCGATGCAGTCAGCCACCGGCTAAGCTTGCACCATAGATTGGAGCGGAGTTTTTTTTTTTTTTTTTAAATTTTCTCTTCGTCACGACCTAGCGAAATTTAAATTGTGCATTTTAAAACAAAAATTTCTAAAATCGGTTGAGAACTCGCTGAGATCTGCGCATTGTTACAAAGTCCATTCGAGTCGATCCATGGGAGCTTCGCTCGCTCCGCTCCAATTAAAGCATTTTCTTTAATTCCAAATTATACACAATGTGAAATATTCAATAATTTGTTTATTTATAGTTATGCGTTTTCAGGTTAGGTTTCTGACTTCTGTGTTTTCTGTCCTATTTTAGTATATTACGGACATATTTATGCTTGTTATTTCTTTGAATTCATGCACAAGCAACGTGTTGTTCACTTATTACTTATATTATAATAGAAAACCGGGCCAATATTTTGGTTTCTGACTTCTGTGTTTTCTGTTCTATTTTAGTATATTACGGACATATTTATGCTTGAATTCATGCACAAGCAACGTGCTGTTCACTTATTATAATAGAAAACCGGGCCAATATTTTTAAACGCTGTAACTAAAGATTTATGGAATACATTTTATTTAGACTTTTCGGAAAATTCCGAAATTTAAACAATGAAACGCAACTGTACTCGTATTATGTGTTTTAATAAGAACAAATTAAAACTGTAGGAAAAGTTAGTAATTTAACTCTATCCTACTTGAGCCTGGCTATTGTTACCAACAACAGGTATACCTACGTGTTTTGAAACGCAGCGTGGTGTTCCGGACGCGACGCGATCCGTCCTTTTTTACCCCTAAAATGCTGCGCTCCACTCCATGGCCCGTTGGCAAACGTTCAGTTAGAAATTTGGCTCTCAGTAAGCGACCATGATTGGGCACCGTATGTTAGGAAAGTTTCCTCTTCAGTGACAGTGGAAGGTCTCCCTGTACCTACCACCAGACTACTATGCCTATTAGGGACTAGTATAGGCTCTTGCAGGGAATTTCGATACGGCGTTCGACTTCTTTGTATTATTACCTACCTGTTGCTGAAAGAGACTATCTAATCCAAGTACTACATACATGTACATGTACCTATTCATCGATGTAGTGTTTAGTCTGCCCATCTACCCCGACCCTACGTTTCGTGCTATTGGTCATTACTTGAGTATTTGCCGGATTAATTCGTAGGCCAACTTGAAGGCTTGTGGCGATCTCTGAGCATTAGCTGAAGTCCGTCTGCAAAAGAAGCCGAAAACAAAAATTATCAATTAAAAATTCAAACTGTAGGTTTCAAATATATACCAATAAATCCCAATAGCCCTGTTCTAGAAAGTAACATCAATAGTATGTTAAGAAACATGTTTGATCATAGAGAAAAATGTCTAAACAATCAGCATTTTAAAAGGAATAAGGCCTCTTAAGTGAGAGTTGGACTGGGTCTCGCAAGACTAGAAAAACTGACCGTCATTCAAGAATAGATTATTTTTATAGGCGAGTTTTACAATAAATCAAAGCAGAAAAAATGTAGTAAATATAACTAATTTAAACGTCATTCAAATAAGTGAATTTATGATAGATTATTATAAATATGATTATATAAGTCCATCAAAAAAATAATTCCAAGGAAAATGGCATGATTTATGGTAAATTAAATGGTATTTTACAAGAATATGGATGAGTTGTTAATATGGACGAGTTGGCATTGTAGATGAGTTGGGTTTATGGACGAGTGGGCAATGTGGACGATTTGGCATTGTGTACGAGTTGGGAATGTGGACGAGTTGGAAATATGGACGAGTTGGAGATGTAGACGAGTTGTATTTGTGAACCTCTCAGGGTTCAATTCTGGGTCCCTTTCTTTTTCTAGTGTATATTAACGATTTACCAAACCTTGTGCGAGATAAACATGATATAGTACTATTTGCAGATGACACATCTCTTCTTTTTAAAGTAAAAAGGCAAGAAAACAACTTCGATGTGATAAATGATGCACTGTCCTCTATTGTGGATTGGTTTACTGCAAATAATTTACTTTTAAATGCCAAGAAAACTAAGTGCATTAAATTTACATTACCAAATGTGAAACAAGTAAATTGTGCCAAGGTAAAACTGAAAGGTGAAGTACTGGAATTTGAAGAAAAAACAGTATTCCTGGGTGTTACTTTAGACTCTAAATTGCAATGGAGTGCGCATATAGCCACTCTTGCAGGTAAGCTTAGCTCCGCGGCCTATGCAGTTAGGCGAATCAGGCAGCTGACAAACGTCGAGACGGCAAAGATTGTATATTTCAGTTATTTCCATAGTGTTATGTCATATGGAATTTTATTATGGGGAAGAGCGGCGGATATCCAAACCATCTTTGTGCTACAAAAACGAGCTGTACGCGCAATTTATGCACTAGGAGGTCGTACGTCACTAAGAGAGAAATTCAAGGAAACAAACATTCTCACCGTAGCATCTCAATACATTCTTGAGAATATCATGTATGTGCGGAAAAATCTCCATGAATTCAAGCTCAACAGTGACATTCACCACTACAATACGAGAAGTAAGGACAAGCTCGCAATACCTGCCCACCGTCTCCGTAAGGTTAGCTCGTCGTTCGTGGGGAACTGTGTACGCTTCTACAATAAAATACCTATTGATGTAGTAAAATTGCCCTGTAGAAAATTTAAAGCGCAAATAAAACGTCACTTATTGAATAAAGCTTATTATACTGTCAATGACTTTATAAACGACAGTGATGCCTTTAAGCCAGTTGTTTAGTGTTGTGTCAATAGTAAATTTTTAAATAAGAATTATTTTGGTGGGTAATTTTAATGTAACATGAGAGCACAATTTGTTGTTTCTCACCGGGCAAATAGTATTAGTCAAGTATGCCCGGCAGCTTGAGCATGTCATGCTCGCTTAAAGGTCTTTGCTTACGGTGGCGTCGTTGATCGGGTCGCAGCCTTCCCTATAATATGGTTGAGGGAGGCGATGGCTGAGATATGCGTCATACTCGTGAACGGGTGCCGTTTGTGGGGTCCGGTCTGTTCATGCTAGCAAGGGCCAAATTAAATATGTAGGAACCGCATACTAGTGTTAAATTAAGCAAACGTGAGAAACTTCATCCTGTACTCGATTGAAGTTATTCAATGTTGATTTTTACTTTTTGAACTCTTAGAGACTGTATACATCTCTAAGAAACAGCTTAGTATAGTATGACACTCGGAGACTTTATACATCTCTGAGGAAATTCAATAATTTTAAAATATTTTATTGCATGTTATGACGCCTAGAGACCATATACATCTCTAAGAAATTTAGGTTTAATAATTATTTTCTATTGTAAATTATTCACGTTGACGCCTAGAGACCTTATACATCTCTAAGGAATTTAATTAATTAAGTGATTATATTCTATTGCATGTTGTGACACCCAGAGACTTTATACATCTCTGGATATATTTAATATTTTTAATTTATCGTTAAATTTTCATTTTAATGTTCCTAATTAACATTGATTTGGAGTATCTATACATCTCCTTTACGTGTACCAGTGTAATTAGTTATAACACAAATGTATTATGTAATTGTTTTAAGTATTATTTACGAAAAAATGACTTACTGTTGAGTTTCTTTCGGCTTTCTTCTCAACAGCGGTCTCCTCTTGCGAAATGCCGGTAGATTCACAATCTGACTTGTAAAAGTGCCCCTGTGGCCTACTTACTGAATAAATTATTTCATTTCATTTCATTTCGAACGTGTTGGCATTGTGGACGAGTAAGCCACGTAGTGATTACATACTCTTTGGAGTAAGCAATATGGAGGCGTTGGAATTGTGAACGAGTTAGCAATATGGACGAGTTGGTATTGTTGATGAGTTGGAAATGAAGACGAGTTGGCAATGTAGATGAGTTGGGTGTATGGACGAGTAGGAAATGTGGACGAGTTAGCAATATGGATGAGTTGGCATTATGGACGAGTTGGGAATATGGATGAGTTGGTAATGTGGACGAGTTGGCATTGTAGATGAGTTGGGTTTATGGACGAGTGGGCAATGTAGACGATTTGGCATTGTGTACGAGTTGGGAATGTGGACGAGTTGGAAATATGGACGAGTTGGAAATGTAGACGAGTTGTATTTGTGAACGTGTTGGCAATGTGGACGAGTAAGCAATTTGGAGGCGTTGGCATTGTGGACAAATTGGGAATATGGACGAGTTGCCAATGGAGACGAATTGGTAATATAGACGAGTTGGCAATGCAGATGAGTTGGGTGTATGAACGAGTTGGCAATGTGGACGTGTTGGGTGTGTGGACAAGTTGGCATTGTGACCCAGATGGGAATATAGACGAGCTGACATTGTGGACGAGTTGGCAATGTGGAATAATTACATGTTACCCTAACATGCGAAACTTGATGGTAGAAATAACCTACATTTGATGCAAATTTCAAAAAATCGACGCTCTCAAGAATAAATCATATTTGAATTAATGACGTCTGGCTGATCATTCTTATTCTCATTCAAAATAAAATTTGCCAAATTCTGCTGTCAACAAAACAAATTGATTTTATAAGGCTTCCGTTTTTACCGACTATGGTAAGGAACCCTAAAATTAGGTGTATATCATAGACTTGAGAGTAGAGATAGCATCTCCCTCACTCTTCTGTCAGACACTATTTCAATGAGAGGAAAGACGAAAGTTTGAATTTGGAATTCAGGAATTAGGCCTTCAGCTCTAAATTTATTGAAAAAATATGTCTTAATATTCTTTTTTCATTAAGTATACCTAGCGTAAGAATTTCAAACACAATGTAGGTACCTAATTGTTATTGAATAAATGATTCATGATGATGACATGGCAGCACCCATATTAAGAAAATGTGCACGATCTATTGAATTTCATTAAAAAAACAAGCATTGATAATAATGGTTTTTCGTGTATGTATAAACGTTTTATACTCTCTATTTCATACAATTGAGCTTATGTAACATTTTTTACCATCACTATTTTTAAGTATTTACGATTAGGTATAAATGAATACACAAACAGTTACGCACTACATGATTTCCTTTTAAAAACCTGCGTAGTGAGTGCCCAAATCTGTCGTTTCGATTCATGTGCTATTTCTGGAAATTGATAGAAATCGATAAAATCGATAAATTCTTCTTTCCTGAAGAAATAACAACAAATTAAAATTCTACCAATCTTATGTTCGGTCCTATGAAAATATGTCAATTTTTTTTAAGATATGGGATTATTTTTATGAATTAAATTTTTCCATAAAAAATAATATGCATTTTATTTGTGAAACAGATCAGCAGATCACATGTGACATGTCATTAATGCACAAGTTATTATTACAAAAGAGTTGAAAATGTTGTCACGATGAAGCCGGCAGTTGGTTATCAGGCCTAGCTCTAGCCTGGCATGTTTTAACGTTTTTAAAACATCATTTAAACGTGTTTTTTTACAGTATTTATTCTTCGTTCGCCAAAAACTTCTTATTGATAAAGTAGTTATTTTCTGTAACACTACCGAATTTCCATATTCTAGCGGCGGTTCGACGCCGCAACTGGCCTCTAGTTCAATTAAAATTGTTAATTGCCATTAATGATCGTAATTAACAGATAGAGGTTAGAACATTATTTTATTATTCATTAACAATTTAATTTTCAAACTAAGTCGTGCATATTCATTATAAAACTGTAAATTAATATTTATAATAAAAAAAAAACAAAGAGGCACCGCGTCCTAAATAAGTGGCATCGGCTGAGAGAGCTGCTAAAATAACATCGCATCGCTGCCGTGCGGTTGCGGTACCGAAAGAAGATGGCGCGTGCCGCGATTCAGCGGGCACTGATACTAGGAGCGCAGAAACTGAAGGCGCTATGAAGTGCGCACCCTAACCTTTTACGCTGCACTTTATCGCTCTCGCGTGCGCTATTCAACCTTCTTGCTATAGTCGTTTGGTTACTTCTTGGTTGCAGGGCTTAGTATGTTATTGCTTCTAGGGAATGTGGTGAATAGTCGCTAGTGCATTATGCTCGCCGGGTGAGCAGCGCGTATTGCGCAACTCGCCAGAGACACGACGTGTCCGCACGTTCATATTTATGACGTTGTGATTTGTAATGCGTTCTAAAGGCAACGGTAGATTAATTTTATTGATAAGATAGAAAAAAACACTTTGAATTCAGGAATGTAGGACGTAGCGGATTAGAAAATAATGCACTTTTTTACCTAGTTCATCGCATTAAAATTATTGAATAAGTACCTAATACATAACAGAATTTACATTACACTGGCTGCAGCTATGGACCAAACAAGCGAAGCGTATGCGTTTTAGTTTGGGGCAAAAACGCTTTCGTTATGTACGGATTTCAGGCTATTCTCGCCTGCAGATCGCACATGTAAACCGATTCTCGTGAAATTTTGTGAACAGGTTTGATAATAACATTAATATTTTTCTGACGATAAAATATCATAGGTATTTCAGCCATTTCGAAAAAGATTGGCAAGCACTAGTTTTATATTTGAGAAAATAAAAATTCTCTTTGCATTCTATGCTATATGTTTTTAAGGGCCGATTGTTCAATCACCAGATAAATTAATCTGCCAGTTAAAATTATCGCTATCCTTTTCTCCCGTCATATAAAAGAAAAGTGACAGCCAACATTTATCTGACAGATATGTTTTATCTGGTGATTGAACAATCGGCCCTAAATGAAACACGTTATCTGCCAGCAAGAAAGGTATGCTTTTCAATTGGAGCCATGGGGGGACACTGGTGACTGACGCTGCTGAACTGAAACTATCCGTTCGAGCCATGACGAACAACGTTGGCCGCGCGGAAGGCCTTTGTTTAAGTTAACGTTACCGGAATAACTCGCTTATAAGCTGACTGGCCCTCTACGGTATCCAAACAAGCTTGGTTCTTGCGTGACTATTTAGACTTAAAATAATAAAATTATTTTTTTGAATACGATTCTCCGTACTTTCTATAAGTTTATCCGTTGATTCCTCTTAATTTAATATATAGTCCTCTTAGTATATACCACGCAACGGATTTCAATGTCGTTTTCATCGTCACTAAGATGTTTTTTACCTAATATTTTGTCGTCGTTAAAGATAGGGCGGGACTAGGGTTGCCAGGTCCGATCGGATTAAAATCGGGGCAAGTGCTAATACAAATCGGGATTTAGGTTTTTAAATCGGGACAGCTAAAATATTTTTCAATTTCTTATAAATAGTTCATTTATTGCTTTTCGGAACTAATCGTACAAAAATACTCGTATTTAAAACGCTGGACAACTATAAATTATTCTTGCTATAAGGATCTACAACCGCAGCTCTTTAATTTTTCCATATAGTTCGATGAACAGAGACTAAAGTACTAGGAGTGGGAGTGACCTTATAAACGGTCCGGTAGTTTTGAATTTTTGATATGTTGTCTAGGATGGTTAGTGAGTGTTTAAATGCAAAATGCACAATTCTCCCCCTTCCGCCCTCGCCGCCATATTGAAATAAAATTGGGCAAGTGCGAGCCTGACTCGCGCATGAAGGGTTCCGTACCTATACATATATATATAATCTATAACAAGTTTGTTGTATGGGAGCCCCCCTTAAATATTTATTTTATTTTATTTTTAGTATTTGTTGTTATAGCGGCAATAGAAATACATCATCTGTGAAAATTTCAACTGTCTAGCTATCACCGTTCTTGAGATACAGCCTGGTGACAGACGGACGGACGGACGGACGGACGGACGGACGGACGGACGGACAGCGAAGTCTCAGTAATAGGGTCCCGTTTTTACCCTTTGGGTACGGAACCCTAAAAAAGGCACTTTCTTCAGATTTTTGCTTACATCTTCGTTTGGGAGCATTTTAGCTAGAAAAAAGCTGAAACAATGTTATAGACAGTTAAATTTACTATATTTTACATTTTGTTTCTAGGACATATAGTAACGTAGATATGCATATTAAAATTAAAAAATAAAACGCAATTTCCAGGAATGTATCAAACTTCTGGCTTATACCTTTATTTAGGAGCATTTTAGCTAGAAAAAAGCTTACACAATGTTGTAGAGAATTAAAGTTACTATAATTTACATTTCAAATTTTGTTTCAAGGACGGTTAGTTACGGAGATATGCACATTTAAAAAACTGTAAGTAGCATTTTCCGGAAATTTGTCAAAATTCTGGCTTTTGAACGCTGTAATTAAGTTACGGACTAGTCTAGGAAATCAAGTATCAAAATAAAACTTGTAGGGAATTTAATTGCTTATAAAACGCATGTACATTTTTTACATACATTTTCGGAAATTGTGGCTTTATTTTTTACATATCATATATTATGTCCTAGAAACAATATTTGAAATGTAAACTATAGTAAATTTAATTCTCTACGACATTGCCTCAGCTGTTTTTTAGCTAAAATGCTCCTAAATGAAGATATATAAGCCAGAAGTTTGATACATTTCTGGAAATAACGATTTATTACACTTTTTTAAATGTGCATATTGTATCTCCGTAACTATTTGTCCTTGAAACAAAATTTAAATGAAAATTATAGTAAATTTAATTGTCTACAACATTGTCTCAGCTCTTTTCTAGCTAAAATGCTCTTAAACAAAGTTATAAGCAATAATCGCGGCGGGCGCGGAGGCCGGGGAATTGCGCATTTTGCATTTTTCACTAACCATCCTAGACAAAATATCAAAAATTCGAAACTACCGGACCGTTTGTAAGGTAAAACCCCTTTATTTACTGGATTAATAACATGGCTTTCCTAAATAATTTCTTGATTTTCGATATTACAGTTCGCAATTTTATTGGCTGGAGGGCTTTCGGTATTCAAGTAATCAATGTTTTATTAAAATTGTATTTTTCATTACTATTCGCTGATTTCAGGATTGTCTTGTTTTTTAGTTATAAAATTCACTGCACGAGTGTCAAGCGGTTTCGTGTTTTAGACCAAATGACTAAGTTGACATACGGTCACTTGATCGCGTCAGTCGCTCGCTCGCGTCTGAGTCTGACGGACAAAGAAGACGTAGTAACTCTGAGCGAGAAAGAGAGAACAATGTAGTGATGCGATATGCGCGATTTTGAACGTATTATAGCACTCAAAATAGTGATGTGAATGTGACTAAAGTGATATATATTTTTTAATAAGAGTATTGATTTATCGGGACATTTAACGTCCCGATCAGGTGCAAATCGGGACGCGTCCCTAGACCCCTGAAATCGGGACATCCCGCGCAAGTCGGGACACCTGGCAACCCTAGGCGGGACAGCCTTGACCGCGCGGCGCCACCAAACGGTTTTTTATTTTTCGTTTGGAGCCGTGGAAATATTGTCGACGCTGTATGGTTCGTGTTACTGTGTGTAGAAGAACTAGAAATCAATGCTCATTAATAAAACATTTGTGTATAACCTAACTATATAGGTATAAAAAAATGCAGCGATGAAATTGGAAAAAAAACGCCATTTTTTAATTAGCTTGGCAAGATAATTAAGTGTCGGGCAACATTGACCGCGCTGGCGTTCAACGTGTTAAGACTTAAGAGTGCTGTTGCCGAAGTTTGCGTATAATATCACGTTAGTTGAGAAAACTGTAAAATATTTTATTCGGTTCATTTAACTAAATAAAACAATTTAAACGGTTATTATATCGCGTAAGTACTTATTCAGTAAATAAAATAAATAGGTTGGTCCGGAAACAAGAAATCAAGCCAAGCTAGAAATGACAAGTTAACGACTTATTTCGTATCAAATTAGTTTAAAATGTCCAAATCCCATGAAAAATTACGTCATGCTATAACTTCCTCCTGCACTAAATCAATAAGATGGCTTCCTTCTTAAAATGTTGTTAGGGTTCTGAAGGTTCATTCTACCTAAGGGCTTGTGCACAAATTCTTTTACTACTTTTTGACCCCCTCCTCCACTGGTGATATTTGGCGAGGTTCTCTGCTTTTACCCGACTACGGAGAAGCAGAAAAGATGGTTATGACTTTTTCTTTCTTCGCCCGAAGTTAGCGGACATTACTCGCGAGAAACCCTGCCTGAAGCGTTAAATTTTTATTTTTCGCTTCATTGTAAACATTTGACTGGACACCACGGGCGGTAATTTTTAAAGCCCCGGATCGTGAAGTTTGAGCCATAAACACCTTCACGAATTCACCGTCCTAAATAAATATGTAATGTAGTAATAGTTATTTCACTTATTAAAAGTCGTAACAATACTCGGGTTACGAATACGAATACAGTTATTAACAATAATTGCTTTATATACTATAAGGTTAATAATTAGGTACTATAGTGATATGAGGGATTCAGATGAAATAAAACGTACAAAATAACTACTGTATTTCGAAGAAAATAGGAAGGATTCCGCACCATTTCTCTAAACTATTACACGACTTTGTTTTGTTGTTGACATGTCAGGTAATGTCAATTTAGTGCAAAGAATATGAATACTCAAGAGATTTAGTGCGTCAGGCTAAACATAGTACTTAACAACTTAGGTACGTTGTTATAATTAATAATGTGTTATATATCACTTTATCTGGATCGTTATTAAGAACAATGTACGAGTACCGCTTGAGCTCAAATAAACGAATGAGTAAGTAATCACTGACTACTGCTAAAGTAATGAATTAATAGTCTAGTCCGTATAAGAAATAAACTGTAAAAATAAAAACCCAGCATTAATTAAGTCAAATGGAGAATGTGAATTCGTAAAAGGAATGAAACACGTAACGCGAAACAAAAACCACTGTGTGCGGCAATTGCGTCAGCACTTGAAAATTAATCGGTCGGCACACACTACCTATTCTCACACACTCACACCAGCTTACGACAACATTGAACGTAGACACGTTCCATATCAACCAATTTAATGAGACCCCAGCGATAACAAACATTTCCCCTTTCATATATACAAATCTAATACCCGCAGGGGAGCGCGGTAGCTCATTGAAACTGGTGTTGCTACGTGGGTTCGAGTAACCTCTTGACAATTTCTGCGCTCCTAGTAAGCTGCGCACATTGTGGCAGGTTGCGACCATGACGATGGGGCTACGGGCTCGGCGGCTGTTGCCGCATTGACAACACGTGGGACACGTCGGGCCTTCTCGGCCGGACTGGACCACCCTTGAACGGCAGACCAAGTAGGTACGAATGTATAAATGGCGCGATGCGCGATACCGCGTCGCGTCGGTTCTTTTAATTCTTGGAAACAATGCAATAAAAGACTGCTTATGTTCAATTGGGTTTATTAAGAATACTTAAAATCAATTACTTAATCACTGTATTGTACAACAATTACAAATTAATCATCACGTGTGTATGAAAGTCTAGTTTCTGTGTTCAAATTGCCCAGTCTGGCATGAAATATCACGTCAGAAATGAGTTTCTCAGCGAAAACGCGTTGAATGCTAGTCAATCCTTTGAGTTGGTATCCTACCGTTCTCCCAAACGCATCTGCTTCGTTGCTTATAATGTACGACGGCTGTTGATCTTGTTCTAGATCATTGTCAAATAGGGACTCCTGTATTGCTACTTCTTCCTCGTCATTATGATGATCTTCTTCTATATAAATGGGGTTGCTAGAAACGTTATTTGCGCCCCTTTTTCTCCGTTTTGGTTTAGAGGTCTGGTCGTCATCGGAGTCTTCAACCTCGTGCGTTTCCTGAATCAATTTATAACAAATTAATTTCCAAGCGTATTGATGAATTTATAGAAATGACTAAAACTTACTAAATAGTTGCATAGATATTCGATTAAAACTTTGAAACGCCTGAAAACTCTTAACAATCCTTCATGGTTGGTTGACGTGAATTTGATGTTTCAATTTAGTCTTTATACAAATACAATTAGTAACTATTCAATTTGGATTGCTCTTTAATTAAAGTGGAATTAATTGTACTTCGATCTACTAAATGTTATTTAATTAACGTGTAATAACCAAAGTATAATACAATTATATATTTGGATTGCTAAATTATTATAATGATAAAATTACCTGATAACTATCTTCGAAATTATTATTCGATGACATTGATTCGCTCAATTTAAACTCACTCTGCTCATTGTCACTTAGAAATAATAGAAGGTTGAAGTACCAGAGATGTGGCTTGTAATCTCCTCCTCGAAATTGGGCCATGAGCACCTGAAATAAATAAATAAAAACTTATTTAAAAAAATACCACGACAACTACATTACATAATGTCAATGTTGACGTTTGCAATCTAGGTATAATGTTGTATCCACATCCACAAGCATAACAACTTAATAATACCGACAATTTGAATAGTGTAGTGAACTCAAATGCATTATAAAATCTACCTTTTTATGCTCGCGTCTGTACGCACACCGCATATATTCAATTTTCTTCTTCACGTCAATAACGGTCGCATTGTCATGTACTAGCTTATATTTTTCTAAAAGGGCTTCATATGCGTTGTCGCGCGCTTCTCTGTTGGCGTACAACATGTGCTTCTGGTCCCACAGACAAGGAAAACTTTTGTACATTTGCAGGAATTCCTTCAGTATAGTTTTCTCCATGACGACGGTTGCGCGGCGAGCGTCCTTCTCTGACATGGTCGGACGGGGAACTGGCAGGCGGCCGCGTCGGCCGACGGCGCGCGGTCGGGTGGTCGCGCGGTCCCTCTCTGACGGTACGGCACCGAGCGGGAGAGGAGATTGAGAGCAGACAGCTGTGAGGGGCGCGCTGTATTATTATTACGCCGTACGAACGGTGACCTTATCCGCTTGTCGGGCGGCGTGTTCTGAATTCGTTGTATTTTGTGCGAGTTTTTAGATAAGTTTGTGGATATTATTTGACTTGAATACGGTGTAAAATTGTGGCAATTTTCATTCAGTAATATATGCACCTATAAGTATAATACTTATTCCTTTATGAATGTAGGTAGTGGTACTATGTATGTACCTATATCCAATATATAACGTAAGTACAATTCTATTATAAATAATATTCATACTATTTCATAAGCGCTTGGGAAATAGGTAGAAAGTATAAATGTATCGTATGCGTAACGCATATCAAATAGGAATGTAGGCCTACGACATAGTCCGAAGAGTACTACTCACTACCATAAGGTTGTAACGTAACATTTACATAATTTAGGTACATTAATTACAGAAAAACCGGTGGTAGCCGTTCATAGAAATAATTCCCACTAGCTTGTTTATTTTATTTTAAGGCATTCGAGCAAGTATAATATTAGACACAACAAGTATATTATATAAAACTTTTTGAGAAATGCTCATTAATCCGTTATTCTCCGATTTTACCAAGAATGTAATTGATGCTACGTCAGTATTAACTGGCAATATATAAGCAATACGATCATCAACTGACTGATGAACGAATGGAAGAGAGTGATTGAGAGAAGGAAGTTAGCAAGGATTTTATTTATTTTGTATTATTAATTTTGTATTATTGTATTAGATTTATAGATTTGTATTACTCTAGATTAAACATCGATGTAGCGCAATGGACAACTCTGTAATGTTACAAATATAATGATTCATTCTAAATAAATAAATAAATAAATCAATTCGATAAAACTGAGCAAATTTTGACTCACGTAGGCATTTTGTTTGCTTCATCTTATCTTGTTTACCTTATCTATTAACAGTGTCTATCTAAAATAAGCAAATAACATCTGAGCAGATAAAACGAGTTATATCGAAACAAAAACGAAAACTGTCATCGCATTAACACGCATCACCACAGATTATTTTAAAACAAAACTCATTTTTTTCGCCATTTAATTTACTAGAAATGTGCCGGAAACTTCGTCCTCGTAATACCTACTCTTTGCCGTAGTCGGGTGAAAAGTATCCTATATATTGCGGATATTACACTTTCCTAAATTAGTTACTGACGAGAGGGATGCAGCAATATGTGAGACACGTATGGAGATAACTCCATCTCACTCCTACGTATCGCTGCATCCCTCTCGTCCGTGACTAATTTAGGAAAGTTTAATAGCTGCAACCATCTTTGGATGTCCAACCATCCCTACCGCTGAAAATCCGATCAAAGGATAGAGAAATTATGACTTACAGATGGCGCTGTTTGGATGTCGCCGCGCGTCCATACAAATCCTGCTCTACGCCGTTAGGATTTTTCCTGAAATGCAGAAAAAAAAATACATTTATCCGTGACGTGACCATAAAATCTAATTACATAAAGGGTGTGACAGAAATAATAAAAAAAAAACAGTAGACAACTATATATAATTACTAGCATTAACCCGCGGCTTCTTGCCTATATTATATACATCATCCTACGGGAACACTGCTCCTTTTTTCAGGATTAAAAGTAGGCTATTTATTAAGTTAGGGTATAATCTGCAATCTGCATTTCCCTCATGCATATCCGTCCAGCCGTTTTAGCGTGAAGAAGTAACAAACATACACAGACTTTCGCTTTTCTAATATCACTGGGAAATACTTTGTATGTTATCACAACTCCACTTTAACAAATCAAACCGAAAACTCAAGCACTCAAATCAAGCGATCTCAGCTTTTACTGTATCCAAATAAAGTTCACTTTAAAATTCATAACTCGAAGTGAAGCTAAGACACCGGGTTATGTGTGCATTTTATTTGTATAAAGCTTTTATAATGTCCCGAGCCTCCGCTTATCGACTTGGGATATTCAAGATTGGTTTAAGGCGACTCCGTACGTGGAATGGTGATTTTTAAAGTCCTAAGGCTCGTAATCTAGCCAACGGAAAAATCTGAAAAAAATATATGCTATTTTTGACTATTTCTTCTAAAAAATTATAGTTGGATTTTTTTTAAAGCAATAATTACTATGGAAAAAATAATGTTGAAATAGGGTCGTTTTCAATTTTCAATTCCCTAAGGCTTCTAAACTACAAATGATATTTACACGGCTCTTTCGCAAGAATATTGACAATTCATTGATCTTTAATCGTATTGTTTAAAAGTTTGTAAAATGTAAATTCGGTCTAATAAAGCATCAAAAAAACTGAATTTCCGCGAGCGCGGCCGTGCCCGGGCTGCGAGCTCAGTGTAAATCTAACCGTCGAAGGGGAAGGCTGTGTCACTTGCTCTCGCGATCCATCTAGTTACGGAAAATTGTTATAGTACCGGATACCGCGGAGGTTCGATCTGTCTTCGTGCGTTTGAAGTGTATTTTAAGAGAGTGTAGTTCGTTTTTTACGACTACGCTATGCGACATAACAAAAAGCACTCATTTTCATATAGAATTAAATGTAACTGTTTTTTTTCGTATTTAGGTATCTATTAATTTTAAGTACTTATAAAAAAAATTGTCATAGCTTAGCATTCCCGGACACATTTGGATACTTAGATATTCTCAGTCATGTCAATATTCCCACACCAGACAGGATTCCCAGAAAATAACAGTTTTGGTGTGGGTTTTAGGGCCCTTCTCTGTGTAATATTAGAGTACCGTAGGTATTTCGGTTAGTAAAAAATTCTGATAATACAGATATTTAAGTATGATAACGTCTAATGATCTTTATTAATTCAACCCTAAGAGATATGAATATCGTAATGCAGAACAAGTATTGTTCGTTTGAATACCATTGTAATATTCGGTAAAACGCTAATTTACGAATACGAATATTTATTGTAAGTATTCACATTCGTTGCGTCACTAGTACAGTACATGACATATGATATAAAAATACATTATCAAAAATTACAATAATTTTCTAGTTCAAGAAGGCAAGTGACAATCTGGGCATGAGGGCTTATTTATGTAAATATAGTCAGAATACATATTTGCATCAATAAATTTCCCACTTCATATTTAAATCTAAATGAGCGTTAGTAATTATTGACATATCCGCCAGGCCTAGCTAGACATACCTAGCCTGGCCATAAGTTCTGTTCCAATTGTTTACCGTTTATAAAATAAAAACCTGATTTTTATTACATATCGTTTAAAAGCCATATATTAATGATCGGATTACAGTTGAATTAATGAAAAAATATATAACTTTATTTAGACTCATCGTAATGCCCAGACTTGATTTTTGACTAATGCTCAGAATTTTTCTCTAAGTTTGCCAGAGGGCAATGAAACGATCTTGGATCAAATTAATCGATCGCGGAAGGAACGCCAAAACCCAAATAGCTTACGTAACTCAGACAACCGCTAAACTAAAGTAGGGCTGACACGTTTGCCGCATGTCAACCGATCTGCAGATCAAGAAATCTACACCCACCCAATAAAATTCGGAACTTCTAAGTTAACGTAAAATAAAAAAAATTGGGCAAGTGCGTGCCCGACTCGCGCATGAAGGGTTCCGTACCTATACATATATATAATCTATAAAAAGTTTGTTGTATGGGAGCCTCCCTTAAATATTTATTTTATTTTATTTTTAGTATTTGTTGTTATAGCGGCAATAGAAATACATCATCTGTGAAAATTTCAACTGTCTAGCTATCACCGTTGTCGAGATACAGCCTGGTGACAGACGGACGGACGGACGGACAGCGAAGTCTCAGTAATAGGGTCCCGTTTTTACCCTTTGGGTACGGAACCCTAAAAAAGATACGGCTCTTTATGCCGCAAAAAAAACGTATCTACGCTGGAAAGGAAAATTATCCAAGAGACACGGAGCTAACTTTACAGGACATCTAAAAAACTACGAACTTTTTAAAAAAAATAAAAAGTTTTAAATATTCTGTGGACCTACTTTTTAAATGAAGCATTTATAATTATAAACAACATCATGTTCTCTACATGTCGCTTTTAGCATCGCTTACGCCAAATGGCTGTCAAAATAGAATTAGGTAAAATTATCTAAACGACACGTTTCCCGAGATATTAGGTAAAATAGTATAATCTACATTTTACACAACAATCAACACAGTAAACAATATCTATGTGCATACGATGCTCATTTTATATAAACAATATCATGTTTTTTACATGTTGCTTTTGTTATTTTGTCTATTAATGGAATATTTTAGGATTTAGCGTCGCTTACGCAAAATGGCCGTTAAAATAGAATTAGGTAAAATTATCTAAACGACACGTTTCCCGAGAAATTAGTCAGGTAAAATAGTATAATCTATTACACAACAATCAACACAGTTAACAATATATATGTGCATGCTCATTTTATAGTCAGGTAAATATATAAATGTGCATAAATTAGCATGAAATAAATCAAGAAAAATTATCTAATCGCCTTTGTAGGAAATATTTCAGACATGAAAAGCTATTTATCGTACAATAAAACCTCACGATTAATGTTTTAATTAGAGAAAAATATTTATTTTCAAACATTAAAATTAATGAAGTGACATTTAAAGTTCTCTAAGACAAAAACTTATGGTCCAACTACGCAAATACAAAAAAAACTGCTTTAGGAATTCAAGATTTATTCATCAGATATCACGTGAAATTTCAATTTTATAAATTTTTATGTGTGATCTGCTGAAAGATTTCCAGTAGTTCTAGACCAATGTATGGTAGCAAACGATAGCTATGACTAATGAGAACAGCACAAGAGTTCTCAAGACTGCAGTCACTCGGTACTCATTAAGGAATTTTAAATCACGAACTACGTGAAATTTCAAGTTTTACAATTGCAATGAGATAATATCCTATCCTAACAAGAATAACAAAACTACCTACAACTCTGTGTGGTATAAGTGACGTCTCGTAAGACACTGTTTGAGTGAGATGGCGTTTGGGTCCATCAAGCGAGTCCAAAGTAATGCCTTAGCGCCACAGACACATATTTACGCCGCAGATGGGCCTAACGGCCTTTATGAATATATTGAATTACTACTAAATGTGTGATATTTTATAAAACAGAACCGGTAAATTTGTCTAACTACCAATTTAACGAAAATATTAGTTTTTTAGTACATTCTATGCGACAAATACGACTCAATTGTCATTCAAGCAATTCAAGATAAGCGACAGTAGTCGATCAAAGTCATATTAGGTAAAAAAAGGATAAGCGACAATGGTTTCATAGTATCAAAGCAGGTAAATTTGGATAAACGCCAATAGTTAAGATAGTTAAGATAGACAATCAGGTAATTTATCTAACTATGTTATTTTTTTTATAGAATCTTATATCGATTCTGTTTAATAAGTAAAAAAGCTCTAAGGTTCATTATTATGCAAAAAACTTTTTATGTTATCTCCATTTTGCTAAAAAAAACTCAAAAATCAAGTCGTGTAGTAGAAAAAAAAGTAGAGATTCTCTAAATCACCGACGGGATAAGCGACACAAAAGTCGTCAGACAGATGTATACGAGACCCAACCCATTCGATGCAGAAAAATCTGCCGATCCCAACAGTGTGTATAACTCAATATCCCCAAAAATGTCGCTTAGATAAGTTCTCCTTTCCAGCATCGGCATATTTTGACACTCAAGTAAATTAACATTTATAGGGTATCCATTGACCTTGAACATTGAAGCATTAGCCAAAAAATTCGTCTAGTAAAATATCGTCAATATCAACAAGTATAGGGGAAAATCTGAGAACATTACTAATGTAGTCATAAAAAACTATCACTGTTTATAAGTAGGTAAAGGACGTAAATCCGTTTTCCAACGGTAAAGTTGAGTTTGTCGCTCTATTATTTATAGTTTATCTTTTCATTAGAGCAGCATGACCCGGGGGATAAAGCTGTACCTCCACTACTACTTATGTTAAAATGGATTATGCGATCGAGGACACAAACGCGATTCTACCTATGCGTGATTCTACACAATATGGGTTCAACACAACTGCAGTTTACTACATTCGTGATTCCACACAGCCGCTATTTTAACGCAATCGGGATTCAACCTATTCGTGGTTCTGCTCAATATGGATTCAATGCAATCGCAGTTTACTACATTCGTAATTCCGCTCATTTTTTTTACAAGCTTTTATTTAGCTTGCATGGTATGTTTAAAGTATGTTGGTTCGGATGAAAACAGAACGGTAAAATAAAATTAAAAAAAAATTTTTTTTCGGGTACCTCTCGAACACCTAAAGTGGGGGTGAATTTTTTTTTTTTTCAACACTGGTGTGTGGAGTGTCGTTGAATAGGTCTTGTAAAAATAATACGGGTCTTTTAACATTATTTTTTGATAGTCAGCAGTTTTGTAAATATTCGCTCCAAAAACAAAAAAAAATTGTGTCCCCCCCTGTAACTTTTCAACCACGGGTCAAAAAAATTCGGAAAAATTCATGTTAATGAAGCCTTATAAGCACTTTCAATGAAAACTATATTGAACAAAATCGGTAGAGCCGTTTTTGAGTTATTGCCAAATTTCATATTTTTTCTTTAAAAGGTCGTAAGTTGACTTCCAGAAGGTAAAAAGTGATTACAGTTTCTAGGGCGTTTACGACCTTTTTATAGAGCTTAAAATCTTTCTTAACGTAAATCTCGGGCTTAAAACAGCAGTTTATTGTGAAGGATGAGCAACTACGGAACCCTACACTGAGTGTGGCCCGACATGCTCTTGGCCGGTTTTTATATGCAAAATTTCAGCTCAATCGGTTGACGATATCTGCTTCAAAATTGAGTTGCAAGATTTCACCCGAACAAACATACTTTAAACATACCATGCAAGCTAAATAAAAGCTTGTAAAAAAAAATGAGCGGAATTACGAATGTAGTAAACTGCGATTGCGTTGAACCCATATTGAGCAGAACCACGAATAGGTTGAATCCCGATTGCGTTAAAATAGCGGCTGTGTGGAATCACGAATGTAGTAAACTGCAGTTGTGTTGAACCCATATTGTGTAGAATCACGCATAGGTAGAATCGCGTTTGTGTCCTCGATCGCATAATCCGTTAAAAATCGGTTCATCCGCTGGGTCACGATATGATTTATTTATTAAAAAACGGTATTTTTTATTTCTGCATGATTTTACACGTATAATCAAGAATCTTGTCGGCATTTTAACTATTTTTGGTAGGTACCTACACATACAAAAGAAACTAAAAAGTATTTTTCGATTCGAGACTTCCAAATGGCTAATTTCACTTGTTTTTTTGGAAAATAGCTTTAACGCATTTTATTTTTAATATTCTACTGTTGTGGGTAAATAGATATTTAGTAATCCGAAATAATTATATCATTGTTTAAATGATTTATTTTACTTCGAGATTTTTCAATGCCTTTAAATAAGGTATAAGGTTTGTTGATCTTCAACTCACGCTCGGACTATGCGAGTGTATGAAGCTGCTTGGACGCCACTCAACGAGATTATGAACGAAGTAATGTTCCGGGGGCGCACGGTCGGCGGGGGGAATAACGTTAGGCTCCGCCCAGATCCTCAAGGACGTTGGGATTAGGAGTCGCCTTAATGATTCTAAGCCATGTTCTAAGTTACGTCTTGTTCTATTGTAAGATATTGAGGTTCTCTTCGTTGATGAATGAAAAATGTATTTTTTGAGCCAGCTAAACGTAATTCAGAATTCTGAAATGACTTAACATAATTATTGAAAAGCTTGAATGTATTTATTACGGATGCAGGAAGTTTCCCGATCATTACTCCTCCCTTCCCAACGCGCCGCCCGCCTAGGTACCTACCGATTGACGACGATCGAGATGCCACCAAATACTATTTTTTTTATCCATTAGGATAGGATCCCCATTATAGGATCACGTGTAGCTGTCTGTCAGTCCGTCTGTTACAACCGATTTGCTGCAAAACTACTGGACCGATTAAATTGCAATTTGGCGCAAATGCTTTCAAGAATTTTGTCCACAATATAAAATTTCAAAATCGGTGGCATTTTCGTAATTAACGTCCCAAGAAACCATAGAAATTACACCCATACTCATATTTAGTCATTTCAACCCCATCGCACCCCAAAAGGCGAGACGGTATTTCACGTCCACCACGTTTGTTTTTAAAATCGTTGTTGTTTTGGTAATCAGCGACCCGATAAACCATAGAAACATTACCCTTGTTGTTTTTCAGACTTTGTCACCATATTCTCCTCCTTAAGGGGTTGAATTCTCAAAAAAACATGAAACACGTGCTTACTCATTTATAGTTAGAAATAATCCTTGGAAGTTTTCAATAAAATAGTCTAAGTAATCTTTTTTCCCCATACAAACTTACGACCCCCAATTCACCCCTTTGGGAGGGTGACTTTTGACAAATGCTTCTTTTATTGTACCCCTAGACTTTATAAGGACACGTAGGCTCCAAATATGGACTCTCTAGAACCAGCGGTTTAGTATTTAGACATTTCAACCCCATTTCACCCCTACAGGGGAGATGGTAATTCACGTCATTCAATAAAATAGTCTAACTAATCTTGTTTCCCCATACAAACTTTGGACCCCCATTCACCCCTTTAGGGCGTGAGTTTTGAAAAATCCTTTCTTAGTGCACCCCTACACCTTATAAGGAACCTACGTGCCAAATTTGAACTCTTTAGAACCAGCGGTTTAGTATTTAGACATTTCAACCCCATTTCACCCCAACAGGGGAGATGGTAACTCGCGACCGCCACGTTGGATTTTAAAATCGTTGCGGTTTTCGTAATCAGCGACCCGATAAACCATAAAAACAATACCCATGCTGATTTTCAGACTTTGTCACCACATTTCTCCCTTATAGGGGTTGAATTTTCAAAAAACCTGAAACACGTATTTACTTATTTATTATTAGAAATACTCCTGTGAAGTTTCGAATAAAATAGTCTAACTAATCTTGTTTCCCCATACAAACTTTGGAACCCCATTCACCCCTTTAGGGGGTGAGTTTTGAAAAATCCTTTCTTAGTGCACCCCTACACCTTATAAGGAATCTACGTGCCAAATTTGAACTCTCTAGAACCAGCGGTTTGGGCTGTGCGTTGATATGTCAGTCAGTCAGTCAGTCAATCAGTCAGTCAGTCAGTCAGTTTCTTCTTTTATATATTTAGATTATGGCTTTAGGTACCTACAGCCATAATAATAAGTACTTAACTTACATAATGACCCCTCTCCATTGAAAACCGGATGGCTTAATTATCGATATCGAAATACGGTGTTTGACTGTAGTGAATATAAATTGTGGCATTGAAACCACTAAACACACATTAAAAAATAAGCGGAACCAAATAAACTATCACTAACTTTTGGTCATTATACTATTTTTAATTGTACAATAACTAAAAAGAAGACGTGTTTTGACTAGTGCTTTTATGACGTCACATGCCTGTATCATCATAGAAGCTTCATGCTGACAGATGGTTTTTGACATTTCATAAAGAGTAGCTGATTTGAGCTGTCATCAAATACCGTATTGTCTACTTTATTTATCTAAATAACACTATATTTCATTCCTTAGCCTTATTAGCATTGTCAGTTAAGGTTTAACTTGTCAAACATGTCACAGGAAAGAAGCAACAACTGGAAAATCGCATTATGGAGGGTAAAAGAGAGGAGCGGTATCTTTCATAGTAGAATATTTTGAAGTGTCCAGCGGACAGGTCAAATTTTAAGAGTAATTTTAAGTTCATTAACGTATTAACGTTTGGAAATTAATTTGTCCAACGAAAGTAGTAAATTTAATAATAGTTCCAATTTTCCAAGGCCGTCCGCAATAGCGCTAGAATAGCCAGATTGTATGAACAATTCTATGTTTTGGATCAAATTCAAATTCAAATTCAAATTCAATTTAAAATTCAATTTTTATTGCATATCACATTACAGACAATAGATGGATTATAGACTAGGTATACATGTGACGCCCTGCAAGGGCACATCAATTACTTAAGCTTACTAGCCCTTAATACTTAAAGACTAAGACTACAAAGGGAACAATTTATTATACACTATAACACTAATAGGAATGTTCTCTATTGCACACCTATACTTAGAGTACTTAATATTACTTAATTATGTATCTATTTAGGGTCAACAATGTATTTATTTTTTTATTTAGTACAAAAGAACTCGTTTAAACTATAATAACATGGATGTAGTGAAGTCGAATTGAAAATTTTAAGTTTTTCGGTGACCAGAGTAATTCCGACGTACTATTAGGTACCTAATAGTTCCTTTCAATATTTACAGACAAAACACATAATTCCGCCTTCCCCTCAAGATCAAGCAAGCTCCGAAGCTCCGAACAAGTGCGCTTTCAAAAAAGGTTTGCTTGAGTTAGTTGCACCACCCACAATTTATCTGCTTTGCCCAAAGGGTGACTGGTAGAGAATGCCCCATGGCATTAAGTCCGCCTTTTGTACGATAAGTTTTCTTTTGTGCAATAAAGATTAAGTAATTTAATTCATGAATCACTAAGAATGTACAAAAAACCCTTGGTAATAAGTAACGTAACTATACCTGCTTTCAGCCACAGTAGCGCCAACAATTTAACACTTTTCCACGGACACTTTTGGATATATAAAGATAACCGCTTCTCCCTCATATATTATACCCTATATAAATCGCATGCCTTGACTACAAGAAAAGTTTATTTTTTCATTTTTTATTTCCCAATTTTAAATGGTTTAATACCATGGTAAATATATAAAATAATGTGCAAAATAAAACTTCATCGCATAAATTTACAAGGAGTTATTGAATAACTTAAGATTAATAAGTATTGTATTTTAATAATGCTTCCTTCTTTCGCTTTTGAGCGGGGCGTGTCACCCTGTGCCCTGTGGGCGGTGACTGACGGACGGACAGACGGACAGACAGTGTCAGTATTCGGTTGACGTGTCGCTATTATAAGTATTGTTAGGACACATCACATCGATGTTAAGCGGAGCACTCGCTTTTGAGCGGGGCGTTTCGCCCTGTGTCTTGTGGGCGGTGACTGACGGACGGACAGACGGACAGACAGTGTCGATGTTCGGTTGACGTGTCGCTATTATAAGTATTGTAAGGACACATCGATGTTAAGCGGAGTACTCGCTTTTGAGCGGGGCGTGTCGCCATGTGTCTTGTGGGCGGTGACTGACGGACGGACAGACGGACAGACAGTGTCGATGTTCGGTTGACGTGTCACTAAATACGAGTATTGTAAGGACACATCGAAGTTAAGCGGAGCACTCGCTTTTGAGCGGGGCGTTTCGCCCTGTGTCTTGTGGGTGGTGACTGACGGACGGACAGACGTACAGACAGTGTCGATGTTCGGTTGACGTGTCGCTATTATAAGTATTGTAAGGACACATCGATGTTAAGCGGAGTACTCGCTTTTGAGCGGGGCGTGTCGCCATGTGTCTTGTGGGCGGTGACTGACGGACGGACAGACGGACAGACAGTGTCGATGTTCGGTTGACGTGTCACTAAATACGAGTATTGTAAGGACACATCGAAGTTAAGCGGAGTACTCGCTTTTGAGCGGGGCGTGTCGCCCTGTGTCTTGTGGGCGGTGACTGATGGACGGACAGACGGACAGACAGTGTCAATGTTCGGTTGACGTGTCGCTATTACAAGTATTGTAAGGACACATCGATGTTAAGCGGAATACTCGCTTTTGAGCGGGGCGTGTCGCCATGTGTCTTGTGGGCGGTGACTGACGGACGGACAGACGGACAGACAGTGTCGATGTTCGGTTGACGTGTCGCTATTATAAGTATTGTAAGGACACATCGATGTTAAGCGGAGTACTCGCTTTTGAGCGGGGCGTGTCGCCATGTGTCTTGTGGGTGGTGACTGACGGACGGACAGACGGACAGACAGTGTCGATGTTCGGTTGACGTGTCACTAAATACGAGTATTGTAAGGACACATCGAAGTTAAGCGGAGTACTCGCTTTTGAGCGGGGCGTGTCGCCCTGTGTCCTGTGGGCGGTGACTGATGGACGGACAGACGGACAGACAGTGTCAATGTTCGGTTGACGTGTCGCTATTACAAGTATTGTAAGGACACATCGATGTTAAGCGGAATACTCGCTTTTGAGCGGGGCGTGTCGCCCTGTGTCTTGTGGGCGGTGACTGACGGACGGACAGACGGACAGACAGTGTCGATGTTCGGTTGACGTGTCGCTAAATACGAGTATTGTAAGGACACATTGAGGTTAAGCCATAGAGTAAATTATATATACTGAGATAGAGTCATCAGCTTCCTTTGTGTACTAGCGCCATCTATTGAGTGAGTCTCGAGTTATCTGAGTCATGTACATATGTATACATAGCAATCGCTATGCACTGTACTGTAGGTACTTTCAATATATACATAATTAATATGATTCATCTGTACCTCACACTTAACATAATAAGTGGGCTTTAAAACTAGTTATGTTTGTAGGAAGGTATAAAAAAGACACATTTATAATTAATTATTTTTATTTCATTAATTTTGGGGAACATAATTAGAACAAACGCTTATCACAGGTAGACACACACCAAAATTTTTACTGCTACCATGACTTTAAAATAGTTTAAAACGAGGCAATCGTGATCCATTACACAAAGCCGGGATCGAAATCCTTCCTGGAACTGCTGTCGTCGGAATCCAAGTTAGCGTAAAGGTCAACAACGTAGATCAGATTCGCTAATATCCATAAAGCACAGCCGAAGTAAATTTCTTATACCCGTTTGAATATCCACCAGAAAACAAACTTGTCCATAATCCATAAAGTAAACTGTCAAACAGCACTACGCTACGCGTTCATCTACACCGAATTGTATTAACTAAGTAGTCTTTTAGTTTTCTTTCTTCTATTGTTTTTTACATTAAAAAAAATACGCATTTATTATTTTTCATTTTTTTTGTGGATATTAAATTTTTGTGACAATCATCATATAACTGCTTAAAATATAATAGGTGAAATCTAAAAAATAAATGAGTGGAATGGAACGGGGATCTAATCTTAAGCCGTAATTGCCTGTAATGATAAATTAAAATAATGTTTCATAATCTTTCACAATAACTTATAATTATGTTTTTATTATATGTTTATTTATGGATAAAATAATAACATAAAAACAGATTTCATTTTAATAACACTAATTCAAATATTGAATTTAGCTCCATCTATCGAGCGAGTCTCGTACTAAACGCACGCAAGTTTTAATGTATGAAATCTGTAAAGTACTGAGTGAAATGCCCCTGGGTTAAGCACATTACTCGCTTTTGAGTGGGGCGTGTCGTCCTATGCCCTGTGGGTGGTGACAGACGGATGGACTGACGGACAGACAGTGTCAGTGTTCGGTTGACGTGTCACTATTTTAAGTATTGTAACTATTGTAAGGACACATCGAGATTAATTAAGCGGAGTACCCGCTTTAGAGCGGGGCGTGTCGCCCTGTGCCCTGTGGTCTGTGACTTACGGACAGACAGAAAGTGTCAATTTTCGGCAAAGTGTCACTATCACAAGTATCGTAAGGACACATCGAAGTTAAGCGAAGTACCCACTATAAAGCGGGGCGTGTTGTCTTGTGCCATGCGGACGGTGACTGACGGACAGATAGACGTACTGTTAACTACGGTGAAGAAAATATTAGGTTAAGTATTTATCTTCGTTGACGAAGTATCGGTAATACTTACTCCAGGAGATAAGAGTGTTCCTGGTTCTAAATTTATTTAGTCGGCTGAATTTCTTTCGAATCCTTACGGTACCTACTTACTTACGGCGGTACAACCTGATATAGGGCTTTGGTCTCCTCAGCGGTAATCCATCATTTTGCCCTATCCCTGGTCTCCAATCTCTAAGATATTTTTCGGTCCATGCACCTGAAATCCTTGTCCATCCACTGACTTTTCACCTTTCTTTTTTTTTTTTGACCTTTCTGGTTCAATCCAGAACACGGAAAATCGTTTGGAGCCAGGTGCACAAAATACGGACCTCAAGTGTTCACGACCCTCAGTCATGACATGACGTCATGAGGAAGCGGGGAACAAGAAGAAGATATTGTAGATGTCTCTCATGTGTTCACAGGGAATTTAATATGAAGCAAAGTGCGTTTTCTTTTGTACGCTGCTTAAATTACGCGACATACTTATTTTATACGCAACTCGAAACTCATAATCTCATAAATTACGCTCGTTTAGCCCTCACACTATCAGAAACGACCACGTATTTCTTTGCTTATTATTTTAAAATACTTTTCCCGTAATAAATAAGTTGAAATTAAAGCTTTCGGGCTGATCAAATAACACGATTCACCTCAGCAGATATTCTGTCAAAACGTGAGGATTCGCAATCTCTGAATTGCATTTCTCACGAGAATGAGTTTACTTTTTTAGCAAGTTTACGGACACTATACCTACCTACACCGAGAGATATCAATGTCCGTTGTGATACAGTACCACGCCTGTGGACGGCGCACGACTTTAATCTTAGCGAAACTACCACAGACGAACATTTCTCATACTTTTTATATAAAGATAAAGCAAATGTCTTTGGCTGTTTTTGGCTAGAACTTATTACATGAGTTAATTTTGTGCTGTGCCGCAGCATGCAATTTTCAAAAGGGTTTCTTTTCTTCTGTTTCCTTGAACGTGTTAAACATGTACCTAATAATCATGAAAACCGAAGTGAATATTATACTTAATGTATTAAAATGAAGTTACACCCAAACATATTAAACTGTACAGGTATTTTATCGTGTTTCTAGGTTGTTATAGGCAATTAACAGCCACGATTCGATCGGAATTTGACAGAGTCATGTTAATTGAGCAGTAGATTCATACAAAACAGTGGATACTATATCTATATATCATTATAGTTTTGATTCTATTACTTGTTTTTGGGAAAATATATTCAAATTAGGTACAAATATACATAAGATTCCCTGTAAACAGTTATAAAAAGTCTTTAAAATGGGTTTACTATTGATAATATTACATTATATAACAATAGCTAGCTGCCTATTAAATTTCCAGCGAAATTTCAGCATTTGAATGTAAATCAAGACACGATTTGGCCACTCTAACACTCCAGTTTAGGGCCGCCTTCCACACCCATAGACTGTGCTTGGGTACAAAGACCCCTACACAGCGGGGGAAGGGGGTAGAAGTGTGGCAACGTCGCGCGACGCTATATTGATCTCCGACCAAGAACTTCCAGCGCTGAAGCGATTGACACAATTCAACTTTATTAGACCGTATACATTCTCAGGCGCTGTTTTGCTGTTACTGACTGTTTTGAATTTGGAATAGTGAGGAAAATGTTGTCGTGAACACACACACGAGAGTGTAGACGCGCACACATAGACAGGTAAAGGAAAATTGATGTCGGGCTATTTGTACGCTCACGCACTGCGGCGCGCCCAATGTTTGGTATAAATTGAGTCGGCTGTTTGATCAAATAAGTCAATTTAAGGGGCTCAAGCGGACTTACGAGTATGATGTGGTGATCAAAGCGCAGTGGTCGGTATAAAATCAGTATGATGTTGTTTTAAGACATGTAGATCTCGCGAGTTTGTTTCAAAATTGCTGAAATTAAAAAAAAACTGAAACGATACGAAAATTCTATACCTTATCGAATTTACTTACTAAGCGAGAACAGCTGGAAATCCGAACATTTAAACATTCGGACATAATTATACGAAAGATATTTTGGTGAATCTGAAACAAAAAGATGATTAGCGCGGCGCAGAAACATTATGCGAGGAGAGGTCTTACCTAATAACAAATAAAGCTACCCAATCTGGCTGCGTCTTTGTGAAGCCCGAAAGAAGAGTATTTAAATCTAGGGAATCTGATTGGTCCATTTTACACATCTCCGCTCCGCTCCGCTTTTGTGGACAGGTAGCCTAAAATGGGCAGTAATTCAGGAACATACAAAAATCAAACGAGCTTCGAGCGAGAACATTTCATAATAATCTCACAGACTGACTTAATTACAAAAATCTTCTTAGTAAGCACCAAAACACGAAAGTATTATGTATTAGTTTATGCAACTGTTACATAATGAGAGGTCGTTGTTTTAGGACCTAGTTATCTACAGCTACAGTTACTTACACTACTTTATCAGCACACATATTCGTCATCATTATCATAGATTTTCTATTATGAAGATAATATGAAACACTCAGACCTGTCAGTCAGTCCGCGGAGCAGAGGAATAGTTACGAGGCGACCTCGCGCTGCGGCGGGCGTGTTCAACTTAACAGTATCATACTGATACTGTTAAAGTGACCACGGCGGCGATATAGTCATCATTATCATTATCATATCAGCAACACAACGGACAAAGTTCTCCACAACGATCGGTATTAAGCCGCCCTCATCCAATTTCTGTTCGATATAGAACTGTTATTAAATAACATCTCTGATTTTGGTCGCTGCCAACTGATGTAGGGACCTGTATTAGGTCCTTACCTATAGTATCTGAACTTGTTAGAAATTAAACAATATGGGTGTCGATAAAAATCTTTTTATTAACGGCAAAGAATCCCGACGGCAGGCGTGCGCATAATTCACCATTTTTTCCTCGCTATTTATAGAATATATTATTTATTTTTTAACGGATATGATTTAAGTGTACATAATCAACAAATGTAAAAAAATATATCAGCCAACTACTGGCAAAAATATTGTGTTCTATAAACATTTAGAATTTTAGTTATTATGACAGTATTTGTGTTTGTCGCCCGAGAAATTCTACCTGTCATTTTCCGTTCAATACCGTGCGAGCAAGATGGGAGATGCTGACTCGCTGATAAGATATGCTAGCCCTGCTGAGAATCGGTTGGGAAATACGACGTGCAGGCGAGAACAGCTGGAAATCTGGACAACTTAACATCCGAATATCCGGAATTCCGACATAAAAACGATTTTTTGGCCAAACCACGGAAGCGGCTGTTAGACATGCGCAATACTGCGTAAGCCGGTGAATACATTGATCATCATGTCAGGGCATCCTTCAGTCAGTCAGCAGTCGGACGATTCCACGGGGGGCAACTATCCCTTGGCTGGAGCTAAGTCGAATACAAGTCTACACGTCTAATGACTCACAAATACACTGCGGGTCTTATGTTTTTAAATTGTGTGTGTTTTGGATTGGAACTTCCAAAAACGTATATGTATGTATGTATGTAAACTCTTTATTGTACATTAAAATATACATATACATAGCAAGGACATTAAACTAATGATATGTACAAAGGCGAACTTATCCCTGTAAGGGATTTCTTCCAGTTAACCTTTGAGCAAATGAGAGAGAACAGAGAAGATCCAAGAAGATAGGCAAAACTATAAAAAATGCACAGAGACACTAAATGTTTACGCAAAAAAAAGACAAAATCTTAAATATACCTACATAAACTTACACATTATGAATATAAATATTATAATATAAAACAAACTAATATATATATAATAATAATAATAATAAGTATTCCATTTTAACAATAAATACAGCACTCGACGAAATATAATTAGTATACAGCGAAAAAAATAGGGATAATTCCCAATTAGATGCGCCTTTCAACAAATCGAGTCCATTTAAATAACTCTATCGAAGTGAATGTTATTAGAACTCAATTCGATGACTTATTTTCGCCTGTTTTGTATGATGGATTGATGGATTAGGTATTATTGCTATCTATTCCAGCTCTATAAGAAACCAAAGATCGATAAGTTGTTGACGACGACTTTTTGGAGAGACCCGCCGACCTCAAGTATTGTGCCGCTATTATTTTGTAAGTCTGGAAAGTTCTTAGGTAATAAATAGTTTTGCAATTTCATTTAGATATTTAGACTTTCTTGCACAGTACAATATAGTAAATTGTACAAATGGCGGACTAAACGCAATAAGGCATTCTCTATCAGTCAACCATTCTTATTATGCCAAGTGTAAAGGTCCTAATTATACAAAAACAACAAGATAAAACTAAATAAAACATCGTTCATTTATAAACCAATCTCCCAGACTACACAATCACAATGAATCCCCCACATTATTAACCCAACTTTTCCAAAAACCCACCGCCAAATCCCAATTCCCGTAATACCACGTTTCTTATCTCCACGGGTTAGGTACCAGTATAAATTATACCACTTTATAGCTCGCCCGCACTGGCGGCGCGCCGTAAACCCGTAAAATGCATGACCAATCAAAATACCAATGTCGGTACCACACGCACACATCCAAACACCCATGGAACATCAAAAAATCCACCGAACTTCGTATCCCAACAACAGTATGTCTCCAAATCAAACTTTAAGATAACAGTCACACGGTTGATTATTTTAAACATCATTGTTACAGATACGAGCTTGCAAAAGATAGCCCTCGATGAGAAACCCTACAAACGACGTAACCGTCCCTAATACAGACGGGGTATTACGTTTGTGTGTGTGCAAGAAATGCATTAAGTTGCACGCGTGTGCACACACACAGGGAAGTTGAGATGGAACACGCGTCTGAGGGATAACGGAGGGTTTAAGTTGAGTTAGGAGTAACATGGATATGACATTTTTATTATAATTTGCATTTTTTTGTTATGGTGTCTTTGAAAAGAATTTAGATAAAGAAACAAGGTGTGTTGGTTTGGAAATGATAAAAAGCTATTGTAAATTTTTATCATTTAATATGCTATTAGTATTATTTTTATAACAATAAACAACAATCTTAAGACTGTCAAATACATGGCGAGTAAAGCTGCGAACATTAAATTAAACCATCAAGTTGTACAACAACGTTCATTAGATTCACGTTGCTAGTAAAATTTGTGCAACATTTAAGAGTTTACCAACCACTGTGTAAGTATTATGTATTCTCACGTTTCCAGCAGTATAGCAAAGCAAAGGACCAGGTGAACCTATGCTTTTATCAATGTGTACGTTACTTCTCTACACCGTTTGGTCACAAAACGCAGCATACATAATTTTACTGCGCCAGACTGTCTGCCAACAGAGAGAGATGGCGGAAGGTAGTGCGGAGCGGAGAGGTTAGTCCACCTCTACAATCGACGTCGATCCTTCAATGTAACCACGAGATGCATACCATTGACAGGGACATGTAAAGGATCAAAATGTCAAGTAAAAATTTTGCATTCGATAAAAGTGTAAAAAAATAATTCGTATCCACATTATCTCATCGACCGGCATCTTGCGGCGTTCGCGCCCGCCCACATAAAAAATGACATCTAAATAAATCCATTAAGCGGCGGTCCTGTCTGTGAGCCCCTTTATGTGAGGCCCGTCCGTAGGCGCCTTTATTTGTGTTATGACAGGGCCCCGGCTTATGACGTGCGATGAGAAACATATTTAATTATCGCGTGATTTAGGGTTCCGCACGTGATGGATTATTTTGTTTTGTTGGGTTTCTGGCAAGATTATTTTCGTGACCACGACTTGTGAGAATAACGCGACATACTTTGTGGAAGAACGTCTGGCTGAGGTATTTTGACTATACTTAGCCGGTGTTTTAGTCAATCGGATCTCGAACATAGCTCGGAGAGTTACTAGACAGGGCATGTCCACTGGAGTGGAGATGGAGATGTGTAAAATAGGCCAATTAAATCACATTGCTCAGATTAAAATGCACTCAGTGCACTCTATTTGGGCTTCACAAAGACGTAGCCTGATTGGTTCATTTTCTCCGCTCCACTTCAGTGGACAGGCAGCCTTACGCGACCGTGGGGAGACATTATTGCTCGTAAAATCGATGACAGTTGGCTCAGAAATGTATTTTCAGGCACCAGATAAAAAAAATAAAGTAACTACGTATTACAAATGCGAAGATTTTATTTAAGAAGAAGAAGACGAAGAAGAAGAAGAAGAAGATACATTTATTTTGCAAACCAATTACATTATTTATTTCAAAATGAAAACAGAAGAACAAATAGAGTGTAAATGACATGTAAGTACTAACGAAAATATGGACTTGAAAAAACTTATTTTTTTTTTATTAAAGCAGTAACGTCTGCTAACGTAAACTAAATGTTTTACAAATGAAGCGAAAATTGAAAAATTCAATGATTCGGACAGGATTCGAACCTGCGTTTCCAACGGCTTTCCGGGCCAACACTGGCGTCCTCCCAATTGGACCACCGAATCAGATGTCAGAGTCATTGAATTTTTCAACCAGTTGCTTCGACATGCCTAAAAAAAATAAGTAAACCCCTATAGTAGTATGCCTGAAAAATAAGTAATTTGGGTGTAGCACATCGTTACTATCGATTCTCAACAAATTTGAGACGATGGTGCCGACGATAAAGTCTAAATCTTTACGGTAGATGGCGCTACGATGCCACCCTAAGGCATGTCGAAGCAACTGGTTGAAAAATTCAATGACTCTGACATCTGATTCGGTGGTCCAATTGGGAGGACGCCAGTGTTGGCCCGGAAAGCCGTTGGAAACGCAGGTTCGAATCCTGTCCGAATCATTGAATTTTTCAATTTTCGCTTCATTTGTAAAACATTTTGACTTGAAAAAAAGTCATTTTTATTTTATTTATTTAACGGTATCTACGAACTTCTCGGTCCATCGGGTATGCTCCAGAATAACTATTATCAACTCGTAGCTTTTTAATTTCAGGTATTTTAAATCCTCCCGCTTTGCATTGGGGGGAAAATTTTACGTAGGTATAATCTTCATTTCGACTACTAAAATTCTCCTGCCTAACTAGGGCATACAGTCTTAGGAAATTTTAGTAAGGTGGCACTGGGAATACCACGAAAATTTAGGGAGTGATGTGTAGCTTATTTTACATAGAGAATAATCTATTATTAGTTAATATTAGTATTTTATATGTAAAATATATATGTATAAGCTAGTATACATCACTATACATCACTATTTCATAGTGATGTCTATAGCCTCTAATGCAACGAATATCAATTACAAGTCGAATGTATAATTCGCAACGTGCTCCATATATAAAAGCGCAAATGAGATGCATTTCAAAAACTTACGTACGCGCTTAATGCACCATTTATTCAACCCCAATACCACGTGATTGGCCCATGATGGGCTGAAATTTGCATTTACACGATTTTCAACTGCTTTTTACTCAAAAAGCCCGAGTAAAATGCTTGTATGTATCTCGCGCGGGCCAAATTTGCATATAGACGACTTTTACGATCTTTATTTGCCGTCGTTTTTTGTTTGCCGTGGCGATAGCTGTACAAATAAAACGAGTGAAATATCACGTAAAAACAAATGAATTGAATCTTAATCACTTATTCAATAAACACCTCAAAACTGCTCGTTATTCATCTGCAAATTGTGTGGAAATAAATCTTTTTCCATTGCGAGTGTTAGCGCTGTATGTACTGTATCTTTAATTTCTAGTTTATTAAAGACATTCTCGCTAACAAACGAATTGAAAACAGGCACATGACAGGAGTTAAATGAATTTGATGCACTAAATTATTAATTAAGGGCTGTGTACTTGAAAAAAAGAGGTATATGCTGCAAAATTCTGCACGCACACCGTTCGGAGAATGAAGATCCCTGGGGACACTACCATACTTTACAAATTATGATAAACTAGCTGTGCCCCGCGGTGTTACCCGCTCATCCCACGGGAACACTAAATTTATTCGGGATGAAAAGTATCCTATGTCCTTCCCCGGGACTGAGACTATCTATATACCAAATTTCATCTAAATCGGTTCAGCGGTTTAAGCGTGAAGAGGTAACAGACAGACAGACAGACAGACACACTTTCGCATTTATAATATTAAGTATGGATTTCTAATAATATTGCACAGCTAAGTTTTTATATGAAAAAATATGTTATATATTTTATCAGGCTTACAATAACGTTGATGTGACATGTGTGTGAAGGTGAATTATAGAAATATCAAATGAACTGTCCCAGACACATAATAAAAAACTAAAAAAGATTATTCTACTACTGTATTTTATTGGTTGTTTGTATAAAATGCGAAGCAAAAGCAACAATTGTGTCGGTGGTCGTGGGGGACGACTAAGCGACCGACCGATGCCTGTACGTTGCTCTGATCGGCTACGAACGCGCTTCGATTTTGCCCGAACAAAGATGGAAGCTAAAGTATGGCACCCGTATGCGTGCTATCATAGATGTGTGATACGGCACCTTCAGTCCATACAACATTCGCGCTTGCCCGCGTTTTACGAAGCCAGTAAAAATGTCATCGGCCAACGTTTAGTCATTTGTCGATTGACTTGTTTATTAGTCTTTGTTTGATCTCGTGGTCTATTATTATGATGGTTAAGTGGTCTCACTGCTTGATCTAAGCCGGAGTTGTCTTATAAATACGTCATCTAGATTTTTGATGGTTTAACTGTCAGGTTATTAATTGATTCATAAAACGTTTCACGATAGAAATATACAGAATGTCTATTCATTCGGTCACACTCGATGATGATTTTTATAGTCAAAGCAGTTCAAAGATGCGTTCGTACAACTCTCTTATTGAATTAATTTGGCTCAATAAGATGTGTTATTTACGTTAGAACTCTTTAATACTTTCACGGACAGTACGTCGAGAGACGTAAATTAGGACTCTCGTGATACGGCACCACATCTGTGGACGGCGACTTTTATTTTCACACAAATTTTTCCTATGCAGTCACTAGAAAAAAATGGTTTGCTGGAAGAAAAACTGGTCATCTCACTCTTGCTTTGCGCACTTGGGTAAAAGGTATCCCAGATCCCAGTCTCTGTAGATATTCAGCTGTCTGTGTACCTACTAAGAAAAGTTGAAATTCGTCTATCCGTTTTGGTGTGCTGAAGAGACCGTTTATTTTTACAAAAAAATTTTTTCGTTTTAATTTGCGAAATAGGGTTGAAAACGTAAAACAAACAAACTTCAGCCATTTCGGAACAAACCCGCGACGTCTACAGCTCACAGCGCTACCAGTAGTATCAGGCACATTATTTATGTTTCGTCGTCGCCTTTATGTCGCTACAGATGTTTTGACTAATAGCTAGACTAAGTATAGTTGACCCATTTTTGAAATGGTTAAGAATGATCTTATACTAACTCTTAAAAATATGTATTGTATTTTTGAGAGCTAGATGAGAGATTTGTGAGAGCTGAAAGCTAAATTTTATTAATTGAAAATAGACATTTCATGAACAGACAAAACGCCGTTCGTCTTTCTTGCCTTTAGAAAAATTTATATTTAGGTTTCCTATGCTAAATGCTATTTGAAATAAACATTAGTTTAATATAATTTAACATGAGTCAGCTAGCCTATTAATCATATAGGAAAACTCGGGAACAACGACTATAAATAGTCAGGAAGAGCCCAAAGAGTGACATGTTCCTTTGAATGAATATTAGAACCTTTATTTTGAAAGTTGGCATTGGCTAATAAACTTTTACATTAGTGATAATTTTTTTGTCCTTTACAATCATACATTTTATTCTTAAGCTATCTGTTATATTGTCTTGATTACAATAAGAGGAATACAGGACTCAACTAAAGACATTTCAATAAGGCAACGACCGATTTGTGGCCTCCCGGGGCGCGAGTACCCTCCTGATAAAATCACGACGTTTATTTCGAATATATGTTTATATTTTATAGTAGATGGAGTAGCGAAGTAATAATATACCTAATAATAACCGAGTTGGTTCGATGATATTTACCCCTCTAGTCTTATTCCGAAGAGTTCCGACCTGACACCTAAAGAGATTCTAGCTTGATGGTTGAATCAAGAGTCAGATACAGAAGGTTAGTAGGTACTTTTGGACACGGCGCACTTTCAGGGCGTTCCTCTTACTGAAGCCCTATCCACCGGTAGCTTGGGCCCTGTGCCGTTGCAGTTGGTTGGTAATGATGTTCATATTGGTGATGATGATGAAGGTGGTGACTAATGGCGATGATGGTGGTGATAGTAACGATGATTGTGATGATGATGAGATGATGATGATGGTGGTGGTTCTGCTGATGATGATGGTGGCGACTTGTGATGATGATGGTGATGATATTGCGGGTGGATTCTATTCACATTCCATTCACATCCTTCATGAATTACCCGTGACATTTCTAAAGTTTTTTTTTTTAAAGTACCTACAAGAGGAATAGAGAGTAATTCTCATCTAAAGACATTATAATAAGGCAACGACCGATTTGCTGCCTCCCGGAGCGCGAGCACTTCACGGCGACCCTCCTGATAAAACCACGGCTTTCAGTTCGAGAATCGATTCATCTTGAATATACCTTGGATTTGTGTAAGTAGCAGATGAAGTAGCGATGTATTTTATAATAATAATAATATGTATTCACGATGTTTACAAATGTCTATAAACATCTTAACACGTTCGCGGACAGTAAGACACACCTGTTTGACACTAAAATTTTGTATGAAATATTTGAAACTGTTATAGCAGTTTCGTCATAATTGTAAGATTGAGTACAATTTACATGTGACAGTGAACACTATGCAAGTCGAATGCTATACCAGTTACGTCAAATATGATACGTTTTTATACAACCTTATGTGACAACAAATGCTATAGCATTATACTTCCATAGCAGTTCTGCCACATGGCTTAGCTAGCTCGTGGTACATTTATGGCATTGAATGTTATAGCAGCTGCCTGCTACGCTTATATGTGATAGCGAAAACGAATATAGGCGTTGATTACAGGAATTATAGTTATCAACGGGTTTGTCACTCACGCCTATTCTATTTGAGTCTCTCTTGTTACTTTCAGACGACGCACCAGACGAGTTTGGCATATAGTCTTCGTAGGAACTTCACTGCCCCGAGGCATGTAACTCAAATTAAAATCACTTTTTTACACTGCGATAAAGCTACGATACCCTTCACTATGTTAGCAGTTGAATGGTGAACCAAGAGACGTGTAATTCCAAGATATTTGCTGACAATTATGTTTACTGTCTATGTGTATAATATAAAATATGTACATAAATCTATGTCTGTATTTTAAATTGTAACCACCGTCAAAGCTCGTTGAAGGGCAATAAACAGTTAGTAAATATAGCTAATTATTACAACCCACCAAAATATCCAAGAAAATACTTGAATAAATGTTACTTACGATGATAAAAACAATCCTTCGAAATGTTGTCGACACGCAAAATTCTCAAAATACTGATGGTCAACACAGCGGCGCACTCGCCGGGCGACTGAACTAATTTTCATACAACCGAGAATGCTATAGCATCTGTGTGCGGGAGAGGGGGGTACGATTGTCGGCAACACATGTCACCTTGTCAGTGTGCTAAAAGCAAGTAATGTGACAGTAAGCGTACCCGGATTGCAGAGAAATTGACAGTAAATGTTAATGTACACGTTTTTACTATGGCAAAGCGCATTCTTTAGCATTCGCGCTCAGGAAAGAAGCTCGATTAAAGACTGCTATAGAATGCGCGTCACAAGAGGTACTCAAAATTCGAATGCCATAGAATGCTCGTCCGCGAACGTGTTAATTTTGGAAGTAAATATTTTGAGATTATTTATATCTACCGATTTAATTGCAGCGTTTCTATAAACTATGCCGAATACCCGTGTTCTGTTTATAAGTTCTGAAAGTTTGATTAGGAACTTGAAGTAAAGACAACTCCCGTGAGTCCCATACCTACATATGAAACTGGTTTACTCACGTGGTTCGTCGAATATTGCTCGATATATTTCGAATCGATTCGCGATTTATTATCAGGAGCAGTCGCGGCGGCTATCACTCGAACACGATTGTCCGATCGAACAAATAGGAGTTTGAAGCTTATGTTTGGTATAGCTACGCCATTAAATTCGTTGATTTAAGCAAATAAGTAATCTAACATAGGACACAGTCATAAAGTCGTGCTAAGACGTCAAATCTATATCAGTATATGTAATTCAGAATAAAATAATAATAAAATAAAATAAAAATCTAACCATATTTATAGTAGGTAGGTATGTTATATTTTTATTTTTTACATAAAATCATGTAAGAAAAATACTCAATGAACTACGATTTGCATAATGTAATAGGATTTTTCTTGGAGTATATTTCTAAAGACCACATTTTTATTTAGGGTGATGCAGGAGTCATAATAGGAAGTAAATGTTTAGGCAAACTATCAATATTTCAAATAGTAATTGACCCTTTAGCTTTTCATCATCATACAATAACCTCAGTGTGTGTCTGAATAGACTTGCTAATTATGTTTTTTTTTGTGGAAATTCGACATGTTTTTGAATATTGATATACAAAAGCGAAATCATCTTAATTAGAAGTTTTTTTCCTCGATTTCGTGGCTGATGGTCTCTTAGTGAAAAGTTACTAAGTGTAGTCCTCCTCATTACCCCTGCCACCCCCGCAAGAACTCCTAAATCACCCTGTATATTTTATTTTGATAGAAGAAATTAAAGTAAATGAAATCTAATATTTATATAGAAAGAAAATATATACAATTTTCGCGCAATTTGGACACACCTGATGCTTTGAAACAAATATGTCCTCGATTCCATATCTAGGTAGGTAAGTACTTATTCTTCCAAAACTTGAGGAATCCCGTCAACTCTTCAGGGATTCCATCATTAGATCTCAATTCCGAACGGAAGGGGCACTTTTACATAAAAAAACCGGCCAAGAGCATGTCGGGCCAAGCTCAGTGTAGGGTTCCGTAGTTGCTCATCCTTCACAATAGACCGCTGTTTTAAGTCCGAGGTTTAAATTACGAGAAAGATTTCAAGCTCTATAAAAAGGGCGTAAACGCCCTGTAATTACTTATTACCTTCTGGAAGTTATCGATTATACGCGCCAGATTGAGCGAAAGGTTTTAATACAGTATGACACTTAACTTTATTATAAAATTATGAATTTTTGCGATAACTCAAAAACGGCTCAACCGATTTTATTCAATATAGTTTTCATTGAAAGTACTTATAATGCCTCCTTTTCATGAAATTTTCCATAACTTTTTGACCCGAGGTTGAAAAGTTAGAGGGGGGGGGACAATATTTTTTTGATTTCTGGAGCGAATATTTACAAAACTGCTGACTTTATCAAAAAATGATGTTTGAAGACCCCTATTATTTTTAAAATACCTATTCAACGACACCCCACACACTAGTGTTGGAACGATAAAAATAAATCACCCCCACTTTAGGTGTACGGGAGGTACCCCAAAGATTGTTATTTTTTAGTTTTTATTTTACCGTTTTGTCGGCGTACATACACATATTCATACCAAATTTGAGCTTTCTAGTACTAATGATCACGGAGCTAAGCCGCGGACGGACAGACAGACAGACAGACAGACAGACGGACAGACGGATGTGGCGAAACTATAAGGGTTCCTAGTTGACTACGGAACCCTAAAAAGGTGAAATAAATTCTCTGAATTGAGACGAATTCAGCCATTGAAATCAATCGAGAACAATAAGAATTAGCGAGCGGGGAATCAAGGAGATTGTCTACTAATAGGCGGGGGACGGAATCCCATTACGCACCAATTGCGCTCAGAATAGCCCCCCGAGAAATGGTGTGAAGGAAATGGGATTAGAAGAGCACGAAAGATTTGGTATACGCACTTCTTTCACAAATGTTTCATTTCGCAACTATTTTATTTTCCAAACACCTTTTCGAAACCAAATATCTTTACCGGATATATATTTTAAAACGTCGTGCTCCCAATAGATTAAACTAATATGAAGTGTGTTTTAAGTTTGTTTAAATCCCATTACGCACTAATTGCACTTAGAATAGCCCCCCTTCGTATCTCGTCCGTATGACTGAAAGTTCACTAAGAAGAAAATTAAAATTTGATTTGGAGCACGTACTTCTTTCACAAATGGTTAATTACGCAACTTTTTGTTTTCCCTAACTGGAACGAAAAATCTTTATCAGTTATAATTTAAAAAAATCATGAATTAGGTTCGGTATGGTGTTTTAAATTTGGTTAAATCCGCCCTAACGTATCAAATGCTCAGAATAGGCCCCAAGAAACGGTCTAAAGGAAATAGGATTACCTATTCATTCGTGCGCTTTGGTGAAAATCAAAAATAGTCTTTGATTTGGTTTTTCCATTAATACGTAGTACCTACACTACTCTTTAAACCGGCTTCAGAAAGAGAGATTTTTATGTTGTTATCATTATCATTGTCGGTTATGAACCGATTTTGGCTTCTTCTTTTATTTTAAAAGCTTGAACCCCCGAACGACTTTTGTCAAAATTGAGATGTTATGAATAATAACTTATAATGGGATTCATGAAAAATTTAGGAAACTCATCAATTCTGTCTGTCTGTTAAGACCATCTTGGGAACGCGTGAAAGTATCGAGTTGAAATTAAAACTATAAACTCAGGTTTACAGGTCATTGAGGTGAGTAGAAAAATGAAAATCCCACGTCAACGTTGAACCAGTCCAGCATCATCAAGATCGGGTCAGGTTATATTATTTAGAACGTATCGAATATTTAGTAAAAGTACGTATAGCGTGTAAAACAGGTACAATTACCGAGACGTAGTTTCCGTTTGGTAGTGTAGGCAACCCTAGGAGTATGACACACCCACAACGTTCTACAAACAACGAGATTCCACGTCACTCACAATTACCAATCAGGGGCCCAATTCGAGATTGACATTTGAGTGATCGCCAAACGTCAAATCTCTATTAGATAACAGTTATATCGCCATTGAACTGTCATTAAAATGCGATGAGCTTAAAAGTGACATATCTCATCTCAATTTTGGAAATACGAAGGCGATAATGATTGTCAAAAATGTTATTCATGTATATAAATTTCTGTTTTGAACGAAACGTAACGGACTAATTTCACGTACTACGCGGTCAATTTAAAGTATGCGCCTGTTATTTATGCCGTCACATACAAAGGAAACGAAAATTGAGCGCGTCCGAATTGACGAAGTTGCGATATTCTAGGGATATCGCCACTTGTCAAGTAGGCACACGTCAAAAGTGACGGATGGCGATGAAAAGGAGAGATCTCCATTATATCTCTAAAATTTGTCGAATACCCCCCCTGATACTAGTATAGGCTAATTCCTTTGAAAAAGTGGCAAATAACAAAAGAGTGCGAGTTCTATAGTGTCTTTATTCTGTGGTTATACTGCAAATGTTGGAATTTGCAATTAAATCATAACAAAATATAGTCTTTATTTGAAGTAGGTACGTAGGTAAAACCAGTTTTCCAATGGTCAAATTTAAGTTTGTTGCTCAGGCTCAGTACAGTTTATCTTTTCGCTAGAGCAATAGGTATGCAGTGCATTGATAGTTCGGATCGGATGGAACCCTCGGTGCGTGAGTCCGACTCGCAAATGACCGGCTCTTAAGAATAAGATCGTCTATGTGTACGTCTATTCTAGTGCTAAGTGTTATTTATCTGTGTTTGTATTTCTTTCTTGTTAAGGTGGTGCAATAATAGTAGTTTATGCAACTGATACATAATGAGGGGCCTTAAAACACGAGTGTGGTTTTATGAAACGAGCGTCAGCGAGTTTCATAATAGGATCACACGAGTGTTTTAAGGCCTAATTATGTACAGTTGTATACACTACTTTATCTACACACATATCATAAGTACTCTAAGATGGGTTCAGAAGCCATAAGGAAATGACCGGCACCACTAGTGCTATCTGTAAAATATCTAAAAACGACATACTTATACTATATGCAGTAAGAAATAAATCTGAACAAATACATAAACAGATTATTTGTTGTAATTTACATTTACATTGAAACAATATTTTCAACTAAAATGTGAATTACAATAAACTTATCACAATTATATTTTCGTAACAGCAAAGAACCAACAAACAAATGACAACAATAATGGCGGCAATTCGAACCTCCGTCAAGACGAATGTTTTTTTTTCTAAATCATATACAAACGAATGTATCCATATTCTCATGTCACTCGAGATCAAATGTCGTGCGGTTTTTATAAAAAAACATACTGAATTGACGTTTCGTATCGATAACAATATTAATATCTATGGATACTAGAATAGAGACCTACTTTAGTTTTGACAGCTGTTCCAAATTTAAACTCATAACCTTACAAAAATTGATACTGTTATAACATTACAGTACAGATTTTACCTACTGCCACAGATAAGAAAGTTCTCATAGTAAAATTGGTTGTAGTAATGCTGGCCATTTCCTACGGTTTCTGAACGCATTTTAGAGCACTAATGATATGTGCGTAGATAAAGAGTATTCTATTCTAATATAACGGATACTCCCAAATGTTTTATTTACGCTTTTCCTTGAAACTAAAAAGTTTTCCGGGTATTATTTTCAATCGCTGTTAACACTTGCCTTGATTAGGTTTTCGAAGGGTAGCACGCGAAAGGGGCCATTGGAGAGGAGATTCGAGAATACACAGATATATTCCCACACATGTTAAAATTATAATAATAATAATAATAATAAATTTATTTCACAAAACACAAGAATAAGGTACAATGACATATCTTGCAGGCCCCGAACTAGGCTGGGCCTGTATCTCGGGGCCTATTATGTTATGGTGAATCCGTACAGGCGTACCTACTCCGAAGATCAAAATTCGCATCCCTCTCGAACTGGCATCAAATATTTGAATGTAAGGGACGGCACGATACATCGATCGAACTTCTGACATCAGAATTTTATTATCATCTCCAATAGACGATTGTGTGCCACAAGTGTGCTAAAACCGAAACAATTACCCTAAGGTCTTTGAACCTCAGTCCCATGGCTACACGATGCATTACCTAGATTACATTGTGTTTTAGTCATTCAAATTTGGACAAACAAACAATAATAAGACGGTATACCTCAAGCACACTCCGCTCCGTAAGTTATACAAAAACCAACCTTAAAACAGCTGAAAGATAATTCCTTATTTCCGAATTGTGCCCCAACAAAACATCTTTAAATCAAAATCAAATGAATTTATTATTACTTATAAATTGGGAATGCCATGCGGTTATTTTCTATACTTAACCCGGTTATAACCGGTTATTTGTATGGTAAAATAACCGGGTTTGCATTCCCAGCCTGTAAAAAGATAAAACCCTACTTTACAAGATAGATTGTGATTTATGATAGTGATAAAAGCATTAGGTACCATTTACTTCTTATAATAATATGTTTTAAAATCCATCAATTATGATAAGGATAAGACGTACGATTACCCTACATCATTGTATGAAAGTTTGCAAGCGTGATAGCGTGGCTCATTCTTACAATAGGTACCTATTTATGACGGGGGACTGATGGCGTTTGAAAAACCCGTGGAATCACCCGTTAAATAGATGTGCAAATAGAATGCAATGGGTTAGTAAACAAAATAAACCAGGGAGTTAAATTCGACGCTTCTTAAGATAGGTATTTATCCAAAAAACACCACTTATTATGTCGTTGCCCGAATAGCTAAACTCAGTTATATCGATCATTGAGATACGACCGACACTGTCAATCGAACTTGCTAATATAAATTAACTGTCGCCACCGGTTTCGTGAATTTAGCCCACAATTTCATAGATCTCTTTATTAGGACATTACGTCGTATCATCAAGTCATCACCGGGGCATCAAACCCGCTGCACGAACGACACCGTTATCGGTTTGCAACACGGTCACTGGCCCGAGCATCAGCGCGGACAAATCACTTCCCAGATTTAGTCTACCGCCAAACGGTAGGGTCACCACCGTATACTTAAAACTCCTTAAAAAACCAAGAAACACACTTGAGAATTTAACCGAGAGAGTCGTTGATAAAAATAAATCCATGTCTCTCATAAAGAAGTGGCGGTAAAAGTAGTAATGGTAATGGTATTGAATGCGGTGTGACGTCATCAAAACGACAGTGACAGCCCTGTTTGTGTAGCAATTGCTAGTGAGCGGTGCGGTCAATGTACTGCGCGTCACGCCACGGCGCTCGCACTAATGCACTTAGATTACTACCTACTTCCACAACCACAAGGATAGCTTGAGCTCCCACTGTCGAACAAAACCTACTTGCTTCGTCTGTTGATGAAGCATTGATAAGGACAGGGGAGGTCAGGTTATACTGGTGCAACCGCACGGCATTGACTAGTATTGCGCGGACTTTGCTATTTGCTGAGGTTTCGTATAGACAACATTAATATACCATATGTTAAATCCGCTTACACAAACCCAAGGCTATTACTAAGGAAATAAAGTTGGAATTAAATTCACATTTGTAATTAAGTTGATGTAACGTGTTCGAGTTTTTTTAATGTTTAATTTATAGCAGCTCTGTCTCTAATAGGCGCTAGTTCTGAATTGCCTTGGACCAGAAAAAACTCATGCATAATTCATTAAATTCAAATGGATTCAATTCAAATTGCCCATGCGAATTCTCGTTTGCCATACTCGATTGTATTAATTGATTGCTTGTATAAATTGGGCATTTTACTCCGATTTGTATTTGTACTAAATGTGCGTCTAGTGTTCTCGTTTAGGGCACTGAAAGTTGTACGACGAGTTCAGCACAAGGGTAATATTGTATTATAATGTACTTATTATAAAACCACTAGATAAAAACAAAAGGGGCTAATGTAATAACAAGAGACACAATAACGATAACACAGAAGAATGTTACTTGTCCCGACATTAACATTTTTCTTATGCTAGCCCGATCAAGATCTAACAATAAAAATACAGCAGAAGAGAAATCCACTTTTAACAAGTAATTAAAATACTCCTACAATACTGAGAAAAACGCCGCTGATTTACAAACGGCTAAACAATAGTACTTTGGCCATGTCTCTAGGCGGGATAACAACTCTATAGAGCGGCTGGTTGTGCAGGGAAAAGTAGATGGAACCAGATCGCGTGGCAGGTCACCTATGCGTTGGACTGACCAAATAAAATCAGCAGTAGGAAACTGCGTATCTGACTGCGCCAGACAGTCTGCCAACAGGGAGAGATGGCGGGAGATCGTGCGGAGAGCTGTGTCCGCCTCTACCACCGATGTGGACGCCTCAACGTGACAACGACCGCTCTGCCAAGAGCGAAACGACAGAGAAGAAGAAGAAGAAACAATAGTTTTGTGTGCTACATTACGCTTAAAAATCCTTTACTTGCGCGAGACTCAAAAAACGTCATAAGCAGGAAAAACAACTTAGGCCACACAACACACAAATAGCTAATATTCATACTTACAAAACTATCCATTTAGTTTGGTGACCATATACAGACAAATATCATTTAGTTTTTGTAAAATTAAGTTACTATTTAGTATTTATTCGTTAGTTTACAAACGAAGGTCCATCTCGCAGATCCGTTCTACCTAAATGCCAATTGGTAAGTATACATTATCAAGTCTGGGATTCTTATCCTGCAGAGCCATGTTATAGGTAAATAAGTTTCGATACAAAATCATTTATTTATTTGTGACAAGTTTTTATTGCTTGCAAGCCGATTGTAAAGAGCTCAAATTCGGTAGGTTTTTATTTATTCTATTACAGAGTTCCTTGAACACTAACGATCCGGATCTATCATCAGACCAGCTCCATCGTGCTATATTTATTGTATTGTTATCCAACTTACATAGGTAGGTAAACTTAATTTCAGCTCAATCGGTGCCCGGAAAATAGTTCAAATCTTCTTGCAAGATTTGACCCGAACGTGTAAAAAGTAGACCAAATAATATTACTTTGTTTAGCTCTCTACGAATTTTGTGTTTCACTTCATTGACTTAAGGTTGACTAGAGGAAACGCGGAAACAGCCAATAAATTCACCCTTTTTACACGTGATTAGGTATTAGATTTATCATGAGTAAAGTTCTATTTCATAATTATTCAAATGTTTATTTATATTAGCTGTAACATGAAGTGCATCACATTGCTTTACTTCATTTAGTTTTGTTATTACTAGTAAGTAATAGACTATTACTATTTTAATAACTGCTATTTTTCATAATTCTAATATTTCCTAGCATCGTTTGAGAAAAGTACTATACAAGCCTCGGTCGGAACAGGGATTGCAGGACTTGTTTTATCTCGTCTATTTCAAACTCCTCCAGCAATCCCTTAGTTTACGGCCTCTGCAGTAATGTACTATTACCAAACCTATAGCGTTCTACACGGTTAGGGTTGCCAGGTCTCCAGCTTTAGCCGGACATGTTTGTTGTGTCCGGCTTGTCCGGATTTTGTTAGGGTTTTCGACTAAGTGTTCGTTGTGTTTCGAGCGCTAGTAAAGATGCGAACAGGTATGTACTTACAGCTTTCGTATTTTTGCTGGTAATCGAAACTCGTCTTCCCATCTCATAATCTGTCTCACTCTAACTAAACCCGAGTATCCGAGAAACAGCTTGACAGAATGATAGGATTTAAAGGAAATTCATCATCATAATCAGCCGATCGTTTACTGCTGGAAAAAGGCCTTCCCATAGTTCTCCACAACGATTGGTCTTGCGCCGCCAATTTCTGCCCGCGATCCTAACCGGGTCGTCGGTCCACCTTGTTGGGAGAAAGGAAATTATCATATCAAAAGACAAAGCTTCAACTTCTGCTTGTCATACCAAACTTGTTCAAACTCTTAATTAAATAAAGTAATCGGAAATCAGCCTCCATTGATTTCTCTTGACGTGACAGCTTATCAGATATCATAATGACCATGGTCAATAAGCAATAAGTTTTGAGACCGGATATTCCAAATACAGTTATTTTGTGGGTCTCGGCTGTTTTTGTCGGAAATAAAGAATCGCATTCGCATGCATTTGTCACACGAGCCGTGGGCGAGTGTGACAATCTTACGACTTGAGGTTTTCTTTATCACCAACCATTGTATCTTCAATTTTGCGTTTCCCCTTGTCCAGCTAATAAAGTAAACTTGTGTATTGCCTGTTTATTCTTTATTTAACTCTTATCTCGCAGCCTTGAATTTTGCATAAGTGATAAGAATGCGACGTAGGTAACAAAATAAGTGTTTTACCTCAAGATAATGTTATACCTATATTAAAATCTGATAAGGCAACGTGAGTGTTCCAATTGAATGGGTTAAGAGGTTGTGAAGTGCATGTTTATCTAAATAAAGTATTGTTTCATATATTGATAATACAAGATCCACTGAGTATAGTGACCGTTATTTGACACTCAAAGTATCAAACATTGGAGTGAACTCTAGTTTTTGTTAATTACATAAAACACTACAGAAGGTTCTCTCCTTTGATCTGCGCAACCATCCCCAAAATTATGGCCCGAAGACCAGGCGCGTCGTTGCGCGCCTGCGAAGCCGATCCCGCACGCGGGGCCCCCAGTGGCCCGTGTGCCATCCAACCTCCGGCGAAGCCAAGAAGGCTAGCCGGGGCTTGAGAATTCTTGACTGACTGACTCCTTTGATCTTTTCAAAAGCCGCCTCAGAACTGTATTTCATTGGTTGTTTGTGTAAAATTCGACGCCATTTGTCGTGAGGCGCGACGACACGACAGACCGTTTATTAGAAGAACGTATACATACGATTTTGAGCAACTTCTGCCACTGTACATATAATCTATTTATTAAATTAGGTATACTGTTGTGAGATGATCCTGAGCCACGGAAAAAATGCTCCTTTGTTTACTTACCTTAAGTTAAAGACGCTGTACACAGCGTTGTTTTGTATGCCTATGATTAGTTTATTTCGCATACCAAGGCTCGATTCCACTTAAAACTACACAATGAGAACCATAATGTTCATCTTTTGTTGACTAATAGCTTTATGATCATATTAGCTTTTCAAATTGGCACGTGTCATTATTACCTTATTATTTGTTCCATTGTTACCGCTTAGTGACGTTGTCAATGTGGAATCGGGGCTTGGAATTATTAGGTAACTAGAATAGCAATTATATTGTTATTATGATTATGTAAATTCAATAGGATATTATCCATACAATACCTAAGGGTAAAATTCAGCACACACTATATTTTTGTACACCTGTACGGTAGAACATAACCACTTAAAATACTATTTACTACATCATCTACCTACTATATTCTTGGAAATAAAACATTAATTAATTCAGGCATTCATTTATTCATTAATTCATTCGTTCTTTTATTCATTCTTGGTATATGAAATGAACTATAGCTGATAAAATTCTGATCATTAACTAATAATCGGGTCATACCTACAATTCCTTTCAAAGAATCGTAAAATGCAGTATGATAAGAAATCCGAATGATCGATTATAATTTATATCTCTCTCCATTGTAACTGACCAAATCACCAAATTCAATTTAATACTTAAAAGACTTCATTTAGTCCCAATAAATCATTCCCAGTCTCCCCAACATCGGGTGATACTATCCATGTTAAAAGGGCTTATGTAACGTCTATCTTTTACTAAAATGCGGCCTTTTGTATTTAACCGAACCGTCCACTGTCCCCATCGGGTCCACGTTCCAATTGCATTTAACTGTGTCAATAAAACAATTATCCAATCATGCGCCTATTTAGCTACTTGCTTCGGTTGTCGATCGCGCGTCTCCTTCACTCTTATTGTTGATTGTACTTTCTGTCCCGCTCACAAGGCCACATTAAGGCCGCTGACACGGATTTGGGTAGTTTCTAGCAACTTACTTTTACGCGTAACTGTATTTATACTTATATTTTATTGTATTGGGTTCAAATCCTGTTTGGCGATTATCACCCAATTCTAGTGGTCTGATCGGATGAAGAATGTTATGACGAACTCTTTACTAACTATTTTATTTTTCCTAACAAAAACATAAAAATTTCGTTCTAAAACGTCGTTTCATAATCAAATACGAGTACCTACAGGGGAAAATTATACAGGTTAAATTGCCTTCGGTGTCTAAGTACCTACATATAAACTATTTCATTGCCCCCAAGTATAAGTTTGCTTTTAACACGTTCGTCTCCATTGACACACACAACATATGTGTTCAAAAAATACTCTTATGCCGGTGACACACCGTATGTGTCTACGTAATATGAGCAGTGACATCAATTCATTCCAAAAATTTAATTCAGGCGGCACCTTAATTTTAAATGTTCACTCTATTTTTACCAACAATCTATGGATCAGTGATCCAAAATAAATTATTTGAATTGAATAGAATGGCGTAAGGGCTGAGTGGAACGCCAGACGAACATGTTAAAGCAAAAAACCTCTGAAAGTTTAGTTTATGTGTCAATACAAATACAAATACAAATACTCTTATTTGCACACCTCCAACATCAAGGAATATAAAACACAACATGAGATACATTCAAATAACAGGCCGAGGTAAACAACAGGCGGTCTTATCGCTAAATAGCGATCTCTTCCAGACAACCTTCAATGTTATTTACCTATACGAAAAATGTAACTTTTATTGCTCTGGAAACTTACGCTTGAGGCTCTAAATGAACCGCACGCATGTGTGTCATCAACACTGTTATTTAAAGTTGGGAAATTGGAGCAATGTAGTGAAATGAAACCATTGGTATGTGCGCAGTGGCTCACTAGTCTCGCTACCAAATCCGCTTCAGTGAAAGTACCACGCGATTGTTTTGCAAATTTAATTGCTGTGAATTCGGTTATTCGGCATTGTTGAGTATTTCGAAAGTGGGCCACTTTTTCTAAAGTTGTACCCCCCACTTATATTTTGGATATTTTAGGTATTTTCTACTCATAATCACGAGATCTTTCGATCAAATTAGGAGGAAAAAAATATCTAATTATTTTTTAATTCCATTCCGTTACCATTTCCATATAACCTATACCTATCTATAGGAATAGCGGTAACAGAATGGAAAAACAAAAAATATATGAACATTTTGGGACACTTCTTTTGTCTTTTCTACCGATTAGATCGAAAGAGCTCATGATTCTGAGTAAAAAGAACCAAAAAAAAATTTAATAAAATGGCCCCAGCACGTCCGCAGTAAGACCTACGAAAGAGTGTTTTAATTTAATTGTGATCACCATTCTAAACCAGAAACATTCACTGCTGAGTTCTTAATGATTCTGCATCTGCATCCATAGACTTCTTAACCAGGTCGTCGGTGCCTCTCGCTCTGATTACGGCCAAAAACACCTTAAGACTTAGGCTTACGTCCTTCCGGCTCCTTCATAAGATCAGCTGCTGCTGTAGTATGACGATAATGGTTTACTGCAATAAAAACTCATATTGCTTGTACAGCGATTTATTTATTTATTTAATCGTATGGTGAAAAGCTTGTTGTAGGAAATTATAAATTTATATCCAGGTTACGCAACCAGTCCGTAGCTTCAGGTAGTAAATTAATATAGAGGTCCTTTGGGTCACCCCAGTAGCGTCGTTTTGGACAGCGCTCCACGATATGCTGCACAGTTTGATCCTCAAGACCACGACCTTCGACTTATCATTGACCACCAACTACAACCCTATACCTACTGCCAGGATCCTTTATTACGCTGCATCTCTTAATAATATCGCATTTTCCAATTGCTATACTTATTTGTGCGAAAATTCAAAAGAATCGGAAACCGGGAAGTCCATATTAGGTACAGACGGACAGAGGTGAAACTAAATGTCACCTGTCACTTATTGATAATTTTGTAAGTGCGAGAGTGACGGATAGTTTATCATTTATTTATCCCATGTTAAACGTCCATCAAAGGCCCACACATTGTTGGGCTAGCACGAGTAATAGCACGTACTTATCACTATCTGAATCCCATACCTAAGGGTTTTGTAGCATTATCGGCGTCATGCGTGCTACCCGTGCCTTGCAATTGGCTTGCCGCTATCTTATCACCGTTTACTCTTATCGACTCGCTCGCTGACGCACTAAGCTACTACAACCAGCGCGCTCGACCCGCGGAAACTAAGTCGTGTAGGCACAAAAACGGCTCAAGTTATACTGGTCGGTCTAGTATATTATTAACCCGTGTTTGCTCAAGTGAGGAAGAAATATTTTCATTTAGTCACGGTTGCTGGTTGTGTTTTGGAACGCGCCGTATTGCGAATTAATAACATTCCGCTATGATAAACAATGACACGTTTATAAATACGCGCACCGTCAGTTTTCCGGTGTGGTAACTACTGACGTTTTCTCGAGGATTCAATTGTGATAAGTACTGTAGGTACTTTACTCAAAGATCTTTCAAAATTCTACTTATCCCACTAATATTATAAGCACAAGAGTGTGTGCGTGTGTTTGTTACTTCTTCACGCTGAAACGGTTAGACGGATTTGCATGAAATTTGGAACGGAGATAGGTTTAGCCTAACTTAACACAAAGGCTACTTTTAGTTCCGGAAAAAGAAGTAGTGCCTGTAGGATTGTGTATGCGATATCAAACTGATATTACATCAGAACGCTCAAACTTATAAACAGATTTAGATGAAAACTGGTACTACACAGATAAATCACGATTATGTTAGTAAAGTATACTCTATTCCATGCAAAATAATGAAGTATTATTATGATCGAGACGATCGCAGGACCTGATAACCACTGTTTAAATAAAAGAATCTCTAAATCTTAAGAAGTCTTAATTATTATCAAAGTAACAAGATTAAATATTAAGAGATTATACAATTTGGTTGACAGTTGGTGGCAGAGTGCGCGTGCGTGAGATTCGTATTGTTCTTCATGTTCGTCCCCTACTTCACCCTTAGAATTATCCAATTTCAGAAAGATGTAAACATTGTTTTTTGCGGCTTATACCTCTATAACAATTATAACTATTCCAGCTTTAAAAATAAATAAAACCAAACCTCATATCCTGAATTTCAACTAGTCATATTTTATTGAAATTGCTTCTGTAGGGCTAGCATAACTTGCACACGCTACTCTTTGTCGCGCAACAAATGCTACGTGTGGGGGTTCTGGGTTTTTCGCCTAAAATTATTTCGCCAAATGTCACTTCCCAACTAACTTATTGCAGAATTTTATTTGGCAAACTAACCATTAGTATACTTACTCTTCGCATTTTTTTCATTTAGTGAAATTCTTATTTAGTAATATTCTACTTGGGAATGTTTTTTTTATAAAAATTGTTTTAGGTAAACGGGTTATTTTGACTAATATATATTTAAATGCCTAAAAATATTTGCTCTAATTAATACATGGCAAACATTCTTTCGTTGGGAAGTAAAATTTATCGTTCTTTTTTGTATATATCAGAGATCATGAATCATGATAAATAATTATACGATTTTTTGTTGACAATAAGTTAAATTATGATTAGTTTTAGTGAAATCAGCTTTTCTATTAAAAATCGCTCGCCAGTCAATTGCTCAACTCAATTGCTCGTTAGGTATCCCTGGTGATATGCGACTCTTAAAAATATTAGCTGTTTGTTTGTTTCACAGAAAATTCAAAAATACATAAAAAACTTAACTTCTAATCTTAAATATTAAAGACTCTTTCTCGCGCGAGATATTTATCTATTTCTCTCTGTAGAGTACTGTGTGAGAGTGGCAGGAGATGTACCGTTCTCGAGAACGTTCTTTCTCGGACGCTATGCCGATACGAGTGAAGCATAGTTGTACCACAGAATAGATAATAGTGTTGTACTACGATTTCTAATTCAAGACCAAAAAAACTACGACAGATACGTCACTGTCAAAATTGACAACATTTAAATGACATTTGAGTTTGTTTCTTGGCTTGCACCAAATGCTCAAGTGTTACAAGTACAATACCAGATTTTGTACCAAAAATCTCCGATGTTTAAGTTTTTATTATCACCTCTCGTAATTATGCGATAATAAATATATCTAGTTATTTTGTTAAAACATAGAGTTAAAGTTACCAATAAATAAATTATCTTAGCGTGTTTAATAAAGAAAACGGAATTTACTATTGTAAACATATTTTGTTGTAGTGGCAACCTTGTGGTAGTTTTTTTGGTCTTGAATTAGAAATCGTAGTTTAGACGGGCTACAGCAGTTTAGCCGCAAACTAACATACAGACAGTTACTTTATAACATTTAATCATGGCTGTATGGACGGGTGGATTGTTACACAAATATTACTTGGCTTTTTTACGCATGTCGTCTATTATTTACGATGATTATACGATATAAAACGTGAGCACATTTTAGGTCCGGTCGTAAAGATCGTTTCGGTGATAATTGCTATTAAAAATTAAATTTGGTCACTTTCATTGTTTGGAATAAGCGTGTTTCCGTTGTAATATAAATAGTAGGTAGCAGAAAATTTACAATGAATTATAATTTATGTTTAAATTTACATTTAGAATTTAGTACTCTTTATTGCACTCCTCGGCAAGCAAGAAATACAAACACAGATAACACATTAGATTCGCTAGAGGGAAACAACACCGTGTCATATCGCTATACGCAGAAATGTTTAGGTAAGTAGCGGATTTATTTTTGTGATATGTTTTTTTGTTTGTAATACCTACCATCACAGTCCAGAGGTATGATAGTTGTTAATAATATTAATTATGCAAACCTGAAAAATATCTATCACGTTGGTGGTTGTCGCTGTGCGTAAACTGTACCTACTCGTATATAATTATGTTCTTTCGATATGGTGTAGGTGTACCTACACGTATACGACAGCGACAGTTTTCAAAAAGTTCTTACAAATATTTGCGGCGAATAGATGCGTTTCATCTTCAATATCAAATCTAGTGATGATCTCAGGATAAATATTTATAGCACCATGTAAACAGATAATGTACTTTTGTTACGTACGCTGCAGCGCGCTGATTCAATGTTTACAGCACAACAAAATCTCTTATCAATTTTCTAATCAAAATTCTTTGCAACATCATCACGCCAAAATGTTTTGACGATTTCTAAATCATTGCAACATCTTCTAGACATGTAGTGGTATTTGCTAGTTAGTGGTAACAATTATTGTTGTATTATTTGAATGTTCTGTTAACCAAACGATACTTTGATGGCTCTTGTTCTGAAGGATCCTTCTTATCGTTCATGTTCAGCCAAAATCAAGCGCTATAAACTTATTCGATCATTATAAGATTTATAAGCCATTTATAAAGTGTTCAGACCTTTTAACCCCAAAACGTATTATTTAATACAGCATTCAATCAAACCTAATGCTGCTATTAAAATAAGTACAAAAAACCGATCCAATATTGGCAAACAGCTGCCAATTTCACGGGCCATTAGCGTCACGTCGTGCCAATCTTGTCGCTTCAATTGACCCATTCTCAACTACCTTGAGTGCCAAGTTATAGGAACTAAATTTCCTTGGCACATTTGTGGCTGCGATTGACACGCTTGGCGTCCATTTCTTGGTTATTTTGTACTTTAATATTAACAGGATAGAGGTTAAAATGGGTTGTTTGTTTGTGAGATTTGTTCAGACGTTTGTGAATGATTTGAACGATTAAATCGAAGGTGGCGATATTTGTGGCTAATGTCGGGTTTCGTTTTTACGCTCGTTTGAATGATGGGGTTTTAGTTTTGAGTATTGTTTCTAATGTTGTCGTTTGCTTTTAATAGTAAACCTTTTATTCGGCTTATAGCAGGCGATATACTGCATTGCTCTGTGTGTTGAGGAACCATTCGAAAAGCATTAAGGGAATTAGGAGGAAATACAACATACTGATTTTTCTATACTAATCGAGGTTTTGGTCGCCGTTTTCTCGTGGACCTAGGTACTACTAATCGGTTTCCTCCCTCCCTTGGTTAAGTTTTGGAGACTTAACCAATCTTTAAACAACTTTAGGAACCGAAAAATTACCCAACTTAATAGTCCAATCATCCAACTATGGTCCAAAACATAACTCGTTTATTTTTATCAAAATCCATATATTATCAGTGATTTTATACGCACCTTAGAGTTTATTCGTAATAAATTGTCATAATATTAACCAGTATCTAATTTTCGGATTAAATTGGACCATAGTTGTAAGACTATAGTTGGGTAGTTTTACGGAACTGAATGGGAAGGAAATATTCTGTGTCGTTTCGATTTTTCTTTCCTTCCGGGATCATCGTCAGACCAGCCCCGATTATTGTAATCCCATCAAAGTAGGTATGCAAATTTTAGCTCAATCGGTTGATGATATCTCTATCAGCTTCAAAATTGAGTCACTCAGTGACAAAGCTCCTCAATGAAGAGAAAAAAAAGATTTCACCGAACAAATATTTTACGTTACCTTACAAGTTAAACTAATGCGTCTAATAATATAGTTAGTCTGTTTTATTATAGTTTCTATCATACAAGGTAGGTACTTAGTGATTCTTATTTCACGGTGTTCACACAAATCCCCTAATCCCCTCGTATCATTCATAAACACGTCAGCATCACTTTACCTGTTTCAGCGGCCGTAAATCAGATTAGCCCTCCGTCCTCCGCCCTCCGTCCTGGGGGGTTACTCTGAAGTTCGAAATCCGAAATTCTTGCTCTCGTGTTAAACAGTGTTTGGATATCGTTTTAGCAAAAAATAGCCAACTTGTAATAAAATCGGTAAATGACATTTCTAAGATTTACACTAAACTTATCGAGTTATTTTAAAAAATAGCGAAATCGTCATAGATGTGACTTAGATACTTAGATGAAATTTAATGCTTTTTATTGCACACATCGAGACGAAAGAAATACTAAGTACCTCTATTTAAAATCTTTGAATAGAGGTAGACAACAAGCGGTCTTATCGCTAAAGAACGATCTCTGCCAAAAAACTTTAGATAGCGGACATTTATTATTTCGATTGCTTGGTTCTGGATCTCGTCATCTGATCTTATATGGGACCAACATGGAGCGACCTGTCGAACAAAAATTTATTTTCCACAGATTCTTCATGAATGGTGGAGATTTGGGGTATACATAAAAAAAAAACAAACCAATTGAGCCTTCCTCATTCCCCTCCGTCATTCCTTTTTTGAAGCCATTTATAATAAAGAGCAGGCTAGGTACCAACTTCAGAGTAGGAGGGAACGTGCCCCCCGAGGTTTAGACCCTCTGTAGCGAACGTGGACATCATTTGCACATGTTGACCAATGTCATTCTAAATTACTTACAACTTTTGCTAAAGTGCAGTTTGGCATGAGACTATATAATTATAGATTGTCAGTGTGTGGTGTGAGTGGTTATCCGTACCTACTGAAATGTATACATGTTTTCTTTTCATGTAGTAGCGGCCAAAAATGTATGAAAGATGCTACACTTATACCATCGCCAAAGGCTATGAAACAAAATACTAGCCTCCCATTTTACTGTAAGCACACTAAGCGTCTATTTTTTATCCAAATAGTCATCGATCGACATTGTGCGCCTTTTAATAACGCGTTTTTTTTAAATAAAAGCATTAAGTTATGCATTGTCTATCAATGGTTATGTCACGGAACTGTCCTATTACATACCTTTTGAAGACGAGAGGCATGCTCGACGTAACAAGGCCGTACCGATAGGTATGTAAAGGCTCTTCCGTGTTTGCGACATACAGTGCCTCGTAAGACGTGTAGAGTGTTCGTGTATTATAGGAGTAGTGGTTCTGTGAGCTGCAGACCTCAGGAGTTTGTTTCAATATCCTTCGATTCCTCATGGATTTCGTCATCAGATCTTCAATTCTTCACCATTATGGGACTAGTGATGGGCCGTTCCCGGGAATATTCCCCAGGCGAGAATATTCTCAGGAACGTTCCCGGGAATATTCCCCATATGGGGAATATAGGGGAATTTAGATGTTGTATAAGGAAAACATATATTTTCTGATACTCATTACGTGCTCCATATATACGGAAATGTTTATGTAGTTCATAGTTGATAAACCAACCAAAAAATGAAAATTCCCTTTACTCTCGGGAATATTCCCACTGTTCCCGAGAATATTCCCAATGTTTCCGAGAATATTCCCCAATGTTCCCTGGGAGTATTCCCTCGTTGGGAATTTTCATTAGCTCTAGGAAATAACATGGTATAAATAAAAAAAAGGTTTACTTTTACGTCTTTAATCATCATCATGAGTTACATTATAATTAACACAGTTGGGACTTTACAGAAAATAAATGACAAGAAAAATCTCACTAAAATCATCTCAGTTGTTTAAATATTAATATAATTATCACAGGTACATCATTACAGAATATAAATTAAAACAAAAATCTCACTAAAATCATCTCAGTTGTTGTAAATATTAATAAAATTATCACAGGTACATCATTACAGAATATAAGTGGCTACAAAAATTTCACTAAAATCATCTCAGTTGTTGTAAGCCTTAATATAATTATCACAGGTACATCATTACAGAATATAATAAGTTTTTACAAAAATCTCACTAAAATCATCTCAGTTGTTGTAACCTTGTAACAATTCACGAGACATAATTTTAAACATAAAAAGTTATTAATCAACGTTAATAAAAATATAAACATTATAAAATATGACAATAATAATTATTTGAAAATATGCATCATTCATGTTATCTTGTTAAAAATTTAAAAAGCTTGCGAAACATAATATCACCATTTCACCATTTTAATCACTTTCGTCAGTGCTGATTGGATTGGTGACATCAACATTTCCACTTTCAGTATCGCTGAGCAATAATTATTTCCGGATGTGCTCGTTAAAGCCAATTCTACGTCAGAAAAGTCATCTTCCGAATCCGAACTTGAATTTTCTGAGTCTGACGCCCTGACCCTGACACAATCAGATGTTGTTGGCAGTGTTGGTTTTTATGGAGTTGGTTTGTTTACTAATTTCCAGTTATGTGATATGAATGTTATTCGCCCTGCTCTGTCAGTTTTGAGACGATTTCTTTTCTTAGTGTGTATATGAGAAAACGTAGAAAATTATCGCTCCACTGCGGCTGAAGTAGCTGGAACTGACAGCACCTTTAACGCTATTTGGCCTAATATGGATTTTGAAAACAAAGTTTCCCACCAAACCACCGGCTCAACAGTTTCCGCCATCCTCCATAAGAAATCCTTTTCAAAGAGACTTCTGCGACTTTTGTAATTAGCGATATCAACTAAAATGTCGTGGGCATTTTCATCAGTCATGTTTATAATTACTTCACATCCATCTAAATATTCTTCATTCGTCAAAAACGCTCCTTGATTCTTCGGGTCTAAAATTGCTGCAGCTAAATGAAGAGGTTTCAGAGCATTTTTTTTTCTTTCTTCAAATTTCTGTTTTAAATTATGTAGACCGTCTTGCAAAAGGTCTTGCATTGTGGATGTCATCATCATCATCATCATTTCAGCCATAGGACGTCCACTGCTGGACACAGGCCTCCTCAATTGACTTCCACATGGGCTGGATAGAATTAAGCGACCCGCATCCAGCGAGTCCCCGCAACCCTGACCAGGTCGTCCGACCACCTTGCGGGTGGCCGTCCTACGCTGCGCTTGCCGGTACGTGGTCTCCACTCGAGAACCTTTCTGCCCCAACGGCCATCGGTTCTTCGAGCTATGTGCCCTGCCCATTTCCACTTCAGTTTGCTAACCCTGTTTGCTATGTCGGTGACATTAGTTCGTCTACGAATCTCATCATTTCTGATTCGATCACGTAGAGAGATTCCGAGCATAGCCCTTTCCATAGCTCGCTGAGTGACTCTGAGCTTCCTTAAGAGGCCCATATTAGTTAGAGACCACGTCTCGGCTCCGTAGGTCATCACCGGTAATACGCACTGGTTGAAGACTTTTGTCTTCAAGCACTGAGGTATCTTGGACGAGAAGACACTTCGCAGTTTCCCTGAATCCGTCGATTGATCTCTTTCTCGAAGTTGGACCTGCCTAATTGGATCGTCTGACCTAGATAGACGTATTCGTCGACAACTTCGAGGACCGATTTGGTTTGTGGATGTATGTAACAATTTACCTAATTCTGTAAATGCTTTGTGCACCAAATGCCCCTCCAACAATAAAATCCACTGTATTATTGGCCTTAACATTAGTTCTAGATCTTTAAGCTCAGACCACAAATGCTCGTTCAAAAGTTTGTTTTTATATGGCGGAAATTTTCAGCATATCTCCAACAAGTAGGTGCAAAGTGTGAGCCAAACATCCAATCCAAGTTGTTTTATTAAGTCTATCATGCAGGAGCTTGCCGAATTTGATCATATTGGCTGCGTTATCTGTAACAATGCCATAAAACTTGGTCGTGTCGAACTCTTCCATTATATTTAAAACCTGATCACAAAGATACTCAGCTGTGTGTCTATTTTCGGTCGTTTCAATGAACTTGTAAAATAAGGGCTTGGGTGTATACACAATTACGTTTATGACTGGTTCTTTCCTTATATTAGACCATCCATCGATTGCCAAATGTAAAACATTGGCTTGTTTTATTTTATCTTTAATATCATTTTCCACATTTGCATATTCTCTGTCCAAAAGGCTTGTTGCCAGTTGTTTTCTTGATGGTAATGTATACAAAGGATTTATCTTCTGGAATGCTTCTTTCCACAATTGATGCTCAAAAAGAGACAATGGTGCTCCGGTTACATACATCGCTCTTGCAATTGCTTGATGGATGTTGACCTAAACAAACAACAAATCATTAAAATATACTGTTGTTCTACAGTTTTCCAGCAAACATATAGATTTTTTAGATTATAAGGTAGGTATTTAATATTATTTATTTATTTCATCTTATGTTATTTTTACGACATACGATTCAAATTTATAAGAAATTTAATCACGTGGTGATTTAATTACAAAGTATCGCCATGTGAATTTTCAGTGTAATAACCAGAGATCAGACTAATTATCGCAAAACATTACAACTCAGAATCGAAAGGGAAGTACATAATAGAGTCGTAATATGTACAATATCCTTATTTATATTTTTCAATTATAATTAATAAAATTTCAGCCCAAAATTGGCCAACATTTTGTGAATATATTCCGTTTTTTTTTTTAATTCTTGTCTTGCGATAATTTGTCTAACCTCTAGTATTGCCATAGATTTATAAATACCACGTGGTATACTAAAAATGTTTTGTAGAACTTACTTTTTCTTCGTTGCTCATTGATGCACATGAAGTGTTTGCCTGAGCTACTTCTTGGCTCGACTCTAGCACGGAGATACGTGAAGAGGTGGGAATTTGAAAGGATGGACATATATCACTGGCACTGTCACTGGGTTTATTCTTCCCATATTCTTTAAAACTATTGTGTACGTCACTAGGTGTTTTTGGGCATTTACTTAAATGGCAGGCGAATCTAGTAGCATTTTTGAAAGTATACGTGATACTGCAATAATTACAACTATAATTGATTTTGTTATTATTAGCCCTTGCAGTGAAATGGTCAAATACTTTACTTTTAGGCTTCATTGTTAAAACACTACACATACGCACATGTTCTTGGCAACAAATACAAAATACCACTGAGCCGAGCTATCGCAAGTTGAGATCTGACTGATAGAGGGGGAAAAGAGACAACACGTGTGTTGTGAAAAAGAGATGCAAACAGATAAGGCCGAAACATGAAACGCAGGTAGAAAAATATTAGTAAGTTATTTTTTAATGGTGCTCATATATCTGTTATTTATTATTGAACAATTTTTTTTTATTTCTAAAGTAAAATAATATTTGAAGTGTCTTGTGGTACCAAAAATATGTTATATTTGATAATGTTTATTTATTGGAATATAAGCCCTAAAGCCCTTATTAAACCCTTAGATAATTATCTTAAATCAGTTGAATCCTAAAGAAAATCAAGACGAAATACCTACTGCTAAGTGAAATTATCATTAACAGTCTTAATATATTATTTTACCTAATTTAATAAGTTAAAACGAATGTACTTTAATTCTTGTTGTATGCTTTACAATGTTCCCCGGTTTGGGGAATATTCCCGGGAACAAAGGAAATTCCCGGGAATATTCCCGCGGCCCATCACTAAGTATATGGGACCAACTCTCGAACAAAAAACAATGTTCCATCATTTACCTACCTATTATAAAATTCTAGATTTGTATGGAAAATCAGTTTTCTGTGGACATGGGGGGTCATGATTTCAGGACAAATCTTAATAGCGCGAGGCAGGATCGTCTTCGGTATTGTATGGGGGCGCGACGTCATGCCAATCAGCACCCTCTGTTGGGCATAATTTCCTTGGTCCTCACATCACGCCGAAAGGGCTGGACAAATTTTAACCAATTTCGGTACCTGCTGACCATCTAAAGATGGATATAGGATACTTTTTACCCGACTACAGTATAAAAACTTTAAGCGTACGAAGTTGCAGGCACCTTCTAGTTGGTCTATAAATAATGTTGTTATGAGGTAACGAACATTGCAAACAAAAAAAAAACCAATTAAGAATCTCCGCTTTTTGGAAGTCGGTTAAAAAAGGCAACCGACCCGCGTCGCTAATTAAGTAGGCACTTACGGAGAATCTACCAATCTACAGTCCCCTCCCGCCCTTGTCACGGCGGTTACGTTAATCCCGTAACCCCGGTCCCGCGGGACGGCCGGGCTTTCCCGGTATCCGGGTAAACATGATCCATCATATATAATTGAGAATATCACTTCCTTTAAAAAGCGTTAAAAATAAAAGTATACCTGTTACGACGCATTTTATTCTAAAAAAAATTTTTAGGGTTAGGTACATAATTATCCTACTCAGTAGGTATATATACAAACTAAAATATACATAAAAGCCCACTTTTTTTTCGTGCATATTCTCTATAGAAATAATGTCTATGTTTTTGATAATTATATTTTCTTGTTTATATATTATATATATCTATTAATTATCATTTCTTTAATTTTTCATTAATTTTCATTGACTTAAAGAAATTACCATTAAGATACTTAAGATACCTATGTATTACATTAAGTATAATTTTTTGGTAACGGTATTGTAATTCCATATAAAGTAATTTCGCTAAATACATTCTCAGTGAGTGTGGATAACATTAAAATACTTTGTTACTGTTTCAACAAGTCTGATATAGCTATTTTTAAAAATGACTCATCATACTTATGAAGGAATACCGCAATCGTAAATCAAAATACGAAACCTAAACATTAGACTTTGGGAAATAAATTCTATTGCGTAATTAGAACCTTCATTAAAAATCAACTCTTGTTACGACGATTAAAACAAAGATTTAAGGGCGATTTCATTTGGTGATGTTTTTGAAGCAAATCGCACCGCTAATTAAGTAGGCACCTAAGGCGAATCTACCAATTAGGTACAGACCATTCCTATCCTAGCATCATTGTTACTGCGGCTACGTGTCACGCGTTCCGACCATTATACTGCACATTAGAAAATGTGCAGTATGATATACTGTTTAAAATTACATTATAGCTTTGTAGTGTGTGTATGTTACAAATTACTATCATAGAAGACAGTTATAAGTAATAACTAACTATTAGATCAAAATTGTCTGTAGATAAGTGTTTTTTTTATTACCTCCTACTCTTACCGGGTATTGGTAATCTCGCAGTTCTATCCATCTCTTACACAATACATGAAATAGCATTGACACAAAGTCTCGTGAACTAATTGATTACTCCGTTACTAAAAAAATATAAGAAAGCATATTTGGAAAGAGTGGTACCTATAACTATAGTTACTATTCACAAAACAACTCTATCGAGTTAATATTTCCCGTATAACACTCTCCCTGTCAGCCAAATATAAAGCGGTTCTATACCAGAAGGCCAAGGGTTCTGAGGGTCGCGGGCGTACCCCATGGCCTCCTAATGGAAAACTGTGAATATTGGCCTGGCGTGCTGTGCAAGGTCAGCTAAGGGGTCGCCAGCGGATCCCATGCCAGAGAGAGTGATAAAATAGATGGTCACAAACGCGTTCCAGACGTTCTCCTGCAATAAAAGCAAACACATATTAGAGCCTCTCACTCCTTCTAAGAAGTAAAAAGCAAAGATCGTTTTCATTTGATTCAAAACCATCCTGTAGAAAACAAATGTTTCCTGATTTTTTGTCGTTTTACGGGGAGGCAAAACTGATTAAAACGGAACCGCGTCGGTAATTAACTAGGCACTTAAGGTAGATCTGCCAATTGCCTCCCCTCCCTCTGTCGCGGCGGTTACATCGATAGGTTATCGTAATCCCGGTCCCCCGGGAGTTCCCGTTTTTAAACGGACAGCGGATGAAGTTCCCTGCGGATGAAATCCCGATTCGCGGTGCAGTTGCTGTTGTGTTCACTTTTTATTATGGAAAACTTTTTAGTGCTCGGTGTCTAATAAGGCTCCTTATCCGTTCAAAAATGGTGATAATTTTTGTTTCAAAAACTACTCGAAATTGACAAAATTCACGCAGAAAACCGTTTTTTTCAACTTATTTTCGACCGCACACAATGAAAGCATGGAATTGCTATGTTACTTTCCAGAAGTCAGGAAAAAGTATTACCTATTCACTTTAAAAAGTTGGTTGAAATTATCAATATATTTTGTCAAATGTTCAAATCCTAGAATCTACTATAAATTATTAAAAAAATCGTAACAGCGCTTGTGACAATGACAAGCGGCGCGGATTTATTGCAAGTCTAACTTTAAATTTTGGTTTACTCTATCAAACTTCTTTCCACCAACATTCGTAAGTTTATAAGAGAAACATTTTGCTTTATCGAAATAGGGGACGTGTATCCTTCTGATTGAGCAAATGCTTTCGCTGTTAGGAAGTAATTTCTGCTTGACAAGCAACACGCTTCTGCTCTTTTCTGTTCCCAAACTTGGCATGGCTGTCTAAAGTTGGCGAGAAGTTGGACTTTGTACGTGATAGAAAGTTTGAGAAACAATTATACTTGCTGCTTGTTTGTTTGAGATTGTTCTCAATGATTAACTGGGCGATAAAGAGTTTGTTTTGTATGACTTTGATAGTGAATGAATGAAAACTCCTTTTTGTTCATTACTGTAGTACCTATAGTCGATTGAAAAGTAGGTATCCTAAAAATCTTTGTAGGTATATCCAATTATAGTTTTTTTTTTTCAGATAGTCCTTGCTAGTGTTTTGACAAGTGCCGACTGTCTAGTAGGTAATATCAAAACGACTATAGTTTTTTTTTATCCATCTTGAGCCAGCCCTTCAGCCAAGAAACAAGCAAAAAAATAATATTTTGGAGCAAACATGGTTAGGAAAAATTTAAAAGGACTATCGATTGTAATAAAAGGTTTTTTTTAGAAAGTGATGCTGTAATTAATGTGGAACAATATGAAACATATATCGAGCTCACGCTTTTAAACATACAATCTTGCCTGATTAACGCATGGCCATTTATTGTATGGTTCAGGGTCTTCGCGAAGGCTTTTTGCCTATGTTTAAAAAATCTAACAAAGAAATTTGATGAATTTACGTTATATATTTTTATTGTTATTGTTATGGTGGACAGCGATAATGTTAATTACGCTCGTTTACCACATCACTATAGATTTAGTAGGTATGTACGAAAAACTAGATAGATGCATGCCAGAACACAATTTATGTTTACGATCAACTCATTACTGCATAATAGCTGTCGGAGAATGTATACAAGCGCCCTGAACTCGTTTTTTTATTTCCTTCAAACAATAACCACATCTAACAAATGGCGCCTCATTATCTTTAACAAATAAACAGATGGCAATTTGTAGGCGCATGAAACTTATAATTCATGACATTTAGAGTGATAAATCACCCTCGATACCTTCGTTGAAGGTGCCAGTCAATTAACACAAGGATGGTGGCTGAAAAAAAAGCTATAAAATTAATGACGAGGCACTTGTGGTGATCAAATAGCGATTTTAATGACGGCTAGCGAATTATGTGTAAAAAATGTTTATGATGGTGTTCGAATAAAATAAGGGGAAATGTTTATGTATTAATGAGGGTCCAAAAATTTAAATTCTTATTAGTACCTAGGTAATTACGTCTATACTATTATAAAATTGGACACGTATCGCGGGGCGGATGCGAATCTATCGAGGGCCTGGTGGTACAAGGCAAAGTCGAGGGAACCAGACCACGCGGAAGATCACCGATGGCTGGACGGATGAAGTAAAAACCGCCGTCAACGGTCCTCTACACGAATGTACCAGGAGGGCAGCAGTACGAGAAGAATGGCGTCGCATTGTAAAGCAGGCCACAAAATCAACGACCTGACGGCCACGACCACTCTGGCAAGAGTGTACCGCCAAAGAAGAAGATTATAAAATGCTAAAACTGTGCGGAAAATTAGTTTTCTATGGAGAGGAGTCATTATTTCAGGAAAAATCTCAACAGCGCGATGCAGCGCGCGGCGCAAGCCGTGCAACGCCATCTGCTGGTAAAATAGTACATTACATCAGAGGCCGGGAAAATGAGGATTTCCGGCCAAGTAGGTATATACGGCCGAGCGAGCGTGCGAGCGAGGCCGGATAGTGATACGAGGCCGGGAATCCGTTTTCACGACGAGGCATGTATAGTGCTTTTCTCAAACATACAATGAAATAAAAAAATATACTTCAAAGAATAACACTTTATATTGTTTTTCCGATATTTTCCGAATTTGACCGAATTTTAAAAATCCGATTTCAGATTCTGACTCAGGAGCCTCAAAAACCCCCGGATACCAAATTTCAGCCTCCTAGGACCAATTTGAAATTTTTTCATACAAATCGTTTTTTTTTTCGTTTTTTTCCGAATTTGACCGAATTTTCGGACAAGATTTCAGATTCATATTTTTGAGCCCCGAGAGCCCCCCGATACCGAGTTTTAGCAGCCTAGCACCAATTTGAAATTTTGAATCGTTTTTTTTTTCGATATTTTCCGAATTTGACCGAATTTTCGGACAAGATTTCAGATTCATATTTTTGAACCCCGAGAGCCCCCCGATACCGAGTTTTAGCCGCCTAGCACCAATTTGAAATTAAAAAAAAAAAAAAGTCGCCATCTTGAATTTTTTTTCCACAAGTGTCTAACAACCAACCTTTAAATACAAAACCTGCTTTTTGTCAAACCAGCCAGCTGTGTGAATGACCTTGTTGTTGAAACAAAAAAAAAGTTACTTTGCAGGCCTAGGCCTGAAAAGCAGTATGAAATCCCTTTACAGTCCTCTCGAGTTGTTGCGCCCAAAAAGCGATACTTCCGAGCCTATTTTAAGGAACGTAAAGACAATATTTCATTGGATGTTTGAGAAAAAATATTTGAAACGGCTGGACGGATTTCAAACTATTTTCGTACAGGGTTAGCTGGACATTTAAAGATGTTTATACTTTTTATCCCACTACGGTAAAGAAAAAAATATTATGCAGATTAAGTTGGCCGCCACTATGTATACAGTGAAGTATTATGTTTTTCAATTCCGTTTTGGTTTCACCCCCGTGATAAAGAGAACTATGATCCAGATTGTGACACATTAAGTATTATAAAAAGGCTACTTAATCGCGTTAAAAATGTGTTTCTTTATTTACCGCGGCAATCGCGCGACAATGAAGATGTTGATGCCCGCCTCTTCAGTCCCTTTCAGGCCGACACGTCGAGATCATTAAATACACACTTTTTTGAACGATATTAAGTCCCGTTTTGTTATAATACCTGAGATCCAGGCTTGGAATGTCCTGTATCTAGAATTCTAGATACCGGACATTCCGAGCGCCTGATTTATCCAGCCGATAGCAGCGTTCCTCGCGGCATTGTCTGCAAATATTCAATTCTTGTAAACATGTTTATGTCCCGGTGTGTATTATGGGCATGTTTACTAACTACTATTTCTAATATGTCAATATATTGTAATTCCCTTTTGAATACATCTTCAATCACCAGTTCTCAATATGTAAAATTATGTCCAACTTTTTATATACGTCAAGAATGATTGCTGTGAACGCATTTTTGTCATTAATTCACTGATTGGCGGGCGAATAAATTTTTAGACCGACACTTTTGACTATACGGCGTTACTCAAAATGGCTCTGGAGTTACCAAAAAATTGGGTTTCTAATATATAGGTAGGTACACATTTTTAAATATCTTATTTCGAAACTTCAAAGGTAAAGGTAATCCAAAGATACCGGGTCCGAGTCCCGGTGTGGACCACGTACCTATATTAGCGCAATTTAATTTTTCTTTGCGTGTTGAATTTTTTTTGTTTATTAGGTTTAACAGTTGGGACATTGAATGATTTTATTTAAAGCATAAATATATAGATGAGCCATTATTCAATGTTGCAATTCTAACGACCAATTTGCAAACTTGTGGACAGATTTGTCTCGATCAAAAAGTTAATTCGCGCAGGTAAGTCATAGGTAGGAATAATAAACAATTTGTAATTCTGATCAATACTGCGTTTCTGTGTTTTAAACTACATGGGGCCCTGCAGTCTGCAGTATTTGTAAAAATGCGGAATTATATTTTTATTACTTTTTTCACGATATTTAGACGTAATTTAAACCACAGAAGTTAATTTATTTATTTATGGATTTATTTATTTATTCAAATTAGTTACACAGCATTACAGTAATTAAACCAAGGCACTGTGAACTACAAAATTATACAGAAAATAAAAATAAAAACTTAAATCTAGTTTGATTTAGGCGACGTAACAGCGTGGCTCCGTTGCGTCGTCTGATCTGGCGCAGGATTCGGCAGATTGCCCCGGAACTGCCGAAACACAACACCCTTCGGCCAGAAGTCTGCACTTGCGATGGTGTCCTGCAGCGGCCGCGGTACGCGCACCACAAACGAGCTGAAGTGCACGTAATGGCGGGACTGCAGCTGGTGCACCCTCAGCGTGAAGCCAGTCTTCCGGCGAACGTACTCCACCACATCATCAGCCACGGCGGAGTGATGCAAGCGCGACACATAGAGGGCCTTACTCTCAATATCTTATATATCAACCAACCTATTGATACAGGTTATTAATCATATTACTAATACGTATGTGTTTTGTTAGTTTAGGTATGCATATTCTAAGTTACATGACCCACATCTATGTACATTATACATGTAGATATGTCTGGTGTCGGAGCTGAAAACCCAGAATTGACAATTAGAACAGCACAATAAAATTCATCATCATCATCATCATCTCAGCCATAGGACGTCCACTGCTGAACATAGGCCTCCCCTTTGGACTTCCATATATACCGGTTGGAAGCGACCTGCATCCAGCGCCTTCCGGCGACCTTTATAAGGTCATCTGTCCATCTTGTAGGTGGACGTCCTACGCTGGGCTTGCTGGTCCGAGGTCTCCACTCGAGCACTTTTCGGCCCCATCGGCCATCTGCTCTGCGTGCTATGTGGCCTGCCCATTGCCACTTCAACTTGCTAATCCGGTGAGCTATATCGGTCACTTTAAAAAAAAAAAATACTAGTCTATAATTGGATTCACAGGAAACTTCCTCTTCTGAATACATACACATGCCTTAACAAATAAAAAAAAAGTTCAAAAGTACGTAAAAAATAAATTGTCCCAAATCGAGAGCGCAGCGGGCGCCTGCGCCTTCGATTGTTCCATTCAGCTCGAGAAGGAATTCTCGGAGAATAATGAATAGGGTAGTGTTACGAACTTTTTTGATGAGATTTTTTTTGTATGAAGTTGTAGAGAGTTATGACAAATAACCTGTATCAATAGGTTGGTTGATATAAGATATTGAGACCTGTAGATGACGTATGGTGAAACAATGGCGATGTTGATTTTTAGAGATATTTGTATCATATCATATTAGTTATACTCCGGTTGGCGAATGATGATCCCTGGGATACCTACATCACAAAATGTGATTAATTTGATGATTTATTGTACGACCGCAAAAAAGTTTCAAATCAGAATCACAGTTGGTTCCTTTTCTGTATTTAGGTATAGGTACGTGGTTTGGTAATTGTGTAAAATTTTATTAAGAACTCAGCTTCTGTTGTATTTACTTCGATACTATTACTCTAATATTATTTTTTTCAGTTACATTCTAAAAAGAAGTAGTCAACAATATTTACATATAGATAGATGCAAGACTTGCAGGACATTATGACTTTTTTAGAGCGTTCTTGTAATTTAATCGATCGAGCATACATCTTCAGCTTGGGTAAAAAAATACTGTCATATGTCCATGCTCAGATTTCCGGCTGTTCTCGTCTACAGGTCACATTTCTCAACAAATTTTTGAAAAATTTGTAAGCAGCTTTAGTTTTATGGTTGATTACACGTTTCGTATTATTTTTTTAAAAATGGTAGAGTGGAGATATGGGAGTGAACCGAATTAACGTAATGAAAAACAAATTATAGCTATTTCGGAATAAGTATAATCCCACGAGGTTTACAGCTCGCAGAGGCATTAGATACATAATCAAATTAGAAGAAATTGTAATTCTAAATACGTGACAATAAATATTTTATTTATACTGGGAAATAAAATTGAACTATTTTTGAAATGACCCAACTATCGACATGTGTTAAAATAAAATCTACGAAAACAATTCTGAACCGCCACGCTACCCCATTCCCGACACCGCACTTCGCAACTGGTTGCCGTGGGTGTCTAGAGGTATCGATTGATGCCAGATAGAGACCACACCATGCCACCATCCCGACGCTAGAGCGAGACAAAACACCTTCCAAGAACAAGATAGCATCAAGAATTACTGCGGGAAGAGCGAGAAGCCACGCCATTAATAAAAGATTTCTTTTTTGTGAAACTTTTGTTCTTTTGTCGACTACTTGGTTATTCATAACACCTTTGTCGGCGCACTGCCGTGTTTCGTTTAAAGGTCGTATCTTTTTATGGATGTCGTTGTAAGATACGACCTTTTAGTATACTGTACGGCAGCGCTGTGGAGTCGGTTTGGACAAGCGTGCAATAATCTCGGTAGTTGTTACCCTAATTGTAGTGATTTGTTGTTGCCGTTGTTGGTTAAATTGGGCGCAACGCATATAATTTGGCAAAACGGGTTAATGTGAGCAAAACCGCTGTGGAATATTTATGAGTTTGTCTTTTACAGTTGAAGTTTGAACGCACTTGCTCACTTATTGTTCTGGCGACAGGTATATATTATTATCTTTAACATTTATCGTTATGTACGAAACAATCATTTCACACTTTACATGCTGAAACATTTAGATCTATACGGGGGCGAAGCTTATTTCTAAATATAAAATAAGCAACGATCTCACCAGATGTAAAATGCCGTCATAGCCTAATATGAAACATGCTTAGTCAGTAAATAACGTTCAATGTCCCAACTGTTAAACCTAAGGAACAGAAAATATGTAGTTATAATAACAGCCCGATTTCTTGGTAACTCCAGAGACATTTTTAATAACGCCGAAAATAGTCAAAAGTGTTGGTTAAAAAGATGATTTACAAGTTTTATTATTCGGTTGTTACCGATCTCGAAGGTTCGACGGCAGCAGCTCCACTCTTTAATATTCTTCTCATGGGGCAAAATAAAGGCAGTTAATTCCCCAATCTCAGCATGACGAAAATCGCATCGTAATCATTCGAGTACTTTTCCAGTCAAATGGTAACAGACATACAAACAACCATTAACTCAAAACGCATATTATGCCGTGGATCCATGGAAACAAAGACACAATCAATGTTTCGCGCAATAATTTCGTAAATGTTTAATTTTAAAAGATTGGATGTATTTTGGTATTCAATCCGTAGCTAAAGTGCCAATGAACATAAAAGTAAACGACACTTAATTCGAGAACAGTGATACTTCCCACGGGGCTGCGCCGGCGCACTTTCAAATTTCACACGAATTATATCACTACAGCCATCAGAACTCGCTTTCGACAAACCACGAAAACATTTGCTTAGTTCCACTTAGCAGTAAGTAAAATAAAAATCCAAATCAATAATATTATAAATGCGAAAGTGTGTCTGTCTGTCTGTTACCTCTTCACGCTTAAACCGCTGAATCGATTTTGATGAAATTTGGCATGGAGATAGTTTAAGATCCGAGGAAGGACATAGGATAGTTTTCAACCTGGAAATTATCCCTAAAAAGATTGAAAAGTCAGTAAGTAATTCATGACATTGATGACCCTGTAGGAAATGTAATTATTAGACCAAAAGCACAATTGCTCTTACATTTGCTTAGGCGCTTTTAATAATCCCTTTTATTAATTAAGGTGATTAGATGGATATCTATCGTGTTGTACGAGGTTGCTTCCATATCCATTCTTCCAAGTTCCACGCGGACGTAGTCGCGGGCAAAAGCTAGTAATTTATAAGTCCCACATTTAAAATGGGTCTGACGATGTAAGAAGTCTGTCTATACCACAGACCATAAAAGAATACTCTGTAGTCTATACTATTACAAAATTCTTAGATTTGTATTGAATTTCAGTTTTGTACCTATGGAGAAGGGTAATTAAATATTACAAACGAAAATTGCGATATTCACTTTTTGAAATGGTTTATGTGACACCATGATTTCCTTACAAGTAATACCAACACCCACATCTCAAGCAGACCAAGGAAGCTAACTTTTTGTTCCCAGATGCGGGTAACCCGTTTACCGCAACCCACAACATTGTTTTACCACAACATTGAAAAATAGTACAAGTAGAAGGCACTTATACTTACTTACTATGCTGACTTAGTGGCCCGAAGCGGATCTTAGCCTCCGACATCAAGCTACACCATCCTACTCTATCTTGTGCAGCTTGTCGCCAATCAAAGTCGGCTCCCTGAAGCTGGCACGGCTAGCATAACTGTGTGGCGCGGAGATAATCCCATTAGCGGGGTATACTCCCACACAAAGTCCGACTACTGATAGTTAGGGTTAACCAGCCCAGATACAGGTCAAATCATGTCTTAGAAAAAAATGTGTGACGCGAGTTTCTCCTGCGATAAATAATATTACCTATCTCTTTCTTTGCAGTACTGTGGGAGAGTGACGGGCGACGCTATGTCGCGCGACAAGTCAAGTCAGAGAGCTAAGTTGTGCTAGACGGGCTGGATAGGAGGTCGAAAGCCGCGCCACCGCGCTTTATCGCGTGTGGATCAACATATTCATCAATTCATCATACAGCGCACAAGCCTGACAATAGGCAGAGCGACCAATTTTAGAAATCATTCCTGCACTTGAAAAGGGAACGTTTGTAAATTACGCACAATGTGTATCAATATGTGCCGAACTGCCACAGTACTGAGGCAGTTCATTAAAATACTTCAAAGTAACCCCTCTGGTTTTATCCACTCCCTGCATTACGAATTAAATGCATTAGGTATGCATGTCAGTTACACCCTTGTTGCTCCGGAGGAAGTAAATCGTAATAGTTAGTCGTGAGCACGCGCACGTTAATAATTCATCAGTGGAAAGCGTGATGAAGTAATTACCTTTTCTGTTTCATCTCTCACGCTGCACGCTGGCAATAGGCATGTCAGTCTTCATAACGGGTATAATAGACTAGCGATCCGACCCGGCTTCGCACGAGCGCAATGCTATATTATGCATATATATTAGGTATAATATAAATATAAACCTTCCTCTTGAATTACTCTAACTATTAAAAAACACCGCATCAAAATCCATTGCATAGTTTTAAAGATCTAAGCATACATAGGGACAGATAGAAGGAAGCGACTTTGTTTTATATCATGTAGTGATATATCAGTCTTCTTGGTTTTTGTACGCATAGTCGAGTGGCGTGTAGCGTGTTTGTAGCGTGGCGTCAAAAATATCCTCGGGCAAAGCAAGCTACTGTGAATTAGCCAGTTGCCACTCAGAGCTGCTAGAATTAAGGTATTGGTTCGTAGCCGACAGCAGCAGAGGATGACGTGTCGCTACAACACTCCTGGCTTCTATTCTATATATTTTCATGCAATAGAATTCGCAGTTAGCGACACGAAGCTAGCGACGTCTTGGTGGGCCGTAGATGACACGTCGCCGACCGCAGGTCTGTAGTGCACACATAACGAACTGGATATGGACCTGCCGTCGACAGTCTGGTTTAAAATAGCGACATGATGCTGCGACACATCGTCCGCTGCTGCTGAGGCCGGCTACGAACCGATACTTTAAGAGAAATGTAACGAGAATTGTGTGTGGACGGGAAGGCATTATGAGCATTATTATGTAACGTCCGCGTTTGATATATCAGATAATTTGATATATCAGAACTTTCCACACTTACTTCCTCATGTAACTACCCGACTCTATAGGCAAGCCAGTGAGAATTGAGTTTTATTGATGCCACTGTTGTGTGGTGTCCTGTAGAAATCATCCCTAGAAAGCAAGAATAGTAGACAGCAATCTTCTTTCTTGTACACCACAGGACAGAAGGAATATGAAAATAGTGAGAGGAAATAACATGATTTAAGGAAAAACGTCGCTAGAAAACGTCTTCAAGAAGAAGACTGATATTTCAACATTACACTGGCACTAAATTAGAAGTTTCAAATGACAACTTCCTGAAACTACCTTTGAATATTTGATGTTATTTTGCCTTTGACAATCAGTCGTCTTGAACATAAAATATAGATTGCAACACATCTATGTAAATACATTCATCATTAAGTGGTAGAGTCACGTTTAAAACGGATTATGATTATAAAATATACGAGTAAAAGTTTCGTTCTACACACAAAGTCGTGAGCAAAATCTAGGCGTCAATACTAGCAAGTTGGAGAGCACAGAATGAGACGTCACTTTCTCTCCGCACAGCCATTAATCAAGTTAAAACGTCACGAGTGTCACGCGCGCTCACGCATTTAGACACGTCGGGTTTTTTCTCGCGTCTCTTCGCAATCATTCATTCATTCTTAATTTAAGAACTTCGTTCATAATAAATACCTAGTATTAAGCGCTTTACACTCACGCGAAATTGTTAGGAACACCCCAAATCTAATTTTGCTGACCATGTGGACCCGTATGGTTAGCTGTGTCCCCAGATGAAGAACACCAAAATTTCATACGAGTTCGAAACATGTGAAGTCGTACCTGCAAACTTTTTAAAGAGTTTCGTTCTTGGCGATATTACTCCAGCCACTTAAGTATCTCTATTCGTTCCTTGTGCAATTGGCTTCGAAGCATTTGATAGATCGCCTATGGCCATTCGGTGAGCCGAGAGACGTGACGTGAATTCAACTCCCATTCCCATTTATTAAAAAAACACTTCTGCTTAAAAAATAACGGCCTGTCGTGTGCCATCCTCACCCAAAGGCTGCTCGCAATCCTGTTGACCAGATCAGTTCAGCTTGTTGGTGGCCTTGCTTTGCTGCATCTTTTTCGGTTGTCACTCAACTCAACTAACCTTTCTGCCCCGCCTGCTGTGCTGTCACTTAAGTTAAGCAACTTTTTCTCTCTATAGCCGAAAATATTCGTTCCACTGCGGATTTTCTTATTTCTGATCGCTTCATTGTCTTTTGCGGTCCATCTAGATCGAGAACGTCTCATCTCTGGCAGCTGTCTTTGTTGTCTTAATTTAAGAAAAATACACAAAATCCTGTAAACTGTAGCTAAAAAGTGTCCCCGAACTTCCTTCCACGAAGAAAACGAGATAGCCCTCTTTTTGCTTCTCCGTAATCGGGTAAAATGTATCCTATAGCCACGTGGGTACGCTCGTGTACAACAGATAGTTGACAATCACAATATTATAATAGTACTAAAAGCAGCCCGCAACTTCGTCTGTGTATTTTTTCGTTACCATAGTGGGGTAAATAAACATTATCCTAGCAGTTAACCAAATTACAAACAGGAAAACATAAAAGTGAAAATTTAGAGCTGTTAGAGATTAGTTCCTGTCCTACTGATTCGGTTAATAAAGTCAATCACTACTTTTCTAACATAGGCAAATCTCTCGCAGAAACTATTTTAAGCAACAGTTACCCTAATAACAAACATCGGGAAGATCCAACCACTCACTTAAATTCCTTAGTTCTATATGATACAAATCCAAATGAAGTATTTGTTGTTCTGTCGAACCTTAAGTCTTCAAGTGCACCTGGATGGGATAATATCCCTACACAGTTTTTAAAAATGGCAAGTGGAGTCCTGGTGCCCATTCTCACATATTTGGTAAACTTATGCTTTAAAACTGGAGTGTTTCCTGACCCTCTAAAACTAGCAATTGTTACACCGGTGTACAAGGGTGGGATAAGAAGCAATGCCTCGGACTACAGGCCAATATCCGTTTTACCATCTATTTCTAAAATTATAGAGAAGCTTATTAATGTTCGATTACTCAATTACCTGAACAAATATAAATTATTATCAAATAACCAATACGGTTTCAGACAAGGCATATCAACTGAGGACGCTGTAACGGCGTTGTCCACGCAAATAGTTGATAAGGTAGATAATAACAAAAAATGCATTACTGTATTCCTTGATCTCAAGAAGGCATTTGATACGGTTTCGATTTCTACTCTTATAAACACCTTAGAGAGCATGGGCATTAGAGATATGGCTCTATCCCTGCTAAGCAGCTACCTTCAAAGTCGTAAACAACGTGTTAAAATAGGATTACATATTAGTGAGGAATGCGATATAACATACGGTGTCCCACAAGGAAGTGTACTCGGGCCCACACTATTCTTAATCTATGTTAATCAACTCTGCAACTTGAACATTGATAATGGCTCTATCTTCGCTTATGCCGATGATACTGCTGTAGTATTTTGGGGTAATAATTGGGACGAAACTAGAAGAACTGTGGAATCTGGAATTGCTAAAATTGCTGGCTGGCTTCAAGCTAATCTTCTTACTCTAAATACAAGCAAAACAAACTACATCTGTTTCACCAAGTACAATAGTTCGCAACCCGATCCTAGTTATTGTATCAAAATTCACACATGTGTAAACTTGTATGCGCAAAATTGCTCCTGCGCAGTCATTAACAAAGTAGAAAGTACGAAATATTTGGGTATCATGATTGATCAGCGGCTAACTTGGCATGTTCACTCGGAACTTATTTTGTCTAGGATAAGAAAATTAATAAATATTTTTAAAAAATTAAGGGAAGTAGCTAGTCATAAACTAATAAATCAAATTTACGTGTCCCTGGCCCAATCAGTCTGTTCGCGACGTAACTTAAAAATCTATGAACTCCTGTAAGAGCCGAGAGAGGCGCGGGGTGCGCGGGGAGCGTTAAAACTCAGCCGAGTTAACCCGTTTGGTGCCGATCTAAATTTCGCGACCGCCGCACGTCTCTTGCGCTCATTAATTTGCATGTATACCGTGTTTTCAAAAATAATATAAATTTCTCGTGTAATTTGGACTTTTACTGGTGCAATCATCACCCAGCTGTTACAAAAGTGGTCTTCGAACCGAATCGTCTATGTTCCAAACGCCGAGGATGCCGAAAATTAAAACACGCAGTGTCACTAGACGGGAACTGGAGGGTAACGCAGACATAAAACCCAGCGGAGCCGTTATCCCGCCTGCTGATGAGGAGAAACCTGGACCCTCAGGATTAAATGTCACATCGGTGATCACGAGTGGTGTGAAATCTGAGACTCGCAAATCAGTTAGTGTGACTAAAACAGGAAGATCTTCTTCGTCTTCTATAGAGGCGCGCAAGAAAAAGCTGGAGTTAGAGGCGGCGGAAGAGAAAGCACGTATCAGGATGGAGCTAATAGAAAAGCGATTGGAAGCCAAAATAGCGGAACTAAATGATGAATATTACAGTCCACCGTCGGAGCGCAAAACAGTTTCCAACCGCAGTGATGTTGCGAAGTGGGTTGAACGAAGTCGGCTTGAATTGGAGTCACGATCAGTCGCTGAACGGAAAGAGATCCCAGGGGATCTAGGCTCATCGTGTCCGCCTGCGTTAAAAAACGACGCCGGCACCGATGGTCCAATTCAGCAACTCGCTAACGTATTAAAAGACCTAGCCGTAACAACTACCAACGAAAAACATAATTCCAACCTCCTGAGCCGTATCAGCACAACTAAAGATTTACCAATATATTCTGGAGACCCGATGGAGTGGCTTCAATTTAAGTCCGCCTACGAAGAATCTACCCGATTATGTCAATTTACTGATAACGAGAATCTATGGCGCTTAAGAAAATGCCTTCGTGGCCCTGCCCGAGACGCTGTTAATGCCCTACTCATCAGTTCAACATCTCCAGAAATATTACTGTCTACTTTGGAATTACAATTCGGGAACTCTGATGTCATTTTATCCCGGATTATCACCGAAATCAAACGGTTAAACACGATGTCCCCTGATTATCACAAAGAAATAATAGTATTTTCAAATAAAATTAAAAACTATGTCGCTGCTGTACGTGCCTTAAAACGAGATGAGTACCTCCAAGGAATGAGCCTAGTTACCATTGTGTTGTCAAAACTTCCTACTATATTGGTATCCAAGTGGGCCGACTACAGTTATCAACACAAGAGCGAAGAAATAATATCAAGATTTGAACTATTAGCTAACTTTCTTCACGACGAAGCGCTCAAAATATCTACGTGCAGTGCTACGTTACTATACGCGCGACCGGACAGTTTTAAACGTAAATATCACGATAAAAATGACTTTAACGTGCAAACGGTTTTAATGCAAAGTGGACAAAGTGAACTAAAGTGTCGATACTGTAAAATAACTAAACATGACTTGCCTGAGTGTAAAAAGTTTAAAAGATCATTGCGAAAGGACCGCTGGCAGTTCGTTAAGCGAATTGGTTTGTGCTATAAGTGTTTATTATCACAACACGATCGGCAAAACTGTCCCGCCGCTGTATGCGATGTAAATAATTGCGGCGAAGCGCATCACCGATTGTTGCATTTCGTTCCTAAAAATCATCCTTCACAGAACGATCACCCGGTGGTAGAAGAGCCGCCAGACACGGAAACTGACATTGTTACTAACGTCAACTTGAACTCCACGAGTGCAGTGTTATTAAAAGTCGTGCCGGTAAACATTCACGGACCGAATAAAATAATTAAGGCGACGGCGTTATTGGACGGAGGCTCATCGGTAACAATGATAAGCGCGGGGCTGGCCGCGCGGGCCGGGCTGCAGGGACGACGCGAGTGCATGCGTGTGCGTGGTGCATGGGACAACACTGAGTTAGTGTGCGAAACACAGCTGATGGACCTTACGTTATCGAATCGAGATAACGAAATGTTTAGCTGCAGTGCGCGTAGTGTAGATGAACTTAAATTACCAAAACAAAATCTTAATCTCGTTGATTGCAATAAGTTCGTGCATCTGCAAAAATTAAAAAATGTTTTATGCTATGGACAATGTCAACCTGATATACTAATAGGTCAAGACAATTACCATTTGATGGTACCGCTGGAAGTCGTGGCAGGGGGTCCTCACGAACCTTATGCTACTCGGACACCCTTGGGGTGGTGTACCCACGGTAGGGTGCCCACGGGAGTGACGTCATCACCGCACGCGCTCCACACAACCCTGCATATGACTAACTTCGAGGACAATACTGACGTCATCGAGAACAACCGGTTGCTCAACACCTTACACGAAGAAGTTCGCCGCAACTTTGCTGTAGAATCTATGGGGATCTCTGCTACACCGCGGCTGAACAGCGAAGATGAACGCGCTCGTGAACTGCTGGAGCAAACTTCAACTCTTGTTGACGGCAAGTGGTATGTCGGATTACCCTGGAAGGACGAAGAATGCGTAATGCCTGACTCATTTCCTCACGCGATGTCCCGTCTGAAAAATGTCGAACAAAAAATGAAAAATAACGCCGGCTTCAAACAGAGGTATACGGAACGAATTGAGCATTTATTCGAAAATGATTATGCCCGAGAACTAAACGATACACAGGTTACACCGAAGACTTGGTACTTACCGCATTTTGGAGTCGACAACCCAAATAAATCAAAACTACGTTTAGTTTTTGATTGTGCAGCTCGAACAAACAATTTATCCTTAAATCACTATTTATTAAAAGGACCCGATCTACTTATGTCGCTATTCGGAATAATGCTACGTTTCCGCGAAAATCCAGTCGCTGTGACCGGCGATATCAAAGATATGTTCCTGCGTGTTAAAATCAGACCCGCTGATCAGGATGCACTACGATTCCTGTATAGAAGCGACACAGAAAGTCCGCTTAAAACTTTTGTAATGACTTCGTTACCCTTTGGGGCCAATTGCGCACCATGTATTGCGCAATTTATTAAAAACAAAAATGCTCAGCGTTTTGAGTCCTTGTTTCCATCCGCCACGCAAGCGATTTATTATCAACATTATATGGACGACTGGATCGACAGCATTCCAGACGAAGAAACAGCTATCAGATTAATTCGGGAAGTGAAAATGATCCACCAACAAGGAAATTTTGAAATCCGAAATTTTACAAGCAACATTAAATCGGTACTTGACAGTCTTCCACAAGAGACTCTGGGCGAGACAGCCGTAAGGTTCAAAACCGGCGAGCAGTATCAAGGCGAGCGAACTCTCGGCCTTATCTGGCGTCCCGAGGAAGACACCCTGGGTTTCGACGTGTCATTCAAGAAAATACCGGAAAATATAGTTAACGGACAGCAACGGCCTACAAAACGCGACATGCTACGAGTTTTGATGTCCATTTTCGACGTGTATGGATTTTTATCACCATTTACTGTAATCGGAAAAATTATTATTCAAAAAACCTGGTTATTGACTCTGACCTGGGACCAACCTATACCGGACGACATTTACGACGAGTGGTGCAGATGGACGGATTTGTTAAAAACATTACATAAAGTGAAGCTACCTAGATACTACAACAACGCCGCTGGAACAAGCCCTGCAAGTGAGACGCATATGGAGCAGACAGTGCAGCGAGAGCGAGACGATGTACTTGATACCGCCGCGGCCGCGTCTATACCTGCCCGTGCGCCGATACAAAATAACATCAATTACACGTGCCTACAGCTACATGTATTTTGTGATAGCTCGTCTAAAGCGATGTGTGCTGTGGCTTATTGGCGTTGGATACGTAATGGGCTAATTTATGTCGCATTTATAGCTAGCAAAAGTCGCGTAACACCAAATAAAAATCATTCAATCCCAAGGTTGGAGTTACAATCGGCTGTATTAGCTGCTAGGTTGGCTGATACGATTATAAGGGAACATAAAATCAAACCCGAGCGCAGAGTGTTTTGGAGCGATTCTAGTACTACGCTATACTGGATAAGGAATGCGGCGCGTACTTACAAACCGTACATCGCTTATCGCTTGGGCGAGATCGATGAGATAACACTTATTAGTGAATGGAGATACGTACCAACAAAATTAAACGTTGCCGACTTGGGGACGCGCATAAACTATGATTGTAGTATCCTGGAAAATGAATGGCTAATGGGACCTACCTTTTTACGACGCGAAGAAAGTGACTGGCCAGCTGACGTACTTAATCCTGAAATTAATAATGAAAATGATTTAGAATGTGTAAATATAATACAAACAAAAGAAATGGACTTACCTGTGCCGGAACCATCTAGATTTTCGTCATGGTTGCGCCTACTAAGGGCTACTCATATGGTACTTACGTTTGTAAACAGATGTCGAAAGAGTACCGAAGAAAAGGACGGAACCATGGAGACCGCTGAGAATTTACTTTTAAAGCATTCGCAAGCGCAGACTTTCGAACAAGAAGTGAATGACTTGAAGGCAGGAAAATATATACAAAAAAATAGTAGAATACTTACTTTATCACCGTTTCTCGACGTTCATGGAGTCTTACGTGCCGGGGGCCGCATTGATGAGGCCGCTGACGTCTCACCTGAGACGAAAAGGCCTGCTATCTTAGATGGGAAAAATTACACAGCTAGGCTGATTATTAAGTTTTACCATACGAGTGCTGCACACGGATACCAGGAGACGGTTGTAAACAATATAAAACAAAAATACTGGATTACAAAGCTAAGACCTGCAGTGAAAAATGTCACATCTAAGTGCATGATCTGCCGATTAAAAAAATGTAAGCCGGAGATACCTAGAATGGGAAGTTTGCCTAGTGCTAGAATGGCTCACCATCAGCGTCCTTTTACTTTCTGTGGCACTGACCTATTCGGCCCCATGGAGGTTACTATCGGGAGACGACGAGAGAAAAGATACGGCGTTCTGTTCACGTGTTTAACAGTGAGAGCCATACATTTGGAAACCGTCGCATCGCTCACGACTGACTCATTCATCATGGCTCTCCGTCGCATGGCGGCGAGAAGGGGTTGGCCTCAACAGATGTTCTCCGATAACGGAACAAACCTGCGAGGGGCGGATGCAGAGCTCAAAAAATCTGTCCTAGAGCTTGACGAGGAGTTCCTCAAGAATGCCGCAATGAATCATGGAGTGAAGTGGACATTCATACCCCCAGCCAGTCCACACTGGGGGGGAGCGTGGGAAAGGCTTATTCGAACTGTAAAAAACTCGCTGAAAGTTATCCTGAAGGAGCGAGCCCCTAAAGAGGAGACCTTGAACACTTTGCTCGCTGAAGTGGAAAACATCGTGAACAGCCGTCCATTGACCCACGTTTCAGTAGAACCCAATAGTCAAGAAACCCTGACACCTAATCACTTCTTAGTGGGTTCCTCCTCTAATTTACCACATCTTGGAGTTTTCGACGGTTCTGAGTTCTACCTTAGAAAGCAGTGGCGTATAGCTCAGTTGTTAGCTGACCAGTATTGGAGACGTTGGGTCAAAGAGATACTTCCCGACCTGGTACCACGAAAGAAATGGCAAGGAGAGCAGAGAGCCTTGCAAGTGGGTGATCTTGTGCTCATAGTAGACCCTGATGGACCACGTAATGTATGGCCACGAGGCATAATACAAGAAGTGTTGCCTGGAAGAGACGGCCGAGTCAGAATGGTAAAAATAAAGACTAAAACTGGAGTATTGACCAGATCTGCAACACGCGTCGCTCACCTATCGATAGGGAATGAGTGCTGCTAGCTCAGCACTAGGGTGGGGTATGTTCGCGACGTAACTTAAAAATCTATGAACTCCTGTAAGAGCCGAGAGAGGCGCGGGGTGCGCGGGGAGCGTTAAAACTCAGCCGAGTTAACCCGTTTGGTGCCGATCTAAATTTCGCGACCGCCGCACGTCTCTTGCGCTCATTAATTTGCATGTATACCGTGTTTTCAAAAATAATATAAATTTCTCGTGTAATTTGGACTTTTACTGGTGCAATCATCACCCAGCTGTTACACAGTCCTTGTTTACTGCATTCCAGTGTGGGGTGGAGCTACCAAAACTAAATTTCTTGAATTAGAAAGAGCCCAGCGCGCTCTACTCAAGGTAATGTTCTACAAGCCTATTTTATTTCCCACTGAGGACCTCTATGAATTTTGTGAATTACTAACAGGTTAGAAAATTATATGTCTTAAATACAGTTTGAAGAAGACACAAAACAACTAGTTACAAGTGCAATCGTAATACCCTTAGAAGAAGAATCCCTAATGTTATCCCCTTTGTAGCTACAAAATCGATATTCGCAAAAAGACAATATATGGCCCAATCTGCAAACGTATATAACAAAGTCAACAAACATTTAAATATCTACCCCTTGAACCACAAAGAGTGTAAAAAGAAGTTGAATACGTGGTTAAAAAACAAAACTTACTCTGAGATAATAGAAACACTGTTATCATAATATTAATATTATCTACAAAACTCACAGTATCTAGTAACACACTCACACCCATTTTTATACACACACACACACACACACACAAACACAAACACACACACACACACACACACACACACACACACACACACACACACACACACACACACACACACACACACACACACACACACACACACACACACACACACACACACACACACACACACACATACTTACTTACCGCACACACACATACTTACTTACCGCACACACATACTTATATACATATTACTTCTTATTCATTATTGAAGAGTGAGTAATACTTTAAGATTAACGGTAAATTATATTTTCTATATTCTGTTTAAGTATTAAGTTTAAGTCCATAGTCGTATAGTCGTACGACCGATACATAGATATTTCACTTTATTTCATTTCATTGTCAGTTTCATTTGTAACTTTTAATTCTTTTTATTTTATGAATGTAATGTTAATGTCACTTGTTAAGACTCTAATTGTAAACTTTGTGCTCATTAATACATTCCGTGGAAGAGCGGTGCCTCTTAACACAGGTATCTTAGTATACTTAAAAAGAGGTACCAAATTGCTAACCTGTAAAATTGTGTGTGAGCTATTGAATAAATTATTATTATTATTATTATCCTCTCCATATTTCGATGTAAAGCTATCACTGTACTAAAATTGGTTAAAATCGGTCGAGCCGTGTCGGCGTGATGAGAGGCAAAAGAAATTTTTACCAGCTGTTAAGATTTATCCTGAACTAGGTAATGACTCTCCATAGAAAACTGTTTTTCAATATAATTTTAGTTTTATAATAATTGGTATAGATATAGATAAATAATATTAGTAAGTTTACTTAAGTATGGGCTAGTAAAAGGAAGCATTTTGAATAAGATAATAAGTAAATCCAAGAAAAAATATAAAATATCGTTCTAGGAATGGTTGAATGAATACGATTGCGTGCGTCCGCTCGGCGGCGCGTGCGCCTAATCTTTCTAGTTTCATATAAACTGTGGCGTAGGGCCATTCTCCTTTTGAGGAACCACTTTTTATTTTAGAAAATATTTATTACTATACAGACGATAAACAAAGGTATCCAACAGTTTTTGTAACAGACTTACAGAAAATTACAAGTACATAGAAGTCCCACCAGAAGTGAAACCTTAAAAGGTGGTAATGGTATGGTATTTACCTACCTGGGCCTTAATGTTACGTAGATTAGCCACACATATCTTAAAACCTTAAAAGCTGCCTAATAACTTATCTGTACCATTTTTGAGAAAAGCACTTATACTAGTCTCAGCCGGAAGCGCAATTGCTGGCTTCGTATTAATTTAAACTGACTCCCAAGGTCATCCGTTTAAAATTTACACTCCTCCAGCAATTGCCTTCGTCCCTTGCTTCGACAATACTGTACTATTACCTGCCCATCTCACTGCGAAAGAAAATTTAATTACGGTAACGATCGATTAATTACATTACATACCGCTACAGTTGAAATACAGTGACGAGATCGCGGATTGATGTTAGTATGAAAGGTCGAATATCGTAACCATAAAATTGAATTTGTATAAAAACAAGGACCTGTTTTTATACAAATTGTAGAGGTATGACAACTCACAACAATAGCGCCAATCACCTACTTCGCTTCACCATTATAGACCGGATCCACATCTTCATATTCTGATGATACCGTGATGTTCGAATTTTCTTATTTTCTTTAGTTGTAGTCCATTTTAATATTAGTTTTTATGCCTAATTTGCAAGAGTCTGTTTTCTAATTTTTACCTTTTTAGTGGTTGAATAAAAGTGTTATGGCTTCCACAGGTCTCGATTTTCGCCGGCTTGTCCATTTAGGAATATTTATCCGATGGTGTTTGATTTTGAAAACTGTTAGCTAAATTGGTCCCAGTTTGCCCAGAGATTAACAAAAAGATAAAGATCTACATATTTTACTCCTCCGTGCATCGTAATCCTGATTGCTGAGGGTTGTGAGATCCACCATGGATCAGCTTCCTCCGGATGATGTTTCCCACCTTCCACGGTCCTCGGCCACCTTGAGCGCTTCGTGGAAGTTGGAGTCAAGTGCAGTGTGGATTTGGTCGGATCAACGCATCGGGCTGCGGCCCCGAGGCCTCTTCCCCTGGATCTTTCCAGTGACCAATATCTATCTTAACCTCCAGGCGCCCAGCATTCATAATTTGTCAGTTTAATCTAAGACAGATTGACAGTTAACTATTAATTGAAGTTTATGTACTATGTGTAGGACATATGGGCGCCAGGAGGATAATAGCACTACTATTCTCTAGAACTGGCTTCGCTGTGGTAGAAGAGTAAGTTATTCGTAAATGATGAGAACAACGGGAGATAATAATCCTGAGAATAGCCCACCACTGCTCTCGTGAGGCTAATCGGAGCCGCCTTGAATTTGTATCTATAATTCGTTTAAAGTTAGCCTTAAATCGAATTAAGGGAACGGCGTTAAATATAGGCAGAAAGAAGCAAAAAGCAAAAAGAGGCAGGTAATATTTAGGTTGCAGAGGTATAAAAAGTCTATTATTAATGAAGAAAAAGTAAGCGAAATTTACCCTGGCTTGTTCTGAGTTTTTATTTGACGCCACGGCTCTGCTATGTAGAGTGCGTATGCAAATATTTGTCAGCACTTTGTTCGCTCCGATATCTGATGGAATCTATCTGTCTTTCTCACCTACCTTAACCACTTATACAGTCAAAGTTAGCGTCAGCACAAATACAACACTTTATAACCACTCACTATTTATACGTTTCAAAAAATATTATGGGTCATTCACGGGTCATACACACGATTTTTCTAATCTACCAACATATTTATAGATGTACTTATTTATTATATCCTTTATAGTTAATATCTATCCTTAATACTTACCTAAGTATTCAATAAGTATTAAGTATTAAGTATTCATCAATGGTTTTTCTATTCAGAACGTGCGCAATCCAATCAATTTAAATACCTATAGTTATCTAAATTTCTAAGAGATTTATGTCGCCAATTTCAGAATATGATTAAGATTGTTTTAATCTAGAATCATCATCGATTTCAGCAAAACATCTGAATGGTAGGTAGACGTTTTCTTTTGTTTGTAAGACCATTGATATTATGTTCGATATGCATGCAAGCATCGGCGCCAGAAATAGTACTTAATATTTTTGCGACCGCATCATGCCAAAACGGCTCGATGAATTTTAACACGGATAGCTGGATATCCAAAGATAGTTATTATTAGGTCTTACTTATTACCCGATTATGCTGAAGAAAAGAAATGCTACTAGGACGATTCATTACTATAACTAAATTCTATAGGACTAATAACTAGTTAACTACTATAGGAGTCTTATAGTAGTTAATTTGTCCTCGTAACTTCCATTAGCGGGTTATACTGCCACACAAAGTCTGACTACCTACTGGTAGTGAGGGCTAACCAGCCAAGATACTTCGTCATGTAAAAAAAAGAAAAAAATTGTAAACTCCTATATGATTACGAGTGCGTGCCGAAAGAGCGGGGTTTCACGGTTAATCGAGTGTCTATCCAAGAAGTTTCTAGATTGTCATGAGGTAGGTAGCACAAGTTACCTGATTTAGGTATTTGAGTTGGGCTCGGTTTACCCTCGGCCGCGGTTACCCTCGACTCGGGCCGTGTTTGTTTACGGCCGCCTCGCCATTACCAATGCAAATGACGCCCTATTGACGGCCGACGGAGCGTTAGCAAAAACACGATACCTTATTACAAATACTTGTTTTAAAATGTTTTTAAAAACCATTTTTGCCATGGGTCATAGATTTTGTTTCATATGGACTTTCATTTTAATACGACTCCATTCATTGGCTTATCTAAAATTATTTTTCAGACGGGTTTTTCAGCATTTAAAGATATTTACGGGTTTTTATATGGAAAGTGTCCGACAATTTTATTAGTTACCTACATTACACCCATGTATTGTTAGTATTTCCAAGGTCACTTTTCAGTAGGGTTCCGTACCTCGGCATAAACAGAACCCTTATAGGATCACCTTGTTTTTATTTGTGCAAGGGAATCGAAATCTATAATCCTCCCCGTTGATCTACAATTCTGAAATTTGGCAAGGATCAACATCATGTAGCACAAGTAAAGAAAATCTAAAATTTCTAGTTATACCTATTGATTAAAACTTCTTTGCAGTTGGTAAACAAACTCTTTAGTTTACTCACGGCAAAGTTAAGTTTGTTCCTCAATGCAGTTTATCCTTTCGCTAGAGCAAAAAAGTCCTTTGTTCCGAGTCCGACTCGCATTTGACCGTGTTTTTCTCTAACAGAGTCACGTCTATTAACGAAAGACGGGCTGGAACGTATATTCCTAGTAATTTTGCAAAAAAGATAACGCTTTTCCGGTTCTCAACCTCTAAGAAGTTCTTGATATCTGCAGGGTTTTAGAACGCCTAGTTGGTATTTTAATAATTTAAGGTGAAAAAAAATAAATATTTTAATGGACGACGTGGTTGGCGCAGTGACTAAACTGCCTACTGAGCCGACGGTCCTGGGTTCGAATCCCGGCAAGGGCAAATATTTGTGTGATGAACTCGATGTCAGTATGTATTTATTTATACATATAAGTATGCTTATCGTCGTTTAGTGTCCGTAGCACAAGCCTACTAGAGCTTACTGTGGGACTAGATTAATATGTGAGAGGTTGTCCGCGGACATAAAAAAGAAAAAAAAAAAGTCAAAACACAATGTAAATTTTTCTTCTACGAATTTACGATTGATTTAAAAAGAATCAAAATATTAATATAATTTCTCATTTTATATTATTGTAATAAATAGTTACAGAACCTACATCGAACTTAGCTCTGCAATCTGCCTTATGATTCAATAAATTTAGTTCAGAGAGCCATGTAAAGGCGACATTGATGGATTTATTTGTCAACCGTACGTAAAAATTCACCGGCGTGTGCCCAGCTGACGTATCAATGTAGGTATACGAGACGACGTTCTTATTTACACATACAAACATCATTCATATACCACCCAACCTGACTTGACCTACCGCACCCCTCCTTTTCCTGAACTTTCGGGACAGTAGACAGGAATATTGAAGGAAAACGAGAGGTCTCCTTACACTGGTTGGTTATGCTTATCATTCATATAACAACCAAGCTAAACTGATCTTCCGCTCCCCTCGTTTTCCAGACATCTAGGGACGTAAGAGGGAAGTTTCCAAGGGAAGGAGAGGTCGTTGTTAAATGGTCGTTGTGCGTGTGTGAGAAACGTGTTAGTTCGGCTCACCTTCGGTCGACCTCGTGTCGACATCGGCAGAACAACTACGTATTGTTCTCCTGAAGGCTCGAGGTATGCGCTGATTACTGATGAGTTTTGCGCTGTTTAAAATTGAGTTTTGCAAAATGTTCGGTGTGAGAGTTTACAAAGGGTTTAGTGAATTTAAGGGAATTAGCGGGGGTCGCTCGAAATATGGGAAAATAGGTTATACCATGTAAACTAGATTTAACTCTAAGGTTGGGTTACTTGCTTCGCAAATTATTGCCATGAATAAAAAAAATCGGATGAGTAGTACTACTTATTTGCACAAAATCAATACTAGACCAAATGAATCTAGATTATTCCTCCTATACGTGATCACATAGTAAATTACCAATTATTCTATATTAAGTACATTTAAATACCCGTTAATATTACATAAGTTACATTAATTCATTATTTACTACACTAAGCCATCTTAATAATTTAGCAAAGTACCATTTATATTAGAACGATTTATTGATATAAGGAATAGTACGATGAACAGCAGAATGGGACTACTACCGCCATCTATCAGCAACGGTCTGCGGCAACTGTTACGTAGAAGAGAACCTAGGCTTAGCTTTTGTAAGAAATAAACCTCCTTGTTTATTGTGCGTTAATAAACTGGTGGTCTGGCGTGAAACGGTATTTGATGACAGCTCAAATCAGCTACTCTTTATGAAAAGTCAAAAACGATCTGTTAGTATGAAGCTTCTATGATGTTACAGCTGTGACGTCATGAAAAGCAGTAATCAACACACGTCTTCTTTTTAGTTATTGTACAATTAAGAATAGTATAATGTCCAAAAGTCAGTGATAGTTTATTTGGTTCCGCGTATTTTTTTATGTGCATTTAGTGGTTTCAATGCCTCAATTTATATATTCACTATAATCAAATAGCGTAATATTATACGCCACCCTAGGCCCTAAGTGGGATTTTCTGACCGCTACGCCGGGAGAAAATCCCTCACCTTCGGTTCGGGCCACAAACACCTGCGATCTGGAACATTTACGAATTCCGTCCTAGGTATGTAATAATAATGTAGGTACTATAATGGTGTTATACTCATATTTATTAATTTATTACTTAAGGCAAAAATAGTGTAATTTTTTACTCGTGTTTATCAGCGAGCTGAATAAAAAAAAATATAGGCAGGAAAAACTTACTAGTCCGGAACGTTTTATGGCACCGATGAAAACGCTATTGAATAAATTAGAATGAAAGCCGGTCAAGTGCGAGTAGGATTCGCTCACCGAGGGTTCCGTACAAACTACGAAAGCACTGAATATTGCTCGAACTAAAATCTAAATGGTACTGAGAAACACACTTAACTTTGCCGTTGGACAACTGTTGTCGTTGTCCCCATATAAATAAAATTGATACCGGATTCAAAACTAATTTTTCTTGAACTATGTCTATGGACGTAGTTAGTTTATGGACTGGAAATAAGTTTGTAATAAATAAATATATGTATATATATATATATATATATTCATTGTAGTGTAACTACTAAAGTTTCAGCACGTTTTTTAATTGTGCTAAACCATGTTGCTTCTTCACAAATTTCACTATCCTAGGTCAACGGGAAGTACCCTATGGGTTTTGATTCCCTTGCCAGCGTCAACAAACGCTTAAACAGTCGTATCTTTTGATTGCGTTGACGAGAAGGTTGTTTTTTTTACGAGTCCAAGCAGATGTAAGTATTACATATTAATTTCAGCTTGGTACCTCCATGTATTTCTGAGAAAAGGGGACTGTCAGACGGACAGACCAAAAAATAATTAAGTGTTCCGTTTTTGCCTTCTGAATTACGGAACCCTAAAAAACATAAATGTTTCTCTGCGGTACAGTTCTAAAATACATATTCATCCCCATTCCTACTTTATCACATTACATTACTTACCCCAACCCAAACTCTTTATATCCTTACGCACGCAAATGTAGGCAATTTTATTTGCATGAAAAATATTTCACGATGTAGCTCGTAAATTTTATCCGTAGGTAAAATGGACGATGCCCATGGGAACAACCCTTTTTCTCGATAATGTTAGACCTAATTTTGTTGGGGTTTGCCTTGTGTGAGAAGGTCTTCGTAGTCTGGTTTGTGATTGCAACCCCTTTCTTATCGGAAGACGGATTGATAAGAATAATTAAGGGAGTTATTGGAGTTAATAAAGAACCGTTGGTTACATGCTGTATACTTATTTATATTTCATTGTAAAGTTGTTAAATGTGAGGAAATAATTATAAATTATTTTGTAAGCTGTTGTTATCGGTGAACGGTGTTAATTATCTTTTTAATAACATTTAGATTAAAATGGCATTACTGAATGACGTTCGTGGTAATGATAGCCACAGTAAATCTTTAAATACTTAGGTAAATATGGTTTCGAATAGGTTGCCCGAGGCTTCGTTCGTGTCACATGTGTTAAATTAGGATACATATATATATATATATATCTCGTCCAAATTTAAAAATTCAGCATGGGTTTAATGAGATAAAGTTATGTGATAACAACTTTTTACAATTAACAAACAACGATTCACAAACTATTCATTTCACAAACCTGTCATTCCTTAAAATGCTCATTTTACAAATAATTTCTCGAAAAATATACATTTAGTAACTTTGACGCTTTACAAACATATTAAAAGACAGTTTCATTAAAAAAAAATTCACTTCACGAATAAATCGATTTAAAAATCAGTTATTTTGCAAAACGTTAATTGATAAACTACTGTATCATAAAAATATACTAAAAATATTGAACAGGCAAGTACTTATCCGTTTCTGGGACTTAAAATTTCTTTACACTTTTTTTTGCTGTTTTTTAAGTTTAAATTAGATTGAATCTTGTAGATTACGCTAAAATAAGTATGTTTTGTTCTTTAAACTTTTTCTCTCAGAGCGATATTTACCGAGATGTTGGGGTAAATTATTTTTTTTTATGTTTGCCTTTTTTAGGCTAAATTACATTGAGTGATGTTCCATTTTTTAAGCAATCATTTTGACGCTCCTCTATACATGGTAAAAAAAAAAACCTAACCTAACCTACAGTTTTCAGTTTTTGAGCCATGTTACCTAAAAAACCTCAATAACCTGAACACTAAGACGTCTGTATGCTCATTGAAATGTTTACCAAACAATGCATTTTATGAACGATGTTTTAACATTCTTAATTTTGTTAATTGACTAGAATACCTAATAAATGAATAATTTTCTAATTAATGTTTTGTGATATGATGTTTTATCCAATAAATAATTTGTATCATGATCTATTTGTAAAACTATATTTCATGCAACGTCTAATTTGGGAATCGTTAATTTGTCTAACGTTGTTTGTGAAATGAATATTTATGAAACGTTGTTTAGCAAGTGATTGGCTACCGATAATAGTTTTCAAACTGATTTTGACAGAGAATAAAACACTCGAACAGGCGGAATAAACCAATTTCAGTATTTCAAGTGCCAAGTTACCATAAAATTTACAAAATCTATTATCTTTTTCCGTATTCTCACGATTCCTGAAGCAGCGAATATAATAATGGAAGCAAGTTTTCCACTCCATCGAGTACCTACCTAATCCACTCTGCTTACCTCAAGCAGAAGCACCTGGTTAAAGATCAGCTTTTCCCACACCATTTAGTAACAGACGTGCGATGATTATACATATATCTGTCTGGGTTATGCATATATCGCGTATACTTAAATAATCAATTATTGAGCGATCGAACGAAGGCCCTCCATTTCTGCTTGCCCTAAAATCCTTTCGTACCTACATATGCCCGGATGTTTGGATGTTCGGATGTCCATTTGTTTGGATTTCCGGCTGTTCTTAGAGGTTGCATTTCTCATCTGATCCTCATGACATTTTGTGAATAGGTTCGTTAATTATATAAGTAACATTGAGTAACGGTACGGTAGGTACCGCCATTTTCTTTAAGAGAGTAGAATTTGCTCTTAACAAAACGTTCAATCAGCCAGCCAATTGAAATGCAACTTTAAACATACATAATCCTAGGATTCTCCGCAGTTTAGTTTATAAATTTTCACATGAAACTTTCATTTTTTTCCTTTCTATTTTTCACCTTTTTACCCAAGGGTTTTCTCCCCCGAGATGTTTGTTTTTGCCGGCTTTCTTTCAATTTCACGGCGGCTTCACACCGACTTTCCTCGTGAATAAATTATGTTCTCACCTCGTAAATTGTCTGTGTTTTGTGGTTTATCCGGGTTTGTTGTTTTATGGCGGCAAGTGAGAAGTTCTTTTTTACGGTACTGTTGTGTAGTAGTGAAATTTTCTTTGAGTGTCAGATAAATGTATTATATTGAGGGACACTCCACCTCATTTAGTCGATATCCTTAATGCTGAGGGTCGTGGCCACTCTGAATAACTTTTTCGTGGACTATTTTGCGCCAGCTTACTGTATCCTGGGCTCCATGGATTGCATTGTAAATTGAGGTCTTGAGGGTAGAGCAGAGCATATTTGGGCCGTCCATGCAGCGTGTTGGACGTCTGCCTCTGGGCCGTCTTCCGTACACAATGTCTGTTACCGGCAGCTTTTCTAAAACAGGTCTTCTCCTTTTTGGCCGAATTGCTAGAAGACTACTTACTCGATAGCTTCAATTAACTGGCTGTAAAATGGATAGAGGAGAGAGAGAAGAGAAATAGAACCAGTCAGGTAAAGTAAGGTTGTACTTATACTGAAAAATTGCGGATTCTGATAAAAACTTAAGTGGTTCAGACAATGAAACAGTTATGGGGAAGCGTAATCAGCCTGTTTAGTCAGTAAAGCTTTTACTAAGTTGACTCTGATAATTTAATGCATTTTTTTTTTAATCTTTGCAGATGGAGGTTAAGGAACGACCAGAAAAAGCAATGGAGACGAATAGGTGAGTGTTTATCCAAACTTCAATAGATTTGTCAGAAATAATCTCTGGAACGTCTCTTGATCGCCAGCCCCTATTTAACCTTCTTTTCTCCACAATATTCCAAAATATATCAACACTGTTAAATCGATTCCCCTATTAAGTACATTTATTTATTTATTTACTGAACGCTGAATAACTTCGCAGAAGGGTACAGTCTGACACAAAAGAGTAGAAATTAAAAAGTGGCAATACTGTATTGACGTCCCCGTTTTCTTATATTGATTAGAAAGGGACGACACGACGGTATTGCCACTTTTTAATTTCTACTCTTTTGTGTCAGACTGTACCTACTTTTTTGGACGATAATATTCCATGCAATTAATAGACTAAGTAAGTTGCAAATCGTCGGGGATAGTAGTAGAATATTCCGCGTACAGTCTGACCAAAAAGAGTAGAAATTAAAAAGTGGCAATACTGTAGTGTCGTCTCTGTTTTCTTAGATTGATTAGAAAGGGATGACACTACAGTATTGTCACTTTTAAATTTCTACTCTTTTTGCTCAGACTGTAAATAACAGCTGTCGAAAAAGTTCTTATTTCAATAAAATGCTTAGCATTTGTTTGAATATTGATTCGTATCTACACTTGTTACTTACGCGGTATTGCACTATCCCCGACGAAATCCTACATCTCATTACGATACACTTACAAATATTGCCAGCAGCAATAAACCGAGTAATGATTCGATATTGCATTTACGACTAATCGATAAACGCTATCGATACTCCACATCATTACCGACGGCATCGACTCGCGAATTGCCCTAAACTTGTCTCTTGTCCCGACGATTCATTGCCGTTCCCAACGAGCACGAACGTCGTTCCATTAAATCAATAACACTAATTTGAACTGTAGTTAAATCACTATTAAGGTCGACTACGGATAAACCAAGCAAATCCGATAAGACGAACTGGAATTAGACATCGAGTGATTACTAGTACCTGGTGTTCGAATTTCAAACGTTGTATCGGGTACCGGTATTAAGGAACATTGAGCTTGAACGTGTGCGTGTTAAGGTTGTGTTTTCTTTTGTTTTTGTGAATGTACGTTGTTTGAAAATTGTGTTTCGCCGAAGCAATGAGAGAGGGCGTACGATAAATAACCGCCTTTGAGCCGTCACCGCTTGGCTATTAAAATATATTCTGAGATTGTCGGTTTTTTGCCCCGTTGGCTCGCTTCCCGGGATGCGGCTTGTTTTTCAAACTTGTATTCGCGTAAGAAGCTGGGAATAAACTTGTAATGGAAAATGCCTCGCGTGCTTGAGATTCTTCGTGTTTTTTAGTTGGTGTATTCTTGGTGATGGTAAACGCTATCGGTGAAATTCCGTAAAGTAAGGGAATTTAAAAACGGGCTAAATAATAAAATAGCATTGTGCACTTCTTTTTTGATTTTTGAGATTTTTCGCTTACTGTCTAATACAATCTCAACACATATACCGACAAGTGTTTCTGTTCCAAATTCCATACATACTTATTCTCATAATTATGGCTACCAATGGGAATTGTTCAAGCAAAGTATCCCGTGATTACAAGCACGGAATTTATACATTGTTTGTGCAGTCTGTAGATGTTTTACATGAATGTATACAATGAGTCAATGACTAAACAAAGGAAAAATCACACTAAGTCCGCGTTCCATACAGCCAACGCCATCTATTGATAACATCTGGAAACAAACGCACGACGGCGACACAACATGACAAAATAATACGCGCAGTATTACTCGGGCATAGCGCAGTAGGAATTTTATTATGGACTTTTTTCGATTAAGAGAATATTTTGATTAAATGTACTTAGAAATGAAACTGATTTACATTTATTAAAAAAAAACATACTTGACAGAGATCTAAGTATTTTCTGGTAAGTATTAGGTACTTATCTAACAGCATAATGTTCTCTGAATGTTCATTGCGAGAGTTTTAAATATTGATCATAAAAGTTCGCTTTGCTTACCCTCCATGTTTATTGATGAGCAGAGAGCCGTAGGCTGAATTCGCCTGTTGGCATCTCGTTACAAGCTTGGCGCAGATAAATTTGCAGATTCTAGGGGTTTACTTTAGAATAAATACGCCTAGAACCTAGTTAGCACATGAAATTGAAGCCAGTTTTGGTTAGCCGCATAGTGATGTGCCGTTTCCCTAAATTTCCGGAATTTTTAATCATTTTGTATGTTAAATGAGGAAATTTTCGGAAACAGCACATCTCTCAGCACAGCCACGGCCACGGGCTAAGTTTCGTCCCGCGTTGGCGTCTGTCACAGCGTCAATGTCACGATGCAAAACGTCTAGACACGCACACATAAAGCCAAAAGCGGCTTCTTCTTTCACAAATCTGTTGTATGAAGACTCTCGTTCTAAGCGTAGGTATTTATTCTAAGGAGTTTACCTAAAATTAGCTTCTTCTTCATCATCCTCCTAGCCTTTGTCCCATTTTTTGAGAATGAATTCTCAATCGGGGTCGGCTACCTAAATCCCAAGATGTGGCGTAGGCACTAGTTTTTACGCAAGCGACTGCCATGTGACCTTCCAACCCAGAGGGGAAACTAGGCCTTATTGGGCTTAGGTGGTTTCCTCACGATGTTTTCCTTCACCGAAAAGCGAGTGGTAAATATCAAATGACATTCCGTACATAAGTTCCGAAAAACTCATTGGTACGGGCCGGGTTCGAACCCGCGACCTCCGGATTGAAAGTCGCATGCCCTAACCACTAGGCTACCACCGCATTTCCGTGATAAAAACTATCCTAAATCCTGCCTCGGAGCTCAAACTTTCTTCATACTAAATTCCATCCAAATCCGTTCAGCCGTTATTGTGCGAATGAGTTACAAACATCCAACATCATCACAAAATTTACTATTTATATTGTAATATTCTAGGATTATGCTTATGTAGAAAATTTTAGCAGTTTTATATCGAACTAGGTCTAATATACAGCTCGTGCCCAAAAAAAACTTCATTATTATAAACTTCGCTGTACGATGCTCATAAGTGACGAGCTCTCTTTCCCTTCTTCTCCCGCCCTAAGTTAAGTCGGTTCAGTCTATTTAAGACTCAGTCCTTCGCGTCCTTGCGCCTAGTTTGCCGCGTCAAACCCCAACTCACTCTGTAGCGTGAAAATTATATATATTATTCCCATTGAAGAAGGCCACACAAAGTCTGACACACTGTTCAACACACAAAATCTCAAAATCTATCATTTATATTTAAGTATTAAAGATTATAGTCTTTGTCAAAGACAATAGTCCTCTGTCGCTTTGCGTAAAAGTATCCCTTAGAAAGATATCCAGCAGATCTCTATCCATAGACGAAACCTGTCCACATTTTGGCTCCATACTCAATTAATTAAAAAGTTTCGTGTAGGTATAGGCGATGAATAAACTACATTAACTTCCCACGTGCAGCCCAACCCAGCTGTATTCACATGCTGGCTTTTTTAATTTTTATATTCGCTGTATCGTAATTGATTTACATATTTATAAACGATGGATAATTTGAGACACTCGACGATGAACAATCAAAGCCACAAGTGCCGTATATTAATTAAAGAGTCGCGCCGGGCGCGGCGGGATTATATCTAAATAATGAGGCTGCCGAGTGCCGCCCTCCGGAGCGTCGGCAAAAAAACCAGAGAATAGTTTTCATTGCCCCCGGCTGTTCGTTATGAAAATACGAGTCATACCCTTGTCTTTATCCCATTTATTTGGGGTTGGCGTGGGGTTGGCGCATTTATTCGCATTGAAAATAAGAGTATAAGTACTTATACTAGCCCGTCTATCAGAACTATGCTTCGCGACTTTTGTTATGTGACATGTGACATAGCGTCTCCTGTCAGTCTCTATTTCTTTCTGTGCAGCACTTACTGTTAAGTTAAGTAAGTGCTGCACAGAAAGAAATAAGTACTCGAAATGTATCTCGGGCGAAAAAGAGTCGCGTCGTGTCACAGTAAAGTTGTGCCGCCTGGCGAGAGTGTCTTACAAGATTATGGTCGTATTCGTATGTATGGAGACAATATTTGAATGCCGATCACTTTGTGAGTCATTAGAATTAAAAATTCTCCCCGCCAACTCTCCGTGCTTTAAAATTAAGTAGTCCACCGCGTGTAGAATAGATAATGTAGATGTCGCTGTGTTTTTATGTATATGATTGATTACATATCACTTAATACATGATACTTAATTCTAAAAAAACTAAATGTATACGGTTCACATTACCTAACGTAAAATTAGATAGTCCGTCTTTGTATTTAAATGGGGAGCTCTTAGAATTGACTGATAAAACTACTTTTTTAGGCTTGATTCTAGACAAAAATCTTCAGTCCCCACATATCATCATTGGCCAACAAATTGGGTTCAGCTGCTTACGCTGTCAAAAAATTGGGCAAGTGCGAGTCCGACTCGCGCATGAAGGGTTCCGTACCTATATATATGTATATATAGGTATAACAAGTTTGTTGTATGGGAGCCCCCCTTAAATATTTATTTTATTTCATTTTTAGTATTTGTTGTTATAGCGGCAATAGAAATACATCATCTGTGAAAATTTCAAGTGTCTAGCTATCACCGTTCTTGAGATACAGCCTGGTGACAGACGGACGGACGGACGGATGGACGGACGGACGGACGGACGGACGGACGGACAGCGAAGTCTTAGTAATAGGGTCCCGTTTTTACCCTTTGGGTACGGAACCCTAAAAAATCAGGCAACTGACGGACGTAGAGACAGCGCATTTAGTCTATTTTAGCCAATTTCACAATGTCATGTCTTATGGAATTTTGCTATGGGGAAAGGCTGCAGACATACATACCATTTTTGTATTACAAAAAAGAGCAATTCGCTTTATTTATAACATGCGGTCACGTGACTCGCTGAGAGATCGTTTTAAAGAATTTAATATTTTGACAGTGCCATCTCAATACATATATGAAAACATTATTTACGCGGTTAAAAATATAGATTCATTTAAAAAAATGCTTAGTTCTAGATACAAACACAAAATTGTTATCCCGAAATTTCGTGTGCGGAAAATATATAGGTCATTTATGGGTCAATGTATACTGTTTTACAATAAGTTACCTGCTGAAGCAATGGAACTACCCCTACCTACTTTAAAAAAATATTTGAAATCAGTTTTGCTGAAGAAAGCTTACTATAGTGTCGAGGATTATCTGAACGATAAAAAAGCTTGGCCTGATTTGGACAGTGCTAATGTTATGTGATGGATTTTTTTTGTATAATTTTAATATATCTTAATGTTTTAAATATATTTAATTTGGAACGTACCTACATTTATATTTTTAACTAGCTTTTGCCCGCGGCTTCGCACGCGTAAACACAATATCATACGTTCACTACACTTAATGCGAGGCCGAAGGCCGAGCTCCGCGTAGCACCGAAGGTGCGGAACGTCCTAAGGAAGCTGCCCACCCCATCCACTTAATATAAGTTCAAGTAACTAAATGCGAGGCCGCAGGCCGAGCTCCGCGTAGCACCGAAGGTGCGAAGCGTCTCAAAGAAGCCGCCCACCCACTTAATATAAGTTGAAGTAACTTAATGCGAGGCCGCAGGCCGAGCTCCGCGTAGCACCGAAGGTGCGGAGCGTCGCAAAGAAGCCGCTCACCCACTTAATATAAGTTGAAGCAACTTAATGCGAGGCCGCAGGCCGAGCTCCGCGTAGCACCGAAGGTGCGGAGCGTCGCAAAGCAGCCGCCCACCCACTTAATATAAGTTGAAGTAACTTAATGCGAGGCCGAAGGCCGAGCTCCGCGTAGCACCGCAGGTGCGGAGCGTCCCAAGGAAGCCGCCCACCCACTTAATATAAGTCGAAGTAACTTAATGCGAGGCCGAAGGCCGAGCTCCGCGTAGCACCGAAGGTGCGGAGCGTCGCAAAGAAGCCGCCCACCCACTTAATATAAGTTAAAGTAACTTAATGCGAGGCCGAAAGGCCGAGCTCCGCGTAGCACCGTAGGTGCGGAGCGTCCCAAGGAAGCCGCCCATCCACTTAATATAAGTTGAAGTAACTTAATGCGAGGCCGAAGGCCGAGCTCCGCGTAGCACCGTAGGTGCGGAGCGTCCCAAGGAAGCCGCCCACTCACTTAATATAAGTTAAAGTAACTTAATGCGAGGCCGCAGGCCGAGCTCCGCGTAGCACCGAAGGTGCGGAGCGTCGCAAAGCAGCCGCCTACCCACTTAATATAAGTTGAAGTAACTTAATGCGAGGCCGAAGGCCGAGCTCCGCGTAGCACCGCAGGTGCGGAGCGTCCCAAGGAAGCCGCCCACCCACTTAATATAAGTCGAAGTAACTTAATGTGAGGCCGAAGGCCGAGCTCCGCGTAGCACCGAAGGTGCGGAGCGTCGCAAAGAAGCCGCCCACCCACTTAATATAAGTTGAAGTAACTTAATGCGAGGCCGAAGGCCGAGCTCCGCGTAGCACCGCAGGTGCGGAGCGTCCCAAGGAAGCCGCCCACCCACTTAATATAAGTCGAAGTAACTTAATGCGAGGCCGAAGGCCGAGCTCCGCGTAGCACCGAAGGTGCGGAGCGTCGCAAAGAAGCCGCCCACCCACTTAATATAAGTTAAAGTAACTTAATGCGAGGCCGAAGGCCGAGCTCCGCGTAGCACCGTAGGTGCGGAGCGTCCCAAGGAAGCCGCCCATCCACTTAATATAAGTTGAAGTAACTTAATGCGAGGCCGAAGGCCGAGCCCCGCGTTGCACCGAAGGTGCGGAGCGTCTCAAGGAAGACGCCCACCCACTTAATATAAGTTGAAGTAACTTAATGCGAGGCCGAAGGCCGAGCTCCGCGTAGCACCGAAGTTGCGAAGCGTCTCAAAGAAGCCGCCCACCCACTTAATATAAGTTGAAGTAACTTAATGCGAGGCCGCAGGCCGAGCTCCGCGTAGCACCGAAGCTGCGGAGCGTCGCAAAGAAGCCGCTCACCCACTTAATATAAGTTGAAGTAACTTAATGCGAGGCCGAAGGCCGAGCTCCGCGTAGCACCGAAGGTGCGGAGCGTTCCAAGGAAGCCGCCTATTAAGTTACTTAAACATATGTTAAGTGGGTTGGCGGCTTCCCTGAGACGCTCGTGGAACTCGGCCTACGGCCTCGCATTAAATTACTAAGGGTTTATAAAGTAACTTAGCACCGAAGGTGCGGAGCGTCCCAGAGAAGATGCCCACCCACTTAAAATATGTTTAAATAACTTAATGCGAGGCCGCCCACCCACTTAATATAAGTTTAAATGTATGAGCGGTTTTCCTGGGACGCTCTGCACCTTGGGTGTTATGTGAAGCTCGGCCTACGGCCTCGCATTAAGAGTCCGCAGCAAGCTCGATTCTTCATACAAACGTAGTTACGTCCTTATTTTAATATAACATGTCACATTATCATGAAATTCTCTAAATATAATGAGGTAAGATATATCTAGGGCTAAAACTAGTTTATGACTCTTGAAATGTTAATAGAAAGAAAATAGAGCGAGTACAAGTTTTGCATTTTTAGACCCCAGAAAGTTGTTCAGTTTGGCGGCATACTACGACCAAAATATAGTTTAGATTGAAGTCAAAACCTATTTCCGGTGTCGATTAAACTATGCAGTTTGATAAGAAAAAAGATTTATCAAAATTGATCTCGTAGTTTTAAAATGAGAGCGTAACTACGAAAACCTTAAAATAAATTACAAAAAATTGTTGCGAAACTGCAGCGAATTACTCTAGCGCGGGGAACGGTCCGGGGGGGCGGCGGTAAGCCGCCCCCCGCTAGCGCGCTCTCGCTTTACTGCTAGCGCCCTGTCTTCCTCTAGGTGAAACAACAACATTTTAAAGCGTAAGCGCGCGATCTCAACGCGGAGTTGAGCGGACCTTGCTGCGGACTCTTAAGATACTACTTATATTAGTGGGTGGGTGCCTTCCCTAGGACGCTCCGCACCTGCGGTGCTACGATTGTGAACATGATCTTGGTTTAATTAAAATTGAGGCAAGACTTATGTTTAAAAAATTGTTCTGAATATTTATTGTCTATTGTAGATTTAAATAACTAAATGCGAGGCCGCCCACCTACTTAATATAAGTTGAAGTATGTGAGCGGCTTCCCTGGGATTCTCTGCACCTTCGGTGCTACGTGGAGCTCGGCCTACGGCCTCGCATTAAGTTACTACTTATATTAGTGGGTGGGCGACTTCCCTAGAACGCTCCGCACCTTCGGTGCTTCGCTTGTGAACATAATCTTGGTTTAATTAAGATTGCGTCAAGACTTAGGTATGTTTAAAAGATCGTTTTTAATATTTATTGTCTATTGTAGATTTAAAAAACTTAATGCGAGGCCGCCCACACACTTAATATAAGCTTCAATGTGTGAGCGGCATCCCTGGGACGCTCTGCACCTTCGGTGCTACGTAGAGCTCGGCCTACGGCCTCGCATTAAGTTACTACTTAAATTAGTGGGTGGGCGGCTTCTCTAGAACGCTCCGCACCTTCGGTGCTACGCTTGTGAAGATCATCTTGGTTTAATTAAAATTGAGTCAAGAAATAGGTAAGTTTAAAAGATGGTTTTTAATATTTATTGTCTATTGTAGATTTAAATGAAATGAAATGAAATAATTTATTGAATATTTATTGTTTATTGTAGATAACTATTCAAAGCACCTTGAAAAATAATTAGCTCATAGTCCTACCTGAACATAATATATTAATGACATCTATTAAGATGACAATAAATTATTTTCGTCTACAATGGTACTAATATAATAATATGACCTGTCATAATAATTTTCTAAGTAACGCCATAAGATTCAGGTGCCAACTTAACTCAATTGAGCGTACGTCAATAATGGCGACAGCACCACTGAACGGATACGTGATGGCCTCACTGTTTTGTTATCCGTGTATAATGAATAAGGAAGCAAAGGAAAATGCATGAGATAACACGGTTATTATTTCAGTAGGTTCTGGGTTCAAATCCCGGCTAGGTGAAATCCTTTCTACATTGTAAATTTAATAATTTTGTCTTGTCTCGAATCATGGTTGTTTTTCATACAAAATGCATACATTGTCGAGCAGCAACTCTCAATAACTGAAACACTGCTGCTTATATTAGGTATGCGATCAATATTCAACAACTTCGGTAGTAATTCTCGAAAGTCCAGGTTAACCCATCACAGCTAGACCCTACACCCTAGCTTGTGCCGAATCGTGGTCGACGTGCGTGAACCCTTGGCCTTGGTGTCGAGGGAAAACCTTACATGTATGGAGCTGGTGCTATTAACTCAGGAAAAATCTTAACAGCGCGATGCAGCCGCTAGTATGGAGATTTTGTCAAGGTAACAACGCCATCTAGCGGAAAATTGGGTCATTGAGAACAAAATCTCAACACACCGTTTGAATAAATTTTATATATAAAAAAACTGCATAGATGCAAAATTGTGGCTAAATATATCGTATATTTATCGTTTATTATACATTTCGCTACCTTATTAGTAAGTTAGGCCAAACACAAACAATACAAAAATTTGCGGCCTAATGTTCTAAATGTTGGTTGGTAAAAGATATTTCAAAATGTATTTAATTTACTTAAATTGATTCGAAATACTTTTATTTCAATAACTCTCGATAAAATGGCATTAAAAAATCTGTTTTATTCATTAACATTTTTTATTGCGTCTCCGGGCTTTTTTATGGTCAATACTTACAAACTATAGAAGAATATAATTGCATATTCAATAAAAGAGCATTAATTAGTTCCTATTGTCGCAAATTGTGTTTTTAAAGAAATGTATGTTTTTTTTTTGAGCATGAGCCAACTTACAACGAACATTGCACTCATATTTTCGTCTGTGTTGGTCGATAATTGGCGCCATCTTTCTAAACTAACTAAGACGGTTTCCGTACCTAAACGCCTCAAACAACCTTAGCCTTATTGTTAATACCGGTGGGCCGCGCGGAGGAGGTATTATGTCGAATTCATACTTTTTAGTTTTTGTACACGTAAGAGCCACGCGGGGGTCGCGTCGTTCTAAATTCAAAATCACAAACGCTGTCATTATAAGGTTACACATTGTAAGGAAAATATTTCATGGAATTTATGTTTTCAGAGATAAATATTAATCATAATAAAAAGTATCCTATAACCATCTTTGGATGTTCAGCTATTCCTGTACCAAAATTGGTAACTTTTTATCCAGCCGTTTCGGCGTTATTAGAGGACAAAGGTTTTTTTGGAAACAGATGGCGCCAGGTTGGCAAGGCGAAGCGTTTCCATACAAAACAACTATCCGGCTGCATCACGCTATCGAGATTTTTCCTGAAATCATGACCTCCCTCCATAGAAAATTTATTTTCAATACAAATTTAGGATTTTATAATAGTATAGATAATTTGTTTTCTTTTGTTGACATTAACATTACTTTTTTTTTTTATATACAAGATTTTATTTTAACTGTTAACTTAATGTATTTTAAAATGTTCTGACGTATTTTATAAAGTTCATTGATTTAATTTTTTACTTACTTTTAACGATGCGTTTGAGCTGAAATATTTGAATTTGTTTTCATGAATGTAAGTGCTATATTTGATTGTATTATATTGAGTGTAATTTATTGACGATGCAAAAGTGATTCCCATGAATCCTACTTGAATAAATGATTTTTATCTTTATCTTTATCTTTACAATGCTTCTTACAAGCATCTGTACGATCTTTATCTCCATAGAGCATAATAAAGTAATATCGTATTTGTAACAATTTACTTGAAATTCCTATTCCTGCACGTTTAATGCATTAGTGAAATTAATTCAAGAAATGAAATAAAAATATAAACTAGTTAGCCATGTAACTTTGCAGCTTTATCATCATCACTCCTAAGCGGTCGGACCGATTACAACGCAGTTTGATATACTATTGAATAGCTTAAATATCCAGGAATGGAAACCTAACTAGAGCTTTTTTGACTTTTCTATCTTTAGTATTTTGTAATAAGTAGTTGAATTTCGCTTCTGATCCGCCTTTCCAAGATATTTTTGTGACGCCACGCCACTGATATGCTGTCGGTACCGCTGCTATCTCTCGAGACAGGCGAGGGGACGGAAAAAACGTCGCGCTCGTGATTTAGCGGTGCTATCCGTTATCCCCAACCCTAACCCTCGCATATCGACGTGTTCGCGCTTCCGTGACTTATGGGCATTAGCGGAGGTGTGTCTGATGCTCATTAGTGATGTCGATGCACGATGCTTATCGACAAATAGTGTCGAACTTTCGAGCTTTAAGCTGGTATTTTTTATAATTATGTATGTTTTACAAACCTAACCTATGATGATTACTTTTATCACGCGATAAATAAGTGACAAAGCATCGTCACGTTCTGATAAAATGTGTGCGTGACAGATGCTTTGTCACTTATTTATGACGTGATAAAGGCAAGGATCGGTGGTGGCAATAACATAATTAATAGGTTATAAAAGATCAGTCCCTGAATTTTCTAGTCTTAAAGTTCTCATATCACTCGCGCTATGGTCACGTTGAATCGTAATGGGCAGCCTTTGCACCAAAAACGATTCAGTGCTTTGCCCAAGTGAGGGTCTTACTATAAAAATTGATCTTGAGTAAACTACATGAGTATTTCTCACAAAGCAGCATACTTCCTCCTTTTTATAACATAGGACCCTTCAAACAAGGCGTGAAGAGGCATCTCTCAGCTCAGGCCATCATGGCAGTGTAGTGTCAACTGACAAGGCACCGTTGGTTCGACTTGGGCTCCCTTTTTACTTGCCATGATGCGAAGTGGAGCCAGTGCTATGTTGTGCCAATATAAAAAAAAATACTGTCCAGCTCCGATTTGATTTATTTTGTTAGAGAGTAGTCTAAAATAACAGTCAGGTATGTTTTATTGGGTCATCAATCTCAACCTATTGTGAGAAATTGTCCTCCAAAGTAGGTACTGAAAAGAACAAAATCGATGTAATACCAACTCGAGAGGCGACTATAAAAAAAATCAGTGTAGATATAAAGGCCTCAGACACAGTTACTGAAACTTATTAAACCAGGTTGAAAATAGAACCCAGCGTAAATACCTACACCCACTGTTTGCCTACCTCGTTACCTCTCCAGTAACAAAAGGCTTCAAGTCTCATTTATCTTGAATACAGTGCCGCCCTTTATATTGGGTACAGGGGAGGAGATCGCAGCCTCATTATTTAGATATAAATCTTGCGCGCTCCCGGCTTCTCGTGATCTTTAATTAATAAGTATTCGACACTTGAGGTTCTGATTGTCCGCGTTTTGATTGCGATAAAACCATCTTTTTGTACTAATTGATTATGTCATTGGGTGATTAGATTAAAAGCCGAAAAAAGGCAAAGAGCATGATCAAAGTTTAGCTTAGGGTTGAAGTAAGTAGTAGAAGAATTTTAATAATCAAATATTTACTCGTAAATACTCCTCAAAAGGATAAATGCAGTAATGAAGAATATAAAATCGAAACAAATAGGTATCTGTTTTATATACCTTACCTATAGTTTCAGAAATATTTAGTGGGGCGCAGAACTATGACGTCACTTGCCGCATTCGGTCAATGTATGAAGATGAAGATGCTATGAGTATTAGTCTGATGACGTCACGGGCATGGCGCGCCGTACGGAATTTACAATTTATCGTAACTTCAAAACTACTCGCTTGATTTGAATAAAACAAAAACAAGTATATTTCTAAGAACATGAGATATGACACACTGGAAGAAAATGGCTATAAAATAATAAACAACACCGGAGAAGACTACTCAACCCGTCAAACATCAACTACCAAAACCATACTCGATCATGTGTGCTCTAATCTAAAGCAAAACCACTTCCATTTAGCAATTATTGAATCTGCAATGTCTGATCACAAGCAAATTTACTTAGAATCTATACAGTACCAACCTAAAGAATTGAATAAAGTGACATATGAGGCGGTAGATTACAAAAAGCTATACAAAGAAGTCGAGCAGGATATGGAAAATAATAAAAACTGTGTATTTGCTACATTTGAAAATAAACTACTACATCATATAAATAATTGCACAGTTACGAAAACCAAAATAGACAATCCCCCTAGGCAAGAATGGATAAATAAGGATATTCTAGCTGAAATAAGCGAAAGAAATGTGTTATGGAATGAATATAAAAAAAAGCCAAACGATAAAGATATTGAAAAAAGATTCAAAGAGAAAAGAAATGCCGTCCATAATAAAATACAAAAAACAAAAAGTCAATATTATAACAAAGCATTTGGAGAGCACAAGAATAAGTCAGCGAAGATGTGGAAACTTATAAATAACCTGGCTAACAACAAGAAAAGAGGAAATACAACAGTGAACGAGCTACAGACGTCCACAGGATCTTACGTTACCAACCAAAATGAAGTTTGTGAATATCTCAATGAGTTCTTTTCGACCATAGGCTCGGTGCTAGCAAATCAAATTACTAAAACAGCTACTTTTAATCACATCCATAATGCGAGAGTACAGACTTGCGCAACTGGAAACAAAATAAACGCCCTTCCTCACTTAGAACCGGCGACAGTAAACGAAATTATAAAAATTATAGATAATCTCAATTCTAATACTAGCTCAGGACTTGATAAAATAAGCACGAAGATCATAAAGTGCGTAAAATATACAATAGTTGAAGAATTAACAACCTGTATTAATCAGTGCTTAGTAACAGGAACTTTTCCTGACAGTCTAAAGATTGCAAAGGTCACACCAGTATATAAATCTGGCAAAAGAAATGATCCTAGTAACTATCGTCCAATTTCTGTCTTACCAGTTCTTTCAAAAGTTTTTGAAAAAGTTATCTATAACAGACTCGATAAACATCTAACTAAAGAAAATTTCTTTTACCATAAACAATATGGATTCAGACCAAAATCGAACACCCTGTCTGCAGTTGTGGACCTTGTAACTAAAATAAAGATCAATATAGATAAGAGACAAGTGGTGCTAGGAATATTTATCGACCTGAAGAAAGCATTTGATACGGTGTGCCATAGTCTACTACTTAACAAACTAGCTGAGATAGGTGTGACCGGAAAAGCATATGATATTTTTAAATCTTATATTTCAAACCGTTATCAGGTAGTTAAAATAGCTTCCACAAAGAGCACACCTCGTCTGCTTAGCTACGGTGTACCACAGGGGTCAATTTTGGGGCCATTGTTGTTTCTTATCTATATAAATGGTATTCACAAAATCGGACTTAAAGGTGACATATCACTCTACGCAGATGATACTTGTTTGTTTTATTTTGGAAATTCATTTGAAGATATTATAACAGATGCACAAAGAGATCTAGATTTATTAAACACATGGTTCCAAAATAATCTATTAACAATAAATACGAGTAAAACTAATTATATCATATTCACACCAAAGAATAAAAAGATAACTAATCAGATATCATTGTCTATAAATGGGAAAATTTTAAGACAGGTAGACCATGAAAAGTATTTGGGCTTGATCTTAGATAGATATATAACTTGGAAACCCCATATAGATAAATTAAAAAATAAATTAACTTCTTTAACAGGGGCACTGCGTGGTATTGTAAAGTGTATGCCTAGGAACGTTCGATATTTAATATATAATACACTTATCAAGCCACACATCGATTATTTGATCGAACTATGGGGTACAGCCACAAGAACAAACCTAGATATCATACAAAGATCACAAAATAAATTAGTAAAAGTGTTATTTCATTATGACTATTTAACACCCACAGTTAAAATATACAAAGAAACAAAAATAATGAACATAACACAAACTTATATCTATAATACTTGCTTACTAATACGTAAAATATTAAATAAAGACATACACACACAAATAACGTTTACCAAAACACAACAGATGCGAAAACTGCGATTAAGACAGAGTGGATTATTGCTGTACAGATCCAGGACAAATTACGGCAAAAAAAGCATAATGCACGAAGGGGCTAAACTATATAATAAACTGCCAAAAGACGTAAAAGATGCGAAATCTATTTTCACATTCAAAAAATTGCTTAAATATAATATTTTAGAAAATAATATAACCCTGAATTAGTTACTATACAAATATGACCAGTTTTTAGAAACGTAATGTAATAAATATTATTATATTCTATTATCACATTTCTATATTGAGCTAAATCTATTCATATAACCAATGTGTTAATTATTTATCGAAAATGATACATTTGTAATCTACAATTTCACATAAATTTAAAGAAATAAATAAATATCTTGGGACAATCTTACTTGAATAAATAATATTTTAAACTTAATTATTGGAATTATTAAAGTTATATAACCATTTTCTGGTTTCGTTTAAATAGTGAATACATAATAATACCGCTTGTATGATGCCATATCCAGTTGCGCTCGATCTGCGTACTCGCAAGTTGTATTTAAAGAAGTTATTTAGTCACGCTCAGATCGGCCGAGTGTGGCCGAACATAAATCTACCTTTCGATTATGTTAATTAATTATCAAATGTTTATATTTACGCTTAAAAAATGCCTTTAATTCTTGTTTGCATATGTTAATAACTAATTGTGATAATTATTTTTCTCATGTAAGTGAATGTTGTTATTCTTATGAGAAATAAAATTCTTGAACCTGGATATGCGGTTATGATCATATAGTTTCAAGTGATTTAACGAACCTAGTCATATTCTTCAATAGACGGAAATACTTACTGAGGTTGAGTATTCGGTTTTTAAACAAATCTACATGGTTATGTTATGTTTGAGTCTTATGGTAGTTTCCGTTCCTCACATTCTAAAAGTAGGTCATAGTTTATAGGTTGGAAGTTACTCATTTCGACCCTGGCGATTCAAAAATGTTGTAAGGGCCAAAACACAATTACAAGACACGACATCGCATCGTCGTACGACGCGACATCGTGCCACGATGCGACGTCGTGAGATTGTAAAATGAATTTTAATTTTGCATCTTGTCACATGAAGATAAAGTTCATTTTAGATTTATGCATTTCCACGACACGACGTCGCATCGTGGCAAGACATCGCGTCGTACGACGATGCGATGTCGTGTCTTGTAATTGTGTTTTGGCTCTAAGGCAATGGCATTAACGATACAGCCGCGAAAAAAATATAGTTTATATAGTTATATGGATATTTTGCTTGTTCTTCCATTCTATATACTCCGCTTTACACTGTTTTATGGAGTAACGACCTTCTTCCTCGAGATGGCTGAAGTATAAACAGGACATAATTTACGATGATCATCCTATGAGTTATGGACAACACGTGCGGGCGATCAAACAGATCGGATCTACTCGCTTAAGTCATAGTAATTTATATCGTGTTTCATATTAGAGGCCTTAGAAGTTTAAAACGCTCATCAGTCTAGCGTGAGCAAGGTATTGAGCATATTGCGTATTGACGCACGACTGGCACGAGCAAGCTGTCAATGCTCATTTTTCTATTATAAATCGAGTTATTTTTAACACCCGACAAAAACGAGGGAACCCAACCAAATATAGCTAAGAACCATTTCGATTAACAAAAAGGCTTTCGATTTAAAAAAAAAACCGCATTCAAATCGGACCATCCGTTTGGGAGCTACTATGCCACAGACAGATACAGATACACATCTTAAACTTTTTATAACAACCCTATTTTTTGTCGAGAGTTAAAAACATTGTTTTCAGTGTCAGTGAATTCAGTAACGTATTTGTTTTGTACGAAGGCCAACAACATGACCTAACGTTATTAATTATTCAGATATTTTTACCTATTCCGAGAGATAGACACCATCCAGCAGATAATTGGGACACTATTATGCACTAGTTGTACACCCTATCAGTTATTAATAGGCGCACAACAGGCAATTAGCGGAGATCCTGACCTACCCCAACCGGGTAAATAAATAAACAATGGGGACGGGACTAGCCCCCGGCGAATGCTAATATTGCCACCGGTGCGTTTGCTTTAGGGATTCCGATTTTCAGGAGTAGTATCTTGTGTCTTGGGATCTACGTAGTCTTTATTTACTACAGAACTAAACCTATAAGTCAGAATCTAAGTCGGTATACTATCATTACACTGGTTGTAGACCGAATTAGATAAATATATAAGGGATTCAAGTGACCTGTCCTGTATTGTCTTATCTTATTATAAAAAATTGGGCAAGTGCGAGCCCGACTCGCGCATGAAGGGTTCCGTACCTATAGGTACATATATATAATCTATAACAAGTTTGTTGTATGGGAGCCCCCCTTAAATATTTATTTTATTTAATTTTTAGTATTTGTTGTTATAGCGGCAATAGAAATACATCATCTGTGAAAATTTCAACTGTCTAGCTATCACCGTTCTTGAGATACAGCCTGGTGACAGACGGACGGACGGACGGACGGACGGACGGACAGCGAAGTCTCAGTAATAGGGTCCCGTTTTTACCCTTTGGGTACGGAACCCTAAAAAAGCCCACTATCACACTTCCACCCCACAGTAAATTCGACTTCCCTTTTATCCCTCAAGGGATGATTTCGGTAATAAAAACTATCCTATATTCTTCTCCGGGTCTCGAACTATCTCTATATTAAATATTGGGTAGCCAATCACTTGCTTAGCAAAGTTTCATAAATATTCATTTTACAAACAACTTTCTAGACAAATTAACGATTCCCAAATTAGACGTTGCATAAAATATAGTTTTACAAATAGGTCATGATACAAAATATGTATTGGACAAAACATTATTTAGCAAATTTTTCATTTATCATTCTAGTCAGTTAACGAAATAACGAATGATAGGTAAACATTTCGTTTAATAAATCATCATGGTGTGAACGCATGTTTTGTTATTTAAACTTTCTCATTTTAAAGGGCTCCGAGACTTAGAAAAAATTCGGAGACAAGTAAATTTATGTCAATATAACACCTCATTTTTATTAATGTATTTTATAAAACATATTAAAATAAGCATGTTTTGTGATTTAAACTTTCTGGCTCAGATTAATATTTACCGAGATATTGAGGTTTTTTAGGTAACATGGCTCAAAAACCGAAAACTGTAGATTAGGCTAACCTAATCTACAGTTTTCGGTAAGTAAGTTTGTTTTATGACAAGCGGGGCGTCAAAATGCTTGTTTAAAAAATGGAACATCACTCAATCTAATTTAACCTGAAAATGACAAAAATTTAAAAAAATATTTTTTTGAACCCCAATATCTCGGTAAATATCGCTCAGAGAAAAAGTTTAAGGAGCAAAACGTGCTTATTTTAGCGTTATCTATAAGATTCAACCTAATTTAAGTCTAAAGACAGCAAAAAAAAAGTGTAAAAAAAATTTAAGTCCCAAAAATAGTCTTCAAGTCCTGCGTTTCGTTACATACAGAGTTATTTTTAATATTGTTATGAAACAATAGTTTATCAATTAACATTTTGCAACATAACTGATTTTTAAAACGATTTTTTAGTTAAGTGAACATTTTTTAAATTAAACTTTGTCTTTCAATATGTTTATAAAGCGTAAAAGTTACTAAATGTACATTTGTCGAGTAATTATTTGTAAAATGAGCATTTTAAGGAATGACAGGTTTGTGAAATGAATAGTTTGTGAATCGTGGTTTGTTAAGTGATTATTTGTAAAAAGTTGTTTATTAGCAAATGATGATAAACCTAAATATTGTTTAAATCAGTTCAGCGGTTGAAGCGTGAAGAGGTATCTAACAGATACACAATCGCATTTATAATATCGGAAAAGATAGCTGCACAACGGGAAATTAGCGGAGATCCCAACCTGCCCCAACCAGGTTAGTAAATAAACAATGGGGACGGGACTAGCCCCCAGCTAATGCTAATATTGCCGTCGGTGTGTTTGCTTTGGGGATTCCGATTTTAAGGAGAATCTTTGGATCTAGTCTTTATTTACTACAGAACTAAACCTATTAGTGAGAATCTAAGTTTAAGTCAGAATCTATCTAGTCTTTATAATGATATACCAATTTTTGACGACCTATGTTAATTCCGATTTCCAGGAATAGGGTTCTTATACCACAATTTACGATCAAATTGGGACAATACCTATGATACCTGTGAAATTTTTTTTTTTTTTTTAACTTTTAGTTGACCTTGCTGTTTTGCAGTACAAGTCAAGTCTATCGTGACGCGTCATCACAAAATAAGCATTTACTAACGAGAAAAATAATTAAACGTATCTAAATAATATTAAATGCATTATTATCGAAATGGCCTACATTTAAAAAAAAAACATAAATCTTGGGTTGTTTATTTTTTAGGTATATCGCAAATACCGGCTTAATAAATAAACAATGGGGACGCGACTAGCCCCCGGCTACTGCTAATATTGCCACACCGGTGTGTTTGCTTTATGGGAATTCCGATTTTCAGGAATATGTTGTATACTCTATCTAATCTTGATTTACAGATATAAATAGAGTGATCTGAATCTGGGTGTCTACGTTAGATCAGGGATACCGGTATTCGGCTCCATACAAAATACCGTTATTCAATGGCGGTTATTCGCTTATTATTTTTATATTTTAGCGGGCTAATTTCAAAGTTCTATATCAATAGGTACCTAAATTCTATTTCATAGCATTTGGCTAAAAAACGCGTAGGTAATTAGAAAGATGTTTGAATTTAAATGCATAATTTCAATTAGTTATCTACTGGTACAAGTGCATAATATTTCTCAAATTATTTACCTTATATTTATAAGCTAATGACTAAGGTTCATTAACTCTCCACTGTATCAGATATTTCATGTCGCTTGTGAAATAATTTACATAAAATAATGTGGGCTCAGTGTTTTTTTTATTTCTATGTTAATAGTACATTACTGCAGAGGCCACGAACTAAGGGATTGCTGGACGCAATTGGGATAGACGGCCTCGTCTACGACTCGGCAGTAATGTACTACTTCTTACTATTCCGCTTTTTTACTTTTTGAAAATATGGTGAACAAGCGTATTCCACGTCCGCGTTTGACCGCCCTAAAAATTACACCATAGATTTTTTTATTCTTATTTTATTTCGTAAATATGCTTACTGAATCTAGAAGGTGGTTGGATGTGTGTAATTTTTTTCGTGGTCAGTATAATGTTAGTAAGCAAATTTAAAAAGTTCGAGCATTATCGATAATGGATTCTCATACTTATTTTCCTGGTCTAGGTCAGGTGCCACGAGGAATTTTGTGTCTTCATTTCATGACAAGAACCACAAGAACGCATTACATTTCCGAGCATGTTTGAGAAAAGTGGCATGGATGTGCCGTGGGAACATAATGCACCTTTTAATATCCCACTAGCAAAGCTACCACAGCCATAGATTTTATCTTATTTAATCTTTTGTCACTCAATTGGCCATATATCGAACACCATCGACAATAGGGGTCGAGCCGATGGTTGCCCTTGCTTATTTGGTTTCGCTCTATAATAATAGTATCATTAAGTAATAATGACGTGTAATTTACGACCATTAAATAACATATTTTTAATATGCCACTTATAAAACCTTAGTTTGTGTGTACCTATGTATTTGGTACTTCTTCACGCAGTAACGGCTATGGATATGCATGACAAAGAGAGATGGTTTTTATACCTTAAAATTACGCATCCTTTTACTAGGCACATTTTTATCCCGAAAAAAAAAACGCAGGGTTCCCGAAGTAGGTTTTTAGGTTTAGGTTTTAATGCGAGCGAAGCCGCGAGCAAAAGATAGCAGGGATTAGGGAACATTTATTTGATACCGGTAATAGGTATATCGTAAATAAAAAACCGGCCAAGTGCGAGTCGGACTCGCGCACCGAGGGTTCCGTACAAACACTTTCCATCCCTAAGTGGTTAAGTTAAGTTTGCACCTGGTATGTATAGCGCCCCATATAAATTAGGTGCAAAGTTAGGTATTAAAAAAAAAAATTATGGTTTTCGTAATTATTCCTTTATCTATGCTATAAGACGTTGCTTCGTACCAAATTTCAAGATTCTGAGTTCACGGGAAGCACCCTGTAGGTTTTGATTCCCTTGCAAGTGTCGAAAATTTGCGGCATAAACGGCTGTATCTTTTGATTGCGTTGGCTTAGAAGTTTGATTTTTTCACAGCTTCAAGGGACAGTAGACCTGAGTAATTGATATAAATTTCAGCTTCATACCTCCACGCGTTCCTGAGAAAAAGGGTCTTGACAGACGGACAGACGGACAACAAAGTGATCCTATAAGGGTTCCGTTTTTTCCTTTTGAGGTACGCAACCCTAAAAAGGTACTTAGTCCTTATAATTAATCCTTGGTTTGTCGACGGTCATTTCATCGACTAAATATTTCTCTGAAACTTAACTGATTGGGATTTAAATAAGACACAGAGTACAACATACATACTTAACTAAACCTAAATACTTTATACCACTTGATCTTCGAAAGAGAAATAAGTATATTACCTATATTAAATAGGCCTTCACACAAATCAACCTAGTAATCTTTAGCAGGCTTGTGTTATGGGCACTAGACGACGATTTAAATACTTATATAGTTAAATATATACTTAAATACATAGAAAACCGGAACAAATATTCAAGATCAAATTTGCCCTTTTTCTCATTTAATTTTTCCAATAAACAACTCATTGGGTATTAAGTTTGTAGGGTCCATTATTTTCAGTTCAAAACTCTATTCTAATTATGTATTCTTAACAAAATTTTGAAAACAAGCGTCATACAATACACTGTACTGTTTGCGTAACCGACTTTAAACCTTTGTTAATACGGCCCGCTAATAACCTAATAAACCCAAAACGCAATAAGTCTCTAAAGAACATCATTCCAAAAGCAACCTAAACTAGGTAGACTTTGAATTTGAAATTGAAGCCGTATTCGTTGCGAGTTAATGCATTCTGATGTACTGAATGAGGACTGCTAATGTGGTTAGCTCTTTAGCTGTTTTAGCGCGACCCAACGAAACTCACGAAGACTCCGTTCAAGGAATTGCATGAAATGTGTTATGATTTTAATGGCGCAGTCCATGTAATATAGCAATTCCCTGAATAGTTTATTTATGAGAGTTCTGTCCCTTACAACATAGTGCTTGGAGTTGTTTCTTAAAACGTAGTGCGTTGAATTACATCGCTCTTTGGCGCGACCGCTCGGTCCGCGCGCGGCGGCGAACTGGCAACGCTGCTCTAGGCGACGTTGCCGTCTCTCTAGACACCGCTCTCGCCGCTCTCAGCCCGCGCCCGCAGTCTCGCTAGAGCGCTATCCACTGTACAACGTCATTATCAAACGCAATCGCAATGGATTCCAATTCGGATTCCGGGGACACGTTCTCTTTGAAACTAGAGACAGATTCGGATTATGAGCGCGAATGCGTCTCTAAACAAGAGCGGCGATACCATTGGACACCAGAGAATACTGTGAAGTTGATAGATACGATGGAAAAAGATTGCAAAGAGCTATGGGACCCGAAGCATCCGATGAACAAAGACCGAACGGCACGACAAGCGAAATTGCAATACTTAGCCCTCATGTTTGGGACAACGGTGGAAGAAATAAGTCGGAAGATACACAACTTGAGGACCCAGTTCAACAACGAGTTGAGGAAGATCAAGAGGAGGCAAACCGGGGAGGAGAGGGGGGCCCCGAGTAGCGGGTGGGAATATTTCGATGCCCTTTGCTTTTTGCGGTCGCCCCCCGACCCCCTCGACGTGGATGGAGTCAATCTAGCGGTATGATTGTTGTTCTTTTGCTTTCCTAGTACAGTAACCCAAAAAATTGGTTTACAATTTTGATTCCAAATTGAATCAAAAAGTGGTAAACCATTTTTTTGGCTGCCTGTACCTTTGTACTAAGAGGGTTGTGGAAATTTGGTTTTTAATTTAATTTATTTAGTATTTTTATAAGTCTTTTTCAGTAGGTATCAAGTGCAAACATAGGCGAATTGCATGTCCGCTACATTCTAGCTACAAAAGTGCAGTGTGTATGCGGTTCTAGTGCAGTTGACGTCACTGCATCTCGACTGCACTGGAACTGCATCAGAACTGCTCTTTGCAACAAATGCGGTCCGTCTGTGTCGGCACTGTCTCAATAAATTCAGTCGAACCGATCCGAATATTTAATTAAATTCAGTTCCTTAACGAAAGTGTTATCAGTATGATTTATAGGAACTCATCTGTTCCCTTTTTAAATTTTAACCCATTAATAAAATTTCATTACAATTAAAATGAATAATAGGCTCAAAATGCCTTGCAAAATATAACATCGCACGACAAAATAAATTTCCATTTAGGTGCGACACTCGGCCGTAACCAAATTGAAGAGGGTAATCGTAAACATTGCAGCAAATTTGAACCGAGATACAGCCAGTTAAATATCAATTTCATTCAACATGACAGTGTAAACAAACCAGATGCCATGCCGGTGGGTAGCTTGTCCAATTTGACATTTACAGCCTTGATATAAGGACTCTTTATGGACGAATTGGTTCCTTTGTACATTTCATTTGCTTTGAGAGCTTGATATGCGTACTGAGGCAATTCATAAGTCGAGTGGAATAGTGAATGACGATTTTTTTTTATGCTGGTAAAAATATTTCAAAGCATAAATCGACTCGAAAATAGGCTCCAGATAAAAAATAGATCATAGAGCAAAAAATTAATTCGCATATTAAAGCCTGACCAGAAATATATGAGGATGCGCCATATTGCGGAATGTCACTGGAACTAATTTCTTACACTGGCGATGATTTTATGATGGTTTGTCAACAATGACAATGTCATTCGTGGTGGTTTGTTTAAAAGACAAATAATTAAAAATATTCAAAGATAATGCCGAAAACCATTCACAGTCGTGAACGTAATATTATAAATAAAGTGTACACGTGTTTACTACACGAAAAACAGTCAGGAAAAGAGTGCATTCGATTAAATGATATTACGAGGTTACCATAGGGACATGACAGGTATTTAAACTAATGTCCTTATAGTGCGGTTGCGATTGGTTGCAAAATTGTTGCCATTTAAATCTTATAAATAGCGCCCTCTTGACAATAGGCTAGTAGACCCAGTTTTGAAATATATTTGAAATGGTTAATCATGATCTTACTAGCTCTAAAAAAAATGTCTTGTATTTTTGTGAAAGCTAGAAAGCTAAATTTTATCAATTGAAAATTAGAAATTTCATAAACAGTCAAAAACGCCGTCCGCCATTTTTCCCTTTTGCTAATCTGTGGCGTGACGTAGAATTACCTGTAAATATTCGAAATTCGACCGTCGTATAGTGCCATTCCGCTCACTCCAATATACTTTGACAGGAGATCGAGAGGGACGGCACTATTCGAAGTCGTCAAAGTAGACTTTCAGTTTTGTTTACATGAGCAATGACGTCACTATCATAAGTGAAAATGGCGGACAGCGTTTTTAAGCATTTCAAAATACAGATTAAAAACCATATTTTCAAATTCAATTTTTTCAGCCATCTTTCACTTTTATGAATTGAAAAAAATATTTTTAGGTTTCCTTTGCTAAATACTATACGGAATAAACATTAGTTTATTACAATTTGACATGAGTCAACTAGCCTCCTCATATATTTCTGGTCAGGCTTTAGATAAAGATCTAATATGCGAATTAATTTTTTGCTCTATGGTCTATTTTTTATTTCGGAATACTAAAGTGACATTTCGCAGATATGTGTTTTTAGTTTCTTATTATTATTGATATCTGATTTATGCAGATTATGAAGGTAAATTTTAAACGTGTTTTAATCTAAAATGCTTTACTGTATTGTATCAATTTAATTAAACGTTTAAAACTCCTTGGAACTGTCAGTTTAAAGTAGTTATCTTCTATATCTTTCTAGATCTTTCTATAATAAAAGAAAGTCGTGTTAGTTACACTATTTAGAACTCAAGAACGGGTGAACCGATTTGGCTGAAAATTGGTGGGGAGGTAGCTTAGAACCAGGAAAAGGACATAGGATACTTTTTATTTTTTTCCCCCTTTTTTTTCTATACATTTATCGACTTTCAGGCGGTAGGTAACAAAGTTCGCCGGGTCAGCTTGTTCCAAATAAAAAAATAGACCAAACTCAGGTACGTCATCGATCAGAATACAACACCTACCTATATTATGTACTTATTTACGAGTGTATAATGTCTGCAGAAAAATTGTATATCACAAAAAGTTAGCAGTCGTTAGTTACTTGATACGAAATGTAAATTAGTGAAAAGTTAACGGCGCCCGTAACAAATTTGTAGTATTAGTTACACTCCTGTGCTTTTTATACTTACCCTACTCTTACCCTACCGTTGTTGTTGTCCCGTAGTACAAAACATAAATCCAAAGCCATATTTATTTATTGTAATGGGAAACAAACAGCATACAATAACACTTAGAATTAACAAAAATAGATAACACAGAAGCCAAAACAGTTTCCACTAATGGTTCAAACATTATTGCTCTGAGAGTACAGACAACATGCATTAAACTTGTGTATTTTAAGTAACTGGTTATGTGCCTGTCTAATTATTAAATATTTTTAAATTTTGAGTCTATGATATGAACAAAAGAAACAAGTTAAAGTTGAATACAATAGTAATATTATGTCCTTAGCTGGCAGAATTCCAAGCTGAAGAGGAAATGGAGTTCGGAGCAGTACTTCGAGCGAAATGCGCCAAAAAACTATCCAGCCCTAGTACTAGCACCGTCTCGACCCCCAAGCCTCCCACCAGGGTAGCAGCATCGGCCCCTCCGCCTCTGCCGCCCAGTGCCCATCCGCTGATGTGGCCAGAAGAGCCTTTGCCGCGGCTGCGGCCGGGATTGAACGCGGATGAGTGTCAGGTGAGACTAGCATGATCTGACTCCCTGGTCTACCCCACCCTGGTCTGGTCTGATCGACCCCAGCCTCCCACCAGGGTAGTAGCATCGGCCCCTCCAGCGCTGCTGCCCAGTGCCTATCCGCTGATTTGACCTGAAGAGCCGTACCTCGGCTGCGGCTGGGGTTGTAAGCGGATGAGTGTCAGGTTAGATCCTTGCATGATCTGATCCCCTGGTACTTGCAGCAGTTTACTAAACCTCGCCAACAGAGTAGGTTTATGTGTAATGTAAGCAAGAGTTTATAGAGCTCTACCACAAGGCGACACCTTGCTATCTACTGAGACGAGGTAGGTGCATAACGACAACGTCTGAGTTTCAGATTTGCCAATGCTCTTCGAGTCATTCCATATGAAAACAGCTGAAATTAATTATTTTTGTTGCCGCGTGGTCACAGATTTCAATGAAAAAAAAATGAGGATGTACCATGACACATTTAAGCTCAAAAACCGCTGTCGTAATTTTTTTTAAATACTTATCTTTTTGTCGGCACCCATCCAAAGTACAAAATGGTGTCATTTTCCTACTGCCACAAATTATGATGAAACTTTGTTCAGAAATTATGTACAAAAATGATGGTAATTGAATATAATTTCTTAATAAACATAGTATCCGATATGCACTATAACTTTTCCTCCAAATACTTGAGCATAAAATACCGTGTCACTAAAAATCATTAAAAATTGGCTCATTTTCGTGGTATTCGGAGAAAAATCCTGACTTTTCTATTAGACCTAGGATTTTATTTTATATCACAGCTTCAGTAACAGTTAAATTCTAACTATTAACATTGATTTTAGATGGCAAAATGTATTATATAGTATTAGAAAACACGTACTGAAATTTTTGAAAAATAGAAACGTGTTCACTTTGGATCCAATAAAATCCTGGTTTCAGTGTAAATAAAAAAAAATATTTACCACAAAACGATAGATCATATGCTGAAATTAACATCGCAACTTGATTTTATAGTGTTATTTTAGCTACGTTATGAGATACGATTTTTTGAAAATCGTAAAATATGCAAATCTCAGATAGTTAATAAAAGTGTCTTAAACGGATCTATATCTGAATCCCTAACGTTTTTTAACCTATTTTTGCATTCCCTAACGTTTAATTTCATAATGATCACTTGTCCTAACACTCATATGCCCTATCTTTAGTTTTCCTAACATCGTATGGATGATTTTTTTTCCCCATAATGTTTTATTTCCTAATGTCACTTGCCATATTGACTATTCATCCTAACGTTATGTGCCATAATAGTCGTGTGTTATAATTGTCAGTAAGCCTAATGACCGTTAATCCTAATGATTATTTATCCTAACTTTGTATGGCCTATTATAGTTTGTCCTACATTTGTACTACCTAACATTATTTGTCCTCATGATTGTTTTCCCTAATTGTGATTAACCTACTTTTCTGCCTAACCTAACCCGCTTTATAATATAATGAACATTTCATACAATAAACATTTAATAGAATAAACAAATAACATAATACACACTTAATAGAAAGGTACGTAAATAATAATTATAATATTCGCAACTTTTTGCCAGTACTCCGCCTTAGCTCCGAACTTAATACTTTCCTGGAAGTGGTTGGGTGGATTTGTTCTTGTATGTAAACAGTAGGTATGAATACAAGCAAAACTTTTTTCGGTATGCAAAAAAAAAATAACCTCGAAGGCCAGGCGGGAGCTCGCTACGCTTCGCTCCCGCCTGACCTTCTAACCTAACCCGGCCACGTCGGATCTACTCTGGAAGGTTTTGCTCGCTCGCTTCGCTCGCTCGCTCGTATGTTTTTTTTTGCCAGTACTCCGCCTTAGCTCCGAACTTAATACTTTCCTGGAAGTGGATTAGGGATACTGATATTTATAGTACACATATTTCGGATTCGGACAAATGAGTTTTAGGGCAATTATTACATTATGGATAAATATTGGTATGGCTATTGATCGTTAGGGCTAATACCCATTAGGACAAAAACACTTAGGATAAATGACATGAGGTGAAACGTCATTAGGGATTTCGAGAAATAGGCAAAATAACATTAGCGATATTAATCATTGTGGTAAAAATGATACGGACAAATGAGTTGTAGGGCAATCATTACATTATGGAAAATGATTGTTATGGATATTGATCGTTAGGGCATTAGCCCATTAGGACAAAACAGTTCGGGCAAGTGATTTTAGGTCAAACGATGTTAGGGATCGCGAGGGAGACCCGTTCGTTTTTTTGTAGGACGCAATTCTAACCTAACCTACTTTTCTGCTAGCATTTCGTTTTTGCGAGGAACGCAGTTCTAACCTAACTTAACCTACATTTCTGTTAGCAGTTCCTCTTTTTGAGGGATGCAGTTCTAACCTAACCTAACCTACTTTTCTGCTAGCTGATCGTTTTTGCAAGGGACGCAGTTCTAATTCTAACCTAACCTAACCTACTTTTCTGCTAGCATTTCATTTTTTTGTAGGACGCAGTTCTAACCTAACCTACTTTTCTGCTAGCATTTCGTTTTTGCGAGGAACGGAGTTCTAACCTAACTTAACCTACTTTTCTGCAAGCAGTTCGTATTTTTGAGGGACGCAGTTTCTAACCTAACCTAACCTACTTTTCTGCTAGTTGATCGTTTTTGCGAGGGACGCTGTTCTATCCTAACCTAATTTTCTGCTAGCAGTTCGTTTTTTTGTAGGACGCAGTTCTAACCTAACCTAACCTACTTTTCTGCTAGCATTTCATTTTTGCGAGGAACGCAGTTCTAACCTAACATAACCTACATTTCTGCTAGCAGTTCCTCTTTTTGAGGGATGCAGTTCTAACCTAACCTAACCTACTTTTCTGCTAGCTGATCGTTTTTGCGAGGGACGCAGTTCTAACCTAACCTAACCTACTTTTCTGCTAGCAGTTCCTCTTTGCGAGGGATGCAGTTCTAACCTAACCTAACCCGCTTTTCTTGTAGCAATTTAAGTATGCCAAGATAGATTCGGACAATAGTTAATATGCCAAATACCATTATGCTAAACCAAATTATTCGTAAATATAATCGGCCAAAACTATAGTATGCGAATACAATTTCGAACAAACATATTTTCGGTAAGTTAGAACTTATGCCAAATAAGGTTTCTGCCACATTATCATTCGTCGAAAACTTAATATGCCAAGTCTGTTATGCTAAAACAGTTTCGGACAAACAAAAGTATGCGACATAGAGGGAACCCAAATATTCAACATTACAAACTTTTGAAGTTGTGACAGTTACGAGGCAGTTATCGAAACGTAGAAGTAAGAATTAAATTAATTTTGTAATTTTCTATATAAGTATTTCTTTATTATTAGTGATGCTTTTAATTTTGTTAAGAAATAAATAATATTTAAGTGCAGTTTTATGTGTTTAAGACGGGTCTCCCTCGCGATCCCTAACATCGTTTGACCTAAAATCACTTGCCCGAACTGTTTTGTCCTAATGGGCTAATGCCCTAACGATCAATATCCATAACAATCATTTTCCATAATGTAATGATTGCCCTACAACTCATTTGTCCGTATCATTTTTACCATAATGATTAATATCGCTAATGTTATTTTGCCTATTTCTCGAAATCCCTAATGACGTTTCACCTCATGTCATTTATCCTAAGTGTTTTTGTCCTAATGGGTATTAGCCCTAACGATCAATAGCCATACCAATATTTATCCATAATGTAATAATTGCCCTAAAACTCATTTGTCCGAATCTGAAATATGTGTACTATAAATATCAGTATCCCTAATCCACTTCCAGGAAAGTATTAAGTTCGGAGCTAAGGCGGAGTACTGGCAAAAAAAAACATACGAGCGAGCGAGCGAAGCGAGCGAGCAAAACCTTCCAGAGTAGATCCGACGTGGCCGGGTTAGGTTAGAAGGTCAGGCGGGAGCGAAGCGTAGCGAGCTCCCGCCTGGCCTTCGAGGTTATTTTTTTTTTTGCGTACCGAAAAAAGTTTTGCTTGTATTCATACCTACTGTTTACATACAAGAACAAATCCACCCAACCACTTCCAGGAAAGTATTAAGTCCGGAGCTAAGGCGGAGTACTGGCAAAAAAAAACATACGAGCGAGCGAGCGAAGCGAGCGAGCAAAACCTTCCAGAGCAGATCCGACGTGGCCGGGTTAGGTTAGAAGGTCAGGCGGGAGCGAAGCGTAGCGAGCTCCCGCCTGGCCTTCGAGGTTATTTTTTTTTTGCGTACCGAAAAAAGTTTTGCTTGTATTCATACCTACCTACTGTTTACATACAAGAACAAATCCACCCAACCACTTCCAGGAAAGTATTAAGTCCGGAGCTAAGGCGGAGTACTGGCAAAAAAAAACATACGAGCGAGCGAGCGAAGCGAGCGAGCAAAACCTTCCAGAGCAGATCCGACGTGGCCGGGTTAGGTTAGAAGGTCAGGCGGGAGCGAAGCGTAGCGAGCTCCCGCCTGACCTTCGAGGTTATTTTTTTTTTGCGTACCGAAAAAAGTTTTGCTTGTATTCATACCTACTGTTTACATACAAGAACAAATCCACCCAACCACTTCCAGGAAAGTATTAAGTCCGGAGCTAAGGCGGAGTACTGGCAAAAAAAAACATACGAGCGAGCGAGCGAAGCGAGCGAGCAAAACCTTCCAGAGCAGATCCGACGTGGCCGGGTTAGGTTAGAAGGTCAGGCGGGAGCGAAGCGTAGCGAGCTCCCGCCTGGCCTTCGAGGTTATTTTTTTTTTTGCGTACCGAAAAAAGTTTTGCTTGTATTCATACCTGCCTACTGTTTACATACAAGAACAAATCCACCAAACCACTTCCAGGAAAGTATTAAGTCCGGAGCTAAGGCGGAGTACTGGCAAAAAAAAACATACGAGCGAGCGAGCGAAGCGAGCGAGCAAAACCTTCCAGAGCAGATCCGACGTGGCCGGGTTAGGTTAGAAGGTCAGGCGGGAGCGAGGTTAGGTTAGGTTAGGTTAGGTTAGGTTAGGTTAGGTTAGGTTAGGTTAGGTTAGGTTCCCCCCCGACGTGCTGCCACCTTGTCGTGGTGGGGGGGCTTGCGTGTTCCTGAGATCCCCGAGGCTATACCGGACAGGGTCACCCATACCGGAAAGGCGAGGGGGGAGGGACCAGACGAAGAGCGGCACATCCCGGCGGGGCCAACATGGGCCTGTCAGGCGGGACGGGCGCGTCCTACGAGTAGGGCGTGCTGGCAGGGGAGCTCACCCCTGAAAAAAGAGACGACGATGTGGAGCATCGAGTATCCCCGATGGATAATGGCGAATTGCGAAAATGGTCCCCTGGCGGGTCTCCGAAAGGAGGAATCCCGCCCGTCCACTTCGGTGGACGGCTGCCCTCCGTACTCAGGGGTGGGCAACAATCGCCTCGTAGGCCGGCAGGACGCCGGTCTTCGTGAACACGACCTTAGCAAAATGAACATGGACCAAGTGAATACACATATTGAAACGGATTTAGTTTGTAGAGATGAAAATTTGGTGAGCTCCGAAACTATGGAGAAGGGAGGAAGACGGACCGGACTAAGGAGTCAGGGATCGCTCCCGGACATGCGGGTGCTTCTCACCCGTTGTGACGAGGCACAGGGATCCTTAGCGCCGGCACCGGAGAGCTGCGTCATGTCGGAGGATAGCGACAGCCTGCTGACCGTGCGGTCGCGGTCGTCATCTCCGCTGGGGCGCCTCTGGCACTCCAACAGCAAGCGAAGGAAGTTATCGGTGGCGGCAACGAGCAGCGATGATGAGGGACCGGAGATACTAAGCCCGGCGTCCCCTTTAGTACGAGGAGGAAAGCCGCGAAATAAAGCGGACTTTATACGGAGGACAGCCGCGCAGGCCCAGTATAATGCTGAGTTGCGCGAAACGCTAAAGTTGAGGGCGGAGGAAGAGGTTAATAAAATGGTGATACAAACCCGCCACTCTCTTACCGACGGAGTCACCTCTCGGCTATCGGACATGTCGGATGAAGAAGTACCTGCAGCCGTGCTTCGGAAACAGGCAATGGACAGCGTGGCCGTCATTGAGATGGTCCAGAAAACATCTGGAAACCTCAAAGGCGGTCACCAGAGGAAATTAAAGGATGCTTGTAACGCCATTAAGGATGCATTCAGTGTCCTCGAGCAGCGCACGTCTTCCGACGAGGTCAAGCACCTAGAAGCATCCAACGCACGGCTGCAGGCCGAACTCGTTGAGATCAGGGAGAAACTGGCTCGCCTTGAGGCCGAAGTGAGAAGCGCGCCGAGGGCACTCTCCCAAGTCGAGGTTCAGCCGATTTCACAGGGGTCAGTTCTCGGGCCGCTTCTGTGGAACATCGGGTACGACTGGGTGCTGAGGGGGCGCAATGTGCCGGGGGTCCAAGTGACGTGCTATGCCGATGACACCCTGGTTACAGCCCGAGGAGGCACTTATCGGGAGGCGGTAATTCGGGCCACGGCAGGTGTGGCGACGGTGGTAGCCCGAATCAGGAGGTTGGGGCTAGAGGTGGCCCTGAACAAATCCGAGGCCCTGTGTTTTCACGGGCCTCGGAAGGCTCCTCCGGCGGGTTCCAACCTAGTGGTGGGGGGAACGTCCATCGGAGTCAAGTCGACAATGCGGTACCTGGGCATAGTCCTTGACAGCCGTTGGACATTCCGGGAGCACTTTAGGCGGCTAGCTCCCAAGCTTATCGGAGCGGCCTCGGCACTTGGTCGGCTACTTCCCAATATGGGCGGGCCCAACGCTAGCTGCCGAAAATTGTACGCAGGAGTAGTGCGGTCGATGGCGCTGTACGGGGCGCCTGTTTGGGCCGGATCCCTGACCGCCCAGAACCAAGCCCAATTGCGGATACCGCAGCGGGTAATAGCGGTCAGGATGGCTAGAGCATACCGCTCCGTGTCACACGAGGCGGCCTGCGTGCTGGCGGGGACCCCGCCCTGGGACCTCGATGCTTTGGCTCTGGCCGATATATATTGGCGTATCGCTGAAGCGCGGGAAGAGGGAGTCCAACCGCTCCTGGAAGACGTCAGGCAGTGGAGGCTCGATTCCCGCCGTGATGTCATGCAAAGGTGGAAGCAAAGGCTAGAGGTGCCAAATGCCGGCCACTGGACCATCGGAGCGATCCGGCCCGTCCTGGAGAGATGGGTCGGAAGAAAGGAGGGGTTTCTCTCCTTCCACCTTGTACAGGTCCTCTCGGGGCATGGCTGCTTCGGCAAATACCTGTGCAGGGTGGCAGGACGGGAACCGACAGCGGTATGCCACGAGTGCGGCGCCGCTGAAGACACGGCGCAGCACACGCTGGAGGTGTGCCCAAGTTGGGCGGAGCAGCGGGCCACACTCATGGCCGTGGTGGGGAACGACCTCTCCCTGCCCGCCGTGGTAGAGGCCATGGTAGGCAGCGACAGGTCGTGGGAGGCGATGTCCTCCTTCTGCGAGGACGTGATGGCGCAGAAGGAGGCAGCGGAGCGTGGCAGGGAGGACGATCCGGCCTCTCAGCCTATGCGCCGCAAACGCGTGGGGCGACGGCGGTTGGCCTACGACCGCCGATTACCCCCATAAGGGTGCCTGTGGGCGGCAGACACGGGGACGTCTGTCGCCTACATGAAGGTCCCCGAGCGGGAGGCTGCCGGGTAATCGGCACGTCTGTCAGAAGGTGGGAGGAGGCTGGCTCTCCTCAGAGATGAGTCCGGAGTCCCGGACGGCCGCTGGCAAGGTTGCGGTAGTGTGCCTAGAGCGTTCCCGTGACCTTGCCCCATAGCACAGAGGCGGCAAATAGAGGGGTTTTTAGTGGGTACACCATAGGCCTCATTAGCCGACATGGGAGTCCCACATAACCACCGGGGTCCGTCCCCGCACCCTGGTGGTATGCGTAACGCATTTTCCCCTCTTAAAAAAAAAAAAAAAAAAAAAAAAGGTTAGGTTAGGTTAGGTTAGGCTGGCCTTCGAGGTTATTTTTTTTTTGCGTACCGAAAAAAGTTTTGCTTGTATTCATACCTACTGTTTACATACAAGAACAAATCCACCCAACCACTTCCAGGAAAGTATTAAGTTCGGAGCTAAGGCGGAGTACTGGCAAAAAGTTGCGAATATTATAATTATTATTTACGTACCTTTCTATTAAGTGTGTATTATGTTATTTGTTTATTCTATTAAATGTTTATTGTATGAAATGTTCATTATATTATAAAGCGGGTTAGGTTAGGCAGAAAAGTAGGTTAATCACAATTAGGGAAAACAATCATGAGGACAAATAATGTTAGGTAGTACAAATGTAGGACAAACTATAATAGGCCATACAAAGTTAGGATAAATAATCATTAGGATTAACGGTCATTAGGCTTACTGACAATTATAACACACGACTATTATGGCACATAACGTTAGGATGAATAGTCAATATGGCAAGTGACATTAGGAAATAAAACATTATGGGGAAAAAAAATCATCCATACGATGTTAGGAAAACTAAAGATAGGGCATATGAGTGTTAGGACAAGTGATCATTATGAAATTAAACGTTAGGGAATGCAAAAATAGGTTAAAAAACGTTAGGGATTCAGATATAGATCCGCAACACACACCACAAAGCAGAAAGAACTCCTGCTGATCGTTTATGTATGATACTTTTGATTAGACGAGATTTTAAAAATAACACGAAAATTGTTATTGCCTGCTTAAACTGCTGGTAAACTACATGTTTTCAATCGAGAGGGCCCGAGGGTGATTATTTAAGCAAAATATTTAACCGTGTTATTATATATTACACTGTCCGCAATAGGTATTAGTTACGCTAAAGCGTTCCAACCCACAAGTTGCTGACTGTCAATAAGTACAAAATTAAATTTTAAGTGACATGTGGGTTGGAGTGTTTTTGCGTAACTACGTCCTATTGATAATTGTAAAAAGCCGCGATTTCCAGAACACAAGATAACCGAAAGCGTCGCCACAATTCACACGGAGTTCGTCATAATTGGAGACAGAGTAATACCTACGATTAAAACGTTACAAAAATTATCCAAGGACGCATTGACTGGTTATTGGTATAAAATTCAAACAAAAGACTAATAAGTCTTTTTTAGGGTCCACTTTATCGCTTGTAAGTAATAACCTACTAGCGATAAAGTGAACCCTTTTGGTTGAAAACGTCATAAGTATCATTAGTCATAATCGGCTTAGGAGTTGATCAGATATATTAGCCTATTGTTATACAAATATATAATATACCTTACATAATGTCATTGTCATTACACCTCTCTATGACAATATTCTTTCTGCTGTGGCCGATAAATAATAGTTTTACTATCAAGTCAACTAGATTTACATAACTGAAAAAATAAAGGGCTTTACCTAGGTGTAAAGTAGAAGTAAAGTCGAATCGCAACAAAACAACAAAAGATATAAACACGCCGACATTAAAACAAACGATAAATAAAAAAGGATATCGACCTAAATAGTAAACATTTACAACGATCCTGTAATTAATAGACTACTTAATTAATGACAAGAACAACCATTAACGCACTGATTTATATTCTAAACATCACTATCACACAATTCCAAAACGAATACAAAACCTAGAGATATCGTTTGCTTTAGGCCTTTTTAGTTCTGACCGGAAGAATGCTTTGTGTATAAGGAAAAACGTAGTAACTACCTATAAAGTCTAATACAGACATACTACCTTTTGTTATTGAAACGATGTCCGATGAATCAACGCCCCGCGCATGCGCCCACCCACGGCGGGTCCGGTCCTCAACAAATTGAACGGCTAATGTGCTTGTATACAAGTTGGCAGATTTAGGTTCATGTCGTAATACTGTGCGATATGGTCAGCGACAAACGAATTTCGCGAAAGGTTTTCCTTTTATAAGCTTGTTGTGTTTATTGGCCATACTAATGGTTTGTTTGGTGTTTTATAACCTGATTGCGGCTCCACAATACTCGCAAAGTTAGCCGTTAGTATGAGTTTCCTCAGGGAAGTGCCCCTCCACACTATCATTTATTCGCCCAAGCCGCGGCCAACTGAGTGGTGTAGACCTACAGTCCGACCAAAAATATTACAAATAAATAATTACTTTCTAATCAATCTAAGAAAACGAGGACGAAACTACAGTATTGCCACTTTTTAATTACTACTCTTTTTGTTCAGACTGTAGGGTAAACCCCGGTCGGCGAATGATGATCTCTTGGGACAAGTGACATTTGACATTTCAAAATTGGCTTGTAATGGAATCGATGACCCAACAACATTGAACATTGTTGTAAGCCTGATAAAATATATAACACCTTTTTCAAACAAAGACTTGGCATTCAAACAATTTCATATAAAAACTTGGATTATATTTTTCGATTCGATCCTGGTCGATTGGTCTAATCCAGTGGTTCCCAACCTTTTCTTGACCATGGACCTCTTTTGTTTATTTGCGGCAAATTTGAACCTTTTTCGTTGAGAACATAAATGATGACTTATGTTTCTGAGGTTGTCTTGTACTTCTTATGGATTTTCATATTTTATTTTATTCTTTACTCCTTCCCCATTCCGTCCCATCAATTTCTCTTTGAGTTTTTCTGTTACTACCACCCACGTAATGCTTTCACAGTAATATATAAATTTTCCCATTAAACAAACGTAAGTGGCTTAGATTAAATCAACTAAACAAGCACTCCCCGGGAAGCCAATAAAGGCCCAAGCGGGCACGAGAGCACGAAATGCGGCGAATGTAATAAAAGCAAGACAGAATGAAAACCCCTATCAGCCAGTACTTTCATGTAAAGAATAAAAGTATTTCCTTATACGGGTGTTGGGTGCCCTGTTTTATTTTGTTAAATTGATAGTCCTCTTCAGGTTTTCGGAAAGCATTAACTTGGTGATTATAAATTTTTCAAATCAATGGCATTAGCAATGTCGGTAATAGAATTCAACATTTCTATCGTACTAACTTTTCGGAAAATGTCGTTGCATTTAGGACGTTAGTGGACAACTCTGTTTTAAATTTTAATGGCAAAGAAATTATAATTAGTACGAGTGTTAACTATGGTATCGATATTAAGTATGTCCTCGTCCGATCATATTATAATTCTTCAGATCAGGAAACGCCTTATCTTATAGTAAAGACCGGTATTTAAGTGATTCTGTGAAAGATAATAATCTTTAACTCATTCAGTTCTATTCGTTTACAGTTCGACAAGAAAAACTGGCAAATACTGTAGGATCGTCCCGTTTTCTTAGATTGATTAGAAAGGTAGAGAGACTAGAGAGACACTACAGTACTGCCACTTTTTAATTTCTTCTTTTTCTTGTCGTACTGCAAATAGCATCCCCGCGAAGCGGGACTTCCTCAGAATTCCAAGCCGAATACCAATACTTTACGATATGTCTAGGAGTTTCGTAATGCGGCGTATTATACAATCAAGCGACGAAATACACTCTAAGATATGCTTGTACTGTCACACTGTTACTCTGTTGGAAAGAAAGCTTACCTTCAACCTACCTTCACATAAAACAACTGTAGTACCTACTTAGGTAGCTACTTACCTTCGACTTAATTGCGAGACAGGATAAAAAATAACAACCCATTTAATGACCGTTTGCGTAATTAAAGCACATTAAAGTTCTAAATTGCTCAGTTAAGTTCCATCCCGCTAGATGGATTGCGAGATAATGTTCGCATTTCCAGATTTCGCGGAGGATCTAGAAAAATTACGGCAAATTACCATTACTCGGCTTAAGTCGTAAATTGCACGCAAATTTTAAAGATGCCGTTCAAGTTCTACATTTATTTTATTACCATTAAGTAGTTATTTGTTTTTTTATTTATTACTAGCTGTGCCCGCAGCTCCGCACGCGTGGATATCGGTCTGTGTCAGTTTTGCTTTATCACAGTTTCTTGATACCCCGCAGACAGGACTTTCCATGCTGTCCTAATCCTAATCTATTTGGGATCTTGAAAGTTGTGCGTGCCGTTTTGCCCAGGCAGCAACGTAGCAGCGATTATTCAATTAAATTTGTTGATATCCGTACCCCCTCTTCTAAACTTAGTCGAGTACCCTAACATCTGTTAGTAGTTTATCAGGGTACTCGATAGTCGTAGCATATGTTTGAAAAAAGTTCGCACCTCATTCCTAAGTAGCACCATAAGATTCAGGTGCAAACTTAACTCAATCGAGTGATGTAGTGGCTATGATTAGTTATATTCGAGGGCAGTTATACCTTGTTGAATCGATAAACTATCAGATGTTTTTTTTATCGTTTTGCCACGAGCACTATATGGTTGTCATGCTTAGCGTGCTTTTTGAGTACGATGGTTTTATATAGGCAATCCTTTGGGCGTTGTCCAATCGTGTCCGATAGATACGTATTGGACGTTTCAGTGATTACAGAATCTATAAAAAACGCCGATACCCCTAAAATGAAGCTGATGGTTTTCGAATAACTTTCTGGACCAACGACATCAGGGGTACAAATACACGAATATAGAGCTTACTACGTAAAACTTATATAGGTGCCCCCTTTTTTGTGGCTTAAGTTATGTCTCTGAAATTTCCTGTGGGGTAAGGGATTAAGTTTGCCACAGTTGCATGCGGCGTACACATAAGTTCAGGCGAACAGCCACCTCGTTACGTTCAAGTACGTGTTGAAGGAGCCTTCATAAATACTGAGGATTCCGGTGTAACTTGCCAGACAGCCTAGCTTCCTCACGCGAGCTGTTGTATGGTAGTTATACGAAACGATTTGGTAAGTTCCGAGTCAAGGCATTCTTGTGACATGAATGGTGATAATTCATGAAATACACACATATGCAGTTGGCAGTTAAAGTAGTCCTAACTATATGTATAGTTCACATAGGTACCATACGAATTCGCCACAGTGTAAAAAGAGGGTTGGTTATTTATGTTTGCTGGCGACGAGAAATGCTCATCAGTTCATCATAAGTAGATCAAACACAAGATAGGCATATTTTAATTTTTTGTTAAGTTTTTTTTTTGTTAAGTATGCTAAATGGCGTATAGAACAAAAGCTTCTCCCAAGGGTCTCAGATGATTATAAATTGTATAATGAAAGAGTAATTATGGAAAGTGTAATAGACAAAACCGTTGGATATTCTAAAGATGTTATTCAAACTAAAAGACTATATCTTTAGACGAAAAAAGGGTCTATCGATAATATAACTTTTTATAGCTTACGGATGATATAACTTTTTTTTTACATAACTGATGTCTCGGATACATCTTCAAAGATTTGGATAAATATGTGAAAATAATGAGATGCCTCCCAATTTTAAGTGCTGGTTGCACAATTATTTTTCAACAAGACTTGTTTGTGCGTCCCATTTCGTACGTTTCGATAAGGCACGGTTGTTGGTTCGTGAGAAACGCTGTGTACAACGGAAGATACGTGAAGCTATCGAAATTGGACGGCGCCCGAATTTCAACCGAGACGGTGGTTGGGCTCTACCTCCGGCATAGAAACCTGTGATTCCGGCGTTAAAAAACATCTCGCGTTCAGACAATGTCGTTGATACAATAAGTCAAGTGTGCGTGGTATCAGTGGGTAATAGTGAAAATGCAGTGACAGACAGTCCAGTGGTGACAGCGCAAGAGCCCTGCCCTCCCCGCGCCGCGCTATCTGCGCGTGCGCAGAGGGCGGCAAGAAGAGCGATTAAAAGTGCAGTGGGTCGCGAGTCGCGTATCAGCACGGATAGCTACCCCTGATGAAGAGCTCCAAATGAGTTCGAAACATGTCGGGCCGTTCCTGACAATTTTTACGTGAGTTTATACCGTTTTTTAGGGTTCCGTACCCAAAGGGTAAAAACGGGACCCTATTATTAGGGTTCCGTACCCAAAGGGTAAAAACGGGACCCTATTACTGAGACTTCGCTGTCCGTCCGTCCGTCCGTCCGTCCATCCGTCCGTCCGTCCGTCCGTCCGTCCGTCTGTCACCAGGCTGTATCTCAAGAACGGCGATAGCTAGACACTTGAAATTTTCACAGATGATGTATTTCTATTGCCGCTATAACAACAAATACTAAAAATGAAATAAAATAAATATTTAAGGGGGGCTCCCATACAACAAACTTGTTATAACTATATATACATATATATGTAGGTACGGAACCCTTCATGCGCGAGTCGGACTCGCACTTGCCCAATTTTTATTATAATTAGTAAAGACTTGTTTGTTCGATATAATGGGGCCAAAACTGTACAACGCTCTCCCACAAGAAATTAAAAACTCGTCGAGTAATACAACATTTCATAAAAAGCTGTTTTTTTTTTATTAGAAATGGCCTGTTACAAAATCGATGAATTCCTTGACAAAATAAAATTTACTAACACATAGTGCTTATCAAACTAATTTCCTGTTTTACCAATAACCAACACATTATGTAAAAAATGTATAATAACAAAAGTGTACATGCACTCATGTTCTACAAATTATGATTTTAATAATATTATAATTATATGTATATCTTTCCATGATGACGTGTAAAATGAATTTTTTATCAATAAATATCTGATTCTGTTCCCCTGGTTTTATATTATAGAAACAACATAATAATTAATATTAAACCACCACTTCACCGCATCAGCATTTGCATGCCACGTACATAACTTTAACTTTAAATTAACTTCCTCGTTAACTTACAAGGACTTGTTAACTAGCAGCGAAGTTTTGCCCTGAAATATCGTAAATATCAGAGTTCCGGGGGAACTTTGCAGACTGCAGACGCGATTCTCGTTGAAGTTATGAATGTGCTATGTTCGTGGAAAATTTTATTGTACTATTTGCAAAAGTCGGAGTGAACGATTTTCATAACAGTTTTGCTTGGAAACTTTGACATTGCCCAACTGTTATTGTTCATGATCATACATTTAAGAGTCAAACTCTTGTCGGTGTACTTAGCTGATGAAGTATGTAGGTAGTTTTCTCCATCTAACTCTATCCATAGCCACTTCCTTGACTTCCCTATACGACATGACGTCTATTTTCTCTTTAATTTGTTTAATGTAACTTATCCTTGGCCCTCCTCTTCCTCGCTTCCCCTCAACCTTTCCTTCTATGATGTGATTTATAAAAGTATCATGTCGTATAAGGTGGCCATACATTTTCCCTCTCCTATTCTCTATAATTTTCAGTAAATTTCTTTTTTCTTCCACTCTTTTAACTGACTACTGTTCCTGTTAGCTGTGACGTCAAAAAACAGAGCAGTTTCAGTTCTGAGTTTGTCAGGGTTTTTTTTGCGAGAATTTCCAGTTCTTCCATCATCAAATCTTGCTTATTTTCTTGCCTCAACTACATTAACATACCTACTTATCGTTGTTTTTACGAAGGTCAACTATATTAATCGTTTGTTAATTATTCTCACGTTTCGCAATTACACGCATAATCAGACGACGTTAGCTACTGAATGGGCCATTAGAGCCACGTGGCCCCACTGTACGTATACTTATAAGTAAGTGTTTTATAAGCGGCAGAGGAAGGGTTAATGAGACTTGGCGGTAAAAACAAAAACAAATAATCACGGTTGCTGGGGTGTTGGAAAGTATAGTGGGCATTAATGGGTGTTAAGCCAAAGGGTAGAAGATATATTAATGAAAGTGCAAAATCTGATTTTCGCAGGGAGTAAGAGTAAGGTAATTCTTTGCAAAGTCGGAAGTTATTTCGTATCACCGGTTCGTACCTAAATATTATTTAGTTTTGTATAGTGGGAAATAGTAATCAATTATTGCATTAGTTAACACGGGTAACCAGGCGACATTTTCTATTCAAGGGGTAATTAAGGCTACGTGGTTTGCCTGGTTAGTATTTTATTTTATAAATGGCACAGAAATGTCAAAATGTCTAGGTGGTAAAAACAAATAGTGTCGTGATGGTAGGGGTGCTAATTGTTTTAAATGAGAGAGTGATTCGTCTAAAGAGGAACAAGCTCTGTTCATTTTTTTCATACAAGAAGAGGTTTCGTTCTGTTGTTTTCTTCTTCAAAGCTTAGCCAATCGTAACGAAATTTAGGCAACTGAATGTTCTTCCAACATGTTTTGTGTTGGGTCGTTTCGATTTTTGCATTTTTGCGCTTATTACTATAAAACTTTGGTATCAGGCGTCTGTTTTTGGCCTAATTTTCACACAGTCGGTATAGAAGTCTGAGAGGATAGGAATGGTAGGATAGGAACTTCGGGTTTCGAACTTCGGAGTTACCCCTCAGGCGACACGTATAGCTCCTGAATGGGCCATTAGGCCCCGCGTCCCGCAGCATAAGTGTTTTATAAATAGGGGTAGTAAACTTAATAAGGGTAGAAATTATGCTGGCACTGCTCACGATTTTGACTGTGACGAATGTGTATGTCGATAAAAAATGGGTTATTACTCTTCGGGCAGCTAAAATAATAACTTGTTAATTAAGATGACAGGTTATTGATTTTGTAGGTTAGGTTGGGTTAATATTTTCTTCGGTTTCCGCGACTGTCACACATTTAAATAAAACAATTCAAACACAAATAAAACAATTCAGTAAGAGAGGCACAAATAATTAATATACGCGATATAATCCGTTTAAATTGTTTTATTTAAATAGGTTAGGTTAAATACATGTCTTAAAAATCTGTACATAAACGGAGTGTACACAGACATATCGAATTTATACATATATTTTTACTCAACTACTTACTGGTTAGTTTCCTCAACTACTATTTAGTTAGTTATATGGGTAGGCTAAATATACATAGGTATATTTAGACTCAACTAATAGTTAGTCTTGTAGTTATTTTTTTATTTAAATGGCGGCAACGTGAGGTCACGTTGCCGCCATGACACGCGTGAGCAATAAGAAGGCCACACACTAGCTACTAAATAAGTCATTAGAACTACTTAATGGGTAATTTGCTCACAAGTGGCAGAGAGAGGGTTAGATAATGTTGATGGGAAAACAAATATCTTTTTTAAACCCTGACGAAAAAAAAAGGGGTGTTATTAAGATTAACATGTGCGTCAGTGTATCTGTGTGTCTGTCTGTGTCATTGTAGCTCCCAAACGGATGAACCAATTTGAGTGCGGTATTTTTAAATCGAAAGATTTGTCCGTCGAGGTGGTGGTGTTTGGTGGAAAAGGGACCAGTACCTAGTTTCCAAGATATCCAGCTTTTATTGGAACAAGTGACAAGATCTCAGCCAATATTTAAACAAAGCCTGCAACAATTAAAGCCACTATGCTAATCGTGTGTTATCACTATCAGCGTCTGGTGGACTTTTACGACCCAAGTAAGATCACCATCCAATTGCCTATCAAATCTTATAGAATAAGTATAAGGGACCTTTAATGGACACGCAGTAAGGTCATACTTTTAACTATAAATTAATTTGAATTAACACAAAACTCACTATTAGGATAATACCTACCTACCAGTAGCATGGTGTGAAACAAAATCTCTGCGCAAGCCGATACCGATTTAGCTTACTTTGTCCAGATCAACAGCCAACACTTTTTAAAATTAGGAATCGAGTTCTGTGGACGTCACACTCACGCCACTGATACTCATTTTCCCTGTACCTAAGCTCCACGACAAACTAACCACAGTTAAAGTTAAAGGTCAAACTCAAACAAAAGCCGTTCTACATTCCCCAATCCGTTCTCCACATTCTCCTATTTGTCTAACATTTTCTCTAAAACGTCACGATTAGTGTGAACGTGCATTAAACAAAAGACGAGGTAGCGCCCGAACATAGATCTAACAAGAGGCTTGACCTGAACGGTGACCGGATAAAGTCGGCTCTTAATTGACGACGGCTGAGCCATTAAAAACTACCCGCAGCCGAAAATTCAACTTTCCGCACTAGGGAAACAAAGTTGACTTCGTAATACCAGCGACGACTTGCGTCATTCCGCGCCGCAAAAGGTAATTCGAAGCCGTATGGTTAGGATCGAGAAACATATGATTTATGCCATCCTCTAAGTGTGCGTGTGATTTAGTTGTGTGCGTTTCTCGATGCTCAATAAACTGACGCATGCGTACTACTGCTACCGCCATCTGTTGACAGCCACGTGGTGTCGCAGCGCGCAGGCGCGGGGCGATCGATCCCGTCACCTTGACGTTAATAAATTCATAGCCGGCAGAACCGGCCAACTTATCTACAAACCAAATCGACGCAAAAAGAACTTAATGTGAATGAAATAAGAAGTTTGATTTATGATGGTTAAGTTGGTAGACCTGTACCTACGTGACTCGATGTTTTTTGTCGTTATTGTTGATTGATCGAGTATCTTTACGGATATGTCGGTCGTGCTGTATGAATGTAAGCACCTAATTATATTATATGGGTAGGGTAGGACTATAATTGGCATGTGGGTAGTTTTTATGTTGTTCCATGCACTACGTTACTGTCATAATTCATAGATATTAATAACAGAAAAGAGTATACAGGTTGTAGACTAAAGTACTAATTACACTGTAAACTACTAATTACACTGGTGGACGAGCTTTATCCGGGATACAGTATCCCGCACCTCCACCAAGTGTCGCAGGGGTGCGGGTCAGTGGTGGTTCAATAAATGGACGTGAACTTTCTATACCTATATTCTATATTTGGACTTTAATACAACTCATTAACAGTTCTAGCTTATTCCCGAATGCCCGGGTCTTTTGGTGAGTGACAGAGACGGCCATAATTCGAATATTCAAAATATATCTTACTTCCAAGCTCCGCTGTCACCGACCAATAATTTCCTGGCAATACATATAATGGCATGATTAGAAAAGTCCCATTAACCCATGGAGACATTATATGCCTAATTAATTCTTCGACTAAACTGAGCCACTATCTTGCAGCAAGTTAACCACATAATACTAAAACACTTGGCATTTTTTAATTTACGAGCATTTCTTGCTTAGTTCGCAAGAGAAAATAGCACGCACTTTTCCAGTTAATTGTAGACATCGTATCACCGTCACACATTTCTCATCTCATAAGCGTGATCAGCACAATAATATTATATTGTTGTTCTTCTAAAATACGACTCAATTCAGAAAACAGTACCTACCTATTCTATTAGACATCTATAGGTAATCTAATGTTTACAATGAAGCGAAAATATTGAAAAATTTAATGATTCGGACAGGATTCGAACCTGCGTTTCCAACGGCTTTCCGGGCCAACACGGGCGTCCTACCAACTGGACCACGAACCAGATGTCAGAGCCATTGAATCTTTCAACCAGTTGCTTCAACATGCCTTAGGGTGGCATCGTAGCGCCATCTACCGAAAAGATTTAGACTTTATCATCGGCACCATCGTCTCAAATTTGTTGAGAATCGATAACAGCTTCATTGTAAACATTTGGTTTAGGTTAGCAGACGTTACTGCTTTAATAAAAAATAATTATCTATAATCTCATTAAAATATACCTACTTTGTTTCATTTCATAAACGTGATATGGTTGTAGAATAAACAGTTAGGTACAAGAAAGAAAAGGCAGCACCATAAGTTATCTTCCAACATCCAAGTGTGCCGAAGTAAATTTCATTTAGGTAAAGTACCGTACCGTATCGGCCTATATCTATCCTGCAAAATCTAGCTGAAGGTTTAGCTCCCCTCTCACTATAGGCAGCCGTAGGCTGCGGCAGTCAGGCTGAGATATGACAATGTATGGGAGACCGCACTCTAGGCAGCCACGAACTCTCTACAGTTCCACTGGCTGCGCAGATAGGCTGCCTAGTGCGCGGTGGACCCTAAAATGCTGTGAATCCAGAAATGCTTACAATACAATACAATACAAAATACTTTATTGCACACCAAAAAAGTTTACAAATTCAGTACAGAACAATAATTTTAATAACGGTAGACAACAGGCGGTCTTATCGCTAAAGAGCGATCTCTTCCAGACAACCTTTAGGTAGTGGAGTTGATTAGTATAAATCACACAATGAGTAGGTGATGCAGAAGGGGAAGGGAGAACAAAATAATTATCAACGGATAAGCAAATAAACGTATCAATAGATATACACATACATAAATAGATATATATAAACCTACTTAAACATACATAAATATAAATAAAACAAGACAGATAAGGAACACATAAACAGTCAGAGGCAAACGAACGAAAACAGTTTCACAAATCACACCATCAATTTTATCAATCGAGAGATAAGAAGTATTCTTTTAATTTATTTTTAAAGATCGCTGGCGTTTTAGCATTCCGCAATTCTACTGGAAGCGAATTCCATAGCAAAACGGCTTTAAAAGTAAAGGAATTCGAGTAAAATTTTGAGTGTGAGGAGGGGACAGCTAAAAGGAAATTTTTAGCGCACCTTGCAGACGAAAGGTAGCTAAAGCGCTCTTTAAGATACAGGGGAGTTGCTCGGTGGAAAAGTAACTTACCTTATCATTTGTTTTTTTTATTTGTGAAAAGAGAAAGAAATATCTTTTACACTCATAAGCAAAACAAATGATTGCGTAGGTAGTAACCTGCGCACCATGTGCAGAAAATTGTTGGATGCAAATTCTAAAGCAGAAATATTAGGTACCATCTAAACTGAGGGACTATGATTAATAATCTCATTCACAATCACAGTTTCTCAACAAGTGACAGATGCTTTATCACTTCTATAATGCGTGATAAACGCAACCATTAGGCCCCCTGTACATTATCACGTCTAATATTTCTGATACAAAAAGAAGCATGCATTGATGATCCAGAACACACTCAGTGCAAAATATTGAATGATGCAATTGGTTGCGATCGACTCTCTTCAGTAATGAAGTTTAATAATAAAGACGTTGCAAAAAAACAAATAGGAAATTTGCCAAGAACCACTACGCAGACGCTTAAAAGAAAGAGGAAATGCAAGACCACGGCTCGATCTTGCTTCATATTTACCGAAACTCTACCCTCGGGACGTATTTCAATAAACCAATTCGAACCGACGAACCGCAGAACTCCAGATGTGGCCCGCTCCCTTTCGGATAAGCATAATATTTGTTTAAATCGGTACGAATCGGCTACACGAATATTGTAATTTTGTATGATTGAGATATTAGGGCTATGGATAAATACACAAACAGATTAAAAGGTCAGACGTGATAATAATAGTGCACCAGCGAGACAACTAACTATTAGCCTAACAAGCGTCGGTCCGGCCCAGGGATAGGGTGTTTCAAACTTTCGTATGGCAATAATGTGCATTTGTCATATATTTCGACTATTAAACGTCAATTGCTATTTGTCAAGGATTTGTCATTAACCAAATTCAAAACATTTATTACCGGAATGCTGCACATTCGTTTTTCTTGCGAAATAAATACTGAATCCTATTGAAATAAACTTGACTTTCATCACTGGGTAGTTTTTGGGTTTATTATGCAAAATTACTTGAAATTTGTGGAATTTTTAGTCCTGTATCCTCTTTGTTTATATCAGTGATATTCACCGTCTTTCAACGTTAGTTAACAAAAAAACTTAGTTAACCTTCACGGACTGGCGCAACATTTTTATGTCAGATATGCGGCCGAGGCTGTCGCTCTCGAATCGGGCTATCGAGTCACGTTCGTAAGTGCCGCACTTTTATGGACGCTGCTTAAATCATCCTTTATGGATGAAAGAGGCCAATGATGAACAAAAAAAAATGTTGCCTGTAAAATTAGTACAACTAAAAATTCACAATATGTCGTGGGATAGCCAGTGAATCCTACTGACGATTCTACGACTTACTGAAAAGTAAGCCTGAAGGTTAGAAATGTCAGTAGGATTCTCCGACTACTTTTTCCAGTGTACCTTTTTCTCAGGAACGTGTGGAGGGGAAGTATCAAGCTGTCCAACAACGCTTCGCTTTCCGAACACGTGGTCGCCACTCCAGGATTTTGGTGCCCCAACGACCATCGTTCTACCAATACCATTAATAGTTAGTTAATCATGCTCATGGTATGTCAACTTCATTTTCGTGTCATAAGCGGATGTGTCATCCTGTGTTCCCAGAATTGGGTGTTTTTTCGACGATGCGCCGAAATGTCAAAAGGCAATGTGCATCATTACGTTGGGTATTTCTTAAAATGTCAAGTGAAGGACGACTGCATGTTTACCCAAACTCCAAAAGTAAAGGACGGATAATATCACTAGTATAGACCTCGCGAACTTTTTTGGAATGAATATTTATTAACTTTTCAACCACAATATGTCGGCCATTTTAGACAAAAAGTATAATTATCGCACCTGCACCTAGCATAACTGTCATACCTACGAGACCTAACCTACCTAATTAACCGTCTCTTTCTGTGCAGTGATGTGAGAGATTGACGGGTTGCGCCTTGCCTGCGGGAAGCTTAGGTACTTAGTTGTGCTACACGGCTGCTCATATAATTTCACGAGAATCGGAGAAATGCGACCTGGAGACGAGAACAGCCGGATATCCGACTATCCGAAAATTAGACGGAAACGGGGACACTTTTTTCGAAACGCGGGTTCGAAATCTGCCTGAACCATTAACAATTTTAAATTTTTCGCTTCGATGTATAAACAACTGAAACTTTACTTAGTGTAGGTAGAGGTAGTAAAGTTTGCATCTTTACATAGGTATAGTACTTACCTTCATTATGTAATTTAAAGCAAGGTTGATAAATAGATGACACGCACTTACAAGAAGGCTATAAGTAAATTTAATATAAAATGAATTTATTAATCCTCTTGTAAATATAGTTCGGTGAATAGAGACTAAAGTAGGTACTAAGGGTGACCTTACAAACGGACCGGTAGTTTTGATTCTTTGATATGTTGTCTAAGATGGTTAGCTAAAATGCTCCTAAACGAAGGTATTCGCAAAAATCTGCAGAAATTGCCGGTTTTTTCCATATGGCGGCGGGCGCGGAAGAGGGGGAATTGTGCATTTTGCATTTTAAACACTCACTAACCATCCTAGACAACATATCAAAAATCCAAAACTACCGGACCGTTTGTAATTAATAAGACAATTCGTAAGTGAGCGATGAAAAATATTATTTATGAGAACGATGTATCCTCCTATACTCGACTGCACCTTTTTAAAGTAACTGGCTGCACTGAATTCTTTCGACCCATTTGAAAATAAAAATAAAATTAACGAAGGTCGTCGTATGACGTTTATAGCACAAAATATTTGAAAAGCTGTCTAGTAAGTTTCCAACAATTAAACCACTTATTTTTTGTGCATCTGACTTATTTTCAACTTGTGTATGGTTTAAAAAGGACGTAGACAGACCATCAATTTCAGTGCCGTCATCATAAATATTTATCTTTTAAAACGTCAAGAGTTCATAAAAAGTCGCCTTGTTTGCCAAGCAAAGTAGAAAGAAACTAAACCAATTTTCCCTAACAACGTTCTCGCACATTCCAAGTGTTTCCACTCCGCCGAACTAACCTCCCAGTACCAGGCTCGCATACACCGCGAGGAGCACTCGTGACTCGTGTATCCGAAGGGACAGACGCGTGACGTCAGCAGGACACGCCCACTCGCCCCTCTACTAATCGCCAGTCGTTGAGAACTTAGGGTGGTTGGTGTAATAATAGTATTGTTGTTTTAATAAGTAGGGAGAAATTGGTACTAAGTATGGTATTCGAAATTTGAATTTATTGGAAACAGGAATAGAAATTTTGTTTTTGACAATCATTATCGCCTTCGTATTTCCAAAACTGAGATGAGATATGTCACTTGAAGCTCATTGCGTTTAATGACAGTTCAAAGGCGAAATCACTGAGAGATGACTGTTACCTACCTCATGGCGATTTGGCGTTTGACACTCGAATTAGGTCCCAGGTGTGCGGATAGTTGAACCTATAAAGTCGTGTGTTGCATGATTATTGATTACTTACAATACTTACTAAGTATTAAAAGGCGCGCAACTTCTTCCGCATATTTTATTTTCTTCACCGTAGTCGCGTATAAAGTAGGTACTTATTCTATAACCACCTTTGGACTATCCCTGTACCGAAATTGGTTAAAATCTGTTTAGCTCTTTCAGTATGAGGAGCGGACAGTTTTTTGGCCACCACGCACATGATACAAATGATACAAATCCTGCATCAAGCTGATTCCTTTTCCTGAAATAATGACTTCTCCATAGAAAACTGATTTTCAACACTAATTTAAAATGTTATGATATAGCAAGAGTAGGTACTTACTATACATTCTTACCCGCGGGGCCGGCGACTAGCCTCGCCCCCCGCACTTTATTGACTATAGCGGATGCAGCCGCATAAGGCTTCCGTCATCAGAACTTTCATCCTCCTAGCCTTTGTCCCATTTTTTGAGAATGAATTCTCAATCGGGGTCAGCTACCTAAATCCCAAGATGTGGCGTATTAGGCACTAGTTTTTACGAAAGCGACTGCCATCTGACCTTCCAACCCAGAGGTTAAACTAGGCCTTATTGGGCTTAGGTGGTTTCCTCACGATGTTTTCCTTCACCGAAAAGCGAGTGGTAAATATCAAATGACATTCCGTACATAAGTTCCGAAAAAAATATTTACCTATAAGTAGATAATTTATCTTCAGAAAGAAATAAGAATGCTTTATCGTTAGTCCCTCCGCACAAAATGACGAACAAATACTAAAAACAGAATAAAATTAATATTTTAGTTGGGACTTGGGGCTCCCATACAACAAACGTGTTTTTCTAACCGTTTTTTGCTCGATACTGATGTCACCAGGCTGTATCTCATGAACCGTGATAGCTAGACAGTTGAAATTTCCACAGATGATGTAGGTAAGTATTTCTGTTGCCGCTTTACCAACACATGAGTTAAAGATTATTCAGTTGTACGGAACCCTCGGTGCGCGAGTCCTGGTATTTGGCCGGTTTTTATAACATGTCAACCGGGCACGCCCACCTACCTACACCCTACTGATTTCAAGTTTGTAAATAAGAGGGGGGTTACAATAAAATGGGTAAATAAGTACATTATCTAAGTAGGTACTTACTCTTTATTGAACACGTATCTAACTTACAAAAGCGCCTTAAATTACTAACCGTAGACGGGGTCTTATCACGAAATGATGGTATATTTGATACAACCTTTAGGTAGGTACTTACTTTAATAGTACCTATGTTAGGTACCTACCTAATACGCCTAATAGGGTACCTTACCTACTGATATCCCGAAGAAATCACCAAAGTGGCGATATAAGTTCCTAGTATCACTTCATCATCCACGTGTGCGTCAGCATAAATACCAGGCGTAAACATAACTTGGCCGGCTAATGTGAAATGTCACTTTCAAATCGCAAACGTCATGTTTTAATGACAGCTAAAACGATTTACTACCTGAGTCACCGCTTATTTGGGGATATCTCATAGTAGGCACACTGGAATTACGCAACAAGCGGAGTCGCGGCATGTGATCTATATTTAACTATTTTTAAATAAGAATTTTTATAGTTAGCTAATACGTTCAGTCTGGCCCGGATAGGGTTGCCAAGTCGCCAAACCTAATAGCCGGACAGACCAGCTAGTTTGGCCGGATATTTGGGTAAACAGGCCGGATACCTTAATAGGTACCTACCTACCTACCTACTACCTAATTTGTCTCAGTATTAATAGGTATATACGACAAAAAAATGTACTTAATTTATGTTCGACGACGCGTTTGGCGCAGTTTTTAGGGCACCTGCCTACTGAGCCGGCGGTCCCGGGTTCGAATCCCGGCCAGAGCAAATATTTGTGTGATGACTGATGAACTTGAATATTTGTGCTTGGGTCATGGTTGTTCTATGTATTTAAGTAGGTATATCTGTATAAGTATGTATGTACCTATATCGTCGTCTAGTAGGTACCTACTCATAACACAAGCCTTCTTGAGCATAGTTTGGGATTAGATTGGATTTGTGTGGGTGTCCGATATTTATAAGTATTTAACCCTTTACCGCATGTAGAAAAATAATAGTTGTTTGAATTTGAACCTTGACCTGTGCCAATAAGGTCCAAGTTCATATCTGCCATATATGGCTTCGTATGCGGTAAAGGTTTAAGTTTGCGAAATGTGAAAAGTCTAACAAAAGCCGGATAAACCAGACACCGTTTATATTGGCCGGACACGCAAACAAAAAGCCTAAACTATGTCCGGCTTTATCCGGACGCCCGGCAACGCTAGGACCGGATGACGAGAGAATGATCGTGTAATCCTCTCGGACTGACGGCCCGGACTGGTGAAGATGAATGAATGAATGTCCAGAATGATGGACTGAACTGACCCCAGACAGATAGATGGGCGTGTAACTTGCATCTATCTGTAACATCTTTGTAAACAACCATGGTGCAATGAATAAATGAAATGAAATGAAATTACTGTAGATAACCGCCGCTTAACGCGTTCGCCATCTCACACCATTCCATCACAGCTCTGTAAATACGTTAGTATTTTCCGCTCAGATACTAACCTATATGTCAAACACTAATGATAAGCCTGTGCCTCGCATTTAAATGCCTCGCGTAATAAAAGGTTATTCCAATAAGGACCTAACAAAAACTACTTTATTCTAGTCATCATTATGAACTTATAAAACCATAATCGCCCTTAAAAACCTAAGACGCCTCTTCGACCTTCATGTAATCGCCACATAAAACCCAACCAAGTACCCATAAGTTGTAAGATTGTAAATCCAAGGGCAAGGAGGAGAAGGGCCCGCGAAGGGCGTGGCGGGGGGCGGGGTCGCGGCGGCCCGCTCCGCCCCCTGGGAGGGTACTTGCGCAGGCGCGCACGCCCCGGACACGTTGTACAGTGTATTATTAATTTGTTATTATAATTAGATTGTTAGTCATAATGTGATAAGGAAGTAAGGTCGGTTTAAATAGTTCGATGTTGTTGTTTGAAATTAATTTTGGTATTTTCTTGGTAACATTTTTAGTTAGTGTACGTTTTAGAATTCGTTCTTATAACTCACTTATGTAAGTTCAGGTCTTAGCATTGACCGCAGGTAGTAAAAGACAAACATAACTTTTTTGTAACTGGTTAAAGTGTAAAAGGATTTTTGTATGTTGATTTCGAATTCGATACCAAAGGTTGTATAGCCGTAGAGATGGCTGCGATATCGCTAACTTAATCTTTGGAAAACCTGGCACCAGTTATGATGATATGCCCTAGGTGTACGTAGTACCTACTTAGGTAACTATTTGTAGTCATAGGTAGTCAAGAAAGGATAGAGATTATGGCAGTTAAACATTTCAATGAAGTCATACCTACTTAGTCATAAATCTGTCAAACTCCTGCTTTGATGATTCAGCTGATGCTGGAAGACGCTTACTACTGAACATACCTACCTAGGTCTCTCCCAAGAACTACCAGGGCCACTTGACTGACTTATGCGAAAAATACAGAGGGCACAGTCAAGCACCATGGTGCGCGTGCGCGACTAGGGCTGCCATCCGTCCGGGTTTCCCCGGATTTGTCTAGTTTGGAGGCCGTCCGGGGGGTTTTCAATAAGTGTCCGGGCAAATCCCGAATACTTTTTACGTAAATGAAAAATAAAGCGATTGTTTTTTTAATTACTTAGGTATATTATTTTCGGACACGTCTGGGGAAAAAATGCGATTTACGACAAATGTCCGGGTTTTTTAAGTCGATGTCCGGGTTCTGCGAATTTAGAGATGGCAGCCCTCAACGATGCGCATTAGGTAAGTTATTGGCGCGGCTCCTGGCACGTAGTGACCCCATCTTGCCTCTTTTTTTTTAAATAATTACCTACTTACTTACCTATAGATATTGGAGAACCTCGCACAAATCTAGTCCCACAGTAAGCACTAAGAGATTTATGTTATGGGTAGGTAAGTATCTACTAGACGACGATATACATAGGTACTTATAGGTACTTATATACCCTAGATACCTAGATAAATAAATACATAAAAACAACCCAAGATCTAGGAACAAATATTCGAGTGCGTATCAAAAATATTTGCCGTTGCCGTGATTCGAACCTATGACCGCCCGCTCAATAGGTACCTATTTCAAATTAATTTCCCAAAATTGTAACGCTAATTCGAGTGTACTTTGACATATTGCCAAATAAGCAATGTCTCAGAGGTATATAGGTACAGGTATATCCTTTCACTGTCATTAAACAACAAGAATAGACTACTTAGGTATGGATTATTCACTGTAAAAGCAACCGCGGGTGTTTTTTTTTTATTAAGAAACAAACAGTCATACACACACTATTGTAAAGGAATACAAAAACAAGAAATTAATTATTAAGCAATAATAATTAATTTCTGTTTTTGGATTCTTAGGTAGGTATAGGTAGGAATAGATTATCACCCTAAAAAAAAGCTGATTTTTCTGTAGCAAAAAGGAAAAGAAGTAATGAGATAAAAAGGTATATATAGGTACCTATAGGTATATCCTTTCACTGTCATTAAACAACAAAAATAGACTACTTATGGATTATTCACTGTAAAAGCAACCGCGGGTGTTTTTTTTTTATTAAGAAACAAACAGTCATACCTACACAAACTATTGTAAAGGAATACAAAAACAAGAAATTACCTAATTATTAAGCAATAATAATTAATTTCTGTTTTTGTATTCTTAGGTAGGTATAGGTAAGGAATAGATTATCACCCTAAAAAAAAAGATGATTTTTCTGTAGCAAAAAGGAAAAGAAGTAATAAGATAAAAATGTTTTTTTTCCGGCTTGAGCGGCCATCGTATACGGAAACGAAGTGTGTGTGTCCTCTGCGTCCTATATATAGGTAGGTACCTACCTATTTAGGTAGTGTAATTAAGGATAATTATATTGCAATTTATTATTATCTAGGGGCACGGCACATTGCAGCACCGTGCCAAGACAAAAAAAATATCACCCCGCTTAGATTTTCTTACGATGCTCTTACAAGGTGGAAGAAAGGATTTATAACTTTTCGATTTATTTTTAAACTACTGATAAATCTGATCTGTTACTTTTTTCCGGGAATGAGGGGTCAAATTCCTACCAATAGGTACCTACCTATAAACAAATATACAAGATTCAAAAAAATCTTCCATTCCCCATTAAGGCCTTTAAATTATGCTTTTGAACTAGCAAAACTGTAACAAACAGTACAACTTAAAACAAATTACCTTAATTAAAATAAATTACCATGTATTGGAAATTGTTATAATATGGTTAAAAATAATTTGTTCTGAAATTGGAAATATTTAAGTGAAATTTGTAATTAAGTATGACGTGTTCAACCCCCATACCCGTCATTTCGAAAAAAATATCGAAAGACCTAGGTATACTTATAAGTAGAACTTATTCACACAATTTCATAAGAATCGGTTGAGGATTCCGACCTCTATATTATGCAAGAACAGCCTTAAAGCATCTGAAAATACGAAATTCAAAATTGAATTTTTTTTTGGATAGAGTTTTTACCTACGTTGTTTTCTCAAAATAGGTATAACAAAGTAGGTAAAATACACAATTATAATTTATTTAATGTAACGACAAAACATTTAAAAACTTAAAAAACAAAACAAATATCAAGTGTTGGAATAACTAGTATCTGACGTTTATCCTATTTTCATACACAAACAGTACAAGTTCATTAAGTATTTAGTAGATATTACCTACGAGACATTGTTAACGTTAATATTTTATCGATTTATTTTTGTATCAAATTAATTTGTGTGACACAAATCAAAAAGCAGTAAATGAAAATAAACTATTATTGATATGGGATGAAATGTAATTATTTATCTAATTCGTTCCCGTCGTCCCGCCGATCCAACAGTTTCAACCCAAATTTCGCCCATTTCTCCTGAAACGATCGTTTTATAACTTCACATTCATACACATACACAACAATAACGCAGTATTAAAGCTAAATGTAAGTCGTAAATGTTATTATTTTTTTATTGTAGCTGTTTAAACGGCGTAGAATTCGGCTATGGCGATGGCAGCCCGCTGCCGCGGTAGGCCTAAATATCGGATCACTGCGTCGGACCGCTGGGCGCCTGGTATCGGCCGTACAAATATTACACGTATTTCCAATGGCTTTTTACTTTACATGTTTACAAGTTTGTGTAAATGGTGTAAAGACTAACGCTTCGAAGGCTGGATTCAATCAAATTGGGATAAGACTTACTCGGTGATTAACAGAGAAAATTCCATATAAACTCGACGTTTATCTTTACGACGTTTAAACTTTAATTCTATGTTGATGCAATCAAGCCTATATCGTGGTAATTTTAAAGTAATGGTTATAAATTACTAGATGGTAAAAAATGGGTTTGGTTTGGTTACACTGCTACAGTTTGTATTACCTTAAAGACAAAACCTAAAATCGCTGTTGAAACTTCTAAGCAGGTAGGTAGGTAATAGTGACTAAAATTCGGATTAAGTATAAAAGCACAAAATATATCGAAATAATACTTCAAGCCAGCTAGTTATAGTAATATCCATTTAAGATATGGGTGATTCTACAAAAAATGGGTAACTCGATGTCACAGGGCAATAAAATATTGTTTTGTTATATTTTGTTTATATTTTTAATTTTATTTGAATACTACTAAAAGCCTTTTATTTGGTCACCCAATTTCAGCTATTAATTTTAAATACAAATTTGTGAAACTCCACAATTTATCCTTAAAACGTCAGTACTTTGGCATGTCACAACCTCAAAAGTGGGCAATCAAATGGCTGTATATTAAATATTACCTCTAATGTAAGAAAACTTACCGTTTCAATACAATCTATGATGTATTTAATAATGTATAACACTACTTTCATAATATAATATTCTCACTGTTGTTGTAAAAAATATAAGAAACTTTGTGTTCAGTTTTATTCGTCAGTCCGCTGTCTGTTGTTCGAATTGGAATTTCACGCTAAATATCGGCTACTCAAATTCAAATCCGCGTTAAATTTCAAGGTTGATAGTAAAGTTAGCTGCAGGTCGAGCCATTTTATGGCCACTATTACTGAGCCTGTACCAGAGTTGTGGTTGTCATGTGAACACGTGCCGATCCAGTCAAAAAGTCAGTCCTATGGTAAGTCGTTATTTCCTTGTAAATCTGTGTTATACTTGAATTTATACACAGTCAACTTTGTTTTGTTAAAATGTAGCTAGTTGATGTTCGAAAATATCAAATTAAATGTTGATTCTAAAGATAACCCCAAATTCATGTCTTTTTCATCAGTCCGTTGGCGTCAGTCCTTTGTGTTATATTGCGCCAAAGGACTGACGGGTTTCCAGGGTACTGACATTTGTAGCGTGTTGAAGCTGTATATTTTTACTTATTTCAGTTTAAACCATCGTGCCGCCTCTTAAAAAAAGAAGGAACAGGGGTAAAGACATTTGTTAAGGAAATAACACCTTGGGAGCAACGATTTGCCACAAAAAAAGAAAAAAATCATCTGAGTACACGCAAAAAAAAAACAACTTCTGAATCATACTACTTATATCTTTGTTCGCCAGAACTACTGACCACGAAGCATAATCAATAGATGGTGAACAAATGACCTATTATAAACGACGACCAAAGAGCAAATGAAGCGAAAGACAGAAAAAGTCCAGTAATAGGCAATTAAAAAATATTGAACCAAGCAATGGTTTCAAAACTGAGAACTAGACTGAAAAATCATCGACCAAAATATAGGAAAGTCAAAAAGCAGTCTAAGTAAGTTGTAAAATCTGTGGAAGAAACTCCATAAACCAGAATTGGAGTAATGAGTGAAGATATTACTAAAAGGAAAAGAAGGAAACAGTGAAGAAGGGCCTTTTCGGAAGTGTTATTTAAATTAAATTAAAAGAAACACATAAAGAGATAAAAAAAGTTCGAACAAGCTACAACAAATACAAAATTATAGAGAATACCAAAAATAGCAGTGACTTATAAAAAAACAGGGATGCTTGCTTAGAAAATGTATACTGTTAAACTACCTTAAAGTAGTAAAGCCAATTAAAAAGCTGTTTGAATGGTGGAGATAGATCTTTCTCACAGTATTACACGTCAAACAGTTTTTTTCAATTATTACTTCAGTGAATGAAGACTAAGAATAAGACTAAAAACATAAGAATAAGACTAAAAATAGTTTCTACCGTCTGCAAATCGAAGTAAGTGAGGTACTCGCCGTTAATGTTGATGCCAAGTCTGTTCCATTCCAGTAGCTTGAAGGCATCTTCCAGTGCAGCAGTAAACAGTTTTGGAGAAATTACGTCTCCCTGTCTTACTCCTCGCTGCAGTTGGATAGACTCTGGTCTTGGATTCGGACTGACATGGTGGTGTTATAGTACAAACACTTCAGCACTTTGATGTATCGATAGTCGATACGGCACCGCTAGAGAGATTGAAGCACAGCCCATGTCTCGATCGAATCAAAGGCTTTTTCATAGTTCACAAACATAGTGGTCGGTTATACTCCTTTCTCTTCTGTACAACCTGCCGCAGTGTATGAATTTGGTCTATGGTGCTAAAGCTTTTCGGAATCCGGATTGTTCGGGAGGTTGGAAATCGACTGTGCGTGAGACGATTGGTAATGACTCTGAAGAACAGCTGATGAACATGGCTCAGCAGTGAGATGGTCCTGTAGTTCTTCAATAAAGGCTATGCTCGAAGTTTCTGTGCGCGAAAGAATCAGAAATGAGGATATCCGCAGTAGAACCAGGGTAACCGACACAGCTCACAGGATTGCACGGTTGAAATGGCAATGCGCAGGCCATGTAGCCCGGTAAATGAACGGCAGTTGGAGCAGCAAAGTCGTAGAGTGGCGACCACGTATAGGAAAGCGCAGCGTGGGAAGGCCCCCGACTAGATGGACGGATGACCTCCTGAGGGTAGCGGGGAATCAATGGATGCGGTCTGCACGGGATCGCACTTTGTGTCGAGTCATGAGGGAGGCCTATGTTCAGCAGTGGACGTCTGTGGCTAATAGATAGATTCGTTCCTAAGAGATTTATTTCTAAATTTTAATAAATATCAAGCATATGTTATGAAGTTGTGTATTTTGTCAGTACTTTGTCAGCCTCGTCAGTCCCCTGGCAGTCAAATTCAGAAAAACCGAAATATCTCCGGTTCTACTTAAAAAAGTGACTGGCCCAATCTCGAGCAATATATTCATTACATTCCCTATGTTATATACCCGAATTTGTAGCATTTTGATTAAAAAACTATCATAAACAAAATATCCCGAAAAGTTACCCAACTTTTGTATATTCGCCCATATACATTTAAGTAGATAAGGAGGTACACAATTTATTTAAGTAAGTACCGCACTTACCAATCGTTTTTAGACTTATTTCTTGGCATTTAATTAATAGTATTTTTGTAATGCAACAATTACTTAGATGTTTTTAAATCGTGTTCGAATCAACTTTTTGACCGACACAAATCTGTCCCAGCGGTTTCAATAAATGAAAAAAAAAAAAAAAAAAAAAAACAACTGCGTTTTAAAACTACCTTTCATTAATTTACTTAATCTCTATATGTATTTAAATTTATAGTTTACCTTAAAACCTTTGTCAATGTCCTAACTGATAAGCCTAATAAACAGAGAATATGTTAGAAGTGTCTATATTAGAAGTTAGAAGTCTGTTTTTCTTTGTTACTCCAGATAAGTACCTACCTACATTTTGAGTAGGTAACGCCAGAGTCAATCAAAAAGTTGATTCGCCTCGCCCTCATAATTTATGTTGTCAGCTATTGTAAAATTAGTATTTATTTTATTATAATTACATATTCTTGTGTTTGGCATTATGAATTGTACCAATCAAATGCTGTTACATTTACATTACACCTGTCAACCACAGATGAAGAATAGTGACAATGTTTCAACGATACTTAAACGTTTCTCTCATCGTCTAAGCCATAAAATACTGAAAAACCTTTAAACGGAGTCGTAAAATTAACGTCCCAATTCGAACCAGCCAGCGTTCCTTTCTAATTTATTCTCTTTTCAAATTAAATTCGTCTTTCGCGGCGCCGCTTTCTCGTGGGTCACGAGTTGCACACTCCACATCCGTTCTCTTCTGAATGCACAATAGGAATAGCATCGTCTCTCTTCCTCACTCAGACAGCCGTGATATGCGATCTCTGTTGCACCCACGCGGCGTTGCCAGCTCGCGTAGCCTATGCGACGCGATGTGACCTTGTCGACGCGCTCTAGTAGTGTTGCGACGCTTGAAAGAGTTTCAAGACTGATAATTATTGTAGATTTACTACAGTTGATTATCTTGTCACGCGAGGAAAATTGTTATGATAAATGGATGTTGCAATTAGCGTAGATAGTGTTGGAGTAAAATAATGCTTGAGTAAATCATTGATAATTATTGCGCATTTTACCTTCACATGCTTACTTACGTGTTTTTGTTGTAATTATATGTATACTTATATAACTTACTTTATTAGGAGACTTTTATTCATTCGTCATCGTCCTCGTATGCATTCGTATACGGGCTTTGAACCTAGGGATCCTTCCGTTTCTTGTGCTATGTTAAATACGATTTTAGTTTTTTTTTAATTTTTTTAGTTATATCTAGAGAGTCGGCACATAAAACCCTTTCATTTTTAGAACAACATAACTCCGTCCTGCACTTTTTAATGTTCAAGATGATCAAGATGGTTCTTTTTAAATGTTCTTAGGGTTCAGAGGGTTCATTCTGCCAAATGAAAACTTCCGATCATCAAACGCCGTAGACTTTTATAGTGAACACTGTCCACTAGCTGAGTTTATAAAAAACAAAGAAACACTAAGAAACTGGGTCATATAAGTATAAACCGATGATGAGGCTTCGAACTTTTCCGATGAGTCAACTGTCCACGTAGAATTTTCTTCGTTTCTGGGAATGTAGAGCTTTCTGTCACAATTTTCGTATCTGCCGTGTTAGCTAACGAAAGGCACTAACTCAGATCGGAGTTGTATGTAGGATGAGTGGTTCAGAATTTCTGCATTTTACTAGTGCAGCGAGCGGGGAATTAAATTGGGAGAAAAGCTCCTGTTTTCTGTCGCGCACAGATCTTCTTTTCACGATGGGAGGATGGGACCATTCAATGCATGAATGCATGAAAAACCACGGAAATAAGTATAACGGGCTACCACTGATTGACTGGCAAGTTACTATGTCGCGGATTAGCAAAACGATATATTTTTTTATTAATGTGCATTTCCGCAAAGTAACGCCTGATTCAATTAATTAATTTTGATAAAATTCGGTATGGCGGTAGCTGACACCCTGGATTAACACTTAGGCTACTTGTTTCCTGGGGGCGCATGAAAAAAATAGCCAGTGGAGCCTACTGAAATTACAGTAAGCGTAACCATTATTGCAGTTAGGTTTACTGAAATGTCAATAGGCCTAACTGTTATTGCAGTAAGTCTTACTGTAATGTCAGTAGGCTCCACTGGCTATTTTTTTCAGCAGCTAGTACATATTTTATATGTCAGTGATGCTACAGAATATTGTTTTGGAGAAGAATACTGAGGATATCTTTTTCTGATATGATGGTATGCTCCTGTACCTCCTACTTCGGGGAGACTCCTCCCGACTATTAGAGGCGCTCTGACTAAGTATCTCTAGATACTTAGTCAGAGCTAGATCTAGAGGTCTGACTTGAAAGTGTTACTTGTACAATTCGCATTACAAGCTTGCTCCTAAAAATATTATTTTGATAATGTGTGCAGGAATTGCACGATTTAATTCAGCCATCCCCGCTTTACAATCGGACAACCAGGGAGCGAATTCATCCTTATGTTGACAGTTTACCACTTATTCGCACGAAGCTATTGCCTTCATAATTTCTAATGCGTTGGCATTGCCTAGTAATGGAACTCGCTCCCAACGTGTGTGTTTCCAATAAAATATAATTTGGGTCTTTTCAAGGCAACAGTGAAATGGCTGTTATTGAACCGACGAGCTACATCCTCGACCCCGTAATCACTTAGCTCTGCTAGCATCAGGTGAAACTTACTGAGGTGAATCGCCGCCATCGCCGGTCACTTTGTGAACCTAAAAAAATTAACCTCTCACAGACAGAAACTTACGGAATGCGTATTATTATGTATCTATTAATAAAATTTGAAAATGACCGTGTTTGTCACGATTATGTGTAAGGAACAGGCGGAACAGGCCATCTATATACATCTTCAGTGGACTGTCCGCCGTGAAGAACGCCTACAATTTTTCTGCTTTGCCCTAAAATTGACTGCTACAGAATGCCTCATGGCATTAAGTCCGCCTTTTGTACGGTAAGTTTCTTTTGTGCAATAAAGATTAAATAGGTAAATAAAAGAACACGATTAACTTCAACTAAATTATGGTTGACTGGTAAAGGCTATTTGGATTTTCGGTCCGCCATAAGTAGGTATATACTGACTTTTTGCTTTGTGCAAAGAAGTTTAAATAAATATAAACGAATGGCTCACGTAGTAGCCACACACAGTAGACCTCACAAGTCTGTTTGAAAACGGCTGAAATATACATGTTATACCTATTTACGTTTTAATCCTCTCTCTGTGCCATTTTGAAACATTTACAAAACTAACATGACGAAAACTCGGTGATATTATCTGAACCGGCTCACAAAATTTCACGTCATCCAAGGCATACGTTTTTTTTTTGCTGACCTGAAACGGAGACGCTTCGCTTGCTCGGTTAAAAAGTACAATAAGGTTGATTTAACATCTCGTTATTTCTCGCAGAACGAAACAGAAACCCTCCAAACAACTTATGATGTCCCATAATTACAAAGTCATTATCATCATCATAAAAAGAGTCAAATTTCAGTCTTGTCGGTGTACTTAGCTGAAGTATGATAGTTGTCTCCATCTAACTCGGTCCATAGCCTCTTCCTTGATACGACATGACGTCTACCTTCTTCAGTCTTTAAAAAGTCATAAATTAATAATATATTTGGCCTACTAATTCACAGCCCTGCAATTACACTGACCTTCAAGCGCATGCAGCAATATTTAAAATCTCCACCGAAACATGTCCAGGGAATAATTTCTTGTGCCAACATGCAAACACTGATGCATTAACATCGATTAAACAAAACATCTTATCTCCATCGCGATTGAAACATAAACCGGTTTTATCGTTCTTTGTTAAGGTTCCAATTTGGTTGGGTATGGTTCTGGAAGTGTTTGAATTTGGAACGTTTTATTCTTTATGCTCTATTTCTGGCTGCGGTAGGCGGTCGTTGGAAAGGGCCGGTTTTGGTCCCTTGGGAGTTTTTTTACGCGGCGTCTGGACTGTATCCAACCCGTATATCCGGCTATTGTACCAAATCCCTTTAATCGGAGGTGAAGGAACTGAAATTGACAAATAATGGTAGTATTATTATGGACTACTGTTGCTGTGTTTAGAATGATTTTGATCTCAATGGTGACTCTGTAAGCTGTAGACCCCGCGAGTTTGTTCCTAAATGGCCAAAAGTTATAATTGCAGCTCCATACGAAGTTGACCTAAGTTGGGCGAATATGATAGTGTGGAGATGGAGAGTCACTTCGCTGCGGAACCCCACTTCGGACGACTTCGGTCAACTTCGCAAGTAGTGAGTAGCCGCAATGTACTTTTACATTTTCAACCCTCATATCTCTGCCGTTTTGGAAAATTTCTTTAAACTGATTCGACAAAAAGCAATACATAATACACTCATCGAATTTACTCACAAAATTTCATGCGAATTGGTTGAGAAGTGCGAACTCTACTCTAGGCAAGAACCGTCGGAAAGCATCTGGACATCCAAAAATCTGGACATACGTACGACAGAAATTTAACCAAGTCGATAATCTGTCAATAATGAGTACTACATTTTCTTTTTTTTTTTTACGTAGGTGAGTTCGTATTGACCTAACAGAGCAGACAGTCCATCTTCTTCTTGTTTGTTACTTTCTTCTCTGTACGGTCGTGGTCATCAAAATGACGCAGGGTTGCAGTAGCCCGCATAACTTTTTTTTAATTGCTTGACCTGTGTCAGGGCTTTTGCTCTCACTACCAGTGAGCCGGTTTTTGTGTGGGAATACAAACCTACCAACGGGAATGTCTCCGCGCCACAAGAGTGGTTTGCTTGCCTAACGATTTCTCGCCTCAGAATACTTATTTTCTGATTATCGGAACTTCTGGCATTCATGGAGATACAGTCATATTCCTATACTAAGCGAAGGATGGGCTTTAACGGAGCTTAAAACCGTCTCAAAGACGATTTACAAATTCTGAATTAGGTCTTATGTCAGTTGTTTCAAAATTATTGACTCGTATTGTGTTACAATTAGGTAGGTACCTACAGTATTAGTGCTCAAACTATCCCTACGTATTGCTAAAAAAAAATTAAGGCCCACCGTGATAAAGGAAAAAGATGAATTTGGGATAAGAACTTACGTAGTTTTAACCACTAAACTATTTTTGTTACTTACTTTTAGCATTTTCATTTAACCTCATAACATAGATCTGCTTACTAAACTACTTCACATAACCCCTCAAATTTAAATACCAGATATTTAACAGCTCGCCAAGTCACCATGATGATCTCAAGACCAAACACCAAAAATAGGAAGTCATAAAATCCAACCATCACATCACTAGAACAAACTCACTACGTGCCTACTAGCGCCATCTATTATCAGTTACACAAACTACGTAGTCCACGCGTCACGGTTCTGATTGGTCGACGCTGACGTCTTAGCAGCCGATCGAGCGAGAAAGTGTCATTTGTGTGATGATGGGTGGGAGGGAGAGAAAACAATAACAAAGCAGTCCATCGATTTGACCGAACGGCGCGCGCCACGCGTGCTGCCGGTGATAACATTGATAGGGGGCATTTATTTGCAGATCAGACGACGCGACAGGGTGCGTTCGGATACAACGTATTAAGGTCTTCACACATTATAACAACTTAACGGCGACTCGATTCTATGCCAAATAGGTTTAATAAAAAAAATGATTTTAGTAGTGGACGACGAGTGGACGACGCGTCGTACATTTTTTGAAATTAAACCTAGTAAATTAAAATAGGGCTTAAATTTCAATATTTGGCATAGAATCGAGTCGCCGTTGAGTTGTTATAATGTGCGAAGACCTTTAAGGGGCTTTAGTATAGGTAGTTAGATGTGTGAAAACACGTATTTAGGCAGTAGGTAATTTACACATGCGTATTACCTAATAATAGTATTTCCTCGTCAATTTATTGTATGGAATAGGACAATTGTAGTTTTGGATGTACCTAAACTACACAGTAAGTTTTTCGACACATAGCGGTTTTATAATTACCTACTTATTTACTGAAATTACTTATAGGTACATAAATATTTACAGAGAATGGCTTAAAGTTGCCCTAAATCTGCATAAACGTACCTATGTTAGTGTAAGTATACATATACTGAAATTATTTATTTAGCTTCACTCACATATTTTGATACTGTTACCTATCCGAAGTTATTAATCAGTTACAGTTACTTACAGATTTATTTATATGTCCTAAAATTGTATGATTTAATTAGGATATTATACATACATTATAGTGAAATTTAGTTATCGCAAGTTAATTCTTAAGCATATTCCTCGTAAATGTGCATTTGAGACGAATAGGTAAGATCACGAAGTTTCTCCGTGGACCTCGTAGTTTCTAATTTCTATGTAGTTCTCAGAAACATTGTATCCGAAACATTGTTGCTGAGTACTTACATAGTACATACACTGGTCCCGAGTACACGTAATGTCTCATTATTTTTTATAGTAGGTACACACCAAATTTTTTTTATTGATCCATTCATACAAAGATAAGCGAAACCTGGCAGAAGAAACGGTTGCGGATTAAAGTTTTCTTTGTGGTTTGATCTTTGTATCAATATCTTTAATTAATACATTTACTTTACTCCATAATATATACTTAAGTAGAATAGTAATATTCTGTGTAGCACTCAGTCTTTGACCTCTACCTGCGCTACGTTAAATAAATGAATCACCAGACAACCTCACACAAATGGATCTAGTCCCAAATTAAGCTCAAGAAGGCTTGTGTTATGGGTACTAGACGACGATATACGTTCTTAGATAGATAAATATATACATAAATACATAGAATAACCATGACCCAAGCACAAATATTCGAGTTCATCACACAAATATTTGCCCTGGCCGGGATTCGAACCTGGGACCGCCGGCTCAGTAGGCAGGTGTCTACAAACCGAGCCAAACGCGCCGGCGTCGTTAAAGTAGCAGCATTGTTGCTAAGTGAGTCCATATTATTGTCTAAGGGCCGATTGTTCAATCACCAGATAAAATATATATCTGTCAGATAAATGTTGGCTGTCACTTTTCTTTTATATGACGAGAGAAAAGGATAGCAATAATTTTAACTGGCAGATAACTTTATTTGGTGATTGAACAATCGACCCTAATTTATAAATTATTACTATAAAACTTACTACAATAGTAAATTATTGTAGGCGTCTCGTAGCACTTGTAGCCTTTGACCTCTACGTGCGCTACGCCGCCTACGGGCTGTCAACGCCCACATCCTGCGTGGGTTGTGAATACCAGACGTTCTTTGAACAGATTGCAATTTTTTTGATTAGGGATTTATAGTGACAGTTCGTAGTTTGTTTTCTTATTTTCCTTTTCATTCTATGCGCTGCGCAGGGTATTTAGCTATTTACGTCCTGATGGATGAGAAATAATTTTATAAGTAGTTTGGTATTCAGATTGTGTTATGAGTAAGTATAAGTGTGTGGTTGTGTGAGGTTGTCCCATATCCATATCCATACTAATATTATAAATGCGAAAGTGTGTGTGTCTGTTTGTCTGTCTGTCTGTTACCTCTTCACGCTTAAACCGCTGAACCGACTTTTATGAAATTTGGTATGGCGATAGTTTGAGACCCGGGAAAGGACATAGGATACTTTTCATCCCGAATAAATTTAGTGTTCCCGTGGGATGAGCGGGTAACACCGTGGGGCACAGCTAGTTTATTTATAAATAATATATAATATAGCGTGTTTGGCGTAAGGGAGAAGTTGGCACCTCCCTTATTTTCTTTCATTCTCGCAACGGTGCGGTCTAGTAATAAATTCTAACTTCACAGTTTACTTGTTTTGTTAGCTTTAGTTGTTTTAGGGTTGGACTAATTTATCTACGGCCCTCAACCCTTGATAACACTAGAGTCCACTTTCTTCCCGAGACCATGTGACAAAGGGTAGTTTGGGGAGGAAATGGAATGGTAATCTTATTATAACTTTCGTGAGCCATATTTAATTATTGTATTAAGTGGTTTACATTCACGTGAAATTGTCTGGATCCCGACATGTTCGAACTCGTATGGAGCTCTTCATCAGGGACTGCCCGTACAGCGGCGCGGTAACTTCGTCACTGTTGAATACTGTACCGTTCCTGACAATTTCACCTGAGTGTAAACCGATTAGAAGATAATTAAGTGGAATTGTTATTAATTAAACGAATTAAATTCGAAAACTGAAATAAAGAGCATACGTCAATTATACGAGCGATGGGATTCGCTTTCCATCAGGCGATTCGTTTGCTCGTTTGCAAAAAATAATATAAATTATAGCCCAACCTAATAAAATGTACCCATACTTATTATCTTATTATTGTTAAGCATTCACGATATAAAGCACCTAAGTAAATTGCAGGGATGTTTACAAAAACCACGTAACTAACATTGTTACAGATATGGTTACCTATTTTGTTTTTGTAAACATCGATAAAAAATATACGGAATGTATTTTTTCGCGATTAAATTTCATGGTTATCGTAATCCTCATCACCCATTTATATTTTATTACTTAATTTTTATTTTTATTTATTATTAGCTTTTGCCCGCGACTTCGTCTGCATGGAATGAGTAATTTAGGGTAGCTTATTTTTTATCCAACTCATTGTCAATCTAAACTTAGGCCCTACTTAATTGTATCGAAAATTCACCTGTAACTTCCAATTTCTGCATAGTTACTAAAAACTTAGTGATGACGCATTGATCGTTCTGACAATTAACGAACTTGTCCCAAAGATAATACCTACAGATAGGTCACGTTACGTACGTAAGTACAAAACTTATCGCTACACCCGTCCTTTTCCTTCACATATAACTGTTTCCATTCGTAGTGAGCACTGATACCAACTAACCACGGTATTTTGAATCCTAATGTCAGCGCACAAAGTCAAAATAAGCTCGTAGGTAACACAGGAAAATGGGATATCGCATCTACATGAGTACAATCACTGTCGCTTCTTTGTGTGAGTGTTTAATTGATCCAGCTAGAATAAAGTGTCAACAGAGGTATTATGTTCCCAAATTCAATTAAATCTCGACGCGTTCTGTCCCTGTTTTTAAAGTGAGAATAGAAAGAGTGGGAGGTATTAGATATAGAGTTTTCAGTTACGTAGTCACACCCTTCCTAGTAACGAGACGCGGATCGATCTGTTCCAGCCGCCTGGGTACGCGTGAGAGCGCGTTTTGGGGGATTTATCTGACGATTTGTTGATAATCGTGACAAAAAACTAAAAATCCTAGTTTACAAATTATTGGATTAATGTAGTTGTCGGAAGGAGAAGTGATTACCAAAGGGCGGGCGATGAATGCATAATTGTGACGATTTATTCGAGCAACAGTGATTGTAGTCATATCCAAAATAATTATGAATGATGGCATAATTCCATATTACGTATACACTTAATACATACATATGGATATACATATCGTTCTACATGATTTTGACGTATTTTGCATCCGTCAGCCGGGGCACTGGTGATTCTGATTACCTAACAGTCTATTTCATACGGCCCGTGAGTGAGACATCGCGTTCGGATCTTCTGCTCCCACCTATGGCCGCCGCTCGCCGCACCGCTGGTCGTGCGATGTCGTGGCCGGGTAATATTAGTACAATACAATCGAATTTAGGTTATAAAATGTACAGATATGACAGATGTCACACGCACAAAGCTGTTTGAAATAGACTACAGGTAGTAATGACAAACAATTAACGACTGTGGAAATGATCGCAGCTAGTTGATTGTAAGTAATATTTGCTGTTTTAAGGTTTAGTGAATACAAAACCTTGTTCAATTCAATTAGGTACCTGTCCCACAATAATATGATGTAGTTGGCATTCTTGTACAAATAGCAAAGGGTAAAAGTTCATTGATGGCATCACTGGCATCCTGAATTCCGAACTAACTCATGTACCTTGTTTCATTTTCGTAGATATTTTACGCAACCCAGATAAAAGAAAAGTGTCCTATTACACCAGCAGCAGATAAAAGAAAAGTCGCCTATTACATTAGCAGTCAATCGATTTTTCTAAACCCTGTTTTTTAAGCGCTGGGTTCCCTACCCAAAGCGTAAAAACGGGACCTTATTACTGAGACTTCGCTGTCCGTCCGTCCGTGTCACCTGGCTGTATCCCAAGAACGGTGATAGCTATAGACAGTTGAAATTTTCACAGATGATGTATTTCTATTGCCGCTATAACAACAAATACAAAAAATAAAATAAAATAAATATTTAAGGGGGGCTCCCATACAACATACTTGTTATAAATTATGGTACGGAACCCTTCATGCGCGAGTCGGACTCGAACTTGCCTAATTTTTTTGATTCTATCTATGACTAGAACACGCTTTAAATGGCCTATCAAAAATTACAATGTTGGCCTTTAGAATTCCATCCAGAACATGCATTCTCAACTTACGACAGGTTTTAATAAAAATTTTGCTAAACTCAAAAATAAATACAATGCTGCAACATTAAACCATAACTAACTAACTAGGTACATGAAAATTTATTCAAACATCATTAAAAATTAACCTGACCTACACCACTATCCCCGGATCAATCCTCAAACTACCTCCCTCTTGCATACCTTGTCCCCACCCACACAGCCAAACCATCACCCCTTACACATTGACCTCTCTCATCGGCACAGCACACTACAACACTATTCCTACAACGTTAGACTCCACACAGCGCCGACCACGCGACTCTCGCCTCTACAGCCTGGCTTCGCAATGTGTCCTACATTTACCGATCCCTGAGATAACCTCAAATTTCGAGGATTCGTCTCCGAAAGATCATGTTATTTAACACTGTGGGATACAGTCACGACTTTGATTGTTATTATTACGTATTTAAAGGTTAATTTAGTGTGATTTTGTGTGTTTTTAGTGTACTGTTATTTTTATTCAGTGATATAATTTGACGGATCGTAAAAGATGTGCGTACGGATTTTTTCGAGTTAATGTGCTTGTGCGGTGAATAAGAGTGTAAATGAAAATTCACTTGTGGCTGAAATGAGCGTAAGTAACTTTGTAACTTGGCACTTTGAGTTATTTTTAGATCGTAAAGTTACGTGTTGAAATTTTCGTCTCGAGTTATTTTAGTCACAAATGTAGTAGGTTGATAAAAGAACAATTTATCTGTATTTAGTAATGCCAATTTTTATCTTATCGGTATTTATTTTACGTTGGAATATAGGCTTACTTATTTTTTGACTAAGGTTTTATTGCAATTTTCCTTCTTATTTTTCGTATTACTGACTGTCTGTTATCCAACAACTGTTTTCGCGATAATGTTAACACTATCTTCAGTTTTATTAAGTAAATTTTACAAATTGTATGCAAAGTTGCAACCTACACTAGAAACATGCAATCTCCAGACGCAGCCTTTCATAGTATTTTTTTTTTAGTTTCCTGTAGTGCACAGTCGTAAGTCGACGCATTTTAACCATAATTAAAGTATTCAAAGATAAAATAATGTTGCTTTACGGTATAGTTTCACCTAATTCACTGAGCAATCAGAAAGAGGGTTTGAATTTTAATTATCAATACCAGGAAAACATAAAAAGGTCAAAGCTCTTCACTAATCCTATTAACTACGGATGGCTCGATTGACCTGACGGCACCCTTTTAATATTTTATAATGGAAATTTGAGAATGGGATTTTGAGTATAATAAACTCAACATCATGCTTCCAATGGAATCATTTACCTATATTAGTACTAGCTGCGCCTTCGTATATTTTAATTTTAAGATTGAGGATCCAAATAAAAAAAATCACAAGTGTAACAGTTTTTGAATTTAGAAATATACTTTAGTGTTAATTAAATTTCGATGACGTGGTTTTAAATAACTAATTGCATAGAATAATATTCCTTTTATTTTCTAAAAGTGAAATGGCAGGTTAATATTTCGTTTAAAACCTTTTAGTATTGTAAAAGTGTGGCATCTTTCATACAAAATACTGAGATGTTTTTTTTTTGCCGCCACTGTAAGCATGAAAATTTATTTAAAGATCACGAAATATAGGTACTAAATGATTATAATAAAAACATAAGTAGTGTTGCATATGCATATTTATTGTAGTAATTGTAAAGGAAATTGGATCACGAAATCCTTTCTTTACCCTTCTTATCCTCAGGGCACCGACAATGATCTATTATAGTAGACGTAATAATTTGTCAGTATTCCAAGTGGTATATAATAAATAGTACATTACATACCTAGGGCGGTAAATTCGTGTGTGCCCCAGATCGCAGGTGTTTGGTTCGAAAATATGCGATCTGGGTCTTGACTAATTACCACCCGTGGTTTGTCTAAAGTTTTACGTCTTGCTTTGACCAGGAAGTGAGATTTCTCCCAGCGTAGCGGGCAGAAAATCCTACTTACGGTCTAGGGTGATTTTTGTTCGGGCCTTGAGACACCTACGATCATTCTTAGATCGTTTCTGTTAACTATGTGCTTACATTTACTTCCTATTATCTGTGTGTGCCAATAATAGTTATTTTTCTGTTATTACTAGATAAATAAGTAATTATACCAGTTATACTTACCTCTAGTATTTTACTCAGATAAGGAAAATTGGTATTCGGAAATACCTCACAGGTTTCCCTTAAGAACTGATATAGCATACGTGGGAGTAAATAATGAAAATTGAGCCAATCTGTTTTCCTATTGTCCTTTTTTAGGGTTCCGTAGTCAACTAGGAACCCTTATAGTTTCGCCATGTCCGTCTGTCCGTTCGTCCGTCCGTCCGCGGCTTAGCTCTGTGATCATTAGTACTAGAAAGCTGAAATTTGGTATGAGTATGTGTATGCATCACACCGACAGAACGGTAAGATAAAAACGAAAAAAAAACTTTAACTCGAGTGTTTTCTGCGTTAATTTTGTCGAATTCGAGTAGTTTTTGAAGCAAAAATTATCAATGAAAAACTCAAACTTCAAATCTATATCAATAGGTAAATCGCAATGTTCCTGTTCTATGTAGTAGGTAACATAATTAAGAAACGTGTTTGATCATAGGGACAAATATCTTAAATATTCAGCATTTTTGAACAAATAAGGAGCCTTGGGGATACAAACCAATTTATAATTAAACATCGTATTTGTGTTGTCAACAGCAACATTGTTTGTTTAGGCGCGATTATTGCGACGGATATGAGCGATAAATTCGACCGAACTGGCGTATTTAGGTACTTACTTCTACAAGTTCTACATAAAGGATTCAGTCAATAATGATATGGTAGGAGTGATTCGTATCTTTAGCAAAATATAGATTCATTTCATTATTAACTACTTATATGAATAGAGATGATAAACAATATAATAATTATTATTTAAAGTATAAGGTGATGAACTAGATTAATTTCTAAATAAAGTACTATTTAATTTATTGACTAGAAAGCGCCCGCAACTTCGTTAGTCGCATAAATATTTTTTATTCACCGCAGTTGAGTGAAAGGTTCCTTATAAATAACCATATTTGATATCCAGCTATCTCTGTAGGTACGAAAATGGGCTAGAATCCGTCCAGTAGTTTCGACGTGATGAGCAGACAAAGACATTTTTACCAACAGATGCAAGATGGTGCTGTTGCTGTCTGTATGTATGGGTTGGCGCCGCGCAATTCTACATCACGCTGTTAAGATTTTACCCTTAATTTGATATTATCGGATAAAATCCCGGTTAAAAAAGTTTTATGCTGTAATTGTGGTTGTGAAATCACCTTATGGCTGTAAAAATATAGCAAAAAAAGTGAAAAGCAGGAGCCAGTGAGTCGTGATGAACTGAGAAATTTTGTGGCTCTATAGCCACAAAATTACTAAAAAACATCGATAATAGGTAATTGTAAAAACGGTTTAAATACTCACGTAAAAATTGTCACGAACGGCCCGACATGTTTCGAACTCATATGGAGATCACGATAGTTTTAATAATAATTATAAAACACATCAATAAAAAAAAATTATAAGAAGATATTAAATGCTTTCACACACTTGTATAATGTAATGTGATCGTATGGAGTGTCAGTAAATTGGATTCCTTTCAATCAGCTGTTGGAAGAAGGGTCGATGTCGCGACCCTAACACTGCGATTTGCGAGCGAGTTGAAAGCGAAGCGAGCGTGCAGCGAGTTCGCCGCGAGTGCGCAGCGAGTTCGCCGCGAGTGCGCAGCGAGTTCGCCGCAACTGCGGAGCGAGTTCGCCGCGAGCGTGGAGCGTCTTGAGTAGGGACGCCATACTGTACATTCGTCTGTACGCAGCGAATTCGTTGCGCACTCGCGGCGAACTCGCTGCGTACTCGCGGCGAAATCGCTGCGCACTCGCGGCGAACTCGCTGCACGCTCGCAGCGAACTCGTTGCGCGCTCGCCTCGCTTTCAACTCGCTCGCAAATCGCAAGTGTGATAAGGCCCTACGCATCCGTAAAGCTCGAAAACGGAAGAGCGGATGGACGTTTTATTCATGTGGTACCTATATATTCATGAGTGAGATGTGAAATCAAAAATCACACGCCGTTGATTACGCTTGTCATTAGTACAATGATGTAATATTGGATTAGGTACGAAAAAATCATAAACCTCTATTTTTTCATCACAATTGTGTAGGAATAAATAAGTTTAACAACAATTGGCTTAAGGTCAACAATTTAAAAGTAAATTTAAGTAAAACTTATTATATACAATTCCATACTAGCCGAGGCCACTCACAAAAATTAAATATACATTTTGAAAACGATCCTATTGAAGAAGTGCAACATACTAGGTTTTTAGGAATAATCATAGACTCTCATTGCAACTGGCAAAAACAGGTAGATAGTGTGTGTTCTAAAATAAATAGTTTTGTATACGCATTGAGAAGAATAAAACAAACTGTCTCCTTGCAAGCCGCTTTGACTGCGTATAATAGTTATGTTGATTCGACTCTTCGATATGGATTAGTTTTATGGGGAAATTGCACAGATAGAGACAACATTTTTATTGTACAAAAACGTTGCATCAGAGCAATATTTGGCATTAAGAGGCGAGATTCCTGTCGTCCGCACTTTATAGACAACTCTATACTCACCGTGCCATGCTTGTTATTCTGGAGGTGTCTGTATTTGTACACAAATATAAAAATCAATTTATAGAATTGCAGCAGGTACGCACACGTAATGTTCGATCGCAATATAAACATAAACTATATACGCCTGCTTCAAAATTAGCATTAACCTCCAGAAACGCATACAGCATGTGCATTATAATTTATAATAAATTGCCTGACAAATTTAAATGTGAAAATATACAACTGTTCAAAAAAATGTTAAGACATGGCTGGTACATAAATGTTACTATAGTGTTAATGATTATTTGGATGACGTTATTTGACCTATTATGTATTTAATTAAAATTATGATATTCTTTTGCATTGCACATTCTTGTACTGACATTTAAATTAATTAATTTCGTTGTTTGTATCCTATTATTCTAAAATGTATGTACGCCTGAAAAGGTAGGGTTTCGTGATACGATGTATTAAGCAATGATGACTGCAAATGTTACCCGATTTCCCACATGCATTAAATAAATCATTTCAAATCATTTCAAATTTCATTTCATTTCAAATAACATGGCGAGGCCCAGGCTGATACATACTACATTCGCAATGTAATTATTATTTTCCATTCAGTGATTACTACAGCCCATTTCACTTTTTTTGGTATGTGTGAATACGAGTATTTGTTGCATTATCATTTTTTTTCAAGTTCTCCACTACCCAAACGTTGTCTGGAAGCGATCGCTCTTTAGCGATAAGACCGCCTGTTGTTTACCTCTAATTGTAATATCTTGCATTGTATTTCTCCTGTATGTTTTATGAGGTGTGCAATAAAGAGTACTTGTACGTATTGTATTGTATCATATAGTTACCAAAACAGCAGAACTAAATTCTATATTTTTTGGTACACTATAGCTAGGCATACACAGATAGTTACGGAATATTCTTTGGCCAGCTACGAAGAATGAGGGTTACTTTCTTCTCTGCGAACAAAATTGGTTAATATTTTCGTCGGTTTTTGCGACTGTCACTAAAAATAAAATAATTTAAACGGGTTATATCGCGTATATTAATTATTTGAGCCTCCCTGACGTTTCGGTAACTTTCTAGTTACCGTTGGCAACGGTAACTGGAAAGTTAATACCGTTTAAATCGTTTTATTTAAAATTGGATTACTTAATATAAAAACCGGTCAAGAGCATGTCGCGCCACGCTCAGTGTAGGGTTCCGTAGTTGCCCATCCTTCACAATAGACGGGCTTAAACAGCTGTTTTTAGCCCGAGGTTTAAATTACGGGAAAGATTTCAAGCTCTATAAAAAGGTCGTAAACGCCAAAGTAACTGTAGATACCTAATTACTTATTACCTTCTGGAAGTTATCGATTCTACGCGCCAGATTGAGCGAAATTTTAATACAGTATGGCACTTAACTAATATGTGTAACGTTCGAAGTAAGTATAAGGACACCGCGCGGCACTTGCGTCATTTTAAAGAAAATTATGAATTTTTGCGATAACTCGAAAACGGCTCAACCGATTTTATTCAATATAGTTTTCATTGAAAGTTCAAAGAAAGCTTATAAGGCCTCATTTTTATGAAGTTTTACATAATTTTTTGATCCGTGGTTGAAAACTTCGAGGGGGGGACTACGCTATTTTTTGGATTTCTAGGGCAAATATTTACAAAACTGCTGAATTTATCAAAAAATTATGTTTGAAGACCCCGATTATTTTTAAAAGACCTATTCAACGACACCCCACACACTAGTGTTGGAACGAAAAAAAAATTGGGCAAGTGCGAGTCTGACTCGCGCATGAAGGGTTCCGTACCTATATATATATTATCTGTAACAAGTTTGTTGTATGGGAGCCCCCATTAAATATTTATTTTATTTTATTTTTAGTATTTGTTGTTATAGCGGCAATAGAAATACATCATCTGTGAAAATTTCAACTGTCTAGCTATTTATTTATTTATTTAATCTTTATTGCACAAAAGAAAACTTATCGTACAAAAGGCGGACTTAATGCCATGAGGCATTCTCTACCAGTCAACCTTCGGGCAAAGCAGAGAAATTGTGGGCGGTGCAACTAACTTAAACAAGTTTTAATAAATAAATATTTAGATAAATACATATATTCATATAATATATACACATATAAATAAATACAGATGAAACATACTAATCAGATAACCTAAGAATTCACAACTCTGCTAGCGTAGAGGTCACGCAAACATTTTTGAAAGCGCATTTGTTCGGAGCTTGTTTGATCTTGAGGGGAAGGCGGTTCCAGAGACGAGAAACTTGGACGGTGAACGATTTAGACATAAAACCAGTACGGTGACGAGGGATGGAGAGAGATAGATTGCCAGAAGAGCGAAATTGACGGTCACGGGTTACATCATAATAGTGAAAGAAGTTTTTGAGATATTCGGGAGATATTGGGTTTTTGAGAACAGAAAACAGAGTGCACAGCATTCGAATTTCACGTCGTTCGCGGATAGGAAACCAGCCCAGCTGAGAGCGGTAAGAAGACACATGGTCATACTTACGAAGACAGAAGATGAACCGAATGCAGTTGTTAAGAAGTCTTTCCAACTTATTTATAAGCTCTTCGGTTAAGTCAGGATAACACACATCACCGTAGTCTATTATGGGTAAAATTAACGCCTGAACTAATAAAATCTTAGTTTTACAGGGTAAAAAGTTTTTGAGCTTGTTCAGAGCATGTAAAGAACCCATAACTTTCCTACTAACTTCGGCAACCTGCGCCTTCCAACTCAAAGTACTATCTAAGATAATCCCCAGATCTTTGACGCTGGGGCTGTAGGGGATAGTAGTGCCGTTGAAGCAAACAGGCGTGAGAGTGTGGAGATTAATCTTAGCAAGCTGGCGGGTGCTACCGATGACAATGGCCTGACACTTCGAAGGGTTAACAAATAGTCCGAACTTTTCAGACCATCGCTGGATATGTAAAAGGTCCAAGTTTAGCTTGTCAATAGTAGTCTTAAGGTCAGTCACGTTACACTGGTCGTAGAGTTGTAAGTCGTCTGCATAGAGATGGTACGAAGAGCGTAAGTCGGGGGTGATGAAATTGATGAAAGTGGAAAACAGGAGAGGAGAGAGAATTCCTCCTTGAGGTACGCCAGTGGCAAGGTCACACCAGTCAGACAATGACCGATCAACCCGAACTGCCTGTTGACGACCCCGAAGATATGCAGAGAACCAACTAAGGGCAGTAGACGACACATTGAGATATTCTAAGAGGGCAAGAAGAATGTCATGGTCAACAGTATTAAATGCGTTGGAGAATTCGATCAAAATAAGTACCGTGACCATTTGATCCTCCACGCCCCTTCTGATATCCTCAGTGACCTTAAGGAGTGCAGTGCAGGTGCTATGACTAGGACGAAAACCGGACTGAAAGGGGCTCATGAGCTGGTGAGAGTAGATAAAACACGAAAGTTGTTTATGAGCAACCGCTTCAGCGATTTTCGACAGAAAGGGGAGAATAGAAATAGGCCTGAAATTGCTAAGCGAAGTGGGGTTACTGACCTTAGGCAGGGGAATAACAAAAGCTTTGCGCCATAGTGAAGGGAATTCGCCACTGCACAACGAGAAATTGATAATATCGGTAATTATAGGGAGCACACTGTCCAGAACAGACACCACCATATAACGACCAATATCATCACATCCAACGGCTTTAGATTTAATAGCTTTGATTATGGTGTTGACGTCATTCTGAGAAGCAGGTGAAAAAGAAAAGGTGTCTGTAACAAGGGGTGGAAGCGACGAAATATCGGAAAGAGTAATGGACTTAATATGACTGTCAACGGAGAGAGCAGCTGAGAAATGTCTGTTCAGGTCTTTAAGAGAAAAGGAAGTACCATCGAAACCAGTGGTAGGTTTACCTAGGCTAAGAGACTTGAGAAATTTCCAGACATCAGCCATAGAAGATGAGGATACATTGTGATGAATATAACGCCGCTTCGCGGAACGCACCATCTGATTGCAGCGATTACGAGCAGTTTTAAATAGTCTCCAGTTGTCGTCAGTACGGTCGCGTTTAAAAAGTCTAAATGCACGGTCTCTTGTACGCATGGCCATGCGTACACCCTCAGTAATCCAGGGGGCAGGTGGTCGTCTGACTCTTACAGCGCGCAAAGGAGCATGCTTATCAAACAGTGCTAAGCTATCACCGGTCTTGAGATACAGCCTCGTGACAGACGGACGGGCGGACGGACGGACGGACGGACAGCGAAGTCTCAGTAATAGGGTCCCGTTTTTACCCTTTGGGTACGGAACCCTAAAAATCACCCCCACTTTCGGTGTGCTATTAGGGAGGTACCCGAAAAAAGTTTTCACCTCACTTGCTCGGAAAACCTCCATTTATAGGGCGAAATCTGCGTGCAAAAGTCTATTTTATCCGCTAGCGTGCAAAAGTCATTTGAATTTCGAACACGACGATTTTGATTCTCTGTGGTGCATGTAACTTTTTTATATTTAAGACTCCTTCAACGCGTGACTGATTTCATCAGTCGATAAATCTTCGAATAACCAATCAATGCACGCTAATAAAGGGCAATCTGGTCAGGCCGGCTAAAATCATATGTACGTTTGAATACTTCTTAAAAAAAAATACACCTACAATATCACGTCCAAAAACTTGGTTTGTGGTTACAGATTTTGAAGTTTTTATTTTTTCTCTACTTTATTTTATGTTGAATATGTTTATATACCCGCCTGCCAAGCGTGGCGCGTACGGCAAATCCCCCCTTAAAGGGGAGGCCTATGTTCAGCAGTGGACGTCCTATGGCTGAGATGATGATGATGATGATGATGTTTATATATATTAATAGTAAGTATTTCAGTTTCATTTACATATTTTGACTAGTAAATATATTAAATACAACACAAATTTTAATATTTATTTGTTATAAAAGTTGGAACATAAGAGTGTAATTTCTGAACGCACCCGAGAAAGAAGTTTTCACAATTCACGTAAACAACGTAAATTTGTTCTGCGGAGAATACATACTGTTGTCTTACTTACTTTATCGAAAACAAGAAAGTTAAGCCCAATTTGGAGTATTTAGGTATTCAATGCTAAAAACCTGCATTAAAACGAAAAAGGATTTGTTATATGTAAATATTTGGAGACGATACGTAATTTACCGAAACTATTGGCGTTTTTAAAGAAGATAAAGCCGAAATAATAAATAAATAATAATAAATATTAAGGGACAATCATACACAAATCGACCTAGTCCCAAACTAAGCAAAGCTTGTACTATGGGTACTAGACGAGGATATACATAATATATAAATACATATATAGATAACATCCATGACCCAAGAACAAATATTTGCCCCGGCCGGGATACGAACCCGGGACCGCTGACTCAGTAGGCAGGTGTCTACAAACCGAGCCAAACGCGTCGTCAAAGAAATAATCTTGTTCGGATCCCATCGTCCAATAACTTCCAAAGCAAGTGTTATGGAAAATACTTCCGAGTGGCCAACTAATCCTTCCCAGAATGCCATTTTCCCACATTCACAACGAATGTGTCAAGTAGTTTGCTCAACGATAAAATATACACGATGATAATACAAATTACGGCCATATTACTTTTAATTTTAATATGTGTGCTTCTCTCGTATTTATTTGGTTTGGATTTGAGTGTGTTGTTTTAAATTTGATGTGTTAAATAGAAGGCAAAATTAAATATGATTATTTTTATGTTATAATTGTTTATCTTGAATCTTGCATTTTCCTCGCTGTAGTGAGGTGAAAAATTGTGTGTTCCGCATGGCTGCAAAATTATTTAGCTTCTCGTGTCTTGAAAGCCTCGCTACGCTCAGGAATCTATCTTTGAACCATTCGCTTCGCTCATGGTTCACTCTTAGATTCCTTCGCTCGCTCAGCTTTCAATTTCAACACTCGCGCCAAATAACAACTTTGCAGCCTTGCATAACAAATAACTATTTGTTTTTAGTTTTTATTTTACCGTTTTGTCGGCGTGATACATACACATACTCATACCAAATTTCAGCTTTTTAGTACTAATGATCACGGCGCTAAGCCGCGGACGGACAGACAGACAGACGGGCAGACGGACATGGCGAAACTGTAAGGGTTTCTAGTTGACTAATAATCGGTTCGGTACTCAGTCTTCACAGCAGTCAATATAGTCCATCCTGACCGTTTCCTCCGGGTGAGTAAGCCATGACGATGTCGTATTATGGAGTTTTATTGGTGCGTAAAATATTATCATCGCGATAATATTCATAGGGCTGATAAGATGTAGGTAATAAACTATGTTGAGTTGCTAAATAAATATATATAGGTACCTTATTTTTCTTAGCTACCGTACAAGGAACGTATTGTTTTAGTAATATTTGGCAATAGGTAAATTATTTTAAATCTATGAAACAATGTAGGTACGATATGAGAATGTTTTAATATAAATTCGATGATAATTTCCTGTTAGCAAATCAAAAATAAATGCACTAAACACGGTATTTGATCACGGCATAGTCAGTTATTTTTAGTTTTAGTTTAGCAATAGTTAGTGGTAATTTATTGGTAGTCAGTGATACAATTTATTTTTACTATATAGATATACCTAGTCAAATAACGTTTTCAGGTAGTTGTTAGAAATCACACAGAAATCCACGCAAACTTTATGGGTGCCGAGTAAAAAAGCGACAATGATGAATTGATGACGTATGGCGTCGGGTTACACGTACAATTGAGCGAAATTGGATCGCCACCCGGTATGACTGATAGACGGTTTCGTTGCTACGACTATTGTCGCTCCCTAACCTCCGATGATCGATGTTAGCCTAGTACATTTGAAACCGTAAATCTGTCTGTTACCGACATAGCTCACAGGATTGCAAGGGTGAAATGGTAATGGGCGGGCAATGCAGCCTGAAGAACGGATGATCGTTGGGACAGCAGCAACATTCTGGAGTGGCAACCATTATCACTCCTGTGGCGCGGAGATAATCCCATTAGCGGGTTTTACTCCCACACAAAATCCGACTCACTGGTACTACTGGTAAGGCTAAACAGTCCTGATACAGTTCATCAAGTCATGTCAAAACAAATATGGTGTGGCAGCCACGTATAGGAAAGCGGAGCGAGGGACCGCAACCGCCCCGGGACGTGAAGAAATGCCAAAAAAGTAAAAAAAAAAAAATGCTGAAATATTGTCAAATTGGGGCTGCTCCGTAAATAGTAAGTTTTAAATAATCATCATCATACCTATAAAAGAGTCAAACGCTTGTCGGTGTAGTTAATGAAGTATGTAGCTGTCTCCATCGAACACTATCCAAAGGCTGGCCTCCTTGATTTTCCTATACGACATGATGCCTACTTTCACTTTTATTTGGATTGTGTATATAGTTTATTGTTGGTTCTCCCATTCCTCACTTGCCTTCAACCTTTCCTCCTATGATGATGTTTATAAATAGGACGACAACGTGTCTTGTGACGTGTCGGCTATCGCACTAGAGCGAAATTGGAGTGTAATTCCAGACAGCGGATAGGTTTCTTTTTATCGTAGACAACTTGTCTCGCTCCACGACCCAAGCAACGAAGGTCGAAATATTGTTTAATAATGTATGTGTTTTGTTTTATTCAGACAAATCCACCCAGCAGCTTCGATAAAGGAGCGAAATGGAGGGTGTTAAAGAAGAAACAAAAATAACAAAGTAAAAAACTTGGAACCATAAAAAACCGGCTAAGTGCGGGTATAGTAGAATTGTCACAAAAATGCCCGAATTGTCTTAAAGTGCTTATTTTGGAAATATGACCCACAATACGCTTTGTCTTACTTATGTAGTGAATTCACTTTAGGATATTTGGAAGCAAATAACAAGAAACCGCAATATTTTAAAAGACAACGTCTTTCAACCTTATCCTTCTTTTCGTGGATTATGTTAAAATAACGAAAAAATCGGAGACAATGTCTCATTTCCGCATCTTTGTTGGGTGCTTTGTGATAAAAATAAAGTTACTTACATTATGCAGACAGACGCGGTCCGGGACTCTGGATACTAGATTGTCAATCTACCAAAGGATTATCGGGGACTTTAGTCATATTGCCCGCAGGAATACCGACAGCTTTAATAGGATAGTGATAGTGGGCAAAGACCCCGCGGTAGATCATCGCATCAGTGGCAGTCAGTGGTGTGACCAAGTGCCCGTAATCAAGTCTTTCAGTTTCAACTGCCCTGAAGGAAGCTGGAAACCGATCGAATTGGAAACAGTACAAAACAACACGATCATCAGCAAAGAAGTACGATCAAGAAGGTGCATTATCTACCACTTTAACACATTCGTTTCGCTGTTCAGCTCGCCATTGTCAATGTGTAAACTCGGTGAATACCTAATAGCGAACGCTAAAATTGCGTGAGTATGTGACTTCTTGCCTCTTTAGATATGCATTCCCTGCTCGCTTTTCGGGGTTCGGGGACAACGGGTTTAGGTATATTGTTGTGGGCTAAATCACAGTGAGTAATGATAGCGGCTGTCTGCGTTCTAAATATATGAGGTTCCAATTTTTATTTCACATCTTGATATGATGAAGCTTTCTTAGTATTTCCCTTTTTTCTGCTATTTTTACTTCTATTATAATGTAATTAATGTAAATTCAATTCAATTCAATTCAATTATTTATTGATAACAACAGTTACAAGTCAAATTATTTACATTTCAAGGTTTACATAAATCATTATTATTACATTTACTACATTACATTAAATTTATCATTATTACATATCATATTATTAGTATTATTACATTGATTTATTTTTGTTTAGAAATTCATCCACTGAGTAGAAAGCATTATCTATTAGATATTCTTTTAAATTACTTATAAATATATTGTCTGTTATTCCGATTTCCTTACAGTTTTTTGGCAACTGATTATATATTTTGGGACCTATGTACCATACACATTGTTCAGACTTTTTCAGTCTGTGCCTGTTTGGGAGGAGATTATTTCCATTACGACTATTCGAACTAGGTTTCTTATATTCGTCGAAAATTCTACGAACAACTTTTGCCACCTCTAATATGTAAAGCCCTGGAAATGTTATAATTTTTAATTTACGAAATAGGTCGCGGGCAGGTGTATCCCAAGGCACCCTAGCCATTATCCTGATTGCCCTTTTTTGGTATACAAATATTCTTTGCCTATCTGCCGCCTGTCCCCACAAATCAATGCCATAGGTGATGAGTGATTGGAAGTAAGCAAAGTATGCATTTCTCACACATTGGTCATCAAGCATTTTTGCTAAGCGTGAGATTGCAAAGCATGCTTTTGCTAATTTCTTGCTCAGTTCTTCAATATGGCTATTCCACTTTAATCCTGAATCTACCATGAAGCCCAGATATTTTGCTTTGTCTACTAATGGAACATTAATATTATCGAAATTGACCCTAAGTGTTTTTGGTGGCAAGCCCTTCAGATTAATCTGGATGACATTGGTTTTTTCTAAATTTAGTTGCATGCCATTTACAGTAAACCAATTCTTTACATCTATAATTAGATAGTTTACTTTTCGTTGTAGTTCTTCGAAATTAGTACCCGTAACAATAAATGCGCTGTCATCAGCATAAGCAACTAGTTTGCCATGCGATGTACATGCAGGTAGGTCATTTACTAGTGCTATGAACAGATAATTACCTATAACTGAACCTTGGGGAACAGAAGTAGAGCCAAGTGATAGGTAATTTGATTTGCCTTTATTGCCATTTACTTCTAATTCACATGATTGCTCTCTTTTTTCCAGAAATGATTCAAAAATTTTTAGAAAAGTCCCTTGGATGCCATAGTGGTGTAATTTCTTTAAAATAAGTTTGTGGTCTACTAAGTCGAATGCTTTTGACAGATCGCATAGCACCACAGCGACTTTGTGACCTATTTCATGATGGTTAGCTATTGTTTTTATTAACTCTCTAGTTGCATCAACAGTTGATTTATTAGATTGGTAAGCATGTTGTTCCTTGGCCAGTATACCTTTGCTAGTTAGATGATTTATTAACCTATTTGCTAGACCTAACTCAAATATCTTAGACACTGCCGGTATAATCGATATGGGTCGGTAGTTTTTAAAATCCGTCTTGGTTCCCTTGCCCTTGTAAATGGGCACCACCTTAATTTTTTTTAGTGTTTGGGGATAGCATCCATTTTTTAAGCACTGGTTCATGGTATAACATAGTATATCCACAAATGACGGTGGAAGTTGGCGTAAGATGTTAGTGGGGACTTCATAAATGTCCTTTGTAGTTTTAGGTTTAATTTGTTTAATAAGTCGATAAATCTCTCCTATTGAGAACGGCTCCAATACTGCACAATCCGTCAAAGCAGGAACATATGATTCTAGTAGTTGAAGTGCCAACGATATATTAGGTGATGTCTGAGACTTCTTAACAGAGTTTACAAAAAAGCTATTTATATCTTGCGCTAGTTTATTTGGCTCAGAAGTCCCAAAAAATGAGTTTTTGCTATTTATAGCATTGGTTTCATAATTGTATAACATTCCAGACTGTTTGAGCTTTGTTGCTGGTCTTAGATATTTCTGTTTTGAAATAGTAGCTACGTTGACATATTATCATTTTGTTATACAGTTCTTCAAACTGGTCCTTAAAATTAGTTAATGAGACATTTTCTGGAAATATATTACATAGGTTTTTGATGTCGTCTAATACAGATTTCCTTGTGATTATTTCGGTTACGTATTTGAATATCGAAAATTGAAATATCGACTTACAAAATATCGACGGTTAAAATATCGAAAATTAGAATATCGAAGGATCATAACGTCGAAATTCAAAATATCGAAAGTATACATTATCGAATGGTACAATTATCGAATGCTTAAATTTCGAAAATCTGAATATCGACATATAAAATATCGAAAATTGAGACTTCGAACGATTCTAAGGTCGAAATACTAAATATCGAATATCTATATTACCGATAGGTTCAAAAGTCGAACACTGAAATGTCGAAAATTTGAATATCTACAAGTGAAATATCGAAATATTATTACGTCGAATGTATGTTATATCGAAAGTATTTCGAATGCTTTTAAATAATATTTATTCCTAAAAATAGTAGAGCTATCTATCGCCTTACATATTATGGGAGCCTAATGGCTGAGAAAGTCCAAATCTAGGGCTCTCGCTGGTTAGGACGCGTGCCGACACAGAGCACCCTAGAGTGTTTTTGTAAAGCCGGAGGCGCGGAGGGAGTGCAGCTCTCGCCCGCCGTGACAAAGCTCGGGAGCCGTGCGAAGCAGAGTCAGTTTTGCTCGATTTTATACTCGAGGTTGACCTAAATTTACTTAAAATTATTTAGGAAAATAATATAAATTATCAAATAATTCAACTGAAATTTGACGATAATGAATAACACTACCATAGGTTTTATAATATGTACTTCATTAAATCAAACATTGCACTGGGTCAACCTAGAGTCTTTAGGTCAACCTGGAGTCTAAATCGAGCAAAACTGACTCTGCCTTAGCTCCGGCGCTGCGGGGAGAGCAGCCCTTCCGCCCTTGCGTGGCAAATCGCGAGAGCTGCACTCCCTCCGCGCCTCCGGCTTTACAAAAACACTCTAGGGTGCTCTGTGTCGGCACGCGTCCTAACCAGCGAGAGCCCTAGATTCGGACTTTCACACACAGCTCATTATTATTTCGCATCTACCCTCCTATTTTGTCCACGTGCAATTTAATTACCGTTCGGCATTTGGGCTTTCGGAATTTCAGCCGTCGATATAATGACTGTAGATATTAAGATCGTTCGCTATTTCAATTTTCGATATTTTAAACGTTGGCTTTTTGATGGTTGATATTTTGGGTTTCGATATTAACAGATATCGATAATTTGACTGTAGATATTTTGAACTTTCGATATTTTAGCAATTCGGTATTTGACTTTTAGGTATTCCAAACGTCGATATTATGATAGTAGATATTTAGATCGTTCGATATTTTAACTTTCGATATTTTGACCGTCGACTTTTTAACGTTAGATATATTAGCTTTCGATATTCAAATACGTAACCGATTATTTCATCAGTGACCCATTTCCTGTCACTCCTTTTAATAGGATACTTAAGTTTCGGAAATGCCTGATGAAATGCGTGTACAAAAACGTTAATTACAGAGTCAAGGATTTGATCGGATTCTTTACCAGATCTTACAATTTTTTCCCAATCAAATATGTCAATGTACTCATAGAAGTAAGTTAAATTAAGAGGCGTGATACGTCTCGTTTCTAACATTTTTACACCGTCTTTACAATCTAGTGCTTCGTAGGTTACAGTCATCAACTGCCCATCATGATCAGATATGTTGCTTTTTACAGTGACAAATTCAATGTTATTAATGTCTGAGTAGGCGTGATCTAGACATGATTGACCAAAATCGTGATATCTTGTAGGGCACATGATTATAGGACGAAGATTCGAAGAATTCATAAGATCCAGTAATTTTGTTTTTGTATGAGAGTTGACCTTAAGTAAGTCGACGTTGAAGTCTCCTACAATCAATGTGTTTTTATCATCATATACATCACTAATTACATTTAAGAGAGCAGTCAGTTTATTGAAAAATACATTTACGTCCCCTGATGGGGGTCTATAAATACATATTATTGCTAAGTTATATTCCTCTATTAGGCTTGCTGCAATTTCTATAGCCATTTCTACAGATAAGTTAACCAGGGTACTGATTTCCGTTACCTTGAGACTGTCGTGCACATATATGCATGCCCCGCCATGAATACTATTAATTCTACAGAATGATGACGACAGTCCATAATTCATTATTTTTATAGTATCTAATTCCTCTTTTATTTTCCAGTGTTCTGTTATACAAACTACGTGTATCATCTTCATACTTTGTAAAATGGCTTCCAATCTATATACCTTATTAGTTAGACATCTAATATTTTGGTGGAATATTTTAAGTTCGACCTTAGATTCATCATTATTGATCGCAACACATTTTACTTTATCAGACTTACTGGTAACGTTTTTGGGTTCATTATTCTTACATCTAAAAAAGTTTCTTTATTGTAGAAGTATTCATTGACACGTTTTAAAACACTATTAATGCATTGAGCTTGTTTTTGTTTTCCTCTCCAGTTAAGCCAATGACCACTCGTTTTATAGTCATTATTTTGAAGGTCAATGCTATAGTGCATTCGCCACAGGTTTGCTGCATTGGTAAGTTTTTTATGAAGAGCCACGTTAAACTTTTTAACGAATTGATTATAGTCATCCGCATTATTGTTAACACTATAAGGTACATCACATATTATAACATTGGTATGAGATGCTATTTTAACAGCATCATTTAATAGCGCTACAGATTTATGTATTGGATTTACATTGAAATCCATAGAATCTGACATTATCACTACACAATCACTTTTCTTAAAATTAGCTATTTTTTCTTTAAGGTTTTGGAGGATTCGGTCAGTCGTCCCATTTTGTATTATATCGGCTGTTGCATCGTAATCATTGTTCCTAATTTTGGATAACGGCGCTAACAAGTCCGCTCCATGAGAATCCGCCAGTAGCAACAGTTTTGGCTTTACTTCGGTACGTTTTCTCTTTGTGCCGTCCGCGATATCCAGCTCCGGCTCGTTCTCTTTTTGATTAGGTGGTGCCTGGTAGTGGCCCGTATGAGATGATGTTTTCTCTACAAGTTCTGTCGTCATTCTTTTTAATTCCAGAATTGACCGTCTTATATATATCAGTGTCATATCTTCTTTCTTTTGTGATTTCTGTATAGCTTGTATATTATTAGTGAGAATGTTATCTATTTTTTGTTTCAGATATAATATATTTTTCTTTAGTTTTGATATTTCACATTCTAGTTGATGTATTTTTATTCTTTCATTTTCAGTAGTAACTATAGCTCTATGAGTTTTTTGGGGTGTGCGTCTCTTAGGCGTGTCTTCGTTGAGCAGTTTGTTATATACCGTTTGCTTTTTCTGATAGTCATCAATTCGTTTTTTTAAGTCTATGTTCTCAATGTTCAGCCGTGTTATTTCATCATGAGCACTGGAAAGTTCAGTAGTAGCTGTAGAAAGTTGGTCTTATAGTTCAGATATCTCTGAGTTTTCCAGGTATGACATATTTGGCAAGCTTCTAGGACTGTCATCGAGTATAGAGGAGTTAGTGAGGTCTTCAAGCTTTGAGCTGCTCTCAAGATTCTCGATTGATGAAGTTCTCAATAAAGGAAATCTTTGACTGTCCTTAAGGCAGTCAGTTTTAGTGACTGCTAAAGTTTTGGATGTACTTTTTGTTGCTTTAGTGGTAAGGCATTTGCGGCATTTCCAACATGATTGCTCTTCCATAGTCATCTTCTTAAACGTTCTTGATGTGAGAGTGATGATACATGACAAGTCGAAGATATCCTTACATTGGGAGCATCTTAAGAAGTCGCAATTTTTGAAGTGTTTTTTACACTTGCTACATTTAAAAGCCACTTTTGACGCTGAGTTAGATGCCATTTTCGTATTTTTGGCGTTTATTTTTTCTTATGCACTGGTCACACTATTTATTTGCGACGTCTGTTAGTTATGTTGGAAGTCCAGTCAGCTGGATGAACACAAGGTTTTAAACGCTCGTTATGGGTATGCTTTTTTTATTTATGCTGGCAACACTTTCAGTGAGCGATAACATTAGTTGAATCTGTAACCGCTGTCAGTCGGCCTATCAGCTGATCGTATTGGTGCGATGACGTTCAACTGCTTACGGTTATTTTACAATTTTGTGTATTTCAAAATATAACGGGAAAAAGTGGTAATCTTACCGTATGATGTTTTGTGAAATAGTGCCAGGATGGGTGTTATAAACCTTCAGTTTCAGTCCGTAAATCTCACGTTGTGTCAACAGCATAACCTCAATCTTCAAGTGAACAGGTATTTACTATTTTGCGAATTAATTATCAGCAGAGCTCCTTGTTTTGACTTATTAATGGCTAGGGTTGCCATACAAAAGTAAAGAGAGAGAGTAAAGACCTTACGTAACCTTCTTCTGTTTTTAATTATTAGCTACAATTTATGTTATTTTTCGTTAACTATATAAAACTTCCTTGTTAATTTCGTTTTCTGTCCAACTGATGCATTTTCATCGCTGCGAGCATTCGCATGTAATGTAACAATAAATACCATACAATAAACCGTAACATTACAAATTAATGCTTCCAGTGAAGGAGCGCCCTAAAGAAGGAATAGGAATGTATGTACGAAAGTACCTAAATGCGGCATATAAAAACAAAATAAGGCATGAAGGCATATAATGGCCGACGAGATACTCGAGTGGGTATCAGTTGTCGATATAATCATTCCATGGCCGTATTACGTGTCTCAGGCTGCTATTAAAATTGACAGCTTAATAGCGATGACGCTATGCAAAGATGACGTAAAACTGTGACCTTTGATCTAGTTCGTGACTGACATAACGTTAAAGGAAAAACAATAGGTTTGTTTTAAAGCTTTAATGGTTTACTTTCAAGGGAAAAAATAAATAAAATAAGTCTATATATCAGCAACAGACGTCCACTATTTATATTGAATGTACAATATAGTACAAAATAGGGTGTACCTATGAATGAACAAGGTGCGATCCTGTGCAGACCGCATCCTCCGACTTCCTGCGACCCTAAAGAGGTCATCTGTCCACCTAGTCGGGGGCGGGGGCTGTCCCACGCTGCGCTTTCCAATACGTGTTCGCCACTCCAGGACTTTGTTGCCCCAACGGCAATGCAATAAATAAATACTTTACTAGGTTTAAGACTGGCCAAATTCATTTGATCTGGATTTTAATTCCAGATTTGAAAATATATTTTTATGATTCAAAACCAGCCAAGTATACGTAAAAAAACAAACTTGGCGAGGACCACGTTTCTGGTACCTATAAGTTGCACCTGATGTTCATGACGGCACATACAAATGAGGTGTTAATTCAGTTTAACTGTACGTAGATCTTTTTAAATCCGGATTCAAAAATCCAACAGACCGGAATAATGTTAACGGAAGCGTCATGAAAAATTCGAGGAGAATTCTGAAGAAAATACGAGAAAAGTTGGCAAGGCGTGAAATAGATTCCGCCCACGGGCTTAAGGGTAAGCCACAATAATTTTCACTTAAGTGCAGTCAATATTAAAACATCGTCACATAAATTGTGGTAGAGATAAGAACTCACATATTTATGTATGTAGGTGCAAGTACCTACCTACGTTAGCGCGGCGTAGAAATATCATGACTCTCACTCTTTGAGTTTACATAGATAATAACTACCACCACTACATACACCTACTTATATTTAGTGTAGAAATTCGCTTCACCGATGTGACAAATCGCATTCAGTGGCAATTTTATTTCGAACAAAGTCGTCCAAATAACAATAAGTAGGTCTCGTAAGATCGACCTACGAAATTGTCAATAGAAAACAACCGCTAATTCGTCTTACACTTACAGCGTCCGACAAATAAGTTCAAATCGCGTATTGCGCAACTACGAACATCCATAACGCGAATAACAGAGAAGGGACGTTATGTCAATGTCCCAAGGGTTTAGCGACGTGAAGAAAGTTCATGGTTTTCGGCTGACAAGGGGAGACGAGGGTGTTACTGTAGCGCAAATTCGGTTAAGCATTGGAATAGCCGTGCTTTAGCAATATCTGTGCTTTATCACTGCAATGTAACGAACTATATCGAAGGGCCCTGATGTGACGAGGCTTTGCGTCATCCCAAATATAAAAAGTCTCGGTTATATCACCATGTTGTGTACATCGATTTTTAACGACATCGACAACTTTATTTGTAGGCTACCTACAAGAGCACTTTTACATACCCGAGTCCACGACAGGTGTTGAGAAGAAACGCCGAAATAACTCTGTGTTAGAATTAGAAATATTGCTTGTGCCTGTAATTCTCGGTATTTTAGCACTATGACACAACCTTTATACACTTATCAAAATTGAGTATATATATTTTTTCTATGTAAATGTTATTTCGATTACTACGAATAAACCATATTGCTTATTAACGCGACGATATCTCGGAAAGTGTGTTTTGACACGTTGAATTTAGCCCCCTGTTGAATGTGGACTTTGACCCAATTCCCCTTTCCCGAGAGGGATTCTATCAGGCCGTATTCTTAATGAATCCGAACGCTAACATTTCACCTTGTTACATAGGTGTTAACTGTTTGTATCGATTTTGCATTATTCTCTTTATGTTCCTCGTTTATTCGTTGTTACACTGAAAAAAATGTTAGGTTGAATTTAACAGATTCTGCGTAAATGTTACCAAAGTTTGCGGTTGATTTCGGTCCTATCACAAATTTTGGTTGATTTTACTAAACACCTTAAGTTGGTGTTTTACCAAATTTATTTGGTAGATTACACCTATATTTTGTACACTTTTTACCACAGTGATTTAGTAACATTTCTCACCAAACTAATTTAGTAAAATTTCTTACCAAATTACTTTAGTATATTTTTTACAAACGTAATTTAGTAAAATTTCTTACCAAATTACTTTAGTATATTTTTTTACAAACGTAATTTAGTAAAATTTCTTACTAAAGTACTTTAGTATAATTTTTACCAAAATACTTTAGTATTTTCTTTTACCAAAGTACTTTGGTAGGTTTTTAACGAAATTACTTTTGTAGATGTTTAACCAAAGTACTTTAGTAACCTTTTATAAAAGTACTTTAGTAAAAAAGTACAATATAGTTTGCTGCAATCTACCAAATAAATATTGCATATTTTACCCAACATACTTGTCTTTTTTACTAAATACATTTTGTATGTTCTACTGATGTTTTTTTGGTAAAAATTACCAAAGTTATTTTAATAGAAAATGCAAAGGTATTTAGTAAAATCTACAAACAAAATTTGGTAGATAGCACTTATTATATGGTAGAATGTATTAAATCAGTTTGATAGAGAAAACTAAACTTAACTCGTAAGTATAATCTATTTTATTTGGTAAACTCTAACAAACAAAATTTAGCAGTATTTACTAAACACGTTCAGTGTATTTTATCAGCGTTAGTTTGGTAATAATTACCAGATTTTATTTTTGTTACTACCAAAGGTTATTTGGTAATATCTACCAGATGTGTAATGTAGTTCTCATCAAAGTTACCTTAGTATAATCTATCAGATGTGTATCGTGCTTTTTATCAGAGATACTATTGTATTATCTACCAGTAGTGTATTGCAGTTCTCATCAAAGTTAGCTTAGTATAATCTATCAGATGTGTATCGTGCTTGTTATCAGAGATAATATTGTATTATCTATCAGTAGTGTATTGCAGATTTTATCAAATAAAATTAAGTATTATCTATCATGTGTGTTTTGTATGTTTTCCTAAATTTTGTTTGGTAATATCTAACAGATTTGTGCTGTAGTTATCACCAAACTGTAACTGGTAATATCTACCAATATTTTATCAGTGCTTGTTTTGCTGATTGTACCGGTCTTAGTTTAGTAAAACACACCAAATAAATAGTGTAAATTTTACTGGTGTTAGTTTGGTTAATTTATCAAACTAACACTAGTAAAATGTACACGACCTTAAAGGTATATATTACCAAACATTGATTTCCTGAATATTAATAGGGTGTAGTATCATTGAAAAAGCTAATCTGCAATCTTGCTGACATGGTATGAGAGTCAAATCATAGTATTGCAGTTTAGATTTTCAAATTACGTTTTACTTTCTTGGCCACACCCTAGAAATATAGTAGAAGAAAAAAAACCTTACATGAAATACAGGATCTGAAAAAAAAATGGTTATAAGACCGTTTGACAAACACTTCAAAAATATACAGGTTTATTGGTAGCTCAACATATTCCTTTTTACGGGGATATTATAGTAAAGCTCATAATTTGCAGTTAAAAAGATCATGTAAGCTATCCGAAACTCAGGAGTTTCTAGAATACGTCGAATTACCAGTAACCTTATTTAGTATAAGGGCTTAATAAAAAGGGTGGTTCCAGGAAAAATAAACAGATTTTTGGTACATATAATAAAATTTATTTTACTAATCATAACTACAATTAAATAATCACTAGATCACTTATTTTAAAATTATATCAGTATAGGATTCAAAACCTTTCTTATTTTAAAGAACACAAGGCTGCCAGGTGTCGGCCAGGATGCAGATAAGCCGTACCAGGGTGCCCGCATTCATGTCATGCACCCTGGAAACCCCACTGTCTCTATCTATTGAGGTACATTTTTTTTAAGTATGTACTAATTCCGTACATATTGGGTACATCAGCATTACGTCTTAATAAATCACAAAACAGACAGTGGGGTCTCCAGGGAGCATGACATTCCGCTATCGACATTAAACTCTATGTTTAAAAAAGAAATGCCGGTGGAAAAGCACCTTAAGTCTTATGATAGGTGTCCAAAAATTGAGGGCAGTTATCTACGGACTGCATTTCAACTGCGATCATACTACAAAATTGCAATGGAGAAGCAGTTGCCAAACTGTGCTACTAAGTAGCTAGTTCGTCTGTAACGGCCGTAAATTTTTGGACACCGTAAATCATTTATTAATCGTTTTTAGTATTTTCTCAGTCCTATATGGCTGGCTCTAACAAAATATATATATTATATCAAATACACTATAATGCAAAATGCTCTAAAAGGTAGCCAACTCCCTACAAGCAATTCTGCTATTAAAAATTTACTACACAAAACTGCCGTCCTAATAAAATACGCAGTAACTATGTATCAAGCTCACATAATATATAGCTATTGCGTTTTTCCTTAGGGCGGCTGAAAAGTGCCCTATTGCTCTATAGAAAGTGGCGCCTATATATACCAAAATTTATATGAACAACGGAGAAATGAAAGTCGTACAACAGCACAATTTTGTAACTGACTACAAAATTGCAATGGGGAAGGCGGCTGCCAAACTGTACTACAAGGTGGCTGGACACCGTGTATCATTCATTAATCGTATTTAGTATTTGCTCAGTCCTATATGGCTGGCTCTAACAAAATATATATATTATATCAAATACACTATAATGCAAAATGCTCTAAAAGGTAGCCAACTCCCTACAAGCAATTCTGCTATTAAAAATTTACTACACAAAACTGCCGTCCTAATTAAAATACGCAGTAACTATGTATCAAGCTCACATAATATATAGCTATTGCGTTTTTCCTTAGGGCGGCTGAAAAGTGCCCTATTGCTCTGTAGAAAGTGGCGCCTATATATACCAAAATTTATATGAACAACGGAGAAATGAAAGTCGTACAACAGCACAATTTTGTAACTGACTACAAAATTGCAATGGGGAAGGCGGCTGCCAAACTGTACTACAATGTGGCTGGACACCGTGTATCATTCATTAATCGTATTTAGTATTTGCTCAGTCCTATATGGCTGGCTCTAACAAAATATATATATTATATCAAATACACTATAATGCAAAATGCTCTAAAAGGTAGCCAACTCCCTACAAGCAATTCTGCTATTAAAAATTTACTACACAAAACTGCCGTCCTAATAAAATACGCAGTAACTATGTATCAAGCTCACATAATATATAGCTATTGCGTTTTTCCTTAGGGCGGCTGAAAAGTGCCCTATTGCTCTATAGAAAGTGGCGCCTATATACCAAAATTTAAATAAAAACGGAGAAATGAAAGAGCGTTTGAAAGTCGTACAACAGCAGTAACAGCACTATTTGGTAACGGTACATTAAATCTATTGAATAAATTATGTCAGTATATGCTTCAAAACTTTTCTTACTTTAAAGGACACAAGGCGACCAGGTTTTGGCCAGGATGAATTTTATTGAATAAAATCCAAGTGAAGGTCAGGTTACAGAATTGCAATGGGGAAGGCGGCTGCCAAACTGTACTACAATGTGGCTGGACACCGTGTATCATTCATTAATCGTATTTAGTATTTGCTCAGTCCTATATGGCTGGCTCTAACAAAATATATATATTATATCAAATACACTATAATGCAAAATGCTCTAAAAGGTAGCCAACTCCCTACAAGCAATTCTACTATTAAAAATTTACTACACAAAACTGCCGTCCTAATAAAATACGCAGTAACTATGTATCAAGCTCACATAATATATAGCTATTGCGTTTTTCCTTAGGGCGGCTGAAAAGTGCCCTATTGCTCTATAGAAAGTGGCGCCTATATACCAAAATTTAAATAAAAACGGAGAAATGAAAGAGCGTTTGAAAGTCGTACAACAGCAGTAACAGCACTATTTGGTAACGGTACATTAAATCTATTGAATAAATTATGTCAGTATATGCTTCAAAACTTTTCTTACTTTAAAGGACACAAGGCGACCAGGTTTTGGCCAGGATGAATTTTATTGAATAAAATCCAAGTGAAGGTCAGGTTACAGGAGCGATCAATTAAAACAGATTCTAACCCATCAAACTGAACAACATTTGTTAAACAACTTTTAAATATAACTCATTTATAATGTGGACCTGCAAAACAATATTTAATCAAAGAACCAATGTATCGCGGAACATTTGATATATTTTAGTAAAATGACAGTGGACAGCGTACATTGAAAAGTGTGCGTGTGGATTGAGTGAGCACCCTTCAAAAATGAAAAAAAAAATGTGCTGATCATTTAGTAAAAGTTCTAAAACAATTGTAAAACTAATTGATGAATTTGTAAAACGATAAATAAAAAGAATACATTCATTAACGTATGCTCACTCAGTTCTCACAAACAACCAACGAAATCTGTGAATGTGTTTATTTAACATATAATATTTATATACTAATTTTTAGTAAAAATTATGCTTAAGGTAGGTAATAATTTGTAGATCACCTGGTTACATATTTAAAGATTTACAAATTATTTCGTATGCTCACTCAATCCGCACACTTTCGAAAACCCGATTTCTGATGAAAATACTGCAGATTGAAACTTCTATATATGTATATAGTTTAGTAAAACTCATATGGGAATTTGTAAAATACAAAACAAACCGCTAACGAGGCAGATTTTTGGATAATACATGTTTGTAAGTGCTCACTCAGTCCACACATTATTCGTAAGTTAAAAATGTAAATATCTTAAGATTTGTAGTATCTAGGAAACTACAAAGTAGGTGATCTACAAATTATTACCTACCTTAAGCATAATTTTTACTAAAAATTAGGATATAAATTTTATATGTTAAATAAACACATTCACAGATTTCGTTGATCGTTTGTGAGAACTGAGTGAGCATACGTTAATGAATGTATTCTTTTTATTTATCGTTTTACAAATTCATCAATTAGTTTTACAATTGTTTTAGAACTTTTAATAAATGATCAGCAATTTTTTTTTTCATTTTTGAAGGGTGTTCACTCAATCCACACGCACACCATTGAAAATGCTATTTACTTTGTTTGAAATAATGAACATCTTAAAACAGTATTTAAAAAAAAAAGTTTCTAAACATATGTTGTTCAGTTTGACGAGTAAAATGTATTTTACTAAGAAAACTCGTGAGTCTCAGACATATTAAAATGCATATTCACGACCAGTCGCGACGGCAACTAATCGATCACTAACTGATCGTCGCTCCTGATGAAGAATCGTAACCGATTCGAAACATGTCGAGCGTATTTTGACTTAAACGACGTGAGTAAACCCGTTTCATATGCATTTTAATATGAGTAAAATGTATGTTTTAATTGTTTGCTCCTGTTACAGGACCCACCTTGTAAAGTGATTCATAACCATCTATTTATATTTACGCTACCTTTACATCAGGTAAGCGTACTTTAAGGCTATCTATGGAATGGCTTTACTATTATTTTTTTCTTCAACTGAAGCGAGACATTTGAAACAAACAAACATTTTGATTAAATTTAGCAAACAAATCACTTATTCCAAGTCAGAGATAAAGGATGAGACTCCCGAAAGCTTTTTGTCTAATTTTGTGTCAATGTTATAAAAATATTTTTGCAGAAATAGCCAAATGTGAACGGCTTCTGTGGGATATTCTGCGTCCAGGCAGTGAAAAGTTTTGAAACATACATCCAGCGCTTTCAAGAACGAGTCTATTTTATGAAGGATGTTATCATACGCAACATAAAAGTCCTTTAGGGCATCGATGGTTGGTCCGTAAAACAGTATTTAAAAAAAAAAGTTTCTGAACATATGTTGTTCAGTTTGACGAGTAAAATGTATTTTACTAAGAAAACTCGTGAGTCTCAGACATATTAAAATGCATATGAAACGGGTTTACTCACGTCGTTTAAGTCGAAATACGCTCGACATGTTTCGAATCGGTCACGATTCTTCATCAGGAGCGACGATAAGTTAGTGATCGATTAGTTGCCGTCGCGACTGGTCGTTGCTCCTGACGAAGAATCGCGACCGATTCGAAACATGTCGAGCGTATTTCGACTTAAATGACGTGAGTAAACCCGTTTCATATGCATTTTAATATGAGTAAAATGTATGTTTTAATTTTTTGCTCCTGTTACAGGACCCACCTTGTAAAGTGATTCATAACCATCTATTAATATTTACGCTACCTTTACATCAGGTTAGCGTACTTTAAGGCTATCTATGGAATGGCTTTACTATTATTTTTTTCATTTAATTTTAATAGTAACTCAATCGACAATAAGCTTCACCTGTGGCAATAACATGAACATTAGTGGGAGAAATAATTAAATTTTCTGGTTTCAACAGCTCCATGGAATCGTTTTCTCCTTCAATTGAATAAGCTTGAAAATGATCATTAAAACCAGAGCATTTTAATGATTTACATAGAAAATATAAACTCATAGAATATTTAGAACGAAAAATTTTTTCTAATTTGAAAAAATATATATCATTTTCATCAGTATTAACTATTATCATTCCTGGGTTATACTTTGTGCCCTTAAAACGTATCCATTGAAAATCACAAGATAAATCAATATCTTGATTAGAAGTATCGTTAATGCGAGAAATATCCAAACGCGACTCCCGTACAGTTACTTTTCCTAATTCCACTCGAGACTCTAATCCTTTTTTTACAAAAAGTCTGTTTGCAAATGCTAACTGTTCTTTCATTAGCAACGTTAGAGATATGTTTTTTCTAGAAGTTATGATATGGGCTGTGTTTTTCAATGTTTTGTGTTTAGCTTCAAATCTCATGCACCATAATTGCTTTAAGGGGCCCACCTGCTCAATTATATGCGGGTAGTGTAACATCAAATGGTGTTTCGGTTTCAATGTATCATTAAAAATATTAATGTAATTTTCATGATGTTCAGTAATTAAAGATTCTAATAATTTTACAGTCGGAGCATCTACAACAACACTACATAATATCATCTGAATTATTTTTAGTAAGATTATTAAAAATTGCCATACGGGATCGTCACTAGGAACTAAATCTCCAACTAGTAGAGGGAACAAATGTACAAACATCAACATTTCCGAAGCTGACATTTTAAACTTTCTACGAACTAAATGTTCTTGCTTGATGCAAACAGACGTATTGTTAAGCTCTGTAACTGAATAGTCAAATAATTTTAAGCGATTATTTAAAGTGACCAGGTCAAAACAGTGTAATATTTCAGTATAATACAAAATAATATGTGCTAAGTCGTAATGACACACTCCTTCAAAAATATCGTGCATAATATCAACACAACAGTTATCCACTACGTGAAAGCTAGGAATATCGTTAAAACAACAATATTCGCTTATTCCTGTTTCTGTTACATTATTTTGCTCAAGGTCATTTGCATAATTATCCTGATCTCTTAATAGTGCATTATCTGCTTTGGTTTGTTTTTTCATTATAGATTTGTGACTTTTACATATTCTACAGTAGTAATTGCTGCTGAAAGATTTAGAAAATCCGAGAATTGTGTTTAGTCCTAAATTGTCCCCTAATATCATCCCAAGTATAAAATAGATTTTCACTTTACCATTTTCAGTGTTTATATCTATACCTTCTTCCTCTAAATATGTTAATTCTTTAATGAGTTCGTAGAATGCCGAGTGATTACCGTATATCTTAAAAGAAGAGTTGTACAACATTGCAACAAACACATTATCCAGCAGTGAAAGATATTCCTGTGGCATAGTAGGAAATTGATAATATACAGCTGATATTGAATGTACACCGGCGTGGCTTCCTAAGGGATTATTACATTCGAAATCATCGAAATATATAAAAAAAGGACAACAGAGTTTGCTTTCTTTACTTGCAATTTTTTTTTGCCAAATTAAACTGTGAGCAAAATTTGGAAAATCAACTTCGTTAGGTTTTAATGTATTTGAAACTAATTTGTAAAACTTGGGTAATTCAAAAATTTTCTTGAACACTAAGCGAAGTGGTAATTTGGCCCCGGTACAGGATTTAGGTGCAAGCATTACTGAAGTGTTGACTGTATTCTCAGAAACATTTTCATTAATAATGTATTTTTCAGGAGCAATGTAGCAATTGATATCTGTAAAGTATTTTATAATTTGATATTCTGTGCGTATATTACCAAAAGGATTTGAAATCAGTTTATGTATATTATCTATTTCACTTTGACTGAACTCACTATAAATAGGCATTACATGTTTAAAAATATCACCAAGAACTTGGGTAATATGAACTTGAATATTTTCTAATATCTTAAGAGCAGTTTTTCGGTTAACCCCACCGTCACTGAATAATGAAAGCGCTAACGTAGCGGCAGATTTCTCTAACATACTATGGGCAGTATCCAAAGCGTTCTCACGACCAATGTTTAGAGGATGATATTCAAAGGATTCACAAGGATCTAACAAACTACACGTATCATGTATATTTTCACTTAAAACGGAATCATTTGTAGGGAGATTTCGATTAAAAATTGTTTGTGCATTCAAATGTTGGGAAATTAAGTGGCGTCTAAAAGACCGTACATTTTGATATTCGCGATCACATTGATACTGTTTACAGCGATATGTTGCGTTTGCACTTAAGTTATGATGATCTTTTAAATGTTCACAAAAATCTTTGTAATCTTCAACTGAAGCGAGACATTTGAAACAAACAAACATTTTGATTAAATTTAGCAAACAACTCACTTATTCCAAGTCAGAGATAAATGATGAGACTCCCGAAAGCTTTTTGTCTAATTTTGTGTCAATGTTATAAAAATATTTTTGCAGAAATAGCCAAATGTGAACGGCTTCTGTGGGATATTCTGCGTCCAGGCAGTGAAAAGTTTTGAAGCATACATCCAGTGCTTTCAAGAACGAGTCTATTTTATAAAGGATGTTATCATACGCAACATAAAAGTCCTTTAGGGCATCGATGGTTGGTCCGACAGCAACAATGATGGGTTGGCACCGTAGACCCTTAGCAATTTGGGCTTTTCGCCGATAGTCCAGCTGGGTGAGGATTTCGCTTTGGTTCTGGAAAATTAGAATGAATTGTTTACATTTAAACGTATTTTTTTTATAATACGTAGTCAGTGTTGACACTGAGAATTTATTATTGCTTTAGTATTGCAATGGGGAATGGATGAAAATTTTCAAAACTTTTTTTATAAATTGAAATAACCTTCCTTATTCTAAGAAAAAAATTACAGATTTTTCTGTAGCTTTAAATAATTTGAATTATTGAAAGTCGCGAGGCAATTGCCACGCGCGGCATTCGGCGCATGCCTCGGGCATTGGATGAAATTACGCTCACCGAATGCCGCGCGCGGCAAACCCGAGCCGTCTTGTTCGCCCATTTGACAGATAAAACAATATGGCGCCGCCGCACGCAATCAGCTTTTGATTTTTGACTTGTTGCTACGTTCATACAAAGAATTTTCCAAAAAAAAGCTAATTCAATATTTTTTTATCTTTAAAACAAACAAATAGCACATAATATTTAGTTACGGTTATTCCGTTTCGCGTAATACGTAAGTGTCGCACGCCATTTTGTTTTATCTGTTATAATTTGACCGAAGCAAACACGTGTACGTCCACACTGCGCGCGGCAAACGACCGAGGCACCTTTGAGCACGGACAAAAACCGACAGCGCGCGGCTCGGCCGCGGCAGCGCTCGGCCGAGGCAAAGCGTGCGGGCGCCGCGGGCGAGGCGCGTACACACAGAGCGCGCCGCCGCGCGCGGCAATTGCCGTGCGAGGCGGCTCGCCCAGTGTGGACGCGGCTATCGCCGTAAATATGGAAAGTAGTCAGCTCACAATAATGTTAAAAGTGAAACTAGACCTACCTTTGCATGAAGAATGAAACTGTTCATAGCTTCTTGAATGCTTGGCTTTATGGCTTTTTTTTTGCCAGCTGTATCTTGGCACTGTATTCTCACAGTTGGAACTATTTTAAATCCAATTGCCGCGCAATAACAGAAGTCTCTAACATCTGAAAAGTAAAAATGAAATACGTTATGATACATTTACGTTGACTTAATTAGTTCTAACGCTATAATTATACAATACGTGAAAAAAAAATTTGCCCGAATTACGTATGGCCAAATAGGTAGCATTTTTTTTATTCGTGAAAGTTTAGTCGATACGAGTATAGTAATGATAACCAACCTTCACTTGGATTTTCTTCAATTAATTTAATGTAGACAGAAGCAGCTTTAATCGTTTTCAAAATATTAAGCGCTTTCTCTAAAAATATGGGCCATTTTTTGAATAGACAGAGCTCTGATCCTTTAAACTTGGTTTCGAAATCCAGTTCAATCTGAAAAAAAAAAACGATTATGATGAGTATATATATATTTTTTTGATTGCGAATGGGTTTGCTCGTGGCCAGTATCTAGCCCTGGGTATCTTGTTCTTCATCACGTTTCAGCCAAAGTAAGAGTTCCGTACCTTCTTTAATATAACAGTCGTAAATGGAGTAGCATGCATCGAAATATTGCAAAGTCCACTATAAAATAAACGTACACTAAGTATGTACTCAACATACTGTTTTAGTGTCAGTTTACTTTATACTGGATATTGATATCTATAAGTTAAGAACTATTTTCTCATTCATTTCATTTAATTTCTAAAGTATATGCCCGGTAGTTTCGTAGATGACCCCAGGATGGTCAAATTGATCAATGATCCTTTACAATCAAATACACATTAAGGCTTCCCCACACAGTGGTTTTCATTAAGTTTGCAAGGAAATAAGATGGCAGATATGCTTCAGCAGATTTAGCCACTTTATTTCTACCTTATGCACGCTCGAAAACATTGCGTAATCAGGTACAAATTATGTCAAATATTGCTCACAAGATTTTAAACTAACATACAAATATACGGGGTAATTTAATAGAAAACTTGTAAAGCCCAATCCACAAAGCAAGCGGGCGCGGGACGGTTCGGGCCGATCTGCGCCCGCTCGCTGTGTGGATAGGGCTTAAAAAGGGTCACAACTTACCAACTTGTATCCGAAACTCAATTTATATGAGGGCCAATCGTTCACGACGTCATGTATGTTTGCATATTTTTCGGATTGTAGTTCCTTAAGGCGCAATTTGGATGTTTTCCTCCAATTCTCGATTACTTCGGGCACTGGCTCCTTGTTGTATTTCAGCCAAAGTTTTAACTCTTCATATTCTTCATTAGATACTGGTGTACTGGCAGCTGTGTCAGCCGGAACATCGTCGGTGCTCGCGTGGGCTCTCCTTTCGTTTATTATTACCCCACTCTTTCGTAGCAAACGTTTGTGATTGTTATATTTGTCAGCAAGTTTTCCCCTTGCCGGAATATATTTATTACTGCCAAACTTTTGGCTCGGAATGTAGTATGTCTCCTATGGAAAACAATTTTTTTGTAAAAATTATAAGGAACTAAGCATGAAAGTCAAGGAAATTAAAATAACCATTAAGTGTAGGTATTTGTCATGAATATCAACCTAACAATATGGAAATGATAGTTTTTAGGGTTCCGTATTCGTACCCAAAGGGTAAAACGGGACCCTATTACTATTAAGACTGCTGTCCGTCCCGTCCGTCTGTCACCAGCCTGTATCTCATGAACCGTGATAGTTAGACAGTTGAAATTTTCACAGATGATGTATTTCTGTTGCCGCTATAACAACAAATACTAAAAACCAGAATAAAGGGGCTCCCATACAACAAACGTGATTTTTTCGCTCGTTTTTGCTCGATAAATTTCACGATTCCGAATTTTTCTAAGTCAGAGCCCTTTAAAATGGTTGACCTTTGAACCCCAATATCTCGCGAAATATTGATCGGAGAGTATTAAAAGTGTAAATTATTAAACATGCTTATTTTGGCGTATTCTACATGATGCAACTAAAATATGCTCAAAAACGGCAAAAAAACCCAAGTCCCGGGCCCCCTTTGGTATAAGTAGTCTGACCACTACTGAGCCTAAAAATTGGGAAAAAAAAGCACTACACTACATTTCTTACACTACAAGGAGTAAATAAGTGATCATAATAAACTAACTACTGTAACTACATAGGTATTTCATTTCATTACAATTTAAAATCACAGTTTTAATTTCGATACCTTCACTTCAGTTGGGACTAACGTAACAATTTGTGCGGAAATATCTTGAAATTGTTGTTTTTTCATTTCACCATATTTTTTCATATGATATTCCACTACAGATTTTACCATGTAGTTGCGTGCCGCAGTGTCTAATTTACCATTTTTTTTTAAGGAAGCTAGACACATTTCTCCAGCACTATTGGTTTTTAAAATAATCTTTAAATCATCAGTCTAAACAAAAAGAAAATAGCATACATTAAAATGGAAACAGAATATTTGCATGCAGAATAATAATTTATTCAGAATGCGTGTTTAATAGACCTAAATGCCACCGTCGTCACTTATAGTCTCTTATAGTCACGATTACAAGGGCAGAGAATTAGAAACATTAAGTTTTCAAAAAGTATCTAAAAATAATTTATTTTTATATAGATTAATTTTTTAGATTTAATTTTTTAAACCCTCGATGTGACGTTTGGTTGAATGACGGATGTATGCGATATTACTTTGGTCTATATGGAATTGGAAAGGAGCATTAAAAAACCGGCCAAGAGCATGTCGGGCCACGCTCAGTGTAGGGTTCCGTAGTTGCCTATCCTCCACAAAAAGGTCGTAAACGCCAAAGTAACTGTAATTACTTATTACCTTCTGGAATTTATCGATTATACGCGCCGTTTGAGCAGAATGTTTTAATCCAGTATGGCACTTAACTAATATGTATGTGTAACGTTCGAAGTATAAGGACACCGCGCGGCACTTACGTCATTTTAAAGAAAATTAGGAAATTTTGCGATAACTCAAAAATGGCTCAACCGATTTTATTCAATATAGTTTTCGTTAAAAGTACCTATAAGGCCTCATATACATGAATTTTTCCATATTTTTATGACCCGTGGTTAAAAAGTTAGAGGGGTGGGGGACACTATTTTTTTTATTTCCGGAGCGAATAATTACAAAACTGCTGACTATCAAAAAATAATGTTTGAAGACCCCTATTATTTTTAAAAGACCTATTTAACGATACCCCACACACTAGGGTTGGAACGAAAAAAAAACCGGCCAAGTGCGAGTCGGACTCGCGCACCGAGGGTTCCGTACAAACACTTTCCATCCCTAAGTGGTTAAGTTAAGTTTGCACCTGGTATGTATAGCGCCCCATATAAATTAGGTGCAAAGTTAGGTATTAAAATATTAAAAAAAACTACTTGCTAGATCTCGTTCAAAACAATTTTCGTTGGTAGTTTTTATAGTAATGTACATCATATGTTTTTTTTAGATTTTTCATTTTCTTATTTTAAAAGTTAGAGGGGGAGGGGGACCAACTTTTTTCCACTGGAAGCGTCTGTCACGCAAATTATTCGGTTTAGAAAAAAATATATTTTAGAAACCTCGATATAATTTTTGAAGACCTATCCATAGATAACCCACACGTATGTGTTTGATGAAAAAAAAATTTTTGAGTTTCAGTTCTAAGCATGGGGTGCCCCCAATATTTATTATTATTTTTTTATTTTTGCATCAAAATCTTAATGCAGTTAACAGAATACATCTACCTACCAAGTTTCAACAGTATAGCCTATAGTTTCGGAAAAAAATGGCTGTGACTTACGGACGGACAGACGGACAGACAGACGGACAGACAGACATGACGAATCTATAAGGGTTCCGTTTTTTGCCATTTGGCTACGGAACCCTAAAAAAACTCACCCCCACTTTAGGTGTAGGGGAGGTACCCGAAAAAAGTTTCTTTTTTAGTTTTTATATTACCGTTTTTTCGGCGTGATACATACACATACTCGTACCAAATTTCAGCTTTCTAGTACTAATGATCACGGAGCTAAGCCGCGGACGGACAGACGGACAGACGGACATGGCGAAACTATAAGGGTTCCTAGTTGACTACGGAACCCTAAAAAGTATTCGTGATGACATTGACAGTTTTATTTTTAATTCTCCTTACCAATTCTATATAGAATAGACCAAAGTAATATCGCATACATCCGTCATTCAACCAATCGTCACAACGAGGGCTTAAAAAATTATATCTAAAAAAATTGTCGATATAAAATAGTTATTTGTTATACAAGGGGGGAAAGTTGTATTTTACCTGCGAGTGTTCAATTGAAACACGAGGTAGCGAAAGGATTCTATGACTGGTTCAAAAATTGAATCCCGAGCGTAGCGAGTGATTCAACACACGAGACGTAAAATAACTTTTCACCCGTGTACAACACAAAACTTTATAGGGGGAGGGGGTCATTTCCAAAATGACATCATATCTCGCATCTTTAAAAAGTGCTTCAATGAGTAAAAAAGTAAAAAGTAATGCTATGAAAAATTACCTACTTAACTAGAATCAATAAAAAATATAAAAAATTTAATAAATAAAAAATTGTTATAATAAATAAATAGCTAATCACATTGGCTGTACCATCACATACCTATTTGTTGCGAACACTAGAAGCGCGGCGCGGCGCGTTTCAAAAGGCGGCTTTCTTTGACATGTTCGTAGGCAATAGGTATTGTCTTAATTAAAATAATCCGGTCTGAGCGTGTTTATTCAAATAATTGACCGAGCTAGCGAAGCGTCTGCTTCAGCTTTGGTGTACAATCGTTGATACCAGTATGTTTGGATGTTAGGATATCCGGATTTCTGTTCTCGCATAGAGGTCGCTTTTCCTAACCGATTCACATGAAATTTTGTGAGTAGGTTTGATGAGTAAATATATATTTTTTCGCGAGTCACTCGAGTCAGTCAGTCGAGTTGAGAAATGCGACCTTTAGGCGAGAACAGAAATCCAAATATACCAACTATTTTTCATCCAAGCTGAAGCAGAGACGCTTCGCTCACTTCGTTCGCTCGGTCAATAAGTATAGTGCGATAGCGCGCGTTATAAAACAATGGCCGCTCGGTACGAGGCTTCCAAAGCAACTACTCGGTAGACGTGGGCGTTATTTCCCGTCACTAGTTACGCGACATGTAACCGAATCACTAGTTTCGCGTCAAATAACAAGTAGTGATTTTTGTAAATGCGTTATTTTATTATTACTGCTATCTGTGAGTCGAGTAATCGAGCGAGAGAGAGCTCACCTTCTGCACCGGCCACAGCCAGCCGAGTGAGCGAGATGTAGAACGCGCGCGTGCCGTCACCGTCCCGGCCAGCCGCGCGAGCGGGATGGTGATCGCGCGAATCGAGTTTTGCAAACAATCACAGTAGCAGAATAAAAATAACCAGTTACAAAAATCACTAGTTATGAAACAGCTGACGCGCGACCGAGTCACTGGTTTCGTTACGTTTCTTGAAAACGACGTAACGACCCACGTCTACTACTCGGCCGTCCGGGCGCGAGCGAGATAGATAGCGCTGACAGCGCTAGTTTGTGTAACGTGTTGATACCTGCCCGCGAGTCGCCCGCGGAGGAAAATCTGATACAACATTTTATAGCTGTATAAAATAGTTGAAATTGTCTTTGATATATTATGTCTTAGTATATAAGAAATTACAATGGCCTAACAAGGTATCATGTATATACCAACCTATGACTACCATACCATCTATTGTAATGATCATGATTCGCAATAAACAATATGAATATGAAATAACGCATGCTGTCAGGGAAAAATATAATATGGATACGTTTTGAAAACTTAATGTTCCCAATACTATGAAAATGTATGCCAACGTAAATCTATTCACATCAGACTATATTGGGTAGACAGAGAAGTACCAAGCTTAAATACACATAAAATTAAGGCAAAAGAACTTACATAAGATTTCTCTACCGTGGTCGGGAACTCATGACTGCTTGTGCTCGCCGTGGAACTGGGCGCAGAAAAATCGCTATCAATGCTTAGAGTTTCATCAGATTCTGTCGCCTGTAACAAGTAATTGTATATAAGGGACCATAACACTCACTACAAGTAATTTTTTAACAAAAACATAGACAAATCATTTCCATACTCTGTGAAATAAGAAAAAAATAATGAAAAATAATTACCCGAATAATATTTTGAAGTTTATTCAATCCTCGTTTGAATAAAATTCTTTCTTTTAAACTAGGAATCAGCTCTCTCATTTCTGTTTCCTGTATGTGTTCAAGCAATTTGAACGAAATCTGATTTACTAAAAAACAAGGAAAACATTACATCAGTCAACTACAAACTACAATACGATGTACCTATACGAGAAACGGTCGAGATTACAATTAGAAAGAAAATAAATTTATATTTAATAGGTCAACCAAACCAATTAGGTAAATTGGACTGAATTTCGTTTTGTAAATTAATCAAAGTAAAATAGCTAATTAGGTAGGTACCTAATATCTAGGCATGAGATTTCTATTCTTTTATCCTATAATTACTAAATTATTAACAAAAATAATAATTCTTATTAAGAATATAGGTCAAAACACTTACCTTCAAAATTTGTTATGGTTGATTCAGATAACCCCCAGTCCTTTAAATATTCGGCAACCCCGACATTTAAATCATCATCAAAATCACTGTCCATAATAGTTAGTTTCACACACTTTAAACACGAAAACGGCGCAAGCGCAAATTAAAGGAGAAACCTACACGACACCAGTTGACGCCTGGCGTTGCGGACAGAATAAACAAACAAAGAACGGCACGCAACGCACGACTCGCAGCCCTCGCAGGATTGGCTGGCGATATCCCACCACCACAACTGGTTATGACGAGTGCTCGCTTGGCTAGGGTTGTCAATACCGGACTTTATTATAAAGTATTGTACTTGAAAACTGTGAAAAGTAAAATAATTTCAAAATAGATGACGATCAGATAATGCTAGCACTATCAGTAGTAGCAGTGGTAATAGGAAAATAAAACGAATGCAAAACTTTAGTCCGCTGTGGGAATCGGATTAAAATTGCTGAATAGCTTATACAATGAAAATAATATATATATAAATGAAATAAGGGAAACCAGAGCCCCGAGCCCCTCCTCAGGCCACCCGTCCCTGTCACATTTCAAAAGAGTGACGGAGACAGAGCTTGCGGGTCGTAAGGCGATATCTTTTTTCGTAAGAATTTGTCGATGATTATTTATTTTAAAAATATTGCCTTAAATTATTGAAATTCGGAAGCTGTAAAATTACTATTTTAGTTATGATTGATTTTTCTCCTTTTTTTTGTTTCATAGTGTCACGTAGAAAAAAAAACAAATGAAGTAAAAATTCGAATTGGAGGTTATTTTGGGAATTAATTGTATCGAGCGAAGTTTTATGAATCGTGTATCGAATGCTGTATTAAAGATATTATAATCAAGAATGATATATATTTTTCACTTCACTAGCTCGGAAAGCCCCTTTTTGATTGTTTGATATATCTGTAGAGAAAATCGCTTTTTATCCACATGTGGAGAAAGAGTTTTGTCATTTGAACGCAGCTTATAAGTGACATTTGACAGCTAACAAAACGTAAAACGTTAAAAGTGCTGAATTTTTAATATCACAATTAATAAAATAGCCACTTCAGCATTTACAGAAAGTTTAGATGTTTAGATGCTATAAATATATTTAAAGCAGATACGAAACTGTTATTAGCCGAAAAATAAAACATAAATGTGTTTAAAGAAATATAGTAAATTGTTTTTATAGACAATATATAATTCTTTATTTTCTATAACTCCCGCGGGAGGTAAATAGGCTGTAACTGCGCTTTTTCTTCTGCGTGTGATAACACCGTTTACGAGCAAGTGTGATGAAAAAGTACCTCTTTTATTTATGTGCGGACTTTTTATTTTCTTTCCGTCAAAGAAAAAGGTGGCAACCCTATTTGTGGCAGACGCAACAGCTCTGTTCCGTGCGGTAGTGCGGGAGGGGGGAAATAATAGCATCTCACTCTTATATTTACGTATTCACTCAAATCAAACATAATACTTAATCCGTTTCGTTAAGACTTAATTTCGCATACTGCGGTGTGGTTTCGTCGCAAAGACAAACGCGGCTTTGACAATGCCGCGTAAGCCGCGTTTCAATCTTATGCCATTTTAATAAAACCGAGTTTGCAATTATTTTCGGCGTCTTCAAAACAGACGCCGCTTTGTGGAGACACCGTTCCGACGCTATTTCATCTAGGTATTACGCAAATATTATAATTTGTAGTTATTTGTATTAAGACTGATCTCACGTTGAAACAAAACAACGACGACGAACAAACGACGAAGATATAAACAATATATATAGATAACATCCATGACCCAGGAACAAATATTCGAGTTCATCACACAAATATTTGCCCTTGCCGAGATTCGAACCCAGGACCGCCGGCTCAGTAGGCAGGTGCATTAAAACTGCGCCAACCTCGTCGTCAACTGACTAGCACGTATTACATTGTGGATTAGCAAAACAATAATACTGTTTTAATCTAATGATTTTGTCACCGACTGCTATTGATTTCGCTGTAATAAAATTACTTGTCTGAATTAAAAAAAAACCGGCCAGGTGCGATTCTGACTCGCGCACCGAGGGTTCCGTACAAACTTTCACTTATCCCATCTTAATTGGCCTGGTTGAGTTAAGTTTGCATCTGAAATGTATGGCGCCGCATACAAACGGGGTGCAAATACTTATAAAAATAATGTAATAATTAATGTAATTTAATCTGCAAATTCTGAGTTTTAATAATTATTTTTGGCATAAGTAACAAATTGTAATATGTAACAATGAAGTATATGAATATTGTTTTATTTTGTTTGCATGCCTTTTTGGTAGAACATAACCAACACTGTATATACCTGTATCACCTAATTTATTACTATGTTCTTGCAATAAACGAATTTGAATTTGTAATACCCAATACCCAGTCTATAGTATTCTTATGGTCTGTGATTAATTCGCATTATACTACCTACGTTATTTTGCATTCTATTTCTCTATCTATCAGCCACGGACGTCCACTGCTAAACATAGGCCTCCCCTAAAGCTCGCCACAAAGTGCGATCCTGTGCAGACCACATCCATCGACTTCCCGCAACTCTCATGAGGTCATCCGTCCTCCTTGTCGGGGGTCGTCCTACGCTGCGCTTTCCTATACGTGGTCGCCACTCCAGGACTTTGATACCCCAACGACCATCCGTTCTCCGGGCTACATGGCCCGCCCATTGCCACTTCAACCATGCAATCCTTTGAATAATGTCGGTTACTTGGTTCTTCTGCGGATATCCTCATTTCTGATTCTATCACGCAGAGAAACTCCGAGCATAGCCCGTTCCATTGCACGTTGCGCGTGTACCTACACAATCCAATGTTCGTTTCGTTAAGATAACAAAATAAACTGGCAATATTGACATCAATGCATAATTCGTTAGTTTCGGTATTTAAGCAGGAACAATGCAAAATTTCATGCTATTGCCACAATTAAAGGTGTAAAAATTATATTAGGTAGGTACAGTATCGTATAGTAGGTGAATATAATATCTTCTTTTGTAAGATAATACGATGAAAAGTAAGTGGCAATTATACTTACCTATCTTAATATTATTAGGTATACATATTACAAGCTTTTATTTACTTTCACCTGTCCCGTTGTCTGTCTGTCTGTCTGTCTGTCTGATGTCGTTCTGTAATCAAATCTTGCAAGTTAAATTTGATCCACTTCATTTTAACAAACAAATTTCTACAAATTAGTCTGGTTGGTTTTATTATATAAATATGATAAATATAACAAGACCTCGCGGTTGATCTTACAAGACTGCAAAGGTTGAGGTCAAAATACAGTCCCTACCGGAGTTCATAGTGTCATTTAACAAAGAATATTGTAAATTTTACCAAACAAAGGACGAAACCAAATTAGTATGGACGCGTGCCCTGTCAAAAATTGCCGATTACAAAGTCAATTTATAGTTAATAGACTATAAAATATTATAGTCCATTGGACGTAGATTCAGCTTTATTTTCTCTTATTGCATTCAAAGCCGGGAACGTCTTGTATTTTTTAATGAAAAAAATACCCCTTTTACATTGATAACCTCTTACACGTTCAAGTATTTTTGCCGCTACATTTTTGTTGGCGTCGTTATGAATAATTGGTCCCATTTTCGATAAATGACAGGCGATTTAATGCCTCTAAGCAATGAAATGTAGTAAACGGAAAATTACCTCAGACATAGCACTAGTAGAATAGTTTTGACGTGGTTATGGATAAGTGGGGCAAAGCAAAACTCACACCAGTCAGCCAGCCACAGCCAACAACAGCCACTTTTGACCCCCAAATAACTGAAAATCTATTTGACCTACATGCTTGCAATCTTGTAAGACCGTTTTTTAATTACCGAATCCCTCTTACCGATCACGAGATTTTGACGTCCAAAAATCACTATTTTCATACTGACTCAGTGATTTTATCTCAGATTGTATAGCAGTACCTGGGTGAGCGAGCTTTGCTTGAAATACGGTGAAAACTAATTTTCACAGATATGAGACATAGCTAGATCGATTTTTCGCACCCGCTTTCGAAATCGTTACAGCCGTTTTAGAAAACTTATTAAAAAATTCTTAAATTATTATTGGTTAAAAAAATTATATATAAAGTTAAAAATAAATTAACTCTAATAAGAAATATAACACTTTATAAGTTCTTTGTAACCTTTAAGGATACATACATTGTAAGCTTTTTCGTCTACGACAAAATAATTCCATATCGTACATAATTATATAATTTTTACACTAAAACTTTACACCTTAATTATTAATTATGAAATCTTCCGCTTTTATCTATAAAATTGGGACTGTGATAAAAACGGGAAGATTTAATAATTAAGGTGTAAAGTTTGTGTCAAAAATATATAATTATGTACGATATTGAATTAAATTTTGTCGTAGACGAAGAAGTTTAATTAACGTTAAAGGTTACAATGAACTTATAAAGTATTATATTGTGTCCCACTGCTGGGCAAAGGCCTCCCCTCTCTTGCGCCACTCGTCTCTATTGGCTGCATGCTCCCTCCACTCGTTACTAAATGCATCCAGGTCATCCCGCCATCTCCTTTTCGGTCTGCCTCTGCTCCGGTAACCTTGGTATTATATTTCTTATTAGAGTTAATTTATTTTAAACTTTTTAGTTCATTTTATCAACAGATAATAAAAGCTTGTTTTTAAAAAAGTTATATTTTTCTTTAATTTTATTTTTAACTTTCTAGCATTTTTAATTCAAGATTTACTACGACGTACCTAGTTGATCGTCTCTATTGGCTGCATGCTCCCTCCACTCGTTACTAAATGCATCCAGGTCATCCCGCCATCTCCTTTTCGGTCTGCCTCTGCTCCGGTAACCTTGGTATTATATTTCTTATTAGAGTTAATTTATTTTAAACTTTTTAGTTCATTTTATCAACAGATAATAAAAGCTTGTTTTTAAAAAAGTTTTATTTTTCTTTAATTTTATTTTTAACTTTCTAGCATTTTTAATTCAAGATTTACTACGACTTACCTAGTTGATAACAAACGGAACACCTGGCCACCTTCCAGCTCCATCATCAGAACCTGGTTACCATATAGTATCAAAGTAATCGTCAAGACGAATTAAACTAGCCCAAACTCGGTGGGGTTGCTTCGTTTAATTACGGAGTTCCTATGGCCACCTTCCAGCTCCATCATCAGATCAGCTCTATGTCATAATAGTATTGCATTGTCATCCGATTTATACATGCATGCAAAATTTTAGTTTTTTGTTAATTTATACTATTTAACTCTGTTAGGGACTATATTTTGACCTCAAACTTTGTTTTGTTAGTTCAACCGCGAGGTCTTGTTATATTTATCATATTTATATAATAAAACCAACCAGACTAATTTGTAGAAATTTGTTTGGTAAAATGTATAATGTTTTTTTGTTAATTTATACTATTTAACTCTGGTAGGGACTATATTTTGACCTCAACCTTTGTTGTTTTGTAAGTTCAACCGCAAGGTCTTGTTATATGTATCATATTTATATAATAAAACCAACCAGACTAATTTGTAGAAATTTGTTTGTTAAAATGTACAATGTTATTTGTTAATTTATACTATTTAACTCTGGTAGGGACTATATTTTGACCTCAACCTTTGTTGTTTTGTAAGTTCAACCGCGAGGTCTTGTTATATTTATCATATTTATATAATAAAACCAACCAGACTAATTTGTAGAAATTTGTTTGGTAAAATGTATAATGTTTTTTTGTTAATTTATACTATTTAACTCTGGTAGGGACTATATTTTGACCTCAACCTTTGATGTTTTGTAAGTTCAACCGCGAGGTCTTGTTATATGTATCATATTTATATAATAAAACCAACCAGACTAATTTGTAGAAATTTGTTTGTTAAAATGTACAATGTTATTTGTTAATTTATACTATTTAACTCTGGTAGGGACTATATTTTGACCTCAACCTTTGTTGTTTTGTAAGTTCAACCGCGAGGTCTTGTTATATGTATCATATTTATATAATAAAACCAACCAGACTAATTTGTAGAAATTTGTTTGTTAAAATGTACAATGTTATTTGTTAATTTATACTATTTAACTCTGGTAGGGACTATATTTTGACCTCAACCTTTGTTGTTTTGTAAGTTCAACCGCGAGGTCTTGTTATATTTATCATATTTATATAATCAAACCAACCAGACTAATTTGTAGAAATTTGTTTGTTAAAATGTACAATGTTATTTGTTAATTTATACTATTTAACTCTGGTAGGGACTATATTTTGACCTCAACCTTTGTTGTTTTGTAAGTTCAACCGCGAGGTCTTGTTATATTTATCATATTTATATAATAAAACCAACCAGACTAATTTGTAGAAATTTGTTTGGTAAAATGTATAATGTTTTTTTGTTAATTTATACTATTTAACTCTGGTAGGGACTATATTTTGACCTCAACCTTTGTTGTTTTGTAAGTTCAACCGCAAGGTCTTGTTATATGTATCATATTTATATAATAAAACCAACCAGACTAATTTGTAGAAATTTGTTTGTTAAAATGTACAATGTTATTTGTTAATTTATACTATTTAACTCTGGTAGGGACTATATTTTGACCTCAACCTTTGTTGTTTTGTAAGTTCAACCGCGAGGTCTTGTTATATTTATCATATTTATATAATAAAACCAACCAGACTAATTTGTAGAAATTTGTTTGGTAAAATGTATAATGTTTTTTTGTTAATTTATACTATTTAACTCTGGTAGGGACTATATTTTGACCTCAACCTTTGATGTTTTGTAAGTTCAACCGCGAGGTCTTGTTATATGTATCATATTTATATAATAAAACCAACCAGACTAATTTGTAGAAATTTGTTTGTTAAAATGTACAATGTTATTTGTTAATTTATACTATTTAACTCTGGTAGGGACTATATTTTGACCTCAACCTTTGTTGTTTTGTAAGATCAACCGCGAGGTCTTGTTATATTTATCATATTGCTATGATAAAATCAACCAAACTAAATTGTTGAGGTTTGTTTGGTAAAATATACAATACTCTTTGTTAATTTACATCAGAACTCTGGTACCAACTTCAACCTTTTTAGTTTTGTAAGTTCAACAGCGAGGTTTTGTTATATTTATCGTAGTTTCCATGTAATTTAGCCAACCTTTGCTAATTTGGTAAATCCAACAAACCATTTTTTTCAGTGTAAATAACACGATTAATCAAAACCTCAATGTAAAATAAAAAAATCCCCCCGACATAATATGTAGGTAGGTACTTAGCTGGTGATAATGACATCACCCTCATTTAAATGTTATAGAAAACGCTTCTAAAACTAAGTATTTTTAGTCACCTTCACCTTCCTTCTGCTTTCGCTTACTCCTTCTACTCTATAGTAACTGCTTGTGTGCTGTGCTAACTGTTTCTTCTGTGAGGGATATAAATTAGAATAGCGCAGTGTACTTGAAAAGACCCAGGATACAAAATCAGCAGTTTATTATTAATCAAGTTGTTTACAACACATACTGTTCAAAGAGTATTTTAGAACTGACATGGTAGTCAACACAAACAAACGTTGCTAATACAAATTTAAACTAGCAACCTGTTCTAGATTTAGTTTGACAAAGTTCTAGGCCAGTATATCATACACAATAGGTTTTATGCCCAATATCACAATAATAATTTCAATATCTTATATGTGCTATCGTATAGACAATAAACTGTGTGTGATAACTTGGAGTGTTTACTTATCACCGCTTCTGCACCTATCAACCTGCACGCTTACGAAGTGACATCAAGGCAAGCATTTCCCACATCTTATTGCTAAACTGGTATCCATTGTGACTTCTTGCACTATAAATATTTTTAACGGAGCGTTTTAATTCTATAAATTTAAGAGGAATTATGTTCTATATTTTACCTCTTAAAACGCTTAAAGGACCATGACCATGACCATACTATAATAATCTTTAAAGTATTGCACTTTAATAGATACTTAATTAAAAAGCGACTATGGTACTATTTAGTACTGTAGATGAACTTAATCACTTTTATGTATCTATTTTGCAGTAAAACTGTTTTAAATTTTTCGCTTCATTGTAAACATTTGCTTACGTTAGCAGACGTTACTGCTTTAATAAAAATAATTAATTTGGATGTAGCACATCGTTACTATCGATTCTCAACATAATTTGAGACGATGGTGCCGATTATAAAGTCTGAATCTTTACGATAGATGGCGCTACTATACCACCCTAGTCCAAGGCATGTACTTAGAAGCAACTGGTTGAATAATTCATTGGCTCTCGCATCAGGTTCGGTGGTCCAATAGGTAGGACGCCCGTGTTGGCCCGGAAAGCCGTTGGAGACGCAGGTACGAACCCTGCCTGAACCGTTATTATTTTTCAATTTTTCGCCTTATTGTAATTCATTTCATTTCATGGAAGTACGTGTGCCGCATAGCAACTGTTCATACTCGTATACCTAGCAGCTTTAATAACCCGCTATCTAAGCTGTTATCATTTCACACACGAATGCACCATGCCTCAGTCAAGGTTAGATATGTATGCTATGTATGTGACGTTTTAAATATTGCACCAAATCAATATTTAGTCGTCGATTCTACGAGCAATGTCCCGCCCACTGCCATTTACGTTTTGGCGACTGTCTGAGCTACATCTACAATCTTGACGGTTTTCATCTGGATCTCGGTAGGATCATCCGACCATAGCTCACGCATAGCTTTCGGGTAAAAATGTTCTTGAGTGGCGATCGCGTACGAGAAGGCGCAGCATGCAGCCCCAATAAGGTGGACCGACGATCTGGGTAGGATCGTGGGAAGGAGATGAATGAGAGCGGCGGCGCACGACTGATCATTGTGGTGAACTTTGAAGGAGGTCGTACATAAATTTTAAAAGTTTTTTTTCTTCCCCACAAAAAGAGTGCTTACCGAGTACTAAAATTTTCATAAGTGCCTATCATCAGTATTAATTGCTTTGGGACCCAATGTGCGCAAAGTACTTAAAAATATACCCCGGATGGGTTACTCTGATGTTCGTTTGTAATGCGCCATCCCCTACGCTCTCATTATAAACCGTATTTGAATGAATGAGACGACGCGCCGCGAACGTCGAATATCAAACTTCAGTTTCAGAGTAATTCCACTGACCACATCAATTAAGGACGGGTCACGCGGTTACGGCCAGCGGGCTAGAGGTTCGAGTTAAGTACCTACATAAAAGTATCCATTAATATTTCGGCCAATTCGAGTGTATGTCACACATCTGTGAGTAGTTACTTGGACTTTTTGTCGAAATGCGATTATTTCTTAGTCCCAGATAGTTAACTAGATTCGAAATGCTGCAAACCCTACTCACAAATGTGTCATCTGCGTCTAAAATTGGGAAAGTACACGCGCGGGCCTATAGCAGCGACGTTTATCCTGTAATAGGAGAAATAAATTAAAACTTAGTTTTTACTCCTCAAACTGAACAATATTTATTCAACAACTTAAAAAATGTAAATTTTCAGAAATTCATTTTTTCTAACAAATTAAGTCCAACATTGTCATTCCCTGAGCATTGACATAGCTGTCACTACTAGGTAATATCTTCTGCTTTACATTACTTCTTTGTCTAAACATTATTCTACAAATTATCATTTAATACACGTTATTTTCAAAAGTTGCTTAACTAATGTTGTTCAGTTTCAAGGGTGGAATCTATGTTATAATTTATTGCTCCTATTATAGGCAACACCCGGTATACTGACAAAACACCCGTCTCTTGCTGTTAAGTACCTACGCGAGTGCGAGAGTGATAATAATATCGTCATAGGCCGCTGAATTTTAAATAAGTCACGCTCTGTTCCTTATTATTAAGCACAAAACATTAGCAATTATTCTACAATATATAATATGTTGGTTGTATTGTATGGCTGAGATATTGTTCAATTGGAGATATCGCCATACCTCATAGAATTAGGGCTTTTATTCCATGTTGGTCCAAATCGATCTAAATCGACCTACAATCAAGTAGTGAGATATTCATTTGTCTCTCATCTAATCCTCATTTGAATTTCAAGGCACGCGACAGACCGTTTCGTGCTACATAGGTATTCCAAAGTAAGTTTCGTAAACTCATATCACCCTCAAGTCTTCGATTGAAAAACAGACTTTAAATTCAAGGGGCAGGATTGGCAAGTTCTTGAATGAATTAGTTTAGGAGCGAGATTGCGAGGGTATTGTTTTGATTTACATATTATGGATATTGGACCGGATTGGATGGGCACTCGGGACGGTATAACACTGCTGTTTTACATAATTTATGAGCTATTTATGATGTGAGATAGCATATTGATCGCTAAAAAAACATGACATGAATGAGAAGTGACTAATTTATATGGAGATTAATTAAATAGGATTAAGCGAACTTTTCGGGTTATTGAGTGACGACCACACACTGAAAGAAGCAGATTGGGTAGATTTATCCATGTGGTGGGTTGACGACCGGGGGAGGTCGTTGGAATCCCTGACTGTAGGTACCTGATGTTGGTATGTTCCACTTCTTAACTTATAAATTTGAGTCTCATCGTGTCGAGAAAATTAAAAAAAAAAAAAAAAAAAAAAAAAAATTTTCTCGGGGGAGCCTCACCCCTAGAGAACGCGTCCCCGGGTTGCGGATAGGGGAATGCTCACCAGATATGGAGGGTAGGGGCGAAATAAAATAGCTCCCGCGGACATAACAGGCCGGAGAAGGATACTCCGTTAACAAACCCCTGCGGTTGGACTTCTTCGGCATATCTGGAGGCGAGATCGGCCACAGTGCTAGGTGTTTGGGCTGGAGCATCTAGAAGAGATGGCGGCGTATGAGCTCACCAAGCAGGAGCCAACGGCGTCACTCACTGCTTTGCTATTGCAGCAGAGCAATAGTCTTGGTGTCAGGTGGCAACCGACCGTAAAAACCGATAGCCAATTTTTATACTAATCATGAGGCAAAACAATAAAGGAAAGAGATACAAGGCTAGGGCGTCCCCCGTAAGCGACGGCAGCAATGGATATGCGACATATACTAGGGCGTCCCCCACAAGCGACGACACATCAAACCCAGCAAGGCAAGCAGACAATGCACCAATGCTGGAATTACGGATAGGTACTTGGAACATTGGTACAATGACTGGACGCAGTGCTGAACTTAGCGCGATTCTAGACCGACGTCGCATAAACATATGTTGTGTGCAAGAAACAAAATGGAAAGGTGCTAAATCACGACAAATTGGAAAGGGTTTCAAACTCATTTATAACGGAAAAGAGAACATCAAAAATGGCATAGGAATAATTTTAGACCGTCACCTTAGCGATAACGTAGTCCAAATACACAGAATTAATGATCGCATTATGTCTTTAAAACTTGCCCTTGATAACCAACCATGTCTGAATATCGTCTCTGTCTATGCACCACAAGTGAATTGCCCAGATGAGGAAAAACAAGAATTCTGGGAAGAGCTACGAGCGCACGTAGCTACCATACCCCCAACCGAACAAAAGATCGTATGTGGAGACCTAAACGGGCATGTGGGGACGGACGGGGACGGTTTCAAGGGCTACCACGGGGGTTTTGGATTCGGAGCACAAAACAAGGAAGGGGAAACAATCTCGGAATTTGCAGTCGCTCACAACCTTGCAATAGTCAACACCTTCTTTAAAAAGAAAGAGGAGCATTTAATCACATACAAAAGTGGAACATGTAAGACACAGATAGATTATATTCTTATAGACAAAAAAGACCTGAAACAAGTAAAAGATTGTAAGGTTATTCCCGGAGAACCTCTTACTTCACAACATCGGCTATTACTAACAGCCCTAAAACTGAAAAGACCAATTAAGACCAAAAAACCTAGAGTCGAAATGATCAAATGGCACGCGCTGAACACTGAAAAGGGAAGCCTCGTGAGAGGTCTAGTGGTGGACTATTTTTGCAAATCCCCTCCTCCAAACAATACTAGCTCCACAGTGATATGGGCAAGCTTCGAATCGTTTTGCGTCACTACATCTAAACGGGAGTTGGGAATGCGTATGCTGCGTTGGGCGGGTGGAGTCACCTTAAAGGATAAAGTCCGCAATAATCATATACGGGGTAGTTTTAGAGTGGCACCAATCACTGACAAAGTCAAAGAGTCCAGGCTAAGGTGGTTTGGACACGTCATGCGCAGACCTGATAGCCATGTAGTGAGAAAGTGCCTTTCCATGGCTACGAAGAAAAGAGGGAGAGGTAGGCCTCAAACTACCTGGATGACGAATGTCCAGAGAGACATGAAGGATTTAGGCCTAGCTGTAGAAGACACCTATCATCGAAGCAAATGGCGCCTCAAGATTAGGAAAGCCGACCCCGCGTAACGGGAACAGGCGAGGAAGAAGAAGAAGAAGATCGTGTCGAGAAAATTGGAACACCTACCTTTTTCGCTCATGTCACAATGATAATAAAGGTCAAGAAGATACGCGTTTCAGTTTCCTTTCACGCACGTTTTATATAAATATCCTTGACCCGCAAACATGGAGTCCCATAGGAATGCTAAGGCGTCGTAGTTCATGAAGTTTATAAATGAGGCGTCGCCCCACTTTTACCACGTTAGCTGGTACAGAGAAAAAACACATTACCTACGGCTCCTTATCCGTTCAAAAATGCTGATTGTTTTAGACATTTTTCTCTATGATCAAACATGTTTCTTAACATGTTATCGATGTTACTACTTAGAACAGGGCTATAGAGGTAATTTATTGGTTATATTTGAACCTACAGTTTCAATTTGTCATTGATAATTTTTGTTTCAAAAACTACTCGAAATTGACAAAGTTCTCGCAGACAACAGGGTTTTTCAACTTTCTTTTGCCTGCACGCAATTAAAACATGAAATAGCTATAATGTTATTTTCCAGGACTTAGGTAAAAGTAAAGTTGTTTGAAATTATCAGTATATTTTTCATACATCATAATATGAAAAAAATAACATTCAAAAAGAAAAAGGCCTTCTAAAGCTCTTCAGAATGGTTTAAATCTCGACTAAATAAAGAGCGAGTGAGTGGGTAGGTATTTATTTATTACCGTTGCTTGTCAAGCGTACAATAACACAGTAATTAGTTCGTAAAGTCGCGTAATTATTTACGCAAAGTTCATTGGAGAAAGCCAGGTTCATTAAAGTCCTTTTGAAATGTACATTATAGCCTGGTGGATGACAGTGACGACATGTTTTAAATTAGAAAAGTAGGTAACATAAAACGTTGAAAAAGCGTCGGTATTAGGGAAAAATAATATAAAGTACCCGAAGGCTATTCTGACAACTCTCGGACGAAACAAATACAAAATTACATTGTTTATTTTATTTGCAGTTTCATTAGGATGAATTCTTCTTATATAACATACTACTTAATTTAAAAACCATTTGAAAGAATGCAGTCCTTATGCCTTAAATAGCGATTAGATTTTTTAAATATGGTGCACTTAGTTACATTTATCTTATGTTTCTATTTTTATTTGTCTTTGTACGTCGCTGTGTCGTCGTGTCGTGTTTTTTTACGTCGCACGACATATATTTGAACGTTGCCGTAACGTTCCAAAGGCACGATGACCTAACACGGTACTGTTTTTTTTTGACTTGAGAGCTCTTTTAAAGCCGCGTTGAATCAACTTAAGTTTTGCGACGAGAGCGACATCTTGTAACAAATCACTGAACTACGTGGAAAAGCGTAAGAGGAAAAGCGCCCTGGAAACGCGTTTACTGAAATCACCGGCGACACGCTCTCGTGTCGGCTTTCAGGCTTCGGGGGCGTTTTCATTATGGTAATGTTTCATAGATGGCGCTCGACAATCGTAATGGAAACTTAAAAATCGAATAAAAGGTGAAATGTAATTATTACTTTCATCCCACTTATAACAAAGGTATTAGATGAATACGTATTGAAGAATCCTCATTGCTCGCCTGCTAAATGTAGGTAGGTAATCCCATCGCTCAAGATTGTGCAATGATTGACTATTTGAGTATTAGCTCGTAAGAATGTTATGATTATGAATAATGAAAGTAAGAGTACCTACCTACCATCAGCAAAATACAACTAAAACTACGAAGAAAGAAAATACATTTATTTAAGGTAAAGCACAGTTAATACAAAGAAACAATTACCATCAAATACCAAAGACAAAGTAAATTCATGACTCGTTTAAAAATCGCGTTGTAGTTGTAGGTTTAATATTCGTTAAATATTTAAACGAATAGGGTGCTTTAGAGCCTCTAGAGGTGAAGGCCGCGAATTCTTACGATTTGTTTACAAGCGACAGGTTTCCGTATTTGGATATGATGGTCGGAATCGTGATTGTAGGAACGTGAAAAAATGAAGACTATTTTCGTAATATTTGTGGATGATATTTCGACAATAACAGTGATTGTCACCTACATCTATACCCCGCGCGGCGAACTTATTTTTAACCCCCGACGAAAAAAAAGAGGGGTGTTGTGTATCTGTGTATCTGTGTATCTGTCTGTGGCATCGTAGCGCCCAAGCGGATGGACCAATTTAAGTGCGGTTTTTTTTAATCGAAGGACTTTTCCGTCGAGATGATTCTTAGCTATGTTTGGTGGAAGTAGGACCAGTAGTTTCCAAGATATTCAGCTTTAATTGGAACAAGTGACAAGATCTCAGCCAATATTGAAGCCAAGGATTCCAAATTTTGGTTAAATGTTAAGTATTATTAGCATTTTCTATATCACTCACTAAATGAGGATCTCATGATGACCAGGTAGTTGTTAATGGATCTCAGCTAATATTGAAGCCAAGGATTTCAAATTTTGGTTAAGTGTTAAGTTTTATTAGCATTTTCTATATATCACTCACTAAATGAGGATCTCATGATGACCAGGTAGTTGTTAATGGATCTCAGCCAATATTGAAGCCAAGGATTTAAAATTTTGGTTAAATGTTAAGTATTATTAGCATTTTCTATATCACTCAGTAAATGAGGATCTCATGATGACCAGGTAGTTGTTAATAGATCTCAGCCAGTATTGAAGCCAAGGATTCCAAATTTTGGTTAAATGTTAAGTATTATTAGCATTTTCTATATCACTTACTAAATGAAGGTCTCATGATGAGCAGCTAGTTATGTTAATGGATCTCAGCCAACATTGATGCCAAGGATTCAAAATTTTGGTTAAATGTTAAGTATTATTAGCATTGTCTATATCACTTACTAAATGAAGGTCTCATGATGACCAGGTAGTTGTTAATGGATCTCAGCCAATATTGAAGCCAATAATTCCAAACGCTGGATAAGTGTTAAGTTTTATTAGCATTTTCCTTATCACTCACTAAGTGAAAATCTCATGATAATAATCTAGCAGGGCTGGACTAAGAGGGCCAGGGCCCCTAGGCACTTGGTATTTGGGGCCCCCTCCCCTATAAGGAGAACATTATTATGGTACAAGTCCTGCGTCTGGGACTGGGCCCCTAGACTAGCTGGGCCCCTAGGCCCGGGCCTTGTTGGCCTAGGGGTAAATACGGCTCTGCCATCTAGTTGTGAAAGGATCTAAGCCAAGAATTTCAAATGTTAAGTTTTATTAGCGTAATCAACAATTTAATAAAATTTTGACAGTACAATAATTTGGTACCATGCAGCTGAAGATGACCGTCGGAACTCCTTAACAGCACACAATAAACCCATGGTGTTTGGGCTCGTCTGATGGTTCTTGATGAGCAATTAACGTTTGTGTAAGAAAGTAGGGTAGACTGGGGTCAATAGAAACACGTCATGATTGAAACAAGTCAAATTTCTCGAAAACTATAATACCTACGCGTCTGACGCAAGACTCAGAACACGCAGTCGGCCATGTTTAAATCTTTGGCCAGTAGCGCTCGAGCGACGGTGCAAGAGGGGGGTGTTCACGCGCCAAATCAGTTTTTCGCGGTAAAAAGTAAGGATTTGCGCTGTCTTATATTTTCTTATAACTTCGTGTACTCTTGTATATTGACTGATCAAATTGTTTTGGTGTTATAGTTAGGAATAAACGAATGTTTTTAATGGCCGTTGATCAGCATTCGAGTCTTTTTTATATTTATTATTTGACCTTAAAGTTAAAAACGTAGTGTGGGGACGGTAGAAACAACTTGCTTGTGGACGATTGAAACGTTTCAAGCGTTTTAATTGTCCCCAAAAGGAACCGACTTTAAAATATGTATATCAGAAAAAGTTTAGTTTGACATATCGCCATGTTTTTGTTTAGTAATATAATTGAAATTGATTAGGTATTTATTGCGTAATTTTACATCCCGACGTTTGCAACACTATGTCACAGGGTAGGTACACGGAATGGTTATGATTGAAACATTGTTATAGTTGAAACAAACACTTGTATGAAACATGATTATGCTTGTGTTCTGAAATTCTGTATCTTTATATCTTATCATTGCATTAAAACTACTTTGGCTAAGCAAAATGAATAAGATAGCAGCAACAAAGAAAACTTAAAGTAAGTAGTTTTTTTTTAAACGCGGGTTTTTATTGAGATTTTTCACATGCTCATAAATTGAAAAATGTTTATGTAATGCTTGCGAACTTTTGAGGATCGCATTGTATGCCGTGGTAGTGATGAAAAAGATTAAAACAGATATAAGTACTTTTATTGTGCCGAAGATATTCGAGTGTTTCAATTGACCTAACATAGTGTTTCAATTGACACTCATGTGAGGTCAATTGAACCATTCTGTCCCATTCTCTTCATTACATGATTGTCAAAAAACTATGGATTATAGACCAACCAGGTGCGTTTTATTTAGGAACCAGATAACTAACCTTGAAATATTTTGAGTGTACATCTTTCTACTCATAAAAATATGACCGTTACAGGCTGTCAAAGGCAAAGTGTTTCACTTGACCCCAGTCTACCCTACAGTCGATATTAAACCGACTCAGAAAAAACTTTTTTAATTTCTGTCACAATACTGGGTCACTGTTTCTAAGTTTTGCAATTCTGCTAAAAATTAATTGTCATTAGGACTATTGAACAGGTTCCTTTGATTGAGGTCACAAATAGCAACACCTTGCAAGATTTTAACGCGACTAAAGGAAACGTAAGCTTTAGCAAAAGTACTCGCCTAAGTTAATAACAGCTTTTTAGGATTCTGTAGTCAACAAGGAACCCTTATAGTTTCACCAAGTCCGTCCATTCGGCCTACGGCAGTCCTGTCTACGGCTTAGCTCAGAGACATAGGTAGTGGTAGAATAAATTTTTAAAAACTTTTTTTCTGTGTACCCTACACGTAACTTTGGGGATGTAATTTTTTTTACGGTTTATCCCATGGTGTGGGCTATCGATGATTAGGTCTTTCAAAACTAAGCCAAGTTACCTAGCATCAACTGCAATTTTTATGGAGCTAAGTAAGCCACCCGTACTATTTGGATCCTGTAGAATGGAAACCTGGTTCTGTTTTAGGCCATAAGTAGCAGGTTTTTTCAACTCATCCAGTGCATTTAAAGTATATATTTTGATTGTCTTGGCTAATAACAGCCATTTTGTCATTATAAGCATTAACTAATTTGACTAACGATTTTTTCTCAGAATGTTGCTTAAGGCTATTTAAATCAAAATATATCAAATCCAATCTTAGAGAAGACGGCTTTCGTTACCACTGGCTTGGGATCCTGTTTTCGTACACAAAATAGTCAAGGATCAAGCTCGAGGAAAGACTGGAAACTATGGACCTTAAACGATGTAAAACCAAAAAAGTGTTAAATGTAGAAAATCTGGTAATAAGGTCTCACGGAAACTTCTGTTTGTTTAAAAAATATGAAATAAAAATAAAATTAAAAATTTAAAAAACCCCCGACATGACAACCTGTAAAAAGAAAGAAATAAAATCTACGAAATGTGCCTTTACAATGAACAGTAGAAAATGAATCCAAGCTTCGTTGCGTCGGGGGACCGCTAAGTAAATGAAATGCAATGTTCTTAAAATCGTAAAGTGGGAAGCCCCAAATAAATGCATACTTACAATTTTGCGTTAAATATATTTCATTTCACTTAGGTTAGGTACTTAGCGGTCCCCCGAACGCAACGAAGCTTGGATTCATTTTCTACTGTTCATTGTAAAGGCACATTTCGTAGATTTTATTTCTTTCTTTTTACAGGTTGTCATGTCGGGGGTTTTTTAAATTTTTAATTTTATTTTTATTCCGATTATACCTACTTATGTAGGTTATAAATGAACTGAGATGACAGGTGTCATAGGAATCATCGTTCGTCGCGCGTGGTATAAGTATACTATTATAAAATACTAGATTTGTATTAAAATCAGTTTAAATAGAAGCTAAACATTTAAAAATGCTTTGAGCGCACCCGTCTGGCCCGGAAAGCCGTGGGGACGTAGGTTCAAGTCCCGCTCAAAGTATAAAATATTTCAATTTTTCGCTTCTATATATATAAATGTTTAGTTTACGCTAGCAGATGATTCTGCTTTGATTAAAATTCAGTTTTGTTCGATTCAATAATTATTATAAAAAGTATTATAATACATAGATGTAATTTCCAAAAATAAAACTTTAAACAAATTTTATCTTCGATTATAAAATAAAACGTAGATTTTAAGTTTGCGAGTAATAAGCAATTAACGACGCGTTGTCATAATCATAAACCAACCAGCTATAAAATTAAAAAGAATAAAACATCTCCCTCCTGAATCTCCCCTAACTTGCACACAGGTACACGAACATAACTGAGCTTTATTACACATAAAGCTTATCGGACGTGTGTCACGTCCCAACCGCTATTGTATGCCCAACCTTATAACTATTACAAACTTATTAAATGCGCGCGGTAAAATTTGAAACTGGTTCTTTGTCTTTGACAGCATATACAAATCAGGCGATGACGAAAACTGAACTTTACCGGTTAATCATGTTACCATCTAATTGCTTAGAATGTAAGAATGTTACGCGAATACTTAGAAGTTATGCGAATAGTTAAGTTGGTGTTTAGTTAGATAATGGGGAATAGCTGATAAAATAAAAAAATAAACAAAAAAAAATTAATTGCTGTTCTTTATTCTCGCTAAAACTCGAGAACGGCTGAACCGATTTGGCTAATTTTAGTATTGAAATATTCGTGGAAGTCAAGGGAAGGTTTAAACGGTGGGAAAATATTGAAAAAATTTGACGAAAATAATAAAAACGATAATTTTATATCCCCATACAAATACAAACTGTTCGTACCTGTCAAACATATGATGTTTGTTACGTCGGTTCGGTATTTTTAGAATAATTACATGTAATGTAGAATAGATCTAGATTAAATAAGGGTTTGGAATCGACAACATATATAAATAATTTATGTACTAGTTCTAACATTCCGATTGAGTTGAAATTTGGCATAGTACTTATTATGTAATATTTTTGGTGATAGATTAATATATGGTATTATCAAGCTAGGTCTATTTACACTACATTTAATTTTTCGCCTTGTATATGGTTAGAAAGTGTAAACACATGTGGTTTTCGTTGTCTGTTAGATAGTGGTAGAAATTATGTGAGCTGATTATAAGTGCACGTCAACATATATTTAACGTACCTATATCCTTAGGAGTGTATAGTAAATCAAAAATATTTTCTAGTATCAAAACTATAATTCCTACTACACAAAGTGTGATCAGCCGCAGATTTTTTAAATTTCTCGCCAAAACTTTGAGTAATATCATTAGCCAGACTATAGTATCTCAAAATGTTGTGTCTACCCTATCGTAGAACTCTGTGCACGCCACTGTAGGGTGTACTTAACGAGCGAGGCAGGTACGCCCGTGAGCGATAATTGATCAATATGTAGCGATACATTGCCTTTGATGTCAGATACAGGTACCGAGGGGGAGAGCCTCGCTTACTAGATTATTGCGCATTTCATAGGTATCTTAGTCCAGACTATCTATATGTTGTTATACTTTACGGGATCATAAAGAAATAACTTCTTGCTTAACGGTTCCCGCTACTTCGTACGCGTATTTTTTTTATACCTACCGTAGTCGGGGAAAAAAATAAGTAGTATCCTTTAGTCACCTTTTGAATCTCCAGCTATGCCTAGGTATACCATAATTGGTGTGATAAAGTCGAACTTTTAGAGCATAAAAGTGAAAATATTTTTTAATGCTCGTTTCGGATGACAATTGAACCTTCATAGATAGTTATTGTTTTACCCAAATACCTACAGTTAAAAAAAGAGTCATAATCATAACTTTTCTTCCTCCATGGAGAAAAGTAACTGGCTCCTTCGGCGAGCCTATATTATAACGGTTGCTTTTATCGCGCGATAAATAAATGACAAAGCATCCATCACATTTTGACAAAATGCGAGTGTGAGTGACAGATGCTGTGTCACTTATTTATCACGTCATAATCGCAACCATCATAGGCATGGTAGTAAATATAAAAGGCATGTATTTAAATCGATATCTGTATATTCCCTTTTTTCGATCAAAATATTTGAAAGTTTCACCAAAAATACTGACTTGCACACTAATTATGCACACTAAATAATGCGAATTAAATATACCATTTAAAGGTATTTGCAAAACTGTTTTACTGGATATAAAAAAAACTAACCTAACCTAACCCGGCCGAGTCGGATCTTAGTGTGCAGCGCGAGGATAATTAGTGTGCAAGTCAGTATTTTTGGTGAAACTTTCAAATATATCCGATGTACGAACCATATTTTTGGTGTGAATTCGGTTAAAAAGGTCATCTCGTTTTGTATGATGTTTAAGTTTTTTTTGTAGGACATGTTCAGTTAATCAATTGTTTTTTTGACGTGACAACGTCTTATAAATTGGTTTGCCGGGTGACACTTCAAGAAACTGCGTTACGCTCCGCTCACGTTATGCGCTCACAATGAGAGCGAGTGAGAGGCACGCGTCCCTTCCACCGAGTGAGAGAGATAGGCATACACACCGGTTCATGTCTTGCGCTTCTATTTCGCTTAGGCGCCTGCATACAAGTTTACACGTTGCCAGTTAATTGTAAAACGATTGTGTAGTGATAATGTGAAGGTAGTTTCGTCCATCGCAACAATTCAAACAGCAAAGGTAAATAATTTCAGACTGATAATATAATTCTTCCTACTATACGAATGAATATTCACATTAAAATTATTTTACCACTCAAAGTCGTTGTCACGTAAAACTTTCGCCCGTATACCGACTTTACAGGCAACCAATTTTTTTTGCACAGCATTCGATTTTCTGGTATGCATTCAGTTAATAATTACCTAGTGTGCTGAAAAATTATACAGATGTGCATTTAATAATATCCCAGTATAAAATGTCACTCAAGCAATACCACAACATACTTAAATACCGACATAATTATTAACAAGCCTATGGTTGATTGATTGTTATCTTGAGATACGGCAAACTTGTAATAGCCTTTGAGTTACAACCCTTGCTAATTAGTTTGTTTCTATAGAGGTATGTAGTTACGTTGTTATGTGAAAACTTACGTAGTCACCCTTACCATGAGTTTACAGTAATCGTACTTGCTAATAGTGACTGTGTGAACTATTTGTATGGAGTATTTGTAGTCCTACAAAGTAACCACTAGCAGCGCCAGTGTTGCCAGATGACATTTATATAAAACTGTAGGATGAAACGAAAAAATGTGTAGAATTCCGTAGATTGTCGCCTGAAAAATCCGTAGATTTAAATAATACCATCGCACCGGTATCATACGTAAAAGGAAGCGTTCACGAATGTAGGAATTTAATGCTGATTCCTTTGGTTTTCCTGATTAAATTACTTCCTGTAATTGCCTTTTTTCGATGTGTTTATTCCCCTGAGTGTCGTACGATTCTGGAAGATTACTCCGAAGTTCGAAACGCGATCATCGTATCTTGCCGTCCGGCTCATTCGACGCAACAAAAACATCGAATTTCAAAATTCGAAGTAGCCCTTAGTTCGTGTTATCGGATCATTAAGCAGATCGGTAGAGCGTACCAGACGACCCGACGACCGCTATTATTCCTAAAGGTTTCCACAAATGTATGACCAAAATAGGTTCTTGAATCTTTGTGCCCATTGACTAGTCAGGGTATTGTCCAATTCATGAATTGGATTGTGTGGGAGATAGTTAGGGTTGACAATTGTGACAAGTGTCAAGTAACGATGTGAAATCTTGTGCCGCGAAACGCGCCACCTTGCTACACCTTTATAGGGGTACATTTCAAAATAGGCGAGTCATGTCATTGAACACATCAAATATAAAATTGATGGTAGTGGACGATATTCACGACATGATAAGCGTAATATACCGCATTTGATGATCAGAAGGTCTCCTTTGGTAAAATTAACATTCTTGATCAATGTGCTTTAGTGTCTTAGCCTTCTAGCCTCATATCTACAACTTGTATAATAGGGTGGTCCACAGTTCATAATTCATAATTCTTTATTGCATTATCATGTAGTACGTAAGATGTGACATTAAAAGGTTAAGTCCATAACATGAACCCCGTTAGGGCACAGCAATGCAGTTAGTAGTGGGTGTTAGCAGGTGCTTAATTAGGTACAGCGGAAGAGGTTTAAATACAATTGGTAACATTACATAATTAATATTCGAATTTCATTTCATAATAATTATTGTAACAGTTGTACAGTTGTATGGAGAAAAAAAAAGGACATTCAATCTTAGCTCCACATGTCTAATTTTGTTTTGCTATCAAGTAATAATCATTGTACCAAATTAAAATTAATTTGGAAACGATTTACTGGTCGCCCAAACGTGAGAAAAATTTCTGATGGTGATGATCATATAAATTGCATTTTAAAAACAAAACCGAAAGATGATAATAAAAACTGTATCTCTTAATCACTTGCGATAGTTGACGATAGTGACAATTTTATAACTTTTCAATGTCCTTTGCCCACATATAAAGCTCGTTGTAAGTTTTTCTATAGGTACTATTTTCTATACGAAAATTGCTACATTTTGGGCGACCTCCAAATGTTATGGGATTGATTTGAAAAATGGTGAGTATAATTTTAGTGGGTTTTGGACAAAAAAGAACCCTGTGGAGAAATAATATTCAAATATATATTTTTTGGACCACCCTATTGTATAATCAGGAAGCCTCGGCTTGGCCAATAGTTCTTTGACTCCAAAGCATGTAAAGATCCCCGTTGATCCAATGCTGCCGTTTTGTAATTTCATCGTTTCTCGGTCCAGTCTGATTTTGTTTACTTGGACCTCAGGCCTACTAGTTTCTTCCACTCTTGTCTAATTAACTTCTACGAATGAGTTAATCTAATTTCCTTAATTTTACCGGGCTATGTTTCACTGTTTATATTAAAAAAGGTAGGTACATTTTATTGGGGCGGTTCTCGGTAGTCACGTGCCAATGTAATGAGGGTTCGATAAATGAGCTCGAGATTCGAAGTCGTCATTATTAAATTTAAGTATCTTTTACATTGTAATTGTTTTTTTCTTAACACTGTGGGAGATTATTTCTTTTCACTTCTAAGAGTTGGAAAATATCTGAACTTATCTTAACGTTTTCAAGTCACTAATATTGTTTATCTGTGTCCTTGTCAGAAAAACAGTCCACCTTATCGGTAGGGGAGACCGGGTATGGAAGTCACATTTTATTTCTTTTGCATTTTTAGTATATACTATTGTTTTTAGTTGGGGATGATAAAAGATAATTTAATGGATAGTGTATTTATTTGAGTTTAAAAATATATCAATACTTTTTCACTAACATTATGTACGGAAGAAATATTTTTATTTTTATGAAAAAAGAGAAATGTGACTTTTAACCCCGTGTCAGGGATGGTTGTCACAGGTGCTGGGGTACGTAATCACATAGTAAAATAAGAGGGATAACCACTCAATTGCTTCGAATTTTGAGTTGAACTCTATTTATATAATAAAATAAGAGCGGTGACAGGTAGCCGTAGTTACCAAAAGCAATCTAGTGGATATACAATATAATACACACATTTATATCAAACGAACTTTTTTCTTGTTGAAGATCAAAATGTTTTATGTAAGTTACTGTAACGGAAAACAACGAAATATTCGTAATTAATAAAAAAATCTCATAAACATTTTTTTTTCAGCTAGTAACTTATATAAACTTAAATGATGTATGTTAAGTCACTGTGACCAGGAAAGTAACGAAATACGTGTTCATAATTAATAAAAACATCCAAAAACTAAATTCGCTTTCAGCTAATAAGGTAGTCACACGTGACTACCAGCCCCCGTCGACCTGAGACAACCTGCCCCAAAACACGTTTTAGAAAATAATCTTACAATATAAATTCAAATGAATGTTTCCACTAAAAACCTTATAACAATATGATTATACACAAGTTCAACTTGAACAATACACGAAGAAGCATATTAATATGCAAAATAAAAGTGTACCTACGAGATTTAACACAGATGCACAAAAAAATACTTTTACTGGCGGAAAAAAGTAAACCAATGTGGCTCCGTCACAACATACCGGAGCCGACTGAGGTAAAGTACGGAGGGGGGTTTAGCTCTCGCGATCCTTGGACACCGGTCGGTAAACTGATTCGTGCCTTTAGTTGTCAGTTATGGCCGCTGTGACAACCAACCCGTGTGACTTCCATACCCGGTCTCCCCTATTTGCTCAGGCGCTGCCTCTTCTTCGCGATAACCTGAATTACGTCTCAATGCACTAGTTTCATGAAGTTATTGAAATTAGCGTCATGTCATTACCTATCTGTATTTCTGTAAAGAAAGAAATATTTGTCAAAAACATTCGGAAAATTTTGCCGTACGTGCATAGGTACGGCAAAAAGGGCTAGGGCCTATGCGCAGCGTCTACTACAGCCCGTAGGCCACAACGCTGATTTCCAGACCATACCTGGTTGGTGGCAAAACTTGTTTATGTATAAGACTTGTTGGTGTACGTTATCTATCTATCTATTAGCCACGGACGTCCACTGCTGAACATAGGCCCCCATAGCTCGCCACTAGGTGCGATCCCGTACAGACCAGATCCATCGACTCCCTGCGACTTTAACGTCGCGGCCATCTGTCCACCTAGTCGGAGACCGTCCCACGCTGCGCTTTTCTATACTGATGTAAGTTAAAACTATTAAAATAAAGGCATATTGTCCACAGCAAACGGCGACAGACGATAGCATGAGCGACGACGTGTTCGAGGAGCCGACGCTGAGAGCGCCGGCGCAGCGCGGCACACCCTCCCCGACCGGCTACCGCGACTACCAGCCTGCAGAGACTCCGCTCAAGACTGTTCACGACGACGATGTGCCTATACACAAGGTAGGAACAGCCGTTCAACCTTTTTTTAAGGACATGACTTGAACTGTATCAGGGCTGGTTATGGTTAGCCCCCACTACCAGTAGTCGGACTTTGTGTGGGAGTATAACCCGCGAGACGAGGGTGACGCGGGCGCACTGGGCGCATGGACTGCGTCGTGAATAGACCGAGCCGCATTAGCCTGACTTAGGGTGGGAGGAGAAGGGAAAGAGAATCGGGCTATTCGTTCAACCATACAAAGCCTAAAGGAAGGCTCAGGTATATACGACCCTTCTATAAATATCCTTCAGCCGATTCGGTTTCGATTAACTTGTAAAAATATGGTTATTAAAAAAAGCAATGTACGGGTAGCAGTCCCTGATGAAGAGCTACATACAAGTTAGAAACATGTCGGGCCGTTCCTGACAATTTCACGCGCGTGTAAACGGCTCTTTACAATATATAATAATACCTAATAGCTATATGATATGGTGGACCGCATACATTGAATAAGTATACTAGGTATTCCATTTGTTAGATATGATGAGCATCTGAAAACTGTATTTTTCTGTTTGAAGTTGCTGAATGTTCTTCAGTTTGAAATGCGGTCCACCCGGTATAAACTGCTATTGTTTAAGGGAGGAATATTGCCAATCATCGACAGGTTTCACTGTATTATAATGATGTAAGCTGATATCCTTGCCGATGCTGGGTATGTTGATATTTGGAAGGTAGTCTTTTTTTAACATCTGACTACAATAAACTCATTTATTGACATTATATCTAAATAATCTTTATATGTATGTAAATAGTTATATGTGCCGAAAATGCCTGGAAGAGCTATTGGTCCATGAAGGAATTTATGAAGGGAGAACTTCCCATTACTTTAAAGCGGAAACTCATGGACATATGCATTCTTCCAATCCCCACCTATGGTGCCCAGACTTGGTCTTTGACTAAGGCTCAAAAGCACTCCCTCAAGGTTTGCCAGAGGGCAATGGAGCGTAGTATCTTGGGCATAAAATTAGCAGATCGTATCAGAAATACCATCTTGCGCTCCAAAACCCAAATAGCCAACGTAGCCCTGACAGCCGCTAAGCTTAAATGGGACTGGGCTGGACACGTTTGCCACATGTCGACCGAAATGTGGGCTAAGAATAACACTGACTGGATCCCACCTAATGTACGACGTCGCGGCAGACCACGCCGGAGATGGCGGGACAACCTAGACACATTCCGAAAGGATTGGTCCGTTGCTGCCTTGATCAGAGACGACTGGAAGAAAGGGAGGGAGGCCTTTGCCCTGCAGTGGGACAGTACAGGCTAAAAATAATAAGTTATATGTGAATATCTTTATTCCCATACGTATAACTTGTATTCTAAGTTTGACTAAATATGTTACTCCCTACTCAATAAAACCCACAATCGTCTTGTTTTTCTCTTCGACAAGTAACCCAATTAATTACGAATGAGTAAACTTGTACTTTACTGACCTTTATTCGTAATAAATAAGTTTAAGTAGGTAGGTAGTTACCTAAAATAAATATAAGATGAGATTACTTACTAAACTTAAGATATGAAATATTTTAATAGAGAAACTCGTATAAAGTAAGTAATCTTAATTTAAGAATAAGATACCAAATTGGAGCTAATTCGACTACGCACTTCAGATTCCCAATGTAATGTAGAAATGTTTGTTTTAAGGGCATATTTACATTGATTACTGCTACTTGAGATATTTGACGACGTGCTGACGCAGTTAGTAGTGCAGCCGCCTACTGAGCCGGCGGTTCTGGGTTCGAATTCCGGCAAGGACAAATACTTGTGTGATGAACTCGAATATTTGTTCCTGGGTCATGGATATTATCTATATAAGTAATTATGTAGTTGTATATTGAAGGTTCGACTCATGAGGTGCTTGGTATTTCCAATTTTCTTGTACGGAGCCGAAACATGGACGATCCATCAAAGAGACCGCAAAAGGATTGATGCACTTGAAATGTGGTGCTGGAGACGGTTGCTGAGGATAAAATGGACTGCTCGCCGGACTAATCACTAATCTTGAAAGAGCTTAAAGTCAAACAAAGACTTTCGTCGATTGTGCAAGTGCGAATCTTGAAAATGTTTGGACATATCATTCGCAGCGAAAAGTCGATGGAGCGTTTGGTAGTGCAGGGGAGAGTGGAAGGTCAACGTTCTCGCGGCCGATCTCCTACTAGGTGGACGGATCTCATAAAGTCCACGACGAAACGTTCCCTTACGGAGTGTGCACGGAGTGCCACAAACAGAGAGAGATGGAGAAAAATCGCAAAAGCCGTCATTGATGTAGAAGAGGACAATCCATAACCACGACCACTCTGGCAAGAGTGTACGACTAAGAAGAAGAAGAAGAAGAATATTGACGTCTAGTACCCATAGTACGAGAATTGCTTAGTTTGGGACCAGGTCGATTTTGTGAAATTGTCGCTTATTATTTAATAATGAATTAAATGACATTGACAACGTGATATCATAAAAATATGGCTTAATATGGGCTCAATATATCCAAATAATATAATTGATCCTAAATAATTATGACAGAACAATGGCGAGGGTAACCTAACCTAATCTACAAAATTTTTAATTTAGCGGCTAAATTAATAAGTTGGTAATCTCCTGGGCATCGATTCCGAGTTATTATTTTAGCTGCTAAGTTAATTATTTTAGATGCTAAGTTTTAACTAGTAATCTTTTGCATACTACTGCACCCCTTTCACAAAAAATATTAAATTAAGTTTAAGTTTTAATGCTATGAAGATTTTGCACACAAATATACTGTAAGTACTGTAATATATACCACCCATTTCACAAAATATTTCAACGTCCACGTTTTGCATGCATATAAACTAGATGTCTTGTTTTATTAAAATCCTTTGTTTGCTTCAATATAATGTTAAACATTGGCTCTGGGATTTAGTTTTAAAAATGCAAGACAGTCTCCAAAAGCCATCCCTTTTGGCTCATGTGTGATATGATACTTCTCGGTAAAATAAAATACTTACCTTCAATTTATTTACCTGCGGCTTTGTACACGTTCCGTGGACACATAGTGCACACGTTGATGTACAAAAAAGTACATACCAAATTAATTCATTCACGGACAGAGGTACATGTCATTTGCCTTTATATAAAAACTCTTGAGATACTTATATCCGGCCGTAGACCGGGTGGCAATTTTGCGAAGATAAAAGTCCCAATGCAGAGACGTCCTAATTTACGCCTCTCGACGTGCTGTCTGAGAAAGTGTTAATATAGATAATTATTATTTATATATTTATATGTAAATGATAATTGTATAATTTTTTGCTTATCCCTTAATCTGGCGTGTATGGCAGGGTGAACAAATTCTTTGACCATCTTTTTCCATTTTTTTTCGAACCAGAATCTTTTGCTCTATTTTACCATAACGAGGCTTGAACTAGCGACCTTGTCTCCCAGAGCGGGAATTTGCCACACGAAGGGTTATTTTGATTTTAATTGTCATTCAGATTCATAAAATTGGATAGTAATTATTTTTTGTCTATGAAATGTTGTCATAAGAAATAGAATTTTCTTTGTAATATATGTGGTGTACGTACACAGGTTCAGACAGACGGTAATTACCAATTATAATAACTCTAACAAGATACAGCCAGACACAAAGGTAAAATTCGACAACTACAAGCAGCTAGTATTTCATGTTTAAAACACGAATAAAATTATTATTGGTGAGATAGTTATTAAGTTAACACAATATTGTTTCTTGAAAATGATTGTTTATACAAAGAAAAAATATATAAAAACATTTTTTTATTTAAATAAATTGTATGTTCATCCTATAGTAGGTACTTATCACCATTTCGTTTACACCATCTATTGGTAAAATTGATAAATTTTAATAAAAAACACATCAAAATAAAAATCGGGCCTTATAAGAAAAACCACATTAGTAAAAAGGATCTCCCGTATTTAGCAATTTTCCCTCATCCGGATCGCCCTAAGTCTATAATACTTTGCAATATTATGCCTGGATTTATCACGGGCACATAATAGATGCATATTTTTTTATTTACATTGAAAATTCGAATTTAATTTGAATGAAAATTGAAATGGACAAACGTCAGAATATTCCGTCTCTGCGTCAATGCCTCTGTGAATAAAATAGGAATCTGTAGAGAAGAGAGAGCGGTTGTCGTAGGGTCGAGACTCCCGGTTATTCGCTTTGCGTTTTTATTGTTTATTGTCGGAAAAAAAACTGACGGCGAGAGATTGTACAGCATCGCTTGCTAGCTCGTGTTTACTGAAAACCAGAAGCGTGTACCCGCGGCTATAAACGGTATTGATAATATCGTACGTTACGGTACGGTACGGTATTGTCGTATACATGTCATCGTAATGGGTCGTAATCGTAACGTCGGCCATTGAAACTATTTTATTTATTTATATAATCTCGAACAAATACACACTAAATTAAATACTTACATATACAATCGCACGTGCGCACCACTAACGAACATAACTTTAGCCGTGTATGGACGAACGAACAAATTTTAATATCCATCGAATATTTGGTTCGTACGTGCGTAGCGCTAACGAACATCAAATACAACCCTTACCATGAGTTTACAGTGACTGTACACGCTAGTAACTGCATAAACGATTTGTATGGAGAATAGTTTAGTTGAATCAAATGTCAAATTGTATTAAACTAATATTTACTTCGTATAGTATTCAGCATAGGAAACCTAAATATTATATTTTTCAATTCATGAATGTGGAAGTAAGCTGAAAAAATTGAATTTGAAAATATGGTTTTTAATCAGTATTTTGAAATGCTTAAAACGCTGTCCGCCATATTCGCTTGTAATATTGACGTCATCCGACCTGTAAAGAAAACTGAAAGTCTACTCCGACGACTTCGAATAGTGCCGTCCCTCTCGATCCTCCTGTCAAATTATATTGGAGTGAGCGGGACGGCCCTATACGACGGTCAAATTTCGAATATTTACGTCACGCCACAGATTAGCAAAAGGCAAAAATGGCTGACGGCGTTTTTGACTGTTAATGAAATTTCTAATTTTCATTTAATAAAAAGTAACCGACTGGGGCGCTGTACCCCCCGCCCAAAAAAATCGTTGTGTGTGGATTTGTTTACGTTCTCGCTAGCGAGTACGGTTACGTTATCTCATGGTAAGTGTACAGGATGGTTTATACGATTCGTGTTTAATGTTCGTTGTTCGATGTTCGTGCCATATTTTTGTTCGTTCGTCCGTTCACAGCTTATGAATGAACAAAACGGTGCGCCACTAATATCAAAATATGACGCTTCAGAGTAAGCCCCTAAATATTCACTTAATGTAAAATTTATTTACAGACAATACTTCTGGGCGACAGCGGCGTCGGCAAAACGTCGTTGCTGGTCCAGTTCGAGACGGGAAAGTTTCAGGCGGGCAACTTCTCCGCCACGGTCGGAATCGGCTTCACGGTTAGTGGTTCACAGTTTCGTATTAATAAACGGCGCTAAATTGCAAAAGGGTATGATTTCTTTGACTCGGATTTCTCTGCAGCTGATTGTACGAACATTTTACGAACATGCTTATCCCTTTAGTGGTTCCCAACCCGTGACTCCCGAGAGCATGGGCCGCAAACAATTTCAAATTCGCGGGCAATACATTGCCAGAGTCCGCTAGAGGATTTTGTTTACATTTAGTCCCCGCGTACAACATAGATGGATCCTGGTCATGAAAAGGTTGGGAACCACTGCTTAATATTATTGGGGAGTGTAAATAACACCATATTAACAACTGTTATACCTAAGTGATATATATTTTTGTCGTGCTATCATACCAATTTCAAACGTTAATTGGGAATCAAATGTGAAATGTTTTAGTATTCTTAAGATGATCGCTTAAGGGTGGGAAAAATACTTCCCGCTGTGATTACATTGCGACCTAAGTCCTTACTTGTGTTTGGAGAGGCACCATACAATGGTTGCTATAGCAAACGATATTTTCTTTTTAGGTACGTGATACATTAAAATGCATGGGCATGTACATATCATTTTATCTTATATAGCTCATACGAATGTAATGGCCTCTTGGTAAATAATGTTTTAAATTCAGATTTATTTTTCTCTTGCATCAAATGTACCTACAAATTATTTAAAATGATGAAGGAATAGGAAACTAAATTATGGACCGGGCTAAGGTTAAGAGACAAAATATTAAATCTGATAAAATAGCCATCGTATATTTTAGTCACTACCTTTTTAAGGTCTGTAACGTCCGGAAGAAAGTACAATGAATAATGGCCGCATAAAATACAGAGATGTTAAATCTTATATTATGTTTTGGCGATTAGCGTACAAGCCATTATTGTATTATATAACATAAAGCCAGGAGTAATTTAACTTGTGCATATATGCTATACTTTATCTGAGGCATCTTAGAAGCGTCTCCGTTTCAGCTAGACCAAAAATTCGGCTGTTCTCGCCTATAAGTTGCATTTCTCTACTGATTCTCATGAAATTTTGTGAGTAGGTTTAATAAGTATAATGGAATTTTTTGTCGATATAATTTTTCAAAATGGCGAATCAATGGGGCTTTAAAAATGTATAAAAAACACAAATTTCAGCCATTTCGTAACAAAACTCTCGAGGTCTACAACGTCTACGAGGTCTCCGCGACTCTTGTCGCGCGACATAACCTCGCCCGTCACTCTCTCGCAGTACAGCGAAGAAAGAGATAGGTAATATTTCTCGCGCGAGAAAGAATCGCGTGTCACAGTTGTGTTAGATGTGCTGATGTCTTTTGGCACGTATGGTTGCGAGTGTCCTGCCTCATCTCACAGAGCCACTATTTTTTTGAGCATTTCTGAAAATGTTTTTACAAAATTACCAATTATTTTAGTCATTTTATATCAATGTTGTGGCTGTGTTTGATAATTAAGGTTCTGTGCTTATACTTTTTTAATTAAGTATATATAATCTGAAATCAATTTGGTAACAAAATAGGTAAAATATATTGAACTTTAATTGACTTCTTAATTATGTACAAACTTTTTGAGAAATACTCATTGAGCTACGAATCACGAAAATCCGGAGCAAGCAAAACCTTAACTATCACACAAATTACATCCGGCTAAAATAAAATCAGCCACGAGTGTATTATAGAAAAATAACCTAGGGCTTTTATAATTAATCTCGTTAATGTCGAGTTTGTTGATCCATAGGCTGATGGAGCCCCAAGTAACTCAATTTGAAGTGAACTCATAATTATGAAAGTCTTGTAGCTCCACAAATCGACAGCTGAGTTTGGGTGTATTAAAAAGTTTAAGAGGCGAAAAACGAAGTGCTTTTAAGTTTTAGATCGTGAAATAATTGTTCGTTATAAATAATAAACAACCTCCTGGGTTTCGGACAAAAACTTGTTTCTCCCTCACTTCTTTGGCTCGTCCAAATAATCACTTCGTTTCACAAAAGCTTTTAGCCTCGTGTTAAACAGTGCTTTTCAGTTTCACTTGGACTGCAGAAAAAAAAAAAACAGTGTTTTTTTACTGTGAAAGATATTTGTAAGATCAGAAAAACCTAAGAACGTCCATAAACAAATATCTAAACGCGCCCAAAGTTTTCTTAGTAATCAGTAATTTTTTGCATTTTTATAAAATAACGTTGGCACATTTCGCATAGGAGATGTAAAAATAATAGTTTTTATGCGTATTTCTTTTTATAAAAATGTCCAAGCAAACTAAATGACAAGTGATGAAATATGATGAAAATTATAGACGATGGGAACTGAAGCTACAGCTAGGTACATTATGAAATTACACTATCACAAAAACTAATCGGAATATTAGGTAATATCAGAGCGGGCTCCTTTTTTGCTCAAAGACTGAGCCTCGCCATTCAAAGGGGAAACGCGGCGAGTGTGTGCTGGGGACGATGCCTCAGACGGCCTCAGTACTGGGGGATTCCTTTTAATTAAATTTTATTATGTATAGTTAGTTTTAATTTATTTTACATTATTAAGTTACTTACATTTATCCGAAAGAATCATGATGCTAGTTTTTCAGCAATATCTACCTATCTAGCGTGATAGGTAGATATTGCTGAAAAACTAGCATAATAATATTATAAAGACGAAAGTTTGTGAGTGTGTTTGTATGTTTCTCTTCACGCTCAAACGGCTAGTCCAATTTTGATAAAATTTGGTGTGGAGGTACTTGGCACCCTGAATTAACACATAGGCTACTTTTCATCCCGACAAAAACGTAGTATTCCCGTGGGATAAGCGGCCAACACCACGGGACGCAGCTAAGTAGTATTGAATAAATAAGGTAAACATTTGTCAACCCCTAAATACTATGTTAGCCTCAATGACTTAGATTGAATTATTAATGCAGACTTTAATTTCATTCTCAGACTTTGTATTCCATTAATATAGCAACATCTTTCAGACAGCTTAAAAGATTGATAGAGACGAAACACTACCATACACTATTTATTACCAGTGAGTAAGTGCTCCTAACCTTTTTTTCGACTTACTGTCCACAGCAAAGAGCTCTTCCATAAATTATTCTCTCTATTTTAACTTTTTGCAGATTTCAATACTAAAACATAAATGGGAATTTGCAGAAATATACTCAAATTCGACGAGACAGTGATTTCCACAGTTTGTTATTATTAAAACTAATAATAATATAACGGTCATATACTTTAATTGTATAATATATAGTAGAAACACTTTAACAAGTTGTCAATAAGAATATAAATTTTAACAAAAACAACTATTTCATATATATTATAAGTACTACAAAATTATGATTTTTTCCCTAAATTCCCCTAGACAATACAATTAAATTATTTATTAACATTAAATAAAACACGTGTAAAACTTGTAAAAGGATTGGAATCTAAACATTTCAATTAAATTTAAACTGTAAGTAGACATTGATAAATCGTAGAAATTACCTACATGAACAAATAATTGAATTGATAATAATTGAATGTCTAAATGTTCATTTAAATAGTCTTGGACAGTGTAATAGCATTTCGAAATTAATAATTGTTTCATTGTTAATTTCACAAAGCCCCGCCGAATAAAGACATTGTAGTTCGTAAATTAATTGTATATTCTCAACATTTCTCAGTAACAAAATAACTAGGTAACAGATTTTATAACGGCCGAAGCTAAATGGAAAGTGGTTTAACATATTAACAGGCTTAGGCAATCGGAATTTTGGAAAATAATGGGAGTGTGTGTAGCGCTGTTTTGATTTTACCCTCGTTACAATAAAATTTGTCTATCTACTAGGCATCTGTTAGCGGCCTATTCATTTTGCCGTTTTTAACTACCTACGTTTGAAGTAGCCTAACAGTTAACATTCATAAAAACAAAAATATCAATCAATCAAAATGTACAGGTAAGGTGGGGCAAGACTAACAATTGATCTTATGTAAAAAAATAGGGTCAATAACCAGAGAAGAAACAGTCGAGATTCTTTGTCCTACGTTTGTTAGCTCCAATATCTTTCTAGCTGTCTAATCTTTATTTAGTAACATCATCGTAAGTATTTTATGATATGATGGCACTGTTTAGATACATACTAATTTATACATTACGTACATATGTTAATCTTATGGAGATAACTTTTATATTCTTAAATATACATACATGTATCGAATACATCTCATTTGATGACAAGGTTTTAATGCAGTTTTACTGTGCTTAGCACTCACTTGAAATTCCATTTAAAACGTTTACGTAAATTTTAATGACAGCTATTCACAAAGCAGACGATAAATCCGCCAATACTATAGTAAAAGTTGACATTGACACGGTAACCGTGCCGGATCCGTGTCGGGCGGGGCGGGACGCGCCGGGACTCCGGCTCCTGTTCACTGTTGAAGTCAGTCCGCGGCAGGACGAGCCACCGCGCACATCCCGGGGTCCGCGGGACTTTGCAGTTTGCTGACTTCGCGTTCGAAATACGAAGTGCGATTGTTTTAACGGACGTTCCATTTTTGAATGTACACTTTTCGCTGTCTGGACTCCGCGTTCGAAAATCGCAGTTCAGTCTTAACGGACGTTTGGTTTTAGAATATCAAAAGTGGTTTATGCTTTCCCGGAATTCGTGAGTAATAAATTGAGGATGTGGATGTGGATTTTAAATTGTGAATTTGAAAATTATGCGTGATTTTATTGCGCTGTAATTAATTGATTATCAGTTTTATTGATACTTTACAGAGCCAACTCTGTTTTTACTGTTCAAAAATTCTTAAATTTTTCTTAAAGCTTTGCTAGTACAAAAAATTTAAACACTTATAATTATTATTTTTCGCCTTTAATTAGGTATTTATTAAATAATAGTATTAAACACATTTCATTATTTACAATATCGACAAAACAATTCTTAAACAGGCGTGTATTAAAGAAAAAAACACTAAAGTAAAAAATACCTAAGTAACTCAAACTATTCGGACCTAAACTATATGTACATTTACTCTCTTTTGTTTCTACAGCTGGTCAAAAGCCAGGACGTGCTCCTTGATCTCTCTTTCTGAAGATACTTTAATGATGTCATTTCCATTTTTCTCCGTAACCTACTAATTTCAGCGTCTAGTTTCTGTACTGCTATGCTAAGGTAAAAGGCGACCTTTTTGTATGGAGCTCCATACTAAAATGACGCCTTTTACCTTAGCACGGCAGCGTATGTCTTAATCATAATTCTCTAGTTGAATGTCACTTTATGTCACACTGCTTCACTCCTTCTTTCATGACCGACAATTCAAATTTCGCCTTTTGCACCTCAGTTACGCCTTTTATTTTATTTACTAGGAACTTCAACTATAATAGTATAACTATATGCCACAAAAATAAAATTAACGGAACTTGTTTTGTCTTAACCATATTAATAATGGTAATCACTATTATGGCCAGTAAACAAGAAAGGTTTTTAGTGCATTTCTCAAAAAGTTTGTACACAAAGAAGACGTCAATTATAACTAGTTCAATATATTTTCCCTATTTCGTTACCAATTATTTTAGTAATTTCATATCAATGTTAAGGCTCTGTTTGATAATTAAGGTTCTGTTATGCTTATACTTTTTAGGGTTCCGTACCCAAAGGGAAAAACGGGACCCTATTACTGAGACTTCGCTGTCCGTCCGTCCGTCTGTCACCAGGCTGTATCTCAAGAACGACAAGAGAGTTGAAATTTTCACAGATGATGTATTTCTATTGCCGCTATAACAACAAATACTCAAAATAAAATAAAATAAATATTTAAGGGGGGCTCCCATACAACAAACTTACGGATAATGGTACGAAACCCTTCGTGCGCGAGTCCCACTCGCACTTGGTGTATTTTTTAATTATACATATCAATGTAGAGGAAATCACAAAGAATAATTTTAAATCAATCTACTGGAAATTGGTAACAAAATAGGAAAAATACATATATTGAACTTTAATTGATGTCTTAATTAGGTCCAAACTTTTTGAGAAATGCTCTTTAAGTAAACAACCAAGAGAAGATTTCATATATTGTGTGCTTAGCTTAGCAGACAAACAGTTTGAATAATAAAAACATTTCTTATTCTACTTATATTCAAAATGTAAAACCTAATAACTATATATTAACCTACATCTACTCTGTAGTTTAATTACATTTGTACGTTTACAAAGTAAACTAAAAAGTAACTACTTACTACACAAAGACTAGCTTTTTCCTTCTCAAATTTCTCAAATTAATTTAATTCAGTGACACTCTTCATTTCTGCAAGGGTTTGTCTGAAAATGTTTGATATTATTGTACAAAATACGAGATCAAACTTAATCATAATCATAATGTATTTTTTTTTGTGGTAATACTTATCATTATCACCAAGGTTAAATATGAAACCAAAATTGTATGCAATGCACTATACCAAGTGAGGATCGAACTCATGACCTCTACTTTACCGGAGTAGTACTCTACCACTGAGCTATAGGACCGCTTGGACTTCAGTGAATTCCATACAATTTAGACTTCATAATTACCCTTTTTCTAAAAGAATATAGATAATTTTAGGGTCTCCCTCGAAATCCCTAACAACGTTTGTCCTAAAATTATTTGCCCAAGTTACACTTCCATAATGCTGTTGTGTAAAAGTCAAAATCCATAGTATAAAATTTCCTAACACTGCTATGTCCTAACCTATTTTATCCTAATATTGGAAGACCTAATGTTTGTTTGACATACGCCTTATAAGTCCTAAATATGAAATACGTGATTAAGGTCTTTGTTAAGTACGACGACGAGCGAAGCGAGGAGAAGTGTTAGGAAGAACTGCGACCCTGAACCGGATTTTTTATCCCTCGCGTTAAGACTCTACGTCCATCTTAGTGCATGAAATATTGGGGTGTTAGGATATTTGATACTTATGTGAAATAAATTTAGAATATGTAATCGTTAGGAAAAATATTTATTAGTACATGAAATACATATTTGGGCCAACAAGTATTAGGACATTGCAAATTAGGACAAAATATATTAGGAAAAGAAAACAACAATAGGAGAAATAGTTTTAGGGATTCTGATATAGTAATTTTACTTAACTTTAAATGATAACTTGTTAGTGTAATTATATTTTATATCATATGTAGGTATGTCCCCAAAGACGAAGACATTCCTATCATAGCTCGAAGCCGCTTAATAGTACATTACTGCAGACGCCGGGAAATAAGGGCTTGCCGGCTGAGTAGGTATAGACGGCCGACCGTAAGGGAGGCCGTCTAGTGATACGAAGCCGGCAAGCCCTTTTCACGGCTAAGGCATGTATAGTGCTTTTCTCAAACATATGTAATGAAATAAAAAAATACATCACTCAAAAAACAAATTTTATATCGCGGTAACCGAAGACAATAAATCCGTGATTTTTCAAAATTGCCGCCGTTTTTTACTGACAATTTAGGCTTGCTACACTATATACATATTTATTATTATACTACTTTTTCATTACATTTATAACTTGGGTTGAAATTAAAATAAGATTCATTCCAATTGAAGTTAGTACAGCGGATCGCTTATAAGATAAAACACGTTTTTGAACGAAACTTTAGGACAGACATTTTGTCAATCAATTGTCTGTGACATCTGACTCACATTATAACCTTTCTTTCATTTATGATGTGTAAAGTTACAACAATTTGAAAAAATTATCAAAATATCACATAGATCCGCCGATCTAACATATATATTGCATATTACGTTCTACAAGGAAACAAGAGAACAACCTAGCATTACCTATAGATATAGATAGGCAGCTGTATTCTACATACACACTATTAATATCACCATGGATTTGTACATGCTAAGTGCACAGAACTTTTTAAAGGTACGTAACTATTATTTTTAAAACAGATTATTAACAAAGTTTTTGACAAATTTAACTGATATTAAATGACGCATTCGACATATGGGGGCAATTGCTTATTGAAATTTTTATTGTTTTTCCAGGTACACTGATATTAGTTAGCTGTACTTCCGAAACTGGTCTTGGCTGTGATAATGTAGCTGACTGTTGATTCTGCTGAGATGGCAAAGGAGGCTGAGGATCTGATCTACCGCGTGGTGACTGTGGATCATGAATTTGGCTGTGAAAATGAAAATGAAAAATAAAAATTATCAACTGGCAATATATGTGCTAGGAGATTTTGGCGGTGGACTATGATGCTTAATGTAAACAGGAGGGTCACGGGAACCGGGAACAGCCTGGCCGTGGATTTATGTAAATTGTTGATGGTTGGGGTACATCATTTTGAGAGTTGGCTGCGTGAGGATTTGTCGCCTTCTGCAACTTTTATCAGCTTTCCAACCCCCATGCATTTTGACCATCAGAAGATTGGCAAGGAGTGTAGCTGAAATACAGCAGAAACAATATCCAGTATAGAGGTCGGGACAATCTAGTTCTTAAAACGTTGCTATTTGCTTAGGCATAAATAGAATTGTGTGGCGTCCAATTACTTGTCTTGTACATTTTCTTTTCTTGTAGTTTAGAAAGATTAAGTCTGCCATTTGTACTTTTACTTCTGTCTTTTGTGCAATAAAGTTTAAATAAATAAATGTTATAAGACTGAGCATAATTTTTTTTTTCATTCATGTATGTCTCCGTTCGACTTTGGTGGCAACAGGTTATTAATTGTTAATCCTGCCTCCGCCCTCAATTCTGGTGCAGTACAATTAATTTCTTTGTCGCTGTTATCATCAGAAATCATTATGAAATTATATTTATAAATATCAACAACAAATATAAAAATAGGTACATGACAAAAGTTTTTTTTCATTTTCCCTCCAATCCCCCATAATGTTTTTTTTTTATGGAAGTTGTCCGTATTTCGCGATGTTGTGTTCCAATAGACCCTATAAGGGCCGTTATACACAACCTGATACTAAAAATTCAATTTCTATAATAATTAAAATAAATGCAGAGGATTTTAAATATTGTCTATGGGCTCTGGTGACTTACGTATAGACAGTATTTTAAATTTATTCATCAACACATTGAATTATACAGATTTGTATTCATAATATCAGTTCGTGTGTACTAGGCATTAACGCGGATATTGTTGGTCCGGTGGCTGAATGGGTAGCCACTAGAAAAAAAAATTATATCAGCTGTTCATAAACACAGACGCCATGTTTACATTAAAATTAAAAACAAATTACTTCCCGGCCTAGGCCTTCAATTTTGTATGAAATTCCTTTACAGTTCCTTCGAATTGTTCCGCCCGAAACTTGACACTTCGAAGCCTGTTTTGACGCACGTTACGACGATATTTCATTGCATGTTTGAGAAAAATAATATAATTTAAGTTGTTTTTGAACATGTGGACTGTGATTTTTTTCTTAACCTATTATTTCGATGTTGAAAAGCATTATCCTACGATCAGACATTATTGAGTTGTTTTGTATACTTTGTATTATGATGAATGATATAAAACGTAAGTTCTATAATAACAAAACCAAGAATCATCCAGTTCGTGTTATTGTAATAAAAGCTCAAAATAGCACAATAATACATCCAAGGTAACTTTCTAATGGCTTTCTAAGAGCAATGGGCCGTTACATTGCAAAAGTTTTGTTTGATCTCTTATTCGATTCCCATTAAAGCCTGAATTAAAAGTTCCTACCGGAAGTTATGCCAACGCGTAACTCGGTCTCAAAGACGCGAATAATAATTGATAATGGTTTCCATCGCGACGCCAATTTTATTAATATTATGGTTGCATTCTTGTATTGAGGGCATTCAATGAATATATAAATATATATACTTATGTCACAGTCCGGCTGAAATAGTTTATTTATTTATTTTATCTTTACTGCACATAAGAAAAACTTATCGACCTTATCGTGCAAAAGGCGGACTTAATGCCATGAGGCATAATAATAAGGTGTGAATACCTACGTAGGTATTCAAAGTTAGATTTACTACGCGATTCGTCCACCTGAGTTCTTCGTTTAGGAGCCCACCCCCCTTCGTTCAATCGCGTGTGGTACCTAATTAAAAAAAAATGGGCAAGTGCGAATCCGCCTCGCGCATGAAGGGTTCCGTACCATAATCTATAACAAGTTTGTTGTATGGGAGCCCCCCTTAAATATTTATTTTATTTTATTTTTAGTATTTGTTGTTATAGGGTCCCGTTTTTACCCTTTGGGTACGGAACCCTAAAAAAATGTTACTTCTGTGTCGCTATAGGTAACTAAACTTCTAAAAAAATTACACAGAACAGTGGGTTTTTAAAGCATTTAAAAAATACTTTTAGCAGGTACTTGGTATAAGAATTGTGTAGTTAACCGACATGTTTGAAGCTCAATTAAAGAAAAGAGCTTCGTTTTTGTCAACAGTTTAAAAAAAAATAAGGCCCATGTGAACCATTTGTGCGCCATCAAAGTTATCAGGTTGCCGTGAAAGTGAAACCCTCCTCAATCAAATAGAAAATGGCATTAACTGTGATGTTCAGGGCGGGAATAGATTCTATAAAACAACGTAAACGGGTTTACTGTGGACCACGACCTGCCCCTGTGATTGACGTCCGTCAATATATAAAGAAGTCTATACACTACAATACGTATTACCTATTATACATACCTACTTACCTACCGCAATTTCGGTCAAAACGCCTCAGAGCTTCTTCTTTTCCACTGTCAATATGGTAGGTACTTATCTATGGATATAGGTAACTAGTTTACAAACCTATTTTCCCATTTGTAAACACACAAAAAACACGGGAACTATAAACGACGACGAGAACGACAAATATTTGTTTTTCCCGGCACAAATAAAGAAAAAAGATCGTCTATAAAAAAACAAGTCGCCGTACGACACGTCTGGTGCAAACATACACGGATATGCAAGCGAGCTGGTCTTATTTTCGTCACTACGTACAACAGTTTTTTTTGCACTTACCCGCCTCCATAACTTCCGAGATTACATGCACGTCACTTTTTGTTTGAACATGGGGTAGAACAACGACGCCTTACTGTAATATATGACTTACTCCAGATTCAGACAGTCGGTGTGACCGAAATCGTACAGGTTGTCTTCAGACATCATCATCAAAAATATAAGTAAGAAAGAAGAGAACATTTAAACAAATTATCACAAGTTAAGTGCATCGTCAAAAGTTAAATTAAACACGCTCAATAATTTATGGAATAACATAACTTAAAGTAATAGTGACATATTTTGCAGTTTCAAATTAAATGGTGAAGCACCAAAGATCTATCTATCTATCAGCCACAGACGTCCACTGCTGAACATAGGCCTCCCCCATGACTCGCCACAAAGTGCGATCCTGTGCAGACCGCATCCAATGATTCCCCGCTACCCTCACGAGGTCATCCGTCCATCTAGTCGGGGGCCGACCACGCTGCGCTTTCCTATACGTGGTCGCCACTCTAGGACTTTGCTGCCCCAACGGCCGTCCGTTCTCCGGGCTACATGGCCTGCCCATTGCAACTTCAACAGGGCAATCCTGTGCACAATGTCGGTTACCTTGGTTCTTCTGCGGATATTATCATTTCTGATTCTATCGCGCAAAGAAACTCCGAGCATTGCCCTTTCCATTGCACGTTGCGTGACTCTTATAGCCTTATCACACTTGCGATTTGCGAGCGAGTTTTCTATACAAATGAGCATCGCGGCGAACTCGCTGCGTAATAGCCTTCATACAAAATTCGCTCGGAAATCGCAAGTGTGATAAGGCCCTTAGCCGCCTCATGAGTCCCATTGTGAACGACCATGTCTCAGTTCCGTAAGTCATCACTGGCATGACGCACTGTTCGAAGACTTTCGTCTTCAGGCACTGGGGAATTTTCGACGAGAAAATATGACCAAAGATACATTAATAAATAATATAACCTACAATATAATCCTTCGTAGATGAGAACAAGAAAAAATCGCGAGTTCAAGCTCATTTACGCCGTAATGAGTAAAAACGTATCTATAAAAGAATGCGTCTCCGAGGAGGCTTTCCACAGCTGAGGGGATAAAAAAAATCGATTCAGTAATCTCCTTTCGCTTATTTCTTGTACAATGTCTTCATCGTACAAGCATTAAAAAAAAATCATTTTATAATAGTTTACGAGTAAATCTCTGTCTATCCCACAACTGCTAGGCAAAGATCTTTCCTTTCATTGAGTTTGGGTTCAGCGTGGGCTGAAACTGACAAAAGTAGGCATAAAGTGATTATACATCGGACAGATGTAGTCAGAAACGTCGAATTCAGCCTCAGAATAATATATATTTACTATCGACGTTTATTTTCCGGCGAAAGTAATCACATGTATCTTAAATATGCCATATTTACATAAAGCAGGAAAATGTAGCTTTAATATGACATATGAATATTGAAAGAATCTCGAAAAATTAGAAGCGCTCCTTGGAAATAAAGTAATTTTCCGAATTTTCCGCGATATATAAATAATGCGAAGAATCCACTCTCGAAGGTTAATGAGTTTTAAGCAGGTACAGTCATTGGCTTTATTCACTCTAAACGATATTAATGTTACAAAAATACAGCATAAATTGGATACCTACCGCTCGCGACCGAGTTCGCAACTGAAAGAAAAAGACATAATTCTCCTTTTTGCTATGCCGTAAACGAGTAAAAAATAACCATTAAATGTGGTTACCGTGCTTCCTGTGTACCAAAAATAGTACAAAATAGCCATCGGCGGTTACCGTGCTACCCGTGTACCAAAAATAGTTGAAATCGGTCAAGTCGATCAGGCGTAAGGAGGTCAAAATGAGGACACATACATTATGTATCGCAAAACGCCATTCATCCATTTTGAAGATAAAAATCGCCATTCACAGACGTGGTGACGTATCGCGAGGCTCATAATTTTTACGTCTCTCGTCTCGACTTACTGGCCGTGTAAGTGTTAAATATGTTCAATGTACAGACATTACATTTTATAATACCGAGATGCTAAAGCTCCACTTTCCATACTAAACTGTGCTTTAACGAATAATTAAGACGGTGTTAGTTGAATTGAAAACTGTACCTACTAGATTAAACAACGAATTCCGAAATCTCTAAGTCAAGTTAAATACTGAGAAATAGTTTATTTAATCAAAATAGGTAAATACATACTGAATAATATGTTTGAACAAATATAGCTCAGACAGTCGTCAAACTTAAGTGGCAGTGGGCGGGGCACATTGCTCGTATAACCGATGGCCAGAAATCCACCGCGTTGGGGCAGAAAGGTTCATGAGTGGCGACCGCGCGTACCGGAAGACGCATCGTGGAAAGGCCCTCAACAAGGTGGATCGACGACCTGGTTAAGATTGTAGGCAGGACCGATCGTTGTGGAGAACTTTGGGGGAGGCCTTTGTCCAGCAGTGGACGTCTATCGGCTGAAATGACGATGATGATGTAACTGTCTGAAGTTCTTCGATGTATACACTAACAGAGTAAAATTTTCAAACTTGTACCAATAATACCGCCAATATGGCTACCTCATGCGATTTTCTAATTCAATTCTTTCCCCATCTGCGATCCCGTAATCACGTCTACATGCGAAAATAGCTCTTAAAGCCCACAAAGCATATGGAACTCGATATGCAAATCGGATAATAGGCGCGCCTGGCGATGTGGCAATATCCATTAGAGCAAGGAAGCCCGACACAGTCATGTCTGAAAAGGAGGCTATTCTATTGACTAACATCCTAGTCTAGATTATATGAAATGAAGTCATATTCGTTCGAAAAATATTTTCTACTGATGATCCAAATTTTGATGATCGAACTTCCTGATACTTTGGGAATATCTCCAAACTGCAAATAAATGTATATTGTATATACGTAGTAAGCAGCAGTGTATAGGTAATTTATTGGGAGCCAGTTGTTTTTGTGAATCACTACATAGTATAAAACGAAGTCGCTTCCTGCTGTCTGTCTGTCCCTATGTATGCTTAGATCTTTAAAACTACGCAACGGATTTTGATGCGTTTTTTTTAATAGATAGAATGATTCAAAAGGATGGTTTTTATGTACATGCATAATTTATCAGCATTTCACCCGTCCAAAGCCGGGGCGGGTCGCTAGTTGAAAATAAATAAAGAAAATACATCAAGTTTTGGGCAACGACCGTATGTGTCCATGCCATACCAGTTATTTCCCAGATCCAAGGATGAAATGTCATGTCTGGAAAATGTCTGTGAATTGTCAAAGAGTTCAAAAGACGGAGCTAAGGCAAGATAAAAGAAAAAGTCAAGAAAATAATAATAAAAAAGGATCTGATACTCATACTCATACTCATACCCATTTATTCATAATGCACAAATACATTATACGTCAATTTTACAAAAGTGTACAAATTTACAATGTAGTTAGTGGTTATTTTATACAATGACATGTTGTCGGTTCAATATTTACAACTAATTGCTAGCAAAGTAGACATTATAGTAGACATTTCGGAAACATGACGTGATTAAAGACGCGAAATTATGTTCTAGTTTACCAATGAAAGAAAATATATCCCGAAAGTAAAATGGACGCGTATAATCCATAAGGAGGAAAGTATGCAACATGCTTAGAAAAAGGTAAAATGAAATAGCAGATTTTTGTTAAGTGCTGTACCTATTCCCTAAGCGAGGCCATATATTGCCGGAGCGTAATATTAGATAATAGTATTTATTTGCTTACGATACCTAAGGAAAATAATTATTATACTAATACTAAGTTATGATTAAAGGATAAAATAAAACTCCGAGTAAGAACCATATTTAGTCTTATTTTAGCCTTTAGTCATAACTTAGTATTAGTTTAATTTAGTGGCAAAATATGTACATCTATGAAACTTTGCTTTATAACTTTATTATCTTGGTACTAGAAATGAGGATCTGCCGAGCCCTGCCAAATTGTGGGGTCCTACCCCCATTGGGGGAGGTATGGGCAGGGGATATATTTTAAAAGATGAACATTTTTACAAACTAGGGAAAATCTGCAAGCTAACTGACTATCAGGAAAGCCACGTAACCAAAAAAGCGTTAAGCATGAATGTGGACGGATAAAAAAGAAGAGGAAGACCAACAAAAAGATGGATGGATTGTGTGATAGATGATATTAATAAGAAGTAAGTAAACGACGAGTTGACGAGTAATAGGGAGGAATGGAGGAAGAAAACATGCTGCGCCGACCCCAAATAAATGGGATAAAGGCAAGGGAATGATGATGATGAACATTTTACAAACTAGGCGAATGCAGTGTCATTTTCTATGTTTTTTCTCGCGCTGAATCGAATGAAATCATGCAGTTGTACACATTGTCATATAGACGCTGTCATTATTGAATCTTTCTCACATGTCTGGTTGGCTGTGGTAGAAAATGCCGTTAGGCATTAATATTGCGCCATTTCTATATTCAAATCATAGAGATAGAGTCACTTTTGTGTTGATAATAACTCATGGATTGATATCCTTCCCACGCCATTTTTCTCAAAATATAAGTAAACGAGAATAAAAAAATGAGCAGTGTCTTTTAAAAGGGCTTAGTTTGGTATGGCTTCCATAGAGAAATAAGTCCTTTTGAAAAGATACTCCTTAAATATATGTTACACGTATTATTTGAGACATAAACTAAAATCCCACTTGTACGATTTCCATATCGTGACCTTTCGGAAGTCCTAGACAGTGGCAAATTGTCATAATTTCGTCTTTATAAGCAAGGCATTAGACTCCAAATTTGTATGCTTTTAGACATCCTGTATATAGACCATAGCAGACGCAATAAATGTGTCATAAAAAACATGGAACCACAGATCACGACGTCTCCTGACGTCATTTGGCCATAAAAGACGTATGAAATGCTCGGAATCTGTAATGGATTATTTTAGTGTGTGTATTAAGGGTGTAACTAACTGCCGATATTTAAGAATGTTTTTGTTTAGAAAGTCGCCTAGATATTTTATGCGATAACCATAGAACTGTGTTTTTTTCTATGAGTTTGGCTTTTTTGAAAAAAAAAAGATGTAACCAACTTTAAATTAGTTTTTGTCTAGGAAATGTAAAATAAAAACAAACGGGTTTATAATTTTATGAAGATATTTTAAATCATTGTTTTGACGAATTCTCAAGCTTACTAATAAGTAAACAAATTAAAACGGCTGAACCGATTTTTTGGATTCATAGACGTTGTGGAGACACAAGTCATCTTTCAAAAAGTATGTTCATCCATTTTGGAGCTACTATGACACAGAGACCATCCTTAACAGACACTAACTTGTATATCAAATTGTAACACCCCCTTTCCTTGAGTGTAAAAAATAACCCGTTCAGCACATTTCTGGCAGTGAATAGCCCTTTACCAATGAAAATCTAACTTCCGGTTAAATATTCGTCACCTCGATTCTATTGAACATTGTCGGGCCCTTCGGGCGATAGCAATTTACGCGGACCAGTTGTTTTTGTTCAGCTTGTTGATTGGTTGTCAAAGTTTGTGAGTGCTAAACGCTAACAAACAATTGATTTTCATTACATCGGTCAAGGTTTCAATTAAATTGTGTTTCTAAAACAATGGAAACGATGCTTCTTTTGAGTAAACAGTCCGTTTTGCATTGGAATGATGGCATTCGGAATTCTCTGTGTAGTTCGTCAAACAGAGTACCTATCAACTGTCTCACACCACAGGATCCCTTCCGGAACATTATGATACAACTATACTATGTCAAATGTCTGGGGTATACACGCGTATCATATTCACAAAACTTGCCAAATGTGGTAGCAGATGATCGTGTGTATATTTAAACGAGTACCACAGCCATGCTTTGACAGCCATTACTATAACATGCCATTTTAGCGATGAATCAGCCATAATGGGTAGGTATGTGTTTCATATTGGGTTGTTATTTTGTAGTTTTTTCTTTCTTCTTTCGACATTTTTATGAAGACTCTTTAAGGCTTTATAGTAATGAAAAAAGCTTCGAGTTACTCTTCAATTGAATTTATTTAGTATTGAGCAAATAAAAGCTTGTTTTCTTTTAAATTACTTAGTATTTCCAATGTTTCTAGATATTTTAGCTACAATTCCCAACATAAAGGGTTGCAGTCCTTCAGATGATAGCTGATTACCATAAAAATGTTCGTACCAGACAGACTTTTACCTTACCCTTGTATTTTGTATAAAAGTAACGAGATTTCTAATGAATTGAGAAAATAATGGTTAGAAAGTATAATTATGCGCTTGTTCTCCCAAGGTGCGGGAAAATTAAAAGTTTTATTCACCAGGAGAGCATAAACGGCAAAGAGTTCGTACTTAAACCACCTTTTTAATTATGCTCGGTGTTCTACTTATGGTAAACTTCAGGGATACTTCGTTACAAGGTTTTAATAAAGTTGTTTTTGCCGACTACTACGTTCGTGTGCATTTTGCTTGAGGCTTGCTTCAGGCTCTTTTAATAAGGGATTTTTATATAAATGGTAGCCTTTGATACCTGCGGGGCTAGTATCTTGTCGCGACTTCGCTTGTCGCGTCGCCTATCTTGCACGCATCGCCTATATTGAAAGGAAAGTGACAGGTAGTATCGTGCACATAAGAACTTATATTTTTTGCGTTGATTGCATTATGCCACGAGAAATGACTAAACAAAATAATAAACAACAGCCTCAAACTTTTTTATCTCTGTTTCTTATTCAGTCACATTTGCTTCATTTTACAGTTTTTTCATGCTATCGGAATTTGTCTATAATTATTCAAACCATGCAAGTAATATTCTAACCATTTTTTTTTTTATAATATTAGTTTAAAAATATTGAGCTATAAATTAGCATGGACATATACCTAAATCGGATGACAACGAAATAAATCACACAACACAAGTTTTTTTTTTGTTTTATTATTTCATATTGTATCTAGTCAAGATGTAATATTGCTTAAGGGGATGTTAATCGCCTAAAATAACATATTAAATTGACCGCCGAAAGTGAAGGATAAATTTATCTCCGCCGGTATTCGGGGATCCTAAGTTGGGCTCGTTATTTCAAGACCCCTTAAACGCTAATCCTTCCAATAGAAGGTTCGGGATCCGACCAAAAGTCATACGTTAGCCGATTTGATTTAGGTTGTAAATCTTATGGAAATTTCTGTAATGCCCTGTAGGCTTCGTCTTAATACGCGTAAATTAAATACAATACAAAATCCTTTATTGCACACTATAAAACAGTCTACAAATAAAACACAGATACAATAAATTTCATAACGGTAGAGAACAAACAGGTGGTCTTATCGCTAAAGAGCGATCTCTTCCAGACATCCTTTGGGTAGTAGAGTTGATAAAAATAAATCATTCAATGAATAGTTGAAGAAGAAGGCGATGGGAACACGATATAACTACCAACGTAAAGATAACGGTAGATATACACATATAAGTAGATATAAGTATAGAGCGTTTTCTTATATGTCGTTGTATTTACTACCAAAGTCATGATAAAATAGGATCTCTACGTTTTTGGTGACATCTCTAATATTAAAATACTAATATACGAAATGGGCTTACTCACGTCATAGGAGAATATCGCTCGACATGTATTAATTGTTTAGTATGTTTATTTTAATATGTCCGAGGCGCACGGCAGTTTACTATCTTTAATATTATCGCATTATATTAGATGAGAATCAGATGAATGTAATATTAATAATATCTAATTGGGAATCAGCTTAACTTTGGGAGCGTAGCTTAGCATCCTATACCGACTGGGCCATTATACAACAATCAAACACAAGTTCCAGACAAAGATTGACCGCGTTTATACAACATACTCACATGCACAAAATGCGCAAGAGAACCAAGGTTTTAGATATAGCTCAGACAGTCGCCAAGCTTAAGTGGCAGTGGGCGGGGCACGTTGCTCATAGAATCGATGGCCGTAGGGGCAAAAAGGTTCTTGAGTGGCGACCGCGGATCAGAAGACGCAGCGTGGAAAGGCTCCCAACAAGGTGGACCGATTATCGTGGAGAACTTTGGGGGAGGCATTTGTCCAGCAGTGGACGTCTATCGGCTAAGATGATGATGAAATGCAAATACAAACTACATACAGTTTAAAAGTAATATTATTCGCATCAGCCCTTTCAGGTCAAGCCGCAAATTAAGTAATGATTAAGTCGCTTAATTAACGAAGCGCAGGATTGTGGCAAAGCGAATTCCAGGTCTGCAGGAGTTGGTGGAAATAATAAAAGTTTTCACCGCCTGTTAGCCGGGCGGGCACTGGCAAAAAACGGAAATTGTTCATAATTTCATTAACTGTTTTCCCTGAACTGTTAGATGAAAATTGGTAGAAGTGTGGACACTTTAAAGTGAGCCGGAAATAAATGGGTCCATATTGGCTCTCATAAAATTATGAAAACAAAATATTAGTATGAACAAGGTGTATGAGTAGTGATTTTATGAGTTCTGATGATGATGAATTCGGATGATTATGAATTCTGATGATTATGAGTTAGATTAGTAGTGTTAGAAAATATATGAAAACAAATATTAGTATAAACAAGTTATTTTTATTAAAGCAGTAACGTCTGCTAAGGTAAACTAAATGTTTACAAATGAAGCGAAAATTTAAAAATTTAATGATTCGGACAGGATTCGAGCCTGCGTTTCCAACGGCTTTCCGGGCCAACACTGGCGTCCTCCCAATTGGACCACCGAATCAGATGTCAGAGCTATTGAATTTTTCAACCAGTTGCTTCGACATGCCTTAGGGTGGCATCGTAGCGCCATCTACCGTAAAGATTTAGACTTTATCGCCGGCACTTAAATTTGTTGAGAATCGATAGTAACGATGTGCTACACCCAAATTACTTATTTTTATTAAAGCAGTAACGTCTGCTAACGTAAACTAAATGTTTACAAATGAAGCGAAAATTGAAAAATGTAATGATTCGGACAGGATTCGAACCTGCGTTTCCAACGGCTTTCCGGGCCAACACTGGCGTCCTCCCAATTGGACCACCGAATCAGATGTCAGAGCCATTGAATTTTTCAACCAGTTGCTTCGACATGCCTTAGGGTGGCATCGTAGCGCCATCTACCGTAAAGATTTAGACTTTACAGTCGGCACCATCGTCTCAAATTTGTTGAGAATCGATAGTTACGATGTGCTACACCCAAATTACTTATTTTTATTAAAGCAGTAACGTCTGCTAACGTAAACTAAATGTTTACAAATGAAGCGAAAATTGAAAAATTTAATGATTCGGACAGGATTCGAACCTGCGTTTCCAACGGCTTTCCGGGCCAACACTGGCGTCCTCCCAATTGGACCACCGAATCAGATGTCAGAGCCATTGAATTTTTCAACCAGTAGCTTCGACATGCCTTAGGGTGGCATCGTAGCGCCATCTACCGTAAAGATTTAGACTTTATCGTCGGCACCATCGTCTCAAATTTGTTGAGAATCGAATCAACACGTTTTATAACTCCATATTAACATACCTAATTAATAGTATATTGTGTCATAAGGGTAGTAAGTAGGGGATTACTAACGAAGGTCTATTAGAAGCCCGACGCCGAAGGCGGAGGGCTTTTAATGTCCTGAGTTTGTAATCCCCTTACTACCCGCCTTACACACAATATTTTTCATCACATTTTGGAGTAAATAACAAATAAATAAGCCAAAAATAAACATTAAACGATAACGATTGACAACCAACTTTTTTCTGCATATATTTTTTTAATTTACTATAAGCACTGGCAAAACGGCCATCAGCTTAAAACAGAAAACAAATATACACAGAATCTTACCATCTATTAATAAACAAAAATACTATATTCTTAATTTACCTTTGTGTCATTATTTATAAAAATAAACAAATAACAATTAACAATATTATGCAGCAATAATTAACAGCGTAATATTATAAAACTTAAATATGAACAGTAAGTTTGTTACAAAACTAAATAGTTCCTAACCAATAATTTCATAACTTTTTTCCTTTTTTTGTGTCCTCTACCACAGATAATGCTAAGAACTGCGTTTCGTTTAGAAACTTGACAGGCTATACTGCCAGATTGTAACGATAATTCAAAATGTAATTAATAAAATTATTGCAAAATACACATAAATAATTGTAAAACAATGCAGTTAATGCAGTTACATATACCGTATTAATTCGATACACAATAAAATTTGCTGGTAGGCAAGTTTTGTTGATACAACAAAAAACCTTGGCTGGATTGAAACCTCCTTAGTCTGAAGTAATCTGCGAGTGCGTACTATATTTTTAAAACTAAAACCATAACTCCCGAGGGAGTTATGTCAATTTATAACTCCCGCGGGAACTATATAGGCCTTAGTCCTTCAGTACACCCGCATGTAATACCATCTTTTACGAGCAAATGTGATGAAAAGTATGGAGTTATAAAACGTGTTGATTGGACCCATCCGTATTTTCTAAAGTACAAGTTTTACATCAACTTTGTTTGTACTAAAGTAAACCTTGTTTAAACACCCGTGCATTGTATTATTCAATAATAAAATTGGTCAACCGCATCCAGCATTTTTCATCAAATTTCCAAAGTCATATTTGTATGCAGTTGTATGAAGAAAAAAACTGTGTTCTTAATTATCTGGCCACGACTGTATAAACTTCTTTTGGTCAACAACCGAAACCTGTAGGTTAGGTTAGGTTTGTATTATGATATGGGTCAAAACCGAAACCTGTAGGTTAGGTTAGGTTTGTATTATGACCATGTATAGCGGAGCGAGCGGAGCGTCAAAATGGGTCAAAAACCGAATACTGTAGGTTAGGTTAGGTTTGTATTATGACTATGTGTGAAAATGGGATGGGTATGGGAAGATCTGCGACCCTACTGAGTACTAGATATACTAGAACCGAGTTTTTTATAATAATGAACACATGCATTTTTAGTTAGGCGTTTATATTTTAGGAACATTATGATCTTAGTTTTTATAAAAAAAGAACGTTATGAGCAATAAATACTATATAAAGTGACCCTTATAATGTTTGCCCGTTATGCAAGTACATTACTATGCATCTAATGTTGTTATTACTTTCAAAATTATGCAATTCGTTTATATTCATTTTGTTTTTATACTGTACAATCATTTCTGCAGGTCAAAAATATGAAATTCGTATTATGCAAAATGAAAATTCGATAATAGTTGTTATTAAAAACATTACACACCCATATTTTCGGACTTCCGATAATAGGACTTAAAAAGTCATGTGAGAAGCACACTTTAAAGTGAGCCGGAAATAAGTGGGTCCATATTGGCTCTCATAAAATTATGAAAATAAATATTAGTATGAACAAGGTGTATGAGTAGGTAGTGATTTTATGAGTTCTGATGATTATGAATTCTGATGATTATGAGTTAGATTAGTAGTGTAAGAAAATATATGAAAACAAATATTAGTATAAACAAGTTGCATGAGTGATCTTATGAGTTCTGATGATTATGAGTTCCGATCGTTAGTACTAAAAAAATTATGAAGAGTGATCATTATGATATAAAATAGTATGAGAAATATTTTCGGACTTCCGATAATAGGACTTAAAAAGTCATGTGAGAAAATACGCATACGAAATAAGTAGGTAGGTACCTATTGGTTTGAACTGATCAGCAATAGTTATTTGTGCAACAAGAGAGCAAAGTTGTTTTTTGTTGCGAGTGCTGATTTTGAGTCCCGAGCAAGCAAAGGATTCTAAGTTAGAATCTTGAGTGTAGCGAGGGACTCAACAGCATGAGATGCAAAAAACTTTGCTCTCGTGTAGCACACACAACTTTTCACCTCATCAGCGAGAACATATTCGACTTTTTGTACTTTTTCTTCGAACCATTCAGGTGTAGGTAGGGATGTTTATAGTCTTTGTTGCTGAGTTCAATGATATTATTAATTATAAAATACTTAGATAAGTGCTGCTTAAAAAGGAATAACAATATAATTTAATTGAAATTATACGTATCAGCCAACCAACACGGTTATTGTCATTATTTGATCAAATTGGAAGATTTAGCAGATACATGACGTGTTTATTTATAAATGCATATTATATTACGAGATTTTGTTTATAAATTGATTAATATTTTTACTCGTAAAGCACCAATCAAAATATATACAAAAGAAAATAACAATTACAATTTGTACTCGACATTTTTTTAAGTACGACGTTTCGAATATGCATCAATGATAAATTGGTGAAATTATACACTATTATTATATTTACAGTACCTAAGTAATAAGATGAAAAATCTTATTTTATTTGAGCAATAATCTATTGTTTTATATAAAAGGCCCAATAAAATTATTTTAATATTCGGTCGTTAAAAACAATACGTTGCAATTAAAACTTTTTCGGGTGTTTTCAATTAATTTTATGGTATAACGCGTATCCGGACTGTTCTCATTCGAGGTAGGACTCGCAAATCGAATTTCAAATTGATATGTTTCTGTCCCTCTCTCTTCTATATACATATGAAAGAAACAGAGTGCATCGAGATTCAAATGATTCGAATTTTATAATTAACCTGTGGCTGATTAGTGACAATTCTTGGCCAAAAATTTAAAAAATTAAGTTGCTTTGTACTCACGTTCGAAACAAAATCGCATTTTGTTCACTGTTATCTGACAGCAAAATCGTCATGTTTGAGCTGATGGTGAGGTGAAAAAGTCCTTTTCACCTCACTCGCTCGGAAAACCTCCGTTTATAGGGCGAAATCTGCGTGCAAAAGTCTATTTTATCCGCTAGCGTGCAAAAGTCATTTGAATTTCGAACACGGCGATTTTGATACTCTGTGGTGCATGTAACTTTTTTATATTTAAGACTTCTTCCACGCGTGACTGATTTCATCAGTCGATAAATCTTCGAATAACCAATCAACGCACGCTAATAAAGGGCGATCTGGTCAGGCCGGCTAAAATCATATGTACGTTTGAATACTTCTTTAAAAAAAAATACACCTACAATATCACGTCCAGAAACCTGGTTTGTGGTTACAGATTTTTAAGTTTTAATTTTTTCTACACTTTATTTTATGTTGAATATGTTTATATATATTAATAGTAAGTATTTCATATTCAGTTACATATTTTGACTAGTAAATATATTAAATACAACACAAATTTTTATATTTATTTGTTATAAAAGTTGGAACATAAGAGTGTAATTTCTGAACGAAAAAATAATAATTAAAAGGTTGGAAGTTTTCACAATTCACGTACCTAAACAACGTAAATTTGTTCTGTGGAGAATACATACTGTTGTCTTACTTTAAAGAAATATTTATATTGGAATATTTATTCAATGCTTAAAGCCTGCATTAAAACTAAAAAGGATTTGTTATAAACATTTGGAGACAATAAGTAATTTACCGAAACTATTGGCGTTTTTAAAGAAGATAAAGCCGAAATAATCTTGTTCGGATCCCATCGTCCAATAACTTCCAAAGCAAGTGTTATGGAAAATACTTCCGAGTGGCCATCTAATCCTTCCCATAATGCCATTCTCCCACATTCACAACGAATGTGTCAAGTACTCGTATTTTCAAATACAAATATAATATAACAGTGCTTAAGAAAAACTCAACGATAAAATATATACGACGATAACACAAATTACGGCCATATTACTTTTAATTTTTAATATGTGTGCTTCTCTCGTATTTATTTGGTTTGGATTTGAGTGTGTTATGTTTTAAATTTGATGTGTTAAATAGAAGGCAAAATTAAATATGATTATTTTTATGTTTTAATTGTTTTTCTTGAATCTTGCATTTTCCTCGCTGTAGTGAGGTGAAAAGTTGTGTGTTCCGCATGGCTGCAAAATTATTTAGCTTCTCGTGTCTTGAAAGCCTCGCTACGCTCAGGAATCTATCTTTGAACCATTCGCTTCGCTCATGGTTCAATCTTAGATTCCTTCGCTCGCTCAGCTTTCAATTTCAACACTCGCGCCAAATAACAACTTTGCAGCCTTGCATAACAAATAACTATTTAGTACTTAGTGCCACAGGCTTTTCTTTTCGATGAAACCAAAGTGTGGCCGTCGGTTTTACAAGCAATGTGCCTCATTGCAAGGGCGTCGCCAGCCGAAGGTCCAGGGGGGGGGCAGAGTGAGTTGATATAAATGCAGGATGAGGAAAAGGATGGAAGGTACAGCCTTGCTAGAGGATAGGAAGATTCACCTAACACATAATATAGAAGTGTATTTCGATTTATATTCATGGCGAGCGTAGTGAGCGCGACATTTTTTGGAAAGGGACGGTTGATAAAGTATTTGCAGTCAGATAAAACGCGAGCGTAGCGAGCTCGATTTTTTTTAAGGGGACGGTTAATAATACTTATACAGGTAAACGCAAGCGTAGCGAGCGCAAAATTCTTTGGAAGGGGGCGGTTAATAATTATTATTATAGACAGATGAAACGCGAGCGTAGCCAGCGCAAATTTTTTTGGAATGGGGTGGCTAATAATTCTTATAGACAGATGAAACGCGAGCATAGCGAGCGCGAAATTTTTTGGAAAGGGCGGCTAATAATTCTTATAGACAGGTGAAGCGCGAGCGTAGCGACCGCGAAATTTTTTGGAAGGGGACGGTTAATAATACCTACTTATAGACATATCAAACGCGAGCGTAGTAACTGCGACATTTTTCGAGAGGAAGGGTCAACATAAATCCAGATGAAAACGCGAGCGCAGCGCGAAAATTTTCGTTAGCAATAACGTAAATTGAAAGACAATCATTCAATACATTCAAGGAAAATCACGAGTCACGGGACTGAGAGATCTTGCCACGAGCCGAAGAGCCACTGGACACGACGAGTAAAAGACTCGAGGCTGGCCAATAGACCTATCACAAAGCGTCATCAACCGAGCAAGCGCAGCATCTCCGTTACAACTTGGGCGAACATTCTTTCGTATGTCCGGATGTTTTGGATGTTCGGCTGTTCTCGCCTACCGGTCGCATTTCTCAACCGATTTTCATGAAATTCTGGGTCGATTGCAAAAAAAAATTACAATTAAAAGCTTAGTTAGCAAAAAATCACGATCGCTTCGTTTGTGTGACGAAAGTTAGTCATACAAAATGTATGGGCAACTTTCGTCACACAAAGGAATCAATTATGTTTTGTTTTAATTAAAGCCCTTATTTAACTCTGTACATTTTTTTTGCAATCGACCCTTTTATAAGTTGGTTGATTGTTCGATAAGCATACAGATCTTTTTTGACAAAATGACGGGTAATAATTAGACTGGAAACGTAAAAAAAACAAATTTCAGTAATTTCGAAACAAACTCGCGAGGACTTCAGCTCACAGAGCCACTAGAGTAGTTCTATTATTTTTTTCATTTTGGTACCTATGTTTTATATTTCTTCTTCTTCGGTACACTCTATAAACTGTAACCTGTCAGTGACGGTATAGCCCAACGATCTTCCTCTAGCCCCTGACCTGGCTCTTGCATATTGCATAGCTACTGAATTCATTTGAATTTCGATGTGCAAGAATGATCGATCAGAAAAGTTAAGTGGCTGGACATATTTTTGGAGTTCTAGGGGGGGGCAGCTGCAATTTATTTATAAAAATTGAATTGAAGAACGAAGCTATAAGTTAAGCGAAGAACAAAAGAGTGCGGATTCTGTAGTGTCTTTTTTCTGTGAAATGTTATTTGCCAATTTGTTCTTAACCTTCAAATAACATTTATCAAATTTCCCATGGGTCTAACCAACGGCAAATTGCAGAAAAATTGCTAGTTACATTTCATTCGAATTTCATGCCTACTTCGATTGGGTAACGGATTTCCGCTTTCGTTTTATTAGATTTAAGTAACTGGTGTTTTTTTGTGACAAGATATTTGAAACCACCAGCTACACAAAAGCCCATGGTCTTGAAACAGTCGGCTCATAGTTACAATTAATATCACCTATCAAACAAACACAAAATAACTAAATCAATATCGGAGCATCCGTTTCACTCATGGTTATCACACTATATTATAAAGTTCGAATCCCGGCCAGGGCAAATATTTGTGTGATGAACTCGAATATTTGTGCTTGGGTCATGGTTGTTCTATGTATTTAAGTATATATTTATCTATATAAGTACGTATATCGTCGTCTAGTACCCATAACACAAGCCTTCTTGAGCTTAATTTGGGACTAGATCGATTTGTGTGAGGTGGTCCGATATTTATTTATTTATTTATAAAGGCGAAAGTTTGTGAGTGTGTTCATGTGTATATTTGTTTCTTCTTCACGCTCAGACAGCTGGACTAGATAAACCGCAACAAAATCCGTTGCGTAGTTTTAAAGATCTAAGCATACATAGGAACAGACGGACAGACAGACAGCAGGAAGCGACTTTTTTTTATACTATGTAGCGAAGTGTACGGCTTTAATAAATATTCTATTCGATCCCGACCGCCTTACAAATGAACATCTTGTCTATAATTTTCTCATCCCGGCATTCCAGTACTCCCTTAATTTTGTAAAGGAATTCGGTTCTCAGCTGAGACTGGATAAAATACAAATTGGGGAATGTCTCCGATATAATTTTATTGAGTTTCATAGGCGTAGCGCAATTTAAGTGGAGTAAAAGCGCGGAATGGAGGGGCAGAGTAAATTATAACTTAATAATCATGTTTGAGTGGGTTCGGCGGTTGAAAGGAAAGCAACTTTAATGAACCCTTCCGAATTAAACATGATAAGGTAATTATTTACGTTTTTAGAAGTTTTGGAGGATCATCAGTTAGGGCATATCGTTTCACATTTCATCGGGCCTTGAGTCTCTGAGGAGGACGGAAAACACCAACCTGCCGGGCTAACATGACTGGCCACGAATACGCTAAAGTACAGTTGCCGGCAAACTTTTTGAGCATAACCTTGACTGCGCAGTAGCCGATTTACGTACAAATGTACATGCGCAGATCCGCCATTTTTGTTCATAAAGTTTTCCGGCAAGTATATCTGCTCCTTTTCCCAGACTATCAGGTTATGTTAAGTTTGCATCTGGTAACCATGGCGACGCATACAAATTAGGTCCAAACTTAACGTAACCGGCTTATACGACTCGAGGATTCGTTCTCGTCTGTTTACTCTTCCAAAACTTAACAAATCTTTACAAAATTTTAGAAACTGAATGAGAAGGAAATGTTCTGTGTCGGACCGTTTCGATTTTAGCGCAAATGATTATAGAATTTGTGTACTAGGCGGCCATTTGCAGCGGAATTTTAGCCAGGACGCTTATACACAAATTTCATAATAAGAAAAAAGAAAAACGTAAAAGGAAGAATTTTTAGAGGAGGAAACGAAACAGATTTTCGATTTGTATTGAAAAATAATGAGTGGTATTTCCTCTTGATGAGATACGCAAGAGAACCAAGGTTGTAGATATAGCTCAGACAGTCGCCAAACTTAAGTGGCAGTGGGCGGGGCACATTGCTCGTAAAATCGATGGCCGTTGGGGCAGAAAGGTTCTTGAGTGGCGACCGCGGACTGGAAGACGCAGCGTTGGAAGGCCCCCAACAAGGTGGACCGACGACCTGGTTAAGATCGCGGGTATAAATTGGTTGAGGGCGGCGCAAGATCGATCGTTGTGGAAAACTTTGGGGAGGCCTTTGTCCAGCAGTGGATGTCTATATGCTGATATGATGATGATGATGATGATGATTTCCTCTTAACCCTTGACATAGGTATGCTTATACCTTGGCATCGGTGTCGCCTTTTTTGCACAGTATCGTATGTAAAGAGTCATGTAGATTAGTTGTACTACAGGGGTTGGTCAGATTAAATTTACAGTTAGCCACACAATGGAGCTCACCTTTAGCCCATAGGCCGATGTACACGTTGGCAATAAATTTTATATAGGTCAATCCTTGTGTACCTTGACCTCCAAGAAAAGACTACCCTATAATTATATTAATAATTCCTTTTACGCATTTAATTTTTTTTCGTCTCGGTAACTTTTAAAAGTACTTCATTATTTATTACATTTTTGAGCGAAGGACACCGCTTCTCGTTTAATTATGTTTACCTCTTTTAACAAACTTCAGAGAAAATTAATCAAATCTGTTTCGGACGTGTCCTGAAATGGTTTTTTCCCGAAAATTCAATAAACGACACCGCATCGAAACAGAAAGCTTATTTTGTGGACATTTATTCATGCTTTCAATTGCTGTATTCATGCCTAACAGTGGAATTTGAAACTGAAAAGTACTCCTCAAAATATCCTAATAGACAGTCAGCAATTCTTTGTTATTTTATCCCCCGTTAATTCCCCCGAAATTGTATTAAACTAATGTTTATGGCATATAGTATTTGATATAGGAAACCTAAATATATATTTTGCAGTTCATAAAAGTAAAAGGCTGAAAAAATTAACATTGAAAATTATTTTTATTCTGCGTTTTGAAATGCGTAAACACTGTCCGCCATTTTCACCCTTGATAGTGACGTCACCAATCCAGTAAAACAAAAACTTTAAACTAAAAACGGCATTCGCATCAAAAAATTTTTTTTTTTTATATAACGGCACAACATAGTGGCTCCACTTCGCCTGATGGTAAGCAAAGAGGGGAGCCCAAGTCGCAATGGCAACTGACGAGAAACCAACGGTGCCAAGTCAGTTGACACTGCCATGCTGGCCCGAGAGATGCTTCTTCACGCTTCGTTTGAAGGATCCCAAGTTATAAGAAGGAGGAAACACATGAGCCGGCAAGGAGTTCCATACTTTAATAGTTCGGCAGATGAAGGAATTGCCAAACTTCTTGGTACGTGTGATAAGCGTGTAGGTCTTTATTTACGGGATCGCCTATGTCACGCCTCAGATAAGCTAAAGACAAACAAGGCGGATGGCGTTTTTGTCTTTTTATGAAATTTGGATTTGAATGTACGAGTAATTCAGCTTTCTAGCTCAATAAAAAATTCAACAAGTACATTTTTAGTAAGATAACGATTAACCATTTCAAAAATGGGTCAAGTACCTATTAGATTTACGAATATTAAACCCCTGGGGCATGGGGCATCTCGACTTTTAATATTTTGACACATCTTCGAGATCAGTCTAATACTTTGGCGATTTGGTATTTTACCTTTAAATGCCTTGTCAGTTCCGGTTGGCAAAGGGAGCAAAGCAAGGGAGCTGAGCAAAGGTAGAAGGCGCAGCGGGACAAACGGGGACGCATGGCGTGCAGGGTATTTAGTAGTGAGCTTGTCGGGGGTTAATTAGGAAGTAACTTGCCTACCCGCTGGTAGAGGAGACCATATTTTACGTGTACATTAAAAGCGATATGCATCCCAGATTTAATCCAACTTTGTATATCAACTGGAGTACTCCAGTGATGAGTATGGGCGTGGTTAATATCCGCGGTTACTTGTTCAAAGTGCATCCACGGCTGAGTTAAGTTAGACCAGTCAACGTGCCCAACTTTTTTAAGAATATTAAATCAATAATATTCAACAACGATGAGCGTACGTTCAAAGATTTGAAGCCTTCTCCTTATTTCTGAAAAGATTTTGACCAACTAGACAGATATACCCTTTTAAAAAACAAGACTTTTTTTCCCGGGAAAGTTTTTGCACCTTTTTATTCTCTTATCTATTCAATCATCGAGAGTGCTAGGCCAAAACACAATTTGGGTTACGTCGTAGTGACGTAGTGAAACATTATGACGACGTGTAACGTTATGTCGTCTTAGCGTGCAGATCTAGGTAATGCAACCTAAAAAGTAACGTGCCATGGCCTCTAAATAGGTTAAAAGCTTTATTTTAATTTTTTTATTCTAATATTGGTATAGTAAGGCTCTTCCCAGGTGAATTTTTCGCTTTGAGCTCTAAACTTTCAAACAATGGCTATTGTATCTATTATCGCAAAGCCGCTAGCTACCGAGTTTGCCACGCGCCACTATAACATTCATATGAAAAACAAACGGTATCGTGATAGTATTAAGGTTCAAATTTAATGTCACTGATATTCTAGATATTGCGTTTTGGTAGTGTAGGACAATAGACCACCCCGACGAAATACAGCATTCATATTATTTTGATTTGAACCTTAATACTATGATGATATTTACCGTTTGTTTTTAATATGAATGTTATAGTGGCGCGTGGCAAACTCGAGCTAGCGGCTTTGCGATAATAGATACAATGGCCATTGTTTGAAAGATTAGGGCTCGAAGCGAAAAATTCACCTGGGAAGAGCCGTACTATACACGGACATACATTTTGATCACATACATTAAGTCGTAGCGTGGCACGTTCCCGTACGTGGCACGATACCGTGAATTTTCACGTCGTGCGACGTGCATGTCTACATCAAGACAATTGGAAGTGTGTTTTGACCTAATGCACTTGGTAATAAACGGCCTCGTTGACTCGAGTCAGCGCCCGTTCGAATATAAACTCGAAATTACGGGCTCGCTGGGCTACCCGTACTTATCTGCTACATTTCTACCCGGAAAATACTTTTTGTACCGGAAAATGGGTTTCAGAGCGGGTTGAGGATGGAAAAGATTAGTAACGGTTACGGCAGGAGTTGAGTTGGAGAGAGAAAATCTCAAACACAAGATATAATTATATTTGTGGTAAATCACCAGACCCCGTAACAGGGCCGATACATTCAAGGCAGTTTTATGTCAGGGTTGGGGGTTATGAATTTTATAATTATAAAATATGTTAATAATGATTAACTTTGTAACGTGTTGCGTTACAACTCGTTCTAGATAACTTTTTGGACTGTCTGGTTACACGCTCTATCTTAAAAATTGTCATTCAAATTCAAAATTATTCTAAATTCCACACTTGTCCGTTCCATGTCTAAAAGCTTCATTCTATTCAGAGCTTTCGAGCTGAACAGATACCTACAAGACGATTTTTAATCCTGCTCATCCTCAATTACTTCTATAATTTACCTTTACCACACAAGAGTGTCTATGTAATTATCCAAAAGTTAACCTGTGCTATTGTGCTGTGACATCAGATATGAAGTTCTAATTGCTGGATTCTGTCGGATACAAATATATAATTAAATTAAAGACTAGGCACGTAAAGGTAAGTTTCCCATGTATTTCATAACCGTTATAATGTCTATCTCTTAATTTAAATCTAGAACTTAAGTCTGAATCTGCTTGTTCGCAGGTGCCTTTATTAATTAATATAATAAATACCTTCTTCTGCCCTGTCTCCTGTCTCTTCTTCCGTTCCTGCCTTCCTACTTACCTTCCTCCCGGTCCTCAACGTGACAACTTTTATTATAAATAGTATTTGTTGAATAACCTTATTGAGCCTCATTTGAAACGATTTTTTTTACTGTCGAAGAAAATAAATTCAATTTCAATGTCAATGTAAAATGCGTTTGAATGCATCTTGCGTCGTTTGTAAAATCGCTACTTTTTCTGTATTGTTTCGTTATTATTTCATATTGGTAATTGAGATTTATTTTAACAACCGTGACGTACGAATGCCACAGGCTTGCTGGCATGCCGATGGGTTTGCAATATCATCTTACTCGTTAAAAAGATACCTTCCCTAATTAGCACACGATCGGAATCGCACTGAAATCTGATACTAATTGGGATACACCAATTTTTTACGTCATGTACATTCTGATACCATTTCCGGGGATAACTCTTATACCGCAATAAACAATAAAATTTGTGACAACGGTCTGTAAAAAAATATGCGTACCTATTGAATTTTTCGACGTTTACCTTGTCCTTGCCGTTTTGCAGTACACGTCAAGACAATCGTGACGTCATCACAAAATGGTTACTTTGGAGAACAATAATTTATATTTATATCTAATAGGCAAACGGATGCAATGATTATCTTAAATTGGCCGTTATTTCGCGAGTTTAACATACATTTTGGTTATTTATTTTTTTGGTATATCATACTCATACTCATACAAATTGGAATAAGTAGTTACGATAAGTATTATTATATTATTTCATTATTAAATAAATATGTGAAATTCGTCGATGTTGTAGAAAGCATTGGTTGTTAGCCATTTCCTTAATACATTGAGGAACGTTACATTATTTTCAATATCTTTGATATTGACGGGTACTTTATCCCAATTAGTACTCGACATTTAATAAACACTTTCCCTACCTATCGAGCATTTGCGGCCATCGATTTCCAATAGCGGTCAGTATTTGTTCCTGCCCACTGGCCCACGGGTAACCTGCCCTAATTAAACTGCAGTCGGCTGTTGGCACAACACTGGACGATACTCAAAACAGGTTATTGAGCGTTGATATTAATGTTTGGTTGGCTATTTCCTTTTGCGATGGAGGTGGGACGGGTAAAATAAAACGCGCGAAAAGCGCGAATATCTGACTGGTAATTAAGTCTTTATTGGTTAATACACTCCGATAGCAGATCAGTGTTACAAGCCCTGCAGAGCTACACAGTAACCTCAGGACTCATATACGAATGTCACCGAGCATTGTCAGAGGTATGTAATAATAATAGCATAACCCTACAGTGGATCAAAGGACACTGCAACTCGCGCGGAAACGACGCAGCTGACGAACTGGCGAGAGGAGGTTCGGAGGTGGTAGCAGAGGGACCCGAACCAATCATACCTCTACCATTCGCCTGGCTGCGCAACACAGTGCTTATGAACACGAAGGTAAAACAGCAACTATACTGGTCTAACTTAGGTACCTGCAAGCAGAGCAAAGAAGCCCTTCCGACAATCTACCCCGGGTTGTCACGCAAGCTAAGGCAGCTGAAGAGGCCGCAGCTCCGGCTCATAACTGGAGCGATAACTGGACATGTCCTGCTAAACAAGCAGTTATTTACTCAAGGTGTTACTGACAGTCCTCTTTGCAGAGCTTGCATGGAGGCCGAAGAGACTGCCGCCCACGTCATTCTCGAATGTCCTGGTGTGGCCAAATACCGGGCACAACACCTCGGGTCTCCGAGGTCACTCCCAGAAGTCGTCGGCAATATCAAGGGACTGCTAGGCTTTCTGGTAGAGTTGGGTTGGCAAGAGTAGTGCCAGCAACCCTTTACGCAAAATAGGCGCATTGTAAGACGTCGAGTTGCGGAAAACTAGCCCGCGATAACCTATAACCTATTGGTTAATACAGGGTTTATAAACCCATTTATATGTATACATTTCATGTTGTACATTTTATATCTTGTGAGACGATTAACTTATGCCATAATACTCGTAGTATGTACATTACATGCTAGTTATAGGCGGTGAATTAGTGAATGTCCCAGATCACAGGTGTTTGTACCCGAAGGTGAGGGCCATAAATATACGATCTGGGTGTTAACGAAGTAGCCAGTGATTTCCAATAGCGGTCAGTATTTGTTCCTGCCCACTGGCCCACGGGTAACCTGCCCTAATTAAACTGCATTCGGCTGTCGGCACAACACTGGACGATACTCAAAACAGGTTATTGAGGGTTGATATTAATGTTTGGTTATTTCCTTTTGCGAAGTTGGAAGTGGGACGGGTAAAATAAAACGCGCGAAAAACGCTGACTCGTAATTAAGACTTTATTGGTTAATACAGGGTTTATAAACCCATTTGTATACATTTCATGTTGTTATGTTATATCTTGTGAGACGATTAACTTATGCCTTAATAGGTAATACATTAACTTACATACCTAGGGCGATGAATTCGAATTTAGATATTAAATATTTGATCTTGGGCTTATCGAAGTAGCCCGTGGTTTGTCTAAAGTTTTAAATCTTGGTTTGGTCAGGAAGTGCGATTTTCTCCCCACGTAGCGGCCAGAAAATCCCACCAACGGCCAAATGAAAGTATAGCTCTTAGAAATGAACAGTTTTTTGAAAGATGCACGGAGAAAGTCACCGGCAGATCCTAGTGAAGTAAGCGTAAGCACTAAGCACATAGAGCTTCGGTCACGGAGAAGCGAAAGCTCTTACACTAAGCTTTCGCGTAGCCTTACAGTAATAATACTCTTACCGCGTCCCTGTACTCTTACCGTGAGTGTATCACTGTGTAGAACATCATTTTTATTATTTAGTTATACATTTAATAGTAAATAACGAAAAACAGCAAAAAAAACCGTTACGCGCATACGCTGTGCTATACCATACCGGAGGTACCCTGAAACATGAGCAATACATTAAAACATAGATTTTACTCATTAAACTCAACAGGATTTACTTAGCAACTTTTTAAAATGGCTTGTATTATTTAATTACTTGTGAAATATTTTTTATTCAATGAAGCAATGTATTGCGAAATTAGTAGTGTTTGATAATCATAGCACGGACTAATCATAGCAAAACAAGAATGAAGAAAAAAAAAATGTAAATACGTACAAACTTGTGGCCAATTTTGGGTTGCGTTTATAAATATTACCTATTTTATAAATATTAAGTTTGCGTATTACCATGTTTTTTTTAAGTCTTGTTTTGCTATGATTAATCCGAGCTAAGTTGATAATTAGTAGCATGAAAGCCGATGTCAGTCAGCGCGACCCTTGAAATGTCGACAAACGTTTCATCGAATTTTCATTTCATCGAAAGCATTTTTTTTCTGAAACCATAAAATATTTTTGAATGTTATAACACAAACCTAACCTAAATCTAATGGTTATAATTTACAAAATGTCTGAACAATTTATGACTTACGACTAAAAATTTGTCGATGAAATGAAAATTCGACGAAATGAAGCCTTCGGTGAAACGTTTGTCGACATTTCAAGGGTATCCGATATTCTACGTACGCCATTCAACATTGACATCAAATATTGTTTGTTTGATCAACTTTAAAAAAGAGTTTGAAGATTAAAATGTATGTTTTGATTTATTGTTCCTGTTAAAGACCACACCCGGTATACGTTTTCATTTAAATTATTTTTTTTAAGCGCTAAGCTTTGGTAAAATAAATGTAAATAGTCGCGAACTCGCGACAGTTGAATGAAAAGCTTTGTGAATATTTTTACTAAAGTGTCATGAATGAGCTGTTACAGTTTTTAGTTCTAGTTTCCATTTTTATTTAATTTGACTGAAACTGGAAATTATGTTTGAGAACCCTTTGTTATATTTTCTTTCATAAAAAAGTAATCTCATCGAAATCTTTCTTAATCTCCTTCAGAACTAGTTATAAAACGCTTTCTAATAACGTAGTCTATGATTGAGTACACTTCAGTTGCATCAGGCAGCGGTATTAACTTTTCTTTTCGCGGCTGTGGGGCTACTCCGAAGTTCAAAATGTAAGGTTCGACGTGTTCTGTCCTTATACTTGTTCACACACATATCGCTTAACTCTAGAGTGAGAGCAATGGCAAAATTATCAAGTTCTATTTTTAACGAACGCTTAAAAATAGAGCAAATTCTCAACTTAACTTTCTATTTAGTTGGTCCCATTGTCATGAAGTTAGGATCTGATGATGGGATCCTGGGGAAAATCTTCAAAAATGATAGGCATACTTACTGTGACTTAGGTATATTTTCTATTTAAATCAGTTGTTTTCGGAAATTATTATTTCGCTTTTCATTGACGTCGATTTTGTTAAAAAGTGATTACAGACTTCGGAGTAGCACCCCAAAATCGTTACCAATTCTGCATCCACAAACGAACTGAAGCCGTATTGGACTGTTTGTTGTTTTCAGCTTTCTCTTTATCCATTTCCACGAATAATGTTTTCGAGTTATTGAAAACAACAAAGTGAGGGAACGGAAAATCTAGGAATATTGTTGATCCAGTCTATAAAATTTTAAACCCGCCAAATGAACCCGTCGTTTTGTAATTCTAGTAATAGTACCTAACTTGTTTCTCAATGTATTTTCTATTCCTGCTTATATTTCTACCTTTGTTCGTTCAAGATCGGTGAGTAATTAATTATCCCATCAAAAACATAAATGTTAAATGAGAGCCAAGTTCAATATCACGTGCAACGTTGTCGACTTCGCCGACAAAATAATTGAGATTTATATGGGTGCCAAGTTCTTTGCCCTAAAATCTTTAGATACCAGAACATGCAATGTAACATACAAAAATAAATGTATGTAACAATTTCTTGTTTCTCAATACTACCTACAATGTTTGCTACTTAATAGTTAATATAAATTTTTAAATTGCAACAAACAATTATTTACTTTTTACAATTAATTACATAAGCCAGATTTGGAGTTATTGAGGGGTCAAAAGTGGCTCCAAACGGTTCGTGTAATATACACACGGCTGCTGCTCGCCAGTTCCTGGGGCGAACTTGGCTGGACACGCTGCCGCGTGTCTAGATTTCAGGAAAAATGAGCATGATTTGTATGGAATGGAGGCACGGAGCCAGCGACATCCTATTACAACTCCGAAACATTGTTTCCGGAAGTATTTTTTTCCTGAAGCTCATAATATTATCAGGGTTTTATAATTTTTTTTAAAGAACCCATTAGGTTAGGGTTAGGTTTTTGTTATAATTATCCTAAAATATTAACAGTTTTGGACCAAAAATTCGGTCTTACGATTCGTCTGCGTATTTTTTTTAAAGTAATTATTTCAATTTTGCCGTTATTTATAGTAGTTGGGTAAAAAGTATCCTAGAACCATTTTTATATGTACCAAAATTAGTTAACCCACCGCACCCAGCCGTTTTGTCATTGTGTGTTTGTCACGATGAGAGGACAAATAAAGTTTTACCGACACAATAATGCGCTGTACTGTACGGCTCCATTTACCTAAAAAAAAACACGGACGAAGTTATATTTGTTCTCAAGTTGCTTTTGCGAACATGCAAAGAGAGAACTTTCAGGAAGTATTTTATTCTCTCCTTCTATCAACAGACGTTTTACGGCACATATTAACTTATACAATACAGCTGAAATATTTCTGTGCTAAGGTAAAAAGCCGTATCTTACCCATACAAAGATACGACCTTTTAACGTAGGACGGCAGATTAACTCTATAGTTCTAGAAACAATTTGTTGATTAATTTAAACTCTAGTTAGCTAGTTAACATTCGGTTCTAGATATTCGCCGAGCTCAGAGCACTTGAACTGACTATGACAGTTAGTTTGAAACTTGTTAATTGGCTAGGACTTTGTTCTCTTACGAGTAGGTTAAAATAGGTTTTGGTTGCCCTTTGTTTGCGCATACGATATTGTCTTTATCAAAAACTGACACGTGCTGACGTCATCAAGCTATGATTGGGTGGTTGGGTCTGTCAATCTGTGTTGCGAGTGGTGTAGCTATCCGATTCTCTTGTTATGAATTTCACAAAATTTTAATTGCCCTATTACGACAAAAGAAAATTGCAATTGTGATCCATAATTATATTTTTTTGTATGAGTGACGGAAGAAAACATTTTCCTTATATTTATTGCGTTAAAAGCGGCATCTGGTCCTTGACGTAGGCTAGGGTCGCTAGCCGGGTGCTATACCTTGTTTCTTACCATGCTGCGGCGAAAGTAGCAATGACTTTATGACCTCACCTGGCTCGGAAAACCTCCGTTTATAGCGCGAAATCGGCGTGCACAAGTCTATTTTATTCGCTAGCGTGCAAAAGTCATTTGAATTTCGAACATGATTTTGATTATCTGTGATGCACGTAACTTTTTTTTTTATTTGTAATATGGGTACTTTTATTGTTTAAGTATTTGGTTTAGATTTGAGTGTGTTATGTCTTAAAGATATGTTAAATAGAGGGCAAAATTGATGACTATTTTCTAGGGTGGTCCAAAAATTTTTTTTTTTAATTTCAGGTCGGCCTCCCCCGTTATTTGTTACACCTTCCCCTTATATTACTTATGTTAAATTACAGATTCCTAACTTACTTGCAAGATAGTGCTCAAGGTGATCAAAGTTTTAAAAATTGTACTTATATGTGAAATAAATATGGTTGTTTTTAATAAATATTATTGTTTGTAATAAACGTTTATATGTAATTATTTAGTGATAACTTGTTTTTACCTAAAAAAGCCTTTCAAGTGAACATATAACTTGTCCTCGCCTCCTAACTTGCTTGCGAGACAGTGCTAAAGGTGATCAAACATTTAAAATTTTATCAAATTATAGTAATAATCAAATTATAGTAATAAATAATGATTATTTGTAATAAATAGACGCAAGAAAAACAATTTAAAAAATATAAAAATGACTTTAATATTTTTTTAATTGTTTTTCTTGCGTCTGGCATTTCCTCGCCGCAATGAGGTGAAACGTTGTGTGTCCCCCCGCACGGCTGCAAAATGATTTGGCGTTTCGTGTTTTGAAAGCCTCGTTACGTTCAGGAATCTATCTTTGAACAATTCGCTTCGCACATGGTTCAAACTGAATACAATTGCTCGTTCAGCTTTCAATTTCAATACTCGCGCCAAATAGGTAACAACTTTGTAGCCTTGTATAACAATAGTTATTTGTTATGCACGGCTGCAAAGTTGTTATTTGGCGCGAGTGTTGAAATTGAAAGCTGAGCGAGCGAGGGAATCTAAGATTGAACCATGAGCGAAGCGAATGGTTCAAAGATAGATTCCTGAGCGTAGCGAGGCTTTCAAGACACGAGAAGCTAAATAATTTTGCAGCCATGCGGAACACACAACTTTTCACCTCACTAGAGCGAGGAAAATGCAAGATTCAAGAAAAACAACTAAAACATAAAAATAATCATATTTAATTTTGCCGTAACACATCAAATTTAAAAACACACTCAAATTCAAACCAAATAAATACGAGAGAAGCACACATATTAAAAATTAAAAGTAATATCGCCGTAATTTGTATTATCGTCATTTATATGTTATCTTTGAGTTTTTCTTAAGCACTGTTATATTATATTTGTATTTGAAACTACTTGACACATTCGTTGTGAATGTGGGAGAATGGCATTCTGGGAGGGTTAGTTGGCCACTCGGAAGTATTTTCCATAACACTTGCTTTGGAAGTTATTGGACGATGGGATCCGAGCAAGATTATTTCGGCTTTATCTTCTTTAAAAACGCCAATAGTTTCGGTAAATTACTTATTGTCTCCAAATATTTATAACAAATCCTTTTTTGTTTTAATGCAGGCTTTTAGCATTGAATAAATACTCCAAATTGGGCTTAACTTTCTTGTTTTCGATATTTTTATAAAGTAAGACAACAGTATGTATTCTCCACATAACAAATTTACGTGAATTGTGAAAACTTCCAACTTTTAATTTTTTTTTCTCGGGTGCGTTTAGAAATTACACTCTTATGTTCCAACTTTTATAACAAATAAATATTAAAATTTGTGTTGTATTTAATATATTTACTAGTCAAAATATGTAAATGAAACTGAAATACTTACAATTAATATATATAAACATATTCAACATAAAATAAAGTGTAGAAAAAATAAAAACTTAAAAATCTGTAACCACAAATCAGGTTTCTGGACGTGATATTGTAGGTATATTTTTTTAAAAAGAAGTATTCAAACGTACATATGAGTTTAGCCGGCTTGACCAGATCGCCCTTTATTAGCGTGCGTTGATTGGTTATTCGAAGATTTATCGACCGATGAAATTAGTCACGCGTTGAAGGAGTCTTAAATATAAAAAAGTTGCATGCACCACAGAGAATCAAAATCGTCGTGTTCGAAATTCAAATGACTTTTGCACGCTAGCGGATAAAATGGACTTTTGCACGCAGATTTCGCCCTATAAACGGAGGTTTTCCGAGCGAGTGAGGTGAAATAGTTATTTGTTATGCAAGGCTGCAAAGTTGTTATTTGGCGCGAGTGTTGAAATTGAAAGCTGAGCGAGCGAAGGAACCTAAGATTGAACCATGAGCGAAGCGAATGGTTCAAAGATAGATTCCTGAGCGTAACGAGGCTTTCAAGACACGAGAAGCTAAATAATTTTGCAGCCATGCGGAACACACAACTTTTCACCTCACTAGAGCGAGGAAAATGCAAGATTCAAGAAAAACTATTCAAACGTAAAAATAATCATATTTAATTATGCCTTCTATTTAACACATCAAATTTAAAACATAACACACTAAAATCGAAACCAAATAAATACGAGAGAAGCACACATATTAAAAATTAAAAGTAATATGGCCGTAATTTGTATTATCGTCGTGTATATTTTATCGTTGAGTTTTTCTTAAGCACTGTTATATTATATTTGTATTTGAAACTACTTGACACATTCGTTGTGAATGTGAGAGAATGGCATTCTGGGAAGGATTAGTTGGCCACTCGGAAGTATTTTGCATAACACTTGCTTTGGAAGTTATACGATGGGATCCGAACAAGATTATTTCGGCTTTATCTTCTTTAAAAACGCCAATAGTTTCGGTAAATTACTTATCGTCTCCAAATATTTATAACAAATCCTTTTTCGTTTTAATGCAGGCTTTTAGCATTGAATAAATACTCCAATTGGGCTTAACTTTCTTGTTTTCGATATTTCTATAAAGTAAGACAACAGTATAAAGTAACACAGAACAAAACGTTGTTTACGTGAATTGTGAAAACTTCGAACATTATTTTTTTTTTTTTTGCTGGGGTGCGTTCAGAGATTACACTCTTATGTTCCAAATTTAATAACAAATAAATATTAAAATTTGTGTTGTATTTAATATATTTACTAGTCAAAATATGTAAATGAAACTGAAATCTTGCTATTAATATATATAAACATATTCAACATAAAATAAAGTGTAGAAAAAATAAAAACTAAAAAATCTGTAGGTAACCACAAACCAGGATTCTGGACGTGATATTGTAGGTGTATTTTTTTAAAAGAAGTATTCAAACGTACATATGATTTTAGCCGGCCTGACCAGCTCGCCCTGTATTAGCGTGCGTTGATTGGTTATTCGAAGATTTATCGACTGATGAAATCAGTCACGCGTTGAAGGAGTCTTAAATATAAAAAGGTTATACCTATGCACCACAGAGAATCAAAATCGTCGTGTTCGAAATTCAAATGACTTTTGCACGCTAGCGGATAAAATAGGCTTTTGCACGCAGATTTCGCCCTATAAACGGAGGTTTTCCAAGCGAGTGATGTGAAAATAACTATATAAGCGCCACCATGAGGATAACAAATTATATTATGCTCTAAGATATTCAATTTCATCTACACTGTTTTATGCTCACTACTGTTACATCAAACTAAGTACCTATCATTGTGAAATAAGCATAAATGAGCATTAGTTTAGCCCCAAAAACACTGAACAGTCCAAGTAGGTATAACATTGCAGTATCTATGTAAATATCCGCAACACGCTTTGTCACAGACTCAATTAAGTAAATATATATTATACAAGTAGCACAATTTTATTCAATTTGTTATGCCTTTGCGTACTTTATTGCAGACTTCTCTCAATCCACGTTTAATGCAGTGGACCGAGAGATATCAACACTAATATAACTTTTATTGCTACTGCCTTAGAGCGTACAAAGTGGCTGAACTCGAATGCGGAGGATCGGTCCAAGTAAAGAGAGTATAGCAGTACACCAAAAGACAGCATTTTTAATTGGAGGCCCGAAGGCATTTTTTAGGCACGAGCGTGAGCCTCCGCTTTATCGCACACCTAGGTGCCCATCAGCTACACCTTTGTTCGGGCAAGTTCCGCGCGTTCGTAACTACTCCTAGAAGCTAGCACGAGTCGGTTAGTGTTATTGTCATACGCTACTACCAAACTATTACCCATTTGTAGCACAACCTTTTTAGGGTTCCGTACCCAAAGGGTAAAAACGGGACCCTATTACTGAGACTTCGCTGTCCGTCCGTCCGTCCGTCTGTCACCAGGCTGTATCTCAAGAACGGTGACAGCTGGACAGTTGAAATTTTCACAGATGATGTATTTCTATTGCTGATATAACACCAAATACTAAAAATTTAATAAAATAAATATTTAAGGGGGGCTCCCATACAACAAACTTGTAGATTATGGCACGGAACCCTTCATGCGCGAGTCGGACTCGCACCTGCCCAATTTTTATAAATTATTGCACTTTATCACAGATTTCTCTTAATTTGCCCCACCTTTAATGCAATGGACCGAGAGATATCAACACTATGATGATATAATATAACTTTTATTGTTACTGCATTAGAGCGTACAAAGTGCCCGATCTCGAATGTGAAGATGTAGTCTAAGTTGTGAGAGAGCTATCGTTCAACAAAAGAGCTGTTTTGTTTGAAGGTTTTTGGTTAAGAGGCCTTATTCCTTTTTAAAGCTGATTGTTTTAGACACTTTTCATATTATTGATGTTACTACCTAGAACAGGGCTATTGCGGTTTATTGGTATATATTAGAAACCTACAGTTTGAATTTTTCATTGATAATTTTTGATTAAAAAACTACTCGAAATTGATAAAATTCACGCGGAAAATTAGTTTTTTTAACTTATTTTCGACTGCACGCAATGAAAGCATGAAATAGCTATGTTACTACCTAGAACTCGGGGAAAAGTATTATTCACTTCAAGAACTTGGTTGAAATTATCAATATTTTTGTCATAATATGAAAAAAATAAATTTTGAAAGGAATAAGGCCTCTGCAATTTGTGTTCTTTTGAATATTTTTAAGGTAGGTGTCCGTATATTTTGTGTTTAATTATAACGCAATTTAAATATAACTTGATTCAAATGACTTTATTACGATTCCTTTATATTATACTAGATAGAAAAGTAAAACGCCTCTATACGCCTCGGTTCTATACGTTACGGAATATAATCGTAGAACGCTGTCATCTTAATACTAGTACCATGAAAGGCACCTTTACGTCTCGTCGCCGTCGGCCCACGAGTAGTCGTGGAAGTCAAATTAGTTATGCCCCGATTCGAACCTGAAACGATACAAAACACAAATTGCTGTTACATAATATATTGCCATTTATTTTTATTTGTCTTTCATAGTATAACAATAATGTGGCGCTCGTTATTATAATATACGAAATGATACCTTTTTAACCCCCGACAAAAAGAAGAAAAAAAGGAGTGTTATAAGCTTAACATGTGTATCTGTGTGTCTGTCTGTGGCATTGTAGCTTCCAAACGGATGGACCAATTTGAGTGTGGTTTTTTTAATCGAAAGACTTTTCCGTCGCGATGGTTCTTAGCTATGTTTGGTGGAAATAGGACTAGTAGTTTCCAAGATAGTCAGCTTTAATTGGAGATCTCAGCCAATATTGAAGCCAAGAATTCCAGATGTTGGTTAAATGTTAAGTTTTATTAGCATTCTCTATATCATTCACCAAATGAAGGTCTCATGATGCCAGTTAGTTGTGAATGGATCTCAGCCAATTTTGAAGCCAAGAATTCAATTTTTTTGTTAAATGTTAATTTTTATTGGCATTTTCCATATCACTCACTAACGGGGTCTCATGATAATCAACTACTTAGTTTGTAAAACAACAATTTAATAAAATTTTGACAGTACAATAATTTGCTATCTCGGAGCTGAATATTACCGTTGGAACTCCTAAACAGCACAAGATGAACCCATGGTGTTTGGGCTCATCTGATTGGTCTTGATGAGCAATTAACGTTTGTGTAAGAAAGTACAGTCGACAAAAAACATAGTATGATTTCTGTTACAGTACTGAGACTGCAGTATCTAATAAGTCTTTACAATTCCGCTAAGGCTGAATTGTCATTAGACTATTGAACAGTTGCCTTTGATTGAGGTCACAAAATAGCAACAACCCGCCAGGTTTTAACGCGATTTAAGGCCGCGTAAGCTTGTCCTTTAACAAAAATACTCTTGCCTTAAGTGAATTTGACGACGCGTTTGGCACAATTTGTAGACACTTGCCTACTGAGCCGGCGGTCCCGGGTTCGAATCCCGGCCAGGGCAAATATTTGTGTGATGAACTCGAATATTTGTGCTTGGGCCATGGTTGTTCTATGTATTTAAGTATATATTTATCTATATAAGTACGTATTTATCTATATAAGACCGCCTATTGTCTACCATTGTTTAATTTAATATTTCTCATGTAATGTTTTTCTTGTTGGTGTGCAATAAAGTGTTGTTGTATTGTATATCGGCTTCTGGTACCCATAACACACTACATGAGGTAAATTTTGATTGTGTGAGATTGTCCGATATTAAAAAAAAATATAATAACAGTTTTTAGGGCCAAAGGGTAAAAACGGGATCCTATTACTGAGACTTCGCTGTCCGTCCGTCCGTCCGTCCGGCTGTCACCAGGCTGTATCTCAAGAACGGTAATAGCTAGACATGCAGTTGAAATTTTCACAGATGATGTATTTCTATTGCCGCTATAACAACAAATACTAAAAATAAAATAAAATAAATATTTAAGGGGGCTCCCATACAACAAACTTGGATTATGGTACGGAACCCTTCATGCGTGAGTCGGACTCGCACTTGCCCATTTTTTTTTTCTTTTTATAGGTTGTCATGTTGGGGGCTTTAGTTTTAATATTTATTTACGAGTAAACTATCCGTGAAGAAAAAACGCTACTTCAACGGAGCTTTGCGATATATTAAAACATGTAGGTAATTATGTTCTAATTTAGTCTAAATATTAACTTAATGTGAGGTTTCTACAATCAAACTAAATCCCTGAATTATTACAACAAGGCGCTTTAGAACGCGTACCTACAATTTATTGAAATGTACAATCTTTTCTATTTTATTAATATTGTAAAATATTTGAAATACTTCTACGAAACTGTATTTAAAAATATTTAATGAAGTTCTTTTACCGTTATAACGAACTTTTCAAGAGTTTTCATCCGAGAAAATTCAATAAATATTCAAAGAATTACATTTTTATTCGGTGTAGCGCCGAGTTTTAGAGTTTTACTTTTAATTTACCAAAGCTTTTAGCTTCAAACGGAACCCAAACAGACTAATAAATGTGAAACAAAGAAGAAAAATGACAGGAGAGGAACATTTTACAGTACAAAGTATTTTAAAAATCTTGTTCTTGTGAACTTATAGTTACAGATGCCTGATATGCCACAATTTTATAATCACAGGTTTTAGAACAAAATACTAACCTATAATTTCACTTTTTCTATCCAAATAGTTATTTAAAGTAACGGCGTTGCGTTGTTATGTTGAGTCTGTTTAAAATAAGTAGGTACATGTTTTTTATTGGCAACCAATTTTATTTATATTTATTTTATTGATGTTATTTTTTATTGGGATCTATCCTGGATCTTAAAATTGAAATGTTTGTACATAATAGATTTTTAGCCGCTACTTTAAATCAATGTTTGCTTGATCCTGTCGGCCAAAAGAAAACTTAACGTTTGCGTCTGACGTCACAGCCCCGCGCTCCCCTTTAGTTTTTAAAGCAGCATAATGTAGGTTGACCCTACATTAATCCCTACCCTGACGCTAAAAATTTGGTGTTATCCTCCATTACTTATTAGAATGCAATCATAGTCAACGTAAAAGCAAATTATGAGTGTAATTGTCGTCCAGTACACAAAAGGAAAAATAAATGATCTATTCACATTAACTCATATCAAACGACTTTGTTCTGCCGAAAATATTTTTCGTATCCGCTGTTCAGTTCAGGATCTTCATTTCATATTTCATTCCGTTTACAAAAATAATATGATATACGAATGTGAAGGAGAAACGGTCCCGGAAATAAAGTCCGGAATAATTCGGCATAATTAAAAAACAATTCGAGCGGAAATATAAATACTGATTTTTTTATATTAAGCTGAGAATAAAGGGCGTTTGTCTGTAACGGACGGTTGGGAAACGGCTTCATTGGGTGATAATTACTCGGCCAAAGCTTAATGTGTGCTGGGATTTATAAAAACCCAACTATTAGTTTATATATTTTTATATAATATGTATGCTCATGAGATACCTCTAATAATTTTGAAAAACGGCATTAATTCGCGTAAATTTTGCTACGAAAGATCTGTATTTTTTTGTAATCGTATAAATTTCTACCTCGGGGTAAGGTCAGCAATAGTAATTATTTGTCCGTCTAATTAACTTCTCCATGTCCTAAACCTGCCTTCCGATTTACACGCGTAGGTGTCTATACATACAAATATATATACCATTATTATTGTAGGTAATTAGTTCCCCTTTGACATGAACATTAATCCCCTTATACACATGTCTTGTATTACGTTACCACGCACTAATTACTTCATTAACATTATGTTCTGCGTATATATTTATTAGATTAGATTACAATATTCATATAAATGTCTGATGTCTGATCTCATTTAGACAAAGTTCTTGACCATTTCTCATGAATGAGCATTTCTCAGAAAGTTTGTACAATCAATATTTTTTCTATTTTTTTTACAATTTTCCTTGTGATTTCCAATAAGTACATTGATTTCAAATTATAAGTATATACTTAATTAAAAAAGTATAAACTTTAACAGAACCTTAATTATTAAACACAGCCATAACATTGACATAAAATTATTAAAATAATTGTTAACGAAATAGGAAAATATATTGAAATTTTATTGATTACTTAATTTTGTAAAAACTTTTTGAGAAATGCTCAAATATTATTTTGATTAGTGGCAAAGCACACTCAATAAAATGAATGTACTTAATATGAAATCCAAATTTCAGTTGCCATCCAGGGAGGTAACGCGGCCAGCCTTACGGGCACCCTGCCCAATGGCACCGATTTGGGGATATATTATGTACATATAGCTAAAGATTCCAATAGGCTAAGTTAAAAAAGGAAATGAAATTATTTACTTTGGACATTGATCCATATCTACACTACAACACGTTTTGTTAGTAATGTAACATAGACTTAATAACTACTATTACTACTTACTGTTCTTCTTTGTGTGTTTTTTCTTTAATAAACCACAGAAAATTATAGTTTTAAAAGCACCTTCACATGTCTTCGAATCGGCATTGACAGTTTGAAATATTCTTGGCTGAAGCAAGGGGGACTCACTTCGCGTCGCGTGCCACGAAATATACCTACATATTTCGGGTCACAAATTGTGACCCGGCCCGCCCATCGACTCGCCTTTATTCAGCTAGGGTCGGCACGTTCGAAGCGGAGCTAATGCATCGATTATATTTTTATTATTTATTTATTTATATTTATGATTATTTATTATTTATAAACCAAAAAATAAGGGAAGAGACAGTGTTCGTCTCTCGGACGAACTCGTCTCTCTACGGACCCTTACCCTATCCTAATTTTCCTAACACAAGGGAAGAATTACACATACTGTGTCTAAATGTTCGTTGAGGTGAATCGAAATGTGAAAACCGCACATGTCTGCGTTGAACCAATCTTGAAATCCAGTGGATATTTGAAGGGTCCATCATCAGATCAATACATCTCACGGAGAAAATCGGTGAACATACGGACAAAAAGGGGGGATGTTTCATATAATTTCAGATAAACTAACATACACTTGATATACAATCGATTGATATAAAGTTGTTTCATATAATGTAACGTTTCATATAAAGGTTTTTTCCTATATTTTGCTTTTCTCTAATTATCGATTGATATAATAGGCTAAATGACATAATTGACAATAAGCATAATTATACTTTCGTATAAAATATTTATCACATAAATTTGTTTAATATACATACTATTTAGAATAATAGCGTTTTCATATAAATACTGCCTTAAGGTGAAATAGGTAATGTTAGGAATCGTAAGCCAAGTCAGACCTGCGCGGCTCGCTCGCTTCGCTCGCTCGTTAGGGTCGCAGGTCAACCTAACACTCCTCCTTGCTTCGCTCGTCGTCGTACCTAACCTAAGCCAAGTCGGACCTGCCTTATGGTATAATAGGTAATGTTAGGAATCATAAGCCAAGTCGGACCTGCGCGGCTCGCTCGCTTCGCTCGCTCGTTAGGATCGCAGTTCAACCTAACACTCCTCCTCGCTTCGCTCGTCATCGTACCCAACCTAAGCCAAGTCGGACCTGCCTTAAGGTGATATAGGGGGTGACAGCCTAATATATCCAGTGGGAACCACCTTTTTTGGTTATAGTAAAATCAACTTATATCTGTTGTAGTTTATAGCATTGACGAATTATATCAAGTAAGTCATTATGATAAATATACGTTTTATACCAAGTAATAAATATAGTAAATGTACATTATACTAAAAGTAATTATACCTATAAACCATTATATCAAATTGTTACATTAGATCATTTGAAAATTATGTAAAACAAAATATTATACCATTCGTTACATTAGGTATACAAAGCAATGGTATATCAAACCAAAATAGATTAAGTGAAGTTATATGAAACGTTGGGCACCCTACTCGTTTTCTTAGAATAAACTACGCTAGCCAATCTGGAAATATTATCTTTATAGCGATTGAATGAATATCGCAAAAATATTGAACATGCATAAATTTCAATCTCGGTTTTACAGTTTTCCTTTTGAATATGGTCTGCTTTACAATCTAGCCATTCAATTGCTTCGAATTTTGAGTTGGACTCTATTTATATAATAAAATAAGAGCGGTGACAGGTAGCCGTAGTTACCAAAAGCAATCTAGTGGATAAGTTAGTTGTTTTACGCCATCCCGTTTTTGTAATAATGTCATCAAACATTCTCAACGTTTTAGCCTAAAGTTTTTACATTAATGACTGATAAATAAGGCAATAAATAAAGCCATTCGGGGCTAGCACGCCACGCGCAGTAATCGACGCACCTACTTACCATAAAAATATCGAAAAATGCATATAGTAGGTACTTATATGTCATATTAATACTATACTTCTTACAACTTACAACCATGCATCTAACATCTGTACCTGCTCTTCGATATTTTTATGGTAGGTGCCGACCGACCCGACTGACCTTGGTTATGGTTATGGGCTCTGTTTTCCGCACTTAGCCCGTGTATATTCGGGCCGTTGTGCATACAGATTTGCCAGCTAAGGGTCCAGTCAGCCTAATTCCGTCCAGAAGCACAGGATTCTCCTGGTGTTTCCGCAGGCTTCTCGAGGTGACCTCGGTGCTTTGAGGATTCTAGCCCGTTGTTTATAGCTACGGCAACACATTCCAGGATCACGTGGGTAGCTGGTTGTTCCAACTGACCTTAACTATAACTTCCACTGCGTCTTCTTGTCGCGCGACATAGCGCTACCCGTCACCCTCTTACATTACTGCACAGAAAGAGATAGGTAATTATCTCGCCCGAGAAATAGTCGCGTATGATAGTTTTGCTAGAGGTGCAGGCAAATTGGCCACGATCTAATTGCTTGCGAATTCGGATTCTGAGGCATTGACTCAATTAACGACATAAGCTATCCTTTTGTGCGATGTATTGGCCATATTACGAACTCATAACCGTTTGATCATCGCTAAAGTGCAAATTATATACCTGTCTACTTAGCGAGTGATGTGAGTTTAAAGTTATTAGATACGTTGAATATTCCTGTTTTCCTAAATAATTCGCTTACGTTAACGGCCGCAAACGCTCGCTCGCTCGTGTCAATAACAAACAACATCTTGTAGACCGCTTATAACTTATAAAAGAGCGTAACTCACTAGACAAGCATTGTCGCTTACGACGTTCTGTGCACGAAGGATATGCCAACTGTAAAGTGGGGTATCCTGGGAAACGGAGATCTACTACGGGCAACTTGAGCATTGAGCAAGTTTATATGCAAACTGAGTGTAGTGTCTTGTGTACACCTCCTAACTTCCTTGTCGTCTCAAGGAAAATTGTAGATTGTATATGGTTGTGATTTGGTTAAAAGCTATGGAACCAGACGCTCGAAATTTTGAAAAACGATTTCTAACGCAAACTTTAGTGAATTCTAGTCGATCATGTTCTTTTCAACTCATTAACGCCCATTGCTGGATACAGATCTTCGCCAAAAACTAACCATGCGATGTAAACATGTTTTATGGAGACACGGTTGGGATCTACTTTTGGCTTTACCTTTTCTGATCTATTATTGTTGGTAAGATAGTCGGACGGCGCGCAAACCTCTGTTCAACGTATACCTAGCGTTAGAGTTATCTGGAGCAGTGTTCCACAAAGTCTGTTCAGCGATACACTGATGTGCCGTTGTCACAAGTTAATGTTAACACGTTCGCGGACAGTAAGACACACCTGTTTGACACTAAAATTTTGTATGGAATATTTGAAACTGTTATAGCAGTTTCGTCATAATTGTAAGATTGAGTACAATTTACATGTGACAGTGAACACTATGCAAGTCGAATGCTATACCAGTTGCGTCAAATATGATACGTTTTTATACTACCTTATGTGACAACAAATGCTATAGCATAGCATTCCATACAAGTTCTGCCACATGGCTTAGCTAGCTCGTGGTACATTTATGGCATTGAATGTTATAGCAGCTGCCTGCTACGCTTATATGTGATAGCGAAAACGAATATAGGCGTTGATTACAGGAGTTATAGTTATCAACGGGTTTGTCACTCACGCCTATTCAATTAGAGTATCTCTTGTTACTTTCAGACGACGCACCAGACGAGTTTGGCATATAGTCTTCGTAGGAACTTCACTGCCCCGCTATATTTCTAAATGGGTCTTGATCAGATTCACCGGTATCGTCGGTTACACTTCTGACTCTTCTCTTGATCATTGGTTGATGTTTTTGACTCTTCAACGCTAATTTGATCCTCCGATGACTGCTCAGTCACCTCTTCAAACATTTTCAGTAACTTCTCACTATCGTGAGCTTAAAAACTCGTATTGGACGAGCCTATCGTTGATCTAATGATTTTGGTGGTAAAGGCGGTGACGGTGAAGTCTGTATAGGTCAGTGGTGCAGTCTGTATGTCGCCACCGAGTAGGCGGTCGGGCTCGAGCGAGGACCTTCTTTGGAGGCATGTAACTCAAATTAAAATCACTTTTTTACACTGCGATAAAGCTACAATACCCTTCACTATGTTAGCAGTTGAATGGTGAACCAAGAGACGTATAATTCCAAGATATTTGCTGACAATTATGTTTACTGTGTATGTGTATAATATAAAATATGTACATTAATCTATGTCTGTATTTTAAATTGTAACCACCGTCAAAGCTCGTTGAAGGGCAATAAACAGTTAGTAAATATAGCTAATTAATACAACCCACCAAAATATCCAAGAAAATACTTGAATAAATGTTACTTACGATGATAAAAACAATCCTTCGAAATGTTGTCGACACGCAAAATTCTCAAAATTCTGATGGTCAACACAGCGGCGCACTTGCCGAGCGACTGAACTAATTTTCATACAACCGAGAATGCTATAGCATCTGTGTGCGGGAGAGGGGGGTACGATTGTCGGCAACACATGTCAACTTGTCAGTGTGCGAAAATCAAGTAATGTGACAGTAAGCGTACCCGGATTGCAGAGAAATTGACAGTAAATGTTAATGTACACGTTTTCACTATGGCAAAGCGCATTCTTTAGCATTCGCGCTCAGGAAAGAAGTTCAATTAAAGACTGCTATAGAATGCGCGTCACAAGAGGTACTCAAAATTCGAATGCCATAGAATGCCCGTCCGCGAACGTGTTAAAGAAAAAGACCTATAGGTACAGCTGTAAACCACATTTTACATCTTCGTGTACCTCCAAGTTTTCTATCTTGAGAACAAAAAGTGTGTGGAACACTAATTTAGAGAACGATATAAGTTACAAATCACATATATTTATTACGGTGCTATGGGGCCTACAGATGGGCAAGTTGCGGAAAGTTTCCAAGTAGCTTAAGAAATTATCCGGATTTTCTGAAAAACTTTCTAACAATGTAAATGTGTCTATTTGGAAATTTCCTATAAGCATTTTGAGAACTTAGCACGAAATCATTTTGTAGAAAGTTTCGCATTTTTTTTAACCTGTCCGTTGGCACAGGCACTGTACTGCTAGAGGCACTGTGCCACTAGCACAACTGACACGCGACTCTTTCTCGCACCAGAAATATTACCTATCTCTTTCTTTGCTGTACTGTGAGAGAGTGACGGGCGATGCTATATCGCGCGACAAGAGTCGCGAAGCGTAGTTGTGCTAGCCGGGCAGCAGTGGTGATGTCTCGGCCAGGCCGGTGAAAAATTCCAAACGCACTTGTGTGATACTCTGGTTGAATGCAATCCCACGCTATTTTACGAATTAGCCTGGGGATATTCAAATAAATAAAACGCGCCCCAATATTCTTGCATTGGTATCCAAGTAACGATCACTCCGATAGGAATACGGCAGTAAATAGACACGTCACATGCACGTCCGCGTTCCATTGATCCGATATCCCGCGGCGACTTATCCCTCTGACTTTTCGTAAATGTACAAAGTTTTGTCGTTCAGATAGTAGAAGACAGCCTGTTACTTATAATTTTATAACAAAAAAATAAGGATAAAGATCGTGCACATTTTTGTAAGTACATAGCACTAGAAGGCTACCGAAAGGCCTGCCTGCGACTCGAGAAAGATATTTCGAGGACTTGCGACGCAGGCCTCGTAACTAGTTCAGTTTTGAGTAGGTATTTAGGAAAATACAGACCTTTTGCGCTTTCTACTTGTTCCGTGTTGATGGCTCAAGATCTACGAAATAAAAGTTTTAATCCCTAAAAAAACGACGTTAATTACAAGTAGTTGAAATCTCTCTAACCCGTTAATTAGTATGGATATTTTTTTTTGCGATTTACTAGATGTACCTACCTTGAACACAAAAAACACGCACAGTAAATGTCAGCGTCACGACCTTTGTATCATATTGGTCTATTATGACGCCAAATTAAAAATAAGACACTGCTTTTATCTCTAAAAGCAGTTTAAAATCATTTTTATTTTTAACCCTTTATTTCACGTAGCGCGTTATTCACTAATAACTTAATAAGCCTTACAAAAAGCTTTCATTTCAGTGGATGTTAAAATAGCATACCTTAATGGAGTTTTCCCTAAAATAAAACCTTGCCGTTCAAAGAGAGATTTCATTAAGCAAACTCAGGCAGAATGTGTGGACAATGTAGGCAGGATCGCCATGTTAGGATTGAGCTAAATAAGACGAGTAGTTGATTGGATGTAGGTTAAATACTGAATAAATGTCCAAATTTGTTCAAATAAGTGCTAAGTAACAAAACTTATGGAAGGTGTCCAGCTATCAGAGTCTTCTGACTCCACCATACACGCCCCGAAAAGCCGTTGAAAACGGCGGTTCGAAATATTTGGTTTACGCTAGCAGACGTTCCTGCTTAATAAAAATTAACTAGGTTCTGACATACCTACCGCTATGTTTTCCTTGACCTACTTAAATACATCTGTTAGCTATAACAGTCATACGGTGAGACGGACATTATTAGGGTCTACTTTTAACGCCACAGTTATTTGTTTACACCATGATAGTGACAAACAAGCATACGGCCTGCATGTTGGTGTACATTTACAACACCAGCATCAAGCACGAATTGCTGCCAGAACAGAACATGATACAGAACTCCATACTTTAAATTCAAGTAATTCGGATTTAGCACTGCCAAGGTTAATTGGGTGCACGGGTCGGCGTATAGCACGGGTATCGGAAGTCCTAGTTGCATCCATCGTGCATCGATAAAAGCCTTTGTGTTTCAGCTTTGCCTTTAAGTTCATTTAGAATAAAAGGCCTGTCGTCAAATACATCATTAACCCGGTTAGGAGCGTTAGACTGCTTCGACGTTTCTGATGTGATATAAAAAGTGTTTTGTGACATTTAGAGAGTTGACACAGAGAGGACTGAAACTTATAGAGAAGAGGAGAGGGAACATGTTTGGCAACCTTATAAGATATGATGCTTTTATAAATAACATTATAGAAGGAAAAGTTGAATGGGAGCAAGCAAGAGGAAGGCCAATAAAGGTATCCTATAGAGAAGTCACGGAATAATAATAGAAATCTTTATTGTGCTCCACAAAATAGGAATAAGAAATCACAAAGAAATAGCAAAAAGAAATGTACCTAGTTAATATATGAGACAGCTACATACCTACTTCGTCCTATACCTAAAGTGTATATAGTATACATCGCCAAGAATTTGACTCTTAAATTATGATGATGATGATGACATATGTCCGAGGTTTGGTCACTAAATGTGTATGGCTACTGAAAAAGGGATATGCTCTATTCGATATATTCGTCATGTTTTTTTTTGCGATTTTGATATTTTGCTCTATTGTAATAGCCGTAAAATTGCAATTCTATGACTTGTATTCAACACATTAAAAAACTATTACTTACTTATCAGTTTTTTTTTATAAATTACTTATTATAATTAGACCCAGATATATAAAAACCCTCAAATATGATAAAATATCAAGTGATCCGCATTTTACAAAAGAAAAACAAAATAAAGATTTACTAATTTACTTATTATTTACGCCTTGCCGGTCAAATCAATATGCACTCAACACCTCAATAAAACATGAAAACAAAACAAACCGTTTGATTACCCTCCTAAAATAGCACCTGTGTTCAGCGGGCCGTAAGGGCCCACCCACACGAGCACGGCAGCGTGTAACGCGCTTACATATCGCTGCAGATTTATTATATCCTAGTACATTTTTACACCCTTGCTTATCGTTTTCCTTTCTAGAACGTTTAGGGAATAAATAATAATGATAAATAACATACATTAAAAATTAAAAATACCCAACCAAGCATGGCTAAAAAATATCTAGACCGACAACGGAGCATCTGTTTGGGAGCTATCGGGAGCACAGATAGCCCTTAATTTGGCAGTGTACCACAGGAGGCACACAATCTTAGACCATCTTTTTCCATTTTTTTTCGAATTAGAATTTTTTGCTCTATTCTACCTTAACGAGGCTTGAAGTAGCGACCTCCGTATTTTTTTGTCAATTTAAGGGATAGACACAAAGACACCACAGATAGGTACACAATATGTGAAGCTTATAATTATAACACCACTCTTTTTTGTTGGGGGTTAATAAATAAATATCGGTCAGCGTTACACAAATCGATCTCGCCTCAAAGTAAGCTGTTCGTTCTTGTCCAATGTCGTTGCAATTATCTATAAAAAAAGATCGTGTTCCATCGAGCTTTGAAGCGTATTAGGTGTACAACAATGATGCGGCAGACATCATTAACATAAATAGAATATAGCACAAAATGGAGAACATTGGAATTAAATATTTGGCATAGACATCTACCTACCAAGTTTCAACAGTATAGCTCTTATAGTTTCGGAAAAAAATGGCTGTGACATACGGACGGACAGACGGACAGACAGACAGACGGACAGACAGACATGACGAATCTATAAGGGTTCCGTTTTTTGCCATTTGGCTACGGAACCCTAAAAAGTCCGTTTTCAAAATTTTATTATTTTCAAACAAATTAAATAGTATTTTCAATGTATGTCGTCCAACGTTGACATTCCCTGAGCATTGGCATAGCTGTCATCTACTAATATCGGAAATTTCGCAATACATTGCTTCTTTGTCTATACTGTATTCTACAAAATGTCATTTAATACACGTTATTTTCACAAGTTGCTTAACAAATGTTGTTTAGTTTCAAGGGACGAATCTATGTTTTAATTTATTGCTCCTGTTACAGGGCCCACCCGGTATAATTACTCAATAACGCGTAAAACATCTGATTAATATAAGACTTGGCAATGAGATATATATCAAGTATTATTAGGATTCTAATTACCTACTGGTACAATGGGCAAACCTGTAGACAAGTGCTGGTACAAGTTCTACTTCATAATTCTACAACGAGCTTATAGTGGTTGACTGGTAGAGAATGCCGTAAGTCCACCATTTTTACTTTTTTATTGTACAAAAAAGTTTAAATAAATAAATAAACGTACAAAACTAAGACAGCTATGATACAAGTTTCATTTCGTTTCAATTTCAATTTCATTTCACGACGCGGTTGGCGCAGTTTATAAGCACCTGCGTACTGAGCCGGCGGTCCCGGGTTCGATTCCCGGCCAGGGCAAATATTTGTGTGATGAACTCGAATATTTGTGCGTGTCGTCGTCTAGTACCCATTACACAAGCCTTCTTGAGCTTAATTTGGGACTAGATCGATTTATACGAGGTTGCCTGTTATTTATTATTATCATGTTTCGCAATTACGTCAATATCTATATCTAACTATAAACCGATTTGGTCGTCTTTAGACGTGAAACGAGCAACAGCGCTCGCCCTCTCAGCCCAAATTGGATTAATTACAGGGCAAAAGCTGCCCTCTGGCCATTTTGCATAGCTTCGGGTGCATATACAGGGTGTTGTTTATCTGGGGATCTATATTGGTCAAATAAATATGACGACCTACTGTTGATCTACTGATACAGTGATACAGACGGTGGTCAACTAGCCACTTGTACCGTTAAAATATTCAAAAACCTATTCAATATATGCTGCATTACACCAGTCCCCGATAATAGACGCTACACTACTCAACAGTCCTTAGTTAATTTTCATGTCAATTCCGATCGCATGAAATGGTGATGCCAATGACGACTTGGAATGACGAATCAATAAATGTTATGTAATTTTTATCAATTCGGGTAAGAATAAAAAACGTTTCTAAAAAGATATAATGGTAGTATTTGTTACCCCTTGAAAGAGAAAAGTCAGTCGTTTCCAGCGACAACATTCTCCATTGCAAATACTATACACATTGACATATGTTTCTATTACGTAAACTATAATTATGCAGGATAACCGAGGGCTCTGCACGTCATAATTAATCCAATTTGGGGAGAGAAGCGACGCTTTGTGCCCGTTGCTCCTTTCAGACCTTATTGACGATGTGTATTATTGATTCGGGTTCTCTATTTATATCCCTTGATAAAAACAAGGCTGCTATGTCTCTTATTTTGTCTACTATTTGTCGCTCTTCATCCTTTTAAAGTCATTTTCAAGCGATAAACAAAATCAGATTTTATAATTCAGATCACAGTAAGTCGGTTTTTTAGTTCAAATTGTTTTGAGGTGTTCTCTCGAGTTATCAACTTATTCCAGCCATACTCGGAACTATGAATTTTCCTTAACCATCGCAGCACTTCCTATTAATTGGAATATCCGACCGGTTTTTTCTACACTATTACTTAAAAATGAGAATTTTATTTCATCGTAATTACATTAAAGTAGTCCTACATTTTAGTACAAAGTACAAATACAAAGTAACAGTTGAAGAAGAGTAAGTACATAAAGACAAGTATCAAATCATCCCCTTTGTCATTTACGGAGGTAAAATCTTGTCAGACATTATTAAACAACTGCCCTCTCGCTTTAATTCCCTAATTTAAAGCAGTAAGCACTACAACCGACAGCAATTAACAAAGGCTTAGACAACATCTTGTAAACTCTACACAGCGTATAAATCAATAATGTTTATTGTTTCACTGGGTGGAACAAGACAAGTTAAGCCCCTTGTCGCAATACACGTGTATTGCCAGTTCTGGAACTCTGAATTGCCTATGTATTTATTTATTTACAAATAATAACGGAATTCTTGTGTTTATTTTATGTACACTGTTTCCAAAGATGCCTTTATAGTGAGGAATATAGACTTTGTTTTATAAAGTAGCTTCGTTTTACGCTACATTACCGCACGAGAGTTGAAAATAGACCGAGCGCCCTACTTGCGCTCGAAACACCCTTAGCACGCGCGGGCGAAGCATGCTCGTTCAGATGAGTGATGCTCACTCATTTTGAACCGTCTCTTCTATGGAAAAAGTGCCCTAATGTATAATCAATAATAGGGGTTTCAGATATGTAACAATCCTATACCTACTTACGATTTCGCTATGCGCTATGGCAATGGCACCGACTTCAAAAGGCGATTCAAATGTAATCTGTACATGAACGGGTTATTTTTGTTATTTCAGTTTATTTTGAAGTCGGTTTTTTGTTATTGAAACATTTTTTTTAATCGTCTTATTACTGGCATATACTACGATTATTTTTTTCTCAGAATGAATTAATTGGTGTTTCAGAGATGTAACAAATATCTATACTATTTATTATAAAACTCTGAAATTGTATTGAAAGTCAGTTTTCTATTGAGAGAGGTCATTATTTCAGGAAAAATACTTAGAGATTAAAGATTCCGGCAGTCGTGCGGCAGTTCACTATTTGTAGGCAGAATTTTCTTTGGCGGATTTTAACCAATACAGGGCTAGCTGGACATCCAATGATGGTTATAGGATATTTTTTACCCGACTATGATAAGGAAAAAAATATGAGGACGCATTGGCACCTTCTAAACAATAAACTTTCACTATGCGTACAATTCAACTGAAAAAGAAACCTAGAGATTTCAATGTTTTTATGAAGTGAAGATACTGACTGTATTATTTTTATTGTAGGTACAGACCTACTCAGGTCAGGTCTGGCAATAAAACAAGACATTCAGATATTATCGCCTCCTATTTTATTTTATTATTTGACTGAAAACATTACCTAAACTCGTTCTGGTAGGGTTGGTATTCGGAGACGAAAACTGTAATAAAGTAGCGATTATGTGTAATTTAGTTCAAGTGATCTAAAATGAGCTTTAAATTTGTAAATGAGAATAAGAATGATTACGAAATGAAGAGTGGGAATGACTACACACGGATTGATGCGATTTTTTTCGTAATCACTAACGAGAGGTCTCCACACTAAGTAGAATACCTCAATCCTAGCCGCCGTCGGCTCATAAAACCAATAAAAATTCACTGAAGGTTTTTGCAAAAAATGAAAGGGAGAACTTTTTGCTGTTTTTAGGATTCCATACCCAAAGGGTAAAAAAGGGGCTCCATTACTAAGACCCCGCCGTCCGCCCGTCTGTCTTTATGTCTATCTGTCCGTCTGCGACTAGGCTGTATCTCATGAACCGTGATAGTTGGACCGTTAAAATTTTCACAGATGATGTAATTCTTTTGCCACTATAACAAAAAATACTAAAAAACAGAATATAATAAATATTTAAGGGGCTTCCTATACAACAAACGTGATCGGTTGCATTAACTTTGCACCTCATTTGTATCCGGCGCTATACATGTGACAACTTAACCCGGCCAGTTAAGATAGGAAAGTATTTGTACGGACTCGGACTTGGTCGGTTTTCTTAATATGTGAATCTTATCTATTCGGCTTCCTAAGTAGGTAAGGTAGGCTGTAGGTAGACCGAATTTAAAACTGTCGTTAAGGTAGGCACATTGTAGTGGCACTTGCGGATAAATTGGATCGCTCGGGACCGTACTAGGAAACCTTTTCAATCAACGCTAAGTGATTGTAATATAAACCTGCCTTAAAAAGCAAATAAATCGTATCGAATAAAGAAACTCGATTTAATCCCGTGTTGTGAGTAACTTTAATTTTCTTCGCGATTAAATTTTAGGTCACACGGGATTTTAAAATCACTAGTATGTGACGTACCTATTTATCTATAACCGGTTCTAATAAATGATTGATGAATCTGTTCTACTTTTGATGCTTACCGAGTAAACGCCGAAAGACAATTCTAGCAACGTCGTGATATTCTATGTGTGCTTAAAATCATTATTTATTTTTTGTAGGGTTCCGAAATCCGAACCCATAGGACATAATTAACGGGACGTTTAAAATAAAACAAGTATGTTTCTTTTTATGGTACGGAACCCATAGTGCGCGCGTCCGACTCACACTTTGTTGGTTTTTAATGGCGCTCTACAGAGGAGAATTTGGTTTTATATTGGTTGTTTCCACGTCACATTAACGTATCATTCTACGTTATATGCTCATGCAGTAAATTGTAACGTCGTACGACTAGATTCTAGATTTTCATGTTACCCCGATGTAACATAAAATTGTGTATTGACTCATACTGACATAATTCAGTTAGGACTCTGAGGAGTTTCGATGCTATGTTTTCAGCTTTCGTGCTAAATAATTGTGAAAGATCGATGCAGTAGCGAAATTGACTTAGTAACTTCATTAGTTTCCTCTACAAACAAGAAGAAAACTTTCTTCTATATAAAAATTACGACGTTACCTTAACTTATTTCACGACGTTATGTTTGTTGTACATTCCAGTTTTTTAGATTTCGGATATATTAGGTATCTTCTACTCAAAAACATGAGCTAGCTATTTAATTAGGAGAAAAAAAGTGTCCCAAAATGTTCATAATATACTTTTCGTTTCTCCATTCCTTTACCGGTACAGTAGGTTATGGAAATGCTGACGAAATGGTCTCCTAATTAGATCGAAAGAGCTCGCAATTCTGAGTAGGTAGAACATATACCTAAAATATACAAGTTCTAAAAAGTAGAGTGTAACTGTACAACATAAAATAAACTGGCCCCTCTACAGCTCAAATACCTACAGGTGTAGTTGAAAATGTTTCTTAATGTTAGGTGCTTAATTTTTATAAGACGAGTTGATGACGAACAGTTTGAAAAAGTCGGTCCCATTTATCAGATGTAGGACATTTGTTTTGTTCGATTCGCTACACATTTTCCTTCTTATTTAAAAATTAAAAGCTCATTTAAGATGACTTGAACTAAATGGGTCATTGTCAAATTTAGGTGTGCGTTTTCCGGTGGACATTTGCAAAATTAAGGATGCCAGGGCCTAATTTTCTGATTAAATGCCTGTGAGAATAATGAACGTTCCCTCTTCTATAATCCGATGTAATAGCGACATAACCTAGATTCATACAAGCTGTTAAGTTTTGGACACCGAAGGGACAAATTTTGTTTTTTGAACTGACAATGACCCAAATTAGTTATACGTTGTGAGCTTACCCACGCAGCGTCTTCCGATGCGCGGGCGTAGGCCCCAGCGACCGTCGGTTCGATAGAATTCTGCGTCTAGCATAACTGTGACACGCGACTCTATATCACGCGACAAATACTAGCTGTCACTTTCCTTTCGATACCGTGCGAACAAGACAGCGGAGTACGCATTTATAATCATTAAAATAATAAACATAACTCAATTTGTGCAAATTGATGTTTATATTATTATTTGTAGATAAATGGCATTAGACATATATTTTTCTCATTAATATGAGATGTACCTAGGTATACTTACCTACATATATAAAAACATTTCAAGCAGCATTTAATCTGTTAATTTTAGCATATTCTCCAGACAGATTAGTTTGGCTTAATTAGGAACATTCGGAAAGTAAATCTTCGCTATTTCTTCAGAATTTCGAGCATGTCTTTCTGTTAGGCCTCCATTTCGAGAAATTCCTTTTATATTACTTGTAAAGGTATAGAAAGCTGAGGCTATGGGACATTTTGATTACTTCAGCAATGATTCCTTTGACGTAGAGGCCATTATTGGAAACTTGGATTGAGAATCTTGTAACGCTCGTGTGTACAATTTTTGTGTTTGGGGTTTTGACTAAATCATTATTTACCCGAAGCAAAATACAAATTTACTCCCTTGATTTGTTGCTACGTATATTTGTTATTGGGGCCATAGATATAATACATAGGTACTCTATGCAAAATTCGAGCGGCTTTCTAGGTAGTACTTACATATAGTACCAATTCTACCGTTAGGAAAAATAACGTAGAAAATACTAAAACAACACGTTTGTTGCATGGGGACCCACTTTAACTTGTACCTTTTCTTTATTGTTAGAATATTTTTATAGCGATTATATTATTTAATACACATTATGCGAAAATTTCAATTTTTTTTTTCTTGGAAAATCTCTCTTCCTATTATGTTGGAAAGATACAGCCTTGTAAAGTAACGCAACGGACAGGTAGACAGCAGAGGTTTAGTAATAGAGTCCCGTTTTAACACCCTTTAACACCCTTTTGGGTATGGAATTCTTAAAGAGGAGCACACCTATAGTAAGTATAACAACTTTTACTTCTTACGTAATTATGACTATAAAAAAAAGAAAAAATCTTCAATTCGAGCAACACAAACTCATAGCTACCTATAAGGTTTATATATGTACTTATGTATAATAATGTGATTTCGTTTAATTCCAAAACGTTACAGGTTTCATTCACCTGGGTTACAAGACGTGTGCGGAAATTAAGTTTGTATAAAATTAATTATTTCCTTCTCATGTCGGCTTCATACTAAACGGCCTGTGAAATTAAATTGAGCTTATGAAATCCTTTGTAAACAGAGATTAATTCAACGTGTCTAATGGCATCTTTACACTTCGTACAATTTATATGTCTATCTATTTACCTAACCTTTAAATGAAACCTACCTTACTTACCTTTGAATGAAAACTTGTCAATGTCAGTGTCACTGACACAATAGTAGACTGTTTTACAAGGTGTTAAAAAGAGCCAATTAGACCACGGTTTTTCATTATATGCGAAACAGTAACTTAATTAATTAATTGAATCAGGCGTTACTTTGCGGAAATCCATATTAATGAAAATAATATAATAATATTGCTTTGCTATTCCGCGATATAATATCGTGCCAGTTAAATTTGTGCTAACTCGTTATACTTATTTGCGTATTTTTTCATGCATATATGCATTTAATGGTCCCACCCTCCCACCACGATAAGAAAAATAAATACGCAAATAAATATAACAAACCACCACCAAAATAACAGAACTTACTCGACACGTGTTTCGCCCCTCTACGAGGCATCATCAGAAGATGTTGACGGTCTGGAGTCCGACAACCGAATCAAGTTTCAGTTGAGTCAAGTTTCGGTTGTCGGACTCCAGACCGTCAACATCTCCTGTTATTTTGGTGGTGGTTTGTTATATTTATTTGCGTATTTATTTTTCTTATCGTGGTGTAAGTATAACGGGTTAGCACAAATTTAACTAGCACGATATTATATCGCGGAATAGCAAAGCAATATTATTATTTTCATTAGTAACTTAATTGTTTTGTCACAATGCGGAAATGTTCTCTCTGACTAGAAAAAAAGATTTATTTTTACTTTTCATATTAATTAGTATACTTATTCCATTTGAGCCCCAGAGGCTAAAACTATCAGTTTTTGCTCGCTTCGCGAAGCTAAAATAACCTAATATTTGAACAAGAGAAGTAAAAAATCGATTTACATAATGTCGGCTATATCGCGACCATTTATTTATGTGTCTGAGTTCCAATAATATTTGGATGATCCCTTACGATGTTCTACTAGTTGATGAGATGGAGACGTAGTTTCATTCATCATAACCGTGTCTCAAATTGACAGACGGTCATCCCCCAACCATGATTCTCGTTATATAAAATCAAGTGAGCTTTTCTTACTTAGAAAATGCGCCGCGCCACAAACCCTCTCTGTGTACTGAGGCTTAAATTAAATGAGCCACGAAATTGCATTTCCGCTAAAGGTTACATGAATATTTAAATTGAAATATTAACGTGCATGCAAGCAATATATGTAGGTACTATTGATTTTGTTTACATCGATTGAAGTAACGTCAAGCGAGGGTTTCTTTCCAATAACAAATTAATGCAAACAAGGTACGACTGCCGTGCCAGTTTAGGGTAGTAAAAACAGGCTACTTTCACAAAATAGATAATATTGTATATCTAGAACAATAAAAAAAAAACATGTTTTATCTTTTGATCAGAGCAGACGAGCGAGCGCACGACGTTGACGAGCAATTTTTACAACCATTGCGGCATTCTAAAAGGAAACATTTAGGTTCGAATACGGCTTCAATTCAACATGTCTAGCACAACTAGGTTTCGCGACTGTTTGTCGCACCACATAGCATCGCCCGTCACTCTCTCACAGTACTCCGAAGAAAGAGATAGGTAATTCTCGCGCGAGAGAGAGTCGCGTGTCACAGTTGTGCCAGAGCTGCAGCTATACTTCGCAACTCTTGTCGCGCGACATATTTAGCTTTGTCCGTCACTCTCTCTTGGCACTGCGAAGAGAGATAGATAGGTAATACGGGTCCGCCGGCTGGCCGGACTGTCCCAGCCACTCGTACAATTAATGGGGAGACCCCCTCAGCCACCTTAAACCTAATAAATCACCTGTCATCAACCCTGTCAACACAACACAATCAATACATCACACTCTCACTCACTCACATACATACACTTCACTCAGCTGGTCATGGTCACCCCGGTGACCCAGCATTTACCCACTTCTCCACATTGCGGGTCAGTCAGGAGGTCCCTTGGTGACCCCACCCCCACAGTCAGATCGCCTATGTACAGTCAAAAAGACTAAGGCCCACCACTCGCCAAAAAAAAAAAGATAGGAAATATATCTCGCACAAGAGAAAGTCGCGTGTCACAGTTGGTTGCGGTATACGTGTCGGTGCCAATATTGCGGCGTACCCAACATCTTATCATTATTTTAAGAGTCAAACTCTTGTCAGTGGAGCTCATTGTCTCCATCTAACTCTGTTCATAGCCCTTGACTTCCGTATACGACGTGATCGACGTCTACCTTCTCTTTTATTTGTTTAATAATGACTTTAGTCTCGGCTTTCCACTTCCTCTTTTCCCTTCTCTTCAACATTTCCTTCTATAATGTTATTTTTCCCTCTCCTATATCCTATGTGTTCTATAATTTTCAGCAAATTCCTTTTCTCCACTCTTTTAAGTAATTCTTCATTAGTAACCCAACCCAATTACTTATAATAAATTAATTTATATTCCACTTCCCGGGGAAACTTAGCCATCATCCTTTCTACTTACTTATACATGTAAAGAATAGTCTGTTAGTAGACCCGTAGTTTTTTAAAGACAGCACTTAATGATATTATTAACTTGCAACGTGTTTGAACGATATGTCATCACATGTTATTTCTGTATTATCTTGTTCTTATCTTAGAGTATCTGTGTAGTGTAAATTATGTTTTTTTCGTATAAATATTACATACGTACCGTACAAGCGCGTTTTATATTATGTTATTTTATACGCAATAAAAATAATGATTAAATTTAGGAATCTCCATAACTGACAATGAAAATGGAATTTCTCAATCATTAAAATAATCCGTCGGTGATTATACGATAAATAAAATACTCGAGGAATTCACAAAAGATCTTTTGTTCGATCAAGTATGAAGGAATTAAATTACCTGGTATTTATCGTCGAATTTCACAATATCGGTAACCCAACTCGTGAAAGTAATTGAGCTCTTGTACAAACTATTTTCGTTGTAAATGAAGAATTCCATTCGATTCCGAGCGAATTTATACAGCTTCATTGTAATAGGTAAGACAAGTAAACATCTTTTGTTGAACAACTATGGTGGAGAAAAATAATAATTGACCGCCAAGATTACAAGTCGTACCCACGTAGCCCACAAGCTGCATAAAAGCTTATACAACTCTTATACGACTTATTTCAGCTGTGTAAGGGCTTTATATGCTCTTATACAACATGACTTATGATACTGGAAATTTTAAGGCGATACTGTCCGACCGTGGTCGCGCGGAACAAATTGACGCAGACCCGTCCTCTTCAAGTGCTGACGCGCGACGAGTTTTAGTAGGTTTTAGTTCTAGTGATTAAAAAATAATTTTATCGAGACAATCCATGCGAATTTACCTAGATAATGTTAGTGTCCATACATTTACGCAAAAAACGGGTAAAAAAAAATCGTATTTTAGCCTTACCACTGAAAAAAAATTACAAATAGAGGTAACTTTGGGATTATTTTCTATCGAGCGAAATTAATCCAATCATGTTGATGAAAACGATTTTATAATCTCACGATCCTTAAATATGATATATATGTTTTTCATGATCTTCAAACACTGCCTAATATGTTTACGACTCATTCCAAAATGAGTGAGTTCGGCGTCTACTAGGAGAAGAGCGCCCCGGGATCCCAACATTGCAAACCCTATTAGTCGTAATCGTAACTCTATTAAACGGCCTGCGGCTCAAGTTCTACAATGCATTTATATTAGCAGTATCAGCCTATAAATTTATGTTTTGTTCATTCCTTTTCTTACCCAATAAACCTAAACACATTGCAAATAAAGCGTAGTATTACATTAGACCGCCCCTATCTCATTTTACACTTCATTTGCCCACAGTATCCACAGGACGTAATAACGTATAATTTAAAATTGCTGGACTATCCATAGCTCTTCTTTGAAGCTTTACAACTTCATGCACTAAGCTACAAAGAGGCACACTCGTGAACCTTATATCCCATCTGGTTTTAAAACTGATACTATTCTTAATTCTTTCGCTTTTTCTTGACATTTTAACTTTAGTTTCATAATGTTGGCCTGTTGGGTGTTATATGAGTTATATGAGCTTCGAAATTGCCGAAATTTGAATTTTTTTACGTTTCTACGGCCCATGTATTCGCCATTTTGAAAACGTATAACTGAATGGACGAAAAAACTATGTACTTACCTAACCTACACACAAAATTCTATGAGGATCGGTTGAGGAATGTGACGTCTAGGCGAGAATCGCCGGAAACACTCAACATCCAAACATACGAAATAATTTCGGACCCAGCTTAAAATTTACGCCTCGCTCGCTACGCTCGCTCGGCCAATAATGACCTATGGATTAAGTGCGTTATTAATTCTGAGCGGTTTTGGTTCGACAGCGATACGTGCGTCGGTTTATTATAAGCTCGGTGAACATGCCTGGTGAACTGGTGATTAATGAAGACTTTGCGAAGCTAATGAAGCTTTTCCCCGCGGCGGTACTTTTAGTAAGCCTATTTTTAACGGTTACACTGCGTAATTTAAATGAGTTCAGCCTAGTTGGTAGTAGGTAATCCTTTTATCAATCCCCCTTTCATAAAAACCATAAAACTTTTCTGATATTTCCAGTTATTAGGACTTAAAATAAAGAGTTACTAATAATATAATACTTTAATATAAAAAAAAAATACTAAGGATTATTAAATCAAGATCAACCCTAATAGTAGGTACAATAATACAACCACAAAACTTGCTTTAAAAGGGAAAAGAGATAATTAATTAATTCAATTTACGTTACAAAAAAACCGGCCAAGTGCGAGTCTGACTCGCGCACCGAGGGTTCCGTACAAACTTTCACTTATTCCATCTTACTTGGCCTGGTTGAGTTAAGTTTGCACCTGAAATGTATGGCGCCGGATACAAACGTAGTGCAAACTTAACGCAACCGTGTTCTCCAAATATGATGTCTGAAAAGGACTATATTTTTTATGATTTTATTACAAATGTATAGTTTTCAGATTATAAGTATTTGGAGCATGTGACGATATTACTTGCAAAATTTCATAGTTCTAAGTCATCGGGAAGTACCCTATCATTTTGATTCCCTTGAGAGTGTCAAAATGTACGTTTTTTGCGACATAAACGGCCGTATCTTTTTTTCACGTTAACGTAGAAGTTTTATTTTTTCATAGCTTCATGGGACCGTAGACTTGAGTATAAGTACTTAGACCGTAGACTTGAGTTAATTTCAACTCGATACCTCCTCCACGCGTTCTCGAGGTACAGACGGACGGACGGACAACAAAGTGATCCTATAAGGGTTCCGTTTTTTCCGATTGAGGTACGGGACCCTAAAAAACGCAAAAAATGTGTCTTTTATAGATAATTCAATTTACGTTACAAAAAATGTGTCTTTATTAAAATCTAAGGCGGCTTAAAGTACATATTGATCTTAAGTTAAATTGGAAATTCTAAGCTTTAATGTAATCCGGCCAATTGATTACCCCAGGCTGGTTAGTGGCCTTATTAGTTATTTAATTATTTATTAGTAGAGTAAATAATCGTCTCAATCTCAACTATTCAAACCATCCGCCACAAGACCACAATAAACACACATTTACAATGAATCTTCTGTCAAAAATAGATGGTAAGTGGAGAATTTAGGAAAGCCTGAATTTGAATGATGCACTTTTAGATAATCTGTCTTGGGACTACATTAAAATTAGGGTCTGCAGCACCGGGAAATTTTAGTATGGGAGTACCAGGATTTTCCAGTACTGCCATACTATCGATACCTTAGTTCACAAGCGTACTAATTAAAAAAAAATTGCCAGTAAAATTTAAACCAGATAGAGTTGTACACTAACGTTCTAATTGCAACAACTTTTTCAGAAAAGTTAGTACGAGTGTGAACTAAGGTATCGCTATGATTTACCGGTTCTGCAGGCCCTAATTAAAATATCGCATTCTTAAAAATGTTTAGGTGCCAATCTACTGAGTGATTTTGTATAGTCGTTAATGCCGAATAAAACGGAATTAGGTAAAGCAAGAAGGTATCAGCCATGCGAATTATTTGCATCATTTCTTTTCATATACATAAGTACCAATTCTTTAGTAAACAAAAATCACAAAAATTTATCGCGATCGTGCGAATAACTTGTTTATAACGATAAGCTTTGAGAAAGATATGACGATGGCAGCTCGTAATTTTCTAAACAATGTTTCAGGCAGCGAAATGTCATATCGCTAAATTAAGAATTACGTGAAATTACTAATACTTAAACTCGATATGCATCAGTTATATCGCCGAAATATTGGTCAATTGGAAATATTGCCGCGTCACAATACCTATTTTGCATTTTCCAAGTGTCAAAAAAAAAGCAAGTTAGTCAAAGTTTGCATTAAACACGTTTGTGATGTCATATTGGTTGGGACTATGTTTTTCGGTCTGGACCAACACACATGTATCATATTCAAAAACCCTAATGGATTATCCATTTTAGACACAATGCGAGTATGCAAAACGCTTCCAAGAATCATTTACAAAGTTTACACTTTATGAAAGAGCAGACTACTTTATACCGTTATATTTAAGAGGCAATAAGTGATGATAGAAGGCATTTTATATTTTAACTGCCTCAAGTGGAATTTACCGTCTGCCGAATTCAAAGGGCTCTAATCGAATGTATTGTAAAGAAATATTTCATATTATTCGTGTGTTGAATAGATATTTTATACGTATTGATTGGTATCCGACTTAACCCCGTAAGGGCCTTATCACACTTGCGATTTGCGAGCGTATTTTCTATACAAATAAGCGACGCGGCGAACACGCTGCGCGATCGCCTTCATACAAAATACGCTCGCAAATCGCAAGTGTGATAAGGCTCTAAAAGAAACCATTTGCTAAAGTCGCCTCAAGTAGCTCACCTAAGAATTACCTAAGAACTTCAAAATAAGTACTTATAATCCGTGAGCTCTCAGATAGCGATTCAGGTTTGAGTGAAAACTGAGAGATCCGTATCTGGATGGCGTAAGAGCGAGCGGGACAGGTTAAAAACGTGAAATGCATTCTGACAGCTCACGCACTGTACTCTTAGCTCTAGAGTCTAGGGGATGAATGATTAGTATTATCAATTATGATAATTTGTAGATAGCGAATAAAAGTATACGAAATGCGGAATTTTCTTTAATCGCAGTTAGAGGATTTCTTGGGCTGGATTCGACTAAAGTTTTAAATAAATAAATAAATATATATATCAGACAACCTCACACAAATCGATCTAGTCGATATACATACGAAGGTATATAGATAAATATATACTTAAATACATAGAACAACCATGACCTAAGCACAAATATTCGAGTTCATGTTCATCTGGCCGGGATTCGAACCCGGGACCGTTCAGTAGGCAGGTGCTTACAAACTGAGCCAACCGCGTCGTCAAAGTCTTCGTCGTCGTCGTCGCCGTTTTATTCCAAGAATAAAGCGTACCCTCGGATAGTAATGTCAAATTATTATGGGGTCATCCTTAGCAACATTTTATTTCGTATCATTTATACTAGGTATCCTTTGCAATATTTTTTTACATATTTGGCCCCATTGTCTATGAAAGTTTCTGAAAAACTTAGAATTCGGTTTTTCAGAACTTTGAATTCGACGCCATGGTTTCTTTGACCAGACTTCCCGATCTTGTATTGTGTTATTTTTAATATTTGGCCCTCTTGGATTGCTTAATGCTCCCTGTATTTTTATTTAAGTCTAAATGAACTTTGCGGGATATCACTTTTATCCTATTTCAACGACAAGAGGCAGTATTAATGTATACTATATGTGAATGTGAAATAAAGTTCATTATTCACGTTGTATTCCGAGTTCAAACGGATATGAGAGATGTATCAAAGGGGAACGCAAGAGCTCCTGAATATAGGATTATTTGGTCTACCCTGCCTGTACGTATATTGTATGAGTTTACCCATTTTTTTTGCTAACACGTGTTACCCGTTAGGGTGTTTTGTTTGCTTTTGGATATTTTTTCTGGGTAGATAATTGCTATGTAATTGTATGAACAACGTATTATAATTTGTTGTCGAATTCAATCGAACCTTGCCTATTTACGAATAGCCCGCAGCCGAAATGCGATTATTAGTAGCTAAGTAATTGATTCGGTTGGAAGCTGATAGTTGGAAGCTTAATATTTTCGACGTCAGTAATAAAAGTCGCCGACTCAATATTTATAATTTAGATTTTTTGTCGATTCTGTTTTTCTAAATGGCGTAGGTAGATATGGAGGTTGAAAACGTAAAAATATACAAATTTCAACCATATTTTCAACCACAGAACCACGATTACAACGAGTAATATGAGTCATTACGATTCTGACTATGATTTACCAGGGTTGCATTGTAGCTACCATCCAATTTCCATAGTCATGTTCATGTAACATGAAAGCTAGACTAAATATTTCTGTAACCACTTATACATATTCAGTTACTGCAATATTTGCAACATCAGATTTCTTACTCTTTACTGAATAATCATAAGATTATAATGATAAATTCTGAACTTTTATAATCGCTCTCGAGTTTCCGCGTCTAATTTGTTATTATTCAATAATATCACAGCTGCCAGCGTTATTTTAAGCGCTATACAAAATATAGAGGCATGTTTTATTCATCATTAAACATTAGCACCCCACCACATAGACTCAACATGAAAAAACTCGTGATGTAGAAGGGAATGGAAGAAATTAAATTGAATGTACGTAACAAAGAAACAAAAACAGATATGTGTACATTGTGTACACAGTGATATCGATACGAATGATACGATCTCTTATAGCAGAATGCCGCAATGATCTTAGGCCTTAATTTTCATTGGGAGTTTTACTAGCTAGTGGGGCATCCTGTACTATATATTATGTAGCTATTTATTGCATCTGAATCGGATCGGATGGAAACCGCAAGGACCCACACGGCGTATCAGACAACGGCAATTACCTGTAATGGCAGCACTGAAATCTGGCTACAGCTACCTGTATTGTTGGATCAGGCATCATCCACCAGAACTAAGCTACGTAGCTCAATTATGTGATAGGAGAAATCCAACAATAATGTAATCTTCTTTATTTTGTTTTTTTTCTTCACCGCTTAGCTTAGATTTTGCGGAAAAGCAGCCATAAACTGCGCATCTAAAAGCCATAATAAATGCGTTCGATCTTCGGATTAGCCCTTCAGGGTGCGACTCGTGCGACCGAAGCCCTGTACGCGAGCGAAAAAAAAAGTTGTCAACGTAACGCCAGTAAAATGGTTAGAGAAGTGACCTTGTAAAATCGGTTTCCTCAGTAACTAACAACATTTAAATGTAGGTAGGTACAGTCGCTTTGAGTGCCGTATTTCATGCATCCCGCATTTGTAAATTGGCAATTATTGGTTCATTTGATGGATTTGCGAAGCTCCCACTGGCTTATCCGGCAATGCGTTTTGTGTTGCGGGTGTTTAAAACTGGATATAAAATTGTGTTCAGTGGATGTTTTTATATATTCATAATACTTACGTAAGTACGTCAATCGGATTTTAAAATGAAATACCACTGCTAATTATTTCATACAAATCGTGGTTTCGTACACGTCTTTACGAAATTTTAGAAAATGAATGGGAAGGAAATGTTTTTGTCGAGCCGTTTCGATTTTTGCGCTTATTATTATAAAAGTTTTTCGCTAAAATTCCGCCACTAACGGACGCTTCTAGTACACAAATTCTTTAATAATTAATTTGCGCACAAACGGAACAACACAGGGTTAGGTATCTATACTGTTCTTATTCAGTTTCCAAAAATTTGTTACGATTGACTCAGTTTTTGAGGAGGAAACAGTTATTAAGTACTTTTTACTCGACAATGTCTTTATTGTTAGAAGAATAGAATTGATTTTCATCGGCGACATTCAAGATGGCGAGTCTTATTCCAAAATGACAGACGCCAAGCAAAAACCGTTAGATAGACCTGATCACGCGATAAATAAGTGACGGATGCTTATCCGTCACGTTTTGACAAGAAGCGAGTGTAAGTGACAGATGCTTTGTCACTTACTTATTTATTGCGTGATAAACGCAACCTTCATAGGCCCCATGATATACCTACCCAAGATATTGCTAAATTGGGAATAACGCAAAGCTTTGTCAACTTAGAGCCCATGGAACCTCTCAGGGCATGAATTCTAAATATGAAAAGCAAATATTTAACAAATTCGCTAAAGATTCTTTGATCTCACAAAGTAATCTCGTAAAACGTGAACTAAGTGCATGGAAAAGATGTCTTTTATGTCCGAGTTGTGATTAAATGTAATAAAAGATCAAAGGGCAAGTTTCAGGTAACTGGATTCCACGCGTCCTTAATAAACTTCTAGAGCGCACAAATGGAACGGTTTTTTCGGTTTTCAAATATTTCACCCGAGTCGGGAAAAGACGGGTGGGCGAATCAACTTGTTGACTGACACAAAGCTATCCTATAATATAATGTTTAGACTACGTTCTCCATTTTCACAATTAGATCTAATTTTAAATGTATGGTTTACATGAAAACGTTCAATGTCCCAAACGCTAAACCTAATAAACAGAAAATATGTCGTACATACTCGTATATTAGAAGCTCGATTTCTTGGTAATTCCAGCCAGAGACATTTTAAGAAATACAGAAGACAGTCAAAACCCTTGGTTAAAAAATTACTTCACCCAGTTATGTTTGGACATTATAAATTAACTAACTTAACTTGACTTGTAAAACGATTAATTTACTTCTGCAACCTGTAGATACATTGCTTGAGAAAAATAAAGTTAAAATCATACAGTTAATCGGGGTAACTTTGGCCCTTTCGTATAACATTCGGCTGGGTCTCACATACACATACACACTGCTAGTTTTACTTGTTTGACTGCTACAGCACATAGAAAAAAATTGCATTTCAACAGCAAAAAAATAATTTACAATTTATAGGCGCGGAAGGTTGTAGCAAAACAATTAAAATTGGCGGTATGTTAGTGTAGTCCAATGCTATGCGTAAGGGCAAAAGTTACACCGATTGACTGTACCTATATAAAATACGAATCAAATAAAATTGTGAAATTATTATTTCTTGAAAGACAAAGTAAATCAAATTAAGGCATGTAAATCATATATTTCATTCACTATGTCAAAGTGAATTAACTATACCTTATATAATAGATAAGTACCTACTCTTCATTGAGAAGTATAATGAATTCCAACGATTAAAGTTCAATCTTCTTAAATGCTCACTATAATTAAACTTGATGACACTGTAATTTAAGTCCTCCAGTTAATAAACAACTCCACCGCAACCTCTCGGGATTCTTAAGTAATCTGGTAATTTGCCTATATGAACGATTCCTTGACCTTTACAGAGTAATTGGATATGATAGGCTCAACTCAATGCTTAAAATCAATAAGTGCAGTCAACTGTAGAAACATATGCCTGCCGTGAGATTTGTATAGGCACACGCACACACTAGCCCAAGTACAGAAAGAAGACTCAATCTTTGATTTGGTAAATCGCGCTAAAGTAATTGGACATATTTATGCAAAAGGGAACCAGTCAAAATATCAAAACCGTTTACATTGTAACTATATCATAAAGTACAAACGTTTAATGTTGGTTCCCTTTTGCATAAATACGTCCAATTATTATCGAATAACCATGCGTTAACAATTATTGCAACTATTGCAGCACTCAAAAAATGTAGGTACATTGGTGGATTGCGTACATCGCTCACTAATCGCCCGGTTAGTCATGGTCATGGGTATGGTGCGCCTGCGCCCTAAACACTTTTGACGTAACGTCTATTTGCTATATTTTTTTTGCCCTAACACTCTCTTGTCCTACAAGTTGTAAATTCGTAATCCATAATCTTCTAATTTATTTTTGTCCTAAATACCTATCTAATGTCCTAAAATATGTTAGAAAATTGAAGAAGAAGTAATTATAGTCTACAAATTAAATTATGTAGGGTCATGGTTAAATCATGAAACTACGTTTATTTACAATACTTTATGAAGAGACATGCTTGTAAATAATTTAATGCACTGTACACATAGATTGATTGTTAATAATTAAACGTTAATAACCTGAAACGTGATGAGATGACATCCCTTGTTCGTTAATTATTGACGAACCTGTTTATCATCATCATCAGCTAACGTAAAACCAACCAATTATGTTTCAATATAACAGTGACATAATTATATTGGTATCCTGCCTTTTCGCCAAAAAAAATTTCGCAAAGTATTCATTTGGCAAACTGTTTCATTTCCCAACTCACGATTTACTCTAAAAGCAAAAAAAAATCTTAATGTATTTTTTTATGCTCTTATAGAATACAGTAGGTTAGGTTAGGTTTGTTTTAAGAAAGTTCCGAAAAAAATATGGTTTCAGAGAAAATCGTGAGTTGGGAAATGAAACAGTTTGCCAAATGAAAACTTTGCGATTTTTTTTTAGGTGATACGGCAGAGAATTGGTCATTTACTTTGTCAACTCATCATTTGCCACCTTGTAGCTAACGGAATAAATAAATATGGGACAACCTTACTCAAATCAATCTATGTAGTCTTACAGTAACCTCTAGAAGGCTTGTGTTTTGGGTACTAGACGACGATATATACATACTTATATTGACAAATACATTCTTAAATTCATTTGGTATTTATATACCTAAAGCTAGAAGATTTCACCTTCTACGTAGAAGTTGATAACTTGAAGTTGTGACTAGTTTAACCTGGGTGGGTTTGTTTTAGGTATGTAAGTACCTTGCGATTCTGAGAGCGCACGGAGAGAAATTACATGTTGGTTCAACCGAAAACCAACCGAAATTACACATCAAAATAGCGCCAATCAAGAATTAGGTTAACACAACAAATTTGAATTGGTTGCTTATACAAATAAAAATCCTAAGCTTTACAAATAAATTGGTTAATTCAACCGTTTTTTTGTAACAGTAACAATATTTTTTGGTAATGACAACGAATTCGCATTTGTTGCAACAAACAAGTTTTATTTAGTAAACTTCCTTACAAATCAAACTCAGTAGATTTAAACAAATTTCGCATTGGTTGTATTAACCATGATTTTGTAACTGATGTTGTTGGTAACTTATTGGTTACTATTACCAATACCAAGTAATAGGATGTACCAATGAATTTGTTGGATCTATCGAGGTGCTTCAGTAGAACCAATGAAATCTAGATGTTGGTCCTACTATAGAAATACTAATATTGATGTTTAGACTGACCAATAATGTCTGTTGAAGTAATGAAAGCCGTTGGTAGGGTATACTAAAGCATTTGTTGGATTTATCGAGGTGCTTCAGTAGAACCAATGAAATCTAGATGTTGGTCCTACTATAGAAATACTAATATTGATGTTTAGACTGACCAATAATGTCTGTTGAAGTAATGAAAGCCGTTGGTAGGGTATACTAAAGCATTTGTTGGATTTATCGAGGTGCTTCAGTAGAACCAATGAAATCTAGATGTTGGTCCTACTATAGAAATACTAATATTGATGTTTAGACTGACCAATAATGTCTGTTGAAGTAATGAAAGCCGTTGGTAGGGTATACTAAAGCATTTGTTGGATTTATCGAGGTGCTTCAGTAGAACCAATGAAATCTAGATGTTGGTCCTACTATAGAAATACTAATATTGATGTTTAGACTGACCAATAATGTCTGTTGAAGTAATGAAAGCCGTTGGTAGGGTATACTAAAGCATTTGTTGGATTTATCGAGGTGCTTCAGTAGAACCAATGAAATCTAGATGTTGGTCCTACTATAGAAATACTAATATTGATGTTTAGACTGACCAATAATGTCTGTTGAAGTAATGAAAGCCGTTGGTAGGGTATACTAAAGCATTTGTTGGATTTATCGAGGTGCTTCAGTAGAACCAATGAAATCTAGATGTTGGTCCTACTATAGAAATACTAATATTGATGTTTAGACTGACCAATAATGTCTGTTGAAGTAATGAAAGCCGTTGGTAGGGTATACTAAAGCATTTGTTGGATTTATCGAGGTGCTTCAGTAGAACCAATGAAATCTAGATGTTGGTCCTACTATAGAAATACTAATATTGATGTTTAGACTGACCAATAATGTCTGTTGAAGTAATGAAAGCCGTTGGTAGGGTATACTAAAGCATTTGTTGGATTTATCGAGGTGCTTCAGTAGAACCAATGAAATCTAGATGTTGGTCCTACTATAGAAATACTAATATTGATGTTTAGACTGACCAATAATGTCTGTTGAAGTAATGAAAGCCGTTGGTAGGGTATACTAAAGCATTTGTTGGATTTATCGAGGTGCTTCAGTAGAACCAATGAAATCTAGATGTTGGTCCTACTATAGAAATACTAATATTGATGTTTAGACTGACCAATAATGTCTGTTGAAGTAATGAAAGCCGTTGGTAGGGTATACTAAAGCATTTGTTGGATTTATCGAGGTGCTTCAGTAGAACCAATGAAATCTAGATGTTGGTCCTACTATAGAAATACTAGTATTGATGTTTAGACTGACCAATAATGTCTGTTGAAGTAATGAAAGCCGTTGGTAGGGTATACTAAAGCATTTGTTGGATTTATCGAGGTGCTTCAGTAGAACCAATGAAATCTAGATGTTGGTCCTACTATAGAAATACTAGTATTGATGTTTAGACTGACCAATAATGTCTGTTGAAGTAATGAAAGCCGTTGGTAGGGTATACTGAAGCATTTGTTGGATTTATCGTGGTGCTTCAGTATAAGCAATCAAATCTAGATGTTGGTTATACTTCAACAATACTGGTATTGATGTTTACAATAACCAATAATGTCTGTTGAAGTAATGAAAGCTATTGTAGGCTATACACTGAAGCAGTGGTTGCATTGATCATGGGGCTTCAGCTGATTGCTTGATAAAACACTTGGTAAATCCAAGAAATGATTCAATACATATACTCTACAAACAACTATCATTACTTCACCAAATTCTAAACATCAATACTAAGTATGTACTGTTAAAGTATAACCAACAGCTACATTTGATAAAACCCTACGAACAGCTCATAATATTAATACTTTCACAACACACAATATTATAGCTATAACAGACATTAACAAACTTTATTCATGATCTACATAGTTGTAAACTTATTCGTGACAATCCAACAAACGTTTTTTTTTTTATCTATGACTACCCAGTAACTGATTGATAAAATAATATGATAAAGATAAAATATTAATGGATAGTCAGAGATATTGTAATATTATATTAAAGAAAATAAAGTATGTCTTTGGAATATTTTTTTATTTCAGTTAAACTAAAATACAGAAACATTAATTAACATGTCAAAAAGACAACCTTACTTATCAAAAGAAAATTAACTAGTGTAGGTACTATCAAAGAGTATGATTGTAGATAATTGAGTTATACAGTATGTGTCATGCATAAATTATCGATGTCTACTTTGTTTTTTATTTATTATCATGGCTTTACAATATGGCCATAAGAATAAGAGATATTGATTCCCGATAACAAATTAAGAAATCGTATACAATGTTACATTGGTTTAAGAAAAATCAAAGAAATGGAGACAGTATATTCAGTATGTACAAACGAAGACACTGATAACTGTACGTGTACATCTTTAAACTAACAGAAACATAAGTAGAACGTGTTAAGGTCTATGGCTGTATAGTTAACTGTGTCTTTGTTTGTACCAAATTTAAAAGATTTTTTTATTTCAGTATTGACACTTTCACGACCAACAACCCGCCTGGTGGGCACTCATAAGTTTTACTAGGTTGCCGTCAGCTCGCCTGGCGAATTGTATTACAAAAGCGCCCACTTAGCGGGCTCTATCAGCGTCTGAGGTGGGGTCGCGCCCACCTAGCGGGCGCCGATGCCGATAGAGCCCGCCAGGTGGGCGCTTTTATAGTACAATCCGCCAGGCGAGCTAGCCGGCAGCTGCGTAACAATTACGAGCGCCCACCAGGCGGATTGTTGGTCGTGGAAGTGAAATATAAAACAATTCAATTGACATGTCAAAAAGGCAACCTTATTTATCGAAACAAAAAGTATGAACATGTGTTGTATCAAAGAGTATGATTGTAGATAATAGTTATACAATTATGTGTCGTGCATAAATTATCTATGTTTATATTGTTTTTAATTTTTTTAATCATGGCTTAACAATATGGCCCTAAGAATTGGAGATATTGATTCCCGATAACAAATTTAGAGATCGTATACAATTTTACATTGGTTTAAGAAAATACAAAGAAATGGAGACATTACATTCAGTATGTAGGTACCAAATATTAACGATTTTTTTATATTTCAGTATTGACACTTTCACGACCAATAACCCGCCTGGTGGGCGTTTGTAAGTTTTATAATTTAATTGTAAGTATGTAAATATATGACACTACCGCGTTCTAATCGTAAAAATCATCTTCAGTGTGTAATAACGATAGTAGAACTAAGTATATAACTGTATCAAAGAGTTCCTATTGAACATATTTTCGACTTTATTTATGTTGTATAATAGGCAGTGAGAATTTATCAGTATCGTGTGGAATCGTCAGCGCCAAAGAAATAGTTACAACACATTTTTATTTCACGTTGATTACCAATACTATTACGACTCTAAATAGGGACTACAACTACAAAGTACTTGAATTTTTCAGCACGAGACGGCTAAAGTTCTTATAAAAAGGTAATTATAAAAGTCTGCAGTCACGTCAATCACGTCCTTACCTCTTCTTTTCTGAATTCGTAAAATCTCTTAAAGGTTAGTAGCACCTGTCCACACAATTGTGTAAGGAAACGAAGTTGTGAGCTCGGCAGATGTCAACCGTGGAAATGCCACGTTAAGTAATGAACGGGTCGATTGCGCAACCGAGAGAGTTTCGATAACATGAGGAGTTAATCTGTAACTTACATCTTAAGATACGTGCTGCCGTGCTAAGCTAAAAGGCGACCTTTTTGTATGGAGCTCCGTACCAAAAGGTCGCCTTTTACCTTAGCACGACAGCGTGTGTGGCCTGCATACTTAATAGATATCAAAAAAATTACAAATGCCCATGCAGCATAATTAGGTCCATTGCCTTCAGCTCGCCTGGCTGATTATACCAAAACAACGCCCACCTGGCGGGCTCTATCAGCGTCTGAGGTGGGGTCGCCCCCACCTAGCGGGCGCCGTTGCCGATAGAGCCCGCCAGGTGGGCGCTTTTATAGTACAGTCCGCCAGGCGAGCTAGCCGGCAGCTGCGTAACAATTAAGAGCGCCCACCAGGCGGGTTGTTGGTTGTGAAAGTGAAATATAAAACAATTCAATTAACTAACATGTCAAAAACTTGAACTTGTGTAGTATCAAGAGTATCATTGTAGATAATTGAGTTATACAGTATGTGTCATGCATAAATTATCTGTATACATTGTTTTTAATTTTTTTAAATCATGGCTTTACAATAATTATGGTATAACTTTACATTATTTTAAGAAGGCAGGTTGTAGTGATGTCAAAGGAATCGGAGGAGTGTGTATTTAAGTGTTTTTGAAAACTTTTAACATCGGTATGTGTCACAATTATTTTGATTACAATAATATGTAGAATCTGCTGATAAACTATGTATAACTTTCAAATGAAGTATAAGTCCTTTAGTAGTATCGAACTGACTGACACAATTAGAACAACGCCACATCGTGAAAAAGAATTGAAGATAATTAGATAAATTTAACATTCGTTTAAGAAAATACAAAGAAGTAATGGAGACAGTACATTCTGTATTAAGTACCTATATTAGTTAAAGAAAATTGTGCCATCACGGAGCCACGGAGCTCAGAGTGTACCATTTTATTTTGGCATGTATTTTTTTTATATTTATAGGTTCTCCCGACAAAACCTACATCCCGACAAAAAAATAAATTGCTAAATGTAGTGAACCTGAAATGGCAAGGGCTGGACGCCTTCATAGGGCAACTGGCTGGAGCCATGTTCCGCCGCGCTGATCACTCGGGGATTCCCAGCCTCGAGGGGATCGCGCCACTCCACGCTCGTCCACCAGACGTACGGGGCAGGGCTCTGCCGAGAGAGCTCGTGCCCCCCGACTGAGTCCCCTGGAACACCAGGTGCCCACAACGCCAAAGATTGGCCAACATGACCGCAAAGCCGCAGTCAACCGCAGTCACATGCGGGACCTGGTGAGAGACGATGTGTGGGGGAGAGCTGAGAAGGTTATGAAGAAAATTGATGACGATAAAGCTGAGGAACTTAGAAAGCAGCAGGAGGCCGCCGCGCTAGCCACGGAACCCTCTACCGACGGAGAGAACGGTTCTGTGGAGAACGGGGAAACCAAACACGAAGAAACATGTGACAATGCTAATCACCGAGATCAATCACCGAGACCTGAAATGGCAAGGGCTGGACGCCTTCATAGGGCAACTGGCTGGAGACATGTTCCGCCGCGCTGATCACTCGGGGATTCCCAGCCTCGAGGGGATCGCGCCACTCCACGCTCGTCCACCAGACGTACGGGGCAGGGCTCTGCCGAGAGAGCTCGTGCCCCCCGACTGAGTCCCCTGGAACACCAGGTGCCCACAACGCCAAAGATTGGCCAACATGACCGCAAAGCCGCAGTCAACCGCAGTCACATGCGGGACCTGGTGAGAGACGATGTGTGGGGGAGAGCTGAGAAGGTTATGAAGAAAATTGATGACGATAAAGCTGAGGAACTTAGAAAGCAGCAGGAGGCCGCCGCGCTAGCCACGGAACCCTCTACCGACGGAGAGAACGGTTCTGTGGAGAACGGGGAAACCAAACACGAAGAAACATGTGACAATGCTAATCACCGAGATCAATCACCGAGACCTGAAATGGCAAGGGCTGGACGCCTTCATAGGGCAACTGGCTGGAGACATGTTCCGCCGCGCTGATCACTCGGGGATTCCCAGCCTCGAGGGGATCGCGCCACTCCACGCTCGTCCACCAGACGTACGGGGCAGGGCTCTGCCGAGAGAGCTCGTGCCCCCCGACTGAGTCCCCTGGAACACCAGGTGCCCACAACGCCAAAGATTGGCCAACATGACCGCAAAGCCGCAGAAAGGCCAACGTGCTCGTCTGCAACTGAGCAAGATCGCCACCAGCCTCGCCTCCACCATCATCGTCTGCACTGTAGCTTGGTACAGGCAGCAAACGAACGACACACCGCCAGAAGGAAGAAGAGATATAAATAAATCGTCTCAGAATGAGACGTCCCGTTCGTAGTTGCGAACGGAGGAGATGCCGCCACAGAGGGCAAAGCCCTGTCATGGCTTCCCCACACTCCCACAGGGATGTGTGTGACGCAAGAGAATGAGATAAAAGTTGTCTTTTAATTTTGCCAAATTTTCAGCTAATTTTATTGAATTTTATACCGAAGATAAAGTAGTTACTCTTTATTTTATGTACTGTGCTGGATTTAGTGTTTAATTGGGATGTAAGATTTTTTACGACCTATGTTAATAAAGAAACCATTTCTGAGAATCCTATACCGTAATAAACAATTAGATTGGGACAATATTACACCAAATTTTTTGACTTTGACTTAACTAGTTCAGACAGCAAAACGGCAAGAACAAATTTAGTCCTTGTCATTTTGCTGCGTATACTAGTTAAGTCAATAGTTAAATTGAACTTATCGATTGGCAGACAGATAAAATTAATCTTATACTTTTTCCACAAAGTTTCAGATACATGTGATTTTGCACTGTGCCATCACGGAGTCACGGAGCTCAGAGTGTACCATTTTATTTTGGCATGTATTTTTTTATATTTATACCTATATCCAAGGTTCTCCCGACAAAACCTACATCCCGACAAATAAATAAATTGCTAAATGTAGTGAAGCTTTTATACTGCAAGTCGACGAAAGTTATGACATGTATATATACAATATGTTTACATTGTTTATTATTTTTTTATGGCTTAACAATATGGCCATAAGAATTGGAGATATTGATTGCCGATAACAAATTAAGAAATCGTATAAAATGTTACATTGGTTTAAGAAAAATCAAAGAAATGGAGACATTACATTCAGTATGTAGGTACCAAATATTAACGATTTTTTTATATTTCAGTATTGACACTTTCACGACCAATAACCCGCCTGGTGGGCGTTTGTAAGTTTTACTAGGTTGCCGTCAGCTCGCCTGGCTGATTGTACTAAAAAAGCGCCCACCTGGCGGGCTCTGTCGGTGACTGGGGTGGGGTTGCGCCCACTTAGCGGGCGTTGTCGGTTTCTGGGGTAGTTTTAATTTTTCTACCTGATCGTGAAAGTAAAACACGCTAGGTGGGCGCAACCACACCCCTGACGCCGATAGAGCCAGCCAGGTGGGCGCTTTTATAGTACAATCCACCAGGCGAGCTAGCCGGCAGCTGAGTATAAGTTACGAGCGTGCAGCATGCGGGTTGTTGGTCGTGAAAGTGTTAAAGTTAAATATAAACAATTTAATTAATATGTCAAAAAGACAACCTTAGTTATCGAAAGAAAATTAACTTGTGTACTGTCAAAGAGTATGATTGTAGATAATTGAGTTATACAGTATGTGTCATGCATAAATTATCTATGTCTACTTTGTTTTTTATTTATTATCATGGCTTTACAATATGGCCATAAGAATAAGAGATATTGATTCCCGATAACAAATTAAGAGATCGTATACAATTTTACATTGGTTTAAGAAAATACAAAGAAATGGAGACAACGTCAAGTACAGGTTCGATTGTCTAACTAACTATTTAAATATATCGTACCCTACAGTATGTATCACCATTTGCTAAAGTATGATAATTACATGGAAATATAATTATTTCACTTGCATCAAGCACTGTCCAATCGCGACCGATATCAGTCATATTTAACTGATAAGATCGAAGATGCTCATTAAACCCAAAACAAGTAATTTTTACACATAACAAAAGTATGTCATCAGATTTCGTATGAAGTATATACTTTAGAATGTAAAACTGATAGCCTATTGATGTTGCTGTGGTAATTATATTATTAGTAGCATACTTAATGCCATTGTATTCAACCCATTCCACTTTATTACCAAAAGAAATATTAGGTGGGATACATTTTAAAATGTCTGTCAAGTTTATTATATCAGAATTATCAATTTTTCCAATTTTGATTTTTGCCTTTAATTGTTCTCCACTTTGCATTCTACTAGCTGCGTTTAATTGATCTTTTACCATTAAAGTATAAGGTAAATTTTTTCTTGATGTAGTATTATTAGCGATACTTTTAAGTACTTTATGCTTTGCTTCGAAACGCATACACCACAAATTTCTGAGTGGACCCAAATTTCGCATCACATGTGGGTAGTGAATCATAAAATGGTGCTTCGGTTTCAAATTATCTTTAAATAATTTCACGTACTCAATATTGTGTTCCGATATCAATGACTCTAAATGACAAATCGAGTTCTCATTAACACTTCTATCTAAAACTGTTTCCACAATTTGGACAAGAATTAAAAGCAAATTCCAAACGACGTCATCATCAGGTATTAAATCTCCAATTACAAGGGGTAAGGAATAAATCAATGTCATCATTTCCGATGCACTTGTGTGTAACTTTTTATTCAACAAATATTCTCTTTTTATTATTCCAGGAATATTAATTTTGCGTGGTGAAAAATTAAACATTTGGATGCGATTATTAAGAGTGTTTAAATCGAAAAAAATTTCATGTTCAGTGTAATATAAGATTATATGGCACAGATCGTAATGGCACACTCCTTCAAAGATATCGTGCATAATATCTACACTCAAGTTTTCCACTACGTGAAACGTAGACAATGAGTTAAACACACATTCTTCACGAATACCAGTATTTCTTGGATCATTTAAACGGACGTCATTCTCATAATTTTCTCGAGTGCGCAATAATTGATGATTCTGTTTATATTCTGTTATCATATCACTTTTATGTCCCTTGCAAATCCTGCAATAATAATTACTAGAAAAAGATTTACTAAATCCTAAAGCAGTATTTAATCCAAGGTTGTCACCCAAGATTAAAGCCAGCTTAAAATATAATTTAACTGGACCATAAGGACCCTTAATGTCTAAACCTTTGTGTTCTAATAAATGTAACTCTTTCAAAAGTTCACGAAAGATAATCCCATTGCCAAATGACTTAACAGAAGTATAGTGAAGCATTGCAACAAATATATTGTCTAACATAGCGGAGTACTGAGGTGGAAGACAGGCTATTTGGCAATATGTAGCAGCAATCGATTGACGGCCAGCACGACTTCCTAATGCGTTTCCACATTCAAAGTCGTCAAAGTAAATGTGCAGCGGAATTATAATATTTGATTCCAAATTATTTTCGATTTTATCTTTCCAATAAGATGACTGAATAATATTAGACGTACATGAACTTGTATCAGATAGTAATTCCTGCATATATTCAGTTATAATGTTATACATGCCTGGCTTTTCAAAAAAACATTTAAAAACTTTTGCAAGCGGTAAAATAAGACCAGTTTTTTTCTTAGGAAGGATACACACTGTTGAATTTCTATGCAATATATTTAAAGAATCATCAATTATGAACGTTCTCGGGAAAATATAATACCCCTTTTTATTCAAGTTCTTTACTAGATTATGTTCTGTTGATGTATTGCTAAAAGGATTCATGCATATCTCCGAAATTTCGTCTAAACCTGATTTTATGGATGCTTCATTTACATGAGGTAGAACTTGTTCTGATAAAATTCTCCCTATTGGTTTAGTAACGTGCTGTGTTACTTGTTCAAGAATATTATTAGCTGTTTTTCTATTCAAGTCGCTATGACCGTATAACCAAGTGGCTAAATATTCCAAAGAACTGTCTAAATTTTCTCTGTAACTGTCGTTTATTGTTTTTAACTGTTTTAGTTTGGGGCTACTCAACGAAGTATTAAAGGGCTGAATGACGTCAGAGTCTACATTTACATTCCTGCAGGTTGCAGTGCAGTCAAAGGAATCGGAGGAATGTGTGTTTAAGTGTTTTCGAAAACTTTTAACATTGGTATAGTATCTGTCACAGCTATTTTGATTACAATAATATGTAGAATCTGTTGATAAACTATGTATAACTTTCAAATGAAGTATAAGTCCTTTAGTAGTATCGAACTGACTGACACAATTAGAACAACGCCACATCGTGCCAATTTCTAGTCACTCTTTTTACTCGTGCAAAGCTTTTATAAAAGTGGCCACTTGGCTGAATTTTTTATCGGATGGGAGTTGAATGTCGTAAAAATATTGCTGGATAAATATCCACAACTGTTCACATTCTTTTGGATAAGCGAGGTTTAAGACCATTATACACTTGAAACATATATCAAGAGCTTTGGTTAGACAATCGAACCTGTACTTGACGTTGTCCACCGCCACGTAAAATGCTTCGAAAGCTGCAGACGTACCTACACACACGATTATTGGTTGGCATGTAAGTCCCTTCCTGTTGTAGGATTTACGTCTGTTCTGCAAAGCTTCTTCAACATCCGCATAATTCTAAAAAAAAAAAAAAAAGTAAATGTATTTTATCTATTCATCACAATGCATGTGTAACTCATATCTGAAGAGTGAAATCCAAGAGGCTATGAGAGGGACAGACGGGTATAAACTAAAATATAGAAATTCAAGATAACTTACGTTTACTTGCAGTATAAAAGCTTCACTACATTCAGCAATTGACACCTTATTAAATTTATTTTTGTCGGGATGTAGAACCTTGGATGTAGGTTTAATTTTGTACGGCAACAAACAGCACAGTGCAAAATCACGTGTATCTGAAACAAGAAATCGTCGTTTGGAATTTGCTTTTAACCTATTGACCGCCAAGTGGTCTAGCAATTTACCTTGCCACTGACGCCAGAGTAAAAAAAAGAAGATGTGCCCCAAAAATCAACAGGGATTGAAAAATACTTGTAGCGGTTAGAATTACAAAGTTTTTGATCATTGAAATTTGGACGGCTGTGGCCGACGTGGCGTCAGGGGCACGATTTTTTGTTGACGGCCACAGCCGACTGTGGCGCTCAAAAGGTTAAATCTTGTCCAAATTGTGGAAACAGTTTTAGATAGAAGTGTTAATGAAAACTCGATTTGTCATTTAGAGTCATTGATATCGGAACACAATATTGAGTACGTGAAATTATTTAAAGATAATTTGAAACCGAAGAATTTGATATCGGTCGCGATTGGACAGTGCTTGATGCAAGTGAAATAATTATATTTCCATGATTACTAACATTACCTATTTCACCTTAAGGCAGGTCCGACTTGGCTTAGGTTAGGTACGACGACGGCAGGCTGACTTAAAATTTTTATTTACGGCACTCAAGGACAGTGTCTCTGCAATACACAATTTATTATTAATATTTATTAGTTTTAGGATATACAAGCCATTTTGGTGAGTATTTAAATAGTAGCGAATATTTATTTAAGTACCATATCATATATTAATTGAATGCGTTAAGCGATAAACAAGTTACTTGTGTTTGGGATGAGTAGTAATATGTTTGGTATAACAAAAAATTTCACGGTCAACAGTTAGTTTTTTGCCTCAGCAAAAATTACTAAAATGGAAGTAATAATATAAAATATTGGTGACATCCATTTAACAATAATATAGATTATTTGGTCTTAAATTAACTTTAACGGTGTTCACATATTTTTATAGCATGTAAGAAAAATAAATATTAGCTTTATTTATACAATAGTTTGTGATACACTATTTGGTGAGCATTCATACGTTTTGGCAAGTATTAAGAATTTATTGGAAGTAATTTATCAACATATTTGGTAGGCGTTTAAACACAAGCCATTATTTAATTGAGTAGATAGTTCAAATATCATGAGAATTTTAAGTGAAGGCATACTTTTTCTAAGATTGTAATGATGATTCCCGATGATTCTGCTGAAAGCTTACATTTAACCTTTTAACCTATATCTATAGCGGTCAAGAGCTGTCGCACCATCAACTCCGGCGACTTCTATCTTATATATAGATGTAGGCACTTACAATGTAAAATCAACCTACGCGTAATAAAATGAAATAAAGCAAATATTTATATAAGTACTTCTTACTCTCATCGTCTTTTTTCAATAGTGCCTTCAATTCCGGTTTTAAGGAAACGTCATTTTCAAGCAGGATTGTAGCCTTTGTTTGGAAGTCATCCCACTTCTCAAAAAGCTTTAAACCTCTTTCGGGATACAAATAGATAAAATCGATTTCAATCTGAAAGTAGGTTTATATATTGAATTAGTTAAAAATAATAACCTTTTGAACGCCAAGCGTTGAAACTATTTACCATGCCACTGAGGCCACAGCAAAAAGTTTAGTAACGGGCGTGGCGGTCGTCTTTGGCGTTCAATAGGTTAAAAAGAAAAAGTTTATATGATGTATGAGACAGACAGACAGACAGACAGACAGACACAGACAGACAGACAGACAGACAGACAGACAGACAGACAGACAGACAGACAGACAGACAGACAGACAGACAGACAGACAGACAGACAGACAGACAGACAGACAGACAGACAGACAGGTTCAAAAGGTTCATCTTGCCAAAGGCAACTTTCTGATCATCAACTGCGATCAGCAAAAGCGAACACCGCCCACTTACAGGGATTCAAAGTTCTAAAAAGTTATTCGGTGCCATACGCACAAGATACATTCAAAATAACGATAATACTTACCAGTCGGTGTCCATGGCTCGATTTCAGGCATGGCCATTCATTAAGCATTGTTGTTAACACAGCGTTACTATCATAAGTATTTTTTTTTCGATATTCACATGTTTTTTTCCATTTCTCTTCAACCAACGGCCAGGGGTCACGATTGACTTTTAGCCATTGTTCATCAGATCCTGAAAGAATTCAAAGAAAGGCTGTTTTATTCTCATAGTAAAATTCTCAATTTTGAGTAAAAACCGAAGTACTTTCTTTAAGAAAATCCTTAAGGTCCCCGTCTTATCCCACCTTAGGATTAGGTCCACCCTTTATACTTAAGTATATGAATTATCAATAAAAAGTAAATAAATAAAGCTGCAGAAGAGCATACCCTGCGATTCATTTGTGGTTTCAGTTTCACTGTCGGAACACTCAGCACAAGATTCAGAGCTAAATTTTCGCTTTTTAGGAAGCACTCCGGATGTCCTTAACACCCTCATCTGATTATAATATCGGTCCACAAGTTTTCCCTTAGCAGGCATGGTGTTTTTGTGACCTATAGTTCTACTCGGTACATAATAAGTTTCCTGGAATGGTAAAGTAAGTAAGTAAGTAAATTTATTATTATATTTTTATTTTGACGATCATGATGTGAATACTTATATTCTTGAATATTTAATGCAAATGTATACAGTTATTTTCACATGAAATAAATGAATCTAAATCTAGTAGGTATATAGTTAAAGCAAGCAGTTGATTTGACTGACTATAGTTTGAGGCTAGGGCATCTTTCCCCGGATAAATGGGAATACACCGGATATCTTAACAATGAGCTATCTACTTCTAAAACTAACTACTGAATTAAACAACTAATATTTGTAAAAACCTTGCACTCTGTAGGACACAACCGCACAATTTCAGTAGCAATTGCTTCAAAATCAACTTTTGACATTTTCTTAAATGTTTTGAGATAGTACTCTACGATAGCATGAACTAAATTATTCCGTGAGCTAGGATCAATTTTTTTTTGTTTTATAGCTTGTAAAGCTTGTCGCCCCCGCATGTTATCTGCTAATACTTTTTGTAAGTTGAACTAAAACAAATACAAGAAAGGATACTTAATGTAAACAAATGGCATAACTACACACAGACTATAGGTAACCAGGCAAACGTACATAACTTGTAAACATTTTCATCACAACTATTTCAATTAACTTTGTCATTTTTGACCAACTATCTCAATCGAACAAAAAATTTATTCTTGAAATTGGTCCAATACTCCGAGTAATCGGTGAAGATTCATAAAAAAATATCCCAATAAATTGAGAACCTACTCCTTTCTTTGAAGTCTGTTAGAAACATAGTCATATAGATAGATATAGATATACAAGTCAACATGTTACACACATTACATTCAAAAAATACAATATATGGTTAAATACCTTGCTCTGGTCGCTTTTGTCACTTGCAAATAGCTCACACGAAGACAGTGAGAGTGCATCAGTATCCAAGGAGTCAGTGTTCTATAATAAATACAAAGTAATATACATGGTGTCCCACGAATTTTCAACATGTCACACATGTGTGGACAGACATTCGAAAAAGTATAAGATAAATTTTATCCGTCTGCCAATCGATAAGTTCAATTCTCCTTAGTAAGTATTTTGTAGCGTACACTGGTAACTAGTACACGTCAAAGTCGAAAAATTAGGTGTAATATTGTCCCAATATAATTGTTAATTACGGAATAGGATTCCCAGAAATGGTTTCTATATTAACACAGTACATAAAATCATAAAATAAAGAGTATAAAAACTAAATCATTTTAAAGTTTGGTATATACTTACAGAATGTACTGTCTCCATTTCTTCCTTGTATTTTTTTAAACCAATATTAAATTTTATCCTATCTCTTAACTTGTTTTCAGGAATCAATATATCCAATTCTTGTTGCCTGATCCCCTCGAGACATGTAATGTCTATCTGGTGATCTAAAAGTTACAAGAAGTTGATTAGGTACTGAATGTGGTGGTATCTACCGGTTTATCAGTTACAACCGTTGTACCCGTTTTCCCGTAGGAATGAAGCATTTTCCCGCGGTAAAAAATAGCCTATGTTCATCAGGGATAATGTCGGCTTCTAATGGTAAAAGAATTTTTCAAATCGGTCCAGTAGTTTCGGAGCCTATTCAATACAAACAAACAAACAAACAAACAAACAAATCATTCCTCTTTATAATATTAGTGTGAGTTCAAAGTGCTCTGACAGCATTAGCAGAAAACCACAACTCCGAAAGTCTGAGCCCTTCAAAATGGCTGACATTTTAACCAAAATATTTCGGTAAAATTTACTGAGAAATTTTGGTATCAGATTAATATTTAATATTAATCTGAAAAAGAAAGTTGAATTTACAAAACATGCATATTTTAGGGGAATCTACACGATTCAATTATTTTCAATCTAAAAAAAAGGGCTGATTTAAGCCGGGTTCGCAACGATTGCGCCATATTTTCATGGCTTCTCAACTTTTAACGTTTCCCTAAAAAAAGTGTGTCGTGTATTGTCGACATAATTCACTTAGCTTTGTTATTGTTCACAAAAACAAACTAACAAAATAAATATGTTTACCGCGACGAATGGAAAACGTATCTTAGAACTGTGATGATTTTTGCTAAATCTAGGGTAAAATTTGTTACATGAGGAGTGAGTGTTTGTGTATGGACCATTTTCAAATCAGATTGGTTTTTACGCGGGATTCAAAGAAAACATTGTAAAACGATGAGAAATTAGAGAATTAAGCACTGAAAGAGATTGTACTTATGAAAATAAATGAACATTATTGTATCCTGTTTCTAAATGAGTTTCGTTTTATCAAAGAACTATCAAACTATATGTTAGGTTACACTTTATACTATTATTATATTGGTACTCACCGCGAAATATTTTGATGGTGTCTACGGACACCTCCCAACTCTCTAGTAATTCTTCCATTTTACGGACTCACTGACGCTAAAATATTTATAACTATAAATAAAATGGCACAATCAGAGCTCCGTGACTCCGTGATGACAATAATTAATGCCAGCGTGTGGCGCGTGCGACTGTCTGTGGGTATACTATACTAGGCGCCGCACCGCACCCCGCCCGCCACCCGCCTTCGGTTTGAGCCGAAACAGTGTTGCCAACGCATATCGCCAATTCGCCAATTCCGGATAGAATGTAATTTGAATTTAAAATAAAATAAAAAGTACTTGTTAAAGGGAACAATTTAAACGCTCACCAAAATGGCTTTTATACCCCAAAACTAAGTTCCAAATAAAATGAATTGCTTCCATTTAAATTTAACTTACTCTATACAGTGCTCCCCAAATTAAATCATTTTGTATTCCAAAATCGATATACATTACACCAGAATAATTTTATGTTGAGTCAGAATATCTTTTTGCTTCCCAAAATGGATTTTTTGCTCACCAAATATTGTTTTCATAAAACATCAAAATTATTACCAAAAAATATCTTTTTGCTTCCCAAAATGGATGTTTTGCTCACCAAAATGGATGTTTTGCTCACCAAATATTGTTTTCATATGAAATGAAATGAAATGAAATGAAATGAAATAATGAAATAATTTATTCAGTAAGTAGGCCACAGGGGCACTTTTACAAGTCAGATTGTGAATCTACCGGCATTTCGCAAGAGGAGACCGCTGTTGAGAAGAAAGCCGAAAGAAACTCAACAGTAAGTCATTTTTTCGTAAAAAATACTTAAAACAATTACATCATACAGTTGTGTTATAACTAATTACACTGGTACACGTAAAAGGAGATGCATAGATACTCCAAATCAATGTTAAGTAGGAACATTAAAATAAAAATTTAATAAATTTAAAATATTAAATATACCCAGAGATGTATAAATTAGTGTTTCAGCTAGGTATCCATCTAATCCTGATCACCTTTCAGAGCAGATCCGACTCGGCCGGGTTAGGTTAGGTTAGTTTTTTTTTTATATCCCTAAAAAACGCTCCATAATGTGCGGTAGTCATTATTAGCTATGCTATATCAATTTGAAATTTTCTCCATACAAATCGTTTTTTTCGATATTTTCCGAATTTGACCGAATTTTCGGACAAGATTTCAGATTCATATTTTTGAGCCCCGAGAGCCCCCCGATACCGAGTTTTAGCCGCCTAGCACCAATTTAGAAATTTTGAATCGTTTTTTGTTCGATATTTTCCGAATTTGAACGAATTTTCGGACAAGATTTCAGATTCATATTTTTGAGCCCCGAGAGCCCCCCGATACCGAGTTTTAGCCGCCTAGCACCAATTTGAAAATTTGAAAAAAAAAATGGTTTTTTTTCGATATTTTCCGAATTTGACCGAATTTTCGGACAAGATTTCAGATTCATATTTTTGAGCCCCGAGAGCCCCCCGATACCGAGTTTTAGCCGCCTAACACCAATTTGAAATTTTGAAAAAAAAAGTCGCCATCTTGAATTTTTTTTTCCACAAGTGTCTAACAACCAACCTTTAAAAACAAAATCTGCTTTTTGTCAAACCAGCCAGCTGTGTGGATGACCTTGTTGTTGAAACCAAAAAAAAGTTACTTTGCAGGCCTAGGCCTGAAAAGCAGTATGAAATCCCTTTACAGTCTTCTCGAGTTGTTGCGCCCAAAAAGCGATACTTACCGAGCCTATTTTAAGGAACGTAAAGACATTTCATTGGATGTTTGAGAAAAAGCCATTTTGGTGAGCATTTAGTTTTTTGCCTCAGCAAAAATGACTAAAATGGAAGTAATAATATAAAATATTGGTGACATCCATTTAACAGTAATTTAGATTATTTGGTCTGAAATTAACTTTAATGGTGTTCATATATTTTTATAGGATGTAAGAAAAAGAATTATTAGCTTTATTTATAGAATAGTTTGGGATACACTATTTGGTGACCATTCATCCGTTTTGGTGAGCATTAAGAATTTATTGGTAGTAATTTATCAACATATTTGGTAGGCGTTTAATCATATTTGGTAGGCGTTCAAACACAAGCCTTAAAATTTCACGTTGACATGAAATTTATCTGTACCATAATTTTTAGAAACGCTCGAATTTTGTATGTAAATTTGTATTAATGGCAACACTGATTGACGCGTCGCGTCAGGTACAGCCGTCGCTCGGCTCGTGTCACGCGCGGAAGTTATAGGTACCAAAAATATTTGGTTCAGTTTACCAAAACTTAGTGGTAAGATGATGGTCAGAAATTCGTAGGTACTCTGTTAGCGATAGGCCTTCTGGTGCCATAATTTTCTGGAGCAACTTTCTAGTTAGTTAGTTTGTGTCTAGTCTTATAGAAGTAGGTACCTACCTACCTACTTAGGTAAAAGGATTAAGTACGTACTTACCTATATTTTTTAAGGTTCCTTCAGATCCCTTAAGTCGAACTATACTCATTAGGAATGTTCATAGGTACTTACATAATTTTCATTAGACGTGCGCGCCGGCGTGATCTATATATATAAATGCAAGTGTCCTGACTGACTGACTGACTGACTGACTGACTGACTGACTCATCAACGCAGAGCCAAAACTACAAATGCTAGAGAGTTGAAATTTGCACAGTAGGTTGCATTTATAAAGTGTACAAGAGATAAGAAGCGATTTTGAAAAATTCAACCCCTAAGGGGGTTAAAAAGGGGATGAAAGGTTGTATAGGGTACAAGTTTTTTTTTAAGCTAGGAGTTTGAAACTTTGTAAAAAGGTATTTTATGAAAAAATAAGAAAACTAATTTCAGCGTTTTTGCAAATTCATCCCTTAAGGCGGTGAAAATGGGGTTGAAAGTTTGTATGGAGATCAAATATTTTTTTGAGCGCGGCAATTGAATCTTCGTGTAAAGGCATACTATTAAAATACAAGAAAAGTAATTTCAGCGTTTTCAAAAATTCATCCCCTAAAAGGGTTAAAAAGGGGTTGAAACTTTGAATCCATTACAAATTCTTTGAAACTTCTTATAAAGGCACATATAAGAATAACAAAGTAATGTTAATTTAACATTATAAAAAATTCAACTTCTAAGGGGGTTAAAAAGAGGATGAAAGTTTTTCTTGGGGTTCAAATTTAATTTTAAGCGTTTTTGAAAATTCATCCCCTAAGGTGGTAAAAAAGGGGTTGAAAGTTTGTATGGAGATCAAATATTTTTTTGAGCGTGGGACTTGAATCTTTGTGTAAAGGCAAACTATTAGAATACAAGAAAAGTAATTTCAGCGTTTTAGAAAATTCAACCCCTAAGGGGGTTAAAAAGAGGATGAAAGGTTGTATCGGGTATAAGTTTTTTTTTAAGTTAAGAATTAGAAACTGTAAAAAGGTATTTTATTAAAACATAAGAAAACTAATTTCAGCGTTTTTAAAAATTCATCCCCTAAGGCGGTGTAATAGTTGTAATTGAGATCAAACTTTTTTTTGAGCGCGGGAAACTTTGTATAAGGGCATATTATTAGAATACAAGAAAATTAATTTCAGCGTTTTTGACAATTCAGGTCTGAAGGTGGTGAAAAAGGGGTTGTTTAAGGGGTTCCTAGATGACACTAGCTGTACCTGATTTCATAATGATTCCGTGTAATTAGAGCAATTTAGCCGAAGAAAAAACTAAAAAGCGGCCAAGGGCGAGTGGGACTCGCCTACGGGTTTAGTACCATTACGTAAAAAATTGCAATAAAATCACGTAAATTGTTGTATGGGAGCCGCCCTTCAATATTTATTATTAAGTATTTATTATTTGTTGAATTACAGCAACCAACATCAAAATCGACTTGGCCTAAATCTCATACAACTTGCAAAAAAAGGAAAGTAATTTCAACATTGCTTCGATCTGAAAATAATAAAGATGTAAAATGTTCAAGATAAGATTCCACGCGGACGAAGTCGCGGGCAACACAGCTATGTTTGATATTTGCTTTATTTAACCTACCGTTACCTACCGTTTCGAGTTTCAATAATTAAAGCAGCCTGTAACATGTAGTTAGTTTTAATTTTAATTTCAAATATTAACTAGCCGGGCTAAATTGAGTTTGCACTTGGTATGTATTGCGCCGGATACAAATGAGGTGCAAGTTAACGCAACCGATTACGTTTGTTGTATGGGAGCCCCACTTAAATATTTATTTTATTCTGTTTTTAGTATTTGTGGTTAGGTATAGTATAGCGGCAATAGAAATACACCATCTGTGAAAATTTAAACTGTCCTATCAATCACGGCTTATGAGATACAGTCTGGTGATAGACAGACAGACGGACAGTGGAGTCTTGGTAATAGGGTACCGTTTTAGATACAATTAGAAATGGAATAGAAGCCATACATTTTTTTTCTCGAAAATCCAATGTTCAAGCTTAATAGAGCCTGAGTGATGTCAACAAGTGTTGATTTAACTTGCTTAGTGAACTTTGACAAACGTTATTTGGCAGGCGTTATGTCGCTCTCGAACAATAATTTAGAATGTGATCTATTCCTCATTGGTCATACGATGTTTGTACAAGAAGCATTGTCTCTTTCATTATACCAAATTATTTAAATATTAATATATAATTATTTACGCCCTAGTAACCGCTAAAGATACAACAGCCATAGCCCTAATTAGTAAGACTTATAGTTTGTTTATTTAAACTTTATTGCACAACACAAACATCAGTACAAATGGCGAACTTAATGCCTAATGGCATTCTCTACCAGTCAACCATAGGGCCACACATCAGAGATGAGATGAGAGATTTAATCATTGTTTATTTTTATCAAGGGGTGTTTGTAAAATCAATCAAGAAATCTACTAATCTAAACAAAGACCAATCCAACTGATATCAATTGTTGTTTCAACACTCCCAAGTTGGTTATTATCACACATACGCTCGGTTACTTTTGTAACAAAAATATTTGGTTCAGTTTACCAAAATTTAGTGGTAAGATGAGATGATGGTCAGAAATTCGTAGGTATTCTGTTAGCGATAGGCCTTCTGGTGCCATAATTTTCTGGAGCAACTTTCTAGTTAGTTTGTGTCTAGTCTTATAGAAGTAGGTGCCTACCTACCTACTTAGGTAAAAGGATTAAGTACGTACTTACCTATATTTTTTAAGGTTCCTTCAGATCCCTTAAGTCGAAATATACTTATTAGAAATGTTCATAGGTACTTACATAATTTTCATTAGACGTGCGCACCGGCGTGGTGTTTGATATTTGCTTTATTTAAGCAAAAATGAACTATTTTCTAGTTTTCAACTAACATTATAGGTACGCACTCGTGGCTCGTAGGTAAAAGATTCTCTGCACAGGGAAAGGATAACCCATTAGTCTCCTTCAAGTTTTCTGGCGTTTACCTACCGTTACCTATCGTTTCGAGTTTCAATAATTAAAGCAGCCTATATTTGGTTAGTTTTAATTTTCATTTCAAATATTAACTAGCCGGGCTAAATTGAGTTTGCACTTGGTATGTATTGCGCCGGATACAAATGAGGTGCAAGTTAACGCAACCGATTACGTTTGTTGTATGGGTGCCCCACTTAAATATTTATTTTATTCTGTTTTTAGTGACGATATACATAATATATAAATACATATATAGATAACATCCATGACCCAAGAACAAATATTTTGCACAAATATTTGCCCCGGCCGGGATTCGAACCCGGGACCGCCGACTCAGTAGGCAGGTGTCTACCAACCGAGCCAAACGCGTCGTCATAAAAGTATTGATGTTTACAATAACCAATAATGTCTGTTGAAGTAATGAAAGCCGTTGGTAGGGTATACTGAAGCATTTGTTGGATTTATCGAGGTGCTTCAGTAGAACCAATGAAATTTAGATGTTGGTCTTACTATAGCAATACTAGTATTGATGTTTACAATAACCAATAATGTCTGTTGAAGTAAAGAAAGCCGTTGGTAGGGTATACTAAAGCATTTGTTGGATTTATCGAGGTGCTTCAGTAGAACCAATGAAATCTAGATGTTGGTCCTACTATAGCAATACTAGTATTGATGTTTAGAATGACCACTAATGTCTGTTGAAGTAATGAGAGCCGTTGGTAGGGTATACTAAAGCATTTGTTGGATTTATCGAGGTGCTTCAGTAGAACCAATGAAATCTAGATGTTGGTCCTACTATAGCAATACTAGTATTGATGTTTAGAATGACCACTAATGTCTGTTGAAGTAATGAAAGCCGTTGGTAGGGTATACTAAAGCATTTGTTGGATTTATCGAGGTGCTTCAGTAGAACCAATGAAATCTAGATGTTGGTCCTACTATAGCAATACTAGTATTGATGTTTAGAATAATTACTTTGCCTTTAGTCGCTTTTTCTACGAAAGTATCGCGATTACAATTACTGAATGCATTTAACAAATTTAAATTTGTAATTTCAACTAAATTATTATGTACTGGTTTCTGTCATGAACTCATTACACACAGACAGAATTTGAACAATCCGTCATTGTTATTTCAACACAGCGATTAATATCTATTTCAAGAAATTAGTTAATTTAAACATGAGTATTTTGTACTAAATACTATAACGGTCATTAATGTGAACCAATTCAGGAATCAGTAAAAATTTGGTTGTTTGTATTGAGTCGTAACTAAACTAATAAGTAATTTAAAATAAATTGTTGGTTGAATATACTGAACGCATTTAACAAATCACATTCAGTAATTTCAACCTAAACATTATGTACATATTCTGCCTAACAACTAAAGTAACGGTTAAATTTACAAACCCGAAATTTACCATGATGTTATTGTTACTACAACCAGCTTTTTCATTAATTTTAACTAAATGGGTTTAATAAAAATAACAAAGTCATATTTGTTACTTGGATCAATAAGGTTTAGTAGCTGTTTTGTAAAAATTATCAATATCTAGTTAATTTAACCGAAAAATAATCAACCGAGATCATTTTCGTAAAATCAACGTGTAGTGTTTTTTCCGTGCGGTAACAGAAGCCCCGCGAAGCGGAGTATCGTCGACTTGCTTTCACAACTACGCCGATAACGTTTTAGTAAATAGGGTGACAAAATAGTTAGGGTACCCAATTTTGGGTTAATGTATTTTTTTCCTCAGAGAGACGTTTATAATAAATTCAAAGATTTACGCGATCTATTGCATTGCGGTAGGGATTGAAATTTTTGAACCCACAAACACACAATGTAATTTTTCTTCTTCATGTAGGTACCATCTCCTTAGCGGTGGTAGCCTAGTGGTTAGGGCATGCGACTTTCAATCCGGAGGTCGCGGGTTCGAACCCGGCCCGTACCAATGAGTTTTTCGAAACTTATGTACGGAATGTCATTTTGATATTTAGGTACCACTCGCTTTTCGGTGAAGGAAAACATCGTGAGGAAACCACCTAAGCCCAATAAGGCCTAGTTTCCCCTCTGGGTTGGAAGGTCAGATGGCAGTCGCTTGCGTAAAAACTAGTGCCTACGCCACATCTTGGGATTTAGGTAGCCGACCCCGATTGAGAACTCATTCTCAAAAAATGGGACAAAGGCTAGGAGGATGATGAAGTAGGTACCATCTCGTCGGCGACCATTTGCCCATACCTATGTCGATCTATCTTTAGTTATGCGAATAAGTCCATTACGTTCTTCGTCCATGATGTTCTTCTTCGGCCTCGTTTCCTCTCTCATTTACCCTCAATTATTAGCTTCAAAAAGTTATAGGTAAGTATTACATTTCTTTTCATTTCATTTCCATATGTGTCCGAAATATGATGCTTCGTATGGTGTTTTTTTTTTATTTTTATTTAGGTATCATTTATTCGTCAAAAATATACACATACAAAAAAAAAAAAAATACTTAATACTAGCTTAAGCCTAGTCAAACAGGGCTCCTCGGGTTGCCCCTGGCGCAAAGGTACCCATCACACTGGCCGCGTTACCACGTTGAATGGCGATGGACAACCTTTGCACCAAGTACGAACCCGCACGGGCGTCAAATCCCCTCTCCCTAATTCGACGTCCCACTATGTATGGTGATTGTATTTTTTACGAACAAACTATTTCCTCTCTATACACGCCTCAGGGAAACTTAATGTTGGAAATATATTACATACTTTCTCTATCATATTCAAGTAACTATCCGCGCAACGCTCGGCGCTATTCATTAAGATCGCTGCAAGTTCAGAACTTGGCTTATGAAGTGCTATGTCAGAGTTCGACGGTGTTACACAACTTGGCTGTGAACTTGTATGAAATATTTAATTGATGTCGTGTCATTATCGAGAAATATGAAAAGTTTCATTTTGTTTAAGTTTATGAGTCTACTGAGTTTCTTTCGACGTTTCTTCACTACGACGTTGGTCTTGATTTACCTCGAAACAGAGTCTAATTTCATGCTGTAGATAATATAATAATATCTTAGGTAATAGGAATTTCAGTGCCTACTGATTCTAAACTAAAATATACAATACAATACAAAAAAATAAAGGTTTACAAAAGGAAACAAGACAAATACAGTTTATAAATAAAGTTAGACAACAGGCGGTCTTATCGCTAAAAAGCGATTTCACCCCCTCACCACCTGCAATGTAACATTTACCTACGAGTCGATTTCGAGCAGTAGGTACGTTACAATACTAGTACCTCGGGATTACTTCCTGGCCTGTCCTCACTGTAATACTCAGATATGAAACTTTACATCACAAGCGGAATCTCGCGGTGAAGAACACCTTTATTTTTTTTTAATAGATTTAGATTAAATACCAATCCACATCTTTCAAAATTAATATTACAAACAAGTTTCAACTAGTGAAGTGAAAAATCGCCACATATCATGACTTAGAGACCTACTTACTTCAAGTGTCAAAAACCATAGACAATGTGGAACCCAAACGCCGTAGACAATAGACAGCTGGAGAAGCGAGTGGTGGTCGGGAGGGTTCGACCGACATGGGCGCGGAACCTTCCAGAGACAAGAGAGGACGAAGACAAGAATGAGGAGATAGGGGTGATGCCGCATAGCGAGCCCCCGTCGCCCACGGAGCCGTATGGGCAGCAAAATAAGCAGGAAGACAAATATGATGTTTTTGGGAAGGTGAGTTTTTTTTCTTTCTTAAACGTATCCTATTTTCACCTCACTCGCTCGGAAAACCTCCGTTTATAGGGCGAAATCTGCGTGCAAAAGTCTATTTTATCCGCTAGCGTGCAAAAGTCATTTGAATTTCGAACACTACGATTTTGATTCTCTGTGGTGCACGTAACTTTTTTATATTTAAGACTCCTTCAACGCGTGACTGATTTCATCAGTCGATAAATCTTCGAGGAACCAATCAACGCACGCTAGTAAAGGGCGATCTGGTCAGGCCGGCTGAAATCATATGTACGTTTGAATACTTCTTAAAAAAAAAATACACTTACGTATATCACGTCCAGAAACCTGGTTTATGGTTAGAGTTTTCTACACTTTATTTTATGTTGAATATGTTTATATATATTAATAGTAAGTATTTCAGTTTCATTTACATATTTTGACTAGTAAATATATTAAATACAACACAAATTTTAATATGTATTTGTTGTAAAAGTTGGAACATAAGAGTGTAATTTCTGAACGCACCCGAGAAAAAAATAAATAATTAAAAAGTTGGGTTGGAAGCTTTCACAATTCACGTAAACAACGTAAAGTTCCGTGGAGAATACATACTGTTGTCTTATTTTATAGAAATATCGGAAACAAGAAAGTTAAGCCCAATTATTCAATGCTAAAAGCCTGCATTAAAACGAAAAAGGATTTGTTATAAATATTTGGAGACGATAAGTAATTTACCGAAACTATTGGGGTTTTTAAAGAAGATAAAGCCGAAATAATCTTGTTCGGATCCCATCGTCCAAAGACTTCCAAAGCAAGGGTTATGGAAAATACTTCCGAGTGGCCAACTAATCCTTCCCAGAATGCCATTCTTCCACATTTACAACGAATGTGTGAAGTAGTTTCAAATACAAATATAATATAACAGTGCTTAAGAAAAACTCAACGATAAAATATACACGACGAACGACGATAATACAAATTACGGCCATATTACTTTTAATTTTTAATATGCGTGCTTCTCTCGTATTTATTTGATTTGGATTTGAGTGTGTTATGTTTTAAATTTAATGTGTTAAATAGAAGGCAAAATTAAATATGATTATTTTTATGTTTTAATTGTTTTTCTTGAATCTTGCATTTTCCTCGCTGTAGTGAGGTGAAAAGTTGTGTGTTCCGCATGGCTGCAAAATTATTTAGCTTCTCGTTCTCGTGTCTTGAAAGCCTCGCTACGCTCAGGAATCTATCTTTGAACCATTCGCTTCGCTCATGGTTCAATCTTAGATTCCTTCGCTCGCTCAGCTTTCAATTTCAACACTCGCGCCAAATAACAACTTTGCAGCCTTGCATAACAAATAACTATTTAATATCGCCTTATGTAAACCGCGGCCATGGAGGTAAGATGAATTTAGATATTTTATCTGATATACCTAATTAATTAATTATTGTTGTCATATTTTACCTCTTTTTCTCTCTTATGCAATTCTATGGCCGTGGTTTGGGTAGGTATAGGTACTTACATCTTTTACGAAGTAATATTTTACTGACATAAAACCTGTAAGCAACAATTTTTAAATATATTAACAAAAAAGGTAAAATCCTATAAATCCAAACTTTGTAATACTCTTAAGCCTCTTGATAAAAAATGTTTAGATGTTTATAAATATATTTTTATCTGTCGCACATATACCTTAAGCCTCTATTAAGCTTTAAGCGACGCTCACCTAATCTGAAGTGCTATTCCGGCAAATAAATAAATATTAAGGGACAATCTTACACAAATCGATCTAGTCCCAAACTAAACAATGATTGTAAATGTGCCCAAAATTCTATTAGTGCTTGAGCTGTAGTGCCTGATGTATCTTTTATCGACTTAACGTTTTGTTTACTTAAAAGTAGAAAAAAATCTTACATCAATGTTAGACATTTAGAAATGTTTAATCTAGATTTCCTATAAAACCAAAGCTCACTAAATTTTTTGTTACTGCTCTTCAAAGGTTTACCTACTACTAAGTAATATATGTTTCGTAGAAAAGTGTTTTACCGAACGTTATGTCTCGCATAATGCTAATTTCGTATAATTGTTATCCTATACTGATACCATTAACTTTTCTGAAAAGTTATAAAATAAACCTAACCTAACCTATCCTCATCTACCAGGCATCAAAGCATTAAAAATATATTTTCTCAAAAATTGCATGTAATGTTGCCTTACCATCGCTAGATAGACTACAGTAAGTGGAACATACCGAAGACTTTTTAGAAGTGTCCAGTAAACAGCGAGATTTTAAATTTGGAATCAATATTTGTCCAGTAAGTAAGTATGTAATTCCTATTACGTATCAAGATATTTGAATATCGAAACACGATTTACATCGTCACCGACCTATAAAAAAACTAAGGATGTGAAGGCGATGAGGTCGTATATAAATGTAAAAAGGATGCATTCCACAAATTGTTTTAATTATAAGTACAGTGCGAGAGCAAATTGTAGAAATTAAAAAGTGGCGTCCCTTTTTCATAGATTAAATAGAAAGAGACGACATTGCAGTATACACTTGCAATTTACACTAAGAGCAAAATGTAAAATAAAAAGAGGTTAGTACTACTGGCAGTATAAAAGTAACTCAAGATGCATATTTAAAAAAAAAAAGTAGCGACTAGGTAGGTTTAGTGCGGAAGTTTGTATGCAGCGTTTAGTTCATAATTGTGCTGTGTAAAATGACAATGATATTTCGGAATTCCTTCCTTTTTTGTGTCGTTTAGAAAAAACCTCGGAGTTAAAATTGAAGGTAAGCTTTATGATATGAAAATTAGTTAGAAAATACAACAATGTAGGTATAACAATAATTAAATTTTATCTTTAAGACTTAGATTTGTAAGACAGTGCAAATAATTAAACGCAGTATTTATAAAAAAAGAAATTAAGGCGGGATTTAAATTAAAAGACAACAATTTCAAATTTGTTTGTGTGATCTATTACAATAATTCAGCAAAAATGAGTTCAGACGAGTCTGATTCCGAATAGACGGCACTCCTCCATACTTAAAAGTGGAGGCAGAGTTAGCTAAAATAATTTTACTTCCGACTAAATCCAAGGAGATATAAAAAAATACAAGAGATTCATTAAATGGAAGGAAGAAAATCAAGTTAATAGTTGGTCAGATAATGTGTGACAAGGTCTGAATATTTCAACAATCTTTCTGAGACAATCGGATGGCTACAAAGGAAAGAAATCACAAATATTCAGCAGCAAAATATAGAAAAGTTCTTAAATCAAGCTCTAGATGATAAAACAGTTTGGCGATGAAGGTAAATAAATGCTGCCACTATTTGATAACGATATAACTATATCTTTTATCCAAGTATAAACTCATAATTATTTTTGTTATAGGTTGTTATCGTGGGAGTTAATGGTGCCTGCGACGACGAATATCACAATGTGTAATAATAAAAATGGGATATAACAAAAATATTCATTGGAAAATGGCCGAATATGAATGTCACCTATAAAATATAATTTTAATCTAATTTTCTTGTTTAATTTTTGAGAAAAGCACTATACTTGCTTCGACCGTAAGAGCCATCCTGGCCTCGTATTATATCCGGACCTCGCCTACGGCTCGGTCCGTCTAATTCCTACTCGGCCAGTGTGGCTTACTTACTGGTCTCTGCCGTAATGTACTATTCCATAAAATTTCTGCGATATAATTATTAGGTACTTATGCGAAACATTACGTTCGGCGAAGTTGCATTGCGTTAATAACGATTAAAATGTTCTCTATATTACCTATACACAAAAAAGATTGGTTTTTTTTTCCGGATGTTTTCACAATCCCGTGTTTCAGGTGATGCTGCTGGGTGACAGTGGCGTCGGTAAGACCTGCATGCTCGTCCGGTTCCGGGACGGCACGTTTCTCGCCGGAAACTACATATCCACCGTCGGCATTGACTTCCGGGTAAACGATTCGCAAGAATACAAAGGAAAAATAAAACAATTATAGGCTTACGCACACTGTCCCGCGAATAAACGTCTTTCTAATAATTACACATTAGTTACATTACAACTATTTTGTTTCGATTTCATACTAAATAAATATAAAAATTCTATGGCCTACGCCAGAAATCTATGCAGTTTTAGGCTCAATTGTATGATGTTAGTTAGTAGGATATTATACGTCGACATTAAACGTCGTATTTAGTGTAATCAGATCAGACAACTGCATTCAATATAGGTAATCCGAATTACGAATAGTTGCATTTATACGATAGTTTGTTGAGAAGCCCTGGCAGATCTGACCTGTAATCCCTGGCAGAGACCCACTTATATTATTAACCCCTGCATTTATATAAAAAGGAACAATCGTGCCGCGCATTTAAATAAACGTGTTATCATAAACTGCCCGAAGTTCATTAAAAACCTCATTATAAATACAACAAAGTTGCATCTATGACTCCAACATTTTCTTTTTTCTAGGTGGCCATATTCTCGCAAAAAAAGATAACTATCAAGGGTTCTAATTTCAAATGGGCCAGTCACGGACGTTCGTGGCCGGTTCGACGCCACGCGATTGGCGTTTGAACTTTGGCGCGCTTTTTTGGTTCCCGCCCCCTGCCACGTGACAGCTGTGATTGAATCGGTTCCTCGGCTGACTGATTTATTATTGCAATGTTTTTTTATGTTTTTCGCCGCCCTGATTTATGGCATCTGTCACTTTTTTGGGTATGGGATTGTTAAATTGTCGGGAATGTATTTTGTAGGTTGGTTAGTTTTTCAGAGCTTAATCATTATAAAAAAAAAATTACGTAAGCAATCTGTCACAATTGCAAGAGTTACAAACCCACACCAAACTCTGATGCATGAGACACCGACAATCTACGTCGCAAGACGTCATAGTTATGAGCCCTGATTTATGTTCGTGTCGGCTAAGGTATACCTGCCAACGTGCTGCAATAAAATCTGGATACTTATCAACTCTCCACACTTTCCAGAGCAATAAAACTCCATGCTCTCGTAATTTTTCGAATAAACAATAAATGAAGTAGGTATTCACATTTCGCCGATTTTGTTACTGTTACAATTTATTTTGGTATGATAGCACGTCATTATTTATCATTTTATGAAACAATTGCATAATATAAATCTAATTAATTGGATTATTCAGTTGAATGTTTTAGTACAACTAGCGCCATCTGTTGCAGAACAAGGTAGTTACGGTCGACGGCATCAAGGTGAAACTTCAGATTTGGGACACCGCAGGACAGGAGCGCTTTCGTAGCGTCACACACGCCTACTACAGAGACGCTCACGGTAAATTATTTTTATCATTTTATTGCACTAATACTCTATTATAAGAAGTATTATGACATATTTATGAATACTGATATTATCCTAACAAGTTCGAAGCGTTAAACGTCTTACAATTTTATTTGTAACACTTCGACTATTTATAGAATCAGATACTACTAGCGCCATCTCTTAGGCGCGCTAGAAACTACAAACTGCACTGGATGTTTTCCTGCAAATCTTGACCTGAATTGCGGGCCTTCAGTTATATCATAATATTTACAATGCTAGTGGTTGTTTTGTCCGTACATGTATTATATTTATAACTTAGATTAAAACTAAACTAAAAGGGATAGGTACGCAGCCGCTATGAGTATTTAGCAAACAATCAATAGGTATAAACCAGTCGTGTTATGTTTATGTCAACCAAATCAACACTGTTTTTTTTTGCGATTTTTAATAAAATATTGGAGCCGGCGCCTGAATCTACTAGTAGTGGCCCACTTTTGAGTAATAACATCTTTCGTGATTACAGTATTTTCGAAGTAAAAGATATGTTTTATTCAGCTGTTATCGATGTCTTATGCTTCCCATCAAGGAAACCAGATCAGTCCACTGGCTCTGGATTCCTGTCCACATAAAGGCAGTCAAGGTTCGGCCTCGACCCGTTTGCCTAACATGCTAACATGAAGCTTTATTACCTTTAGAATAAGACCCATATGTTATTTATTTATTTATTTATTTAATCTTTATTGCACAAATGAAAACAAATCGTACAAAAGGCGGACTTAATGCCATTGGGCATTCTCTACCAGTCAACCATCGGGCAAAGCAGATAAGTTGTGGGCGGTGCAACTAACTTAAATAGGTTTTAATAGATAAATACTTAGATAAATACATATATTTATTAGGTATATATACATATATAAATAAATACTGACTAAAAAGCAAAACAGATATGCTAAGATTTCTGCATTCTGCTAATGAAGAGGTCACGCAAGGATTTTTTAAAATTTACCTTGTTCGGAGCTTGCTTGATCTTGAGGGGAAGGCGGTTCCAGAGGCGGGCAACTTGGACGGTAAAAGAGTTGGACATAAAACCTGTACGGTGAGGAGGGATGGAAAGAGATAGATTGCCAGAAGAGCGAAATTGGCGGTTAAGAGTTAAACCATAATAGTGGAAGAAGTCTTTGAGGTATTCAGGAGAATTCGAGTTTTTAAGAATTGAGAAGAGAGTGCAAAGCATTCGCATTTCACGTCGTTGACGAATAGGAAGCCAGCCGAGCTGAGTGCGGAAAGAAGACACGTGGTCATACTTACGGAGACAGAAAATGAAACGAATGCAGTTGTTGAGAAGTCTTTCCAGTTTGTTCAGAAGCTCTTCGGTTAGGTCCGGATAGCACACATCACCGTAGTCAATGATAGGTGAAATTAACGTTTGAACTAGCAGGATCTTGGTTTTAATGGGTAAAAAGTGCTTAAGTTTGTTAAGAGCATGCAAAGAACCCATAACCTTCCTGCTAACTTCGGCAACATGCATTCTCCAACTTAGAGTGCAGTCCAGGTGAACACCTAAATTTTTGACGGTCGAACTGTAAGGAATAGGTATGCCGTTGAAACTTAGTGGCGTGAGAGTATCGAGGTCAATTTTGGCGAGCTGGCGGGAGCTACCTACGATGATAGCCTGACACTTTGACGGATTAACAAATAGTCCGAATTTCTCGGACCATTGTTGAATGTGCAGGAGGTCTAAATTTAACTTATCAATGGCAATCTTAAGATCGATCACTTTACACTGCTCGTAGAGTTGCAAGTCGTCTGCGTAGAGATGGTACGAAGAGCGAATGTCGGCGGTAATGAAATTAATGAATAAAGAAAATAAGAGTGGAGAGAGGATTCCTCCTTGAGGTACGCCAGTGGCAAGGTCACACCACTCGGACAAAGTCCGGTCAACCCGAACCGCCTGCTGACGACCACGAAGATAAGCAGAAAACCAACTTAGGGCAGAAGGTGACACGTTAAGATGTTCAAGAAGGGCAAGGAGAATGTCATGATCAACAGTATTAAACGCATTAGAGAAATCAATCAGAATTAGTACCGTGACCAATTGATCCTCCATGCCTCGTCTGATGTCCTCAGTCACCTTAAGAAGAGCAGTACTGGTACTGTGACTAGGCCGAAAACCAGACTGAAAGGGGCTCATGAGCTGGTGAGAGAAAATATACCGTGAGAGTTGTTTATGAGCCACCGCTTCAGCGATTTTCGACAGGAATGGGAGAATGGATATTGGTCTAAAATTACTGAGCGAAGTGGGATTACTATTTTTCGGCAGAGGAATTACGAAAGCTTTTCGCCAGAGCAAGGGGAATTCGCCATTATACAGCGAGGAGTTGACTATATCAGTTATTATCGGAAGCACACAGTCAAGAACAGATACCACCATATAACGACTGATATCATCGCATCCGACGGCTTTGGATTGAATTGCCTTTATTATAGTTCTCACTTCTGTTTGAGACGTAGGTGAAAAGGAAAAGGTTCCAGTAGTAAGAAGCGGAAGAGACGCAATATCGCACAGAGTGATGGATTTAATATGATTGTCAACGGAGAGGGCAGAAGAAAAATGTCTGTTTAAATCGTTCAGAGAAAAGGAATTGCCATCGAAACCATTGATAGGTTTACCTAGGCCAAGAGACTTGAGAAATTTCCAGACATCTGCCATAGACGAAGAGGATACATTATGATGAATAAACCGCCGCTTCGCTGAACGCACCATCTGATTGCAGCGATTACGGGCTATCTTAAAAAGGTTCCAGTTTTCGTCAGTGCGGTCGCGTTTAAAAACTCTAAAAGCACGGTCTCTCTTACGCATCGCCATACGTACTCCTTCAGTAATCCAAGGAGCAGGTGGGCGTCTGACCTTTACAGTATGTAATGGAGCATGCTTGTCAAATAATCCCAACAGTTTAGCATTAAAAGAGGACACCTTGGTCTCAGTAGACGTGGCGGAGAGCACAGGAGACCAGTCAATCGCCTTAGCGTCACTAAATAGAGCGTCAGAATCTATCTTGGCAAAGTTACGCATACAGATTACAGCAGGTTTACACTTAGGAGGTTTGATTTTGTAGGATGCAAAGACTAAATCATGGTGCGAAAAGCCGGGAGCCAATAACTGACCATGCTTTTCGATATGATCTGGAGAGGAAGTAAGAATTACATCAAGCCACGTGTCAGATGTTTTAGTATGGTGTGTTGGTCCCAATGGAAGAATAGAGAAGCTGACAGACGTGACCACGGATGCCAATTTGCGACGTTCCGAGGAGTCTTTGCAGAGATCAGTGTTAAGATCACCCATTACAAGGTGATGTGTGTAGTCCGAACTTAAAGACTCGAGAACAATTTCAAGGTCAGAGAAATAATCGATAGTAGGGGGACAGTAAACTACCCCCAGAACAGCCTTAACGCCTTTAATGTCAAGCTCCAGGAAAATCCATTCTGCAGAGCCAGAATAAGGAGACAGAGATGAATATAATATTTTATAGGGAATGGAGCTTCTAAGGTAAATGGCAACACCGCCGCCACCTTTGCCAGTTCGATCATTTCTGATCAAAATATACCCAGGAAGGGCATAGGATGTTGAGTCAAGCGTAGGTTTTAACCAACTCTCAGAGACCAAGATTGCGTGGATAAAATCAGACTGAAAAGTATCGACAAGATTTGAATAGTGGGACGGAATGCTTTGAGCATTGATATGACATACATTAAAATTGCACGAGTTTATAAAGACTTGTGAAAGACGTGTACCCAGAGAAAGAGAAGTGTCAAGAGAATCTATAGAAAGAAAAGCAGAACTCTCATCATTAGCAGAATAAAAACTATCTTCATCAGACATTAAAATAAATACAATATATAAGGATTATACACGATATACAAATACGATATAATAAAATAAATAAAATATACAGTTAGATGCACAAGCAAATTGCACAAATCTGCATATCCTGCCGGTTAGCTAAATTAGAGATAACAAAAAGGAGAAAAAAGTACTTTACAAAAATAACAATAATTTTAGCAATAGCAGCAAAGCCGTTTTAAATTGAACTCGAACACACCCGACTTTAAATATGTCAATATGACAATCTCAAACGTCAAACAGACAATGTAATTTTATTAATGCAAACTAATCAAACTATAAAAGTGGGTAAGAAGCTAAGAAGGAAATTATTAAAGTGTTAAATTGCAAAAGTAAAGTAGCATATGCATATTATCAATACACAATGGCCTGCTGCAATAATAAAACGGAAAACTACAATTGAAAAATTCTAAAATTGAATCGAAACAACAAAAATAATCTAAGACATCGCCGGTTTAGCACCTCTACGAGATCGACTGGGCTGGCCACTGGGACCTGCTACCACGACGATCTCCTCTTCCGATGTGGCTGCATCAGGGGTGGATGACGACTGAGGCCGCCGCTGGCTATGCGAGGGCTTCAAGCGAGCGATGTCAATCTCCGAGTCAAGGCGCTCACGTTCGCCGCTGGCCAACTTGACGAAAATATTACCATCAAGCGTCCAGCAACTCTTCATACCGAACACTTTGCGAGCCTGGATGAAAAGTGCCTGCCGCTGTGGTGTAAGGAACTCAGATACCACAAATGTAGTGCCTTTGAATGCTGTTTTCTTTCGCCAAATAGAGAACTTCATGGAAATGTCGGTGAAGCGTAAGAGTATGGGCCTGTTATGACCATCAGACTGCTTACCAAGCCTGTGACATGCTTTGAATGAGCTTGCAGACACACCAGGAATCTTCAGTTGCTCCGAGACTATATCGGCAACTCGAGCACAAACATTTTCACCTGCAACTTCGGGGACACCATTGAGAAGTAGAAATTTTCTTCTGTGACGCATTTCGGAGATGTCATAGGACTTACTGAGTGCCTTTATTTGGTCTTTGAGAAGTCTGAGGATAGTCACTATATGCTCTTTGAAAGCGGAGAATTCTTCACTCAGAGACTGAACTGTCACTTTGGTTGCCGGAGACCTGCTCAGCTTGGACTCGAAATCTGCAAACTTCTTGAGGATTGTGGCTTCAAGACTTTTTTGTGTCTCTGCAATATCCAGAATATTTGCCATAGCTGTTGTTTCCTGGGCTGTGTTTTGAGGTTATATTTTGTTAGATGTCAGTACCAGCAGGAGTTATGTGTCTCGTCAAACCGGATCACACGTGTGTGGAACCCGATTTGACCACATTGAGCTCGGCTGAGTTCCTCGCTACCATGCTACGAAAAGGTCGTATCTTTATCTTTATATTGATTTCATAGTCGGATACGGCTTTTTACAGTCAGTACAACGGCAGCTCAGCTGTGGTGGGAAACCGAAAGGGCTTAAAACATCGTTTAACATAGTGATATATGACCTTCAGTGTTTAGGATATTGGGTCCTACCTTGGTGTGTTAGCGGTACTGGACTCGCTGATGTTTGTCCCTTTTCTACTTAACGAAAGAGAAGAGGATGGATGTTTTGATATTTTCCGCCATTTCCGTATGTTACTCGGAGATAGTCTTAGCACATGTGTGTTTAGCAAACATGAGTATAGTTCGACGATTATTACATGATACTCTCAGACTAATTGAAGGTACCCGGAGACCACCATTGACGTATCTAAGATTATTTTTCAGGTGGGGCCTGGGTGGGGCCTGGCCATGGCCTATGAGTTGAAGTCATGAATTTCTATGGTAGCTACCTTTTATATCCCAAGAAAGCGAATGTAAAATTTTACGGTAATGTGGTCAAGTTCTTATTCTCGTATATAGCGTACCAAGTCTAGTCGTATATTTAGATTTTATTTAAATCATCCTTCCAGATCACCAATATTTTTTTACTGCGATGTCGTTATTGTCTTTCGCATAATAATTAACATACCTAACTATATTATAATTATAACGGGATCGTTATTAATATATTAAAATTAATAGACTTGTATAAGTAAAGTAGCATGAAATTATGAAGAACGGCACTCGCCTATAGGATGAGAAGTCTATATTGCGGATCATTGCCATATCGTCGGGGATAGTGCATACCGCGTAAGTAACAAGTGTAGGTACCTAGATACGAATCAATATTCAAACAAATGCTAAGTATTTTATTGAAATGAGAACTTTACCGACAGCTGTTATTTACGCGGTATTGCACTATCCCGACGATATGTAGTCTTACTCTGGCTCCACACTATCGCGTAGTTGAATGAGGCGAAGTACGAGTTTCCGCAGCGAAGCATCCACCTATCTCCATACTATCATATTCGCCCAACTTCGGTCAATTTCGTAGTGTGGAGCCGGGGTTACGGCGGAGACGCCACGACTTTCCGTGACCAGCGGCACGGCGCGGTAGAGCGAGAGATCCACGCGGCGGCCACATGAGTGAGGGAGACACACGTACCGCGCACCGCTGCCGCTGTCGCGAAAAATCGTGGCATCTACGTTATCTTCTGAATCTTCATATAATTTTAAAAGCTAAATATTATGGGGCTTCTAAACGGGCCATATTTTACTGCAATTTGTGGCCAGCAACTATGGCCGTCCCTCTCTGACACCCTACGCTAGAGCAAGATGCAAATAATGTCCGGCCACAAGTTGCAGCAAAACATGGCCCGTTTAGAAGCCCCATAAAAGTGAAATAGGTATTGAAAAAAAAAAATAGGTAGGTGTACTAGATCGGTATTCGAACCCGCGCCTCCACCGGTTTTCCAGGCCGACACGGACGCTCTTACTAAGCTACCGACTCCTATAACCTATTGAATTTTTCAACCAGTTTGCTTCATTTGTTATAATGCCTTTATAAGCTTTTATTAAGTTTATCCTGCCCCGGTGTCGACTTATATGTCTGTCACCATAATTCATGGGCACAAGTTGATTAAACGGACAGAAATCTAGCTGCTCCTGTTTGCTTGAGTGTTTCAACAAGTTTATTAAAACTACTCCTTGTATCCTTTGTCTTTTAGCTTCCCATACAAGTCTATAACGTAATTATTAAGTGGTCTTGTAAATGTGAAAGTAGATCACACACGTACACACCAAAAGACAAGCTCTCAATGAACCTTTTAAATGTAAAAAAAAACATGCTCCCCTTTCACACGCAGTTCTGCCAACAGAGCAGATGTTGCGTAAGTAATATAAACAGAGGGATTATTTCGTAGTAAGAAATGCGAAGATTGTATCGTGCTATTCCTTTCGCTCTCATGATAAACTGCATTTGAATGAACGGCACGGTAACACGAACCTCAAATTTCAAATTTCCGAGCAGTAACTTAAGAGGGCGCCGAGCGTTTGCGACTGACCCATATAGCGCGGGGAATGCGTATTTAGATCGGCGCGCGGCCGCCATAGTAAAAATGTATGGAGAATTAAAAGCACTTTTTGATAAATCTGGACCTTTAATACCAAACAATAATTGAAATATTTGATGCGGACAAATTGTAATGTAAACATTCATCTTTTTTTTTAACTGAAAATCAGAATAGATTTCCATTGTTAAAGTATAAAAAAACACTTAACGCCTGCTTACGATTTTACAATTTTCGTCCGACTTTACTTAGTTCTCTAGGGTAAAATATTAAGAATCTAATAATTTTTTTACGGAGAAGTTGATGACACATTCTTCGAAGTGCTAAATATATAGTTTAGAAATAGATTAATCAACTAGTGTTGACGTTATCTACTTAACGGCAACTGCCTATTTTTTCACATTTCGCTCGGTGCAGTCTTAATGTCAAACTGTGATCCCAGTCACACCTTAAACCAAGGTGATAAGTTATGTTATGTGGCGTGATGGTGATGTATTGTAATTCCTGTTCACAGCGTTGCTACTGCTGTATGACGTCACGAACAAGACCAGCTTCGACAACATTCGGGCCTGGCTCGGCGAAATTCGGGAATACGCTCAAGATGACGTGGTCATTATGCTTTTAGGTAAGGAACTTCTTTAGGAATTTATTTTTGTTTATTACTTTTACAGGATCATTTAGGGATGAGAATCAATCTTACCTACATCGATACCTTAGAGCACTATCGTACTAAATTATCGGAAATTATAATGCAATCAGGACGTTAGTGCACGGCAAAATAAGTGTAATTATAGTGCTAAGGTATCGATTTATGTACGATCGATAAATTATACCTATGGTATGATAATTTTTTTACATACATTTGACACATCACGGGACCCATATAACGTAACTGCACGACTTATTGAATAAAAATAAAAACAAGCAATGTCATAGTGGTTTTTCTAGTATCTATAAACGTTTTTTACTTTCTGTTTGATATAATTGAGTTCATGTTATATTTTTTCGTATCACGGTGTTGAAGTATTTAACGATAATAAATCATTACATATAAACAGTTGCCTACCTACCTACTACGTGCTTTTTTTTTTAAAGTTGAGTTGTGACCAAATCTTGCTTTTCGATTCATGTACTATTTCTGTAAATTGGTAGAAATCGATAAATTGATAACCTGAAGAAAGAATAATACCTAAAACAAATTACTATTTTACATAGAAGGCTCCAGTGAGACCGACGGCTCGTAGCTCAAAAAAATATTGATTTACACAAAATAAAGAAAAATATACTTATGCAGGTTCGGAAAAAAGTTCGTCGATAAAATCGATTCGATGTTAACCATTCATAATCGTTAGATTTGGCAAACAATATGTCTTTGCTACGTCACTACAAAGGAGAACTGTCAAATGTTTGTTAAAAAAATAACCACACTGTAGGGAGGTTACCTACTCCTCCGTTGTTCGAAATTCGAACCTCGTATCGTGCTGTTCCGCTCATTCAAATATTGTTTGACACGAGATCGAGAGGGATGGCACGGTTGAGACTGCGAATTTCGATCTTCGGATCGAAAATCGATTTAAAAAAAATACCTTACTACCTGAACCAAGAACTAGACTAGATACCTACACTATAACGCTACGTTTCACGACATTTAAACGATGAAAGCAAGAAGTTAACTAAAAACAGATAGGTATATGAATCCAAATAAATTCATGAGCTTTATTATTAATTTAAACTTTAATGCTCAAAGTACAAAATAAATACAAATGGCGGACTTAATGCCTTAAGGCGTTCTCTACCAGTCAACCACTGGGTTAAACAAAATGTAGGGTGCATCTAGGCTTATTGATTACTAGCTGTGCCCCGCGGTGTTACCCGCTCATCCCACGGGAACACTAAATTTATTCGGGATGAAAAGTATCCTATGTCCTTCCCCGGGACTGACACTATCTATATACCAAATTTCATCTAAATCGGTTCAGCGGTTTAAGCGTGAAGAGGTAACAGACAGACAGACAGACACACACTTTCGAATTTATAATATGAGTATGGATGGAGATGAGATAGATAGACCGTGAAGCGCCCTCCGAGGAATGCCTGTTTAATTTCCGCCTGAAGGAAGCTACTGTGAAAGGTTTTAGGTTACTTACACCTCATTGGTCTTTTCATCCAATAATGAACTTGTTGATGAATGTTTGCGGGTAATGAGGTAGATAACTGAGGGCTCCTTGGCTCGGGTTATGGTTTTGTTCACCTCTGAAACCCTCTGATTCTGATTTAATCTCAAGATTTTCGCACATAATATAACAAAATCGCGTTCAAGATTATTATATATATCGCGTTATAGATTTAATTACCTCGACGTTTCGGGCGTGATGTTAGGTATGTTCATGATCTCGAAGGGAAAAGGGGAGAAGGGAAGGGATACATCGAGATGGTAAAAAAAACCTTTTTGATCGCCATTAAATCCCATTTGAGTTATAGTTAACGACACTTTAAATTTTACATGAGGTATTGAGAAAGAAAGCCTAAAGAAATTAACACCTATCTGACCGAAAACTACGTACGAATATTTGCACAAAAACAATAAATAAAAATTGTCACGGCGTAATTAGTAGGTACTGCATTTAAAACTGCTATAACAGGCCCTTTGTTAAGAGGGTTGGACCCTTCTACCATTTCAAGGTTCCGCTTACCTGATCATGTAGCATCAAACATTGTCTAAAACACCACGGATCGACAACAATGTCCTCAAATTACTAAAGACCCTTTCAAGACTATCATTCCACTCCGAGCTTTTGTACCTGCTTAAGTATTAAAACGTAAACGCAACGAAAACTCACTAACACAAATACTATAAAGTGTACTCGGGTAATTCCGAATGTCGGGTAATTCCGAAAATTACTGATATCTAATAAACGGGGTAACATTTTTTGCGCTAGCAACACTTCCTTAGATACTATATACACTTCTACAGTAAGAAGACGTGTTGCTAGCGCAAAAAATTATCCCCCGTTTATTAGATATATCAGTAATTTTCGGAATTATACGACATTCGGAATTACCCGAGTAAACTTTATGTAAAACAAAGCTCGTATCTCAGTGTCCATCTACTTGCTGGATACGAGGTTTTGAAGAACAGTGACAGAACTTTTAGTAGATTTTGGTTGTCACCAGGCGGAACCACTGCTTATTTTTCCATACGAATCGAGGTTTCGTTCCCGTCTGTTTCCTCCTCCAAAACTTTACCAATCTTTACGAAATTTTAGGAACTGAACAGCCATTTCGATTTTAGCGCTTTAGGTATATTGTATTTGTGTAGAAGGCGTCTGTGTTTGGCCAAAATTCCGCCGCAAACGGCCCAACTAGCACACAAGCGCTATAAGAAGCCGGATAAAGGATTTTGATAACTCGTTAGGCTCCTAAATAAGTGCTATAGTGGTTCTATATCCAGATATAGATCTCTTGTAGCGCCAATTAGGCCCCAAATTATACAGCTTATAGTTCTACAATAGCTCTACAGTGGTCGGATATGTATGTTATAATGGCTCTACAGAAGTGGTTTAAAAGGGGTGATCAGCGCTATGAGATTTCGAAAAAGTGCTTGTAGCGCCGTAACGCCACCTTTACCTAAATTTGTACCGCTAATACCGCTATATTAAATCTCTGGGTTCTAAGTTAGTAATTTAGTAGGTCTACTGTGGGCAACACAAAATATATTTTCATAAAATCAAAGAAAGTGAAGTGCAGTGACAAGTGAAGTGAAAGGAACGATACGAATCGGATCTGTGGATGATACAATAACAAAGTTTAACATTGTTTTACTTCGACGTGCCGTTAAATATCCGTGCGAGTGCCAGTTTACTGTCAATGTATACGTATATTCTAGTCAAAATTTTCATGCGCCCTCGTAATATTCAGTTTTTAATGCATAAAATATATTTCTGCGTTGTTTACAAAATTGTGTTTTAGCAAAAAGAAGACTTTTAAGGTTACAAACAGTTTTGTACGATTTGATGTGTGAAAAGTACTGACTTTAATTACATTAATAGTTACAAATTACGCATATATACGATGTCCAAAACTTCATCATAACCTTAAAAAAACACATTTACTAAACAAATTAATGGCGTCTCAATCATGCAGCTTTCAGTGTTGGCTATATCTATTATGCAGGTTTGAGTCGTACAACGGCTGTAGTGCTTGCTGTTGTAGACTTATAGGTTTAACAGTAGTGTTACAGTTGTGCTATTCAACTATTTAGGTGTCACAGCAGGTTTTTGCGATTAATATTAAGAACCTAAAGTTGTATAATGGTGTTCAAGGTATCCTTTTATTAAACTATTTTAGGGGTCCATCGTTGAATATTAAAAAGTTTGAAAGTCAATTCAAGTATGAATTCAGTGTTAAAATTACCTGTTGACCGAGTGAGTCACTGCTCCTCCTGAATTGGCTCACTCACTAAATTTTAAGACAAAACTGAGACTAGTAAGACTGAACTGAGAGATCAGTTATTGGCTGTATAATGACTCTACTATACGTCTGTAAACGACATAAAAGTGCCAGTAAGGTTCATTCCTCCGCCTTGGGCTGCATAAAGCAACATATACCTAACGTTTTACAGCTTTACGTCACAATTCCGTGCTATAAATCTCTAATATAGCGCTTCGAGCTCTAATATGAAGCTATGTTCCTCCTTTGTAGATACGTAGTTACAAGAGCGCTAATGGATTTTATTAAAACACTTAAGGTGCCATAAGACTATTCTGTAACTCCCACGCCTGTATAAAATACTTCGTATGGTTCTTTATACAACTACAAGCCGTACAGTAGCCATATAATTCTCACAAATAGCGCTTAAGGCGCTATTCTAGCGCTACTTAACTCTGTTATAAATAAGTGTTACAACAGCCGAACACAACTCCGTTCAAGAACCTCTGGCTTTGTAAGATGTCTCTGTACGGTCTTAAGCGCCATTAAAGCGACTTATAACTCTTTTTAAACTCTTTTGCCTACTAAAGCACTCCTTTACGTCGTATGGTGGCACAATGGTTTACATGAACTCCATAATACTTCTCATGGCTGTCTTGCTGCGGTACTGAATGCTCTTATACCACCATAAGCTATTCCATTGCTATTAATCGGCTACAGTACCACCTACTGTTAAAGGGCTTTCCAAAATGCTACTGTACGTCTTAAGGAATATTGTACAGCACTTGAACGACTCCTATACAACTACCAGGCTGCACAATGGCTGTATGATTCGCTTGTGTGCTAGTTGGGGGGCGCCTAGTACCTACCTACACAAATTCTATAATATCAAGATAAGATCGAAATGATGGATGAGATACAAACGTAATCAGCAAGTTAGGCCCTGAAATGAAATCCTTAACTTTCCATATGTCTACAAAAAATATGCGGTTTGCATAAATATAAGCCCAACCAGAACCGTGTTTTTTGTGATTATGATGTTTTTGTTATAAAATAAAATCTCGTTCTAGGTAACAAATCCGACAGCGGCTTAGAGCGGGCAGTACGGCGGGAGGAGGGGCAACGCTTGGCGAGGGAATACCAGGTCGCCTTCATGGAGACTTCGGCGAAAACGGGGCTCAACGTCGAAGCTGCTTTCGCCCATGTCGCGAGGGCACTCGTAGCGAAAGCGAACCCTGCTGACCCCAACCGATTGGCAGTACGAGAGCATCAGACCCAGGAACAGAGGTCTTCGTGTCCACCTTGTTCTTAAAGATTTCGGAAAATAGGTCTGCCTACGCCAACAATAGGTACATCCTCGAATTGATACACCTCCTTGAAGTTTGTAATCAGTTGAATCAAAATTGGACATTGCTAAGGTCTTAAACATAAACCTGTTTCAAAAGGTATCATCAGATAAGTATCTGACTTAACACCAAAGCTGTTATTTAAGTTCGAATCGTGACATTCCTCTCACTGATGCTAAACCGTACCGTATTTGAATTAACGGTGCGACGCGAATTACGAATTTCAAATTTCAGAGCAAGCAACCTTCCAATTTCAAATATTGGCGTGAACTAACGGTGCTTGCTTTTTGAATTCAGAATATTGACAACAGATTTTAAACCGTTTTGTGGCTAGTAGAGATATTAAAAATTATAAATAAATGTTACTGGTTACAGAGCTTTTTAAATTATTGTGCAAATGGTTTACTTAACATTTGAAAGGCTGAAAATGCACAATGTATATAGTACTCGGGATATGAAAGACGTCTAGCAGTTATCGATTTATTATAATTATAAATAATATTATATCAAATTGTTTGTAGTAAAGACTGTGTAAAATTTAATAGAAATGTGTTTTTAATATAAAGTGTTGTATATGCGAAATCAAACTGTTATTTAAGAAAGTCGATCACATACAAATTTTTAAAATCTTATTTATTTACTTTAGAACAATGAAGTAAAAAGAGGTATATATTTTCATTTCATTTTACAGATAGGAACTCTTGCATATCCTTTATTGTACTTTGTTAATATTTTTAGCGATTTTACTAAAATGAAAGCAACAAAGTGAGAAATTGAAACTGTTTTATAGCAATGCGTTTGTTTATAAGTAAGCTAGTTAAGAAAACCTGATATATTCCTGTTAAAGCACTTGTAAGTATCTACTACCAAACGTAGATTTTTATCAATCTACTGAAACTTTTGGGTATATAGGTAGTACCTATTAGGTACCTATATAAAATAAAACAATAGTTTTATGTTAGCTAAGCGCACCTTAAATGTACTTAATTATTGTCAAAGCTCAAGTTACAATGATGGTAGTTTACACCAATAACGGTTATTCCAAACCATATGATTAAATTATGGTTTTGGTAAACGTGAGTCAAACTCAAGCTATATAGGTACCATGTTTATGTTGCTACCGTGCTGCTACCGCCTTATGAAATGTAACGAAAATTCTATGAATATCCAATTAGATTTTTGTTACAACACAGAGGCCAATGCTCGCGGTGAAAGAGCACCCTTATATTACGACTTAAAAAAGAAGAAATTAAAAAGTAGCAATACTGTAATTTCGTCCCTTTCTAAGTAATCTAAGAAAAGGGACGACACTTCAGTATTGCCACTTTTTAATTTCTGCAGTTCTTATTGTATCAATTTATTTGTCTGTTTTATTGCTCTAACGCACATCTTTTATTAATTATTATGCCTGGACCATATCGTAGTTGTCTATTTACCAAAGTGATATAATATATAATACTAGCTACTTGCCTATATGTATTTTTCCATGGATGTTTGTACTTGTAGTGAAATTATTTAAATATTGCAATTGTATTCACGTTTCATATAAAGTATAAAGCATACCTGTACATGCGTAGTACCTACCTCTAGTCAAAAAGGAGACCATAATTAGTGATGGTATTATTTTTATTACTTACCACAAAAGCCTTGAGCGCGCGAAAATGCAGCCACCAGGCAGTGACAATAGCTCGATGATCAAGTCAAAGGCCTCGGGACAACAAAATATGGGCAGAACGTTTCAGTTCGAGACTCCAGGGCCCCTGAATTGACCAACAATTCGCATGAATTTGACCAGCAGTCTCTATGCGTTTAGGAGCCCCATACTTACTGGATTGAACTCGTTGGTCACACTGAAAAACCGGTAGATACACGTATCATATATGGTAAATGATAGGAATGAGATAGCTGTTTTGTTTTAATTTCCAGTGGTACACTTCTGATCAACACACTGACTAAATAGCTCAACTAGTTTAGCTACTTGAGAAATAGCGAAATTATGCTTTAATAGTCACCAATACAACCAAGCTTGTCAGTCCTCCTTTCAATGTGACGTAAAGACTTTCAATATTGGTTTTTCAAGAACATTTCATTAAGTTCCATTTATCTTGTTGTACTATTCTGCAACTGAAGAACAAAATTGATTAAAAAACTGAATTGTATTATAAAAACTGACTCACCGCGCTCTCCAAACCTAGCATACATTGAGTGTCTATTTTCAGAGAATATAATCTAATATTAAGAACTGCTATGAAACAATAATTTTATTTGTAAATAACATTTGTTGTAAAGTATAATCGTTGTGTAAATGTTTTATGTGGTTGCTTGTGTGATTAAAGATAAAATAAACATTGAATTAAAATTTATTGGTGATTCGTTTTATTTATCAACACATTAGAAGGTAGACCAGGGAAAGACATGACGGCAACGAACCCAAAGGATCATGTTTTAAGTAGGTACTACCTACCTTCCAATTTTGCCCGTGGCAAATTTATTGGATGGAGGCCCCAAGCATCGTCACGTTGGTGTAATGAGCTCACCCCGGCTCCCGCGGGGCCCGTGGCATTTTGACAGTCCTGGCACCCTATAGTTACGCCAAAGCTACTTCCACATTCAGCTATCTAAATGTTCATATTTCTTAACGATGGCCTTATTTTTCACGTAGGTATTTACAGCGTTGGTAACTATAAAACCGTATTCAGTTCAGATACGTAAAACAGAAATACTACGGCGGCGGTAATTGATGCCTATAAGTATGTGTGCATAACCGACGCTATGCCCACATTTTTGTAATTTTTGCCATGGCGCCTGGGGGGCCGATCTTCTAGCCTAGGGTGCCGGCCCCCCAAGTGCCAATTGAAGAATGAATGGGGCCGAACCTTTGAAAAAATCCCCGAAGCCTGGATTTTGAAGCTATAGCCAGATAGATGCCTTTTATAAAAGTAAAACACCATTCACAACTTTTCAATTTCTATCTTCTAATCCATAACATAATTGATAGAATCATAAAAATGTCGGCTTAAGAATCATAAAAAAATGTCTGCTTAGCTCTACGTTACTTTTCTTCTAAAGCCCTTTACAATAGATCAGAACATAGATAGGTCAGGTCAGGTATATGGTCTAGCTTAGCCTTTCATCACGCCCATGGTACACAAAACAAGGTATGGCATTCCGACAAGGCAGCCTGATTAGTTGCCGCGTTATGGTAACAAAATTATTACTTATAAGGAAAAGATGTTCAACGCCAGTAGTACAAAAAAAAAATGCATTACAATTCAGCCATGCTACGGTAGCAGGACGTATCTTACTATGACATCCGTATAAAGATACGACCTTTTACCGTAACACGGCAGAATTGTCATATCTCCGAATAAAAGATTTTTATTTTCGTAATAATGAATTTTAAACACTTAATTTCAAGACATTCATATACCAGGTACCTGGGAAACGGGGAGTATTATTATATACTACTGGCAACACAAACGGATTGACAGAACCAACCAACCAATCATAGCGTGATGACGTCACAAGTCTGGCCTGTCATTCCGGAATGTCAATACCTTGTTTTTATACCATGGTCACGCCTAAACGACTCTGCCTCTCCCTCTTTCATCTATTTTTCGTACACAAGTATCTAGTAGCTGGGCGTCCCCAGATACCTATGGTTATACTTTGAATACTTTTAACCAACTACGGACAAGCAAACATGCGATCGGACATTCAAATATAAACATTCATAAAGAAAAAAAAGACCTCCAACTTTCAAAATAGCCTATTTGATCTTTTTTTTTTCAGGTACTTTTCACTACTACAGTATTTTTACAGTTTTATACAATTTGACAATAGTTATAATTTGTTACTTAGTGTTGTTAGTGTACACTAGTTTTGATATTTAAGTTTACTTTTTAGTACTTACCTAACTTAAATACTTACTAAGAAAAAAATCTAATACCGATGCTGTTCAAGAAATGCAATGACATCATTTTTTTTTACGTTTTACGCGAATCAGAAACCAAACAAAATAGAAAACACCGTAGTAGAAATAAGTGTTCCATTTCATTCATAACTTTCATTCATTAGATAAGCCTTCTATGTTGGCAACACTTGAATAATTTATTATTCCAACAAGTTTTCTTTTGTCGATTTAAGTATTTATTGTGCACAACAGTGATGTAAACATACTATTAAAATAAGTAACTTTGCTAAAAAACTGTATTGTAATTTAAAAAGTGTAGAAAACTAAAGGTAAAACAAATAAATATCAGAATACCGTTTTAGGAATTATAAACAGTTTCAAAATTCCCGCTAGTCTGACGCTATTGCCATGTTTACAGCAGTTTGAAATTTGGCGCCCCCACCATGCTGGGTGAGAAAGAGACAGAAAATTTTACCAGATATCGTCAACCGTTTAAATTTTACGAAATTATTTCTCCGTTTGAAATGTATTTTTTTAAGTTCGTTTATAAGTTACTGCATTTTTTAATTTTTTTGTTCTATGGCCACGCCAAAATACAAATGAAGATTAGAGTCTACAAAATTATGAGATTATCTTAAGTTTCATATGTGGTTAGTAAAACGAGTGGCTCTGACACCTGTAGAACTCGCTACAATTTCTTGAAATTGCTAAAATATGTATTTTTTTTTTTCGTTTTTAACCCCCCTGTCTCCGTCATTTTTCTAAGCATCCGAACATCCGGGCCATTCGGACCTACGAAAGAATATTTGGCCAAGCTGAATCGGAGACGCTGTGCTCGCTCATACAGCAAAAACACATTTCAAAACCATTGCTAAACTTTACTAACGTCACTGTATGCTTTTTTGGGTCAATCAATTTTTCTCTATTGCTTGTTGCCATGGGTCACTCTTTCAAACTACGATTTTCGGCGGCAATATTGAACAAAAACTGTAATTGCAGCAGTTATAGTCCATTTTTTTTACACTATCCCTTGAAAATACCCAAAATTATTATAAATTATCATCACTTTTTTAAGAAGTTTAATCACCAATGTCCCCTGGGTGACGGGACAAAATAACAAGGAAAAGTTGATCCGCCTATGTTATTTTATACTTACTTATTCAGTAAAATCTATAAGTAAGTATGTCTCATGAATAGTCGAAGACAGAGAGTAATAATTATTTTATTATGAATACGTATCTTACTTAAGGCTAAGTAAATAAAATAAGAGTAATACGGATTTTACAACAGAGTAAATTAATAGCAATTATGATTGAGCCGGTCGTGGTGTTGTATTTGTACAGTATTGATAGTGTAGTTACGTATAGGATAATAAGAAAGAAAAATATAGTATTTTATTCCTTTCATTCTTCAGTTGTTATTGTACCGTAATCTATCTTATACATTAATATAGAAAAGTTTATCAAAACTTTCTAAATAGCAATGATTGCTATTGATTGAGAAGTTATTGTAACGATTCAAAAAATAAAAGAACAAAATTTTTGTGACTGCAACAAATTCTGTACTAAAAGTAAAAAGGTTTGCGTTTTCTGAACGCCGCCATTGTTTGATCGGGTTATGTTGGTCACACTGACGCTATTTTACGCGCACATGCGCAGAACGACAGGTGGTCGGCGACTCGACCCAGCCGTCTCGTCCGAACCTATCGACTTCTCATCCTCATCATCAGCCGCTTTCGTGCTCTAGCAAGAAAGATGTGCAGTGCTTTGTGTTGAAGTGCTCGTGGTGACATGGCGTCTTTGAATTAATTGTTATAGCTGTTCTGGCGTTCAAAATTTAGTTTATTTACGATGAGTGTGAATTATGATCGTGTTTGTAGACTGTGCTTGTCATCTCGGGGCGAATTACTGCCGATTTTTCCTACCACCAGTTCGGGTGACTCGGAGCCTCACGTCCTCGCATCGAAAATCAGGGATTGCGTGGCTGTTCAAGTAAGTAATGTGTTAAAATAAGTGTTAGTGTGATGTTTTTAGTGAAAGTAGACCCTTGGTGTACGTGAGAACTCGTCATCCGCCCCGGTTCGTGAAATGACAGCAGCGCGTTTAGGTGGAGATGTCGTAAGATCGTCCACCATTTTGTAATGCTCCACGGCTATCGCTCGGCTCGGTGGCCGCGTCGCGTCGCATTCCATGCAGCCGGCGAGGAATGGCGTATGATGAGGGTCGGGTTTTGGCATTATTCCCGGGGGTCTGGTCGGGAGGGGGTCTGCGTTTCGCTAGCTAGGCTCGGCGTGGACATCGGGTTATTGATTTATCGGGCGAGACCAGGCCGGTGCAGCTCGTCCCTCGAGCGGGAGCGGGTGACGGGTCGAGTCGAGCGTCGGTGTCGGCGTGAGCGCGTTATAGCTGTGTGCGTATATCGAGCGGTAACCCTCGAGGGGCTCGCTGGCTGGCACTCGACTCGCTCCTACTTATTCGGTCGAGGAGCAGCCGTATGCCGGCGCTCGTATATACCTACGCCTACTTAGTTTCTCCTCGCGCGGTATCTATACACGAGGCGTTTCTCGCCCGTGCCCATTCTGATGAAACGCGCGCGGCTCTCGGCCTTCATTCTATGATTGCGTATGTTGTTTTTACAGATAAACGAGAATGACGATCTGCCAACGAATGCCTGCAGGAAATGCGTGGACAACGTCAATAACTGGCATATATTTAAGACAGTTTGTGAAAGGACTCAAAACAAACTACAGTCTCTGATTAAAAAAGATGGCAGCCAACTAGAAGAGGTGGGTTTCTATTGCTGGTTATTTGAGCTTAGAACTGTCATGTCAATGAATATTTGTTAACAAATGCATCATGATTTTTCAGGTGAACATAAAAAGTGAACCATTGTCTGATGAGGCTTATGATGATGGAGTGGTTATTGATGGGAGCTATAATGAGGTATGTCTCAGTGTAAATTGTAAATATGCTTGTTGTTTCTAGTAATGCTATGTTCTGAGTCATCAATTGTGCTGTCAAGGTCAAAAGGCCTGGCCTGGAACTCAGTCTGAACTGATAAGGCAGCTAAACCCATTATTGGCTCCAACATTCCATTTAGGTCATAAGGATAAAGTTGCTATGACTCTGAAATCACCTTGCTTTACTTATCGAATGGTGGTTTACCCAAGCTATATAATATGTCAATAATCTTGTTGATTGCCAAGGAGTTGTGTTGTTTCTCTTGACATTTCTAAATCTTTGTGACAAGTTTACTAGTTAAAATAAAGAATGACATTCTGAAAACTGGCTTTCTCATATTAATACAACCACTAGTCTCCAGGTATAAGCTGATACTTGTAAATTATTTCAATATGCTTATGAGTTGTTGTTGAAATTATATTGTTTATCTGACATTTATACCTACTTTGACCATCCAGATGCTAAACCATTATTTAGTTTTAAAATATGTCAGTTTCAGAAATCTACGGGCTAGTGTTTTTTGTATTTAGTGTTTTTTATTGATTCACATTAAGTTACGAGATATTATAATTATTCACAATACTAGAACATGTTCATACCATGGTGCCATCTGACAATTTGTTTTGATGTTGGTCTTTTATTAGCCTCTTGCCTGAAATTATACAAATTATTAGTCTGTTTTGATAATTAGTTAATAATCTATATCTAGTAGATTATGATTCTGAAATGTGTTTTATAATTTTCTTTTTGTGTTTGTGTATTTTCTTTGGGCATATAAATATTTTGGACTAAATATTACAACACAAATTCCCTCATGATAATTAGGATTATCTATCAGGTTATTTTATAAAAAAAAACACAGTAGGTAAACACTTCTCCAATTGGTTAGCATACTTTAGTTTTATTACAATAATGAGTAGGTACTAGTTGATTACAAAATATGTACTAAAGCAACAAATGGAAATATTTTCAGGTCGCCGGGAGCAGCAAAGTGCAACCCGAGGGCCCACCGATCCTGGCTTCATTGGGACTCACACCGCGGAGTGATAAGGTAAAGATTATGCGCATAGCATGCCTTATCTGACATTAACAACAAGCGATATTTCTTGCACACATAAGTTACATTTGAGTCACAATTTATAATGATACTTCAGCAATAAACTTATTAAAACCGTAGTATTTCCGTAAGACATCTTTAATAATGAGTAAAAACTGTTCAAACTAGCACATTTTAATTTCAAGAACGGCCCGACATGTCTCATACTTGTATGGAAATAAAGTCATCACTCATCAGGGACAAGTATCTGTGCAGTGTGCAGTGGCCCGCTTAGTGTGATACTTCACCAGTTAGTGAAACGAAGAGCTAGGTCTGATTGATCCTCCGTAGTTTGTTTTAGCATTCTTTTTGTATTAACTTTGGTGAAAAAGTTGAGTTGGAAAAATTCATTAGCCACTATACCTGTACTACTATTGGACAATTATATACATAATCACTATTATACATAAATACTTCTAAGAACAAAATATTCAAGCTCGTTCAGCAAATCTTGCCGGGATTCATATCTTTCGAGGCAGCTGCACTACTAAGGGCCCATACAATACAGACGAACGGCACTAATACAACTGCAGCCGTCGACAAGTGGCGACGGCTGCAGTTGTACTAGTGTCGTTCGTCTGTATGGGCCCTAAGGGCTAAATGTGTCATAGTGTTAGTGTACAGTAGTTCAGTAAAGTAAAGCCTGACCAAAAATATATGAGGATAGTCAAGGGGGCGCTATTTATAAGATTTACATGGCAACAATTATGCAACCACTCGCAACTGCACTATAGTGGCATTAGTTTAAAATCTGTCAGTTCCTATGGTAACCTCGTAATATCATTTAATGAGAATGCACCCTTTTCCTGACTGTTTTTCGTGTAGTAAACACGTGTACATTCTATTTATAATATTACTTTCACGACTGAATAGTTTCGGTATTTCCTTTGGGTATTTTTAAATATTTGTCTTAAAGAAGCCACCACCAATGATATTGACATTGTTGACAAACCATCATAAAATCATTGCTAGTGTAAGAAATTAGTTCCACTGAAATTCCGCAATATGGCACATCCTTCTATATTTCTGATCAGGCTTTACAGTATAATCCATCTCGCATGAGGTATTTTACTTGCTCTAAAATGGAGCAAGTACACCCAATGCTTCATCAATGTTTACATAAAGAATTATTGTCAAGATTTCCATTTCATTTAAATACAAAAAATCCTTGGATTTTTTTGCGATTGACCCCATTTCTGTCACCTTGCTCATTGTGCGGCATCTTATAACCGTTACGAATTGAAATGCCATGCCACGAGATTTTATATCTGTTATATATTATATATAATTTGAATGAAAACAACCGATGCTCTCTGCAGTCCTTGAACCCTTGCATTTCCGTGAAATTAGAGACATATAAATTTGACTTGGACTTACATTATTGAACATTTGAATTTGACAATGATTATGTGGTATGTGAATAAGTTACAGTGTGCCATGAACGCTAGGCCTGCTGATTCAGACTTTGAAATTGGACTAGCGTAAGAACTATTATATTAATCTGTGCTAGCGTGTGACACAACTTTAACCTCATGACCGCCCAGCTTATTGATGTAAAACTGTATCCAAGACGCCAAACAGGGATAGCTGGACTTACAAAAATAGTTATAAGATACATATTTCCCGACTTAGGTAAAGAAAAAAGTTTTGCGCACATGAACTTGCAGGTATTTGACCTAGTTAGGGTTCCGTACCCAAAGGGTAAAAACGGGACCCTATTACTGAGACTTCGCTGTCCGTCCGTCCGTCCGTCCGTCTGTCACCAGGCTGTATCTCAGGAACGGTGATAGCTAGACAGTTGAAATGTTCACAGATGATGTATTTCTATTGCCGCTATAACAACAAATACTAAAAATAAAATAAAATAAATATTTAAGGGGGGCTCCCATACAACAAACTTGTTATAGATTATGGTACGGAACCCTTCATGCGCGAGTCGGACTCGCACTTGCCCAATTTCTTATTTTTTTTTAGTATAAATATTAGTTTCAATGTTCAGGTCAGTAGCGTATCAAAACAGAATGTAAAAATGTGTCCTGTGGTCGGTCCTGTGCATTTGCCTTCAAACAATTGCGTGTCCTGTGTGTTACTGAAGCCTTATTACATTATGTTACCTAATCCAAACTTTACATACTCTGGGATAACCTATCAGACGCAACACACACATACACACGCGCGCGTGCGCAAACACACCACACACCATACACACACACACACACACACGCGCATACATATACATACACGTACACACACTTAACTTAATTAAGTACAGATTCACTCAGGATGGAGTGATAATTCAAATGTTTAGAAATAAGTAAAATATAAAATAAATATTTTTAACTTACTTCTTTTCGGTTACGCCTAAACTATTATTGGAAGAGAGGGATCTCCTGCCACAAGTACGTTCCGTGCTTACTAGGAGATACCAACCATGATCTTTTGTTAAAACCAATGTAACTCAAATAAATATTTTCATTTTAATTTTTTTAATTTTTTCATTTTCTGTGTTTATAATAATTTTTGTTATTTAGTCAAAATCAAGAGAAGATCCTGTATGAAATATTTTATCTTAATTTTTTAATTTTTATTATTTTTATTTAACAGAAAAGTTTTGTTTTAAGTTTTTAATTATATTTTGGCACTTTTGAAATTCCAAGCATTGGTTTGGATGTTGAGGAATCAACCATTTCATTAACTCAGTACTTGGTGTTAATTTAGTTCTTTTTGTTTTTATACTCTTATTAACCTAAACATGGCCGTACAGCCGAATGAAGTCTGCTATTGGTCAAAGGCCTCCCTCAAAGACGTTCACGTATGCCAGGGTTGTTCTTTTAGTGGGCTTCCTACGCTTGGTCTTTCGGTTTGTGAACTCAACTCAACTATCTTATTTGCCTTATTTGATGAATAACTTTTTTAAAGTACAAAAAGGAAAACGTGTTGAAAAAAATGTGGCTTCATTTTCATTCATAAAGCTCTACAGTGAGAATATTAATACAAATTTAGTTCTGTTTCTCGGACTGCCACTGTCAGTGATAATATGTAATATATTGCCTTAAATGTTACTTATCTTACTTTCAGGGTGTCGAGAGCGAAAAAGACGAAGAAGAAGAGGAAGATGAAGAAATGATAGAGCCTGCTCAGCAGTATACCAAAGTGCCCAACATGCCCGAAGTGTCCATCACTGTGATGCGTCCTACCGGTGAGACCTTGCACGCTCGTCAAGGCATCCAGCAGTTGGCTTCAAAGGATTGTCTCGTCTGCGGCCGTGCCTACAGGTACTCTCACAACGCCCGACGACACGAGCTGACCGCTCACAGCTTTGACCGATACACTAATAAAATCAATACTATCAAAAAACCAAAATCACACATGCAACCTAAACTCAGACTCAACCCGTTCAACCCGAAAGCACGACTTATGCCTAACCCTATTAATCATAAGCAATTCCAAAAACCGATGCCATCTAGGATCATGCCGTCGAGGGTCGTGGCGCCGCCGAAGCCTATACCGATCAAAAACGCCAAACCAGTTCAAAATAATTTACCTTACCCCTTGCGCATTAAAGCACTAAAAGATTTACAAATTAAAAAGAAAGAACCACAAATATTAAAGACTTTGCTCACTTCTAAACCTGAGCTGCTGGTCTCTGAGCCAGAAATTATAAATTCGGGACCAGAAAGCCCAGAGACTCTAATCTCGGAACCAGAGATAGCATCATTCCAAGTTGAAACTATTTTGTCTGAACCCTACGACCAAAACCAGGAAGAAGAAGAGGAAGCTGATGAATCCCAGAATCAAAACCAGCATTATGATACTGTGGACATGGAATCTGACAATGAAATTGAAATCGCTCGTCAACAAGAAAATGATGGCGACATAGACGACAACCAAGAGGAACATGATGGTGAAGACAACTTACAACAGGACAATGAACATATGGAAACAATGGAAGGTGAAATGAGTGATAACGAGAATGGACAACAAGAAGAAGATGATGAACATGGTGACAGTCAGGAAGATATTACAATAGACGAGCATAATGATATTCAAGGTGAAGATGCCGAAAGGGATAACGGTGAGGATAATGGAGAAAGAGAGGATGACCAAGAAGATGGTAACGATGCTGAAGACAATGAAAACGAAGAAGAAGATCTTCCACCAGGGTTAGCACCAGTTGTTGAAATCAATGAAGATATGCAAACTAATTCGTACAATAGTGAACAGAATGAAGACGAAGAACAGGAACTTGATGAATCTGCAGCTAACGAGACCATGGAGGAAGCAGATAAGGAAATCGACCCCGACAAGATATACGTCACTAAAACTCAGAGAGACTTTATTAACAAGTACAGAGACATTATTCAACAGATCAACACTAAGCGATGCCTTTGCTGCGACAGGGAACATCCTCGTAGGAAGGCTGTTATTCAACATCTGCAGAAAAATGGCAAAAAAGTACCGAAGCATACCTGTTACAATTGCGTTATTACTTTTGGCCATATTGGCGCATTGCTCAGCCACATGCGAGCTAATGTTTGCACAGATTTGTGGAAGGTCATCTACAATGAGGAAGGAATTACTGACGACCTGGTCATTTCAGATCGTAAGGACAATAAGGTCCAATACAAGGATATCTTCAATGCTAGATCGTATGCATGTAAACTGTGCCCGGCCAAATTCCAACTTAAACAGTTTATTATGAAACACGTTCTGGACGTTCATGAGGACGGTCAATCCAGAGTGCCAATGGCCTGTGTACACTGCGGATCCAGGTTCAAAGACAAGTCCCTGTGGAAGAGACATATTCGGAACGGGGAATGTACAGTTTACATTGCATGCGATTTATGCCCTGAGAAATTCGTGAATATGCAAGACTTTAATGACCACGCGTTACATGTCCACGCCGGCAGTTTCGATCCCGACAATCAGAACAAATGCATCGACGGCCGTCCCACAGATTGTCCTCAGTGCGGAAAGAAACTCCCCAATTATCCCCACCTGGTGAAACATCTGAAAATTATACACAACGAGGATAAACCGCATTACTGTCAAAATTGTGACGCTAAATTCGAGAATGCGCCTGATCTAAATAAGCATATTTACTCCGAGCATTCCAGTGAAGTCGCTGGAGCGCAACCCACTGAACCAGACATGTCCCTAGTTAAAGAAGAAGCGGAGGAATATCATTACTCATGCACAGAATGTAACGCCATATTCGAAACTGTAGACGCGTGGACAGACCACCAAGTTGCAGAACATAATCAAGTCGCCCATCACTGCGACCAATGTGAAAAGAAGTTCTTGCGCCCGTCCGAGCTAGCGGAACACAAAAATACACACTTGAGGGTGAAATTTTACCCTTGCAGTATTTGCTCGAATTCTTACAGTACTCCTCAAAAACTATCCGAACACGTACAGCAGTCCCATCCCGGCGCCTCCGCCATGGCCGCTGCTGATTCCGAGTTCTTTTGTGACATTTGCATTAGATCATTCAAAAGTCGTCAGGCTTATTCTAACCACATGCGTATCCATGCTAAAGTTCCTACAACTAATAGAAAACCGGGTGAACCTAAAGGATTCGCTCCACAAATTATTGGAAAACCAATCCGCCAGTTCCCTATGATCCAACCAGGGTTCGTAGCATTCAAACCGAATTGTAACGTTCCTAACGCCCCTTACTGTTGTGACATATGTGGAAAAGGTTTCATGCACAAGAAAAATATTTGGAAACACAAGAAAGTTTTACATGCAGACCTCCTTAATGAGAGAAATGACAGTGAAGAAAACACAATGCAAGCTTCCACGGAAGAAGACGAATACAATGTCGATGAAAACGGTATCGCTTTATCTACACCACAGTTCAATAGTTTCAACTTTTCTAACTTTGCTAATAATGTGCAACAACAACAGCAACCTCAGCAACAAGCGCAGGCGGGACAAGCGCAGGCGGGACAAGCAGCGGACGCCTTGCCTTTCTCGTGCGAACTATGCTTTAAACGTTTCCCGTTAAGAACGAGTCTATGGAAACACAAACGCGCCAAACATGGCATCATTAATGCGAGCGCGTCTGGCAATCCCGAGAACCAGGCGCAACCATCTTCGGAAAGCGGCGGAAGGTCTAGTTGTACGATTTGCAAGATTACATTCTCGGATAAAAAGTCGTACTATCGCCATAGAAAGAATGTGCACAAATCCACCGCACAAATGTGTAAAATTTGTGGGAAACCACTTAACTCCACGTTGGAGTTGTATGAACACTTAAAGGCTGCTCACGCTCGCGAATTATTAGGGTATAACGCTAACCAAGGCACAAGTAAAGCACAAGATATATCTCAAGAGGCGGAGTTGGAATACGAGGCCGAACCCGAAGTCGCGGACCCGAGCGCAGAGTATCAAGCTCGATATCCGTGCGACACGTGTGGAAAGCAATTTGTAGGGCTGCTCGCATTGCAAAACCACCAGTGTATAAATCAAACGGTTGCGGAACCACAAACGTTCGACTGCGAGATTTGTCACAAGAGTTACACCTCAATAGCCGCGTTGAAGAGTCATCGAGGGTGGCATTTACGCTCGCCTGACGGCAAGGCCGCCGCGAACAATAGCGGTTTGTGGATGCCTCAGCACAAGGTTACCAGCAAAGTGAGTAAACACGAGGTCGTAGATCCCTCCCAGCTAGCGAGGGTGACGCACTCGACCCCCACCGCAACTGCCACGACTAAAAGAAGACTGCCGCCTGAAGTCGAAGTGACTGTCGTAAATCCTAACAAAAAACTGAGGTCCGACGATTCGATGGAGCTCGAACAGCAGAACAGTTTGCCCGGCGCCTTGGAAGATCGTTACTGTAATATATGTGACAAAGAATTTACAAAACGCGCGGCGTATCAGCGCCATATGGACGAAGTTCATCAGCCAAACTCTGTGTTCTGTCCAGTGTGCGACAAGAGCTTCACACGTAAGTCGACGCTGCTCGTCCATATGAAGAAACATTATGGAGGCGACGGCGAAGGTAGTTCTAGTGCGACCGGTCAACCGGACGAGGATATGTTTGGTTGTGACGTGTGCGGAACGCAGTTTAACAGCGACAATGCGCTACGAGCGCATCGTGCGCGTCATCACGGAGAGGAAGAGGAGGAATCGGACGACGACGGCAACGTGCCTTTGGCGCAGCCGGGCGAGTTCACTTGTGCTCAATGCGGCGACGGCGTGGCCACGCCGCGCGACCTGATCGCCCACCGAACCATGCACGCGACTCCGACCAAATTCTTCTGCAACATTTGCAAAGTTTACTTCGCGAGGGCCCTGGACCTGTCTTCCCACACCCGCGCCAGGCATTCCGACAACGAAAAAGTGTTCTTCCCTTGTGCCATGTGCGACCGCTTCTACATGAACAAGAAGAGTTTACAGCGACACATCGAGATGTCTCACTGATATTAGGAGCTTGACTGCCTGTAGAATTAAGTTTGGTTGAACTGGATTTGACGAGATAATTATATTTTTATGGACTGGCGTTTGCCTCAAAGATGTGGCACATGAATCCTAGAAGTGATAGCGTGTCTTTGGAATCATTGCTGACACTCTGCCGTCATTCCTTAGAAGTTATTTTGTGGTTGAATGTGTGTTGATTATTGACTTTTGTAAGCATTGCTCACTTCTCTTATGTTTATTTACGATATTGACTTTGACATTGTTGTGTGGAATAACAGTGGATAATACATATAATGTTTTTAGGTAATTACTTATCATGACTTTCAGGATATTATGCATTATCTGTTGAGGTGTAACGAATTTTTTTTTGTATTTTTTTTAATCATTGGAATAACGGGCCAAAATTGTGAGATATAGTCAAAATTAGTCATAAACCAGTGTTAGACTAGATCTAAGTCTTGCTTATATACATACTTGCGATTTTTTAAAATTATGGGTATAATATAGTATACAATCATTTAATGCGACCAATGAGATCGGTCTCTAAGGAGTTATTTTTGTATTTAAAGTATAATACTTTCAGTTTTACTTTATTCTGTAAATAGTTTAATTTAAATTAATATTAATAATAATATTAGGACTTTTTATTTAACAGAGCGTACTAAGAGAGGACGTTTAAGTTTTATTAAATTGTACTGATTATTTTTAGACATTTCAAGTGTATAGTATTTTATAAACTACCACTAAGGGCATGGCTCCTCATCTATGGCTATAACTATACATATATACAATAAAGCTATCTATAGGTACTTAATGGCCTTCGAATGCTCTTATCTTAGTCTTATGATGATTACATTTTATAACAAAAGGCTGGGTTGGGATAGAGATTTTTATCTGTAAAGTGGTTTTAGTAGAATGATGCCTAATTTGATAAATGGAACCTATTTCTGAAAAGAAAATTGAATTATATTGTCTACGCTCTGCTTAATAATACTAAAATGGATAGATTCATTTGTCATATTAAAAGAAAACATATTATGACGTGTATCTTTTCAGAAATAGATATTTGCACGACAATTTCCTCTTAAATTATTATTTACTAATTCTTACGTAACCATGTGAATCATATTATATAGTTATTATAAAATTGATAAAAGCTGATTAACATGTATAGTATTTGGTTTGGGATTCCAAATTAATTTATACTTTTGCATTATCAATATTTTATACTTGTAGAAGAAAACTTACCATTGTGAAACTAATATCCATCCAAAAGTAGACAGTGCCAAAGCTTCCCTTAGTTTCCTTCTACGAAATGTAGTATTATAATAATAGCTATAAGGTGGTTCTCGTAATAGTACATGTAAAATTTAACATGCGAAGAAAGAGGGATTTATGTTATAAAAGGCATAATTCAACTTACAAAATGTATAATTGATGAATTGTTACATGAAAATATAAACTCAATTAATTGAGGGTCGGTTTCATAATATTTGAACTTGATATTCCAAATAAGTTACTTGAATTTACTTGTTTGAGCAGATGAGATCGAAGGTTGCATATTGCACTAAATATGGTGTAATATAGATCGAAATGTATGAAAATACTCCTAATATCGCGATAAAAATTGTGAGGATGCATCTCAACCAAAAGGAAATGAAGTTGATTTCGATCTAATGAGTGTTATTCAATGATAGCTAAGTTTGGTGTCTTCGAGGTCGATCCCAGAAATAAGTTAATAGTCTAAGATCCCTTTAACCTTTTGAGCGCCACAGTCGGCTGTGGCCGTCAACAAAAAATCGTGCCCATGACGCCACGTCGGCCACAGCCGTCCAAATTTCAATGATCAAAAACTTTGTAATTGTAACCGCTACAAGTATTTTTCAATCCCTGTTGATTTTGGGGCACATCTTTTTTTTTTACTCTGGCGTCAGTGGCACGGTAAATTGCTAGACCGCTTGGCGGTCAATAGGTTAAGAACGACCTTCACCGAGATGTTTATTTGATGAAATGTATTTTATATTTAATTTAATATGTCAATAAATATATCGCATATGGGTTGCCTAACAAATTTTAGTCCAGGGTATGTTTAATTAATGATTAAAAAAAATTTTTTTTTAAACATTTGATTATTAGATAAATTCTATACCAATCGAAAGTATGAAGCCCATAGAATATGCAAAGGTTAGGTTGCCTATTCTTTTCCCGTCACAACTATCGGGTAGCCAGGTTTAAACTGGTAAATCTATACTAGCATTTTGCAACGGTCTGATTATTGAATTGAAATTAAATAACATTAAAGATTATTTTATTATGAACACGGTGGTATAGGGTTGCCTGCGAAAAATCAGTCCAGAATTCCGGTTGTCGAATATTGAAAAGTAAAATATTGCAGCGAGTGAATGTGTGCGACTGAGAGGTCCCAACCAAAACCATCCCATACGTTAGAAGAGGACACAGCATAGCAGCTGTTTGAAGTCCGCCCATTTAAAAAAAGAGAGTGCGCATGCTATTTGTGCTTGAAAATGAAAAGCATAGCGATAGACTCGTATTATGCTGTGCATTATTTTGGAGTCGTTTATTATTAAAATAGAGAAATAGTTATTTAACTTTTTTTTAATCAATTAATTAATGAAATAATGATCTTTATTCTGCAAGTAGGCCACAAGGGCACTTTTACATGTCTGAGTCTATCGACATTTCACAAGAGGTGACCACTGTTGAGAAGAAACTCCGAAAGATTAGATACATTACATTTGTTTTATTCTACTACCTATGTTTCTACTTGAATCACTTAAAATTAATGCCGTTTAAACACTTTCACCGTTGGTTAAAATTCTCCAACATTTAAAAGTATGAGAATCTCTGAACACCATGATGATGTAGGCTTGTGTCAGTCACGTGGTTCGCGAGTCTTGGAAGAGAGTACCAGGCGGAGTATATTATTATACCATGCATTTTATTGTATCTATAGCGACAATCTACTCCAAAATAATGCACAGCATATACGAGTCTATCGCTATCCTTTTCATTTTCAAGCACAAATAGCATGCGCACTATCTTTTTTTAAATGGGCGGACTTCAAACAGCTGCTATGCTGTGTCCTCTTCTATCGTATGGGATGGTTTTGGTTGGGACCTCTCAGTCGCACACATTCACTCGCTGCAATATTTTACTTTTCAAAATTCGACAACCGGAATTCTGGACTGATTTTTCGCAGGCAACCCTATACCACCGTGTTCATAATAAAATAATCTTTAATGTTATTTAATTTCAATTCAATAATCAGACCGTTGCAAAATGCTAGTATAGATTTACCAGTTTAAACCTGGCTACCCGATAGTTGTGACGGGAAAAGAATAGGCAACCTAACGTTTGCATATTCTATGGGCTTCATACTTTCGATTGGTATAGAATTTATCTAATAATGAAATGTTTAAAAAAAAATTTTTTTTAATCATTAATTAAACATACCCTGGACTAAAATTTGTTAGGCAACCCATATGCAATATATTTATTGACATATTAAATTAAATATAAAATACATTTAATCAAATAAACATCTCGGTGAAGGTCGTTCTTAAAGGGATCCTCTACTATAATCTTCTCATTTGAAATTGATTGGTAATAATAATAAATATTATCATCGATTTTAATAAATATTGAAGTCAATTTTCATCAAATCAAGTAGATGAAGTTAATTTAGTGGATTGTGTCAACGAGATGGAGTTTGACACCGATTTTGGTCTAGCTTATTTTTTGGATTATGCCGAGTCTGTCACGTTAACAGTTGCTGGGGATTCAGAGATACATTAATCTCATTTTATTATTGTTGAGAGAAAACTTTCTTACGCACACTTAGTCAATAATTTGATATGCATGTATTAAATTGGTGCCTTTCATGTTTGCTAAAAAAATTAAATATTAAAATGCGTTCAGATCGTGAGTATAATTTATACTCAATAGTACTTTAGTATTTATTTTATTTGACAACTTCGTGTTTATGGCAAATTATTTTACATCAAAATCATATTTAAAACAATAAATATTACATTAAATTATAATGTTGAGACCTTCTGGAACTTGAATTATTCTACAAAATCTTTAAATCAAATGTGTACCTACCTATTAGCATAAATATTTGTCAATTCTTTATGAATCTGGTGTTCTGTAAGATATAAAATTTGTTTGTACATTATTTATACCTATTACTATTACACAAACTAATCTTAATATTATCCATAGATGAGGTATTCTTTTGTCATCTTTGTGGTTTGATAAATAAAGTGAATTAAATTAATGTATAATTCTTATTATTATTCCCAAAGCTCTATTAATATTCCTCAAACATCAGAATTTCGTTATACCAGATTTTTAGATCATAAGAGCCTTAGCACTCTTTCTATTTCACCATAAGCCTGCAGTGAGTTCGCCGCGAGAAAGCATATTGTACGGTACGATATAAAAAACAAAAAAAAATACTTCAGCTATATCTTCTGCAGACGACGACATAACTGCCTGTTGTTGGAGCTGAAGTGACACCACCGACTGACTCTTGTCTTTACACTTACATTTCATCGTACACGGTTAGTGACCGTGTCAGCACAACCTAGATCGTCCACATTTAGCGTAACATGTCCTGTAGCGATGCCACGAAGTTCGGCCCGTCGCCATGTCACAAGTGTGGACGCACCTTTATCTATCGGGACGCTTCTTGAAATGTGTCAGAGAAAGTTTTCTTCTGATTATGGAGGGTAAAAGGGAGAAGTGTTATCTTTATATATCCAAGTGTCCGCTGAAAGGTGTTAAATTGGTGGCGCATTGTGGCTGAAAGTAGTTCCGTTACAAATTTGTGTTATACAACGGTTTTAATAAATAAATAAATATCGGACAACCTCTCACAAATCGATCTAGTCCCAAGACTCAAAGTCAAGAAGGCTTGTGTTATGGGAACTAGACGACGATATACCTACATACTTATATAGATAAATATATACTTAAATACTTACATAGAACAACCATGACCCAAGCACAAATATTCGAGTTCATCACACAAATATTTGCCCCGGCCGGGATTCGAACCCGGGACCGCCGCTCAGTAGGCAGGTGTCGACAAACCGAGCCAACGCGTCGTCCTTTAATAAGTCTTGATTATGCGTTTTTTTCTGTATATGATATACTAAGTAGGAATTACTCTGGTGGTGACCAGAAAATATTAAAATTTTCAATTCGACACGGTTCACTCCGTCTAAAAGTTGGAATTTGTTCATACTTTGTATTTTCTTGCTATTCTAGCGCTATTGCGGACGGCATTGGAACTATCATTTTATCATTTACTGCTTACCGCTAGGCATTTTCATATATTCACCTATGGAAGATTCCGCTCCGCCTTTTTACCCTCCATACTCCGATTACTTACTACGGCTTCTTCCTTTAATTGCAACATCAGCGAGCGTTCGTAATCCAGCCAGTCAGTAGTATGCGCCTGTCACCACGCGCCAAAACCCAAAATTTGGGTCGCTTTTCGCATAAACAACCAATAAAATCAGTTCTCAATGAATGCCTTTTAGCTATGCTTAACTAATTCTAGTGGAAAAGCGTTCAAAAAGTTTACCAAATGTTTATGTTTTAATTGTTTTTCTTGGATCTTGCATTTTCCTCGCTGTAGTGAGGTGAAAAGTTGTGTGTTCCACACGGCTGCAAAATGATTTGGCTTCTCGTGTCTTGAAAGCCTCGCTACGCTCAGGAATCTATCTTTGAACCATTCGCTTAGCTCATGGTTCAATCTTAGATTCCTTCGCTCGCTCAGATTTCAATTTCAACACTCGCGCCAAATAACAACTTTGCAGCCTTGCATAACAAATAACTATTCCTACGTTCTATATACATGGGGCCAAAAAAGTTATAACAATAACATCGATGAGTTCACATTTATATTAGAATAAAATGTACTACCGAAAATCTACCCGCCTTTAGTCCAATCACCCCACGTATCTAATAACCCAGGTATAGTCCAAAGCAAAACTCATTAATTTCTATAAAGATGCAGTGGCGGCAATAGGTCAACGTTTAAGTACTTCCATATCAAACTATAACTTGAAAATGTTAATTTAGGCATCCAGTACCCCAATTTCCGATTTCACGTAGTTTTCGTTCTGGTCCCGAGGGCAATTTGCTGGTTCAAATGAATTTCCTGTCTATTACAATTCTGATTATCTTACCATTCGAAATCCAACAACAATTTATGTTTCCCTATGTTCAGTTTGATGATTTGAGCCAGTGTCAATAGAGTGAACTGGGTAGTTGTAACAACTTTTCGTGTCCATCCTCCTACATACCGTAAAAGGGAGGTTTTTTTTTTATGTTGAATCGAATAGCCCTTGGGATGTAATCGTTAGTCGCTGTGTTGTGATTGTAGGCTTGCCGCAGCATAACCTCGTCACCACGTGTCGGGTGCTGTCGCGCTCCGCAGCGGATGAGTACCTAGTAATGGAAATTGGAGACGTGTTATTAGAAAAAGAAATGGTAGTAATATGGAGAAAATGGTGCTAACTATTCCACCGTTTTGACTTTCATAAAAAGTAGCTGATTTGATCAGTCAGGAACAGGAATCAAGCCTAGCTCTCTTTCAACGCTAGCGCCACCAATTTAACACCTTTCAGTGAACACTTTTGGATATATGAAAATGCTGGTCCACCCTTTTACCTTAAGCCCAGATAGTTGACGTTAACAAACTGACATGACAAGAGACCAGTTGTAATCCAGCTAAGCAAGTTGGCCATTTTCATATATCCAAAAGTGTCCGTCCGTCCGTCCGTCTGTCACCAGGCTGTATCTCAAGAACGGTGATAGCTAGACAGTTGAAATTTTCACAGATGATGTACCTTTCTATTGCCGCTATAACAACAAATACTAAAAATAAAATAAAATAAATATTTAAGGGGGGCTCCCATACAACAAACTTGTTATAGATTATGGTACGGAACCCTTCATGCGCCAGTCGGACTCGCACTCGCCCATTTTTTTTTACCAACGGATGGTGCTGAACGGCTGCTGCAACGCGCCCATACAAATGAGGCATAGCGCTGTCAAGTTTTTTTTTCTGAAATATAGACCTCCATAGAAAACTGTGTTTCAACTTTCACTGTCACTTTAAAACTTTACAATAGATATTTCGTGTCATTTCGCAACTCGCAAGTAAGTACCTTATTAGGTATTATTTGTGTGTTCTTTGTAGGTAGAGGTAGGTAGTCTAGAGTAGGAAATATAATTCATACACAAAAATAGATTGCACAAAACATTTTAATATAAACTTAAAAAGTCGTACAACAATATGAAAAATTATTATTGACTAATTATATTCACGGGCATGGAGAGCCGCTTTACTATATTATGCAAATTTTTATATTATCTTTAACACTTCCATCTAATATATCTTACAAAAGAAAGAAAAATAAAAATTATCTTTAATAAAAACTCTCATTACTCTAAGTTGTATTATTATTAAACTTACATTATAGATTTTATCTACAAAATACTGTAGCACTTTGGCCAGTTTTTCAATCGAGGGAACTCAGTACATTTACCCAACGTACCAATAATTTAATAAATAGGGTATCAATAAAATACAAGTTAAAATTATCGTAGGAAATGTAGACGCCTACTGAAATCATACATCTATACTTAATCTAAATCAAAATATAAAAATAGTAAAAAAATAGTTGCACATTTCCTTACTCAGGTACAACTTGTCATTGTTGTGCATGGAATCGAAAGCGTGTCTACACTCCCCGACGCGGTCCGGTGCGCCCGACGCGGTCCGACGACACGTGCAACGACAAGCCCGACAAGCGGCACTACACTACCCTACTCGCTACACCCTCCACTGAAAAACTGAACACCGCCGAGTGAAATATAAAAAAGATAAATAACACATAGTATTTTACTTCCATGAATTTGCATGCACCCGTTATTTTATGAATTGAGAAATCTTTTCTATCATTTACACTCAATGTCTTTTATCATAACAATATAATTATAGGTACCATACAGACTAAGGCCGACGCGCGGTCGGCCGGTAATGTACTCGAGGACTAATATCTTCTTAAAAAAATACTGTTAGATTGAAACGTAACTATACCTATAATATATTATGTATATTGTAATAATATTATAAGGTTATAAATAATCGTACGAGTGATGATTACACTAGGTGAGATCTCCGACGCCTTCGGGCGGCCCGCCGCGCCGTCCGACCGCGTCCGACCGGATATGCAAACATTTATTACATACGATACGATACGATACGAGTACATACATACCAGTTAGTAGGTACTTTATATAGTTAGTATGAATTATCAATTTCAATATTAAAAATACGTAATTTCTCTATTGGCCTTTCGTTTCCACGTGAAAAATTAGACGAATATCGCGTACGAATATATATTATGTATACATATTTAAATATCAGTATTTCTTAGATCGGAGGACGTATGTATACAGGCTCGCTCTATAGAAGGTACGTCGTAAGCGCACGCGGCCATCCGGCCTCTCGTTCCCTTACCCTACTAATATATCGATATCGAACGAAGACATCAAAAACGTGACTCGGCTTTAAATATTACGAAAATAAATCGCCGGCGAGTCGCGCGGCCGATTATTGCTCCTATCGATAAATTTACACATCGACGTAACGAACGAGAATACAAAAAGTTATGGAAAATCGTACGGATATCACAAGCGGCGGGCGGCGCGGGGCGCCCCCGCGGAAAATAAAAAAATAAATCGCGATTCGCGGCGCGCGTCTCTCTCGTAAAAAAGTAAAGACTCTATGAGCGGGTCGCGCGGGGCGGCAAGCGCGCGGGCGCTCAGTTGGCGAGGAGGAGGTGTGCGGGCGCGGGGGGGTAGGGCGGCGCGCCCGCGGGGGGGCCCTCGCGCCGGCCCACGAAGTACGCTGCCGGGTCCGCGGCCGGCGACAGCGCGCGAGACGCCAACTGCTGCTGCACCGCCCGCTGCTTGATGTAGTTGCTGAACTCCGTGGGCGACATGCGGTTCGCGCGTTTGCTGCTCGTCTTCAGCTTGGTGCTCCCGAACTTGGTCTGCGCGAACGTCGCGGTGGTGAACGTGAGCGGTTGCGCGCGGAAGGGCGGCGCGGGGCTGAAGGCAGCGGGCGCGGGGGGCGAGGGCGCCGCCGCGGGCTCCACGGGCCGGAAGCACTGCGCCTCGGGATTGAAAGCTCGCGTCACCTGCAACGATCACACATTGTATTGTAGCTTTACGTCTTGGCTGCGAGTCAACGGTTTGACATTGCCCTGGCTGACCTGGCTCGGCATTTTCCCAATGTCATTTCTCTTTACAACGAGCGGAAAGCGGATTCAAACCCAGCTGCATCATATGAATTGCATGGAAAGTAATATTCGCTTTGGATTTGTGAAACGAGTAGCGATTACGCAATTAACGCGATTATTTATGATTTGTGACGCGTCCACCTGACACGAACGCCCTTGCCAAAAAGCCCAGCCAGATCTTTGAATCTCGTGACGTTCAGAAATTTGATAAAGGTGATAAGACAGGTAAATATAGATGCGTAGGTAATTATAACTCACCTCTCGGTCGGTCCGTTCGTCGGCTGCTCGCTCGTCACTACTGAATAGCACCTTCACTGCTCCCTTTTCACCGATGCGGTAGGATACTTCGCCTGGAATCAAAGAAATAGTTTGGTTAATTTAGTTCTAAAGATCACATACACACAGGGCCGGACTTAGAGGGCCAGGGCCCCTAGGCACTTGGCATTTGGGGCCTCCTCTATCTCGAAACGGTTTAGCAAATTAAATAGTAGGTAGTAGTATTTTAAGTGATAAATAAGGAGAACACTATTATGGAGCAAGTCCTGCTTGGGCCCCTAGACTGGCTAGGCCCCTAGACCCGGGCCTTGTGGGCCTGGGGGTAAATACGGCATTGCATATGCATGACACACTCATCAAACTTATTAACTAATCAAAGTTAGGATAGTCTAATAATGTCTGACTCTTGCCAGAATTATGAGCAGATCAAAGCCACAATGAACGTGTCGATTGTTTGAAAAAACATGCCTTAGAATACAAAGTATGAGCGTTTTTTTTTTTTTTTTTTGGTTTTTATATTGACTGCGGGTCCATGGGGCCCTTTGCTTGTCTTGGCGCTGGCGCGCCTCATCCTTCCAGACGAGGCGCCGAAAAAAGTATGAGCGTTAACGATGGTTTATTCACTAAATAATATATAGAGCAACGTCAGGAGAAGAAAGATAACGAGGCCAATTGCCAAAGTAATGCACAGACTAGCTTTAAAACCGTCTCATTAAAGTCATATCAACCATGTACGGTCATCGGACATGATGGACAGAACCCCTAAGAATCATCGAGATTTGTCACTAAAATACTGTCTAGGTTCATGGTAGCCTTAAGATACCAACATGGACTAGGTTCTTACAAGTTTTTAGGACTATAACTTGAGGCTACAATTCTTAGCATACTTATGAGATCTTTGAATAAAGAAGTCTAGTACCGGTTGCAGCAATTTAGATTCAATCGCAGTCAACTGCCTAAACCCAGTTACAACTAGAAGGGGTCAAATAACATCTTGTTATGCCGTGGTATAGCCTCCATTAGTTATGTAACAAACAAACTGTTATTGGACCTTGTTAACTTAGCCCCGTACCTTATTTGGTTAACCAACCTTTCGATTCTAAAAACAAGTAATTGTCGATACATCAATGCCATTGGCATTTAGCGGTTGTGGTTCAAAACCAAACATAATACTTAGCTCATACATGTTTTCAGTGATGCTAATTATGCTTGACATCGCAACGTTGGTAATAATACTAAGATAGATTATGTCAACTAAGATAATAATGTCAACACTGCTGGTGGAAGATTTAATTTAGCCTAATTAGGGCGGATGATGAAAATGATGACAGACAAGGTCGATAGAGGAAAGCTAGTTTTTCCTTACTATACTTTATTTAAAGACGTTTCTTTAGCACTGTTTTCCGTCTCACTTTTATAAGTTTTCCCAGTTAGTTACTGAAGTAGGCCGACCTATTTGAGTTTGGCACGAATTCTTTGAGTTCCAAATACAATGCGATACTGCAGCCAACTACAATTTCGTGGGTACACTTTTACGTGAATTAATTGACAGCCACCTTTCCAAGGTCTTACATTGTTCACACAAAACTGGCCTTGCTCTTCAACTTTATATGTTAACTCAGCCTTCTAGATTTGTACGTGTGAATACAGTACGTGAGCTGTGATTTTAGTTTTACACCTATATCACTAGCTTTTACTAGATTGAGATAAGAACCTCTTCGATTTTACCCAAACCTGAATCCCAATCTAAGGACTTAGAGAAACTGTACTGTGATATAAAAATCGGCAACGACAATGTATAGTTGTTTCCTTTATAAAAAGTAAGTAAATAAAGGAACTTTTCCTAGGAATATGATGTGAATCATGGATTATCTTAAAACTGGCGCTTTTGTTACTGACTGACTGTATCAATCAAGAAACAATGATTTAAGTAGATTCATTGTGAAAACAACTGTATAGATTTGCAGAAGTGTCAAAGATATAAGTCAAAATAAAAAATATATAATAATTAATAATAATCCCGATGAGTGTAATTTGATTGGTGTCCAATATAATCTCAATAAAAATATAATTACCTGGATCAACCCAGACAGCAAGGTCCCGCGGCAAGTGCTCAAGAACATCCCTCACAGGGACTCCCGACTCCCGCGCAGCTCTTTCCAGCACTGGGTCGAGGGGACCCCCGGTCTTCAGGCACCGGAAGGCCGACCCTCTGCAGGGCCTGTCTGGGTACCAGTGACCCCGGAACTTGTCCTTCAACGCCTTCTCCAGCTCCTCGCCGAAAATGTTGACACGCCGCCGCGGCAGTTTGTTGTATAGGTAGGATATGACGAAGTTGAGAGCGACTTGCACTTCAATATGCATTTTGGAGTCACTGTGGACAAGAGAAATTTATTGTTATTTTTTTTGTCAACTGTGCATGCTGTATATTCGGTAAAGAAAATGCAAGAGATGCTCTAAACGAGTATGTGGTATACGATACGAGTATGTGCTAGCGGCTCAGATTCTGTTCAGATTTTATGTATAGACCATTTAATCTGAAGTAATCTCAGGAAAAACTATGACTCTATGACTATAATATAGTAACAACCTGTGTCTAAATCGGTACTAAGTGATTTATATGGCTATTTATTCGTACAATCCGATTTAATTTGTCACGTATCAATTATTGTTCTAGAGTGATATGTACTTAGAATGACGCATCAAATTACACATTGCATTGCGCAAATTACCATAAAAAATGGTTATCCATATTAAAACTAACCCCTTAGGTAAATAGTAGAAAACAAAAGAAATACCATTAACAGCAAAGTATGTAAAAAGGTAGGTACCTAGTGTATTAAGAATTGCCACGTGGAAAATCTGAAACTCGGCGCGTAGCGAATGTTCAATCAATTACAGTGTCAAATTCAAGATATTTTAGTTCACTATTCGTACAACACAAAGGAAACGTTAATTTCCACCATTTCTTTGCTATGTGTACGATGTAATCGATAAAAGCGTAATCGCATCGAATCGATGAAATTGAACCGGTCGACTACTCGGAACACCAGTTTCTAGGCGATTTGCGAATCTAATATTGAAATACTGATTACTTGGACACGTTTCCTGGGAACGAGGTAAACGGTAATCAATACCTACATAATATAAATAACTGTGATATTAAACGATCGATGAGATTGACGTAGTTCTTTGTTGTCGTAGTTGTCTATTTCTATCTATGCAATTTTCAGTAATGTGAGATGGATTATTTGAAAGTAATAAAATCATCGTCATAACCGTAGCTCGGACTAAGCATTGCAAAACAAGAGTTGAGATAAAAATTAATGGAAATACTCACAAACATTAGGCCCAAATTGGTTAGTAAATTTAATTTATATTTATAAACGCAACCCAAAAATTTACCAAAATTTTGAGAGTATTTCCATACCTATTTATTTTACTTAACTCTTGTTTTGCGATGGTTAAGTAGTCCGAGCTACGGTCATAACTTTGTTGTGAGACTTGAATGACCGTATCAGAATCTTGTAGTTCGTGGTCTCATGTTGATATTTTCCGATCACATCGGCTATCGATTGTATCAGGCAACATTGAACTGAGAACCAACCATGCTTTGTGAACATTTATCAATAACTAGCTTTTGCCAGCGACTACATACGCGTGGAACTTGATAAAAGGGATTATTAAAAGCGCCTAAGCAAATGTAAGAGCAATTGTGCTTTTGGTCTAATAATTACATTTCCTACAGGGTGACCGCACCCCAACAGAAATGTTCACTCACTTTTCAATCTTTTTAGGTATAATTTCCAGGATGAAAACTATCCTATGTCCTTCCTCGGATCTTAAACTATCTCTATGCCAAATTTCATCAAAATCGATTCAGCGGTTTAAGCGTGATAATATTTCGGTAGAGGCGTGATAATAGGTCATCGACCTGACCCATCAGTCGGAAAAAACAAATGCTGGACGAAGTTTTCTCGCAAATATAGCGCGGCCTCGAACTGATGAACGCACACTTAAAAATAAAATAATGGCGTCTTAAATCTTTCTATGTCTCGGCTGAACGAACTGGAATCGCCCTATTTTGTGACTAATATCGGATGGAACTTTATTTAAAAAATTCATAGGTATTTATTATTCAAATTTATATCGTATAAGTAGGTAATTGATATATTTTACTGGTAAGATCTCATAAAGTTAGACCTTCTTGCGACGTACGTAACGGCAGATGATACGTTAGATAGGGAGAAGTGGAAGAAGACGAAGAAAGCAGACCTCACCATCAGATCTGGAGAGAGAATTGGTACCTATATTTTACTCTATTCTATAGACCGCATTACTTTATCACTTACGAATGATACATGTTTCATAAATGTATACCTTTTAGATTGTGCTACTTTATATTACAGAATAAAATACAACAGAGGGTTCTCCCTTATAACTAGTTATTAGTAAATCGCTGCTAGTGATGTAAAATGTAAGTGTGGTGAAACGACCTACCGATCCGTCTGTGCCGCTACGACTGGCTACGAACACGCGCCGATTGTGCACGAACAAAGGTGGAGCTGAGCACCGTGGTGTACGTTGTTGCGTAGGCTACTAGCGCAACTCACAACGCGGAGTAATCACGTTTCCACTCGACTCATACCTATATTTGTTTCAAGAAACTACGCAAATTGCCACAAGTTTGTACCTGCCAGTATTTTAATAGCCACATCTGTTAGAATTAGTCGGGGACATCCCGCCGAGTCACGTGCGGGCTTACGAGTATACCACTAAACTATATTTACGGGCGTGGGAGTAAGTACTTTCTAGAAAACGCCGTAACAAATCAGTGCCCTTGCAGACTCAAATATACTAAAAATGGGTTAAGCATTATCACTAATCGACCGCTGGGACCCTCCACTCCTGCGGAGATGGATCCAGGTCCACATTGTGTGTGTGTGTTTATTTGATTTTTGTCCAATAATACTAACGCTTAGGTACTATAATCCAAAAAGCCAGAAGGTTGGGAAAAAAGTAAATGCACACTTTTAATGGAAATCACCCACCTATACAAATATTTAACTTACTCATAACTCTATATCTAGTCATTAATCTTATCCCACCGCGGTATTCAACATTACAGCATTTCTACAAGTCTCGGAGATTAATTTAAAATTCCTTCAGCAACTTCACACCACTCTACACCAATCTAGATATTCCACCTCATAGAAACAGCGGTCACGTTTTAAAGAAATAACTTGAGACTCAAATGAAACGGGGAATACTACGGTTGAAATACGAATTGCTGTAAATATAAAGCGATCAGGATTGAATTATAGTAGCATAGTATTTTAGCTTCATCATCATCATCATCATCTCAGCCATAGGACGTCCACTGCTGAACATAGGCCTCCCCTTTGGACTTCCATATATACCGGTTGGAAGCGACCTGCATCCAGCGCCTTCCGGCGACCTTTACAAGGTCATCTGTCCATCTCGTAGGTGGACGTCCTACGCTGCGCTTGCTGGTCCGAGGTCTCCACTCGAGCACTTTACGGCCCCATCGGCCATCTGCTCTGCGTGCTATGTGGCCTGCCCATTGCCACTTCAACTTGCTAATCCGGTGAGCTATATCGGTCACTTTAGTTCGTCTACGGATTTCCTCATTTCTGATTCGATCACGTAGAGACACCCCGAGCATAGCCCTCTCCATTGCTCGTTGAGCGACTTTGAGCTTTGAGATGAGGCCGATAGTAAAAGACCACGTTTCGGTGCCGTAAGTCATCACTGGTAACACACATTGGTTGAAGACTTTCGTCTTGAGGCACTGAGGTATGTCGGACGAAAAGATATTGCGTAGTTTCCCGAACGCTGCCCAGCCGAGTTGGATTCGGCGGTTGACCTCTTTCTCGAAGTTGGACCTACCTAATTGGACCACTTGTCCTAGGTAGATGTATGAGTCAACAACTTCGAGTACCGAGTTTTCAACAGAGACTGGGATGGGCACAACCTTGGCATTTGACATGAGTTTCGTCTTGTCCATGTTCATTTTTAAGCCCACCCGTTGAGAAACTCGATTGAGGTCATCGAGCATCATGCTGAGTTCCTCCATCGACTTTGCCATGACTACGATGTCGTCGGCAAACCGAAGGTGAGTGATGTATTCGCCATTGATGTTGATGCCAAGTCCTTGCCATTCCAGGAGCTTGAAGGCGTCTTCCATAACGGCCGTAAACAGTTTCGGGGACACAACGTCCCCCTGTCTCACGCCTCTTCTCAATGGAATGGCCTTTGTGCTCTGCTCCTGAACTCGGACCGACATGGTGGCGTTACTATACAAACACTTCAACACTTCAATGTACCGATAGTCAATATGGCATCGCTGAAGTGACTCGAGCACCGCCCATGTTTCCACCGAATCGAAGGCTTTCTCATAGTCCACAAACGCTAAGCATAATGGCAAGTTATACTCTTCAGTCTTCTGTATAACTTGCCGCAGCGTATGTATGTGGTCTATGGTACTATAGCTTCTTCGGAAACCGGCTTGTTCGGGAGGCTGGAAGTCATCAAGTCTATGTTCGAGACGGTTCGTGATGACCCTTGAAAACAACTTATAAATATGGCTTAGAAGCGTGATGGGCCTGTAGTTCTTCAATAGGCTGTTATCACCTTTCTTGAAGAACAGTACCACCTCGCCTCTATTCCATGCTTCAGGCGTTTTGCCCTCGGACAAGACGGAATTAAAGAGCTTCTGGAGGACCTTAAGTACCGGTGTTCCACCCGCTCTCAGAAGCTCTGAGGTGATTCCGTCTTCACCCGGCGCCTTGTTGTTCTTAAGTTGCTTCAGGGCCATCCTAATCTCGTACAGACTGATGTCCGGGATGTCTTCGGTATAATGTCGGGACAGCTTGGCTCTTGGATCGCCTACCAAGCTGTCAACGGGCTTTGCGACTGAAGTGTATAACTGACCATAGAACCTCTCGATCTCGCCTAGAACCTCTGCTTTGGTCGACGCTATGCTGCCATCTTCCCGTTTCAGCTTGGTCAGCTGGCTTTGTCCAATAGACTTGTCCTTTGCGAACACTTTGGAGCCTTTGTTCTGCTCAATGGTCTCTTTAACACGGTTCGTATTAAAGAGCCGCAGATCATGTCGCAAGGACTTCGATATACGTCTATTAAGCTGCCTATATGACCTCGCGTCATCGGGAGACTGCAACTGTAGCGAGCGTCGTTCAGCCATGAGGTTTAAGGTTCGATCAGACAATTTCTGAGGTCTATCTTTACGGCGGGGTCTGAAAAACTTAGACCCTACCGTGTGGACAGTTTCCACTAGCCCGTCGTTGATCTCGTCCACTGAGGCAAAGTTCTCCAGACAAGCGAAGCGGTTGGAGAGCTCGAGTTGAAAGCTCTCGGGGTTTTGAATATGGGCCCGAGTAGGTCGGAGCGTAGACTTCATCAGACTGGACCTTTCCAGTTTAACATTGATATTCAGTGTGCCTCTTACGATTCGATGATCACTGCCGGTCTTTACCCTATTGATCACAGACACATCACTGAAAATCCGTTTCTTGTCGGTCATGATGAAGTCAATCTCGTTTGTCGTGGAACCATCGGGACTTATCCAGGTCCATTTCCTGTGAGGCGGCTTCTGGAAGAAAGAGTTCATCATGAAGAGTTCCTCTTTCTCCAGAAAGTCGGCCAGCCTCTGTCCCCTAGGGTTCCGTTGCCCGTATCCAAATTGCCCCACTCTCAACTCATCACCGCTGTTCTTGCCCAACTTTGCATTGAAGTCCCCCATAACAACAGTGAAGTAGGTTTTGGAAGTATGTATGGCCCTACTTACGTCCTCATACATAGCCTCTACTTCCTCATCAGAATGTGACGAGGTCGGTGCGTATACCTGAATGACCTTCAACGAATATCTTTTGGATATTCTGAGTATTAGGTATACCACCCTGCTCGACACACTGTCGATGGTAGTTATGTTGTTAACGAGGGACTTGTGAACGAGAAACCCGACACCGCCTTGGGACTGTTGGGCGCCCTCCCGGTAGTAGAGCAGGTTACCAGACTTCAGGGTTACGGTGTCCTCCCCCTCTCTACGGACTTCGCATAATCCTACAATGTCCCAGTGTAACCTGCTCAGTTCCTCTTCCAACTCGCAAATCTTTTCGTCAGTCCTCATTGTGCGTATGTTGTGTGTTACCAGGGCCAGTCGTCGTGGGGATGGGTAGCCGGATTTCGTCCGGGGATTCTTAGCACCCCCTGCTCCGCCATTACCTTGGCCGCTACCCACGCCAGGGATAGCGGAGCTGCCGGAGACTGGGGGCCTGGTATTAATGTGACTTATCATAAAGGGGGTTTTGCCATACGCGCCACGCTTGGCAGGCGGGTTGGCGCGCGCAGTTTTTTTTTTTTTTTTTTAAAGGTCTCTGGAAGACGCTGCTGCCCATCTCCCGGTATATTATTATTCCCTTAGCAGGCTTCTACTGCAACCACGGGACGATATGGTGGGGGACAATTCTAACGCCGGTCACCCCACGGCACATATTTTAGCTTAGAATAAATAAATAAATATGAGGGGAGATTCATACTCGAATCGATCTAGCCCCAAACTAAGCAATGCTGTACTACGCGGACGAAGGAATACTTGAATATTTACTTAGGAAACATCCATGAACCAGGAACAAATATTCGTGTTCATCACACAAATATTTGCAGTTGGCGGCTGCACTGCAGAAATGGTTTCTGAATTTACCTAATCGGTCGTAAAAAGTAGGTATATCCCAAATAAGCACCATTTTCTATTGCTATTGCAGGAAAGCAAGCGAAATCTACCCCGGCTTACCCTGAGTTTTTGTTTCACACCAGGCGATTGCCGTCTTGGCTAATGATTCTTCATAATTATTGAAAGAATTATTATATTAGGTAGGTATGTTGTATTGTTACCCGTTGTTCTTGGAGAGACAAGCCACCATTCCATAAACTCAGTAAATGGTTAATAGTCTGACCAGACAAGGAGACAGAACAAAAACGATGTAAGAGTAGAATATATTCAAGACTGACGTTGACTTGTATGAAGCCACTGAAGGAATTTTAAATTAAGCTTGAGGCGACAGACTTGTAGAAATGTCGGTAATGCGCGGTGAAACGTGGGAGATAGGAGTCATAAAGTGCTGAAACGATTAGGACACAAAACAAGAACTCCATACTGTAGTCTCTAGGGAAAACCTTGGCTCATTCTATAACCTGAACGTTCGTGGGAGAAGATTCCTTTGGAACCGTACCATACGCGACCATTTCCGAGTAGGCTCCAGAGTATGTGACAGTTTGTCCCCGATATTGACGATCTCCATATGAATTGTGGCGCCATTTTCGGTTGCTTCATAGAAGCCACGACTTTTTATTACAATTATTATCAAAATGTTTTGGGTTGCTTTTATGTGTTATGTATTGTTTGAAACTCTCAAATAATCACCAATTTACTCTCTTTATCTTCTGGACTATTATATATGTGGGACACATGGTGTTGTCAAAATTTGATGTTTCTAAAGCCTTTCTAAAAACATCTACCCAAGAAGAGAAAACTACTACTCGTACTAAGTCTGCAATGTGTCTCTAAATAAATCTACATTTAACAGGTTAGCACACAGGACCATTTTGAAAATTGCATGCTGCGGCACAGACAAAACTCGTAAGGTGGGCTACGACTAACATAGAGGCTGAGACTGGTAGAGAATGCCCCATGGCATTAAGTCCGCCTTTTGTACGTTAAGTTTTTCTTTTGTGCAATAAAGTTTAAATAAATAAATAAACATAGTTATAATATACCCTATTGTCTACCATTTATAAATTAAGGTTTCAATTGTAACAGTTTTCTTGTTGGTGTGCAATAAAGAATTATTGTATTGAATTGTATAGTTTATTGTCTAATGGGGTAAGACTAACAGTTAGTTAGTTATTGAACTGTGGCAATATTTTTGTGACGAACTCGAATATTTGTTCCGGGGTCATGGATGTTTATCTATATGTAGGTATATTATATTATGTATGTCGTCGTCTAGTACCCAAAGTACAAGCTTTGGTTAATTCAGGACTAGGTCGATTTGTGCAAGATTGTCCCTTAATATTTATTTATTCATTTTATTCTTACGGTAATAGTCTTACGCCACCTTACCTTGTTACAAAGAAGTTCTAGCCAAAAAGATTTTAGATGAAATAATCTGAATGTAGATATGTAAAAATCGAATTCAGAGTGTCGAGATTCCGTTCCAAAGAATAGCAATAATTTTCCCCATTGATGTTTCTATATTCCGATCGTATTTTTGTTATTTTTTTCCGATAGAAATAAGAGCCGAAGTCATAAGATTGGGAAAACATGGAGCGCCCTAAAAAAATATCTGCTATTAAATCCGCATATACGGAGACATCTCGATACGAAAACACAAATATTTGTCGACGAAAATAATTTGTCTTGCTTTTAGGTTCTTATTAAGTGCACATATTGATTTTTATATGTAACATATAAGGGCACTCCTCACCGCGAGCATTCACATGTAATGTAACATAAAACAGATGAAATGTTGATATATTTTTTTGTTATACCGTTATGTAACTATAATAATAAATGGGCTTAACAGACTAAAAATTAACAACAACCATGGCCTCGAAGGGACTGGATACACCGAGGGTAAATAAAATAATGTAAGTATACGATAATAATAATGTACACGGTACATTTTGCAAATTTAAATCTAACGTTAATTTTTGTTCAAAGTTTCGTCAAATCTACATAGCGAAATCTAACACTATACCCATTCAAAGTCATAAAGTTACGTGATGAAGGAGGAATTATTTATTAAATGAATATCGTAACTTCGCAGGGACCTCAATTAAATCATTCATCAATGTAAACATAGCTTCTGGCTGGGACGTCTAGAAATAGAATTCGGGATAAAGGGAACAATTCAACATTGTCCTGGGTTCTTGGAACAATCCGCATTGGAATAACTTGGATACGATTTATCATTGATATTATTATCATCTATTATTTAAGTATATTCGCGGGTGACATCCAAAACTCACAAAGAAAACACACACTGACACTACTCTTTAAACCTCGTATCTGGTTTGTACATTGGTACTGAGATACAAGCTTTGTTTTAGGTACGTACTTATTTGTTATATTGTGAGTTTCAAGAAAGTCGAGATACCTATCCGTTTTTTGCGGCATAAACGGCCGTATTTTTTTTACGTTAACTTGGTAGTTCGATTTTTGCCCAGCTCCAAGGGCCTGTAGACCTGAGAATATGGTTTTAATTTCAACTCGATACCTCCACGCGTTCCCGAGATAAAGGGTCTCGACAGACGGACGGATAACAAAGTGATCTTATAAGGGTTCCGTTTTTTCCTTCTGAGGTACCAAAACAATGAAAAGAGCCTTAAGTTTCATGAATCATGTTTCTCTAATGACGGTAGAAAGCAAGATACGAGTATACGAAGGTTTGCCTTAAGATAAACGGATCCTTGAACGTTGGCAACAATCAGATAAGGTTAAGGGCTCCAAATAAATGGAGGGGCCTGGAAACCTTTTTGAGGGCCGGGTCTTCGCAATTGAAGTTTTCAAGATAGCTTTGTTTAAATAAGGCAGGGCTCATTGTTAAAGGTCTCAGGGTTGAATTGGAAAGGTTGTTTGTGTAGGTTATAGGCTGTCTGTCCACTGAAAGCGGAGTGGAGAAAATTAAGCAATCAGACTGCATCTTTGTGAAGCGGTGAAGTCCGAAAGAAGAGCATTTAAATCTGAGAAATGTGATTGTAGTCCGTAAGCCCGCTCCAAGATTGCCTACGTAATATGACATCACGATAAAATGCATGGCACACGGTCGAAAAAGTTGTGCTGAGCGAGAATCAAACGATTATCGCACAGAAAATTGGCCGGAAGTTTGAGAAAATTCTTCACTTCCGGTCAAAATTTTAGGGGTGTACTTACGTCATGTGACATCATTACGTGACAGATGGCATCATGTAGCCCTTTAATCATAGACAGTGTAAACATAAGTCTGCCAGTTCTAAAATGGCCGGAAGTGCTTGGCAGACGGGGTCAAAGATGGTCATCGGATACATTTTCCTACGTTTTGTGGTATCTTGACGAAATTGATATTAAAGTAATAGTGTCTAAAAATAAATAAGTCTGCCAAGACATATCTGGCCGGAAGTCCTTCAAAAGTATTTTTTTAGGGTTCTGTAGTCAAACTAGGAACCCTTATAGATTTGCCATGTCCGTCGGTTCGTCTCTCCGTCCGCGACTTAGCTCCGTGACCATTAGTACTAGAAAACTAAAATTTGGTATGAGTATGTGTATGTATCACGACGACAAAACGGTAAAATAAAAACTAAAAATTTTTTTTTTCGGGTATGTACCTCTCGTATGTTCCTCGTACATCTAAAGTGGGGGTGAATTTATTTTTCTTTCCAACACTAGTGTGTGGGGTGGCGTTGAATAGGTTGTCGGGCCACGCTTAGTGTTAGGGTCCGTACTTGCCCATCCTTCACAATGTCGTTGCTGTCCTATGGTACCCCAGTGGTACAGAGGGCCTTCGTGAGACGTCGCCATCCGCTCCTGTGCCTCGCGCTCCGCGTCACTCCAACTCAGCCTGACCGCTCGCAGCTCGGCGTCGACGGTGCGCTGCCACGGGTGTGCCGGTCGGCCCTGTCGTCTGCTCCCGCGCGGCCTCCACGTGAACGCAACCTTGCCAATGTTGTCCTCTGGTCTTCGGAGGGTGTGCCCTATCCACTTCCATCACTTCCGTTGAGCGATTTCTCGCTTGATCGGCATTTGGTGGCATCGATTCCCAAGATCTTCGTTGCTGATAGTATTCGGCCATAATATGAGCAGGATGGATCTAAGGCATTTGTTGACGAACACTAATTGTAACTTGTCTCGCAGCCGAAGAGCCAAACAGACTTCACTATGGAATTGAAGAGGGAAATCTTGATCCGCCGGGTGAGCACGTTCGAATCCCAGACTTGTTTCAGCTGGGCAAGGCGCCTTTAGCTTTCCTAATCCTCGCGTCGACGTCGTCATCGGAACCACCGCTGTTAGTCACGTCACGGTGCTGCCGAGATATGTGAACTATGCGACAAATTCCAGCGGCGTCCCATTGAGTCTTATAGGTCAGTTGTCGCACGACTGAACTCGCAATTCGACGGTCTTCCTAGCGTTTATTCGTAATCCCTAAACTTGAGCTTCCTCTCGTAACGAGTCCAGCTTCATTTAAAGATCGGGCAGTGAAGACGAAACCAACACTATGTCGTCTGCGTAGTCGAAGTCCTCCAGGTGTGAGCTTTTATTCCATGTTATGCCTCAAGGAGTTTCTGTTACTTTCCGCATGACGTCGTCGAGCAGGACTATGAAGAGCAGCGGCGACAGGAGGCAACCCTGTTTGCCTCCTGCACTCATTGGAATTGGTTCCCCTAGAACTTGGTCGTGCACTACTTGGCAAATACTGCCATTATATAGGGACCCATCCTTCACAATAGACGGGCTTAAATCCCGAGCTCCTAATCCCGAGGATTAAATTACTAGAAAGATTTCAAGTTCTATAAAAAGGTCGTAAACGCTATTATAACTGTAATTACTTATTACCTTCTGGAAGTTATCGATTATACGCGCCAGATTGAGCGGAATGTTTTAATGCAGTAAGGCACTTAACTAATATCTGTAATGTTCGAAGTATAAGGACACCGCGCGGAACTTACGTCATTTTAAAGAAAATTATGAAATTTTGCGATAACTCAAAAACGACTCAACCGATTTTATTAAATATAGTTTTCGTTGAAATTACTTATAGGTCATATTGTCATGGATTTTCGGAGCGAATATTTACAAAACTGCTGACTTTATCAAAAAATAATGTTTGGAGACCCCTATTATCTTCAAAATACCTATTCAACGCCACCCCACACACTAGTGTTGGAAAGAAAAATAAATTCACCCCCACTTTAGGAGTACGATACGAGAGGTACCTACGCGAAAAAAATTTTTTTTAGCTTTTATTTTACCGTTTTGTCGTCGTGATATATACACATACTCATACCAAATTTCTAGTACTAATGGTCACGGAGCTAAGCCGCGGACGGAGAGACGAACCGACGGACATGGCAAATCTATAAGGGTTCCTAGTTTGAATACGGTACCCTAAAAAATTACTTTTGAAGGACTTGCGGCCAGATATGTCTTGGCAGACTTATTTATTTTTAAAGACACTATTACTTTAAAACATTTATAATCAATTTCGTCGAGATACCACAAAACGTAGGAAAACGTATCCGATGACCATCTTTGACCCCGTCTGCCAAGCACTTCCGGCCGTTTTAGAACTGGCAGACTTATGTTTACACTGTCTATGATTAAAGGGCTACATGATGCCATCTGTCACGTAATGATGTCACATGACGTAAGTACACCCCTAAAATTTTGACCGGAAGTGAAGGATTTTCTCAAACTTCCGGCCAATTTTCTGTGCGATATTCGTTTGATTCTCGCTCAGCACAACTTTTTCGACCGTGTGCCATGCATTTTATCGTGATGTCATATTACGTAGGCAATCTTGGAGCGGGCTTACGGACTCTCCACTCCGCTCCGCTCTGCTCTGCTTCTATGGACAGGTAGCCTTATAATAATACATGAGTGGTAACCAAAAATATACTTAAATAAATAAGTGTGGAAAAATTAAATATAGAACAATTTCAAGTAATAAACAACTTTCATGATCGGTTCATAAATAACAGTTCTGAGTAAAAACACAGGCGTACGTTAAAATACATAATATAAGACCCCAGTTTGTACGTGAGGTGAAACTTATTAAGCTTAAACTAAAACAGTTGTATCATTAGATACTAGTACTGCTCCTGAATACATGATTTATGTGGAACATAATTATGTACATATATAATGTATATACGAAATGCCCATATCTTCGTTACGCACGAAAAATTCACGATAAATGCAAAATCTGCCATAAAAATGAAACGAATTCGGTTTTACTAAGCGTCATTTCATAACATTTTTCTTATACACGTGCCTTAGTGACGTATGTAATCACGGTAGGTACGAGCACATACTATTGTATATACAGAGTGCGTAAAACGGTTTAACGAAACCTAACCATATACAGGCAGTTTCATCTTTATAGCCATAGGTACGTGTACAAGGTTTAATCAATTTTCAGTACTGTGTAGGGTTGTCACTCAATTGCTCTCTAAAGTTTACGACTTAATCAAATACACACTGAACGTTTGGGTAGTATGCCTTTTGATGAATGTGTTCATAACATATACTCGTAGATGGTTAAAAAGTTATGAAATTAAAATCTTGACATACAAATAGATGTTCCTTTATAAGTAAAGTATTAAGGAACATAAAGGTAGGTATTTTTTTATTACGTATTTATTACATGGTCTCCTAGTTTTTGATGGCGACTTGAATTTTTAGGGTAACTGTCTAGCGGCTAGCCCATGTAAAATTTGTTTTCAATTGTTGACAAAATATTTTATAAGATTTTTTTTGTAGTTGTATTATTTAACACTACAACTACGAAAAAGTAACAATTAAACTCATATAGATAAAGTATAATTTGGTATAATCAACCGCGACTATAATTTTCAGTTTAACTGAAGATTTTTTTTATTAAAAAAACTTCCAAAGAAGAAGATGTACGTGCGTCGGCCAACGAAAGAGATTCACTTTATAATATTATGTAATAGATAAATCGACAACCCTAACACCGCCTCGCTACGCTTATCCACGGTACGGTACTCTATACATCATAACTCGTAAAGTTTGCGTTACGGCGATGTATGCATACGCTTTCGCATACATTACCTAACGCAAACGCGCGTAGCTAAGTGTATACTCATCGTGACGAGTTAAGCCTCTGCCGACACGCCTCTCCGTACTCTGATGTGCAATGTAAATAAATACCATATTTCCTACCACGAAGAGCTGCTTATTATGGAAAGTTACATTTAGTTGACATAACATCAATCATCTAATGTAATTTATAAGTTAATGTGAACATCCAAAAATCAGTTAGACGGGTAGGAAGTTTACCATTGTACCCCAAAGTCGACAAGTTTTGTTCATTCAAATATAATTTTATTCAAAGTATGGAAATGAAACATTATAATAACTTAATTCTGTTCTTCTCTATTTTAAAAACATCTTCTAAACTTCACCCAATTTCATATTTTTCTCAGCCTGTATTTCAGAATTATTTTCCTATGTACAGTTGTCTCTAAAATGATACAATAGACACTTACCAAAGAAATACTTACCTACACAGTTAAAAACGATGTTGTGAGCTGAGCGATCACTAATATAGAGCAAAATCATCGATAAGCTAATCCTTACACGTTTTTTAATTTAAGAGGTGTCTGCCTGAATAATTTCAACTGTGACTAACAATACTTGTGTTACGTAGTGTGAAAACCCAAAAGACATACGTTGAAAGAGAACAGTAGCGCAGGTAGTGAAATGGTCCCCGCTGAACAAAGCCCACCCTGTCACGAGTAAGGTCGTGATGAGAAATAGACCGAGTACTATGTGCTGAAGCGAACGCGCTTAAGTCACAAGCTGAAACGGGTATGATAGCGACCACAGAATAAAGGTCAGTCGGAACGAGTGCGCTAGCGGGGCAAGCGTACCTACCAACTCGAAAAGTGCAGCCTGATATAATATAATACTAACGCCATCGTACTTTTGCAAACTAACTATATTATCTGTACTTTTGGATATTTCGATAAGTTATAATGAAATAATGAACTTTATTCTGCAATTAGGCCACAAGGGAACTTTTACATGTCTGATTCTACCGGCATTTCACAAGAGGAGACCACTGTTGAGATAAACGCCGAAAGAAATTCAAACTCGGTAGGTGCGCTTACATAATAATCTAGTTACAAAAAATACGAGATGTGCGGAATGACTCTGTGCCAGGTGTTTTCAAGATCATTATGTTACAAAAATTAAAAGTTGTCTGGAAGAGATTTCTCATTAAAAAAAGACCACCTCTTGTTGATTTTGTCTAATCTTATTCATTATCTATGTTGGTTTTTATTTCTTGGCGAGGAATACAATAAAAATATTATATCAAGAACTCGAGTTATATCCGGTGTGATCTAAAGCGAGCGAAGAATCTTGCACGAGATGATATTATAGACAGGTATAATAACGGGGACACTACCGACCCCATATTGTCTAGGATAACGATTGAAATTAAAACGGATGATGATGACAAAACAAAAGTGTTGTTATTGTGATGCAACAATAACAGGTATTATGGAAATGGAGTGAGCAATGATTTCCGTTGCGAGAACCTATAAATCTCTTTGTACGAGGAGGTAAGGTCACGTTGGAATATTGCCAAAATAACTGTTTGCGGTCTGATTTGTTAGCTAGAGCGAGTAAACCAGTATGTAAACTGCTCAAAGAGCATATCAAGATGGTGTTTGAACAAGTGAACATACATAACATATATCGTATAAAAGTAACATGGTGCGGGTCACCTTAAACGTATCTACGACGAAACTTGGGCGCGGAGATGAAAATTCAAAATGATCCTATGATAGAGGAAAACAGACGCCATTGGAATCTTATTTTTGGTCGAATGACATCTGTCTGAAATATCACCATGTTTACCTTAGCGATGGACCAAGTATATTTACTTTTTAGTGACCGATTGTCAATGTCACTACGTATCCGCCATATTGCCCTCATGTATTCGTTTAAATGGTTATAATATAAGTAAATGTCAGTCAAATTAGGCCCGACTTGCCCGCTACCGCTCATAAACTGCACCAACCACCCAGTTATATCAGCGCGAATTCCCAGGGCGAGGCATTTTGCCTACCTAAATATTGTGCCCCGAAGTGTGAAGGTCGGTATAATTAATTTAGCCAACCATTAATCACTACTTGACAGCAGCTAAGTGATCTCACGCATTGCGAGCAAACATCTTACGAGAACCATTAGAGCTATTTACGAAAACATCCTTTATATACATATACAAGGTGGGTTTGGATTGAAAGTGATAAAATTTATGACAGGTATTGTTGTGTGAGAAATTGAGGAGAATTAAGTATTCGCGAGTATTTTGTTGAAGGATTAGTATTAAGGATATATTAAGGATTATAAGTAAACTAAAAACAACATCGTTGTGTATGTGCGTATATTACGATAGTCGCCAAACTTAAGTGGCAGAGGGCGGGGCACATTGCTCGTAAAACCGATGGTCGTTGGGGCAGAAAGGTTCTGTGACCGGGAACCGGAAGACGCAGCGTGGGAAGGCCCCCAACAAGGTGGACCGACGACCTGCACTTCTAGTACAACTGTGACACGCCACACTTTCTCGCGCGAGAAATATTACCTGTCTCTATCTTCACAGTACCGGGAGAGAGTGACGGGTGATGCTATGTCGCGCGACAAGAGTCGCGAAGCCAAGTTGTGCTAAACGAGCTGGTTAGGATTTCGGGCAGAAATTGGATGAGACCGGCGGAAGACCGATTGTTGTGGAGAACTTTGGGGCAGGCCTTTGTCCAGCAGTGGACGTCTATCGGCTGATAGGATGATGATGATGTACATTATGTACTTATTGCGTTGCTATTGGGTTCAAATAGCACAATTTTACAATTATCCAAACCCTAGAAATGAGTGAAAAACCTATCAAATACTCTATAAAAACTTATAAAAACCAATTCATTTGTGATTAATCAATCTACACCAGCAAATATTCTTGTCCGAGTAAACAGCTTGCGATTGAATGCGCCTTTAGAACTTTATTAACGTGAGCGATTGCTGATCGCTCTTAACTTGCGTTCGGAATTTTAATGGAAAAATAACTATAGCTTTTTTTTTGGTAATGTAGGTATATATTAATTGTGAAGAGGCTTACTTAACTCGTGCTGAGTAGGAATATACATTTGTTTTATTGCTAAAAAAACATTTCGAAAAACATAGCTGTATAGAAATAAAAAAAAAAATTAGCTGAAAAAGAAGTAAGTGATGTCTGATGTGTGAGTGTGAATTTTAATAAGTACCTATACTTAGATTTCATTAGTAATTCATGTAAAATATGACCATTGCTTCACATAGGCCTCCCAAAGTGCGCCACAGTGATCCTACGCTGCCTACATTAAAGAGGACGTCCGGGAACTTCAGATATAAATGTATACATCTATACTTATGTACTGAAACTTTTACGATGTTACATCACATAAAACACGTTTAGTACTAACAATACTATATGAATAGGCCAATTTAGGATCGTAATTTCACGCATTTGTGAATTATATACGTTTAATTGCTTTTCTCCTTAGTAAGTATGTATGTATCTCTATGGCGTTAGGTCCGCCTTTTGTACGAAGTTTTTTTTATGCAATAAAGATTAAATGGGGCTTGAATAGTTGGTATAATTTAAAGATATGACGTGTCTATATCACGACTAAAATATTTTTTTTTACTATGCATATACGTGCTGCATTAAGTTACCTAGACCTGTTAAAGTACCTAAATAAAGCATACCTACCGCTATAGTAGATTCATAGGACTGTTTTACATTGCGGTTCGATTTTAGAAATATTACTTTATATGTTAGATTTGTTTAAGTAACGTATCAAAATCTCATACGCCTAAAGCAAATTTCGCAAGTGAATCGATCAAGATTAAATTCCATATCTTTGAGTAGGCACCTACTTCCGAATAGGCAATTTTCTCCGACAGGTCTGGTTGCTACTCTCGAGAGGATTGGAATATGCTCTGCCTAAATTGGCTATTTGGACTCACAGACTCGATAAAATTAACCGCGTGCCCCCATTTGGCGATATTATGTGACATTTGTAATACGTAGTATAATTTATTTACATATTCTGTTGTCTACCGTTATGACCATTTTGTATTTTGTTTTCTTTTGTAAACTGTTATGGTATTGTATGATTATGATATATCATGCACCTACTGGAAGGAAGAGATCGTCATATTTTTTTTTCCTTTTCCGTAGTTGGGTAAAGTGTACTGTGAAGGTTGTGCTTCACGGATGGTGGTTGGCCGTCAACTTAAGAATAAAGTAGTTTTTAGATTTAGAATAAGACGTATGACATTAGTCTTAAAAATAAAATGTATAGTTAGTTATCGTCTGGCCTCTGGGCAATAAACAGTTCTAAGGAAGTACCTCTAGTGCTCTTTTATTCATCATCTGAAGCTATCCCCCAGCAGTCGCCACACTTGGTGGAGGTGCGGGGGTAGCGGAACGCACTGTCTATATGCGTACGAAGCGCAACGAAGATTAAGTGCACATTTGGCAATTGCGAATTGCCATCATCAGTGTGGTATTGTATGTCGTGACGGCACTGCCGTAACGGAGCGAGTTCGACAGACGGGTGAAGTTGTCGAATTATTGAATCACCCATTATCATTTTTCATCCTATGCGATTATAATTTGTTTGTGCATCGTTTCGGACTCCACATTAAAATGGAGACGAGTACTTTTAATGGCTTATCAGACGTGGATGATTTTATTTTCCAATTCAAAATATTGGCGCAAATCAAAAAATATGAACCTGAACAGTCGCAAGCAGCGATCGCAGCGTATTTATCAGGACCAGCGTTACAATTTTATAAGGCGAATCACGCAACTTTCACATCATTCGAAGATGTTTTGACGAAATTAAAAAACGAATTCCCGTCGAGCCAAAATTATGTACAAAGTTTTTATTATCGTCGGCAGGAGACTCATGAATCACCAATAATATTCTATTATGCTCTGGAAGCATTGGCATCTAAGGCCGGGAACATTGTAGAAACAGACTTTATAACTCATTTCATTAAAAATTTACATGACAACGTCAAATTATTCTTTACAACTTCAGCGATCAACACGAAGGCAGAGCTCAAAGCGGCTATCCAGCGGTACAATGAGTATCATTCGCAAGAGCAAAAACCCTCAATTGTAATCCCTATAAAAGAAAATCAGTATACAATGATTCAAAGCCAACAAGGTGGAAATCCACCATCACCCATATACATTTCTTCCCCGAACGTGTCTACGGCACCCCAATCTGCATTTTCAACACCGATACCAGTACATACACCGGTACCAGTATGTGCAACGATGACCAACGACCAGGCAGTGAACACACCAGTGAACCGAAATTATCCAGCCTATAATTTCAGACAAAGAACACAGCAAAACTATCGTGGCAGCTACCAAGGAAATGCACATTCAAGATCAACGTACCGGAATGAAGAGAATCACCCAAACGCAGATGGACGACGCGGGACCGGAGCGGCGCGGCGTTAAACACACTACGCTCCGATACTATTACAGGCAATAATACTCCAATACATAATAGGTCATATATAAATGTAGAAATATCTAATGACAATTATCTAGCTCTGATAGATAGTGGAGCAAGCGTATCTTGCATTAGTTTATCTATTGTCAAAAGTTTGAATATTAAATTTAATGATGATGATAGGATGTCGTTGAAGATAATCGGTGGCAAATTTGTTTGTACTGAGGGTTCAGTACAATTAAATATAATTGTAGATAATGTAGTATATAGTCACAAATTTAATATAATTGACATCAATTCTGACCAAATCATCATCGGTTATGACTTTTTGGTACAGAATGGTGCCAACATTGATTTTCAGGAGAATGTAATATGTTTACGTGGAAGATTTACCACGACATTGGTAAATAATATAAGGAAGGAACCAAGAAAACCAATGCCACTGGAAGAATCAAATAAAAAAGGCATCCGATGTGAAACGATATATTTTGCAGAAGAGAATAAGGATAGTATACAAATTGGCGAGGAATTAAACAATTCTCAGAAGCAGCAGCTAATGACACTATTGAATAAGTATGAAGATAGATTTGCATACAGTCCGTCAAATCTAGGAGCATACAATGCATATAAAATAGACATCGAAACGACTGATGAGGTACCAGTACATAAACCGCCATATCGAATGTCGGAGAAACAGAAGCAAATTATTGAAGAACAAGTTCAGGAAATGCTCAAGAATGACGTTATAGAACGATCTCAAAGCCCATACGCATCACCAGTCGTGATTGTAGAGAAAGCAGATGGGAAACCGAGATTTTGTATAGATTTTAGAAGCTTAAACAAGAAAATTAAACCAGATGCATATCCTATACCGCGGATTGAAGAATTATTAACGTGTCTAGAAGGAGCACGTTTCTTTGCCGAACTGGATCTAAATTCAGGATATTGGCAATTATGCCTCGGAAAAGGCAAAGAAAAAACAGCTTTTATTTGTCAATCAGGTTTATATGCATTCAAGAAATTACCTATGGGATTGATAACAAGTATGGCCCATTTTCAGAGAGCAATGGATACAGTTTTAGCGGAAATGAAATACAAAAATGTTTTGGTATATGTTGATAACATCATAGTATATGCTAAGACTTATAAAGAATTTTTAACGGCACTGGAAAATGTATTACGAAAATTTCAGAAGGCAAATTTAACCTTGAAACCAACGAAGTGTAAGATCGGGTTTACAAGTTTAACAGTATTAGGACATACTGTATCAAAGGATGGCATTGGACCCGACATGGAGAAGGTAAAAGCAATGCGAAATGCAAAGCCGCCATCTAACTTAAAGGAACTAAGATCAGTACTAGGTCTATTTTCGTATTACAGAAAATTTATTGACGGTTTCGCTCAGATAACATTGCCTCTGACAGAATTGACGAAGAAAGGCCGTAAATTTGAATGGTCAACAGAAGCGCAAAAGGCCTTCAATATAATGAAAAACAAGATTTGTGAAGCTCCAATACTCAGATATTTCACGACAGATGAAGATGTGACAACAAGACTGTATGTAGATGCATCAGATCAATCTTTGGGAGCATGTATTATGCAAGGCAAATCAGATCTACGGCCAGTAGCATTTGCTTCGAGGAAATTAAGCGACGCGGAAAAACGTTATACAATTACGGAAAAAGAATGTTTAGGTCTAATATGGGCACTATCATATTTTAAACAATATTTATGGGGCATGGAATTTGAAGTATTTACGGATCATAAGAGCCTCGTATGGTTACGATCACGTAGAGATATGAATGGACGTTTGGCGAGATGGGCCTTAGCCATACAACCGTGGAATTTTAAAATAATCCATTGTAAGGGAAAGGACAATATTCATGCAGATTTCCTAAGCAGAAATCCCCTCTACAATGATGAAAAACCAGAAGAAAATATCGCACCGAATCAGGACGATTTATGTTTGTATAGCTTTGAAAAAATAGATTTATTACAGAAACAACAGGCTGACGAGGAATATAAAAATATATTTGAAAAATTATCAAATATGAACCAATATAAAGGTTATCACACGAAACGGAATATTTTATGCAAGAAAGTATGGGTTGATAACCAGCTGAAAAGTGTCACAGTTTTACCACAATGTTTATTTACAGAATGTATGGCAGAATTACATGATAACACATGGAGTGGAGGACATTTTGGTTTATTTAAAACCCTAAGAAAATTCAAGAATCGCTATTATATTCCGAATGCAGAAAAGAAAGTAGAAAATTATATAAAGTCTTGTACAAAGTGCCAGGAAAAGAATATTGTACACCAGAGGGCGCCACTGCAAAATGTGAAGATTCAAAACTTTGGTCATCGTATAGCAATGGATGTGCTTGGCCCATTTTGCAAATCAAAGGACGGACATAGATATGTCATTGGGGCTATAGAATACATGAGCAAATTTGCCATTTGTAAAGCGGTACCTAGAGTTACAGCAGAGGTTATCGCACAGTTTCTTGTTGAGAACATATTCTGCACCTTCGGGAGCATCGAATCAATCATCACAGATCGAGGTACAGTCTTCACCTCAAAACTGGTGCAAAATACAGTAGAAGAATTTGGAGGTCGACTTCTTCATACGACGGCATACCATCCACAGGCGAATGGCTTAATAGAAAGATTCTTCAAGACATTGACAACAGCTATGTCAAAATGTATACAAGAAGATCAGAAGGATTGGTCGTCAGCATTGCCAAGAATTGTCTTCTCATACAATACCTCAATTCAAGCATCTACAGGCGTTGCACCATATCATATAGTTTTTGGACGGGAACCGCACTTTAATCAAGATTTGAAGCTAAGACTACATGAGGAAGAACACACTACGTTAAAGGAGAAAGTGGATTACATACAGGAATTATCAGAGAAAGCAATGAAGAATATAGAGAAGGCACAGCGCTCTCAAAAACTACAATATGACAAGAAGACAAAATCAGTTCAATATGAGCCTGATGATTTGGTCATGATTATAAAACCAAGACGGTTGACTGGAAGAAGTTTAAAACTTTGTAGATTATTTATAGGACCCTATAAAATAATCCACCGATTATCTCCATGGAATTATGTGGTGCAAAGACTCACTCCTAATGGTCATGCCAAGAATGTAATAATTCATGTTAACAGATTGAAGAAATTCTTCAATCGTTAATTCAAAATAGATTTAAACAGTTCTATATTTCTAGGGTGTAAATAATAAAACTATTATTTTTCAGCAATTTTTAATTCAGGCTGACTGTACAAGGATGCAGTTATGTTTGTTGCATTTGCAAGTGTCACTGTTGTAACTATAATTTAATTTCTTTCCACTATATATTAGCTGCATTTCTAAGATATTACTATAGGAAGTTCAATTTTTAATTTCTTGCACTATAAATTTATTGCACTTTAAGTTTATTGCACTTACAATACCTTTCCTTGTAATAATAATAACTTATAACTTTCACAGAATTCCAATAATTAATTATAACACTGATTTTCTTTTCAGAACTTTAATGTTTACACATGTTATAATAATCTTTTATTTTCATGTATCACACTGCGGAGGCCATAGCTGTCCCAGCTCCCTGGGATTTCAGCTACTGGTGTGACTGAATGCGGCTCGCATTCTTCATCCAGGCGGCGGCAGGATCGTGGGGTCTTGGCCTGTCGGGCCAAGGACTCTGCACCCTGCATCAGGCCAATGCAGACTGAAGATTTTATTTTATTTTCATGTCTGTAATATAATAAATTTTATTAATTTTAATTAAATGTTAGGTAGGATTTCTTTAATAAAAATAACTTTCGTTTCGCGTTTTAATAATTGACTTTTCGACAGTGACATAGCATTTTGACATGTCAGTATGACGTGTACTGCTATGGTCGATGGTCGTAAAATCAATTATGAGGTCGTAATTTCTTTTTGTTTAGGAGTGGTACAGATAGCTGGACTAAAGATAATACTTTAGTCCAGGTATTTATTTAGGATAAGAGGTAATTAAGGTACAGATTTCTGGGGCATATTTAATATATATGCGCCAGGATTCTAATATAAAGCTAGTGGTAGACGATTGTCACTGTTTGTTTGGATGACTGTGACAAGTGTCATAGACAATGTGTCAGGCATCTAATATAAGGGCAGTGACATATCGTGGTACAATTGTTTGGAGCATGCGACGTGTGTCATACTCCAGGCAGTTAAGGTGGGAACATTCGAGGCGATTTAATCGGGTAATTTATTTAAGCCGGTTTTACACCAGGCGATTAAATTGTGGAAGCCTATCTTTTTAATATCGTATCGAATGGTCTATGCTTTAGAATAAGTCGAATGACACTTGGGGTAGTCAGTTTGGTGCCTTGCCTTTTTAGCAGGGTTTTTGTCAAGGCGAAGCCAGTGTCAGACAACATGTCAGATTACGTAACATGCCATAGGCTAGTGTCTGCTCATGTCCTGACCCTGGTTATCTCTTAGCAAGAGACCATCTGGGTATGAATGTATGGGTATCCCTGCATAGGTAGGGACTTATTATGTGTTAGGCAGGAGTAGTCTGTCTAGTGTCTCTGTATTAAGATGAATTTCCCTCGTCCACCCCGAGACGGCGGGAAATGTGAAGGTTGTGCTTCACGGATGGTGGTTGGCCGTCAACTTAAGAATAAAGTAGTTTTTAGATTTAGAATAAGACGTATGACATTAGTCTTAAAAATAAAATGTATAGTTAGTTATCGTCTGGCCTCTGGGCAATAAACAGTTCTAAGGAAGTACCTCTAGTGCTCTTTTATTCATCATCTGAAGCTATCCCCCAGCAGTCGCCACAGTACCTACAAAAAATGGCTAAAATAGGTCCAGCCGCCGTTCAAGTCACTAAAACACTCACAGGCACAACAATAAAAATGGTTTGAATGCACACTTTCACCTCCAAATAGCTTATGAATTCACTTATGTTTTCATAATGTACTTTTTAATATATTATAATAATACAGAAATTATTTCTGGTCCGTTAACAATTCCCAAATCAAATACATGGACATAGGTGGAACATTTACTTTGTGTCAAAGTATACTTGCACACACTTAGCCTAGTTACATGTCGACCTAAAATGGATACCGCTGAACATACAAATACATATAAGTCATGACTTGAGTGTTGGCGGCAGAACTATTTAGGACAACCAGGGCAAGCAATGAAAAGAAAATTGTAGGTATAATTTTGTTGTTAAAACCTGCATTTCATGACGACGCGTTTGGCTCGGTTTGTAGACACCTGCCTACTGAGCCGGCGGTCCCGGGTTCGAATCCCGGCCGGGGCAGATATTTGTATTTGTGTGATGAGCTCGAATATTTATGCTTGGGTCATGGTTGTTCTATGTATTTAAGTATATATTTATCTATATAAGTACGTATATCGTCGTCTAGTACCCATAACACAAGCCTTCTTGAGCTTAATTTGGGACTAGATCGATTTGTGTGAGGTTGTCCGATATTTATTATTATTATTTATTATTTCATGAAATGCTATAGGTAAATAGAAATAAATCCTGGGATTCTATTTGGCGTTTGAGACTGACATTTATCTGAAATCCGTTCACATTAATGGGAACTTTAGTGGTATGCACTATTGACCTTTAACCGCAAGCATATCTGTATTTCTCGATTAAATGAATGAGAATCGAGTCATATAGTTCAATAAGTTTTTTATATCTCCAATAAAATGTCACCGAATCCAGTTAGGATAGGAAAAATGAATTAATTATTATCAAGTCGTGATATCGTTACATTAAAGCTCCTTATCCGTTCAAAAATTCTGATTGTTTTAGTCATTTTTCTGATCAAACATGTTTCTTAACATTATCAATGTTACTACTTAGAACAGGGCTATTGAGACCTATTGGTAGGTATATATTTGAAACCTACACTTTGAATTTTTCATTGATAATTTTGGTTTCAAAAACTACTCTAAATATGTAACTATGTTATTTAGAGTAGTTTTAGTTTGAAATAGCTATGTTACTTTCTAGAACTCAGTTAAAAATATAAATCACTTTAAAAATTTGGTTGAAATTATCAATATATTTTTCATAATATGACAAAAGGAAACAGAAATTTAAAAGGAGTAAGGCCTCTTTAGCGCCCTATGATTCACCACTAACAATGGTTATTGTCGATAACTTCATCATCATAATGGAATCAAACGCCGCTCCAGGGGACCCTCAGGCTCGTTTGTCTTGCTCGGTCTAACTAAATAACGCGTGATCGTCACCCTACACCCTATAGTTTGTTCAGTAAATTAGCTCAGACTACCGCTTGAAGGTAATACTTTACCTTTTACTTTCGAAGGAATAAATTCGATGAACCAGATAACAGTGCGTTTGTGTTTGAACCGGGCGAGGATTCAACATTTTGTTGAGGGCAAAATTTTCTGATTTTACCAACTACTCACGTACTATATTTGCTCGGTCTAACTAAATAACGCGTGATCGTCAAGAATACGATATAGGGTGTAGGGACACCCCATAATTTGTTCAGTAAATTAGTTCAGCTACAGTAAAGTGTGAATAAAAGCTTGAAGGTCGAGACTTTTCAAAAATGAACAAAAAAGGAATTAATGCGATGAACCAGAACTGATAGCAATGCATTTGTATTTGAACCAGGCGAGGATACATTTTGTTGAGGGCAAACGTTTCTGATTTTACCAAAACAACCCTTTGAAAATATCGAAATGAATCGTCCCCATTGTCCCTTCTGTATGCAATCATACCCCGAAGTTTGCCGGCTACTTGAGGAGTGTCTTTTCAAAAGGGCTTAATGTGGTATGGCTTCCATAGAGAAATAAGTCCTTTTGAAAAGATAATCCTAACTTGTAAGGAGGTTTCGGTAAGAGTACAATTTGCCAGCTGATTTTGCAAATCAATTCATCATAATTTGTGAAACTAAACAATGGCTATGTGTGTGGGTATCCTTTGATGCTACAGTACATATTTCAAAATATACAAATTGCTATATTGAAATGGACTGTTAGATAGAAACGGAATGATACTAATTGAAAATTATTCCTCAACAGTCTCAATCAAGGTTGTCTTATTCATGGAATCTATTTGTAATTCTTTGACATTTCAGTATTGATAGTTAATATTGACAGCATAGAGCTAAATTACTTCAAACGTAGACTACTTTTGCACGACGAAGTTCCAGAATTTCATTTTTGATAATTATTATTCACAGCGTGGAGCTACAATTACTTCAAACGTAGAATATTTTCGCACGACGAAGTTACAGAAGTATAAGTCGGTTATCAGAGCCTAGACATCGTTAAGTCGTTCATCTCGCCCCAGAATCGATCCCGGCGAACGAAACCGAGCGTCGGGGGCGGCCTTTGAGTTCATCTGTCCTATATATCTGTACCAAATGTAGCGAGTATCGATCGTGCCCCACTGGCCGAGAACACGCACACACAGTTCAAGAGCTTAGCTCTTAGGAATAGAGGTCGTAATCCCATGCTTCCGTAATCCGCTGCCGTTTCTTAAACAGGGTGAATTGGACTTACGTTGGATTTTCTTGTGGAGTTCTTATCTGATATTGAAATTTCGTAATGTAATTACGATTTGATAAGTATATAAGTTTATAATTTTATTATTCAAATAAAGATCGTATTATAGCAATATTATATTATAGCAATCTTTGGAGGAAAGTGGAAGATAGCGACATAATACAGGAAGGAAAGGAAGAAATTAGAGGCAGATGTCTAAACTAAACGGTGATGCTCAAGATGATGACCATAAAAATTAGTGATTTAAGTGCAATCATGTTAGGTGCTTAAAATGCTCCCAAATTAGTGCGCTACAAAATTTGTACCATTGTCGCTATAAACACTTAAGCTTGTATACGTAGATATTCCCAGTGTATTTCTAGTTGTGTAAATAATGCGTTAGGTCATAATCATTTAAGTGGGTGTCAAACGATCCGCCCACGACCATCGGGGCAGAAATAATCCCTTTATGCGAAATTGTACTGCTTCAAGTTCGGGGCTCGATCCTAATCTGCCAATGTCACAAAATGAGCGTAAAGAAGCTATTCCACTGAGAATAGCAATTTAGGAGTAATAAATACACGCGATATAAATAGAGTTGTATTTATTGTGTTGATCTCCATGCTATCATTTTGAGGAAAAGTTTATTGGGAACAAGAGAGCAATGGATCCACGTAATTTAAATAGGTCACGACCACACAATTTGCTTCACAGATACAGGTTACCTTCACCCGGGGAAAATACCATAGTTCCTGTACTGGAGGTTATGAAATGAGTTTGTTAAACTGGAACTAGGTTTACTTATTCATGTATAATATTTACTGTTACTTTGCACAAAGTGATAGCGTTACCGTCAGACTGTACGGGGAGTAGTCTCTGATGAAGAGCTGCATACGAGTTCGAAGTATGTTGAGCCGTTCCTGACAATTTCACGTGAAAATAAACCGCTTAATATTTTGTAAAATATGTCTTACTAAAGTTTTATTAAGATTATATACTTATACTTTAAACAAATCTTTTACAATGAATCTGAAAAACACGATAGTTGTTATTTGTAATACGTTACGGTACAATTTGCTATTAATACGCTAGAGTATAAAGATTCGTCATAATAAGAAGGCATATTCATAGTTTTTGGCAAACTTCTAACCCCTTTTAAGGAAATCCTAACGTTCAATATTCAGGTCTCTGCTCGAAAATCCAAATCTCTTTCCCTGGGAACTTTAACGTGTTTCCGCTTTAATACACCGTTGTGTAAATAAAATAAATTCCCCCATTTCTCCGCTGAAAGGAACACTGCTGCCCGTCAGTGTTCCGCAACTGGGCAGCGCGAGCGATTCTCCGAATTGGATTACTTTTTAAAGAATTTTCTCATTGTTTATTCTTTTATTAGTTGGTGCAGACGCCATGTGATTTGTGAATAAATTTGCATTTTACTGAAGCTTGGCGGAAAGTGCCAGACTACTTCACAAGCGACGAAGTATTAGTCATAGTCATAGTCATGCGACGTATATACGTAGTCGTGCGACGAAGTATTAACTTAACCAGTATTAATATCTTTATCCTCCAAACAGCGTATCTGCCGTGTGCAATATTAAAGTAAATGGTGGATGTATGCTTGTTTTCTATTTGTACGTATGTCTATATTTGGCGAAAGTGAAACCATGTAAGTATGTCAAAACGGTTTGTCTTATCACCAATAAACTTCGGGCTTTTAGGTCAAGTGCATGAAACAAAACCCCATGTTTTATCGCCTCATATCGCGGTCGCTCGCGCCTTACACTCCTTACAAATGGCATGCATCCATCCCCGTTACAGCGCTCTTACCGCCTAATGGCCTGATGTATTGTAATAGCTTTATAAAAATCTTTTCCACCTCCACTATCTGCTGAATTACTTTCCCAGATAGACTATGTTTAATGACGTCTGAGTCGATTCGGGGTAATTCTACGTTCGCCATTTTGCCGGAGTCCTTTTAGCGAGCAAATGGCTAGCACTAAGGACTCAATTGGAATAATTTATTTATTCAAAGCGATGTAACTAAAATTTGAGTTACTCGTGCCAGTTTTCGAAGGATATCATTCCGTATAGCCTGTACAAATTGTCCTAAATTTAGGTCGTTTATTTTGATTTGGTGGAAGGTTTTTTTTACGTATTTTCGACGTTATTTTGAACATGAACTGTTTTGCTTAAGTAGGTTGCAATTTATATATCTATTCATTCAACTGGGTACCACAGTCACTATAGATTATGCGTTTGCTACTAGGTAAATGCTGTAGTCAAGTACCGCGCGATTTACCAAACACCCTACATAATGTAGGTATTGTATTAACTTCTTGTATTGTATATTGATAAAATTCTTTAAAGTTTATTTAGAGGGAAATGTGTACTTTCTGAAAATTTATGTACCTACTTCAACAGTTACCAAGGTGTAAGTTATTTAAAGTTATTTAAACGAGGAAATTTTACCGTACCTACCTTTAATAAGTTAGGGCAAGCGAAAGTAAAGACGTCAGACGGTAAGTAATTACTGAAGTTTCAAGTTAATTAGGTACTACAAGTAGGGCGAGGAACAAATATATAATCAAATAATATTTTAATAATACGGGAAAGAAAACTAATTTAGAAGTTAATAGTACCTACCTTATTGTATTGTGTATTATAAAAATATTTTAATAAAAATACAGCTTGCAATATTTTCCCTTGATAATACTTGCAGTTGATCACGACCACTCTGTAAAGAGTGCAACGACTGAGAAGAAAGAAGAATAATAGAAATACGTATGAAGTATGAAACAATTATAGTGAGTAGTACCTAATACTCGTAAAAATAATAATGACGGTTACATTCGCAATAACGGATTAAGATTGAACGAAATATCACATGAGGGACGCAGTAATACGAAATGGAAATGACAAGCAAAAATGCCATATTAAATGTTTACCTGCAATTTCTCTATAAGTAATAACAACAATATTGTTCGACGCGTTGTGTTGCTACAATACATACATAATACATAGCAACACAACGCGTCGACGTTATATTAGATATGTATATATTATATTGACATGCGACGTCAACTTATTTGTTCAGTCGGTATCGCTAGCACCATTATTGGCGTTCTTTTGTCCGTCTGAACAGACAAGTTGGTTGCACTGTTAGGCTGCGCATCCAGTAGGGCTAGCACACCTAGCCGTGACTTAGCATCACCTGTCTTGCTCGCACGGTATCGAAAGAAAAGTGACAGGTAGTGTTTGTCGCGTGACAAAGACTTGCGTGTCACAGTTTGACGACGCGGTTGGCTCAGTTTGCAAGCACCTGCCTACTGAGCGGCGGTCCCGGGTTCGAATCCCGGCCAGTGCAAATATTTGTGTGATGAACTCGAATATTTGTGCTTGGGTCATGGTGGTTCTATGTATTTTAGTATATATTTATCTATATAAGTATGTATATAGTCGTTAGTACCCATAACACAAGCCTTTTTGAGCTTAATTTGGGACTAGATGGATTTGTGTGAGGTTGTCGGATATTTATATTTTTACAGTACAGCCTAATAACAAGTGTCGAACCTACCCAAGGATAGTGGCGCTACAAACAGCTTTCATATGGAAATAATGTGCATAGGTACGTCATATATTTGCATTATTAAACATCAGTAGCGATTTGTCAAGGATTTATCATCGACCAAATTCATAACATTGTTTGCCGGAATGCTGCTAAATGCTTCGTTCTTCTTGTGAAATAAATACTGTATCCTACTGAAAAAACTTTGACTTTCCTCTTTGTTTACATGAGCGATATTCACTGACTTTCATCGTCAGTTACTTACCAAAAACATGTTGCCAGTTTTAGTGGTACTAATTTATTGCACCACTAAAAATCGCTCACACACAGCTCTAGTGGAAACACGGCCTAACTCACAGCTATATAAGCTAACACACACATGTTATAGTAAACCACAAACAACCCATTTCAGTTTTCATATGTCAGCTTGAAGGTCACAAGACTACAGGCCGGGACTAATAGCTCAGAACATTAGTTACACCGCGCTTGAACAAACTCATGAATATGCAAACTAGAGCGGCCTTCATCTATGTATCGGATGTAAATCACAACTTACACTGGGGCTAAATTCGCAGTCTCTAATTACATATGCCTGAGATATCATTATGTTTACTTCAGCGATGTGCTCTATCTACCGGCAGTTTGTCGATGCCACTAAATTCTGCTCGAATATTAAGAATATACACGATAATATAGCCGCGATATGGTTATTACTCAAATAAACAAATAATAAATAAATATTAAAGGACAATCTTACACAAATCAACCTAGTCCCAAACTAAGCAAAGCTTGTACTATGGGGGTTTGTTCGGTAATTTTCACAAAAACATTTTTTCATAGCAGCGAATTTTCACAGCACGTTTTTTCATCATCGCCAATTATATTATTCGTCTTTCTTCATGTAGCGATTTTTCATGAAGCGTTTAATAATGTTCGAGTTAATTTTTTTTCGCTTATTTTATTCGCTACTATGAAAAAATGATTTTGTGAAAATTATCGAACAAATCGCTGCACTACAAACCGAACCAACCGCGTCCCCAAAAGAAAGTCTTAGAAATAACTATCGAATTAAGCCTATGATTTGAGATCTTTGAAATTATCTTTTTCGGATAGGTAACATTATAGATATAATGTACAGTCAAGGAAATTTAAATATATACCTTTTTCGTTTTTGTCACAGTGACAATACTGATAAAAAAGTACGTTTCAGTTTCCTTTACTGAACATGTAGGTATGTTACAAATCAAATTGAATGTTGATATTTGTCAATTCAGTTGTAAGCAGAAGTTTATAAGCTTCCCCATTGAATATGTTCCCAATTAGCATTTCCCAGAAAATACGCCATTACTGAGCCTTTATTAAAGTCTCTGAGGACCATAAGCCAAATATAGACTTGAATGATCTATATTAGATTTTTCTTTATTCGGTAACTGTTTGAAAACTTAATTAGACTAATTCTTACTTACAAATAAGATGCAGTGGTTATAGTAGTTCTGAAGAATAATTACCTGAAAGAAAAATAAACATTAGCATACTTAGTAACTTAGCAAGAAATCATTACATATTCAAATTGATGACATACATGTTTTACGTTTTTGCTTTCGAGCTCTAACAACTTAGTATTTCTTACGCATTATCTGCTTTTTTACAACCTCATACAAATCAATCTACTCCAAAATTAAGCTCAAGAAGGCTTGTGTTAAGGGTACTAGAAGACGATATACATACGTATATGTATAGATAAATATATACTTAAATACATAGACCAACCATGACCCAAGCACAAATATTTTTTCACAAATATATCTAACCTATTATAAAATTGTATTGAAAATCAGTTTCCAGTAGAGAGGTGCAGTTTATTTAAAAATTAAAAACACCCCCGACACGAATAGCTGGTCATAAAACCCTCATTCAATGAGTGATATAGAAAATGCTACTAAAACTGAACATAACTACAAAATTTGAAATTCTTAGCTTCAATATTGGCTCTTGTCACTTGTTCCAGTTCCATCAAAGTTGAATATCTTGGAAACTACTTGTCCTATTTCCACCAAACATCCATTGGAACCATCTCGACGCACACTTTCGGTTAAAAAACCCGCACTCAAATTGGATTCGTTTGGGAGCTATGATGCCACAGACAGACACACAGACACACATGTTAAACTTATAACACCTCTCTTTTTTCGTTGGGGATTAAAAATAATCTTAACAGTGTGATGCAGCAGGGTGGTGCCAATCGTACAGCCCCATCTGTTAGTAAAAAAATCGTCGTCCTGTCATCACGCCAAATTGGCTGGACGGATTTTAACCAATTTACATAGGTATGAGGGCGAAGTTGCACTTTCTAGACCTAAATATCGCCTGGTGCTCCTCAAAACCTCGTATCTAGTTTGTAAATTGATACTGATATACGAGCTTTATTTAATTAGAAGTAGGTATTTGTTACATAGTGAGTTTTGGTTGTCAACAGACGAATCAGTGGGCCAATATTCAAGAAGACTGTCAATGTCTATTCAAAATCCCGTTCGCAGAAATGTGTCCGTATTTAAATTCTATATTAATAGTATGTATTGAACTTTGCTATATCAGCTGCATTGAGTAACATTGCTAGGCCGTTACTTTATGAGTATAAAGGACCTCACATACGTGAGATTAGGTACATTAAATATTAATGGTGACATTTCAGAGATGCCATTAGAAAAGTCGGATTTAGGCTGGCATACTCCCGTTATCCACTCACGTAAACTACCGGGGAATAGATATGTGGCCATGATTCAAAGCCACAAAGCGTGGGCTGACAATTTATAAGACAGTCGGGTCAGTGACTGCTCCATTTAATGTTTACAGACGTTTTATAACCGAGTCTTGGGAATTATTCAGACGTCGATGTGTCTGGGTCAAAATTCAACGTTTCTTAAATCAGATGTTTCGTTTAGCTACTATCAAAATAATATTATAAAAAAGATACGGTACGTTAAAGAATATTTAATACAAATTTCTCTACCTATGAAGGTTCGAAAGACACAGCCCTGTGACAGACATACAATGGAGGCTATAGTACGAATCCTTTTATGAGGCCGAATTCACTTCGCTTTGCTCTAACAAACAGTGGAACCCAAAGGGTTATCGTGTGCATTATGAACCGTGGCCCATGACACTTTTCATTTCAAACTAGTAGTTTGTGGCCACGGTTCATAATGTACACAATACCCATGGGGTCTTATTGTTTGTTAGGAGAAAGTAAAGTGGTTTCGGGCTCAAGAAAGGATTCCTGCTAATATATTTCGATACGGAACTTTGGATACGGAACCCTAAAAACGGTTGAACGCTGACATACATAAGTTTTATATTTATTTCATCAAAGGATCGCACGCAGCGAGTTGTGAATTCTCTGGGGCACACCGCGCCGTTTGTACATAATAAAAACGATGATTGCTTCGACTGAAATGCTTTTCAAGGCTTTTAAAATAAGTATTCTTTTCTACGCCAAACTTGATTATTCTATTTATAAATTAAAGTGTTTAAGTATTTCTCAAATCAAAGAGGGCCATTGCTTCATAAACTATGTATGAAATGTTTTAATGGAAACAATACTAATGAAAGGTATATGTAGTTTGAGCTTTCGCGTGGATTGCAGAATAGTTGAGCGTTCTGTAAATACCTTCAAGTTTGATCAAACTAGGAGCAACACGGTAAAACTTGATATAATAATAATATTTTACCGGGCTACTAAAGTGATGCAATATGAATTCAGCTGAAAACTGGGTTGTTGAATGGTGAATAGAAATATTATTTATTTATCATATCATGCATGTTTGTGTCAGTTTCAGATATTGACGAAGACTCTTCGAATTGTCAGGCGCATTCCAACCTTACAGTAACCAATATCAAGCTACTTATGAGACTGACTAAAAATATCACCAAATGTACAGGATTTTTTTTTGCAGGTTAATTAGGCAGGAAAACGAAGAAAATGGAGTTAATTCACTAGCATGTTGTTCCAGAACAAAGGATATTCACCGAACCACCATGTCAGGTTATCGCTATGTAAATTTCACCCAGTTCCACACTTTCGCAGGGAGATAGCGATGTGGGTCGAGTTTTGTAACATGCTGCGCCCGCGTCGTATCTCCGAGTTTCAGAATAGATAATATCATCAAATATTGTGATTATAGTGAAAATCGCGCCTCCTACTTAGGAGATGCCTGTAATTCTGTCCGCCCTCCCTCCCTCCTTTTTAAACATAATTGGTTAACAAGTATTCGAAAAACATATTTGCATGTCCAACTATCCTTGTGCCAACATTGGTTAAAAATCGTCCAGCCGTTTTGGAATGATGGGGTCGCAAAGATATTCCAAGTCTGACCGATAGATGGTATGATGTAGTCAATACGAGAATGACACAAAAGAAAACGCGTCACGTTATAATATTTATATATCCCACCGCCCATAGAGAATTCATGTTCTATACAATTTAAGAATATATAAACCGTTAAACGTGTTATATACGCCAGTGATAAATTTTACGACGGCTCAAAAAGGAAAACGTTGAGTCAAAATATAAAGCCGTGGCGCTAAAAGTACTGCAAACCCTTCGGCGATACGCGTGTCTACACTACAGGATGAATTATAGGTATAGCTAGTAAAACACCTAGGACCTAGGTATATACCAATACCAATGCTAGATTCAATAATGCACTGATTGATGTTTGTCCCGTTTTGCGGAGTGCATGTGGTCTCCAGAGGCCAGGCCGTGTGTCGAACAAATTGGACCGGCGGGGGCCGAGCTTGATTGTGGACGGTGTTTGTCATTTTAGATTGGAGATTGTTAATTTAAAATACTGGTGCCCGCAATTGATTGAGTGTTTGCAGGTATATCCTCTTCCCCACCGCTGAGCGCGAAAACATAAAGAAATACACTTATTTTAATTTACTTTTTGTCTACTATTCATAGCAACCTGCCGTTCTCGAGAACGTTTCTTTCCAATTATTTCATATCTTAGATATCTCGAGGACGCTTGAGTAGGTACTAATTTAGCAGACAGCGGCTATTACGATCAATAGACGATGGTAGATGAATGGTGGCGACCAGATCGTCTAGCGTAACTGTGACACGAGACTCTTTGACGCGCGATAAATACTACCTGTCACCTTTATGTCAATACTGAGCGAGTGAGACAGCTGACGCTGTCGCGTGACAAGCGAAGTCGCATCAAGATATGCTAGCCCCGCAGTGTGAATCCCCATACAGTTCACGTAAATTGTTCCACGATGTTAAGTATTCTTCAAAAATCGAGAAACCAACTAGATATTGAAATTTTATAATAATATAAACGTAATCAGCGACTTTTACTTGGTGATGATGTCATCATCATTACTACGAGTAGATGTGATGATAATTTTTACCGGTTCTAAAGAATAACAAAACTAACACTTTCACGGACAGTACGCAGAGACTCATAAATTTGAATCCTCGTGATATGGCACCACGTCTGTGGACGTAAAATGTTATCTTCAGAAAGCTGCCACTACAGCCGACCATTTCTCGTAGTTTTTATGTAAAGCATTTCTGGCTAAAACATTTTGTATGAGTTTTGTCGCTGCCGCAGTATGCAATTTTCAAAAAGATCTTGCTCTGGTGAACGTGATAAAGTTCTTATAAAAATAGTAGTTAAAATATGTTAATTATATAATATTTATTAAATGAAAATAAAGGTCCAAAAATCAAAGTAGCTAAACTGAAATCGCCAGACCAGCAAACAACTTGATAACACACTAACAAAATTATACACGACTGCGTAAACTTTGTATAAATAACGATAATTTACTTTGTTATGGATACAGTTGCCGAGTACGTAATTCAGTGCGTAGGAGTTTGACGTCAGTATTTAGCAATTTCGTTTATACAGTGTTACAATCGTGTGATAACACACGATCTCATCAGCTCATCACAAAGGGTACGTGACAATGTTTTTATTAGATTTTTTACTTGACCAGTCGCGTGACTGTTACAATGTTAAGTATACCTTGACAGGTTACTATTATCTGTCCATATACAGGGTGTCGATGGAGGTAAACATATCGCAGTTTATGTAAGGGAACTTTCAATTTTCTGGTAATAATAATTCAGAGCAAGTGTAAATGAACTTACTGGTACAAAACCAGTGTACTATACCTGCGACCCTCCTACACCACCACTACTTAACTAAATCTTTGCTAATATGTACGGACGCATCTTAGTTTCTGAATTAAAGAAAATCTTAATATGAATTTCCTTTAAGAAGAACTGTCTGGGAGTAAATATTGGATACACTTATATCACAAAATATCACACAATGAGGTATACAATTGTTTAAATAAATGATATCGGTACAAACTTTCTCTTTAAACAAATCTACGTAAGTTCAGGCAAAATGTAAAGATATATAGAGAAGTTAGAGACGTTAAATTATGCTTTCGACACATGCCACATATGGATATAACATACAAAACTTATCACAAAGCGTTTTCGCAGGTAACATTACGGTTAGGTACAAAACATTCGTCATTACCATTTGGCGTAGATAAGCCAAAGTTACGAGATACCTGTCAATACGTCATCGTGTGATGGATGATATCGGAAACTTTTGATAAGATAACAAAACAGGTATTCTAAAACTTGGCCCATGATTGATGAGCATACTGTATAACCTTGTAAAGGCAAAAATAGATCTTAAAGCCAGTGGCGCTTATGTCGTTGCTAAACATTTTTCAATGTAAATTTGCTAGGTTTAGACGTAAGCGACTGAAATTAAAAGTTCTATTTTACATGCTGTGTTGAAACGTAGCGATCGAATAGTCAAGGTTGCAGGCTTAATTATAGTACACAGTTTAAAAGAAGGTTTTACGGGAAATACATGGTTATTAGGCCAGTCGTTCAGTTAGGCCCGAAAGAAAATAGGTAGTATGATTGCTTGTAACTTTGTTGCGTATCGTGGAACTGCTGTGACGTTCGTCTATTTGAATGTGTGTGTCATAAAATCAGGGCAAGCCGGGGCAGATTTCGCTTACTTTTTCTCCTCTTGCAATTTAGTTATATTGTCATGGAGTGGCTAAGTCTTAGGGATCAAGTTGTATATATTGATGGAAGGTAATCGTCCCTGTGTTCGACACTGTCCCAATAGTTTTCATCTTGAATGTTATGTCATTCGCAATAGAGGTGACAGCATGGTGTCAACTAATTAGTCATTGGCGTGTCGAGCACGGGGACGTTTACCTTATGTATTTATTTTCATGTTATAGGGACCCTTTCATGCCTTAAATGAACCCTAAATGTGAATCTACTAAGTCACGAAAGTATCATCTTTATACAAGGTGTTCATAACAGCATTATCAGTATTCCCAAGGCTTTACATAATCCGAACAAAGCGAACTAGACGCCATTGTAACTGATACCAGGGTGACAGAAAATATGGAAATTATAACGGACACAATGCAGCGCGGTGACAATGATATCGGTGGCGGTGGGACGGTGTCAAGGCGTTTCCCTTTTTTGATGGACATGCCCTAGATGTCACTTTTGAACAAAGCATAGCTAAACATTAATGGTTATTGAATTTATAATAATTTATTATTGAAACGTGCCTTCGTTTTATCAATTTTCGATATTAAAGTATTGGATGTCTATTAAATTATTTTGAATGTAATTGTTATATTAAAATATTGAATGTTTATCGAATTATTTTGCACGTATAATTGCTTTATTAAAATATTGAGTGTCTATCGAATTATTTTGAATGTCATTAATAATGAAAAGATGCTGATGGATCATATTACAAACTTAAAAGTTGAGTTTGTTTCAAATATGATTAACGATTATCTTTAAAACTTGGAATATGATAGGTTCGATATTGTTACAGATATTGTACAAGTTCTTAATAAACATTTCTCGTTATCCGATTATTAAGATACTTTATATTTTTTGGTGCCTATGTTCATTCTAATGACCTAAGGACAAAGGAGGTTTAATGTCTCTCCATTTTTCTCTGTGACATAATAATATAATTCGTAGCACTTGTAGACGTCGCTACATATCTACGACCGCTACGAAAGACCAATAGCCAACAATCAGGGCTACGTCAGCTAAAAATCTTAACCATTCGTTTTACACCTCTTAAAACTTCCTAACCGATCTCGCCATATAAACTGGATAATGTTGAACAGATATCCCAGATCCGTATTTCTTATTACTACGCTATGCAAAGCGTTAGTATTCTAAAACAAAACAAGTACACTACCTACACCTACCTAGCAACAATAGCACATACATGTAAAAGCAGTAATACAACGCCATACAATTACTTGTCGTAAATACTAATGTAACCAGGCATAGTTCCTAGGCTGATCTACTGCGTCGACATTTGCTGTAAATTCACGACTAGCTTGTTAAACCAATTATCGCTACGTTAATGTTACACTCATAAATATAACTTTACATAAATATGTTTGCGTGTCGTGCATACTAATTTTGTTATTTTGTATCAACCCGCTTATTACTACGGAGTATTTCGGATTTATAAATATGGTTTTATCATGCGTCGCTATGAAATGTAATTTGTTTCGTTTTATTTGTATTTATTATTCTTGGTTTACCAACCCTTTGAATATAATGACATGTTTACTATTTACACTGATTTTAAGAGCCTATTCTATGCATAAGAGTATAAATTTTTTTTAAAATAAAATGAATATCGACAATGTCCTTGGATGCGTAAGGAAGACCTAAAAACTATAAATATTGATGCAAGTGTATCTTCAAGAAAAGTAGTTTTTTTTAAAGCAGGCCTACTAGATTTTTTTTTATAAATATTGCAATGGCTAGAAGACAGAGGAAAACTGTATGCGAAAGTTGCGAACCCCAAAAGATAGCGACGAGCTCCGTGACTGTCACAACACTATCCTAAAAACATGAATTACACCCCCAAACTCATTTCCCAAGGGCAATAAAAACAAAAATATGCAAAACCATCACATTAATAAATCAACATTACTGTCACAAATGCGCCAGATACCTACTTTCCGAACGGAATCACGAAAACAACTACAATAGTAACCGCGTGACCGAGTAACGTGACGTCAAAGTTTTCGTTTTAGATGCCAGGGGGAGCAAACTTCTCCCCACCCCATACCCACGCCCCATAACGACTGTGACGCAACTGGAAATTAACCCCCTGAAGCCTAATTCGATAGACACAGAGTTATAACCATTTGAGCAATGTATCGGCTGTACAGTTAGCATCAAAAGTAACTGAGAATTTTTGTGTTTAGTTTGATATATATGCCGACAGTTACTTTTGATGATGACCGTACGACGGACATATCGTAGTTTGCTATTTGAGCACTTTCAGTGACGTTGATAAGTCGTAATTTAAAAGGTATTTGGAGCACATTGCTGTAGTAGGTAGGTAATTATAAAACATACGTAGGTACTGAGAATTATGAAATTTAGTCCCGGTTGTACTTTTGAGGGAGAGAGCGAGAGAGTGAGAGAGAAAGAGAGAGAGAGAGAACAAAACAAAAGCCTGGGGAAGCCGGGGGAGAGAATTATTATACGCATAAGGCGCATTGTCACTTGCGCTGGTGTTTGATATACTTAATTTACTCAGAGTTCAGGAGCGTTCTATATATCTGTATCGTTGACGGAAATGAGTGTCACGTGTTTGTGTATTTTAGTACAATAATTGGTTAGGGTAAACTTCGGTATGCCTGTTAGCAGTGGGAAATTGGCGTGGAAAACTTTATGCCCGTGGGAGTGACGGCGTTTGATTTGGGTTAATTTAATATGACGTCATACATATGTGCGTCATAAGCATGGAGTCCCTTATGCTTTCATAATGTTAAAAGCCAACATGTCACAGTACCAAAGGAATTCTGACATCTTAGTTTTCTTTTCCGGCTAGAAAAAGCCAATCCTGACGCTATGTCAGCTTCTAACCTATAGATTTTAGGTAAAAAAAAATATTGAGATACCAGTTGATGTCAGGACTAATTTCTTAACGGCCGAGCACATGAGTTACTATTACTTTTAAACGTAGGTACTAAAAATACAAATTTGTTAAACACCTAAATCTATCTAAAACGTTAATTTACTTCCATTGAAGGTAAACAGAAAACCATCAGTTGTTGGTTTTAATGCCTTAAACATTCGATTACACTTAGGTACATAAAGTTTCTAAATGATAATTATGTTTGCACTAAGCACACTATTATTATTAAGTAATATGGATACTTTAACCACGTATGTTACGGCCATTAAAACTACCACTCTCCTTTACTCTACTTCCTTGTTACTTTCCAGTCTAAACTATTTTTACCCAAGCTCCATAATAATATTACTTTTACTCCCACTACACGATTGACGTCTATAAACGGTCTGGTTGCAACTGTTAGCGTAGGCGTGTGTGGGCGATCGATGGGTTGTCAGAAAATACTTATATTTTTCTGCTCTAGGGCTTAAATCGACAATTTCGATCTTTCTAATCATATGTCCGTGCTATACCAGCTATATTTCTGCTTTAATATATGATGGTTAAATTATTTTCTTTTTTATTGGGATGAATGAATGAGGCTTTAAACTAGCAATGTCACTTAAAGCAGCCCAAATACCAAAAAAGATTAAAAGTGGCTGTGAAAAAGTCCAGATATGGCTCAATTGGAGAAATCGTAAAACATCATCTAAATCCCTAGTCGTAAATTAAGTGTTACAGATCTTAGCGTAGGCGGAACCCAGCCTATCGATCTGTGACGTCATCGGTATCCGAAACCCCAAACTTTGTGATCATGCGAAACAAATAGCCTCAATAAATTGCTTTTGAAACTTTAAACCGTTTCGGCTTTATGGAATTTGGTTTATTTATAATCTTTTGTTTTGGTAATGGTATACTTGGAAGCGAAACTGTTGCAATCAATGGGAAACTGCCGTGTTTATCGTGTTTTCGATAAATGACAACACTCTCATCACTTTACAAATGAACACAATAACCGCAACCATTAGCGGCTCGTAATTTTTTACGTAAAAAATAACGCCAATAAATCAATATTAGGGATAATTTGTACAGCTTTAGAACAAACCTTGTAACAAATATTTGGAGTTCATCGCAGAGATACCTATCTGATATTTGCCTTTGTTGAAATCTGAACTCAGGATCATCAGCTTCGTAGCAAAGTTTTAGTATCCCTGGCCTGTGAAATAAATCACCAACTAATATAGAAGAGGTCCTCAATAGAAGAGGATATGAAAAATATATAGGCGGCGACATTCATGAAAACATATATTGATTGAGGGATTCGCATCTTTTGTCTGGCAACACTGGGATAAATTGAAGATATCGCGTGTAAACGTGACACCAGGAAAACTGGGCCGTCCGTCCATAATGATTAATGTTGCCATTTATCCCGAATTCCTCGGAGGCCGGGGAAAACTTGATTGATGTGGGCCCGTGGGATACTATAATATTTTTCCTGTTCCCGATGAAGGTTGGGATACGTCGAAATGTAATTTCTTTGTCTACAAATATTGGTTCTTTTGATTCGATAATGGATACGTATTTATTCGGTATAGGTCGAATGGTTGATACAACAATGGACGTAACGTTGTACGCTTAATTTACAAGAAAAAAGAATACCAAAACTATCTCTATTGATCTTCGAAAGCCACGTGTTAATGCGTGCAAGAGAGTGAGCTAAACACTTATAACAATTACAGCGCTCAGAAAGTGAATGCTCGTCGATTACGCACGATACGATCAATATATATATCGAACAGCTTCGGAGTGAGTCATGCTATCGAAACCCGAACCTGAAAAACCTCCCTTTCTCATCCAGATTAACCGCATAGTCAAGATATACTAGATACTAATCATATTGTATCGAAAATTCTACAAAAAAACCTTTCTTTACAAAGCGAAATCCACGACAAACTTAATATTCTAAAAGCCTTACGCAACTTACCCTTTATACTAGACGGAAGCAACCGTATTTCACTTATTTTCGTTACACTGACACACTGAACAATAAAACCGAGGTCGCGTCGATACTTTTAATGGAGCCATTATTTGCACGGCATAGGGTGGTAAAATAGCCCGCGTAATCTGTTTCACCCTTTTATAGAAGTTACATAATTACGTGGATAGTATTACGTAATAGTATATTATTGTCAAAGCGGCTATTGCTGGCTGAGTATCCATTTTAAACAGACGACCTGCCTTGGGAGTCCGTTTAATTTCATACGAAGCCAGCAATTGCCCTCCCGGCTGAAACCAATATATACATATTTATTTTATTTTTTGTGACCGTAAACTATGCACTTCACATCCTGTTGTTATCAATAAAGTCAACATTCGTGACAATTTTTGAGAAAAGTACTATTATCGTTTCCATACCTATTACCATACATAGTTAGTGATGAAGTTGGGTATTTTTTTCACTTCAGCTCTTAAAGCGGCATGGATTGAAAATTAGCTGCCTTAGACAAATTTCCTTATCTTGTTTAGGCTGCCAGTCCACTGAAGGTGAGCGAAGAAAACGAACCAATCAGGCTGCGTCTTTATGCCCAAAAAATCGAATTTAAATATGAGGACTGTGAAATTATGTTTACAAATAAGTATGAATACCTAAATACAATTTATGTAATATACGTATTATAATGTCATCATCATCGTTGGCCTTAACTTAATTATGCGATGATTGTTGTGCAGCGTTTTTGTGGCAGTGTTAAAAATAAATAGGTATAAAGTCCGATGCGCGAGCGACAATGACGTCGGCAAGATTGAAATGTCAATAAATATTTTCAGGTAAATTTTCGCGATAACAACTACTATATTTTGCTATTTTACACCAGAAAATAAGAGTTATAGGGAGCACGTGTCTCGTGGTTATATAACTTACAAATATCCGTGTCGAATACATTTTACATGGTTGTTCAGTCGTGATTTTTTAATTCTAGCTATATTCAAACAGCGTATTTATTCAGCCTCACGTGGAGGAAAAGTTACGTCGTATTATACCATCCGTATAATAATATAATATTGTAAGAACCTTTGGTTACTGGTTTGATAACTTTACATATGCCACTACTATTATAAATGCGGAATATGAGTGTATATGTTTGTGACTTCTTCACGCTGAAATGGCTGGACGGATTCACATGAGGAGCTGTATTACATTTATTTTCGTGAAAAAAGCATAGTTCCCGTAAGTTCCCGTAGGACAGTAGGTACATATAGGTTTCCACGGGAGGGAACGGGCGGTCAAAAGCTAGAAACATATATTTTTTAAGTTTCATTAGCCTCTGTACAACGGAACCCTAATAAAATAATTAATTTCTCAGTAAATCTTGATCGCAAGCACAAAGTTATCAGTTAACTGTCCAAAACGAGCGTCGCACTATTGTCTACAATTGTATATTGTTAACGTTGTACAAGACGTTTGACGCTGACTGATAAAGTTTAATAATGAAATAATTATCACAACAAGAACCTATTGTGATGCATTTCAAACATTATAATCTGTACGTTCATTTATACAATTTGCTACATATATAATGATATAATGAAACAATTCTGGTTAATTATTATAAAAACGGTTAAAACTCACGTAAAAATTGTCTGTAACGGCCCGACATGTTTTTGGCAAAAATCTACAGTCCGTATTGCTTGCCCTTTTACTCGTAAATAGATGTAAAGGATTGGGTAACGAGGTAATTTTATTAAAACTATCGTGAGACATCTTTAATAATTATAAAAACGGTAAAAACTCACGTAAACATGTCGGGCCGTTCCTGATAATTTCACGTGAATGTAAACCGCATATTAAAAACATATTAGATGTCTCACGAAATTTTTAATAAGACAAACCTGTAAGTTAAGGTTTCGTATCCGCTTCATTACTCCTAGGTAACCTAACTTTACTATCTGAAAATGGTATCGTTAACAGAAACGTAACATAAAACACGCGGTCATTTGTCATCTTGAACAGCTGACCTCGCCAATGTCACGGGCGTCGCCCATTGTTCGGTCAGTGTTCCGTTGTCGGGTAGTTTACGACTGAAGCGGTTGAAACTGCCGCTAAAACTGCACTAACATTGTAACCGTGGCTTATCCTACTGTTCATTAATACGTATGGACAATAGGCGATCCAATTTTTTATTGGGATCAAATGTCTATATGTGACTTACTACACTCTAAAAGTCAAAAAGGACCACCTCAACATTCCTAAGAGTGCTAAGAACGCTCCATACAAATGGCCACCTACGTGTGACGTCATTATAATTATGTTATGAGTACTTTAGCGATGTGCTCTACTTATTATTTAAAAATTAACATGTCAAAATCAACCAATCCCAAAATCAATCAATATCAACTTATAGCAGCTTGAATAAACTTGCTAATGTAGTCAATGCCACGGAAATATCTTAATTTTTTTTATTGACAATGAGCTGGCGGTTTCTTCTTTCAAAGAATCAGTTTGGCGATTCACCGAGGAAACATTTGCAGCATTTGCGGCACTATGCCACGGGGCCATTTTTAGATTTAGTTTGAATTTGTGTTCTAGATTATTTTTAGTCTTAGTTTTATTGTAAGTATTTTTATTGTTGTCAAAACATATATTTGTTTTACAAAAAAAAAATGTCAATTTAATAACGGCCTAGCTCGGGCGACACATAATGTCACTATCTTAATGTTTGACTCTAAGATCTTAATAAGTAGATCCAACGCAACGCAAGAACACATCTATCTTATTTGTATCTTTTAGACTGTCAGATAAAAAGGGAACCATTCGATTTAAACTCAAAACACTGTCAGTTATAGAAACAATACAACTCGGAACATGCATAATATTTATCAGTACACATACACTCCCATGACGTTCAAGGTCGCATCTCTTCCACATTCTAATTGGTATTCCGGTGAACACACCACGTATCCCTGATCTCTATCGGCCCACTGCCACCTGGCTGTCAGAGCTCTACATATTCTGGTTGTCGAGTCACGCGCAACGTCAGACCGTCACGCAATGGACGTGACATTGTGTCGTGACATCACAAGGCCAAGCCATGTGAAATATCAATTCTCACCAATTGTGATGCTAAGTCGTCGGCAAATATCTTAAGAGCCCTAGTATTATCTTTAGGGATCGGGTATTCAAATGCTTTTAAACCTATATTTCGGCGGCGGCGTCAATGTTGAGATGTATGGAGGCGGACTCAATTAAATTTTATCCTCGAAGGCTGTCTGTCCTTGGCCTAAATTCGACAGGACTTTGAGATATCTCCAATTTAGCAATGTCTCGCTGTTTATCACGCTGCTTTATACCACAAACAGGTATATATTTTTGCTGAATAATCAGGAGAGTTGAATATACATCATACTAAAATTTAGTGCGATTTGACTGAAACCACTTTTTCTCTAAGTTTGCTGCGGGGTCCTTTAAGTCCTAGTATTCGTTATGTTTCTAAAAAAACATATTAGTGAGGATGAAACTATCACATTTATTCCCTAGAGGAAAAAAACATTCTAAACAATTGACAGCCTAAAACCTCAACGGTTCGTGATAAAAATACATAAGTGCGCAATATATGCTAATGTATTCCGAACCTTGCGCAATCGTGGTAAGGTTCTGGCTCGTGTGTAGTCAGCCGGAGTCCCGACCTGGTTGGAGGTTGTCTGATTGTAATTGGCGATCAAACGACGATGGTCGGTTAGTTAATGAAATTATCTTTCTTTCTAGTTAACGTTGAAATTACAGGGAATGTTTCTGCGTTGTATTAATTTTGTAGCGTCAAAGGCTAACTCAACGTTTATAACAGAATCTGCCCGAAATACTAATCAAATAATCAGCCGTGGATATATAGAGCTATTATTTCCGATTACGGAAAAAACGAGGGTTGTATGGACGAAGTTGTGGGCACTTTATACATAATTATTACGCTTCGCCATAATATTGTATACTCTGCATTTTATTTAGATGAGCTACTGACTAAAGCTTACTGGTAGACTTATTCCGTTACGAAAACCATAAGAAAAACCAAAGCTACCTAAAAATATTCAGAGAAATTTCAATTACATTTGCGATAAATCGCTTGCGACGTAACTCAACTATCTTACGACAGGACAATTAAAGTTTAAGTTCTAGAAACTATTTGTTTTGTTCAAGAGCTTAACTTATTACGAAAATTGACGGTATCTGAAAACATCGAAAATGGAGATTAATTACGAAAATATTTCGAAATCTGTTGTAAACTGATGAAACCAGCCATCATCATAAAACCGTGTATAATCTTAATCCAATTAAAGCGATGGCCCTGGCAAACACATTTGCGTGCCAATGTCACACATCGTCCATTGGATCTTTCTTTGACACATAAAATAGGAACAATAGTTTCCTAAGGGTGCTTTTTCACACGCACTGAAAAAAAAAATTGCTCAACTAGTTGAGAAATAGTAAAATTATCATCTTATCATAACGTATTTTTCTCAAACATGAAATGAAAATGTCGTCATAACGTGTGTTATAGCAGGCTTCGAAGCATCACGTTTCGGGCGGTACAACTCGAGACAACTGCAAAAGAATTTCATACAACATTTAAGGCCTAGGCCGGGAAGTAATTATTTTTTTAAACATGGCGTCTGTGTTGATGCACAGGCTAAACAGCTGAATTATATTTTTTTGAGTGGTGTATTAATATATTTCATAATAAAAGTAACTAACTAACCAAAAATATACTTTTACTTAGGTTAAGGTGTACTTTTGTTTAGGTTAAGTTGATTTCTGTAATTTTTTACTTGTTCTCGTTAGATAATTGTACTTGGTCATACTTGGTACTATTTATTTCATTGCATATGTTTGAGAAAAGCACTAAACATGCTTGAGCCGTGAAAAGGGCCTGCCGGCTTCGTATCACTATCCGGCCTCCCTACAATCAGCCGTCTATACCTACTCACCCGGCAAGTCCTTCTTCCCGGCGTCTGCAGTAATGTACCATTAGTAGTAGCCCTCAGTTTGTCACTCCTCCGATTTATGTAACAAAACATACGCGAAAATAAATTAAAACCGGCTTATAATTTTAATCCAATCATAATGGCCCTGGCAGTTGGCGGCTGTGCCAATGTCACTCATTCATGGCGGCTGGCGCGGCGATGCGTGACACGTTTTTGTTTGTGACGTTATGTAGATTGGTACGACGTTCCCATGGATGCAATTTATGTATTCTGTGTCATAGCATAATTTTTCTTGTTTTTGTGTTAAGAACCTGTTTTTTGTTAGTTTTTGTATCGTGAGTCTAGAAATAAGCATTGAATTGGCGACCCGGTTGGCGCAGGTTGTAGTGCAGCTGTCCTGGGTTCGGATCCCGACAAGAGCAAATATTTGTGTGATGTACTCGAATATTTGCTCCTGGGTCATAAATGTTATCTATCTATGTATTTATATGTCATGTATATCGTCGTCTAAAACCAGTACAAGCATTGCTTAGTTTGGTTTGGGACTAGGTCGATTTGTGCAAGATTGTCCCTTAATATTTATTAATTTATTTTATTTTATGTGAAGTACATCGTATGTAAGCATGCATGCATATTTATTATCAACCTAAATGTATCTCAAACACGTACGTATGATAAGTATGCAAATATTTTTTTAACGGTGATGTGTCTATAAAAAAAAATGTTTTAACGATAATAAGTACGTGGCTTTATCCATGGATTAATTAATTAGTATGAACGTCTTTGGTATACTTTACCGGAGTTAAAGGGCAAATATTTGTGTGATGAACTCGAATATTTGCTCCTGGGTCATGAATGTTATCTATATATGTATTTATATGTCATATGTATATCGTCGTCTAAAACCCATAGTACAAGCATTGCTTAGTTTGGGACTAGGTCGATTTGTGCAAGATTGTCCCTTAATATTTATTCATTTATTTTATTTTATGTGAAGTACAGTACATTGTATGTATGCATGCATATTTATTACCAACCTAAATGTCTCAAACACGTACGTATGATAAGTATGCAAATATTTTTTTAACGGTGATGTGTCAATAAAAAAAAATGTTTTAACGATAATAAGTAGGTACGTGACTCTTATCCATGGATTAATTAATTAGTATAAACGTCTTTAGTATACTTTACCGGAGTTAAGTTTAGCAATGTGCTATATTTATAGGGTTAAAACGCTCAAATAATCGCCCTATAACTGACTTCTAAATATAAAAGGTATTATTATTTGTAGCAAGGTCTTCAAAAAATTACTAATATTACAAAATGTAGGGTAAATCATATTAATTTACGCGGCACTTCAATTGCGTTCGACGGATGCATTAAGCCGGGGAAGTGACCCCATCATTCAATATCCTCGTTGTCCAACCGGTCCCATCTGACTACGGACTAGATAAGTACGCAGCAGATCTGCACTGATAACTTGTTACGTCACGGAAAATGCCGAAGATTAGCGTTGGGGCACTTGTGCTGAATGGATTTCATTTCTGCACTGTTGCTGTTTAGCGTTATCTGATTTGCAGAATCAAAACAGGTATTTTTTATTTCTTTAATAGTTGAAGAGGAATGAAAGTTACTGAAAATAATATGAGCTGTCTAGTAGCTGCCTACTTAAATGTATACATAGGTACATAATACCTACGAATAACGTAGAAATTGCAAGTAACTTTATTAAAATATTTGCTCTTTAAGTACAATTCTTCTAGAAAACATATTGGCAGAAAGTAAGATGATTTAGATATCCGGCTGTTTAAAAAGTTACTTCTCAAAAGTAAGCATATCGAGTTCAATAAAATATTCATCTTTTTTATTACTTGTACTAATAGAAACGAATTTAAGTGAAATATTTTTTTTTACGGGTTATTCTAACTTTTTGTATGACGTTTTATAAAGGTACCTACGTGATAAATTTCAATCATATTTCATGTCAAACTGTTTTTTTTTTTCTAGGTTCTTTAGGTGACATAACTGAAATTAGCAATAATAAAATGTCCTTAGGAGTTTTGTTTTATTGTACCTACTCAATCGACCATCACGGTTTTTGAACAATTGACTATCATGAAAACACTCCTAGTCGCACAGCTTGAAAGAGATTCTTTAATGGCTGGTCAACCGAAGCAAATCATTGTGTACAATTACACAATTTCATTATTGATAAACAAATGGCTATTCCATTGTTCCTAACTGCGTCACAGCCGACAAACAGACGCATCACTGACGCTGTTAAAGTGCAAATTAGTGTGAAATTCCTTTTACTATTTGCGCTAACTGTTTAATCTGTGGCAAGCTGTGACACGTCACGTTGCAGGGCAACTTAAGATTTATTAAATAAATACGTAACAAACGAACTATGCAAGTTTGCATGCACCTAACGATATTTAAGAAAAAGTTCGTTATCTTTATGATAACTCTGATTATTTTGACTTTTTATATCTTTAGAAAATACTATAGTAAAATCCCAGATTGCAGAGCCCCAGATTCTTTAGGAAGGGGTTATGATTTCAGGAAAAAAATTAATAGCGCGATGCAGGATCGCCTTTTGTTTTGTATGAGCTAAATCCGACCCGGCTTGCACAAAGATTTGTTTCACGCCACGCCACTGACTACTACTAAACAATACATTTTTATGCGTAAAATCCGATCCACGTTTTAAACGAAGAAGAAGGCTATTTATCTACCTACAGCTGACACGTTATTTGCTTCACACCAACTGTTTCTATAACCATCAACACGGAACTCAACAGATCTGGAAAAAGTAACCCATAATGGGCAATTGGGCATTTTCGTGAGAATAAGTGATGCACTTAATTATATCAACATAAAGTTCTGGCCAAAAAGGTCCACAAGGCATTTGCCGCTATGTATAAAAACTATGAGAAATGTTCGGCTGTATTCCTAACACTTGCTCGTAAACCTTTGTTTACGAGCAAGTGTGATGAAAAAATATTAACCTTCCAATGTCACAATGCGGGATGGCAAAACAAAATTAGGGCCCAAAAAGTCAAATAGATGTTCAAAATACATAAAGGTATGAGTAGAATTTCCATATTCTAATAACAAACTTTATCGGAGAATCAATTCTTGCACGGTCTTATGTAACTAGATGGACTTAATGGGATATTTAGCTAAAGAACCAGATCGGGTTTTTGTTCCAAGATTAATAGAGTTAGTCGGGCATTAGGTATTTCACGTCTGGACAAATCTGGCGATCGATTAAGGCTAATCTCGTTTCGTCGGCTATCGTTTGACCTAGAACCGAATATCGATTCGTGAGCCTTTTAATAGCCCGGCTTTGTGTGTTATTTCAAGAAGTTTAGAGTTTGCGAAAATAGTGGACGGATAAGTGGAGGATGATTTGAAATCGATACACAAAATAAGTTTCTTCTTTATTGCTCAGTATATATGCGGCTGTCGTAAATGGGTCAAGACCAAAAAGTTGGATGAAATTAAGTCGTAGTTAGCGAGGAATTAAAAACAATTGAAAAAGTTCCGTTGTGCGACAAAAAATAACGATACAATAAGGAACCTTAAAATAGAACCTTAAGGTACGTTATTGAAAGGTTAACTGTCGTCGCACAACGGAGACTTTGATACAAATATTAATTGAGTGAGTTTTAGGGTAAGTTAAAGTTGCAAACTTTTTGGTCTTCACCCAAATAAGTGTTCTGAAAAGTCGTTACTTTGTGGTTACTTTTTCGCTGTTTGGGTTACTTTTTGGCTACTTGTGTTACCTACTGACTGCTACTGTTTGTCAGTTTTCATGTTTCTGCTCTTGTGAACCCGCTCTAACCTTGAACTTCGTATAATCTGGCAATTTAATCTGTTTAATACCTATAGGTAGCAGACAGGGTTCAGATATACAAACTTAAATGGAAGTTTGATAAGTTCGTTATTTTTAACGTAGTTTATTCCTGAAATATAACAATTTAAACAAATTACGTCGCAGACACGCGCTTCTAATTACCTACCTATGTTTGACAAATAAAACATTTTGATATCATTCTATTGTAATAATGAAGAAAATATTTGTTTATATCTTGTGTTTGTATAGTTACACGTGACCACAGAATTCGGATTTTAAAGCACATTATTAGTGTTATTGAATATGCAAAAATGTACAGTCCATCCACAAAAGCTGTCTCATTTCTTTTCATATAACTTGTCTTTATTTAAATGAACGATAATTATGACATAACTATTATACTCAAGGAATCGTCATAAATATCTACGGAAGTGCTATGACGGCATATTGTGAGAATTTTGAACGTATGCCAGTAGAAATGGGAAAATTTATACTAAGTGTCCCGTGTCGCTGGCATACGAACAGACGAGCGCGACGGGATTATTATTACTTTCTCTATCCGCATTAGCATAATTGAAGAAGACAAAACTACGAAACTGTTTTGAACTGAGTAAGTTAAAGCAATCATTGATTGTCTAGATCTTAGTTTTCATCTGATTTACTACAGCATTCCCTCTAGCGGTGTAATATGGGCATAAAGTCGTCGATACCGGCCCAAGTATCTCCAGCTAATATCAGATATCGATTTTAGCAAATAACGATATGAAAATGTTACATAATCCTCGTAAATTTAAAATCAAAATATTACGGACATATAATATGGTCGATATTTGTTGTCACGTGCTCAGATAGATTTCAGGCAAATTGATAATTATGACGAAAATCGCAAATAAGAATACTATTCAACCATTCTTCTTCTGCATCTTCCCGGAGTATCAATCTTATCACAGCCCTAATACCAAACAGCCGCTGCCATAAACCCGAATCTCAGGCACAATTCTCCCAATGAAAACCATTCCATTTAGCGTGCTTCAAACATATGGGGATTACACAGGCCAGAACCAAGTTATTTCAGTCTTGCTTCCTTAGTAATAGAGTTGATTATTCTAGGCATGTGTCGCTACAGCAGCAATCAGGATACAATGATTAATGCGGACCAGCGAGCAGATACAGTGACAGCGTTGGTGGATAACTAACCATGAAGTACGAAGGTATGTGTAGGGCGAGTCAAATTGGGTTTCTACATCGACAACTCTGTTGCGAGCATTGAAACAGCACGAAATCATCTGTTTCTGCGTGAGAATTATGCTCATTTCGTCGCTTGTTGAAAATTATTCCTAAATATTGGGTGAAAATGGAATTCTTGTAATCTACATAACGGTTCTCAAAGGTATGTATTAGGTAAGGTAGACCGTATCATGTTTTTAAGATCATTAGAAATGAAAAAAAAAAATGAGGAATTGTTTTGCAGGAATGAGTATTTTTCTTCTTCCGACAATTTGAGAGTAGGTATGTAGGTATAATGGTTAGAAATAGTATGTAGATGTTTTAACCTTCAAATGACCTGTCGCATAAAGTTGTAGAATTTTCCGTTTGTCAGTTGTGCTTTAACTTATTTTCCAGTCAAAAGTAAGACGTCTTTCAGCATTACCATAGAAACAAAGTCTTAATCACTTTGCAGGCTGAATCCTAATTAGAATAATAATACAAGTAGCCGACTATTTGCATTAATTATAATAATAAAGTGAGCCATAGGCAGAATACTCTGATTTGATTATTGGAATGAATTATAGGATTGGATGAATGATTGAACTAATTTAAGTTTCAAACGGTGTTGATAACTTCGTGAGTTCTAAGATTCATTTAAATAATTGAATTTAAATTAAAATTAAAGTACCAAAACTCATCCTGTGAAAACGTTTAAATAAAACAATTTAAACGGTTTATATCGCGTAAGTATATTAATTATTTGTGCCTCCCAACGTTTCAAAAAGTTTTCAGGTGCCGTTTTCAAAGGTTGACTAAGAAAAACAAAACACAATTTTGCTCTGTTAAATTCGGTTTGAATCTTATGTTTAAGTGTTAACTAATTTTTGTCATCATTTTTACACATCGCAACTGAACTTTGAGATATATTTTGTTTTTCATATATTTAAATGATACAAATAGTTTGTCGACAGTCGTATTCTAGTCCAGTGTTTAAATAGAGAATGCGGCTGCATTATAGGAAGAACCTTGCGTTAATTTTAGCGTTCTATTTCTAACGTCATATTTATAATGAAGGGTTTTATAAACAGAGATAATGTAAGACGGAACAAGAAAGTTTATTTAAAGGTTTTATTTATGTGACAAAATTACAAAGTCTTACGAAAGTTACATTGTTATATTTCAGAATTATAAAGATTGAAGATAGGCGTGTTATGCAATGGAATAAAACTCCAAATCATCTAAAAGTTGTTTTTGGGGAGCTTCTCTAGAGTTGGCTTGTTTTCATTTTCTGAATGTTAGTACGTTATGAATAACATGTTAGGAGATGTTTATTGAAATGGAATTTTTCCAGTCCATGACAAGCGTTATTGGCTAAACTCGTGTCATTGCATTGAACAGCATAAAATATGCATTACATACATTACGGTTTACTCTTCTTTTATAGACAAAAGTTTCATAGAATGTTTCATTTCCTACATATACGAGTATCATTTCATCGAAAGCATTTTTCTCTAAAACAAAAAAAAAATTTGGATTGTTATAGTTATTAAACAAACCTAAACTAACCAAACCTAATCTATGTGATGAAATTTTCAAATCTATGTGATGAAAAAGGGTTTCCATTTTATGCACATTGGTTTCGTGATGATACAATAACAAAATAAACGGATTTAATGGATTATTTTTCCTGAGAATACAATGAGAAGAATTTTAAAAGCAAATTTGGTTTTGAACTGTTATTTTGTATATTATAAATATTATAATAAGACCTCGGGATATTATTTATATCTGCGTTTGACTAAGTATCTAAGGTATAATATCTAGGTATTTCATACGAATGGACGAGTGGGTTGACGTACAAAGTGTCGTAAAAAATAGTGATCGATTATGATTATGTAATGATAATGATTTATCTAAGTTATAGATTGCATAATGCAGTAGGTATCTATCGGCCAAGCTATCTATATGCTCAGATTCATCACGTACGTATGCATAGGTATAACATGTGCTCACTTAATGAGTTCGAATTTGTGTTAATTACTCTATGACTATTATTATGAATGCCAATTCTTCTGAAGAAACTAAAAGTGACTACCCGATTGTCAACCGTCGTCCTACAAAGAGTGGTGGAATACTTTGGGCGCATTTTTAGAAGAGAAGACGATAATCTGAAAAAGCTATTGGTCACTGAAAGATCCACGGGAAGAGGCCTCGGGGCCGCAGCCCGATGCATTGGTCCGACCAAATCCGCACTGCATTTGACTCCAACTTCCACGAAGGACCGTGGAAGGTGGCGCAACCTCATCCGGAGGACTATTAAACAAAAAAAAAATAACATGCTGCTTAGGTACCTATATCTTTTATATTTCTAATAATGAAAATGTTTTGATTTTTTTATGATATGACTTTTATTATATGAAACAAACTTTACTACTTTTACAGAATGTATCCCCGAAAAAATAAAACACTACACTCACTCAGCACAGACTCAGGTTATTTTTACTCAACAACTGTCGAAACTGGTGTGAATCAATAAAATATAGCAATTAATTGAGAAAATAGTGGTATCGCGTGCTTATCGGGCCATCTCCGACGTGTTCCAAACGTACGGTGATATTTCAGTCACGTTATTTTATTTTGTAATGATTACGACTTGTTTCTGAGTTGGAAAATACAATAATAAAACTAATGACGATCTTTTTGATGTTGCTAAGATACATTTATGTGTCTCAGTCTAACGAACATTTTATTTATATAATATTTGTTCCTGGGTCATGGATGTTTCTATTGAATTTATGTATATATTTATCTATATAAGTATGTATATCGTCGTCGAGTACCCATAACACAAACCTACTAGAGCTCAATTTGGGACTGGGTTAATTTGTGTGAGGTTGTCTGATATTATTTATGAATTTAATTGTAAAATATCAATAACTGGTCACAGGAAATTACTAAATTACCATTTTTGCTGGCTGACACCAGATTAGAAATATGTATTATTCTTTTACCTAGAGTACAGATTCTAGGTGAAAGTTCTGGATAGGTATAGCGACTTAGATTGAACTATTCAACTTATTAAAACAAATATGTTCTTAGTTACAAGCAAAAATCTCGCTTTTAAAGTCACCAATTAATCAGTGAAACTGCACAGCAAAGTCGTTAAAAAGGAAAACTCAAACGAATGAGGAAAAGGCCTTCGTAAAGTGGTTCGCGTGACTAGCCAGGGACGTAAATTAGTCTGTAGTTGGGGTAAACTGACTAAAAGGCATCAATGAGGTTATACTGGCTACACAGAGGCATATGATCGAGGTCAGATGTTAGGGTGAAATTGACGATTGACTTTCATGTATAAAAATAACAATTAAATATTTTTTTTTACAATGAAGCGAAAAATTTAAAATTCGAATGGTTCAGGCAGGGTTCGAACCTGCGTCTTCAACGGCTTTCCGGGCCAACACGGGCGTCCAACCTATTGGATCACTGAACCTGATGCGAGAGTCTTTGTATTTTTCAATCAGTTGCTTCTTGCATATCTTAGGGTGGTATCAATTAATCGTTTCCTTGGTAAACATTTAGTTTGCGCTAGCAGACGTTACTGGTTTAATAGAAACAAACAATAAAATGGGTTTGTATCAGCCTGCGGTGGCCCCTTTTAGCATGCCAGGGTCCTTAAGCACTCCAATTAGGGGCCCAATCATCACCTTATTTTTTTCGAGCCCGGGGCGTCCATTTTCTAGTTAAAGAGGTACTATAGATACCAACTTAAAACAACGTGAACTAAAAGTGTAAAAACACTACGGTGTAATAAGCGTCTAGTATTTTCTATTGCTACAATTAAAATTAAATACGACTGAACAATCATTACCTATTCTGTGCCTGTACACAGAAACATTCTTTATAAAATTGCGCAATAAACAAATGATTACGCCTTCATCTTAAACTACTATTTATTTAATGCCCGTGAATTCTAAACTTGAATAAATTACGTGAAAGCCTTTTAACTCGCAAACGAATAAAATTCCCAAGTTTGGTATAAATTTCAAGGTGAAGTTGTTTCGGTTCGTACCTAAATTGCCGTTTATGCGGCTAACTACCAAACTTCTGCAAACACAAATGGACTTCTAAAGCGGTGCGCCAAATGATATAAAACATGTAAAAATACAGTATGAAAATGTTGAGGTACAGTCGGCCAATAAAGTGGTATATCACTTTTGAACTTTAATACAAACGAAATAGAGACGAAAAAAGGTAGACCAATTTTTTGGCTCTACAAGGGGTACAATTTGCGTATCGCCATAAAAAAGCCAAATTCTATTCACATGGGCATATGGCCATTTGATCGATCGACTATGTCACGTATCCATACTTAATATTATAAATGCGAAAGTGTGTCTGTCTGTCTGTCTGTCTGTCTGTTACCTCTTCACGCTTAAACGAACCGACTTAGATGAAATTGGGTTGGAGATGGTTTGAGACCCGGGAAAGGACATAGGATACTTTTCATCCCCGAATAAATTTAGTGTTCCCGTGGGATGAGCGGGTAACACCGCGGGGAACAGCTAGTATATTATATGGCTTAAGTATTATATGCCATTCATAAATGCAAATGTATAGGTACATTCCTGAAGTGCACATATACATATCTTGGACATAATGCCAATGGAAACGTTGAATTTGGCCCCTGGGATGAACTCGACGTGATATCGCTGAACAACGAACCCTGGCAACAATCGGACAAACAATCTATGTCATCGGCAACAATTCGATCATAGCTATTGTATCGAAGGTATTATTATTAATCTTCAGCTTGTAAACAATACTTAAATGCAATCAATTTAGACATTTAATCCAAATAAGAATTTGTATTTCAATAAATTTATACAACAAAACTGATTTGATGCAATGAATTTAATCTATAGGTACTCTACAGTCAGCGCCATACTCAAAAGAGTAAATCTCTAAAATCCCAGGAATATGGAAACATAGTACCGATAACACAGCAAAAACCAACTAAAGATGTTGATTCGAGCCTAAATTCAAATATCAATACATCGAAAGCATTTTTCTCTAAAATCATAAGATATATATTTGGATTGTAATAAAACAAACTTAACTTGGACATCTATAGGATGACATTTTCAAAATTTATGAGAAATGTAAGAATTCAGGGGATTTTAGATGAAATGAAACGTTTGTTTATAAAATAAGGGAATCAATTATTTCGATAAATACGTAGAAAACATCTATGACCCAGGAACATCACAATTGACAACATTTCATATTTTTAAGACTATCATTTTATTACTTTTCTGAATTCTGCTTAAAAAGATGAAGTAATCTCTGTTTTTATTTATTTTCTGAGATGATTATTTACTTTATTATTAATTTATAAAAACATACTCATTTTAAAATGTGGCAACACAGAAACCAGAACTTAATGGAACGGTTACTTTAGTCGGTTTTCTTATTAAAAAAAAACTTAATCAAACTCGGTATGCATCTGTCACCTGTCAACGTCAAATAAAAAAAATATATATTTTTTCGCTCTTTGGTTTAGACAACAACCCTATTCAGCCCGTATTGTCTTAGATTGTAGTTATTTGATGTATTTTCTTATATTTCTTTAAATACAGAAGAATAAATTCAAAGATTTTTTTTTAAGGTACACGACTTAAAGCCCTGTCGATCTCTATATTAATTTCCACCTGTTATAAATATGAAATGTTGTCAATTCTTCTTGTTTTATTAAGTATTCTTATTGTTTTAGGCGTAGGTAATAGTTCCGGCGCGAAAAGCAAAGATTCGTATAGGTAAATATTGGTCCAGAGATTTTCAAAAGCACAGCGCCGAGTGAGAAAGATATCTGTCTTTTATTTCCATCTTGTTGAAGTGGCACTGAAGTAAGCACTATTTAATTAATCTAACGACCAGCATCACAACACGCTTATAATAAGACCGCATCCATATTTATAATTAGTAGTGGTGTAATCGGTCGCAGTTTTTGTGCATCGCAGGCAACGTCAGTTTTGGCGTTGAGTCGCCCTAGTGATGCCAGCCGGGCATACCTTGACATCAATACGTGACCCATTATGTTCGCCATTGTCTAGCCGAGTTGACAGCCGAATTGTCTGACCGATTTCAGACGCGTTTTACTTAATGGAATACCTAGCTTAAGGCCCTGTTCACATTTTGATTAGTGATTAGATAATGCGAATTTGTACACTTGTATGAACTCGCCCTAATTACTAGTCAATGTAAACAAGCCATACTCGTAAGGGTTATAAATAATACATAGTTAAATAAAATAATAATAAATAAATATCAGACGACCTCACACAAATCGATCTAGTCCCAAATTAAGCTAAAGAAGGCTTGTGTTCTGGTAACTAGACGACGATATACATACTTAAATAGATAAATATATACTTAAATATATTGTTAAACCATGACCCTCGCACAAATATTCCAGTTCATCGCACAAATATTATCCCTGGCCCGGATTCGAACCCGAGACCGCCGGCTCAGTAGGCAAGTCTCTACAAACTGCGCCAACCGCGTCGTCGAACATTTCCAATAGCTAAACATTTCAATGCTAATAATAGTTAAACATTTTCTAATGACATACACTCAAACAAAACATTTTAACAGTTAAATGTAATTGAGAGTATCATTTGTCAAGCAATTGAGTGGGTGTGACGTAAATCCAGAAGCTCGTTCGGTTGATTTAGGAAAACAGTCGTGTCACGTATGTTTACGATACGCGTCCTTTGTCAAGGCAAAGTGTGTCAATCAATGGTTACAAGCACACAAAAGGTTCTACTTGTTTGTTTGTACTATGTTGATGTCAAAAGGTACTTGTCAGTTTGAACTATGTTCATGTGGTTAAATTTTCCTAATTATTGATCATAGGTGACAGTGTTTAGTAACGTTTATTGTTCGGGTTTCCATAGAGACGAATTTGTTTTCACTTTATACTTAGCGTACCTAATTTATACTGTCATTTTTTATTATGAAATCAATAAATCGAATATAATCTACGAATGACCTATCAGCGCGTCCTTATAGATACCCGAATAAATTTACCGTTTACTAAATACTGTACCAGAGTTTTACACATAGTATGTTTGATATGACGTTTTTGACCTTGAATAGTTTTGCATAATACGAGTGATATAATGCGTTTATTACGCAACTGTGAACCCGCTATTGTTTACTTACTCTTATATTAATGTAGGAAAGAAATAAATACTATATTTTAATTTAGGTTTACGGGTTATTGATACAACTCGTGATATAAATGAATCGTATTTAAGGAGTCGGATACAAATATGGACTAACGAAAAATAATTGAGTCAAAGATGAAAATGCAACAGGGAAATGTATTATTCACTTCAAAATGTTGCTTGGAATTATCAATATATTCATAAAATAAAATAAAAAAATAAGGGAATAAGCCCTCTTAAAAAACATATCCTGAATGGCAAGCAAAAAATTACCAGTCAAAACCGTCAACAAAGAACCACTCGATTTAGGATTTCCTTTTTCGGTCCCACTTGAAACGAAGCCGTGGCTTCACTCATTGTCAAAGACAATACTGAGGCTCTAATTTGGCTAACCTTTGTCCATTCCGCTTTGAGCATTCAGTTTAGTTCGAGGCTGTTTTTATCTCACAATTTAGGAAGTAGACGTGGGAACTACTGGACCGTTGTTTTTAAAGGTCGCCGGTTTGGCAGTGAATCGGAAGAGTGGCTTCTTTTTACGAGAATTTTTTGTCGACCTTGGAGCTGAGAGCCTAGATAATTCACGATCATATAGATTATGTGACATTGACGCAATGTTGTAATCTGATTGGTCGTAAAAAGAGTAAACATAGTGAGTACGTACATTAATCACATTTTTGATAAGTAATTTAATTAAATTGTCGAAGAGGGCTCTACGCATTGTGTTTATCGCCGTCTAAACACACGCCCGAAAGGTTCTAAAGGGTTCGAGTGCAGTTTTGCTGCAGTTGGTGTAACTGCATCAAAACTGCAAACCGACTGTGCAGTCCGCTTACAGTTACCGTGCAGTCCTATTAACCGCACACCGACTGCAAGCTGTCTGCACGGTCGTGGTGCAGTCGTATTGCACAGTTACGCTACAGTACACCAGCATAACTGTGACACGCGACTTTGTCGCGCGATAAATACTACCTGTCACTTTCCTTTCAATACCGTGCGAGCAAGGCAGGTGACGTTGAGTCGCGCGACAAGCTAAGTCAAGGCAAGATATATTATGATAGCCCCCCTGAGCGGCAGCGACCGATAAAGATGATTTACAAAATTCAATAACAAAATGATCGATTTGTCGAATATAGTCAATTAAATGGTATCTTACTATGATTATGATTCACATTAACATAATACCTAGCAATTTCAGTGATGTATCGACCATATCAAGGACATATGATAAGAGTAATTTAAATTTTACTAACAAAGTAAAACACATCGCTAAAGTGGTGATAGATTGGACAGATCTGATTACAAACATAACCCCAGTTTTTTTTTTTATTTATGTCTAAAAAGACGTTTAAATGTTCCATTTCAATACAATTCATAAAGTAGTAGGTAATTTATTTTATACTACTTTAAATTAATGGAAAAAGTAAGTATCCTAATTGAAAATTTCCGAGTGAATTTTTAGGGTCGGAATATCATTTCACGGAATCGTGATCCAATTTATTTTCAGCTCCGCGAGAGGTCATTTAAGTTTTTCGTCATGGAAAAATATTTCGCCGCCATATATGTAAAATAATAGCGAAATATGAACGATAAGAGTTTAATAACTGTTTTATGGCTGCCGATCGGCGGAAAACGATAACCACAGCGAAATGTTTAACTGAAGAAAATAGTTACTTAAAAATACAAGTAGGTACTCACTGGGTGCTTCACTACATAGTACATAGAAACAAAGTCGCTTCCTGCTGTCCTGTACGGCTAGCATAACTTTGACACGCGACTCTTTCTCGCGCGGGATATACTACTTGTCTCTATCTGTACAGTACTATGAGATAGTGACGGATTATGCTATCTCGCGCGACATGAGTCGCGTGTCAAAGTTACGCTAGACGTGCTGTTCCTATGTACGCTTAGATGTTTAAAACCACGCAACGGATTGATGCGGTTTTGTTTAATAGATAGAGTGATTCAAGAGGAAGGTTTTTGTATCAGCATTGCACCCGTGCGAAGCCGGGGCGCGTCGCTAGTATACGATAAATTGCTTTATTGCAACAGTAACTTAATACATCGCTAAAGAAAATTAGCGATTAGATTTCGGACAGCTGTTAATAGACACATCGAATTTAGTCCCTAACAAAAAATATAAAAATTGTGGCTTTGAAGTTGAAGGTAGATTGAATCCCTAATCCGATTATATTTCTAGTGTGTTTAACTTTACGGTCAAAGCCGAAACTATTTCCATGTAAATTATTGTATGAGTTACTTAAGACCATAAGACTTTTGTTATGTCGATGAAATTAGACCAAGCTTTTGCTCTAATCGACTTCTTATAGCAAAAGGTGTAGCTTGAGTGACACACACCCTTGACTCGCACCGATACTGTCAAGGACTTAGGAGTCACTTTTGATTCACGCCTCTCTTTTCATGACCATATAAAAGACCTAGCCAAAAATTGTTTCCGGAGGTTGGGGTTCGTGATCCGAAATACCCGTGACTTCTATAGTCCGACAGTCATACAACTGGTGTTCACTGCCCTAGTTAGAAGCAAGCTGGAAACAGCTTCCATTGTCTGGAATCCGCATGAGGCTTCATATATTTTGTTATTGGAGAAAATCCAAAAAGCCTTCTTGCGTTTTCTTTACAAGAAGAGATTCGGATATTATCCATTTTTATATCCGACTAAATTTTTATTAGGAGTATTAGGTTTAAATTCGCTTGAAGTTAGGCGTAATAACATCTTACTAAAAAACGCTTGCAAGATCATGCGAGGACAGTCAGACTGCCTAGAATTGATTGGTCAAGTGGTGCGTCTGTTCGTTCCGTCTGTGCCGAGGATCACTCTTCGCCCGCGCAGCCGGCTATTGTTTGCTGCTCCTGAAGCACGCACCGTTTCGCGGAAGCAGTCTCCTCTTGTTCGAGCTTTGCACAGGCTTAATGAGCTTCTCGCATCAGCACCAGATTTGGATGTTTTTGCAAGTGATTGGCGAACGGTGTGTCGTGAATGTTTAAGGTATTGTGAGGCGATGGATAGTAGTAAGTATTGTCTATTAGTTTGTACCTACCTTATTTAAAAATTGTATCTGTAATGCACAGTGATTTAGTTTTAACTGTTATGCTGTGTTTTATGTGGAAATAAATAAATAAATAAATAAATAAATTACATGGTACACATTTTATAAACATAAGTAATAAAATAAACTAAAACGTATATAGAGCGAAATAGTAATTTGATATTTTATTTATCCATATAAGGTAACACAAAATTAGATACCTATACAAAGAACAATTTTTTTTTTTAATTTTGGTTAATTATCCACTTACGCAGTCTTTGATGGTTAAGAATGTCTAAAGTACCAGTTTTTTTTTAATAAAGATTAAAAAAATTAATAAAAACCATTGCATTGAAATAAATGTTGCCGGTAGATGCAATGCGTAGAGTAAATTATACGTTGGTATTGAATGGAGCTGTTTGAACGTCTGCCAATTCGGTTATCACAGTGCCCGATTTAGAGGCGATCTGTAGGTCATGATCGTGCCCATCATCGATCAACACACCTGCGAGGACTTAGCCTAGCCTACTTTACCTACACGTTTTGTTAGATAAATACATACTACTACACGATTTCAGACATTATAATAAAACCGGACTTAAGAGGCCTTATTCCTTTTGAAATGCTGATTGTTTTAGAATTTTTTCTCTATGATCTAATATATTTCTTAACATATTATTGATGTTACTACCAAGAACAGGGCTATTGGGATTTATTGGTAGGTATATATTTGAAGCCTACAGTAAGAATTTTTCATTGATAATTTGTGCTTCAAAAACTAATCGATATTGACAAAATTCACGCGGAAAACTAGTTTTTACAACTTATTTAAATAAAAGCATGAAATAGCTATGTTACTACCTAGAACTCGGGGAAAAGTATTATTCAGTTCAAAACGTTGGTTGAAATTATCAATATATTTGTCATAATATAAGAAAAATAAATTCTAAAAGGAATAAGGCCTCTTAACCCCTTCGAGACCATGAGCGTAACATCACGTTCGAAACGTCGAGGTAATTACATAAACACTTTTTGAACGCATTGAGTTCCCGTTTTGTGATAATAACACACAATACTAATACTGCACAGTCAGAGTTCATAAATTAATGAACAAAAATTTGATAAGAAATATGTGACCTTGCCTCTATTAGCGGCATAAAGGCGTGTTCAGATATTTTTGCTTATAAATTTCATAACTCGGTTTTCTTTATACAAGTTGGTATGGTTAAATTTGATTATTGTTTATCTTTATTGCACAAAATAAAGTTATCGTACAAAGGGCGGACTTTATGACGTAGGGCATTCTTTACCGGTCTACCTTTGGGCTAAGCAAAGCAGATAAATTGTGGGCGGTGGCGGATTATGAATTGATAGGTCATGGTCATGCCCATCACCTACCAACACACCTGCTCGGACAACTCAGCCTGGTCTACTTTGTACACTCTGTTTGTTTTCTTTAATTTTGAATTAATAGGTCACGTCATGATGATTATGCCGATCATGGACCAGCACACTTGCACACTTAGTCTTCTCTGTTTTACATGAACACCTAGCTAGTATCAGATTGATTAGGAATTGATACGTCATGGTCATGACCATCATCGAATTAATGTAAACTCATCACGGAGCCAATCCGAATTGTAAGATGCTCATTGAAACCATAATGTAATTAAAACACTTTGAGGTGGAAATTTGATTATACGAATTGATAGAGTACAGTCAAGCCCATCAAATTACATATATCTGCTTGAACTAGCTTACTCTACTTACTCGTCTTGAGTATAGTAAGATGCTCATTGAAACTATAATATAACGTTTTCAGATGCAAATTTCGTAGACGTGTGGAATGACCAACTTGTTTACTTTGTTCTATGTCCTAGATTATTCACGCACTTAATGGTACAGGTAAGAATATCCCACGCTATCATTTGCATGAGAATAAGATGATGCGCCAGAGCCTTGGCTTTCGTAGTTATCGCATTAAGTATCCTAGCACGTGCCCGAGGAAACAAACCGTGAAAATTTACGATCACACCACGTGATACGTAAACGCAACGTAAACGCAAACAGATGCGGCCTTGAACGAGAACGCTCAAAATACGCGCGTGGAAATAGCCCGATGAAAATAGTTGCACGTGACGCTTACCTCGCGTACAGTTGCGTGGAGAAAATCGATGGTGCTTACTCGACGACCTACGGCCGACTGAGCCAGTGTGTCAGGAGTTCGCCCCGCCCGAGCCCGGTCGTCACAGAGTCGATATAAAATATTTACACATTTATCGCACTTCAACAAAAATTCTTGACACTTTGAAAAAATTAATACAGGTGTGATGCGTGTTTATCGTATCGCTGTGATGTTGTGAGCGGCGCGTGCGTTCGACACGGAGTGGGGCGGCGGACTGGTCCGGCAGCCGGCTCGCAGGCAGCTCGGCGCTGCCTTCTCCCCCCCTCTGCCCCCTCCCCCGCCCTGTGACGTCGGCTTCACCCGCACGGTGGAAATTAGCAGCTTCCTGAGCGAGGGCCGCAGATATAGGTCACGGGGACTGGGCCTGCACTTGCCCACTCTACCGTTCTGTTACACTTGACAAGTTTAAGGACATAGCATTACCTACGATTACGCATCTCTAAGGCCTATTAGCACAGCATGGAGTGGCTCTTTTGTTTTGACGCGTAACCTTTATTCGTAGACCTTGTCACCATTGTCGTAGCGCTACGAGCTACGCCCGGGAAGCCTGCTACGTTCGGGAGGTCTACGCGTTACACTCACAAATTGCAATCGAATGAACGTTTAACGTAATGTTATTTTGTTAATTTAATTGAAAATTGGCATTGGAAAAGTTTTGAAACCCAGTGTTTATTGGTTTCAAGTGTTTACTTGTTACCATTTCAGCATTTGAAAAAAACGTAGGAGACTAAAAACACGTATTTTAATGCTTTACTCTTTTTTTACAGGTTCTTATAGCGGCTTTTATTTGAAAATGATGTCACTACCTAATAAGATTGAAAAGATATACCCATGTGACAGAAGGGCAAAAGGATAGCGGAGGCCTAGTATTCGGGTCCCGTTAGCACCCTTTGGATACGGTACCCTAAAAACCCGCGACCCTAAAGTAATAACAATATTGTACAACTCCATTACACGGTGGACGTGATGAATTAATTATTATATAGGTACGCGATATACGGAAGGGCAGTATTACGTCCCTATAAACGTATTATCTTAATTTGTTTTGCATGTGTGAGTAGATTTTTGCAATTCAATACAAATGGGCATGGTCACGGATCGTAACTGCCCTTTCCCGTACTAATACAATAAAATATTCAATATACGATAAAAAATACATAAGTTTTGAGGAATATGGATAACACTAGCTGCGCCGCGCGGTGTCACCTGCTCATCTCACGGGAACACTAAATTTTTCGAGATAAAAAGTAGCCTATGTGTTAATCCAGGGTGTCAGCTACTTTCATACCAAAATTGGTCCAGCTGTTTGATCGTTTTTTTTTGTTATACTACGACGGTGGCAAACAAGCATGCGACCCGCCTGATGTTAAACAGTTACCGCCGCCTATGAACGCTTGTAACGCCAGGAGCATCACACGCGCACTTCCGACCCTTTAAGAACCTATTTACTCCCCTCTTGAAGAACCGCATACTGTAGCCCCCGGGGAAAACCTCGGCAGGGAGCTCATTCCACATGCGAAGCGTTCGCGGCAGGAAGTTCCTCTGGAACCGGACAGTTCTCGACCATTTAGGCTCTAGCATGTGAGGATGAACACCCTGCCGATGGCGAGCAGTGCGGTGGTAGAAGGTAGCCGTGGGCATCATGTCAAACAATTTCTCAGAACACATCCCATTATAAAGACGGTAGAACACACACAAGGAGGCAAAGTCTCTCCTCAGACTTAAAGGCTCGTGAAGAAGTAACAGACATACACATAAACACCCTCACAAACTTTCGCCTTTATAATATTAGTGTTATTTTAGTGGATCTTCGCATTTAAAATTTAAAGCATTTGTTATCAATCCTTTCCAACGGTAACTAAAGGCATACGCGATATATAATCCCTCTAAAAATTAAATTTGTTTTTTCTTTGAAATTGTTTTATTTGCATGTGAGACAATCACGTAAACTGAAGAAAATATTATAATACTTTATATCATTCAGAACCGCGTCATTCTATGATCGGGCTCTTAATATAAATGGCTATTACATAGCTACGTGTAAAAAACATTTAACCCAATTGCGGCGAAGCTTTTAGTCGAATCAAGTTTATTTTTTCAGGCCACAATTTTCCTTATTCTGCGAGTATTTTTACAGGAGACTTTTAACGAAGTGGGGTACAATTTAGATAAGTCGTATTTGAGCAGACGCATTTATTAATAAAGCACTCGGAAGGCTGTAGGTTGCTTTACAAAAAAGATTAGACTACCCGATCCTAAATACAATTTTTACGCAACTTTCCGGTCACACCGAGGGTTTCGTAACGTAAGAAAACAATAGAATAACAGCTCTGACGAAAAGACAAACTATACCCCGCGCGGCGAACGATGATTCCTATGACACCTGTCATCCAGTATATTTTTCCGATTATAGGTTATAAAATGTACTGAGATGACAAGTGTCATAGGAATCATCGTTCGCCGCGCGGGGTATAGATTGAGGGACGAAGTGATCTTTGCAGTGAGTAAACAATAGTCACAAAAAATATATTTATTGTACTGTAACTACAAATTTACGGTTTACGGACTCTTTCATTTACATATAGGTACTTCTTAATACACGATGTTGCTTCTTGCAAAAAAAAAAACTACTAAGTACCTTATTCCTATTACGTCACTAGGCCGTAAGTAGGATTTTCTAAAACTGAATTCCTGGTCAAGGCAAGACGTGAAACTTTAGACAAACCACTGGCAATGATTCGTATAGCCCCAGATTATTTATGGCCCTCATCATCGGCTCGGGCCGCAAACACCTGTGAATTAACCACCCTAGGTATGTAAATCTACTATTACAGTATGTTCAGTTAATTAAAATGCGGGTGTTTAAAATCAAAGCGTGCTTCAAAGTGAGGCTCGGTGAACGTAAACTGATAAACTCTCCTGGAAAAACCTTGAAGGATCCTCTTCCCAGCTTATCTATAGGAGCTTAGGATACATATATATCGTAAAATTGTCAATCTGCACGGAGGGTAACCTACTTAAAGCCTCAGGTAGGCCTTGGTCCCGGAAGAATTGGCAAAATTGGAGCGCGTGCGACGTATTTGATAAATTTTCTTCTTTTTCAAGCCTGTATTTGACGCAGCGTTTGCTAGAAAAGGGACCTTATATATCTCCCTTTCTAGCAAACGCTGCGTCAAATATGTATGAGATGCGACTTCGAGGAAGTAATATAGATTCGTATTAGGGTGATGGAACCATGCAGTGATTGATGAACATGCTATGATGAACAATTTTATGCAATCATCAAAATTTTATTTGCCCGTCATTTCGTTTGCAAAGGTGATAAAATCATAACGGTTTTTTAGTTTTATTGCAGTAAAAAATGTTAGTGTATGTATTATTCCCGAGAAAAAAAGACAAAAAGCAATACGGTTTTTATCCGTTTATGTGATACGATTCCACAGACAGACGTATTTAAATAAAAAAGGTTCAATTTATTTGACACCCCTTTTCCCCGTTTGGGGTTTTTACATACATAATTTAATTTTAATTTTAAGGTTAGCTGTGATTGATGATACCATTATATTGACTATTATGCCGCATGTTACTTCGATTAATATTAAATACGTCACCCTAGGCCGTACAGTCCGACCAAAAAGTATAAAAAATTAAAAAGTCGCAATACTGTAGTATCGTCCCTTTCTAATCAATCTTAGTAAACAGCGACGACACTACACTATTGCCCCTTTTTAATTTCTACTCTTTTTGGTCGGGCCGTAATTGGGCTATTCTGCCCACTACGAGGGGAGAAAATCTCACCTCCAGGCCAAGGCCAGACGTAAAACTTTCGACAAACCAAGGGTGGTAATTGGTAAAGATCCAGCTTAGATATTTATGTACAAACACCTGTGATCTAGGACATTCACGAATTCACCGCCCTCAGTAATGTCTAGTTTGTTTATTTACACATAATAGAAAGAAAAGAAAAAAAGAAGGAAAATAGAACATTACCTATTCGGGGACAAAACATAATTGCGTAGATAAATAGTAACAAAATAAGAAAAAATAAATCTATAAACTAAGTACTGATGCTAATTATGAGTGCCTCGAAAGATTCCACCTCAGCATAATGCTAGCTCGCGAGAGAGCCAGCGCTGATCTTCCGGTGGGACCATAGGTGGCGCCACGGCACGGCACACACGAAATACTGATCGCGCTCAGATTGCATTTAACCTGAACGCAATGACAATCAAACGCTGTCACTGTAATAGCTGTCGCTGTAAAACTGCATTGTATCATACCATTGTACCTATACAGAAGTGTATAGAATGAATATGGTAAGGAATAGAGAGACAGAGAGAGAGGGAGACAAAGAGAGAGAGAGAGAGAGAGGGAGGGAGAGAGAATGATACAGATTGAGAAACCCTAAGTTCGATCTGCATCACAAGGTCTGTTTTAATGTACATATGTAGGCATAGATAAGTGCGACTATTTATATTATTCATTACGATGCTCCTCACTGCGAGCATTCACCTGTAATGTAAAAAAAGAAATGAGATTTTCATAATTAAGTACAATTTTTTGCATGCGCATGAAATGAACCCTTAGGCTACACTGGAATCTGGATAAACAGCTTTTATAAAAAAAGAGACGAATAAACATTTCATAATTACCAACCATACTACCCAAATATAACTACAAACATTGTAGGTAAGTTTCAAGTATGTTATAAATACGTTAAATAAATTCAATAACCCTTGGCCGACCTACTTACCCCGCTCAAAGGATCCGACGGCAGGCGGGTTTGATTAATGACCGTTCAATGAAATTCAGGTATTTCCCTCTCAAGGGCTTTTTAACAAAATTAAAGTGTTGTATTTTGGTTGGAACAATTACGATGAACGGGCGGAAAAGTTTACGGTAATGTAATGGGAACTTTTTAGCCCAAAAAGCGGTTTGTACATTCATCAACGGCATTTAAAAAAGGGGCGGTAGTGCACGTAGTCCTTCTCAAAACATCAATGATGACGCACATTATCTACAGAATACACAAACAAAAATATATTTTTTATTTTTTATACATAAGACTATGAAAAGAAATTCAAATAACTCATACCAAGGGAAACGTTATGTGAAAAAAAAAACATGTGCGATGGTACAATTAAGAAAGGATAATTATAGCTAAAGTCTCAAGGGAGTCCAATAGTGGATAATTATATTTGTATTAATAATCTAACATTTAGCTTGTAAAATATGCGTATATGCATTTCTTGCTGAACTTTCCATGGGTGAGCTAAGATTACTGATTTTATTTGGAAACTAAAAGGCACCCGAAACTTGGTTATCATGGGAAAGAAACATACCATACCTAACTCTCTTTCTTGCTTTTCTGTAATTGGGTAAACGTATAGGTATCTGTGGAGCCCAAAAATCCGTTCATTTATTATTTTTTCATCATCATAGTATTAAAACCCAAAACTGAAACTTGCATCTATGATTTTTATTTATTTAAATTATTTTAACTTTAACATTAAAGTCAGTACAAATGGAAAACTAAAGGCCAAATGGCATTCTCTAAATAGGTAGAGACTATAGAGTCAACACCTATAGTCAACTATGGTGGTTGGTATGGTTGTTGGGCCAAACAGATACTTAAAGTAGTTTTATGATTGAAAGTACATATTTGGAAACTGTACGGAAAAGCGCTTGTTTGCGCACCACACCGTTGCCACGCATCGGATCGGATGGTGTGGTTACGTTTGACTTTGCGCCTCAATAAATATTGGTAGATTCAGCTGTCCGGTTTCATATCGTCTAAACCGAAAATAGAAAACGTAAAATGTATCTTGTTGAAGAATCTGTTAATTTTGTTGAACGTTTGAATTATTTACACACACCGGTAGCTAGGACCAAGACTGACATATATATGTATATGGAACAAATAACAGAAAAAATTAATGTTTCATCATATAAAGAAGTAGGTACCTATACTTAGTCTGTACTTTTGGGTATTTAAAAGAATGTAAACAAACCATTAAAAGGGTTGTTTATAAGATAACGTTTGGTTCCTGTTAACACGTTGAATGCGGTACATGCCAATTTTGACTTGTACTGGACTTTCTTTTGGTGCGGCGCAAGGAAGTAGCTTGTCTCTGTCTGGTGCGGGGGCAATTTGACTATGAAATCCTACGGACTAAAAAGAGTCAAGTATACATTTATGCTTCTTTCTACAAATTTTATCCAATGGGTACATCAAACTGTACAAGACAAATTTGACTCGTTTCGCACTAGGTGAAAAAAATAATCAACCAGTGCGGTACCAGCCAAAATTGTCTTGTATCCTACCGCCTTGTATCGCACCACGGGTACAGGTCAGTACAGGCCAGTGCGGGGGTCGATCCTTAACGTATCATTTGTTTATCTTTTTTTTTCTCATGAATGCACCAAGAAAATATCAACAAAATTGTTACAAAATATATTTGAAGAAATTGAGAGTAGTGAACCGAAAAATAATTAAATGGAGAAGAAATGCGGCGGTAGTATATTCACAATTAAAGGAGAAAACCGGTTCTAAAATATTTATTTCAATACTACTGCCAAGAATGTGAACAAAATACGTTTAGAATGTTTCAATAAGTCTCATTCAAATATGTAAATTTAGTTACTTTTTAAATAATTACAACAATCGATATCGATGTTTGGTTTCATTATATTTCCCCTCCCTACCAAAACATCGACTTGAGAAGCACCAGCCCTGTGTCCATGATGCGTTACAAGTCAGTTTCGTATCGTTAATTAATTGTCTTATAATTCCTAAACCAAGGTCGATAGTCTGTAACGAACTTAGATTTAGATCACTCAATTGTTTAACTTGCTATTGTTGTCAGTAAATCATGAATTTGCTAAATCAACAAAGATATATTTGCCAAATTTTAGACCTCTAGTCACAAGTCAAAATAGTCTTGTACCGCACCAGTGAAAACCTATGCTACAATTCAAAAATGATATGTATAGCACTGAATGTAAATTATAAAATCCAGTTCCCGCATTCAACGTGTTAAATATTTTATATTATATAAAATAATTGAACTCACTACCCACTCAATTGCTTCGATTTCTGACGTGGACTCTATTTATATAATATAACAAAATAAGAGCGGTGACAGGTAGCCGTAGTTACCAAAAGCAATTGAGTGGCTACTGCAGTCCGTTCCATTTAAATAACATGTGTTATCGCTTAATGTTTACGAATATAGGTAGGTATACAAATTCACGAATACAAACATATTTTATCACATTAAATAAATATATATTTTTTTCTCAGTCAATCGTCAATAAAACGTACCCAAATTTGCAGAGGTTTAAAACGCAAGGCTGCATTATACTGGAAGTAACACGACTAAAAGAGAAAGTCACTGCTTTAAAGTCGGAACACCTACCTTACGTGATTTTTAACTTTGTCGGTTTGATATTCGCCATTGGTTGCTGTCAATTTGACAGCTCCGGTTTGTTTAAATTTTTAGGGTTCCGTACCCAAAGGGTAAAAACGGGACCCTATTACTGAGACTTCGCTGTCCGTCCGTCCGTCCGTCCGTCCGTCCGTCCGTCTGTCACCAGGCTGTATCTCAACAACGGTGATAGCTAGACAGTTGAAATTTTCACAGATGATGTATTTCTATTGCCGCTATAACAACAAATACTAAAAATAAAATAAAATAAATATTTAAGGGGGGCCCATACAACAAACTTGTTATAGATTATATATATGTATAGGTACGGAACCCTTCATGCGCGAGTCGGGCTCGCACTTGCCCAATTTTTTTTAAATACCTAAAAGTACAGACTATAAAAGAATAAGCGAAGTGTTAAATGAGCTGAAAATTACTGCACCAACAAGAGCCCGGCTTTTGAATATATGATGATGATGGTAGCTAGGATAGGTTGCACAGATACTTTTAAGTCGGCTACGAAAAAGCGAAGAGGGTTATGTTTTTTCTTCTGACAGACATTGTTGCACACTGCATCTTTTAGTTATACTGAATGCCCATACATTTTTCTATGTTTCCTCCTTATATGTATATACTTTATTTATTTACCTTACTGGTTCAGACAACTGGAGTTTAAACTCGTTTGACACTGACATCCGAGATCATCCATCCTCCTAGCCTTTGTCCCATTTTTTGAGAATGAATTCTCAATCGGGGTCGGCTACCTAAATCCCAAGATGTGGCGTAGGCACTAGTTTTTACGAAAGCGACTGCCATCTGACCTTCCAACCCAGAGGGGAAACTAGGCCTTATTGGGCTTAGGTGGTTTCCTCACGATGTTTTCCTTCACCGAAAAGCGAGTGGTAAATATCAAATGACATTCCGTACATAAGTTCCGAAAAACTCATTGGTACGGGCCGGGTTCGAACCTGCGACCTCCGGATTGAAAGTCGCATGCCCTAACCACTAGGCTACCACCGCTTCCTCATCCGACATCCGAGATCTCGCCAGTAAATTTATATTTCAGCGATGCGCTGCTTTCAAAATTTAACATAATAATATTTTCTTTCTCATTGAGATATTTTGATGTGTACATTTAAAACGGCAAAAATTATTATATTTTCAACATAATGCCATGAAAATATTACTAAATTGGAGATATCGCCAAACTAAACTGATATCTCAGAGAGAACCCGGTCGCGTTAATATATATGCGACGCGATAGATATCCCGCCCAAACATAATTTGACCGGGTAACGTGAAATGACACTTTATGCAGCTCCAATCACAAACTTCATTAATGAGACTTATATGGGATATACGTGGAGATACTCCAGGTATAAATTATATAAACCTGAGATATCACTTAGCGATTCTCAAAGTACCTTCGAATTTGTACCCAGGACCTTGTTGTCTGGTGCCAATTGGCCGGGTCGCGGGTCTACGAACCCATTCACAGTGATGCGACCATTGAACACGGACGTACTAATTTAGGCAGCCATTTTTTACTCGTATATAGTACAGTCTGCGGAGAGAAGTAATCCCTCACCTCCTGATATATGGTAAGTTTTTATTAAAAAATGATTTGTTTTTTTTTTTTTTTATTACTTTCTTGCATAATAGTAGATTAGATACCCAGAGCGGTGAATTAGGGACTTTCCCAGATCGCAGGTGTTTGTGGCCGAACTGAAGGTGAGGGCCATAAATATACGATCCGAAGCTTTACGAATTACCGCCCGTGGTTTGTCTAAAGTTTTACATCTTGCCTTGGCCAGGAGATTAAATCCCATTTACGGCCCAGGGTAGCGTAAAACTTATTAGCTAATACTCAGCTGGACAAACCAAATTACCCCAAACACGATAGGTTTATTTTGATAGATAGAAAACTCTTTTATTGCACAGCACACCTCAGCAAGAAAGAAATACAAACACAGATAACACTTAGCAATGCAATAGCGGTAAAGAGCGATCTCGTCCAGACAACCTTTGGGTAGCGGATTAATAATTGAAATGAGATTAATTTGTAACTACAAGTTGCTCGTGAACTTCGTCCACGTGGAAGAATAGAATAGAATACATGTTTATTTGCAAGAATACTTATGACTAGTTACAGGGTGTTATTGTTGTTAATAGTAGGTACAGTATTCAATCGTAATTAAACGATATGCAAATATTATGCTAGTTCAGAACAAGTACATGCATTTGATTTACTTATTCCTAACAAGGATCATGCTGTTTCGTACAATCTATAAATTCCTTAACACTATAGAAACAGTTTTCTAGTAGATACTTAGTCAAATTTTTCCTAAAGTCGGAGCCTTCATTTCTTTAATATTTTTAGGTAAGCTGTTATACTGGACTATGCACATGTTATAAGCGTTTTTTTTATAAATAGCTGATCTACATCTAGGCTGATATAAAAGATTTTGATACTGCGCTCTCTGATTTGTTGTGTATACCTCCGACCTCATTTTAAATAAATCTGGGCGGTCTTTTACAAGGAGACAAGCTTTTCTAATGTACATGCATGGTAACGGCAAAATATTTAACTTTTTGAATAGAGGTCTACAACTATCTGTTATCCATGCTTTGGTTATGGCCCGAACACACTTTTTTTGTAGAACAAATGCCCTTTCTACGTCTACAGAGTTCCCCCACAATAACAATCCATAGGACTGACGACACATAGCCGTGATAGGCTGTGATTGCTGCCTCAAGATTTATGGTGTTTCTTAGTCTCCTCAACGCGAATACAAACCTATCAAGCCTACAGCAAACATAATTTACATGTTCTTGCCAATTTAGATGCTGATCAATATGTAAACCTAAGAAATTCATGCTTTTACATTTAATTATGGGCAAATTATTATAATTGATATTTAATGGAATTGAATTGCTATTGTATGAATTAAATTGAATATAAAAAGTTTTTGTCATGTTGATATTTAAGCTATTATTTAATGTCCAATTATTAATGTCAACTAAAGCATCATTTATATTCTTTTCATAAGATCCAATGTCCTCACTCTTAACTAATAAAGTTGTATCATCAGCGAAAAGTATACATTTATGTGAAGTTGCTAGAGGAAGATCATTGATGTACACCAAAAATAATAGAGGACCTAGGTTGCTGCCTTGAGGGACTCCAGATTTAACCTCACGAAATTTTGATCGATATTTTACTTTTACAAAACTTTTATTAAGTAACATTATCTATTTTAACTATTTCCGTACACTGTTTCCTATTTGTTAGATAACTCTTAATCCATTCTATTGCTGTACCTCTAATCCCATAGCGTTCCAGCTTTATTATCAGTTTAACAATATCAACACTATCAAAGGCTTTACTTAAATCTAAGAATATTGATGATATCGGTACTTTATTATTCAAACATTCAGATACATATTTGACCAAATTAAAACAAGCCAATTGGGATCATTAAGTTTTCCAAAGGTAGTCATATTATATATTTTCCCGATAGTATACGTTATTTGGACCCTGAATCTACGAATGATTTATGTTTGAGTCGTATAGTTTTTTAGATATCATTTTTTAAATCCCCTAAATGACAGTTGGTAAAAGCCCGAAAGTAAACACTACCGTTCAAGTCAAAACATATTAAAAAAAATATATTAAAAAAACAGCTATTTGTTGTCATTGTCAAACTGTCAAACGAATTAACGGTTTTGCTTGTTATTTACCATTGCTTTTGTGTCTGTTGTTTTCTCGAGGTTTTAAAGATGACTTGTGCCTGATTTCTGGATTCCGACTTACCTGCATTTCACAACGACCCCGCGCTACGTATTGGACTACGACTGGTTCTTTTCCGACTCACGCACGTGTTTTGAAAAACGATGTAAACAAACCTTGGCCAGCCTTAGCTTATTATTTACAATGAGTGCATCAGTTGGTTTTGTGCAGGCAGATTCTACAAATTTGCTAGATACGGCAGTTATTATAGAATATTTAAAGACCAGTGAAAAACACAAAATTGTTGAGATAAGGAGTGTAAAAACGTTGATGAGTTACTAAATAACTTCTTTTACAAATTAAAGTGTTCTTCTTCGTCGTTCCCTCACTGATGAGGATCGCGACCACATATCTGTTTCCACACAGTGCGGTTATATGCTGCGTGAACCGCCCGGTGCATGCTATCGCCCACTGCCTTCTTCAGTGTGTCGGACCATCTATTGGGTGCTCTTCCCTGCGCCTATGATAATCTGCTTCTCCAGACAATGCTTTGAGGACCGCATAATATGACCGAAGAAGTTCAGGGCTCGTTTCCGACATGTCGCGGAGAGTCGCGTCGAGATGTTATGTTGAATTAAAGTGTTACTACAGTATAATAAGTAATTTTTTGTTTACATTTTAGGGCATCAAGGAATGGTTATGTCCAGCATGCAGTAGGTTATGTGGAAATAAACCGAGACAACAATAATATCATTATTCGAGCCAAAGTTGTACCAGAACACAAAATCACAAAAAAAAAAAAATATACAGCGACTGTTTCCTTGAATGAAAATGATAGAATGATACTTGACACAAGTAGCGAAGGCTGCCCCGCATCAGAAGGTAAATACAAGTTTAGCTGGGCGCACAGATCCCGGGTCTTGAAATTACGGGAACATTTCTTTAGCGCGATCGATTTCGATCCCAACGCCATAAATGGGTGCCGCGTGGAAACTCCCTCAGCACTAGCGCCATCCGACGATGAGTAACGAACGCCTGAGTAGTACTAGTAGCAGTAGTAGTAGTAATTTGTAAACAATTTACAACAACTTTATTGTTAATGATAATGAAATAAAACAGTATATAAACAGTACTCACTGCATTTTTATTATTTCGTTTTGTAAATTTATCAGACCACAGGCAATTATCAATCACACTTTCGTCTATATATCTTAAGTGGCTGTGGTTTATAACCGAGTGAGGCTTCACATCACATTTCTGTCCCTCAAAAGTGTTTCGATCCCCTTGAAGCCTCGATCGGCTAAGACCACAGCCCCTGGAGGAAGAATATCAACAAAACCACTATTTTCTGTAATAGCCTTGTCTGATATTCTTCCTCCATAAACTTTTGATAAAACACAAATAAGTAAACCCATTTGGGCAACATGCGATGAGATATTTGATCGTGTTGCAGGATTTATATCGCGACCATGTCGTAGCCTGGATCACGGCGTCTAAGGCTTCTCAATTTCTATTTCGAAGCAATCGATAATGCATTGCACATTGGCATATCTGTCTTTGAATGAGAGAGGCAATGTTTTTTAATTCGGATTGGCTCCGGCAGGTAAATGAAGTCTCGTGCGTTAGTCGTAAGAAAAAAACCAGTCGTAGTCCAATATGTAGCGCGGGGTCGTCGTGGAATGCAGGTAAGTCGGAATCCAGAAACCAGGCACAAGTCGTCTTTAAAACCTCGTGAAAACAGCAAACACGAAAGCAAACGTAAATAACAAGCAAACCCGTTAATTCGTTTGACAATGTCAACTTGTCAACAAATAGTTGTTAAATTTTTTAATTACTTTTTTTAAATTGTTTGACTTGAACGGTAATGTTTACTTTCGGGCTTTTACCAACTGTCATTTAGGGGATTTAAAAAAATATATCTAAAAAACTACACGACTCAAACATAAATTATTCGTAGATTCAGGGTCCAAACAACGTATACTATCGGAAAAATATATAATATGACTACCTTTGGAAAACTTAATGATCCCTATTCAGTTGAGTGTCCTCTTCTAAAAAAAAAGTCAGAACTATCTTTTTTACTTCTCCGTAGTCGGGTAGATATAACCATCTGATGATGCACAGCTACCGTTTAACAAAAAAAATAATCCAACCGTTTAGGCGTGATGAAAGGACAAAGATTTCATTTTTATAATATTATTGACGAGATAGTTTTCTTAGGTTGACCATGAAAGAAAAAGGACCACAACGCAATTTCTACTAAAGCGGTAAAGTATGCAGGCGTAAACAATTCTTAGATAAGTCTGCGGTTTCCCAACCAATATTCTAAATATAAACATCAAGTTTCAATTTGGAAAAAAAAAGAAAATGTTACCAAACATATTTCGACAGTTTGCGTAAAACTTGACGAAGTTTTTGAAGAGATTCGTTTGCTTAAGGCTGCGTCCACACTTGTATCATTTCGCCGATCCGATCTCCGTCGCGTATCGCCGAGGTGTATCGTGCTGCTTGGACGCTCACTGCGGGCATTCCCGTACTATTTTCGCCGTTGCACGAAGAAACGCGTCCACACAGCCGTATCGTATCACCGCACCGATCATTTTGGAGTGCAGTAGTTTGGACGCTATCCTTATCGTAGCGTAGCACCGTATTGTATTACGCGCCGCCCCGATAATTTGTGGCAGTTATGTCACCGGCTCACCGAGATTTACCACTCATGTGACTCCTACGACTGTGCATGTTTTATGGCGATGCGGCAGAAAGGTTCTCGAGTGGAAACCGCGTACCGGAAGACGCCTCAAGGCTTGCAACAAAGTAGACGGTCCAGCAGTGGTATGGTGTTTTTAAATAATCATAAAGATAGGTTTTAAATACCAATGACCATGTTGTGGGTCGATGAACGGATCGGTGCACGTGCAAACTAGTCCGTATCGCCTTTGACGATCGGTCAAAAACCGACTCGAGATGGATCGCGGCGTATCTGAATCCCGTATCATGAACGGTAGTGTGGACGTCGCCCCGTCGCGATCATGCAACGCTTGCCTGATCGCGAGTGTGCGGGGTACTGAAGATACGCGTATCAACATGGATTTCGAGCGATCGGATACGGGCAGTTGCACGATCGCGACGGCGCGACGTCCACACTACCATTCAATGATACGCGTCGGCGATAGGCGATGGAGATTGGATCGGCGAAATGATACAAGTGTGGACGCAGCCTTACTTGGCCTAGGAGCCTTAGCACACTGGCGGTTTACGGGCGAGTTGGAAGCGAGGCGAGAACGCTGTGTGTAACGGACATGCCACAACTTTCGGCGGCAAGCGGTGCGGTGAGTGGTTGAGCGAGAGATCCGAGCGCGGCGACCATACGAGTTAGCGAGACACACGTACCACGCACCGCTGCCGCTTGCCGCTATAGGACCGAAGTCGTGGCTGGGCCGCTAGAGTGCGTCCTGAAGTGACCAATCACAAAAGTGAAGCAGAACTGAGATACAGATTTAAACTCAGGTGATTGGTCGATTCCGTACGTTTCCGCTCCGCTCCACTTCAGTGGAGCCGCAGTCATAGAGGCGAAATCACTTCGCGCTCTCGGCAAACTGGTTGTCTCGCCGTCAACTCGCCCGCATGCCAGTGTGAACTCTGACGCTAAAGGAAACTCTAAAGGAGCGCCACACTGCGACTTAAAATACGCTGAGAATGCGTTTACGCATTGACGCGTCGTTTGCTATGCGTCTCATTGTTTGCGCATAATATCCACACTGGAAGCCATCAGCGTATTATAAATACTCTGATGGAGCATTTACGCAGTCAAATGTATGAAGAATACACGATGCTAATGACGGTCACACCCTGTAGACAACGTCAAGCGTCAACCAACGTCTACACCGAAGGACGGTATCCGCAAAAAAACGTAAAGCACACGACACGTCACTGCGTAAACTGAGTATTATAAACAGCAGTGTGCTCGCTCCTTAACTTAAAGAAGTTTCTGAAGAGATTCGTTTGCTTAACTGGTCTAATTCGGGCCATTAATTCTGAAGCTATGTTGAGGAAATTAATGAACTTACGCAATTAACATTCCAAATTTAAATTATATTTTAACGGTGATTCATGTCGGTAGGAGATGGGTGGTGCCCGTAACTTTCTTTTTTTTACCACAGTGTCTATAGTCGGATAAAAAGAAGTTCCACTTTTTCATAAAAGGACAGTCAAATTCAGAGGTAAGTAAGTGCACTCAAGAGCGTGACAGACAAGTATTTTAATGCAGTTCTTATCAATTTATTTAATGGGGCATGTGATATTTACATCAAATAAAAATACTGTAAGCTGAGTCCAAATATTTTAAAAGAAAAAAGGAAAAACAATTTCGAAATGTAGGTACCTGAGCTTGCGGTAGAAACAACACGTAGGTATATTATAGGTACTTACCGGTAGTCCATATGGCGGAGATAAGTCACATAAAAATCGTAATTTAAAGACTTTTCTACAAATGGGTATCCAACCATATCGGTATCGATGTGTGTTTGTCTACTAAACTGTTATACCGGAAATGTTATATTTAGCCTTATGTGTGCGAATGTTACAACACTTGAGTATAAATTTAGTCCCCATCTCGTTGAATAGAATATCCTGCCCACGTTTCAGCGACCGCAAAATACATAAATTATCCCAAGCAGGACTTAAGCGCCATTGAAATCGTAATACATTTCAAATACAACGTTCGAATCCAAATATATTTATTTAACCTCACATACAAATCATAAATCCTTAACGGAACGTTCGACCCAAATAAAAATCCTGATAAAATATGGTGAAACGATGCCGCTGTAGGCTTTAGCGGACTCATTAACATTTATATCAAATGTAAATACGACCCGTATCAATTCCATACGACCACAGAGCTAGTGAAATGAGAAATCTCAATTGGGATACATACCTAAAAATAAAGGCCCCATTTTTTTTATAAAATCATAAAATATAGGCCAATTTAAGTTAAGAATTTTGTGCCTTTGCCAATTAGATGTATACGTTTAATACGCTGGTAACTAAATTTTTTAGAAGACCATTAAATTATTCCTTGTTGTAAGGGTCTACAAACTAGGTACATGTCATTGTTCTTTGCCATGTTTTTTCCGAAATGTTTTTTAATTAGTGTTGGTTGCAGGGACTGTGTCTGTGTCTTCGAAACCCATTAAAAAATATAGTCGATGGTTGACATTTGTCAATGTCAAAATTTCAAAGGTTTGAAGTGCCGACGATCGTCAATTTTTTTAAATTCAAAGGTCTCTTCTGAGAACACTATTGCGAACTGTCAAATTGTCAAATAAAAAAAAACATGACATGCAGACTACTTACAGCAAGGAATATCGAAAATCAATATAATTTAATGGTCTTCAATGTATTGAACCCAGGTTAATATTTTTCTCCATAGTTAGTATTTTGTGGTGACGTTACTATTTACTTGCCTTGTACTGTGACACGGCAAGGAAAAGTAAAAATCGAAATATTTAATATGGATAACTTTTTACAGGGTCCCATATTGTCACAGATTCAGATTCGTTTAAATCTAAGATTGTCACAAAAAGCTCTTATTAGATATGTACGAGTATGTCGTAAAAAATTGGTACATCCCAATTACACGTGAATATTTCATTCACATTTGACGGCAGTAGTATGAAGATAAAAAAACAACATTTCACTTATCTTTCGAATTATAAAATGTGACTTTTTCACACATTTTACTATCTCTTAGTACACAATTCGGATTTGAATTTTGTGTAATATTGCGTAGTGTAAATTTTTAAGATATAGCTGTTGAAATAGTGAATTCGTATCGCTTTCTTTTCTTTTGATTAGGCATTTTTTTTTATTGGCTAAGACTCAGCTTGCCTAATATGGTGAGGAGCGTCTCCGTTCGTTTTCGAGCTGGCCAAGGGTCCTAGGGGCCGCAGGTCGAGCCTACCCAGAGCTTTACTATACTTACCCCAATACATAAGATGAGGACCTTTATTCAGAATGTTTGGGTTTCAATCCTACTGTACTTACCTACCTAGTGAAGGACATTTGTTTTTATTAAATATTTTGTTTGATACCTGTACTTAATACATTTATTTTATGCAACTGTTTGCAGATTAGAAAAAAAACATTGTTATTAATTATGTACTTATTGTGCAACTTTGTTCCAACTTCATATTTCAGTTTATGTATTTAAGTACTTATTTGTTGTTAACATTGCATGTGCAGCCCCTGTAAAACTGTGCGTGTTGTTTTAACTAAGGCTTTGAGCTGTCGATTTTCCATGTATAAAGAAATAAATGCAATATGAAATATGTAAATACATAATAACATATCTTGCCCACATGTGGAAATTAGAAATATCCTGTGTTTAGCATAGACAATTTAATTTAAATTTAGATGCACAATGCATTAGGTGCGGTGCCGACCATCGTATTTTTTTTTAATTGGGTTTCAAAGATAAATAAAGCTTCAGCCAATTATTGCGAAGTGTCAAATTGCCAATTGAAAAAGAAAAAGATTTTGGAAAAGCTATGGTAAAGAAAAATAAATGACCTGCAGTTTGTTAATTAATCGTTACGTACAGCAAAAACTATCGAAAAAAAGATCTTCCAAAAGGTGTACCAAGCCTGCATACTGAGTCAATAATGAGTAATGACGTAACCTATTAATACTTGACGTGACTAACGTCAAAATCGACTAAACGTCAATTTCAGACTTTGGCGAACCAACTCACGATCTCATTTAACATGGATTAATACTACCCTCAATCACCCAACCTAAATATACACAAGTTATTTAAAAAATGGCCCACAAGGGAGGCATTTGTGAACAACGATGAAATACAGGAAAGGAAAACGCACGCTATTCCAATTTTCCTTTTTACTGAATGAGAATATTTTTCTACATCACAAATATAAATCACTGTATATAGTATAAGTATACAGTGATTTTATCTGCTCCATAAGGTTGGAAAAATGAGAAATTGTCGCTAACGAAGCATGAGGCAACGCTTGTTTAACGTGATTTCTGTTTTTACATGAATTATTTTCTTAACAAAGAAGTTACATTTTAGACAAGTAAATGGGTAAGGGGAAAACTAAACGGGCGTCTTACCTATTAGACCACTGAACCGATGCGAGAGTCATTGAATTTTGTAACCCATTGCTTAATTTCTTACATGCCTCAGGGCAGCATCGTAGCTCCATCTATCTCCTCCCCCTTCCTTTAAGTCTTCCGTAAGTTGCATTTGATCGGAGCAAACAATTCCTTCATTATATTTTCTTTGGTTTCCGCGACTGTCACACATTCAAATTAAACGATTTAAGGGGCTCCCCGCTCTCAATGACCTTCGATCTGTTGCGATAGATTTTCCCATATTATAAATAGCTAATCATAATAACATAGTTTTTCCACAACAAAATACCGTATCAAGTACCTTTCACATGTCACTGACTTTGAGATACAGGCCGTCAAAGTTTACGATTTTTTCGGGGAAAAAGTTGTGGAAACGGTTTTTTGCGTTTTTCTCGAAAAGTATTGAGAAAAATAGAAAAAGCTTCACAACAAATTTTGTGGAATATGGTTTAGAACAATAAAATGTAAGATATTTTCTACATATACACCGGGGATAAAAGTAGAAACGAGATTAGTGTATTTTTGGTCCTTCACCGAATATTTTTAGGGTTCCGTACCCAAAGGGTAAAACGGGACCCTATTACTGAGACTTCGCTGTCCGTCCGTCCGTCCGTCCGTCCGTCCATCCGTCCGTCCGTCCGTCCGTCCGTCCGTCCATCCGTCCGTCCGTCCGTCCGTCCGTCCGTCTGTCACCAGGCTGTATCTCAAGAACGGTGATAGCTAGACAGTTGAAATTTTCACAGATGATGTATTTCTATTGCCGCTATAACAACAAATACTAAAAATAAAATAAAATAAATATTTAAGGGGGGCTCCCATACAACAAACTTCTTATAGATTATATACATATATATATATATATATAGGTACGGAACCCTTCATGCGCGAGTCAGACTCGCACTTGCCCAATTTTTTTATAAAATACACAGTCGTTAAATCAAAATTCGGGTCACTACAAAGTGTTAAGCATAGACCATACTACAATACATGTATATTAAATAGGACATTATAACTCTATAATCCACAAACTAGATACGATGTAAAAATCTTCAAATTGGCTGATTTCTGTAGGGAGCCCCTTAAACGGATTACTTCAATCCTTACCAGAGAGAAACGATATTTTTCCAGAATGTTGCGCGAGGCAATTTTGAAATCCAAAAAAATATCCTAATTTCAATGGAGAAGACGGTTTGTCATTACCACTGGCTTGGGATCCTGTTATACCTACTTCTTATCAAGGATCAAGCAAGACACAAGACTGGATATCCTGGACCTCGAGTCTTTGTTTTAAAAGTATATCCTAGTAATAAGGCAAACTGGGAGTTTTCTTTCGGCGGTTCTTTCTCCTCAGCAAGCCTTATAGTGAACAGCTGGTAGATATTTTTAAATAACATAATTAATGCCTGTAAGTCTCTTTAACACATTAGGCCCACCTGTCGCATATGTACACATTTATTTTTAAATTCTTAATTCATATAATTTGGGTCAGGACGAAAGGATGAAATTAAGTCGTATAATACGGTGAATAGAGACTAAAGTACTATGTGTGACCTTACAAACGGTCCGGTAGTTTTGAATTTTTGATATTTTGTATAGGATGGTTAGTCAGTGTTTAAAATGCAAAATGCACAATTACCCCCCCTCCGCGCCCGCCGCCATATTGAAAAAACCGGCACTTTCTTCATATTTTTGCTCATATCTTCCTTTAGGAGCATTTTAGCTAGAAGAAAGCTTCGACAATGTTATAGAGAGTTAAATTTACTACATTCTCCATTTTATATTTTGTTTCTGGGACAGATAGTTACGGAGATATGCACATTTAAAAAAACTTAAGAAATTGCAATTTCCAACTCAAAAACAAACTTCTGGATTATATATTCGTTTAGGAGCATTTTAGCTACAACAAAGCTTGGGCAATGTTGTAGAGAATTAAATATACTATAATTTACACTTCAAATTTTGTTTCAAGGACGGTTAGTTACGGAGATATGCACATTTAAAAAATAGGAAAAGTCGAATTTTCCGAAAATTTCTCAAAATCCTTGGTTTAGAACGCTGTCATTCAGTTACGGACTAGTCTAGGACAAATAAAAACATGTAGGAAATATAATTGCTTATAAAACTTATGTCCATTTTTACATACATTTTCGGAAAATGTGACTTTATTTTTTACATATCTCCGTAATTATCTGTCCTAGAAACAAAATTTGAAATGCAAATTATAGTAAATTTAATTCTCTACAAAATTGCCCAAGCACTGTTCTAGCTAAAATGCTCCTAAACGAAGATATAATCCAGAAGTTTGTTTTTGAGTTGCAAATTGCAATTTCTTAAGTTTTTTTAAATATGCATATCTCCGTAACTATCTGTCCTAGAAACAAAATATAAAATGGAGAATGTAGTAAATTTAACTCTCTATAACATTGTCGAAGCTTTCTTCTAGCTAAAATGCTCCTAAAGGAAGATATGAGCAAAAATATGAAGAGAGTGCCGGTTTTTTCAATATGGCGGCGGGCGCGGAGGGGGGGGAATTGTGCATTTTGCATTTTAAACACTGACTAACCATCCTAGACAACATATCAAAAATTCAAAACTACCGGACCGTTTGTAAGGTCAAAATCCTTTATTCACTGAATTAGTAGTTAGCGAGGAATTAAAAACAATTGAGAAAGTTCCGTTGTGCGACAAAAAATAACGATACAATAAGGAACCTTAAAATAGAACATTAAGGTACGTTATTGAAAGGTTAACTGTCGTCGCACAATGGAGACTTTGACACAAATATTATTGAGTTATTATTGAGTGAGTTAAGGGTGAGTTAACGCTGCAAACTTTTTGGTCTTCACCCATTTACAAAATGGGTAGCTTTTATCAGTCAACCTTTGACAACGTTAACTGGAAAGTTACCGAAACGTCAGGGAGGCTTAATCATTAATATACGCGATATAATCCGTTTTATTTAAATTCTAAATATATCTATATGACAAGATATAAACATCCTTGCCGGGGATTGCGTAAATCTCGCGCTTAATAAATCAAGATAACAGCATAATCTGGTTCAGCTCGGAGAAACCAGTGGCCGTGAATGTACAATATTCGACGCTGCTCCTTTTCTATTTCATGTTTCTAAAAATGGTGATATATGTTATATGCTGCTCAAAAGAAAATAAAGGCCACTTAAAGACACACTTTACAGATTTGTCATTTCCATATACAATATTCTGAATAACAGTGAATACACATAGATAGAGTAACACACGTAGTTTCAAATACCTACCGAATTAATATGATTTCCCATTTAATGCCATGCTATGGTTAAGGATTTAAATATCACCGTTTTTTTTTATTATGTGGGATTTATATTATTTTGAGCAATATACTGGTATATAAAGTCCGGAAAAATGACGAATTTAAGTTATGCATATCACATAAAAAAGTAAAGAAAAATTTCTAGCCTTCCTTTATTTCTTTCTTAAGAAATGAGACATGAAATGAACTAGGGAAACTGATATTAGATCTTATACAATATGATGAGATTGGACAGTTAAAAAGTAAGTACGGATACAAGATACGTCAACAAAGATATAAAACGAAACAAAAACAAATGCTAGAATCCTGTCCGTGAAGTTCTCGCTAAGATTGACGAAAATAATAACAGGATTCAATAAAGACCAAGGAAAAATCACCGTAACTCGGTGGTTGCACCCGCATTAGAGCTCAACTTTTAGATTAAACATCCAACACACGGTCGAATGCCCTGCCAAATAGTGCATTAGTCTATGCCAAAGTTCGGGACGCGTATATTATATACTAGCTGTTGCCCGCGACTTCGTCCGCGTGGAACCTTTATCTTGAAAATTTGACATCTTTATTATTTTCAGATCTAAGTAATGTTGAAATTGCTAAACGTGCTTTTTTTGCAATTGTTTACGAAATAGTAACGAACCCTTCGTACGCGAGTCCGACTCGCTCTTGGCCTTTTTTTTCGGCTAATTTGCTCTTATTACGCGGTATCATTATAAAATCAGGTACATCTACGAACGAATAGCTTTACTAAATTCGATGAGTTTTAGAACGACGTTTATAAATTCTTTGATTCGAATAATAATGCCTTTACACAGTACCGCACTCAAAAAAATGTTTGATCTACATACAAATTTTCAACCCCTTTTTCACCACCTTCAGGGCTTGATTTTCAAAAACGCTGTAATGATTTTTCTTATCTTTTAATAAAATTACCTTTTTACAAAGTTTCTATTTCCTAACTTAAAATACAATTTATACCCGATACAACCTTTCATCCTCTTTTTAACCCCCTTAGGAGTAGAATTTTCAAAAACGCTGAAATTAATTTTCTTGTATTCTAATTATATGCCTTTATACAAAGTTTAAAATCCCGCAATCAAAAAATTTTTTGATCTTCATACAAATTTTCAACCCCTTTTTCACCACCTTCGGGGCTGAATTTTCAAAAACTCTGAAATGACTTTTCTTGTATTTTAATAATATGCTTTTATATACAGTTTCAAATCCCGCACTCAAAAAAATTTTTGATCTTTACACAAACTTTCAACACCTTTTTAACCCCCTTAGGGGTAGAATTTTCAAAAACGCTTAAATCTCTTTTTTTGAATTTTAATTAAATGCCTGTAAACAAAGTTAAAAAACCCTCAATAAAAAAAAAAATTTGATCTTCATACTAATTTTCAACCCCTTTTTCACCACCTTCTGGGCTGAATTTTCAAAAACGCTGAAATAACTTTTCTTTTATTTTTATAATATGCTTTTATATAAAGTTTCAAGTCCCGCACTCAAAAAAATGTTTGATCTTCATACAAACTTTCAACCCCTTTTTCACCACCTTTTGGGCTGAATTTTCAAAAACGCTGAAATTACTTTTCTTGTATTTTTAAATTATGCTTTTATATAAAGTTTCAAGTCCCGCACTCAAAAAAATGTTTGATCTTCATACAAACTTTCAACCCCTTTTCACCACCTTCGGGGCTGAATTTTCAAAAATGCTGAAATCATTTTTCTTGTATTTTAATAATATGCTTTTATAACAGTTTCAAATCCCGCACACAAAAAAATTTTTGATCTTTATACAAACTTTCAACCCCTTTTTAACCCCCTTAGGGGTAGAATTTTCAAAAACGCTTAAATTCCTTTTCTTGTATTTTAATTACATGCCTGTAAACAAAGTTTAAAAACCCGCAATAAAAAAAAAATATCTTCATACTAATTTTCAACCCCTTTTTCACCACCTTCTGGGCTGAATTTTCAAAAACGCTGAAATATCTTTTCTTGTATTTTAATAATATGCTTTTATATGAGGTTTCAAATCCCGCACTCAAAAAAATTTTTGATCTTCATAAAAACTTTCAACCCCTTTTTAACCCCCTTAGGGGTAGAATTTTCAAAAACGCTTTAATAATTTTTTTTGTATTTTAATTAAAAGCCTGTAAACAAAATTTAAAAACCCGCAATAAAAAAAAAATTTGATCTTCATACTAATTTTCAACCCCTTTTTCACCACCTTCTGGGCTGAATTTTCAAAAACGCTGAAATTACTTTTCTTGTATTTTTATAAAATGCTTTTATATAAAGTTTCAAGTCCCGCACTCAAAAAAATGTTTGATCTTCATACAAACTTTCAACCCCTTTTTCACCACCTTCGGGGATGAATTTTCAAAAACGCTGAAATCATTTTTCTTGTATTTTAATAATATGCTTTTATATGAAGTTTCAAATCCCGCACTCAAAAAAAATTATGATCGTCATACATACTTTCAACCCCTTTTTAACCCTTTTAGGGGATGAATTTTCAAAAACGCTGAATTGAGTTTTCTTTTATTTTATTTTAATACCTTTTTACGTAGTTTCAAGTTCCTAGCTTAAAATTAAATTAGAACCCCAAGACAAACTTTCATCCCCTTTTTAACCCCCTTAGAGGTTGAATTTTTAATAACGAACAATTAATGTAATTTTTTATTCATGTATATGCCTTTATAAGAAGTTTCAAAGAATTTGTAATGGATTTAAACTTTCAACCCCTTTTTAACCCTTTTAGGGGATGAATTTTCGAAAACGCTGAAATTACTTTTCTTGTATTATAATAGTATGCCTTTATACAAAGATTCAAGTCCCGCACTCAAAAAAATATTTGATCTCCATACAAACTTTCAACCCCTATTTTACCACCTTGGGGGATGAATTTTCAAAAACACTGAAAATGGTTTTCTTCATTCTATATTTAAAGTGTGTATGCAAAGTATTAAGACTCTTACTCAAAAATTACGAATTTTCCATACAAACTTTCAACCCCAATTTAACCCCTCAGGGGATGAGTTTTGAAATATCCCTTCTTATTCCTTGCCTACATAATATACTTGACCTACTGTAGAATTTTCAAAGTTCTTAGTTCAGTAGTTTCAGCTCTGCGTTGATATGTCAGTCAGTCAGGACAAATCCGTTTATATATATAGATTTAGGACGTGCGAGGAAATGGTCCTCGGAGATTTGGAGTTTGTTTTGACATCAGATTGGTAAAAAACGTTTTCATCACATTTGCTCGTAAAATATGGTATTACATGCAGGTGTACTGAAGGACTAAGGCCTATATAGTTCCCGCGGGAGTTATAAATTGTTATAACTCCCGAGGGAGTTTTGGTTTTAGTTTTAAAAATATAGTACGTACTCGCAGTTTACTTCAGACTAAGGAGGTTTCAATCCAGCCAAGGTTTTTTGCTGTACGAACAAAACTTGCCTACCAGCAAATTTTATTGTGTATTGAATTAATACGGTACATGTAACTGCATTAATATTTATGTTTTACAATTATTTACGTGTATTATGCAATTATTTTACTAAATTTAATTTTGAATTATCGTTAGAATCTGGCAGTATAGCCTGTCGTGTTTCTGAACTAAACGCAGTTCTTAGCATTATCTGTGGTAGACGACCCAAAAAAGAAGAAAAAGTTATAAAATTATTGGTTAGGTACTATTTAGTTTTGTAACAAAACTACTGTTCGTATTTAAATTTTATAATATATTCGGTGTTAATTATTGCTGCATAATATTGTTAATTGTTATTTGTTTAATGATAGATGGTAAGATTCTGTGTATATTTGTTTTCTGTTTTAAGCTGATGGCCGTTTTGCCAGTGCTTATAGTAAATTAAAAAAATATATACAGAAAAAAGTTGGTTGTCAATCGTTATCGTTTATTAGTTTAATGTTTATTTTTGTCTTATGTATTTGTTATTTACTCCCAAATGTGATGAAAAATATTGTGTGTATGGCGGGTAGTAAGGGGATTACAAACTCAGGACATTAAAAGCCCTCCGCCTTCGGCGTCGGGCTTCTAATAGACCTTCGTTTGTAATCCCCTACTTACTACCCTTATGACACAATATACTATAGTCATGTCGAATTAGGGGGGTGTAATAGAAAGGTTTAGGTATGGTACGGCAAGAGATAGTGGTTCAAGTCTTGCAAAGTAATAAATTTTACATTCGCTTTTAACACTTATTTTTAATCAAATATCTTCAACAAATGTACCTACTGTACAGTAGTTACATTTAATTTTGCAATTTTGTAATATTATAAAAGATATTTGGTGATTTAATGGGACTGTGCAGAAATTTGAAAACTATAAAAATGCATAAATTATAAGTAGTAAATAATAAATAATAAAACGTCTTTTATGTGTAAAACCCGTTTGTAACTGATAGTAGGCGGCAAATACGAGTATCGTACATGTATCCACAAACTATTTTGTTTGTGATTTCTGCAATATTCATTTAGGCTCTGTAATTTTGATGAATGGTTATTTCGTGTAACGGAAATTCCACAACTTTGCGCGACAGCCGCAGCCGTGTATAGGTACTACGATTTCTAATTCAAGACCAAAAAAACTACCACAAGGTTGCTACTACAATAATAGTATATTGTGTCATAAGGGTAGTAAGTAGGGGATTACTAACGAAGGTCTATTAGAAGCCCGACGCCGAAGGCGGAGGGCTTTTAATGTCCTGAGTTTGTAATCCCCTTACTACCCGCCATACACACAATATTTTTCATCACATTTAGGAGTAAATAACAAATACATAAGACAAAAATAAACATTAAACTAATTAAACGATAACGATTGACGACCAACTATTCTGTATATATTTTTTTTAATTTACTATAAGCACCGGCAAAACGGCCATCAGCTTAAAACAGAAAACAAATATACACAGAATCTTACCATCTATCATTAAACAAACAACAATTAACAATATTATGCAGGAATAATTAGCACCGTAATCACTACATAGTATAAAACAAAGTCGCTTTCTCTGTCCCTATGTCCCTTTGTATGCTTAAATCTTTAAAAGTACGCAACGGATTTTGATGCGGTTTACGGATTATAATACATGCATAATTTATCAGCATTGCACCCGTGCGAAGCCGGGGCGGGTCGCTAGTATATTATAAAACTTAAATACGAACAGTATTTTTGTTACAAAACTAAATAGTACCTACCTAACCAATAATTTTATAACTTTTTTCTTTTTTTTTGTGTCGTCTACCACAGATAATGCTAAGAACGGCGTTTAGTTTAGAAACATGACAAGAAATACTGCCAGATTGTAACGATAATTCAAAAATAAAATATTTATAAAATTATAAAATTATTGCAAAATACACTTAAATAATTGTAAAACATAAATATGAATGCAGTTAAATGTACCGTATTAATTCAATACACAATAAAATTTGCTGAAAGGCAAGTTTTGTTCTTACAACAAAAAACCTTGGCTGGATTGAAACCTCCTTAGTCTGAAGTAAACTGCGAGTGCGTACTATATTTTTAAAACTAAAACCATAACTCCCTCGGGAGTTATAACAATTTATAACTCCCGCGGGAACAATATAGGCCTTAGTCCTTCTGTACACCTGCATGTAATACCATCTTTTACGAGCAAATGTGATGAAAAATATTTTTACAATAGTAAAATCCTTTTTCTTTTTTAATCACACTAAGATAATTTATTAATTGGTAACTTTAACTCTATGTTTTAACAAAATTATTAGATATTTAATTATTACAATAAATCGAGAGGAGATAATAAAAACTTAAACATCGTAGGTTTTTGGTACAAAATCTGGTACTGGAGCCTTACCACGATCTCTTAACGCGACTCACTTTAGGCCCTAAACTGAACTGTATCGCTATTTCATACCATGACATTGTATTTACGACTCAGTTCAGATGACAGTTCAGTAAGAGCGTCTCAACTATTTCATTCTCTCATTTCAAGTACTTTTCGTACCACGATGTGTCACTTGAGACGAAACTGAATCGCACGAGTGTCAAATTTTGCGACTCATAAAAAGTTCCTCATTGAATGTATCGTTCTGGATAGTTTTGTGTAGAATATTTATTAGTTCTTAGCTTTTGTTCGCGACTTGTCTCGCACAGGTCTGGAAACGTGTCTGTGTAACTTCCTACCGTTTTATTCAGGGACGCATTTACCCTAGGGCGATCCGGGCTATAGCCCGGGGCGCCAAACCGACAGGGGCGGCGTAGGCGCCCCTGGCCGTTTGCATTTTGTTTTGGTATTGGCGCCTTTCAACCAACTATTACTTTTCACCTTTTTTTGTCAATCCAAAATTTAAAATGAACATGAAAAATAACAAGAACAAATAGTTTTGGTCGAAAACATGCTTGTAAGTTTGTCAATATCTTCGGGCGCGTCTGTAAGTAAGAACATGAACATGCTTCAAATATAGGGCGCGGGCGCCGAGTGAGGTCGCGGGCCGGCAAGAGGGGCGGTGGCAATAGGTCATACATATATCAGCGTTGCCAGATCGGATCTTTTTACACTATATCGGTCAATTTTGTTACTACGTACCCCCGCGCCGAACAATTTCGCTCTCGCTGCGCTCGCGTTTTCATCTGATCGTGTTACTACGCACCCCCGCGCCGAAAAATTTCGGTCTCGCTGCGCTCGCGTTATTATCTATTTCTGTTACAATATACACGCACTACTACGTACGTACGCACCCCATCGCCGAAAAATTTAGGGTAGCGAAGTGTTTGACAGGTTTTTCAGAATACTGACGAGTAATTTCTTTTGAGTTATTATAATACGATCTCTTGGATAATGCAACGGGGAAAAAAAAGATGCACAATGCTCATAGATAAGAGTGCATTACTGGTAATAAGTAGATAGAACTTCGTGTTTTTCGGTTCCATATGACTACTGCAATACTACGGTAAAGAGCTCGTAGCTTTGTATGGATTTCATAGTAAGATACGTTTTTTTTCCGTAGCATTGCAGACTGTAGTAACTAAATTAGCCGCTCGAGGGTGCTTTACATCATGCTTCTTTATTTGGTTACTATTTAAGTTCTTAAACCACAATATGATTTTTAATAGATTGAATTATAAAAACAAGTAAACTATTTTGTAAAACAAAGAACTGGAGTTCAAACATTTGCACTGAACCTAAAATAGGCAACTATAATTGAACATATCTTTAAGCAGTTGATAATTTATTTATTATTCAAAAAAGTTACACAGCATTACAGTAATAAAACCAATAAGGCACTGAACTACAAAAATACATATAAACAAGACTTAAAACTAGTTAATTTAGGCGACACAACCGCGTGGGTCCTTTGCGTCGTCTGATCTGGTGTATAATTCGGCAAATTACCGCGGAACTGCCGAAACACAACACCCTTCCGCCAGAAGTCTGCACTTGCGATGGTGTCCTGCAGCGGCCGCGGCACGCACACCACAAATGAGCTGAAGTACACGTAGTGCCGGGACTGCAGCTGGATAATATTGATATCATGGGGTCAAAAATATAAGCCCGATTTCAAAGGTCTCTATCTCGGCGGGAGACAGCTGGCGATAAAAACGGAGCTTTTAACATTGTCATTGACACACTTGATATTATATGGGTGATAAAATCACTTCACCGCATTTCCTGGTCACAATTTCTTTCCCCTGAACGAATACACTAAATCCGCGGAGGATTAAACTGAATTCGAAGATTGGCATACCACGTAAAATTCATTTGAAATTTAACAAATTTACATGTCAATGATTGACATGACATTATCACAGGCGGAAGGCGGCACACGTTCCGAGTCTTAATTACAATTCTTTTGAAATACAGACATTTTAAACTTTATTTCATTCAATAAAGCATTTGGTATGGCAAATAATGTCTTTAAATTAAAAAAAGAACATAAGTCCGCTATGAAATATATGTCTTTTCTTTTCAAAATTACCAATTAGTTTTAAACAAAGTGTGCTGCGAAATTAATTTGTAATATTTTAGTTACCGAACGGATAGAAGCCAGAAAGAGATAAACATATACGAAACTCACATAGCGGCATCCCTTTCGCGCCGTAGCGTTTCAATTGCGGACCAGAGACAAATATCGGTCTTTCATTCACTTTATGCGATCGAGAATCAGCGCTGCTTTAAAGTTGTTATGGTACGAAATTCAGCGATTCAATTTAGGTGCCTAAACTGAACTGCACTGCGTTTGGATAGTTTTTATAAAGATCGTGGTAAGGCTCCTGTACTTGTAACACTTGACGCTTTCAAAACATGTGGTGCAATCATTTAGAACCTAAAAAAAAAAAATTACCAAAAAAAGAACCGACTTCAGTAAAACTAAAATTGGGTTATTGTTGGCTTTTTTAGTTTTACTGAAGTCGGTTCTTTTTTTTGTAAAATTTTTTTTTTTTTGCTTTTTAGTGATTTGTATGTGTTCATCATCAGTTTCCTTACACCAAATCCTATTTACTGAATGTAAATTCTTGACCTTATCAATAAATTACCGAAAGCGCCGTACATGTCCCTACTATAACATTTGAAGAGTTCCCTCGATTTCTCCAAGATTCCATCATCAGATCCCGACTTAGTGCCAACGGGACCAACTCGGAGTTATACCCTTTCGATTAAAAAAAAAATTGAAAATCGGTTCACGGTTCTCGGAGATATCGAGTAACAAACATAAAAAAAATAAAATTGTTCGAATTGAGAACCTCCTCCTTTTTTGAAGTCGGTTAAAAACAACCTCAGATGTCATTTAAATTTTGTCAATTTTGACAGTGACGTATCTGTCGTAGTTTTTTTGGTCTTGAATTAGAAATCCGAGTTTAGGTACGTGCGTCTCGCTCACTCGTTATGCCACCGTGCTCGGATCTCTCGGTCCACCGCTTGCCGCGCCGCTGGTCGTGCAAAGTCATGGCATCTCCGTAATTTCCGTGTTAAATGGACCGTGCATGTTCATCACTTTATTCTATTCTGCCCAATCAAATACATTATATAGATTATGATTATGAGCAGATAGGTAGTGTAACCTGAGTAGGTGAGTCTGTAGAGATGCCGCTTTCAATGCGAGTGATAGATTGCAAAGTCGTGACGTGGGCAAACCCTTGCTTGTTAGGCAGTCTGCATACTTTCATAAAAATAATAGTTCTTAGAGAAGTTCGACTGACAAACCCTACCTAGACCTGTCAAGAGTCTTGAAAACGTCTTTTAGTGTGGTCAGTAAAAAAAAATGTAGAAATAATTTCTTCTTTTCTGACTCCCGATGCAATGGCATATGTCTCAATTTCTGGTCTTGAAGTCGAACTTAGTGTCGTTGTTGTACAAATACTTTAACACCGCTGGGGAAACCGTATTGCAGCCCAGGTTAAACGAATGGACGGTTTTCTCGTAGGCTACAAAAGGCTACAATTGACAGGTTAACACTGTTTAGCTTTGTATGATATATAATATATACGTCAAAGTCGTACTTGTCTTTAAATACGCAACCGTCCCGACTGACGTAACTGTGAAGGCTACCTTATTTCGGACCGCGGTGATTCTCCAAATATCAAATCTCATTCTCACGTGCCTTCATTATATTGAACAGATTCCTTATATTGGACATGACGTGCAGGTTACCTTACCTTTGAATAGCTTGGGAGCAAATGGGGCCGAAAAATTATGAGTTACGTAAAATGTGTTTTTAATATAGTCCAAGATGATGTTGCTTACTGTGTCAGAGTGTTAAGTAATTTAGTCAGGTGCCATCGAGTTTGCATTATTTTTTATTTCCTTAACTTAGACATGTTTCGCATAATTTGAATCCGCCGAATAAACACATAATATTGTTTAGACACGTTTTGGTTAAATATGACGTCTAACAATAAAGAACTGCTGCCAGAAAAATACATTTTCAGCATTAAATTTTAAGTTCTAGTAAGAAGCGGTGGTCTAGAAGCCTAGTGGTTAGGGCATGCGACTTTCAATCCGGAGGTTGCGGGTTAATCGAACCCGGCCCGTACCAATGAGTTTTTCGGTACTTATGTACGGAATGTCATTTGATATTTATCACTCGCTTTTCGGTGAAGGAAAAACATCGTGAGGAAACCACCTAAGCCCAATAAGGCCTAGTTTCCCCTCTGGGTTGGAAGGTCAGATGGCAGTCGCTTGCGTAAAAACTAGTGCCTACGCCACATCTTGGGATTTAGGTAGCCGACCCCGATTGAGAATTCATTCTCAAAAAATATGAGACAAAGGCTAGGAGGATGATGATGAAATTTTCAGTTTTAGTCAACTGTTTGGTGGCAGTGAGGTAAGGTGGACAGGAGCATATTGGGCAGGAAACTGTAGTACAGTAAACAACCATAATCGAGAAGTTCTTCACTATGGCATCAAGAGAGGTCGCTTATTCGGAGTTAAGGAACTCGTTCCCGGTGACATCTTTTTTATTTTATAGTTTATATAAATGTATTGTAAAAAAAACCTATCCTAAGAAACATGATTTAATGAGTGAATAATAATGTCAAAAATTAAAAAGTAAGATTACTATAGTGCCGAACTATGTCGCGCGAAAAATACTGTCACTTTCCTTTCAATGCAATGAGAGCAAAACAGGATGAAGCTGAGTCGCGCGACAAGCCAAGTCACGGCAAGATGCTAGCCCTGCTGATATCGTAACCTAATTCGTGTATTATAAAGGCAGGTGCCGCTTCTTTGAACTGGGTCAATCCTTTCTGACGCTATTACCTATAAATACACCTAATCACATGTAAGTTAATCGACATGTGGGATAAACCAGTAATCCGTAGCAGGTAACGGCGCTGGATCAATTTGTATGCAAACAAAATTATACTGTGACATGCCACGGTACATTTTCGTGGTGTTTCCTTCGATACGTTGATTGGAGTCTCAGTCGCGTTTTTAACTTGCAAATACGTTGATAATTTTAAACCAGTTTCGAAAAGGCTGCTTCGTATATTAGGCAAAACTGTTAAGTTTATATAAATGCGAAGTGTGGCGGTTTGCATCCGCCGGTTTCGCTTGAATAAATACGCACATTATAACTTTAATAATATAATTCATTGTAAAATAAAACATCAAAAAAAAACATGAACGTTCCAACAAATCTGTCCGATCGGGGTATGAATATCGACAAAAGAGCGCGGGCATAGACAACGTAATCCGTAAGGCTAGCTTTGCACGAACAGCATCACAAAGCCAGTTTTACACTTATAACAATTCTCAACATCCTCCCGCGGGCAAACAAATAAGTTAAGAACATAAGTTTATTAACTTCAAACTTACAAAACATTTCAAACTTACATAACATTTAGTTAGTACACTTTATCAACATTACAAATCACAGGTACAGTTAATAACTCAAAACAAATTAACCCATTACATGTATATAAGACATCATTACATTATCTTGTATCAATTTATAACACGAAAGCCTAACTATTGGCTTAAAACGATTGGCATCATTACTAGTAAAATAACAGTTTTAAATTTAATACCTGTTAAGCTTTTTTATTACGCGACCTCTTTGCGATTCCATCTGAACAGGCATAGGAGTATCTATAGGAACAGGGTTAGACTTGTCACCAATTATGCGTTCCCACCACCCTCCCCACCACGGAGATCCTGGTGCAATAAATTTCCATATAATGGCTTGTGATGCAGTGGTATTTTCAACTTTATTCCAGTCGATATTCCTCATTAAATTTGCTGTTTCCTGGAAGTTGCTGCCATTGTCCGTGTAAATAACGTTTACTCTTAGCAGTTCTCTCTTCGTAATCTTGTCTTTAATTTTGTGTATCAAGTTTACGTTGCACTGCAAGTCATCTTCTATAGTATTCCATATCATATCTAATACTGGAATCGTTATTGTGTCATCTATCCTTTTCGGAGCAGTGACCCAGCATCTCAAGTTAAAATTACCCATATTAATTAATTCTTTTGGCTTTGAAATAAATTTCTCTAGCTCTGTTACACAGTTGTCGACATAAAAGGATTCCTTCAGCTTCTGTGCATACCACACTCTGATGCCGATATGTTACTACATCTATACACAGTTCTGTATTCTTCCACCAAAGGAATTTTAAATATTCTCTGCCTTATTTCTTCACTAAAATATTGAAGAAGGCTTTCCTTAAATCAGCTGGAGTGTTTTCCTTCCACAAATGGTTCACTTCATATCGGCCCATCTCTGTCTCTGAAATATTATCGTCAAAATATATTAATATCTCTTCCTGTTTCTTCTTTTCTTGTGGATCTTTAATTCCTAACAATGTTCCACAAGTCTGCTATAATACTCTCTTTTAAGAAACAGGTATGTAGTAGAGATGACCCCATCTCTGTCTCTGAAATATTATCGTCAAAATATATTAATATTTCTTCCTGTTTCTTCTTTTCTTGTGGATCTTTAATACCTAACAATGTTCCACAAGTCTGCTATAATACTCTCTTTTGAGAAACAGGTATGTAGTAGAGATGAACTATAACTGTTTGTGGTAGGATCTTACAATGTCCACCCCAGCCTTCTTTATAATCTTTCATTGTGGTGTGTATTTCTGGACATAAGACAATTAAATGCCTTCGCTTACATAATAGGCATTCTTAATATGACTTACATTCTTTTGCCATATGTCCACTCTTTAAACATACATAACACCCACCTTTCTTTTTAATTAAATCCTTCTTCTTTGACAGCTGTATACCTATGCCACTTTTTCCTTCGGCGATTGCTTTTGTTTCTATATTTTTGTTTGTATGTGAAAAATAAACTTATATACTTTTCCGAGTCGTCTACTTCTTTGCTATGCAATTCTTCTTGATACTCCACTCGTTATGTAGATATTCTGTATGTTGTCGTCCAATACTTTTAAGATGGGATATTTTATCTTCCAGATACAGGAAGTCCGCGTCTATCCCATCAAAATCTCTGTCCTCTTCTAGTAATTTATTTCGAGAGATATACCAAAACAACTATAATATATCCTTCCGAGTGGTTTCTGTTCACGAATTGTTTTCCGTCAGATCTACAAAATTTCATCCATTTTTCGTCACTTTTTTATCACGGTCGCCACTTGTGGCGGTTTGCATCCGCCGGTTTCGCTTGAATAAATACGCACATTATAACTTTAATAATATAATTCATTGTAAAATAAAACATCAAAAAAAACATGAACGTTCCAACAAATCTGTCCGATCGGGGTATGAATATCGACAAAAGAGCGCGGGCATAGACAACGTAATCCGTAAGGCTAGCTTTGCACGAACAGCATCACAAAGCCAGTTTTACACTTATAACAATTCTCAACACGAAGCGTTCACTGATGGTGCGTGGTTGGCGGAGTGGAAGGCAAGAGAGGTCGTTGGCGCACATCATATAAATGGACTGACCCAATGCGACAATGCACACATCACATATGGGCTATAATGGATGGAGATAGATGGCTACATCTGATCTAAGGTAGGAAACCTAGTGATCACGATCCTCGGGAATAAGATAGGTACTAAGCTCTGATTGACATTATGTATGACCTGTACTCGCAGGTATTGGCAATTACAGCATACAGCAACGTTACAAAATAATGATTTATAGCCCCCTGTGTACGGGATGCCTGTTGGCCGTTGACGAACTAAAGAACAAGCTGAAGTGATCTGATCTTCAAAGCACTGAGGTCACTTCGAGAAGTCCGTGGAGACACCAGAAGAATCCTGAACTTCTGGACATTAGGCTAGCTATACCTTTAGCTGGCAAAATCCCTACGCACAATGGCCCGACTATACAGGGGATAAGTATGGCAAACGGAGCCCATAACCATAGCGTTACAAGAGCTGGCAAAGACCATTGTACGCATCGTTGATCTTAAAAAAAAAACGACGTAGTAGTTTACCATGCAATTCCTAGTCCAAACCGCAAGCATTGATTCCGACTCGTGCACTTTACCAAAATTGCAGTTTTTGTTGAGACATTAATCTCCGTCACTCCATCATTGAGTTCCTAATGCTCTGATAAAAAGTTACAAGCTCAATGAATTCGAGGTCAGGGAGATGCATTTCCTTTTCCTAAACGAGGTTCCGTGATAAAAACTTTAATAGACAAATAAGGGCCGAAGACCTTGTGAAAAATCATCTCGACGCTTCTTTGGACATTTAATTAATTGTTGTTGTAACGTTCAACAGATAAAATATAATTACAAAGAGAAATCTCCGCAATAATCAATTTAAGGTTGTAGTTAGTGACCGACCGAAACACGTTTTTCTGCCGAAACCGAAACCGAAACCGAAGGTTCGGTTCTGATTACAGTTTCGGCCGAAACCGAAACCGAAACCGAACCTTTTATAAACGTGATTAAAACGTATAAAATGTCAGCGGGTCGTTCTTTCCAGATCTAATATGAATACAATGAAACATGACAAGAATTTGTGGGCCAATGATGAAACGGAAATGCTTTGCTCGCTCGGTCAATTAGTTAACATTATTCGGGGAACAAACACAAACGTCACCTCACTGAGCAAAGTGATTCAGCGGCTGGCAGAGTGAGGCGAGCGACACCATATTGCTAACCGTGCCGACTGCCGAGCGCACCCGACGTTAACCGAACGCGACCCGAAAGTACGACTTTGGAAGTTTCGGCGCGGCCGAAAGGTTCGGCTGCTTTTTGGCCGAAACCGAACCTTTGGCCGAAACATCATTTTTAGGCCGAAACTGGCCGAAACCGAAACCGAAACCGAAACTTCGGTCGGTCACTAAGTATATATTTATTGCGTCAGGATTTCCTTCTTTCCTTTGCGGTATCAGTATAGCTAGAAAACAACAAGAGGCCTTATTCCTTTTAAAATGCTGATTGTTTTCGACATTTTTCTCTATGATCAAACATGTTTCTTAACATATTATTGATACTACTACCAAGAACAGGGCTATTGGTTTTTAATGGTATATATTTGAAACCTAAAGTTTGAATTTTTCATTGATACAATACAATACAATACAACAATTCTTTATTGCACACCAACAAGAAAAATATTACACGAGAAATCATAAATTAAATAATGGTAGACAATAGGCGGTCTTATCGCGATAATTTTAGTTTCAAAAACTACTCGAAATTGACGCGGAAAATTAGTTTTTCAACTTATTTTCGACTGCACGCAATGAAAGCATGAAATAGCTAAGTATGTTACCTAAAACTTGGGGAAAAGTGTTATTCACTTCAAAAATTTGGTTAAAATTATCAATATATGTGCCATAGTATGAAAAATTTTTTTTTTAAAGGAGTAAGACCTCTTAATTACTGTTTATAATAAACAAGTCTTCATTGTGTACTATTACAGTTTATCGGATATTGTTGCGGACCCTCTATAGATAGTACCAATAATCTCGCAATCCTAGCAACATTGTTGGTTTCCCTTGGTTTTGCATACTGCGTATTTGGGTTTGTGGTTGCCACTCGGTCAGCCATTGGTTCCACGAGCAATGTCTCCTGAGCCTCAACTCGACGGTACAACAACTAACATTTAGCTCAACAACTTGTTTAAGCGGCTAGAAATTTCGATACATGGCGAAGATTGGCAATTGCCCTCCGATAATTTGTTTTAAAAACCATAATCTTTTTATTTATCGTTAATTTGTTTAAGTCGTCTGATGCAGAATGTTTTAATAAATACAACGGTATAAGTCTGTGTTCCTCAAAATGTTTTATGTGGCACACTGGTACCGTGGTCATTAGTCGTTGACTGGTGTACCTTAAAAAAATCAGACGGAAGAAAAACATTTTTTTTATTTACCTCTAAAATTTCCCGATCTCCTACATGTACAGTCGCCATCAGTAGGCCTATGATGGTTGCGTTTATCACGTGATAAATAAGTGTCAAAGCATCCGTCACGTTTTGACCAATTGCGAGTGCAAGGGACAGATGCTTTGTCACTTATTTATCACGTGATAAACGCAACCATCATAGGCCCCCTGATATATCGCAGCATATAAGGCGTTCATAAATATGTGAACATGTACTGTAACGCCCAGTCAATAAGAGTCGTGTTCAGATATTTATGAACGCCTCATATGCTGCGATATTTCTGATGGCGACTGTACCTCGAACGCAAAAAGATGGTGAAATACTGTATAAATATAACTCAATAGTATTTTGAGATACTGCGATCTGCCTTAAGGGGCCAGGTTTTTACTACATCATCATCATCATTATTATCCTGGCGTTAAGTCCCCAGCCTGCGCCAGGGCCCGCCTTTCAAATCTATGCCTTCGACTTTGCCCGCTCTTTTGCATCCTCAATAGTGAGATCATTAGCACTGATGTCTTCTTCCACGACACCAAGCCAGTGCTTTTCGGCCCTCCGCGAGATCTTACTCCAGGAATTAATAGGTTACATTTATTCCCAGCATACTCTTTTGATCCACGAGCGACATGGACCAGCCAACGAAGATGACTCTCCTGCATTTTGACCACTATTTCACGAACACCGAGACTGCCGCGAATGTACTCATTACAGATCATATGTCGTCTCGTACATCCGCACATCCAACTCCGCATCTTCATCTCGGTGACGTGGATCTCTTGCTTGTGTCGCTTCAACGCCGGCCAAGTTTCGCTGCTATAAATAAGTACAGGACGATTTCTACTACATTAATGCTTTAATATTGACCGTTTTACATGTCATTAAACATTATCAATTTATCATTCTCATCTCATATCAAATTATATCAATATAAACTCTTAAAAAATATTTTATTGGGAAATTACAATGTAACTATTGGCGAGATGAAAGAACACGCGTGAATTGCGTAGTTATTATCTGTTAGTTATTTTTATCAGTTTTATCTTACATGAGTATGACTAAACGCCGATACCGATAATTTGAGATGCTGATAAGAGACACTGTTAGTTACAAAGTATCTCGCAACCTATTTTATGCCACTTTATGAGGAACATAAAAATAAAAACCAGGAGCCTAAAACGAAATGTTTGTTTTTCATTATATTTAATGAGAGCTTTATGATGACACTCAATGCGGAAAAATCCTAAACCTTCTAGGACTAAAACAACACAAAAAGTCCACAGACTGAATATCGACAACCGCTTCCGTATACGGTATTCCATAGATGATGTGGTTTGTGTATATTTTAAAAATTTTAAATTAATCAATTAAGAAAAAAATACAAAGAGGGCAAGAATTAGTGAATTTGAATTGAAATTAAAATGGCAGCCTTTACTCCTTAAATTCTCATTTCGGAGCGGCAAGGTTTTGTTGTAGCCTTATCAGAAAAAAAGTAAACAAAGATCTTACTCGAGTCAACAACAGTTTTTTACTGATAAGAAAAACAAGGAAATGCATCTCATCTAGGGCCTTCATCTCGCTTCAACGGCATCCTTGATTACTTTAACACAAAAAAATGAGATGACCCTCGACGTTTGGTTTAATAACTTGAATAGTGATGGAAATAAAAGAGAAATTTAGCTCGCCCGTGGCCTACACAAAAAATCGAATCTTTAGAGTGCTGATCCAACGTCTCTTCCACTACACGCCATGGACGTTTGTTTTTGGAGTATGCGAGTTAGAACTCTGGCTGATGGTTTTGGCAAATCCCTGGTGCATTGTGAAACCTTTGACAATGTACAAATGCGTTTGTAAATAAATGTGTAATTAACAAAATGTCGAAACCAAACAAATGGAGCACCAATCATTGAAAGCTGTCTGGTCCCGGATAAACTATCCCGAACTATTCCAATTTGAGGAGGGCTGAAATTGACAGACGGACAGATTTCACTGGCACATGGTTAAATATTTAACAACTTTGATGTTTCTGAATTTATAAATACTTGACGCTGCTGTTAGCTCCAGTAGGATTTACATCAACAAAATCATCACTAATTTTGAGGTATACTGGTTGGTGGGCAAACAGGGAAAGGCGTTCGGTGAAACAACTCGAAGATAGTTAAGTACAAAAATGTAATGAGAACGGTTATCTACTAAGATAGATAAATCTTAATAAAGCCATAACATAGGATAACTTCCTACTAGAATAGAACACGTGATGTACCATCCGAATTTAGTTTATCAGTTTAGTTTATCTTCTCTTCTGATAACTGGCTGTTTAGTTTCTTCTGAATCTGCACTTCAAAGACCGGCAGTACGTACGTTTAAGGGCTTTTATAGTGTTCATTGGGGCAAAACGGTCTCACTACAAATTGCGGCTAACCTGATTGCTCGGCTCCACCTTCAACCTTTGTTCGTTAAAAATCAGTGTGCGTTCATTGTCAGTCGGAGTGGCCCGGTCTTCGCGATCGCGATGCTGTTCCTAATAACCTGTTGCGTCATATTTTATACAAACAACTAATACATATATCGTAAGGCTTGTGTGAATCTATTGTAGTATTAAAGAAATCTGTGCTGCAGTTGTTATTCTCCTATAGATCAATAGTACGCAGGCAGTTCTTGCGGAACTAATCATCAAAATGTTGTAATGCCAAAATTCGATAAAAGTTACGCAACAATGGAACTGCAGTAACGTCCAGAGTACGGTACGGTTACGCAAGCGCAGGTAACAGCGCTAATGTCAACAGGCGTTGTGCAACTGATAAGAGCGCGTAAACCAAACACCGGTAGCTACGGTATATGGCAGGTTTTGATTTGGATCTTTTGATCTTTCCCACTCATTGTACTTTGTCATTTGTTTCTGGGCCTCAATTTCACGGTTAGTACCTACCTGATATCTAATATCTTGACCAATTTTGATAAAAATTGCTGGACAAATTTGGACAAAAATCGGAAGGGAGGTAGCTGATACCCTGGATTTACCTACACATTTATATTAGCTTGTTTTTCTGACAAACATCAGGTAACAACGCGGGGCGCAGCTAGTAATTAAAAACACCAAAACAGGGAACTTTTAGGTAGTAAAGTGTTCGTTTTGTATCTTAAGCAATTAGGCGTTCGTTCTTAGAATAAAAAAACCTGAGTTTTAAGTCAATAAATAATTATGTACTACATACAAAAATGGTCTAACTTAAGTTTTTTCCATAATATATATTCTAACAGCATTTCGTATAATGTGCAATAATAAACATATTCACTTACATGATCTAAATTAAAGAAAAAAGGGGGGAGGGGAGGGGGGGGATGGTACTAACTACGTGGTAAAAATCACAGACTATTGCGGACAATTACTTTGCTATTTTATTAATTTGCGTGTACGCCGTTATTAGGTACAATAGTGAGCTCATTCCGCTTCGGGTCAAATCGGAGAGCTTCAAATTTCTTCAGAAGTGCGAAGCCGACGACAGCAGTTGAAGTAGCAGAAGAACACACTCACATGATCTGTACAACATTTATTCTCTTGATAATCATAGAGTCCGTATGTAGGTATATATCATTTTGAGCACCTGGGGTGCGAAACAACTTCTGCTGCTAACTGTATATCTCTGTCCGTTGCTATAGAATGTTTTATTGATGTTTTTTGTAAAATGACTGAGCAGACTCTTTCTATAGATATTTATTTGTTTTTGTGTTTAGTTTATAGTACAGCTAATTATTATTCTATTTAATTAAGTTACTTAATTAAAACTCTTAGTTTACTTTTAAAACTATTTGATCAAGTACTTTGCAAGCTTGAAATTCTAATTTTAATTGCCCCGCTTCAACGGAATTCAAATAAACTTGTTAATTATTTAAGCCTCTTATCTTGCTAACCACGGAGTATATGGAGACGGCATTCAGCGCAGTTTGTTCTAGCACCGCTGTAGCCGACTTTTACACGCACACAATTATATTCGTATAAGAATAAGGTTTTACAACAAACAGAAGTGAGTTGACATTGGCTGAGCTAATGTGTGCGTATTACGTGGTCATACACTACTACGATCAATGTATCGAGAATTTTAGTCCTTATATGCATATCAGACAATGTCTTTATTTTTATTATAACTTAAATAGAAATAAAATAAAAGGCAATTGAGACTTTATGATTCAGTACGACAAAGACTCGAATTGACAAGAAATTGATTTCTACTTCCGTCAATTCAGTAGTGTCACTTTTGATATTAACGCTGGCTAAATATCGCAAGGTTTTATGTTACAATTTTAAAACATTTAAAATTGAACCCTATCCTTGTAACACGGGGTCTAATTTTAACGACCCAGAAAATGTAATGTAAGCTCTGCCAGCGGTATGCGTCTAATGATTCTAAAGGTTAAGGGCGTGATCAAATCAAAATAGTCGATATCGATAAAATAATAATAATATGTATGTATAGGCTTATAATATGTATATTGTATAATGCATGTTGAAAATATTTATTTTGTATGGTCGTAAACGTCGTAAATTAAATTATCAGACCTTTTAATTTCTGGCGACGAAATCAAATGGAAGCGTCCATCTCAATCTTCCTATCGTTCAGAATGTTTACTTTACATGTAGTGATATATGAATAATAAAAACATCACCTTACAAAATTTGGAACAGGTAGTAGGTAAATTATAAACGGAGTAGATTTATTTATTTCATCATATAAAATGTAAACAAAATAATTAAGGGACAATCGTACACAACTCGACCTGGCCTTATACTAACCAATAGTAGACGACGATATAAACAATATATAGATAACATCCATGACCCAGGAACAAATATTCGAGTTCATCACACAAATATTTGCCCTTGCCGAGATTCGAACCCAGGACCGCCGGCTCAGTAGGCAGGTGCTTTAAAACTGCGCCAACCTCGTCGTCAACTGACTAGCACGTATGTATTACATTGTGGATTAGCGAAACAATAATACTATTTTAATCTAATGATTTTGTCACCCACTGCTATTGATTTCGCTGTGATAAAATTACTTGTCTGAATTAAAAAAAACCGGCCAGGTGCGATTCTGACTCGCGCACCGAGGGTTCCGTACAAACTTTCACTTATCCCATCTTAATTGGCCTGGTTGAGTTAAGTTTGTATCAGAAATGTATGGCGCCGCATACAAACGAGGTGCAAATACTTATAAAAATAATGTAATAATTAATGTAATTTAATCTGCAAATTCTGAGTTTTAGTAATTATTTTTGACATAAGTAACAAATTGAAATATGTAACAATTAAGTATTTGAATATTGTTTTATTTTGTTTGCATGCCTATTTGTTAGAACATAAGCAACACTGTATATACCTGTATCACCTAATTTATTACTATGTTCTTGCAATAAACGAATTTGAATTTGAATCAAACTTAACGCAATCAACTTCTCCAAATATGATTTACCTACCTCACTGGAAAAATCCTAAATCCATCGCTATGTGATAGTGGTTGTGAGGTGGTTGGTTTGTCCGAGGCCAGGGACGCATGGAAAATGGCCTGCCCAGGTAATGACATCCCGTGTAGTCCGAACCTTCAAAAAATGTGGGATCAACCGATCTGCCGGCGGGTGCATGAGCACATTTTGGAAACATGCACATCAGCTTCCGAAAAGGCCCGCATTCTAGCAATCTCCGAGAGGGAATCGGGTTATTGGCTACACGCGTACCCCTCGGCCAATTACGGGAACCTCCTAGATGCAAACTCTTTCCGATCTGTCGTAGGCCTGCGTCTCGGGGCGAATATCGTAGAACCGCACCGCTGCCATTGTGGTACACTCGTCACTCGGTTGGCCCACCACGGACTCTCATGTTCAAAGAGTGCTGGTAGACTGTCCCGCCACTCCTGCCTCAACGACATCATTCGCCGGGCCCTGGTCAGCGTCAGCGTGCCGGCCACTTTAGAGCCAAATGGCCTGTCGCGTGACGATGGCAAGAGGCCCGACGGAATGACCCTCGTGCCCTGGCAACAGGGACGGCCATTAATATGGGACTCCACATGTGTGGATACCCTAGCGCCGTCCCATTTGGGCACGACGTCGTTGAGGGCAGGTGGAGCGGCTGCTGCGGCAGAGACAGCCAAGCGCCGCAAATACGCAGCTCTCGGTGATAGCTACGTATTTGCGGCGTTTGCCGTGGAGACCTTAGGACCGTGGGGACCGGAAGCAACTAAGCTTTTCAAAAAGCTTAGTTATTTACTTATCCGGTCCTCCGGTGATCGTAGGGCTGGCTCGTTCCTCGCCCAACGCATTGGCATTGCCATCCAGCGAGGTAACGCGGCCAGCCTTATGGACACCCTACCTAATGGTAGCGACATAGGGGATATATGTACATATAGTTTAGGTCCCGATAGTTTAAGTTAGGTTTAATTAGATCATAATTTAAGTTTGTTAAGGTTTAGTTATATACTTTTAATTTTATGTTGTTTTTTCCCTATTTATTTATTTATTTAATTAATCTTTATTGCACAAAAGAAAACGTATCGTACAAAAGGTGGACTTGATGTTTGAAAAGGACTATATATTTTAAGATTTTTATTAGTATTTGTAGTAAGTATGTGGCGATTTCAGATTTTTATAAGTATTTGTAGTACTTGCCAAATTTCATAGTTCTAGGTCATCGGGAAGTACTCTATCACTTTGATTCCCTTGAGTGACGAAATGTGCGTTTTTGGCGACATAAACGGCTGTACCTTTTTTTCACGTTAACGTAGAAGCTTGATTTTTTTTTCACAGCTTTAAGGGACCCTAGACCACATATACATATAGTGTTAATATCAACTCGATACCTCCACGCGTTCTCGAGATAAAGGGTCTTGACAGACAGACAGACAGACGGACGGACGGAAAACAAAGTGATCCCATAAGATTTCCGTTTTTTCCGATAGAAGTATGGAACCCTAAAAAACAAGGTGATAAAGTGTAAATTATATAATTATAATGTACAAGTTAGTATGAAACACGAGCGGCTCACATTAAAACCTCCATACAGAATATCGACAATTTATGGTTTAGACTTGTTCCCCCGCACTAAATTGTCAGACGGACGTATACATTGCGTGCTCCTAAAGATGTTGCGTGAATAGTTGCCATGTCAAGCTAGTAATGTATAATTGTCATAATGCACTGCAATATTTTACGAAATATTACAAAATACTGAATTTTATTACTTTCCAGTGAAATTAAACGGTATCAGGTATCTTTTTGAGTATGCAGATCTCGCCTGTGACGATTATAATGCCACAATTCGGCATATTTCTAATTTTTTTGCACATGATTACTCAAGCACGTTCGTACGGTAACTAAGTGACTGTTGACATCACGTTGACATATCTTTGGGCATTTGGGCCTAAGCTCGGTTACGCGTGCCCCGCCCAATACCCAGTCTATAGTATTCTTATGGTCTGTGTTGCTAACCTTGTGATAAGATTCTTGAGCTATGGCTATGAGTACGCAGCCTTGATAGTAAAAAGGCTTATGCGTCGTTTAAATTTGTATGTAGTTACGCTGTTGTAGAACCCCCACCATTAACTTGCACCTGGAAAGATTCCAAATGGGGCTTTTGTGTATAATTTTTTCACTAGAAGATGACCAGAACTTCGTCCGCGTAACCCCCCTTTTTTTTTTAAATGACTAAACGTAGGTACTCGTAGGTTTCCTTTAAAATTTGACATAAGTCGATTAGCCATTTTTGCGTGATTATGCCGCAAAGATATTCTGACCGAAAGATAACGTTGTAATCAATACCTAAACGAAATGAACAAAAGGAAAAACAGACTCGCACACCGAGGATTCGTTACAAACTACGAAAGCACTGAATATGGATATTGATCTAACTAAAAAATAAAATGGTACTGAGCAACAATGTTAAATTTGCCGTTGGAAAACTGTTGTTTACCAACTGCAAATAAGTTAGGAATTACATAAAGATATATTTATTGTAATATAATTACAAATTTACGGCTATCGGACCTTTTTGTTTACTTGTGTTACATACTGATGCTTCTTGTCAAATTTCATGATTTCAGGTCAACCCTACAGGTCACCCTAAGTTTTGATTCCCATGCCAGCGCCAACATATACTTATAAGTTAGATTTTTTCACATCTCCAAGGGGCAGTAGACCTGAGTATTTGATAGTAATTTCAGCTTGTTACCTCCACGTGTTCTTGAGGAAAAGGTCTTGGCAGATGGACTGCAAAAAGTGGTAATATGTAAGTGGGCTTCGTATTTGTCCAATTTTCTTACAAAGTTTTAGGGTTTTTGGTAAGGTATGTCACCTAGTATGTTATATTATAAATCAGCAGTTTATGTTTTTATAAGTAATTTGGGTAATTCTTTGTCACTTAGACGTACAAAAGCTACTAAATATTATTTAAATTACTTTTAGGTAGCAGAATGTAGGCAATAACAACAGCCTGCCAGCAGGTTCAATCGCGTAATATTAGCGTACAACAATACTCTACCAATATTTATTTATATTAGGACCTTTGGAATTAAAGTCTGGACCAATATTGCAACTAAATTTACATACCTACGTCTACTATACCTATATACCTAGGTATATGGGACGTGTGTAACAGTGCAGTGTTTTTACTAACACATTGTAAGAAGACGCTTGGTCTGACAGTAATGAAGCTAGGTTCGAATAGACATCATCATCATCGTCATCAGCCAAAAGACGTCCACTGCTGGACATAGGCTTCCCCCAGAGGACGCCACCTTGACCGGTCCTGCGCCGCCCACATCCAGCGCGGCCTCCAGCGACCTTCACCAGGTCATCAGTCCACCTTGTTCGAATAGACATGATGTAATTTTTTTTGAGAACGTCATTGGTTTCTATTTATTAGAGGGATCAAATTTTTATAAGTATAGGACTAACTACGGGATTCTCTTCTTTTATACAAAAAAAGATACTGATACCTAGTTGAATAAACAAATAGCAAACCGATTTTGATATGTTCGTCAATATTTTCCTTTTTTTTCCATTAAACTATACATTAAATGTCTCAAAAATTAATTTCTCATGCCCGATTTATCAGAAAATTACACCACACTCGAGGTATTGGGTAAATAGAAGCTGATAATATGTTCTTATTTCTGAAGCGCGACGGCGTGTAACTTTGACTGCCCCCCTTCCTACCCGTAAGGGGGTGGTGGATGGCTACCGGCCTAAATTAGCTTAGTTTTACGTATATTACATCTGTGCCAAGTGAATTCATCCGATACCAAAATTTGCACCTTCCATACATTGGGTGACACTACTTCCCGTACTAAGTAGTTATCTATTGTAACCCGACGAGACCGCCATTACAGCTGTGACTTGGCGGGTGCTATATAGCGCACCTTATTGGTCATAACGCTTCAGCGATCAAAGACGAACTGCATAGCTTGAACGATGTGAACTATGTTCAGCTTGCGGTAATATATCATAGGGTAGCTGCAATTTAGCAATATAATCAACTTTATATAGGAGAATTATGAATTTTGCTTTTCGACATTTCATAGGAGATAGATTATACTGTCATTTGTATTTTAGTAACATGACTGGCGAGTCAAAATGGCAATGACAAAATGGCGATTTGGAACGCAAGCTAGCAAAAAAGGGAATGTCAATTTCAAACACCAAAAAATATCGATAAAAATTTTAGCGTAAAAATAAGAGAGAATTCAGATTAAGAAATTCGTTATCTACAATATTATACCCCGACTAGACCGTCATTACGGCTGTGACTTGGCGGGCGCTCTATAGAGCACCTTATTGGTTTGAACACTTCAGCGATCAAAGACGCAAACTGCATAGTTGAACTATGTGCACCATTGTTCAGCTTGCAGTAATAGATACCGGTATTCATGAAAACGCTCTAATTTCGCGTTTTTTTTCGAATGTTATTATATAGAATTTCGTTATAGATATAGATCCTTGAAATTAGCCCACTATAATATAAACATGTGTGATAATAAGCGAAAAATTTTGTATGGAGCAAAATAACGGTATCGATCCCTGAGTAATATACAGGGTGATCAATCCAAATGGGTTAGTGGGGAGAAAACGAAAACTCAGCTATCATATTATACACCAGGTATAATAGGAAGCTGGTAATGGTATAATAGGACACCTGGTATAATAGGATAGCTGTAATTTAGCAATATAATCAACTTTATTATCGGGAATGATTAATTTTGCTTTTCGTGCTGTATTGAGTGACGTAATCAAGTTGACATTTCAAAGAAGGTGATATTTATTTATTTATTTATTTATTTAAATTTTAATGCACAAAACAAAAGTCAGTACAAATGGCGAACTTAATGCCTAATAGCATTCTCTACCAGTCTACCATAGGGCCAAACAGAGATGCTTCAAGTGGGTGCAGAGTAGAAAATTAATCGTTCGGAGAGCATCCAAGATACAAGTGAATACAATATACATTATATTTATATAACTTAACTACCATAAATACAATTAATAAAAAAATGATTTCAGCATATTTCTTGTTAATTGTCATTTGTATTTTAGTGACACGACTCGCCACTTTGAACGCAAGCTAGCAAAAAAGTCTACATAAATCTCAAACACCAAAATCATTAAAAATGTTAGTATAAAAATAAGGGCAAGATTTTGTATAGATATCAGTGTTACACGTCAAATTGAAGCCCGCTTTAAATTGCTTTCGGTGCCGACAAGGGACTAGCCATTACGGCTGTGACTTGGCGGGCGCTCTACAGCGCACCTTACTGGTCATCACGCTTCAGTGATCAAAAACACGAACTGCATAGCATGAATTTTATGAACTTTTGTTCAGGGCGGGTCGATTATGATACCTAATCTTCGTATTATAAAACTGTAAAGTTCAAGGTATTTTGCGACTTTAAAGGTCACGGAATTGAAAACCGAAAAAACATTTCTTTCACTTTTAATCACTTGGAGTATAACTGTAAAGGGTACAGTGCGTGAGGTAACAGAAAGTGATTCGAGTATTATACCTATCTCGCTCGCTCTTACGTGATCTAGATAAGAATCTCCCAGTTTTCACCCAAACTCGAATTTCAATCTCAGAGCTGACGGACTGTAGTTCGGCGCAGATTGATTATAAATAAGTATGATAGTTTTTATCCAGTCGCGTTCGGAGAAACAAAAGGGTCAGAACTTCTTATGTGCGCAAGTTCGTTAAGTTAGCAAAGTAGGTAACTACTGGTTTATTATATTATAAACAAAGTAAAAATCCATTAGAAAATGATGTATAATATTATTGCTAATAATGTTGTGATTTGAATCGACCAATCCCTAATAACCGCACTGTCAAATTATTAATTAGTTACAACGAAAATTAGAAATGAAATATCCACATTGACGTAAGTAATTAACTCAGCAAAATTAATTCCTATATCAACTTTGATGTTTCACGTCAATAAATACGAAGCGGAAATTAAAGGCAAAGTAATTAATAAACAAATAAAACAAAGACAATTAGGTACGTTTTCAATTTCAACCCAACAGGAATCCAATCGGGAAGTTTGGCTGACTCAATTACGACCAGTTGAAGTTGAAAATCATGTATAGACGAATATATTATGTATATTCGCGAATACGGATTTAAATCATAAATTTTTATCATCAAATAAAAAGCCCACAATTTCATAGCTAGGGAAGAATAAGCCACTTTTTATTTCACTTAGTCGATTAAAAGTATCCTTTAGGAATCCAAGGATGGCTATAAGAATCCAATCGCGGGAAATTTGTCTGACTCAATTAGAACCAGTTGAGGAGACTTGGCCTTGTATTTGCATACCTATGCAAATACATGCAATATAATATACTCGTAAATACAAATTTTACGAGAAAAATCACCAGGAAAGACAGAGACATAATCCTATTTAAGTATAAATTATGAAACATGTAATGTCTCACTTTATTTTAATGTGGGTACACCACAAAAGGCTTAAATAATCCTATTTTTTAAAGTAAAAAAATTGTAAAAAGTAGTCTGTAGGCATCCAAAGATAATTATTGGAAACTTAGGTATCTAATCGCGGGAAGTTTGGCTGACTCAATTACGACCAGTTGAGAAGGCCAAGTATTTGCATAACAGGACATAAATAAAGCCAAACAGGGTGTTTTAGAGCCCACGCCATGTTGCGGATGTTTAGTGGTACTAATTTATTTTTGGGTAATGATGTTAACAAAGAGGAAACAGACCTAAATATTTCGCAAATTTCAAATATTTTTTGCATAATGAAGCTATAACTATAACCATCCGCAGTGATGAAAGTCAAGTTTCCAATATGTAGGTTCAGTATTTATTTCGCAAGAAGACCGAATGATTGAGCAGCATTTCGGTAAACAAGGTTTTGAATTTGGTTAATGACAAATAGTTGACAAATAGCTACTGACGTGTAACAATGCAAAAATATATGCAAGGAAACGATTACTGTCAAAACCTGTAAACTTCCAAAGTACAGTCGAATTAAAGTCCAAAGTTTCGTCCAAAATACCGTCTATCTGGTACAATGTATAAGCCACAACGCTAGAGGTCAAAAAGGTTAATTTAAGATGTCCATCATGTTCAGGGTTGTACCTGGTACCATGTAATTACAACTATAATTTTGGTATCTTACGTCGGATTCATTACAAATGATTATTAAAAATAAATAAAAGGTTTAAATAATTGTATTTTCTCAAAAATTGCATGTAATGTTGCCTTACCATCGCTAGATAGACTACAGTAAGTGGAACATACCCAAGACTTTTTAGAAGTGTCCAGTAAACAGCGAGATTTTAAATTTGGAATCAATATTTGTCCAGTAAGTAAGTATGTAATTCCTATTACGTATTAAGATATTTGAATATCGAAACACGATTTACATCGTCACCGACCTATAAAAAAACTAAGGATGTGAAGGCGATGAGGTCGTATATAAATGTAAAAAGGATGCATTCCACAAATTGTTTTAATTATAAGTACAGTGCGACAGCAAATTGTAGAAATTAAAAAGTGGCGTCCCTTTTTCATAGATTAAATAGAAAGAGACGACATTGCAGTATACACTTGCAATTTACACTAAGAGCAAATGTAAAATAAAAAGAGGTTAGTACTATTGGCAGTATAAACGTAACTCAAGACTCAAGACGCATATTTAAAAAAAAAAAAAGTTGCGACAAGGTTTAGTGCGGAAGTTTATATGCAGCGTTTAGTTCATAATTGTGCTGTGTAAAATGACAATGCTATTTCGGAATTCCTTCCTTTTTTGTGTCGTTTAGAAAAAACCTCGGAGTTAAAATTGAAGGTATGTTGTCGCCATGAAACGGCAACACTGGCTGACGTCACATCCGAGCTGGTGCGCTAGTGGGGACCCTGCAGCGAAGGCATGGAGGGAGGAACGCGCCCGACAGCCATCACTTTTGTACTGGACTTCGAGCGAGAATGTAGACTATGAATTGATTAATAGATAGATATATATTAACTACTTGTACAATATAAATACCTTGAGTTGATTATAATGTTGTTCATCCATATCGGCCTTTTCATTACTAATATCAGAAGTGTCCGAACCGCCCAATGGCCAAAAGAAAACACAGCGTTCTTAAAAGTAGAAACAAAATAGATGAGAAAAACAATAAATGTTGACATAAGTAAATAAAATTCGAGCTCGGAGTCAAGTGCGTCTTCCAGAAGCAGGTCGTCATCATCCAGCACGGGCAGTGGTTCTAGCAGCCGCAGAGGAAGGCATCGGTGGAAGCATAAACGAGTTGGTAACCGCTCGTTGACAGTGAGTCAAAATGTTTTATTGTCCTCCACACGCGAACACGTTAGCTGAGGACATATATACATTTGGGTAAACGTTGTTAATGCTAATGCCCGAGCATTTGGATGATCGGATAAAATAGTAAAATATCAATCGTAACGCCCGCAAGACACAAATTAATAAAATAAAATAAAAAGTAGGTTAGTATATAAAGGAAAATACGTTATATAGCGGTTATCGTAGGGTATTTGGTAATAAACATAATTTGTGCAAAAACTGGTGCAGGTAGTTTTCGCTTGTAATGAATTACCTTAATTTTTATAAAGTAAAATCATTCGACATTGAAATAGAAGTTGACAAATAAAACGAACGCGACTAATCTTGTACCGAAACAGCGAACTTTTCGGCCGAATGGTGGGTCTGTTATTAGAAAAGAGTAAATTAGTACCTAAATCATATATAGAGGCCACATGTAGATTTAAAGCATAGCCTAATACTGAAAAGTCGGTTGAAGTAAAATTTAGTGTAAATATCAAAATTTTAGCGATTGCTCGTTAATTTCTTCTATAAGTAAGAGTACAACCTCATAATGTCAAATAGTATTATTCAATTCTGTGCATATTGAGTGATGAGTTATAAACGAGAGATGTACCGACATAATAGCGATTTGGTTTGTCCTTCAGTGAGTGTGTGAGTAACAGATATGAGTGACAAGATATAGGTAGTTCAGTTGGATCACTCACTCGCAAACGACACGTATCTGATTGGTTCATTTTCATTTGTAGATCTATGTATGTAATTGTCTAAGCGTGCGAAGCGAGTGAAACGGCTCTGTTGTAGTTTCGCTAGATTTTCGGTTTTCTCGCCTACAGGACGCTGTTCTCAGCCAATACCTCATGACTTTTGAGTATCTTCGATAAGTACATCAGTGTTTTTTTTTGTCGATTCAGTTTTTCGATGCGGGTAGAAACAGTGAAAGAAAAAAAAATACTAATTTCAGTAATTTCGAAACAACCCGTGAGGTCAATCTACAGCTCACAGGACCATTAGTTAGAGAACTCTCGGGTGTGACATTGATTGGTAGAAGCTTTACCAAAAATTAAAATATTATGTATCTTAGGCATATACGTAACTCTCGAATGTCCAACCTATAATATAAACCTATAAAATAATTAAGGACCAAATATGTTTGATTGTGAGGACAGACAGTGCGGAAAATGTGGAAATTCTAGGCAATTTATTTTCTAAATATCCGAAGTGCGTAGCCAAGGATTTATCAAATTTGGACAAAACATCATCCGTCGAGCTTGATATCAAAGTTACCATTACTAAACCTCTGTATGCTAACAACTATATCGTATGTACATATCGGTAACTAATAAAGATTTGTTGAAAAACAGCATAATACGCGAGAGTAATAACCCTTACGCGAGTCCGGTTCCAATATTAGTTGACACTCAATGAACAAAAGCGATTATGTGTCGACAGTTGTGAGACTTTTAGACGTTGTATATAGACAGTTTAACAAAATAACTATAAAAGAAAGATACTCGGCTAGGCCTATTTGTAGAAGATCTGATACATAGATTAAGCGGTTGGAAGTGTTTTTTTTTATTTTTATTGGGGACTTATCGGATAAAAATCGAGGAAGATTATATCCCTAGGACTGCTTTTATTTATGCTAAAGGGTCACTGAGAGTGCGTTCGGTTTCCGTTTTCCGGGATTTTCTAACGGGCTTGCAGTATTTCCGAGATTAATGGATATGATAGCGGGTAAATTTCTATTCGATATGTTTCATGAACAATTTAATAGTAGCAACAGATAGAAACCCCACCCTTTAAAAAAAAAATATTAAAACGGCTTGAGTGAGCCTGTCCGGATAGCTTTACAAAACGGGTTAATAATCAATTTAGTTTTTTTTTCTGTATTTAATGTCCTCGGATATGGAGTTAGAAGTGAAGGGAACGAATAAAAATAAAAAAACTGTCTGTAATCGAAGATGTCCCAACACCAGAGAGAATGTGCATCTGGTCAGACAATGCCTCGGTTCCGTAAATTATATTCGTAAATATGTGAGAAATTGTGCGTTTTGCGTAGTCCGCTAACAAAATTGTAAAGTGGTAAGAAAAAGGTGTTTACGGGAATAGGGCTTATAACAAACGAAGCAGTAAAGAAACTTAAAAATGAACTATTTACAAACGCATTACTTACAATAATTGACACAAAGTTACCTGTAATTCAATATATAGAAGCTTCTAAAAAAAAGCGGTCAGGTACTTATATAGTGGAACTGTTTTCTAATAGCTGAAGAAAAGCAATATCATTCGTTTGAGCCCGGGTTTACCAATTGTTGTCGGTTTAAAGAAATTTGGACATTATTTGCTGGGATAAATTTATGATTGTAACTAATTGCAATAAGGCACATTATCACAAAACAAGAAATAAACGTTCATATATGTAGGTAGGGTAGAATTTTTACTTTGACATTGTGCATAGGCCGGGAGCTCAGATGTTTAAGCAGGAATTCTGTCGGATACTCCGCGACCAGTAGGTGGTAATAATAGATAGTAACGAAAACGTGATGTTAATCTCAATTACGGAAACTGATTGACTCTTATCTGTGCAGTTTCATGACCCGAGTATCTGTTAAATGACCGATATTTTAGCATCAGGAGAGGCCGAGTTGCATAAACAGATTTAACTAGTATGAATTGGTAGAAAATAAAGTATATCCTAAATATGTGGTAAAAGCGGGCTAGTAACCAAAACAATGAAAATGACAAGTGATAAGAGCCAATCACGATGATATTGTGGTTGATGAGACAATTGAAATGAATAGAAATTAAATAAGTATGGGTTTGCTTACATATCAATAAAAATCAGTGTATAAAACAACTGTTTAAAATGCATTTATTTCAAAGACGTCAATAATAATAATAAAAAAAGGAATAAATCTTACAATAAATATAGATTGTAATAAATGAGTTGAACAAACTTTGTAAGTTTTGGCAATCCTGACGCTGGTGCTTTTACGCTGCTTATGTGCTGGTGCTGTGATTTTATGTCCAAGTTGTTTTGCGATTTCTGTACTAAAAGCAAGTGTTCCGTTCCGAATGTTTTGAAGCGTTAAGTACGGAGGTAGTAAATGTACATTAACAATGGGACATTCATATTACTGACATTCAATAAAGTATTATTAATTCTAGCATAAATAAATTACTATCGCTGTGTAGTATTTTGGCAACCGATCCCGAATAGTTCGCGAATGAAGATTAAACTCGTAGGGTAACTGTCATAAGGAAGAGAGGAGTGGACGAGTATACCTATGTAGTGAGAGGATACTATGCGATATAAAGTAGCGAATTAGTTGTTCTTAAAGTATCAAGTCAAAACAAAGACTGCCAGACCTACCAAATTATTGCCAGTGTTTAATCCCTTATTTCCGAGTTACAGCAGCGCTGGGACACGACCGCTACAAGATGGCAGACATAAGAGGCGCTGAGCGGTCCACGAGACGATACGAGGGAGTCACATGTGTAAAGAAATTGAAACCGCATTAAACTCTCATCACGGACATACAGGTAGAGGACGAGACATTCAGTTTGATCCGGATGTTGTCAGGTATTTACAATGGTAGCTGTATCGTCCTAATTTGTCTTGGTGTTTACAATGTTTAGATGTGTAAATGAAAGGATATCTTAATCGTGATTATAAATGATAGAGATAATAGTGTCTAATGCATATAATGCTACGAATGTGAGTGTATTTACGTCCGTGGAGTGGCGATACACACTGACCGTCGATGGAACAGTTAAGCCAAATTGGGTTGGCGATACACACTGACCGTCGATGGAACAGTCAAGCCAAATTGAATGTGAATGCACCATAGTCGTACATGACGCTTATTGCTTACAGGAATTATTTATATGTATACTTAAGTGGACTGGCCGTCGATGGGATAGAATACTTTGTTGTACATATAAACCACCCTACACCCGACACCTCGCGTGTAAATGAGTGGATATGTCTATCTGTCAAGGCTTACCGTAGATGGAATAGCCAATACACACAGTGGCATATGAACTTATTTATAGGGGAGGTGCCTCTTGAATTATGTAATGTGGGATATATACTTATACAAGTGTTATTGTTCGCAGCATATATGCATCAGACATGAACGCAGTCGAGGACGACTGCGTATGCAGGACGGCCGGATGTTGTCGCCATGAAACGGCAACACTGGCTGACGTCACATCCGAGCTGGTGCGCTAGTGGGGACCCTGCAGCGAAGGCATGGAGGGAGGAACGCGCCCGACAGCCATCACTTTTGTACTGGACTTCGAGCGAGAATGTAGACTATGAATTGATTAATAGATAGATATATATTAACTACTTGTACAATATAAATACCTTGAGTTGATTATAATGTTGTTCATCCATATCGGCCTTTTCATTACTAATAGGTAAGCTTTATGATATGAAAATTAGTTAGAAAATACAACAATGTATAACAATAATTAAATTTTATCTTTAAGACTTAGATTTGTAAGACAGTGCAAATAATTAAACGCAGTATTTATAAAAAAAGAAATTAAGGCGGGATTTAAATTAAAAGACAAAAATTTCAAATTTGTTTGTGTGATCTATTACAATAATTCAGCAAAAATGAGTTCAGACGAGTCTGATTCCGAATAGACGGCACTCGTCCATACTTAAAAGCGGAGGCAGAGTTAGCTAAAATAATTTACTTCCGACTAAATCCAAGGAGATATAAAAAAATACAAGAGATTCATTAAATGGAAGGAAGAAAATCAAGTTAATAGTTGGTCAGATAATAAAATAACAATCTTTCTAAGACAATCGGATGGCTAAAAAGGAAAGAAATCACAAATATTCAGCAGCAAAATATAGAAAAGTTCTCAAATCAAGCTCTAGATGATAAACAGTTGGCGATGAAGGTAAATAAATGCTGCCACTATTTGATAACGATATATATAACTATATTTTTTATCCAAGTATAAACTCATAATTATTTTTGTTATAGGTTGTTATCGTGGGAGTTAATGGTGCCTGCGACGACGAATATCACAATGTGTAATAATAAAAATGGGATATAACAAAAGTATTCATTGGAAAATGGCCGAATATGAATGTCCCCTATAAAATATAATTTTAATCTAATTTTCTTGTTTAATTTTTGAGAAAAGCACTATACTAGCTTCGACCGTAAGAGCCATCCTGGCCTCGTATTATATCCGGACCTCGCCTACGGCTCGGTCCGTCTAATTCCTACTCGGCCAGTATGGCTTACTTACTGGTCTCTGCCGTAATGTACTATTACAATCATTCATTCAAGGACGAGGTTCTACATGTTTCATGCGTAATTATTCATGTAATGTGTGTTATCCGATTTCTCCGTTTTGTTAATATTATTTTCGACCACTTTTTATAGGCATGTACCTACAAACGAAGCCACAGTTAACTATACATCCATAGACCTTACCATGTTGCAATAAGGTTTACAAATGTACAGTATAGTACCAGTGTCTTCGATAGATATGTATAAAGCTACTTATTCAAATATTTGCATCTGGTCACCCATGTTGATAAACTCGTGATGGAAAGTAGAAAACTTTTCAATTGTTTGGAGTTGGATGATTATGCTTTGAATATTGTAGGTTCAATTCCCTATTAAGCAAGACCGATCGGTATGGAGAACTTTGGGGAAAGCCTTTGACCAGTTTGTGGCTATCAGCTGGTATGATGATGAAGGAGAGATACCTCCTTCTAGACGTATAATATTACGAGTACAATAAGGATACCCTTAAAAGTTAAAAACTAGATACCTACGAAACTGGAACCGTAAGCAGAATTAATCCTTAATTGTTACATCACTAGCTAAAGTAGTTAACTAAGTCGGTTTCGCCGTGTCTAGTTACCTCGGAAACTTATCAGCCTAATTAAAGAATATCTTCAGCAAATCTCAGGTGAAGTTGGGTTTAGGCTAATCATTTGGAATAATGGAAAGTTAAAATGTGGTAAAACTTATTTGCTTTAAATTATACCTTTCAAATCTTCTGCAAATGTATCGGAAAATTTTAATTTTTAACACGCTTTTATTGGCTTCATTTATAACTAAGTTTGTTTGTTACTAAAAGTTAAGTCAAACTTTGCGTGTGTATGTACCTCTAGTTCAGGCCGGAGCTGATCTGATGATGGAGACGGAAGGTATTCGTAGGAACTCCTAAACGGCACAAGATAACCCCATCGTGTTTGGGCTCATTTGGACTTTTATGACAAAACCTTTTGTTATTGGAGCTGCATTGAGAAGCACTAACAAATTAACATTTTAAAGGTGCAAGTACGGTCAAAATACTTTTGACATTTATACTTTAGCGATGTTTATAATTTTACGCCTATCAAAGTAGAGATTACTTGTCTTAACTCTCAATGAGAACAAAAAAACACAAAAAAAGAACCGACTTAAAAATAAACTGAAAAGCCAAAAATTTGATTCACCTTTTGAAGTCGGTGCCATAAGCCACTCAATTATTACTATGTAAATAGATGCCGCGCATTTTTACGTGAGGTTTGCCACCGACTTCAAAAGGTGATTTAAATGTAATCTGTACATGATCGGGTTATTTTTGGCGTTTCAGTTTTTTCAAGTCGGTTCTTTTTTTGTTATTTTTTTATTTTTATTGTATGCTTTTTAGTGATTCAAATATAATCACTTTTTCACAAAAAAATTACTGACTTCCAGTCCTTGTCAGAACTGGACCAAATTTAAATGGGGCTACACGGAAAGCACCTTTAAATAAAAAAAGAATTATCAAAATCGGTTCACCCACTCGAAAGTTCTGTTCTGATGTAGGTAACAAAAAAAAGTGGAGATGAGAACCTCCTCCATTTTTGAAGTCGGTTATAAACCGGCCAAGTGCGAATCAGATTCGCGCACCGAGGGTTCCGTACGAACACTTCCCATCTTAACTGGCCGGGTTAAGTTAAGTTTGCACCTAGTATGTATGACACCACATATGAGGTGCAAAGTTAACGCAACCGATCACGTTTGATGTATGGGAGCCCCACTTAAATATTTATTTTATTATGTTTTTAGTATTTGTTGTTATAGCGACAATCGAAATACATCAGCATGAGTGAAAATTTCAACTATCATGGTTTATGAGATACAGCCTGGTGACAGACGGACAGCCGAGTCTTAGTAATAGTGTCCAGTTTTTCAGCCCTTGGGTACGTAACCCTAAAAAAAAACATACTTTTCAAAACAGTTACAGTACAATTATTTCCAGTCAATACACAGAGACAAAGCTCATTATTATATTAAGTTACGGTCGTTACTGCTCCCAGTTGCTGCTAAGTGGATTAAATCTTCACCAACTTAAAGAGCTTTGTTGTTTGGTGGCACAGCGTCCATAACTTCAAGGAATATAACTGTTGTACCTACTGGGAGTTGAGAGAGCTCTGCAATTGAAACTAGTTTTACAAAAATATTATTGGCAATCACTTTTAAAAAAAAATGTACAATGAGCTGCTGACTTAAATGAGATAAATCATAGGTATTTTAGGATTCGGGAAAAAATGCATGAATTTTATAAAAGATGACAAAATGATTCGTCACATTCCATCACATCTCAATGCTCATATAAAATAGGATCATTCGTGAGGTTTTTAAACTTCCAAATAAAAAAAAAAACAAAATTGTTGTATAAATGGTAATGAAAAAAATGCGCGTCGACTGGTGAACTCCCTATATTTTGAAGCTGGTTGAAAATGGGCGGGTTTGCAAAGGAGATTTTGGATGGAATTTTGTTCATTCTATAGATATCGAAATTTCAAGTTTGCGATTAGGTTAATCACATCGCACCTTATAGACTTAATTGAGCCATTGTTATTCCGTATCTATGCGTATAATATTTGGTTTTTAGTGTTCCTGAGAAAAAGCCCTTTTATCTGATACACAGACCAACTCATAGACAATCGGATAGGCATAAAACAAGGGGATATTTTAAGCGTTGTGATTTACTAACAAACGTACAGAACCCTTAAAAGGAATCATCAATTTGAGAACTAAGTACCTTCTAGGTAATTGCACAAATAAAATTAAATACAACCGTTTCCATTTACTTTTCCACCTGTCATTTTGCAATATTTTTGCAATATTTGGAGTTTGCTGAATCAGAATGAAAAGCAGTTGTAATACCAACCGCCTTACTGATTACGGCAGCGGTTCCCAAACTTTTGCAGTTGGCGGCGCACTAACAGGTTAAGTTTTTTTCCGGCACTATGGTGGAAGGCGGTATTATAATTACAAAAAATCCTAAGTTACGTTTTCGGAGAAGAGTAAAAACGAACACGTAATGGCGCTCTGGCGAGCCTACAATAGTCCCAATCAAGTCAATAAATTTTAAAAAAATTCGCTTCATTACCATACACATTTGCTTAACGCTAGTTGACGTTACTAATATAAGACAAAAAAAATAAAAAATAATTAATTGCATCGGTTACGTATATAAGAAAAGTAATGCATCTGTGAGCTGAAGATCTCGCGAGTTTGTTTCGAAACTGTAAATTTCTATTAGGTACGTTTTCAACCCCCATTACTTAGCCATTAAAAAAAAAACGAAAAATAAATCGACAAAAACAATTATAATAACTAACGAACGTACTCACAAAATTTCACGAGGATCGGTTCAGAAATGCGTTATCTAAGCGAGAACAGCTGGAAATCCGGACAAACGAACAAATTACACGTCACGATAATAACGAACATGTCACACGAAATAATTTTAGGCAAAGCTAGAACGGAGAAGCTTTGCTCGCTCGGTCAAATATAATACCCGTTACTTTTTGCCTCGTATAGGTTTGCGCCAGTTACAAATACATATTATTATTATTTTTATTGCGTAATGGCCTGACCCCGACTTTGGCGGCAGGCTGCAGCGGCAAGCGGTGGCCACACGAGTGAGCGAAACACAGCGCTCGGACCTTCCGCTCCCACTTAGGGCCGCTCGCCGCTTGCTCCTATTAAGTAAGGCTGCGTTTCCACCAGAGATGTGCGAGGATGCGTACCGTAAGGTCGGGTTACTTTAGCCCTGGGGGTAACATTGTCCACCCATTTCAATTACAGCGATCACTCAAAAGTGGATATATCATAAGATATAGTTTTTCAGCATTTACTTATTGAATAAAGTTGGTTCTAATGGGTGGGCAATGTTACCCCCAGGGCTAAAGTAACCCGACCTTACGGTACCGAGAGATGTGTTTGTATAAGAACCCATGGAATAAGCTCATTTACTTATCCCCGCTCAGCACAGCTGATTCCATTGGTTAGCAAAAACACATCCCTCGCTACGCATCCTCGCACATCACTGGTGGAAATGCAGCCTAATGCAGGGCGCCGCGCGGCGCACACTTTGGGAACCCCGTTACATTTATGTCGTCGTACTCAGGCGATTCATCAAGCTCTCGATCACTGTCGCTTCTCTATGGCTCCGAGTGTCCTTGTAGCGAGGATTTTTGATTTTAAGCCACTTGAGCACACTTCCAAGGAACTGAATTAGTTCCGCTACAATATAAGTGGGATCTTTCAGTTTTCAAGCCATTGAAAATACACCTTTTACTTTCTTGTATAATAATACGGTGAATAGAGACTAAAGTACTATGTGTGACCTTACAAACGGTCCGGTAGTTTTGAATTTTTGATATGTTGTCTAGGATGGTTAGTCAGTGTTTAAAATGCAAAATGCACAATTCCCCCCCGTCCGCGCCCGCCGCCATATTGAAAAAACCGGCACTTTCTTCATATTTTTGCTCATATCTTCGTTTAGGAGCATTTTAGCTAGAAGAAAGCTTTAACAATGTTATAGAGAGTTATATTTACTACATTCTCCATTTTAATTTTTTTTTCTAGGACACATAGTTACGGAGATATCCACATTTAAAAAAACGTAAAAAATCGCAATTTCCTACTGAAAAACAAACTTCTGGATTATATCTTCGTTTAGGAGCATTTTCGCTACAACAAAGCTTGGGCAATATTGTAGAAAATTAAATTTACTATAATTTACACTTCAAATTTTGTTTCAAGGACGGTTAGTTACGGAGATATGCACATTTAAAAAACAGGAAAAATCGAATTTTCCGAAAATTTCTCAAAATTCTTGGTTTAGAACGCTGTCATTCAGTTACGGACTAGTCTAGGACAAATTAAAACATGTAGGAAATATAATTGCTTATAAAACTCATGTCCATTTTTACATACATTTTCGGAAAATGTGACTTTATTTTTTACATATCTCCGTAATTATCTATCCTAGAAACAAAATTTGAAATGTAAATTATAGTAAATTTAATTCTCTACAAAATTGCCCAAGCACTGTTCTAGCTAAAATGCTCCTAAACGAAGATATAATCCAGAAGTTTGTTTTTGAGTTGGAAATTGCAATTTCTTAAGTTTTTTTTAAATGTGCATATCTCCGTAACTATCTGTCCTAGAAACAAAATATAAAATGGAAAATGTAGTAAATTTAACTCTCTATAACATTGCCGAAGCTTTCTTCTAGCTAAAATGCTCTTAAAGGAAGATATGAGCAAAAATATGAAGAGAGTGCCGGTTTTTTCAATATGGCGGCGGGCGCGGAGGGGGGGGAATTGTGCATTTTCCATTTTAAACACTGACTAACCATCCTAGACAACATATCAAAAATTCAAAACTACCGGACCGTTTGTAAGGTCAAAATCCTTTATTCACTGAATTATAACATTGATACTTATTTCTTTTCATTCAGTCGCCAACGAGAAATTTGATGCGCTACACTGCAATGTAAACGGGACTAGAACCCGCGCGCCTGTTTTTCCGCATCAGTACTCTTACCAAAGTCACTACATTGCTACATCAATCGCATACCGTGAAATCGTCCAATTTTGCCCCAGGTAAATGTCCCCGCGGTTTTAAATATACGTTGAAATAGGTTAAGAATTCACTTTTTAAGCTCATATAAATACGGTACGGTCATATTTGCTAATAAAATAATTCGATCCGTCCGTCCGCGGCTTAGCTCCGTGATCATTAGTACTAGAAAGCTGAAATTTGGTATGAGTATGTGTATGTATCACGCCGGCAAAACCGTAAAATAAAAACTAAAAGATTTTTTTCGGGTACCTCTCGTACACCTAAAGTGGGGGTGAATTTTTTTTTTCGTTCCAACCCTTGTGTGTGGGGTATCGTTAAATGTCTGTTAAAAATAATAGGGGTTTGTCAAAGTCAGTAGTTTTGTAAATATTCGCTCCGAAAATAAAAAAAATAGTGTCCCCCCTCTAACTTTTCAACCACGGGTCAAAAAAATATGGAAAAATTCATGAAAATGAGGCCTTATTTTCAATGAAAACTATATTGAACAAAATCGGTCCATCCGTTTTTGAGTTATCGCAAAATTTCATAATTTTCTTCCTAAGGACGTAAGTTGGCTTCCAGAAGGTAATAAGTAATTACAGTTACTTTGGCGTTTACGACCTTTTTCCGTCTTTCCGTCTTTGACCGTCTCTTGTGAAGGATGAGCAACTACGGAACCCTACACTGAGCGTGGCCCGACATGCTCTTGTTTTATTACCCATTAACAGATTTATAATAATACCTAAAGTAGCTAACTAAACGCACTGCGCCTTATGTTTGGGCACGTCAATAGCGCTGCATTTTACATCTAAGTATACTAATTCTGGTTTTTTTTTTATAAATAAATAAATAATAATAAATATCAGACAACCTCACACAAATCAACCTAGTCCCAAATTAAGCTCAAGATATAATTCTATGGGAAGGGGTCATGGTTTGAGGAAAAATCTTAATAAGTAACGTGATGCAGGATCTTATTTTATTTTGTATGGAAGCGCGGCCCCATGCCAGCCTAGCGCCATCTGTTGGTCATAATTTCCATTGTCAAAACGACTGGGTAAACTTAACCGATTTAGGCACAGGGAACATCCAAAGATGACTGTCTACGATAAAGAAAAAAATACGCAAACGAAGTTGCGGGCAGGTGCTAAACAATAAATTAAATACTTACTACGTGACAGCGTATGCTTATTTCTAAGGCGGCTTTTGTGAAAATCAATAGAAAGAACATTCTCTAGGTACTGTTTTATTCTGGGGTAATACCTATATTGGACAGTAACAACTTTGGGTTTTACCGGCTCCAAATATCCACAAAAAAAAACATAATTATCGCACCAAAAATGTTATAATTTTCTCGATCTTCAAGAAAAATAACCAAAGGATGAAATATGATCACAGATTGTTTATCTTATCAAAGGAACTGTGTCGCGATTGCGAGAGATTGATGCGATCTCAGATTTTAGGTACTTTCCATTACGGAGATAAAGATTCGAGCCGTGAAAATAAAAAGAAATGAAAAAGAAATGTTATTTACTGAAACGACGGAATAAAATACTATTCAGGTCTAATCATAATGAAATAACAAACGTTATTCTGTTGGGTACCTAGTTAAAAATAATAAAATATCTTTAGGTATTTCAGCATTATCCAACAAAGATTTAAATCTTGTACTTACAAGACGAAAGTGTCGTAATTAATAACGTTTTTATCGTAATGTTTTTTCGTTTTTATGAACGTGACTCATTGGAAAAATATTTTTTCATACAACATTTTGACACTTGTTTTGCATGAGGTTCAAATGTATGTACTATCGTGACGTAAATTAAGTTAAAAAAATTAAATATCTAATAAATTATGTACCTACTCTTTTAACTACTGAATACAGACTGACTACACAATACATACAATGTTGTGAATTAGATTAGATTGATTGATTTACATTTGTCATTATATGAAGTAATTAAAGCTACGTATCGATGATTGATTGGTTGTTATAATAATATGGCTGATATAATATTTCGATTGCTTGAGCCGCTTGTAATTTTGTATACAGTATTTGCAAGTTACAATTGAAAGATAAACAGAAATCATCGCTAAAGTAATATAACTAGGACAATGTTATGAAAAACATCAACATTATGTTTGCGAAAGTAAAATCGGGGACAATCTTTTTTTCTTAAGACAGCCGCACATTATAGTGTCCCCGTGTTCCCAGGCAGTTTGGCTTTTATCCAAATACCCTGTATTGAATAGTGCCGTATTTTTTAATATTAACATCTGTGTGGAAGCTTACAAAGATTGTAAACAACACACTTACATCATACCATAAAAAAGGCAGTTAATAGACCTTGGAAATAAGGACTAAAACACAATGTTAATAAAATAGACATAAGATAACCTTGAGTTTTTGCGAAAGCCACACGAGAACTGTATTTTATTGATTGTTTGTGTGAAATGAGACGCAATTGGTGCGCGCTCCTAGGACTGGTACTTACAGCCAGGCACCCCGGTGAGAAGCCCTTCTATGACATCGCGCACAGTAAAAATCACGATACTATGATAATTATCATGTGGAATTTTACGACAATGTACCCTGTTGCGACGTTGTAACGTTGAAGTCCATGTAAAACCAATTTTATCTATGTATTCAAAATTAAACTTCATTTTTAAATCACACATCGACGCAAAGAGGTCCGAACAACCTCCATGTCTATTTTATTTGGAACCCTGAATTCAGATTCAGGTAGATTTCTTATTTATATAATTAGAATATACTGAGCCATTGATACGAAAGTTGAGATGTACCTACCAACATAAAAAATGAAACATTACATGTTTCATAAGTTCATAGAAGATACTGTTCATATCCTTTCACTCTTTCATGATATTACATGAAAACGTTATTATTCAAACGCCACCTCAAATACATATTAATAGAATATACGTCTCTCCCGTAAAATGTTATCGACCCTCCCGTTCCAGGGTCTTCATTCCATTTCCTTAAGGGATATTAAAGAAAATAATTTTCCATTCCTACTCACCTCCGCTAGAGAGCTGTCAATTTGCATAAATTACAAACAAACCCAGTATTCTGATGGCGTCAAATCAACTTATTATATATTCTGGGAACTTTAAGATTGATTTGAAAGTTCCCGTTGCGCTATTACAATAAATTTGAAGCTGGGAAGTCTAGGAATGTCAATTGGATCATCAAAAGCTTTGTAAAAGCTTTGCATAGTTTACGATTTTTCTCAATGTTGGCTATAGTGTAATACTTAATGTCCTTCTGATTTGATACGTCAGTGAATGAAGGTACTATTTTGACGTTATTTGATTTTTTTTAATGCAATATATTAGCATTACGAGTTTTTGGATTTTGTGGCTCCGTATCTTTTTAATTGTACACTGAAATGCCACCCTGGCACAGATGCATTGTTTTGGCGTAATACAAGATAATGCTATTATACTGAGAGACTTAGGCACCGAACACTAGGTATGACTAAACATTTTATAATTCAGTGAATAAAGGATTTTGACCTTACAAACGGTCCGGTAGTTTTGAATTTTTGATATGTTGTCTAGGATGGTTAGGCAGTGTTTAAAATGCAAAATGCACAATTCCCCCCCCTCCGCGCCCGCCGCCATATTGAAAAAACCGGCACTCTCTTCATATTTTTGCTCATATCTTCCTTTAGGAGCATTTTAGCTGGAAGAAAGCTTAGACAATGTTATAGAGAGTTAAATTTACTACATTTTCCATTTTATATTTTGTATCTAGGATAGATAGTTACGGAGATATTCACATTTAAAAAAACTTAAGAAATTGCAATTTCCAACTCAAAAACAAACTTCTGGATTATATCTTCGTTTAGGAGCATTTTAGCTAGAACAGTGCTTGGGCAATTTTGTAGAGAATTTAATTTACTATAATTTACATTTCAAATTTTGTTTCTAGGACAGTAATTACGGAGATATGTAAAAAATAAAGTCACATTTTCCGAAAATGTATGTAAAAATTGACATGAGTTTTATAAGAAATTATATTTCCTACATGTTTTAATTTGTCCTAGACTAGTCCGTAACTGAATGACAGCGTTCTAAACCAAGAATTTTGAGAAATTTTCGGAAAATTCGACTTTTCCTGTTTTTTAAACGTGCATATCTCCGTAACTAACCGTCCTTGAAACAAAATTTTAAGTGTAAATTATAGTAAATTTAATTCTCTACAACATTGCCCAAGCTTTGTTGTAGCTAAAATGCTCCTAAACGAAGACATAATCCAGAAGTTTGTTTTTCAGTAGGAAATTGTGATTTTTTACGTTTTTTTAAATGTGGATATCTCCGTAACTATCTGTTCTAGAAAAAAAATATAAAATGGAAAATGTAGTAAATTTAACTCTCTATAACATTGTCGAAGCTTTCTTCTAGCTAAAATGCTCCTAAAGGAAGATATGAGCAAAAATATGAAGAAAGTGCCGGTTTTTTCAATATGGCGGCGGGCGCGGAGGGGGGGGAATTGTGCATTTTGCATTTTAAACACTGCCTAACCATCCTAGACAACATATCAAAAATCAAAACTACCGGACCGTTTGTAAGGTCACACATAGTACTTTAGTCTCTATTCACCGTATATTAAGCTGTTTGCCGATTTCAGTCGGTAGACGCCAAGAGATACAATTAATTTGCTTTGGAAGACTATTATTATTATGATTACAATTACATATTAAATCCGATTGCCTTAATACCTTAATACCACGAAATAACGCGAATTTATTAAAGTGTGAAATCGGCAAATACACCTTTGGTAAAAGAAAATAAAATAAAACGGAACATTACCGCGATACCCAATGAAATAGAAGCGTGTTGTCTAAGTTTTGATACCTGTCAAAACATATTACTTAACTCTGAGTTTGTGCCCGTTTCGTCAACTGTGAATAGTGTTGTGCCGTTAGGAAATTCCCGTTTCCGGGAAATCCCATTTGGGAGTTCAGTTTAGTAAAAATGTGGCACAATATAGTGGACGTTCGTCTATATTAGCTTTTGGGAATATTTCGATACACATTTTTTATTTCCTTTTATTCAATGTTGTGGTAGATATCCGTGGTTGTGGGACTATTAAGTGTTCCCTCCTATCAAGGTCTTATTTTTAGTATCCAATCATTGTGAGTTAATATTTACTGCTCATTTTATTCATGGGGAATATTTTCAGTAACAATGTTGATGTAGTATGTACTAGCTTTTGCCCGCGATTACGTCCGCGTGGAACTTGGAAATATGGAAGCAACCTCGTACAACACGATAGATATCCACATAATCACCTTAATTAATAAAAAGGATTATTAAAAGCGCCTAAGCAAATGTAAAAGCAATTGTGCTTTTGGTCTTATCATTACATTTCCTACAGGGTCATCAATGTCATCATGAATTACCTACTCACTTTTCAATCTTTTTAGGCATAATTTCCAGGATGAAAACTATCCTATGTCCTTCCTCGGATCTTTAAACTATCTCCATGCCAAATTTCAAAAATTTCAAAATCGATTCAGCGGTTTAAGCGTGAAGAGGTAACAGACAGACAGGCACACTTTCGCATTTATAATATTAGTATGGATTGACTGCTTTCAGGCTGTAATCCGGAAAAAAATCACCTCCCTGATGACTCGTATTCGTAACAATGACATCCTGAAGGCGTTAGGAGAGAGGTATGACTGTCATTTATTTAAATTCTGGACGATGCAGATTAAGGGAGTAACCCAATATATTATATAGGTAATGCCATACATATTTGTGTACCGGGTGACTCTAGTCTTTAGTCTACTAACTTAATTTGTAAGCCTTACTAACAAACTATGGATGTTAATTATCCGAGATAAATTATTGATTATTATTGTTTTTATTTTAAAACGTTCGCTGCGGCAATTAAGTTAACTTATATAACACGGGGTTCCGTAGAGATCCCGTACCGCAACGAACGTGTTAAAGGATGCTTTAGTGAATGCTTTAATAACAAAAACATCATATACGTATTTGTCTAGAATAATACAACATTTTAAAATTCCTTTATATTCCCAATCCCTGGAAAAGTCCCGGGAACGGCACCTCACCAACTGTGAATGTTGACAAATGAAACTTTCGCTTACCCATGATTCTATGTTATCAACTTTGAACGAAAAACTTGTTCATCCGGCCGTCTTTGTCTCTGGAGGTCTGAAATAAATAAAATAGTTTTTTTCACTTGATGAAATAAAATGACTTTTATGTGCCTACAAACTTACTGAGACAAAAAGTGCTTTCACAAAAGTTTGGGAGTATATTAACAGTGTTTTGATGTAGTTTTTTCTGCCATTTGTTATAATAGTGAGACAGATTGACATAACTTTTATTTTAGAAATAGACAGTCAGCAATAGTTAGGGAGCAAAGTAGCCAAATATATAAGAAGTGATACTTATTTACGTAGCATTAACGATATGTTACGACATATTTGGTCACCTTGATTACTCCTATAATTATAAAGCTGACTGTACATAACGTAAAAAATTAAAATAAATATTGTTAAAATTTGTAGGAAGATTGTGACTGTTAAACGTTATTGTACAACACTAATATTATAAAGGCGAAAGTTTGTGAGTGTTCTTCTTCTTCGCGCTCAAACGGCTAGACCAATGTTGATAAATTTTGGCATGAAGGTAGCCGACACCCTAGATAAATAATAATAATAATAAGCAGCTTGTGGCGAGCTGTTGGGGAGTGACGGCCCCACGGACCCGAGATCTCCAGAGAGTCGGTCAGGGTCCTCGTCTCCGGTGTGCCTTCATCGGCCGGAGTGGAAACCCAAGAGGACCCGTAGGACTCTCAGCTCTGGCTTACCTTCATTGGCCGTCCAGAGAGGAGCGTTAGAGCTATATGTTCCAGGGGTGGAAGACTGGAAGTGTTAAAGGGCATCACGCCGCGAGTCGAGTAACTTCAGAGAAAGCGCAGCACACCTCTCGACACCCCTGAGCCCTCACGCTCGTGTTGCTTCCGGCCGTCTGCACGATGGTATTGCGGGGCCCACCTAGTGAGATGGTTATGGCGGGTGACATTTTTCTATTGCAATAGCCCAAATAAATAGTCCATCCAAACTTCATTTTAATAGCCCTTTTTTTTTCTTTTTCATAACAATGCAATAGTTCAATCACCTGCTGGGACCTGTTCATGGATGTATCATCAGTCTTATTGATATGACCAGGAACGGGTCGCAGCAGGGCTACAGCCACAGCAAATTTCTCCAAGGGGCCTCTACGTGTTGGATCCCTATCCCCACGCAAGCCTTCCAAAAGACCGGGCCATTCCGGGCCGTATGAGCCCGAGACTCAAAACGAGAAACAAATACATATAATAATAATAATTCTTTATTTCAGATAATACAATCCATATTAAATTGTTAGTAAAAAATAAAATAATAATAGAAGAACTTATATCTATGTTAGTAATGTCACTACAATTGTTAATTATTAACATTATCCTAGAGAGGATCCCAAGTGGACTTTCGTCCAATGCTCAAACAATGGGCCTTCTACCCTATCAGCTATAATGGCTACACACAAAGGCTACTTTTTATCACGAAAAAATGTAGTGTTCCCGTGGGAAGAGCGGACATTGAAAACTAATTTTATATAGGTAGGAGTTATGATTAGGTACAGGGGAAATATTAAAAGCGCGATGGATGTTTTTTTTTGTTTCGTAAGGGCATTATTTACACAATTACAATTTGGTATCACCATATAGTATAAAGCAAAGTCATATCATTTTGATCGTAAAACTAAGCTTAAAGTTCTTAACTTTGTACGTGTCTACCGAAAAGACGCGAACCTAAATCTGACAATGACCCAAACGGTATCTCTAATAAAAGAATTGAGATCTAACTGGAAACCAAGTTTTTCAAAGCTCCTTAGATCACAGCTCCTATTAAAATGATTTGTTATGTTATTTGCGACTCAATAGAACGACTTTTGTACTACTTTTGTTGTACCTATTTATTTACTACGTTGTTTTATGTTCTTTCTCGGCGGCGTATAATCAAGGAGCAGCATCAAATATTTAGATGGGCGGATAGTGCAGCCTTCTCAAACCAAAACGGCAAATGTATCATACAAGTTCTTGTGGATTACGATCATTTACTTGTATGCTAGTCCGTCCTTTACGGGTAAACAAGTTCAAATGCAAACAGTGGCGGTAAGCGTGCAAGCCTTCGAAGAGAAAAGAAGGAGTGAGCTAGACGCTAAGCGCGAGGAGCTCAAGGCCCGACCAACAGCGGTCATCTTGTATAATTTTGTCGGTGGGGTGCTGACATGCAGCGAATGTGGTCGCACATTTGCTGCAAAAATTGGCTACGTCAGCCACCTGAGAGCTCATGAGCGACGCTCTCATTAGCCAGCGTTCAGTCGCCGTGGTCGAAATCGGCCGGATGCAATGATGATGATGAGATAATGCCTTGTGGCATTAAGTCCGCCATTGGTACTTTTACTTGTGTATTTTGTGCAATAAAGTTCGAGTTGCTTAGTCGTACCGTACTTATAGTGTTGTGTGAAATGTCGTTAAAAAGTTCTTGTATCATTGATAATCGGTGCAAGTAATACTGAGAACGAATATTTATTTATAGGTGCGTAATATTTATATTTATTCTATATACAGGTTGCATTGTAAGTGACAATTTGTCATTTAAATGTAGCTTAAAACTACATCAAAGTGGTGATATCTTGGACGGTTTCAGAAGACATGGCGAATTTAGGCTTAAGTTAGTAATCCGCCAATTTTGTCACTAATCATGCATCGTAAAAATATACAGACAAAGCATTATTAGCTAGAGCAAATTTTAATTATAAACTTCACATTTCTATTTTACATTTGATAAAGGTACAAAATAAGCCTACAGCTGCGTACACATAATTAAGTAAATAATATTCAATGAGATATCCATATCATAAAAAGAAAAAAAAAATACTCATCCATGTATTAATTTATTGAGTAATAAGCCTTCTTAGTGCATACAATTTTGAGTTTATGAGTGGACTGAATGTGAACACGACACGTCATAGCGAAAACGCGCCATCATCGTTATTCCAAGTAGCTTCTTTTCCACGGCTTATATTATAATAGGAATCCTTTTTTGGATTTCACTTTACTTTGTTCTAACAAAGAATTGGACCCAATGGGTATTGTATGCATCATGAACAGACCGCACTATTTCAAAGTAGCAGTTCCATTAGCGGAACGTAGAGCAAAGCGAAGTGATTTCGTCCTCAAAAAAGGATTCCTGATATAATTTCACGGAGCTTTTTTCCACGGCTTACTAGAGCGCGGCAGCGTACATTTGGAAACCTTTGCCTTATATTATTATTTATAGACCGATACGTAATAATCTCGTCCGGATCCGACCTAATGCGTGCCATAAATCGGCAGATATCGCGATGTGACAAAAGTCACGGGAGCCCAATAAATTGTGTATTACGCGTCCACGGTTATCAGGAGCACTACCGAAGTGAACGCAAATGAATATGAATAGAAATATTTTAACGAATAAAGACAGAACGAGAGAGAACGATACGCGATTACTCTGCCGTGGTTACGTTACCTTCGAAGAACTTGTTCTTATTAGGTAAAACTCCTGTAGCGCGGAGATAATCCCATAAGCGGGCAACTACCACGCAAAGTCTACTGGTAGTGAGGGCTAACCAGAACTGACACAATTCAAGTTATGTCTTAAAAAAAATGTTCTTATTCTGACTCTGTATCATAAAGATACCATAGTACAAACACTTTCAGCTTTCCAGGGCCAACAGTTTGGGCCGACAGAACTATCGAATTGATATTTAAGATCCATACTAATATTATAAATGCGAATGTGTGTCTGTCTGTCTGTCTGTTACCGCTTCACGCTTAAACCGCTGAACCGACTTAGAAGAAATTTGGTATGGAGATAGTTTGAGACCCGGGAAAGGACATAGGATACTTTTCATCCCGAATAAATTTAGTGTTCCCGTGGGATGAGCGGGTTACACCGCGGGGCACAGCTAGTTAGTAAATAAATATTCAAAATACACCCTTACATGAGTAATTTCCATTTCCTCGGAAGATACGAGATAGGAAGCTATTTAAGACGCTTCCAACATTTATATTTCCCCTAGCAACTCGGAATTTTATTTACACGCAATTTATCTTAAAAGCCTACTTTATTTCGGAATCTGACGCCTCCATTGACAGCGTGAATGGTCAATCAAATTCCTTTCACTGTGGAAATGTTGTCACTCTCCTTATAGACCCAGAGATATCTGTGCAAAAACTTCATCATCGAGTAGAGTATGTTTATGTTATGATTACTATCATACTTCTTATGCAGTAAAGGGTTTAATATATTTTTGAACCTTATCTATCATCATCAACATCATCACATCAGCCAAAATACGCCTACTTCAAGGCCTATCTCAACGATCTCCACAAGGACCACGGTGCACTTATCCAATAGTATTCCTGGGCAACTGCTTGTCTGCGTGTTTCAGCCTGACGCGACGCCACAAAATCAGCCAATTTATTTACATCCAGCATCTTTATATCGTCTTTTTTATGATATAGGAGGCAAATAAGCAGGCGGATCGCCATGATAAATGCGTTGCCGGCCTTTCTAGGTGGAAGTACACTTTCTTGAAGTTTTGAAGGTTATATCGTTCCATTCCTTAGTCCAGTCAGTCATCGTAAGTCATCAATGCGTTTTTATCGACTTTAAGGAAATCAGAGATTGGTTGATGTTTGATTTCTTATAATTTAAATGTTTTCAAGAGATCCGATGGTGTTATTTTTACCGGTGGCTTCGGGTCTATTGTAAATTCTATAGGAAACAAGGTCACATGTTTTACGACGATGGAAGAAAATGTCTCAGCTCAAATATTCCGGTTGTTGAACTGACGCTCGCATGAGCTACAGCAGTTTACTGCCGGTCGATATTACTTTATCAAGAACAAGGGAAACTTTTGACATGATACCAGAATTACTTAGTTCAGTTTATTCTTAGAGCGTGTTGTGAATATGTTTCATTATAAAGTGTGCAGCACCGAGAAGGATAGGGTCTTTGGTTTACTCAGCAAGCAGGGAACGGTGTTACTTTTTTCGAATTTCGTGTCGGTTATTGGCGGACTTGACTCTACGTCAAAAGGAAATAAACCAATATAAAAAATCAAAATGAGCTAACACTGGTTCCATGACTCGCAGCCTACTAAGGGACGCAACCTGCGTCAGTACTCTTGCCCCCTCTCACCTCGCTGATACAGCACGTGCCGTGCAACCAAAACCGCCGCTAACCTGAAGCAAGTTAAGCACAACGACCTGGAGCAAGTATATGATAATATGAGTTCGTTCCTGTTGCCGTCGAGACCGATGCGTCATGGTGCGCTGAGGCTAAGGAGTGGTTCGCGGCCCAGCCCGTCTAGCACAACTTGGCTTTGCAACTCTTGTCGTGCGACATGGCATCGCTCGTCACTCTTTCACAGTACTGTGAAGATAGAGACAGGTAATATTCCTCGCGCGAGAAACAGTCGCGTGTCACAGTTGTGCGAAGGCTGAAAGACCGAGGCGTGAACCTCCCGATAGTCCCGATCCCTCGCGTACTTGGCTCGAATTATCTCCCTGGCGACGGCTAGCGCGACAACTCCGCCAATATTTTTGGGACCTCTGAGGCGGTTTTTAACTGTTTACTATTTATTTAGCCCGAAATTAGCATTGTTGTATTGCATAAGTAGCTATTAAATGCGAGTAAAATGGGCATGGAGGGCAAAATCTTCAACACAAATTGACAAAAGTCAGATTAAATTTTCAATACCAACCAATTGGCTCAATAAGTCTACACTTGATAAAATTCAGGTCAAAGGTACGCCAAGTTTGCGTACTGCTTTCAATCCCCTCGGCACACATCGCGAAGGTAGCCAAAAACGAATAAGAATTTCGATTCAATTGACGTTTGCAATCAAAGGAAGGAAAAACTCGACTGGACGAATAGGGGCACAAATTCTATACGTATTTTGCCTGGGTACTTATTGGAGCAGTATTTGGGTCGCTTCTTTTATGTACAAAATCGATCTCTTTATCGAATTTGTTCGGAAAGCAACTTAAATGTGATTGGGAGCCCGAGCTGGGTAATTTTGAGAGTTCGTTTTATTTGCGTTAATTATAAGCGAAAGATATGGAAGTTATAATTTGGTTTCGATTGTGAGATAACAGATATTTCATAGGTTAATTAATGGCCTTTGATTGCTTGCTTTGTTATGTTTAAAATGATAATAGTTTATTAGAATACATTAAACATAATATCTGCACTTTTACATGTAAAAGCATATTGCGATGCGACATAATTACTACTCGTAGATTAGACTATGCACTCGAAAAACTTTTTTTTGTTATTACTATTTCAACACAATACACACGGCTATTATTATCTTAGAAAATAGTTATTTTCACTGTGTTAAGTATAGCAATATTAATAAACAAAGCAACAAAAACGCCTTTTACATACGTGAATAAATAACAAGTATAAAGTGAAACTGACTATCCGTGGTACAGCTGCTATGTCACCTTTATTTTGCCTGCGATAATTTAGCGCGCAAATATCGCTTTGATGCAATTTCTAAAGAATACCTCTTCAGGCGACCTAGATTTTTGCTTTTGAAGTAATTTCCTGCTTTAGTCGATAGGTTTTTTAATCAAGTACATTAGCAAAACACTATCGCCACCATCCATCTCAAGTTACATCGATAGTAACGATGTGTTTCACTCGAACTAATATTTTTTATTAAAGCAGTTTTGTCTGCCAGTTTAATTACAAGCGACAATTTTTTTTATAGTAGCGACGTCTGACGTTGTAACAAAAACTTGCCCAAAACTGCAGTGGCCGCTTTTAACCTCCTGACTTCCCGTGTCCTACACATAGTACATAAACTTCAATTAATAGTTAACTGTCAACTATTTGTCATAAGGCTAAAATTAAATTGACAAATTATGAATGCTGGTCGTCAGGAGGTTAATCAGACGTTGACAAGTTTTATGGCATAAACTACACAAATTATTTGAATAAATGTTAAAGGTGTTGTCCTAGTTCCCAGACTCGGGCGATAGGTGAAAATTTATCTGATTATGATGATATAGGAAAAAAAACAGGAGTGGCGCTAGTATCGCATTGCCACTCGGCGCACTTATAATAGCTAATAAGTTTCTGTCACCTACTATCCGCCTAGTGTAAAGTGCAACTAAAACCACGAGGTATGATCATTAGTCACTTAGGAATAACTCTGAACTCAGATATAAAATCGAATTCGTAAGTAAAAGTAGGTAATTTGCGTTAGTCATTACTGATGTATCCAAATAGGTTGCTAGCAGATCCATAAAAGTCGTAAATAACTAGACCCGATAAGTCAGCTACGAGAATATGTAAGACGCTATGCCAAAAGGTCTTAAAGGCATTCGAATGTTAATATTATGTAGGCCTTCACAATTTAGTCGATGCCTGTCGCCAGAGTTATGTTTATCGTGGTCATACATCGTGAATAATATATAGTCGGTGATCTACAAATGTAAATGTGTCTCCTGAGTAACAGTACCTAACATGGATATTATATTTACTTAGCCACATAGTTGGTCCGTAAATTATCGTTTTCTAGTTTTCTGTTTTTTCAGACTACATCCAGTAAATCCTAAGTTTTGGCAGGTCAGAGTTATTACCTTATTTTATTATTTTGCCATCAGACCTATATATAGGAATAATCCTATGGGTCATTTGGTAAGGAAACATTCAGACACCTCAATGTGGCAGTTGATGTTCCTCTTTTCGTAATGGTTACCACCATCACGCAGCAAGGTCGAAAAGATGGACCCCTAACCCGATAAGAGCATCAATAACTATAACCTATGTATTACATACGACTTGAAATTGGATTGAAGTGCCATTTCATCGATGGTAAATAGGTGAAAATAAGTTAGTCTCCCTTTCGCCTCCTTCTTCCCTCTTCGGCCCTTGCGAAGTATACTTACTCCTTAGCCACCAAAGCACCAATCCTCCAACCACCATGCCAACAAAACAGATTAAAAGAAAAGAATTTAACCATGGCCATGAAAGAAAGTAGCAATAGTAGTTATCCTCTTCGCTGTGTCCGACGACAGCGACTCCGTCAGTTTTTCTCGTTCAGTTTGTGAATATCGCGAGCAAAACCAAACTTTGGTTGAAATTATAATTGCATGGAGCGCAGAGTGCAGTGGAGCTGTCCATCTGCCACGTGCCAACAACACGTGTTCGGTTCGTAAGAAAAGGCTCGGTTTTACGGATATGCTGTGTAAGGGTAAATTTTACAAGGAGAAGTCCCTTTTCAGCTTCATGTATTAGAAAGACCTATAGAGGAAGACTTTGTGCGACGGTGTGGTTGCACACGATGAAGCATGGTTTTCTTCTCTTTCCCACAAGCGCAACCTGAGACACCAGCGTGCAGCTCTTCCCCTTTCATCCGTAGTCACAACACTTATTTGTCAATTATGCATGCGGCCGCGGCTGTCGCTCTCGTATCGAGTTAGCTATCTTCTTTATTAGACGCTACTTAACTCATCTGTTATAGATGTAAAAGGCCAATGATGATATTAGAAAGAAATTCCACGTGTAATTTTTAACTGGTAGCTTTGTGAAATGGGCCCCAGGTCTTCTAAATGCGTCTGTTTATTTTAGCCAACTATTTTGCAAGCTCTACAAGTACTTGCAAGATAAATAATGAAGCAAAAATTAGCGTCAATATTTGTGTGAAGTAAATTATTATATGGTACACGATCTCCATACAGTGAGCAGCAGAAGTTCCTACGCACGCCAGGTGCTCAAAACGATATGCACACGGACTCTATTTTCTAAAGAATAAGGGTTATACAGATCATTGTGAGAGTATTACAACGCTTAGCTACTTTTGCTGATCACTGTACATAGAGAAATGGGTACATCAGTCTCTCGCGAGAATAACGAGATGGCATTAAAGAGCGAAGCGACTGCCACACATGGCTAAATGCTGAAACTAATTACTCGGTTCCTCTGAGACGTCGGCGATTTCGTTAAAACTACAGTTTGTATTTTAGGCGACTCTGTCTTGTCATGTAATATATTTGCATGGCAACTGCAATGCAATTATGAGTTTTAGTTTGGTTTTGTACTAGGGTAAGTGCAACCGTAATTGATCACGCACCAGTATTTGACCAGTTCATAATATGGTCACGAAGATATGGAACTACTAGCGTTAATGTTTCTATTACTGGTACATTCATCCAAATTGTATAGAATGTATCCAAAAAGTAACTACATAATAATAGCAACATTTCTTTAACAAATTTCATACTCTGTTATTATAAGTTAGCAACACCAAAGGCCATGCCAGGATAAGCTAAGTGAATCTGCCCCCAGCGAGTTTTGGCTTGTAATTTTTTTGTTGATTTGTCTTTTTATTAGTGTCGTTTATGCCAAATTACAGCTCCCCAAACCTTACCGTTTTTCTTTAAAAAAAAAAAAAACGAAATCTGATCTTTCTTTGATATTTTTTTTTCTAGCCGGCCGATTTCGACGTGAGTCACGTATATTGTGCTTATAATAAAGACAAGTATATGGTATTAATTTTAATACATATTGCCATACAAAAACTTGAAAAAAAGATTAGAATTTATTTTTAATAATTTTTTTTAGCATTATTTCGATAGCGACACCTCCAGATTTTTCACCAAAACTAGCCTCTTTAATAAGCTACAAAATGAATGTATTAACTTAATTTTATTTGTGGTATAACGGGTTGTTTTTTTTAATTGAATTCATCACCATACATTTTCTTTACCCGTTCATTATTAAAATTAATCGATTAAAAACTGTTTAAAGAAACGTGTATGTTTATAATGAACACTGGCCACTTACAAAAAAAAAGTATTGATTCCTTGGTATTGAAAAAGTATTGTAAAAAGATCCGATCTGGCAACGCTAATATGTATGGCCTATTGCCCTTGCCCCTCTCGTCGTGCCGCCCCGACCTCGCTCGGCGCCCGCGCCCCGCGCGCGTCCTATGTTTTGGAGCATGTTCTTACTTACAGACGCGCCCCGAAGATATTTGACGAACTTACTGTTTTCGACCAAGACTAACTTGTTCTTGTTATTTTTCATGTTAATTTTAAAATTGTGGATTGACAAAAAAAGGTGACAAGTAATAGTTGGTTGAATGGCGCCAATACTAAAACAAAATGCAATCGGCCAGGGGCGCCTACGCCGCCCCTGTCGGTTTGGCGCCCCGGGCTATAGCCCGGATGGCCCTAGGGTAAATACGTCCCTGCACAGACTCCATTGCTATATTGTATAGCTTTTTAACGTTTTTTTAAAAGCACTTCTTTATTATTTTCCTGCAATCCATTTTTAACTAAAAGTTTTTCCGATAAATATTCGAAGTTTATGTGAATAACCGGCGCCGAAGGAATCAATACTTTTTTTTTTGTAAGTGGCCAGTGTTCATTATAAACATATTACGTCACGTTTCTTTAAACAGTTTTTAATCGATTAATTTTAATAATGAGCGGGTAAAGAAAATGTATGGTGATGAATTCAATAAAAAAAACAACCCGTTATACCACAAATAAAATTAAGTTAATACATTCATTTTGTAGCTTATTAAAGAGGCTAGTTTTGGTGAAAAATCTGGAGGTATCGAGATAATGCTAAAAAAAAATTATTAAAAATAAATTCTAATCTTTTTTTCAAGTTTTTGTATGGCAATATGTATTAAAATTAATACCATATAATTGTCTTTATTATAAGCACAATATACCTACGTGACTCACGTCAAAATCGGCCGGCTAGAAAAAAAAATATCGAAGAAAGATCAAATATCGTTTTTTTTTTTTTAAGAAAAACGGTAAGGTTTGGGTAGCTGTAATTTGGCATAAACGACACTAATAAAAAGACAAATGAATAGAAAAAATTACAAGCCAAAACTCGCTGGGGGCAGATTTACTTAGCTTATCCTGGCATGGCCTTTAAAATGTTACTTTAACCATGTAAAAATTTCAATTTATTTAGATTTTTATGTGTCTTTCAGTAATATCTCTAACGAACGATAACATTTTCGAACTAATATTACTTATTTTAAATTAAATAAAAAAGCTATTTTGATCTTTTCTCGTCAAAATACAAAATAAGTTATCTTTGACGTCGTATGAAAAGTTTACAGAAGACAAAGACGACACCTCGATAAAGAAAGCAATTTTCGCGAGAAAGAAGATTTCATGTTTTTTTATAATATTATGTAAATAAAACCGGCCAAGAGCATGTCGGGCCACGCTCAGTGTAGGGTTCCGTAGTGGGTACGTATTACAATGCCGAAGTTCAAAATACCGAATTTCATAAGACCTATGGATGGAAGGCCGAAAATTAAAATGTCGAATGTTTATTTGACCGAAAGTTTAAAATCCCGAAAGAACGTTTGACCGAAAGGATGAAATCCCGAAGACTGTCATCCCGACGGCTAGAATTCCTACAGTTCAAATGCCGAACGATTAAAATAGTACAACAAAAGGAGCGTTTTTTAGGGATATAAAAAAAAAAACTAACCTAACCTAACCCGGCCGAGTCGGATCTGCTCTAAACTGAAAGGTGATTGATTGATTCACCTCAACCTATTCTTAAACTTTAAATGATTCACCTTTCAGAGCAGATCCGACTCGGCCGGGTTAGGTTAGTTTTTTTTTTTTTATATCCCTAAAAAACGCTCCTTTTGTTGTAGTTATGATCATATTCTTAAAAGAAAAAAAAATCTTTTTTCACTGACAATGGTTGACTTTCGGGATTATAAAATTTCGAGATTCAATACTTTCGGGATTATAAAATGTCGAGATTTTAAACTTTCGGTATTATAAAATTCAAGATTTTGAACTTTCGATCTTTTCAAAATAGGTCTTTTGAGCATCGGTATATCGAATATCGGCTTTTCGTACTTTCGGTATTTTGATTTTCGGTATTTTGACCATCGGTATTTCAACTGTAGGTATTATGAACTTTCGGGATTGTAATACGTACCCTCCGTAGTTGCCCATCCTTAACAATAGACGAAAATTACGAGAAAGATTTAAATTACGAGAAATATTTCAAGCTCTTTAAAAAGGTCGTAAACGCCAAAGTAATAGTAATTACTTATTATTACCTCCTGGAAGTTATCGATTATACGCGCCAGATTGAGCGAAATGTTTTAATACAGTATGGCACTTAACTAATATGTGTAACTTTCGAAGTATTAGGACACCGCATGGCACTTACGTCATTTTAAAGAAAATTATGAATTTTTGCGATAACTCAAAAAGGGCTCGACCGATTTTATTCAATATCATGAATTTTTCCATACTTTTTTGACCCGTGGTTGAAAAGTTAGAGGGGGGGGGACGCTATTTTTTTTATTTTCTGAGCTAATATTTACAAAACGTCTGACTATCAAAAAATAATGCTAGGAAACCCCTATTATTTTTTAAAGACCTATTCAACGACATCCAACACACTAGTGTTGGAACGAAAAAAAAATCAACCCCAATTTAGGTGTATCCGAAAAAAAAATTTTTTTTTTAGTTTTTATTTTACCGTTTTGTCGGCGTGATACATACATAGGTACACATACTCATACCAAATTTCAGCTTTCTAGTACTAATGATCACGGAGCTAAGCCGCGGACGGACAGACAGACAGACAGACAGACAGACAGACAGACGGACAGACGGACTGGCGAAACTATAAGGGTTCTACGGAACCCTAAAAATGGGACAAAAGTGGTTCCAAATGGTTCGTGTAATTATAATACACATCTGCTGTGACGCGAGTTCCTTTTTCTTGAACTCGGCTTGACACGCTGCCATGTAAAAGCCATTACCATTACAAAAGCTTGTAAAATAAGTAGTTAAGTAGTTACTCTTTTCTTCGCGATAAAAGTATGCTGTTTGTTTCTCGAGATAGCAAGTGAGCCAAGTCTTTACTTTCCACCCGCTTGTTCGAGTGTGAAGGACCCTAGGAGGAGCAATTTGTACACAAATATGTGCTTTCGTAAGGTGACTGTGTAGGTAACTTGCTTTACAACGAGCAGTTTACACAGGACAGCGTTTCTGAAGCTTGAAATTAATTCCATTTAATCTATTAGATGTTTATTTATAGTTTTAAGAAGTAAGTATTTTCTTTAATAATTGCTCTATTCTTTCTTCTAAGCCTGTAGATGTGTCCCACTGAACTGAAGGGTAAAGGTCTGCGGTTACTCTTCTCTATTGGTTGCACTATTTTTTTTTTTGCACACCTGCATTATTTCGAGTGACCAACTCGGACAAACAATAAATGAAAATTTCAAAACAATAAATAAATAAATAATCACACTAATATTATAAGGCGAAAGTGTATAATTGTATAGTAGATAAATAAAAGTACCTAAATGAATGAAATCGAAAGTAGGTACAGTCACCATCAGACATATCGCAGCATTTAAGGCTTTCATAAATATCTGAACATGTACTGTAACGCCCAGTCAATAAGAGTTGTGTTCAGATATTATGAACGCCTTATATGCTGCGATATATCTGATGGCGACTGTACATCTCTCAACTATCGTGATTCGACGAAAAATGGGACGAATTTCGAGAAATAAATAGTGTAAATACTAGCAATTAAGTAAACTAATAAATACGTGTGTGTTTTGCAGTTATTTTATGAGCGAGAACATGTAACTAGTTTGAGTTGAGTCAACAAAATTTGATCAAAGCGAGAGATTCAAATTTTTCCATAAAATACAGTTGAAAGCGCTAACAACTGTGACAGAACTGAAAGTTAATATCACGCGACATGTACGAATGTGCAAAAACTGGAACAAAAATATGTATATAATTATTCTGATTAACTTGATAAATTTCGTTAAATTAACAATATTTCGAGCAGAATCCGGTACATAGCTAAAACGTTTCATATTTTATTCTTACTTTTTGATTGATACATTTCGCGCGTTTTTATGACTAGAACAAAATGAGAAGAAATGGTGCAAAACTGGGCGATAATTTAAGTGTATATTGAGATATCGCCCAATAAGCGATGTATCAGGTATATTGCCCTTAACTGTCATTAAAACGCGATGTTTGCCATTCGAGCTACACAAAGTGACTTTTCACGTCAAGACACTACCTGGTTAGTTTTCGCTTGATACCGCATAAAAGTGTGGCTCAAACTTAACTGGGGGTTGGGTTTCAGGTTGGGCATAGTGGCGATCATCATCACAAACTTAAGAGCTAGGCTCTTATCGGTGGAGCCACTTCTATGTTTCTCTATCTTCAGCTTTTTTCTTGATTTCCTGATAAGACACGCTGTTTACCTTCTCCTTGACTTATATAAGAGCTCTTAAGTCTTCCTCTTTCCCTCAATCTTTCCTTCCACGATGATTTTCATGTAATTGTTGTGCCATATCTCATATGTGTGCGTATAGTGGCAACATACTAGGTATATCATCACTTCGGAGATATCTCCGAATGTCAGCGAGATATGTTTGGAATTAGGGCTCTGGGTACATTTGAACGCTTACAAAAACGTGTCAAATGATCTCATAAGAAGCCTATTACATTTATATATCTCGAACAAAAAACATCGTTAGACCTAATAATTCAGTGAATAAAGGATTTTGACCTTACAAACGGTCCGGTAGTTTTGAATTTTTGATATGTTGTCTAGGATAGTTAGGCAGTGTTTAAAATGCAAAATGCACAATTCCCCCCCCTCCGCGCCCGCCGCCATATTGAAAAAACCGGCACTCTCTTCATATTTTTGCTCATATCTTCCTTTAGGAGCATTTTAGCTAGAAGAAAGCTTCGACAATGTTATAGAGAGTTAAATTTACTACATTATCCATTTTATATTTAGTATCTAAGGACAGATAGTTACGGAGATATGCACATTTAAAAAACTTAAGAAATTGCAATTTCTAACTCAAAAACAAACTTCTGGATTATATCTTCGTTTAGGAGCATTTTAGCTAGAACAGTGCTTGGGCAATTTTGTAGATAATTAAATTTACTATAATTTACATTTAAAATTTTGTTTCTAGGACAGATAATTACGGAGATATGTAAAAAATAAAGTCACATTTTCCGAAAATGCATGTAAAAATGAACATGAGTTTTATAAGCAATTATATTTCCTACATGTTTTAATTTGTCCTAGACTAGTCCGTAACTGAATGACAGCGTTCTAAACCAAGAATTTTGAGAAATTTTCGGAAAATTCGACTTTTCCTGTTTTTTAAATGTGCATATCTCCGTAACTAACCGTCCTTGAAACAAAATTTGAAGTGTAAATTATAGTAAATTTAATTCTCTACAACATTGCCCAAGCTTTGTTGTAGCTAAAATGCTCCTAAACGAAGATATAATGCAGAAGTTTGTTTTTCAGTAGGAAATTGCGATTTTTTACGTTTTTTTAAATGTGGATATCTCCGTAACTATCTGTCCTAAAAAAAATATATAAAATGGAGAGTGTAGTAAATTTAACTCTCTATAACATTGTCCAAGCTTTCTTCTAGCTAAAATGCTCCTAAAGGAAGATATGAGCAAAAATATGAAGAAAGTGCTGGTTTTTTCAATATGGCGGCGGGCGCGGAGGGGGGGTAATTGTGCATTTTGCATTTTAAACACTGACTAACCATCCTAGACAACATATCAAAAATTCAAAACTACCGGACCGTTTGTAAGGTCACACATAGTACTTTAAGTCTCTATTCACCGTATTATAAGCCGTTTAATCAATAGAATGGCTCGGATTTTCGTCAAAGGCAATCCTTGTGTTTTTGCTCCATTGGTTTTTCCGTTCATTGAGTCCAGTCTTCGCTTTTCATGCTTTTCAATAGGTGAGATAGTTCACGACTTGGGTGGCTTATTGAGTAGTGTTGTTTATTACTCGATGTGGAGTTAAAAGTGATTAAGAAATGAAAACAGACAGAGATAGTTATGAAATGAATAGTTGACCAATAATCCAATAAGACTACGTTAATATAAAAAAGGAGACACCTTTATTGTTAGCTAACTAAAATATGAGTTTTCGAAAAACTACTGACAAACGATGATTTAATCTGTACAAAAGCGTATCAAACGCCAAATTCAGAGAAAAAATACCACATAATTTGGCTGGCATGAAAACGTAATCGTAAAATAATTTTACTGCCTCATTAAACTTATGCGGCATAATAATAAATTACGCGTACTTTAATAAATTAATGGCTTTCATAGCTTTTGTTGAACCTTAACAAATACCAGAGATATTATTGTGAAACATTATTTTTATAATCCTAAATAGAACAAAACGTTTAATTACGAACAATTACCGCAATCTCTTTTCAATTATACTTAAATTAATTAATTACTAGAATTAAATCTACTTAACAACTGTTTGAAATATTTTTTTCAAACTAACAGTAACTTAAGACTAGCTTTCCTATTAATACGGGAGACAAGTAATAGTAACAAACTATAACGACTAAAATATCAGTCAGACTGCAAATTGAACTTCGCTCAAACCCTCACACTCAAATCCTTTGTTTTAGGAAAGCCGATGAGAGTTGGATTCTACAGACTACGCTTCTACGGCATACCTACATTATGATTCGTCGCGTTTGAATATTCCATGAACAACAACCGCGCTCGCTGTTGCCAGATTGAAGCAATCCATGATAAACACAAAGCTAATGACAACATACATCCCCAAAACGAGCAACGAATCCTGTTTCCATTATTATTTCACGCTCCCTCCCAAATCCGCCAGAGCTACGACTCCCCCGAGACCTCTGCTCTCAAACTTATCTATTATTTAATCTTTTCTCAGGTATGAATGTTCATTAGTCCGAAAATAAGCGCTTTTATGTTCAGCGACCTTTGGAAAAACCGCTTATAGGTAGTATAAAATTATACGGGAAATATGAGGGTATCTAGCGAACCGGGGAAATTAAAGAGGCTACGGGATATTTCTACGTTCTCGAAATAAATATGCGTAGGTAGCTAAGAATTTCCTTTCAGGACGCTTATTTACAACGGATACGGTAAATCATTCGTTTTGCTCGTGTTTCGGCAATAAAAATGGCATATAAAAAGTACCTAACTCTGTAAATTATGTAAAATTATATTCGAAGGTATTATAGTTATTTTAAAATGATAAAATTAAATCCGATAGTATGGATAATTTATTTATTTAAACTGTATTGCAAAGATCAAACTAGTACAAATGGCCGACTTAATGCCACAGGGCATTCTCTACCAGTCAACCATAGGGCTAAACAGAAACGTTGAGTTGGTGCAGGGTCTGCGAGTATAACGTTGGGAGACAATTTAAAAAAACAAATTTAAATAAAATGTAATATACATATATACTTAAACTTACACAAATACATAATTAGATAATACATATATATGGCGACCATAATAATCTTTTTTTTATTAATTCTCTTTAAGTCATTGTAGGCGCCGATCATTCATCAAATCCCTTTGCTGTTTGGTACCCAAGTATAAAGGAAGAGCAAGCAGCAAAATAATTTGATGAAATGATTACACTGTCGATTTCAAAGAGAATGAATAAATAAATCTATTATGATCTTCGTATCTATTATCTGATACTTCATTGAAAATAACTTAAAGAACCATATTTGGGGCATCTAAATCTCACGATTCTCGTAAAAGTTTCGTACCAGCCTAATCTTTTTACAAGCTTTTATTTAACTTGCATGGTATGTTTAAAGTATGTTTGTTCGGGTGAAATCTTGCAACTCAATTTTGAAGCAGATATCGTCAACCGATTGAGCTGAAATTTTGCATACTTACTTAACTTTGATGACAATACAATAATATGGTACCATGGGGCTGATCTGATGATGGAGCCGGAAGGTGGCCATAGGAACTCTATAATAGAAAAAGCAATCCTACCGAGCTTGGGCTCTTTAGAATCGTCTCAGTGAGCATTTGATGGATATCCAAAGAAAAGTACAGTCGGCTATAAAAGCTTGCCACTAAAATGTCATTTTTGACAGAAACTTATTTTGTGTAGGTACACTCGTAGTTAATTCTGGACTATTTTTGTGTCACTATAGGCTTACTTAAACCAAATTTCAAAAGTAATATCTACCTATCTATACCTGCAATGACCATTTAATACTTATCGGAAATACTATATATTCAATTCTGAATTCAATTACAGCTTACTCGTAATAACAGAGAGACTATCCAAAACTATCAATATCTGACAGAGCGTACTGTTATGTTGTTTTTTTAGCCGTGCAAGTTCCCAGACGAAATAATGTAGCACTTTATTTATGTTGAAACCCGCTGTACGTTATTGTAGGATATGTTATGTTATTGTAGGATAGGTCACCCCGGGCGCTTTGCTATCCCTGCTAATATTATAAATGCGAAACTAATTCTGTCTATCTGTCTGTTACTTCTTCGAAAGAACAGATTTAGATGAAAATGGAGATAGTTTGAATCTCGGGAAAGTACTAACGATAGTTGTTTTTATCATGGATGCCATCCTGGAAGGGGTAAAAATGGGGATGGAATTGACTATGCAAGTGGGATAAACTGTGGGTTTAAGTATGTTGTGTACTAATTGAATGTTTGCCATTCCTTTTTATTTAGGCGTTTTATTAATCCGTTGCAGATAAAGTCGCGGGCAGAAGCTAGCAGGTAGTTAATAAACCACACTAACTTAAATATTATGAAGTAAAAAGTTTGTGAGTGTGTTTATGTGTATGATTGTTACTTGTTCACGCTCAAACGGTGGGTTCTTTTTTTTGAAAAATTTTGGTATGAAGGTAGCTGACACCCTGGATTAACACATAGGCTACTTTTTATCCTGAAATGTTGTGTTCCCGTGGAATAAGCGGGAAACACCGCGGGGCATTCTATATTAGGTACTTTTGATAAATTTCGATATGTTTAAAATATCAACTTGTTTTTGAATTATAATATAAATTCACGATGTATAATTTTTGTATTATTATAATAGGTAACTGGAAACGACAGGTTATATCTTCTGTTCTCGGAATAATGTTCATTAGAAAAATTTATACAATTCCTTGTGCATTTAATTTGTTTAACTTTCAGCCAAGATAATAAGTTGAAATGAAATGATATAAAATACTAGAAATTACCTTCGAACGAACAAGGAAGAAACAGCCATAACCTCTTTTTTACTTCACCACAGTTGAGTAAAAAATATACTTGGATACCTATCACTATCAGTATACCCTCTTAGTACGAGGGGGTCTATACTTTCTTCATGAATTCCATTTAATCTCAATACCGACAAAAATGGGACCATTCACCATCATCATCATTCATTCAAGCATTCATTCATTAAAAAAAAACTTATATATCAAGGTGTTTATCTATATAGGTATAAAAAACATTTGCAGTTGACTTGGAAATCTTTTTGTGTTTTGAAGACGGTTAAAAGTCAAAGAACGCAATTTGCATAGCAGCTTCGGATAAATCCAAAACGAGCTACAGTCGATACTAAGTAATAAGTTCTTCGAGGAATTTCAGTTCTCAGCTCTTAATTAATGGTAGAAGACAATGGACACAAATTACAGCATAAGCTGTTCAAATACAAGCAATTACTAAATCCCTCACTGCATCAAATAATAATTAGAACTTACCTCAAAACAAACGTTCATTAGTAGCATATAGTTGAATGCACTTGTTATTGAAGTGCAGGGTTCAGTGGCTGCCCCGCGCTGCAGCGGGACGAGTCGTTAACCCTGAACTTGCGTCACAACCCTAGGTATTCTATATTTACTCTGCAGAATCACGTAATCCTTGAGATAGGACGCTAGGGTTGGCGCTCAGAGGATATTTGGGACGTGGTGTGTACCTAAATGCGTATGTGGACATTTTTGTCGCTCTATTTAGTGTGAAATTCATTGTATAGGTAATGTTAATAACTCAAGCAAGATAATCTTTGTACGGAAAAAAGTTAGGGTTGGCGCTTGGCGCTTAGAGCAAATATGTTTTATCACGTCGTTGTAGTAACTATGTTACCGTATCAAATATGAAGATGTGGTCGGTCTCTAAATATTATGAACTTGCGTCACATCCCTAGTTCTAATATATCATTTACTTTGCAGATTCACGTAATTCTTGTAAGGAGGGAGACGCTAGAATTGGCGCTTAAATGTTAAAACAGAAAATCAAATGAATTCGGCTTACTTGTGATTTTGTGGTATTGTTTTGGGTTTTTTGCGTAATTTCTGCACTTACGCATTATGCAAAACGGCATTTTGGAGACAAAATCACACATTTACTGGGAACTTGAAACATATACGCATCTGTAACTTTCTGGAGACCAACTACAGCGTTGCCTTAGTGATAAACTGCAATTGACTCTTATTAACACTCACGACCAGGCAGAGTTAAGAATTAAAACTTTCCCAGGTACCGGCAGAGCCCGCTAGGTGGGCGCAAGCCACATCAGATGCCGACAGAGCCCGCCAGGTGGGCGCTTTTATAGTGTTATTCGCCGGCGAGCTGAAACCGGCAGCCGAGCAAAGGTTTCGAGCGCCCATCAGGCGGGTTGTTGCTCGTGAAAGTCTTAAGGCCTTCACTTTTAGAGCGCTATTAAGCTCCGGTGTGGTCGATCCTCTTTTTATATAATATTTACATACATATATAGTTCGCTCTTTAGCGGCAAAACCACCTGTTGCTTACCTCTATTGTAATTTTAAGTTTTTCTATATTTGTATTTATTTATTTAAACTTTATTGCACAGGTCAAACTAGTACAAATGGCAGACTTAATGCCACACGTCATTCTCTACCAGTCAACCATAGGGCTAAAGAGAAACGTTGAGTTGGTGCAGGGTCTACGAGTATAACGTTGGAAGACAATTTAAAAAAAACAAATTTAAATAAAATATAATATACATATACTTAAACCTATACCTAACTATAAAAAGAAATATACTAGTAAGTAGTTAGTACCTTATTGAGTTGAATACTGCTTCAAACAAAATCATTACCATTTTTACTCCAAAGACTTCATAGTGCTCCTGTTTTTCTGCTTATAATTGAGAACCTAATAGAATAGTGCTCAGAACCCAGCATAATATCAGCAGTATTATTATACTGAACCCTCCGTCACATTCCCAGAAATGGAATTTCTAACTGAACATTATACATGGCTGTTAGAGAAAATAGGTACTGGGATAATATGGATTAAGTAACTGCAGAAACTAATGTATAAATAAGGTAATGTCAAATATTAGTTTAGTATTCTATTTTGATACAGTGGTTGAAGTTTTTGAAATCAAACAAGATTTTGTTGAAATGCTCGCATAATTACACCTGTCAAAACCGACGATCGCTGGCACAGAATGGTTGGCTACCACACACTGAAAGACCCAACGTGGAGGGCTATTGTGTAGGTCATGGGAAGCTGTTGAATGCGGATATTATGAAGTTGTCTTTAATCAGCCGTTAATAATTGACGGAGTATGTCGCAAATGTGAAGATCTAAGTATATTATGTTAAAAGTATGTATAAATATTTAAGAGTTTCCAGGGATAATATTATAATACCTCTATCAGTGACACCTTTTAAATTATTTTTTACATATGAATAGAGGACTACTGGAGGATGTCGTGTTGCGAGACAACGAGTTGATGGTTAGCTTCGATGTTACATCTCTTTTCACGAATGTACCAGCGGCCGAAACTATACGGATAATACGCGACATGTTGGTCCGGAACAATCTACCTGCTGAGTATATGAAGCTGATAGAGTTTTGTTTGACGAACGGCTATTTCATGTGGCAGGGGGAGTTCTATTTACAAACTGAAGGTGTATCAATGGGATCGCCGATTGCGCCGGTTGCTGCCAACATCTTTATGGATGATTTTGAGGAGAAAGCGTTGGAGGGCTGCCCTTTTAGGCCTAGACGGTGGTGGCGCTATGTGGATGACGTTTTTGCGGTGATTGCGGAACATGATGTAGAGCCATTTCTTGTGTGTATCTGAATGCGATACACACAAAGATACAGTTCACCATCGAGAAAGAGTCCAATGGAGCGCTTCCATTTTTGGACGTGCTGGTGAAACGCATGCCGGAAGGCCCCTGAGATGTACCGTAAATCCACGCACACTGATCGATACCTGCAAGCTGATTCACATCACCATCCAGCACACTTGTCGTCAGTACCGCGGGCGCTCATTAACAGGACTCTGCGTTTTTGCGACCCGCAGTACGTGAATAAAGAGTTGGCGCATGTGCGACAGTTGGCGTAGTGGACACATAGTCAGCGTGTAGCGAACCCGAGTGCAGCGCAACGACCGCAGACTGTGGAGAGAGCACCTGCGTACTTGCCTTATATTAAAGGGGTGACGGATACCATCGGACACATGTTACGCCGCCGATACATTATTAGAACCTGGTTCCGTCCGTTGACTAAGGTAAGGTAGTTGTTGATGCAGTCACCTAAAGATAAAGATCCGTTCGGTAGCCCGGGCGTATATGAAATACCCTGTGAGTGTGGCAAGGCGTACATCGGGGAGACGGGACGTAATATGTCTGCAAGGTTGTCTGAGCACATACGCAGTGTACGGAAGCTGGATACGAATAATTCCGCGGCCGCTGAACATGTCGTCGAAGCCGGTGGGTCTCATTTTGTCCGTTTCGTTAAAGCAAGAGTGTTGGTACGTGAGGAACGTTTTATACAACGTAAGGTACACGAAGCTATAGAGATCGGACGGCGCCCGAATTTTAATAGAGACGGCTGTTGGGCTTTACCTCCAGCATGGAAGCCTGTGCTTCCGGCGGCGAAACATATCGTGCGTTTGGACAATCCCGTGGACACCATTAGTCAAGTGTGCGTAATGTCTATTGATGACAAAAGTGACGTTGGAGTGCTGGACGGACAAGTTGCGGGCTTGCAAGCACCCCCCGCCCCCGCGCCATCGGCGCGCGCGCTCAGAGCGGAACGCCGATCAAAGTATCAGCAGTGACGAGTTTGCCGCGGCGGTGTACGGGCAGCCGTCCCTGATGAAGAGCTCCATACGAGTTCGAAACATGTCGGGCCGTTCCTGACAATTTAACGTGAGTGTAAACCGCTTAATACAATAATTGAATAGAGAACGTTTAAATATTAATTTGGCATCAACATGTATATAGGATTGGCCATATCGGAATATGGCGCATTAGCTCAAACCGTAGGGGAACCTGGGGATAGTTGATCCCCATTTTGATTTTGGACTCTATTTTTTTTATTTTTTACAGTATTGGAGATCTTTTCAAGCCAAAATATTCAAAATTTATCTATTCGTTGATAGTTTGAATGAAAACAAGATTATGCTACAATTCAACTCAATATTAAATGAAATACAATATTGTAGACTTTTACCATGTATCCCCCATGTAAGGGAGATTGTTTACCCCTAATTGGGAGCCTTTTTAACTTTGTCGTAGTCGGGCGAAAAATAATATATCATCAACAGTTCTATGAATCCTAGCATAGATAAAACTTGATCCCTTACGGGGACACATGATTCCGTCATCATGTCACCCCCAAATCAAAAGTTCTCAAGTCTCCCCATACATAGTGTTGTTATAAAACATGCGCTACTCAAAACTATTTATCACGTATTTGAACGTATTAAATGACAATCTACACTTGACTAAACGACTAAAACAACAAACACACTAAAACAATAGCATTTATTTCACTTTTCATTAAATAAATCAAGTTAAAACTTACCGAAAATTAAGTTCGACGCGACACAAATATTTCAACGGCCACCATGTGCAAAATACTGACGTGAGTCACAACGTGCCACGAAAGAACGTGAAGTTAGGCGTAAATGAATGAGTGTTGCAAGCGTAAGAAAACGTATCGCGTTTGGTTGAATTTTAAATTAACTTTAACAATTCTCCCAAGGGATCTAGTCTCCTCAGGTTCCCCTACCTATCAGTATCAATCGATTTAGGCTCCACTATAGCCTAACAAGCGTCGGTCCGGCGCAGGGATAGTGGCGCTATAAACAGCTTTCATATGTGCACACATCATATATTTGCATTATAAAAAGTCAATAGCAATTTGTAAAGGATATAATATTATGCATTATTAAAATTTTAAACTTTGTTTACCGGAATGCTGCTCAATCCTTCTTTCTTCTTGCGAAATAAATACTGAATCCTATTGAAAAAAGCTTGACTTTCATCACTGTGGATCGTTTTGGCTTTATCATCCCAAAATTACTTGAAATTTGCGGAATATTTGTTCCTGTTTACATCAGTGACATTCACCGACTTACAACGTCGGTTACCAACAATTTGTCGTTGCCAGTAAAATAAATTAGTACCACTAAAAATCCGCAATATGGCGTGGGTTGTAAAATCCTCTGTTGGACTCCGAAATAAATATCCGAAACTCCTTTGTGACTAGGGTCGTATATTTACTCGGCTACAATTACAATTACACATCAAACCCAGGTTTCAATCGTAAATCAATTATCCTTTGGAGCCATTCCATTGTTGGGTGACGCTTGACCTTCTCTCAGTTGCTCTGTGCAAATGTTCTACGGTTTTCCGATAATTGAATTGGTTAAGTCTAAAACTAGCTAAGGCTTCTTATCTGTTCAAAAATGCTGATTATTTAGACATTATTCTCTATGATCAAAAATGTTTCTTAACATATTATAAAATGTTCACTACTTAGATCAGAGCCATTGCGATTTATTGGTATATAGTCGAAACCTACAGATTGAATTTTTTCATTGATAATTTTTGTTTGAACAACTACTCAAAATTTACAAAATTCACTCAGAAAACTGGCTTTTCAACTTATCTTCAACGCACGCAATGAAAGCATGAAATAGCTATGTTACTTTCTATAACTCTGGGAAAAGTATTATTCACTTCTAAAAGTTGGTCGAAATTATCAATATATTTGTCGTCATTATGAAAAATAGGAATGAGGCCTCTTAAGGCACTATGGTATTGGCATGAGTTAAGTCAGAGAAAACACCTGAAGTACCTTCTTAAGGCACGATGGTATTGGCATGAGTTAAGTCAGAGAATGCACATGAGTACATTATTATGTTGTTACTAAATTTAAAATAATATTATTTAATTTTGCTCTAACAAAAACCTTAATCTAGGGTTAGGAATTTTGGTAGCATATCCTGTTTCTAAAACCACGGAGTTACTTATTGTAAAAAAAAGACATAGTCAAAGTTCAAAAATATTATGGTGATAAAATTAGATGAATCGTTTTCAAAAACCAAGTACATAGTTAAAGGCTTAATAAAAACAAAAATAAGATCATGTCCTTTTTGGAACGAAAGTTATTCATACAAAATATTATGGGAAACTTTTGTTACACAAAGGAATCTATTAAGATTTTGTTTTCATTATAGCTCCAACTTATGTACATATGTTTTCAAAATACTTCAACTCCAACTTATGTACGAGTGTAAGTATTTTGAAAAGGGCTCAGATATATTATCATAATTTATGCTGTTACATAAGAAACAAAAGAAAATGATTACCGCGCTCGCTGATTACATTTTTTCCGCATTCCTGACCTATCCACGTAAGGAAATGGTTTTCAATAAAATTTCATAATGTTATAAAGTAAGTATACACACGACACATTATTATAACTTTGTCGTGTGATGAACAGAGATTGGCAACGGCAGAATCGCGCTTACCCAGTCCTACTCGTCTAGCACAACTATGCTTCGTGACTTGTCGCGCGGCGTAGCGTCACCTGTCACTCTCTCACAGTACTGCACAGAAAGAGATAGATAAATATCTCACGCGAGAAAGAGTCACACAGTTATGCCAGAAGTGATCCTGATATTACGAGGTCTTACATAAGCGAGCGACGTCTAGTTCGCTGCTGGGTCGGCGACCCAGGGTCGAAGCCCTTTCTGCATTATACTCTAATATTCTGAGTTATGCAATGCTTGCATCTGTTTTAAAACTTAGTAAGGGATTTTTAAGGAAGAAGAAACACCGGGTGGTATACGTTTAATGTTTTTTTGTAGGTCTGTAGGTGGTAATATAGCTACTAAACGGATGGGCGCGTAAGAAAATAAATTTATAACTTACTAGCGACCCGCCCCGGCTTCGCACGGGTGCAATACTGATAAATCATGCATGTATTATACACATAAACCTTCCTCTTGAATCACTCTATCTATTAAAAAAAACCGCATCAAAATCCGTTGCGTAGTTTTAAAGATTTAAGCATACAAAGGGACATAGGGACAGAGAAAGCGACTTTGTTTTATACTATGTAGTGATAATCATAATCTTCTTTTCTACTTTTCCACAGCCGGGTAAAAAGTTGTTGTCCGTCATTTATGTATTTCCAGGAAAGTCTGTACAACATACAGATATACAAACATAAAGAAATTTTTTTATCGATTGAGTGATCTCCAAATTGCTTATCCCATGTTTTTTTTGTCATTTTCCAATGTAAAGATATTTAAATAATATTACTTAGTCTAAAAAGTAGTACTTAGCCTAAATAGAAATGTGGCGCCCTACGTAATACTTCGCGCTGTTACGATTTACCTGAAATAAAATGACCCCTCTACATAGAAAACTGTTTTGTAATACAATTTTAGAATCTTACATTATTATAGTATCACATTAATATAATAAAGGCGACAGTTTGTTAGTGTGTTTATGTGTATGTTTGTTACATCTTCACGCTCAAACAGTTTGATAAATTTTAACATGAAGGTAGCTGACACCCCGGATTAACGCATATACTACTTTTTATCCCGAAAACATGTAGTGTTCCAGTGGGATGAGCGGGTAACACCGCGCGGTGCAGCTAGTAGATGATAAATAGCTTAAAAGAAGCGGACTTAAATTGTTAAGCAAAACAAAGAGAAAATGGAAGAAGAAAAGTAAACTTCTATAATGGAAGAAGAAAGCGGTAAATTTCGTTCCTCCCGAACTCTCAAACTCTCGATTCCTTTGCACCATTTTGGTTTCATGTCCAATTCTTTCGCCGTTCAGGCAAGTCGTCTTTGGAATACACTCCCTCTCTCTATTAGACAAGCCTTAAGCAAGGTAGTTTTCAAGCGGATGCTACGTAAGCACCTGCTCGAACAAGAGCTCGAATAGTGTCCATCATCCTATGCAGTAGACATTTCATCGTATTTATTATTATATTATAGATAATATACATCTTATAGTATGGAAATATATGTATCATTGTATTTATGGTAGTTAAGTTATATAATATATAAATTGTACAGTGTATTGGTAATAACTGTAATGCTGTATAAATTTTGTTTGTAAATAAATAAATAAATAATATACATGTACATGTATTCACTTGTATCTTGGATGGTCTCCGAACGATTAATTTTCTACTCTGCACCCACTTGAAGCATCTCTGTTTGGCTCTAAGTTGACTGGTAGAGAATGCCATTAGGCATTAAGTTCGCCATTTGTACTGACTTTTGTTTTGTGCAATAAAGTTTAAATAAATAAATTAGAACGCAGCAAGACTAAAGTTAGAATATCTAAACAATACTTACGAAACATCACTTCAGGCAAAAAATAAAGTTTCTTTGTGTAATGTGACATAATATGTCGATATTCCATTATTTACTTGAATAAACAGCGTGAGCTGAGGCCCGTATTCTGGTGAACTGGCAACAAATATGACATGACATTAACTTTTGAAGTTTTCTGTGAATTATTAACCGACGAAAAAAGAGGGTGTTATGATGTGTAAAGCCTGTCTGTGGCATTAGTTCTTAAACGTGATGATTTCAATCTAAAATCACGTAATGGCCACCAGTGATTGAGACTCTAGCCACATTGAAACATGCCTAATATGAGATTTGGTAAGGTAACGCAGTGTACCTAATCGTATTACACTGCGTTACTTTACCACACCACATTTTATTTTATGCTCATCGGGACGATGAATTGTTTGGAATTAGAAGATCTTGACTTGTAAACTTCTTCGTTTTCAGTTAAAACAAAATTCCGTACCGAATTACAAATTCCGCAAATACTTCGGTGAATCGTTTTTGCTAGATCTCTAAAGTAAAACGAACGTTGACGTAACGCTATCGCTCAAATCTAAACAAATCGGCAATTTCCCACAACTTCCTATCTGAAATCCCGTTTATAAGGAATGAGACTCTATACCTTCTTACAAAAACGTTTAACTTGAGACTTGGTAATTGGGAATATAGGAGTTTGTTAAAGTAACACAGTGGAATGCAGTTGCATTTCACGCTCGACGGGGCGGTGAACCGTTTATACTAGACTAGCTTTACGCCGCGGTTTCGCTCGCGCAGTAGGATAAAATGTGCCCATACAGACTTTCAACTCCTGTTTAATTAATATCCTTATAAATTGTAGCCTGTGTCCTATTTCGATATCTACATAAGCTATATCAATACTATTACAAAATTGTATACTTAATATCAGTTTTCTACCGATAGGGGTTATTATATTATACGCTATCTGTTGGTATTTTTTTTTTTTTTTTTTTTAATTTATTTATCATAAAAAAACTTATGTGGTATGTATAACATTTATATTCCGCCAAACTGAGGAAAGTTTGTTGGCGGAGGACAGTTTGTTGGCGGAATTTACTTTGTCCGCTCATCGTGCCAAAAGGGCTACACGAATTGTAACCAATATAATTGGACATCCAATAAATTATAGGATATTTTTTTTTACCCGACTGCAGTAAATAGAAAAGTGTAACGTTGACGAAATTGAACTAGTTACTGCTAAGTTTTATGGAAATCTGTCAAGTATTTTTGCGTTTAAGTGGAACGTACAAATTATGTACAAGTAGAAGCAGATCCCACCATCAGACGGGAATAATAACTGATCAGGGGGCTTATGATGGTTGCTTTTAGCACTCCATAAATAAGTGACAAAGCATCCGTTACGTTTTGACATCGTCTACGTCAACCATCATAGGGTTAGAGAGAGAGAGAGAGAAGTGGAACGTACATTCTCACAAATGATCACGTTTTAATTATATATAAGACTCGCTTCGGTTCAGTTTACGGTGACTGGTAATTTAGACAAACGGTGCATTTCGTTAAAGTCTTGTTAGGGGATTGAATTGGAATCGGTCATAGATGTGATAGAGATAAGTTTGTTTTGGTGTATTACTTTAGACATTTTCACTTCTTTTGTTTTATTTCAAATAAAGTAACGTTAAAAATGAGAGTTGTAAAAGACCATCTAAATTCAATTAAAAAATAATCACTTTCTTAAAAAAATAACCCCCTTCAACGAAAATAAATCATGCATAACTATATATGTAAACAGTTGAGTTCATAACTTTATGAGCAAAATTTTATAAAAATATTGGATACTTCATAGAGCAGCTGAACGAGTTACTATAACCTTAATTAAAATTTTAAAACACCCCCGACGAAAGTAGCTGATCATCATGAAACTGTCATTCAATAAGTGATACAGAAAATGCTACTAAAATTTAACATAACTACAAAATTTGGAGTTCTTAGTTTAAATATTGGCTGAGATCTTGTCACTTGTTTCAATCAAAGCTGAATATCTTGGAAAGTACTGGTCCTATTTCCACCAAACATAGATAAGAACCATCTCGACGGACAAGTCTTTCGAATAAAAAAAACACACTCAAATTCGTCCATCCGTTCGGGAGACAGACACACAGATACACAAATGTTTCACTTAAAACACCCCTCTTTTTCGTCGGGGGTTCAAAAATACCGAGATCACAGAAACGACCCTTCCACCCGAATTGCTAGGGGTGTTCAAATTTTGGTACGAGAACCAGGTTAACAGCGTTCGATGGGCGGGCGTGCATTCCGGCGACTACAGGTTGCAGTGTGGTGTTCGACAGGGGGGGCTCTCCTCACCCCGGCTATTTAATATTTATGTCAACAAACTGATTAATGAGCTCAGCAATACCATGGTCGGATGCTCTATAGACGGAAACTGTGTTAATAATATAAGTTATGCTGACGACATGGTGTTGCTGAGTCCATCGATCAGCGCGTTAAGGAAGCTCCTACATATTTGTGAGAACTATGCTGAGTCACATGGTTTAAAATATAATGCCAGAAAAAGTGAAATATTACTCTTTAAAGCGGGTAATAAAACATATCCCATACCGCAGTTCCAACTTTCTGGTGTTGTTTTGAACCATGTGAAGTCCTTTAAATATCTTGGACACTGGGTGACGGAGGACCTTACTGACGATGTGGACATGGAGAGAGAGCGTAGGGCATTAGCTGTCAGGTGTAACATGCTGGCTCGCCGATTTGCCAAATGCACTAGGGAGGTTAAAATAACCCTTTTTAAAGCATTCTGCCAGTCATTTTACACCTGTAGCCTATGGACAAATTATACACAGCGGTCCTACAATGCCCTACGCGTACAATACAATAATGCGTTCAGGATCCTGCTGAGGCTGCCGCGGCACTGCAGTGCCTCAGGCATGTTCGCGGAAGCACAGACCGACGGTTTCCATGCCATCATCCGTAAGAGGGTGGCGTCTATCATGCGCAGGCTGTCAGGCGGCCCTGGCACGATCCTGAATGCACTATCCTCCAAATTTGACTGTCCTTTTATCAAAAAATGGAATAGCATTCATGTTATTATGGCAGACTGACTATAATTTAATTTGATTTATTTATATGATTAATTATTTTTTTTTGACTTTTGACATTTTGATATTGATTTAATTTTATTTCTAGATTTGAATTTAATGTTATAATTATTGTGAATTGTTGTTACTAATATAGTTTTTTAAGTTGATTGTAACTAACCATATATGGGTTTATACCTGAAATAAATTTTTCAATTTCAATTTCAATAGGAGTGCCTAAAATTTTTTGAAGAGTTCTCTCGATTTATCCAGAATCGCACCATCAATGGGTTTGACTAGAAAGTATTCAGAACAAACATAAAAAATATCCCGACTATTTGAGAATATCCTCCTTATTTGAAGCCAGCTAAAATATTAAGAATCGATTGGAAAGAAATCACTATGACTATATTTATGCTCACTGTTAGTCCACAGTTGGTGAAAACACGGAATAGAAAATAACTGTTTATTTTTGTTCTATGGGTGCATGAAATAACGCGAAAGGAAAAATCATACAGTAATAATAATAATCTACACTTACTCAGACTAACATGAAATTATATCATATTGTAATATTCTGTTTAAAAATTTATAGGATGACATTTTTTTAATAATTAAATAATGTGAGTTATTACCTTTGGGTTTTACCTCTTCATTTGGATTATACTCTAGTTTTACGATTACAAAAAGCTTTTAAAACAAAGGGACGTTCGTTAGGCCTATTTCGCAGAAGAGCAATTTCCGAGAAACATGTTACATGTACAAAATTCCTCGTACTCATTATTTAAGGGATCTCTGATATTCACGTTAACTTATTAAAAAAGAATTTTCTAAAACCAATTCGAACATTTCTTTTGTAATTTTTTACGGGCATGTGGTTTAGGCATAATTTTATTTGGTCTTTGTATCTTTCATGTTACCTAAAGCTGCCTGTCCATTTAAAGCGGAGCGGTGAAAACGAACCAATCAGGGTGCATATTTGTAAAGCACAATAGATACATTTAAATCGGGCAATATGATTGGTCCATTTTACAGCTCCGCTTCGCTCCTGTCGGGTGGACAGACAGCCTTAAGGTTAAGGTAGTATATTAGCAAAGGCGGCTACTTGGCTAGTAAATTTTAGAAGATATTTGCCTACTGTATATTGCGTTCTAAGCACTAGACTCTCAGGTGTTCCTCAAACCCGTTCATTTACGTAGAGGCATCGGGTCGCTGAGCATTTTCTATCGCTTGTTCTAGTGCTCTGATAAAGCTATTTTCCCTTATCCCACAGGGTTCCGTCATATAACCACACGTGCTGGTTTGCGATGTCATCGCTTCACCGTAGAAAATATTCCCACACGAACCAAAAAGTATGGCAATTCCCTCATTTGCCGAACTATTAAAAATGGAACTCTTTGCCGGCTCATGTGTTTCCTCTTTCTTATAACATGGGACCCTTCAAACGAAGCGTGAAAAAGCATTTCTCGGGCCAGCATGTAACTGTCAAAGTGTCAACTGACATGGCACCGTTCCCATGAATTCATTCTTGTCAGTTGGCACTTGGGCTCCCTTTTTGCTTACCATCAGGCGAAGTCGAGCCACCATGTTGTGTCGTTATAAAAAAAAGTTGTAGCTGTGCGTACGTCTCCCAAAGACCTATCATGACGTATTTTATACGATCAACAAATATAATAACGGGTGATAACAAAAAAATGAGAATTCGTTCAGAGGTGTAAAAAAATACTCGTGTATCTTTTTAGCACAATTTGATATTATTGGAAAATATGTACATAGAAACTATTTACAAAATCATCAATGCACATTAGAATAGGACTCGTGGTCAGCTGTTCCACTCAGTATAAACATGACGTTGGAACAAGACTCTTGGACGGAATTGTTGTCCATTTTCCGCACACATGTTTTAATTATTTATATCAGTTGGGTACAATTTTCAGCTCTCCAATTATTTTTGTATACTAAACTGCTCAAATAACCTAAGAAATCTTCAATCGCCCGACATTGTGCAAGGTTTATGGGGTTTCGGATTTTCGGTACAAATGGTATATTATTAGCGTCTAGGAAACGTGTCGTTTTTTTGACATAATGCGACGATGCTTTATCCGACCAGAACATATTCTCCATCTGAGTGATGTTTGCGAATAAATGCTATCAGTATTTTTTTCAAGCATTCGCTCTCATACACTTTTTGGTTGACCGCTAAACCACTCGGTTAGAACGACAGTTTCGAAAGACCTTTGTCGGATATTGCCACATAAAGCATAACTTTCTGCTCAAACTTGTGCTTATACTTGTGTTTTATATCGTCTGGTGTTGTAAAATTATTGCTGGTGTAGTATCGGTCATTTCCAGGTATATGTGTTTTACTCAAAGGAAAATAACTTTTATCGTCCAAAATGAATGATTTTCCTTTGTAATTTCGGATCATCCAGCGACACTGTGATATAATAGTCAGTTTTTGCTGTTCAGTGTATTCCAGTGCTCTCACCTTCTTGCGGCATTTCAGACCTATCTTTTTCAAGAACGAACAAGTGCACGGTTGGGAACACTTTATTTTTTCTCGCGGCATCTCGTTGGCTCATAGGATTATTATCGTTAAAAGTGCTATGGAGTAGGTTCATCCTTCTCTTGGTCATTATCTTCGCTGGTCGCCGGCTACCACTTTTGTGATCTATCGTCAAGGATGCAAGAATTCTATAAATAGTGGAGACTAAGTACATATTCTTTACTAAAATTATCTACAGTAGACTTTTTCCCCCAGTTATAGTTTGAATTATAAAAATGTTCAACCGTTTTCGCAGTGTTTCTTGTTTCGACACCATTTTGACAAATATTAATGCTTGAAAAACAAAATCAAATGAAGTTTAAGAACCTCAAAAGAAGTAGTAACAACTTCATAAACAAAGTTTTTTGTCTAAGTGAATAGTCTTGTTTTGAGGTCCATAGAAAGTTATTCTCATTTTTTTGTTATCACCCGTTATATTGATACAAAGATCAAAGCTTAAAGAAAAATTTAAAAAGGAGTTACCTGCTGGAAGGGACCGGGAATCGAACCCGGTACCTCTGGATTGCCGGTCCAACGAGTTAACCACATTGCTACCCTGACTCCAAGTAACCTGTGAAACTGTGGTGTGTACCCACATACAAAAAAAAATTAGACATTACATGTTTCATAAATTTATAAAGGGCAAGTTGATATAAGTGGATGAGGAAAAGGAAGGAAAGTACAGCCTTGCTAGAGGATAGGAAGCTTCACTCGCAAGGTCTTCAGCTCACAGAGCCACTAGAGTAGTTCGATTATTTTTTGATTTAGTACCTATGTTTTATAAAACAGTTCTTCTTCTTCGGTACTCTCTACAAAGTGTAACCTGTCAGTGTGAGACACGTCGCTACTCGTTTCGTGGGGTCACTTTCCGTGAGCTTTACTGGCGGTAGCCCAACGATCTTCCTCTAGCCCCTGACCTGGCCTGGTACTGAATTCATATGAGTTTCGATGTGCAAGAATGATCGATCAGACAAGTCAAGTGACTGGACATATTTTTGGATCTCTAGGGGCATCTTCTGACCCCCTTGGCGACGGCCAAATAGGCTATTTTTTTAATGTAGTGTTCCCGTGGGATCAGCGGGTAACACAGGGCGGCACAGCTAGTTTGAAAATAAATATATCATACAAATTACGTTTCAGTTGTTTCAGTCCGCAAAGAGGCTTACGGATAAATGATTAATTACTTCACCGGAGCAGCGGAGTAGGCGGTTATAATTAATAACTGAACTGATTTAATTTTAATAAGCATTTTAATATGAATAGCTGAACCGCTTTCTGTATTTTTAGTTGCACGGGTTTCCAATAAAATATTCTATACGGCAAGGGGGTTTCACTTCGCTGAAGTGTCAAAAATTATTACCTACTAATTTCGGGTCACAATTGTGACCCGGCCCGCCCATCGTCCCGCCTATATTCGGCTAGGGTCGGCACGTTCGAAGTGAAGACAACGCATCGATTACATTTTTATTATTTACATATTTTTGTGATTTTTTTATTATTTTTAACCGACTTTAAAAAGGAAGAGATTCAGTGTTCAGAATCGTTTTGAACGTAAGTTCACCAATTATCTTCGAAAAGTGTAAATATACATATTTTTTATTAGTAAGAGAATACGGTTACTGCTGCGGTTTTCCCATTGACATTTAAGTCATGATCTGATGATGGAACATTTACCTACTAGATCTCGGGACTAGTTCAACGTAGACAAGTGTGGTTTTTCTGCTCACTTTACTGAACATTTGCAGCCAGTATGTGGCAGTATCATAAAATTTACCTGATGATGGACCCTGAAAATAGGGACTGGATCTCAAGACTGGTTCAACGCAGACATGTGCGGTTTTTACATTTCGATTCACCATAATGAACATTTGGACTCAGTATCATAAAATTGACCTAATGATGGATCATGGAAGTACCTACTGGATCTCAGGACTGGTTCAACGTAGACTAGTGTGGTTTTCGTTTTTGTACTCACTTTAATGAACATTTACATCCAGTATCATAAAATTGACCTCATGATGGGCCCTGAAAATATGGACTGGATCTAAAGATTGGTTCAACACAGACATGTGCGGCACTACAATGAACATTTAGACTCAGTATAATAAAATTGACGATGATGGATCATGGAAGTGCCTTCTTGGATCTCAGGACTGGTTCCACATGAGTAAAGTCACGGAACAGAGACTAAGCTTCATACAACCGCGCTGCGATAGGTACACTACTACAAACGCAATGCACGTGTGGACGTATCCACAAACTCCACACCACGTACACGAACAAACAGATTTAGACCGCATTGCTGCGTTAAGCGCACAGGGTGCGCGCCGTGTCTTGTTCGACTTCGCTTATGAATGTGAAAATTAGCGAATCAAATTAAATGCAAAATGGCGAATGGCTTTTTTTCAAAATTTCAAATTGGTGCTAGGGGGCTGAAACTCGGTATCGGGGGGCATTTGGGGCTCACAAATATGAATCTGAAATTGGTGTCCGAAAATTCAGTCAGTCGGAAAATATCGAAACAACAAGATTTGTATGGAATTTTTTTTTTAGGGTCCGTTATCTCGTAAACGGCTGGAAATGGGTAGGGGGTGCTCGAACGAATGTCATAGGGGACCCCAACCCGAGTACAGTCGTAGAAAAAAAATATCAAAATGGTGACTTTTTTTAATGTCAAATTAGTCCTAGGGGGTTAAAACTCGGTATCGGGAGGCTTTTGGGTCATCCAAGTCAGAATATGAAATTAGATTTTCATAATTCGCTCAACTTCGAAAAATATCGAACAAACAAAATTTAATAATCCCAGAACATAAAGGGCCGGTAGAAAAGGGCTTATTTCTATGTATATATACAAATATAAACCATTGTCATTGATCGTCGTCATCATCGTCGATTGAATCAATCATTGATGTCAAGTGTGCATAAAAATGAAATGTTATGTAAACGGGTGTAAAACCAATAATAAAATAAATAAAAATGTTTCATTCTACAAACTTCCAAAGGCTAAAATAACAATTTAAAAATGCATTTACATAATATAAACACATTCTTTCTCTACTTGCTCATCAAAGTGAATTAGAATACGTAAACTGCACGTGACTGCGTTGAACCAGTCCTAAGATCTAATAAGCACTTCCAGGATACAAAATCCGGTCAATTTTATAATACTGGATCTTAATGCTAATCAAAATGGTTCGAAAAGCAAAAAACCGCACATGTTTACGTTAAACCAATCCAAAGATCCAGTAGGCACTCTTAGAGCCCATCATTATAAAGATCGCGCTAGGTCCCTCTTATTTTGAACGTATTTTGTTAAAAGTAGCTTTTAAAATAATTACAAACAGAGAAGTAGTTTCCCTTTTGCTAATGTAGGCAACCCTAGGAGTATGACACGCCCCCGCCCTAGAACCAACAGCGTCGTACGTCATTAAAAATGGCCAATCAGATATGAGTAGGCTAATGCTTTTGCAAAAGCAGCAAATAACAAAAGAGTGCGGCTTCTGTAGTGTCTTTATTCTGTGTATACGGTTAGAGTTACAAAAGCCTATCTCCAATCCAGGGTGTCAGCTACCTTCATACGAAAATTTTACAAAATTGCGTGAAGAAGTAACAGTCGTACACATAAATACACTCACAAACATTCGCCTTTTATAATATCGGTGTAATTAAATGAACACGACGTGTTTTATGTTTGTTGACAATTTACTTATAATATAAATGTTGTCTTAAAATTATGAAACATTTTTACTTTGTGCTTTTTAGGGTTCTGTACCCAAAGGCTAAAAACGGCACCCTATTACTAAGATTCCGCTGTCCGTCCGTTTGTCACCAGGCTATATATCATGAACCGTGATAGCTATTAGACAGTTAAAATTTTCACAGATGATTTATGTTGCCGCTATATAACAAAAAATACAGAAAACAAAAAAAAGAAGTTTAAACTGATTTAGTTGTACGGAATCCTCAGTGCGCGACTCCAACTCGCACTTGGCCGGTTTTAAGGCTAAAATGCGCTCAAGCATTGAAAAAAACATGACCTAGAAAGATGCTCAGCTTTCATTGAAAGAAGTGACAGGATTTATTATATAAATAAATAAATAATAGATATCAGACAACCTCACACAAATCGATCTAGTCCCAAATTAAGCTCAAGAAGGCTTGTGTTAAGGGTATTAGACGACGATATACATACTTATATAGATAAATATATACTTAAATACATAGGAACAACCATGACCCAAGCACAAATATTCGAGTTTATCACACAAATATTTGCCCTGGCCGGGATTCGAACCCGGGACCGCCGCTCACTACCCAAGCAGCACATTAGTGAATTTTGCAGCTTATCTTACAGCTTTAAGTTCTAAATGAGTGGTTTAACAGTGTTTGATGCAACTTATAGCTCTAAACACAACTCAAAACTGTATATGAGTTCATCCTATCACTTGTAGTTGCATAGGAACGTTTTTTGTTTCTACTTTATTACTTATGGTGGGATAAAGTCGATTTTGCTACTTAAAGTTGCATGCAGGTTCAAATAGTCACTCAATAAGAAGCAATAGTGCTATATAAGGCCTTAAAATCACTTATAAGCAACTTTTACATATAAGTGGCAACATACCCTTATTTGGAACTAAAAGTTCCAAATGACTAGTACAATAGCGAATTATATCACCAATAGTGGCTAAAGGGATAATTTTACGGCTCTTTTGGAACCAAAAAATATTGCAACTTTAAGGCCTAAGAAGTACCTTATTGCCACTCCAACGCATAAATAGGAGATTCTTAGAACCAAAAGCAGTTATTTTCACTTATTTCAAACCACTAACGAACTAAAAGTTCTATTATAGTTCCTATTGCGCCTTGTCAAAATATATTTAATAGTTGCACTGCTTTGCCACTCGCAAGATACAAATAAGTGATTATTAGACCTAATAGTTCCAAATAAGGAACAAATAAGTGAAAATAAACACTGTAAGATCTTTTTTGTTTCGCCATGTTTACAAATGGAAGCCAATGAAAATTAATTATTTTGACCAGAATTTTATCACACTCACGCATAATCACAGACTTTTGATAGTTTTGACGATGTTACTTTAACATTGTAGGTAACCTACAATCATTAGGTCAGGTTTTTAACAGTTTTATTTCTTATCAGTATCTATTCCTTATTTAATTTAGCACTCTCTTTTTTAATATTCCTGATCAAATGAAAGGCCCGTCGAAATTTACAAAGAAAACATACTATAGTTTCACAGTAACAAAAAATTCGCAAGAATTTCGTGCTTATTTCAATGCTTGTATAACGTAAAGTTTTAATCACTCACCAAACAGACGTATAAATCCAAAATAAATATGGCAGATCACGTATTACACACAACACAATTTGACAGTTGCCTCGCCACTCAAAGATAATTTGGCGACTCATTTATCACTCATTGAGCGAACTGAAATGTTTTCATTCGTTCACTGCGCATAACTTTTACCCTTAGTTCTAATTGCCACTTAAGGTGATTGTGAGATCTCTTATGGACGCATAACTTTCACCCATAGTTCTAATTACCACTTAAGGTAATTGTGAGAGCTCTTATGGATTCTATTTAGCACCAAAAATAGGCTGCAATTTTTCTCCTTTTGGTTCTATATAGGTGGCATAAGGGTTATTGCCACCTATATAGCACTTAGTCATGGTGGTAAATTTCACTTAAGCATCTAATTAGATATGATATACGAGCTATTTAGACCCAGTTGTGCTACTTGGGTAGTCAAACTGAGCCAACCGCGTCGTCAAATTATTGTAGTTATATTTATGTTTAATAGCATTTACTATATCATTCATTAAATGAGGGTCTCACGATGACCAGCTAATTGTGCAGGGGGTATTTTCAATGTTAATTTAAAAATAGATTTTCATGTTGGTAATTGTTTTTTCCAAACTGCTATGTACACAATTTTTATATGGTCAAGTTCTTATAAGTAACTTTCTTGATTTGATTAGTTAACCTACTTAGATACATTTTAAATTATGCAGAACACAATAATAAATAAATATTAACGGATAATCTTAAACAAATCGACCTAGTCCCAAACTATAAGCAATGCTTGTACTATGGGTACTAGAAGGTGTATACGTACATAATAGATAACATCCATGACCCAGGAACAAATTAAATGACAAATATTTGCCGGGAATCGCAAACACGACCGTTGGCTTAGTTGGCAGGTGCATTAAAAAGTGCGCCAACCGCTAATGTAGTAACGAATGTACCTATTAAATAATGATAAAAAAGTAAAGCATTAGGTACCTGTTGATTCATATTTTTGGCACTTCCACTGAATAAGAATGTGCATGTGCACGTATCAGGAAAATATGAGCTTTGTTGCAAAGATTCTAAGTAGAATCTTTCTTTCTTCTTTAATAGTACTATTATAATCATAATTTTTAATACTTCACGATCGATACTAAATTCACATCAAAAGTTCGAATTATTTAACTTACTGTGGAATATTAAAATGATCCAAACATTACAAGTGACACTGACATTGTATTGTCAAAACGTAGACAGTGTCAAAAGAGGTCAAAAGGTAGAAAGGGACCGAGTCTCAGACATATTAAAATACCTACGAAAAGGTTTACTCACGTGGTACAAGTCGAATATCACTCGACATATTTTGAATTGGATCGCGATTCATCATCAGGAGAACCAGTCGAGCGATATTCGACTTCTACGACGTGAGTAAACCACTTTCATAGGTATTTTAATACTGTCAAAAGTTGTTTAAATAGATTAGAGACATCAAAACTTCTTCCTATAGAACTCATTCTCTTCTCGACATCTCAATTCCACAATTGTCATTTTATTACGTCAGCATATAAGTGCAATGCAAATTAAACATTATTGTCAGGACATACGTCCGAAGTCTAGCTTCATGATTCATAAAAGTCAATAGAAGAACAAAAATCCTATGTCCTTGTCAAACAAAGACTACAATGTAACATATGTTGTCAAACAAGATAACAATTCAGTACATGAACCTATAAACATTTGTAAAATATTACTAGTGGTATAATTTTTGTTATCGCTAAAATATAAAATCAATAATGGCTGAACACCCGAAAAGTCGTTCCAATTTAATGGTACCTGGGGAACACGGTAGTAAGAGCCATACGGCTATGGGAGAACGATCGTTCAGCAAGATGAGGATGAGAAGACAGTCATATGGCTTCAGCAGCAAGGTGCCAGGTATCTCACCGTCGGGACCGAGGACCTCACAGGTAAGGGAAAGGAGGCCCTTCCATCACAAACCCTGTTCTAATTTAATGGTGCTTGGGGAATAAGGTAGTAGGAGCCATACGGCTATGGCAGAACGATCGTTCAGCAAGATAAGGATGAGAAGACAGTCATATGTCATATGGCTTCACCTGCAAGGTGCCCTGTATATCACCGTCGGGACCGAGGATCTCACAGGTAAGGGAATGTGGCCGTCCACCACAAGCTCCGTTCTAATTTAATGGCAATAAGGTAGTAAGAGCCATACGGCTATGGCAGAAGGATCGTTCAGCAAGATGAGGATGAGAAGACAGTCATATGGCTTCAGCAGCAAGGTGCCAGGTATCTCACCGTCGGGACCGAGGACCTCACAGGTAAGGGAAAGGAGGCCCTTCCATCACAAACCCTGTTCTAATTTAATGGTGCTTGGGGAATAAGGTAGTAGAAGCCATACGGCTATGGCAGAACGATCGTTCAGCAAGATAAGGATGAGAAGACAGTCATATGGCTTCACCAGCAAGGTGCCGTGTAATATCACCGTCGGGACCGAGGATCTCACAGGTAAGGGAATGTGGCCGTCCACCACAAGCCCCGTTCTAATTTAATGGCAATAAGGTAGTAAGAGCCATACGGCTATGGCAGAAGGATCGTTCAGCAAGATGAGGATACGAAGACAGTCATATGGCTTCACAAGCAAGATGCCTGGTATAGTATCATGCCGTTGGGACCGAGGAACTCACAGGTAAAGGACGTCACAAAAGGCATTCTAATTTACGCCTGACCGTCGGTTCACTTTGTTAAGTTTTTTTCTTCCTTTTTTACTTTTTTGTACTGATCAATTATTATTTATAAATATAATAACCGTACGTTGCTGAATAGATACATAACATTGAAAATTACGGTTTCAGTCACGGTTATGACTAGTAGTCAGGATCGGCTTGACACATTAAGAACTGTGGACCCTAGAGTGGACCGTCCGTCTCGCATTTCATCGATACCGATATTGAGTGAAACGGTCATCTTCAATATTATTCGGTATATTATGATAATTCAAATAAACATTTTTCCAGCTTGGCATGGAATTCAAGCGACCTCCTTTAGTATATTTTCCAACGTACCAACTGGATTCACTACACCCGCCAAAGAACTGCGAAATAGAATCGGCCATCAACGGGCTACTTGACACTAACTTTACGGGCCATAAGTATAATGTGCAGGTAAAGATTTTGGTGACACAGGACAGGTCCTGCCTGGTGTGACCCACACCACTGAGTTGAGAATGTTAGTAATTGTGTTATTAAAAAAAATAAAACTTTACTTTCCCTTTAAATATTAGGACTTGTTTATGTCTTGTTCAGCCAATTTTGGGTTGAAATTAAGCAGGACTTTTTATTTCCTATTCAGAGGGAACAGTAAGGTGGGTTCGAATCCCACTTGATGCTGACCTTTTAAACCCACTTTGGATTATCATTGCGTTCAATATTGTTACTTAGTTTATTCATCATTCAGTATGTCCTTGCTTGCTATGAAAAGGATGTGTAGCAGTAATTCACGGAAATGTATAATGGGAACTATTTATATATTTCCAGGATTCCCCGGCATTAGCTTTACGCTTATCCGGAGAAATTATGCGCCAGATGAAGAGTTTTGAATACAACCGCTACCGCTACATTGTAATCGTCACGCTTGGTCAGAAGCGAGCTCAGTGCTACAACAATGCCATAACGTTTCTTTGGGACCATGAGAGGGACACGTACGTTGATATCGAGAGAGACACAAACACCGCTTTTATACAGGTTACTGCGTTCGCGATTTATCTTGACTAAGAGAGTCATAAGAGGGTCGATTATGTTGAACATTTCTTTATGACCCGTTAGGTTCACATCGTCCATACCCATATAAAGGCCGATACAGACGTACTTACAACATTTGAACTGCAAACTACTCGCGAAGCCGACTGAGGTTGGGCGAATATGACAGTGTGGAGAGGCACTTTGCCTTACTTCCTCTAACGAAGCGAGTAGTGCAGAGCTTGCATAACTGCATAATAACTGCCCTTTTTCAGCTAAGTTGCAGTTAGAATGATGTCCGTCTATAACAGCTCTTTGTGTGAAGAAGCATCTCTCGGGCCAGCATGGCAGTGTCAACTTACATGGCGCCGTTGGTTTCTAGTCAGTTGCCATTGCGACTTGGGCTCCCCTTTTTCCATACTATCAGGCGAAGTAGAGCCACTATGTTGTGCCGTTATATAGGTATTTTAAAAAAACGACGCGGTGGTGGCCGATCCGACTCGGCCTCGTCAGTGGGAATCGTACATAAGGCGCGGCGCAGTTACAGACAGGCAGGCGTGAGGCCGCTTCAATACGTTTTCATACAAAATCTACGAAGGCGTGCTGTCGTGAATTATACTCAGTGCACGGCAAGAAGCAAGCGCATCTTTGTCTTCTGAAGAGGAAGACATGATATCCCAGCCTGTATTTAATGACGTATCGTAACGTCTCTTCGTCTCTTCTATATAATTTTATTGTGCTGTATCCGTTCCACACCTGTGCTGCGCCTGCACCGCTCCCAGTGCCTTACGCTGTCTCTGTATAATTCATGCCTAAAAAGAAGGAAGGGGCGTCGATATAATTATTACATTGCTTCTACTCTTCACTCATTGTTATTATCTAATAACTCGTATTTATTGGTTATTTTGTAACTCTTCGTGTTGCCATAAAGATTGCGCGTAATTTAATATTAGTCTTGTATTTTTTATCTTTTCTTATATAGGACAGCATATGACTTCTATCTTACTTAATAGTAATATTATACTTACTTTGTCTTCAATGTTGGTTTACTAACAGAATAAACATTTATTAACATTTTATGTTTTTAGTAAATTCAGATAGGTAAGTACTACAAAAGTACCAATGGTTTAAAAACAAACCCCGAATCGTCCTTGAACAGCTTACATGTAAAACTCGGTAAGCTTGAACCCACTATTTGCTGAACTAGTAACAACAAACAAACACCCAACCCGACATCCCCGGCCTATCTGGTGAAAAAAGGCCTAAAAGCCATTTACATTCAAAGAGGCTCAAGACCTTTTATTACCAAGGCGTATGATATTTGCTTTCAGCCTTTTGATTTGTGACCGTGTTAGAAACTCTTCGGAAAAGTTTTATCCGATTACGGATGTATAAGGTTCTATTTGTGTTTCAATTTTGGCAACTTTATAGTGCTTTATGATCTGTTGCGTAATAGTCTAAGATACGATAATAGAACGACGTCCCCTTATCCCGATTTCCCTATCTTTTTTTATAGTTTATGATTTTTCTCTACTGACTCATTTGGATTGATCACCCGGTATGCCGATCTGCATAAGAATGGACTCTGAAATATAACCGCCGAAAATAGTAGTTTTTAACTCCCGACGAAAAAAAGAGGGGTGTTATTAGTTTAACATGTGTATCTGTGTGTCTGTCTGTGGCATCGTAGCCCCCAAACGGATGGACGGATGCGAAAGTGGTGTATGTTTTTAAATCGAAAGAAATTGTCCGTCGAGATGGTTCTTTGCTATGTTTGGCAAAAATTCCTGCAACCAATCCCAAGATATTTAGCTTCGATTGGAACAAGTGACTTGTTTCGAGCTAATATTGAAGGTAAGAATTCCAAATTTTGTTGTTATATTCAAGTTTAGCAGCATTTTTATCCCACTCATCAAATGAGGGCCTCATGATGACTAGCTTGTATAGGTTTTCTTAAATTCTGAATTAAGGTTATTAAAAATGACCCTGGAGACCACCCTGGCAATGAGCAACAGAAAACAGTTGATTGACTCTCATAATCAACTTCAGGCTGGTTAGGCAGTTACATTCTCCTGATAAAATTTGCAGTTTATACTCAATGTAAATAAAAGATGAACAATGTCTAGCCAGGACTTCCACTTTGATAGTTCATATAAATAGAAGTTTCTAGAAACAATTTAAGAGTACGCCGAAGTGAGAAAATTGAAAGACTACTAACATTTGAACGAGGTTCAGCGCAATCTCCGTTTCAATTTCGTTTCCTTTAAAATTCATACCTTCATTCGAAGTATTCTCGCAATTGGTTACCGGGCATATTTCTTTTCAATTCGCTTTTGGGTCGCTACATGGAGTAATGAGATTTTTTCTAGCCATGTAAAAATGGTAGGTATGAATATCAACGTGAACTTCTTATTAATTTAACTTTATTGCACAAATAAAAAAAAAGTACAAATGGTGGACTTAATGCCTTTAGGCATGCTCTACCAGTCATTCACTATACCTACCGTCTTATGTTAAGAGTTTCAAGTAAATTTTTAGTTACTTGAAACTTCGTCTTTCAGTGTGAAAAACGTCGAACAGGTTTCTACCGACTATTTCAACCGACTTTAAAAAAGAGGTTCTCAATTCGGTTGTATTAATTTTTATTTCATCAGAGTTCGTTACCTCCGCTATTTTAGTAAAGAATCGGTGGTCATAGGGTCAACGGGGTACAGTCCGTGAGATCTCCGACTGCAATTCTGATTTGGGTGAAAACTGAGAGGTTCTCATCTGGATCGTGTAAGAGCGAGCGAGACAGATATAAAAAGCAAATTCCATTCTGACAGCCCACGCACTATACTTGAGATCCGATAAGACCTTGGGGTCACATAGGAAACATAGGTTATATTCGCCATACCTTGTTGTCCAAATATAAATAAGGAATTAGATTAGACGTCGTGGCCCAACCCATCTTAGTTAATAATGTAAGTTCCTATTCCTACACATACTTCCCGGCATTATGCGTACGCCAGTCCGTAGTAAACTAAATCCGGTTTAATCTAGCGAACTGGGTTAATAGCCACAATGTGCCCTATTACATGATGCACTAAATCAAGTCGTGAATTGCGAATTCGGCATGGGACTAGTTATGTATTCGTAGGTCACTCCCTATTCGTCCACATTTGAAACGTGGTAAAGACTGTATCGTTAAGTATAAAGACAACTTGACAGTGGTTTCATTCAATTAAAACATAGTTTTTTTTTCATTCAAACTGATGTCAATCTAAACATTAAATGTTGGTTTTGACTAGGATTGTTTGGTTTCCTCGTTAGTTATTGTAAACTAAAACTGTATGGACTTTCACCAGAAAAACGGAAATCGATTCTGGACAAATGGTGTAGTATAAAAGGAATCAATCTCAGGAAGTTAGCTAAACTCGAAAACGTTAATATTGGTGGAGTCCAAAATGCGATTAAACAGTACGGCCAAGAGTATACTTTCGTTGACAAACCGAAATCCGGCCGAAAATCAGGTCCTTCAAACCCCAATTTGGATAAAAAGATAGTAAAGACATACACAACCAACAAGGAGGTGTCTGTTCGGGATTTGGCTAAAAAGTTAGGTACATCTATTGGTATGGTCCAACGTCCAAAGCAGAGATACAATTTAAAGACCTTCAAGAAGCAAAGGCAGCCTAAACAAAGCAAAAAACAGCAAAGCTCAGTAAAATAAAGAGTTTAAAAAAATTTATGACACTATTCTTTCAAGGAAAATCTGTGTCGTATAATGGACGATGAGACATTTATGTGAAATTCGATTATAAATCTTTGCCGGGACCGCAGTATTACACAGTTCAAGATCGATCTGTTCATAGTGAATCTGAAAAGTCAATTTTTACAGAAAAAATTGGCAAAAAAATTATGGTATGGCAGGCGATCTGCGAGTGTGGCCTCAAATCGACTCCATTTATCACTACGTCTACAATGACAGCATATTTATATAAAGGAATGTCTTAATAAACGATTTTTTCCTATATGGTTAGAAAACACAGTGTTCAGACTATATTTTGGCCCGATTTGGTATCTTGCCACTATGGGTCCAAGACTTTGTAGTGGTATGAAGAGAAAAATATCAATTTTGTACCTAAAGCTATGAACCCCCGAATTGCCCAAATCTTAGGCCTATCGAACGTTTTTGGGCTATAACTAAAGCTGAACTGCGGAAAAATGTCCGGTCTACAGATTCCGAAAAGCAATTTCGTCGAGACTAGAACAGGATGACAATAGTTATTTGTTATGCAAGGCTGCAAAGTTGTTATTTGGCGCGAGTGTTGAAATTGAAAGCTGAGCGAGCGAAGGTATCTAAGATTGAACCATGAGCGAAGCGAATGGTTCAAAGATAGATTCCTGAGCGTAGCGAGGCTTTCAAGACACGAGAAGCTAAATAATTTTGCAGCCATGCGGAACACACAATTTTTCACCTCACTACAGCGAGGAAAATGCAAGATTCAAGAAAAACAATTAAAACATTAAAATAATCATATTTAATTTTGTCTTCTATTTAACACATAAAATTTAAAACATAACACACTCAAATCTAAACCAAATAAATACGAGAGAAGCACACATATTAAAAATTAAAAGTAATATGGCCGTAATTTGTATCATCGTCGTGTATATTTTATCGTTGAGTTTTTCTTAAGCACTGTTATATATATATATATATATATTTTTTTTTTGTGGCTTTGACCTTCTTGCTGAGCAAGTGGTATTTCGCCAATGACTCGTTTCAAATCGCACGCGGCGACAAGATTGAGGATTTATATCACGTTGTACGGTGAGGTGCTTTATTGTAAATTGATAGCGATTTACAAAAAACCACGCGGTCTATCGGGCCTTGACCCAAGAAGGGCTATGTACGCTTCAAGTTGAATTCTTCATTAGCTATTCACACATTCGTTTGATCACTGCACAATACGCTATCAATACTACACATTGAACAACAAAAATGAATAAATAACGAACAACAAAACTTAAACGCATGCGGCCATCTTTAGTCACGAACCGGAAGCACTGTTATATTATATTTGTATTTGTAACTACTTGACACATTCGTTGTGAATGTGGGAGAATGGCATTCTGGGAAGGATTAGTTGGCCACTCGGAAGTATTTTCCATAACACTTGCTTTGGAAGTGATTGGACGATGGGATCCGAACAAGATTATTTCGGCTTAATTACTTATCGTCTCCAAATATTTATAACAAATCCTTTTTCCGTGTGCGTCAGAATGACTGACCAAAATGGCAGATTAATGTTAGACTACCATCAGCATTCACTACCTATTTGCTACTATTTACTACCTATGTTGACATATTTGCTACCTAAGTTTAAAAATAAATATATATTTAATAAAGTGGGCAGTCATTCTGACGTCAGGATGACTGCCCACATTTATCATATGGGGGTTGGACCCCCTTATTTGTAACTTTTTATATACTATGATTTACTACCTATTTGCTACCTACACATATATTTTTTCCAGATTTTTAAGGCAAAAAATAAAAATGTTATAAGCAAAACATGGAATTTAATTACGAATCGGAGTGTACAGGCTGTACCTCGCATGAACCGTGATAGACAGCTGAAATTTTCACAGATGATGTATTTCTGTTGCCGCTATAACAGTAAATACTAAAACACAGAATAAAATAAATATTTAAGGGGGCTGCCATACAACAGACGTGATTTCGCCGGTATCCAATATAAAATTACCCCACAATGCGTACATTTTGCTTAGGAGCAGGGCTCTGCTAATACTGGATTTTATAGTTACGGCCCTTTTTAGCGTATATTTTGTACGAAACCCTCGGTGCGCGAGTCCGACTCGTTTAATATTTTCATTTGTTATTGTAGGTAGCCGTGAAGGATCCGACGTCAGGATGACTGCCCACATTTATTATATCCCCATAACTATCACGGTTCATGAGGTACAGCCTGTACACTCCGATTCGTAATTAAATTCCATGTTTTGCTTATAACATTTTTATTTTTTGCCTAAAAAATCTGGAAAAAATATATGTGTAGGTAGCAAATAGGTAGTAAATCATAGTATATAGAAAGTTGCAAATAAGGGGGTCCAACCCCCATATGATAAATGTGGGTAGTCATCCTGACGTCAGAATGACTGCCCACTTTATTAAATATATATTTCTTTTTAAACTTAGGTAGCAAATATGTCAACATAGGTAGTAAATAGTAGCAAATAGGTAGTGAATGCTGATGGTAGTCTAACATTAATCTGCCATTTTGGTCAGTCAGTCTGACGCACACCTTTTTCCTTTTAATGCAGGCATTGATTAAATACTCCAAATTGGTCTTTACTTTCTTGTTTTCGATATTTCTATAAAGAAAGACAACAGTTTGTAATATTCTCCACAGAACATATTTACGTTGTTTACGTGAAATGTGAAAACTTCCAACTTTTTAATTATTTATTTTTTTCTCGGGTGCGTTCAGAAATTACCCTCTTATGTTCCAACTTTTATAACAAATAAATATTAAAATTTGTGTTGTAATTAATATATTTACTAGTCAAAATATGTAAATGAAACTGAAATACTTACTATTAATATATATAAACAAATTCAACATAAAATAAAGTGTAGAAATAATAAAAACTAAAAAATCTGTAACCACAAACCAGGTTTCTGGACGTGATATTGTAGGTGTATTTTTTTTTTTAAAGAAGTATTCAAACGTAGGTATATATGATTTTAGCCGGCCTGACCAGATCGCCCTTTATTAGCGTGCGTTGATTGGTTATTCGAAGATTTATCGACTGATGAAATCAGTCACGTGTTGAGGGAGTCTTAAATATAAAAAAGTTACATGCACCACAGAGAATCAAAATCGTCGTGTTCGAAATTCAAATGACTTTTGCACGCTAGCGGATAAAATAGACTTTTGCACGCAGATTTCGCCCTATAAACGGAGGTTTTCCGAGCGAGTGAGGTGAAAAAAAATTTGACCAAGGCGCTGTCCGAACTCTGATTTCTACGTACAGACAGAAAGTCAAAAAATTAGCTAAATATGAATGATTTCATTGGGTTTAAAGACGTTTTTGTATTATTTAACGTCTAAAACGTAGAATTTTTTTTTCTATTAATAAATATATATGAAAGTTGTCAGTAATACTTTATTTTACTTGTCTTTATACTTAACGATACAGTCTTTAGGTACTCCGTTATTTTTGCTGTATGTATTGCAGGTTGAATTAGCCAGGCAATAAAAGGGCTAGCCTGTTGCAGCTACAGAGCGCCTCTCTAGCTGGCTTGGCCTGGAAATGTATCCTATCCTTTCTGAAAAAATAAGTGATTGTTGAGTTTCTTTCGGCGTTTTTTCAACAGTGGTCTCCTCTTGTGAAATGCCGGTAGGCTCATACATGTAAAAGTGCCTTTGTGGCCTACTTTCGATTTGTTCCTGATTCGTCGTATTTCTGTTTCGTCGGATCCTTGTTTTGTCGGATTCTTGTTTGGTCGGATTCTGATTTCGTCGGAAATATCTATGTATATAGTAAACATATATTAAAACGATAATGCAGTGAACTGGTTTTAAACGTTTATGTTAATACATTTTACAAACAACTAATTATGGTGAAATGGAAGTAATTTACTTATAAATATTTAGTTTTTAATTTGGTAAATACAGAAGTGGAGTCACGGATATTGCATAGTTTCATTTGATATTAAAAATCCGACGAAACCAGAATCCGACAAAACAAGAATCGGGCGAAACAGGAACCCGATAAATCCTACTTTCAGAATAAAGTTCATTGTTTCATTATTGAGGTGTATTACCTTGCGTTCCTAAGAGTGTAAATAGAAGCCCGCGAAGCGAGGAAGGGCCTTGTAGATTGTATTTCAAAATCAAAAGCTAAAAAATAGCACTTTGCGATATGTCTAGGCATTAAGTTGAGTGTCACCCTATACATCCACATTTGAACCGTGGTACTCTTAAATTTGATGTAGGTACGTATATGTATGGCAGCTAACTAGTTCAATTAACCAGGCAATACTAGGATTAGCCCGTTGCAGCTACAGAGCGCCACTCTAGCTGGCTTGGCCTGGTAAGATGTGTTAGGTACTTGGCGATCCTAAGATTGTAAAAGCGAGGCCTTCCTCGCTCGTCATCGTCGCCTCTTCGATTGCATTTCAGAATCAAAAGCTAAACGGGTACCAGTACTCTGCGATATGCCTAGGCATTTAGTTGAGTGCCGCTAGTCAGTCAAATAATTAATACAACCAGATGTCTCCTACATATACGCTAGTTCATAGCAAACTAAATCCGGTTTAATCTAGCGAACTGGGTTAACAGCTACATTGTGCCCTATTACATGATGCACTAAATCAAGCCATGCGAGTAACATCCACGTTACGAGTTGGGAATGGGACTAGTTATCTATGTGTAGGTTATGTAGGTCGCTCACCATTCATCCTATTTTGGACCGTAGTATCCTGTTGCTGCGTAAGCTGTTGAAAAAAATGTAAATAATAGCAGAATGTTTGAAAGGGATTAATAAGCCATGATAACACGAAGATCGGGTAAAATACATTAATGTAATTTGTGCATACACAGGCACCTCTATGTGCTAAAACTAGTTTAAATTTTTCCACCCGTTCGGCGCGATGAGCTCGAAAAACCGGCCAAGAGCATGTCGGGCCACGCCCAGTGTAGGGTTCCGTAGTTGCTCATCCTTCACAAGAGATGGTCAAAGACGGAAAGACGGAAAAAGGTTGTAAACGCCAAAGTAACTGTAATTACTTATTACCTTCTGGAAGTCAACTTACATCCTTTTAAAGAAAATTATGAAATTTTGCGATAACTCAAAAACGGATGGACCGATTTTGTTCAATATAGGTTTCATTGAAAGTACTTATAAGGCCTCATTTTCGTGATTTTTTCCATATTTTTTTGACCAGTGGTTGAAAAGTTAGAGGGGGGGGACACAATTTTTTTTATTTTCGGAGCGAATATTTACAAAAGTACTGACTTTATTAAAAAGTAATGTTTGAAGACCCCTATTATTTTTAACAGACCTATTTAACGACACCCCACACACTAGGGTCTGAACGAAAAAAAAAATTCACCCCCACTTTAGGTGTACGAGAGGTACCCGAAAAAAAACATTTTTTTTAGTTTTTATTTTACCGTTTTGTTGGCGTGATACATACACATGCTCATACCAAATTTCAGCTTTTTAGTACTAATGATCACGGAGCTAAGGACGGACGGACAGACGGACAGACGGACATGGCGAAACTATAAGGGTTCCTAGTTGACTACGGAACCCTAAAAAAAGCACATAAAATAAAATACTTATTTTTCATTGTAATTTCTTCATTTTCTTATTGCAGTTGAAACTAAACTACCTAAAGCTAACGTATCTATAAATTTAGTTAGAATCAAAAAAGGCTAAATAAAGGCTTTCTTTGCTGTAATATTTTCACTGTGTGCACTTATAATTTATACAGTTTTATAATACTTATCCAATGGAAAGGTTCTTTTACTGGGTTTGTCAGACATTATAGCGTGTGACTGTACCGACATAATTTTTACTAAGTAAATAATTACAATTGTTTTATGAGTTCCTAGTTTTGAGTAGTCTAGCGAGATCATGCTTGTCTAGTTAGTTTCATACTTGAACCTCTGTCCTCTGTCCTTTGTCCCTTGTCCTTTGGTTAATTAATATCAGTTAATCAAAGGCTGCGCGCTAATTCAACGGACACTTGCGATACCAGCAATATCTCGACTTTATCACAACATTATATCAGTGATATACAATAGCTTAATATATCAGAATAGGGCAGGCTACCAGGATACAGGTTATAAGGACATGTTCATTCATAAGAGGGCTAAATAGTTCTCTGCCATTTCACCGAATAAATTTTCGTCGAGTGTTTCATTTCGCAGAAGTATCATTTTGCAGAAAGCATTTTTCTCTGAAACCTTAATCTAAGGGATTGTTATAAAATTATCCTAATGTAATCTTATGTATAGGATGATATTTGCAAGAATTATGAAAACATTATGACTACAGTGGAATAAAAATTCTGCGAAGTGAAAATTCGGCGAAAAATTATTCTGCGAAAAGGCAGAACACCGGGCTAAACAGGTGTTGAAAGTTTGTATGTGTGCATTTTATAATTTTACGCGAACGATAAGACATTATCTTATATAGTGGGTTTCCCAAAAGCAAAAAGCGAAACGGTTCGGCACAAATTTTTTTTTCAAAAATATTTCCAGAATCTCTTAACAATTGGTTAGTTTTTGGAGCCAGAAATAACTGAGAACGATACCGAAATGTATGAAAAAAATCACCATAGGAAAATTGTCTTCTCAAAATATATTTCACGTGTAATTGACTTGTTTGAAAACGTTTTTAAAAGCTTTTACCATGGGACGGAATTTCCAGCTTGTAATGCAAGTAATTAAATAGAAGCGTATAAAAGTCACTCACAATTTATTTCCTCTAAGGAAGGAAAAGTTCGTCCATTAGACTGTAATTTCGTTATATTTATTTAATATTTAAAGGTAACTTTCATGAAAATAGGCCGAATCATTGGCACAGACATTATTTCCCTAATTACAAATACCGTTTCAAAAGTACTTACATTAATATTTTTGAACGTTAGAAATATGAAGTTAACTGTATTAAAACCGAAAACTTCAGTCCAATGTGAATCGCGGTGAACGTCTATTAGAGTTTCAATACCTACTATGAGACTGATTTGAGTTGTTCTGTTTTAGAATAGTGCAAGTCTAGATCGACCATAGATAGAATAAATTAAATCAAAAGTGGAACACTACCATCACATACGCTGAGTAATGGGCCTGTCACTCGCATGAGAATTTGCGCGAGCTTGACAAAACACTTTAAAAGAGCAAAAGTCGCATCTTCACTCTTCATTAGAGCTCTTGAGAATAACAAGACAAAGCAGCAGACGATAAGTATTTAAATATTCTTAGAATTGGTCATGTCTTTACCTTAGATTATCTCGGTGTAGACTGGCAGATAGACTACTAGCTCAAGCAAATTAAACCGAATATGGGCAATCAGGGGAAATCATTCGTGTAGTTTTGAAAATTGGTATAGTTATACCTTATGGTGTCTAGATGAACATACTAAAAGTCCTCGAGGGTGGGGGCTATGCTAAGGGAGTAGGGGGGGGGGGGGTTGAAGGTACCTTTTTTCTGATTTTCGCTCATATCTCAAATATTTGTAGAAATAGCATTATGATTACTCAGGACAAAAGTTTTTACATAAAATTCCCTACAAATTTGAATATATTCATTTTTACTCTACAATCCCCATTGTTCCCGGGAATATACGAGCTTGGTGGACCCATTCCTTTGATATTACGTTTTGAGCTAATTAATTGAATACAAGCAAACCGTTTTCACTTTTTGACTCATCCTGAATCACCACTTAGAGCGAGTATCGTAAAATTTACCTGATGATGGACCCTTAGGACCCTTAGGACTTTTAGTATGTTCATCTAGACACCACCAGGTTTATTTCATCTGTGTTAGTATGATCATCAGGTTTATTTTTGATACCGGTTCTAACTACTCATCAAGATGAGTTGAAATGCGAAAACCGCACATGTGTAAGTTGAACATATCCTGAGATCCATTACGGGCTTCCAGGATCCAAAATCAGGTTTATTTTATGATACTGGCTCTAATTGCTCATCAAGGTGAATTGAAATGCGAAGACCAGACATGTCTACGTTGAACGTATCCTGAGATCCATTACTTACGGGCTTCTAAGGCCCATCATCAGATTTATTTTATGATACCGGCTCTAACTGCTCATCAAGATGAGTTGAAATGCGAAAACCGCACATGTGTGCGTTGAACGTATCCTGAGATCCATTACGGGCTTCCAGTATCCATCATCAGGTTTATTTTATGATACCGGCTCTAATTGCTTATCAAGATAAGTTGAAATTCGAAAACCGCACATGTCTACGTTGAACGTATGTATCTTGAGATCCGATCCATTACGGGCTTCCAGGGTCCATCATCAGGTAAATTTTATAATACCGGCTCTAACTGCTCATCAAGATGAGTTGAAATACGAAAACCGCACATGTCTACGTTGAACGTAAACCTGAGATCCATTACGGGCTTCCAGGATTTATCATCAGGTTTATTTTATGATACCGGCTCTAATTGCTCATCAAGATAAGTTCAAATTCGAAAACCGCACATGTCTACGTTGAACGTATCTTGAGATCCGATCCATTACGGGCTTCCAGGGTCCATCATCAGGTAAATTTTATGATATTCACTTTAAGTGGTGATTCAGGATAGACATGGGTAATCTCAACTCCGACTAGTGATTTGATTCTCTGAATCCGACTCCTAGATCGGAATCGATTCCGCTTAATGATTCCGACTCCTCTTATTGAGTCCGGCTCAACGCGAACGAACGAAACGAAACGAGCGACAAGATGTCGTGTCGAGGTCAAATCGGCCGGCGGACTCGGACTCGATCGGCTCGGCTCGGGCGTAATTTACTAGTTTAGATGGTCGGAGTTACAACTCCGCGGAATCAGTAAGAATCGCGTGGATTCAGTAAGGGAATCGAGTCCGCTGACGGAATCGGATCATTTGACTCTTTGAAACCGGAGTTACCCATGTCTAATTCAGGATGAGTCGAAAAGCGAAAACGGTTTGCTTGTATTCAACTAATTAGCTTAAAACTAAATATCAAAGGAATGGATCCACCAAGCTCGTATATTCCCGGGAACAATGGGAATTTTCTTGGAATATTCCCAAATGAGAATTAGTCGGTAACGGGAATTTCTCAACTGCACAATACAAGTGTTATGATGAGCAACTACGAAAAAACTACGTTTTCTTGAACATACTTTTAATATTTTTGTTAACTTACACAGCCTGTAGCTCCCAAAGTATTGATCGTAGAGTAAAAATGAATATATCCAAATTTGCAGGGAATTTTATGTAAAAACTTTTGTCCGAAGTAATCATAATACTATTTCTACAAATATTTGAGATATGAGCGAAAATCAGGAAAAGGGTACCTTTAACCCCCCCCCCTACTCCCTTAGCACAGCCCCCACCCTCGAGGACTTTTAGTATGTTCATCTAGACACCATAGGGTATAACTGTACCAATTTTCAATTTTCTAAACAGTATACTCTAAGAATATTAATAAAATCAGGGGAAATAATTCGTGTTATTTCCCCTGATTTTATTAATATTCTTAGAGTATACTGTCAAAGAATTAGTCGTCTTCAGCGGGTGTGTAATTATAATGATGGCTATTTCTCTCTTACGTTTCATATAATTTCACTAGATTTGACAACCACCAGTTGATGTAGCAGGCACCCAGAAATACACGTCTTTATCATTAAGTTTTTTTTAATGAGAGAATATAGACAAAATGGAAACAAAAATTAAAATTTTCACCTGTATTCCAAACGCAATGTGTTAAATTTGCTAAAATTTATATAATCATTTTCAACATTTGGCTGAAAATTAATCTAGTACCTTGGAATGATGAATATTATTTATTTATAAACTAAAGCGTTATTTGACGACGCGGTTGACTCGGTTTGTAGACACCTGCCTACTGAGCCGGCGGTCCTGGGTTCGAATCCCGGCCGGATGGCTGTTATCTATATATTTATTTATATATATTATTTATATCGTCGTCTTGTACCTATAGTACAAGCTTTGCTTAGTTTGGGACTAGGTCGAATTGTGTGTGATTGTCCCTTAATATTTACTTATTTATTTATTCATTGTTACATCGCTATTTTTTTATGGTTTCTAGCAAAATATTACTTTCATATTATTGGGAATATGTGAACACCCCTGGACTGCCACAGTAAAGTTTCATGGAACTGCAAACCCTAAAGGTGTCCAGAAGTCTATTTTTATTTGGGCAAACGCTCAGTCGTAACGCCAGAGTAAGGGCCCGCAGCACTCTTTGTAATAAACTGACCGAAGGTATTTCTTATCTCAATAATTAATTACATCGCAACTAAAGCCTCTTATGCTTAAGCCTCTTAAGATTCTCAAGACTCTTGAATTCTTTGCGAAGGTAAGCTCAAATTCTTTGATTAAAATTCTAATATTATGGTAGTCTGTTTTAGTTTTTCTAAGTTATCAAAACTGTTGACTCAGTTTTTGTGATTAATGAATATTACAGCCAGATTTTGGATTCTCTGTTATCTAATGTTTGGTGTAAGATTTGCGTCATTTTAAACACGATTAACTTTTGACAGAAAATTATTGCTACCTAATTTAGTGGAAACCGTTTAGAATGATTTATTGTGCTGTGATCACATTAATTTCTTCTAAGTACGTTAGTTAAGGCATTTTGCTGAATGTAATCGTGGGACAATGTATTTAACTTGGTAGTAATATCGAATTAAGCTATAGAGGATTGCTTCATCTTTTGCAAAGCGATTTACGGCGATAAGTGATGCAGTGCATCTTTTATGAGGGCTTCGATGTGGCGGCTAGTGCAAAAACCTACCTTACCTTTTTTACTTTTATGATAAAACATTGTGACGGGGTATAATGACGTGAAAATCTTTGAAAAAATGTGAGTAATCCTCGCAAGACCGCCATGTAAAGAAAGATGAGTAAGTACCAATTAACTAAACTATAGGCTGAGGTCAGTCGGAGAAATCGCGCCACAGGGGTAAGAGCGCCAACCATAAAAATATCTAAAAGTAGAGGTGTACTAGTAATACCATACAGAACCTATACAACTAACTTTTCATCACATTTGCTCGTAAAAGATGGTATTACATGCAGGTGTACTGAAGGACAAAGGCCTATATAATTCCCGCGGGAGTTATAAATTGTTATAAATAACTCCCTCGGGAGTTATGGTTTTAGTTTTAAAAATATAGTACGCACTCGCAGATTACTTCAGACTAAGGAGGTTTCAATCCAGCCAAGGTTTTTTGTTGTATCAACAAAACTTGCCTACCAGCAAATTTTATTGTGTATTAAATTATTACGGTTTATGTAACTGCATTAATATTTATGTATTACAATTATTTAAGTGTATTTTGCAATAATTTTATTAAATTTAATTTTGAATTATCCTTACAATCTGGCAGTATAGCCTGTCAAGTTTCTAAACGAAACGCAGTTCTTAGCATTATCTTTGGTAGACGAAAAAATAAAAAGAAAAAAAGTTATAAAATTATTGGTTAAAGGAACTATTTAGTTTTGTAACAAACTTACTGTTCATATATAAGTTTTATAATATTACGGTGTTAATTATTGCTGCATAATATGGTTAATTATTTGTTTAATAATAGATGGTGAAATTCTGTGTATATTTGTTTTCTGTTTTAAGCTGATGGCCATTTTGCCAGTGCCTATAGTAAATTAAAAAAAATATAGAGAAAAAAGTTGTTTGTCAATCGTTATGGTTTAATGTTTATTTTTGTCTTATGTATTTGTTATTTACTCCCAAATGTGATGAAAAATATTGTGTGTAAGGCGGGAAGTAAGGGGATTATAAACTCAGGACATTAAAAGCCCTTCGCCTTCGGTGTCGGGCTTCTAATAGACCTTCGTTAGTAATCCCCTACTTACTACCCTTATGACACAATATACTATAGTTGCGTGGTTTTAAGATGGCGTTAGTAATGTAACATCTGTAATTTTCGATGTTATTATGATAGGTGCGCTTACCCCGTGTCGCGCGCTTCTCCCAACTAGCCTTACATCCCAGGTAGCAAACAGCTAGAGGCTATATAAGAGCTCATACAGCCAATATAACTCTAATTCGAGCTGTACAAAGGCTGTTTAAGTGTTTATGCAGCCTTTGTGCTACTTGGGATGTTCTAGAGGACGAGTTCAATATGCGCGTGTTACGATACGCAGCTCAAGATCGAGATTTTCAAGTAATTGGAACATGCGTCCATTCCCATTGTGAAATATGAGTAATATGAGTATTTTAACTAATGACAAGAGCGAGCGGGTCATCTATTTTTTGAAGTGGCATTAGTGACCGACCATGGTCGAAATTGCTAAGTATCACTAGTGTAATGTAAATGTAGAATCTCTCGATGATTCTTCATTTTTGCGCCGGCGATGTATAACTCAGAAGTTCGTGCGAATGGGTGATAATTTCAAGTCAATGGTGTCTGACTAAAGACAAGCTTGAAGGGGTACGCTACTTCGTCGTTCTTTGTGTTCTACAATTGCTCGTGAACCCTTATTTGTTTACTTTCAGGAATATCTTCACAATAAATAGTTTTTGTTACCTGCCATTTGTGACACCATCATTAGTTCATAAAAACTGTCAGATATCAAAGACAATTTCTTGTGGCCGGTATAAGACCCATAAACCTACGGTACATGAAGAATTGCAGTTACCAGGCGGTTTTTGCGAAGATAAAAAAGATATGAGGTAAAAGATGTATAAAAGACAAAATATATAAGACCTCTAACGTTTTATTCCGTGCCGCCCTGTTAGAGTGTGAGGGTGATAGATCGCCAGTACTTTGAAAAGACTCGTGTCTCATTTTGCTCCATATAAAATGTAAGTACTTAACTCTATATGACGCGAGTATAGACCATAATACCTTTTTCCCGAGGATGGCTTCAGATAAGTTTTTTTTTAAGTAGAGAGAGTTGTTATAACATTGGTCTATTGTTTGCGTAACATGAACACAAACGGCTATGAGACTAATTAGGCTATCTACTATAGAAAAAACTTTAATAACCTCAGCAGTTGCTGGCGTGGCGTTGTTGACATTCAATTTACCTCAAATATACATATTAACACAGACAACGTGCCTGATACGAGCGTCGTCAGCAATAAAAAAGGACGTGCCTGAGAATATAACCTCACCACCTATTAACTTTAACGGTCTTTCCGAACGTCCAATCATACAGAAAGCCAATAAAATTTTAGAACACCTGTAAGTTTAAAGTGTATTTACATGTATGTGTCATAAATGATACTCTGTTGTTTAGTTGTCGACCTGTGGACTTTAGATTGCTCTTAAACTTACAACTTACTTGTACCGCTGGCGCTGCGTGTAACCCAAAGTCTCTAGGATCTATGTGAACTTGGCCCCAGCCACCTGTTTTTTTTTTTTTACAATGTGGCGCCTACGCGCCCTGCTTTGAGTGATCTTCTACCAGTTTTCTGAACATAGAGTGCGTAGGTCCTCGACCACAATTTTATAAATAACCGGTCTGTGACCGCCAGTGTTCTATACAAATTCTAATTTTTGCTCGAGCTCGGGGATAATAATGCCGGATGGCCAATTTTAAATCGGTTCATAAATGATGGATTTCTGAGGTTAAAAACAAAAATATAACCGAATTCAGAACCTCCTCCTCTTTGAAATTGATTGAAATTACTTTTACACAAAAAATAACCAACTTCACCGAGAAGAAATGGTATTTCCGAGAACAACTGAACGAGTTACATAATAATACAACTAACGGTCTTAACCTACCTATTAACCATCCAGGTGTTGTACCTTTCATCATCAGCTCAGCATAATGAGATGATGACTATCAGGTCTATCAGACGCCAATACCTGAGTAACATATAAACAATAGATGAAAAATCATTAGTGATAATAGCATTTGAGGGTTGCCCTTGATTTCCCTATTAGGATCCATCCTATCATCAGATCCCGACATGTTGCCAATGGGCCCACCTCAGGAGAATACTCTTTCAAATAAAATAAAAAATTCAGTCATTGAGAATCATCTCCTTTTTTGAAGTCGGGTTAAAAGTAAAAACAACACGCGAACAAAAAATATCAAAGTCAGACTGATTTGCTACCGAGCTTTAAATATTGTTGCATTGACAAAGAATAATTTACCAAGACTGATCACTAAGTTTTTTACTTAGCTCTAAACTCAACTTTTAGAAGAACTAAATTAGGATGGGTTTACATCAACATGACAGATCGAAATACGATGTATCAGAAATTATAACAAAAACTGCATTTGCATGGAACGAAAACTATGCTCCGCAAAGACTAGACGGGTGAACAACTGAATAATAAACATCGAAGCTTAATGATAATAAACAATACTAGACTGAAAACTGTCTGCATTCGACAGATACGGTTGAATGTTGAATATTTTTAAACGAAAAGTGAACACAGCAAAGAAATATAGCTAAACTAGTTTAACTACTTGAGAAATAGCCAAATTGTGCTTAGTAGTAACCAAAATTATGCAAATATTACCAAGCTTGTTTTGCTAGTAGCTTTCAGTTTGTCAGTCCTCCGATTTATGTAACTAGCAGCTCACATTTGGGCTACTGCTAACATTTTTTTTTAAAGTGAAATAGAAGTCTGCGAACAAGGGTCAGATGGTTATTTTATTTTCGCGAGAAGTGATGCAATGAACTGTGATACAATTGGCATACATTAAGAATGGCAAATATTCCATTTTGTTCCTATTTTTAAGACACCAATATGAAAAACTTAGTTAGAAAATGGACAGAATAGACAAAATTAATTATAACATTTTAACATAAATTAAGCCATATTATATGTGTTGACGTAATTAGAAGCAATAAATTAAAACATAGATTCTACCCTTCAAACTGTACAACATTTTTAGGGTTCTGTACTCAAAGGGTAAAAAACGGGACCGTATTACTAAGACTACGCCGACTGTCTGTCTTTCTATATGTCTGTCTGTCCGTCCGTCCGCTGTGTGTCCGTTTGTCTGTCTGTCCGACGGACAGCAGTCTTGGTAATAGGGTCCGGATTTTTACCCATGTACGGAACCCTAAAAATTGGGCTTAGCTGAATCGGAGACGCTTCGCTGGCTCGGTCACTTAGAGCCCATCAATAAAATACAATGGCTTTGTTTGACTTTTGTTCCCTTACCACAAGGAATATTAAAAGTCGAATGGATTCACACAAACGCTAGAATACTATAAACTTGCTACTATATCCCTACCCAGTAGCCGTTCCCAGATCCCAGGGTAAACCATTTCACTCTTAATTCCCACACTCACGCTAATAAGTATTTACTCCAACGTAAATGTCAATGTGTGCAACTAGAGATATAAAATCACATCCAGAAAGCAAGTTACGAGCTGCAACGCAATGCAATTTTGTATTTGCAACTCTAGGGAACTACCAAGTTATTTATGCCGTTGAATATGGCGCTGCTGCATTGAGATGGGTTAAATCTTAAAAGGAGATTTAGTTTCATGCGCCATCCGACTGAACACATAAGTTTGCAACCTCTACGTGCCGTTGGATGGCTGCAAGTATGTGGCTGTTATTTTGGGATGTAAGTAGGAAAGGCAAGGGCAGTGGAAACCATATATTGAATATACGAGTAAGTAGGTATATCATGTGTTATATATGACTTAGATGTGAAATACAAGCTTTATGACTGTAACATAAGGGGTTCACTATTATCTTGTAGAAACTTTTTTGACATATATTTGTTTTGCATAACAATACTTGGCAGAAGTAACGTTTGGCAGAAACATCTTACGCAGAGTATGCTTTGGCATAAATCATTTCGCAGATTTTTTTAATACCGAATCTTATATTGGCATAATGTTGATGAGCATAACAGTCTTCTAAACGAATAGTACTTTCGCAGATAATTTTTTTGCATAATATTTTAGGCGGCATAAAGTTGTCAAGCCGAATACCATTTGATTCCAAGATAGACTTCATTGTCTTATCTTGTTGTACAGGACATATGCGGAATACCTAACCTAATCCAAGTCGGACCTGCCCTAAGGTGCAATCAGTACCTAATTTATGCATTACAAATTGTTGTGATTACACATTTTGTCCATGGAGTGGTATGGTAGCCGGCCGGCCGATGCCGCGCGGCTCGCTCGCTACGCTCGCTCGTTAGGGTCTCAGTTCAACCTAACACTCCTCCTCGCTTCGCTCGTCGTCGTACCTAACCTAATCCAAGTCGGACCTGCCCTAAGGTGCAACCAGTACCTAATTTATGCATTACAAATTGTTGTGATTACACATTTTGTCCATGGAGTGGTATGGTAGCCGGCCGATGCCGCGCGGCTCGCTCGCTACGCTCGCTCGTTAGGGTCTCAGTTCAACCTAACACTCCTCCTCGTTTCGCTCGTCGTCGTACCTAACCTAATCCAAGTCGGACCTGCCCTAAAGTGCAACCAGTACCTAATTTATGCATTACAAATTGTTGTGATTACACATTTTGTCCATGGAGTGGTATGGTAGCCGGCCGATGCCGCGCGGCTCGCTCGCTACGCTCGCTCGTTAGGGTCTCAGTTCAACCTAACACTCCTCCTCGCTTCGCTCGTCGTCGTACCTAACCTAATCCAAGTCGGACCTGCCCTAAGGTGGAATCAGGACCTGATTTATGCATTACAATTGTTGTGATTAAAAATTTAGTGGCAGTTGCCCCGCGGCGGCAAGATACCTAACACTGGTCCTCGAACCGCTCGTCGTCGTACCTAACGGTACTTACATACTACTACGTAAAGTTTACTTAACGCACTTTTCTGCTAGTAGAAAATAATTATGCTATTGTAATCGTGTGCTATAGGATTATTATGGTACATAAAATTATGCTAAACCAAAGTCGGCCAAAGAGATATTCTACAAAACAATGTGCTGCAAAATGTGTCGTATGCGAGGTAGTAGTAATGCCAACTATACCTTTATGCCATCTTACCATTCGACCGAAAGTGTTTCTGCGAAACGTGTTATGCGAAGTGTATTTCTGACCAATATTATTCTGCCAGATGAGGGTAACCCAACATAAGGTTTTTGCTATGTTTGTTTTATATGAACAAAAACAGAAATATGGATTTATGAATTAACAATGCAAGTTCAGTTTTGACCGTCGTCGCACTGAGTAACATAATTTTGTAAGTTCATTTTCAGATTCTAATCCTGCCATATCATACTTAGGTACATGTACAAATAAACTTCTTCAATATAATGTTATAATCTAAGTGAAAATAAGCTCTCATGGGTTTATAAACCTATAACTTCTACTTTAGTGCCTACCCAACTTGTGAAATCTTTCAAAACAATGACCATTTCCTATTTATGAACTAATTACTAACTATTTTGGCTCAGTGACCCAAACAGGATCTTGGCCTCCGAGACGAGAGCACGCCACTTGCCCCGATCCTGCGCAGTTTCTCGCCAGTTTTTGACTGAAGAAGACTGCCACAGTCCAATAAATAACTAACTGTTAGTCTTACCTCACCTTACCTTAATTGAGCCAAGCGGTGGTAGCCTAGTGGTTAGGGCATGCGACTTTCAATCCGGAGGTCGCGGGTTCGAACCCGGCCCGTACCAATGAGTTTTTCGGAACTTATGTACGGAATGTCATTTGATATTTACCACTCGCTTTTCGGTGAAGGAAAACATCGTGAGGAAACCACCTAAGCCCAATAAGGCCTAGTTTCCCCTCTGGGTTGGAAGGTCAGATGGCAGTCGCTTTCGTAAAAACTAGTGCCTACGCCACATCTTGGGATTTTAGGTAGCCGACCCCGATTGAGAATTCATTCTCAAACAAAAAGGGACAAAGGCTAGGAGGATGACCTTAATTGAGCCAAAATTTATGAGTGAATCGACTCAGGCCCCGCTGACCTGGGGCCCTATGATGGTTGCTTTTATCACGCGATAAATAAGTGATAAAGAATCCGTCACGTTTTGACATATTGCGAGTGTGAGAGACAGATGCTTGTCACTTATTTATCACGTGATAAACGCAACCATCATAGGCCCCCTGTTTCCATAATCGAGCTTAATAACGTTATTATTGATTTACGCCACTGTTTGCTTGGACAGATTAATTCATATTAATTAGAGCTTCAGTTAATATTCATATTGTTGGACGACGGCAATACTGGGTTTACCAAAAGCATCATACAGTCGCCATCAGATATTATCGCAGCATATAAGGCGTCCATAAATATCTGAACATGTACTGTAACGCCCAGTAAATGAGAGTCGTGTTCAGATATTTAGAACGCCTTATATGCAGCGATATATTTAATGGCGACTGTACATTAGACCGATCTAGATCTGAATGACCACATGATTATAGGTGGACTCTTAGATTGAGATTCAGATTTGGTCAAAATCGGAGAGGTTTCATATCCCGATCCCATAAGAGTGGACGAGACAAGTATAAAAACCCTCGAATCACATTCTGTCAGCTTACTGTTGGACGAGAGCCTTCACTCACCTAAAAGTACGAGTACGTATGCTACAAACTGAGTGTACTTAGAGTCTGGCTAGCCAAATAATATTGACAGATACTTCCTTGCGGTATTACCAATTGTCTATGATTTAAACAATTTAGTAGGTGGGTCCTCTATAAATAATTTTGATACTTTATGTACTAGTTCTAACATTCCGATGGAGTTGAGGCGTAGTAGTTCTTTATGTAATTTTTTTCGGTGATAGATTAATATGGTATTATCGAGCTAGTTCTTATTTAAGCTACATTTATTTTTCGCCTTGAATATGGTTAGAAAGTGTACCGAAGCATAATTATGTGTTTGTCGTTGACTGTTCTGTACATTGTGGTGGAAATCATGTGAGCTGACTATGAGTGCACGTCAACATATATTTAACTTATATCTTTAGGTACCTTACGTGTGCTTAGAAAATCAAAAATATGTTATAGTATCAAAAGTATAATTCATACTACACAAAGTGCCGCAGCCGCAGATTTTTTAATTTTCCCGCCAAAGCTTTGAGTAGGTAATATTTCATTACCCAGACTATACCAAACTACATAAGCATGGACTTATTATTTAAGAAGGTTGCCTGTACAGTACGCGTGAACTCTTCTGGAGCTCTTAGAGTGGGAACCGGGTTAAGGTGAAATCGGAGAGGTTCTCGATTACATAATTTTATGTAATCGAGAACCTCTCCGATCTCACGAGTTTAAAGCGAGCGACTCAAAACTCGAATTACATTCTGTCAGCACACGTACTGCACCAAATGAAGACTGGCTCACTACGCACTACCAGTCACTTTAATAGCCAACGCACCAACGCACATCAAGGTGCTCGGCTCCGTCTACTGATTTTGTAACAAAATCGACGTGGGTTCGAACTTTTGTAATATTTTATTGTATCTATCTATCTATCTATCAGCCACAGACGTCCACTGCTGAACATAGGCCTCCCCCATGACTCGCCACAAAGTGCGATCCTGTGCAGACCGCATCCAATGATTCCCCGCTACCCTCACGAGGTCATCCGTCCATCTAGTCGGGGGCCGACCCACGCTGCGCTTTCCTATACGTGGTCGCCACTCTAGGACTTTGCTGCCCCAACGGCCATCCGTTCTCCGGGCTACATGGCCTGCCCATTGCCACTTCAACCGGGCAATCCTGTGCACTATGTCGGTTACCTTGGTTCTTCTGCGGATATCCTCATTTCTGATTCTATCGCGCAAAGAAACTCCGAGCATTGCCCTTTCCATTGCACGTTGCGTGACTCTTAGCCGCCTCATGAGTCCCATTGTGAACGACCATGTCTCAGTTCCGTAAGTCATCACTGGCAACACGCACTGTTCGAAGATTTTATTGTATAGCGAAACTTTAATATAGCCTTCTTGAGAAGAAAATACCTACATGATCAATCAAAGCCCGAAGTGGACTGAACCTAAACAACATCCCCGAGGGACGGACGGTGCAGGTTCAATGTCAGGCGATGACCCAAAATTAAAAGTGCTCCTCGTCACGACACGGGATATGGGTCAGGTGCAGATGCGGTAGTGAGAATCGATGGGGCGAAATGCTTCGGAAAAATACAAGGAAAACGACGAGGCCTCAGCGCTTAATTGACGGAACTTGCCATATCTTCGATATATAGGAATATCTCAGTTTGATCACATATCGGATATATATCCACCTTTTTTACTTCAAGTTGCTTTAAAGCTTTTTAAATTTTTAATCTAAACATATTTGTTGCCATTTTATTTTTTAAGCTTATTTCAATAGAATATCTATCTCGATGAGAAAGAAAATATACTTGATTACGATAATGATCGAATAACGCGTATTCTTAAAGTGGACGACATTATAAAATGGCAAGGTTTCCAGGAACAAATATTCGAGCTCAACCACAAATTTTTGCCCTTGCGGGAACTCGAACCCAGGACCGCCGGTTCAGTAGGCAGCCGCACTACAAACTGTGCCAACCGCGTAGTCAACAGAGGTGTGAATCAATAATAACGTTATTACCTCGATTACGGAAACAAGTCAATGGGCCTGAGTCGATTGATTCATTAATTTTGATTTCATTTAATTACATCCAAGGCTTATTGGGCTACGCCCCAGTGCATTCCAAGGTGCTCGCTTCCATCTACCGCCTTTGTTTGGGCAAAACTGGCACGATTTCGTGCCCAGAGGCACGCATGTGTCGTTAATTAACCCCGTCCTATGACCAAAAGCGACTTGGTACCAGAAGATGCAGTGTGGGAAGACCCACAACTAGGTGACCCAACGATGGCAGAAAGCTGTTGGATGAAGGATGTGCACGGCTGTTTGTTGTGGACACATTCCGGTGAGGCTTTGTGTGTTAGTGGTCGTCTTCCAGCTAATATGGAAATGATGATGATGATGGTTGTATGATGATGTCGGTAAACCCAGTGTTGCTTTCTCCGAACAATATAAATTTTAAGCGAAGCTCCCTTTAAAGCGAATTAATCTGTCTCAACCAGCAAACAGTAACGTAAATCAATGATAATTAATGTTATTACCTTGATTACGGAAACAGGTCAACGGGGCTTGATTCGATTGATTCATTAATTTTGGCCTCGTTTCATTACATTCAGGTTGTCATGAAAGGAAAATTGCCAGTGCGACGTAAATTTTCCTTTTATTGAGAAGTTGGTAGCCAAATAGTGCCCGAGGTGTATAATTTAAAGGTTTTACGAGCCTGAACGCAAAGAGTCGTTATTTGTTACTAAAATAAATTAATGGGATATGTGTTGTGTAAACATTATACATTTTTATGCTCAATTATTTATGTTTATGTGCAATAACGTTCTTGGTTCAGGAAATAATTTTACGAAAAGAAAGTACCCAATCATTAGCCTCGTGAAACCTAATGTGGGTTTGGTTTTAATCGACGTATAAATAAATAAAGTTACTTATAAAATCAGTGCTAGCAAGTAGAAAAATCTGGAATTAAAAATGACCCCATGTAAACGTGGTCACTAGTATAAACTATCCGAATAAAGATACCTAACTAATATTTATGAAAGGTTTCCACAAAATACAATTTCATCCAAATACATCTTGTCCCGTGGTGGCTTTATTCTATGGCCATTGGAATTTCTGAATGCTCCCAGTGTCCGCATCACCGAACTCGTGAGGGCGCCGAATCGGAAAATACCCGAAGTAGCTTTGTATATGGCTGGAGCGCCATCTATGGTCAAAACAACGTAAGTCACTACACAATTTTGCTATGATCCGTCATTACAATGACGAAGAGCATCACAGAGCTGCACGTACCTTATTGCTGAAGCCTTTTGATAATTAAAGATTCAATAAATCGATACGTAGTGGAAATAGTAAAAAAAGAAATTAGAAAAATAATACAAACGAAAGCATCCTAGATTGAACATCGGTAGAATGAAACCTTAGTGAACGTGGACAAGGGAAACTAATCAAGTAATCAGAACAAGACTAGGTAAGACTTATGACATGAGCAACATATTTGGTGGAAAACTTTTGTATATTAGTAGTTACTAATTTATTTAACTTTATAAAGCAGTGAGAGCAGGGAATGTTAAGGTTTCTATACGGCCTTGAAAGACCTTCGGTATTGTACCAGTAGGCGCTTCTGAGCCATTTCACTCAGCTTATTAGTACCTCCTTCTCTTGCATGCATGAAGCCTTCACGCCCTTGCAGCAGAGGTAACTCAACCAGAGTTACATTATGAAACATGAAGTCCATTTTGCCAGCTCACGGACTGTACGTAAGTATCTAGTTGACAATAAGATGCCAGTTACTAAAAATTGATGCCACCTTGTGAGACGAGCCAGTTGCAGTGTATTCGGTGGATGTCTACCTTAACTAAGAAACATCATCATCAGTACAATTTTGTGCCTATTCGCTGTACTCTTTTGATAATTTTATATGGTGGCACTTCCGGTTTAAATTTAAATGTCCATTTATCCTACATATTATGTATTATACGGAGTCAGAGTGCAGGATTATAAAACGCATGGAAAAACACAGTGTGGGTAGGTAGTCCCCCGCGTCACAAGGTAGACAGATGATCTGGTGAATGTGGCTGGAATGCTCTGGGCTCCGGCAGCATAAGGACCGGTCATGGTGCCGTTTTCTGGGAGGAGGCCATCGCCATCTTCCAGCGGCGGTCCTTTTTTGGTTAATGATGACGCAACGAAGTACCTACGCTTCTTTATAACGGCGATATGCCCTGGTCAGCGAATGATAATCCCTGGGACACTTAATAAAATCTGATAAATGCCCAATAATATAGTTCGAATGTGTAGTTTTTATACGAAAAAATTACTTAAGTATACATATTTTCATCACGCTTACAAAAATGTTGATGTCATGTCGACGTTATTACGAGGTGAATTTTCATACTGAGGTACAAAGTATTTAGTGTAGCTAACTTTCTGATACTTTTAGACTTTTTATTTTCACCATTGTAGAAACTCAGCACTAAATACGTTATCTAGAATCAGTATATCAGCCAACATGGCTCCGTATCTAGTTCGGACTGTGCTGAGCTTCGCCCCATTCCGTATGTTAAATATTTACAATTCTTTGGATCAAACGTTTAAAGGATTGGCGAGCTGCCTTCCAGATGCAGACACATTTCACGACACCATATAGCGTCATACTAGTGTTGTTCGCGATTTTTTAATATAGAAGAAAAATTTGAAAGTATTATGTAAATTATACTTTTATACTCCTTACAGCGATGCTAACATTATCTTGTTGTAACTTCGTTAGTCGCGTTACTCAGCATCACCTGTCTTGATGGCGCGGTATTGAATGGAAAGTGATAGTGTCTCTAGCATAACTGTGACTCGCGACTTTTTCTCGCACGAGATGTACTACTTAGGTACGTTAGTATATATATTCTTTGGTACTACCAAGTACTACTTATCTCTTTTTGTACAGGACTGTGAGAGAGTGACGGATGATGCTATGTCGAGTGACATGAGTCACATTACATAGTTGTGCTAGACGGGCAGGTAGAATATGTCGCGCCACAAAATATAATGTGTCACAGTCGTGGTAGAGGAAATGTAATATAAAGAGAAGTAAGGGAATTGGCATAGAAGGAACGTACGAATACAAGCACAAACCCTTGCACAAAATATGTTGATGTGTAAGGCTTTCAATGAGGTGTTTTAATATGACACTTTTACAACTTTTAACAGAAAGCAGCTAAATGTTTACAATGAAGTGAAAAATTGGGTGGTCCAGTTGGTAGGACGCCCGAGTTGGCCCGGAAAGCCGTTGGAAACGCAGGTTAGAATCCTGTCTGAACCATAAAATTTTTCGCTTCATTGTAAACATTTGGTTTACGTTAGCAGATGTTACTGCTTTGATAAAAATAAGAAAGCAGCTATTAAAATAACCTTATTATTCTACTCATTGAGTAGAAAAGTTTAACTACTTCTCACTTTCCTGACCTTTGCAAGTCTGATTGCAAAAGTAACCTTTTCCCCTTCTAAAAATATCCAACAGCCCTATTTCCATTCACTCTGAACATAGCTGTTCGGTCACCGTTATAAATATCGGCACACTTTAGAACCTTGCCGCCGGTGATTATAAAAGGCGTTGAACCGACATGGTGCTATGTCGTCTTGTCCTCGGATTATATCGGTCAACTGGCTCGAGTCACATCCCTATCTGGTCAGACAGTTTATTTGCCCCCAAAATAGGGAATTTGCACGAAAATTATATTGATACTTTAACAATTATTATATTCATTAAAAATGCATTACTAAGATAATTATTTTTTCTGCGAAGTGTTTTAAATATCAGTTTCGTAAAATAATATTCTGAAAACTAAGTGACGTCACTGCTTAACAAAGTAAACTTTACAAAATACCAAAAAAATGATAACGCGTTTATTGAAGCCGATTTGGGAAGCTTTCTTCCTAAGGTTAATATGGTGGTTATTATGGTTTCAAGCAGTGACTTTTTGGCAACACACAAGAGCGTTTACGCGAGAACTTTAAACGGTTACTTTGACATAAAGAAAGAAAGAAAATACATTTATTGCCAAAAATAACATAACATAGTTTTATGTACTTAAAAAAATACAATAAATAAACACAAAGTAAAAATATCAAATAATAGAACAATGGCAAAAGGACAAGCTCAGCAGTTTGTTGTGTTTGACAAACTTAAAATTAAATAAATTATATATGTGTATTTTTAAATTGTTTAGTTATTGATAGTTAGTAGTAGTTGTATCTTTACGTAACTGTTAAATATTTATGATAGACTTCCAATAATAAATCATGCAAGTTCCCTATTGGAACATAAGACGAGCGTATTGCCCTCACCGAGGACTCGTAGAGTAAGATAACTTTTTATTCGGAACAAAATACGTTTTGTTTTGATTTGAAGTGAAAATGGACGGGATTTACATTTGTTTGTACTTTATACTGTGATTGGGAAACGGATTGGAAAGTGTAAAATGGCTTTGCTTTTTTTTTACAAAAGGTCAGCCACCATTTGTATTTTCGATACATTCCTACAATAATCACAAACGAGAAGACAGATTGCGAGTGTAAGTGGCAAATGCTTTATCACTTATTTAAATAAATGCACCCATCATAGGCCCTCTGAGTGCACAGTAAGGTATGAAAGATACACCCCTTATTTCCCGAAAAGGGTTAACGGAAGCAATCTATAATCATAACAACTTACAGCATAATACACCTATTTTTCCCCTCCACACAACACAAGCAAAAAAACTCAAACGTGTTCCAGCCATTGACTGGATTTTTTCCAAGGAATTTTCCTATGAACAGAAAAGAAAAATAGAGCTTATGGCGCCCGTGATATCATTATATTAAGATGGCATCCCTATGATACAAGGCGGACGTGACAGGAATCTACTACTGTTCATTTTAGTCCTTTAGTTCTGATTGAAAAGCGTGGTTAAGGAAAAAGATTCTTACTACGTCCATGGTATTTGTGTGAAGTGCTAGTGAATGCTATAATTAAAACCGGCCAAGAGCATGTCGGGCCACACTCAGTGTAGGGTTCCGTAGTTGCCCATCCTTCACAATAGATGAAAATTACGAGAAAGATTTAAATTACGAGAAAGATTTCAAGCTCTATAAAAAGGTCGTAAACGCCAAAGTAACAGTAATTACTTATTACCTTCTGGAAGTTATCGATTATACGCACCAGATTGAGTGAAATGTTTTAATACAGTATGGCACTTAACTAATCTGTGTAACGTTCGAAGTATAAGGACACTTACGTCATTTTAAAGAAAATTATGAATTTTTGCGATAACTCAAAAACGGCTCAACCGATTTTATTCAATATAGTTTTCATTGAAAGTACTTATAAGGCCTCATTTTCATGAATTTTTCCATAATTTTTTGACCCTTGGTTGAAAAGTTAGAGGGGGGGGACACAATTTTTTTTACTTTCGGAGCGACAAACTGCTGACTTTATCAAAAAATAATGCTGGGAGACCCCTATTATTTTTAAAAGACATATTCAACGACTGCCCACACACTAGCATTGGCACGAAAAAAAAAATCACCCCCACTTTAGGTGTACAGAGTGTAGGGAGGTACCTACCCGAAAAAAGATTTTATTTTTGTTTTTATTTTACCGTTTTGTCGGCGTGATACATACGCATACTCATACCAAATTTCAGCTTTCTAGTACTAATGATCACGGAGCTAAGATGCGGACGGACAGACAGACAGACAGACGGACAGACGGTAAATACGGACATGGCGAAACTATTATAGGTAAGGGTTCCTAGTTGACTACGGAACCCTAAAACCGTTTGTGAAATTGAAGATTTATAGGTTTAGGAAGGTTACTGCGTTGTTCGAATTTCGAGGTCCTTCGAATTCAAATTTTCTAAGATCGATATTTGCCTTCTTTTTCTGTGCTTTATTTAATGGGATAGTACCTAATCAATCTGGGTTAATGAATGTTCCGTTTTATTTAAACCTACTTTACAATACATACGAAACGGGCTTACTGACGTCGTAGAATCGATACGCGATTCATCATCAGGAGCTACGAACAGTCGCGGCGGCGGCCAATCATAGAGTAAATTATATATGCGGCCAATCGAACACTGGGCGCTAACGCTCTCTACGCGCGGCTGCCAGATGCGGGCGTCACCAGCGGTGGCGAAGGTCTCTTGCTAAGGTCTTGTCATTACTAACCACCCACGCAGTATTCAAAACCGTAAACCAACTTTTATTAAAAGAGCATTACTTTAAACTTCTAATAAAAAAATCATACGAACAAGTTTTAAACATAATAATATCAGGATTCTTTGAATGTATTATGAATTGGTTGTGTTATTTCATAATGTTGTATGTATACCTATTAGACGATTATAAAATAGTTATTTTGCAATAAAATGTTTACAGCTCATTCATGAAATAGCATCTTACTAAGATATATTAGGGTTGGCTATATTTTGTAATCCTCTGCATGACCGTTCAGAACTTTATTTAATTCCAGCGATAAGAGTCGCGTGACGTCTGGTCTGCGCGAATAAAACTAGTCTAGGATTATGGCGCAGCTTATAAGTGACAACCCTGGAGATTGGGTGCACTTTTACAAACAAATTCACAAGTTTATTGCATCTTAATCCTGTTCGACGGTGATAAACGCGAGTGTATGTGTGTAATATGTCAAGTGTAAACATATTTATATATGGTTGTGCTTAATATATAAAATGCTTTAATGAAAGACTTTTCTCAAGCATGCATGCAATGAAACGTGCGTTATAACAGGCTTCGAAGTCTCACGTTTCGGGCGGAACAACTCTGAGAACTGTAAAGGAATTTCATACAAAATTTAAGGCCTAAGCAGGGAAGTAATTTTTTTTTACTGTGTTCATGGGCAGGCTAAACAGCTAAATTATATTTATCTTGAGTTGTGTATTTTTGCCGTGACAACGTCTTATAAATTGGTTTGCCGGGTGACACTTCAAGAAACTGCGTTACGCTCCGCTCACGTTATGCGCTCACAATGAGAGCGAGTGAGAGGCACGCGTCCCTTCCACCGAGTGAGAGAGATAGGCATACACACCGGTTCATGTCTTGCGCTTCTATTTCGCTTAGGCGCCTGCATACAAGTTTACACGTTGCCAGTTAATTGTAAAACGATTGTGTAGTTGTCACGTAAAACTTTCGCCCGTATACCGACTTTACAGGCAACCAATTTTTTATTTCATTGCATATGCTTGAGGAAATCACTACCTATATATGCCTAGCCGTGAAATGGGCTTGCCGGCTTCTTATCACTATCCGGTCTATACCTACTCACCCGGCAAGCCCTTCTTTCCTTACTCTCTTTTCCCGACGTTTGCAGTAATGTACTATTATTATTTTAGGGGTTAGAACTTCTAAGGCGACGGATAAAGAGAAACTACTGAAACTACCGCCAATTCAGATTTTTTTCTTATCTTCTTAATACTGAAAAAATACCTTGAATACTGTTATAATAAAACGTTATGTAATCGCGTCCTAAAACGTGTTTATTTAATTACCTCGACGTTTTCAAACGTGATGGACGTTCTTGCTCTCGAAGGGACAGTTTAAATAAAGTTTAACTTTGAACACGATTCAGACCTATTTTATAATAATAATTAGTGAAAATAAGTTAAGTTTAGTTTTAATCAATACCGTCAATAAAAATCACTGTACAGTACAGTATTTTTCGTTTTCTAAATATCCCCAATAACTTGCTCAAAACTAAAGTAATTCATTTCCTTTTGGTATGTTATAAAATTTCGCAAGTTTCATAAAATCAGTAACCTCAAAATAGAATATACGAGCATTTCTACGGCAATTTAATTTATACAGGTAAACTCTACGTCGTATATAAAACACGTGTCTACTCGAAACTAACACGTCGACACACATCCCAAAGAACAAACATTAGTGGGCAGATAATAATTACGTCATTAATTGTACGCCTAATCCACTCTCCACTACAATAACTCTGCTAATTGCGTATTAAATATTACAGCAATTTAGATGAAATATCAAACAAAGCCAGGTGTACGCTCCAGTAACTGTACACACATAGTCGAGTACAGACCAGGACGAGAGTATAGAGTGATCTACCTGAAAAAAAAAAATATTTTATAATATATTTACAAATATTATAATTACAACAACTCAAAAAATACTGTACCCCATGTTCATTATTAATGTTGGTATACATGTATATTATATAATGAACAGGGTGATCAATCCATGGTTCCTAAGAACAGATTTCCCTATTTCTTATAGTTTCTGACTTCTACCTACGGATATTGGTTGGATTACCCAAGCAGGCGAAGACAATCTTATAATAAAATATTTCCATGGGATCCCAAAAATAATGAAGTCTCAATCAAAAAACTAAATATGACACCAGTTTCCCAAGATAATACTACTATTGCCAACGAGCCGATTACTTATCAAGCAATCAAAAACTACTATGAAATAATAACAAGTGATAAATCGTTGAAATGTTTTTATGCTAATATACGAAGCTTGGTAAAACCTGGAAAACTGGATGAATTAAAATGCATCTTAACTACAATACGGGATGTGCACATTATTATACTGGCGGAGACGTGGATTAAAAACGAAGAAGAAGCGCGCACGCTGCAAATAACGAACTACACACACTACTTTAACTTTAGAGAAAATAGCAGAGGTGGCGGAGTATCGATCTTTGTACACAACGATGTGAAACATCGATATGTTGAGGATAAATGTGAGAATGACAACCATTTTCTATGGGTTCACCTATTGAAGCAGTCTGTGGACATCGGTGCTATCTACAAACCGGAGAGAACTAATACAGAAAACTTCCTTGAATCATTTTCGAAAGCGATTCAAAAAAGAAATCGTACAATCATCTTTGGAGATTTTAATTTTGATCTACTTAGTAAAGAAAAATCGGTAAAAGACTACAAACGTACGCTTCTTGAAAATGGATATGGTTTACTAAATAAAGTGCAGGCAGATTATTGCACTCGGGAGACATCTACCACAAAAACAATATTGGACCACGTAATTACTAACCTGAAAGAACGTCATTTCCATCTAGCCATCATAGAATCGGCTTTATCAGATCACAAGCAAATATATCTAGAAGTCAAACAATACCAACCCCAACCTCCCACGAAAATTAAATATGAAGCTATAGAATATAACCAGCTCTACGATGTGATGAAAAGTTTAGATTTTGATTGCATAGAGGATCGCTATTCAGAACTAGAAGATAGCATTAACTTGGCCTTAAAACAAAGTAGAAGGACTAAAACAAAAATATTAAACCCTCCTAGAAAGGACTGGATCAACAAAACGATAATAGCTAAAATTAACAACAGAAACGAACTATGGGCGCAGCACAAACTTCAACCCAACAACGAGGAGCTTAGTGAATTATTTAAGAGGGAAAGGAACAAAGTCTTTGATGAAATTCAAAATACGAAAAGTAACTACTACCTCAAAGAATTTCAAGTGTGCAAGGGTAAGCCGAAGAAAATGTGGCAATTAATAAATAATTTAAATAATAATAGACACAACGACAGTACGATCCCTCCCAAATTGCTTATAGGAACCGAATGTATTACCGACGTACAGAAAATCTGTGATGCTTTTAACCAATACTTTTCGAACATAGGGGTGTACTTGGCAAACCAAATACCCCAAACCTATCGTAATGTTATCAACAATGATAAGCCGACTAAGACTAACATCAGATTACTAGAATTTAAACCTACTAGTACTGATGAAGTTGTAAAAATAATTAATAATCTTAAATTAAATTCGAGTGCAGGAATAGACGGCATAAGTGCAAGGGTAATCAAATATATTAAAAATGTAATAGCTGAGCCACTGACAAAATGTATAAATCGATGTTTAAAAGAAGGATGCTTTCCAGAAACACTTAAAGTTGCGAAAGTGACACCGGTATACAAAACAGGCAATAAACACGACACTAGTAACTACAGGCCAATATCTGTACTTCCAACGCTGTCCAAAATATTTGAAAAAATCATACATTTCCGGCTAACAGAATATTTAAATGAAATAGATTTTCTCTTTGAAAGGCAATACGGTTTTAGACCAAAATCGAATACTTTATCTGCGACAATTGATCTGGTTACCAAAGTTAAGAACAATATAGATCAAAAACAAATAGCCCTAGGTATTTTCATCGATCTCAAAAAAGCATTCGATACGGTTAGTCACCCGTTACTAATTACTAAGCTAGCTGCAATTGGGGTATCTGGAGTAGCTTTGGAAATACTGAAATCATACTTATCCAACCGTAGACAGGTTGTCAAACTGGGTCATAATGTCAGTAAACCAGAAATCATCAGTTACGGTGTGCCACAAGGATCTATATTGGGACCACTGCTCTTCTTAATCTATATTAATAACATCCATGAAATAGGCCTACAAGGACATATCACCCTATATGCTGACGACACTTGCCTATTTTACTTCGGCAGTTCGATTGATCTGGTAGTCCAGCAGGCTCAAGAGGACTTGGTATTATTAGAGAAGTGGTTCCAATGTAATCTCTTAACTGTAAACGCGACAAAGACAGACTACATTATATTTGCTCCCAAAAATAAAAAAATATTGAATCACACTCCACTAGTTATAAATGGTGAAATACTAAACGAAGTACACGAAATTAAGTATCTTGGACTCATACTAGACAAGCGGCTGTCATGGAAACCGCATCTTGAGAAAATTGTCTCAAAAATATCAAGACTCAGGGGGTCTTTAAGACCTATAGTTAGATGCTTTCCCTTGAAAGTACGCTACACAATATATAACTGCTTAGTAAAACCTCACATTGACTACCTAATTGAACTATGGGGTACAGCTGCAAAAACAAACCTGAAAATGGTTCAAATAGCACAAAACAAGCTTATAAAACTACTGTTTAACTATAGCTACTTAACATCAACGAATAAAGTATATAGAGAAACAAAACTTATGAGCATTAAACAAAATTATCAATATAACACTTGTGTCCTTGTACGAAAAATACTTAATAAATGCATCCACACGCAAATAAATTTTGAAATAAAAGCCAATAATAAAAATATATCTAAAAAACTATTGAGACGGGCCCACCATATTTGTCTAAGAATGCCAAGAACATCAAACTATGGAAAGAAAAGTATTGTCTTTGAAGGTGCTAAATTGTATAATTCTTTGCCAATGGATATAGTTAACGCCAAATCACTTTCACTTTTCAAAAAGAAACTCAAATGCCACATTTTAAAAGGCCCCATTTAGGATAAGATCTCAAATGAAATAAAACTAGAACTGATTTTTTTAAGTATACAAATATTACAAATATATATGTTAATGTAGTAAACCTATAACCATCCCTATACAGGAATCTCTAAATATTGCATGTAATGAATAATCAAAAAAAAAAAAAAAAATTAAATTTATCTTATTAATTTAATTATCCAGTATGCATGCCGCCTTATAACAGTAGCGACAACCGGTTCAATGCATGCTGCCGTGCGTTATCAGTGGCTGCGCTGCGCGAGTGCGCTGCGAGTGTAAAACTTGTTACTGATCTCAATCTCAATCTAAAAACACTGTTATCCTTTTTTTATTATTAATATATGAAGTTATGTAAATACTTATAATATAAAATATATAAATATTGTTAGATATATTACATAAATAGGTACTTATAATGAATATTGTTATATCGAAATATTGTTTGTTTCTCGCTTAAGTGATTTGTAATCTTAGAGAAATAAATATATTTGAACTGAACTGAATTACCCATGTGGGTCACCATTAAATTTTCAAATGAATATTCATCATTGTATGTTTTTTGATACTGTTGTCAAAGTTTGACTGAGAAGAAAAAGGTTCTCAGTCATCCTTCCTTCCACAATGGTAACTGCAATAGTTACTGAAGCGCCAGCAAGGCTCAAATAATGAATGCACGTGAAACCGTTTAAATTGTTTTATTTAATAGAAACATGTATAAGAATCATATGTATATTACATATGATTTTTATATCCAGAATCCATCCCATAAGAATCATATATATATTACATATGATTCTTATATAGAGTGCCCCTGTTTATACCATACTCTCTGATAGGACATATTGTCGCAACTTTGTAGTTATAGTAAATTGTCTCAGGTTTTAGTAATAGTTTATGAAGATATAACAGTAATTGTATTTGGCTTACGTGTAGACATCTAGGTATGCCTAAGTTTCTCTTACCTAAATTAGCTTCATATGTCTGTCTATTCTGATATATATTATTGCTTTGAAAGTACAGTAAGAGCAGCTGCTAACTTTGATGAACAAAGTGCTTTACTGGCAGTACAATTGTAATCAATTGTAGCTGTACCTTTAGACATGAATATAGATATCGTAAGTTGAATACTTAGTTAAATACTTAAGATGATTACAAAAGCACGAATAAAACCTTTTTATTGTAAGACACGATTTCGATCTCAAAAGATCTTTAACACGTTAGAACAACTGCGTCTATAAACTGCGATTTTTAATGATATCATGCTAACATAATTCTTTAACGCATTCACTGTCAGGGGGCGCGACCTAGGAACAAACTAGTATAACGGTGAACGCATATATGCGTTGCTGGCAGTGAATGCATTAAGTAAAATTTGTGGTCATGCTTTTGTTTGCTATGCGATAAACAAAAGATAAATCATCCGTCACTTTCTGACAAGCAAGTGAATGGGAGAGTTATGAATGCTTTAAGGCCTCTTATACTTTTTAAAGTGTATTTTTTTCATATTATGACAAATATATATTACTAATTTCAACCAACTTTTTTTAAGTGAATTAATAATACTTCAACCTGAGCTCTAGATTGTAACATAACTATTTCATGCTTTCAAAGTTGAAATAACCTGTTTTCCGCGTGAATTTTGTCAATATCGAACAGTTTTTGAAACAAAAATTATCAATAAAAAATTCAAACTGTAGGTTTCAAATATATACCAATAAATTGAAATAGCCCTGTTCTCACTAGTAACGTTGATAATATGTCAAGAAACATGTTAATTCATAAAAAAAAATGTCTAAAGCAATCGGCATTTTTGAACGGATAGGAGTCTTAAAATGTATTAATCGTGTGACAAACGAAAATCATCATAGGTGTTTCCTTCTCTGTCTTCCTTAATTAAGACCTTTGCCAAAAGGCAATAAATCGCGCATCAACATGAAAGATGCTTTAACACTACTGCAATCTGACGCTTTCCACAATTCAAGAAACGAAAGCTCCAAAGCTGAAAACTACATCTCATTGAAACTTTTTGCGAACTAATGGATTCCCGGACGAACGACGGGTGAAAAAAACAAGCCTCGAGTGTCCGCGCAATGTTTCAAATAATTCTCCAATCTGGAATTTTCTTTTTATGTTCAGCTATTCAGAATATTCCTTTGCAATGGAGTTTAATTCCGACGCTGCAATTGCTTGAATTGAATGAAATGAGAATATTTTGATGAATTTGTTAGTTGTTCCTTGTACTCGCCTTGAAGCGAGTACGTTTTTCGTAGCTGAGTCTACGGCGTAGCGCGCGTAGCAAATATATAAGCTTTTGATTATCCGTAGCACTTTGGGAATTTTTCTTAGAGATTCTTAGAAACATCTAAAAGTTTTAATCTGTAAATAATTGATGAAGAAACTTCAAGTTAAGGCAGATTAATTAAAATACCTTTTTTCTTACATTTCTTCTTTATACAAAATATCGTCACTTGCTTGTTTTGCTTTTTATGTTTCTAAGCAGGTGCAACCTCTTAATTCCATTTAAAATTGAATTTGGATATGAAATATTTTATTTTACATCGGCTGAATAATGATGACTATAATTAATTACATCTATTAAAAGTCGTAAATAAACCGCACGACAGAACGATATACCTAACCTGATTAAAACCACATCAATAACATTATCACAATAAGCTTATAATTATCCACCCCGTATAGAAAAATAATTTGGATTTAGAATCCGAAATCCAATTAAAATAATCATACAGACACAATTCCAATATATAAGACATACCGCTGCCAACCGAATTGCAAAATCTATCCCCGGCGCATATCCAAACGCTCCCAACCCTTCGATGATTGGTCTATATCTCATACCGCAATCACAACCCTAAAAAACCTCCTCTAACCCTAACCCACCCGGGCTTGTAATACCCGCGTATTTTTAGTGACCCATTTCTGCTGCAACCCCGGCCGCCCCAGTGACCCATATGCACGCAGTGACGTCAGGAACGCTGACGTCACACCCTTTGTGGCAGTATTGAGAACTCGCTCGCTCAACTCCCCCTCGCTCGAGTGCCACGCAACTGTTACAGTTAAAATACTGCCTTAACTTTACTGTAGTAAGATTCACGTGCAGAAATAAAGTAGCAAAGTGATGGGATATTCTGAAAATTGCGACGGTGATTCTGTATTATCCTTGCTGATGTTTGCTTCAGGATATTGGAGCGATGTTGACATGGCATGTTCTAGTCTAAAAGAACCGAAAATCTTTGTGTTATAAAGTACATACGACATTTTATTTCCTATTCGCAATACCTTTGTAGTAAGTAAACTGGATCAGAAAAGTTGTGTTTGATTTGTTCCGATAGTTATATTATGTATATGTTTTCAGCTATGTGGAAATGCATTGGATGCTGCTCTCATATAAGGAGTTTTAAATATGTTTTGTGTGATGAACTCGAATATTTGTTCCTGGGTCATAAATGTTATCTATATTTATATATTATCGTCGTCTAGTACCCATAGTACAACCTTCGCTTAGTTTGGTACTAGGTCGATTTCTGTAAGATTGTCCCTTAATATATATATTTAATTAAATATCCTTTACAGTAGCTTTTAGTCATCATTGTAATTATTAACAGCAAGACGCTACTGTTGGACTTAGGCCTTCTATAAACAAGTTTTTACTACTGCAGAAAAATTGTATACAATGAATTAACAATTATTAAAATATGTTTTCCTAGTGCCATTTTACATTTACTGAAAATTTATCTGATTTAGAACATAAAAGAAAATATTGTCAGAAGTGGTGTTAGTTTCGCATCGTTGGTTTTTAGCCCTCGCCATATCGCGAATCTTTAGTGGTACTTTACTAGCAGCGAAAATCCCGTGAATGTCACTGATGAAAAAGAAACAGGTCTAAATATTTTCAAGTAATTTTAATATAATAAAGCCGAAACTATCCACAGTGTTGAAATTAAAGTTTTTTTAATATGATTCAGCATTTTTTTCAGAACAAGAACGGTAGAACTGAGCAGCATTCGAATTTGGTCGATGACACATCGCTATTGACATTTTATAATACATTATATGACGTATGCAAAATTTACATACGTCATATAATGTATTTAAATGGATTACGGAGCGGTCATATGGCAATAATTAAATTCATAATAATAATTAAATTATTGCCATATGAACGCTCCGTAATCCATTTAAAAATCGTTTTATTTAAATACATACAAGAGATTTTAAGTTTTTTTTGTTTGTATGTTATTTATGACGTAAACAACATATAAACTATAAGAGAAACTTATATCTAAGCATATATACAAGCCCATAGTACAAGCTTAGCTTAGTTTGGGATAGTGTCCGACCGAAGTTTCGGTTTCGGTTTCGGCCAGTTTCAGCCTAAAAATCATGTTTCGGCCAAAGGTTCGGTTTCGGCCAAAAAATAGCCGAACCTTTCGGCCGCGCCGAAACTTATTATATCGTGCTTTCAAGTCGCGTCGGCTGACGGCGGGTGCACTCGCTGCCTCAGTATTACAGTTAGTTACGGTACATTTTTACTATTTAGAGTAGTTTAGTTTAGGCCCAGTGTCACTATTAGGGTTAATAACGTCACTATTTGGGAAAATTGCTCTTATAGACACAAAGATCAACACACAAAAAAAAAATGCTCTCATATGTGGTCCAAATCGTTATATCTGGATTGCCGGCCCAACGTCTTAAGACGACCGACGTACAATATGGCAATTTGATTAAGTGCGGTGTTATTTTACCCACATTAAAAACGGTACTTTTACTTTTACTTTCAACTTAACTCAATGCTTGCTAAGCACGAATTAACTCGTTATTTCTATAATTAATGTTTACCTAGCTTTTAAAGTTCTCATGTAAGCGGAACCATGTTTCTTATGAGAAATAAATATTAAAAAATAAATTGTGACTTTTCCAATGCGCTTGCGGTCAAGTCACTAAAATAAAATATATTTTTGTTCCAAATTTAAAGAAATTTTGAGGACGTTTAGAAGTTGCGCAACTTAACAACTTTTTCAAAAAATCATATAATTCGTAATATTTCTCATGTACTGATTGTATCTTTTTTACGCTGTTGCTGTTAATCATAAAAACCTCTTCCTGGACAAAAAAGTTTTAGTCGTAGAAAAGTTTAGCTATAAGTAATTTATTTATTTTACTGTTACATATCTTCCTTACTTCATGCTCTTAGCAGATGTTGACATATAATCGCAAGTTTTTTTTTGTTATAGTGTGTGTATATAAGTTTCTTGAAATTCATTAGTAAAAGTTTTACTTAAGGCTAAATTTCTTGTGAGTTATTTCTTTAGTGTTTGTTTTAATATTTAATATACCACGAAGGGCGAAATCCGTATTTGAATAATGCTCAAGAATTAACGCATTTCTTTTAAATTCAACACTGTTACGCAACCTCAATCAGGCTCTCATACATGTAAAAGTGCCCTTGTTTCATTATTTCAATTCATTATTTCAATATAATGTTCAATTAAGCTGAAATTTGGCACAGAGCGGCCTTTTGGGTAAGTGCGTTCTTTGTGCGTGCGGTTACATAAAAATCAAAATTTTGGAAATATGAAACACCTTAGTGACTATATAAGAAAAGCGAAACCTAGAACCCTGTAATATTAGGCCAGTGAGATGTTTCATTATGCATATATCTGCTCACTGATATTTTATCCAACGTTTTAATCGCCTTTATAAAAGGTTCGGTTTCGGTTTCGGCCGAAACTATAATCAAAGCCGAACCTTCGGTTTCGGTTTCGGCAAAAAATCATGTTTCGGTCGGTCACTAGTTTGGGACTAGGTCGATTTGTGTAAGATTGGCCCTTAACCTATTTATTTATTTATATGTAATTTGTCTGTAGCGCCACTATCCAAGGGCAAACCCGCAGCTTATTCGGCTAAGGGCGCGTCTCCATTGAAGCGAAGCGGAGCGGAGCGGAGACGTGCGGAATCGACCAATCACAAACGTGCAGCGGAGCAGAGATACAGACTTCAACTCAGGTGATTGGTCTATTCCGCACAGCTCCGCATATCGCTTCAATGGAGTCGCACCCTATAGGTTGCAACAGGATTTTTAATCTAGTGTAACGACTAGTGCAGCTACAAATCAAAATGGCCGCACAAATCCTTCAAACTGCCAGAGCCGTATGTTTTGATTGTAAATTTTAAACTGGATGGAATACGAGTATAAAAACTGTGTACGAAATATCTGATAATAAATATTTTGGAAATATTTAAGCGGAGTAATTTTTGCTGACGGTATTTAATTAAAAGTAAACATTTACACATCAAACTTTCTATCTTTTTGTGTAAGTTTTTTTAGACATCTAAGTCAAAGTATCACCCCGATGGCACGTTTAGCTAAGTTGGTTGTAGATTGTACAATAATCTGCAGAATTTGCCTTGGCATTCATGAATTAATTCATTTATAAATGGGTCATCCATTTATGCAGCCCATAGTACAACAATCAACTTAGTGTTAGTTTGTATGTTTGTTATACAGCTACAGGTTTGCTTGTTTGTTATATAAACCAAGAAACTATCTAAACTTCGCGAGAATAAGGATTGCCTTTTATTTTTTATACAACTCTAAGCTAGTGGCATAAAGCGTAGAAAAACCGAGTATAACATATGCGATAAAAGAACGTAGCTCAACTTTTGTTTTATTCCATCTTATCCTGTATATCTGACTCGCATTACGGCTTAGCTTCAATAGTGAAACGATAGATCCACGCCCTCGGCACAGGATAACAATAGGGGGACATATTCGAGTTTCTTTTTCCCAACCGACTTAATGATTGTGGATTTAACGAAAAAGGAATAGAAGGCAAAATATTTAACTTTTGTTGAGGACACAGGAGACCTTAAGAAAGGTCTTTGTCTATCTTTTGGCTAATATGATGGTGATGATGATGATAACAATTGCATGGAACTCTTACTCGGATGGAAGTCATAATCAAAAATTCATAACGTATCGTTTGTCATAAAGACGTTAGCCATAATTCTGAAATTATAAAATTTACAACCCTTAAACCTAAGCTGGTTATGTTAGTTTTGTTTTATAACAGTCTTGAAATGGTCCTGTTTGTAATAAGACAAAATAAAAATTATGATTACCGATTTTGTGTGTGGTGGCCTAACATTGTCCCTCTCCTATTCTCTATAATTTACAGAAAATTCCTTTTTTATTCCACTCTTTCAAGCAGTTCTTCATTGGTAACTTTTTCCGTCCAACTGATCTTCTCCATCCTTTGCCAGCACCACATTTCAAATGCCTTCAGCGCCTCGCGATCCCTTTGCATCGGTAATTCGGTACATACGAGTACAGTCCGTGAGATCTTAGAAGAGCATTTGGGTTTTATACCTGTCTCGCTCGCGCATACGCGATCCAGATAAGAACCTCTCAGTTTTCACCCGAACCCGAATGTTCTTCTAACATCTTACGTACTGTATATTATATAAATTGCGGTGGCATTATATAACTTTAACGTCTGGTTTAAGTTTACGCTCCATAAGACTCAGCGAGGGTTAGCCGCCATAAACGGGCTCATTGATTTTACTCCGATGACACACTTCCCCTCCTATGTAGATGCTGTAAAAGATAAGTACCTATCAGGTTGGCACTCACACTATCGCTGTAAAGGGTCGGAAAATAAAGTAAGTAAATAGTTTCAGATTCAGAGCAAAGGAAAGGGAAGGAAACATAATTTTACGTTATTTATTTTTCCTTGGGCTTGAAAGATCAAACGATTCTGAGAGATAATTCAAAAAACTGTATTCAGCGAAAACAAATTACAGGTTTTCTGCAAAATTCCTAAGTTAGACGCATCGATATTGTTCTTTCTTAAATAATTTTCTCGTTAGAGTCCTCTGCCGATCATGTCGCGACTTGTCTGAATTGTGGTTTCCTTTTGGGGAAATGCCGATGGACTCAGATTCGTAAAACTGCCCTTGGGGCCTATTTATTTGCAGAATGAAGTTTATTATTTGAGTACTCGTATTCTTGTAGTGCGATTCAGCATCGCCTGTCTCATTCGCACAGTATTGAAAGGAACACAGGCACGCGTTCATTGCCCAAGTCATAGAGATTCTAAAATCTCTGTTCAGAGTTTCTACACATATTTGTGTTGTGATTTGTTAACATCATTTTATTACAAAATTACCGAGGTGAACCAGAAACCTTCTTTGTCGGTTTCAATTTCATTGCTGAAATATTTAATTAAGATAACGCGAAACGGCTTCTACGGGGTAACGAGATTGAACGGGGAGTATCTGTAGGGAGAAATTGTGGAAAGTCTATTTATAAAATATTTTGTGTGTTTGTGTTTTTAAATATAATATTAGTGTAATCTTTTTTCAGAGCTCAAATCTAACACTTTCATAGCTTTTGTAATCAAGTTTTGATATCGGAATTATGACAACATCGGCCTAGTTTTATTTTGATGTTAGTCATTCAAGCTGCATTACATGACATTGAAAATCATTAAAAGGTAATAGGTGATTACTTTCTTTCTAACAAAAAAAAAAGACGAATGGAAATAAATTATGTTATGTGACAATGAGGCCAACTGGAAAGTATAAATCTATTTACTATGTTTTTTGACATTAGTAAAAAACTAAGTCACTCAAGTCCACAAAAAAAAAACCGCCATATTTCCGGTAGACGTGTATGTAAATAGAATTCCTTAACTTTGAACCGCAGCGCCTTCAACTTGTTCACAACCTGTTGAAAAATACCGTAGATATATACGATGCTAAAATAGGTCCCTGAAGCCTAGAAATATGCGAAATTTTGCCTGACCCCGTCTTTCAGGGCTAGAGATGGGCGATAAAGCGAGGCTCGCCACTCCGGGAGGCTGAAATATGAAGGTTTAGTCTCTAGGCCTTGAAGTTGCCATTTTGTGCGTCACCTCAAAAGTAGGTAAGAGAAGTATTACACATTATGTAATATTCTTGGCATTAATTCAGCGGAGCTTTGCGATATCTTACTTAAATAATTTATCTCGGCTTTATTACGGAATTATTTCGAAACATTTTTTATTTATTAAATTATAATTATAAAATTAAATAATTAACTTTTTCCGTAAGTAGGCGGCTACAAGGGCACTTTTATATGTTTAAATCTACCGGCATTTTGGATCAGGAATATTTTAAATGCTTATAGCTATCTATACCTATACCTCCTAATATCAAAGTGAAATTAAACGCGGCAAATGTTCCACAAATATACCGCAGGTCACTTAGGGTTTTTTTTTTATATTATAATGATATAGTTTTTCATATATTCGGTATACTGTGTCATTCCGGATTCCGAGCTCCAATATGGCTAGACTTTTGAAAGCGTTACAGCTTCTATGGGATAAAGTGTTGATAGGTACTCTAAAACTTACACATTGTTGTTAATTGAGGCCATAAACATGTAAAATTTTATATTATTTATTCAATAAAAAAAAAATACAGTTGCTCCAATTCTCGGTAAATAGCATCTTTTCTTTTATATTCAAATTGTGGCATTGTCATGCTGATGGAAATCTAGACAGATGTTCATGTACCCGCAGACATTATTTACATAGCTTTCGGTCGGAGTTCACGCATGTTTTATTTATTTTCTTACTAAGATTCATCCTACTACTGGTTCACTTCGATTGATTCTTTGCTTTCGAGAGTGTGGGTGCCTCGGAGACGTGTGGAAGCGACTTCATAAAAACGGGCCGGAGTTGATACTCCTACAGATTTCAATGAAGTTAAATAATGAACTTTTTTCTGTTGGCAGGCCACAAGGGCACTTTTACATGTCATTGCCTACTAGCATTTCAAAAGAGGATACCACGGTTGAGATGAAACTCCGAAGGAAACTCAACACAACGACTACCTAAGTAGCAAATATAGTGTAGGTATTACAAATCCACTTTGTATAATGTAGCTATACTTACAAGTAAGGAACACAATTTATAGAAAGTAAAAAAACACATAAGGGTGCGTCCACACTTGTATCATTTCGCCGATCCGATCCCCGTCGCGTATCTTCACCGCGTATCATGAACGGTAAGTGTGGACGTCGCGCCGTCGCGATCATGCAACGCTCGCGCGAAATCCATGTTGATACGCGTATCTTCAGTACCCCGCACACTCGCGATCACGAAAGCATTGCATGATCGCGACGGCGTGACGTCCACACTTTCGTTCATGATACGCGGTGAGGATACGGGGTGAGGATCGGCCGTGATCCATCTCGAGTGGGTTTTTGCCCGATCATCAAAGGCGCTATTTGAGTCATCGATCCACGCCTCGGTCATTGGTTCTTAATCCTTAATCTTTACGATAATTAAAAAATACCATAGCACTGATGGACTGTCTACTTTGTTAGGCCTTTCCATGCGGCGTCTTCCGGCACGCGGTTTCCACTCGAGAACCTTTCTGCCGCATGCCATAAAACAAACACAGGCATACGAAGGCCATGTCTCCGTGAGCGGGTGCCTTAATCGAAGGCCCCTCCACGCGGCGTCTTCCAGCACGCGGTTTCCACTCGACAATCTTTCTGCCACATTATGTATTATAAAACGAGCACAGTCATGTGCTAAATCTCCATGAGCAGATGACAAAAATTAAGGCCTTCCTCGCTGCGACTTCCGGTACACGGCCCCCACTCAAGAATATTTCTGTCCCAAGGTTCAGTGAGCGAACTCAGCGGGCGACATTTTTAAATGGGACGCAACTCCGCACTGAACAACGATCACAAACGAAATGAAATGTTCCGCGAAAACGAAATGCCAAAATGATCGGGGCGGTGATACGGTGCTACGATACGGATAGCGTCCAAACTACTGCACGCCGAAATGATCGGTGTGGCGATACGCGACGAGGATACGATACGGCAAGTGTGGACGCGTTTCTTCGCGCGACGGCGCAAATGATACGGAGTGCCCGCAGTGAGCGTCCAAACAGCACGATACGCGGTGGAGATACGCAACGGGGATCGGATCGGCGAAATGATACGAGTGTGGACGCACCTTAACTTACTATCACACATTTGGTTTTTAGCATTTTGGTTTATGTTGTTCATGTTATTATCATAGCTTTAAATTATGCACTCATACATATAAACCTCTTAAATAGTTAAGTGTTTCAGAGCAAAGCCTCTTCTTTATTTATTCTATACGATCTAGGTACATACAAATAGAACATAAATTAAGAATTCATGTAGTCGACTAGACTAATGTACTATAAAAACGTTGTTAATAAGTTTAAATTGAAATGAAATAGACCGTAAATTACTTTCTAAAAACAGTATGAAAAGTCCACTTAGAGACGCGATAACTTAATCAATAGATTGTGGACGTGACCTGAATGTAATGGTAGTAGATTAAATTGATACTAAAGCACAAACAGTCGTAGTCTATTATCTTATATACCTACGCATCGATAGGTACTTGTATCGTAGGCTGCTGAGGGTTTTGCACAGGTTCATTTCTTGGGCTACAAGATGGTTGCTTTAGGACGCTAATTCGAGTGTACTTTAAGATATCGCTACATAACCGATCTGTCAGGTATATCACCTTTAATGGTCATTAAAACGCGATATTTGCGATTCGAACGGCATAAAGTGACATTCCACGATACTACTCGGTCAAGTTAATTTTGCCTGATATCTATGGCATCCCATATAACTGCACACATTTAAAGTGAGCGGGTTGGCGAAGTTGGTAATATCGCTAATTCGGAAATCACTTCGAAATATCAGAGAGATTCAACCGAGCTATCAGAAGTGTTGATACAAGTTTGGAAGCATCTTATACGTATAATATAAGAGGGCCCAACGTTACGTATACAGGAAAGTTGAACAATAATCTTGTGCAGAATTAGGCCGCTAATTGCGCTAATGTTGCCATTATCCAAACTCCCCAAAAACGGGGGGAGGATATTTATGGAGCTCGCTCAGCGACTAATGTCGCCGACAAAAAATGGCGACAGATTTACTAAAAGTTTACTTGAACAGGAAATTTGGGGAGGTTCAGCAAGTAATCGATAAATTAATAAATTGTGCCTAATTTTGTGTACCTATCTCTTCTTGTTTGAGTATTTCACTGGGGCTCAATTCGATTTACATATTATTTACATATTGTATAATTATAACCATTTATTTGGAGTACCTGTATGGGTAATATTACGCTCAAATAGGTATTGATTTTTTCTATTCGAGTTATGTTAAATAACGTAGACAAGTTGGTACCTATTTTATGGTAAATAGCACGTCGCTAAAGTAGTCATAATTTATAGACAAAGTCAATTTCTGTGAGGTTCTGTGAGTGTAGTAGAGCGTAGAGTGAGTCAGATTTATAAAGTTTACTCGAACAGAAAACTAATGAGATTTAGCAAATAATCGATAAGTGTACTTACCCGACCTTGCCTCTACCTACTTTGGAATTTCAATTCAATATATTATGATACATATATTGAGTAGAAATGCATGAGCATGAATACACAATACTAGGAGTTACATTTTCTTAGGTATTTAGATATTTTTGGTCACCTTTAACTGCTCTGATAAATTTGGCGTTTTGAGCTTGGAAATGTCTTTAATTTGTGGTGTGTGAAGAAGTACCTAAGCGAGACCGAGGGTAAGTAGAGGTGAGTTGAAACAACGTGAATTTATCAGATCTACATCCTTTACTGAAGTACAGATGCAGGTAAGGTGAGTCTAAACAGCGTTGTAGCCGGCTCACTAACAGACTTAGATACCGAGAAATTGACGTTGTTTCAACTCTCCTCTGTCTCAAAGTCCCTCGGTCTCCCTCTCCATTGTAAACCATATTTTCAGATACTAATGATAAGGCAGATGCTCAAATATGAATGGCATTATAAATCTTGTAGGGAATTGATTGAAATTAAATCTATTCAGTAATATTGGTCCACCTCCGACTCGTGCTTAACGGTTTTTTTCTAACCGTCTCGCTTCTAGAAACCAAGACATTATCAAAATTAATATTTCAAAATAAATAGGGATAAAATCATTGCAATATCACATAATTCCATTGATCGTACAAGTACAACCCACATAATTTAATACTAATATCCATAATTCAAGGCAACTTAAGACTTTTTAGGTTATTTAATATAACCTGAATCGGTCTCAGTAGTCAAGTTTCTTAATCACAAAGTTTGGCGGTATCGAATTGCAAATGAAGTCTTCACCCGAATCTAAGACGTATCATCTTAAATGTGGAACTTTGGGAATCACTTTCTTCTCAGTAGGTATATCGTTCTTCGAGCAATATTTTAATCTTTATTTAAAAAGCTTGAACTTGAATTTTGTTCAGAATTGGATCTTAAATAAATTTGCCTCGGGTATTACGCAGAAAGGATTTTTAAAACAATGCCTCTTTCTCGGAAAATATTTTAAATAATTTGTGATTTTACGCAATATTTCAATCGTCTAGTTTCTTTTATTTGGAATGAAATCATTTCTTGAATTGAATTTAAGGATATTGGAAAATATAAAAAATATTTTACAGATAATAATCATTTTCATTTCGCATGCTGTGATAGATAAAGTATGTGATTTGACCTCACGCTATTTACCAAATATGTAAGCCAAATGTTACCACACTTAATACAAACAAAAATATCTCATCTCATTTAGTTCCATTTCATTTTTAGGTTTTCAGGGTTCAAAGTCTGTATGTCACACAGTGAACACAATTGTCATCTTGAGAATTGTGTAAGAACTCGTATCATCTATAAACATCAGATGGTAACCATACTCTACATACAGGTACACAATATCCTGTCTCAGCTAACCTACAATTTGAACAATCTTCTTTTTCATCACATTTGCTCGTAAAAGATGGTATTACATGCAGGTGTACTGAAGGACAAAGGCCTATATAGTTCCCGCGGGAGTTATAAATTGTTATAACTCCCGAGGGAGTTATGGTTTTAGTTTTAAAAATATAGTACGCACTCGCAGACTACTTCAGACTAAGGAGGTTTCAACCCAGCCAAGGTTTTTGTTGTATCAACAAAACTTGCCTACCAGCAAATTTTATTGTGTATTGAATTAATATGGTATATGTTACTGCATTAATATTTATGTTTTACAATTATTTAAGTGTATTTTGCAATTGTTTTATTAAATTTAATTTTGAATTATCATTACAATCTGGCAGTATAGCCTGTCAAGTTTCTAAACTAAACGCAGTTCTTAGCATTATCTGTGGTAGACGACACAAAAAAAGGAAAAAAAGTTAAATATTATTGGTTAGTTTATTTAGTTTTGTAACAAAATTACTGTTCGTATGTAAGTTTTATAATATTACGGTGTTAATTATTGCTGCATAATATTGTTAATTGTTTAATGATAGATTGATAGATAGTAAGATTCTGTGTACATTTGTTTTCTGTTTTAAGCTGATGGCCGTTTTGCCAGTGCTTATAGTAAATTAAAAAAAATATATAGAAAAAAGTTAGTTGTCAATCGTTATCATTTAATGTTTATTTTTTACTTATTTATTTGTTATATACTCCCAAATGTGATGAAAAATATTGTGTGTATGGCGGGTAGTAAGGGGATTACAAACTCAGGACACTAAAAGCCCTCCGCCTTCGGCGTCGGGCTTTTAATAGTCCTTCGTTAGTAATCCCCTACTTACTACCCTTATGACACAATATACTATAGCCTCTATCCTAATCACAGGGTTTTAGATATGCGCACCTACTTCATAATTATAAACACTTTTTGTGTGGTTACATTTACTAATTGTGTGAATTTGTGTCGCAGCAAAGAAAAGTCAATGTTTCCATTATGTTCCCAGATATCGTAATTACCAATTACCAAGCAAAATAGAATGGATTCTAACAATGTCAATATAACAAAAATAAGATAAATTAAAATACCCGGGAACGTAACGTAGTAATAAAAGAAAATATTCATTACAGAATAGGAAAATAACTATAATTTTCTGGTTTCATCCAAAACTTATTCAAGACGTTACTGATTCACAAAGGGACGATTGAATAAACATTTCCTTATTTCATCAACCTTAACCTTAGGAAAGGAACGGAAACGATATAGCGCTTGTTTACCAAAGTAAAGATCTCAAGTCTAGTGAGGAAGTGCTGTCATCTGATTTGGAGAAACTCAGTGGGTACTTTCGTGAATGGCGCCTAATATTTACCAAGCACTAGCAAGACGGACGTCGCCTGCTTCCACCTCAACAACCAGCTTGCTAATTACCAACCTAGCGTATCTTTCAGAGGAGAGCTGCTGAAGTACAACCCTTTCCCTAAATACCTGGGGGTGACTTTGGACAGGGCTTTGACTTACAAGGAACACCTCCAGAAAGTGGCTTTAAAGGTTTCGTCACGGAACAATATCCTCCACAAACTCTGCGGCACTACTTGGGGTGCCTCCGCTGACTGCCTGCGGACATCGGCTACAGCACTGGTCTTCTCGGCTGCTGAGTACTGTGCTCCAGTTTGGCTCGAAAGCGCACATACGCAAAAAGTGGATGCCAAACTGAACGAAGCTATGCGATGCATATCAGGCACAATAAGATCGACCCCGCTCCATTGGCTCCCGGTTCTCAGCCATATTGCTCCACCACACCTCCGGAGATTGCAAGCGCTAAAGAGAGAAGCGGAAAAAATACAGTCGCAACAGTCTTTGCCCATTCACCAGCCTTTTTGCCACCCTCCGCCCCAACGGCTAAAATCCCGACGGCCTGCCTGCGTCACTGCTCAAAGGCTGAGTGACTTTGACCTCAGGCAGACGTGGAAAGAAGAGTGGACATCACAGGCCACCGGTCTTGCCCTGCAAGTCGTAGACCCCACGGCCAAACCAGATGGTTTCAACCTGCCGCGCAAACTCTGGTGCCGTATTAACAGATTGAGGACAGGTCACGGACGGTGCAGCTACTTCCGACACAAATGGGGCTGGCGGGACTCGGCTCTTTGCGAGTGTGGCGTGGAGGCTTAAACCGTGGAGCACATCATACAGCGCTGCCCCCTGCACTCGTACTCGGGCTCTCCGGAAGATCTGTACAACTTAACACCTGACGCTATTTCGTGGCTTGGGTCCCTGAGTGTGGATTTATAAATTAGATTAGTTTATATAATTTGTTTAGATTGACAAATTTGATTAGATTGTCGGAATGTTTATGTATATGCGCCATACGATTAAATAAATTAGGAAAGGTAAATAAATAGATAGGTATATTTTACACAATAGCATCAAGTTTCTTTCATCCTCTCGTCTTGTTTGGGAAAATCGGAGACGTATTCTTTGGATTCATTGAGAGCTGTCCTTGTTACTGACAGAGTGAAGTGGGGTGTCGAGCCTAGGTCTGTAGATAAGAATAGGTAAAGGATAACAGACAGCGGGGGGCCGGCATTCAAGATCCTTCTATTCAATCTAGGGTTGGCCCTTTCTGAAACTATTGTATTTACATGTGACGTAGGTACTTAAGCCAATTCATTCAGGTGTTTTCTTTGTGACCTTTTCTTTTTGACTACTTACTGTTTTAACACAAAGAACAGGTAGTGAGGTTTGTAGGTGAATTCTACAAAAAAAATATTATAGAAGGATAATTTTTTAGTCGTAAAAAGCCACCTAATAGTATTCATTTATCTTTTGTTTGTGTACGCGAAGAATATTTCGAAGTTCGAAAAATTCTGATGCTCGTAACGAGCGTAATAACGGTTCTTGTTTATTTATGTAAATATAGGTCTGTATAGAAAATAATTAGGTACCTTTTTTTGGTAGTATGATATGTTTTTATTAAATTACTATTGACATAATAATTATGCGAACATAATTAATAATGGGTGACGTATAATATAGGTACCTATATTAGAAATAAAAAAATGGATATAATTTACAAAACAAAATATTACAGAACACAGGACAAAAACGTTTGAAAAAGAACTTCATCCTAAACGCGTCATACAAAAAAATAATAATTATTACTCTTTCATTGTGGAGCGACAACCCTACCAATAATAATGGAAGGACTTTTATTAAGTAAGCCGTCTTTATGAATCTCAGAACACGACCAACTTTGCATATGTGGGTCGGGAAGCACTCCCAGACATCTAAGTTTGTATGTCTCGCCAGATTTACGTCAGTCGTATAAGATTCTGAAATGTCTTTGAAAACGTTGTTCGGGGTTTGTTATGGAGTCAAGTCAAATAACAATTCAAGCGGTATTGCCTTTGAACTTTGTTTGAGAATTGTTGCTGCAATTAGAATTGTTTCAGTTGTTTACAGCTGACAATTGTTTGATGTTATGTCAGACACATTGAAACAAAGTAACTGATATTCGGGGTATTGCCTGTAATAGGAGCAATAAATTAAAACAGATTCTACTCTTGAAACTGAACAATATTTGTTCAATGTTCAGCAAGTTTCTAAAAAAGTAAATTTAAAGAATTTCATTATTTCAAACAAATTAAATTTGTATTTATGGTTTAAATTTAATAGTATTTTTAATGTACGTCGTCCAACATTGACATTTCCTGAGTGGGTCATTGTCAGTACAAAAAACAAAATTTGTCCCTTCGGTGGTCAAAAGTTAAGAGCTTGTATGAGTCTAGGTTATGTTGCTATTACATCGGATTATAGAAGAGGGAACGTTTTTTCTTCTCACAGGCATTTAATCAGAAAATTAGGCCCAGCCCTCGGTATAACACCAAGCACAAAGAATAGCTTAACTGAAGTGGCAAATGATTCGGTAAGTTTTCTGGCACAATTATTTTTCTTTTACAAAAAACCTCACATTTATATAGCAGAGCAATAAATTAACGTAATTATTTATTTCACGCTACATAACTTCTATTAGACGGTCATTTACTATGTGATATATGTTAAGAGATCCCTTACAAGCTTCAATTATGCCCTAGAGCTGAAAGTTAGATAAAAAAATACAGCTAACATAACGTCGGCCTAAATCGCAAACCTCGTAACTCAATCTGACCAAATTTTACAGGAGGCACAAAAAACTTGATTACCAAAAATTTTGCATGAAGACTTGCTTAGTATTTTTTTTACATAATGTTAAGTTAAATTTAGCCGTCAGATTGCTAAAACCTATTTTTTTGTAATCACCTGAACCTCGAAAATTTGGAGTTACGAGTTTTTCTTGAAAATTTTAGAAAGCTAATCGGGAGTTAAGAGCTTTGCTATAAAAATCCGTAAAAATAGAGGATAGTCTTTTGATCTGAACAAGGTAATTGTGTATCAAAAAAATAAAAAACTTGCAAATTAAAAAATATTTATGAAACTTTCAACAGAAAAGCCTTTTCTGGCTTCCAAAATGTGGTAATTATACATTTTTTTTTCAACTCTTAATAGGGCTGAAAATATTATCAACTACAACTTTTCTCAAACAACAAAACAACGCTTCTATAATAATCATGCTCACGAGGTGACCGCCATGTGGGATGTTGACTCGACGATCATCGTCCCGATAGTCGTTTCGGCGAACGGTCTTGTAGCGATGAGTCTCGACAAACATCTAAAGAGACTCTCGCTAGATGGCTTGATCAAGGGCCAGATACAGAAGGCGGTACTCCTGGACACGGCGCGCATGGTCAGGAGGTTCCTCTCTCTGCAGCCCTAACCACCGGTAGCCTGGGCCCCGCCGGCGGCACCCTAGGTTAGGTTTTTTTATAATGTGTTTATATACTTTTTAATTTCTGTATTGTATTTTACTTTTGATATAACTTTACTCGCATAGAGAACAGTTTGTATAAGGTTGGCAGCAAACTGATAGGTCGATAGTTGTTTATATCGGAAGGATCTCCCTTTTTGTACAATAAAATGATTTGAGACTCCCCAGCTCCTTGGAGTTTTCTGCATATCCAAAATTTTATTAAATAGAGTTATTATTGGACCTATTAGTATTTTCTGCCCAATTTTTAGAGCTTCGTTTGGAATATTGTCATGGCCCGGGCTTTTATCCTTCTTCAATTTATTAATTTTTTCTATAATTTCTCTGTAGTCAAAATGTATAATAGGTGTATTAGGTAAGCTGTGTTTCGTGGTTTCGTAATACATTTTCTTTGTTGTGTTCAACGTGGTAAAGACTCCGATAGAAGTCTGTTGCAATGCTTATTAGCTATTTTCGTGTTTGTATCTTGCGTGTTTCTTTTTGCGCTTTCAATGTGGGTATCCATGTTTTCTCTGTATTTAGTTGTTTATACGCTTTCTTTTGGCTTCCGGTGTTGACAAGGTTTTTTTCGATCACTTCCATTCTGTAGTTTCCATAGTCCCTTTTTAACATTTGTTAGTAGTTTATCTAGAGATTCGCTAGTTCTTTTTTCTCTTCTTTAGTTTTTGATGGTTTCGACTGTAGTAGAGTCCGTCTTTTAAGTTGTTGTTTAGTTTCGTCAGTTAGTATTTCTTTATTACTTTTTTTCGAGGTGGCAGCCTGAAGACTTTGTTTCACAGCTGTCTCTAACTTAAAATAGAAGGTCTCTATGTCGTCGCTATTTTCCCACTGCATCTTTTCTATTTTTTCCTTTAATGTCCTGAGGTATTCTTGTTGATTTTTGTCGCACGATAGATCGACTATGTTCGCTGAATGTCGCTCGACTTCTTCTAGTTTTTTGTAGTTGAACGATGCCTCTCACTAATCTCTGGTCGCTGGGGAATATTCTGTTATTCAAAATTTCTATGTTTGTGAAGAGCTGTGAGCAGTTGCGCAGTACATATTAGTCAATCTGATTTTTGTGTTGTTTATCCGGCGTGGTCCAAGTCCAAAGGTTTTTGATGTTATTCTTAAATATTATATTTATTACTTTGAATTTATTGGATAATGCGTATTAACGTCCTCGTCCTATATCCGGTACGTTTTTGTCTAGTTTTGAAAATATTTTCTGCGGTCTTGCTTTCCTTTGTTGACTCATTTTAGTATCCGCCTACAAAACAAAACAATGTTATTAAGTAAAAAAACTTAAGTAAAGCACCTATTTTTTGTAGATGGGACTCGAGTTCGACTAGATATAACATAAATTAAAATAGTGACAAAAACAAAACAGATGTCTATTCGAACAAGTCACAACTATATATACTTAAGTTTTTTGCCTACATACATTTTCATGACTTTTGACCAGCGGCAAAACCACCGGGATCAGTTACTTACATTACGGACATAACTTCGTATTAGAAACGTCGGGATTTATAAATTAATTATTTAAAAACGAGTTAAAGTCTCGACCAAAGTCACAGAAAGATTAAATAATTTGCGTAGAAGACCACGTAACTAATCTTCATGCGTAAAGAGCCACGCGAAGCAAACCTCGTATGTCCACGGCACGCAACCAAACGACATTTTCAATAGTCTAATGTGTTTAAATATGATAAATATCTATCAAGAATACACAATCAGTAAAATCGTAAAACCTTATAACACATACCTGTTATTCAGCACCCGTTTTCTTCCTAAATATTTACGCAAAACTGACGTGCAGTCACAACGCCATCGCAAACTGTACTGAAAGGAGTGGCGCGGGGGGAGATACGAGGTATTTCTTTTACAAAATGGCGGTCGGGAGTTGCGAGGTTTTCTATTTTGCTTTTTAAACGTTAACGGTTTATTTTTGGTATTTAAGAGTTTTGCCGGTAGGTGCGTTTAGAATAGTAGTATCCAAAAGTGTCAAAACATGATTTTCAAAAAAAATGGAGTTACGAGGTATGCGATTTAGGCCGACGTAATGTAACCGTAAAATATTCTTTGATGTTACCTAATTAGCCTGGCAACTGTTCCTATACATAATTTAAAGGTAAGTTTTAACCTCTAGAATTATACTTTTCTGTCTAGCACTTGTAACCAATATGCAAATGTTTTTAAAATATTAACTTTTTTATAGAATCCTTTTATCGATTCTATTTTTTTATGTGGAAATACCACATTTTTATTTTGATAAATATTGACACAAAGATAAATTAAGAAAGAAAAATTTTATGCGATCCACTACAATCTAAGCAGGACTAGAACCTGCGACCTCTATGTTTCCGGCGTATTGCTCTCCCAACTTCGCATTAAATTTTTCTTTCGTAATTTACCTTTGTGTCAATATTTATAAATATTAACTTGCCCAATTTCCTTTTTTATGTTAACATGATGTGATATTATTACAACAAAAAAAGGACTTAATCGAGTTAAAAAGTTGTTTGTATTATTACCAAACTGCAGTAATAAAATGCTTGCAGAAGATTTTCCGTAAAATAAGTCCAAGAGGCAATAGCGGTCAACGGTTGTAAGGGAAAATGGATATTAACGCGGCTGAAATTGCAGGACCGACATCCATGGCCTTTTAAGACATGGCCAACAAAGCGTGTATGGTCTGTGTAAATATTGTTTTACCCTTTCCGAATAGGAAACGCTGAGCCATTGCGTTTTGATGGCGTCGTTATTTTTTATTCTACCCACAACCGTCTTCCCGGACAGGTGGGACAAATGTTCGCCAGTCATAGGAGATCGCCCTTTACTTTTTATATAAAACATGATATAAAAACTTAAGCGTGGTCATCCCTTCCAGTATATTAAACTTTCCAACCCCTTGCAAATACGGTGACGCGAAAGAACCATAGTTACGATAGCTCCTTTGCTGCTTTAGTTCAGTAATAGTATTTTGCGTTAAAACAGGCTTCGAAGTGTCAAGTTTCGGGTGGAACAATTCGAGAGAACTGTAAAGGAATTTCATACAAAATTGAAGGCCTAGGCCGGGAAGTATTTTTTTTTTAATTTTCATGTAAACATGGCGTCGTGTTCATGAACAGGCTAAACAGCTGAAATATATTTCTAAATTTTTCTTCTAGCGGCTGAATGGGTATCGGACCAACAATATCCGCTTTAAGGCCAAATATTACACGGGCCATTTTTTCTAAAGTTGTACACATCAAAAAGTTGTAGGTTGAAAATTAATGTCGTTGCAAATTAATATGAATATTTTTTTTGGATGCTCAGATGAGTAGATTTATGGAAAACATAGGTTGTTTATTTGATAATTAATTGATAATGCAGTAAAAAAATATTAAGTCAAAAAGGAGAAGAACGATCGTTCCATTCCGTGACCAATTGGTTATATGTTTTAAAAATAAAACAAGAGGTTTACTCTGTTCTTAATTATTTATTAAGGTAAGTAAAAGGTAAATTGCTTTAAACATGTTGGAAATGTTTAGGTATTTTTAAAGCAATTATTTTAAAAATATCTTAACATTTCCATTACGTTACTCTTAGGTTATAATCGGTTTAATTTTTTCACATAATCGTGTTTATTAACAGGTTTATTTCATGAGATCAACTTTTACTAAATTAACAAAACTTGTCTATTTAACATAAACTATTTATAAAGTAGGTGATAGGAACAAAATATATTAATAATTAAGCAAACAAACGTAATTTTCCAGTGGGACAGTCACGGAAAGAACTATACTGGTAACGGAATAAATTCTAAAGCCTCAGTCACAACAATGGCATAAATACAACAAAACTCAGAATCAATCAATAGTCTTGTCTTATATTATGTAATAGGATCAATTGCAAAAAAATTGTACATAGTTAAAAGCTTCGTTAACATAAAATACGATCGCTTAAGTAATTAAGTTTTGTTTTAATTAAAGCCCTTAACTATGTACAATTTTTCTGCATTCGACCCAAAAGTCAACACAAAGTATCATTGATATAAATACACTTATTTGTGCATTTGCTACATAAATCAGCCACTTGCCAGTTTTTATGCATTTTTTCTTGTCATCAATATTTTTTCATGTTTTTTCAGCGTTTTTGAAAATTCAGCCCCGAAGGTGGTGAAAAAGGGGTTGCAAATTTGTATGAAGATCAATTTTTTTTTTTTATTGTGGGATTTTAAACTTTGTATAAATGCATTAATTTCAGCGTTTTTGAAAATTCTGCCCCTAAAGGGGTTAAAAAGGGGTTGAAAGTTTGTATGAAGATCAAAAAGTTTTTTTGCGGGACTTGAAACTTTATATAAAAGCATATTATTAAAATACAAGGAAAGTCATTTTAGCGTTTTTGAAAATTCTTATAAAGACCAATAAATTTTTTGATTGCGGGATTTTAAACTTTGTATAAAGGCATTTAATTAGAATACAAGAAAAGTAATTTCAGCGTTTTTCAAAATTCTACCCCTAAAAAGGGGGTTAAAAAGAGGATGAAAGGTTGTATCGGGTATAAGTTGTATTTTAAGTTAGGAATTAGAAACTTTGTAAAAAGGTATTTTATTAAAAGAAGAAAACTCATTTCAGCGTTTTTGAAAATTCAGCCCCGAAGGTGGTGAAAAAGGGGTTGAACATTAGTATAAAGATCAATAAATTTTTTGATTGCGGGATTTTAAACTTTGTATAAAGGCGTTTAAGGCTGGAGGTGGTGAAAAAGGGGTTGAAAATTTGTATGTAGATCAAACATTTTTTTGAGTGCGGTACTTGAAACAAAAGGGGTTGAAAATTTGTATGTAGATCAAACATTTTTTTGAGTCCGCACTCGCACGCGGACGAAGTCGCGGGCAACAGCTAGTTTATTTATAATTTAATAATTAAAATAAATATCGACGTTATTTGTTATTCTGTATGCGGCTTTATGCTTCCATTCCGTTACTTTTTTAGTTCCGGCTTTACGAAACCGTCGCTTGGGTTTCGGAATGGAAGTAACGTAGCACTACCTGTGGCGGGTTTAACTAAAATATATTGTTAAATAAACTTTAAATATGCTTAAAGGTATTAAAAATCGATTTGTAATTACGTTAGTCGTATAATAATAAAAATGCACAAACAGTTTGTTGCGTACTTACCTGGAATTTGGTATCGGAACGTGGAATCACAAAATGTTACCGAGGCGTACACGTGCGCTTGCGATGTGCATTTGCTGGCGACTAATCAAAGAAACATGGCGAACCGTTGAGTTTTGGGTTAGTTTTGCCACATTGAATAAAATCAAAGTAATAGGGAAATAATATTTTCAAGTTTAACACCCAAAACTGCGGTTTCGGAATGGAAAATTCCGCGAAGTTCAATTTCCGTCTCCAATATTATTTATTAATTTAATAATATTTTATTAGGCAAAATTAGAACACTTTTTAAGAATATCATTCAGTATATCATTTTCTATCAGCTATAGCCGTCGTTTAGTTCTAATACTAACGGTTTTTGAAAAAAATGCTTGGAATGAACAACTATGGAGTTGGGACATCAACATTCGGTCGTTTTTTAAATAAAGAAAATTGATTATTAAATGTTTTATTATACTCAAGAAGAAAAATAACTCACGATTTAATTCGAAATTGTATACAGATTGAACTGTAATGCCTAGTTAATTAAGTCAGTCCCAAAAAAATTGTCAAAAGTACCATCAAAGGTGTGGGACAGCCCAAAAATGATGTGTACAACTTTAAAAAAAATGGCCCACACGAACTGATGACTATGTAAGTCTCTGCCTTTATTTTATTTATTTTAGAAATTAAGATTCTTATTATCAGGTTATGTACATATAGGTAATGGCTAGGTTATGTATTTTATTTCATTGCATATGTTTGAGAAAAGCACTATACATGCCTTAGCCCCGTGAAATGGGCTTGCTGGCTTCGTACCACTATCCGGCCTCCCTTACGGTCGGCCGTCTATACCTACTCAGCCGGCAAGCCCTTATCTCCCTGCGTCTGCAGTAATATACATTGCAGCGAAAAATCTAAAAAATAATGTTTCAGGTAGGGTTGAAATTATAACTTTTTCGCTGTTATGTTGTGAATTTATATGTTGTTCACATTGATTGAAGCGAAAAATTTATAGCATAGCATTGCTTTAATATAAACTAATTTGTATAATATTTTATGGAATGAATCTTTTACATAAATAAGAGGTCTTAAAAAACGGGCCGAAGGCGATTTCCATTACAGGATCACACGAGTGTTTGAAGACCTAATTATGTACATTTGCCTATTACTTCATCTATATACAAATTCATCATCATACTATAGGTTTTTTATACAGGTAGATATGAAGTGCACTTGAAGTATTACCAGTAACTCCCGTGGTGGAATAAATGAGGCGGCGGGAGCGGCGCGCCAGAGGTCACTATAACATCATCATTTATATCGTTTATGTTATTTCATAACATAAATTATTTTGTTCCTCCATACCCCGCCGTCGCTGTTGCATAGTACCTAATGGGTGTAGATAAAGTTGATTATTGCACGTGCGTTTAAATTTGTAAAGGTAATAAATTATCTACTTTTAAAAGATATTGTGGCCTATTTTCAAACTGGAAAGAAAAGTTCCTCCGTTCGGCATATATCGTAAGTTGTTACGGACAGCTAGGCGAATGTAGGATTAATAAATAAATAATATATTTGTAAACGATTAGCTAAAATTAGAATTAAGACGAAATAAATAATATATTCCTTATTTACCTCATGCCCTTAAAAAGCGGCCATAATATGTGTGCAAATTTATTTTCCTAACATTATTTGTAAGAGAGCTCCCAAGTACTATGTAGAATAGTTAAAAGACCACGGCGTCTTAGAGTAAACAAGTATGACTCATCGTGGTAATTTCCACTCGCAGCGCGAGACAAAGGAATCATGACTGTTTGTTTACGTTGGATGTAAAACTTAAGGATAAAATTTAGAATATCCTGAAACTTTGTATTAATGTTCCTCATGAACATATAAGTAAAATCTCTTAATATTATACCGGCCGCAACCTGCTGCGAGCACGGCAAACACGAAAATAACACGACGCGTCGAGCGCGGCGCGATATGAGAGACAAGAAAGGTGTAGATCTCGACCCGTGTGAGCGAGACGGCCTCTGAGTCGAGACAAAGAAATCACATCAATTTTATATCGCTGTAATTAAACGGGAGCTCTCACATCAAAACCACTTACATATTTGTGTTCCACAAACAAACCTTTATGTTAACTATAAGTTAAATTTAAGCTAAATGTTGTATTATAACCTAGAATCAGTAAAATGTATCAGAGCGGGCGTCCCTCTAAGACATGTAACGGATCAAATAAAAGGACGCCCATTTTCCGCAGAATTTGTAGTACAACTTCAGTCAACATCGAGTCATCACTCTGTTACTCAAGTGCGTAGATCAGCGATCCGCTAGTACTTCCGTCCAGTCTCTTACTCCTGTGTATACCATCTTGTTAGTTAGTAGTACGTAGTGCAATCAGTGTTAGATAAAGGACTACATTAGTTAAGATTTAGTTTAAATTTCGCGTTTTAATTTGTGTTAATTTTGTGTGTTAAATTCAATTGTGCTCCGATCTTTAATTGTGTTAATTTGTTTTCGTGTTAAATATATATCGTTTCGTTTACCCTTGTGTTTCTTTCATCGTTCTACAACTGAGCTGTCGTAGATGTCAATGTTGGGACCCGGCCGACGAGGCATTCCTAACAGTAAGTAGTTGAATATCTTTTAGTTTTATACGACACATTCTTGAAAAGTTCGGCTAAAATTATTAAACTAAAACTCCAATAACTAAAGTGTCGCAATAAGAGTAACGCTACTTGATTTAATGAGATGATATACCTACGTTAAATTTGTTCGTCTTACCCTGAAAAATACGTATCCCAAAATAAACGCAATTGTGTTAAAATCTAAGGAAAAAGCATCGAAAAATTTACGTAATTGCTGTAGCCAACCCCTTGCAACGTTATTCGAACCTATTCCTTCCTTGCCCTCATAATTTATCTCCCTGTGACAGGGTTCTAAAGTTGAACCTTAAACCATACAAAACAGGTTTGCTTTTAGAACTTTAGTAAAATAAACTACGAGTTTGTTCAAGTAAGGTAGTTCCGTAAGTACGTAAGCCGTTGATGCAAACAGGCTCGGCCAAATGGAACCTTGACCCACTAAACCCTGGTAATCTTCTGTAACAAAAGAGCGCATTTGAAGGAGAAAATACCATCACTTACGTCCTTTTGTGTCACGAAGTATGCGAATAAGTAACCAGATTTTGGTCGTGATAATAATGTGAAGTGACTGTGATAAGGTAATTTAATACGGCTACAAGGCTTTTGAATAATGCTGAAGGGTGGAGATTAATGATATTTTGAACGAAACAACTAATTACGGGCCTTAGAATTTTGGTCTATTTATAACAAAGAGTTGGCTGTTAACAAATATGATCGCCGTTAAAAGCAATCATATGTATCATATTAATATTATAAATCATGATATCAAAATGTAACACAGATAGTCTTGAAAACTTGCGCGCTTAACGTGTGTTTTAATTAGACATATTTTTTACTTGTTAATGATTTAAAGTAACGAAGAAATATATGGTAGTCTGACCTCTTTCTATGTATCCATTCACCATTTTTTGGGTTATATTATACGATCGACATCATAAGTAATGGTTTGCTGTTTTACTATTCCTTTCAAGACAATCCATGGTATGTACAACGTTGAAACATCTATAGTATTATTTATTTATTATTTCGAATTTATTGCACAGTAGAACATAGTATGTAAATAGTATAAATGGCGGACTTAATACCATGATTCTTTAACATTATAAAAGTCTTAAATCGTATTGAAATTCAGTTTTTTGTGGTAAGTGTTTATTATTTCAGGATGTGTCTTAACAGCGCGATGCAACCACCACGCGTCTGTAAATCTAATATGTTGGTAAATTCATTGTGGTCTCATTACGCCGAAACGGCTGCACAGATTTTAATCAATTGGTTACGAATAAAAAGTATTCTATAACCATCGTTGGAAGTCCAGCTATCCCTGTACCAAAATTTAAAAAAAATTGTCGAGCCGTCTCGGCGTGATGCGAGTACAAAGGAAATTATGAAAACAGATATCGCCAGGTTGACACAGTGCCGCGCGCCCATACAAAACAAATGACGATCCTGCATCACGCTATAAGATTTTTCCTGAAATCATGACAAATCTAGAATTTTATAGATGGCTGTATACTAGCAAAATGCATATATCGAACTAGCTGTGCCCCGCGGTGTTACCCGCTCATCCCACGGGAACTCTAAATTTATTCGGGATGAAAAGTATCTTATGTCCTTTCCCGGGTCTCAAACTATCTCCATACCAAATTTCATCTAAGTCGGTTCAGCGGTTTGAGCGTGAAGAGGTAACAGACAGACAGACAGACAGACACACTTTCGCATTTATAATATTAGTATGGATAAAGAAAGTGTCCAAACGGTGAGTGTATAAATGGTACAATTACATTGAAACTGAATTTGTTCGTGTTGGTAAAATTCAACCATCGTAGCCGTAAAAATACTGCCTTCAGCGTAAATTCCGCTCAGAGCTTGCAACGAGCTAGCGGGGAAGTTCTTTCCTAGCTGAATTGCTTCCGCCATAGAGCCTTCCGTTCTCGGCGGATAGAAAAAGTCAATATTTCTTAGCGTTTTATAAATTTGCTGAGTAGATGAATCCAGCGAAGAAGCTAAGCGTGGAAATTACATCTTAGTAAGTTTCCGTAGTCGAGTGATGAGTTTCACTATACCCATTTTTCACTCCGTCTGTATGGCAGGCACTATTGCGACTATCTCACAAGTGATCTAATTCACTAAACGAATGATCTTCAAAATCGGAATATAATATTAAAAGTGCTCTATAGTTTATGTATGTTCAATAGTAAATATTTCAATTTTTTGTATAGGAATTTGCAACGTCTGAGAAAACAAAGCATTGCGCCCCATAATCCACTTCAACCGGTGTATGTGATGTATATTGCGATTTGTACTACGTGACAAAGTAACGCCGACACTCAGGAAATTTGACCAATAGGGCACAATGACCTAAATGTTTAGACAAACAGTGTGATTTTATCTTAAACTGCACAGTTTATTGCACAATACAAAATTTTGAATGACGGGCTTATTGGCTGAAATTATTCTCTATCAGTCAACCACTGGATTAAACAGAAATAACAAGGGAGTCTCAGCAGATATGTCGCAAGTTTGTAAATGCTAACATTACTAACAAACTCAAAATAAACATGAACACAAATGTACCAATCATTCTAAAAGATTACTAATGCCTAATATGGGGCTGAAACCTTAGTAAGGTGTAAGGTGGCGGCGTCTACAACAGGTCAGGCGAACGCGACTATTAATTATGTAAGCATTTAGCACTTTTCTTGATTTATTGATTTACTAGAGGGCACCTTCTTCAACTTCGTCCGCGTAAAACCTTTTCCTTTTCTTTACCTTACTCGGAAAAAAAAACTATAACAATTTTTGGATTTCCAGCTATCTCTGCACTAAAATTGGTTAAAATCCGTCCAGCCTTTTGAGCGGACAAAGATTGTTTTACCAACAGACGGCGATGTACTGCTGACGCCGCGTGCACAAACAAATTCTGCAATTTCGCCCTGTTCATATTCTTCCTGAAATAATCCCGTAATCGTATAAAACTGATTTTCAATACAATTTTATAACAGTTTAAATGTTCACATGTCAAATCGGTGACTCTTCTGTATACCACATCTCAAAATAGACTAAGTATGAGTTGATGTTTACTTACGGTGAGACGTGCCAAATTATTTTTCACCTCACTCGCTCGGAAAACCTCCGTTTATAGGGCGAAATCTGCGTGCAAAAGTCTATTTTATCCGCTAGCGTGCAAAAGTCATTTGAATTTCGAACACGACGATTTTGATTCTCTGTGTACATTCTGTGTAGCATGTAACTTTTTTATATTTTAAGACTCCTTCAACGCGTGACTGATTCATCAGTCGATAAATCTTCGAATAACCAATCAACGCACGCTAATAAAGGGCGATCTGGTCAGGCCGGCTAAAATCATATGTATAATTATACGTTTGAAATTGAATACTTCTTTAAAAAAATACACGTACAAATCACGTCCAGAAACCTGCTTTGTGGTTACAGATTTTTAAGTTTTTATTTTTCTACACTTTATTTTATGTTGAATATGTTTATATATATTAATAGTAAGAATTTAGTTTGATTTCCATTTTTTGACTAGTAAATATATTAAATACAACACAAATTTTAATATTTATTTGTTATAACAGTTGGAACATAAGAGTGTAATTTCTGAACGGACCCGAGAAAAAAATAACTAATTAAAAAGTTGGAAGTTTTCACAATTCACGTAAACAACGTAAATTTGTTCTGTGGAGAATACATACTGTTGTCTTACTTTATAGAAATATGGAAAACAAGAAAAATAAGCCCAATTTGGAGTATTTATTCAATGCTAAAAGCCTGCATTAAAACGAAAAAGGATTTGTTATAAATATTTGGAGACGATAAGTAATTTACCGATACTATTGGCGTTTTTAAAGAAGATAAAGCCGAAATAATCTTGTTCGGATCCCATCGTCCAATAACTTCCAAAGCAAGTGTTATGGAAAATACTTCCGAGTGGCCCACTAATCCTCCCAGAATGCCATTCTCCCCTTATTCTCCCACATTCACAACGAATGTGTCAAGTAGTTTCAAATACAAATATAATACAAATTACGGCCATATTACTTTTAATTTTAATACCTATGTGTGCTTCTCTCGTATTTATTTGGTTTGGATTTGAGTGTGTTATGTTTTAAATTTGATGTGTTAAATAGAAGGCAAAATAAAATATGATTATTTTTATGTTTTAATTGTTTTTCTTGAATCTTGCATTTTCCTCGCTGTAGTGAGGTGAAAAGTTGTGTGTTCCCCATGGCTGCAAAATTATTTAGCTTCTCGTGTCTTGAAAGCCTCGCTACGCTCAGGAATCTATCTTTGAACCATTCGCTTCGCTCATGGTTCAATCTTAGATACCTTCGCTCGCTCAGCTTTCAATTTCAACACTCGCGCCAAATAACAACTTTGCAGCCTTGCATAACAAATAACTATTTCACCTGACTCGCTCGGAAAACCTCCGTTTATAGGGCGAAATCTGCGTGCAAAAGTCTATTTTATCCGCTAGCGTGCAAAAGTCATTTGAATTTCGAACACGACGATTCTGATTCTCTGTGGGGCATGTAACTTTTTTATATTTAAGACTCCTTCAACGCGTGACTGATTTCATCAGTCGATAAATCTTCGAATAACCAATCAACGCACGCTAATAAAGGGCGATCTGGTCAGGGCGGCTAAAATCATATGTACGTTTGAATACTTCTTTAAAAAAAAGTACACGTGATATTGTAATATCACGTCCAGAAACCTGGTTTGTGGTTATAGATTTTTAACCTTTTATTTTTTCAACACTTTATTTTACATTGAATATGTTTATATATATTAATAGTAAGTATTTCGGTTTCATTTACGTATTTTGACTAGTAAATATATTAAATAGTACAACACAAATTTTAATATTTATTTGTTATAAAAGTTGGAACACAAGAGTGTAATTTCTGAACGCACCCGAGAAAAAAATAATAATTAAAAAATTGGAAGTTTTCACAATTAACGTAACAACGTAAATTAGTTCTGTTGGTTCTGTGGAGAATACATACTGCTGTCTTACATTATAGAAAAGAAATATCGAAAACAAGAAAGTTAAGCCCAATTTGAATTATTTATTCAATGCTAAAAGCCTGCATTAAAATGAAAAAGGATTTGTTATAAATATATTTGAAGACGATAAGTAATTTACCGAAACTATTGGCATTTTTAAAGAAGATAATGCCGAAATAATCTTTTGTGCGGATCCCATCGTCCAATAACTTCCAAAGCAAGTGTTATGGAAAATACTTCCGAGTGGCCAAGTAATCCTTCCCAGAATGCCATTCTCGCACATTCACAACGAATGTGTCAATTAGTTTAATACAAATATAATATAACAGTGCTTAAGAAAAACTCAACGATAAAATATACACGACGATAATACAAATTACGGCCATATTACTTTTAATTTTGAATATGTGTGCTTCTCTCGTATTTATTTGGTTTGGATTTGAGTGTGTTATGTTTTAAATTTGATGTGTTAAATAGAAGGCAAAATTAAATATGATAATTTTTATGTTTTAATTGTTTTTCTTGAATCTTGCATTTTCCTCGCTGTAGTGAGGTGAAAAATTGTGTGTTCCGCATGGCTGCAAAATTATTTAGCTTCTCGTGTCTTGAAAGCCTCGCTACGCTCAGGAATCTATCTTTGAACCATTCGCTTCGCTCATGGTTCAATCTTAGATTCCTTCGCTCGCTCAGCTTTCAATTTCAACACTCGCGCCAAATAACAACTTTGCAGCCTTGCATAACAAATAACTATTACTACTACTACTACTACCTTACCCATAAACTACTAGACCTCTCCTTTATCACCATAAATGTATGTGACGTAAGCAAGTTTGTCCTGATTTACGAGACTGCTGTATGAAGGTCGTTGGTTCGGTGATAGTCATTGGTAAAGTTTAGCAAAAGTTTAGGTAAACCAGATGTTGTTTATGAGCGAGCTCTAATGTGCCGTAAGCTGGACTGAAGGCTGACCTACATTGCTTGTAGTTTTATAATTTAAAGCCTGACCAGAAATATATGAGGATTGTCAAGAGGGCGCAATTTACAAGATTTATATGGCAACAATTCTGTAACCAATTGCAACACACTATAATGACCTCAGTTCAAATACCTGTCAGTTCCTATGGTAACCTCGTAATATTATTTTAATGGAATGCACTCTTTTGCCGACTGTTTTTTGTGTAGTAGACACGTGTACACTTTATTTATAATATCACGTTCACGACTGTGAATGGTTTTCGGCTTTTTCTTTGGGCATTTTCCAATATTTGTCTTTTAAAGAAACCAGCACGAATGACATTGACATTGTTGACAACCATCATAAAATCATTGCCAGTGTAAGAAATTAGTTCCAGTGAAATTCCGCAATATGGCGCATCCTCATATATTTCTGGTCAGGCTTTAGATACAATTTAAACTGTTAGTATTTAAAGAGGTAAAACTTATAACTGAACAACATACATGTAAATTAATGGACTTATTGTGCTACGCTACGATAATCGAAATATTTTTTATTCTAAAAGTGTGATCAACACTTAACAAAGTGTAGATCGCAATCGACATGGTGCCTTAAATATGTAAACTAGATAACTAATCAAATGTAATAATTGTATGACGTCAGCGAGACGTGCCGTCGACCATAACGAGGTCACGTATCAATCAATGTTCGAGTCACAATGACGGCAGCGATCACGCCAGGGGACCGGACTGACTGTGATTGCTTAAATCACTGTGTTGTTTGTATGGCCTCGTAAATATATAGAGAGGCATCTAAAGAATAAAAAGTTGTATCTACAAAATGAATAACTGGGCTGCTAAATAAACAAGCTGACATAAATACCGTCATGGCATCGATGCCAAGTTATTATTTAAGCTGTTAAGTTAATTATATTCGATGATAAGCTATTATTTTTACTGCCCGGAAAATAATAGGCAAATCTCTTACTGTAATTGCTGAAGTATCACTGTGTCTATTTGTATGGCTATCTATTTTGTAATTAACTGGGCATCTAAAGAATAAAAAAGTTTAACCTAACCGCCAAATAACAACTTTGCAGCCTTGCATAACAAATAACTATATTTTTTTATGTTTTAGCTACCCGGAAAATAATAGGCAACTCAATATCTATACTAGTTCAATCCAGTGCGTTGTCTCGTGCACATCAGCGAGATGTCCCGTCCGTCATAACGGGGTCGCGCATCAATCAATGTTCGAGCTCCAATGACGGCGATCACGCCAGGGGACCGGACTGATTGTAATTGCTGAAATATCACTGTGTCTATTTGTATGACCTCGTACATATTATCTATGGCATGTATTTGACCAGGCATTTAAATGACAGAGGTCAAATTAAATAATAAAAAAATCTTAACCTACCAAAATACGAATTAGGGCCGATTGTTCAATCACCAGATAAATTTATCTGCCAGTTAAAATTATCGCTATCCTTTTCTCCCGTCATATAAAAGAAAAGTGACAGCCAACATTTATCTGACAGATATGTTTTATCTGGTGATTGAACAATCGGCGCTTAGACAGCTAAATTAATATGCTGACGTAATATAAAACATAGACAACAATGCCAAGATACTATTTTAGCTGCAAACTTATTTACTTTAGATGCCTAGTTATTATTTTAATAGCTAGCTTATAGGTTAAATCTATGCACAATAACCAAGCATTTAAAATACGTGTATGCGTGCACCCTCATAACGAATTATTCGAAATTTCAAATTAACTAGTCACTAGTGAGAAAAACCTATAAATATTGTTATATGCATGTAAATAAATAAATACTCATAAAACATCAAAACGTCAAAACTATCCTTAGTCATTTATCAATCTCGTGATAAAAACGATCATCGTGAGCCCGTGCTTTGTCTCGGCCAGTCAGCGAGACAACGGGTCGCGCATCAATCAATGTTCGAGCCACAATGACGGTGATCACAGCAAGGGGATTGTAATTGCTGAAGTAACACTATATTTCCTTGTGTTTAGGTAACGCTAAATATCACTAAATCATAATTATATTCTAGACTAGCTTGTAAAAAAATCACACAAATCATCCATCACACTCGCACTCATGTGTTGCAAAGAAACGGATACATAATCATACAACATGTACGATAAACATGATCATCATGACCCGTGCTTTGTCTCGGCACGTCAGCGAGACAACAGGGTCTCGCATCAATCAATGTTCGAGCCACAATGACGGTGATCACGCCTGGAGTCTGGGACGTTTGTAATTGTTGAAGTTACCCTGTATTATGTTTATATTCGAAGGATCCACTGCAATAATGTGGAATGCCATTTAAAAATACTAATTTGGATTAAAAATCAGTGTTAAAAAAAATCATAACAGTGCCTTGCAGGGATTTATATGGGCGTGCGGCGCAAGCTGTAGAGCGCCATCTGTTAGTAAAAAAATCTGTCGCCTCATTACGCTGAATTGGAATGCACACTGGATAGCAGCACATTCAAAGATAGTGATGGTGCGGTAATGAAAAATGTATTATGTACTTACGCGGACGAATTTCCGCATCTCGGCGGCTTCCACTCAAAGGCGGTGCTTGCATTATTCACTTCTCCTCTACGAATGGTGTGGCCTACCCATCTCCATTTATGTGTCGCTATGTCCACATTGATTGGTGACTGGTGAGATGTCTTCCAGAGGTCTTCGTTATGTATCATCTTTGGCCAGAATCCGCGAAAAACATGAGTAAACCTCAGGGACTTGTTGACAAAGTCTTGCAGCATGTTGGTTAGGCGTTTGTCACTCTCCACGTCTCGCAGCCAAAGACCGAATTGATGCTCGTCTCGAAAAGGGAAACTGGTGAGGTGAGGGATGTGTGTATGTTGGTACGAAAATAACGCAAGGTTTATAATTTATCCACCGCGTGTCTTCAATGAGACTTTCATCGGTCCGCTCATTTAGCAAAAGTTTGTCAAAGTCACGAACAAAAGGTTTATGTAATACTGTATGAATTTCAATAGCAACGAGTTTCGTATCACTCGAGTCAAAACACACAAAGGATACATTCAATTGCGCTAAAGCTAAATCCTAATATATTGCCATCTACAAAAAATACCAGTATTGGGGACATAATTATGCCTATATTTTAGTAAAAGACATTACTGTACAATGAATGTTTTCTGCCCCACTTTTTCTTTCCTAAGCGCCAATACAGACCTTTTGTACAAAAAGCTCAGTACAGGCTTTCGTAATAGTGGTCCTAATGGTGATAGATTGCTTTTAGCTCAACTTATATTGCCTGCTTCTAAAGATAACCGATCCGACGATATTAAAGATGACAACCGCCGCTTCTTCGGTATTATGTCAAGATTTTTTGAGATCTAAATGCTCTCTTGAGAAAAAACCGTTTATCACCTCACCTTTTATTCTTTTGAATTTTAGTAACTGCGACACTTTGGAACATTATTTGAAGGAAAAAATCTTTGAAGGATCTGTTAAAAAAAGGCAAACAACTTATGCAGTTATGCCTACGATTTTGAATATTTCTTTATAATGAAAAGCAAAGATTAAAGAAATGTGAATGGAGATAAACCTATACGCAAATATTTGTGAGATTATTAGCACACTTAGTACCAAATTTATTGTATGAATACACCTAGCATAACATTATTCATTAGGTTAGAAGTAGAAGTAGTTGTAGAAGAGCAAATATTTCCTTTATAAACGTAGGTACGTAATTTTTATGCGTTGCGTAATAACTTTGTTTTACATTATGGTGTTGACTTTTATTGTTTCAACTTTATAAGATCAAATAAAGCATTATAATCTTCTGCAACAAAATTCAAGTAACTTAGATAGTAACAAAGTATAAATAGGAGTTAAAAGGGTTTGCATAAATTTAAATAAAGTAGGCGTAATTGGTTTTTTGGCTTAATGCCATTAATGAAATGGATTTCCATTTGAAAAAGTGGCTATTATGCAGCTAATAAAACTTGAATCTCTTTATTTAATATAAATTTAAAACAATTAAGTTCCAAGTTCAAGATTGCCTTAGGAATTTAAATTAATCATTTAACATTTGGCATGATTACCTACTTGTAGTGATAACTTGTCTAATAAATTGTGCTGTACACAAATAAGAAAATTCAGCAACCTTCTCCAACTTATCAGTCCACCTTGTGAGGAGGACTCTCGCAGCGTTTTCCAGTGCGTGGTAGTCAATTAAAAATTCAATTAGCCTCAGTAGCTGTTGGTTCTACGAGCGATATACCCTATATAGTATTGATATCGGATATACCAGCATTGCAAGGCTTAATGTAGTGAAACATTCGGCAGGCTACCGGGGAATTATTCTCTTTAACAAATTGCCCGTTGAAATGAAGTTGATCTCAAGCAGTAACATTTTTAAAAATAAGCTCAAAGCTTTTTTGCTGAAGGGGTGCTTTTATTCTATTGAAGAATTTTGTAATGCCATTAATTCAGGATTTTAATAATTATTAAGGGACAAGATTGTTAATGTTATGAACTTATGACTTAGAATTAGATTGACATTTAATTAATTGTTAGTAATTTGGACGTAGATATAGGTAAATAATTTTGTTGTTATAATGTCGATTTTAATTTAATTTAATATTGTATTGTCAATTTGTCACATTCAAACACAATGTATATTGTTTTTTTTTGAATAAATAACTATGAACTATGTACCAAATACTACAGATCCGAGGATATCCCAAATAAAATATAGGCCATTTTTAGATACTTTTCTCATTTAACTCCCAGTTAAGTATTTGTGGGACGTCTCCTCGATTTGAACCACAAAACGGAATGGACAAAATTAAAGTTGAAAAATTTAATGGGAATAACTTTACACAGGTACCTATCAAATTGACGCAATTTAATTGTTTATTGCGGCGCATGAACCCTATTCGCAGAAATGGTTTCTGAATTAACATAGATTGTAAAAAAAACCGGCCAAATGCGAGTCGGACTCCAAAGGTTCCATCAAACACTTCCAATCTTAACTGGCCGGGATAAGTTTAGTTTTCACCTGGTACAAATGAGGCCGCATACAAATGAGGTGCAAAGTTAACGCAACCGATTTCGTTTGTTGTATGGGAGCCCCACTTAAATATTTATTTTGTTCTGTTTTAGTACTTGTTGTTATAGCGGCAACAGAAATACATCATCTGTGAAAATTTCAACTCTAGCTATCACGGTTCATGAGAGGATAGACGGCCTGGTGATAGACGAGTAGACGGACAGACAGACAGACAGACGGACAGCGGAGTCTAGGTAATAGGGGTTTTTACCCTTTGGGTACGGAGCCCTAAAAATTGGTCTATCACAATATTTTGTTCGCTAGATGCAAGCAGCGCAAAGCGAGCCATCTTTTGGCTGACGATGATACAAAACTTGACTTTGCGCTAGCAGAAATGGTTCATAAATATTAAAAGGCATTATAAAAGGCCTAATAATGTAAACGTTTGGTTTTTATGTAAATTAAGCAACGCGATATAATCTTCGTTGTAATTTATTCCTAGCGTCAACAGAGGATTGTCTGTCCCGAAAACCTTCATTATTTCTGAAATATTCGAGAAACATTCCCACGGAATAATACGCGTACAAAGTTGTCCCGTAAAAATATCCATCGTAAATAATGTTTTTTTTTTTTATGATGTAAGATTAAAGTTACGTGCTAATTTTAAAATAACTAGTGGCTCTGTGAGCTGTAGATCTTGCGATGATTATTTTAAATGGCTGAACGATTTCAACCCCCATATCTCCGCTATTTAAAAAAAAGTTCGATATAATTTCTCGACCAAAAACTTTTATTATAGGTATATTAATTATTGTACTTGCTCACAAAACTTCACGAGAATCGGTTGAAAAATTCGACCTCTAAGCGAGAACAGCCGGATTTTTGAACATTCGGACATACGACATAAATTTTGGCGAAGGTGAAATAGAGACGCTTCGCTCGCTCGGTGAATTGAAGCACATAAACACAGAGAAGGCAAAGCCACGTAAAAAGAAAATGTAAGTGTAAGTTTAATAAACATTTTACATGAATATGAGTTTTGCCGCCGCTGACCGCCGTTGTTGCCGAGACGTGGACATTCACGGTTGGGCTGGTCCACAAATTTAAAGTCGCTCAGAGAGCTATGGAAAGGGCAATGCTCAGAGTTTCTTTGAAGGATCGAATTCGGAACGAAGTGATCCGTCAGAGAACCAAAGTTACCGACATAGCTCACCGTATTAGCAATTTGAAGTGGCTGTGGGCTGGCCATATTAGCCGAAGAACCGATAACCGGTGGGGTAAACGTGTTCTTGAGTGGAGACCGCGGATTGGCAAGCGTAGTGTGGGACGCCCTCAGACTAGGTGGAGCGATGATCTGTGCAGAGTGGCTGGTAAAAAGCTGCAATAAAAAGTTTGAGTTTGAGTTTGAGTTTGAGTTTGAAAAGCTGGATGAGAGTAGCCGAGGATCGCTTACAATGGCGTGCAGTTGGAGAGGCCTATGTCCAGCAGTGGACAAGAATAGGCTGATGATGATGATGATGATGAGTTTTGGGTTTAAAGGAAAATCAATATTTATTGAAACACGAGCATATTTCGCATCCAAATTTCTATCTACAAAGTATTAGCGAGATTAAAGTAATTTCAGTCTCAAAATATTGTTTATCCCGACTTCAGAATTATCGATAATTTGCTGCAAATAAGCAATATAACATCGATTACACAGGTTTTAAAAATATAAAAGACATGAGCAATGTTTCAAGTTACAAATTTAAAGTGATTGTTCATAATATAAGTTACTAAATTTTATTACTATAAACGGGCGTAAATCCGTTTTAGCATGGTTTTTCTATTAAATCTGGTGAAAAGGTTGAGATTGAAATATAAAAAGTTAGAGAAACACTATTTTTTTGTTTTTGGAGCGAATATTTACAAAACTGCTGACTTTATCAAAAAATAATGTTAGAAGACCCCTATTATTTTTACAAGACCTATTCAACGACACCCCACACACCAGTGTTGAAAAGAAAAAAAAATTCACCCCCACTTTAAGTGTTCAAAAGGTATCCGAAAAAAAAAAAAAAATATTTTATTCTACCGTTCTGTCGGCGTTATACATACACATACTCATACCAAATTTCAGCTTTCTAGTACTAATGATCACGGAGCTAAGCCGCGGACGGACGGATGGACGGACGGACAGACGGACAGACGGACAGACGGACATGGCGAAACTATAAGATAAGATAAGATAAGGGTTCCTAGTTGACTACGGAACCCTAAAAACGAGTCTTCCCGACAAAATACAACTATACACTACATATTTTGAAACTAGCACAACTTTCTCAAGCACCAAGTTAAGTCACAGGCGTACTGGCCGTAAATCAACTATCTCTCATTCTAGCACTCATGTTCATGTCAAAAAGTGACGGATAGGCACTCAATGATTTTTATTATGCGTATTCTAGGCATTCAAACTGTGCGGAAAGTACTACTTTTCCACACTAGTGCTTTTTACTTTTCATTTTTTTTTTAATTTCTAGCCGTATCTGACAGCCTGACACAAAGAGGTTTTATTATTTACAAAAAGTTTGATAAATAAGTCAAATACCGATTATTATCACGTACAAAAGTACAATAAAACCAATATTTCATTAATTAATTCATTTAACACGTCATTAATTACATTAGATATAAAATTTTATTAATAAACGAACTTTAAATCGTTATTCATTAAATAAATGTGGCTGAATGTACACGCGCTTGTGCCATTTTGACATAAGACGAATATTAAAAAAATACTTTTGCACATGCGCAGTAGTAGATATGTCGAGCGCGCTTTACAAAAAACTCCGCCATTTTTTATTGATGTCTAGTTTATTTTGAAGTTGTTTTGTGCAAATCTGCTGAAATAATGGCGAGATAAAGGGGCGAATCATGAATTTAAGCCCGTAAAATGTTATTGAAGAAGTAAAAAGTGTGAACGACGGCTTCTTGTTGGATAAATCAAATCAAAACACTTTTTTTCCAATGTAAACAGTCTTTGTGAGTATTAAAGTATTTTCTATTTTCTCGTACATGCATAGTAAAGTTTTGTACGGAACTCGTGTGTAAGATGATTTCCGACTCGTGTTTGTTTAATCACTCGCTCGTACCTCGTCGTGACTAAAAATCACACTCGTCTGAAATCACCTACCTTCCACACTTGTATCGTAATAGTACATTATGATACAAGTGTGCTAAGTTGGTCATTACAGTCGAGGCGGATTTGCAGCCCGAGCCGTAGGCGAGGGCGTAATAGAGCCGAGAGTGTAATGACCAAATGCACACGAGTTTCATACGACGTTTTTCAACACACTTGCGAGGAAAAAAACACCCGTTTATAACTGAAATATTTAATTATTAAAACAAGTAGTGAAAGTACAATTATTGATATGATACACAGTAGATTTCGACCGCATTTGTACAGTATGTTTTTGCCTTCGTCGAACGTAAATTTTCGTATTTTTTTAACTATGAATTGAATGTGAATTGTGAATGATCGCGGTATTTTGTTTTTAGTGTTAGTAATTTTGACTATAACAGCATTTTATAACAGCATTTTGCCGTGATTTTCTATGTCTTTTGTAGCAATATTACTCAGTTCCTGACGTCTACATGCTCCAGTAATACTGAATATTAACGAGACCTGAAAGTAAATAAAATACATATTTAGTTACTACTGCCTGCAAATTAAGCATGTCTGGGCGGATGTCCAGTTATTTTTGTAACAAACATATATAAAATCAGTCTAGTCGTTTAGATTTGATATGGCTGCCAAACAATACATATCTACACAGTTACCTACATAGATATAAAACATATATAAAATAGTTGAGTAGGTGAGTAGCCTCATGAGTAGTCGTTTTAATTTTTTATAAACATAATCATCCAGTGTACAGAAATTACGTGGTATTTAAATAAAATAACAACTTCAACTGACCTCTGTTGCTAGGTAGTGGCTATCCGATTCTTCTTTCAGAAACTTTTCGATGTCCTTTGAGGACAATACTTTAGATTTTTTACTTCGCCTCTTCAAGAACGCAATCAGATTGGCAATGGATTGGCATATGTTTTAAGTCAATACCATTTTTGTTCCGAATTCCGAACAGTGCTTTTTAACATGAAGTAGATATAGACCACAGCGAGGTAGGCTTATATTTATTTGCTAGTTCATGATAATAAGCTAAAAATACGTTTTCTGAGAACAAATGGGTTTTTTTGCTGGATTTCCAATGAATAAAATTTTCATAGGCTATTGGATACTTTTCATTAGATTTCAATGGCAACAGGCTGTCAGTAGCATTTTTTGCATCATTACGTATTTCCGGAGGCATCCATTCCACATCTAAATCTTCTTCATTACTAGAACTCGACATTTTTGTAAATCTAATCAGTCACAAACTAAGTACAGCGATAAACTCGAATAAACAAATTTTATGCAAAGCAAAATGGCGCGGAGATTTATTTTTTACACGCCTTGCATTGGTTGAATTAGTTATGCGCGCGCAGGTGCAAAATGGAAGCAATGACGAAACCGTCAAACAGCCAAATATTAAAAATATAATAATATATATATTTAATTATACCTGGTGCAAATTAGTTTCAATTACATGACAAAATTAAATAATTTGATGAAAATAATTGTTTAATTATTGCGTTTAATGCATCACAATTACTTTATTCACAAAAAATTTGCTTATTATATAAAAGTAAAAACTCTTTGTTGAAATTTAAAAAAAAACTGTAAAGTAAAGAAAAGTAAGTGAGTAAGTAAGTGCGTAATAGAAAAGTCAAAAGCACGCGTGTTTTATAGTATACTTTACGGCCATAAAAACAGTTTAATATGGACCACTTTACGAGCAAGTGTGTTGAAAATAACTATTATGTCATGCCCTTACAATAAATACGCCTAGAAACCTAGTCAGCCAGTTTTGGTGTGGTTTTGGCATGGTTTTGGTAAGCCACGGCCTGTCACGAATTGAAATTCGTCCGGGTCTCGGATCTATCACAAGCAACATGCAAGCAACTATCACATGCAAAGCGTATCTATGATTAGTTCGTAGATACGCAAACGTAAAACCAAAAACCGGCTTCATCTTTCGCAAATCTATTGTATGAAGCCTCTCGTTCTAGGCGTATGTGTTCTAAGGTTACGTAATACGCAAGTACCCGTCTGTTTAAGGTTTTTCTTTATTATAAGCTGGCGGGCATGTTATACTTCAGTTAAGATTATCTTCACCTTAACATAAACCAGCAATGTTTACTCACAAAATTGTACCTAAAATCACGTTTATTCGACTTAAACATTTAATCAACGTTCGGTGCCTTAATTTATGCTAATTTATTTCCCTTTCATTTGCAAGTTGAACAAATGTCTATATTCTAAGCAGTTAATTATCCTATGAACACAGTTTCCAACAAAATGATATAATTTCGACAATATCTAAGGGTAAAATCACAATGACAAAATTGACGATGTATAAATATTGCGTTGTCATGACCTGAAAGTTTAAGTTTGTTTTCATAGACAAACCATTAGTTGGTTTTTTGGGATATTGTTCTAGTATATTAGACTAGTAATAAATCACTCCATAGTATAATAAAAAGTCGTTTCCTGTCTGTCTGTCTGTTTGTCTGTCCCTATGTATGCAGATCTTTAAAACTACGCAACGAATTTTGATGTGCTTTTTTAAATAGGTAGAGTGATTCAAGAGGAAGGTTTATATGTATAATACATGCATAATTTGTTAGCATTGCACCCGTGCGAAGCCGGGGCGGGTCGCTAGTAAACATATAAAATAAATGCCGCGCGACTTTAAAGTACACGACGTAACTATGTAAATGTGACGTGGAACTTAAAACTAACTTTATTTTCGTCAAACAAAATCATTTAACTCTAGTTTTTATCATTCACGTTGACGAAACGTGGCACGGGATCGTTCTACGTCACGCTGTCTTACTGTGATTTTTAGGGTTCCGTACCCAAAGGGTAAAAACGGGACCCTATTACTGAGACTTCGCTGTCCGTCCGTCCGTCCGTCTGTCACCAGGCTGTATCTCAAGAACGGTGATAGCTAGATACAGTTGAAATTTTCACAGATGATGTATTTCTATTGCCGCTATAACAACAAATACCAAAAATAAAATAAAATAAATATTTAAGGGGGGCTCCCATACAACAAACTTGTTATAGATTATGGTACCCTTCATGCGCGAGTCGGACTCGCACTTGCCCAATTTTTACATTTTGTGCTATGTCATTTTTAATGTCGCGATCACGCAGTTACAAGTCGTAGCATCATCAGTATCATCACGATAACGTGAATTCGAATGTGTGTATTGTACCTAACGCTTAGGTAATTGTATGCGGGCTACGCGTCCCCGTATTATGTACGAGCTCTGTGTTATGTGAACTCATTTACATTTATGAAAATATTTTCAGGAACAAAGCCTGGTACAGTTTCGTATAATGTCAAAATATTCATATTAAAGTTATTGCGGCCGTCTCCGGGAAACATAATGGACACGCATAATTAAAACTTAATACGACTGTGGTTTTACAAAAACGAGAATTACTTAATAAAATAAATTAACCCGAATGAAGTTGCTGTTTGCATTGTTACAAACATGTTATGTTTTATTTTTAACGGTTACAACTACAATATGTGTACCTTGTATCGAGAAAAAAGGCAATGGAAATAGGTACCATGATCAAGCAAGTTTTATACCACCACCATGGATTATAACACCATTAGGTTATACTTCCTAAGGTGTAATATCCTTCTCTAGTCTAGTTGTACGATTAAACATGATTTTCGACCGAAGATCTTGACCAAATCATCGGTCCACCTTGTTTAGAGCCTTCCTAACCAGTTGTTGTGGAGGAAGCTTAGTGGACGTCTTTTAGCCGATATAAGTAATGTTGCTATGAACGTTCTATAACTTTCTAACACAGCTTTCTAACGAAAACCGTTTACATGATAACTTTGACTTTTTTCATATAAAATTAAATGAAAATCATCAAGCGAACCTTTCTAGCTAAATTACATCGCTCCTTGTAAAATTTCGAATATCTACAACACTGTATTGATTCGATTTCAATATGATGACGGGGGTGCAACAGGTTTAGTACATATCTCACAAACCATAGACCAAGTCCCATTTTTCAACCTTAAAGCTGTGGAATATTGTCCATGTTTGTTTGTGGTAGTTCACGGAAGCTTTAGCTCGGAATCTAGGTTTTCCCGGGCCTCGATAGAAAGAGACAGGTAGCTCAGCAGCGAGGCTTTGCAAATGGGCTGTCAGGGATGCACTCTGACCTTTTCCTTTAAAATTTCGCTTTGATTTCCGTAACCAGATTGTGTTTCATTTTTAAATTTCTGCTGCAACTAGAAAACAAAATGTGGCTAGCCAGATGCGGGCCCTAGATGTGGGATGAACTTTGCTTAGTTATTTTTACATAACGTGAATATTTTGTCAACATATTTATTTACTAGTAGTAAATAGGTTTGCCAATTTGGAGAATTGATAAGTAATATGCTGGGTTCAAGAAGATGACTCTCTGATTATGTTTTTTATCTCCATCATAAAATTATGTTTAATACACTTTTCAGCATACTAAATTTGGCCAGGTATGACAAATCAATGAGTCAACACTCGTTACTTTATTGCAATTATTTTCCATTGAAGTTAGCGGTACATATGGTATCTACTGCTAGAATGTACATTCAACTACCGAAATTTAAGCGGAGAAGAAAAGTAATTTAACCTTTACTTTTGCTTTTTGTTAGTAGAGTAAACACTACCTATATAACTATATAGGTAGCTCTCCACTAAGTATTTTGACTGAAATTGTATTTTATTTTTGACATTAGGTATGTATAGCTATGTCGCGTTGTAGATATAGCTACACAAAGGCATACAAAACAAGCATGGCATATATTCGAAACATGGACAATTAAAAAACGGGCACTGTAAAGCCTCTTCCAACTATGTTTAGTGTCAAATCTTCTATGTAGGTACATGCAATTTATCTTGAAACTATACAGATATGTAGATCATTTCAGTATAATAATATAATTATTTATTATTGCTCACTCGCGGGCAGCCTTCTCGTGCAAAGGCTTTCCATAGCCATACAGCATGGGAACGCTGCCTGCGTCATAGCCATACAGCGTGGGAACGCTGCCTGCGTCATGGGCAACCTACCGAGAGGTTTTAGTTTTATAAATCTCAGTTTAGATTTTAGTGTTTTAATCCCATAAAATTGTTACTTTTTATGTTTTATTTTTGAGCCATAATCATCATCATCATCATCATCAGCCATAAGACATCCACTGCTGGACATAGGCCTCCCCCAGAGAACGCCACCATGACCGGTCCTGCGCCTCCCGCATCCAGCGGACTCCAGCGACCTTCACCAGGTCATCAGTCCACCTTGTGGGGGGCCTACCACGCTGCGTCGTCCGGTGCGTGGTCGCCACTCAAGAACTCGATGGCCCCAGCGGCCGTCGGTTTTACGAGCGATGTGCCCTGCCCATTGCCACTTAAGTTTTGCTATCCTTCGGGCTATGTCGGTTACTCTGGTTCTTCTGCGGATCTCTTCATTTCTGATTCGATCTCGCAAAGAAATTCCGAGCATAGCCCTCTCCATTGCTCTCTGAGTGACTTTGAGTCTTCTTATATGAGCCATAATAAATAATAAATAATTCTCGGAAGGACAACATGGTTTATTCCCAGCGACCTTTTTCACAAGCATAGTTCTACGCATAATTTCACCTTTATGGGACCCTTAAATCAAAGTGTCCCGAGACAAAGGTTTGACAGGTTGCCATGACCCTATTTCTCGTCGTGATATGAATTGTCGCAACTTCCTTTTATATCCTCAGAAAAGGTCCTCGGAAGGGACATCAGGCATTGTATGTATCTGTGATTAGATGAGTGAATGAACTAGAGTCTTTTATAGTCCCAAGCTGCGGGCGGCATTGACGGTGGCCCCATCCAGCAGCAAGCTGATGTAGGTACTAGAGGGACAAACACTGTGACCTTAAAATAATTACATACACTGGTAACTTACCGAGACTTCGATGATCGCGCGACATAATCATCCCTTTCACATTATATCGAACGGGAAGTGAGATACAATATTTGTCGCTCGTCACTTGTTACAGGTGATTTAGATGTGCTATACCTACCTGTTAACTAGTTTGCAGAACCACGCAGAACCGGGATATTTTAGTACGGAGAGCTCTAAAATCCTGGGATAATTGGGACTGCGAACCCTACCGCTAGCCGAGTAGATAAAATAAAAAAAAAACATTCGGCAATTCGACGATTTTCATATAGTTAGCTCGTACGTTTGTAAATTGCTAGTTTTCTACATAACTAGATGGAATTTAAAAAATATATTAAAAGGGATACATCACGGTTTCTGCAATTCGGTCTTGTGGATACTTTATGATATTAACTACTAAAGTAGACATACACAGTAGTGATATATCATATCAGTGAGATTTCATTAAAAGTGTCGAATTTAGGGACTGAATTTGTCATTTAATGTACTTATTTAAAACACCATTTACTCAAATCAGATTAGCCTAATGACTAGACTGATAGCATAATCTCAAGACAGCTCGTGCACAACACTGCTTCATTACCCGTGGTGCATGGTAGGCTCTTCTGGGCTACTGTAAATTGAATACGTACCTTTGCACTTTCATTGAAATATCGTGCTCTTGTCAATAATTAGAGATTTCTTCGTTAATTATTAAAAACAAGCTTCAATGAGAACAAAACCTATGGTCATTGTCACACAATTCCGAGGAGAATCCGTGAGTTACTGTGCTAAAATATGCTAGGTGCTATAAACGTATCTACAGCAATTTAATACAATCCCGTCAAGAAGGAGCCAAAAATATCCCTTTTCCATAAGCAATTTGCTAATTTTAATTAAGTACGGATTTAATCCGTCTAATATTTGGTTAAGTTTATTTTCTACGCCTTATTTATATCTTTAGCACAATGAAGCCTTTAAGGACAAATGTCAAGTCGAAAATAAATGCAATTGACTTTTTATTTTACAGATAAGTATCGTTTTTATAATAATTAAAAGTAAAAAAACCGGCCAAGCGCATGTCGGGCCACGCTCAGTGTAGGGTTCCGTAGTTGCCCGTCCTTCACAATAGACGAAAATTACGAGAAAGATTTAAATAACCAGATATATTTCAAGCTCTATAAAAAGGTCGTAAACGCCAAAGTAACAGTAATTACTTAATACCTTCTGGAAGTTATCGATTATACGCGCCAGATTGAGCGAAATGTTGTAAAACAGTATGGAACTTAACTAATATGTGTAACATTCGAAGTATAAGTACACCGCGCGGCACTTACGTCATTTTAAAGAAAAATATGAATTTTTGCGATAACTCAAAAATGGGTTCCCTCTATGTCGCATACTTTCGTTTGTCCGAAACTGTTTTAGCATAACAGACTTGGCATATTAAGTTTTCGACGAATGGTAATGTGGCAGAAACCTTATTTGGCATAAGTTCTAACTTACCGAAAATGTGTTTGCCCGAAATTGTATTCGCATACTATTGTTTAGGCCGATTATATTTACGAATAATTTGGTTTAGCATAGTGGTATTTGGCATATTATCTTTTGTCCGAATCTATCTTGGCATACTTAAATTGCTACAAGAAAAGCAGGTTAGGTTAGGTTATAACTGAATCCCTCGCAAAAACGATCAGCTAGCAGAAAAGTACGTTAGGTTAGGTTAGAATTGCGTCCCTCAAAAAAACGAACTGCTAGCAGAAAAGTGGGTTAGGTTAGGTTAGGTTAGAATTGTGTCCCTCAAAAAAACGAACTGCTAGCAGAAAAGTAGGTTAGGTTAGGTTAGGTTAGAACTACGTCCCTCGCAAAAACGAACTGCTAGCAGAAAAGTAGGTTAGGTTAGGTTAGAACTTCGTCGCTCAAAAAAACAAACTGCTAGCAGAAAAGTAGGTTAGTTTAGGTTAGAACTGCGTCCCTCGCAAATACGATCAGCTAGCAGAAAAGTGGGTTAGGTTAGGTTAGGTTAGAATTGTATCCCTCAAAAAAACGAACTGCTAGCAGAAAAGTAGGTTAGGTTAGGTTAGGTTAGAACTACCTCCCTCGCAAAAACGAACTGCTAGCAGAAAAGTAGGTAACGTTAGGTTAGAACTTCGTCCCTCAAAAAAACAAGCAGAAAAGTAGGTTAGGTTAGGTTAAAACTACGTCCCTCGCAAAAACGAACTGCTAGCAGAAAAGTAGGTTAGGTAGACATGATTCGGCCAAACAAAAATATGCGCAAATAAAATATGACAAATGAAATTATGCCTAGTTATTTTATGCGTAGACATGATTCGGACAAACAAAAATATGCGAAATAAATTTATGACAAATGAATATCTGCGTAATCAAAATATGCGAATCTTGATTATGCCAAAACAGTTTATGCGGAAAGTCAATTCTGCCTACATAGATTATGCCATGCAAAATTATGACTAAAAATATTATGCCAAAACAGGGGGAACCCTCAAAAATAGCTCGTCCGATTTTCTTCAATATAGTTTAGAATATAGTTTTGAATGAATTTTCCCATTATTTTTAACCCCCGACGAAAAAAAGAGGGGTGTTATAAGTTTAACATGTGTATCTGTGTATCTGTGTATCTGTGTATCTGTGTATCTGTGTATCTGTGTGTCTGTCTGCGGCATCGTAGCGCCCAAGCGGATGGACCAATTTAAGTACGGTTTTTTTTTTGACCCGTGGTTGAAAAGTTAGAGGGGGGGACGCTATTTTTTTTATTTTCGGAGCGAATATTTACAAAACCGCTGACTTTATCAAAAAATAATGTTTGGAGACCCCTATTATTTTTAAAATACCTATTCAACGACACCCCACACAATAGAGTTGGAACAAAAAAAAATCACCCCCACTTTAGGAGTACGGGAGGTACCCGAAAAAAAGTTTTTTTTTAGTTTTTATTTTACCGTTATGTCGGCGTGGTACATATACATACTCATACCAAATTTCAGCTTTCTAGTACTAATGATCACGGAGCTAAGCCGCGGACGGACAGACAGACAGACAGACGGACAAACGGACATGGTGAAACTATAAGGATTCGTAGTTGACTACGGAACCCTAAAAAGAGATGTCAATTTACTTACTGTGGTGAGACTCTATATATCTTTGCACCCTTTAGGACAATTTGGGTGATTAATTGATTATCTAAGCGTTTTAACGATCTTATTACTCTGTCCGCAATATTGGCCAATTTTAAAAGCGATTTTTACGATACAATCGAAAATGGCGCCATAATTCATACGGAGTTCGTCAATATTGGTGACAGAGTAAATAAAGACAGAAACCCTCAAATAATCGCCCATTCTGGTCATTGTATACGCCCTTCATTCATCACTTCTATTCACAAATAATAACGCATCGTTTTCCGCTTCTAAAACGTATGGCTAGAGCTCGTCCAGGCAACTATAAATAGGGACAGCACCTTTGCACTTTGCCTGCACCCCGCGTATCGATTTGCCTGTTTGACCTATGCCAATATTGTAGCTTTGCGATGCGCGGGAATAATTAGACATCTTACTGGTTAATAGTGATTATAAAACGATTCTAATAAGTATACCTTTGATAGGTTTTATGATATTCTAAGACTCCACCACAATATACAATACAATACAATACAATACAATACAATACAATACAATACAATGCAATACAATACAATACAATACAATACAATACAATACAATACAATACAATACAATACAACAATACTTTATTGCACACCAACAAGAAAAATATTACATGCGAAATCCCAATAACACAATAATAATACAATATAATAAAATAAGCTATAATAGATTCCCTGTTTTGATGACCGGGGATAGTTGACTAACTTTTGGCTTCAGCTCATGTATCTCCGATGTTTGAATCAATATAACGGAAATAATAGTTGTTACAGGTAGAAGAACTATTCAGGTAGCTAAATTCTTGGTTTATAACGCACGAATTTATCATTACAATACATATCTAGACGATTTTCGAAACCCCTGACTCTTAGTCAACCTTCCCCATCTCCGGGGTAGGTCGGCCATGAGCACGGGGAAGGTTGACCTAGGCGGCAATTAGTTAATAGATAAGTAAATAAAGGAAATTATTGTACAATAAAACAATAATATTGATTAAATGTTTTTATTGGACTACAAGAAAACTTATATTGTGATTAATTCTCGATTAACAAAAGAAAAATAACTGTTATTTCTATTCACTTATGAACAACAATTGTTTGGTTTTTGTTTCAATAATAATCGAATTGCAACATGAATATAAATTATTCTTATATATAAATGACTTCTAAGAGATCAACTTGCTTGTATAAAAATATTAATTAACACTTACAATAATGAGAAAATAAAATTTGTTTTATTTTTAGATAACGTTAGATTAGACTTTCTTTTGTAAGCTCAACTAAATTATTTATATGTATTATAAGTCTTTTTTTACATTAGTATTTAAATATTTCTCGTAAACAAGATATTAATTAACATCCTTAAATTAAGTGATAATCTCAAATCGAACTGCGTGACCTTGCCACTTACATAAACCTCCCGGGTTTCAAAAAGTGGCAATATAAAGTTTAAATCTTTGTAAAAAAAACTGTTTATTTAAATAAATTAAAAAGAAAAAAACGACTAATCAACTAAATAACTAGTAATTTAGTTGATAAATAGTTTATTTTTTATTTTTTGTTACATTTTTTTTAACACTCTCTTGAGGCTCTTGTTCACTAGCTATCATTGTTTTATCTTAAGTAAATATTAATTAAAAACTATGATTATCGAAAATGACGGCGTGACAAGCTCTTTCCAGGACTTCTTGGGTGGAACATCGCCTCTTTCAGTTTTTTTTGTACGTCTTCATTTGCTGTAAAAATACAAATGTAATATAGTGTAAATATAGTATAATATGTAGAACAACCTAAGAGTGACAAATACTATTTTAAGGACAATGTTTTGAGATTGGTGATCGTAGTTACCGCAATAAAAATTGATTCAATAATATATTTACACCAAAGGGGTTGGTTGACTAATTAGCCTACCTGCCCCACATAAAATTGGTCAACCAACCTCAGACGCCATTTTGAATTTCAACTGCATGTCCTGTCTAAACCTTGAGCCTAATCTGGAATCAATGCGGTATAATATTGAAAACGACCATCATATTTACCTCTGACACAACAAAAACATTATTTTAAGCAAACAAATAGGCACAATAACAAAAAAACCGGCCAAGAGCATGTCGGGCCATGCTCAGTGTAGGGTTCCGTAGTTACCCATCCTTCACAATAGATGGGCTTAAATTAGGTACGAGAAAGATTTCAATCTCTATAAAAAAGGTCGTAAACGCCAAAGTAACTGTAATTACTTCTTACCTTCTGGAAGTTGTCGATTATACGCGCCAGATTGAGCGATATCTTTTCATGGAGTATGGTAGTTAACACTTTCGCTACCAGGAACCCGCCTGGTAGGCACTCGTAATCGTTGCTCAGATGCCGGTCACGTATTTTTGCTTAAAGAGCTACCCACCTAGCGGGCTCTCGGTTTCTGGGGTAGGGTTAAATTTTATATCTGGTTGCGAAAGTGTTAACTAATATGTGTAACGTTCGAAGTATAAGGACACCGCGCGGCACTTACGTCATTTTAAAGAAAATTATGGAATTTTGCGATAACTCGAAAACGGCTCGACCGATTTTATTCAATATAGTTTTCATTGAAAGTAATTACAAAGCCTCATTTTCATGATTTTTTCCATAATTTTTTGACCCGTGGTTTAAAAGTTAGAGGGGGGGGACGCTATTTTTTTTCTTTTCGGAGCGTATATTTACTAAACTGCTGACTTTATCAAAAAAATATGTTAGAAGACCCCTATTATTTTTAAAAGACCTATTCAACGACACCCCACACACTAGTGTTGAAACGAAAAAAAAATATCACCCCCACTTTAGGTGTTCGAGAGGTACCCGAAAAAAAGTTTTTTTTTTAGGTTTTATTTTACCGTTTTGTCGGCGTCATAAATACACATACTCATACCAAATTTCAGCTTTCTAGTACTAATGGTCACGGAGCTAAGCCGCGGACGGACGGACAGACGGACAGACGGACAGACGGACAGACGGACAGACGGACATGGCGAAACTATAAGGGTTCCTAGTTGACTACGGAACCCTAAAAAGTACGATCGGAAAAAACTACTTACCGAGATAAAAAATCAAACACGGGATGCCACTCGAGAACGACGTGTTTTGCGGCAGCGCACTTCACACAAGTTAGCGGGTCGCGGAGACGCGTCCTTGGCCGTGATTGGTTGACGGAAAACACGCGATAGTGGCGAGTTATTTCGGCTTAGTCTACCTACAGCCAACCATCCCCGGTCTCCCCACTTATTTTATTGGCTGTTGTGCGTTCGGGCTATCCAATAAAAAAAAATTGGGCAAGTGCGAGTCCGACTCGCGCATGAAGGGTTCCGTACCTATATATACTTATATATATATATAATCTATAACAAGTTTGTTGTATGGGAGCCCCCCTTAAATATTTATTTTATTTTATTTTTAGTATTTGTTGTTATAGCGGCAATAGAAATACATCATCTGTGAAAATTTCAACTGTCTAGCTATCACCGTTCTTGAGATACAGCCTGGTGACAGACGGACGGACGGACGGACGGACGGACGGACGGACGGACGGACGGACAGCGAAGTCTCCGTAATAGGGTCCCGTTTGTACCCTTTGGGTACGGAACCCTAAAAAACTAAATTTTTCATTTTATTTAAAATACATGGTTACATAATATAAGGGATGGAGCCTCCCATTAAGCATGATATTGCATGTGTCGGGAGGCACAGCTATTGGCGTTTTGATTTAATTTCAAAAGAAATGGCCAACTACTACCCACTACTGATCACCTGGAGCTCCTTGATTTGGATATCAAACGAAACCTGAACTTTGGCTCCTCTATTGAAGCCAAGGCAAAAACAGCTGCAAAAAAACTTGGTGTCCTATATAAGGTGAGGCGGTATTTTACACCGGAAGAGCTTCTCACTCTTTATCAAGCTCAAGTCCGTTCGTGCATGGAGTACTGCTGCCATCTTTGGGACGGCTCTGCCAAGTACCAGTTGGCTGCCTTGGATTCAGTAAAACGTCGAGCCCTAAGACTCATTGGTGATTCTTTGCTGGCTGGGGCCATCTTCCAGAGCCTCGAATATCGCCGCAAAGTTGCCAGCTTGTCAGTGTTCTATCGGATATATTTTGGAGTGTGCGCAGGAATTGCACGATTTAATTCCACCATCCCCGTTTCAACATCGGACAACCAGGCGAGGGGAGCGATTTCACCCTTATGTTGTCAGTTTACCACTCATTCGCACGAAGCGATTTGCTTCATCATTTCTAATGCGAACCGCTAAGGAATGAAACTCGCTCCCATCGTGTGTATAAATTTCCAAAAAAATATAATTTAGGTATCTTCAAGGTAAGAGTGAATAGGCTATTAGATACTGAACCGGCGAGCTACATCCTCGACCCCGTAGTCACTTTCCATCAGGTGATACTGAGGTCAATCGCCGGTCAGTCTGTGAAAACAAAAAAAAAATGGATCTAAATAATTAATTGAATCAGGTGTTACTTTGAGGAAACCCATATTACGTAATTAAAATAATAATATTGCTTTGCTAATCCACGATATAATAACGAGCCATACAGTTAATTAATGCTTACCCGTTATACTTATTTGCGTATTTTTTCATGCATACATGCAATTTATGGTCCCATACATGCATTTATTTGCGTATTTATTTTAATTATCGTGGTGGGAGGGTGTGACCATTAAATGCATGTATGCATGGAAAATACGAAAATAAGTATAGATAACGGGTTAGCAGCACTAATTAACTGCCACGTTATTATATCGCGGATTAGCAAAGCAGTATTATAATTTTAATTGAAATGGATCTATAAAATTACCACAGATATGTTTCAATTTCTCATCGCATTAAGGTTCGTGGAGACGCAAAGCCTGCATTCTGTATTTCATTGAATTTTATAAATACTTAAAGCATCTGTGTGTTCAAGAAATACGACCTACGACCGCCTTTCTAATTCACATTTGTAGTTCCACTGTATACAATGTAGAACATAAGGCAATAAACGAACATGTTTACTGCTCAGTGTTTCTGTTACATATTGTATTGCTACAGGTCGGGAAACTCTATGTAGACACCGTAAAATTAGGCTTGTTTGTGCCTAACAAGCATGCCGGCGATAAATATGTGATTTACCGGTTCCGTTGTTCCCAGCCTTGTTTATGACGTTTGCCCTCTAATGATGGTTAACGTACGTAATGCGAAACTCCGGGAAAATCGGTGTACATTTGGGAAAATGATGGGAAATGGAATATTATAGTAGCAACTGTAGGCTTATTGAGATATGGATGAATGAAATGTATTTTCTCTCTCTGTAGGTACATTTCTTGTTTAATATATTATATAGGTTATGGTAGGATTGTTAGGCTGTAAGTATTTATTTTTTTGCCACTGTCATTTTAGGTGTTTAATTTGGAGCATTAGGTTAGAGCTAGAAAAAAGCCTTTCTGCGTTGACGCGACCTACTGTGTGTCGTATTTAATCTTTTTACTATTTTTTCATAAGTCGAATTAGCTATGTCAATTATAGTTACAGGCAAAAGGAAAGACCTTAAATGAACCTGCCTAAAACTATGTGCGATATAAGCCATAATAATTATAACCATTTCACGAATACAGGATAATGGGTTCAAATTTGTTACATCCAAAATTTATCCAATGATATAGTGTCTTTCTTTCTACCTTACAATTCCTACAAAAATTCTGTCCCAAAAAGGTAACAACTAACATTTATATAAAAAAATCCTGATTCAGAATGTTATACGTGTTTTTTAAAATATGTATCGAACTCAATTTAACATAAAAGTATTAGTTATGTTCTTTTTCGTTAGGGCAGCAGATTAAGTATAGAATAGGTCTCAGCTTGGCCTATGTTCAGCAGAAGATGTATGTGGCTGATAGATAGATAGATAGGTCTCAGCTTTATTTAGATTCTGCTTCAAAAATCTCTTTCAAAATCGGCGTCGTGATGTTAAGGCGCGGCAGAAATAGCGAGTTTGAAAATGTGAATACGAAATGTGCTCAGGAATGTATTATCATTGCTTAAAATGCGGGCAAAGAATGTATTTCATTCATTAGGCTATGACACGAGCGGTATGCAAAGTGGCAGGTAAACTGCAAAATTAAATGTCAACTAGTTTTGAGCTGGGACAGGATTAACATATATTTATTAGACTATAAAATAAATATGGACATGCATTTACGTGTGTGTTACTGCAGTGTTTCACAGGGTTACTGTACTTACGGTAACAAACAGAATGATATAAATCGTGCATATGTCTTTTGAAATGCCAAATTTAGCCCCTAAGCCCTAATTGTATATAAATGTATCTGATATATCTGAGAGATCTCCAAAGTGGTAAGTATACCCTAGTATTATATCGTATCTTTGTTATCCCGTACCCTTTACCATGAGTTGCCGTGTGCCGCTAGCGACAGCGTAAATGATTTGTACGGAGAATAACACAGAGCCCCTCGCGATTACTTTTTAAAACTACAATTCTCCAGACAAATCGTATACGGAGTCGCTAGCGAGTACTATCATTGTAACTCATGGTAAGGGTACCGGTCTCGTTCAAGTTGCGCTAAAAAAAAAAAAATTAATTAAAATTTTAACTGTTTATTTCAATAACATTACCTACACTTATTTTTATTAAAGCAGTAACGTCTGCTAACGTAAACTAAATGTTTACAAATGAAGCGAAAATTACGTTAGTGTATTTGTAAACATTTAGTTTACGTTAGCAGACGTTACTGCTCTAATAAAAATAAGTAATTTGGGTGTAGCACATCGTTACTATCGATTCTCAACAAATTTGAGACGGTGGTGCCGACGATAAAGTCTAAATCTTTACGGTGGATGGCGCTACGATGCCACCCTAAGGCATGTCGAAGCAACTGGTTGAAAAATTCAATGACTCTGACATCTGATTCGGTGGTCCAATTGGGAGGACGCCAGTGTTGGCCCGGAAAGCCGTTGGAAACGCAGGTTCGAATCCTGTCCGAATCATTAAATTTTTCAATTTTCGCTTCATTTGTAAACATTTAACATTACCTACATTTCAGCTTAGACTAATCTAATTTTTTTAAGATTATATCGAACCTAAGTAGAGGAAAATATAGTATGTTGACAAATTTTCAATATTCTAAGTATAAACTTACTAATCGGGAAGGCTATCTATTAAAATTTTTTTATACCAGGTTATAACTTGTTTAGTAGATGTACTATCATAATCGTAATCACATGGAAGTCTGTTCAACGCGCGTGGTAAGGCCTGCGTCCATACTCTGTTGCCGTATTGTGAATGCTGGTATGTCATCAGGTCAAAAGGACTTAAGGGAATTTTAACCAACTTTGATACAGTTGTCGCTGCATGTCCAGAAATGGTTAAAAATCAAATATACTTTTTACAGACTACACGGGCGAAGTTAAGTTTGCACCTGATATAGGTACAGGGTGATTCCGAGGTCATGGATCAGGAGTGAACGGGGTACTGGGGAGGGTCACACTGAGCAACTTTCACTATGGGGACAACCACGAAATCTCGGAAAAAAATACTATCAATTAACTATTAATTGATACTTAACAATCAATTAAGTATCAATTAACTCTTAACTAGGAGATTTTTTTCGAAAGAGTAAGTTCACCTTTTACGTATTTAGGTATAATGTGCAGTTTTATTTTTTGTTTTTCTCCCCCCCCCATTGCCGTCGTCACCCATGTTTGTACATTGTCTATATTTTATTTCAATAAATATATACAGTTTAACTATGCTTATGCCTCTTTTATGTGCAATAAATTATTGCATACATAAATATACGCATTACTATATTTCAGATGTTTCAATGTGTCAGCCATACCTTTAAGTAAACGCAATTATATAATTATCTCAAAAATAGGACCCAAGCGTTCTTAAATAGATATTAGTTGAGATTTAATGAGCTCTGGGCAGCCAAAGATATTAGGGTTAATAACTCAAATGTAGCCATTTATTATAATAACGCAAATTATTCTCAAATTGTTGAGTTAGGTCGTGCTTAAAACCTTAACATAATTTTAATAAGTTATGAGCTCACTAAATAAACGTTGACTTGGTGAAAGTCGAACAAAAGAACAATTTCTCGTTTAGCGTGTGGTTAATGTTTGAATAAAAACGCATTAAAAAAGAAAACCTAATAAAGCTCACATGTACACGTTCATAAATAATGTAAGAACATTGTTGGTACTAGTGAGAATATATCTTAACTAGGACAGAAAAAGTCCTTTTTCTCAGCCGGAAATAAGCAGGAAAAGTATCTTCGGGAACAAAAAATATCCTCCGGAAACATACCTAGTTCATCACAGAAGCTACTTCCCTCATACAACGTTCTATAGAGGATAAACTATTATAGCGCTAGTTTAATAGTCGTAATACGTTTAAATAATCTTGACCTACCTAAACGGAATGAATGAAACGTCCACTCCATAAAGATTCCCTTTGCAATGCCCCATAAACCATGAATGCAAACAACCTATAAAATGCTTTACGCACAACCCTGGCGATGGCGTACGGAGAGGCATTAAGCTACCGACTTAAATATAGCCTAGCTGCCATTACGCGCAGTAGTCTGTGTGGGTTTCGTAATTGAGCCAGGTAGCGTACACGTACCCAGACTGCGTAGCCCCGCCCTTCCCAACTTTGCACGCGTGTGGGTAACTGCGCCTGTATGCGTGCCCTACATTTCGATTTAGGGTTGCCACTCCGGATAACGACGGATTTATACGGCCGAGGGAATTCGAGTTATTTTTACCGTATCCAAAATACACCGTTATATTGCTCTAAAAAATGGGTAGTTTTTTCCAACTAGTAATTTTCTTTCGATAGCCAATTTCACGTTTAGGTATAACATAACGGTGAATAAAATTGAAGAGTATGCGGGCTGAATTTTTTTGGGTAAAATATTTCGCACCATTACGAGAGTTTGTCTCGCCTGCTTAGCTTACACAGCTGTATTGCGCAGTGATTATTTACGACGTTTTACTATATTCATTGGATACTTATTATACTACCTCCTTATGCGGGTACTTGTTCTTAGGCCTAAATTAATGAGGACTAACTTGACCGCCTGAAATTTGCATGTAAATTGCTAATTACGCTCTTAATTTCAGGTCATAATGGAGTGGAAAAATGGCAAGCGTACAATGGGAACGGGCGTCCCTCACCCGCAGCGGGTTGTCTTTCATTTAATGTCAGGGTTCGCGATCGATGCAGCGGCCGCCTACGCCGGGCCGTCCGCATCGCGCCCTATGTGTGGTAGGCGAGAGCGGCTAATAAGAGAACAGGTGAAGAGTAAACATTACTAACTATTACTAATTGTCTTTTTACGACAATAGCGCCCGCCTAGCGTTAAGAGCGACTGGAAAAAATAGTAAGATAGTAAATGTCAAGTTTTTTTAAGACAATACAAAAGCTTCGCGCCCTGTGTGTGGTAGGCGAGAGCGGCTATGAGAGAACGGATGAAAAGAACACATTACTAACTATTACAAATTGGCTATGTACGTTTATAGCGCCCGCCTAGCGTTAAGGGCGACTGGAAAAAATACTAACATCTTAAAATACTTAAACGGGTTTACTCACGTCGTAGAAGTCGAATACCTAACGCTCGACATGTTTGTTTCTATGTAAAATACTAACATCGTAAAGTGGACTGGAAAAAATAAACAAGACTGACAAACTGGCCTGGATTATGTGAAGTCATTAGATAAGGCTGGCGCACGACCATTGTGAAGAACGTTGGGGGTTGTATATTTGCCCAGGAGCTACATCTTGGACCTGATATAATTCTGATGATTTCACCCGCTTGCTCTGTAAACTTACGCCATGCGCCTTCATGGACTACAAACAGGCTCAAATGTAGCTGAACGGGTCGAATAGCTCCAATGCCTTTGCGTATGCGTTCTAAAGCGAGCCAGCTGAAGGCTTTCAGCGGAGTAATGTGAACTAAACGCTGCCCGACATCGTTGCTTTCATTCTGGAATCCAATTACGGGATTTGTGGCGCTTTTCATGCAATTGATATGTTATGAACAGAGGTAAATTAATTAGCGGTTCTGATGTTAAATTTTATGTGAGGTGATTAATATTTAGTACCAAATGAGATTTTCTCACAACACTAGTTTAATTTTGATTGCCCAGTAATGAGTTCGAGTTTTGGTGTGACCCATCTGTGAGCGCCTTCTTTTTTGAGAGATTGCTTCTATCGTATCTCTACTTATATTGCAAAAACACGGATTAGTGGCAATTGGTAATTAAAATGTCTAACGGAGATATACTGTAACATAGTTATTGCATGTAACTTTGATTTTGGCCTAATTTATCCTAATCGCAATTGTGACCCGATTGTAGGTATATTTCGTGACACGCGGCGCGGAGTGAATCCACCTTGGTACAGGCTGTGAAATATTATGTAAGAATAAGAAATCATAATATCAAACGTCAAAATCATCGTATCATCACTTCACTACATAGTATAAAACAAAGTCGCTTTCTCTGTCCCTATGTCCCTTTGTATGCTTAAATCTTTAAAACTACGCAACGGATTTTGATGCGGTTTTTTTTAATAGATAAAGTGATTCAAGAGGAGGGTTTATATGTATAATACATACATAATTTGTTAGCATTTTACCCGTGCGAAGCCGGGGCGGGTCGCTAGTAAATAATAATTCAAAGTCGAGGAAATATAATTTCTTCTAAGCGATGGAAGCGGAATTTGGCTCGTAAAATGAAACTAATTTGCGTGTAGCGTCGTCGCCTTGAAACTTGGCCATAGCACGTTACGACTCTTTTTGACTTTCTTGTTGTCTAAATTACTTAGAAAACTGTTTCAACGGTGTAAATTAAAAACATCTGAACTTAGATATGTCAGTTGAGCGATATTTTAGGTATAACTTAAAAAATAGAGCATCGTAATCCTTATTGCTGAGGGTCGTGACGTCCACCATGGATTAGCTTCCTCCGGTTTTGTTTTGTGCGATAGACAATCATTTGACCTCGACCGTACCTGAGGTTAAGTAATGATGAAGCCTAAGATGAAGCTTGCTTGTCTAGAAGATGGCCATTCCCTCTCGACATAAAGATATCTAAGTTATATTTTTCAGGGAAAAGTTGCGCAGAAAGAGAGTTCCACTCCTTTGCTGTCCTGATAAGAAAAGTAGACGCAAAGCGTTTTGTACGTAGGTATCTATGGAATATCAAAGTCATTCTTTGATTGCTCGCATGAAACATATTGCCATACGATTAAATAAATAATGGAATATCAACAACATAAGGGTGGAACCCAAGTCCTCAGGATGATGTTGCGCCACCTTCCACGGACCTCGGCCACCTTGAGCGCGCGCGTGCGGATGTTGGAGTCAAGTGCAGTACGGATTTGGTCGGACCAACGCATCGAGCTGCGGCCCCGAGGCCTTTTCCCCTGGATCTTTCCAGTGACCAATAGTTTTTCCAGATTATCGCCTTTAAATAAGAGTAGGTACCTATTTAAAGTGGTTTTGTAGCATACACATCGCAGATGTTCAAAGTCAAAATCATGATGGCGCGGATGACAGCGCTCGAGGTGCCCCAAACAGCATCGACCGGATACCGGATACAATTACTCTTATATACTAGAAAGTGCCTGCGACTTCGTCCGCGTATTTTTTTTCTTTACCGTAGTCGGGTGAAAAGTATCCTATACCCATCGTTGGATGTCCAGGTATCCCTAAAATCCACCCAGCCCTTTCAGCGTGATGAGCTGATAGGAAATTTTAACCAATTTTTTTCGCGCTTTTAAGATTATTCCTGAAATAAACACCTCTCTCCATATAAAACTGATGAATACGATTGTAGGATTATAATAGTACATTCTTTGTTATTCAAAATCATTTCTCTTCAAGCACCTTTTGCCCATAGATAAATAGCTTAAAATTAACAAATATATCAAATGTCAAGGACTAAATAATAATAATGAAGAATATTAAGACAATGACAAAAAAATGAGAATGGTTTCAGAAACAGTCAGTTCCTCAACCTATAGCTACGTACCTAACCAACGTTTTTATAAGTGGTTTAAGGAGATCTGCAGGAGAAGCAAAACCGTCCACAGACCCCAGAATAGACCCACTAAAGTTGCCGGTAGGTAATTAAAAAAAATATCCGTCATTAAATTATAAATATAAAACACATTTTTCATCAATCACATGTAATTTCGTAGCTTTACAAGCACTTAGTAAACTTTCTATATATAGGCATGATTTTTTCCCAACATCAAAGATTAGGATGTTTCTTGGCCATCCACTTTGATTTTTATTACGGTAGCTCATATTACAAAAGATATCAAAGGATCCTTGAAGAATGAGTAATAACGAATATACGGTAAGATACTTATCTTTATCTCTTGATAATTTGGGTCAGATATGTTATTTATAGGTGTAGAATTCTTGGGATTTGGGGTCTACAATGTAATGTGTTTTTACCGGTAGATTTATTTATTTTAGGTTAAGATCTCTAACGCGTTGGCTTAGCTGTAAGTTATAGATATGTTGTGAACAAATAAATAAATAAATGCAAACCTGCCTGCTTGAATAGCCCATGTTCATTAATCGTTTAAAATCGATAGTTCCGCTGCATACTTTTAATCCGGCTCTTTGACCGTTCAAAATGCTGATTGTTTTAGATATTTTATCTATGATCTAACATATTTCTAGACATATATTATCATGTTACTAGTTAGAACAGGGCTATTGCGATTTATTGGTATATATTTGAAACCTACACAGTTTGCAATTACAATTTTTGTTTCAAAAACTACTCGGTAAAATTCACGCAGAAAACAGTTTTTTTTTTACTTGTTTCGACTACACGCAATTAAAGCATGAAATAGCTATGTTACTATATATACCACTCAGAGAAAAGTGTTATTCACTTTACAAAGTTGGTTGAAATTTGTACCGGTAATAATATGAAAAATACATTTTAAAATGTGTAAGGCCTCTTAAGTGATATATGATAATTGGCAATGAAAGTAAACAGGTATGGGTCAATATTATCGAAATCAGACATAAAGAAAATGTCATAACGGTTTAAATAAAACAGTTTAAACGGATTATATATCGCGTATAATTATTATTTGAGCCACGCTGATGTTTCGGCAAATTTCCAATTACTGTTGTCTAAGATTAAATGTGTTGCGGAAACCGAAGAAAATAATTATGTACGTTTCTTCAAATAAAACACATCGCTGAAGTAGACATATAGTGGCGTGATAATAGACAGATTGTTATCAAAAACTTTAAAAGCCTCAGTGAAGGCATGACGATTAGAACGTGACCAACTTTTGCATGGGTACTGGAAAAAATAGACTGATATATAAATCAAGTAGGCTCGACTAATGGGCGAGAGACATGTTTTATTTATTTGTTGGTAGATACGACAAGTCTGACCTTGTCGTGTGGCTGTCGGAAAATGAGATCATCGATTTTTAAGTAAGGCACGCAATAAACTTTGCAGCTGCTGGTATCAATTATTTATAGACGAAAACAAAATAGGTTCTGAAGCGATTATTTATTATTCATCGTTAACCCTTGGCTTTTCAATGATTACAATTTTTGTTTGAAACGCTAACGAAAGGTGTCATTATATTTAACAAGTTTATCTGTCATAATGTCTGTATACAGCATCGTAGCTTTTAAACGGATGAACCGATTTTGATTTAATTTTGACAGTCAGGAAGGTGATATTATCAATGGTGTCTTTTTATTGCTATAGTTCAAGTTCTAGATAATTTTATTAGCTCATGCGGCTTTTGTGATAAATGAAATAAAAGTACTTTCTGTATTCTTCTGTTCTTTAATTGTGGGAAGCACAATTTGCCTGTAAGGTACTCGTAACAAAAAACAAATGAAAATTTAATGCGCAGGCCGTGCAAACGAATGCTCGCGATAAGAAGGCCCTTAAGAAGATTTTTTTCCCATGCTATCAGTTTACGTTAAGTTTCACCTGGTAACTATGGTACCGCATACAAATAAGGTCCAAACTTAACGTAACCGGGTTATTCAAATCGAGGTTTTGTTCTCGTCCGTTTCCGCCTCCAAAACTTAACCGATAATTACGAAATATTAGGTATTGTATAAGAAAGAAATGTTCTGTGTCGAACCGATTTGATTTTTGTGCAAATGATTATAAAATTTGTGTACTAGGTGTCCGTTTGCGGCAGAAATTTGGCCAAAAACAGACGCCAACTACACAAATTGTATGATAAGGGCAAAAATCGAAACGGTCCGACACAAAACATTTTATTCCTATTCAGGTTAAGTTTTGGAGCAGGAAAGACGAGAACCAAACCTCGATGAGCAGTGGTTGATGAAATAAAATGAAATGAGCATTACCTGTTAAAAACAATACTTTCACTGCGATATGGAGAATCACGCCATAACATTGAGTGGTTCCTATTTGATGAAGGACCAATAACTGTTGAAGATAAATATATTATAAATAATGACACAAAGGTAGATTAAGAAAGAAAAAAAATTTTGCTTAATTTACCTTTGTGTCATTATTTATAAAAATAAAAATGTGGTATTACCACATAAAAAATATGAATCGATAAAAAGATTCTATACAGATAAAAATATTCTTGAAAATCACGTATCAAAAAGACGAAGTGTACCTATATACCAATATCCCAATTGTATGACCGATAAAATAGTAGGTACATAATTGTGATTTTGCAAAAATGTAACCTTTTTATTTTAATTAATCCTTCAAGGAAAAAACAGACTTTTCTTAACATTGACGTCATGGGAATTGCAGTGTTGGAGTTTTCCCAGAAATTTCTCACTTTAATTTATTAAAGGCGGGAAATACTTGTCGGAAAAGATTTAAATGAATTCGCTGAAATTGAAAATTAATGCTGCCTTATCTCAATAAAAAGGTAGTCTCGGGATTTTCTTGGGTACAAATTCTCCTGGAATTGACTTGTATGAAGATGAAATGAGTTTTATAAATAGCCAACGAAGTATTATTAATCTGCTCTTGATTGCAAATATAGCCCACGCATTTTGAGGGCTTAGTACGAGAACGCACGATTATGTCCGGGTTTAGATGAGTTTATTTTAAATCTATCTACTAAATAGGCTATTCCCACGCTTTAAATGTGCAGTCAGCTGCGGGGAAATTAAGGATTTCCTTTCAGGGTTTCGTACCTCAATCGGCGAAAACGGAACCCTTACTTTCATTTCTTCTAGAGCGCTAAATATAGCCACTAGCGAGGGTGCAATGCTAATAAATTATGCATGTATATATATAATAAACCTTCCTCTTGAATGAAAAAACCGCATCAAAATCCGTTGCGTAGTTTTAAAGATCTAAGCATACATAGGGACAGACAGACAGACAGAAAGACAGGAAGCGACTTTGTTTTATACTATGTAGTGATAACTCGTATATTTGCAAAATTACCGTAGGAAAACATGCAAAAACCAACTTAAATAAAATAAAAGGGATCCCTTTGATTCCTATAATTTTATTGTGTCGATTATCTATAGTCAGAAAATGTTCTCCATATTATTAATGCTCATAATTGTCAATGTTCAGAAAAATTGTTAAGCATACTGCTTGTTGAATCTAACAATAATGTCCAATAATGTCAAACGTACATCTCCATAATATCTGAAGTGATATCACTCATCGTTCAGAAATATTTTGTGTCATATATGATCTTTTTCCCGAAAGTATACTAGTCATATTTTTATCACTCTATTATTGGTATTCATATTAACTTTTTGTCGAAAATATATTAGTTATATATTTAATCATAAGTACTATTATTTGCATTCATATTCGCTTTTTTGCTGAAATATAATAAGAAATAATATTTAATCATATTATTATTTGTATTCATTTTGCCTTTTTGCCGAAACATAATAAGAGATAATATTTAATAATATTATTATTTGTGTTCATTATGTCTTTTTGTCAAAAGTATTTTAGTCATATATTTGATCATACATATTATTATTTTTATTTATTCATATTAAATTCAGAGCTGAAGTATATTACAGTCAAAATGGTTCAAAGACCGAAAACTGTAGGTTAGGTTAGGTTTGCATTAGGTATGACCAAAAATAGCGGAGCGTCAAAATTCTTCTCGCTTACCTGCCTGCCTGTTTGCATGCATGCTTGCTTCCTTCCAAGTTGTTTATTAAAAGTTTTTTATTAATAATTTTTAAAATTTTACTAAAATCTTTTACTGACTGTACTTTTTGTTAAACATTCATATTCGAGTTTGACCTGAACAAGGACTAGGACCAATTGCAATACGAAACGTACAGTAGGCAATAGCTTAATATTATATTAGTAAAGTTTTAAAAAATATTGATAAAAACTTTTAATTCATAAAGTGGAAGGAAGCCAACATGCATGCAAACAGGCAGGCAGGCAAGCGAGAAGAATTTTGACGAATATTATTCTGAAGTATATTATAGCCAAAATGGGTCAAAAACCGAAAACTGTGGGTTAGGTTAGGTTTGTATTATGACCAAAAATAGAGGAGCGAGTGAAGCGAGCGGAGCGTCAAAATTCTTCTGATGGCGTTTGATTCTATTCTTTAAGATATTATTCCTTATGATTGTTCTTCGTAATGTTTGTTATGTAAATTTTACTTTCATGGCGTATGAGATTATTCTTCATTATTGTTATACACCAACTGTGTTATGTATTGGAGTTTTATGATCAATGATTTTATAGTCCGTAATTTTAATCCTTTTCATCATTATTCGATCTGAAATTATTCAATTTAAGATTCTACAAAGTAATACGATAGCAATATCAAAACTTATGACGAACAATTTTATGACAATCAATAAGTACCGTAACATCGGGGTACTTTGACCCTAATAGGTTACTTTGTCCACCCATGAAAACCCATTTTATATAATTAATATTTTTTTTAAAACGACTCCTAATGCTTATACAGGGACAGTTGAATCACGTGCTGTTGTTTTAAAGAATTAATTAATTCAATACAATGTTCTTTTTTTGGTGGACAAAGTAACCTATTAGGGTCAAAGTACCCCGATGTTACGGTATGAGCCTCAAAAATAGTACCTTGGAAAATATGAACATTGAAATTATGGCTTTCGACAATATGAGTAACAAATAATATGACTAGTAACGGTATTCACAAAATAAAACGGTACTTAAATTTTCTACCGTAGCAAAACATGCAAAAAACAACTTAAATAAAATAAAAACCTAAGTTTTTAGTAAGAAATTAGGAATGTATTTGAAAGACCGTAGCTTTAGCGGGCTAACTGGGTCAACAGCGCCTCGGCCCACTAATTAGGGTTCCGCAGTCTCAGAACTCTTTCACCGCGGATTCGGTTAGCGACGCACGTTTGGATTAGCACATCTTTTCAATTTGTCGGTGATATGGAGGGTTTTTCTTTTAGAAAGCTTTTTTCTTTTGATAACTTGGCTTAAAAAACTGCTGCATAGTGCTATATAGAAAGGAGGACGCTGTATGACACTTAATGGAAAATTATTATTTGCTTGTAATTATTTAGTATCTTATCTTTCTCTTAAAGCCATATTTTATAACGATTCTTTAAGGAAATTCAGTATCAATAAAAATCATCATGTTTGCTGGTTTATACTTAATATTGTTTACGTGGTACTTAAAGTTGTGTTTCAGAGAAGTTTTGTGTGAAAAGGATGTTTGTAGGAATTGTAGAAAACAAAGCTTGTTACGGGACTTCTTAAACATACGTTATAATATAATGGATCCCGCAGGAAGAGAAACCCGTACATATATATATGGACAAGACCGTTCTTGGATATATGTATGTATGTAAGGTATAATTATTCTAATTTCTGTAAAATCGCGATACCTTTATCATGAGGGTCCATATTAACGCACTCAGTACCTAAGTAACGTCTGCCTCAATAAAAAATAATTCGTTTGGGTGTAACAACGTGTTACTATAGATTCTCAACTAAACTTAAGACGAAGGTGCCAATCATATAGTCAGAATCTAAATGGTAGATGGCGCTACGATGCCACCCTAAGGCAAACCACTCTAATATTACTAAGGCGAAAGTTTGTGAGTGTGTTTATGTGTATGTTTGTTACTTCTTCACGCTCAAACGGCTGGATCAATTTTGAGAAATTTTGGTATGAAGGTAGCCAACACCCTCGATTAAGATGTAGGCTACTTTTTATCCTGAAAAAATATAGTGTTTCCGTGGGATGACCGGGTAACACCGCGCGGTGCATCTAGTCAGAAATACAGCGACTGATTGAAAAATCCAATGATTCAGCAAGTGGCTTCAATAGAATAATTTAAAATTTGACCGTCTGGCCCGGTAAGCTGTAGAGACGTGGGTATGAACCCCGCTCAACGTATTTTTTCGCATCAATGCTAACATTAGGTAATATTATTCCCAAAATTATAATAAATTAGCCTTTATCATCTAGGTCAGAGCAGTTAATCCCACAGATAAATTAAAGGTACGACATTACGCCTCAGACAAACAACTTTGCCAATAAATCATCCGAATTGCCTGCGGCCGATCCGAACTGGCGTGAGGAGGTATTAATAGAATATCTCTGGAAGGCAATATTAGCTGTGTACCGCAAAATACTGAACAGCGTCGGAATGCTTTTAATTGATAACATTCCACTTAATCTTCGGGTAACTTGGTAACTAGTAATTGAATGTTGGGTTTAGGATATCGGTAGACTATTAGCCAATTTGTGTTGGCAATTTTAAGATGTACGGATTACTGGATTAGATTTACCTTACCATTTTTTGATTATACAATGATCGGTGGTAACAATACAGTGCTAAAATTCATCATCCTCTTAACATCCGCCATTGGCTCAATTAGTACAGCACACGCCTCGGTATGGCAAGGTAGCCAACTTAATAAATTTTATTTTTACGTGATAAGTCCTGTCATTGTTGTTATAACGTACTAGAGCATACTGAGTAAAATAAACTTTTTCACAACAAGTATTGAATTAACTTGGATCAGGGAAGTTCCTAGTAAGAATTAATTGATGCTGTGCCTCTTTTAGTTGGACTTTTCTAACAACGGAAGGCAACAAGTCATAAGTTTAAGCGATAATTATGATTATTTAAATTGTTTTGACTGTTTGCTTGCTTGTGACGGGCGAAGCTATTATATCCTAGTCTTTGACATAAACCCAATAGTTGGCATGCTTAATAAGTTTTTAGAGAAAAAGGGTTTCTAATTAAACGAATTTAATCAAACCGTTCTGTTTTGGCCTAATTGCCCTTGGTTTTTTTCTGAAACCATTTTTTTTTTAATATTTAATCTTACTAAGTCTTACATTTCGTCTGTTGAAGTGTTGACAACCAAAACTCACTAAGTAACAAATAATTACCGGCCAAGTGCGAGTGGGACTCGCGCACGAAGGGTTCCATACCATTATCTGTAAGTTTGTTGTATGGGAGCCCCCCGTAAATATTTATTTTATTTTATTTTTAGTATTTGTTGTTATAGCGGCAATAGAAATACATCATCTGTGAAAATTTCAACTGTCTAGCTATCACCGTTGTTGAGATACAGCCTGGTGACAGACGGACGGACGGACGGACAGCGAAGTCTCAGTAATAGGGTCACGTTTTTACCCTTTGGGAACGGAATCCTAAAAACAACTTAAGACAAAGCTCGTATCTCAGTGTCCATATACTTACTAAGATACGCGGTTTTGAAGTACACTGACAGAAATTTTCGTGAGTTTTGGTTGTCACCAGTCGATTTATAAACCACAAATAGCTGAATATCTTAGACTTGCTTTTATTATTTAGGGCCTTATCACACTTGCGATTTGCGAGCGTATTTTCTATACAAATAAGCGACGCGGCGAACACGCTGCGCGATCGCCTTCATACAAAATACGCTCGCAAATCGCAAGTGTGATAAGGCTCTAACTCTCAACATAGAAAAAAACGAGCCTATTAAAATGTGAGTCAATGAAATAGAACCTTTAAAGATATGTCCTGAACCTGATAAGTTCATGTAGTCTTATCCATTAACTCAGCAGAAGCAAAAACACACTGTGACGTTACTGAGCTATAAAACAGGTCTTAAACCTGTTTACTAGATTGCTATCGCTCCGCCACTTCTTGGGCCAAATGAGACCTTTGTTGAACGAAATTTTCCCTAGTTCTGAATTACGCAACGCGTCGTACGTAAACAAATAAATCTAGGCGCTAATTCGAGTGTACTTTGGGATATTGAGAGATTAATTATGTCTGCAGGGCTACCATATCTAGCCGCGACATCGCTTGTCGCGCGACTTAGCTTCATCTGTCATGCTCGTACGGTATTGAAAGGAATGTGACAGGTACAGGTAGTATGTCGCGCTACATCATCATCATCATCCAATCCTAGCCGATTTCGGCCACGGCGACTGGACAGACTAGCTAGTCAGAGCGTCGTTCGTGTGCTCTCAGGTGACTGTGAATGTACGGCCACAAATGCTGCAACTCAGCACCCCTCCGACGAAATTATAATTGATGTCGCACTACAAGGGGTTACGTGTAACAATTATTCCAGACGTGCTGGTCAATCTCAAGTATATCGCATTTAACTGTTATTATAACGCCATGTTCCTGATTTGAGTTACTACCTACCGATACTACCCGGCCAAATTAAGTTTGCGCCTGATATCTATGGCGTCGCATATAAATGAGGAAAACTTAACGCGACCGCGTTGGCGAAGTGTTAGTTATATCGCTAATTCTAAGATCTCTCCGAGATATCAGTGGGAAATATAATTAAATGGAATTAGGCCCCTGGTTCGTAGAGTGGAAATGATTGCGTACAACTTTCTCTAAATCACATTTACGCGACTTAGAAACACTTTAATTGTTGTTAGCTAAAAGTTTTGCTGTTATCGCGGATATTTAATTTATTTAGTTGCTAACCCGTTAAAATATCTTCGATTTCCAAGATTGTGACACATTAAAATAAAACATCATTGGATATTAAAATATGTGGTGTAAAGCATTTTAGACTTTTTACGACATAAACCATTTTACCTTGACAATTTGTGATCTTGTCATTTTGCAATTTTGACTTTTTACGACATTGACATTTTACTTTTCTGGCATTATACCCGTTTTGGCCATTTGCAATCTTGACATTTTGCAATTTTGACTTTTTATGACGTTAACAATTATTTTTTTTGACGTTATACCTGTTTTGACAGTTTGTGATATTGACATTTTGCAATTTTGACAATAGGTATGCTGCGGAGGGCAATAATTTGGAGACATTATACATGTTTCACAAATTTATAAAACACAGTTAACCAATAATTTTGATCATATTAATTTATTATTACTCCCAACGTTTGGTAAGCTTTACAATGTTCGGCTTTAAGAGAATTTATTTAAAAAAAATAATAGCAATAGTATGAATGAATCACTTTAAAAATAAAAGTATAGGTAGGTACATGGATACCAGGAAGTTGTAAAGCTTTAAACTTAGCTAAATTACGTTTTGCGTGTATCATTCTGTTAAAATTATAGAATTTAAATGCTCATACTCTGTTTTTTATTGCTAACATATTATGATCAATTCATGACTACTTCCAGTTATTAAGTAAGTACTCCTTTCCAACGTTGTTTTGATTGATATCAATTTAAAGACTATTTTATTTTCATAGATTAGATTAGATATATTTATTTCTCTTTGAAAATAACACAATATTTTACATATTATAGATAAAATAGAACGAATTCACAAAAAGATCGTCAGTTATATCAGGCGGGGCGCACTCCGCGATTAACGTTTCCCGCTACAAGTACATGCCGGTGGCCGCATGCATGCGGACTATTCAGTGGCTGACACGCTCTGTCTCGGAACGCACGTACCTACACGATTTTCACGCGCTCACGATTTACGTTGCAAGTGAACGTTCCGCATTCATCTGTTGATACCAGTGTTATATTATAATAGTGTTTAAATGAGTAAAAAGACAGCGAAAAGATATTGTATCGCAGCGGGTTGTAGGAACAATGATCGAAATTGGAATCACGCATTTTTCGCTCTCCCAACATGTCCGAAGGATGCCGAAAGGTAAGAAAATGAACATAATATATAATAATTAGTTATTGAATAATAATAAAAAACATATTGCAGGTTACTTCCATATTTAACACTGGTAATACTCAGGACAATTTTAATTGTTAAGTACTTATGTAATTTTGAATTGATTATTTTCTGCTATTTGTCAATTTCAATTCTAGTAAAATAAGTATGTCTACTACTAAATCAACAATCACAGAGGTTTTTATAATAATATTTGATATCACGTTTGTAAAATTACCAATAATGAATAAACGATTGAGTGATAGTTTGATAGGTAAGTATATAAAGTATATAAATAATAAGGTACAATAAATGTATTGGAAGAGATCCCTAATAGGAATAAGTTCGCCTTTGTACATGTTTTATTTGTTACAAGCGACCCGCCCCGGCTTCGCACGGTACGCGCCGTGCGTATTTTTAAAAATCTTAGCATACATAGGGGCAGACAGACAGCAAGAAACGACTTTGTTTTATACTAGGTATGTAGTGATGAATATATATGAATAAATAAATATCGGACAACTAAGCAAAAACAAAATTAAGCTCAAGAATTTAATTGCATGTTAAGGTAACGCATTCGTTGCATTATTTATTTTATTATATTATACGTATTAAAATGTTTAAAAATAAAGCTAAAATGTTTTGCGGCCTGGTGGTGGATTCAATTCGTCCAAATTCTGAGATTGATTATTTTATAGTTAAATAATGAAATAATAAATATAATTTATGAAGAATATAAATATATTGCTCTCTATATTGAATGCCAGAAATAAATGAATTGAATGGGAAATACTTTTTTATTTTTAGTCGTTGACAGCCCTCGCTCTCGGCGACGCGGCAAGCGAGAATTCATTTTCACCGTTTGCACGCAGCTTTAACGTTCCGTTTGGCTTGCGCTGGGGACGACGACTTTAGAAGGGCCATAAATCATATTTTTTTGGCTAAAAAAAAGCGGCTTTTGTAAAGATCAAAGCAGTGTGCCTTCTGTACTTGTACTATTATCTATTCTGTGGTTATATATAAATATTAATAGTCACAGTAGCAAAATAAACAAAATCGACAATGAAAACAAGAGAAGGATATGTCACAAACTGAAAATATTCATTATTCTAATATAATTATGAACTACATTAACGACATATCAAACGTTCTGTTGATATTCCGTTGCTATCGACCGCTTTGGCTGATAAAAATAGAAGCCTATAACTCCATCAAAAGCACCGAATGGAAACAAAATACGTTTCTAGAAACATCCGCCGCTCAGTCAGCTCTAACGAATAGGACGGAAATCGTACACGCGCGTTCATTATTCCATTTCAAGAGCTATAAAACGTGTTTTTTACTCAGTAACTTCGACAGAATAAACCGAGAAACTCTAGGCAGTAATCATTTATCGTGAGCATTGTTTTGCTTTTGACACACGAAAGAGGGTGGTGGAAAATGATGAAGTATGGTCAAAGTCAAAGTTAAAAGTGTTTATCTATCCAAATATCATAAACTCTCCATGATGCGTTCAAGAACCGCACATTATGACCAACATAAAAATAGACTGTTTTATTAGAACAAATTTCTTATCTGTAAAAATGATATTATTGCTAAATAATAACATCGATTTCTATAGTATTATTTATTCAAATTTCGAACATCTCTGAAAAACAAAGAAATTTGATTTGACCTCTATTCTAATATCACTCGAGATGACGTTTAGTTCGAAATAAATTGTCAATTTGCAATCAAATTTGACAAATGTCGCACGTAAGTAAGATATCGAACGATATGATAGTTGGGGTCGACTTTAGTTTGTCTTTGAATTAAAAACAACTATGACAGCTACCAGAAAATTTCATTACCGCCATTACCGGGTAATATTTGTCATAATGTGCGACTCCTGAATGAATCATGGAGGCTTATAATATGTGGCTAGATAAAGTAGTGTATGTAACTGTACATAATTAGGCATTAAAACACTCGTGTGATATTATTATGAAACTTGCCTTCGGCGCGTTTCATAAACCCACACTCGTGTTTAATACCCTTCATTATGTACAGTCACATAAACTACTATTATTTGTTAAATACAGTGGTGTAATGATAAAGTTTAGTATCACCATGTTTTGCCATCCGGCGTGCAAAAACATAATATAATTATAATTTATGGGTAGATATTTAGCAAAGAATAATCGATGTATCAAACGCATTCTATACAGATACAACATTTTATTTGAACACATTGCTGTTACTTACGTGATATTGATACGCGATCTGAAGCTTTAAGAATACTGCCCGAGGTTTTTCAAATGTTCTACGTTTTGTGTCGGCCAGGAAGTAAGATTTTTCTCCCCGTAGCGTAGCGGGCAGTATACGGCCTAGGGTGATTACGACATAGAAAACTGATTTTCAATACTAGTGTATTTTTTTTATAGTACTATATATTACATATTAAATAAATAAATAATATACTCGTAATAAACGCAGTTAAAATAAATATATCTATGTTTTTTTTTTCAGTATATCTATCATTAGGTAATTGAAAAAGATTTCATAGTTATTCTAAAATAATATACTTAGTTCCTTACCTTCTAATCTCGGCTTCCGCAAACAAAGGTGAATTTGAGATTGTAAAAAAGTATCTGGTTTTCAAAAGTACCTAGGCTTCAACTGGGTTGAAGTCACTACACTTGCGATAGGTACTATATTCATACACTTACCTAATACTAGCTACACAATGGGTAGGTACATTACACAATGGATGGCAATAAAAGATTATTGTATCTAAAGGAAAGTCTCTAGAGAATATTTGCGAAGTGATTTGAGATTCTTTGAAAGAAAGTTTGTATTACCTCACCCAAAATGCGCCCTTCCCTCACCTAGATAGCAGAATCGTATTGTAATATTTAAAATAAGACTAAACTCGGGTATCCGTGCGTAAAAATACGTCGAAAATTTTATTTGTAGCGTATTTTTGCTCGTCGAGCTTTTATTTATGTTTTCCTGCGGAAATTTCGCATTTGCTCATAGCAAATACTCTGTTTGTTGGCTTGTGTCGGATTACAGCCTGTCTGTTTAATCAAGTCAAAGGAATAAAGCAACGTTATAGTCCTGTAAAAGACTTGTCAACGATGTTTTGCTAAGCCGCTAACAGAGAAATACTCGTACATACCTACAACTTATGCAAGCACTGGAATGTGTGAATATTACTGGGTAATGTTTTTCCTTTTTTGGTTACTATGAACTTTCGGGTCTAATCATAAGCAGGCTACAGCGCGTTAAAAATATAATATATTGAATCGACAGGTGATTCTCCGAGCGTTCTAACCGCGGTGTTCTAGCGTTATGCTCATTTCACTATTACCACAGAATAGATAATAGTACAAGTACAGAAGGCACACTGCTTTGATCTTTACAAAAGCCGCTTTTTTTAGCCAAAAAAATATGATTTATGGCCCTTCTAAAGTCGTCGTCCCCAGCGCAAGCCAAACGGAACGTTAAAGCTGCGTGCCAACGGTGAAAATGAATTGTCTCGCTTGCCGCGTCGCCGAGAGCGAGGGCTGTCAACGACTAAAAATAAAAAAGTATTTCCCATTCAATTCATTTATTTCTGGCATTCAATATAGAGAGCAATATATTTATATTCTTCATAAATTATATTTATTATTTCATTATTTAACTATAAAATAATCAATCTCAGAATTTGGACGAATTGAATCCACCACCAGGCCGCAAAACATTTTAGCTTTATTTTTAAACATTTTAATACGTATAATATAATAAAATAAATAATGCAACGAATGCGTTACCTTAACATGCAATTAAATTCTTGAGCTTAATTTTGTTTTTGCTTAGTTGTCCGATATTTATTTATTCATATATATTCATCACTACATACCTAGTATAAAACAAAGTCGTTTCTTGCTGTCTGTCTGCCCCTATGTATGCTAAGATTTTTAAAAATACGCACGGCGCGTACCGTGCGAAGCCGGGGCGGGTCGCTTGTAACAAATAAAACATGTACAAAGGCGAACTTATTCCTATTAGGGATCTCTTCCAATACATTTATTGTACCTTATTATTTATATACTTTATATACTTACCTATCAAACTATCACTCAATCGTTTATTCATTATTGGTAATTTTACAAACGTGATATCAAATATTATTATGAAAACCTCTGTGATTGTTGATTTAGTAGTAGACATACTTATTTTACTAGAATTTAAATTGACAAATAGCAGCAAATAATCAATTCAAAATTACATAAGTACTTAACAATTAAAATTGTCCTGAGTATTACCAGTGTTAAATATGGAAGTAACCTGCAATATGTTTTTTATTATTATTCAGTAACTAATTATTATATATTATGTTCATTTTCTTACCTTTCGGCATCCTTCGGATATGTTGGGAGAGCGAAAAATGCGTGATTCCAATTTCGATCATTGTTCCTACAACCCGCTGCGATACAATATCTTTTCGCTGTCTTTTTACTCATTTAAACACTATTATAATATAACACTGGTATCAACAGATGAATGCGGAACGTTCACTTGCAACGTAAATCGTGAGCGCGCGAAAATCGTGTAGGTACGTGCGTTCCGAGACAGAGCGTGTCAGCCACTGAATAGTCCGCATGCATGCGGCCACCGGCATGTACTTGTAGCGGGAAACGTTAATCGCGGAGTGCGCCCCGCCTGCTATTACCTATTACCGCAACGAAACAGCCAGTCGTTTTAATTATAATATAACTAGGATCGCACTCGGGAGTGGCTTCAGGATGCATAAAAAACCGACTTCCAACAATCATCTATTTTATCAATATTTGCAGAAATGGGATGGGAACGATGAAAAGAAACGCCTTACGAACGCTAAATATTCACCCGACAATAACAAGCGTTTTGGGTACATAAAGATCATAATACAGATCCTAATTAATCACTTCTTACTAAACTGCTTGATAAGCCAATAACAATATAATATTAACGTTCATTAGAAGGGTGGTTCTACTCAGGACGGACGAAAATGAAGTGATTTGCGGCACACCATTTTTTTAGCATCTAAGGTCAGAAAAGTAGCTGAACGCCTAGCGGAGGTCGTTCTTTTACTGATCTCAAACGGGCCAGTAAAAAAATAAAATATACCAAATTTATGACCATTTAAACAATATACAAAACGAGTGTTTAGTCATAAAAACCGAGCGTCATTTGTTAATGCGCTCGAATCAATAGATTGGCAAGGAATAGTCAACAAACACCGTGATGAATGCGTACAATTTGCAATTAAGGTAATTCATATTTTAACTTTTTTGCTTGATATTCATATTCCTCTAAAGAAAATTACAGTACACCCTAATAAAAATCCGTGGATAGATTCCGAAATCGTTAATTTAAAATTACTTTCATTTGATATTATAAACCTTTCCAAAAAATACCCCGATAATATTGCTTTAAACGACGTTTCAATCAAAATACAAAATTCTTACCACCATAAATTAAAAATTAAACGTACAGATTTTTTTAACTCCTTGATATACAAAGCCACGTATAATAATAAAAGCAAAGCGATGTGGACTGCCATTAACACCGAGCTAGCGAGAGCGCCCCGCGAGCGCGTCGACTTCACCGACCTGCTACGGGACAGCGGCGGCAACCCGTTCGCGACCAAGCAACTGCTGGTGGACGCGCTAAACCACGAGTTCGTGACGGCAGCCGCCGCGTGCGGCGCGCCCGCCGCCGACCGCCCGCGCTCGCTCACCGCCGTGGCAAACGGATGCGCAGTCTGCGACTGCTCGCTTAGACTCCGCCCGTTCACACCGGACGAAATTATAAGGATATTCAAATCCTTCATCGCTTCGAAGAACAGTACAGACGTCTACGGTATCTCCACAAACTTGCTTAAGCAGGCTAGCCCCGTAATCTGCTACGTGTTATCACACCTATTTAACAGCTGCATGAAGACTGGAATATATCCGGAGAGCCTCAAAAAGGTAAAAATCTGCCCACTTTATAAGGGAAAAGGTAAGAAATCGGAAATAAAATCCTATCGTCCGATATCGTATGGTCCCCGCTCCTAGTAAGTGCTTCGAGGTAGGGTTGAACAACAGACTGCTCGGGTTTTGGTCCTCGAGAAACGTATTGTCGGACAGCCAATATGCCTACCGACAGGGCCGGTCCACCACCGACCTGGTGCGGGAAGTGGTGTACGGCGTGTTGCGCGCGAGGGAAACGGGGCAGCATGTGGCGGTATTGTGCTGCGACCTGTCGCGCGCCTTCGACACGGCCGACCACGCGCTCGTAGCCGACAAACTCGCACACTACGGTATACGAGGCCCCGCGGCCAGGCTGATACTATCTTTTATGACCGATAGGGCCCAGGTGGTGATCGGTGACGGGGGAAACAGCGTGTCCTCGGAAGCGCGCAGTTTGATGGGTGTTCCTCAGGGGTCGTGCCTTTCCAACACCCTTTTCAGTGTACTGTTGAACGACTTGCCGCAAGCGATAAATGGCGCTGAAATATATATCCCACCAAAAACATTTCATGTAAAAATGGCGGCCAAGACTCATATGGTCTGGCTGTAAAAAAGTTATCAGATCCCTCGAAAAGCCAAGCCCCTAAGCCCTGAGTTTACTAATCCTACACATTGGCTTCAAAGGTATGGCTTGGCCGTTTCATAAAGTACCGTAAATAAGTCCAACGGACCGTCTGGCCCATACGATATCAAGAAGTTAAGTTTATATATCTCCATGATAATATATATAAACTTAATTCCTTACCATATAGGCCGGACAGTTCATTAGACTTATATACGGTACTTTATGAAACGGCCAAGCCATACCTTTGAAGCCAATGTGTAGGATTAGTAAACTCAGGGCTTAGGGGCTTGGCTTTTCGAGGGATCTGATAACTTTTTTACAGCCAGACCATATGAGTCTTGGCCGCCATTTTTACATGAAATGTTTTTGGTGGGATCTCATTTATTTTTGTAAGGTGCCCTAGTCTTTTTCATTTATTTGGGCCATAACGTCTGTAAGTAAGTAGTAATAATAGCAAAAGCGTTATGAGCATGTGCGTCTTGGCGGCTAATTTTACATGAAATGTTTTTTTGGTGGGATCTCATTTCTTTTTGTAAAGTAGTTTTTAATTTCTAGGTTTATTTTTTTATTTTTTTTGTGCCGTAGCATTTCTAAGTAAGTAGTAATAATTGTGTATTTAAGAATTTAAGAAATACTTACGTTTAGCCCCCATTATGGAAAACCCATACAAACTTTCATCCCCTTCTTTAAAGGGTGGGGGGTGATTTTCTAAAAATCCTAGAATATATATTTTATTATTTATAACAAGGAGTCCCTATATCAATTTTCAGACCTCTAGTATCAAAATTTGCAGAAGTCTCATACAAACATCCATCCCCTAGTTTAAGGGGTTGGGGGGTAAAAGTTCCAAGTTTCAGAATTATTCTATTGTTTGTGTACTAAACCTAGCTTACATACCAAATTTCAGCTTTCTAGGTCATCGGGAAGTACCCCAGAGGTTTTGATACATAAGTGAGTGAGTGGCAAAATCGGCGTATTTTAGGTACCAATAAAACCTAAAGTATAAAAGCTAGATCAATTAAATTAAGTACATTTCATATGTTCCCTAACTGCATCTTAACCTGTGAATTTGGGCGCTCTGGTGCTAACTGGGACGGAGCTATGAGGGTTTGAAAATTAGACGAAACGGCTCGAGAAAAGGTAGGTAGTGCCCCGCTTCTTTTTTGCTCGTCTTGGCGGGGGCACTACCGTGCCCCCAGATGTACGCAGATGACGTCACAGCAGTCGTCAGCACCTCTTCTGGGGGGGAGTTGGAAGGAGCACTAAACAATGTAGTGAGACAAATGTGCGAGTGGTTCCGCTCCAACGGGTTGGCACTAAACAAAAACAAAACTTGTTTTTTGACGTTTAGGCTAAATGGTCATCAATGTCCACCCCTTAGAGTGTGTGCAGATGGTGCCCCTCTACAGCACGTAACCTGCACACTTCTCCTCGGATTCCACCTCGACAGCGCACTTACATGGGAAACTCATATCGATGTAGTGTGTGGGAAACTCGGCCGTGCGTGCTTTGCGCTAAGGCGCCTAGCGCGCACCGCCGGGAAAACCGCGGTGCGAGAATGTTATTTCGCAACAGTACACTCGCTGCTGACATACGGTGCAGAGCTATGGGCTCGTGCTGCTGACTGGAGACGCGCGTTCTCCATGCAGAAGCGAGCCGTCCGTGCGATGGCCAACAAACCAGCAGATGCCCCTGCTCGGGATCTTTTCGCAAGTTTGAAAATTTTACCCTTACCGTGCATATACATCTACCAAATGGCAATATTCACGCATGAACACCTTGACATTTTTAAGCGTCGGGGAATTAACACCAGGTACCCGCTCCGCGACAATAAACACGCGGACAGGCTGGTCGCAGGGGCGCACAAGTTAGTCAGGTCGGAGCAGTCCGTTTATTTCCTGGGGCCTTCTATCTATAACCGCTTGCCCGACAACGTCAGAAATGCAGCTTCCACCGCCACCTTTAAAAACAACCTCACGAATTGGCTGGCAGAGAAAATATTTTACAGTTTTGATGAGTTTTTTAATTTACCTCTTTCCATGTAAAACTTGTAAAAATAAGGAAAGATCAAATGTTATCCATATTACATACTTAATATTGCTGACATGATAATTTTAATAACTATTATTAATATTTTGGTACAATAATATGAATTTTTATGACCTGTAACAATTGTTATAAATAAATATTTCATTTCATTTCATTTCATTTCATTTCATATGGGCCCAGGAGACTGAGGACAGGATACTGAGATTATTGTAAGTTTTTAGCCAATAACTACGTCAATGCAACATTTAATATTGAAATCATGCAGTTCTGTACTCTAATGCAACGAATTTACGACCTATGAATGCAAAAAAAGTGTATAGAAAACAATGGATTTTAAATAAATATGGGCAAGGATACTGTTAAGCTGACTGGCCGTAGCACAACTTCACTTACACAACTCGCCGTAGCGACTAATCCAACCTCGAACCTAGACAAACGCGATCATTTATAAGCTAACTTCACTTCGATCTTTCACTCAGACCGAACAGCAACGCGCTAGACGTGGTAACTCAAACTGATTTTAACGTGTTTTGATGTAGCAGGAGACTGAGGTAAAAAACGAGGGACAAAATATAATGCACTTTTTTTAATAAGTTTCGCATTTAAGGTAAAATTAGACAAACACATTGAAACTACATATATTATAGATTTCTATTTTAGCGTAAATATTACGTACATACCCAAAATGCAGTTATGATGCAGGCATTAAGCTTTCATTTCGTCCGAGAGACATGCCTGGAGACTGAGAATTTGGCACTTTAAAGTACAATTTTTGAGAGATATATATTTAGGGCTTAGCTAATTTTCAGTGTCATACTAGAAACCATTTAGTTGTACAGTTTCGATCGTAAATCGATATAATTTGCCTACAAAAACTATACAAAATAAGGTGAGCCGCGGAAAATTCCCTTGTGAGTAGCACCACCCAGAAAGATTTTAAATTAATAATGATTCTTAGATAATAGTTGAATAGAATTTCTAAGGAGCAAGATGTGAAATTCGTTTTAAATATTTTCTTTAAAAAGGACGCGGTTAATAGAGCAAACTTGACGATTGAAACAAAAACTTTAATTAGGGAACAGGGCTATCGTTGTAACTCCCACTGATTTTCCTTACAAAAAAGTAATTGAAAGTATCCCTTGGCAACAATGGAAAATTTCGACTCCACCTCGCCTTTATTACAAAGTTTTTTATATCGCTATCGAAAGGGTCCCTCAGCCGCCTTTGTGAGCTCAACAAAATGCCTAAAGCGGTTCCTCTACAAACAAAGGATTTTTAAAGGTCGATTAAACTTTCTCAAGGCGATAACGCTACTCCTAAGTGTAAAGGAGACCCCATTAAAGTAATACTCTGGATGATCAATGTCCCGAATAACTTTTTCAAAGTAAATTGAAGAACTTCCTGCCTTCAATCATTATAGCGCTCTGCCATGTATATGCGGAAGTTGCCTTGATTGATAAAAGTTGGAGTTCCCACAAAGAGCGGTTCTAGTGAAACTTTTAACAACATGGTGTATTCGATCGTTCCATAAACTTAGCGCAATCTCCAACTATGTATTCAGTAAGGCTAGCACATCTACTTCGTTTATCGTGCGACATTGTATCCCGTCTTTCTCGCTCGGTAGTGAAATGAAAGAGACGGACAATAATTTTCACGCGTCAGAGTCCTGTGTCACAGTTATGTTTAGAGGATGAATTCGACGCTACTCTTAAGATCACCAGTAAAAGCGTAGGTATATAGAACGTGGCCGGGTAGGCCGTGCAATGCAATAGGGTCTAGTGCCCACTTGATACGAGATTCTATGTTTCAACGCATTAGACATGGCATCTCAGCGGACAAACCTCGGTTTTCTTAGTGTCAATAAATTGACTATTCGCTTGAAGGACCCATATACCTCGATCTGTGACCATGAACATGTACCACTATTTCACGTGTCTAATTTTATCAAGAGCGATGCGTGACGATATGTGGGATGATCTATGCCTGTTGAGCCAAGTATTGACGTCTTCTACTTTGGCATCGTATTTACCCCGAGGATAAAATATACAAGGCAATATACGTTGATCAGTTTTACCAAAACCCGAATTTTATGTGAATATAACATCGTTATTGGGATGGAAAGGTTTCCCCCGGAATCTCCTTCGCGAAGTGAAATGTCAGGAAATTCAATAAAGTGGTAATAAGTGGATTTCTCGCGAAGTCATATTTTCGTCAATTCCTATATAGAAGTCTTTTATTAAAGCCCGACCTTTCGTCTCTTTTGCACTGTTGAGATTCTTGAACGTATTATGAGAATCGGGTGAGGTGGAAAATTATTGGTACGTTTAATCCTATTTCGTGAAGAAATTTCATCGTTGCCACAAGGTACGCCGGATTAGGGAGGGAAGGTCTGGTTTTATTAATAGGTACCTACTCTAGCTTTGGTATGTGACCTTTTCCATGTGTAAGGATGGGTATGATACAAATACAATACGTTTCAGACAGCTTTATCGGCCATACTCACACTAAACTAATCAAGGCGAAAATTTGTGAATGTGTATGTGTATGTTTGTTACCTCTTCACGCTCAAGCTGCTGGACCAATTTTGATAATTTTGGTATGAAGGTAGTTGATACCCTGGATTAACACATAAGCTACTTGTTATTCCAAAAAAAAATGTGTTCCCGTGGGATGAACGGGTAACACCGCGCGGCGCAACTAGTTGTATAATAAACATCACAATTAAGTTGCCCATTTTTTAAACCTTCACGTAATCGAGTAAGACGTATGTACATATTTTGTAAATGTGACAGTTCTCTGCCTTTTGGCCGAATTATTTTTTAACGAATGTTTCATATCGCAGAAATGTCGTTTCGTAGAAAGCATTTTTTCTATGAAACCGTGAACTAATTGGATTTGTTATGAAACACACCTAACCTCACCTAATCTAATCGATAGGATGATATTTGCAACAATTCTGCGAATCGAAAATTCGGCAAAAAAATATTCTACGAAAAGCAGAACACCACTAGTGATAATGTTATTAAAACTATCGTGAGACATCTTTAATACTTATAAAAACGGTTTAAACTCACGTAAAAATTGTCAGGAACGGCCCGACATGTTTCGAACTCATTTGGAGCTCTTCATCAGGGGTCCGTGGTCTTCATCCGTGCTGCTACGCGACTCGCGACTCACTGATCCACCACTAGTGACTTTTGCAATGAGACCCCAAATTCATATCGATTCGTGCATTTATATACAAATTTATTATAAAGCAAATGGAATATCTTCAAAAATTCCCTAGTAAACGTAAACGATTCTATTCACATAATTTTCTGTACAGCTTAAGTGCTACTATTTATTTAGGAGATGTCGCATTACTTATGGAGATCAGAGTAGTACTTAATAAGTATCTTTATCTGCTACAATAAATGTAGGTAATATTACTGCCTAGACGTAGACGTAATAATATCATCACGAGGCCATTGTTCTTATCTTATTTGGTCATGCTTCTGCTTATTTTGTTGGTGGAAATAAGTTCTGCGATGGTTCATTACATTATTTAAGACATATACAGTTTACTGTACCTACGTATTTCGACCGAATTTCTTGTTCCACTAAACAACATAAAGATTACTCCTGTGGCACTGAGACATTATTGTTAGTGAGTTTGTAGTACTCCCAGTACTCCCACACAAAGTCCGACTACCGATATTATTCAAGACAAGTTTAAAAAAAACCTAAACAACACATTAAGTTAACGAGACATTTACTAGATCATGAGAATCATGTTATATGTATCTTGATGGTCTCTAGAAGCAGTGTCTTGAGTCATTTCGGGGCAAAACGTTCTGAACCAGAAGTTTCCAGAAGTAGCCTTCCTTAGAGACATTTCAAGGGGGGCAGAACTGACGGCCGTTAGGGCACAAAGGTTCTTGAGTGGCTATCACGTACCGGAAGATGCAGCGTGGGAAGACCCCCAATAAAGTGGACCACCACACACAAGTGACCTGGTTAGGATCGGCGGAGTTGGATGAGGGCGACGCACGACCAGTTGTGGACCAATTTGGGGGAGGCATTGTCCAGCATGTGGACATCTATCCGCTGATGATGATCACTCACACACGTAAAAAAAACACATTTCAACTATACAAACGATATTAATACGTATGCTGTAATATGATAATTTGCGAGAACGGTGCCGTAACACATTTGGCGCCGCGCCAAAGATCCACTCAGTTTGCGAAACATTGTGAAGAAGGCTAGACTGATTTAAGTGTTCTAACTTTTAACACAGTTATAAGCTCGTACCTACAGCCCAGTTACCTACCTCGTTTGAGAGCTTTGTAAGAAACTTGAATAAATAACCAGATCATGATGACAATAGAATTATTGATTGCTTACAATTTAATATTAGCTTTTGGATGTAAAAATAAATACTTTGTATAATTATGTAGCACCATAAGGGTGTAGTCACACACCTACTATAAGCCGTCTGTGCGTGCCTTTTTGCTGTAATTCGTATTCAGTGTTTTTTTTTTTTTATAGGAGACAATCATGAATGATTTTCCATTAATTTATCACTAATTCCTAAATGCGTCAATAATGCTACTATCATAACTACCCTTTTGCATCTATTAATAAAGTGTGGCAAATCCGAAGATCGATCGGCAAACCGATACGAGAGCGACAATTTCGGCCGCACAATTGATAAGTAATTATCAATATTATATACATTCCGTGAGTTTTCAGATTGGAATTCGAATTCAACAGCAAAGATAGCTATCCCTGATGAAGAGCTCTATCCGTGCTGTGAGAAACATGTCGGACCGTTCCTGACATTTATAAGTACGTATGTTTAAACCATTTTTTAATCGGAAAAGACCATGTCCAGCAACGTATATTTAACAATAAGATATATTTTAACGTCCAAATGAAGAGCCCGCAGTAAAATATCACACACTAAAAACATTTTCATGTAAAATGATGCCAAGACGATATCATATGACTCGCACTGTCAAAAAGTTATCAGATCTCATGTAGAGCCAAGCTTTTGACTCTACACGCCCTAACTTTACAAGGCCTAACTTCACAAACTCTACACCTTAGTTATAATACTGGGCTTGGGGAATTTAAATTCCAAGTTTTAGTTATTTTGTTGTTTTTACTACTAGTTTACATACCAAATTTCAGCTTTCTAGGACATTAGGAAGTACCCTATAATTTTGATGATCGTCTGTAAGTTAGTGAAGAAATCAGGATTTTTTAGATATCACTAGAATCGGACAGATTTAAACATACTATCACAATGAAAAAAACTAGACATGTGCCTATTTCCTTCAGTTACATTGTTGTCCAACCTTCAGTTGTATTGTATCCACGCTGATCTAATCGCCTTTATCAGATCGAAAAGAGGTCGTGAAGTGTCGATATCCCGGCAATATAAAGTTTCACTCAGGCTGTATCAACGTCTTGATTGCAAGCTGGCGAGTCGCCAGCCGGCTTGTTCAGCGATTGATGTGGAAAACGTAAGTACCTACGCGTTACGCAGCTGTACCCTTACCATGTGTGCACGTGACCGTACTCGTTAGCGATAGCCATAGTACAAGAAAACAAGGCATGGTACTCCAGCAAATCAGCTTTTCTACGTCTTTCTAGTTGCAGCTTTGTGGTAACAAAATAATCATAAGGAAGAAAAATGTTCGCCGCAAGTAGTACAAAAAAAAATGCGTTACAGTTGTCATGTTCCTTGAATAATTGTTATTTTGTCGATTTCATGACATCCATACAGGTAACAAGGGAATCGGGGAGTATTCTGTTACACCACTGGCAACACAGAAACGGATTGACAGAACCGCCCAACCAGTCATAGTGTGATGACGTCACAAGTCTGGCCCGTCATTCCGGAATGCCATACCTTCTTTTCTTATACCATGGCGATAGCGTAAACAATTTGTATGGAGAGCAGTCGCTTACTTTGTAGAACTACAATTCAAAACAGGCGTCTTTTATAACTTTTGGTTACACATCTTTGATCGATTCATTTTAACAGTCAGTATTATCGTAGCGAAAGTTTATTTTCCTCGAAGTTTCACTTATCCCAACTGGAGTAAGATCTAAAATTAATCCATAAAGTATGGGTCCCTTCAAAATAATATACTCCCTCTGAGACGGGTAACAATAAAATCACTATAGAGACTTATTAATGAATGATTTGCCTAAAAATGAAAACAATAACAACAGTCGGTTAATATTTCGTACATCATAATTGAATTACTGACTCTAATTTAATTAATATCAGCACAACTGTGGGCAGTAAATCAAATTTTATCGCAATATGCTAAATGGCAACCCAAACTTTAATTTACCTATATTACCTACGCTCATTCCAAACCCCATATACGTAATGCAAATTCAATAAATGCCGTTTCTATTCCTGCTTTCATTTCGCCCGTTGTGGCTCCATATAGTTTCATAACATAACGCGCGTGGAATCGTCATAGCATACGATTTTGCCCCACAATTCTATGCAATAACACTTGGCCATATTCCAAATGTGTCTGTGTAGGCAAATCGATCGGGCGTTCACGACGGGTGACTCGAATAACGACCACTAACCCTCGCAACCACTTTTAACATTCAAAGGAACAATGCAATAAAAAACTTGGTCACGTAGAAATAAAGTGCACATTCGAAATCAGGGTAATAGAGAGACATGAGTTCAAAAAAGAAATCAATCGATGAGCCTCAGCTTTCGACGACCATTCGAATACTTCGTGAAAATTGCGCTCAGTTTAGAAAATTTCTAACAAGTGCGAGGAAGAAACAAACAGTACAATTCGATATCAACAAACATTCTAATAGAGACGCTGTATTCTCTAATTGTGCAGAAGGGAATTGTGAAAAACGTTGTGAAATAAAAATGTTATGCTTTAGACAGTATTAGTAAAAACTATTTTTCGGTCATTCTCCAGACGTACATTTTTGCTTGTCTTCACTCTTTAAAAATATAAAATTATTGATTTAATTATAACTTATATTTTTTGATCGTAGCAGGTATTCATATCGAGCTGTACATGAATTTTCAATAACATATTTAAAACCCTTCGGGTAGAAAAAAATACTTTTAGTCCTATTCTCCTAATTGACACGTCGCGTCCCACTACCCAAATTACTTACATACCAATTTCTCCTGATGATATAAATGAAGAAAAAACAATGTAAGCAAGTTTATTAAACAAAAGAATACATGTTTTAATTGCAAAATAAAAACCTAGTCAATACAATTAATATATCACAAAGATATCAATTATAGTAACTTTGTCTCGAAACGTATAATAATTGACGCGTCGCGGTCGTTTGTGATCACACAAGTCCTCTGAAAGTAGGTACGGATCTCACTAACGCATTTCGGTGAAGCGGTCAGTCGTGCCCAGAGCCCCGTGTGGGATGGTTGTGTCAGCTGTGTACGTGTCGCGAACTATGGCTGTCAGTATCTAATTCACGCGTTTTGGCTCACGAAATTTCTAATTAACACGTTCACGTTTTAAAAATCAACCAGTAACTCTATTGAGCTGAGAATTTTAGTGTACATTCAAGGCCTCATTATTTAATAGATACTAGATTCTGTAGATTATTACATGTACCTATAAAAAGTTATTTTGTATTTTTCAAGAATCCCTAATTCACAAGTCTAATTCACGCATCAAAAGTTAACGCGTTAATTAGAATTTAACCATCCATGCGGTTCTAATCATCAGTTTAGTTTTTTTTCTAGAAGATTTGTATATATAATAGTAATAGTACCTATAATATATAGTCACATCTTCATGGGGTCATTTTAAAACCTCATCAGGTAGCAAGCTGTATTTCTCAGGGCTGGAAAATTCTAGCCGAAGCGGTTTTGCCATATATTAGCACCATCAGGCATGAACAATTTCGTACTTGGATATAACCCTGTGTCTGATAGAATAATAACAATGAAGCTGAACACCAATTTATGTCTTCTCAACATCGTGCAAGCTTACAACACAGTCCACGAAGAGGATATCAACTAGAGGAAACTCTAGACAGCATACCAATCGGGCAAATCGCAATGGTATTGGGAGACTGGAATGCTAAAACAGGAAGCTCAGAAATAGTCCTTGAAATCCGAGACACCATTGGAAAACATGGTCAAGACTCTAGAACGAACGAGGTCAGAGGCTTGCAGAGTTCTGTGTTCTGTGTCTGACCATTACTTTAACACTCTCTATCACTATCACAAAAGATGACTCTACACTTGGAAGTCTTCTGGAACCTAGGTCGTTTTAGGTATCAGATAGACTAAATACTGGTAGACAAGCGCTGGAAATCATCTGTCAAAAATGTGAAAACCTTCCCTTGAGCTGAATGTGGTTACTGGTTGCCTCCTTCTCCATTCGTCTCAAAGCCGTTTACCGTAACGCGCGACCTAAACCCAGAACTTAGAATCCAATAGAACGATCCCATTTCCAGAATCTGACGGAAGCGACCCTCATGAATTTTGATTCACCGCGGACAGGTGATGCTGAGTCCAGGTAATAAATGAAGATTTTGAGGATATCGTATCTAAGAGATGAAGGGACTGAGGAAGGTCCACATGGATCACTGAGGAAACGTGGAACCTAATTCAGCGCTGGAAAGAAATTAAAATTTATGCCCTTCAAGACTCCAAAGTGACAAGGGAATACTCGAAACTATGTAAAGCAATTCAAAGGGAATGCCGCAGAGACAAGAACAAGCATATGCCAAGAAGTCGAGTCACATGCACTTAAATTACAAACCTCGGATCTGTTCAAGAAAGTTTGCCTGCTGAGTCGAAAGTTCAAACCCAAGTCCTGGGTCATTGAAGATCACGATGAGCAACCGCTGCATGAGTTTGACAAAATTGCAGAACGCTGGCGTGGCCACTATGAGCAGCTGTACAAAATACCCTGTACATCTACCGTCACTCGGTTGCACTGGGGACTTCTGAACCTGAAGCCCAACATCTTCAAATCAGATATAATAGCAGCAATCGATCGGCTTAAAATTAAAACAGCTCGTAAAGCGGACCATGATTGAATTGATGCTTTCTGCTGGAGAAGAATGCTGCGCATACCATGGACAGGACGCCGCGCTAATGCACCGATCTTAGCCCGATTTAAGATCCGAACTAAACTGTCGATGACCTATCTTCGCAGGGTTCTGGAGTACTTTGGTCGCATTGCCAGGAAAGACAGTGATAACCTGGAAAAACAGACGATCACTGGAAAAGTTGAAGGCAAGCGACCAAGAGACAGGAGCACAACACGCGGGACAGACCAGATTCTCACAACCCTTGCCACTACAGTACGCGATGCTCTACACACGGCTACTGACAGCAACAGATAGCGCCGCATCATCCGGGAATGACCACAACCCTCAGCAATGAGGCAACCGACGCAAGGAGAAGGAGGAGATAATATAGTAAGCGTAGTGAGGGCGGGTACATGTATAAATTATTTGTTATAACTTATCATAATAATTCAATTTACATACATAATTACATACCTAACCTACCAAGTAACTAACGGCTGGTATACTTGTTTCTTGAGTACTTAGATACTTTCATATTATTTAAAACATAGCTTATATCATATAACTGTCACCATATCAGTCATATATTATTATACAAAACGTTTTTATTTTAATTAAAAAAAATATAACCGAATTTGTATAATTAACGCGTCGCTTTTCTAATTCACGCGTCATACAAAAAGTAAAATATTCTAATTAACACGTCGTTTTTCTAATTCACGCGTCATATAAATTTTAATTTGCTTCTAAGTAATGAACCTTTAATAATTATAAAGTGCCCTATCCACATTTAAGTTTCAATGATCGATATGTTACTATGTTTGAGATAAAAATGATTGAAAAGTAAGCAGAAAAAAAGCGACGTGTTAATTAGAATTAGAACACAAATCTGGAGAATGACCGTTTTATCTATTCCAAATAGTTAGCATAGCTTCTGATTTTGCTGTGTTTCAAATGAGTTCTGTTGTTTTGCCATTTAAATAGTACAAACGTTATTTCCAATTAGGTTGGGTTGCCTAAGATCGGTAGTGCATATAGCACAATGGCACAATTATAATTATTGTCGATTGTGGTAGCATGCGGTTTTTAGCGACCAAGACGCGCGACCGCGACACATGAAGGGGACCGGGGACCGCGACCCACTGCTTTGTATGGATTACTATGGAACACCGTCGGATTCAAGTGACCGAGTTGCGTGACATAACATAATCCATACAGGTCGCGGGCGCCAGTCACGTAGTATGTCCCGGTCGCTATGAACCTTTAGAGTCGCTCATAGAAAACTTTCCAACAGCTTGGATTTGAAAGTGACGGATATTTTATCATTTATTTATCGCTCGATTAACGCGACCATCATAGTCATTACCCACACATATTTTTTCTACAATCGCCTTCTTGCAATTACCAACCAATCTTCTCTTTTCTAACCAAACCGCTATCAATGTAGTCAGTTCCATACATATTTGTTTTTCCATGTAGTTTACATTGAAGTACCTAAATCATATGACTATTGGCAACCTAACCTACCATTTTCCAAGAAGTTATCCACACCGTAGGTAACGAGTTGTTAACATAATTAAGTCTCTCGTGCGAGTTCCGAAACTCGACAAAAACATGTTTGACACTGTTTGCAACGAAAATGTGCTCATAGCATCCTCTGAAAACTGCTCCCAACTCACAATTCATAAAAGAACTTTAAACGATAGCACAGTTTGATAACTTAAGACTAGGTTCGGGTCTTATCCTCGAAGACATCGGTAACTGTAGATACATTTATGTACGAATATAAACCTTATTGCAACTTTATTGCAATATGTGGGTCTTGAATTTGCAAAATTTTATTACAGACAAACAGGTGAAGCTAAATAAAAGCTTGTAAAAGCTCTCACTCTGTTAAGACTCTGACAGACAAATATGAGAACAACTAAACCACGTCTGTTGGAAATTACGTACCTACCTATAGGTAATCTAATAATAAAACAATTCCAATTGTCAATAATGTATTCGTCTCCAAACTCCGACTAACCCGATAACGAAGCGTATCTTAATTAGAGCACAATGGGATGCCATTTTGCACGTTAAAGGTAATATTTATTCAATTCACGACCACGGCCCTATTTGATTTGTCTTAGTGGGGCTGGGCGATGCAAATGTGACCCAGGCGGCCCGGGGATTAAATCGACGTTTCAAACAACATGTGTCCAAGATATCGCCACTAAGTCTTCATTCGTGATGTGTCTATGTCTCTATTAGAAGTAGCATTAGGTCATTATCTTCGCTGCTTCGTCTTCTAGATTAGAAATAAACACATGTAGTAACACGTACCGTGTCGCCAATACACACTGAAATTTGAGAGAATTAAAAAAAAAACAAAAAATAAAAATAATAATAAAGAGGGTGGTATGATATCTTATACCACCGGCCTGGTAACATCATTCACAGTTACAGTGCTCCGCCAGTTCACACGTACTCGCATATTTAAATCACTTTAAATTGAATAGTATCGTTTCGGAGTGAGTTTTATTTTAGGTACTATGGGAAAAAGAAAGCGTGATCGCGACCGCGAAGATTACGGACACCTATTGCGTAAAATAAAAAAGCTGGAAAAAGAAGAAAAGTCTGGACATAGCCGACGCCGTTATGACCGTTATGACCGTTATGATTCTACAGATGGAGAATCTTCGTCATCGAACCAATTCCCGACAAACACGGAAGGTCAGTTTTCTTACATGGATTTTAATGCCAACTATACTTGTTGGCGAGTATCAAATAATTGTTATCACGTGTATGATTTGTACTGCGGGCAGTTTTTTGGGACTGTCACTTTACTTATTGACGTGAATCCATACGGTGATGCGGGCAACTTGTGGGGTTGTCACTTCGCTGTTATTGTGACGTAGTCACTTGTACCCAACTAGAACGTCGATGAACGTAATATATATAGTTCGGTACTTACTAAATATCTTATTATGAGGCTGTTTTTTCCGATACAACTGAATAATTATAATGATTAATGAGCCATACATTTATTATTTTACAATCATCTTCTCTCCGAAATATATAATGTTATTCAGAAGATATCGTAGTTTAGTGATACGGACGCCCGTTGTTTACTTCCTTTTTTTCTTTGTGTTATGCGTAATCAAACGTTATTGTTTTGTGTAATACCCAACGAGTTACGTAATTATTATTAATACACAATTATATGCAACTAATTGTCTATCTTATTTTATACGTACATAAATTAGCTATTTTTTTTTCGTCGTTTGCAGACGACGTGCTATTAGAAGATGATGTTGATTATTCGGAAGCAGAAGATGATTGTTTGATGCAAGAAAGCGAATCAATGACAATTCGGTCTACCGTTAATGTACCCAATCCACCAATCGCCCCCACGCAGGTCACGGTTCCTCAACCGTGTCCGACACCTGCACTGGCTTCAACACCCCCACAGCCTCGGCCACCGCCAACGTCTCCAACGCCTCCGACGGTCCCAAGGCCCTCGTCGCCTCCGATGGCGCTGCCACAAACATCATCAAAGCCTGAAGATGACGAACCTTCAACCCCAGCCGCCGCTCTGGATAGCGTTATTCTAGAAATACTGGGTGACGATCCTTCGGTAGTCAAACAATACGGAAAAGAAATACAGACTGATCTTGCAGTAAGATTACAGCACATCGCTACTTCTGGATTAGACAAAGAAATTCGCAAAGAACTATGCGAAAAGTATTTACCTCCCAAAAACTGTACCCTGATTGACGCTCCGGAACTCAATCCGGAAATAAAAGCCGCAGTTTCAGAGGCGGTAATAAAGCGAGATAAGGGTATTGAGTTGAAACAAAAACAACTAGGTCGAGCCATATCCTGCATCAGCGAAGCTCTTAGTATCCTAATGACCAAGGAGGATAAGGACACTTCAATTATAAAACTACTAATGGATGCCAGCCGTTTATTATGTGACAACCAAAATCTAGACTCCGTTACGCGGCGAAACTTTGTCCTGTTTAATTTAAAAAAGGAGATGAAAGACCAAATGTCAAAAACCAAGATAGATAAGCTATTATTTGGTGCTGATCTTGCGGAAACATTAAAAACTGCTAAGTCAATTTCTAAATCAGGAGCGGATTTAAAACAACCAGCGTCGTCTAATAAAGTCACTGCTAATAAAAATCCTGCTGCCGCACAGCAATTACCGGCGCCGCAAAAAAGAAATAATTTAAACTGGAAGGCTCCCCCTCTGAAGCGCAGGCCCCAGGGGAGTCAGAGGACCAAGGAGCCTGCTTCGAAGAGTCGGCACGCCAGCAGTTCGAGGACATCGTATCGAGCGCACCACCAGAGATACAGCAACCGCCGCTAGACGACCGATTGGTGAGTTATGCTGGCAGGCTTTCCCAGTTTTATCATCAATGGTCATTGTTAACTACAGATCCGACTGTATTATCATGGATAATTGGATACGAAATTATGCCATCTCGTCCTGTTCTACAGAATCAACCCCCTAAAAATAAAAATTACTCTAATAAGGAAAAGTTACAGATTTTTAAATCTATACATGATTTATTAAGATCTGGTGCCATATCGGAGTGTGAGCCTTGTGAAGGACAATTTTTGTCACCTATATTTTTAGTGCCAAAGCCAAACGGTAAACATAGATTTATCCTTAACCTTAAAAATTTCAATAAATTTCTTGACACCGAACATTTTAAACTTGAGGATTTACGCACAGCCCTAAAACTAGTTTCGGAAGGGTCTTTTATGAGTACAATAGATTTAAAGGACGCTTATTTCCTACTAAGCATCCATCAAAATTCGCGAAAATACCTACGGTTCGAATTCAATGATAAATTGTACGAATTTAATGTATTACCGTTCGGTCTTAGCACTAGTCCATTTGTTTTCACGAAAGTAATGAAACCTGTCATGAAATTGCTCCGCTCATGTGGTTATCTATCGACTGTATATTTAGATGACATTTTCTTAATAGGAGATACATTCAAATTGTGCTTGGATAATATTATAGCGACGAAACAATTATTAATTGCCTTAGGTTTCATAATAAACGAAGAAAAAAGTAACCTTGTACCTAACAATAAATGCAAGTTTTTAGGTTATATAATCGACACTAAAAAATTTCAAGTCACCTTGCCAGCTGACAAAATAGATAAGATTAAAAAAGAACTTGACCATTTCAAGGTTAAAAGCCGTTGTAAAATAAGAGACTTCGCACGTCTATTAGGGCTACTTAACTCTGCTTGCCCCGCCATAGAATATGGCTGGCTGTATACCAAGGAGTTTGAAAGACAGAAGTTCCTTAATTTAGTTGATGATCCAGAAAATTACGATAGGTACATGAACTTACCCCAATCTCTTACATCAGAGTTCGATTGGTGGTGCAAAGCTATCAATCGTCCTGCTAACAAAATTAAGTACGATGAATACTGTTTGGAAATCTTTAGTGATGCTTCTACTACGGGGTGGGGGGCAGCGTGTGGTGGGGAGACTGCAAATGGTCCTTGGTCTGAAGAAGAAAGTCGTAGACATATTAATTACCTCGAAATTTTGGCAGCATTTTTTAGCCTAAAGACCTTCGCAAAATCAATGACAAATTGTCAAATTCTTCTTCGGGTCGATAACACGACAGCAATTTCTTATATAAACCGAATGGGTGGTGTGCAGTTTCCTCACCTTACCCGTGCTGCAAAGGATTTATGGCAATGGTGCGAATCCCGAAATATTATTGTTTATGCGTCGTATATTAAATCGGCTGACAATAATGTGGCAGATGCGGAATCGCGACGTTCACACCCGGATGTCGAGTGGGAGTTGAATGATACTGCTTTTCATGAAATTGTCGAAAGATTCGGCACACCAGATTTAGACCTCTTTGCCAGTCGATTTAATAAAAAATGTAAAAACTATGTGTCTTGGTATAAGGACGCCGATGCTTTTGCCATAAATGCCTTTACTATATCATGGTGCAGTTATTACTTCTATGCATTTCCCCCTTTTACAATGATTTTAAAAACCTTGAGAAAAATCATAAGAGACAATGCTGTAGGAATAATAGTTGTTCCTTTCTGGCCAACTCAGCCTTGGTATCCTTTGTTTAAGAAGCTACTTTCCTCTAAGCCCCTTTTTCTCGAACCCAGTAGCGACTTGATTTTATCTAATTCCAGCGATCGCCGCGTTCACCACCGACTTACCCTGGTTGCCGGAGTCTTGTCCGCGAGTCGCTACTGAGAAAGGATACCCCTGCTGGATCTATTAACATAATGATAGCATCTCTCTCAGATAATTCTTTAAAACAATACGATTCATGCTTAAAGAAATGGCACCATTTTTGTGTTGTAAATAATATTGATTTATATGAAGCTACAATTTCTCAGGTGATTACTTTCCTTACACAGCTTGTTGAAGCTGGTGCACAATATGGTTCTTTGAATAGCTGTAGGTCAGCCCTATCACTTGTTATAGGCTCGCATTTAGGCAACGATGATCGCATCAGACGTTTTTTCAAAGGGGTCTTTAGAATGCGTCCACCATTACCCAAATATAATCAAACCTGGAATACCTCAATAGTGCTAGATCGATTATCGTCTTGGTTTCCTAATCATGAACTTAATCTAGAAAAAATTACTAGAAAATTAGTTACCCTTCTTGCTCTTGTAACTGCACATAGGGCCCAGACATTGGCAAAAATTCTAGTAAACAATATCGAATTCCAAACTGACAGGATAGTGATTAAAATCCCTGACCTTATAAAGACCTCGAGGGCGGGTACACTGCAACCTATACTTACCTTGCCGTACTTTCAAGAACGACCAGAAATCTGTCCCGCTAAAATTTTGTGCGAATACATAGATAAAACAAAATTGTTACGTAACAATCATCAGTCTCTTTTCATAGGCCTAAAGAAACCTCATAAATCAGTGACTTCTCAGATGATAAGCCGCTGGATTCGATTGACTTTAGGCGAATGCGGTATAGACATCAAAATGTTTACCGCTCATAGCACACGGCATGCAGCAACTTCTAAGGCACATAGCCTAGGAGTAAACCTAGACGTGTGCGTGTGGATTGAGTGAGCACCCTTCAAAAATTAAAAAAAATGTGCTGATCATTTAGTAAAAGTTCTAAAACAATTGTAAAACTAATTGATGAATTTGTAAAACGATAAATAAAAAGAATACATTCACTAACGTATGCTCACTCAGTTCTCACAAACAACCAACGAAATCTGTGAATGTGTTTATTTAACATATAATATTTATATCCTAATTTTTAGTAAAAATTATGCTTAAGGTAGGTAATAATTTGTAGATCACCTGGTTACGTATTTAAAGTTTTACAAATTATTTCGTATGCTCACTCAATCCGCACACTTTTGAAAACCCGATTTCTGATGAAAATACTGCAGATTGAAACTTCTATATATGTATATAATTTAGTAAAAGTCATATAGGAATTTGTAAAATACAAAACAAACCGCTAACGTGGCAGATTTTTGGATAATACATGTTTGTAAGTGCTCACTCAGTCCACACATTTTTCGTAAGTTAAAAATGTAAATATCATAAGATTTTTAGTATCTAGGAAACTACAAAGTAGTTCAACTTTTAGTAAATTTTTTTACTAAATATCCACCATCTAAAATGTCATATTCGTTGTCAGCTTTTAAAGATATTCAAATTTCATTTTAAAATACAATCTAAGATACAGTCCACTTTTTAGATTGTATTTTAAGAAGTGGAGTGTGATCTAAAAAGTGGACTGTATCTTAGAATGTATTTTAAAATGAAATTTGAATATCTTTAAAAGCAGACAACGAATATGACATTTTAGATGGTGGATATTTAGTAAAATTTTTTACTAAAAGTTGAACTACTTTGTAGTTTCCTAGATACTAAAAATCTTAAGATATTTACATTTTTAACTTACGAATAATGTGTGGACTGAGTGAGCACTTACAAACATGTATTATCCAAAAATCTGCCACGTTAGCGGTTTGTTTTGTATTTTACAAATTCCTATATGACTTTTACTAAATTATATACATATATAGAAGTTTCAATCTGCAGTATTTTCATCAGAAATCGGGTTTTCAAAAGTGTGCGGATTGAGTGAGCATACGAAATAATTTGTAAAACTTTAAATACGTAACCAGGTGATCTACAAATTATTACCTACCTTAAGCATAATTTTTACTAAAAATTAGGATATAAATATTATATGTTAAATAAACACATTCACAGATTTCGTTGGTTGTTTGTGAGAACTGAGTGAGCATACGTTAGAGAATGTATTCTTTTTATTTATCGTTTTACAAATTCATCAATTAGTTTTACAATTGTTTTAGAACTTTTACTTAATGATCAGCACATTTTTTTTAATTTTTGAAGGGTGCTCACTCAATCCACACGCACACAACCTAGACCTGATTAGAAAGACCGCTGGGTGGAGCGGGTCGTCTAGCACATTCGGCAAATTTTATAACAGATGTATCACGAATATGGATGATTCAGTTTTCGGAAAAAGCGTTATGTTAAATAACTTAAACATTAATTAAATATACAATATAATTAGTAATTCAATCTCACGAGGGTTATGTGTTACCTATTTACACAATTTAAATATTGATTATTTTTGTACCATTACTATTTATATTAAAAGTGTGGGCGTTTATTATTGAATTTTATTGGATATTTCACGAGACCTCTCAAGATCTACATGTGTTTATTTCTAATCTAGAAGACGAAGCAGCGAAGATAATTGATGATTAAACGAACTTACCTTACGTGAAGTTCTATCACAATTATCTGAGCTGCTTCGTCGAATAGATTAGAACCCTGCCCTCCCTGTTACACTTGTCCCTTGTGTGAAATATCTTCATCAAATTAAATATTGGTGTATTAGTACATAATGTGCATATATATGAACATATGTACAATATATATTATATCTCTAAACTAAATGATGTTACCAGGCCGGTGGTATAAGATATCATACCACCCTCTTTATTATTATTTTTATTTTTTGTTTTTTTTTTTAATTCTCTCAAATTTCAGTGTGTATTGGCGACACGGTACGTGTTACTACATGTGTTTATTTCTAATCTATTCGACGAAGCAGCTCAGATAATTGTGATAGAACTTCACGTAAGGTAAGTTCGTTTAATCATCAATTATCTTTCTCATCTCGACCGTGACTGCAACTGCGTAACCTGACCGACTGATGATCAGATGGCGAATAATGTATAGCTATACATAATTTTAGCTTTTAGCTAAAAGCACGAATAGGAGACGCGAGCAATAATAGATACAGATTAATTTGGCACATGGTTGGGCAAAAAAATTGCGAATAAATAGGGTACTAGCCATATAAAACTGACCTTAGCCACAAATAAAATAATATTTCACTTTACGGAGATAAAAGCGATTTGCTTACTCCATTAGCAAAGTGCGGTATTTATGTCCGTTATACCCAGATATTGCTAAAATGGGGATGTTGCATTGTCCTTTCGAATTACAAATGTGGCCTCGACGACCCCTGAACGAGAATTGTTTCACACGATAACATAGTTGGCGAACGTCCAGACTTGATGACACACAATTTTTGGTCATGCTTTGTCAGTAATTGGATAACACTTAATACTAGAAAATAGGTTGTGAGGAAAATTGTTTATTTCTTTCTTTTCATTGGAGGTCACTATTCAGTTAGTTATAGTCTCTTTATTTAAAGATTTCACCCTGCAGACTTTAGGTGTCTGCATGCACCTACATTCATTATCTTCATGTGAATATTATAATTATATTTTCGTTTTTTTTTCTATCGGAGGTTGGCAATAATCATTATAAGTAACATTGTCATAAACACCTTCGAGATGTTTTTTTTTTTACACTCGGTAGAGCCAGCGATTATGTATGTAATTATGTTTAACTCATTTGAAGTTTCAGACCCAGCAAATGAATAATTTACTATTTAGATACTCGTAACATCAGTATCCGCCATGTCTTGTTGATAATTTACGCATGTTTTGTGAATCATTTAAATACCCCACCCCACATTAAAATGGTGTCAATATTTCAAATGTAATTAGTTACTTTAAGTACCCAGTTAACTGGGCTTGTTTGTTTTTAATCGCCCTATTATTATGCGTTCCCTGCGGCCCTGACGCTACCAGAATAACATTAAATGTGTAGAAACTATGCGTAAGGTGACTCGGGGCTATTGTAGCTATGGGGTTATTGTATCTAATTACCATTATAACGGCCTGTGACCATTATAATGGTCTGTGTATATAAAGGATACACAAGACAATACAATGGTCTGTGTATCCTATATATACGCAGACCATTATAATGGTAATTAGATACAATAACCCCATAGCTACAATAGCCCCGAGTCACCTTAAGTGAAATAGGTCAATGAAAAATAAATCAACTCTTTAAAAATTCCTAACCTACCTCTGGACAGGTGGGCTTATATATCCACCAAGTGGATATCACAGGATATGTGGTGACGGCAGAGCAGTTGAAGACGAAGGTGAGACGATTTCCTGATAAACTTTCGAGATCCTGGCAGACAAGATGAAGCAAATGGTTCATAGGGTCTTTTAGATTTCAGGAGATCTGATTCGAGAGGCCGTTGCCCAGCTGTGTGCTACACACTCTATTTTGATAATTCTTACTGTCTTTGGCTGTTGCTGGCATAAGACCGCCATCTTTTCTTAGAAAGGGAATGTAATAAAAATATAATGACAGTGATACTGCGCTTAGATGAAGCAAATGGTCTTCTCGATTTCAGATCCGATCGAGAGGCTGTTGCTCAACTGTGGGATACACACTTCTATTTTGATATAATTGAGAAATAAGCTCGGTTGAATGTAATCAATGGCTGTTGCTGGCACCAGATCGACATTCATTGAGGACGTTGGAAATTGGAGATTGAACATATAATGATGATAGTGATACTGTGCTTAGAATCAATAGTTACAACATTGAAGGCCTATAAATATCTCGTTCGGGTAATAGTCCTGATTCATGAGACACAATAAAACGAAGACTGATACAGAAAACGTATCGCGAAGTGGTTTACGAAGATCTCCTCAATATCTTAGATATATCCAATAAAACCAAGGCACGTCCAATATTTGTGACGTGTCGACACCTACATATTTCCGCACCCGAGCATAACACTCCAAGTGCCGTTTCCTAAATATGAGAGGAAAACCGATTTCGTGTCATAATTATACAGTCCTTGTAACTTTGAGGACGGATTAAAATAAAATTTATCCCATCATTATGAATAACGAAATTTTCCATTATTTTAAAATTTAGTAATTCGAGTTCAAGATGTTAACAGTGAGATCTGATAGTTTATTAGACGAAAGACTTAATTTGTTTTAAATGCACATTTATTATAATATATATTTTATTATTTACAACCACATAGTAACTTGACAAGACGACGAATCAATAATTTGTTCTACATTGACATACCTGAATTATGAAACATAAATCTAAGAAATCTAGGCGGCCAATATAAGTCTTCATCGATATACGAACTCAACAAGTTCAACTTCTAATTCTTAGCAATATTCATTGCACACATTGATTGCACAAAAAAAAAATAAGTAGGTCACATAACATACCATGTTCTGATAAACTCGTCGCTCGGCCGAGATTCAGCGAAGTTTTGAGGCACAAAATTGTTAGTCTGCAGTTACGCTATAACGTATTTGATATTTCAGTGCATCTATATTAAATTTTTTACTTCTAACTGTAACTCCAGAAACTAACCATGAAATGCGTCGTAGTAAGTCATGATCATCACGATCTTACGTCAATAATACATTTAAAGAAATCGGCTGCCATGACAAATGTAGCAACAGTTTTATGGCTCGATGGAGCTCAAAAAGTTGAGTAACATACCATTAAAAGCCTGAAATCGTAAAAAATGGACTTACAGTGTTATACTTCTCAGGTACGGATTACGTTATAGTTCCCTACGCGAGACACCCCTTTTTTCACGCAAAGGTTCACTACCTGAAAAAGGTTTGGTCGCGAAACAAAAGCTTGTGATGTCACGAAATAAATTGGCTATTTTGCGAAACAATGAAACAGAGTTGGACTGACAATGCGTTTCGTTGACATGTGGATTCGGATTCGAATGAACGCTTTAATTAATTCAGTGAATAAAGGATTTTGACCTTACAAACGGTCCGGTAGTTTTGAATTTTTGATATGTTGTCTAGGATGGTTAGGCAGTGTTTAAAATGCAAAATGCACAATTCCCCCCCCTCCGCGCCCGCCGCCATATTGAAAAAACCGGCACTCTCTTCATATTTTTGCTCATATCTTCCTTTAGGAGCATTTTAGCTAGAAGAAAGCTTCGACAATGTTATAGAGAGTTAAATTTACTACATTATCCATTTTATATTTTGTATCTAGGACAGATAGTTACGGAGATATGCACATTTAAAAAAACTTAAGAAATTGCAATTTCTAACTCAAAAACAAACTTCTGGATTATTATCTTCGTTTAGGAGCATTTTAGCTAGAACAGTGCTTGGGCAATTTTGTTGATAATTAAATTTACTATAATTTACATTTAAAATTTTGTTTCTAGGACAGATAATTACGGAGATATGTAAAAAATAAAGTCACATTTTCCGAAAATGCATGTAAAAATGGACATGAGTTTTATAAGCAATTATATTTCCTACATGTTTTAATTTGTCCTAGACTAGTCCGTAACTGAATGACAGCGTTCTAAACCAAGAATTTTGAGAAATTTTCGGAAAATTCGACTTTTCCTGTTTTTTAAATGTGCATATCTCCGTAACTAACCGTCCTTGAAACAAAATTTGAAGTGTAAATTATAGTAAATTTAATTCTCTACAACATTGCGCAAGCTTTGTTGTAGCTAAAATGCTCCCAAACGAAGATATAATGCAGAAGTTTGTTTTTCAGTAGGAAATTGCGATTTTTTACGTTTTTTTAAATGTAGATATCTCCGTAACTATCTGTCCTAGAAAAAAAATATAAAATGGAGAATGTAGTAAATTTCACTCTCTATAACATTGTCCAAGCTTTCTTCTAGCTAAAATGCTCCTAAAGGAAGATATGAGCAAAAATATGAAGAAAGTGCTGGTTTTTTCAATATGGCGGCGGGCGCGGAGGGGGGGGGAATTGTGCATTTTGCATTTTAAACACTGCCTAACCATCCTAGACAACATATCAAAAATTCAAAACTACCGGACCGTTTGTAAGGTCACACATAGTACTTTAAGTCTCTATTCACCGTATTAAATAGCTATGTTTTTTATACAGCGTGTATATTTGATATATATAACCGCAAACTTTACGGGGTCTTAGTATAGGCACTTATTAATACATATATTGAACTGTAAATTGTAAAAAAAATTGAACTTTTATTTTTCCATATAAAATAATTCAGCACGCAATGTATTTGTTTGTTGTTGTTTGTTGACACTTAACATGGCAATGTCACAACTGTCACTAGTAATAACTACGCCATACATTACTGCTCAGAAAATTTTAAAAAATTAATTACACTATGGCAGTTAACGCTAAATTAATAATTGTTATAAATATCAAATTATAGCACTAAAATCTCCGTCTGGCTGCAATATGCGGCTATATCAAATATACACGCTGTATACCTATTATGTATATCGTCGTCTAGTACCTTAAGGGCCTTATCACACTTGCGATTTGCGAGCGTATTTTCTATACAATTAAGCGACGCGGCGAACACGCTGCGCGATCGCCTTCATACAAAATACGCTCGCAAATCGCAAGTGTGATAAGGCTCTAAGTAACTTAGGGCTATAACACAATCCCACGTAACATTATGTGAACATTAGGCTCCGCGTCACGATGACGTAATGCGGTACGTTATGAAAATAATGTCCTGTAGTAGTCGTGCGTATTCTAGAACGCAAGTAAACAAAATCATGTTTCAATCATAATTTTACTTTTCGTAAGTACAAGAATATTTACAATTAAATTACTGTTTTGAATAGTCGTCGATACAACCACAACCGTTCAGCTCCACTCGCGAAGTTGGCCGAGCCCTGTTGACGGATGTATTACTTCTTCCACTGAAGTGCCTTTCCACACTGTCGTATTCGGTCAATCTCGGTACAAATTCGCGAGGCATACCGGTTGTATCTACGACTATTCAAAACAGTAATTTTAATTTTAAATATTCTTGGACTTACGAAAAGAAAAAAAAATTGAAACATGATTGCGTTCACTTCTGTTCTAAAATACGTGCCGCTACATACAGTTAGAATTTTCATTTTAACTTTAGGTACTATGTAATTAGCTTGAAGTTCCTAACTATCAGTGGCGTGACGTGGCTTTTTAACTTGATTCCGCCCCGCTTGCCTTGTGTTAAAAAGAATAAGTGCATCCAATAACTCAACTGTGCTAAAAAAAAAGATACGGCAGACCCACTCCGGCTTTACAACGATATGTTTGACGCCACAGCACTAACTATATACTAAAATATATATTTCCTTCAAGAATACTCACATCCTTGTAAGTTTGTGTTTGTATACTCGTAACGCTATGGCCGATAAGTGTAAAGGCTTTGTAGTCTTAGGCGGCTTATACAACTGAGCAAAGAAACTTTCATTCCATCGTTCACACTCTCAAATCTCTCTGTTCGAAGTTTCTCGTGCCGCCTCGCTCACTCGAATATTGTATTGCAGGAAAGAAAAGGAGTCAGCATGATAGGAGTTCCAAATAAAAGCTTGAAATAGACTTCAGGCCTTAACGCTGACCGATAGTTTACGACAAACTCGTAAAACTAAAAGAAGCGTACACGATCAAGATCCGTTTTTTTTTTTTTTATGTCATAGGGGGCAAATGAGCAAACGTATCGCCTGATGGAAAGCGATTACCGTCGCCCATAAACACCTGCAACACCAGAGGAGTCACAAGTGCTTGCCTACCCGGAGGACGAAGATAGAATGCCTCTAATGCTAGTAATTTCACCGGCTATCTTACCCCCACACCGGAACACAACAATGCGAACACAATGCAATGTTTTAGTACAGCAAGCCTAGGCTTATATTTTGTCTGTACAAATAATATTGTTCGCAGTAAAATGTGAGGCACAAGTAAGTATGTGATTTGTTTCTTGCATAATAATTTGTAAGGCGCAGTAGGTTGATTAAAAAGGGCTGATACAGACGGACATCATTTGAACTGCAACTCAGCTGCGAAATTGCAGAAAGAAGGCGGTTCTGCTGCAGTTGGCATCTGAAAGGCCGGCAACGCACTTGCGAGTCCTCTGGTGTTGCAGGTGTCTATGGGCGGCGGTAATCGCTTTTCATCCAGGCGATCGGCTTGCTAGTTGCCCGCCCATGACATAAAAAAAAAAAGTCTCCCTCTTTCCCACTGGGCAGTCAGAGCGAGTGCCCAGGGCCCCACGCTCACGAGCCCGGGTGACGTTTTGATTAACTGAGCTTTCATCAATCCGTTTAAAGAATGCTGGGACCCTGAACACTCCGTAATTAGAAAGCTTGTTTGAAATTCCAGTAGACCCGCTAATAACTACAAATTCTCCTTTGTTATTTCGGTTTCACATGGTTCTCTGGTGTATGAATAATTGATTCGTTCATTTAAAATACATTAAGCACACCGGACACGATTACGTCCCTAAAGTGAACGCTCCGAATAAAGGTAATTTCCGAGGCTAACCTAAGTAAAGGTGAGCCTAAATTTATATAATTGGATAGGACGTTTTAGTATGTATATTTTAGTATGTATATTTTCATACACAATGAAATACGAATATTTATTGGTAGTCTACTTGGCAAAACTTGTTTCAACGGAAGTATTTTTCTTTCAAAGAGAACCGGAACTGGGATAGTTAATTAGTTAGGACTCACACATTTTTATAATGGAACAAAGGTGCTTGAGTGACGACCGCGTACTGGAAGACGCAGCATGAGAAGGCCCCTGCATGACTTGGTGGCAACAGCGTGCGAAGGTGGAACTTAGACAGGGCGGCGCAAGACCAACTGTCGAAAAGAAAACATGGAAAACACACGACTTTTGACGACACGTTTGGCTCGGTTTGTAGACACCTGCCTACTGCGCCGTCGGTCCCGGGTTCAAATCCCGGCCAGGGTAAATATTTGTGTGATAAACTCGAATATTTGTGCTTGGATCATGGTTGTTCTATGTATTTAAGTATATATCTATCTAAATATATAAAAGAAGAAACTGACTGACTGACTGACTGACTGACTGACTGACATATCAACGCACAGCCCAAACCGCTGGTTCTAGGGAGTCCAAATTTGGCACGTAGGTTCCTTATAAGGTGTAGGGGTGCACTAAGAAAGGATTTTTCAAAATTCACCCCCTAAAGGGGTGAAATGGGGGTCCAAAGTTTGTATGGGGTAACAAGATTAGTTAGACTATTTTATTTGAAACTTCACAGGAGTATTTCTAACAATAAATGAGTAAACACGTGTTTCAGGTTTTTTGAAAATTCAACCCCTAAAGGGGAGAAATGTGGTGACAAAGTCTGAAAATCAACATGGGTATTGTTTTTATGGTTTATCGGGTCGCTGATTTCGAAAACTACAACGATTTTAAAATCCAACGTGGCGGACGTGAATTATCATCTTCCCTGTTGGGGTTAAATAGGGTTGAAATGTCTAAATACTAAACCGCTGGTTCTAGAGAGTCCAAATTTGGCACGTAGGTTCCTTATAAGGTGTAGGGGCACACTAAGAAAGGATTTTTCAAAATTCACCCCCTAAAGGGGTAAAATGGGGGTCCAAAGTTTGTATGGGGAAACAAGATTAGTTAGACTATTTTATTCGAAACTTCACAGGAGTATTTCTAACGATAAATGAGTAAATACGTAATTCAGGTTTTTTGAAAATTCTACCCTTAAAAGGGAGAAATGTGGTGACAAAGTCTGAAAATCAACATGGGTATTGTTTTTATGGTTTATCGGTTCGCTGATTAGGTAAACCGCAACGATTTTAAAATTCAACGTGGCGGACGTGAATTACCATCTCCCCTGTTGGGGTGAAATGGAGTTGAAATGTCTAAATACTAAACCGCTGGTTCTAGAGAGTCCAAATTTGGCACGTAGGTTCCTTATAAGGTGTAGGGGCGCACTAAGAAAGGATTTTTCAAAATTCACCAACTAAAGGGGTAAAATCGGGGTCCAAAGTTTCTATCGGGAAACAAGATTAGATAACTTGGTAGGTACCCTGTATCCCGGAAGAGGGAAGAGGGAAGAGGGAAGAGGGAAGAGGGAAGAGGGAAGAGGGAAGAGGGAAGAGGGAAGAGGGAAGAGGGAAGAGGGAAGAGGGAAGAGGGAAGAGGGAAGAGGGAAGAGGGAAGAGGGAAGAGGGAAGAGGGAAGAGGGAAGAGGGAAGAGGGAAGAGGGAAGAGGGAAGAGGGAAGAGGGAAGAGGGAAGAGGGAAGAGGGAAGAGGGAAGAGGGAAGAGGGAAGAGGGAAGAGGGAAGAGGGAAGAGGGAAGAGGGAAGAGGGAAGAGGGAAGAGGGAAGAGGGAAGAGGGAAGAGGGAAGAGGGAAGAGGGAAGAGGGAAGAGGGAAGAGGGAAGAGGGAAGAGGGAAGAGGGAAGAGGGAAGAGGGAAGAGGGAAGAGGGAAGAGGGAAGAGGGAAGAGGGAAGAGGGAAGAGGGAAGAGGGAAGAGGGAAGAGGGAAGAGGGAAGAGGGAAGAGGGAAGAGGGAAGAGGGAAGAGGGAAGAGGGAAGAGGGAAGAGGGAAGAGGGAAGAGGGAAGAGGGAAGAGGGAAGAGGGTAGAGGGAAGAGGGAAGAGGGAAGAGGGAAGAGGGAAGAGGGAAGAGGGAAGAGGGAAGAGGGAAGAGGGAAGAGGGAAGAGGGAAGAGGGAAGAGGGAAGAGGGAAGAGGGAAGAGGGAAGAGGGAAGAGGGAAGAGGGAAGAGGGAAGAGGGAAGAGGGAAGAGGGAAGAGGGAAGAGGGAAGAGGGAAGAGGGAAGAGGGAAGAGGGAAGAGGGAAGAGGGAAGAGGGAAGAGGGAAGAGGGAAGAGGGAAGAGGGAAGAGGGAAGAGGGAAGAGGGAAGAGGGAAGAGGGAAGAGGGAAGAGGGAAGAGGGAAGAGGGAAGAGGGAAGAGGGAAGAGGGAAGAGGGAAGAGGGAAGAGGGAAGAGGGAAGAGTTGGTTTCTATGGATTATCGGGTCGCTGATTACTAAAAAAAAGAATGATTTTAAAATTCAACGTGGCGGACGTGTAATACCATCTCTCATGTTAGGGCGCGATGGGGTAGAAATGTCTAAATAATGTCTAAAAATATGGGTGTCGTTTTTAAACGCACAGCCCAAAACCGCTGATTCTAAAGAGTCCAAATTTGGAACGTAGGTTCCTTATAAGGTCTAGGGGTGCACTAATAAACGATTTTTCTAAAGGGGATGAAATAGAGAGATCCAAAGTTTGTATGGGGAAACAAGATTAGACTATTTATATTCGAAACTTCACAGGAGTATTTCTAACAATAAATTAGTAAACCTCAAGTCCTCTTTATTGCACACCTCATAAAATATACAGGAGAAATACAATGCAAGACATTACAATTAGAGGTAAACAACAGGCGGTCTTATCGCTAAAGAGCGATCTTCCAGACAACCTTTGGGTAGTGGAGAACTTGAAATAATAATATTTTGTTATTAGGCGGTGCAAAAATCGGATAATAATAAATAATATATATACATAAAAAACAAAAAAAAACATAAATATAATAAAAAATGTATACATAAATACATACATACCTTCAGCCAACAGATAATAGGACCATTTGAATAAAATACGAATTATGAAAGGGATAGATAGTGTTCTTTCAGTTGAGCTTTGAAAGAAACAAGAGATTAGCGCGTCTTAAGCTAACAGGCAAGGAGTTCCATAAGCAGACAGCTTTAAAAGTAAACGAATTATTATAAAATTTTGAGACGGAAGAAGGTACGGCAAGGAGCAAATTTTGGGCAGATCGAGCAGAAGTGAGATAAGTGAAACGCTCTTTGAGATAGCGGGGAGTTGCAGGATGAAAAAGTATACTACAAAGAAGAGCAAGAATATGAGAGTTACGACTTAAACTTAAACCTAATAGATGTTTAAATTTGTATTTGGTGCCATCTCGATTGTCGTCAAGGCCAGTGCGGGCGGCGCGGCGGGACTGGAGGAGTAGTCATCGGGAAACTTCCTGCAGCCGTAATAAATGCATTCAAGCTTTTCAACAATAAAACGGCTAGACGGATATATATGCATGAGGGATAAGCAGATAATACCCTAACTTTAACAAATAGCCTCATTTTTAACCTAAAAAAAGAGCATCGTGCCCGTAGGATAATGTATATTGTATAGGAACGCGGGCGAAGCCGCGGGTTAATGCTAGTTTATCTATATAAGTACGTATATCGTCGTCTAGTTCCCATAACGCTTAATTTGGGACTAGATCGATTTGTGTGAGGTTGTCCGATATTTATATAAAAAAAAAACTTTCGGCTGATATGCTGATGTTGATGATTACGTCTCTCTTTCTCTCTCTTTAGAGTCTGCTCATGTCTCAGGATCGTGGTCAGCTCAGGGTTACATCTTTGGCAGATCATCTACCTCCACCGTTAGCTGTCCAGCGCGTCTATTACAATCGTGTCCAATTTAGACGACGACGAGTAGGCTGTGATACTCTTTTCCTATATAAATCCAGTAATAGAACCGGTTCTTGCCATACAAAATCAGAATTGAGGGCCTTCCCTATCGACGAGTTCTTTCCTTGATCGGTCCATCTTCTTGGTGAACGACAACACGGTAGTTTGGCTTCGGTGTTCCACCACCTACTACTAGGTATTAGTATTTCGAGATTTTCATCACCTATGCGCATTGTAGGACAAGGGTGATGAAACGATAAAATAATCGTCGGTTTAAGCCAGCGATTCTCAAACTTACATACATACGACAAAATAATGCGGTTTTAGGCATCAGGTCAACGTTACTCAAAACCCGTGGCCCCGATTCGGTAACTTCATTCCCTTCCCCACGCGTGTGTCTGTGTCGGTTTAAGCCAGCGATTCTCAAACTTACATACATACGACAAAATAATGCGGTTTCAGGCATCAGGTCAACGTTACTCAAAACCCGTGGCCCCGATTCGGTAACTTCATTCCCCACGCGTGTGTCTGTGTCGGTTTAGGCCAGCGGCTTTCAAACTTACAGACATACGCCAAAATAATATTGTCACACATTTGAATAAAACAATTTAAATAATTTCTGTATGTGTGTATATTATGACGTATAGGTAGTGTTCCGTAAGTAAATATAAAATAATTTGAGTTTAAACTGTAATGCGTGACAGCCGCGGAAAAAATAAGTTTAAACTATTTTGTTTTAATGACCGAATGCCCCAAAACAGGAGAACCTAATTTTATAGGTACTTATATTCAACAAAAGTGAAACTGAAATATTGGGTTCTGATTTTATAATAAAACATACAAAATAAATATGAAGAGTAAGAATTTTCTGGGACAATTACTTCATACGTAACCGACTTTATAAATAATGTTCTCAGTTCAGATTTTTTTACGTGTGTTACAAGGTTTGTCAATATCTGTATTATTTTAACGGAGCCTTTTGAAATGTTCTTCGATACCCCGAGGCCCAGTAGATCACACTTTGAGAACCACTGGTGTAGGCTAATGGTACGGGACACGGTATAATTAATTTTGCCTGAAGGCCACGATTGGGTATTCGTATTTATGGAGGATTAGATTTTCATTGGATTCCTGTGTGGGGGAGATAATTCATACCGATACGCACGTAGCATTAATGGGACAATTATTTATTGGCGGATATCCGATGCTATACGCAATACTTTGGGCATGGCGGATAATTAAAGTCGGGCTATGTATATCTTTATATTGATGAGATACGTCATCACTTTATGTATGTAAATCCTGATCAGAAATATATGAGGATGCGCCATATTGCGGAATTTAACTGGAACTAATTTCTTATACTGGCAATGATTTCATGAAGTATTGTCAACAATGTCAATGTCATTCGTGGTGGTTTCTTTAAAAGACAAATATTAAAAAATATATAAAGAAAATGCCGAAAACCATTCACAATCGTGAACGTAATATTATAAATAAAGTGTACCCATGTTTACTACACGAAAAACAGTCAGGAAAAGAGTGCATTCCATTAAATAATAATTATTACGAGGTTAACATACGAACTGACAGGTATTTAAACTAATGTCATTATAGTGCGGTTGCGATAGGTTGCAAAATTGTTGCCATAATTATAAATAGCGCCCCAAATTTCTGGTCAGGCTCTACTAGGGACTATACCGGGTGATCAATCCGAATGGATCAGCAGTCACAAACTGTAAGAGATAGGGAAATCTGTTCTTAGGAACCATGGCGTCGATTTTAGTTTTAATAAAAACGGATATTACTAGTTTATCAATCTCATAAGTACATAAATCATAAATCTCATACAAAAATTGCTGTAAAAAATGTTACAATACAACATGCGATTATTTGCATAATTTTAACTTGATTCAATTCCCGTTTAAAAGGAATAAATTTAAATGTTTACAAATGAAGCGAAAATTGAAAAATTTAATGATTCGGACAGGATTCGAACCTGCGTTTCCAACGGCTTTCCGGGCCAACACTGGCGTCCTCCCAATTGGACCACCGAATCAGATGTCAGAGTCATTGAATTTTTCAACCAGTTGCTTCGACATGCCTTAGGGTGGCATCGTAGTGCCATTTACGTTAGCAGACGTTACTACTTTAATAAAAAAAAAAAAAAATAAGGAATAAATTTAATGATCAAATTGGGTATATACATACATATATCTATGTAATAATAAGTCAAACCGTATACTTAGGGCTTATAATGGCCAATAAAGTTTCACGACAATGTCCCTAGCGGCCTAACATTCACAGTAGATGTAACTAACAGCTAAAAGCAGTACGTAAAACATTAAGATCACTTATTCCTTGTAAAAATTTTTTTTTCATGTTATGATAAATATATTTATAATTTCATTATTTGTAGATTTATTTTAGCTTAATTTCATTTATTTTTGATATTAGTTCTTTAGTTTTATCTTTTTAGGTTTAATTTTAATTTATTTGTCCTTTTATATTGTATTTTCTTGTCGCAACAATAATTACAATTAAAGTGCATTAGGTGTAACATTATATTCATCTATATCTGTGATTTGTACATTACTGAATAATGAAGTTATATAGGTTATCGCGGGTAGTTTTCCGCAACTCGACGTCTTACAATGCGCCTATTTTGCGTGAAGGGTTGCTGGCACTACTCTTGCCAACCCAACTCTACCAGAAAGCCTAGCAGTCCCTTGATGTTGCCGACGACTTCTGGGAGTGACCTTGGAGACCCAAGGTTTTGTGCCCGGTATTTGGCCACACCAGGACATTCGAGAATGACGTGGGCGGCTGTCTCTTCAACCTCCATGCAGGCTCTGCAAAGATGACTGTCAGTAACACCTAGAGTGAATAAGTGCTTGTTTATAGTAGAGCATGTCCAGTTATTGCTCCAGTTATGAGTCGGAGCTGAGGCCTCTTCAGCTGCCTTAGCTTGCGTGACAACCCGGGATAGATTGTCGGAAGGGCCTCTGCTCTGCCTGCAGGTATCTAAGTGAGACCAGTATAGTTGCTGTTCTAACTTCGTGTTCTTACGCACTGTGTTGCGCAGCCAGGCGAATGGTAGAGGTATGATTGGTTCGGGTCCTTCTACTTCCATCTACGAACCTCCTCTCGCGAGTTCGTCAGCTGCATCGATCCCGCGCGAGTTGCTATGTCTATAATGAAGTTAATTTCAACCAACTTTTTAAAGTGAATAATTATTGTCCCTGAGTTCTAGAAAGTGACATTGCTTTTTTCATGCTTTCATTGCGTGCAGTCAAAAATAAGTTGAAGAAAATAAAACAGTTTTCTGTGTGAATTTTGTTAATTTCCAGTAGTTTTTTAAACAAAATAATCAATAAAAAATTCAAACTGTTTTAAGCAGTAACTTTAGATAGATAGATACACATTTTACTCATATTCACAACTTACATTAAACACAATAAATTGAAAAAAAAAACAGTCTAAACATGATACTTAAAACTATTACAAGTTCCTATAAAACAATTACAGCACATTTAAGAATCCATGTCATGAAAGAAACCACGGCAGAGAAAAGGCATCATTGATAATTTATTTGATCATAGAGAAAAAATATTAAAAACATTCAGCACTTTTGAACGGATAAGGAGCCTTTAAGACTCTATGTAAGTCAAAGCTTACTTACGTGGGAACCTTTTTCCTCATAGTTAGATGACCGGGTAAAACAGACTTCGACGTAGGAGAAAATTTGGATCAGTCTAGAGAAATTTAAGCAACCTTACGTAGTTGAGTTACTGCTTTAGAGAATATATTTACTGTGTTCTAGTCGAGTGCCGCTTACCGCCACTTTAGTACGGGTCGGCCATTCATAGAGATACGAATAATAACAAAACAATGCTAATGCTGCGAATCCAAACCTACTTAAAACGGCTAGGCTTATGAGAAAGCCGTCATAACAAAAGATACTTTTGAAGTATAGGATTGTCGAATATTAAAGATTTAATGAGCCCTCTGTTTAACTGGGTCAATCAACTATTTTCTGCCACTCGTTGCCATGGTGATGTCCCCTGGGTCACTTTTTAAAACAACCATTTTCCGTGGTTATATTTAGAAAGCTTTGTAATTTAAGCAGTTATAAGCCCATTCTTATGTAGACAATCTCGTGACAATACGAGTAATATAAATTATCAACACTTCTTATAGAAGTTTAATCACTATTCTCCCCTGGGTCACGGGACAAAAAAACAGCAAGAAAAAGTTGATCCACCCAACGTTGCTAAATGACCCAATAGACATATATTTAAAGTGTCGTTATGTTGATGTCTGCTAAAACTGAAATAGGCTGGCTATTACGTTCGTACGAGGAAGAACAAATGTATAAAGCTGCGTTTCCACCAGTGTGCGAGGATGCGTAGCGAGGGATGTGTTTTTTAAACCACACATCCCTTGCTCTCACTATGACGCATCCCCGCACTGGATGGAAACGCAGCCTTACGCTCTTTAATGCATCACAGTAGTCGGTTAAAAGCATCCTAGACTATAGACGTTCTACTCACAACAAGACATGCTAATAGGCGACATGTTTCCACCTTTATTCGGGTATTTGGTACACATTTTACTCAGTCGCACGCATGGGTCGGTCACGTCATCCCGCCCCACTACTATATATGCGTTGCATTTTACACAAACAACCAATGAAATACCTACTTAGCCGGCTATTGCGAAAATCTAAAGGGAGCATCTCCTGCAGAGTTTTTAAAAGCTTTTATTTAATAAATATTGCAATATTAAATAAATATAAAAAATAAATAAATAAATAAATATCGGACAACCTCACACAAATCAATCTAGTCCCACAGTAAGCTATAGTAGGCTTGTGTTATGGACTAGACGACGATAAACATACTTATATAGATAAATACATATTTAAATACAAATAACATCCATGACCCAGGCACAAATGTTCGAGCTCATCACACAACATATTATTATGTAACTATGTTTGTTCGGGTGGAATCTTGCAACGATAGGCGAAGCCTATTTAGTGCTTGGCACATCCCCGTTTGGTCACCGTAAGTAATGCTAAATAGTGACTAGTAGACTAAAAGTGGTAGTTCATATTACTTCAATGCAAACTATAGAATAGAGGGAGACTGTAGAGCAGCAGGGGGCAATTATTGACATTTTTTTTGTTGGTAGCATCATTTGTTTGCACCATTGCCTCGCTGGATGCGAGTGGCGCTTGGTCGGTCATGGCAGCAATTGCGGAAGGCCTATGTACTTTGTTGGCTAATCATTCTTAAATTTAAATTTTTCATTTGTAGGTAATTTGTATTATTTATTCGTGACGAAAAACAAAACTACCAAACTTAAAAACCTTTTGTTTCCTAGAAGTGTACGGTTTAAAACGTATATACTTAGATACATTAAGAAACTATCCAGTATAATTAAATAAGTATTGTAATAGTTACGAAATATCGAATTAATTTAGGAAACATTTAGATAAAAGAAATTGATAAAAATATTAAGCGCGTTTTTTCTTTCATTCATTAAAACGCTTCTAAAATCGTGGTAAGTAAAGGTAAATAAGAAAAGAGGACATCTAAACTGCACTGACAATAACTTTCTGTGGCTAAACAATGCAAATATATGCAATATGGCGGCCGTTGGTCTAGTGCATAACAATGTATGCTAATGAAAAGATAACCGCTGATGCACGGGCGGCGCCGCGCGGCGCGACTAGTCGGCAAACTAATTTGGATGCAATTCCGTTGATGAGTGGACCTAGTAACCTAGCTAACTGCACCAACACATCTGTGACCCTCAACTCTTAGAATATCGCCTATCTCTTTCTGTGTAGTAATGTGAGAGAGTGGCGAGTGACGCTATGTCGCGCGACAAAAGTCGAATAGCATAGTTGTACTAGATGGGTTGGATTTAGATTGAATGCTTAATTTAGTTGGAGTGATTATATTTGCGTTCGTTACATTGGGAAGTCCTGTACACAATGATGTGATGGATTTATTATGTCTCATTAATACAATTTTAGTTGATTGTATTGGTTTACGTGTTTGATGAAATTACTAATAAAAATAGAAAACTAGCTATAGTAATCGTCTATACAATTAAAAGCTGTAAAACTAATATGTACTTGTACAGAGCTAGCCATAGCTGGTCTTAGAAAACTTTTACCCGACTACGGTAAGACATAAAGGTGAGTTATGACTTTTTTCAAGCGCGAGCGGAAGTTTCAGAAATCCCAAATGTCCTTTTTGTCATTCATTGGTCACAAAATAGTAGGTACACGAGTATTATTTTTCGATATTTCTTTTCGTCTTTATTTTCACAAGTATACGTTTACGCACAGATATCATCATTAGAGATTTAATGGGCTCCTATCGGGAGAGCAATTCCCTTTTTTTTACCCTTTTGTTTGGCAGCCTAATACAGCATAAAGTTTACTTTTTCCTTAATTTAATCCTTGGTTTCCTTTTATTTCCCTTTCCTTCAGTTTTTCTCCCGATAAAAGTTTTTAGTTATTCATTCACACACAAGCATAGACACGACTTAGATAAAATTCGCAGAGATAATTCAGTAGCATCTAATAAAAGCCTCACAATGGCGCAACTAGGCAAGCTAGCACATCCGGGAACGCGGTCATGTCAAGGTCACGGCCCGCGATCGATGCAGCTACGAGCGCGCCCCGCCCGCGCCCCGCCGCTACGCCCAAATATAGGTAACGTTGGTTAGGTTTAAATTTCGAACACCGTGCTGGATTTGTTTTTTTTTTTATTATTAATGTATAGAACATTTTTTTTCGTTTGAAGGATTGTTGTATTGTGTAAATTGTGTGTTATATCCAAAATAGAACGATAGTTAGATTTAAATTTCGAATACCGTTCTGAATTTGTTTTCTTTTTCTTATCTATGTTTTCAGAAAGTTACATATGCCACTCGTTTGCGGAACTCTGCGCACTTGCCTTATAAATGTTCACTGTAGTTTAAGAGTTAAGGCTGAACTTATTGTGATGTTGATTGGGGTGTCATAAAGTATTGCCTTGTAATACAATTTGTAATGCTATAATTCTTTATGCTGACAAATAAAGTGATTACTTACTTGTTATAAAGCGTACACTCTAACCTACTTATATTTATTGCTATATTAATAAAATTTTACACAAAATACAGAACTATTTTATTTTACTTTCTACAGTCAAGATTGAGGGTCGTAACAAAGGTAATATCCATTCACAGATTGATTGGGATTCCAAGAATTTTCATTTATTTCGTCCCCTCTTGTAATTTGTATCATGGCGACGCAAACCCGCCTACAAAAACTCTTTCTTGGAATCCAAAATATTGAGATATTTCCTCATAGCTCTAAGGCTTGCAGCGCGTTTTGAACATTTACTACTTACCTACTACATGATTATACTATGTATTTAAATTATAATAATGCGCTCAGATACCTACTGTATGTAGGTATTACAAATTGAAAGTATTTTAATGAAATTATGAGATGTATCGTCGTTAGACTTTTAATGTCTTTGATTATGTAACAGTTGCTTAGATTACTATTAAATTACAGCTATATAGCTATGAGGCTCAGAGCCCTTACCAAATGGCCTGCGTTTTCATAAGTAGTTAGTAGTTACGTACCTATATATATTATGAATTTATATGAAGGCCTGACGGGACCATTGTATCATAGGAGGCAAGTACGTTTTCGAGTGCTCCCTCACCGCGAGCATTCGCCCGTAATGTAATAAAAAATGATATGAAACTTCATTTGTTTTTTGTTACTTTACAGACGCCAATCGAATGATCGCGTGAGGGACCCTATGTTATGTGACTATATTATGGTAAATCAAAACTTTAAAACCACTATATTTTTACACTAATAATGCCAGACTTTAGGCCAGGAGGCAAGGTATAGGTAACTTTACAATGTTGTGTTTCTATGATATCATCAAAAGACGCACTTATCCCCATAAAGGTAACTTAACTATCCTGGCTGACCTAACCTAATAAAACCTAAGGTTGCGTAGTCTAGATTTATAATGATGATTACAAATTCAACCTCACTCGTAAATCAAGACATAGTGGCTCACTTTCATACAATTTTAACATTTTTATAGGCTATATAAAAATTCAAAGAGCTCATGATAATCCGACGGTGCCTTAGCCAGACGTATTTATCGAGGTCGTCTGCTGAAACTCAACTAAATTGAGTGTCTTATAAACTTTGTCAAATTTATGACGGAGGAAATTAACCAATCAGGATGCGTCTTTGTAAAGCCCAAATTAAGTGTATTTTAATCTAACGAATGTGATTGGTCCATTGGTCCATTTATTTTCCGCTCCACTTCTATACAGGGTGTAATCGTTAAGTGTAGCCGGGCGATAATTCCGAAAATATAGCAGATAATATCAGAAAACTTCAAATTTTTATCGAAAGTGAGTTATCCAATGGGTAAAATTACATTAATAACTTTTTTTACATAAAAGCAGAAATATCCGAAATATTAACTTGAAAACCCTTCCATACATTCAATACGACGACGAACATCGGCGTCCTAAGAGAAAAACTGTGATTTTTTCTTATGGATTCATAAAGGATAACGTCTACGCTGAACGAATGCCCAGCCTAGAAGAGCTAAAAAATCGCATACGCCTTGCCATTGCATTAATTACACCGCAAATTTTAAGTTCAAGTTCAATAGTTCATTTAAAAACATTTAAGGGGCCCGTCAATGTATCGCACAGGAAGGGCGTCACTTCAAGCAACTGAAGTCGCTAAATAAAAAAATTATCCTTAAAAAATAAATGTTAAATTTATCATTTCATAAACGGTAGTTTTATTATTTTATTACAGTTTAGTCGTGCAAATAATGAATCTCAAGCAGTTTTTTCTCTTACGACGCCGACGTTCGTGGAGGCTGTAAGTCATCGTACTAAATGTATGGGAAGGTTTGAAGTTAATATTTGGGATATTTCTTCATTTATTTAAAAAAAGTTATTTATGTAATTTTACTCATTGGGTAACTCACTTTCGATATCAATTTGAAGTTTTCTGATATCCATACTAATATTATAAATGCGAAAGTGTGTCTGTCTGTCTGTCTGTCTGTTACCTCTTCACGCTTAAACCGCTGAACCGATTTAGATGAAATTTGGCATGGAGATAGTGTGAGACCCGGGAAAGGACATAGGATACTTTTCATCCCGAATAAATTTAGTGTTCCCGTGGGATGAGCTGGTAACACCGCGGGGCACAGCTAGTCTGCTATATTTACGGAATAATTGCCTGGCTACACTTAACGATTACACCCTGTAGACAGGCAGCGTTAGGGTGCGTCTCCAATGTCTCCATTGAAGCGAAGCGGAGCGGAGAAGTGCGGAATAGTATTCCGGGAATACACCAATCACCCGAGTTGAAATCTGTATTTTAGCTCCACTTCACTTTGGTGATTGGTCGATTCCGCACGTCTCCGCTGCGCTATATGTACTTATATATAATATATATTTATTTATCGATATAAGTATGTATATCGGCGTCTAGTGCTCATGACAAAAAGGCGTGTGAAAAGCTCAATATGCTCTAGAGATTACTTTGGTTGGGACTAGGTTGATTTGTATGTATGTATGTAAACACTTTATTGTACACAAAAACAATTCACAAAACTACAAAAGAAAAAAAACATGTACAAAGGCGAACTTATCCCTATTAGGGATCTCTTCCAGTTAACCTTTGAGCAAATGAGATAATTCCGAATGTGTACGATGTTGTCCGATATTTATTGTTTATACCTTTATTTATTGGTGTGCGCCTCCCTTTAGCTGGATCTGGACCACATGCTTTTCATACTCAAGCTTTATTATTCCAAAGCCGCTATAAAATCATGAAACCAGTTGGTGAAGTAGGAATGCAATTAAATGCATTGTTTTATGACGTTTAGCAGAATTCCTGGAATCCTGGTCAACATGCCCGTTAGTATTGAACGCAACAAAGTGGGAATTTTAGCTCTTTATTTCGAGCGTAGCAGGAACAGTATTAAATTCACCGGTTTCAAAGAATTCTAAATATGCTAGAGTGGGATAATACATTAGTCCAGTAGGTATTATAATGGTGAGGTTCTAGTTATGGAGTGTAGATGGGAAGGAGCAACATCTTTCATAGAAATATATTTGAAAAAGTGTCCAGTGGTAAGCAGTAAATAATAGTTCTAAAAGGCTCCACAAGCGGCGCTGGAGTCGCTGGAGTAAGTGAAACTGTCTAACCGCAGTCTATAAACTGCAGGATATTAAACCTCAAGTTATGAAGCGTAGAAGTAATTTCAACTGTGCATTTTCAAAATAATGGAGACTCGTGATTGATAATTGTGTGATTTTTTATTAGAAAATGTTTAAAATAGAAGCAAAATGGGAAAAACGCATCACCCTCCTTCCGTCGTAATTTGCGTTCCTCGTACTAACTATTCCAGCGTTTTGACTTGTTGTTGTAACTACTTATACTATATCTATGCTTTTGTTGTATAAAAAGTAGCTTATTTAATTAGTCAGGAACAGGAAACTAGCCTAGCTCTCTTGCAACACTAGCACCACTAATTTAAAACCTTTCAACGGATACTTTTGGATGACGAATTAAATAGGTATTAACATTATAAATTCGTAAATTCATAAATTCTTAATAATGTATTCACAACGCAGTATACTTATTCCTACAATCTCACGCTTCAAGATACTAAGACGAAGTGGAACTAGTTTGATGTAATGAGTAATGAAGTATCCTTAAGTAGATACTACACTATCCTTAAAACCGATAATTCAAAACTGGATCGGGGTTGCATCTGAATGTTAACTGACCAACATATTTAGGTACATTCTTTTGAAAAATCAGAAAGGTAACCTTAAAGAGATGAGACATTTGTAGTTAATCTTAATCTACTAAGACTGAGTACGGACTTGATAAAGGAGACCCCAATTCACCAATCACTAAAAGTCGCAAAAAAAGGATCAAGCTTTGGTACCGTTAAATAAGCTTAAAAGTTCTCATCAAATAGAAAATACAAAAAGATGGTAAAAAAATATGCATATCCGGATACTTGTACATCGTGAAATTAAGGGTTAAGATGGTATCCATCACCCTTCCCGCACCAATAATGTCTCTGTTTGACCTCGTGGATGACTGGTAGAGAATGCCTCATGGCACTACTCATGTATTTTGTGCAATAAAGTTTAAATAAATAAATAAATAAACTCTCAAACATTAGTTCCAATCTGTAACGTTTCGCCAAATTTTCATGTGTCACACAAAAATTCAAACTTCCGGTAGCCGGTATAGGTAACCGGTTAAGTTACTTCCTGCTTGCGGACATAGGCCTTCTAGTCCTTCGCCGCCACTAACCAGTGGGATTCCGCAACGTTCACCAGATCATCAGGTCCACCCATGTTGTGTCGGCCATTCAACAACTATTGTCAGCTTCATCGGTTCTATGAGCAATGTGGTCTGTTCACTGTCACTTTAGCAGTATTTGTGATATGTTTAGTAATGCTTTGATTTTTCTACGGGTCTCCTTAGTTTTAATTTTTAAGTTAGGATAGTGAAACCGATCTTTTAGAGCCCGATTTGGAGCGAGTCATTGTCTACGGGTAAGAATACCGTCGAAGGCAGACTCAAAGACTAATGAGACCCCAATTCACTAATCTAGTGAGTTGGGTGAACGTTTTGTCGGGCGAATTAACCTTTCAAAGTAAATAAGATTACCTAATTGTTAAGTGAGTCTGTTTATTTATAGGAGGAGGGTTTATGTTACGACTAAAATGCATAATGGCTTTTTTACTAATTTGACTAAATTTCAAATAACTATGAGCCCAAAATACGTAAATATCAAATAGGTATAGGTAGTAGTAGTACGAGTTTTAGTTGTGCCAAATTTGGTTTCACCGGATTTTGAATGTTTAAAATTCGGTGAAAAAACCAATTAGGCATTTCGGGATTAAGGCATTTTGGCACTAAGCCGATTTGAAATGAACTCAATGAATTGAAATGAACAAAATGAAAAGCCGCTATGTACCCAAAGCATATCTAGTCCTACCCCAAAGAACGCCACCACGTTTTTAAGACTCAAGTTCGGTCGTGCGTTGAGTACTGCTCGCATCTTTGGGATGGCTCCGCCCAATATCTACCCGATGCTATCGACAGATTGCAGCGTCGGGCGGTCCGCATCATAGGTGACGAGAAAAGTACCAGATTCCTCGAACCCCTTCAATTACGTAGGGACATTGGGTCACTGAGCGTTTTCTATCGCCTATACAATGGCGAGTGTTCTGAGTGTTCCTTTTCCGTCATAGAACCACACGTGCCAGCTTGCGATGTCATCGCCTCACCGTGGAGAATATTCCCACACGTACCAAGAAGTTGGGCAATTCCTTCATCTGCCGAACTATTAAAGTATGGAACTCCTTGCCGGCTCATGTGTTTCCTCCTTCTTATAACTTGGGACCCTTCAAACGAAGCGTGAAGAAGCATCTCTCGGGTCAGCATGGCAGTGTCAACTGACTTGGCACCGTTGGTTTGTCATCAGTTGCCATTGCGACTTGGGCTCCCCTTTTTGCTTACCATCAGGCGAAGTGGAGCCACTATGTTGTGCCGTTATAAAAAAAAAAACCATGTCCGGTGTCCGAAGCATCCAGCCAACTTTCTCCAGATCATCAGTCCACCTACTGATTACTGTCGTTTACAGTTTAAGCTTTTGGTCTTTATTTTCAATTCACAATTCAATTAAGTAGGTACTTAATGGAGACTAGTCCAATTCAAATTATTTTGCCAAATAATGCCATTATCAAAAAAAATTGTGGTCGTAAATCAACCAATAACAAACACACTTCTTTTTTTTACACAAACTTTTCTCGTCGGATCAATCTGTTAGATGTAGGTAGGTAGAAACACTTTCACGACCAAAATCCCGCCTTTTGTAACTTTTACTCAGATAAAACTAAAAGCACCCACCCAGCGGGTTCTGTCGCTTTCTCGGGTAATTTTAATTGTTTTACCTGAATGATGAAGGATTGGTGTTAGGTACTTAACCGAAAACATGAATAGTCGTACCTACCCTAGTAAGCCGTAGAATCAATATCAAAGAGCAAAGAGTAAAAAAAAATGAAATCCCCAGCGTCGTCTAGAATCAAACCCTCATTAGTACAATCACCAAATCGAATCACTGATTCAGGTCAGATCACAAACACTTACGCAAGCTTCGTCCGTGCGGAAAACATGTGAGCTATGACGTTTTTGCTTCCCCTTTACCCTTAGTCTGGTACTCGTGAAAGTATTTTATAATGATTCGTGAATGGCCTATACGAGAAAGATGAAATCCCTAGCGTCATCCAGAATCAATCCCTCGTTAGCGCAATCACCAAATCGATTCACCGATTCAGGTCAGATCGCAGGCTATTACTTAAGTATGAAATACAGAATGGAGCAAAACGAGAGACTAAATGGCATCATCTTGATAATACAGTCGACTTGTTATCAACTAACCATTAAAAAGCTGGTGTTAAAAAGAAAATATAATATAATTTGAATATCACTGACAATCCTATCACTTCAAGAATACTATTTACTGTAGGTATTTCTACTGTCACGTTTTTTAACTCCAGACAAGAAAGAGGGTTGTTATACGTTTAACATGTGTATCTGTGTCTGTGTAACCGTGTGTCTGTCTATGGAATCGTAACTCCCAAAGTGATGGTACGCGCTAAAATTAACGCATATGGAAAGACTTGTCTGTCGAGATGGTTCTTAGCTATGTTTGGTTGGGTAGGGTTTTTTTTTAATTTTGCATGTAGGTTAAGTGTTACAATACTTCTTCGATAAGTATAACATTATTTTTGGAAAACATTATTTTTTAAAGTGATTTATTAGAAGCTGTAACCCGAAAACAATAACTAGTATTAACATAATTCATTTGATAAAAGTTGACCACCTAAACTAAACAATTCCTATTTCCAGGAAAGTCCCTCCGTTCTTTTCCACCCTGTATAGCGTTTTTACGTAATTTGTTCTCGTATGTGAAAAGTTTTACGAGTAAAATAATGGGCTTGTCGCTCGCGGAGACCAAAAGACGGAATATTATCCGTGTAATTTCTATAATATATCATGTGGGTTCCGTGCAGATATTAATGATGCTTTTGTTCGACGAAAAAATCAGGCTTTGTTACACGAATTCGTAATTGATAATATCTGATGGTTTTTCGAGTCGATAGTCTGTTTTCCGAGATAACTCTTCTTACTTACACGATTTTGTAGATACTTACTGAACAAAAGAAAATCAATCTTATATAATTATCACTAATATTAAAAATGCGAATGTTTGTGAGCGTGTTTATGTGTATGTTTGTTACTTCTTCACGCTCAAATGGCTGGACCAATTTTGGTATGAAGGTAGCCGACACCCTGAATTAACGCATAGTCTTTTTATCCCGAAAAAATGTAGTGTTCCCGTGGGATGAGCTAGTAATACCTCGCGGTGCAGCTAGTGTAATTATTTCTGGACGGGGCACATTGGTCATAGCACTGATATCCGCTGGAGTAGAAAGGTAATCGTGTGGCAACCGCGCACCGGAAGACGCAGCGTGAGAAGCCCCACAATAAGGTACGATCTGGACAATCGGGCGTTGGACAAGGCTGACGTTTTGAAAACTCAAGGATTTCCAACAGAAGACAACTTCCGTCTGATATGATGAATATGGTCATAATGTTGTTTTGTATATCAACGACATTTATGTGGAGAGAATAATAATCGTAATTGTGTATAACATCATATTCATTATTTAAATTTGACAACAATGAAATTGTATACTTATGTATGGAATCGAATATGTACTTAATTGTAAAATTGTAACTGTGCCTCACCCTACTTAATCATTTCAAACACAATGTATGTATATTGTTCAATGAATAAATGACTTATGACTTATGACTTATGTTTGGTATAAGTACAGATTTAACCAAAATCTATGTGTGTAAATATGTGCCCATGCCTAAACTCGAACATAATTGGGGCACGAAAATCGTCGGTAAAGCTAAGTTTAATGTACGAAAGGGACCCGAAACCGCTACACAATGAAATATAGTCAACGAGCCCGCCATTAACCGCCACAACAGCAGAGTTACATTAACCAAACATTTTTTTACGACTTCGCGAATTAATTTTACCCAAACACTCAAATAAGACATGTCTTCCAACTTTATACAATAATAGCTTTCCGCTGTGCCAACATTTTTACAAAAAGGTGTTATATCAAGTTCGGTGTTCAATATTTTATTTCCCAACGCGAGGTCTCCGCAAGAGAAGATAAATTTCGACACTTCGAGCTGTTTCGCGATTGTACTTCGCTGTTTTATTTCTTTAGAAAAGCAGCTTTCGTTCAATAAATATTAAAATATGCTTTAAATACTGATGGTGATGGTACTCATTTTTGATATGATTTGATATATTTACCAGTTTTCTTTTAACTAATTAAATTAAATTATTTATTCATAAGAATACATTATTCGTCATTGAGACAATCATTTCCCTCCTTGCCCGTGGTCCACCTAATCTGTTCACCTGGGTGGACCACGGGAAGTTTTTTCTACCCGTGGTCCACCTAGAAGGACTAAGGTAAAAACTTATTGGTGGTGGTTCACCTCGGTAAACTTTTCCAGTAAATTAGTATATAGTATTCAGTAGTACTTTTTGTTTTAAATAAGTACCTGGCCAGATGTATTATATCATAATTTCTTCGTCGTTGTCTATGTAAACATTTTTCCTTTTTATTTTGCTACTGTTGGACATTGCAAAAGATTCCATACTTTTAAGAGTCACCAGTAAACGTACAATAGTCCTGTTTCTTTTATTGACTGTTTTACGTAACTTGGAGTGGAATGCTTCAGTAACATTATTTGTACGGTGTTTTTCCGAAAATACGCTTAAAATCTCTGTAAAATTTTTAGTTAACCAAAACTTTTTGATGTATTTGCAAAATCGGACTCTCTTTAGTTTATTGAGGCATTCTGATTTTATATATTCCAATCCCTGCTCGATGTTTTGTGGCGGTAGTAAAGGTAAAGCCGCAGCCAGTCCAATTATTCTTTTGTCTGATTTAGATTTTAAGCCCAGTTTTTTACCCTTCTTCCACAAAGCTCTATTCCAGTGGTAATAACACCCTTTTAACTGTATTCCCGGATACACAGCTCATACCATTCATTGCACCTTTTTCAAAGTCACAGTGCATTTTTTTTGGACTAAATTGTGGTAGCTGTCGTTTTATTAGTTCAAACATAATAGAATATGTAGTTAGCTTTTTATCAGGCATAAGTGCATAAATTAGAGGCACAGTTCTTGTATGAGTAATAGAACTTCCTATCTCGCCATGTATTATATAGAGCTGATAAAAGGGGGCGGGACAGCTGGCAAAGGTTGCATCACCAAAGCACTCTTCAATTGCAGGCATTATTTTTTTTGCTTCAGGGCTACAAAAGACTAAAATACGCGAAACTTCATCGTAATAGTCTGCCACAATGGACTTTTTAAATTGTATTGGCACTTCGACATATTTGAATTTGTTGTATACAGTTTTTTAACACCTAATTCCTTATTTCGTATCTCGTACAACTTATGCTGAACAGAGGATAAACCGTTATTTTAAGATAATGCAAGTGAAGTGCTAATACATGAAAGAAGGTCTTTTAGCAAAGATTACATAGGTGTGCCACGGGTAAAAAAAATGCCCGTGGTTCACCTTAGTCCACCTAGGTGGACCACGGGTAGAAAAAACTTCCCGTGGTCCACCCAGGTGAACAGATTAGGTGGACCACGGGCAAGGAGGGAATCATTTTAGAGGTACAACAATTGACAGTAATGTTATTCCATCATTATATTAATATTTATCACTAATACAATTACGAGTCCATTAGCCATTACGTTTATCTAATCTAAATCTCAAATTCATTCAGAATCATCAGGGGCAAATTACCCCTGAAAAATTCGTCAATGGAATACTTAAAACGTATTGGAAATGACTGAAATGAGTTTCGCATGAGTGGAATTTCAGTAATTGCTTAACCTTGCCTCAGCGTTAATTTCTCACCACAACCTTTGTGTTGACTCAGTTCTTCTGACGACGCAAACAAATGGCTGCAAAATAGGTTAGGCTTATAATAGTTTGCATTAGTAAGCATCGTCAACCGAGCTATTATCGTCCAATATCAAAGAAACGACAATAGAACCCTTATAACGGTGTAACCTTGAAAATTACTTTATTATTACCGTACGGGCAACCCTCGTCGGTCATGGTCGCGAATCGACCTCTGCATTATGTAAGAGACGTCCGCTCACCTCAGAAGCCGGCGCCCGAATGGCCTTCCAAGCGCTACGGGAGCCGGTAGAAGGGGGATGTTTACCTCCCCCACCCACCGCCAGCTGAGCAGAGGCGCTATATTTAGGTTGTGCTGTAAATATTCGCTCCGAGTACGGAACCCGCCCGGTGGAAAGGGCCGGGGCCGCTCCACGAGGCGACTGAAAGTTGAAAGTTCACCAACGCCCGGCACACGAGTTCTGTTAGGAAACGTTTCTTTATTTAAATTCTATTGCAACTTGTTCACCGTTGTAGTCTCGGCTGAATTCGCAATGCCGTCTAATTTTTCAATGTTGGCCCCGCGAGAACTTTAGAAGTCGTTCAATTGTTTTCTGGGCTTAATTTGGTGTAGAAGTTTCGTACGTGTTTTCTCTAACGACTTTTACGGTTATGGCTGTGTTCAATTTGGTGGGACGGGGTTGATAATTACCATGACGGCGCAAATGACGCGGTGCTCAGTTGGAGGCCATTACCGAATGAACACAGTTTCCCCTTTGACAAAATTGAAACGGATTACTTTTAACCGTAATGGGCTACTCGCGTGCAAATATAATTTGAGTAGTCATCATCGTAGGCATTAAATGTAGCATACGTTTAATACACAAAAGAGACTACGCGTATCCATTAAGCCGTACCTATCGTTTATTCATAATTAAACATGTTAACATGATTACACCTTTTCACAAATGGGAATAATTTTATTCCACATTTTGTTTTATAAAATTTTCGCAAAAATATTTTATTTACATAGCCTCATTACTCATAACCAAACTAAACAAAGTTTGCATATACCTACCCACGCAATGTTGACATTTCAAAAGTTTATCTTTATTTACTGAAATTAATTAATGTTGCTTTATCAATTTAACTACGTACAACTAACTAAATATCAACTCAACTAGATAAATTATTCAATTTTATTTATCGTAGAAGGTCATATCAAGGTAGACTAAGGTCGGTCGGGATAAGTGAGCCTATGATATCATAATAAACACGTTACCTATCTTAAACATTAATTTTTGTTTCCCATATACACTGTTTCGCCAAATTTTCGTTACTTTTTAGGGTTCCGTACCCAAAGGGTAAAAACGGGACCCTATTACTGAGACTTCGCCGTCCGTCCGTCCGTCCGTCCGTCCGTCCGTCCGTCCGTCCGTCCGTCCGTCCGTCCGTCTGTCACCAGGCTGTATCTCAACAACGGTGATAGCTAGACAGTTGAAATTTTCACAGATGATGTATTTCTATTGCCGCTATAACAACAAATACAAAAAATAAAATAAAATAAATATATAAGGGGGGCTCCCATACAACAAACTTGTTATAGATTATATATATGTATAGGTACGGAACCCTTCATGCGCGAGTCCGGCTCGCACTTGCCCAATTTTTTATTTTTATTCAAAATAGCCATGCATTTTACCTCGATTGCACCTGAATGTTAAGTAAGAATAAGGCCTAAGATGGACATGCTTGGCTAGAAGATGCCTATTCGCTCTCGACTTGAAGAGATCCAAGTTATATTTTTCAGGGAACAGGTGCGCAGGAAGAGAGTTCCATTCCTTAGCTTTCCTCATAAGGAAAGTAGATGCAAAGCGTTTCGTACAAATCAGTGGTATATCGACAACATAAGGGTGGAATCCAATTTGGCGCCGAGTATTTTATTGTCTGAACGGAGACGGTGGAATTAATTTATGCAGTCCTAGTGCACACTCATCAAAGTCAAATTTCGTAAAATTTTCATTTATCACTTTCGGATAAATGAAAATTTGACGAAACTTTACAGATGGGAAACAATGTTTCGGAGTTTAGATAAGATACCTTATTAACTACTTACCTTTATGCCTAAAGATTGATTAGTGGTATGAAATGAGCAGGGGTTATATTTAACACGTTCACTATCCCAGCTTGTATGTATGTATGTAAAAACTTTATTGTACACAAAAACAATTTACAAAACTTCATAAAATAATAGACATGTACAAAGGCGAACTTATCCCTATAAGGGATCTCTTCCAGGTAACCTTTGAGCAAATGAGAAAATAATGGGATATCCAAGAAGATAGACAAACGAACAAGTTAGTATGCACAGATACGCTAAGGACTAATGTCTTAATATAATAAAATATGTGTAATTCCAAAATATAATACATATACACATGTGAACATTATGCTTCTGTAATAGAGGCTTGCCGTGACCCCACTCCACATATGGGACGCGGACAGCAAACGTGTACAGTGCGACCAAAAAGAGTAGAAATTAAAAAGTGGCAATACTGTAGTGGTCCCCGTTTTCTTATATTGATTAGAAAGGGAGGACACTACAGTATTGCCACTTTTTAATTTCTACTCTTTTTGGTCGCACTGTAAGTCGTTGCATGTCTATGATACCATCAAAAGGCGCATTTACCTCCTCTAAGGCAATTGAGTCTACTCTATTGACCTTGAATTTACCCCCCAACCAATGCATATTGCGATCAGAATACTGCCGTGTTACGGTAAAAGGTCTTATCTTTAGACGGATGTCATAGTAAGATACGTCCTTTTGCCGTAGCATAGCACAATAATTCTTCAAATTGCGTCAATAAGCCTCCCATTTCCGTATTTTACTTCCGCGTAGGCAAATGGGAAACGAATCACGTCACGATGATGACATTAATGACATACAACTGGGAGTTGTGGGGTTCTCATTACCATAATATGTCTCGCACATTTTGTTCAAGACTTGATTTGACTGCAGGAAAAGCATACATTTTGTTTCAGTTTTTAGTTTTTTTTTTTTTTGTGAAAATGTAAGTTAATTTTATTTTTTATTGGGATCAAATGTCTATATGGGACTAACTACACTGAGACTGTTCTAAAAGTCAGAAATGACCGTCAAAGTTCAACATTCTTTCGGAGTACTAAAACGCTCCATACAAATGGCCTCCTAATCGTGACTTCGTTATAATGGTATCAGCTTTATTCGTCCCATTCGCTTTTCGTTCAATTCTTATTTCGTCTCATTCTGCATTCGTCACTCATTCTTTATTCGTCGTGTTCGCCATCTATTCCTATCTTCCTAAGTCCAATTCTATAACTTGTCTCATTCTTAATAAGTTTTATTCGTTATTCGTCACATTCTTCTTTGGACTCATTCTTCATTCCTCACTTTCGAATTTAGTCTCATTTACTTATTTGCCTCATTTATTTCGATACGTTCGATGCTGGTCACATTCGTTATTAGTCTCTTTCGTTTTGAGTCTATTTCGAAGTTCGATATATTCGTTATTAGTCTCAGTAGTTATTTGTAATTGTAACTATCTTTTCATGTCAATCTTAAATTATCAATATTTGGGCGACTGATTTTTGCTAGGTTATGAAACCTATTTAGATCAACCCAAAATATAAAACTACGTCTAAATATCAAAATTCATGTATAGTCCGACCAAAAAGAGTAGAAATTAATTGTAGTGTCTTCCCTGTTGTTTAACGTCGCTTCATAAATAGGCATTCAAAAGTAGGTAAGTAATCATAGGTCAAAATCATAAAGTTTAATTTGTTCAACTATGAATAACCGATCCGGTCAAAAGAAATATGAATAGTGAATAAAACGTGTATCTAGTGAGACGAGTAGCGAACGTACCCCAAAAAGAACGAGACGATTTGCCAGTAACGCCAAAATAAGAGAGAGACCAATAACGAATGTGACTAAAGATAAAGTGTGAATGAGACTAAATTCGAAAGGGAGGAATGAAGAATGAGTCCAAAGAAGAATGTGACGAATAACGAATAAAACTTATTAAGAATGAGACAAGTTATAGAATTGGACTTAGGAAGATAGGAATAGATGGCGAACACGACGAATAAAGAATGAGTGACGAATGCAGAATGAGACGAAATAAGAATTGAACGAAAAGCGAATGGGACGAATAAAGCTGATACCTTTAAGTTCATGGTTGTCGTACAATTATTGTTTTGTTACATCATAAAATTTTAGTGATGTCTGCTAGTTTTATGGTACCTACTTATTCATCTAAGGGCCGCAGTTGCCTGAAAATAAATGATATTAAACGATTGATTATAGAGCCTTTTTTTTATAAAAAGAAAAGACAGTTAAATCTCAATCTCTCTCTATATATCAGGAACCTGTGAACCTTCCGTCTCTATAGACGCCATGCTTTCATTGTCACCTTCATATAAAACCACGTCACCTCGTCCTTTTTTGAAAGTATACTCCATGGAAATATCATTGGGAAATTCCTCGTGCTTGGGATCGTGGAAGCTGACGATGCTGAAGACCGGGGCTGTTCCTCCGAAGGCTATGAGGTCCTCGTGGCTCGTTACAGCCAAGACCGTGCCCTCGGCTGGGTAGGAGCAGGTGATGTAGCGGTTGTGAAGGTTGATCACTTCTACGCTGTTGGTGCCGCTGCCTCCTATGATCCCGTATTTAGCCTTGCGGTTGTACTGGAAGATAAAGAAAGACAGAGAAATAAGTGGCGAAGGGATGGCAAAACTTATTGATTAGAAAACATAGTGGAATATTTTGCAATTCGCAGCAACATCAAGGCATGTAAATGGGTGTCTCAGGAGCATTTTGAACGCTCCTTGACTTATGTCTTCACGAATAAAACATAATGTTTGCGAAGAAACGCGTTAATTTTTGAGCCCATAAAAGAGCCCTTGTTGCTAAATAATTGCGATGGAATCAAAAAATAACAATATTTTCGTCTAAATTTCGTAACACAAGGGAACGAGCAATTGAAACGCTCCTGAGCCTTAACCAAACCAAGAATGGCCAATGGGAAACTATTTATGATAATGAACTATACTGATAATATCATCAGTGTAGTGATGGGCCGTTCCCGGGAATATTCCCCAGGCGGGAATATTCCCGGGAATGTTCCCGGGAACATTCCCCATGAGGGGAATATAGGGGAATTTAGGATTTGTATTTGAATAACATTTATTTTATGACATTCTCTATATAAGAAAATGTTTATCTATTTAATAGGTTAGCAATTCAATAGAAAAAAAAAATAAAAAAGTCAGCTGTAAATGTAAATTTCCAATGCTCCCGGGAATATTCCCATTGTTCCCGGGAATATTCTCATTGTTCCCGAGGAATATTCCACAAGTTTTTAAATTACTCTCAGGAATAACATGGTAAAATAAATACCAGTGAGACAAGCAAGTTAATTACTGATAGAGAAGGAATAGAGAAAACACGTTTGTTGTCAACGCAATTAGCAAAATAATTGTATTTTATTTAGTTTTTATTATTTTTATGTATCTATTTATTTCATTATTTCAATAGTATTTTAAATAGGAAGTGTATAGTACCAAAGACAGGCATGCCATAATTCATTAATTAATACCCTGCCAGAAGCATAAAATAAAAATAAATGAATATCAGCATTTAATATTTTGCAATATTTGATAAAATTATTTTTCTTTAATCAGTTGGATCCTGGCAGGGTTCCATAGCCGTTATCACAAATATATTACAAGATCAAGAAGAGAAGTCTTGTTTTGGTGCGGGGGGCTCATCCCCCCGAGCCCTAGTTTCGTAAATTTACGCATGACTTGAAAGTTCAAAGTTGTGTTTATTATCTAAATACGGGGGCTCTGCCTCCGAGAGTGTCTCTTGTAGTCATCGTCCCATCACTTTGGATTTAAGCTATTATGTTTCTGTTCTTGGTAGTTGCTTTGATTTTAGTGCCATCGCCGCTTGTCATAGCTCCACTTGTGACTTCAAAGTTAAATCTTATAATCATCGTTTCCAAAGTTGACTTAAAATAATCAAAAGACTAACTATCTTGTTTCCCATCTGTCAGGTTTATAGTCTTCGACTCCTCAGTAGATTTTACAGAATCAGAAGACATAAAACTATCTTGTCATTTTCGGATTCGACTGTAACTTTTTGCTGGAAACGTTATTCGCCCCATCAATGAGGCGCATATTTGGCGCACTTTCAGTGGTTTATTTCTGCTATGTCTCTGTAGCCGAAAATCACGCTGACTGTCTTTCGCACGGCTTGACGTCTTTAAAGATTCCAGGCCAACTTCTGGTTTCAAAGATCTTCTTAAATGCAGCGTAACCTCGTTTGATCCGTCAGTAGTTTCAAAACCAGCCAAGAGAAGACACATGCATTGATTTCAAATCCGTTAATTGACTTACCGCTCTTCAGATATCATCTTGGTCGAAGTTGTTACGCTGAGTGGTACACGTCTTTGATTTGGAAAACTGCTTCCTCAACTTCAATATGTGTCTGATTCAGATTTAGATTTTGCGCAGTCTATATCTACAACATTGTCATTTCTCAAATGAGTTTGCCGGAATATAAGCTGTGATCAAGAAATTTTCAGCTCTTAGAATTATTTCTGCAGCATGGTGTTATTGGAGTAGGAGGTAGCTAGGCTAGAAGCTTCTGAATTAACCTACCAACAAAACCACTAGGCATACTACCACAAAATGGACACGTACACGAAACCAATCTGATTGTAGATTCATAAAATATGTCATGCTGGGCCAGATGAATTGTTTAGTGGCAGCGCGTCAGTGTTAATGTTTTTTTTCTGCTAACTGCTAACAAAGTCATACAAGCAAGTTTTACTTCTCTAAGTACCCTTTATGAGTTGGTTGACTATTATTACTCGTAAACTTGTAAAGCCTACCCTAGCAGCGTTTATATAGCCAATACCCAAGTACTCCCATTTGCAATTTAAAGTTTGATATTTCACAAACAGATCTATAAATCGGAAAATTGTTGCAACAAACCTGCAACATTTTGTAAGGCCTATCCAACGACATATCACACCATGGGGTAGACTAGAAAAAAAAGACATCCCCACTTTAGTACAGGGGGAGGTACAGTAAAAAAGTATTTTTCCAAGAATTTGTTCTAACAATTTGTCAAAATGACTAATATGTATAACCATGCCAAATTATAACTTTCTAGTACTAAAAGTTTCTCTAGTACTAAGAAAAGTTCAATGTTCCCCATTTTGGGGAATATTCCCGGGAACAAAGGAAATTCCCGGGAATATTCCCCAGGGGAATATTCCCGGGAACGGGAATATTCCCGCGGCCCATCACTACATCAGTGCCACGGTAGCTAAATAGCTCCGTTGACCTAAAAGGAAAGTAAATCGACAGTAACGCGGTGTTTGCATATTTAATTCAAATGTGCAATGCAAATAATATTATAATAACGCGGAATACTCCGTACCAAAGTTTTGCGTATATCTAAATATTATCTAAAAATAACATGAACTATTCCAATATGTTGAAAAGTTTCAGGATGTTGCATAGTTTTCAGATTTCTAACTGAACTATCCATGTCACAGACTGGAATAGCTCGTGCATCGTGAATAAAGGAGATAGTTTCAAATACCGCTTTGAACTGCATATTTCCAGTTTTTGTTGCAGATATTTTAATGGTTCACTAATATTCGCGAGATATTAATATTACGTTTGTAAAGTGTTCTTAGAGCGGGGAAATATATTAGCATATTTATGTAATAAATAATAAATATGTCAAAGAAAATAAGGGCCACTTATATTTTACAGACGTTACAAATTTGTCATTTTCATAATATTTATAGGTAAAATCTTTTAAGTAACAGTAAAAGTTCATACTAATACGTAATTTGAAACCCCGAATTAATCTACGTTTATTTGTCTCGTAATTCAATGTTATGCGGTATTTAAGGAGTTTAAAACCGGCAGCAATTAATATCACGTAGTCCTTATATATTTTCGAACACACTTATTTTCGTGTTTGCACGGTCATGCCTATTTATTTATTTATTTATTTAAACTTTATTGCACAAAAGAAAAACTTAACGTACAAAAGGCGAACTTAATGCCATGCGGCATTCTCTACCAGTCAACCTTAGGGCAAAGCAGAGAAATTGTAGGCGGTGCATCAAACAACATAATTACACATAATTAAAATACTCATACTATTATAGCTACATACATATCGATAATAAACATACATATATATAAATAGATACATACATAAATATATACGACGATGAAAGAAACCAAGCAGATATACTATGAGACTTCAGTTCTGCCAGCAAAGAAACTTCGCACGGCCCTTTTAAATGCCAACTTACTCGGAGCCTGTTTGATTGTGAGAGGAAGACCGTTCCAGAGGCGAGCCACTTGCAAGGAGAAAGAATTAGACATGAAACCAGTACGGTGAAGAGGAATAGAAAGGGCAAGATTGCCGGAAGAGCGAAAATTACGGTTACGAGTGGATTCGACATAGCAGAAAAAGGTTTTCAGGTATTCAGGAGCTTGTGGATCATTGAGTATTGAAAAGAGAGTGCAGAGCATACGAATATTGCGTCGTTGACGGATGGGAAACCAGCCAAGCTGAGAGCGGTAAGAAGAAACGTGATCATATTTACGGAGACAGAAAATAAAGCGAATACAATTATTAAGAAGTCGATCCAACTTATCAAGAAGATGCTCATTTAAGTCCGGATAACAAACATCACCATAATCAATTATGGGTAGTAATAGTGTATTTACAAGCAATACCTTAGTTTTGATAGGCAAGAAATTTTTCAGTTTGTTGAGAGCATGAAGCGAGCCAATGACTTTCCGGCTAATTTCACCTACCTGCACCCTCCAGCTCAGTGTGCTATCTAAGTGAACACCTAAATCCTTAACACTAGAACTAAAAGGAATAGGCGTTCCGTTGAAATTTACAGGAGTTACAGAATCCCGGTCAAGTTTAGCAAGCTGACGAGAGCTGCCAATGATAATAGCCTGACACTTTGAGGGGTTTACAAACAGACCAAATTTCTCAGACCATTGTTGGATGTGTAAGAGATCCAGGTTTAATTTGTTAATTGTATCAGTAATATCAGCCACTTTACATATTGGTCGTAAAGTTGCAAATCGTCAGCATACAGATGGTAAGAACAGCGAAGACCAGGGGTGATAAAGTTTACAAAAAGAGAAAATAATAAAGGAGAGAGAATTCCTCCTTGAGGTACACCAGTGGCAAGGTCGCACCAATCAGACAAAGCCCGATCTACACGGACTGCCTGCTGGCGCCCACAAAGATATGAAGCAAACCAGCCAAGAGCAGAAGAAGACACATTGAAAGCGTTAAAAAGTCAATGAGAACAAGTACTGTGACCAATTGATCCTCCATGCCCCGCCTAACATCTTCAGTCACTTTGAGAAGTGCAGTACAAGTACTATGGCTGGGACGAAAACCAGACTGAAAGGGGCTCAACAGTTTGAAAGAGTGTATAAAGCTAGAAAGTTGCTTGTGAGCCACCGCTTCAGTAATTTTTGATAAAAAAGGGAGAATAGAAATTGGCCTAAAGTTACTAAGTGATGTGGGATTGCTAATTTTAGGTAAAGGAATAACGAACGCGCGACGCCAGAGAGAAGGAAAATCACCATTAAGCAGCGAGGAGTTGATGATATCGGTTATTATGGGAAGCACACAGTCCAGGACTAATACTACCATATAACGCCCAATATCAGCACAACCAACAGCTTTCGATTTAATTTTATTTATAATTTTATTAACATTAGCGTCAGAAGTGGGATAGAAAGAGAAGATATCAGAGACAGCAGCAGGCATAGATGAAATATCTGAAAGAGTACTACTCTTAACACGATAATCAATAGAGGCGGAAGTAGAAAAATGTCTGTTTAAATCGTTGAGCGAAAAGGAAGTGCCATCGAAACCGTTACTAGGTTTACCTAGACCAAGCGACTTAAGAAACTTCCACACATCGGCCATCGAAGAAGAGGATACGTTCTGGTGAATGAATCGGCGCTTCGCTGTTCACACCATCTGGTTACATCGGTTACGAGCTGCCTTAAAAATAGTCCAATTGTCGTCAGTACGGTCACGTTTATAAGTTCTGAAAGCACGGTCCCTCCTTCTCATAGCCATGCGTACGCCCTCAGTGATCCAAGGAGCAGGGGGACGCCGAACTCTAACGGGGTGCAGTGGGGCATGGGTGTCAAATAATTCTAAAATAGCAGTGTTAAACAAAGTAACTTTGGATTCAACTGTAGGTGCAGATAGCACAGGGGTCCAGTCAATGCTTCTTGCATCACTCATGAGAATGTCAGTATCAACTTTATTAAAGTTGCGCATCAAAACCAAGGCAGGCTTACATTTAGGTGGTTTAATTTTGTACGAAGCAAACAACAAGTCATGATGGGAGAAGCAGGGAGCTAACAGCTGACCATGCTTTATTACATCATCAGGCGAAGAAGTAAGTATAAGATCCAACCACGTGTCAGAGGTCGCGGTGTGATGGGTAGGATCAAGAGGTAAGATAGAGAATTTGACAGACCGAACAATTGTTTCAAATTTATCGCGCTGTGTGGAATTAGTGCAAAGATCGGTATTAAAATCTCCCATAATTATGTGATGTGTGTAATCCGAACTTATGTACTCAAAAACTTGCTCAAGTTTAGAAAAGTAATCAATGGTTGGGGGACAGTAAACTACACCAAGAACGGCCTTGACTCCTTTAACACTCAGTTCGAGAAATATCCATTCCGCGGAGCTAGAATAAAGGGACGGAGAGGTATTTAAAATTTTGTACGGAATGGAACTTTTCTAATAAATGGCCACACCACCGCCACCCTTACCTGTTCGATCGTTCCTAATCAGAACATATCCAGGCAAAGCATAAGATGTCGAGTCTAGCGTGGGCTTCAACCAACTCTCCGATACAAGTATTGCATGGATACATTCAGACTGAAACGTATCAATCAAACCAGCATAGTGTGAAGGGATGCTTTGGGCCTATGCCATCATACCATCTTTTTCTCAAAGCCATTCAGGGCATTTCAAATCCCAGTAATTTTATTGAAGTGAAACTTCTAATGCGACTTCCAACAAGGTTGCGTTAAACGTTTAACGGTTGCGTTAAACGTTTAACGCTACCGTGGAGGGTGTAGGAAAGCACTGTTGCGTTAAACGTTCAACGCTCCTGGGGAGCGGGAATAGAAAGAGACAGAGCGAGAGTGAAGAAGTTTGTCTTAAAGAAACAATATGAGTTCACTAAAAATCAATTTCTACCCCTTCCTATTTTCATTTCCACATTACGAAGTTTCACTTCTTCCGCGCGGAATATTTATGTAGATAAAGCTCCTTATCCGTTATAAAATGCTGTTTTTTTTTTACATTTTACTCTATAATCAAACATGTTTCTTAACATATTATCAATACTACTACTATTACCAAAACTACTTAGAACAGGCCTTTTGAGATTTATTGGTAATATGTGAAACCTACAGTTTGAATTTTTCATCTTGTTTCATAAACCACTTGATTTTATCATCGAAATTGAAAGCATGAAATAGCCATGTTACTTTCTAGAACTCGGGGAAAAATATTATTCAGTTTAAAAAGTTGGTTAAAATAATCAATATATTTGTCATAATATGAAAAAAATAATTAAAAGGCCTCATAAAGCTAAAAATTTTAAACTAACAAACACTACAAACAGTGACCGAGAGTAAGAAAGCAAGGTAACTTTTGTATCACAATTTCTACTAGTGTTATAAATAGTTTACAAACACCTGTCGTGTAGCTGGTTATATAATAAATGTTTACGCTCAAGTTAGATTACAAAGTTTTCCATAAACATGCAAATGAATAATTTATACATATACAAACTCTGAGTAAACACTTGTAATCAAAATAGCTATGGTGGTGTAGTAGTTAAGGTCAAGAGTTCAAGAACATGATACCATTATACCACCTTCAGCAGTTTAGGCAGTGGGTTGTCTGTCAAAAGTTAAAAGAAATGACTATGAGAGAGAAACCAATCCAACAATAAACACTCTTTCAATGTGTTTACGTACGCAGTAGGTACTAAAAAAAGTTATGTAGGCGTTCAGTTGAAGATTAATCTCGCTCTACTGTTTTATCAGTAGGCGTTGATAGACTATTAAACCCTTGTAAAGCCTGACCAGAAATATATGAGGATTTTCAAGAGGGCGCTATTTATAAGATTTATATGGCAACAATTTTGCAACCAATCGTAACCCACTATAATATTAGTTTTAAATACCTGTCAGTTCCACTATGTTAACCTCGTAATACCATTTAATGGAATGCACTCTTTTTCTTACTGTTTTTCGTGTAGTAAACACATGTATACACTTTCTTTTTAATCTTACGTCGACGACTGTGAATGGTTTTCGGCATTTTCTGTGGATATTTTTAAATGTTTGTCTTTTAAAGAAATCACCACAAATGACATTGACATTGTTGACAAACCATCATAAAATCATTGCCAGTGTAAGAAATTAGTTCCAGTGAAATTCCGCAATATGGCGCATCCTCATATATTTCTGGTCAGGCTTTATGTAACGTCAACATTTTGCTAATCAAATTGAAAGTAACTGATATTGAAACGGGTGTTATTCGAACTTTTATCTTCCTACCCATCCGTTTTATTACACATTACGTCGGGTGGTGATACATTTGTCCGACATCTCCAGCAACTCACTATTTCATCAGTACCTCTGAGACCACGGCACGTGAAACCGTGACGAAACGTCCAGCAATGAAGCTGTAAATAAAAGATATCGCGATAGACCCGGTTTAATAACTTTTAAGTAACTGATATTTCAACAGGTTCTAATGTCCTGCACGGATCCTCGCTTAATATGCCAGGGGAAGGTTTAACAGTTGCCTCGTGGTCCTAAGTTGCATAATTTATTTATATATAAATGTGCGATAATCAATCCTTACAAATCAAATTTATTTAATTAGCACGGCTTTAGGTACAATTAATTAGAAGCATAAGGCGTTCACAGAGCAATCAACATCTGATATCGAGCCGGGCTCAGAACTACCGATCGAATAATTCTGAACTTTACGCTAAGAGCCTCAACACAAACTCAACTTGACTATACGATACCGTGGATTTGGAAAGTTGAGCAATATTACCAGCCGGGCTGCGACGATCCAAGAACCAAGCATACAGCGGAAGCTGCCTTCAATACGTACTATATTTAGGGCCTTATCAATAATGTGTTTTGTCTATTGAAGATAAAATAAACTACTGGACAGTTCCAGTAGTGTATATTATTGAATCTTCAAAACTACAGATTGAACTTTAATATATTTATCTACTTGTCATACTTACGAAAAGTACGTAAGTAATTACTTTTATGCATTTTATTATGTCTGAAATAAAAGGTTTCATTCATATATTCTATGGCGAAAGACAAATTCGAAATGTTATCTGGCATTACGGTGGTGGAGAGGTTAACACGCTTGACCGATAATCCAGGGGTACCGGGTTCGATTCCTGGTCTTTTCTTTTTAAATTTAGAACAAAACCCAGTGTTCCGCTACAGTCTATCCCTTACTCCACGGTTTTGCAAAGAGCCAGCCAGAAATTTAAGGAAAACAAACTGCCAAAACCTCAGTAGGTCGCTTGTTCCTGACAGATACCACTCAAATACCCATGTTTATTCTGTGGTAATTGTGTTTTAATATTAAATACCAATCCTGTTAGCGAACTCGAAATGCGTAAAGTTAAGCAAATATGATGTAAATTAAAGGAATCGGAACGTTTATAGATTTCTTGTTGTTGTTGCTAAGCTTTATGATTTTGACATTATTAGTCTTACTTAAAGTCCGTATGCACTAAGCGTAACTACGCGACGCGACCAAATATTTTTGTATAGAATTGGATGTCGCGCCGCGCAGTTTCATTGCCGCGTAGTGCGTTCTATCTCATACAATTTCGTACAAAGAATATTTATACGAGTCACGTGCGTCGCTCCACGTCCGCGTAGTTACGCTCAGTGCGGTCTAGGCCTTGGAAGAAGGCAGTATGGAAAGACGCTGTACGCTGCGTATAGCGTGTAATAGGAGACTCAGGCCTTACCTTTAGAACAGAGTTGGCCATTAAAAAATCATCAGCTTAAATAACGCGTCGCAAGAATAAGTATAATATATCTCATTCAACAATGTAGTCTATATAAGATCCGAAGCTAAATCGATCTTCACCGAGCTGATAATAGAATAAAACATATTTTTTATAATGAATTTAGGTTATTAGAAAATATATTAAAAATGGGTTTGCTAAAAATATCCTGGCTATTTTTAATTATTTTTTAAAGATTTCAATTTTAACGAGAGTCCGAGGTAAGTATACAGTGTAATAATAAAGGACCCAACATCACTGTCGCATGTGATGGGACCTCGAATATATCTAAGGAAGTGCGCATGCTCGGTACGTAAACTATGGACGGTAGAAGCTTCTTAAAAAATAATAGGCAACCCAACGGCTGCACATTCTATACGTTTTATACTTTAACTCAGGATAAAATTTTATTATCTCGATGTTGTAACATTTAATAAAAAAAACATTATTTTTAAAAATAATTAAAAATAGTCTGTCCAGGATATTTTTACCAAACCCATTTTTTATATATTTTCTGATAACCTAAATTCATTATAAAATATGTTTCATTCTATTATCAGCTCGGTGAAGGTCGATGTAGGTTCGGATCACCTACTATAGGTTATTTTGAATGACCTTGTTAACGCATTATTATCAACATCATCATATCAGCCAATAGACGTCCACTGTTGGACAAAGGCCTCCCCCAAAGTTCTCCTCAACGATCTGGTTTACGCCGCCCTCATTCAATTTCTGCCCGCGATCATAACCGAGTCGTCGGTCCGCCTTGTTGGGGTCTTCCCACGATGCGCCGTCCGGTCCGCGGTCGCCACTCAAGAACTTTTCTGCCCCAACGGCCATCGGTTCTACGACTTAGTTACGAGTTCCCTCAAAATTAATATTTAATTACTTACCTACTTAAAATAACATTTACATCCTTTTGTGATTAAATCGCCTAGGACTGGATGATCTATTATGGAAAAGCTGGATTTTATAAAAAAAATATTTAGGACGAATTAAGACAAAAATGTTGAGTCGCCGTGTCGATTCTTCTCACTGGCATTTCAGCGACTTAATTGTAGATAATTGTCTATGAGAATACTTATTAGTTGGTGTGTGATTTCTAGTAATTAATTAAATATTTATTGCTTATCATGTTGAAAATTCTCAAAGGCTAGGTTCGTAGAAATCTTAAGGCATATAATTTTCTGTATTTAACTATATTTAATCGTAATCATCAAACTTTCTATGTCAAATAAGATGTTAAATCTGAATTTAATCCCATATTCCATTTAGTCATTTTGTCTGGGTTTGACGTAAAAGCATCTCGCTAGCGATCAATCTTCTTACTTAATGTATTTTTAATGGTAAAGCCTATACAGCCTACCAAAAGGATGTAAACTGAAAATTAATGGAGAAATTATATGGGTAAGTTACAAATCCTATTTATTATTTTAACCTCCAGCTGTCAAATGTTCTTGAATACAATATTTTTTATCGACTAATACCGCATTTAGCTCTAAGAACATACAATCATTACATAAATCCCTTCAGTAGAAAAAACATCGTGTTGTTCATCATCGTTATTCTATATATTCTATGTACCCTTCGTTCGGTCCTAAAAGTCATATCAGAAAAACTTCCAAATCTTTAGAAATTAATGTGACTATTTTTCTTTTCCCGCCTGTCCGGACATGACATTTTCGATAGTCCGGTAGTTGTTGAAAAGCGAAATTTCCAATTGCAAGCTTGGACGTCGAATGCAGTAGCACGAGTTGATTGATACTTCAATTAATTGACGCTCAAAATTACCAACGAATGTCCAGTGTTAAAACTATTCTAAGTACATCAACAATAGGTATAACACATCGTAATATCATAGACACGGTCAACTTCCTCTTCTGTAATAGGAAATCGAAATGCGGCAATTGGCACATCGCTGACAGGTTCTTGAGTTCTTAAGTAGCGACCAGACACCAAAACACGCACCATGAGTTCAGTCACAAGCTGGTTCTCAGAACCTGGTCAAAGTAGCTTGAAGTCCTTGGATATGGGCGGCATTAGGACCGGAACTCCCTGTCTTTCATCATTATCAGCCAAAAGACAACCACTGCTGGACATAGGCCTCCCCCAGAGAACGCCACCATGACCGGTCCTGCGCCTCAAGCATCCAGCGGACTCCCGCGACCTTCTTCAGGTCATCAGTCCATCTTGTGGGGGGCCTACCCACGCTGCGTCGTCCGGTGCGTGGTCGCCACTCAAGAACTCGATGGCCCCAGCGGCCGTCGGTTTTACGAGCGATGTGCCCTGCCCATTGCCACTTAAGTTTTGCTATCCTTCGGGCTATGTGGGTTACCCTGGTTCTTCTACGGATCTCTTCATTTCTGATTCGATCTCGCAAAGAAACTCCGAGCATAGCCCTCTCCATTGCTCTTTGAGTGACTTTGAGATTTCTTATAAGGCTCATCGTGAGCGACTGTCTTTCAGTTGATAATAAATGAATGATGGTGATGATGATGATTACATAATTTAATACCTTATGAGAATTCCAAAATCGACACGCATAGATGTACTCTCCATCCACGTCAGGCCGTCGGTTTTGCACTCGCACAATCGAAATCTGCTTCTTAGCGGTGATGTCCCATACGGTCAGTGCTTCTGTGGTCTGCCAACTCCCCGCGATGCAGAAGTTTCTCTGAAAAGCCAATATAAATGAAAATCGGTTAACACATACGAATCCAACGTTTTGGGCTGCTTTGCCACTAGAGCTACCACTAAGCTACGCCAAGCGGAATGCGAAGAAAAAATCTACCATTACTGAACAACACCAAGCAACGTTAACTAAATAGGATTGTATTTTCGCATCCCGCTCAGCTCCGTAGCTTAAATATCTATCTTTCTATCAGCCACAGATGTCCACTGCTGAACATAGGCCTCCCCAATGTCTCGCCACAAAGTGAAATCCGTAGCTTAGCTCTTATGGAAAAGCAACCTCTTTCCATAACCTGATCTGTACTGTACTAAAGCTTCATGTACATCTGTACCTAATAGCATATAGATCTGGCGTTTCAGTACATAGTTTCTAAGCTAAATTGTGAAGTACAGATAAACGAAATAAATAAGTAAACAGAGAGACCGTTGTGGTATAGGTATCAGGGCTCCTAATTTGATTACGAAACCTAAAAATGTTTCTTTACTACAACAACAATGAAATTGTTCTAAAGACCCATGAAACATTATCAGTTGTCTGTTTACTGAATCCTTTTACAAAGAGGCCCAAGAACAAGGCAAAAGAATAACAATAAAAGGTCAACTCTCAAGAAAAACTTTCTATCCAAGAACTCTATTGTCCTAAAGTTAGTATAGTTTGTAAAGGACCTCTAGTAAAGAGAGGGTTCCTAATTTCCCAGACGTGTCCTATATTAGAAACAATTTAAGAAGGTAATGAAACGTTGTCTACTTACTTAAATTAAGGAAAGTCGTGACGAGACTTCTATTTGAGTGACCGGAGAGTTTTATTTAAATTGAAATTAGTTATTTTGTTATTTCATTAAAGTGAAGTAGAGATATCCATATCCATACTAATCCATACTATACTATATACTAATATACTAATACTAATACTAATATACTAATACTAATACTAATACTAATATACTAATACTAATACTAATACTAATACTAATATACTAATCCATACTATCCATACTAATGTTATAAATGCGAAAGTGTGTCTGTCTGTCTGTCTGTCTGTCTGTCTGTCTGTCTGTTACCTCTTCACGCTTAAACCGCTGAACCGATTTAGATGAAATTTGGTATATAAATAGTGTCAGTCCCGGGGAAGGACATAGGATACTTTTCATCCCGAATAAAATAAATTTAGTGTTCCCGTGGGATGAGCGGGTAACACCTCGAATTAAGGAAATTATCCCTAAGAAGATTGAAAAGTGAGTAAGTAATTCATGATGACATTGATGATCCTGTCGGAAATGTAATGATTAGACCAAAATCACAATTGCTCTTACATTTGCTTAGGCGCTTTTAATAATCCCTTTTATTAATTAAGGTACTGATTAGGTGGATATCTATCGTGTTGTACGAGGTTGCTTCCATCCTTCCAAGTTCCACGCGGACGTAGTCGCGGGCAAAAGCTAGTACTGGTTATAAATTAATGCGCTTCCTGGCGTGTCTGTGATGTGAAAACGGTTAAACAAAATATAGAGATATTTTCTAAAGATTAATTAAGTTTCACATAATATAAGATATTTATGCATAATGAATATCTAGCTGATATAGATATGGCCAGTTTTTTACATACACGTTCATTGTTCAAGTCTCTAGCTCTAATATAAATAATAAATTTTGTTTTAAACAAACAAGCGTGGCATTACATATTATAATCTGATATGCTAAACAAAAGGAACCACAATTCTAGTCATCGGTAAACGCTCGCCATGTACTAAACTTCGCTCAAACTTAGACCAGGTAAAAGCAAACTAAGCAAGATAGGGTTCAAAACTAGGGTTGAACATCCCGTTTAAGTATTCAGACAATTCCTCTGAAATAGAAATTAATACATAACTTTGTCAACTCAGTCTGCTGGGAACCTGTCTGCACACCGCAAAGCTAAAATCGCTTTACAAACTGAAAGTAATGAAAGTACGAAAATAATATTCTTCAACTCGAAGTACTAAGAGCATCAAACTTTATAACGAGTGTCGAGGCACGACTGAGGTGTGGATGAAACACTAGGGTTGCAGCGAATAAAAAAAGTTTTACTTTGAAACCTCCCAAGTAGCACAACTGGGTCTAAATAGCTCGTATATCATATCTAATTAGATGCTTAAGTGAAATTTACCACCATGACTAAGTGCTATATAGGTGGCAATAACCCTTATGCCACCTATATAGAACCAAAAGGAGAAAAATTGCAGCCTATTTTTGGTGCTAAATAGAATCCATAAGAGCTCTCACAATTACCTTAAGTGGTAATTAGAACTATGGGTGAAAGTTATGCGTCCATAAGAGATCTCACAATCACCTTAAGTGGCAATTAGAACTAAGGGTAAAAGTTATGCGCAGTGAACGAATGAAAACATTTCAGTTCGCTCAATGAGTGATAAATGAGTCGCCAAATTATCTTTGAGTGGCGAGGCAACTGTCAAATTGTGTTGTGTGTAATACGTGATCTGCCATATTTATTTTGGATTTATACGTCTGTTTGGTGAGTGATTAAAACTTTACGTTATACAAGCATTGAAATAAGCACGAAATTCTTGCGAATTTTTTGTTACTGTGAAACTATAGTATGTTTTCTTTGTAAATTTCGACGGGCCTTTCATTTGATCAGGAATATTAAAAAAGAGAGTGCTAAATTAAATAAGGAATAGATACTGATAAGAAATAAAACTGTTAAAAATCTAACCTAATGATTGTAGGTTACCTACAATGTTAAAGTAACATCGTCAAAACTATCAAAAGTCTGTGATTATGCGTGAGTGTGATAAAATTCTGGTCAAAATAATTAATTTTCATTGGCTTCCATTTGTAAACATGGCGAAACAAAAAAGATCTTACAGTGTTTATTTTCACTTATTTGTTCCTTATTTGGAACTATTAGGTCTAATAATCACTTATTTGTATCTTGCGAGTGGCAAAGCAGTGCAACTATTAAATATATTTTGACAAGGCGCAATAGGAACTATAATAGAACTTTTAGTTCGTTAGTGGTTTGAAATAAGTGAAAATAACTGCTTTTGGTTCTAAGAATCTCCTATTGAGACCTATTTATGCGTTGGAGTGGCAATAAGGTACTTCTTAGGCCTTAAAGTTGCAATATTTTTTGGTTCCAAAAGAGCCGTAAAATTATCCCTTTAGCCACTATTGGTGATATAATTCGCTATTGTACTAGTCATTTGGAACTTTTAGTTCCAAATAAGGGTATGTTGCCACTTATATGTAAAAGTTGCTTATAAGTGATTTTAAGGCCTTATATAGCACTATTGCTTCTTATTGAGTGACTATTTGAACCTGCATGCAACTTTAAGTAGCAAAATCGACTTTATCCCACCATAAGTAATAAAGTAGAAACAAAAAACGTTCCTATGCAACTACAAGTGATAGGATGAACTCATATACAGTTTTGAGTTGTGTTTAGAGCTATAAGTTGCATCAAACACTGTTAAACCACTCATTTAGAACTTAAAGCTGTAAGATAAGCTGTAAAATTCACTAATGTGCTGCTTGGGCTATTAATAAGTCTGGATGTTTTTACACGGCTTTCAACACTACATACATGTTTAGGATAATGGAAACTTTACTCTCACGCTGTGTTATAATCTTTGAGTGTAGAATGATCGGCGGAATGGACGTACACATCCCTAGCACTAAGACCAGTAAGACCACTAAGTTTCAAGAGTAAAGGCAAGTTTTAATTAAAAGTGCTTTGTATTAGCTTTGCTGGGCAACGCTCAAAATATTAGATAAGCTTAACATATGAGGGGAGCAGACTTTGCTAATAGGACAGTTTTTAAAGGAAAATAAATAAGTTTGTACTGAAGGTACAAGTTTGATGCAGGTTTTTTCGTTTATGGCACATAGACATCGTATTATACTATGAGAACTACGTGTGAAGTTTCAACTTGGCTGAAGACTAGCTGTACTATACAAAATGAAAATGAATAACAGAATTACCTTTGCTAATATTTGTACAGTATGTTGTGTAATTGCAACAAAATTAATATCCTATATATCAAAGACTGTATGTGAGATAGCCACACTAACGTATCGGTCTTAGCTTACACTAAGACTGCTCGAACTAGACTCTCCAGAAATTGTCTTCGAGGTATTCTAGAATACATAGGTCACATTGTCAGGAAAAACATTTAATAACCTTGAAAGACTGATGGGTGACCATCATCAACATCATTCATTACCTAGGTACTGTAAAAGTTGAAAGTAAGCGACTACGAGGCAGGAGCAGGAACAGATGGCGGCGCGTAATCCGAGAGAGACTGTTCCGAGAAAATGACCACAACCCTCAGCAATAAGGAAACCAATTCAAGGACGAAGTGAATTATTTATTTATGTATTACAAAAGATACATATCACTTACAGACTAGTCCAATGCGCGATATAAACAGTTCGACCAAAAAGAGTAGAAATTAAAAAGTGGCAATACTGTAGTGTCGTCCCTTTCTAATCAATCTAAGAAAACGGGGACGGCTCTACAGTATTGCCACTTTTTAATGTCTACTCCACGGAGTATACTCTTTTTGGTCGGACTGTACTATTAAGTCAAACCACATGTCAAAGAAAAATAAAAAAAATAATAAGAAATTATAGTCTTAAATACTGCTGAATAAAAGCCTTTAAGTGTACCCCGCTTCTGCAGACTCTAATGTCAATTAATAAATCCAACGTATGCGCAGGATTAGTTGAAGAAACGTTTTCAATCAGTTAATTAAATTTCCTCAAAGTCGTTCAAAGTTATACTAGACAAAGGTCGATGCGAAATTACTTATTGCCATAAAATATAATTACTATGCCTTTACTTAATTAATTTGAGCCTCGCAGATAAATTGTCTTTTCTTTAATCTGTTTAGTTAAACGTTGAGCCTAGTTTGAAGGCTAAACATCAAACAGCAGTTGTTTACGAAACTCAAATAAAATTTCTAATGCTATTGTTACCTGTACAAAATAATTTTGCCTGGAGTCAAACGCAAAATAATTTAATTTAAGAAGTTTCTGAAGAGTACACGCCTAAAGGTTTAATTTTGCTTTAATTTATTTCAACAGACGTAATCTTCGAGAACTTAATTAAAATGTATGATGAGTGGCATTAATATAATATAAATAATATTATGTGATGTATTAGGAGTGAAACGTCAAGTATTTCCGACAAGGCTGGACCAAAAATACTCCAGAACCTTAGTGAGTATTGTTGTTTGGCCGATAGTGCCAAATAGGTACCTTGCATTATTATCAATTCAATTCGTTTATTGCGTTTCATGTTGTACAATAAGGTCTTATATTATTGATAGGTCCAGGAACATGAACCCTGCAAGGGCACAGCAATCTTATAAATATGGTTTACAATTCAATAATTAAATATTAGAATTAGAGTTTTAAATTTAAGTTTAACATTAAAGTTACAGCAAAAAATATAGAAGATACGATAATTCAGTAAGATTAGCTGAAAATTTGGCAAAATGAAAGGACAACTTTTATCTATCAGGATATGTAGGTTATAGAGCCAAGTTTAATTTTATCTACTCTCCCCCCCTCTCAGGGGTGAGCGTCACCCCCCCGCGCCCTCGAATGTGTCCCGGAGCGCGGTATTTTCCACTTTAAAAGAAAACCGTGTACGATACATACAAAGTGTATAAAAACGAAATAATCCTGAATAAATTTACTATAAACCTTTCATACATACAAAAGCGATAGCACTTATACAATCAGCGCAATCTGTTACCAAATACTAACGTTTTTAATTATTGATCTTTTTTTTCTGCTAAAAGGTTAGTTATCTCAAAAACTGCACACTTCTCGGCCAAAATATGTATGACAAAAGTAAAGAATGGACAATGTTCTTTCGAAAAATGTATAATTTATTTCTGTTACTCTTTAATTTACCGTTGCAATGCTATTTTTAAAATTTAAGTCATTTGGCCATTATGCGAAATATAAATATTTGTACTACATAGTTAAACGGTGTTACTTGCAATACCATAGACTTCTTATATGTTTTTCTGTAATCTACAAATGTTGAACTATATCCTGTATTTTTTTTATTTTTTTAGCCAATTTGCTCCGAAACTACTGGACCGATTGAGTTGAAATTTTGTACACGTATGTAAATTGATGACCCAAACATGGACGTGTAACGTAACGTAACGCAAATAAATAAATTTTGACATGAGGGCCAGTTTAGGGGGCAAAATAGAAAAAAAAATGGCATAGTATATCGTGTGACATATCAAATGAAAGGGTACATTATGAACATCTCAAATATATGTATTATATAATTCTAAATTAAACGGTTTTGAAGTTATTTACGAAAACGAGCAAAACTTGACGATTTCCCCACACACCCCTTATTTCCTTAAATAGTAAGTCTAAAAAAATAAAAAAAATACAGGATATAGTTCAACATTTGTAGATTACAGAAAAACATATAAGAAGTCTATGGTATTGCAAGTAACACCGTTTAACTATGTAGTACAAATATTTATATTTCGCATAATGGCCAAATGACTTAAATTTTAAAAATAGCATTGCAACGGTAAATTAAAGAGTAACAGAAATAAATTATACATTTTTAGAAAGAACATTGTCCATTCTTTACTTTTGTCATACATATTTTGGCCGAGAAGTGTGCAGTTTTTGAGATAACTAACCTTTTAGCAGAAAAAAAAGATCAATAATTAAAAACGTTAGTATTTGGTAACAGATTGCGCTGATTGTATAAGTGCTATCGCTTTTGTATGTATGAAAGGTTTATAGTAAATTTATTCAGGATTATTTCGTTTTTATACACTTTGTATGTATCGTACACGGTTTTCTTTTAAAGTGGAAAATACCGCGCTCCGGGACACATGCGAGGGCGCGGGGGGGTGACGCTCACCCCTGAGAGGGGGGGAGAGTAGATAAAATTAAACTTGGCTCTATAACCTACATATCCTGATAGATAAAAGTTGTCCTTTCATTTTGCCAAATTTTCCATATATTGCAATCTAATTTTCTTGGATTACGAGGTATGATAATAGTTTCTAATGATACAGAATTTTACATAGCCTAGACTTGACTTGAAAATTGTTGTTGTAACAATTACAGAATCAAAATAAAAATAAAAACTAGTTGTTCAGTTTTATACAAATTTCTAGGCTTCAAGCAGGAAATCTTGAGTGGTAAGGTGACTCGGGGCTATTGTAGCTATGGGGTTATTGTATCTAATTACCATTATAACGGCCTGTGACCATTATAATGGTTTGTGTATATATAGGATACACAAGACAATACAATGATCTGTGTATCCTATATATACGCAGACCATTATAATGGTCACAGGCCATTATAATGGTAATAAGATACAATAACCCCATAGCTACAATAGCCCCGAGTCACCTTATAGTAACATTTCTGAACTAGGAGGGCCCTCAAATCCTGTTTAATTTTTTGGTTTGGTTCGAGTTTAAATGATTCTGGTAGTTTATTGAAAAATTTTACACACATCGCAAATGGGCCAGAGTGTACCATTTGCAGTTTTGACATATGTAGGTCTTTCAAGTTTATCGCGGGGTCTCAAATTTTCCGCTCGCGTATATTGAGGAAATAGGTACATGTTTTTTTTTACAAAGATGCAAACTTCCATAATATACATTGATGGCAGGGTTATATAAAGTAATTTGATGAGAACTTAAATTAATTATGTAACAATATTATGAAAGGTAGCTTACTTTTAGATCAATGCTATTACTGCACACGTTCACCCCTTCGAATGTCATCATGCAACCAATTTGGCATCTCGTGTCCCAGATCTGTAACAAAGTAATTGCAATCAGTACAGTTTCAAAAAATAAGTATAAGCTATATGTATTAAAATAAATACCTAATCACAAAGTCCGCAGCCCAAAAAATAAGTTACTTCCACGCTACGACGCGGTTGGCGCAATTTGTAGTGCACCTAACCTACTGAGCCGGCGGTCCTGGGTTCGAATCCCGGCTAGGGCTAATATTTTTGTGATGAACTCAAATATTTGTCCCTGGGTCATGGATGTTATCTATTTATATATATATATATATATATATATATATATATATCGTCGTCTAGTAGGTACTCATAGTATGTACATGCAGTCGAGTTCATTTACATCTACACGCTTACGAGAACAAAAATATCTGAACACGACCCTATTGTCAGGAGCATAAAGTCGTGTTCAGATATTTTTGTTCTCGTAAGCGTGTAGATGTAAATGAACTCGACTGTACATACTTACAAGCTTTGCTTAGTTTGGGTCGATTTGTGTAAGATCGTCCCTTAATATTTATTTACGCTTGACGTTTGACTTGAGTAAGATGTTAGTGAAATCCTTACTTTGGTCAAAAACAGCCTAAAATTGCGTCACATAAACAGAGGTAAAAATTAGGACGGACGGCGCCTGTCACACTCAGATGAAATATTCTCTCACCCTACTCGACGGTTCGTGCCAAACGCTTCGTAGGTATTCTAAATACATTGTTACCCATCACAAACATCGCGGGAATTCCGCGTATTTCATAACGCTAAGAGCCAACAGGATACAATTCTTTGTAGAGATGCTCAAAAACGGTAAAAAGGAACGCTTAATAAATAATTTGAGCAGTTAACCGCCGCCGCGCGGTATATTTTAATCTCGACAGAGATGCTTTGAGCGAACAGAATGGCTTAGGGTTGTCAAACATAATTATATCAATAATATTTCGTATTGTAACGCTGGAGTTTGCATTATTAAGGTGGATTGTGGTTCTTGTTGCTAGCGAACTTTCTCTTTCTGAAATTGTGAGATCGATCCTTGGGAATTCAAGACGGAACGGACGGAACGTATACGCATACCCATCATCAGTAAAATCGTCATCTCGGTTGAATCACGTACATCGCTGGACAAAGGTCTTCCCTTGGTGTATTCACGGTGATCCCTCTTCGCTTGAGCTTCCTGCAAACATCTCAGGATCGTCGGTCTACCTCGTAGGGGATAAGTTGCGAATCTTAGTTAGTGACTCTATCACTCACCACTCACTCTAGACCCTTTTTAGCTAGCAGAGTTCATCGGGCTCTATAATCAATTTTAAACGACGTAGGCACTTGAATCGTATAGTACAAAATAAACAATGAATTCAAATAATCAATAGCCCGTATTCCTATAAACCTTGTTTGTTAACTTGTTTTATAACCCTAGGTCATTCACTTCCCAACCCTAGGCCCGCCATGTTTTATTCATACAGCGTTTACAAGTTACAAGTTTAGTGGCTTTGTACCGTCACAGGTGATATTACTGCAGTGGAATGGGTGACAGAGAAAAGCATGCAGCATGTTAAACTTCTAACCTCGCGGCCACTGAGTCTGCCCGATGCATAGCTAGAAAAATATATGAGGATTGCAAGCGGATTTCATCTTAATCATAATACCTGGTTAAGTAGCTGGCTGGATTTTGTCAATTTAATACATGGATTAGATATTATAGCTGGTTACTAAAAATGGTCATAGGATTACCTTCTACCCAAATGATTGATATACCTTTTTCCTTCACGGTTCTTGCCGGACAATGATGGTCCTTCTAGTTTTTAACGTCAAAGCTGGTAGCTTAATTTTAACCCAAATTAATGTATTCCGAAACTTTATGACTGGCAACATTATAACGATCCGGATTAGAAAAATATGTACATAATGGGACGCATATTAGCATAAATCCAATATTGAAGTTCAGAGGTGAGTGCACAGAAGTCGACATATTTCCTCTGCTATTTCCTCGTTTCGCTTCACGTCACGAATGCCACGTGGATGTAATTTTAGGCTGTATTCAGATGAATTAAATATTATTACCAAGTAGGAAAAAAAAATGGAGCGTTACACTTAAATTAAATTATACAAGACAGCGTCACGTATACCAAGATACAAAGACTAACAAGACTATCAGATATGCCAGAGGGTGTTTGGCCTTTTAGCCGAATTATTTTTCGTAGAATGTTTCATTTCAATCGAATTTCCACTCCGCCGATTTTATTCCTCTGGATGTCATAAACTTATCATAATTCTTGAAAATATCATCCTGTTGAATTACGTTTGTTTTATAACAATCCTAAATAGTTTACGGTTTCCGAGAAACTGCTTTCCTCGAAATTACATTTCGGCGAAATGAAACATTCAACGAAGAATAATTCGGCAAAAAAACAGAGAACCATTCCGGAGATCGTTCCAATAGAAATTGAAAATTAACTGGACACGTAAGTTGTAGGACCGATTGACGGTAGAACCTAAGTCACCCTTCGGAGTCCGACTTCCGAACTTACATCCGTGACCCAGGAACGATGCAGAAATGTGGGCCAACAGCCAGTAAGATAACAGAACGCGCTTTACTGCCAACAGCATCTTGAGCGTGATTGGTTACAGTTACAGGCTCCGTCGGTATGAGTAGAAAGCATTGGTTAAGTCTGCCCCACTACCTATAATTCCCTTTAACAGTCAAGTCAAAATATTCTTTATTCAAGTAGGCCTACAAGAACTTTCGAATCGTTACAGAGAATAGAGCAAATTATTGATAAAATTATAGCTAAAAATAAAATAAGAAACATAAAACTTCGTACCCAATCTGTAATGATATAGAATGATCACGTAATGAATAAATGTTATAGCAACTATCCGTCACTGTCATTCTCACTGATTTGACAAAAAGTGTCTTAAAGGGAAATTTGGTTGGGATTTGTATGGGAATTGATATGTATGATGCCCTATGTGCTCATCTGAATATACCTTTACTGATCATTTCCGTGCTACGTGCCAGCTACGTCAAGTTTGTTCCGAAATGTTCGTTTTCATTTCCCGTTTTTTCATCCGTTTAAATTTGCAAAAGGTTTAAAAAGGTTAAGCGGCACAGTTTAATATCTCCGCAACAAAATAACATTTGGTATTTAAGTACGCGTTTAATTTATAAAAGGCTTTTGTACTTTGTAAACACTCTTGGCGGTTGGTAAATTAATAAGAGGAATTTAATTTTTCGTCTTTATAACGTTAGTTACAGTTTGTCTTTCATTTTTGTACAGTTAGTGGGTAGATGGAATTTGTTTGGTTGGTCTAGAAATTTAATTTTCTAATTAAGTACCAATTTCGACGTTCCATCTGTTTCATCTTACGCTGTAGATACTGGCAAATACAAACGGCTTGTTATGGCACTTCAGCAAATACAACGCATACATTTCAAGTGAACTTGAGCTCTTAAGTACCAAGACAATTAAGAGGCTTAGTATTTGCTAGCTCAGCGCAGGGCGAAACAAGGACTCCATAATAAAGTCAATTTATAATAGATAGTAAGGTATCAAGAGCACATATGCATTCGTTATAATTGCGTTTGGATGCTAGATAAATTGTCGAGCCCGACTGGTGTCTCACGCAGCGCTGGCAAATGCGAACGTTCTGTCGTTGTGGCACTTAAGAGCGCAAACTTACCCGGCATTTATGCGTGTTAGTTTCTTCAAGAGAAACAATATTACAGATGAATTCAGTACTGTTTTCTTGAAATATTCCTGAATAAATTTAGCACAAATATCAACGTCCCCTGACAGTGTTGTCCCACGCTGCGCTTGCAAATACAAACGGTCTCTCGTTGTGCACTTAAGAGCGCAAACTTACCAAGCATGCATGCGTGTTAGTTTCTTCAAAACAAATACAGATGAGTTCAGTACTGTTTTCTTGAAATATTCCTGCTTAAATTTAGCACAAATATCAACGTACCCTGATAGTGTTGTCCCACGCTGCGCTTGCAAATACAAACGGCCTCTCGTCGTGGCACTTAAGAGCACAAACTTGCCCGGCATGCATGCGTTGTAGCTTCTTCGGGATGAATTGGAGACGCAGCTTGTGCACTTTATATGTTTGAGTAACCTGGAAAAGTATTCAGTTGATGTAAAAATCTTGATTTATACTATTATACCTGTAACTCCTAAATTGTATTTAAATCTAACATTGATCATGATTGTAGGAATACTTTTAGAAGTAGGTACGAACAGAACAGTTTCGCACTATCAATGGGTCGAAATATCTTGGGGGCTTTATCATTAATATCATGATCATAGCATATTTTTTACTGAATTACGCCAAAGATAAAAGATAGATGAAGGGTATGAAGTTGCAGGCCATAGTATTACATATTTTTATTATTTATACTATAGACTTTAACATAAAAAAATGAGAAGAAAATATCATTTTAAGCATGTCATTGTGTATTACAATACCTACATACGGAACCGGTTTACCCACACTCGTAGAAGTCGAATATCACTCGACATGTTTCGAATCGGTACGCAATTCATCATCAGGAGCAGGACCAGTCGCTGCGGCGGCTAATTGAACACTGTCGTTTCGTATGTATTTTAATAAGTTTGAGACTCACGGGAGTTTTTTTCTATATAAATATGCGAATCTTTATGTAGTATAATAAATATGTAACATCTTTCACATCAAGTGGTCACCAAATTTACTCGACTCCCGAGCTAAGAGCACATAAGTGGTAAGTTTAAATGAACGTGGTCGCCATCAATGTATTAGTGAAATTCAGCGAACCCGAGAGCACTCGAACTCGGACGACGAACATTCGACTTAAGAGCTGATGGGAAAAAGATGTTTTTCCCACTCGGGCGGATATGTGACAGTTACAATTTTACAACCAAGGATCCTTTAAATGTAATCCTTGACCAGTGACCCAGTTTTTAAAGGATTAAGGGGGCTCTCAAGGATACCGTAAAACCATTGTAATGTTGAATTTACGACTCAAGCCGTAAACTGAGATTAGGCCGAACGGTTTATTGGAGGTTACATTTTACGCACACTCGTAACAAGTGGTCGGGATATAAATTAGATTATTTGAAAATTCTCAAGAGTAATAAAATAAAATTAACGGCGAATTTCCACAATGATTGCTAGCCGAAATAATTTTGGCGATTTAGTTGTTACAGTTATTTACTTTATATTATCAAGAGTACTATTATACCAAACCATATACATAATTGTAAGTAATTACAAATGGAAATCGCTATTGATGGATAGGAAAATTAAAGTATAACATGCTCTATGTTACTCCAGAAAATATAATATGTAACTAAAAATTATAGACATATGTGAGCGATTTTTTTGTATCGAACTTTTGACGCGGTTGGCGCAGTGGTTAAGCAACTGCCTACCGAGCCGACGGTCCTGGGTTCGAATCCCGGCAAGGGCAAATATTTGTGTGATGATTCATCATCATCACTGATGAACTCGAATATTTATGCCTGGGTCATGGATGTTATTTTACAGGTAAAGTTGATATTGCAATTTTATTATTTCTGAGAAGCATAGGTTACTGCACTATATAAAACTTTGAAGAACCAAAGAACGCCATAATGCGTAAAACTTGTATTCGTTTATGTTTAAACAGTAAAAGCTAATAACGATAAATTGAACACCTGTCGAGTGCAGAATGGATTGTTTTACGCTTTTCCATGTTTTAATATTCAATGAACATAAATCCAGGCCGTTGCCAGGTTAAGTAAATAATAGTCAATACAGACAATAATAAAATGCTAAGTATTATTCGAATTGCAGTGAAATTAGTCTGTAGTTATATTATGGTAAAGTATTGGAACAGTGTCAAAGGTACGCGTACGTAGTATTGTCAGCTGCTATTCGATATGGCTGTACTGTGCTTACGTAAGTGAAAATTGGGATATACCGTAAGGTGAGGCTAATATTTGGTAATTTACAAATTAAAGGTTTTAAGCTCTTTTGTGTAACTGATTGTTGTTAATCCTATTAAATTACCTACTTGTTATTTTGCGATTGTACTTTTATTATTTCCTCACATCGTTTGAGAAAAGCACTATGTATGCCTTGGCGGAAACGGGGATTGCCAAACTCGCATCTTTTGCAAACTTCGCGATGCTTGACTTGCAAACCACTTCGTCATGTAATACCCTACTTTCCGAGACCTCGCCAATAATGTACTATTTTTGCTTAACAAATAACCCCCCTAGAGTCCAAATAGCCTCATCTTACTGTATTCAAAGAGAAGTTGTTTACCGCCTGGGTCTGCATGTCGAACACTTTTATCGAGGCGTCACCAAACCCGACGACGAGCTGCTCTGAATTCGCAGTTATCCCCAAGGAGAGCACCGGTGACCGCTCTGCAGTAAAATATAAGTGTTAAATGTTAGTGAATAGAATCCTAGAGTTTTTCACAATAGCTAAACTTTGTGGCTAGGGGCTTGTACACAAATCACGCGAGGTTCGATAGGGGGGAGGGGGGATCACAAAAAAAGGAGACCTCACGTGTATTTTTCTACAGTGAACGAACTAATAAAAAAAACCAAACGGCCGGTCAAATTCCGAACATTGGAGTAGCCCTTCTGATCTATTCGAGTGGCATGCTGATTCATCTACTTAAATCAGTTCACGTCTCTCGCCTTCGCCTCGCTGGTGGTACGGCTCCTTTACAACCAGCAGAAACAAATTTTCGAGTTCATCACACAAATATTTGCCCTTGCCGAGATTTGAACCCGGGATCGCCGGCTCAATAGCTGCACTACAAACTGCACAAACCGGGCGTCGAAATCATAGATTACCTATCCCATAAAATTACAATTTATATTCTCACGTGCAAGAAAGGGCGTAGCACTCGCAGACGGGCCCGGAGCTCCATAGAACTGCATTTTTAAACAATCCAAGCCTGGATTCGCTTTAATGCCGTAATGAATTTCATCCTCTCCAAGTTCAGGTATCTACGAACATTTACTGTTGTTTAGTACTCGTGTTATTTAATTTTGCTTGGGGCTTTTGATTTTGTTTGTATAAAAAGTCATCCCCAATTGTGATGGATTGCAAGAAAAAGAAGATAAAATAACAAAAAACGCTGCTTTACTTATATCAATAACAAAAAACTTCTTACAAAGAATTCACGTTACAGAAGTTTGTAACGTACATTTTATGCAAGAAGTCATTTACCACACCATACTCTGTGCACCATGAACAATCAGTACTTTCATAATGTCAATACGATTGACATTCATCATCATCATTCTTGGGTCATGGATGTTATCTATATATGTATTTATATATTATGTATATCGTCGTCTAGTACCCATAGTACAAGCTTTGCTTAGTTTGGGACTAGGTCGATTTGTGTATGATTGTCCCTTAATATTTATTTATTTTATTTATTTATCGTCCCTCCATGCCGGACGCGTAACACACTCGCTCCTCAGTTGGGTGGAACTCTAACGCATATAATAATAATTATATGGGTGGAAATGGAAACAGAATACTGCCGCAGCATGCACATAAACTGCTTATGTGCGATCGTGGTGCAATTGGAAGTAGTCACTAAAACACATACGCTCTTCTTTCGCAAAAGGATTCGATAAATCGCTCTGTCCGTACAGGCCGCGTAAGTCGCGTAACGCACTCGTTCCTCAGTCTGATGGAACTCTACCGCATCTATCGTAGGAAACTGGATGCTGCGCAGTGTGCACCTGGAATATTCACTACAAACAGATACGCTCTTTTCTTGAAGAGGTATATCGATTCTAAAAAAAAGTTCAGTCCATATATACAGGCCGCGTAATACACTCGCCCTTCAATCGGGTGGAACACGCGCATATATCACCTTCGGTGGAAATTGCTGGACGCTCTGCACAGTGTGCACATGACGGCTCCTGAGCAACTGTGGTGCATCTGGAAATAGTCACTACAAAACACAATACCCTTTTCTTACAAAAGGTATATCGATGCGATAGACCGCCCCGTCCATGCAGGCCGCATAGCAAACGCGCTCCTCTCGGGTGGAACTCGAGCGCATATATCGGCTTCGGTGGAAACTGGACGCTGCGCAGTGTGCACATAAGGGCCTTATCACACTTGCGATTTGCGAGCGAGTTGAAAGCGAGGCGAGCTCGCAGCGAGTTCGCTGCGAGCGTGCAGCGAGTTCGCTGCGAGTGCGCAACGAATTCGCTGCGTACTGACGAATGTACAGTATGGCGTCCCAACTCAAGACGCGGCGAACTCGCTGCACGCTCGCGGTGAACTCGCTGCGCAGTTGCGGCGAACTCGCTGCGCACTCGCGGCGAACTCGCTGCACGCTCGCAGCGAACTCGCTGCGCGCTCGCCTCGCTTTCAACTCGCTCGCAAATCGCAAGTGTGATAAGGCCCTAACAGCTCCTGTGCGACCGTGGTGCATCTGGAAATAGTCACTACAAAACACAATACCCTTTTCTTACAAAAGGTATATCGATGCGATAGACCGCTCCGTCCATGCAGGCCGCATAGCAAACGCGCTCCTCTGACGGGTGGAACTCGAGCGCATATATCGGCTTCGGTGGAAACTGGACGCTGCGCAGTGTGCACATAACAGCTCCTGTGCGACCGTGGTGCATCTGGAAATAGTAGGTATCACAATGAGTAACTAACTAGTGACTGGCTCACAACGCCACGCCGCTTGGCTCGTCGCTTTGGTTCGCACGGTTAATTGTTTCGCGAAGATCCATGGCGTATTGCGTCACATTTTACACAAACAAGCAATAAAATACACTCTCGGGCGGCTTTTGCGAAGATCAAAAGGGAGAAACCACCTTTAATGGTTTATTCTGGCTAAAAAAAGCTATCGGAGAAAGGAGGTTGAAGAGGCAAGTAGGTATTAATTAAGCAAAGACACATTTAGCACCCCGTAAATGATGTTCCTAATTAAAGTTGACGATTCAGCGTTGCAGTATATTTTTACCAACATTCATCGTCTGAAAAGTTTGTAATGAGAGGTGCGTTAAAACTTTTTCAATAATGACAATAATTAATTTAGGTAAGGTAGGTACCTATCCATACTATACTTACTATACTTAATATCATAGGTAAATGCGAAAGTGTGTCTGTCTGTCTATTACCGCTTCACACTTAAACCGCCGAATCGATTTTGATGAAATTTGGCATAGAGATAGTTTAAGATCCGAGGAAGGACATAGGATAGTTTTCATCCTGGAAATTATACCTAAAAAGATTGAAAAGTGAGTGAACATTTCTGTTGGGGTGCGGTGACCCTGTAGGAAATGTAATTCTAATAATTACAATTTCCAAAAGCACAATTGCTCTTACATTTGCTTAGGCGCTTTTAATAATCTCTTTTATCAAGTTCCACGCGTACGTAGTCGCGGGCAAAACCTAGTTATGACATAAATACCTACCTACTACGAAAATAGGACATAAAAGTGACTATCTTACTCGTAAGTATAAGTACTTAATAATACTATCTTAGTTAAATGCCGAATAAAATACTCCAAATGTGTCCAACCGTAAAACTGTTCCGTGAGGGGATTATTTCCTAGTCGGTGGTACAGTAAGTTAGTAAGATACCTAGTTAGGTACTTCAAAATTCCAAAACAACCCACCAAGCCCGTGTAACCTAATTACTCAATTTATTTGCTTATCAGATCCTCCAAAGCATGATGTAATTAATTGCGGTACGGAACCGTACCGCAACAAACAAAAGGACCAGGTAGATAAGACAGGTAGGGGTAGGGGGTAGGGGTTTAACAAAAATTAAGCCCTTTTTTCTCCAGAACGAGACGGTTGTATTTTATTATTATCTCCGTTGAGATTGGGATGTACAGTCGAGTTCATTTACATCTACACACTTACGAAAACAAAAATATCTGAAAACGATTTTATGCTCCTGACAATAGGGTCGTGTTCAGATATTTTTGTTCTCGTAAGCGTGTAGATGTAAATGAACTCGACTGTACGACCGGCGAGCGAGGAAAACAGGACCGTGGTCTAGAGATAGAAGTATCTAAGTATATATAGATAGTAAGTAATCTTCATTGAAGCTTTAGGCTTAGGTACAGGAAAGGACACAAACCTTTTTAGGGTTCCGTACCTACTCAAAGGGTAAAAATGGGAACCGTATTACTAAGACTTCACTGTCAGTCTGTCTGTCTGTCTATCACCAGGCTGTATATTATTAACCGTTATAGTTGTTGTTATATTTCTGTTGCCGCTATAACAACAAATACTAAAAACAGAATAAAATTGATATTAAAGCGGGGCTCCCAGCCTCCCATACAACACACGTGAACTTTTATCCGTTTTTTTATTTGATGCCGTTGAAGGGATTTAAAGATACTTCGCACAGAAATAGATCACTTAATGAGTAAAACATACTATTTAAATCAACGTTATCCTAAATTGATTTAAATAAACAAAGACGAAAATTTTCAGAAAAAAAATGTGCTAATAGCGTCTCTTAAAAATTCACATAGACCATATAGATTGAAGGACTATTTTCATTAGTCACGGTTTTTATGAGCAGGAACAATCCAACAATGGTTATAGGGTATTTTTTACTTGAATACAGTAACGAAGAAAGGAGAATTACGCGCATGAATTTTTATTGGTAGGTATAATTGTACTAAATTGTCTTTACTTTCATGTTTTTACTATGACCACAATTCAATAAAGTTTCATCAAAATGCCCTTCTTTCTGTAGCATGTAGCTACTTAACAATCGCGTTCACCTACCTGTATTAATCCAGTCGAATGGCCAACAATAATGTAGCGTCCACCACGAGAATATTCCATCGCGGTAACATAACCCAACTGAGAATGATACCACCTATTGTACAATATTTCGTTAGTAGTTCCTTTCAAAAATGTTTCGTAATTTTCTTTTACCCAATCGCTGCGATCTTTCTGTTTTGCCTGTTCGTTGTAGAATAAAGGATACCAGATGCTACTTGCTTGGTCTTCGGTATCATAGTAATTTTCAATTTTATCAGCGTAATTTGAGAGAATGGCTTTTAATTCATCCATTTTTATGATTTAAAAAGCCTACTAGTTTTTTTTAAAGGTCGCCGAGGGAACGCCGCCAAAATAATTGGATATGGGTTAGGACCAAAAAGTTGGATGAAATTATTGGAATAAGTTCCGTTGTGCGACAAAAAATTACGATACAATAAGGAACCTTAAAATAAAATCTCAAGGTACGTTATTGGAAGGTTAACTGTCGTCGCACAACGGAGACTTTCATACAAATATTAATGGAGTGAGTTAAGGTGGTAAACTTTTTGGTCTTCACCCATATGTTTTTGTTAATACTTAGAAAATAACTTTCATAAGTAAAATAAAAAATACATTAAATAACAGCGATTTAGAAATACCTACTAGTTCTAAGTTCACGATTCCCATACCCCCGTATGGAAATCAATGATATCTACTCATTCGAGTAAACAGGATATTACTGGGCTAGGTACAGGTTCTGTTAGAGATGATGAAGATGAAGATGCGTATCTTCAGTTCCTTTAAAAATTGGACAAGTGCGAGTCCGACTCGCGCATGAAGGGTTCCGTACCATAATCTATAACAAGTGTGTTGTATGGGAGCCCCCCTTAAATATTTATTTTATTTTTAGTATTTGTTGTTATAGCGGCAATAGAAATACATCATCTGTGAAAATTTCAACTGTCTAGCTATCACCGTTTTTTGAGATACAGCCTGGTGACAGACGGACGGACAGCGAAGTCTCAGTAATAGGGTCCCGTTTTTACCTTTTGGGTATGGAACCCTAAAAACGACGTGTGTTAGAAACAGCCAGACGAGCGTAATTTGAGTCGCGTAATTTCGGTCGCGCCATTTTGGTGTGACGTGATCACGTGACGTGATGTATGGCGCGACCGAAATTACGCTCATCGGCTCACCCTTAGTGGCTTAAAAATATAATAACATACCTGGACTAATCCAGTGGAATATCCAACAAGTATGTATTCGCCATTAGGGGAATACGACATACAAAATATAAATCCCAAATCTGATAAGTAGTAACACTTATGTATCTTCTCATTAGTTGTTCGCTCGAAAAATCTTTCTTCGTTGTCCTGCAGCCAAGCATCGTCAGTTACACAAACTTTCTTCTCAGCAAATGAAATGAAAGGACTTTTGTAGTTTTCACCGAAATCACCAAATTCTGAGTATTTTAATTGGGTTAAGACACGTTGTTTGAATTCCTTTATAAATATATTCATGTCTGTATAATTATTTGACAAATTAAATCTGTAAGGACGACTAGCCATTATTTTGTTTGAACGAGAAGAATCAACTTATAATATATTCTTTGGAGTCTTTGGAGAAGAATTATGGAAAAATTCGCGCCTACGCCAAGAAACATTCAAACTGTCAATGGAAACATTATTTTTTTAATTCTGCCAGAATTACAAAGAAGCAATACTTATGTACTTTTTTAGGGGTCCGTGCCCAAAGAATAAAACCGGCCAAGAGCATAGTCGGGCCACGCGCAGTATAGGGTTCCATAGTTGCCCATTCTTCTAAAACAGCGGTTTTAAGCCCGAGGTTTAAATTACGAGAAAGATTTCAAGCTCTATAAAAAGGTATAAACGCCAAAGTAACTGTGATTACTTGTTACCTTTTGGAAGTTATCGATTATACGCGCCAGATTGAGTGTTTTGATACAGTATGGCACTTAACTAATACGTGTAGATAACGTTCGAAGTATAAAAACACCGCGCGAACTTACGTTATTTTAAAGAAAATTATGAATTTTTGCGATAGCTCAAAAACGGCTCGACCGATTTTATTGAATATAGTTTTCAATGAAAGTGCTTATAATGCCTTATTTTTATGAATTTTCCCATAATTTTTTGACCCGTGGTTGAGAAGTTAGAGGTCGGGGACGTTATTTTTTGGATTTCTGGAGCAAATATTTACAAAACTGCTGACTTTATCAAAAATGATGTTTGAAGACCGCTATTATTTTTAAAAGAACTATTCAACGACACCCGACACACTATAAGTGTTGGAACGAAAAAAAAATAACCCCACTTTAGGTTACGGGAGGTATAAAAGAAAAAAAGTTTTTATTTTACCATTATTCACATCTTACCGCACCACTTTACAGCGGTGAACGAGCAAGCGAGCGCGCTGGACCGGTAATCCAGAGGTACCGGGTTGTCCGGGTTCGATTCCCGGTCCCTTACGCCAGGTAGCTCCTTTTTCAATTTTTCTTTAAGCTTTAATCTTTGTATTCATGGTTTAAATAAAAATTGTGGTGTACCCACATAAAAAAAATGAGACATTACATATTTCATAAATTTATAAAACTAACAGCGCCCTCTCTCGCTTGCTCGTTCACCGCTGTAAAGTGGTGCGGTAAGATGTGAATATTAACGTATTCACATAGAGGTTGCTAAGGTGTAAAAACCTTTTATTTTACCGTTTTGTCGGCGTGATAAATACACATACTCGTACCTACTAAATTCCAGCTTTCTAGAACGAATGATCACGGATCTAAGCCGCGGAAGGACAGACAGACAGACGGACATGGCGAAACTGTAAGGGTTCCTAGTTGACTACGGAACCCTAACAAGAACGGGAGATTTACTAAGACTCCACTGTACATCCGTCCGTCTGTCCGTCCGCTCGTCTGTCTGTCACCAGGTTGTATCTCATGAACTGTGTTAGCTAGATAGGTAAGTAGTTGACATTTTTACAGATGGATTTCTGTTGCCGCTGTAACAACAAATACCTACTAAAAAAGGAATAAAATAAATATTGAAGTGGGGCTCCCAAGCAACAAATGTAATCAGTTGCGTTAACTTTGCACCTCATTTGTATCCAATACCATACATACCAGGTGCAAACTTAACCCGACCAGTTATTTTATTTGATGGTACGGAACTCTTCGTGCGCGAGTTCGACTCGCACTTGGCCTCACATCTGACAGTATATTGATTTACGCAATATTAAAACAAGTCCCTTTCAAAAAATATTTATTTCATTACCTCGACGTGTGGAACGTGATGAACGGTTCGTTGTCTCGAGGTACCTAAGTAAATAAACACTTTTTGAATGCGATTAGGTCCCGTTTTATTTGTTATCATGTGTACCCACCAAAAAAATGAGACATTACATATTTCATAAATTTATAAAACTAACAGCGCCCTCTCTCGCTTGCTCGTTCACCGCTGTAAAGTGGCGCGGTAAGATGTGAATAGTAACGTACCTATTCACATAGAGGTCGCTAAGGTGTAAAAACCTTTTATTTTACCGTTTTGTCGGCGTGATAAATACACATACTCGTACTAAATTCCAGCTTTCTAGAACGAATGATCACGGATCTAAGCCGCGGAAGGACAGACAGACAGACGGACATGGCGAAACTGTAAGGGTTCCTAGTTGACTACGGAACCCTAACAAGAACGGGAGATTTACTAAGACTCCCCTGTACATCCGTCCGTCTGTCCGTCCGCTCGTCTGTCTGTCACCAGGTTGTATCTCATGAACTGTGTTAGCTAGATACCTAAGTAGTTGACATTTTTACAGATGGATTTCTGTTGCCGCTGTAACAACAAATACCTACTAAAAAAGGAATAAAATAAATATTGAAGTGGGGCTCCCAAGCAACAAATGTAATCAGTTGCGTTAACTTTGCACCTCATTTGTATCCAATACCATACATACCAGGTGCAAACTTAACCCGACCAGTTATTTTATTTGATGGTACGGAACTCTTCGTGCGCGAGTTCGACTCGCACTTGGCCTCACATCTGACAGTATAATTGATTTACGCAATATTAAAACAAGTCCCTTTCAAAAAATATTTATTTCATTACCTCGACGTGTGGAACGTGATGAACGGTTCGTGGTCTCGAGGTACCTAAGTAAATAAACACTTTTGAATGCGATTAGGTCCCGTTTTATTTGTTATCATCTGACTGGTTAAAAACTTACAATTTTAAAATAGTAAAACTGCGTGAAACGAATCGTTATGTTGTTGGAATGCTTGTGTTGGCAGAACGTTTCTTTGATGATAAACAGAGATGAACTTAGCAAACCGGCACAGATGTGAGCGAGCTAGCGATATAGCTACCGGTCTGCCCCGAATGTAATCGAAATCGAAACATTCACATTTCGACGCCATATTGTCATGTCAGAGTTTTGACGGTGGATGGTGTATGCTTGAGAAGATAATTTTCTATAACAAAGTGTTATAAAACGTGTTTTACCATTCAACAGCGTCTTATTTGCTAAGGTAAGAGCTCTTACTATATAATAAAACCTTCGAAGTCGTAATTCTCGCAGAAAAGAACGCGGAATCGATTGAAATAATAAAGTCGGGTGTGGTATTTAGTTCACGCGATCCCCTTTTGTAATTGTTTGTTTTGTTTTATCCCTTTGATTTCAGCCACGCATTGAATAAAACGTTAGGCAGGTGGATGTGTTTGTAATGAAAATGTAAACTTTTATGGCATTCGGTCGTAGCAACGTAAAGAATCGATAGTCGCAGTCTATGTTCATGGTAGTTTTATTCCATTTTACAGACGCTGGGTGCAGGTTGCATCCTGTGAACCATGAGCTATCAGATCCCGTCTTCACAGAGCCGCACGAGTAAGTATTCTGATAGCTTTAGTTTCAAAAACGCTACGTGCATGCTTTTAATACTTATAGTATAGTGCATACGATATCTAGGTATGCTAGGGTAACTATTATGATTGTTGTGGTGACTCACGTCATTGGTATTGACGGTTCGAGCTTTCATAGACTGCTTCAGAGTACTAGATGATTATTAAAGATCAAGAAAAAGTTTATTGTTTATTCTTAGTTTTGTTGTAAAGTTTTATTCAGTCATGTAATTTAATTCCGAAACTGTCTTTTATTGACTCTCAGATTTCTTATAGGTGTATTCAATTAATTTAAAATTTTATTACTATCATTCAAATTAGCAAATTTCAAGTTGTTTCTTTAACAATTTTAGCAATTTTGTTATATAGCTTTGTTTTATTTAAACAATCATTAAATATCAACCTATAACATTTCACTGTTTGTTTATTCCAGTGTCTCACAGTAACTATGGTGGATCTGACGTGCCAATGGCCCCAAGCAAGGAGCAGCAGACGCTGCTATGGCAGCAAAACTCCTACCTTGTTGATTCTGGCATCAACTCTGGAGCTGCCACTCAGGTACTGTGTTTAATACGTATTATTATGCCATCATAAATGCAGTAGAAGTATCTCCTTTCGACTAGCATGACCATAAGTATTACCTGTAATAATTCTTGGCTATGGAACAAATAAGTTTCATACATGTGTAACTTAGTGTTACTTATGGCAAATCTTTGTATGAAGTATTTATCAGTGAGATTGGCATATCTTACATGTGCATCATCTGTTTATAATAAAACACCAACACATTTTTAAGGTATTATTCCTTAAAAACTAAAATTGTAATTAAATGGAACAAAATTGGCAATCTCACCAACAATTGTTATAGTACTCAGTGGCATTGAAAGGGTTAAGACCCTTAGAATGCCACAGTCATCATATCACTACAGCTGAAAATTGTGCGACATATGCCATTGTTGACTAGTGATCAAAAACTTTGTAATTCAAACTGTTACAAGTGTTTTCCAATCCCTGTTGATTTTTAAGCACTTCTTTATTTTTTTTATGTGAAGTCAGGGTATTTGCTTCACCACTTGTCATTGAAAAGGTTAATTGTGAGCCTACATTAACATACTATCAGATGGTATTGACAGCACTTAATTGAATGTGTAATGTTTTTTTTACCTTATTTTATTGCAAAAAATTTAAGTGAAAACTTATTCAAAAGATTTTAGTAAAAATATGGACAAAATTGAAAGCAGCCCACTACTCGAAATGTATGATTTACGCCTGTACATTTGTACAACTTCTACATATTCAGCAAATAAATATCATTTCATTTCATTTAGCCTTATGGAAAATTAAGTTCCATTTTTTCCATATTTATTAGTAGGTTGACATAGTCTAGAAGTAGATTAGTTTTATGTCATCACAATTCTGTAATGCTGTTCATATGTTCTGTAATGCTGTTGATGTTCCAAATAAATAAAATAAAATAAAAAATAAAATTGATAATTATCAAACCGCAATAATTTTTGTGATAATTTCCATTTTTAGCGATATACAAATGTACCATCAAATATGTATCATATTTGATGGTACATTTGTACTATTATTACAATTGTCATACACAACATGACTGTAGCTGTTTACAGATTTAATACTCGGAATATATTTTGATCAATTAAATTCAAGTTCCCAAGTTATATGCACAGCCATATAAATATATCACTTTTCTTACAGGTGCCATCTCTTACTGGCAAAGAAGATGACGAGATGGAAGGTGACCAGCTCATGTTCGACCTGGATCAAGGTTTCGCCCAGGGTTTTACCCAGGAGCAGGTTGATGGTAAGAAAAGCCCTGTTTTATTTAACTCAGCTGCACTGTCAGTAACCTTCCTAAGTCAATTGTGACAAATAGTTGAGCTCATTAAGCTCAGTTACATATATTTTATGGTAAGAAAAGCCCTGTTTTATTTAACTCAGCTGCACTGTCAGTAACCTTCCTAAGTCAATTGTGACAAATAGTTGAGCTCATTAAGCTCAGTTACATATATTTTCATGTGGTACCTCTTTCTACAAGGAAATATGAAAAATATTTTTTCTTTTTCATAACCAAATTAGAGAGGAAGCCAAATTAATGAAAACATTTAAAATGTAAAATCACTAAACTGTCATATCTTCCACAATGACCTGAATGTAAGTTGACACCAGGTAATGCCCGCACTCACTTCAAGTTAATTCAAAAACTATGGTATCGATCATAATCACACTATAACTTTTCCATCAGACATGAACCAACAGCTGTCTCAGACTCGCTCCCAGCGAGTCCGGGCTGCTATGTTCCCGGAGACACTGGAAGAAGGTATCGAGATCCCCTCGACTCAGCTGGATCCCGCCCAGCCAACTGCTGTCCAGCGCTTGTCGGAGCCCTCGCAGATGCTGAAGCATGCTGTTGTTAACTTGATCAACTACCAGGATGATGCTGATTTGGCTACTAGGTAAACTTACTTATTTTAAAACTTCACATATTTACTCATAATATCATGAATAAGATTTATTATCTTGTTCATAAAAAGCTGGAATCTAACATAGTTATTTCACATGTAGGACTGTAAGATATAACAGATGTTATAAAATAAATGAAAAAGATGGACACCTTTTTTACAATTTTGATATAAAAATTGGCTTTAAACATAAAAAGCTGGAAACTAACATATTTATTTCACATGTAGAACTGTAAGATATAACAGATGTTATAAAATAAATGAAAAAGTGGGACACCTTTTTCACAATTTTGAAATAAGATTTGAATTTGAATGGTGTGATTTTTTAAGATTTGATGAAATATTAGAATATCATTCAATTTTTTGTGTATTTGAATGTTTCAGAGCCATTCCCGAGTTGATCAAGCTTTTGAATGATGAAGATCAAGTGGTAGTGTCTCAAGCTGCTATGATGGTCCACCAACTATCCAAGAAGGAGGCTTCCCGCCACGCCATCATGAACTCGCCTCAGATGGTGGCCGCATTAGTTCGCGCTATCTCCAACAGCAATGATTTGGAAACCACCAAGGGAGCCGTTGGGACCTTGCATAACTTGTCTCACCACCGTCAAGGGTTACTCGCTATCTTCAAGAGTGGAGGAATACCAGCTCTGGTTAAACTACTGAGTTCTCCAGTGGAATCTGTGTTGTTCTACGCTATCACCACCCTCCATAACTTACTCTTGCATCAGGACGGCTCCAAGATGGCTGTCCGTCTCGCAGGAGGTCTGCAGAAGATGGTAGCTTTGCTGCAGAGGAACAATGTCAAGTTCCTTGCGATCGTGACGGACTGCCTCCAGATCTTGGCATATGGGAATCAGGAATCGAAACTGATTATCCTGGCGTCTCAGGGACCGATCGAATTGGTGCGAATCATGCGCTCTTACGACTACGAAAAGTTGCTGTGGACCACTTCGAGAGTTCTGAAGGTAAAATAATCGCACTTAATTGTTCAGAAATACGCAAAATATATGTTATTATTTTTAATATTGAGGCGCTTCACTTTTCGGAAATAATTTTTGACAGGATGGTACAAATTGTGCACAATTATCCACCACGTTTGATCTAGTTAGTCAACTTGACTGAAGCCCAGGATGGAGTGAAATCATGTGAAAATGTATTTAAAATGCTTTCCGCTCGCGCTCACACTATTCGAAAACGGTCATGTGAAAATGCGGAGCTTCTAAGTCAACTCGGTGGTGACGTGATAGAACACATGTAAACAAGACATACCAGTTTAGGAATCTTATACTCCAAATGGCGGCCATGCTCTCTATTATGACCCGCGAAAGAATATCACAGTATCAGTATGGCTATCTATCGGCTACAGACGTCCACTGCTGAACATAGGCCTCCTCCAAAGCTCGCCACAAAATGCGATCCCGTGCAGATCGCATCCATTGACTCCCCGCTACCCTTACGAGGTCATCCGTCCATCCAGTCGGGGTTTGTCCACGCTGCGCTTTCTTATACGTGGTCGCCATTCTAGGATGCTGCCCCAACGGCCATCCATTCTCTGGGCTACATGGCCTGCACGTTGCCACTTCAACCGTGCTGTGAGCTATGCCAGTTACCTAGGTTCTTCTGCGGAAATCCTCATTTCTGATTTTATCACGCAAAGAAACTCCGAGCATAGCCCTTTCCATTGCACGTTGCGTGACTCTTAGCTGCCTTATGAGTCCCATTGTGAACAACCATGTCTCCATGTCAGTATGGCTGATGACTATATTTTTCCCTTCCGGCTAGCCTAAGCCTGTCTTCTGCCTACATATATCCCGTTTGTATGTGCGCTACCATACTTACTAATAAATAAAAATAAATATTAAGGGACAATCATACACAAATCGACCTAGTCCCAAACTAAGCAAAGCTTGTACTATGGGTAATAGACGACGATATACATAATATATAAATACATATGCAAGAGAAACAAGAGAACCAAGGTCGTAGATATAGCTCAGACAGTCGCCAAACTTAAGTGGCAGTGGGCGGGGCACATTGCTCGTAGAATCGATGGCCGTTGGGGCAGAAAGGTTCTTGAGTGGCGACCGCGGACCGGAAGTCGCAGCGTTGGAAGGCCTCCAACAAGGTGGACCGACGACCTGGTTAAGATCGCGGGTAGAAATTGGATGAGGGCGGCGCAAGATCGATCGTTGTGGAGAACTTTGGGGGAGGCCTTTGTCCAGCAGTGGACGTCTATAGGCCGATGATGATGATAATGATGATAAATACATATATAGATAACATCCATGACCCAAGAACAAATATTTGCCCCGGCCGGGATTCGAACCCGGGACCGCCGACTCAGTAGGCAGGTGTCTACAAACCGAGCCAAACGCGTCGTCAAATGTATAATAATGTTTTTAATACAGTTGCTCAAAAAGTGGTACTTTTTGTGGCTGCGTAGCGTGCGAGAAGCTCATTTTCTCGAACTAGTGCTTTTTACTTTTTAGTTCCAAACTATACTTTCGAAACGCAGTAACTGAGTTTCGAATGTCAGTGATGATGATGACGATGACGGTGACGATGACGATGATGACGATGATGACGATGACGATGACGATGACGATGACGATGACGATGACGATGGCGATGGCGATGGCGATGGCGATGACGATGACGACGACGACGACGACGACGACGATGACGATGGCGATGGCGATGACGATGATGATGGTCTTAATGTACCATGTCATTTGTAAAGTATGGGTTCGTTCAAAAATAACTTCGAAGCAAGCATATTTTATCGCAATGATATATTAATTTGTTATTTTTTCGCAATTGCATTAAAAAACGTCGTTTACAACACGTGTGAAATGTCTTTTTACTACTCGTACCGAGTCTTGCCACTCGCTTTCAGCTCGTGGCAAGATATCTCGGTACTAGTGGTAAAAAGACATTCTTTTCACACTAGTTGTAAAATGTACTATTCTATTTGTTTCCTCCTAGGTCCTCTCGGTGTGCTCTAGCAACAAGCCGGCGATCGTGGAGGCGGGCGGCATGCAGGCGCTGGCCATGCACCTCGGCAACCCGAGCGGCCGCCTCGTGCAGAACTGCCTCTGGACTCTCAGGAACTTGTCCGACGCAGCCACTAAGGTAAAACAAATATAACGCACGATACTAACACTACTACTTTAGTAAATACTAACCTAAACACTTGAAAAATTGCTCTTTTACCTTAGTGAATACGCCCTATTTTGAGAACTTGTATGGGTAAGGCTCAGGAGCGTTTCAACAGCTCGTTCCCTTGTGTTACGAAATTTTGACAAATATAATCTTATTTTTAGATTCCATCACAATTCGCAACAAGCCAACAAGCGCTCTGTTATGAGCTCACCAATTAACGCTTTTTTTAGCAAAAATAATGTTATTATAAGTCGAGAAGAGTTCAAAACGCTCCTGAGCCAAATCCGTATATAATAAGGCTTCAAAAGGAGCAGTTGACTCTTTGGGTGAATAAATTGCTCTGGTAACAACTACTGCCATCTCGAACTACTTGCATTGTATGTTTACTTTATTTGTAAAAAGAAATAGGCTGTTATTGAATTTGTGATCTATGATCTATGGGGCTTTGATTATTCATTAGAATATTACAATTTTGATTTGTTTAATTTATTAACAATGAATTTTATTGATCTTCCACTGTAGCCACAAATTTCGAACCGACACATAAAGACAAGCATAATTTTGACAAATAGCTGATGTTTCAAATGTCACAATACCCAAGGTCTCAAGAGCTGTTTATCATAGACTAGCGACCCGCCCCGGCTTCGCACGGTTGCATTCCTGTATTATACCTATAAACCTTCCTCTTGAATTACTCTATCTTTAAAAAAAAACGCATCATAATCCGTTGCGTAGTTTTAAAGATCGAAGCAATACATAAGGACAGACAGACAGACAGCAGGAAGCGACTTTGATTTATACCATGTAGTTCTATAATTATGAAATTAATGTTTCCACTGTATGAATAGTATAAGATGATGTCAAGGTGGTAGTTTAAGTATTGAAAACAACTTGAATATTGGCGACAGTTGACGTTTCCCCAGGTGGAGGGGCTGGAGAACTTGCTTTCCAGCCTGGTACAAGTCTTGGCCTCCACTGATGTCAACATCGTCACCTGCGCTGCCGGTATCCTGTCTAACTTGACCTGCAACAATCAGCGCAACAAGGTAAGCACTAAGCACGTTAAATTAGCGACAGATTCTATGGTAAATGTTCTCTAGAACATTCTCGCTCTTTAGAAATACATAAGGGAACGTTCTCGATAACTGCATAACTCAACTCCAATTTTACTTGCAACAGCCAGCATAACAAGGACCTCGATGTTATTTCGATGAAATTAATTTCGATGAATGTCACAATGAGGAACGTCGAATAGATTTCAGAAAGTAGCTCTTTATAGGATTAAGTCCTTTCATCCCAGCTTTAGTGATCTCCTTTCCTTATAGCGTAACGACATTGTCTTGATGAGATTCATTAAAATTTTGGTTACTAATCGTGACACCGATTTGATTTTAAGATTAGAGAGTTTATTTATTTATTAATTTACACGTAAATTCACAGTATAGTTACACCAAAACATTTACATGAAAAACTACAAACAATCACTTCACAACTAGCAGTAGGTACACATTTAAAACATATCAATATGTACATGAAGTTAGGAAGGCCAGAACCTTCCGATAAAAGATCCTTGGACTATCGGCGAATACGTCAATATCCCCAGCGTCCACTGTGATGCGGTTTAAAACCGCAATCGCTCGGGATGTGGGAGCGTGCGCGCCACGCCGGGTGCGCGGGCGGGACGCAGAGTTAAAAAATCGGGATGAGATGAGGAAAGTCTGGTTGGTTAGTTTTATAGCCTTAGGGAACTACTTTCCTTATAGCGCAACGACATTGTCTTAATGAAATTCATTAAAATTTTGGTTACTTATCGTGACACCGATTTGATTTTAAGATTAGAGAGTTAAAAAATCGGGATGAGATGAGGAATGTCTGGTCGGTTAAAGTTTTATTTGTAGAATATACTAAATATTTAGTAATTACTTCACAGGTGACCGTCTGCCAGGCTGGCGGAGTGGACGCTTTAGTGCGTACGGTTGTATCGGCCGGGGACCGCGAAGAGATAACGGAGCCAGCTGTGTGCGCGTTACGCCATCTGACCTCGCGTCACGTCGAGAGCGAAATGGCACAGAACGCCGTGCGCTTGCACTACGGCCTGCCGGTAACTATTGCATACTAGCTTTTGCCCGCGACTACAATACTCAATACTCAATACTTTATTGCACATAATGGTTTTACAGGTGGTAATGTTGCAAATTTGAGATCACATCATGTACGCTGTAAGCAGGGCGCAGCAATTTGAGAGATACTTATTTAGAGGTATACAATTTAACATTTAAAATAATAATAAAAAACTTAATCTAGGAACATGGTACAAAAATTAATAAAATGCAATATGAAATGTATGTACACAAAAATATTTTGAAATTACAAATATTATTTTATTTATATTGATTCCGTACACTTTAAAACAATTTACAATATAAATTGAATGAGTAGATACTTTGCATGTAAAATGTTATTCATAAACGTCCGCGTGGAACTTGGAAGGATGGGAGCAACCTCGTACAACACGATAGATATCCACCTAATCACCTTAATTAATAAAAGGGATTATTTAAAGCGCCTAAGCAAATGTAAGAGCAATTGTGCTTTTGGTCTAATCATTACATTTCCGACAGGGTCATCGATGTCATCATGAATTACTTACTCACTTTTCAATCTTTTTAGGGGTAATATCCAGGATGAAAACTATCCTATGTCCTTCCTCGGATCTTAAACTATCTCCATGCCAAATTTCATCAAAATCGATTCAGCAGTTTAAGCGTGAAGAGGTAACAGACAGACAGACACACTTTCGCATTTATAATAAGTATGGATTACACAAGACCAGTTTCAATAGCATAGTACTCTTTACTGTTCCGAGCACTCGCGTAGTGGCGAGGTTAAACGCCAAGCCTACCTTCAAAACAACATTGCAGTAACATCTGATCAAGCGACCGGTTAATTCCGACGGAGGTGAGAATTAGATCACCTCTGTATCCTGAGCATTAACTTTATAAGGGTTCGAAACATGTCGGGCTGTTCGTGACACATAACCGTGTGAAACTGCCATTTTCAATGATGATTATCTATTTGATTAACTTCATGGCAGAAGTATACTGGTGTACCGCTCGATGATTCTTTTCAATGTACCGCACTTGACTCCACATTAGCACTGCTTAGCACTGCCCGGGAGCTTCTAAATGGCCTTTAGGTTTTGTCAGTATCATTCGCCGTTATGTGGTCACATTTCAGTGGCGTGCACAGAGTTTTACGACAGGGTAGACACAAAATTTTGAGAACCTAATAACTTACAGAAATACTGCGGGACAGTTTTTTTTCTTCGTCTTCTCAAATATCAAGCAAATCGACCATCTCTAAATAATTTCCTCTATTAACTGACGAACGAAAACAATAAACACCACCACAATTATCACCATTAAAATTATCCATTTTCAGACAACTTTTAAGAATAGGTACACTAAAAATTTTATTCGCTTATTTACTAGTCACCACTATCACACGTAATAATCAAAACAAACAATAATGGCGTCCAAATATGCAAAACCTATAGGTAACAAAAATACGACAAACTTAAATAGTATTGTATTTGCGCTAATTAAAGTTACAGAAAAGCGCCTTTTTAAATTCGTTACATAGTCAACATCGGAAGTTCGAATCTACAAATAATAGCTAAGGAGAGAGCGAGACAGGCTACCCGTTCGGAATTGTTCGCTTAACATCGGGCGTCGCGGTATCCGCGCGAGTCGCGGGTCAGAAACATCCTACTTCCGATAGGAAGTAAAAGACATGAGACAATGTCTTACTTCTGTATATGTGTGCGTGAGTTTTGTTTTTGTGTGCAATATTTTTATAAGAACGCACACACACGCGGTCCGTGTTACCACGAGGCACACAAATATAAATTTAGACAGAAAATCGCCTGTCTTTACCGCTTACGGCGCATAGCGGCGCTAGTGCCGCGGAATGTTTCAAGTCAATCTCCACGGAATCGACCAATACGTACGTAATTTTGGCGCACCGACTCGATAGATGGCGCGGATCGCAAATTGATTATTTTTGTACATTTGTTTTATATAATTTTATAAAAAGGTAATGTTTGTAACAATTAAATTATGTATTTCGTTTCTGTAATCAACTAGGGTAGGCAGTGTCTTTTTGTCTTTATAAGGTGCACGCCACTGTCACATTTTATTCATTCAAATTAAAACACCATTACAGTGTAAACTAAGACCCTCAAAATGAAACCTCCCGGGTTTTCAAAAGTGGCAATATAATATTTAAAACTATGTAAAGTAAAACTGTTGATTTAAAAAAAAAAAAAAAAAAAAAAAGTTAAGTGCGCATTCATCAATCTCTCGTTTTCCCGTACCAGGTGATCGTGAAGCTGCTGCAGCCGCCGTCGCGCTGGCCGCTGGTGAAGGCGGTGGTGGGGCTGGTGCGCAACCTGGCGCTGTGTCCCGCCAACCACACGCCGCTGCGCGAGCACGGCGCCGTGCACCACCTCGTGCGCCTGCTCATGCGCGCCTTCAACGACACGCAGCGGGTAAGTATCGCGCCTCATGGTACATTACTGCAGCCGCTGGTGAAGGCGGTGGTGGGGCTGGTGCGCAACCTGGCGCTGTGTCCCGCCAACCACACGCCGCTGCGCGAGCACGGCGCCGTGCACCACCTCGTGCGCCTGCTCATGCGCGCCTTCAACGACACGCAGCGGGTAAGTATCGCGCCTCATGGTACATTACTGCAGCCGCTGGTGAAGGCGGTGGTGGGGCTGGTGCGCAACCTGGCGCTGTGTCCCGCCAACCACACGCCGCTGCGCGAGCACGGCGCCGTGCACCACCTCGTGCGCCTGCTCATGCGCGCCTTCAACGACACGCAGCGGGTAAGTATCGCGCCTCATGGTACATTACTGCAGCCGCTGGTGAAGGCGGTGGTGGGGCTGGTGCGCAACCTGGCGCTGTGTCCCGCCAACCACACGCCGCTGCGCGAGCACGGCGCCGTGCACCACCTCGTGCGCCTGCTCATGCGCGCCTTCAACGACACGCAGCGGGTAAGTATCGCGCCTCATGGTACATTACTGCAGCCGCTGGTGAAGGCGGTGGTGGGGCTGGTGCGCAACCTGGCGCTGTGTCCCGCCAACCACACGCCGCTGCGCGAGCACGGCGCCGTGCACCACCTCGTGCGCCTGCTCATGCGCGCCTTCAACGACACGCAGCGGGTAAGTATCGCGCCTCATGGTACATTACTGCAGCCGCTGGTGAAGGCGGTGGTGGGGCTGGTGCGCAACCTGGCGCTGTGTCCCGCCAACCACACGCCGCTGCGCGAGCACGGCGCCGTGCACCACCTCGTGCGCCTGCTCATGCGCGCCTTCAACGACACGCAGCGGGTAAGTATCGCGCCTCATGGTACATTACTGCAGCCGCTGGTGAAGGCGGTGGTGGGGCTGGTGCGCAACCTGGCGCTGTGTCCCGCCAACCACACGCCGCTGCGCGAGCACGGCGCCGTGCACCACCTCGTGCGCCTGCTCATGCGCGCCTTCAACGACACGCAGCGGGTAAGTATCGCGCCTCATGGTACATTACTGCAGCCGCTGGTGAAGGCGGTGGTGGGGCTGGTGCGCAACCTGGCGCTGTGTCCCGCCAACCACACGCCGCTGCGCGAGCACGGCGCCGTGCACCACCTCGTGCGCCTGCTCATGCGCGCCTTCAACGACACGCAGCGGGTAAGTATCGCGCCTCATGGTACATTACTGCAGCCGCTGGTGAAGGCGGTGGTGGGGCTGGTGCGCAACCTGGCGCTGTGTCCCGCCAACCACACGCCGCTGCGCGAGCACGGCGCCGTGCACCACCTCGTGCGCCTGCTCATGCGCGCCTTCAACGACACGCAGCGGGTAAGTATCGCGCCTCATGGTACATTACTGCAGCCGCTGGTGAAGGCGGTGGTGGGGCTGGTGCGCAACCTGGCGCTGTGTCCCGCCAACCACACGCCGCTGCGCGAGCACGGCGCCGTGCACCACCTCGTGCGCCTGCTCATGCGCGCCTTCAACGACACGCAGCGGGTAAGTATCGCGCCTCATGGTACATTACTGCAGCCGCTGGTGAAGGCGGTGGTGGGGCTGGTGCGCAACCTGGCGCTGTGTCCCGCCAACCACACGCCGCTGCGCGAGCACGGCGCCGTGCACCACCTCGTGCGCCTGCTCATGCGCGCCTTCAACGACACGCAGCGGGTAAGTATCGCGCCTCATGGTACATTACTGCAGCCGCTGGTGAAGGCGGTGGTGGGGCTGGTGCGCAACCTGGCGCTGTGTCCCGCCAACCACACGCCGCTGCGCGAGCACGGCGCCGTGCACCACCTCGTGCGCCTGCTCATGCGCGCCTTCAACGACACGCAGCGGGTAAGTATCGCGCCTCATGGTACATTACTGCAGCCGCTGGTGAAGGCGGTGGTGGGGCTGGTGCGCAACCTGGCGCTGTGTCCCGCCAACCACACGCCGCTGCGCGAGCACGGCGCCGTGCACCACCTCGTGCGCCTGCTCATGCGCGCCTTCAACGACACGCAGCGGGTAAGTATCGCGCCTCATGGTACATTACTGCAGCCGCTGGTGAAGGCGGTGGTGGGGCTGGTGCGCAACCTGGCGCTGTGTCCCGCCAACCACACGCCGCTGCGCGAGCACGGCGCCGTGCACCACCTCGTGCGCCTGCTCATGCGCGCCTTCAACGACACGCAGCGGGTAAGTATCGCGCCTCATGGTACATTACTGCAGCCGCTGGTGAAGGCGGTGGTGGGGCTGGTGCGCAACCTGGCGCTGTGTCCCGCCAACCACACGCCGCTGCGCGAGCACGGCGCCGTGCACCACCTCGTGCGCCTGCTCATGCGCGCCTTCAACGACACGCAGCGGGTAAGTATCGCGCCTCATGGTACATTACTGCAGCCGCTGGTGAAGGCGGTGGTGGGGCTGGTGCGCAACCTGGCGCTGTGTCCCGCCAACCACACGCCGCTGCGCGAGCACGGCGCCGTGCACCACCTCGTGCGCCTGCTCATGCGCGCCTTCAACGACACGCAGCGGGTAAGTATCGCGCCTCATGGTACATTACTGCAGCCGCTGGGAAAGGGCTTGTCGGGTGAGGAGGAATAGACGGATAGTGATACGAAGCCGGCAAGCCCTTTTCACGGCTAGGGCATGTATACTGCTTTTCTCAAACATATGCAATGAAATAAAAAATACACCACTCAAAAAATATAATTATAATTCAGCTGTTTAGCGTGTTAAGACGCCATGTTTAGCATAGGCCTAGGCCTTAAATTTTGCAAGAAATTCCTTTACAGTTCTCTCGAGTTGTTCCTACCGAAACGCGATTCTTCGAAGCATGTTATAACGCTCGTTATGACAACATGTTTGCATTGCATGTTTGTGAAAAGATTATGACTGGAAGACATCTGTTTTATGTATACTTAAATTCGTCTTTGTCAGTTCATCATATGGTAGGATTGTATTTTTAACTTAATCGCTTTATCTCACCCTACTCTTTATCTATCTATTATTCTATATTTATCTCGTTCACCCGAAGTCGAAATCTATAGGCCGCTAAGCGGAGTGGGTGCCATGAGTTTACAATGTTGTTTGTACCACAAGAAAAGAAAAGTAAACAAATGTGCACTTACCTAGTGTTCAATTTCGAAATCATAACTAAAAAGCTTTGTCAATTCCAGCAACGCACTTCAGTGCCTGGTGGGACCGGCGCAGGCGGCGCCTACGCCGACGGGGTGCGCATGGAAGAGATCGTGGAAGGAGCCGTCGGGGCGCTTCATATCCTCGCGCGTGAGAGCCTGAACCGCCAGCTCATCCGCCAACAGAACGTCGTGCCCATCTTCGTGCAGCTGCTGTTCAATGAGATCGAGAATATACAGGTTGGTTCTTCATAAAACTACGAAGTATGAGCGTGGAAGAGATCGTGGAAGGAGCCGTCGGGGCGCTTCATATCCTCGCGCGCGAGAGCCTGAACCGCCAGCTCATCCGCCAACAGAACGTCGTGCCCATCTTCGTGCAGCTGCTGTTCAACGAGATCGAGAATATACAGGTTAGTTCTTCATAAAACTACAAAGTATGAGCGTGGAAGCTATCGTGGAAGGAGCCGTCGGGGCTCTTCATATACTCGCGCGCGAGAGCCTGAATCGTCAGGTCATCCGCCAACAGAACGTCGTGCCCATCTTCGTGCAGCTGCTGTTCAATGAGATCGAGAATATACAGGTTAGTTCCTCATAAAACTACAAGTGTGAGCGTGGAAGCTATCGTGAATGGAAGAGATCGTGGAAGGAGCCGTCGGGGCGCTTCATATCCTCGCGCGCGAGAGCCTGAACCGCCAGCTCATCCGCCAACAGAACGTCGTGCCCATCTTCGTGCAGCTGCTGTTCAATGAGATCGAGAATATACAGGTTAGTTCTTCATAAAACTACAAAGTAGGTATGAGCGTGGAAGTTATCGTGAAAGGGTTCGTCGGGGCTGCTTTCCTCTCTCTTGAAAGCCTCAACCGTGAGCTCATTCGCCTGCGAAATGTCGTGCCTATTTTCGTGCAGCTGCTGTTCAATGAAATCGAAAATATACAGGTTACTTCCCCATAAAACTACAAGGTATGTGCGTGGAAGCAATCGTGAAAGGGTTCGTCGGGGCTATGATCTCTTAACGCATTCACTACCGCGTAGCGCTACGGGCTACGCTTGTAGCCGATAACATGGGAAAAACTGTATGTAGCGAAAATTTACTACGAGCAGAGCGCCCGGCTACCGGGTTGCTGGTGTCGAAAGTGTTAAAGCCTCAACCGTCAGCTCATTCGCCTGCGGAATGACTTGCCTGTATCCGTGGCTGCTGTTCAATGAGATCGATCTTTATCGATCTATTCCATGGAATAGAATACTCTTTATTGGACACCTCAAGAAAGAAATACAAATACAGATAACACTTATCATTACAACAGAGGTAAACAACAGGCGGTCTTATCGCTAAAAAGCGATCCTGTTTAAAAATATACAGTTTAGTAAGCTGTGTACATTCTACTACGAATAATATGTCGGCGCAGGGGGTTTAAGTCCTTCGCAGATCAAAGATTTGATTTATCCACATTAAGTCCTTAAATCAATGATACAACATATTCCTACAATAATAAATAAATAAATAAAATAAATATTAAGGGACAATCATACACAAATCGACCTTTTTATTTATTTTTTTATTTATAACAAACATGCTTATAAAAGAACTTAAATTTCACTATTTACATAAATTCAAAAAATACTGGTCCAGACAAGCGTTTAACGACATAGTGTGCGGTAACAGCCCAAAAAGACCGTGGTCTGAACTAGGGCTAGTTACGTATCTCGTGACACAATTCTGAGAGAGCGGTTCGGATACATGAAGAATTTGTATGGCCAACCAATAAGAAGCTAAGTAACATGGGATCATCAAAAAAGTAAATGCGATGAGAGCTGCGTAAGAACTTGTAACCTACCTTGTTGACCTAGTCCCAAACTAAGCAAAGCTTGTACTATGGGTACTAGACGACGATATACATAATATATAAATACATATATATAGATAACATCCATGACCCAAGAACAAATATTTGCCCCGGGCGGGATTCGAACCCGGGACCGCCGACTCAGTAGGCCGGTGTCTACAAACCGAGCCAAACGCGTCGTCATCTGTATAGTTATTTATACATTATTATATTGTTTTGTTTTATAATTTCAACAGCGTGTAGCAGCGGGAGTGCTCTGCGAGCTGGCGGCTGACAAGGAAGGTGCCGAAATGATAGAGGCAGAGGGGGCCACGGCGCCTCTCACTGAGCTATTGCATTCTCGTAACGAAGGTAAGACTTAAGGTTTTCTGATGTTATGTGTAGGTAATGCAGAGTTAATGCACTGCCCGGGAGCTGTTAAAATGGCCTTCGGGTTTAAATCTGTCTCATCCGTTCTATGTCACCATTACAGTATAAAGTAAGACGCTCAAAATCATGTACTTAAGTAACGTATATACAAAAATTACAAACGAAGCAACAACAATTGCAATAATACTAATGGAATTTTATAGCTATATCTATATTAATATTATGGTCAATCGACGTGTATTCATCGCCTCACAGGATCTCAATCATTCTATACAAACACTTCTTCAACCTTTTCACCTCCCTGATTTTACCCGATACCTAACGACAGGGTACAACTACTGTAGTACGGTATTTGACCATAGTGAAAATAAATTGTATCATTGAAACCACTAAACACACATTCAAAAATACACGGAACCAAATAAATTACCACGAATTTTTGGACATTTTATTTTACTATTTTAAATTAGAAAAACTTAAAAGTAGATAACAGATCGTTTTTGACATTTCATAATGAACAGCTGATTAGAGCTGTCATCAAATACCGTATTTATTTTCTGGGACCCAATAGCATTCTGATCTAAATATATGGCTTAGGACATTCAACATTTGACAGGACTCGCTGACTCTGATCACATCTGAATCTTACACATATTGCCCATTTCTATAACTATTGCTAGTTATTAATTGCTAAAGCTGATTAGGCTGCCTATCCACTAAAACGGAGCGGCGAAAATTAACCAATCAGGCTGAGGACTGTGATTGGTCCATTTTACACATGCGCTCCTCTCCGCTTCTGTGGGCAGTCGAGCCATGGGGTGTATGCTGTCTGTGTCCATGATGCGTCTTTTTCAACACATAGGCCGGCAACGCAATTGTGACTCCTCTGGTGTTGCAGGTGTCTATGGGCGACGGTAGTCGTTTGCTTGTTGGCCCCCTATGACATATAATTAAAAAACACAGGTGTTGTTTTCAAACATATTGTCATTTCGAAACTCTTAACCACTTGAAAGTGTTTGAAACTTTGAACTGAAGTTATTAAAGGCCTTATTCCTTTAAAAAATATATGTATTTTCATATTACGACAAATATATTGATAATTTCAATCAACTTTTTGAAGTGAATAATACTATTCACTGAGTTCTAGAAAGTAACATAGTTATTTCATGCTTTCATAAGGTGCAGTCAAAAATACGTTAAAAAAAAAGTTTTCTACGTGAATTTTGTCAAATTCGAGTAGTTTTTAAAACAAAAATGCAAACTGTAGGTTTCAAATATATACCAATAAATCGCAATGGCCCTGTTCTAAGTAGTAACACTGATAATATGTTAAGAAACATGTTTGATCATAGAGAAAAATGTCTAAAACAATGAGCATTTTTAACGGATAAAGAGCCTTAACATCCGCCTCATTTATAGGTGTAGCAACTTACGCTGCCGCGGTCCTGTTCCGCATGTCCGAGGACAAGCCCCACGACTACAAGAAGAGACTTTCCATGGAGCTGACCAACTCGCTCTTCCGCGACGACCACCAGATGTGGCCGAACGATTTGGGCATGCAGCCCGACTTACAGGTACTTACAACCAATATCTGATAATTATAGAAAGACCAAATCGCATACTGAATCATGAAGTCGTGGAAATTTAGCATTTCGTCACAACTTTGAAAAGTAGTTGTATCTAATAATATGTATCTTGGAAAAAACGTAGTAAAATCAAATTTTTGATAAAGGAAAATAATAAATAAGGTATTTTTATGTCGGGAATCTAAGTTCCTTGGCAGCTAGTCGACAGTTTTTTTGGAAACAATTTCAAAACTTCGATCAAATTGACGTCATAACATAACTTACAGTATCGGCAATAAATCTTTCTGAAAAATGTTGTGTATGTTAAACTTAAGTTTTACCATCCCACAATATTATATTTTAAAACAAAAATAATAACCTGCTATTTCTTTATCAACGTAGTCGATTTTGAGTGCCTCTTTTAAAAAAATACACGTATTATTTGGAAGTACCAAATATAATTGTGAGTACCTGCACTAAAAATAAAATACACATTTTATATTTATTATATTTTTCAATTTAAATAATTTTCATTGGGTTTTATCCTTGGCTCCTATTTATCATAAAATTATTATTTTTAATAAGGATTGATTTTTTGCTGCTACAGAATATTGATAATGATAATGAGTTATTGCGTTTTTCCATCAGTCAGTATGTCAAAGTAGTGACGACTTGCATGTATCATAGATATTACTGAAACTAATTTCATACATAGTCGTAGAGCTATGGTTATATATGGTGTCTTTCACGAATTTTGTTGTTTTCAAAAACGTGTGCCAGTGTTTTTCGTGTAGTTAGATTTGGCTTTATTCACTGTTAATATATTATTTTAGTGTGAAAGATAATTCAGTGTGTTTTTAGCCGTTACCTAAATGAGGATTAAGGATCTACATAGTACATATGTTAATTTAGGTTATGTGTGATTGCTGGCAGCTTTTCGATTCGTGCTAATGATTAAGTATAATGCAATTGGTTTTCTTTTTTGCTAAACATATTATACGTGTCAATAACTCATTATCATTTTTATGAATACTAAAATGGTTGAAAATGAACGACATAAACACTTTTTGCCCTCGATAACTTAGCACGTGTCGAGATGCATCACTGATGAAATTGGCACTCGACACCATTTTCGTCCAAACGTTCAAATGTAGTAACAGCCCTATTTTATCTTATTTTGATATTCATTGCCCATTTAATAGGATATGCTCGGGCCAGAGCAGGGCTATGAGGGACTGTACGGAACCCGACCGTCGTTCCACCAGCAAGGTAAGACCTAGACTTTGACCCAGCGCCTTTAGCACAACTAATCACGACTTCGCTTGTCGATGTCGTACGGGACTGCGTTACCCGTCACTCTCGCACTGTATTTATAGGAAGGAGACAGACAATAAATGTCGATCAAGAGTCGCGTTTCACAGTCGTGCTAGAGGTGCAGCTTGTTTGTCCGCTGACGTGTAGATATTTGAAACTTATTACACATTTCACCTTCTAACACGACTAGATAGAAATACAAAATAACCGAACTAATACATACGATCTGTAAGGTGAGTCGGGCCTAGCAAGCCACATGGATGGGGTAAACGGACCAGAAAAATATCGAAAAGTATATGTTTTACTACTACTATGCTATCTTATATGCTTGGTTGTAAGATGGAGTCAGTGTGCAATAGTATAACGTAAACTTTTCTATATTTTTTTGGTAGGTGCGCAATTGCGCATATCCCGCGTGGCGCGCTTTTCCAGACTTATTTGATATTCTCCTTCATTACTAACTCGTTTGAAACACGCTTTATTCTTAGCTGCTTCCCAGTCGTTCATTGCATCGTAGTGTATTAGCAAGTCATTATTAAAGCAAGCAATGCACAATACCTACTAATAATATGTTGTATGAACCATCAATAAGTGATCTTAATACTTCATCAGCTGGCCCCGCAGTGGTGAAAACCTTTTTGACAAGTGCTAAAATTTCGTGTCAAAATCCTCGCCACGCTGGTACCAGCGGACAATCTAATGATTATATTATATCCACATTTTTATTAGAGATTTTGCCTGTCCTGTAATATATTATCAAGTATCTACACCAAACTTGTTCTATGAGCACTCGATGTTGTGACCAGATTTCTATGGAGGCGGGTGTTTAATTATGTTTCTCTCTTCTTTACACGCAGCTTAATCCGGGACCTATTTATCACTAAACAGGTGAAGGGAGTGTTATTTGTAGTTTGATGTTATTTTTTTTTACTAATTTTTAATACTTATTAACACGCATGGAGGTGGTCTTCTTTAGTCCTTGTTTTGTCTGATTTAAATTCTAATCAATTTTCTAACAATTAAAGTTTTCTTGCGTGTATTGAGCTTACTAACTCAGAAAGCTGTATTTTTAAAAAGATCGGCCTATACAGCGGAACTATGACATCTGCAATCATTACTAGAAACAAAACTTCATAAAAATATGTGTGACATTGTAATACACATTTAAATATTTGACCACACTTAAAACTATTTTCTGTGTTTCAAAGTAATGAGCATTCGCTTATACATACGTATACATATACTTGCGCTTTGTCTACTTATGTATGAATCCCAACCATCATTATCCCTTTTGTTTTTTGTTCCATTTTTTCATATTCACTTAGCCTAATAAATAATTATAATGGTCATGTTCTAGGATACGATCAAATACCGATAGACTCGATGCAGGGCCTTGAGATCGGGAGTGGATTCGGAATGGACATGGACATAGGGGAGACCGAGGGCGCCGGGGCAGCCTCAGCCGACCTCGCCTTCCCCGAGCCTCCCCACGACAACAACAACGTCGCTGCCTGGTACGACACAGACCTGTAAACCGACCTGGTGGTACAAATACACCCGTATGACAATGATCATACACTGTACTCCTTTTCTTAATGTTTCGATTTAGTTATATTCCTATTGATTTAAAAGTCGGCATTGTTTTCCGGTAATCAGGAGATATTGTGATTTCCACACTGCACTAAGCTAGTTCTTAGCCCAGCGTGGAGAATAAAATTATACCGACATGTCGACATTTAAAGTCGATCTCGTTATCATCAAAATGTACTTCCAGAAATTACTGATAGAGCATATCGAGGCTCTCCGGAAATCGTGAGATTTCAATAGATCAAGTAACCTGTGATACACAAAGCAGCTTTATGTCAATTCAGTGTGGCCAATGTATGCATCGTATATGGAATTAAACCTATATACCATCAAATGCATTCGTTTGAAAGTATTAGAAAATTGTGACAATGTAAACCGCCTATGAGTTTCAAAATTTCCTTGGTGCTAATTTAAAACGGGCTTACTGGATGTTTTATAATTATGACTTGTTTATTTCTATTGCTGAAGAAATCCACCGAAATATCAAATGTTACCCGATGCCCTGTGTTGAATATATCGGTAATTTTGCGCAGAACCTGCGCTTATTCGGAAAATAGGGTAACTCATTTTGTAAGGTTTTGTAGCCTTTAAAATCATATAGCTAAATGTATTTATCTCTATAAAATTTTATAGCAATTTCATTTCTTCCTAAACAATGTTTTTGAGATTTTTGTTATTTTATACACTTAAATGTATCTTTTTATTATTGAATTAAAATGGATAAGACTGTCCAACGAGGCGACTTCACTCGTTCCAAATGTATCCTGCTATTAGATTGCTAATAAAGTCTTATCTTCCGTTCTCAGTTAACCTAATGTATTAAAAAGGGACGCAAGAATCGATCTAACAGTAAGAATTTGGCACGTGTGGAATTGCCTCGCTGTTATCATGTAAGGCATGTATTTAAAAGTAATTTTAGTATTTGACTGCCATTTTTTATTTCAATCAAAATGTTTTACTATTAGTAATCAGAATATTCACATAGATTTTCGAAGTTATTACTCATTTAAAGAAAACGACAAAAAATGTCGGTTTGTATAATTTGGTTAGTAATCATGTTTGATGCCATGGCTGAGTGTGATTGATGAGTAGTATATTGATTTGTTTTTTTTAGTATAGTTGACTATTTTGGTTAGTTAAATGATATGTGATTAGTATTTCTCCGGAAGATAGTTTTAAGCGAATAGTTTGATTTATCCATGGTTGCTGTAGTGAATATCTCTAAGCGATTATGCTATATTCGCATAATTCGTCGCCAAACTATGATGGGGTTTTCGCATTTAAACACTAGGTTACGAAAAGAAAACTGCTTTAAAAATCCACCCTTGTTTTCACCTAAATACATTAGCGATATAAGGGTGACCATGAAATGTGTCAGGGATATTTTTATTGCATTTGGTACTTATTCTTCGCAAAACTGATGTTATAAAACAATGCATTCTAACATAGACCTTGCACATTCTGTACTTCATTTGTAGAAAATGCACTCAAAATTAACTTGAACAATAGCTGAATGTAATTTATAGGTTATAATCGTTAGATTAAGACTAAATAGACTTACGTAATCGCCCCCTAGGGCTTTCTTATGTAATTTTTTAATTGATACATATTTAATAGACTTTGCCAGTGTTTTTATACGTTCGATTATGAAAACATTGCCGAAGGACGTATGAGATTTTGTGTCCATTTATGTATGGATAATGAATAAATTTGATTATATAATATTATGTGCTTTTGATTTGTCGTCTATCATCAAATAATAAAAAAACTTCGCAATAGCCTGAGAACCGTTGTTTATTAGTTGGTGAAATGCAGAAAATGGTTGTGGTCCGTATTGACGCAGCCAACGGACATGTGCGACTGGCCACGACGGCGTGCCGAATATTAAAAACTAGAGATGGGCCGACTATTGGTTTGGCCGACTAGCCGACTAGCCGACTAGTCGGCCGCCTAGAAGGCCGACTAGTCGGCTTGGCCGATCGTGGACTTCGGCTAAGTTCGGGTGCAATCGAGAAACTTCGTTTCGCTTCGCCGTCGCGCCTATCCGCATGCGTTCGCGTCGTGACAAGTTAGTTTTGTTTACATTTTGCCGGCGTAGGTAAATATTTCATTTCGTGAGCAAAATAAATCAAAAATACAAAAAGTGATTAAACTATAGACTAGAGCAATTGATTTGTGTAATTTCATGTCTCGTTTTCCTGTGATCCATAAAGTGCCGACTAATCGGCACATTTTGCCGACTAGTCGCCGACTACAAATGAGGCCGGATAGTCGGCTTTCCCGACTAGTCGGCGACTAGTCGGTACATCTCTATTAAAAACCCATTTCGTATCCAGGTTTTGAAGCTGGCTTCCAAATGGGAAAAATAATCCCAATTGGAAGCTGGCTACGAAACGGGAATATTAAAAACCCATTTCGTATCCAGGTTTTGAAGCTGGCTTCCAAATGGGAAAAATAATCCCAATTGGAAGCTGGCTACGAAATAGGAATATTAAAGAGAAATCATCCCGATTCGAAGCTGGTTACAAAACCACAGAATAAGTAATAGTAGTACAAAACAGGAATAAAGCAGCGTTGGTCACTGCATCGAAATGATTGCACCTTTTTCAGTTTCATGTTCAGTCAAAATAGTAGTTTAATTTGTTGCGATGAATTTTTTTTATTTGACCAAGAGTGGAATTTAGTTGGTTAGTAAGCTGAAGTTATTTACCCGGGTTACCCCTCATCTGGCAGAAACTTGTTTTACCGAAAGTAATGTTTCGCATAATTCTCATTTAGCCAGACATTTTCTGCCGCTTAAACAGGAAATATATTTTTCACCTCACCAGCTCAAACATGGCGATTTTGCTGTCAGATAACAGTGAACAAAATGCGATTTTGTTTCGAGCGTGAGTAGAAAGTAGCTTTTTATTTTTTTCAATATCTGACCACGAATTGTCATTCTTCAGCCAAAGGTTAATTATAAAAATCAAATCATTTGAATCTCGATGCACTCTGTTTCTTTCATATGTACCTATATAAAAGAGAGGGATAGAAACTTATCAATTTGAAATTCGATTTTCGAATCCGACCTCGATTGAGAACAGTTCGGATACGCGTTACCTATACCAAAAAATTCATTAAAAACACCCGAAAAAGTCTTAATTTTTGCAACGTATTTTTTTTTACCGACCGAATATTAAAATTATTGTGCCTATTATATAAAAAAATAGATCATTGCTCAAATAAAATAAGTTTTTTCAACTTATTACTTATTGTAAATAAGATTTTTCAACTTATTGTAAAATAAAAAAAATATCGAGTTCATATTGTAATTGTTATTTTCTTTTGCATTAATTTTGTTTGGTGTTTTAGGAGTAAACATATTAATCAATTTATAAACAAAATCTCGTAATATAACATGTATTTATAAATAAACACGTCATGTATCTGCTAAATCTTCCAATTTGATCAAATAATGACAATAACCGTGTTGGTTGGTTGATTATAATTTCAATTAAATTATATTGTTATTCCTTTTTAAGCATCACTTATCTATTTTCTGATTAATAATATTATTGAAATCAGCAACAAAAACTATAAACATACGTTGGAAGGAAAAGCACAAAATGTCGAATATGTTCTCGTGGTTCTCGCTGATGAGGTGAAAAGTTGTGTGTGCTACACGAGAGCAAAGTTTTTTGCATCTCGTGCTGTTGAGTCCCTCGCTACACTCAGGATTCTAACATAGAATCACTCGCTACGCTCGTGATTCAAACGTAGAATCCTTCGCTTGCTCGGGACTCAAAATCAGCACTCGCAACAAAAAACAACTTTGCTCTCTTGTTGCACAAATAACTATTGAAATGTTTTTGTGTATCCTGATAGATTAGGATAGGTTAGGTTAGGTTTATTTTATAGCTTTTCAGCAAAATGTATGGTATCAGTAGAATAACAATTATGCGAAACATTACGTTCGGTAAAACAATATTCTGCGAAACATTAGTAGGTAAACCTATTTACCCTTATTCACAAAAAATTCATAAATCCATAATTTCAATACTCTTATGCAATACTAGACTTTGCCCGCGGCTTCATACGCGTGGATTTTTTTTTCAGCCTGATTAAATGTCCTACTCGCATATACGGAAATATTAATAAGTTAAATATAGAACTTCAAAATGTTTCGCATTTAGCCCTCAGAATACATTTTTAGCAATTGGTTGCCTACAAGATGGGAAAACATATTTCCCTTTTCGTGGCTAGCTACCAAAATTTTACTACGAGATGGGACTAAAGGCCCATTTGGTAGCTAGCTACAAGATGGGAAAACACATTTCTCATATCGTAGCTAGCTACCAAATCTGGCTACGAGATGGGAAAATCGTTCCCATTTGGAAGCTAGCTACGAAATGGGAAATGTGTTTTCCCATCTTGTAGCTAGCTACCAAATCTGGCTACGAGATGGGAAAATCGTTCCCATTTGGTAGTTAGCTACGAAATAGGAAATGTGTTTTCCCATCTTGTAGCTAGCTACCAAATCTGGCTACGAGATGGGACTAAAGGGATTTTCCCTGGGAACCCATTATCGGATCCTGAAATGATGAGAAATAGGAAATAAAATAAAAAAAGAAGTCCAAAATTGGTGTAGGTAATGATCGCATACATAAAAAAAAACACGAATTGAGAACCAACTTCTTTTTTAGGTCGGTTGAAAATAGAAGTCACCATATGACATGTCGACTTTCAATCAGTTGGCGTTCGTGCATGAAAGCGCAGTCTGTAGCTCGCTTTAGACTCGACCCGTAGGCGAGTTTCATAATAGGATCACACGAGTGTTTTAAGACCTAATTAAGTACAGTTGCGTTCACTACTTTATCTACAGACATATTCATTTCATAATCATTATCATAAATTTTCTTTTATGAAAATTTTACATAGAAAACTATCGTGAGTCTCAGACATATTAATATACTTAAACGGGTTTACTTTTTTTTCGGGTTTTTTTTATGAAAATATTATGAAACACAGTCCTGCCAGTCAGTCCGCGGAGCAGAGGAACACAGGTGACTCGCGCGGCGGGGGGAGTTTATTACGGTATCAATTTTGACCAAAATTTTGATCAAAATTGATACTGTAAACTGGTGACCTCGCGGTGGCTACGGTACTGTTATGAAATTACATCTCTGATTTTGGTCGCTGCCAAGTATTTACCTAATGTAGGTCCTTGCCTATTAAATATAATATCTGAACTTGTTAATATAGGAATTCAACAAGATGGGTGTAGATAAACTACTATATTATATTGATATTCATCAACAATGCATACTTAAAGCGAACAGAAAATCATAGATCGACATCCGAGCAACTATTTCTAAGCCACATCGAAATTATATTAAGATTAGGGCCGCGTCTAAGTGCTAATTGAGCATAATAACTGTGAGCACAAAGGTGGGAATAAGTTACGCTGAGCCGCTGCGGTCGCTCCCTAGCTTCGCAACGATTTTATTTGCGGGAGGCAAGTTGTGTGCAAGCGCTGAAATAAGTCTTTGTATTGTTTAACACTCATATTTTTAGGTACAGTCTCCATCAGATATATCGCAGCATATAAGGCAGCATTTTCATAAATATCTGAACATGTACTGTAACACCCAGTCAATAAGAGTCGTGTTCAGATATTTATGAGCGCCTTATATGCTGCGATATATCTGATGGCGACTGTACCTACGTCGTTGTTCAGTATTTCATTTTAAAGGGTCAAAAGTGGCTCTAAATGAAGGTCCACATTGTTGCCTAGCTGATATCTGTCTCTTCTCTATCTCCTTTTTGTTTGTGTCTCTGTCTATATATTTTTCTCCGTGTCTCTTTTTGTCTTTCTAAGTCTCTTTTTCATTATTGTCTCTCTTTCCCCGTGAATAGATAGGTTGTTAGGTATTAATTCTTGCGAAACAATGAAACGCGAGCTGTAGGTAAATAATTGATCGATATACTCGCAACTATTTTTGGACCACATGGAACTTAGTTAATACGTTCATAGCAAGATTAGTGCCGCGCCGCGCGCCTCAGCCTAAGTCCTAATTGCGCATAATAACTGTGAGCACAAAGGTGGGAAGTTGCGCCGAGCGCTGCGGTCGCACCTAGCTTCGCAACAATTTGCGGGGGGCAAGTTATGTGCAAGCGCTGATAGACGTCGAGACATATTGTTTTGTCGTTGTAGGAACGCGTGTTAGATGTGGATTATCACTGTGGTAAGAACGAAATGATCTTACGTTTCGGATCTTTCCAATAAGCTTTTTAGGGCTAGTTATTATTTTGTGGCGAGCACGTAACCGTGGTGGCTTAAAAATATGATATTGACATTACATTATATCACTACAGATATAAATGTAGGTAATATTAAGTATAACACCTGAATCGTCTGTAGCTTCTAAACGAGTTTTCTTTATGATTCGATAATTCGTTCAGTCGTCTGAAGATTATCGTCTTTTTTAATGACTACGTACTTGTTTTAATTATCTCGCAAACAATACATATAATAAATAATTTGCATCCAAGAAAATACCATGCGATAAAATCTAATATCAATATAAGTTATATAAGTTATGCTTAGACGGATTGAACTGGGCACCTACTATAGTTAATAACCCTGCTATTATTTAGAGTATCATACCGAATATTGAAACGGTTGCAGTTTGGAAACTTGACTCAACCCTTTGACCCTTTAATTAGTGGCCGACAACTATTATTTGTCTAATACGTTTTAATATTTGCTTCAAGACATCTCCCCATCATTTATTCACTCGGGAATACAAATCACCGGTCTAACCCAGCAATCATCGAGAAATTTAATGTATGTTCCGAACGGGCATACCTAAATGGTTTTCGGTCTTCCCAAGAGACGATCGTAATTAGGGCCATACCGGTAACCCTTACGATTAAGTATTAAAATAGGTTTTCGTCTGAGGACTGAAACCGGTAATTATGGACTGTTGTCAATAATTATCGGCTGAACGATGACGGTGTGTGAATTGTGACCTGAAAATTTGAAAATTATATAGACAACGCGGTCGGCGCAGTTTGTAAGCACCTGCCTACTGAGCCGGCGGTCCGGGGCAAATATTTGTGTGATGAACTCGAATATGTTATGCTTGGGGCAGGGCTGTTCTATGTATTTAAGGCGACTCCGTACGTGGAATGGTGATTTTTAAAGTCCTAAGGCTCGTAATCTAGCCAACGGAAAAATCTGAAAAAAATATATGTTATTTTTGACTATTTCTTCTAAAAAAATATAGTTGGATTTTTTTTTAAAGCAATAATTACTATGGAAAAAATAATGTTGAAATAGGGTCGTTTTCAATTTTCAATTCCCTAAGGCTTCTAAACTACAAGTGATATTTACACGGCTCTTTCGCAAGAACATTGACAATTCATTGATCTTTAATCGTATTGTTTAAAAGTTAGTAAAATGGAAATTCGGTCTAATAAAGCATCAAAAAAACTGAATTTCCGCGAGCGCGGCCGTGCCCGGGCTGCGAGCTCAGTGTAAATCTAACCGTCGAAGGGGAAGGCTGTGTCACTTGCTCTCGCGATCCATCTAGTTACGGAAAATTGTTATAGTACCGGATCCTGCGGAGGTTCGATCTGTCTTCGTGCGTTTGAAGTGTATTTTAAGAGAGTACAGTTCGTTTTTTCACACGACTACGCTATGCGACATAACAAAAAGCACTCATTTTCATATAGAATTAAATTCAACTGTTTTTTTTTCGTATTTAGGTATCTATTAATTTTAAGTACTTATAAAAAAAATTGTCATTGCTTAGCATTCCCGAACACATTTGGATACTTAGATATTCTCAGTCATGGGCCCACACCAGACAGGATTCCCAGAAAATAACACTTTTGGTGTGGGTTTTAGGGCCCTTCTCTGTGTAATATTAGAGTACCTTGTATATTTCGGTTAGTAAAAAAAATCTGATAATACAGATATTTAAGTAGGTATGATAACGTCTAATGATCTTTATGAATTCAACCCTAAGAGATATGAATATCGTAATGCAGAACAAGTATTGTTCGTTTGAATACCATTGTAATATTCGGTAAAACGCTAATTTATGAATACGAATATTTATTCTAAGTATTCACATTCGTTGCGTCACTAGTACAGTACATGGCATATGATATAAAAATACATTATCAAAAATTACAATAATTTTCTAGTCCAAGAAGGCAAGTGACAATTTTGGCACGAGGGCTTATTTATGTAAATATAGTCAGAATACATATTTGCATCAATAAATTTCCCACTTCATATTTAAATCTAAATGAGCGTTAGTAATTATTGATATATCCGCCGGGCCTAGCTAGACATACCTAGCCTGGCCATAAGTTCTGTTCCAATTGTTTACCGTTTATAAAATAAAAACCTGGGGGCCTATGATGGTTGCGTTTATCACGTGATAAATAAGTGACAAAGCATCTGTCCCTTGCACTCGCAATTGGTCAAAACGTGACGGATGCTTTGACACTTATTTATCACGTGATAAACGCAACCATCATAGGCCTACTGATTTTTATTACATATCGTTTAAAAGCCATATATTAATGATCGGGTTACAGTTGAATTAATGAAAAAAGACAAAAACGTAAGGTTCAACTACGCAAATACAGAAAAAACTGCTTTAGAAATGTTAAAGATTTATTCATCAGATATCACGTGAAATTTCAATTTTATCAATTTTTATGTGTGATCCTGATCTGCTGAAAGATTTCCAGTAGTTATAGACCAATGTATGATAGCAAACGATAGCTATGACTAATGAGAACAGCACAAGAGTTCTCAAGACTGCAGTCACTCGGTACTCATTAAGGAATTTTAAATCATGAACTACGTGAAATTTCAAGTTTTACAATTGCAATGAGATAATATCCTATCCTAACAAGAATAACAAAACTACCTACAACTCTGTGTGGTATAAGCGACGTCTCGTAAGACACTGTTTGAGTGAGATGGCGTTTGGGTCCATCAAGCGAGTCCAAAGTAATGCCTTAGCGCCACAGACACAGATTTACACCGCAGGTGGGCCTAACGGCCTTTATAAATATATTGCATTACTACTAAATGTGTGATGTTTTATAAAACAGAACCGGTAAAGTTGTCTAACTACCAATTTAACGAAAATATTTGTTTTTTTAGTACATTCTATGCGACAAATACGACTCAATTGTCATTCAAGCAATTCAAGATAAGCGACAGTAGTCGATCAAAGTCATATCAGGTAAAAAAGGATAAGCGACAATGGTTTCATAGTATCAAAGCAGGTAAATTTGGATAAACGCCAATAGTTAAGATACGACAATCAGGTAATTTAATCTATGTTATTTTTTTTATAGAATCTTATATCGATTCTGTTTAATAATGTGGAAATACCACATTTTTACTTTTTGGCTAATGCGCATAAGCATTTTAAACACACATGACACAGAGGGCGCTCCAGTAGCGAAGAATTATGGAATCAAAGATTTAGTGTGATTGACGTAACGATATGATAGCTCAGTTGGTACTGCACTACACCGGAAACTTAGGGTCGCAGGTTCGAGTCGTGCTTACATTGCAGTGGATCACATTCAATGTTTCTTTCATAATTTACCTTTATGTTCATTTTATCATAAAGACGTAGGTAAAATGCCTCAAACGACATTAAAATATATTTTACGATCAGGTAAAAACAGTTAACCAACAAGTGCAAGGTTAGTTGCAATAAAGAAAAATTATCCAAGTTGTTTGATCTGTTTTGACAAATAAGTAAAAAAGCTCTAAGGTTCATTATTATGCAAACAACTTTTTATGTAATCTCCATTTTGCTAAAAAAACCTCAAAAATCAAGTCGTTTAGTAGAAAAACAAGTAGAGATTCTCTAAATCACCGACGGGATAAGCGACACAAAAGTCGTCAGACAAATGTATACGATACTCAACCCATTCGATGCAGAAAAATCTGCCGATCCCAACAGTGTGTATAACTCAATATCCCCAAAAATGTCGCTTAGATAAGTTCTCCTTTCCAGCATCGGCATATTTTGACACTCAAGTAAATTAACGTTTATAGGGTATCCATTGACCTTGAACATTGAAATTTGCCAAAAAATTCGTGTAGTAAAATATCGTCAATATCAACAAGTATAGGGAAAAATCTGAGAACATAACTAATGTAGTCATAAAAAACTATCACTGTTTATAAGTAGATAAAGGACGTAAATCCGTTTTCCAACGGTAAAGTTGAGTTTGTCGATCTATTATTTATAGTTTATCTTTTCATTAGAGCAGCATGACCCGGGGGATAAAGCTGTGCGTCCACTTCTATGTTAAAATATCGGTTCATCCGCTGGGTCACGATATGATTTATTTATTGAAAAACGATATTATTTATTTCTGCATGACTTTATACGTATAATCAAGAAGCTTGTCGGCATTTTAACTATTTTCGGTAGGTACCTACACATACAAAAGAAACTAAAAAGTATTTTTCGATTCGACACTTCCAAATGGCCAATTTCACTTATTTTTTTGGAAAATAGCTTTATAACGCATTTTATTTTTAATATTCTACTGTAGTAGGTAAATAGATATTTAGTAATCCGAAATAATTATATCATTGTTTAAATGATTTATTTTACTTCGAGATTTTTCAATGCCTTTAAATAAGGTATAAGGTTTGTTGATCTTCAACTCACGCTCGGACTATGCGAGTGTATGAAGCTGCTTGGACGCCACTCAACGAGATTATGAACGAAGTAATGTTCCGGGGGCGCACGGTCGGCGGGGGGAATAACGTTAGGCTCCGCCCAGATCCTCAAGGACGTTGGGATTAGGAGTCGCCTTAAGTATATAATTATTACACCTAGAGATTTTCCTAGCACGAACGACGTGTTGTGAATGCTTGACAAAATAAAAACATCGACAATCCTGTTATCGATAACACCACTTCAACGTTATAGAAGAAAATCACAGACCTAAATTGGTAGACGCCGCAAACACACCCACTTTGCGTGCCAGCGATCATGTTCAAATAGACATAATTCGTAAATTTTTGGTCCTCCTATTTTTTTCTAACTTGCGGTAAAAGGTTGTTATTATGGAGCAGTCTAAATGAAACAACTTTCAGTTTGTTTGTTTATATAGTGTGTATTTCTTTATAACGTTGACGTGGTGGTTATCGATAACAGGTTAGTCGATATCATTATTATGTAAGCACTAACGACCGGTGGTTCCTGCTAGAAAAATATCTAGGTATAATAATTATCTATATAAGTATGTTAGGAGATGTGAGGGTGTCTGATATTTATTTATTTTTAGACAGATGTATTTACTCTACAAATAATGTTTTTGTCGCGATTTTGCAAAATGTTTACCTATGTATCGTTGGGGAACAGTGTATTTTTGCGCGTAGAAATGCTTATTAGCTTTTATGAACATGGCCGAATTATTTCATTTCTAAAGTAGGTAATGTAAGTACCTGAGCAATTATATATTAGAATTGTATAGGTAATATTACAATCAGACCTAATGCTCAGTACCTAAAGCTACTGTTTATATTGAAAGTTGAAAGATCTATTAACTGTCCTACTCGGCATTCATTCCCTATAGCAAACATCCAAAATTAATATTCTATCAATCTATTTGTTCAAGACGAATTGAAACCCTTAAACTTGAATTTGAAATCTTCATCGGAGGATTCGGAGGGTTAGGGACAATGTCTGGCCGCGTGATTATTGAAAGTGGAATCTTTGAGTTATTGACGTCTGGGTCAGTGTGCCTATAAGGGAGGAGGAAAATGGAGTATTTTGTACCTAGTAATTAGATGAAGAACGTATGACTGTGTATTACTTAGACGCCCGAAAGTAAATGACATTGAATTGCTAGTGATCATATTTTTTTTCATCGTGCAAACACTCAAATTTAACACTTCTCCGGAAGTTATGAAAAAAAAGCATCTAAATTATTTTGTAGACTATTATAGAAATCGATTCAGGTTGATTTTTTCTAGGGTGTTTGAACGAGAAGAGGGAAAGAAGGTTAGAATTTTATTTACTAAGGATTACCCTTTACTTTGCGATTTGGACGTACATATTTCCAATTCGTCGCGTTCAAATAAATACCTAAAAATATAATTACAAACATTCGACAACCTCTGATACCGAACATTAATTTAAAAAAGTTCTTAATCCAAGGACATTCAAGAAGAGCGGATTTTGTTCCTCATTTCACCTAGTACATTGGGTACCTATTTACCGGGGTAATTACCCATGAGCGCACATCTTTTAACGCAGCAGTGCAACCCGTTGGAGCAAACGATGTCGTTTATTTTTAGTTACCTTCTTTTTCGCCTAAGTATATGTATGTAAGGACAGCTATGCCTGGATTGTTGGAATGTAGAATATTCTGGAAATTACTCTACCGACCAGAGCCTAAGCTCTTAAATATAGTTATGATGATAGTGATGATAATTATCTTGGTAACGTGATTTTATTCCTAATCAAATCAAATAAGTAATTGGTCAAAATATTCGATCAAAAATCGTACAAAAACAATTGTAGAAATTATTGAATGTTTTGTCCATTTTCTGCACTGACATATACACCGCCTATAAAATCAACACTCAGAAACTTTACCGCATTATTAAACTGTACGGACACGATCGGAGGCGGAGCCACGAATTAAATTTGTAAACGTTAAACGTTTCTACCCAAACGTGTGTTTAACCTGGCTACTGTCTGTCCGGTCGGGTGGGCGGTGTTTGATGAAGGGTTTGGGCAACAAATTGACGTTTTGAACGTTTTATAACAACTAGGCTCACCTACAACCTCCAACCATCACATCAGACGGTTCCGTAAAACTACCCAACTATGGTTCAATCACTCAACTATGGACCAAAACATAACTCGTTCATTTCTACCAAGATCCATTTTCAGTCAGTGATTATTTACGTTTTTATTTAAATATGATTAATTAAGTTGTTCATCCTAGGTTTTATCCGTACCTAATCATTGTCGCACATATATTTATGCGTAATTATCGAGTAATTTGGACCATGTTAAGGGGGATTCACTCCGCGCCGCGTGTCACAAAATATAGGTACCTACTTTACTTTCAGGCCACAATTTGTGACCCGGCCCGCCTATCGCTCAACCTTTATTCGAAACCTGTCAGGCCGTTCCTGACAATTTCACGTGAGTATAAACCGCTTAATACGATAATTAAACCAAAGTTGACCAACCTACAGGGTTCTAAACAGTAAGTACTTTAAAATTTACTGGAAAATTATCACTTTACCAGTTTTGTAGAAAAACGTGAGTTAGACAAAGGAACAGTTTTCGAAAATTATTACAAGAAATTAAATACATTAAATTATATTCTTTAAAATCCATGGTAGCGAGAATTTTTTAGGGTTCCGTACCCAAAGGGTAAAAACGGGACCCTATTACTGAGACTTCGCTGTCCGTCCGTCTGTCATCAGGCGGTATCTCAAGAACGGTGCATAAGGTACAAAAGCTAGACAGTTGAAATTTTCACAAATGATGTATTTCTATTGCCGCTATAACAACAAGTACTAAAAATAAAATAAAATAAATATTTAAGGGGGGCTCCCATACAACAAACTTGTTATAGATTATGGTACGGAACCCTTCATGCGCGAGTAGTCGGACTCGCACTTGCCCAATTTTTTTTAACTGTACTAGGGAAAGTTATGAAAATAGAATTTTTATTAAAATGAAATGTACCGAAATTTCCAGGGAAGCGAAACTACAGGAGCTGAAAGTCTATTTTGAAATATTATCTACCTTAATCAAATAATTGGAGACTCTGCATAGGATCAATGATATTTTGGTTTCATTTTACGACCGTAAACCCCAAATTTGCTTCGTCCCCTGCACTTACAGTTTACGACTTTTTAATAAACCTACATTTTAATGCTAGGCGAAGGTATAATGCAATTTTATAGCTACATGGAATATACATCCGCTGTCTTAATTAACTAGCACAGGGTCTGAATACCTGTAGGTTTATGTGGTTTGTTTATTCAATTTTGGGAGAGAGGAGTTTAAGCTTTCTTGCTTGCGAAATAAATGTGTTGGATTGGACGACAGCCAGACCAACTTTTTGTGTAGGTATAACGGAACTTAACTACTTGGATACTGCCGGAGAAAAATGGTGACATAATTTTACTTTTAATGCTCCAGCATCAGCGTAATTCGACCAGTTTCAGCAATCGTAATCAATGTCCCCATGTTTGGATGAAAAACTATTTATTTTTTTCCAGAGCACGAATTTTCATATTTTATGTACTAGAGTGAACAATGAAGAATAATATTTAAGTAAAATTTTAATGTAAGTATTTGTTTATACGTCGCCGTTTCAATTGTTTTCGTTTCTAAATATGCTGGCTAACATATTATGGCTACTCGATTATCTCTTATCCACATTAATATTATTAAGTTAGTTAAATCTACTTTACGAAACCATGAAAACGACCTTACCTGTTCACAGTAACTTTTTCAATTTTAATAAGGACGGCAACAAAGAGTATCGAGCGGCACCTGCCAACTGTTACAGGATTAATGCACAAGAGTTTTTACTACTTTTTAAAAGCCACGGCGGGCAAGATTTTATATTCTGCCTTGTGATAATCTTGGGTCGCTTTATGAGGGTGCATATAGCTAGGTATGTTTAGGGATGAGACGCTTAGCTAGGTTAGGTGCTATATGAGTTTATATCAACGGACATATACTCTATTCCTTTATTTTATAGCTAGAAATACCCGAAATTTGATACGCATTTCTTCTTTTCTTGTGTCGAATTCTTCATTGCTGATGGTCGTGACTGCCATTTATCACTCTTCGGACGATCGTTCTTCACTTCTTTCGATCTACTACAGACAGCATGGCGTCGGGAAACTTCGTGACCGTTGTGTCTCCGATCTAATCGGTCCAGCGCATGGGACTCCTTCCTCTTGGTCTTCTTCCTTGAATCTTTCCTATCACTGAGAGCTTTTCCAGGGTGTTGTCGTTCTTCTTCTTGGCTCTATGACCGAAAAATTCACAAGCTATTTTTTAGATTTAGGGTCAAGGCGGCAACAGTGGGTCACTTTTTTTTGCAGAGATGTAATTTGATTTGGGTGAGTGTTGGAAAGATGTAAAAGGATCCGTGTTATAGTGTAACTAATGTATATTGATTATTCCAATCGATTTCGCTCGACAAGATAATATTTTGGAAAATATATAGTATTTTCTAAAAAAACTCATTTGAGCCATTGTGTACTGTGGGTGGGATACAGTGAATCGGCCCTCAGTTTACAGTGAATCAGGCATGTTTACAGTGGATCATCTATAATATAACTAATAATGCATTTTTTTGCTTTGTATCGGTCTTTATTTTTTGTTTTAATCAAACAATAAGTTACACATCAGAAAAGAAAACTTTTTTTGACTACTTCAGCCTGAAAGTGACTTTTCAGTCTTACACATTCAGAATGTACTAAATGAGCTTAATTTTTCATGACTTAGTTCATAATCAACGCATAACTGCTACATAAACTAAGTAACTACCATTACTTAATCAGTATCTTGGATAAAATATCATAAAAAATGTCTCTTTGGCCTTATAATAAAGTTATTTTTGAAATTCCTTTGTACTCAATCCGTAAAACAGTAACGCACAGTATTTGAAATAATCTTTTAAAATTTTTTGTTGTGTTTAATTGCACATTTTACTAACGCTATAATTTGGCGTAAACGAACCTAGCCGACATTAATATATCGAGTCTTAAAATGATAACGTCTCAGTGCAGTGAAAAGAATTCCTGAAATTTAGACGCATTTCTCAAGCTCATACCATTTTTAGGGTTCCGTACCCAAAGGGTAAAAACGGGACCCTATTACTGAGACTTCGCCGTCCGTCCGTCCGTCTGTCACCAGGCTGTATCTCAACAACGGTGATAGCTAGACAGTTGAAATTTTCACAGATGATGTATTTCTATTGCCGCTATAACAACAAATACTAAAAATAAAATAAAATAAATATTTAAGGGGGGCTCCCATACAACAAACTTGTTATAGATTATATATATGTATAGGTACGGAACCCTATATGCGCGAGTCGGGCTCGCACTTGCCCAATTTTTTTTTATGTCATCAGCTCTAGGTTTATCTATTTCACGGGGCCTTGCTGAACGAGCCATCCTAAAAGGGAAAATTAACAAAAATTATTACATCTCGCTAAATTTTCTAAATTAATGTCTGTTAACCATTATCCAGTACCAAATAGTACACAGTGGATCATGAACCACTGTGTACTTAAGTGATTTGAGCCACTGTGTACAAAACCGCCATTTTGGGCTTAACTCATACCACGTGTGATGGTTTGACGTAAATCGAAGTGCGGTATACGCCAGAATGACCTCAATTAAGTTTATGTCTTAGCCAAAATATAACTCCATTAGTAAGACGAAAGGTTTGTGAAAAAATAAACAGTATATCTTACCTTAAAACTCACTTTTTCTTCCGTCAAAACAAAAAACACTCGCAAAACGGGTTTGTTACATGGCTGACGCAAAGGAACTGCAGGATGTGACCTGTATATATCGGGAGGCCTTCCGAAGAGTAAGAGAGACGGGAAGCTACCTATGATACTTTTAAAACAACGGCCATTGCGCCACTGTTGTCGCTATAGCCACAGCACTGTTGCCGCCTTAACCTACTGACAACTTAGGTCAGTCTCCATTTTAAAACCACGCAACTAAGTTATATAACATGGTATGTAGTGTTGTTATACTACTGCTCTTTTACATATCTGTACTTTTCGATATTTTTATGGTAGTTGGCTAGTTGCACTTACTTACCCCATGTGGTGCGTTTGCCGCGATTGACATTGTCTTAAGTTTGTTTGCAACTAAAAATCTAATCAAAGCAAATTTTCACCAACTTTTAATTGTAGTATCGAAATTAAAAAAATATATGTCGGTATGTAATTCCTGTGAAAATATAATAATTTGTTATTTTGGAGCTGATTTGATGATGGAGGCGGGAGGTGGCCATAGGAAATGCTAAACAGTACAAGAAAAAGTTATCATATTTGTGCTCTGTCTTTTGTCTTGATGAACCAACCTTTGTGTAAGAAAATACGACGGTAAAAGCGACACTAAAAGCGTATGTTTTTCCTAACAATTTCTAGATTTGTATAACAGTAGGTACCTACCCTAGTGGTTTTAAATAAAAAATTAACTTCATAACCAGCTAAATAATCTCCAGAAACTCTCCTAGCCGAAAATAAACAACAGTGTAGCCAAAATCTTAGGTATTTAATTAACATTCGGGACGAAGTGTCCGGTGGCTGGCCCGGACTGGCCCCTAATTGCAGATGTCAACGGCAGGACTGTTCGGGACATTGAAGTTTTTCCGATGTCAAAATGTTTTGTCGGTTTTGGATATCGGTTCGCCGGGTGTTTTGTCACGAGGTACAGTTTAATTGATGTTGTCTAGACTTAATAGCGATAGATTTTTTATAACTTTGACGACGCGTTTGGCTCGGTTTGTAGATACCTGCCTACTGAGCCGGCGGTCCCGGGTTCGAATCCCGGCCAGGGCAAATATTTGTGTGATGAACTCGATTTGTGCTTGGGTCATGGTTGTTCTATGTATTTAAGTATATATTTATCTATATAAGTACGTATATCGTCGTCTACCCATAACACAAGCCTTCTTGAGCTTAATTTGGGACTAGATCGATTTGTGTGAGGTTGTCCGATATTTATATTTATTTATTTACTTAACTTTCCAATAATTAATCATTTACTTTTATATTAAATGTTCTCGATGCTACAGACAAGGGAAAGTGCGATGCTCGGAGTTTGCTTGATATAATTATATTACGACGATATCCACAGAAGAACCAAGGTAACCGACATAGCTCACAGGCCATGTAGTCCGGAGAACAGATGGCCGTTGGGCCAGCAAAGTCGAGGAGTGGCGACCACGTATAGCACAGCGCAGCGTGGGCGGCCTCCGACTAGGTGGACGGACGACTTCTTGAGGGTAGCGGGGAGTCAATGGATGCGGTCTGCACAGGATCGCATTTTGTGGCGTGTAGGGTATGCTTCCAGTACTACTCTTCCGCTAGGTAAGTATCTGTAACTATAGCTTGCTATAATTATAATTATGCTAATACATATTATACATAAGATTGGGAAAGGTATTGCGATATAAATATATATCAGAGCTGAAAATCTTCAATAGCCAAATTGCCCAAATAGCCCCTGGAGTTCCAAATAGCCTCACCTTACGCTACTGAAAAACTGCCAGTTGTCGTACTTTCATTCACAGTATAATTATTCACTTAACCACCTACTTTGACCAAAATGCGACTACAAAGCTACATAGACCACTGTATGTATACGATAGACTTTTGTGCGTAAAATTTGACGTCTTTGCGTTTATAATCGAAGGGAAATTTCGTTACGATCGAGTTAAGGGGGAGGTAATTACTGGTATGAAGAATTTCGAGCACCTTAAGGCGACAGCTTCCCTGCCCTCTAATTTATGCGAAAATACTAAGATAAGCCGTAATAATGTTTTAAAATAACCACCCTTAAATTGCCGTTCCGATCGAATAGGGGACGAATAGAGACGCGGAGTAACTCATTTTCAATAATACATAATATCTTCAAAATTTGGTACGACAGCAATTTGTGTTTGACTATATCTAACATTCTAAACGTTCAGGCATCAGGATAGTAATCTTTAACGAACCCTACGAGATAGAACCAGAAATCAGGAGATTCGTGGAAGATCCAAGGTCACCGACGTAACAAACTGGATAAGCAAGCTGAAGTGGCAAATAGCTCTAAGAACCGATGGCCGTTGGGGCAGAAGGGTTTTCAAATGGAAACCACCTGTTACCGTACAGTACTTTTATCTCACGAGCGCGGGTGAGCCATGTTTGTGTGAGTAGATGTACATGCACATTGGCTCTGCGTGGGTGAGCTCGGGAGCGTTCAGTGCCGGCTCACCCACACAGAGCCAATGTGCATGTACATTACTCACACACATGGCTCACCCGCGCTCGTGAGATAAAAGTACTGTAACGTAGGATGGGTGGCCGTCCAAGGTGGTCGTACGGGACGACCTGGTTAGGGTTACAGGGAATCGCATGAATGCGGGTCGCTTCTATCCGGCCCATGTGGAAGTCTATTGAGGAGGCATTTGTCCAGCAGTGGATGTCCTGTTGTGAATGCATTCATCTTACATGATATACGTGGTATTTTTGGGTCATGGAGCAGGAGTGAATGGGGTATATCATGGGGTAGTTCGTTAATATATTTTTTCCGAGATAACGTAATTGTCCCCATAGTGAAAGTTGCTCAGTGTGACCCTTCCCCAGTACCCCGTTCACTCCTGCTCCATGACTCAAAAAACACCCTATATAAGTGTTTGTTAATTATTCTGTACGTGTAGGTACTCAGTGTAAATCAAAAATTGCGCTAATGCTACTAGATCACATTATCGTGCTGGGAAAATATCGCGTAGGTAATTTGATTAGCTACCTACAATTTTGCAAACTTCACGTTGCTCAGTTGTTATTATTATAGTTTTAGTACCTCAGGGTTTATTTTACTCCGATTAATCAAACAAGTTTGTAATTTTGCATAACTAGTTAGCCATAAGAGTCAAACACTAAAAATATACTCACATTTATTTCGACCAAAATAAATCCCTGAAAGCAAAAAAGCTCACAATGTCCTCTCTACGGTTGTCCACGTTTGTTGTTTGAAGAAAAGACTAGCTCTCGTGAACGCCCGCGGCACTGACTTATAGACACCTTGTTCTTATAGTTACCCCGAAATACAGTGAAATATCTACCTGATAGCAAGTAAACTAAATAAACTTTAAGTTAAGGTAGATTCAAAGATCAAACACTTGCTATACCGGGACAAGTGCTCTCCCAATTGAGCCAAATGCGGATGTTAAAAGGTGTTAATTTTAGAACTGAACCGATCTTAGCCGTAGGACGTAAAAAAAACATTAAGTTATTACTATAGTTTCAACATTTTACTATAAATTTGATGATGATAATGATGTGAGGTGTTTTATAACGGAACACCCAAAAATTACGAAGTTTTTATTATTACAATAGCATTAATACAATTTTTTGTAAATCGGTTTTCTACTAAGAATCGTTTTTCCACAACATGATCGCTTTTTCTGTGGGTTTTACACACAATACACACAGGTTAAAGTTGCATTGGGTAAAGTAGAAGCGAAAGTAAGTAATCATTTGAAAAGTAAACATCGTTACGCATGTAAAAAAAAACAAGAAAGACAACAATCTACCATAATTATTATAATCAGTCATAGAAACACAGAACGGAATGTTGATTAAATCTAGAAATTTCCAGTTTTGCCTATGGTCAAAGTAGAACAGTTTCGAATCCTCAAGAGTTACGATTATGAAGTTTACTTTCCGCTGGTTCAACTAATGACATAATACGGTTAAGGATTACTGAGTCACATTACACTTAAAACCAGTAACTCAAGATTCTCATCCCATCATTATAAGGATTGTTCACATCGTTGGAATCATACCGAAACGCTCCAGCCCGTAATGGGTGCTTAAAATTATTCGCCTTCTTGACTCATAACTGCATAGCACTCAATTCAAATTAGGCTCGGTGCAATAAAGGAAAATGAGATTTTTTTACGAACGGAAAAGTGTTGTTTTTATACGACTGGATTTTTTCCTGTTCCTGATTAGTTCATTTATTTGAGGGTGGATTTATTATGATTTCTTTCGTTTATTTTCCCTCTTGATAACTTTGTTTTTGCATTGTTACGTGGACCTAGTTTTATTATTGCATGGAAGTGGGATTTTGTTATTAACACATAATTTTAAGTATATAAGTAACATTATGTGCTTTTTGTGTACCAATGTAATTACTCAGTAATAAAATTAACATTTTATTTTTTTCCTTTACCTATATTATTATTATATAATGTATGGTAAAAAAAAATGAAGTGCGAACAGATGTATTACTCATTGTTATACAGTCGGAAAAGGTGTCAGCATGCTTTCTCTATTAGCTTTGGTAATGAGCTCGAGTTTATGAACTATACCTAATATAGGTACCTATCCCTCTTTAACCCTATTGTTATAATGCCGAGAGCGAAACAGGTGGATATTGTAAGTTTAAGGTATGTATTCTGTATATATACCAGTGTCATCATGTTTCCTATGCAGATCTTGATGAAATATTATAATTTACGAAAATTTTATAATTTATATATATATACTTAGTATACTTTCAAAATCAGAAACAAAAACACCATTGAAATAAAATAAAAAAATTGGACTGGCGCGTCCTTAACACGACATTTTTGCTTATGACTATTTTCCTCGTTTCTCATCTCACAATGAAAAAAATGGCCACATTCAAGTAGGCGGTAACAAGTGGCGGGAAAAGACAATCTAACAGCTTGGTTTTTGCCCGAGTGCGGAAAACCCGGGAATCCGGGCGAAATGGGTTTCTGAAACACTTTGACGGAACGACTTGTTGTTTGATAAGATTTTTAAATTTGAAACAGGTGTCCATAAAATGTCTGCTCTTTGTTTGTAAATATTAACTTAATACTCAGGATATAAACAGCAAAAAAAAATACCGGCTTCATCGTTTACAAATTTATTTATTTATTTAAACTTTATTGGACAAAATACATAAGTAAAAGTACAAATGGCGGACTTAATGCCATGAGGCATTCTCTACCAGTCAACCACAAGGCTAAACAGAGACATTATTGGTGCGGGAAGGGTGTACAACAATACGTGTATACACATGAACAAATCACCAATCGTCTAGGTATACATATAATTTTATAATAAAGCTGAAGAGGGCCGAAAGACTGTACATAGAAGATATTAGACAAAACGTTGGCGGGGTATACTTGGATTGGAATCGATAACAGAACACGTTCCAACAGTTTTTAGATTTTTGTCTGTTTATCTGTATATCTGTTTGTCTGTTTATTTGACCGCGCAATACGTAAAAACGGCTGAAGGGATTTTGATGAGACCTTCATTAATCTGTAGAGAAAATGCCCGGCCATATTAAAGGCTATAAAAAATTTACCAATAAAAGGGCTCGATTGAGTTAAGTTTGCACGTGAACCTACGAAGGAGGTGTAAACTTTTTTACTGACACAGACCGATATCCACGCGTGCGGAGCCGCGGGCACAGGTAGTACTTACCTACATCCTAAAATTATTTCAATTTCCAAAACCGATCTATAAATTATTTGAGACTACGACATAAAAAAAACATCGAGTCGACTTAAAAGAACCTTAATTTTTTGCAGTGGTGAAAAGAAAAGATAATTGAAATTAATCTCATTAATTAATCTTTTCATTCTTTCCATTTCTTGCAAACTAAAATCTAATACTCATTATTATTGATATGAAATAATAAATTAATTTTCAAAAATACAAAACTAGCATAAATACAAAATTGAGCCACCACCATTTCTTAAAGTCGGTAAGATGAGTAGATGTTAAAAATTAACCTCTGACTACACTAATTCACCCATCGCATCCGGTGGACAAATAATAACGAAACACACTCAATCAACAAATAATGAGGCAGGAGATTAGATAAAATAGTCTCAGCTAACTTCGCGGGACAGCGTATAAATCTCGCAGCACCAATTACAAGTATATGATCGTCGTGTATCGGAACAGACAATGGCCCTGTTGGGAAATACTGGGGTCGGAAGGTCTCTGCATTTATTTGTGAAGATTATTCGTTTCTTTGTTGGGTTTTTGTGGATATGTGAATGGTTTTCGGGGTTATGTGGGATTGAGATTTCTAGTAAGGGTTAATAAGTTATTCTTAAACGTAGCTATTTATTCGTGGAGTGCTAGGATAGTTTTAAAAACTGTTGATAAAAATGCGGTATATTTAGCTTAGATAGCTGGAAGAAATTTGCGCGAGCATAGTATTAGTCACTCTGTGCTCTGTGCAGACTAAAACATAAGCCCCAATTGCTTGCAAGTATGTATAAGCAGTTAAAGTATGAGGCTAAGTACTTAATGTAAGGGTAAATAGTACTAGATATAATAATGAAGACGTAATAAATAAACGTCGAAAGTGCGAGAAACGGCAAGTGAAGCACAAAAGCTCCGTCATTAGTAATAGGGTAACATGGGTGTTTTAAAGAAATATATTTACAAACGTTTTTTTTCTGATAACTAATTATTAGGCTCATTGTCCTAAGAATTGTTTGTACATTGGAAGCTAATACAAGAAAAACGGCCCTAAATGTCCATTCAAAAAAGTCACGTTTAATGTATGTATATTGTTTTAATATCTATGAGCGTGACGCACTGGAAAAATATGTTTTCATACAAAATATTATGAGACACTTCGAGATTTTCTTTTTGGGATATTTTGAGTAAATGAGCCAATAAATCAATTTTCTGAAAAATACGTTAATGTAGGTACACTTTTTTAGGCTCCATTAAACATGGTACTTAGAAACTATAGGTACGATAAGTAAGTTTTTCATTTCAAAGCAACTAAATATCTGGCGAAGCTTGTATTATTTTATGCCTGATTTTTATTCAGCATTATAATCTGGCCACGTATAGGCAGCCCCTTGGCGCGAGGGGTCTTAAGGTTACACAATCAACACAATCTTACAGTAGGTTCGTTGTATAATTATTTATTTAGGGTAAGTAATTTGTTATAAAATGTACCTGAAACAGCCAATTTAAATAAGTAGTTTAGATAAAATCAGAAGCAATAATGCATTATCGGCCCAATCAAGCTCGAGAGCGGAGGGTTTCGTGTGTCAATGTAAACATGAACGTCCGGAGGATGGTCTGTATCACTGTTAGTAGCATATAGTTATAGCGTTAAACGTACAAAGCCTTCCTATACTTATACATACAACAAGGGTGAGTTACATTGCGCGCCTTGCAACAGAACCTTTAAAACTAAATATTTGGTTTTACAAGCCACATTCGGGCACATGATCGACGCTCGTGAAGGTCATGGAGCCAGGTTCGCTTACCGATTTCTGTCATGAATAATGAGAAATCATTGGTAGTAGATAGGTAGGTAGGAGGATCTCCTTCTGTATTTCATTCACCACTGTGGCCCCGGTAAAACTTTTAAGTTATTCGTTACAGAAAACCACCTTTGAGGCTTTCATAACTTCGCTAAGTCGCCCACAGAGCCCAGCATCAAAAATACGGGCCGAAAGATAAAATATTTACTAATACGCTTGGTAAGAAGGCAGTTTGTTTGTAGCGGTTTGTGGTCAGCGCTAAAGTATTGCTTTAAACGTCTTTATAAAACCCTTTTGGGTAGGAAGGGTTCCTTTGATTAGTTTTTGGTTAAGAATTTTAATGTGGCTGGCGGTGTTTTGTAGCATTTTGTTAATATAATTTATAATAGTACTATCTGACCCGACAGATGTCGTTCTGTCAGAAGCTAATAAGTTTTTATGGGAAAAAGAAAAGCGGCGTTTCTACTTTTTCCCCGAAAATTATACAAAATTTTCTCTTCATAAGAACCGGTAGAATTTCAAGGTATACTTAAAAACAATAGCTAAATTGGTCCAGCCGTTCTGAGTTACGCGCAACGACTCATTATTTCGTGTTTAATTTTTATTGATAAACATAAATAAGACGTTTATTAATGCAGAAAGGAACCAACCCACATTAAAAGTTTATTAATTACTTTATGTTAGAGGGCGGGGGATCAAAATTTAAAAGGCTTTATTACTTATGTGGGTTGGTTCTTTTCTGCATAAATACGTCCTAGATCATACAAATTTGGTAGGGAGTAGTATTTTATGTAGTTATATTACACCTTTCCTCATTTCCCCCAACAGCGAAAACCTCACAAAATAACAATAACAACCGCACATTGTTACACCTCTAACAAAACCTGTTCAAACCTGCAACAAAACGTCAATCAACAGAAGCAGTGAGACGTAATGCAATTTGTGTCACGATTCAAACAATAACTTATCCAAAAAAGTCTTAAGTCACGTCGCGTTGGCGGCGCTTGTTACGTTTTCCTTGTGTGGTATGTTGGTAACTTTATAATTGGTCCTGGCTTCCAGGTTAAACGTGAAGATAATGGGAAATAGCGACACGTGCAACAAAAGTTATGGACAATACGAAGAGAGATGAGGGACTGAAATTGTAAGTAGGTACATGCTTGAATAAAATATTTCTAATTGATAATGAAGAATAAAACGAAATGAATAAATAATTGCCATTAGAAACTCGGCTACTACAAACATGTCAGGTAACTTCAGAGGACATTTCAATTTTACAAGTTTATAAGGTTGGACCTGGCCATTCCTTCTATATTGGGGAGAGTCGGGCTGGTCTCTCTGCTTAAAGCTTGGCACTATTATAAAAAGAGTTTCAAAGTTTACGTTAAAACGTTTTGAATCGTTTTATAATATGTGACGTTATTAACCAAATGCATCTCTATAAACCAATAACTTGCCAGCGCGCCCATATGGCAAGCGACAAAAGTGGCACCTTTTGCTAAATACGTCACAAACATAAGACGCAGTTGTCAAGAAGTACATACAGCAGAATCAGTTACTTATTGTATGAAATAATGAAAAATCATTCTCTAGAGCACTTTTACACGTCTGAGTCTACCGGCATTTCACAAGAGGAGACCACTGTTGAGAAGGAACGCCGAAAGAAAATCAACAGTCAGTCATTTTTTTTCAGAAAAGATACTTAACTATTACAGTAATATGAACTTAACCTTTGTTAAGAATTTAGACGTGTACGTCTGTATTTATGCAGCCTTTACCTATGTTTCATAAAATAAAAACACTTTGACTTTGACTTTACGTAGTCCTCGAAGAAAACATAATATGATAAGTGTGCCACACACCTATTGTCACATACCATACTACTACGATACTTACATAATTATCTACCTATTCTTAACAAATAAATACCTACTGTATTCTATTACATTAAAGACGCCATTGTTCCATTCCAACTGACTATACTATAGTTTAGCTTTATTCTGAGCCCTTAGTTTATTATTACATTTTCATCGGACCTAAGTTGATTTATCAAATTGAAACAGCAAAATGTTTGTTCATCGACAGAGAAATAAGGTTTTACTTTTCCCAGTTGAGCAAAAACTTATTTCGCTTCAAGCCGTAGAAAGGTAATAAATCATGACTTCGCATTTCTTGGTAAATGACCGTGACACAGTTCCTGCATCCATTTTCATAAGCGTCCGAGTTTCAAAATGAATTGACGTGACTATAATTGAACCCCTTTTCTGTATAGTATTTTATGGTACTTCTACATAATGATTGACATTAAGATACGAGTGAAGCCCGTCACACACGGTGTACTATAGATACCTATCCTAACCTTCTCCATAAAAAAAATCATTGAATTCATATGATAAAACTATTTACAAAAAAAATATGAGTAAAACTTTAGTTCTCACAATAAGTCCTTCGCTTACATACCTGTAATGTCCATTGATATCTATCCGTGAACTGACCATAAGTACCTACCTAAATATCGACTTTAGTGATATATTATTTGCTGTTCGACCTTCCCCGTAAGGCTAAAATATTCAATAGGAGCGAGAAATACGTCATACGATTAGTATTGTCATCGTCATGTCATAATCCTACGCCATCAGCAACGGAGCCAACCAGTTACTTCGCCTAAATCTGAACTGAACTGTATTTTTTCCTATATTATGTAGTTTTGTAGTTCACGATGTTTTGGTTTGATTTCTGTAATGCTGTGTTACTTATTTGAGTAATAAATAAATAATTTGACAGTTATTTTAATAAATTCACGACAGTGTCTAAAATATGTCTGATAATAGTGTGCAAAATACGATACGACGAATCCTTTACCGAGAAACAACGTGAAAATAGTAAAATCGTGACACCAATTTCCGTAGTCTGTGAACTCGATACCTACGGCGAAGCTCGACTGTCAACATAATAGCCCTTTTGTGACTGGCGGATAATTGAGAGTATTTGAGAGATGCACTTTGTTTCCTGGTGGAGTTTAATTTCATGAAAGCTTGACTTATCCATATTATTATTTATGTGATTAGAATATGGGACTCAACAGTATAGTTATTGTACTTTCTAGTTCATATTAAAAAAAAATGACATTACCTACTGCAAACGCGAAAGTACTAATATTTTTCTACAATATTATATGTAAGTAGCTTCATTATACTTGTATAAAAATGAATTCTTACAAAATATTAACAACACCAATTTCTGGAGTTCGCGAACTCGATACAGCAGGGCTCGATTGTCAATTAGCCCTTCTCCGTGACTGGAGACTGGAGACCGATTATCATAGATAGATGCACTTTGTTTCTGCGAATAGAGTTTATTTTCATAAATGGATATTTTGGATATTATAAGGTGGGATTGGAATATTACAAGATGGAGAAATTATTAAAATTTAGTAACGGGTAGTTCATAATGAGACTTCGGGTTATGCAAGAAGTTGTTATATCGGTTCCTATTCTCATGAATATCGTGACGATATCAATACATTTATGTCTGTTATATCCTAATTTGTTTGTTACATTTAGTGTGTCTTATATTAATTTTAGAGAATAATCAAGTAAGTGAAGACTTATATGAAGATAGATTTGTATAAAAAAATCCCTTGTGCAACAATTAACCATCAAAATAACATTCATGTAAAGTTATCTTAATGTTCTATTTTGAGGTTCCTAATTGTATCGGTTATTTTAATCGCACAGCGGAACTTTTCCCAATCCAATTTTTGTCATAATTGTATGGCTATAAGGACGCCTAAATTTCGTTAAACTTTTTGGTTCTTACCCAAGTTTATTTATTAAGGTGTTAACCTCTAACTTTCAAAATCTTATATAATATAAAATTGAAATATATAAAATTAATAAATATGAAACTGTTCTTTCAACCTAGAATATCATGTATTGGTATGTTGATTTAATTCAGTGAATCGTCACTTACCTACCCTTCGGGCGCGCGACCCTAAAAAAGGAGAAAAATCCGGATACTACTAATTCCAGTGGCAACATTAATTATAGGTTGCTAATTAACTTTTTAAGCGGCGGGAAGTCGTGACCGCGCCGCTACACCTCATATTAAGAGTAAATCCTTCTAAATGCATAAATAATTTAGCTGACAGCGGATTAGACGGGATATCGCTCACACCGTTGCTGTTGTGTTCATGCATAGTATCACGGACATGAAGTCTATGAAGTTTTCCAAAAAAATATGTGTAATAAGTTATTTAATGGTCGAGAAGTGTTGTAAAAGAAAGTGGGCATACCTATTACGTATTATATTGGTAAACTTTCGGACTAAATGCCATTAGTTACGTGGATTCTATCCCTGGCCAATATAATCCTCTGTTTTTTTTACATACTGAACGAAATAATAAGACATGTATTGTCTTTTTTTTTGTAACTATATTGGCACAACATAGTGGCTCCATTTCGCCTGATGGTAAGCAGAAAGGGGAGCCCAAGTCCCAATGGGGATTCTACCAACAGTGCCTTGTCAGGTCACTGCCATGCTGGCCCGAGAGATGCTTCGTTACGCTTCGTTTGAAGGAAGTTGAATGAAGAATGTTGCAAGAAGGAAGAAACACATGTGCCGTGCCATTCAACTTTTTAATAGTTTGGCAGATGAATGAATCGCCAAAGTTCTTGTTACGCGTGGGAATATTTTCCACGGTGAAACGATAACATCGCAAACCTGCACGTGAAGCACAGTCCAGTTCGGTGTAACACCAGGCCCCGTATGAGACGTGCGACCCTCGTCTTCTGTTGCACCATAATCCCCTTAATAGATTCCGACGGCCGCTCATGCCGTCTAACTATAAATAGAGATCTTAATAAACTGGCGGCATGTCATATTTGCATGTCTGTGGTTACAGTTTTCGCGGAGATTTTATCGTCTTTGCAAGTACAGTTGGCAACGGCAATGGAGAAATGTCTTACCGGTAACACGATAGATACTCCTTCGATACCACCTCATCTCATCATAATACACCTAGGTATAGGTCTAAATATAAAAAAGGTCTTTAAAAGTACTTACAGCGTTCTCAGAGATATTATCGACTTCCCAAGTAGGTAGACTATATTATTATGAGGACAGGTTATTCGCAAGGTGAGATTTTTTGGAAGCTAACTTTATCATGATGGATACTCCTGTCGAGTGTCGGATGATCAATGATGAATTTGGAATATGCCTAGGTTTTATTATGCCCTCCTGGTCACTAAAAATTCAGGCTTCTAGCTTTGTCCACAACGAAATACCTGTATTTGGGTTTGAAAATGGTCTGAATGGCTTCGAGAAAAGGATGTTACGGCGTGCCGGCAAGCGCGCTTGCTCGACTTGGCGGGGCACTGCCGTGCCCCCAGTGCAATGACTGATGAAGCAAAAGCTTCTTAGAATATTATGAGTTACCTATATGATTTAATACTTTCTGAATTCAGTGGGGACTGCTTGTTATCTCATCAGGAGAAACCACAGAGAATTAGCCGTGGCTGCTCATGCGGTGTCAAGATATTTTTACCTTTTGCTAGAATCTACGAACGTATCCATCTACTCAGTAGGTATGTTTCATCAAAACGCGTGAACCTTCAGTAAAGTTGTTATAAATATGCTACGACGATTATCAAAATACTGTGCACGTGTTTTTGGTACTAACAGTCCCACGGTAGGGAATAGTTAGTAGGATGAGATGAGCGTTCTTAAAAAAAGGGTTTTTTTTAGGGTCACGTTACCCATTAGTCGTTTATACATTCGAAACTTATACAAGAAAAAGTCACATTGATGTCTATGAACGTGACGCACTGGAAACATTTTTTGTCACAACTAAACAAAAATAAACGTTCTAGGGACTATTTTACCCCCAAAAGTTAGCAACGGTTTGCCATACTTTTACTGTCCGAATTTGGCTTTTGTGGTTTCACTGCACAAAATCTAATCCTAAAATTCGCTGCTCAAAGCTGTTTGAAATAAAAAGCCAAATGAAAATGCTATAGCCATTTTCTTCATCGTACCTTAAAAGCCTTTTTGTGCTTTAAAACTCCATAAAGGTGTTTTATTATTAACTTCTCAAAATAAACCAGAGCCGATTTTATTTCTGGCCGCCCTAACTCATGGGGCAATACATAATTAATTAAGGTTTTTAAGAAGATATATTTAAAGGGTTAATAATTTAATTCGGCCCGTGAAAGGGTTAAAGATTGTCACTTGTCAGGAAATAAATGAAGGGAAGAGGGTTAACGTGTAAGTTTAAATAAATTATCGAATAAATTCATGCATAGGAAAAGCTACTTCTAATTTAAAATACCCACACATTATTCAGTGTAAAGTTATGAGAAAATCTCTGGAATGGGATGTATTTATAATCATAATCACATATTCTGGTAGAAAAATACTTCGTGTCAGTATTTGGACCCGTATGTTTTTATCGCATAAGTAGTTTTTTTTTTATTATTTTATAGTACAAGTTATTTTAGTGATTCTGTCCCGTGACTCGGTGGACAATAGTGATTAACCTTCTTAGAAAGTGTTGATAATTTATATTACTGGTATTATAAGGAGAACTACATAAGAATGGGTTTATAGTCTATAATAAAGTTTTTTTAAAGAGTAACCGAGGAGCCGTCACCATGGCAACATGCAATAGAAAAAAGTATAATGACCCATATGTGACCCATCTACAAAAAATAAACTACAGGATGTTTGAGTTTGAAAAGTTACTGTAAAATTCAAGACAAACGGAGTACCGAGTAAACAGCCAGCAACTTGTCGGCGCTTCCAAGTGTATTTTTGTTCCTTTAAAACAAAATAAACTGAGTCAAGAATTGGACCTCATTTTTCTTTGTTATTCCTTACCTGACAATTAACTTTAAATAATGAAGTGGAGGAGATGCCACCAGTCACCCATAAATGCGGACATCGTGACACGAAAATGGAGATGCCACAGCATTCGAAGAGGAGGAGCGAATAACGCAAGCATCGCTTTCGAGTGGAAGCTGCCAGATGGAAGGTGTAGCCGTGGACGTCCTGTACACTCATGGCGGCGCACCGTTGAGTGCGAGCTGCGAGCAATCGGACTGAGCTGGAGCGAGGCCAGAAAAGTTGGTGGGGATAGAAGGGCGTGGCGCGAGCTGATGAAGGCCCTCTGCACCTCCGTGGTGCCTTAGGACAACAACAAGTTTAAACAAGCGCTTAATATTAGGGATGCCAGAAAGATAACAACACCATGTTTTGCGTAAGTATATACATTTCAAATGGATGGGAGATTAGAGCATTAATTCGTTTAAAATAGACATATAGCATATATGTAGATACAAAAAGCGCTCTAAAAGCGGAATGAGAAGTTATTATTTTATGCGGTCTGCATAGCGGTCCTGTAGCTCAGTTGGAGGAGCACTGTTCCGGATAAACAGAGGTCGTGGGTTCGAGCTTCGAAAAATTCCGGAATTTCCGATACTGCAACTGTCCATACTAACCAATTCCGGTACTAACGCCGAATTTCACAGCAAAGCGAACAAACAGTTTCATTAGTCTACTATTCATTTGAACATCGAAGGTAAGCGTCTCTGTGCTCGATACGCTAATGCCTAATATAGGTATATATGCCATATATTGTCACCATGCTGTCACCTCTATTGCTAATGACATAACATTCAAGATGGCAACTATTGGGACAGTGTCGAGCATAGGGGACGTTTACCTTATACAACGCGGCAAAAATAATTCGAGGTCCCCAGGGACAGCTAGTACCTAAGTAACTTGTAAAAGTACACGTAGCTATGCCAGCAAAACAAACTGCTGTCAGATTGGAATAGTACGTGTCGGTATTCGTTTTCCTCTGTAGTGAGATCTTTATACTGACGAAAATTGCAGACGACGCAAATAAAAGTGAACACGGAATAAGCCAGGTTTCCTTTAGCACAATATTCCGGGAAGTCAAAATATACTAACTGACATTTTTATTCAGTACAACACTCACTCATAGGGTGTTTTACTCGTGTTAAATTATAGAGTACGTAGCAAAGGAAACATGGGACATTTTATGCAATATCTATGCTTTCGTTTTGAACATGCTGGAACGGAAAATTTACGGAAAGACAGGCAGTAGCAAACCACGATTTACCTACTTTAAACAAGTAAAGGAGGGAGTACGTAGATGCCCTACTATGACGTATTAGGAGACTAAAAGGCTTAAGTAGATTCGCGATAACTCTACCGCGGACGAGGAGATGATAGTAAATTTTAAGAGTTTTAAGCTACAGAGGCCATAATTTATGTCCAATAAGCTGAATCTTCGCTTTTTGAGTTTTTGGGCCAACCCATTAGTCTAGTCAAAATGTTTTACGTAGTCGTGCCTTTATTTATACATTGCACAACGTAGAGGTCCACCACATGACAACGTAACGTCTCACGTCACGGCGGCGCTGTAATGGGAAATGGTGGTTCGTCTCTGAGCCAGTAGTGTACAATTTTAGGTTAGGCGGTAACAATATAACTACATAACTATAATTTTAGTTTCAAAATTGCTGAAATTTGTATTTTTTTTTACGATTTCAACCCCCATATCAGTCATATTGAAAAATATCGAGAAACTGAATCTTAAAAAAAATAGTGTGTACCTATCGAACCCACTGACACTCGGTTAAGAAATGCGTCCTATGGGCGAGAAGAGCCCACAAAAATCCGGACATAGCAAATATTTTTGGGCCAAACTGAAGCCGAGATACCTCGCTCGTTTCGCTCGGTCAGTCAATTACATTGATAATAGATTTCCACATGACTACTCGTATTTAGTATTCTGCATCCCGGCAGTATTTACCTGCTACAATCAAATTAGTTTACCCAAGGCAATCAACCTAATTGTACACTATCCTAACTGAACCTGAACCTAACTATACATCGACTTATCTTGAAATAACGCACATGTGGCTCCTCTGGTGTTGCAGGTGTCTGTGGGCTACGGCAATCGCTTTCCATCTGGCGATCCGTTTGCTCATTTGCTGACAGTAAAAGGACATAATGACATTAAAAAATGCATTTGTATGAGAAAAATTGGTGTCAAATTGAATTTACATAATATACAGCATATCCAGGTATATGCAGATAATAAATTATCCACTAGCACACATTCAAAAATAAGTACACAGGATATTTAAAAAAGAGGCGTGTTTTGATTTTGACTACTGGTCTTAGAATAAATACGCCTACAAACCTAGTCAGCGCCTGAAAGTGAAGCCATCAGTTTTGGTAGCTACTGGTTAAGTTACGTCCGTGTGCAACTGTCACAACGCCAAGCTCAAAAGTAACTCGTCCCTATTATTGGTTCGTAGGTCACGCACCCATAAAACGAAAAACGGCTTTATCTTTCGAAAACTCTCATTCTAGGCGTATTTACTCTAGCTTAATTTCTATGACGTCACAAGCTAGTATACTCAGACGCAGACGACACTGCGTTAACGAATACTCCGTCACTGTATTGCGGGCAGTGTGGTGTAGCGCTCCTTTAAACCGTAATTTTCAATATTACAACTTGCTTGCAACGAAGATTGCAAGATAAATAAGAGTTTGTAAAAAGCAGACTATAGTTGAAGGTAAATTCATAAATATTTCTCTTCGAATACTATTTCCGTCGCTTTGTGCAGTGAAATACAAGTGTATCTAAAACGACACAATACTCTTACAATAGTACTTTGAAAATATACCTAATGACTGAAGAAAGAAGATTCATTTCAAAAACTGCACTAAAATGGATATAGGTATTTAACAAAGGATAAACCGTATGATTGGTTTCAGCGAACCTTCTCAAGCAAATAAACTATTGATAAACTCGTATCTGACAAGCATTTGATTGCAAAACGAGCCAAGTGGCAAATACAATAAAAGTTACATTTGCATAACAAGTTGGGGCAATATAGGAGTTTGGGGAATTAAATAGGAATGCTTTATGCTTCAGACAATGCTTGATTAGTGTAATTTTTATTTTTATCTTCACCAATATTGCTAAATTTACTATAACAAGTTCAGATAGGGTATAAACCACGTATAAACCTACATTTCTATGCAGCAATGGCGGAATATGGCGGGCACTATGGGGTATTGGAGAAACAAACTCGGTGACGTTATTTCAAAATTATGATATAACATATGATGGCGTTGTGACGACCCCGCCCGCGCGCTGAGAATTCAATTTGTCTGTTTGTAATGCTATGTATACATATACATTACTTACCTATAGGGCGGTGAATTCGTGAATGTGATCGCAGGTGCTTGTAGCCCGAACCGAAGGCGAGGGCCATAAATATAAATAAATAATAAATAAATGAATATCAGACAACCTCACACAAATCGATCTAGTCCCAAATTAAGCTCAAGGAGGTTTGTGTTATGGGTATTAGACGACGATATACATACTTATATAGATAAATATATATTTAAATACATACATAGAACAACCAAGACCCAAGCACATATATTCAAGTTCATCACAAAAATATTTGCCCCGGCCGGGATTTGAACCCGGGACGCCGGCTCAGTAGCCAGGTCGCTACAAACTGAGCAAACCGCGTCGTTAACATATGCAATCTGGGGCTTTACAAGTTACCGCCCGTGGTTTGTCTAAAGTTTTACGTCTTGCCTTGGCCGGGAAGTGAGATTTTTCCCGTAGCGTAACGTAGCGGGCAGAAAATCCCACTTACGGCCTAGGGTGACGTAAAAATAGTTCTCAAGCCATTTTTGTGAAAATTAAATGGTAGGTACGTAACGGTGTACCTACTGTGCTCATCGCTGGGTACGGCCAGCATAAAAAGTAACTGTCAAAAGCACTTTTGATGCTAACTGTACTAATTTTGCAAGTATGCTAACTGTACTCATTTCGCATTTAGCTTAAGGGTTAAAAAACGAGACCCTATTACTAAGACTCCGCTGTCCACTCGTCTGTCTGTCAGTCTGTCTGTCTGTCCTTCAGTCACCAGGCTGTATCTAATGAACCGTGATAGCCAGACAGTTGAAATTTTCACAGATGATGTATTTCTGTTGCCGCTATAACAACAAATACTAAAAACAGAATAAAATTAATATTTATGTGGGGCTCCTATACAACAAACGTGATCACTTGCAAACTTATGAAACATGTAAAATGTGGGTACACCACAATTTTTATTGAAACCATTATTAATACAAAGATCAAAGCTTAAAGAAAAACTGAAAAAGGAGCTACCTGGTGGGAGAGACCGGGATTCGAACCCGGTACCTCTGGATTACCGGTCCAGTGCGTTAACCACTTCGCTACCCTAGCTCCCTAGCGTCATCACTTGCGTTAACTTTGCACCTCATTTGTATATGCGCCGCCATACATACCAGGTGCAAACTTAACTTAACCCGGCCAGTTAAGATGGGGAGTTTTTGGACGAACCCCTTGGTGCGCGAGTTCAACTCGGACTTGGACGGGTTGTTGGAACTGAAATGGCACACTGTCAGAAACCCGCATTATTGTCATTGGTGAAATTCATTGCGGGATTGATTAGTTTGTTGCGCTTAAATGGTGACAAATGTACCTACCATTGCGAGCTCGCGCAAACTGTGTTGTTTAAATGTTAAAGAATAGTTAGAGTACTTCTGTTTTTCATTTCTTGAAAGTATTCATTTCTCATAGAAAACGTTTCCATGGAGTAACGGGAAGTGTACAAATCTTAACATAGTAGGTACATTATTATTTATTACTGAAGTGAATCGTAGCGCGTTTGCGGATTCGTGGAAGCACTTGCTACGGCGTAGCTCGTAGCTGGAACCGTAGCGCATTCAATTCATTCATGCAAATAGAATCGTAGCACATCGTAAATATTAATTTTACTTGTAAAATGTTATGTTTTACATAAAAAAAAATGCAAATAAAACGACGTGAGTAAATTTGGATGGGTTAGGTTAGAAGGTTTTATAATAGCCCAGAAAATATGTTTTTCATACAGCAATGAAGAGTTCTTAGACTATTCATTAAAATAAGACACACAGAAATGATAAAAACGATCAACATTTATTATTAAGTTAAAATTATCAACATAAAAAGTGAAACGTACGTTGCAGATGTTTTCCACGACGTTTATATGCATTTCGTTATTTAAAAAAAGATGCGTCATACTAATAAAAAAAATTGCCAGTTCGTCGCTATGCGCATTTAAATTGTTTTGCGATTTAATATCAGGATACTTATTTTTTGCGACTTAATATAGAGGCCAATACCTTAAGGCAGTTCGATAAAGATAATGCATAATCCAAAAATGTTATGTTTTTAGATTGCTCTCTCGCTCACTCGCGGTTATTTCACTTGCTCGCGCGTGGTTATATGCGGCGGTCGTTAAAGATAAATAGAAAGCATTTTATATGTAAGTACCTACTTTAGTGCTATATTAATTGACAAAACCTTTATTTTTATAAATAATGACACAAAGGTAAATTAAGAAAGAAAAATTGAATGCGATCTACTACAATCGAAGCGGTATTTATAAAAATAAAAAATGTGGTATTACCACATAAAAAATATGAATCGATAAAAAAGATTCTATACAAATAAAAACCTTTATTGCTACTACAATGCCTCTATAAAACATCCACCACCACTTGACAGTTAGTGTATAAAAAATAATTTGAATTTGTTTGTTGTTTTGCGTAAGGAGGCCGCAAAGGCATACCATAAATATGTACAGCCTACACCTGAAATGTTATATTCATAAAAAATTTCAATTTTATTTGTAGGTATGTAGTACTTACCTACTGTTGATTGTTGTTAAAACAAAACGGCAACAAAAATTACTACACTGTAAAACGAAATTTTCTTTATTCTCAATCTCAAGTACCTACTATTTAAAACTTTCTTCCATCACGATCCCAAAAAAGTCTGTTTCCAAGCGGAATAACATTCATTAAATCAGAATTGCTTATCAAATTCAAGCAAACGTGTACTGTTTCTAACTTTATTTATCTCGAAATACTTGTTAATACTCGACCCTCGAGACTCGGATGAAGTCTGGCTTCCCAGAATCCCAGTGAGGCTGGATCAGTCGCCCGACTAGTCGTCAGATCGCTTGGCTGTCCCAGCAACAACGAGCTCTCGATCGAGTTCTGTATGTTTGGAATCGTCTGTATTTGTACTACCCGATTGAGTTAAGTTTGCACCTGTTATGTATGAATTCGAAAGTAAATGAGGTGCAAATTTAATTTAGTAGGGTTATAATTAGAGAAAAGAGGTGGCTCAAGATAATTTGGTCTTGAGATTTGTTGGTGGATGTTTTGGTGAATTGGCGGGGGGTTGGTTCGGTGGAAGGGGAAGTGAGAAGCATCTAAGGACAAAACTTGTTTACACTACTTACTGAATTAAATCACTTCGGTCGATGTTTGTTTGTAAGTGGTCCGGTGACTTTCTGTTATATTTAGGGATGTGTTTTCTGAATGGGTGTGTACGTGTTTTGAATAGTAATGAGTTTAGTACGGTGTTATGTAATTAATTATTTCTGGATTTAAAGTTACTAGCAATGATTTTCTTGCTTGTCAAATATAATAATTTTGGTCGTGTGTAAATTTATAAAAAAAAATAAAAATAAGAAAGACTATATTTTTGGTAAATTTATAAGTCTTAACGATAGGAAAAGCATATAAAAAAAAATGCTTGAAATTTTTGATAGGTAATAGACCGTTCATAGATCTAAGGAGAAATAAGCTAAAGAAAAGGTAGTAAGTAGCCCTTCGTGCGTAAAAAGTGTCATCCATGTTTTTTTTTTAATTCACAATATCCGTAGTGATTTATTCTGCAATTAACTGTGCAGCAAGTAAAGCCGTTTAAAAATTAACAGTAAACGAGCGCGGCACGCGCGGCGCGGTACCACGAAACTTAATTTAAAACTAGGGCGACGCACGCCCGGACTAACTTATTAAAGTACTCTTAATTCGACTCGTTCCGATAACTATGCAGCAAAGTTATGCACGGCAGCTACAACGGGGCGGGGCGCCGGCAATCTTCCGCACGTTGCAGTACAAAACCGAACTTCTTTGTAAGAACACCTCGCAAAACTTTGTCCCAAGTAAACTCGCGGAATCGTCAAGTCCGCTGCCGGCAGGGCACGACGCTGCCCGCCTCGCTCGTCGCTCCGAGCCCCCGCACCCCTCCACCCCCCTCGCGATCGACAACGATCCGCCTCCGACAAACAAACGGACAAGTTTTAATGTTTTGCTCACAAAGTGTATGATTAAACGCGGAGAGCGGCGGAGAACGCCGGCCGTAAGTTATTGATTTTCCCCGACCGAACCCCTGTCGACTACGCGGCTCGCCGTCCGATAAGCGAGCTGATCTCGGATACGTCACTTGCTAACTCGTTCGAAAACCGGCCAAAACTACTTTTATAAATGAACAGTTCATTAAAAACACTTTTTATTACTGGAAAAAAGTTTTAGTGGCTCGTGTCGTGCGGGAAATAAGTTTTTTCGGCTCGTTGTTATGAGAAAAGTTGGGGGTGGCTGCGCGACTACACCGCGAGCCGCGCGAGTCGCGCACCCTACAACTTCACGTCGTTCTACGTTCCGAAGTTAACACAAAGTTCCGCCATTTTGGAACATGCTCACAACCCACTTGTTTTATAAAGAAACTTTTTATTAATTCCTGTGGGCCGCTGAGTGTCAGTAAGATGTTTTGAGGTTATAGTGTTGGACGGAAGACGTTATCCTGAGGCTGAGCTGATGTCTGAGCGGCCCGGGGCCCGCACACTGGTTGACAGAGAGTGTTTGTGCCGATTTGTGATATTGTTTTGAAGTGTTATCAGGAGTGACGTTTCCCGGATGATGCTCTTGTAAATTGTGTTTACTTCTTCGCTGGTACAGAGACGTTGTGAACAGGTTACTGGAACACTGATGCCTCGGACGCGTACGTAGTGACAGTTGGACAGAGAAAAACTTAGTTTTGATAGTTTTTTTCGAGGCTAGAAAGTTGTACTAGTGAAAAGTTTCAGTCAAAAGTGTTTACGAGTTCGTGGTAACATTAAAAGTGCAATCAGTGTGCGTAGTATCACCGCTTCGAGTGAAATTAACTCGAAAACGTCTGGATTATCGCCTGCCTCGGCAACTCATGAGAAATAACTGAGAAATTATTAGGTATGCATTTTAATATTTATAATTATAATCTAACATTGTATAAAGTAGGCCGTTCTAATCATAACTTCTTTGAAATTATTAAGATACGCCGAGACCGCGAAGGAATATGCAAATTTATAATACCCAATCAAAAACACGAATGGGAGATCTGAACTGAACACATTTAACAGGAAATTGTTCTATGCGAATTAATTTTCTCGGAAGAATAAACAAAGTGAGCTTATGGCTTCCCAGAAACGGAATTTTAAATCTTACGAGGAAGTAAGTAACCTTGCTCCGGGGACTCGATCGATACAGTTTTATTACTTCATTATCTCATTTAGAGGCTTTATTTGACAATAAAATTGATGTTTGAATTTCAATTTAAATAAGCCATTTAAGTATCTAATTATGTTATACAACCAAACCAAAGAAATCTAATCGAATGATAAATTCCAATGCCAATTTAATGTAAGCAAATAATATCTCGTAGTCAATTTTGTTTTTATAGCAAAATTTATGTACCGATACTCTTCACCATTAAATGGAACAAAAAGGCTGGAATATTGGAGAATTTTATTGAGGCCGCCATTACAAAGTCATTTCAGTAACTGGTCCCAGTCTCAGTCTATTGTAGAAGGAAAATCTTTCTACAGTCACGGCTCTCGATGGGATAACGCAGACTCCCGCCAAATGTGAAAAGGTCCCAGCCAGGCACCCCTCTCCGACCAATCATAAACCCTAATCCAACAGCTTAGAGCGCAATCTTGCCTGCCAACCAAGAAACCTATGAAACTTTGTTAAATAACTTTTCAGATAACTTGAACTTCATCTATTTGCGCAAAGTCGGAAGCGGTGTTTCACCGCGAGCTAATTTAATCTCTACCCGGTTGTAATAAATGTTGTTTTCGCGTAATGCCAATTGGTAAGTTAGTATATACCGCTGAGTTGAAAGTTGTGGACTTCACGAAGCAAAACGCGAACTTTTGTAGAACATTTCAGTGTAGTTAGTACAATGTTATAATGGAAATAAGCACTTCAAAATGGCGTCGTCTGCAGCTGTGTTATAGGTGTAATAATGTATTGATTGCCTTGTTCCTTGTGTTATGTAATCATCTGTGCCGGATGTCTTATTGTGATCATTATTATATTGGATATCTCTTTTATTTAGTACCGTACCTATCTGCGTATTTTGGGTTGTATCTATAAAGTTTTTCTGTTGTGTGGTGTACACAATGGAACGCTCATATCTAAAGTATTTTTAATAGGTTAGAGGTCACATTAAATCGGTTGAATGGAAATTTTGGGAAGCCTTTGTTTTACAGTAGAACCCTATCTAGGATGGCTAGGTCTTAATAGTACCTACTTATTAAGGAGGCAAGTGCGTCTTTTGATAATATCACTTTATAATTATTCCTGTATTCGTTAAATATTAATAGAAGCAAACTTAGTGATAGGATTGTTTTACAGTCTTGCGATTCCATGTAATCATCGAACGACGCACTTGCCTCAATAGGCGCTATAGTCCCAACTGACCTAATACATAGGTAATAAAAAATATTACTAGTTTATGACCAGCCAACCCTAATATTTATTAGTTGCTTATAACACAGACTTTGACTGTCTCATAATAGTCATAATATTAATTAACATCAGGATAGCAACATTTGGCGATTACGACCAATTTAGATTAAGATCCCTTTGCTCTCAAGCCAAACATGCTACATATACATTATTATAAACCCAGAACCTAATAGTCATATGTCTTAATACAGATACACTACGCTGAGTGGTGTCTGAGGTACACTATTTATCTCATAACCTAATAGGAGTATAAGACTATGTAAACACACAGAACATAAGCCATATAGACTTTGAGGTATCCTATTTACTTAGCCGAAAGCTGTGCTACAGAAATCTCTATTCTAATTAATTCACTATCTTTGTGTTGCTTCGTACGTAGGTATGTTTTATTCAAACACGACATTCTGAAATTTACTACGAGCTTCTGAATAAACCCTAATAAGTTTTCTTAATCCTTGCGACGTAGCAACCCTAAAATCCGATCTTCCCCGAGCAACTCTAATTTGATTAGATACGTTTGAAGTTTGCTTGCGTTAGAAGCGACTTGTGATCTTTTGGAGTTTTTCGGTTGTTTCTTTTTATTTGCCTTGGACAATAAATTGCTCACAGCTACACAACTGTCTTTTTACATGACTTAGCGATATTAGGCTAACGTAAACAGTATCAAGTCGATTTTTATTATCTTTCGCGAATGTTATCGAGCAACATAATTCTATTAGGGTTGGCGCTTTGTCGGATTAACTTTGGATTAAACTTTTTCTTTGTTCTGTCTTGATTCCCTTCTTTATTTTCTTTAGAAAGGTTAGGAGTCAGTTTGAGTGTTACTTAAGTGATTTGTTTCTTCTGAATGTCTGATCTCTCCGCTAAATACTACATACCTCCTAAAAGTCTGTATGTCTTTTTCTGAGCATCAATCAACATTTTCAAAATAACCGTTTTACTTTGAAGGAAATTTTAAGCTTTCCAAAATTAAGCAGTTCATAAACTTCACCCGCTTTGAATAATAGCGTACAAGGTAAGAGTGGGGACACTGTAACCCACTGCGTGTCGGACATACCTACTTTCACTAACTACAGTTTACTCATATTTTAGTGTACTTTTAACCCAATTTACGACTGACCCATAAGTGCCCTGCTTATGACATTTTTTTTTTTTTTTTTTCCTCTATTTGCTTGCGGGCCCGAAGGGGCCCTTTGCACTGCTGGGGCAGGCGGCCCGTCCTTTAGAACGAGCCGCCGAAACTTAACCTAAATAAAAACTTAAATCTAGTGGCCAGATACATTACCTCTGGTTTCAGTAATAACTCCTCATAAGTGCCTCTCTTTCGCGCTACGTAAAAATTATGGCCCGGTTTTATGTCGTTTTCCGTCAAAGTATTTCCCGGAAAATAAAGTGGATTATCTCAATAAATTTCCGTTGAAACTTCGCCTTTTATTCAAATCACTTTTGCTTTTATACGACTTGGAAGTTTTTCAATAGATTATTTCAAACGCATAAATAGATTTTAGGTAAAAATATAGCATGAAAGTAGTAAACAGTGTACGTTATTTGCCAATGACGTACTGGGGTTTCTCTAGATTCTGTAAGTTGGATGAATATAGTTCGTAAACGTAGGTTATAGAGTCGATAGTTGAATGGGGTTTATTCCACAACATAATGTACGTGTTTTGAGCTCGGTCAAGTCCTGACAGAGGCGTTCTATTTAAATAAATGTGTAAACGTTACTAACCCGTAAACCCGGTCCTATATAAACGCCCCGGTGGAACTTTCTTGAAAAATGCGTAACGGTTCAAGGCCATATTTCAGATAATCTTTTACTTTTTCAATATCTGTTGCTAAGAACGCAAATTTGAAATAAAATAATTTGTCTCGTCTAAGTTATTCAGACGGATATTCAATTATGTTCGAACTGGTCGAAGTTGAGTAAACTAATTGAAGACATCAAAAATATATTAATTTTTTCGAACAACCTTGATAATTTAGGTATATAATAAGTATATTTCATTAACCTGCCGCGAAAAATGAGGGGTTTAATAAGTTCAACATGTGTATCTGTGTGTCTGTCTGTGGCATCGTAGCACCCATACGTGTGACCGATTGTCGAAAAAGTTGTTAGCTTTGTTTGATGAAAATTTTAGATCTTGTCTCCAAGATATTTAGCTTTTAGTGGAACAACTGACCGTTTCTCATTTACGCTAAATTTTGTTGTTTTGTTCAGTTTTAGTAGCATCTGCTATAGGTACCACTCATTAAATGATCAGTTACTTGTGGTGTATTAAATTATTTATTTAGATTATTTTATAGAAAAACATAGTACGGTTTGTAAAGCTATTCAGTACTATGCTTGAGTATATTTTTTTGCTCGAAACATTCTAGAAGACTGATTCTGATCCTATGTACTAGAATTTGATAATATAGAGCCTTCACTCATAAACTTCACCAGTATATTCGAGCACTCCTTAAAGCTTTTGCGAGTGACTCATACACACACAGTTACAGGGCCTCAAAACCCAACGGCTCAGATACCTACATTTTTGTTCAGTCAGATACCTGAAGCGTAAAAGTGGAAGGGTTTTCATATACTTCTTTTGACTGGCTTTATCCCATTAAATTAGGGTCAGCCCTCCTTACGCGTTGCCTGGTTGGCCATGGGTCGTTTCGGTAGAGTTAGCATAGCTTCCCGCGTCTTTGCTTGTCGTGCAACTCGGCGTCATCCACCTTGTTCGTACGGTATTGAAAGAGATGTTGTTGTTGGCGTCCTATGGTACCCCAGTGGTACAGAGGGCCTTCGTGAGACGTCGCCATCCGCTCCTGTCCTGTGCCTCGCGCCACTCCAACTCAGCCCGGCCGCCCGCAGTTCGGCGTCGACGGTGCGCTGCCACGTGTGCGCTGGTCGGCCCTGTCGTCTGCTCCCGCGCAGCCTCCACGTGAACGCAACCTTGCCGGTGTTGTCCTCTGGTCTTCGGAGGGTGTGCCCTATCCACTTCCACTTCCGTTGAGCAATTTCTCGCTTGATCGGGATTTGGTGGCATCGATTTCATAGATCCTCGTTGCTGATAGTGTTCGGCCAGCTATGCGCAGGATGGATCTTAGGCATTTGTTGACAAACACTTGTAACTTGCTCGTCAGACCCTTTGTCTCTTTCCAAGTCTCGCAGCCGAAGAGCAAAACAGACTTCACTATGGAATCGAAGAGGGAAATCTTGATCCGCCGGGTGAGCACGTTCGAATCCCAGACCTGTTTTAACTGGGCAAAGGCGCCTTTAGCTTTCTTGATCCTCGCGTCGACGTCGTCGTCAGAACCACCGCTGTTGGTCACAGTGCTGCAGAGATATGTGAACTTTGCGACAGATTCCAGCGGTGTCCCATTGAGTCTTATGGGTCGGTTTTCGCACGACTGAACTCGCATTTCTACAGTCTTCCTAGCGTTAATTCGTAGTCTCTTATCTTGAGCTTCCTCTTGTAACGAGTCCAGCTTAATTTGAAGATCGGGCAGTGAAGACGAAACCAACACTACCTATGTCGTCTGCGTAGTCGAGGTCCTCCAGGTGTGAGCTTTTGTTCCATGTTATGCCCCTCGGTGTTTCTGTTGCTTTCCGCATGACATCGTCGAGCAGGACTATGAAGAGCAGCGGCGACAGGAGGCAACCCTGTTTGACTCATTGAAAGAGATGACCAATACCTACTTATCGCGCGATAAAGTGTCACATGTTACAGTTGTGCCAGAGGTGCTGGATGTAACTTCCCATTTTCAATGTCCTTTCTAAGGCAAATGTCCCAGTGCGTGATGTTGTCCTAATAGTAGTAGTTGGCAACTAATTACTGAAATTGGGATGTCAAACATTCGGAAGTAAAACATAGAGGCATCCAATTGAAGCCTAACTCTGACAGATGTAAAGCCAGTTAAAATTACTGCTAAAGTAAGCCGAAAAGTACAAATAAGACAAGTTTTGTATGCAATTTGATATGTCAAATATATGCCAGTAGTAAAATTGTCAGCTACTTTTGATGATGTACATTCACATGAGTCATCAGTCATTTAACAAAAAAAAAAAGAATGGTACTACTGTCTTACGATGTTCATACGACGATAAGATATGCATGTAAATTGGCTTTGTTATACAAGTCTATATTCATTTTCCAATTTTATAATATTGAAGATTATCCAAGCTTCTGCAATCTCAAGAATAAAATTACTGTTACCGTCGAGAACAATTTTAGCGAGCGGCGAAGTTGAGTCAAGCACTATTCGTTCCACAAACAACTTTCAGGATAAAATTATAATAACCCTGAGATCTGCTCAATATTATCTTATGCTTGTGTTTTTGTATAATAATGTAAGTAATGGACATTCGATTTTAAAATACTACCAAACACCACACTCTTATTTTTTTGGCTCTTCTTTTAATACCTAGAAAAATATTTATAGGTAGTTGAATATACCACATAGGTAGCTAAAGTAGTGGTGACGTCATACCAGGTAGCAAAAGCTTATACAGCCATTATAACTCTAATTTAAGCTGTATATAGGCTGTATAAGTGCTTATGCAGGCTGTGTGCTACTTGGGATTGGAAACATTTCATATAGCCCTAGTTCTAGTAATATAATTTATTATTAACAAAGCGACAAGAAAAAGGCAAAGCAAAGTAACAGAGAAAACTTAAACTAAATAGCAATGCAGAAGAAATACGTATGTATAAAACCTTACTCTAAATAACCTAAGTATACAATTATATAAAAAGAAGGGGTCATAAAAAGAATACCCCATCTAACAAGTCCGCCTGCGGCATGGTCCCTAACAATACTGAATGTGGTTCGCGTTATATACCTGTCTTGCTCGCTCTTACGCGATCCAGATAAGAACCTCTCAGTATTCACCCAAACCCGAATCTCAATCCGAGAACTCACGGACTGTACTACGTACGGTACATACATACGTATTGGTTTAGGTTTAGATAGCGTAGTAAATGATTGATTTAAAATAAACAGATGATTTTGTTAAATTTTTCCACTTTGTTAAACTGCGATGTCTTGGCAGGGAATGATGTTAACAAATGTAGAATTTGCTTACCCTGTGGCAGCAGAGCTCTTCTATAATGGTCGTAGATCGAAACTCCAGTACATCCGTCCAATATAACAAGATCCATGTAGGTTAAACATTTATCTTAGGCTGCGTTTCCACCAGAGATGTGTAGCGAGGGCAGTGTTTTTGTTAACGTATAGAATTAGCTAAGTTGAGCGAGGAAAAGTAAATGAAGTTATTCCATTGGTTAACAAAAACACATCCCTCGCTAAAACACATTTCTTAGTGTTAAATACTAACTATATAATCAGGAATTTATTAATTTGGGCCGTGTTCACCTTAAACTTTAAAAAAAGAAACTTAAACTTGTTGATTAATAAAATGCTTCATCTATTTGCTAAACAAAAATAATTATATTTTTTTATTTTGTGATAAGTAGGTACTTAGGTATATCACATTATATTATTTGACTCCGATGGAATACAATCATTTTCTTTTAATCAAAGTTTTTAATTGGGATACTGGCACAAAAAAAAACATTTTACCAATCAAATGAGTTTTTATACGAAACTTAATATTTCCCATACTAACTAATGTGACTAGGACACCAAGATCTTCAAAAATGCTAGTCAAAGTGAGACGTATGTAAACGTCAAAAACGCTCCATAGATAAAGTCGTGCCGGTGTGACGTCACAAATGCGCGTACGAGCTAACTACCTACGTATAAATAAGTGTATGTTAAACATGCATTTTGCAATGTAAATAGTTCTTAATATACTACGTTTAAGTATAACCGGATACACTTTGGTGAGAGTGCACTAGGACTGCATGAATTAATTCCACCGTCTCCGTTCAGACAATACAGTACTCGGCGCGGACTTGGATTCCACCCTTATGTTGTCGATATACCACTGATTCGTACGAAACGCTTTGCGTCTACTTTCCTTATGAGGACAGCTAAGGAATGGAACTCTCTTCCTGCGTACCTGTTTCCTGAAAAATATAACTTGGATCTCTTCAAGTCGAGAGTGAATAGGCATCTTCTAGCCAAGCATGCTCCATCTTAGGCCTTATTGTCACTTAACATCAGGTGCAATCGAGGTTAAATGCATGGCTATTTTGAATAAAAAAAAATAACTATCGTAGTCATACTTTATAATTATGTATATGTATAGTGTATACGTTTTTGTATGAAATATTTGATAGGATCATTAGCACTTTCGCAACCAAGGATTTCGTAGCGCTACGCGCGTAGCCGATAACATGGGGAAATGTGTATGTAGCGAAATCTTGCTACGAGCACAGCACCCGCGGAACAGGTTCCCAGTGTTGAAAGTGTTAGCTTGTTACTTAAGGTGTTCAAACTAGAGTATTTTTGACTGATAAAGATATGACTGAAATGTTCGCTTGCTAGCTGTCTTTCTTCGTTATCAATATGATTTATAGGTTAAAAAGAGAAAACTATAAGTTTCACCGGAGTCTTATATAGTAGATTGTTAACCAAGGGTAGAAAGTGACCCATTGCACCCGAGATATTTCTGGCGCTCGAACGAAGTGAGAGCGCCAATAGTTCGAGGGTGAAATGGGTAATTTCACCCTAGTTAAACACTCTACTTTTCATTTCGACTGCGAGGAAAATAAAATACTACACGCACATATGTCATGAGTGAGTTATTTTAATGTCCATGTATCTTTTAACAAATAATCAATTAAAGACACGATCTTTATATTTAATCTTGTGTTCCCGCTTTTTCTTCTGCAAACTTTCAATCTTCTTATTTTTAATAGATAAAAAAAAGTTAAGTACGTACCGCCAACATTAAAAAAGTAAAAAAAAAAGTTTCAATTTTATTTTTTAAATAAATGTACCATCTATCAATAAATGTGGGACGGAATTATACATATGTATGTATTATGAATATAAGGCAAATTTATATTTAATAATTGGATATAAATATTATTAAGCTTGCCTATATATGTACCTAACCTTTGGAGACCTTTTTCAATGGCCACTTTCCACGGCCGACTAAATTGTACCTAATTTAGTTGGTCACGACGTGCATCTAGAAGGCACTTATCTTTGACTCCGTGGCAATTAAAAAAAAAATACTTTCCACCCTAGGGATGGAAAAGCTATTTTCCACCCGGCTATCTACTCATGAAAATGACGCTTTCCGAACAGGAGAGATGAAAAATCAATTACATATTAACATACACGAACAAAGGCCCCGGCGGGTCATGCCACAAATTCAGCGTCTTTACTACGGGGGCTCCTGGAGCTTTCTCACAATTGAGGACATAAACAACTTCTTATTAAAAATATACATATTTTTGAGACAGGCTTTTATTGCCGGCTGTACTTTTCATTATCAATATCAATAGGTCGCAAGGTCGCACGCAATTTCAATAAAAAAAATATCAATTGGTCGCAAGATAAATCAATGGAGTTCAAACTCAATGGGGTTGCATCTTTTTATTAGTTCTCATAACTACCTTTCCGCTCCATCATCCTTTGAGCAACATGTTATAATAATTTAGCATTGACATCCAATTAAGAATTGATTACAGGTAGACAAACAGACGCCTAGACTGGTGAAATTGAATAAAAATTATGTAAAAAGCTTTAATGTATTATTTATTAGAAACAAATAATTGTATCTATACTTATGTATAAGTAAAAACGAAGGGGAGTCTATAACTTAAATATAACGATCATTAAAATATAAAAAGCCTAAATGTATACGCGCCAGGTTGCCTTCACTAGATAGATATTGTTCCCAAAAGTTTTAATTGTTACGAAAACTTTGATTATTCGCAACACTTCAATCTTATGATTTTATTGTAGTACTTATCAACAAATAACAAAATCTAAAACTAGTTGAGAAAAATTTTCTAACGCGAAATGGAACAATAATAAAAACTTCGCAATTTGATGTCCCTAGTTTTGTAACAGAGCTCTTCCATAATGGTTGATGATCGTAGTTTCAGTACATCCGTCCAATTTAAATAGACCCTTTTTGCCACACACAGAGCTGAAACATTTATTGTACGCTTACCTTGAAAATAAATGCTGACTTTTTTCTCTTTTGGTAAGATTAAATAATAAAGTATGGAATAGTACAATAAAAAAGCTAACCGTGATTTATACGAAAGATAGATTCATATAGCCGTTAACACACAATATCGTATAATTTTATTTGGATAAAGCGCAAAGATAAATTAAAGATTTTAAGTGTTACAAAAAAAGTATTGGAATAAATTTAAATTATTTTAATTTTAATAAATTAATGAATTCAATCCTATTAGGTAAGAAGTTCCTTCGTAGGTGGGTTTTTAGTGGCACTTGTCTGTTTTTAGACTTAAGGATACATATTTTTCATATTAGGTAATTTTATGACGTGTCATGTACGGAATGCATTTGTTCCATATCTTTTTCTACTCCAGTACTTTTTTCTGTCATTTATATAGTTAGTAACTCTAATATAAAGGCATAAATTATGAAAGTCTGTAAAAGTCTATACTCTACTGCCCAAAAAAACACTGCTAAACGATGTTATAATGTCGCCAAAAAAGCATCACTTAGTACCACAGATTACAAGATAAACAGGCTGCATTCACACAATTTGCAATTTTAAAGAAAACTTATTGTACTAAGGCATTGCTGCCAACTTAAAAAAAAGGTTTTATCTTCAGTTAGTATAGTGAACATATACCTTTATGTATAAGTTCATAATTTTTGACAGGTGTTTAGTATAGTGAACGTATACCTTTATTTAAAAGTTCATATTATTTTGACAGATGGACGTCAATAAAAAAAAAATTATCAGACTATTTTTTTTTAATTTTGTTGATTCCGAGCGGGAACATGTAGGGGCAAGTGCTGTACCTGTGGACGGTTTTACCTGCGGACACTACTCATACCAAGAAAACGAATAACCATAGACCAATAGCAATCACATATTTGAAAAGCATTTTTTTCATATGGCAACTCTAGCTAGTCGCCATCTTTAAGGATGGCAAAAACTGAGTGTTTTATGGCTGCCGAAAGTTTTTGTGACAAAAAGTAAGTTTTTTTCCTTCTTTTTAAGTATGTTTAATGCAAAATCTGCTAATGTTACGGGTGTCTTTGCAGTGGCATATTAATTTATGTGGTGTAAACGTTATTTCTACAAGATTTCGTTAGTCGTAGGTAGCATTAATAGTGACCGGTATGAATTCAAAATAAAAACCGCCGAAATTGTACCTGTGGACACCTCCGTAAATGTACCTGTGGACTGTCCATAGGTACAATTATACTGAATGTTCCTGTGGACAGTATAATTAATATTTTTGTTTTATTTAGTGCCTCGTAGTAAAACTGGGAAAAAAGAGACAAGATATGCCTGGACATTCTGACTTCAGTAAGGAAAGCCATAGAGACGTTTAAAATCCCAAATTCGATAATTTTTTAATACAAAAAAATTCATTACTGTCGAAATATTGGTGAAGAAGGCTTAGAACTCCTCAAAAATGATATCAGGAGGATCTTTAGCAATACTGAGGAGCAACAGCTGTATGATTACTTAACATTATGTTGTTATTGATTGTGGATTATTTTTCATAAAGAAAATGAGGTTTTCCTTAAGAATGTAAAGTGTCAAACGATGATTATGCTAAATCTGCTGACTATGGAGGCTTTTTAAAGTCCCACAATTATACTTGAGATTCTGCTAAGAATATTACAGTCCAAGAAGAAAAAAAAGTAATTATGATATGCAGAACAACTTATAATTACATGTTGATTAATTACGTTATTTTATAAGTTTATTCTGTTTCAAAGAATGTTGTTGATTATTGTCCATAGGTACGTTACCGTCCACAGGTACGTTGTTAGTGTCCATAGGTACAAACAGGAGATGTACCTATGGACAAAATGAGTATTTTTTTTTTTATCCGCCATCTCCGGATAGCTAGCGTAGAAAACATATGTGGACTTTAAAGATTGTTTAACTGTGATTAAAACAAAATAAATAATTTAATGGTATTACGCGTAGTTTTGGTCTAACAACTGATTAAAGGTCAAATTCTGGAAAGTGTTCACAGGTACAGCACTTGCCCCTCATTATTTTCTTTGTTGTTTATTTGTTTTTTATTTATGAAATGTCGAGTCGTAGAAAAAGTATTGTATGCAACGTTGTATAAGTAGGTCATAAAACGCTCGTGGCATCTTTCTTACGATGTTCGCTACGCTCACATCGTAACCCATGCCACTCGCGTTTTTTGCCACTTCTTATACAACGGTTGCATAAAATACTATTATGTCGCCCTCGCAACGCTCAGAATACGGTACAGTCCTTCACTTCGTTCTAGGTGGAATGATATTATGAAAAATTGATTGAAAATAAATAATTCCAACAAACCCACGCACAATAATTGTTTACGAGAAGAAATAAGCATTTCGGCGCCATGATGTATTTCTAGACGGACGCTATAGTCCGACAAAAAGTGTAGAAATTAAAAAGTGGAAATACTGTTGTGTCGTTCCGTTTTCTTGGATTGATTAGAAAGGGACTGCACTATAGTATTGATACTTTTAATTTCTACACTTTCTTGTCGGACTGTACACTCGGCCGTTTACAACTCCTCGTCAGTTATTCACCTGTTTCTTAGCGTCACGATCGTTAGTAATGTTCAATTGTTTTGTTCCAGAATGTCCCGCAAATCTCGACAAGGGTACAGCATCCGGCACCTCCTGCAGCTGCCGAATGCTCCCCGCAGCCCGCCCGCCGCGCCGCATCCTCCCGCACCCTGTATCAAGGTGAGCAACACGTAGACTTTAGTCCATCGCCTTTCACTTCTGATACCCTGGTATAATGAGATTCCATAAATCCGTAATTTGTTATTGTATTAAGCGGTTTACACTCACGTGAAATTGTCAGGAACGGCCTGAAATATTTCGAACTCGTATGGAGCTCTTCATCAGGGACTGCTACCCATACTGTCGCGACAATTTCACGTGAATATAAACCGCTTAGTACAATAACAAATCACGGATTTATGAGATCTCACTATACCAGGGTATCAGAACTGAAAGGCGATGGACTAAAGTTTTTCACGAAAGTTTAAATAAGATTATAAATCCATAATTTGTTCTAACATGTAGCGGAAATTTTGCTTTCTCTGTGTGAGTCCAATGAAGGCACGTTGACGCCGTGTACCTAGCGATGTAGGTACCGTTTTCGTATATTTCCGGAAACTTTCCTCATTTTATTTTATACAAAATGTGGAATGTTTCTGGAAATTTACGGAAAAGGCGTGTACCCATTAAATTGTCGAAAAGGCTTTACCGTTTTCCCTTCGGCTCCGAGTCCACTTTCGAAAGGTCCAGGACACTATTGTCCTGTAAATGGGTGCGAGTAAAGACTATTGACATACGCCATATATACGTTCACAAACATGCTATATCTAGTTATAATCAACTTATCATCTCACTTCTCTTGGCACACGTATAGATTCTTGGACGAGTTCAAAATGTGTTGTTAGAATGCATCATTAAATGAAGTCGAATTGTTGATGAAGACCATTATGTTATGATTCAGTGGAATTCCTCAATAGTATTTCATGGATTGCGGTGAAAAGTTGTTAAAAATTATGCAACTTATTTGTTATCACAAGTATCGCAAGTTCTTGTCAGTATGGTGACCGTATGCATGTTAATGTTTAATTTTTATTCATTACATAAATATTTGAAAGACCTTGATGTTAGCTTTAAGGTATACTTTGGGTCACAGTTGCCTGAAATTTTTTGATTGTACGAGTAAGTATTACAATCTTAGTGTTCTACATAATTACTCTTGCATTGCTATAGCCTAACAAGTTTCGGTCTTGCCCAGAGATAGTGGCGGTAAAAACAGCTTTCATATGGCAGTAATGTGCATACATCATATATTATATTTGCATTATTAAACGTCAGTAGCGATTTGTCAAGGATTTTTCATCAACCATATTCAAAATATTGTTTACCAGAACGCTGCTCAATCCTTCGTTCTTCTTCCGAAATAAATACTGAATCCTATTGAAGAGCCTGATTTTCATCACTGTGCGTAGTTCTGGTTTTATAATGCAAAAATTACTCCGAAGCGAAATATTTAGTCCTCTTTCGTCTTCGTTTATATCAGAGACATTTACAGACTTTCAACATCAGTTATGTAAGTACCAAAAATATGTCGTTGCCAGTAAAATAAATTTGTACCACTAAAATTCGCAATATGGCGTGGGATGGAAAACGCCAATACAATGAGTAAGAATTTTTTTATGTCATCAAGAAAGTAATTGGGCGTAGGTACCTAGTTACGTAAAAACGATCCAACCCACACGTCACTTAAGAGGCCTTATTCCTTATAAAAAATATTTTTTTCATATTATGACAAATATATTGATAATTTCAACCAACTTTTTGATGTGAATAATACCTTTCCGCGAGTTCTAGGTAGTAATATAGCTATTACATGCTTTCATTGCGTACAGTCGAAAATAAGATTGAACTTTGAACTTATTTACATATACTAATTTTATATTAAATTTTCAGCGATTTGTGGGTTGGAAAGTTTTTGCATAACTACGTCCAATTGCTTAAGAGAAGTGTCGAAGTTCTTGAAGAAGAATATGGACAGCATTCGACATAACTTGCATTTACCCGAATGCCTCCAAAGCCCTCCCTTCTCTCCTCGAGTCTTGCATCAAAGTACTATAAATAACGACGACTATTGATGTTCTGCACTGATCATACTCGTCTACGCGAAGAAATAAGTATGTATATATTGTATATCGTCGTCTAGTACCCATAACACAAGCCTTCTTGAGCTTAATTTGGGATTAGATCGATTTGTGTGAGGTTGTCAGATATTTATTAAAATTATAATATCATAAGTAATTTTCCGTCCATTCCATTTGATCTGACAATGATGTTTAAATATTTTGACCGAGCGAGCGTAGACGTTTCAGCTTGGTCAAAAATTCTTTCGCATTTCCAGTTGTTTGGATCTATGTTAGGATGTCCAGACGCTTTCCGGCTATTCTCGCCTAGAGAAGTTTTGTGAGTAGGTTCGATAAGTATTTTTTTTGTTCCATTCAGTTTAGATAATCATGGGAGTTTAAAACGCAGAGATAATCATGGGAGTTTAAAACGAGAAAAATACAAATTTCAGCAATTACGAAACTCACAAGGTCTACAGAACACAGAGCAACTAGTTAATATCATAGTTGGATTATTTACGCAACCGATTCTGTTTATTTAGGGAAGCTTCAGTTCTACGGTAAACAACATGTACAGTCAACCAATTTGATTCCTAGGCCATTTCGTACCTTGTCAAAGTGAACGCCAATATGAAAGCCGCTTGAGTTCTCATATCATTGTCATTGTGACTAGGTTCTATAGTGGCCTATAGAAATCAAATTGGTTGACTGTACATACTATGTTTACACACAGAAACCGAAATCGGTGTTCTACGACATCTAGCAAGATTAAGTTTTCATCAAAGCTAGACGTGGCTTTAATTCGTCAGTCCTTTTTACTGCTAGCTTCGTAATTAACTACACAAAGACCGCGAACAGACATTTTGACACGATAATGTAAAAGCGCTGTAAAATATCAGAATAATGTAATTTTATTTGGTAAATCTGCCTAACGTATTTATGGCGCTCTTCTTTCATTTAATTGATAAACTGTAGCGATAGGCGTTTTTAGAGTTCTTCTTTAACTTTTGGGAATCTCATAGATGTTGTGTTGGTAACCATGATAATACAAGTGACGGTGAACGCCTTTACCCCGCGTGGTCTGTGCGCCCCGGAGGTGAACAGGACGAAGTCCTTGAAGGAAAACTTCATGGGTGGATGAACTTTTTCTTGTTGTTCCTCTGTCGTGTGACTCAGGGGACAATAGTGATTAAACTAAAACTTCTTAGAAAATGGTTGATAATGAATATTAATGGTAGGGTCAGGACTTAGTCGGGAGAATAGGCTAATACTATGTTTTTGGAGATGTGCTAAATTTTCTTAACAAGTTTTTGAAAAAAAATAGTAACTAATCTTCTTTTTTTATTTAGTTCATAATTATGATGGAGTAACACCTAATCTATAGGAAAATTACAAAAACTGAAAATCGATTATTTGGACATCCGTCCTTTTGAATTAGGACGGCAATACCTAAATATTACAAAGTTTTTTATAGGTATTAATTTTCGCCGAAAATGGTAGTTTTAAAGTGTGAACCAGGAGACATCACCGAGAAACAGAAAAAAAAATGATTGACATTGATATCAGTTTGAAACATGTGAGACCATACCTGACACATAAAACCGTCAGTGAAACTGCTATTTTCAAAATTATGTACCTCATGAATATATTCTAATAATTCACAGCTTTCTCAGAAAGCTTTATGACTATTTTATCTACTTTTAACATTCCAATCTTTGTAAAGTGAATTCTAGATCTTCAAACGTTTTAAGAAGATTTTCTGAAGAAATTGTTATTTAAGTACTGTAAAAAATTTAAGGGGTTTTCCAGAGGTAGTATAAGATTAAAGAAGATTAGGAATTTCGTGCTTGCTGTAATTATAAGTATATCCAGATCGTTTCTATTTAGATTGTTTTAAGGGCAATGTTGATGAAGAAGCAATAGTAGTAGTAGTAGTAGTAGTAGTAGTAGTAGTAATAGTAGTAGCAGTAGTAGCAATAGAATAGTAGTTGGAATTGTAATGACGTGTTTTCTTGAATAAAGTTTTTCTATTATTTTCTATAATACGAAAACGTATTTCTATTACGGGTTTCTTGCCTGTTCAGTATTTTAAAAATCCCATTGGTAGATATTTGCTTAGCACACCGTTTACCTAACTCGCATATTGGTGATTGCGCTTTACACTTGGACCAAACGCCACTGATTGTATATTCAGAGAGCAACACCTACAACACGCTTTAGTGACGCGTTTCAAGTTATAAAAATGTACGTGAACTTCATATTACTTAGACTAACTCTTTAGAAATCATGAGTGGCTAAATATATAATTAATAGTTATACAATAAAGTTAAACGATTTTCTTTTATTTTAATTTATAAAAAAATCATTATGCAGTCAAGCCGTTTCGCTATGTAGCTATATTTTGATAGTAAAGTATACTTAATTATGGAAAGATGATAGTTTTAGTAAAAACGTTTATTCTATTTTATGTGTAGAATTAATAAATGAATTCATCAACTAATTATCAAGATGAGTCTGAGGACCTCAACCTGGATAGGTTTTCATTACTTTATTACAGAGACCCTTTGGCGACGGATGACCTCGTGAAGGTCGCAGGGAGTCGATGAATGCGGTTTGCACATGATCGCACCTTATAGCGAGATAAATAAATAAATAAATAAAAGAGTGAGCTGGTCCCCGAATCAGTAAACATCTTAAAACAAATATAGGAGACTAAACGTTGTACTATTATTAGTAAAAATCGACCTAATTAATATTTTTAGAAGTATGAGATTCGGCTATTTTCCAAGTAAATTGTAGGTATAACTAGCTCGATATTTTTATAAAGTAATCTATACCGGCTTGCGCCGTTTATTTTTAGTGAACATCAAAACATGAATCCCTAATATACGTACCTATAGTAAACGCAACCAGGGTGTGTTTGGTTATTAGAAATGTACGAGATTAACAGAAAAATGCCAAATCTTAGCTAAATTGGACACAAAGAAGTTTAAGACGTACGGATAGCAAATTTTGAAACAAACATCTTACAGACGAACAGTGGCAGCCTTGTTATTTTATTACGCAATCCCGTGCTATAAAGCGACTTCTGCTGAGCAGATTATTCCCATATTGTAATAGAACATAATGTAAAAAACATCACTTTCATACAATAGGTACTAACCCCACCATTCAAGACGCGTCTAAAAGACATAAAGAATCCCAATTCATTCGAAAAACGCCTCCCAAAATAATCTCCACACGTTTGATGTAACATTATTCCGGGAATAGGGAAAACGTTTGGTATGCAACAAAGAACGTGATGTAATGACTACTAAAGTCCTTGAAGGGGCAAAGGGATTCGATTGTCCTTGAGCATTCCGTTTTCCCCGACTGCAGCGCCTCTAGCGGAAAACTAAGTTAAAAGGTACACAAAGACAGCTTCATTTCAGACAAACGCGATATGCATTTGTTTAAATGGTTTTTAAATACTGGCCACTTAGAAGAATCAAGAAATCAACGTTAAAACTAAAAGAAAACAAAAGAAAAACAAATCAAATCAGTGATATTCTAAATTAAATTTTAAAATCTGCGAGCTAAGTGCTTCATTTGAATAGCAATAAATGTGAAGACTTAGAAACACGCCATTCGGCAGCACAGTAAGTTTTCCAACCCTCCACAGTGGACTACCCTCGTCAGCCTGATTTCGACGTGATTCCATTGGTTTTGCATAGATGGCGCTGATCTCAATGTCGTAATGTTTGTAAAATATTGTGCTTTTGTGCACGAGTAATATTATTAATTATTATAGTATGAAATTGATTAATTAAATTTATTTTTACATAACATACGAAATAAAATGTGGTGTTTTCCAGGTGAGTATTTTCGAATAAAAATGTAATTATAATGTTTTATTTCAAGACATTGTTTTATTTGGACTTATTTTACTTTTAAAAGTTTATATTCAAACCGCGCAAGACAAAAAGCATGTATTGCGTCACGTTCACTGGTTCTGGTTACAAATTTTCAGCTCGGTAGGTAAAACGCATAAATCGATGTTTTAAGAAATCAGAAATTAACGCTAAGAATTGCTTCAACATAATTATTTTTAAAGATTTAAATGTTATGCATATATGTACTATTGATATTGACATATGTTCAGTGAATCGGGATAACTTTGGCCCTTCCGTATAGACCGATGGACTCTACGACTAAAAGCGAGTAGTTATCACGGTTATATAATAATATGCCTGTTATAGAATTCAAATGGCTAGTATGTCAATCACAATCGAATTAAGCTCCCCTCTATTTTACATCAATATGTTACTCAATACGCAATCATTTATTGCAATATCACAAAAGTAGGTACAGATGGTATATTAGGATACTATTTACGATATTTGATATCATACTTCTATAAGGTCAGGTTGGGTAAGAAAAATTGGGGTAAGGGAAACACTCAAAATAAATCACAGTATGTGAGGTGAATCCAATTCTTCGAAACAGTTCTAGGTAAAAAATAAGTAAATGTTGCTGCAGTTGGTCATTTTATGTTTATCCACTAGATTGCTTTTGGTAACTACGGCTACCTGTCACCGCTCTTATTTTATTATATAAATAGAGTCCAACTCAAAATTCGAAGCAATTGAGTGGTTATTAAAGCTATTACATAAATATGTAGAAAATATTCCAAAGAGTTCCACTTCCCCTATGTGTTTCCCTTACCTCACCTGACCTTACTTAAACTTATTTAGTTTATAACACAACAATAAAGTTAGGAGTGACTTTACGTTTATCTTTTTTGCAATTTTACTAGTGTTAGAATAGAATAGAAGATTCTTTATTGCATCCTAAACGAGAAATAAATACAAATACATTCAGATTACACGTAACATTCAAAAGAGGTACATAAACAACAGGCGGTCTTATCGCTAAAGAAAAGCGATCTTTTCCAGATAACATTTGGGTTGCGAAATTAAATAAAAACAATAGTGACGTTATATAGTGACGTATAGTAACGTTTTACTTATAATTGCTCCAGTCATCGGTAAAAACAGTAGGAGCGTTTTTCGAAAAAGTGTACATTAAGTTTTTTTTTTATTTGTTTTTTTTTTAGGTTTCATTTGGGCCCGTCTCGTATTAAATTTAATGATTATTTTCAATTTCTTTCTTTCATACAAAATTTTGTTTGACTTTTTTTCATATGTGCAAAGGATTTTTAATAGGTACGATGAGCCTAAAAAACAATTACCTATCTAAAAAAGAAGTAGACGTAGGTAGACTTAAAAAAAAAACAGTATATTTTTTATGGAGTAATTGTAATTCTGTTGTGTTGTGTTGTGTTTGTGTTATAAATAAATACTGTTAAATAAGATGATATTGTTAAGCCTATGTAATGTATACAGGACCAGGTAAATTCGGATTGAAACAGCAATCCAAACAATCCTATCAAATTTCAAAATACCTAAAGCAAATCAATCAGTTCCCCCGAATTCTTGTGAAAGTATTCGGACCGATGTAGTATTTACGAAGCAAATCAACTATTTCTTTATTGGCTATCGCTTTGATCGTCGGACGTCGTACAAATACAATTGTCCTGTTTAGAAAAGGGTGGAGTGAGGAGACATGTGGATCGGCTTTCTGGCCATCATTGACCGAGCGAGTAAAGCACCTCTATAATATCGTCGGCCGTAGGTTCAATTGGGGTAAGGGACAAAATACGCAAAATGAGTTGTTATACAGTTTTGTTCAGAATTTTCCGCTCTATCGAATGGTGTATATAAAAAAAATCTAGCTTGAAAAAAATGTTCCTTACACTACCGATTTTTATGGGTTCAAAATCAAATCTGACCCACAAAAACCATGTATCTGTTTTTTATTTCAATAAAGCAACATCAAATAGGGTAACTACTGCCACCAATTCACTTTGAATAAGGTAAAGGTCTTTCCAATTGAGGAATTACCTTTACATGACTTATTTTTGAAGACAATCTTATGAAACTGGCTTTTACACTAATGCTTTTTTTGGCTCATGAATAAATAACACCCATACCTTAAAATGATTGCACAAGCTTTGAAAAAAATGCTCCTTACCCCAATTTGCCATCTTATATTTTTAACAGTGTGAACCTTACACCAATTTGGTTCAGACGATATTTAGGTTTGATCCGATTTATATATAGATTCCGTGTCCGTTACGCTAATTTTCTCGTGAGAATCAATGAATCCCTGTTACCTTTATATATAAACACATCTAACATCATATTATTTTAATCTATTGACAATAAAGAAAGTATTATGTTGCAATAAAAACACCTTCATCAGTTTTATAACCTTTTTTATACGGGTATCTGTGTAAACTGGATGTTAATTTTTGGCTTTACTAAATCATTGAAACTACTAGCGTAGATTGACTTATTTACATGCAAACTTTTACGATAATAAAGGTATTCAAATAAATTTGGTAAGGAAATTTCAAATTTAGTAATTAATCCACCCAGAAATGTAAGTGTCTATTTATGTTATTAGGTATAATAATTCGTCAGTTCGGCGTCTCTGAACGTCAGTAAGTACTGAACTCTTTGTCGACAGCTCGTGATTGTTATTCTACCCGTGAAGTGTCTTGTTAAGCGGATAGTTTAAAAAAGTGGGCTAAGAATGTCGAAAAAACAAAATAAAGAATGGAATACTGGAGGAGGTATTAACACGTTCTTTATTAAAAGTTTTTGATTAACTTTACACATTGTATGTTTAAAAATATTTCAAGGAAGATTAGATTGACTTTCCGAGGACTAGCTTAGTTGAAATTAGGTATATGGGGCCGGATAGTCGACATGGGTAAAACTTTATAGATAACGATAAGGTAATCCTATTGAGTTTGGGCTTCTTAAAATCGTCTCGGTACTTGATGAATTGCAAAGGAAAATATTCACTGTCAATTAAAAGGCATTCCTAAGTATGACACACTTTAATAGTCATTATCTGAAATTCCGCTACCGATAAGTGTTGAGAAATCAAAGGATCTAACTAGAGCTCTTGCTGTTCATTGACTGACATTGATGTTGATATTGATTATATTTCATAGCTATAAACAAGAACTTTTCATTTCATTGATGTTTTTCAAGTACATTAGTCTTATGGTCATTTAATTATACAGCCTCATTTGACTCCTTAGGTAACAAGTTTCAAGTTTGACAAGTAGTATAATTTATAAAATACCGTAATAAATAATAGAATAAGTTGTTTCGTTTCGTTTATGCATGTCGTTCACACAGGTACATTGTACATTGTACCTGTGTGAACGACATGCATAAACGAAACGAAACGACTTATTCTATTATTTATTACGGTATTTTATAAATAATACTACTTGACTATACTACGACGTGCATAAAAGAAAGAATACGACTTGTACCGTACAAGTCATATTCTTTCTTTTATGCACGTCGTTCATAAGGATAAAATTGATGCAAATAAATTGAGTTATGTCTTTAAATACTCGCGAACAAAAGCTATAACTACAAAAAAGAAACATATTTATAGGGTCAACGCATTAGTTCTTTATTTATAAAATGAAAGCCTAACACTATAGCTTGTATGAAAATTCTTAAAAAGTTCAAGTTCTAAATATTTACTATTGAAAAATAGTTCTTTGTCTCTTCTTAAAAGTGCCGTTTTTGAGTTATCCCTTATTAACTGGAGGCACTGAATTGTGAGCAACTACTATGTTATCTAACAGGACTTCTAAAAAACTACAAATGTAAAATGATTATTTCTGAATTGTATTTAATTTTGTAACTTTTATCGTTCAACACAAGCCCTAAACTCTTAATAATTGTGCTGTATAAATTACATTGGTTGTTTATTTCAGTATTCGATCATAGAGGCTGAGAAATAATTAATGTGATTATAATAAAAAAAAACATGTATTAAAATGTGGTTTATTCCACTCGTTAGAAACGTTACGTGTAACGATACAAATATTGCATGTAACGGACACACAAAAAATGTTCGCACGGTTTCAATACATTTATATACCTCTTACATTAATGTTTTAAAGGTTTCCGGTGTTAAGATACGCCTTACGTCAAAGGTATTTACTTATTTATATTTACATCGAACCCTTTACGCTATGTTTTCATTCACACATAATCTCAACTAGTCCCTTACGCCGCTTCTTCATCAATGTAGTGGATACAATTAATAGGTAAATTTAAGGTAAGGGACGAGACTACAGAATACTCTGTCTGTAAGGGACATCAGCAGCGAAATAAGTTGGTGTAAGGGACATGTCATTTTCTATAATATTTTAATTATTAAAACGAGCACTACATAGATAGACAGAACACTAAAATACAAGATTATGTATGAAATCAGGCCCAAAAAAGGTTCACTACAAAAAAAGTTATGAACGATTTAGTTAAAAAAAAAACTTTGTCAGCCTCTCCTGAAAAATAGTGTTTTGTCCCTTACCCCAATTGAACCTACGGTCGACGATATACTTCCGAATGTCCGAATTGGTATAAACCTAAAAAAACAACCCACATTTTTTTTGAAGTCTTAAACTATGGGTCAATTTAAAGACAATTTTCATCCGTCCCCCATAGTAAGCATTTTGTGGTGACAGTTGACTACTTGTACCTACCTACTGCAAAATGGCAAGGAAAAGTGAAAGTAAAAAAATAAATTATTTATTTATTGTGCATACGCGCCCTATTTCCAGAAATGGTTTCAGAATTAATATAGGTCGTAAAAAATGGTATATCCTAATTCCGGATGTTCTCGTCTTAAGGTCGCATATATTTTCATGCATACCTATTAAGTTTTTCGAAAAATGAAATACCTACATAGGGTAGCCTGGTCTAAGAGCACGCATCCGATAAGAGTACGCAACGTCAAAAACCATGACGTCGTTTACGATACTCGGCTAACTTCAATCGCATTTCGATGTCAACTGTGGTAAGGAGTGCTGTGCGAAAAAAAAATCAAAACCGGATGAAAACGCATAAAATACGTAACTTTAAAGATTTTTACCTCAATTCTTAATTTTTTTTATCATTTTCAAAGTATTTTTGACACGAACCTGCAATTATTTTGTAATAACGAAGTGAAGTGTTGTGTTTTCAAATACTATACCTAATGCACGCGGCGAGCGTAATTCCGGTCAATGTTAAGAGATGGCGTTGCTCTCCGCTCATTTTCGATTTGGCTGGTGTACGTGCACGAGTACGCAATACGTGGCAGTACGTACCTTGTAAGAGAACGCGCGCGTACTCATACACGAAATTATTTTGAAGTTGGTTTTATTGCGTTTATTTTTTATTTTATACATATGATGAACTACAAATATAATATATAATGTGTGAAGTAACTATTCCTTTTGTACACATTAATGTAATTGTAATTTCCGGCCCGCGTACTCTTAACGACGTAGACGCGTACTCTTACTCAATAGGACGTGTAAGAGGACGCATTTCCCATTTCTCACTATTATTGTTTTTTTGAGAGCTATAACATGATTTTGTTATTTTTTGTGTTACTTTATGGAAGATGATTAAATTGTAGACGTAATAAATGACTTCTTGATTTCATAGACACCATTATTATTATTTTAGAATATTTTGAACCTTAAGTGCGTGCTCCTAGACCAGGTTACCCTACACCATTACTATATTTTTATTCAATAAAATCGTACAGGTTCAGTTAGTTATGTGGGTAAAGTATATTAACCCAATTTTGATTAGGTAATTAAAAATAAGGGTCACACGGATGAAGAGTTAACTGCGTAGAAACTCGCGGAGGAAGGTGCGTAGAAACTCGTCTTTCGCAGAAAAAAAAAATCTTTTTATACCCCACTTAAACTGCACATCCATATAAAGCCTCATGTGTACAAAAAGGGTTTTGCGCCCCTTGCACCGGATAACTCGTGTAAGAATACCCTTATGAAGCGTGACTGGTGGTCGTCCAACGGCCATGTTTGCTCTACAAACATGGCTACAAATTGTAGCCAAAGAATCAGTCTTTGTATTGTAGCCTACAATACAAAGACTGATTCCTTTAGGAATCTAGTATAATGTCAGACTGGGGCAATTCTAATAGATAATAAATAAATAAATATCGGACAACCTCACACAAATCGATCTGGTCCCACAGCTAAGCTCTAGTAGGCTTGTGTTATGGACACGAGGCGACGATAAACATACTTATATAGATAAATATATACTTAAATACATAGAACAACCATGACCCAAGCACAAATATTCGAATTCATCACACAAATATTTGCCCTGGCCGGAATTCGAACCCGGGACCGCCGGCTCAGTAGGCAGCTGCTTATCACTCCGCCAACCGCGTCGCCAAAATATCTGTTCAAGGAATCTGATATTTGTATTTATAATTTAGTATAACTTAGTTATTACTTATTAGGAACTTCGAGCTCACTCCTAGAATCTGTCAGCAACCTCGAGAGACTGCTTGGCTTTCTGCTAGAGTTGAGTTGCCAAGAGTAGCGCCATTAAGTTGTTGCACAAACAGGCGCATTATAAAACAGAGTTGCAGAATATCAGCCCGCGTATTACCAGTATTCACTTTTAAAAACGATAATATTTTAGTAAAACATCGTCAATTTCCTAATTAAATATTATACTCTAGACCAGCATATCTTGCTGCGACTTCCGAGGGCTCCTGTCTTGCTCGCTCGATATCGAAAGGTGACAACTAGTATTTGCCGCGCGACAACGAGTCGCGTATCCAAGTTATGCTAGACGTAATGCCACTGAAGGGTCGCGGGCACTTCTTAAATTGTAGGTTAAAAAAAGTACCGTATAAAATTTTTGTAAACACAATTTCTAGTGAATAAATTCCAATTGTACTTATCTTAGTTAAAGCATAACGTCTGCTCGCCCAAACAAGCAGAGCGGCCATCCAAATCACATCAATCTTCCGCCCGGTGCAGAAATGGTCGCATTTTTGGTGCGAACGATAAATTTGTCGTTAATCCGGAGTGTTAAGTGATTAAGCGCGCGGCAGGCGGCCGGTCTCTTACGTGACGATTTGTTCAGTTATAAACACTAGCTATAGTGCGGGGATAAACTATCGACAAAGTAGGTAAATGGATTTGCGAGTATACAATAAAAAATAAATAAATATGACAAAAACGAATAACAAATCGGGACCTTATAGATTTCAGACCACAAGGAGCCTCTCTCAACATCATTGTGCCCACAGCAATGCGACGGATGCGAAACGAAATACATTTGTCGTCATTCCAAGGCATATAATGGATCACTAGATAGTTAATTAATTTCTTAATACTAACACTTCATATATCGCTCCTATATAACGAACCGAATGTAATCTATAGGAATAAGTGACATTGCATCTTAAAATACTAATAATAAGTGATTGAATGGTAGAGAAGGCTTAGGCCATTTGTAATTATTTTGTGTATTGTGCAATAAAATGTAAATAAATAAATAAACATTAGTTTAACGTTCGGATTCGTTTTATCGATAACTTTCAAATAACTTCCCAACACTAGCCGGAACGGGCGGCGTCGACGGCGATATTTCTTTCCGGCGTCCGGCCGGACGATATTTCACGGTCGGGTAATGTACGAGCCGCGATTGAAACATAACGACTAATTGTTATTTATTGGTCCGAGGTGAAGAAGTGAGCTCGAGGAAAAGGAACCGTTTATTGTTTTACTGGCTTTGTGTTGTTGGTTTTGTGTGATTAGGGAGTTTTAGCCGTTAGTTTAGAAATTATTTCTATCGCGCGCAAGTATATGTCTCCTTTTTTCGCGTGTTTTTAATTTATTAGTTATTAATGTAACAATTTGAAATTAAAATGTGATTTTAGCGTTGCGAAGTCCGATAATAACTCATCATCATATCAGCCGACAGACGTCCATTAACGATAGGTCGTGCGCCGGCCTCATCCGATTGCTTCCCCCGACGTCATCCCGTCGTCGGTCCATCTTGGAGGCCTTCTCAGGCTGCATCTTCTGGTACGCGGTCGCCACTCAAGAAACTTTTTTGCCCCAACGCAACAATGCTCCGCTCACTGCCACTTAAGTATGGCGATTCGCCATTGGCGACTGTCTGAGCTTTATCTTCAACTTTAGTTCTCTTACGGATCTCCTAATTTTTTACCCTCCTCAGGTTTGAGCATGAGATACCTACTTTTGTTAAAAGAAACAAATAGTTTTCGCCCTTCAATGGTATCTGCACGTCTAGCATAAGTATGACACGCGACTCTTTATTGAGCGACAAATACTGCTCGTCACTTTCCTTTCAATGCAGTGCGAGCAAGACAGGTGACGCTGAGTCGCGCGACAAGTGAAGCTGCGGCAAGATATGCTAGCCCTGCTGGTCTAAAATATCAAAATGCCCATAGCACCAGAATCAAATCATCAATCAATAATTCGAGAATGCCGTTTGAGTGATCGCCGAACGTCAAATCTCTATTAGATAACAGTTATATCGACATTGAACTGTCATTAAAATGCGATGAGCTTAAAACTGACATATCTCATCTCAATTTTGGAAATACGAAGGCGATAATGATTGTCAAAAATGTTATTCATGCATATGAATTTCTGTTTTGAACGAAACGTAACTAACTAATTTCACGCACTGCGCGGTCAATTTAAAGTATGCGCCTGTTATTTATGCCGTCACATACAAAGGAAACGAAAATTTAGCACGTCCGAATTGACGAAGTTGCGATGTTCTAGGGATATCGCCACTTGTCAAGTAGACACACGTCAAAAGTGACGGATGGCGATGAAATGGAGATATCTTCATCATCTCTCTAAAATTGGTCGAATACAGTTTGATTCTCCTCTTACGGTGCGTTATCAATTAGTGTTCCGAACAAACATTTGTTCAGAAGTCTTTTTGTTGTGGTTTTTAATAAGATGGCTCGGAAAAATTCAGAACACTAAGTGAAAACGCGTGCCTTTATTTATGTTGTGTAGCAAGATGGGAGAAGTAAGAGCACCTTACTAACAAGTTCCCTCATACTGCGAGAGATGGCGCTAGAGCTATTGTATAAGATAGTACTTACCTAAAATTTTCTTACTCGTTGAACACGGTTTTACGAAATTGTAAATGCTTAGTATTTATTAAAGCTACACTTAAGCTTCAATTAGTTATAACAGTTTAGTCCTTAACAATACGTAAATACTTAAAGATCTGTTAGTTTATCATTTTACCTCAAGAGGCCTTATTCGTTTTAAATTTGATTTTATTCATATTATGACAAATATATTGCTACCTGCATTTCAACCAATTTTTTTATCAATTATGTGAATAATACTTTTACCTTAGTTCAAAAAAGTAACAAAGCTATTTCACGCTTTCATTGCGCGCTTAACCACCAATAAATACATATATTGGATGTTATAATGTTGGGTCTATTAACAAAAGCACTTGCAAGTTCATAGTTTGTAAGTTCCACTAATAAAATGTCGTGATACGGCACCACGTCTGTGGACGACGGCTTTTATCATCGTAAAACTGCCACCCCGTCTACAGCCAAACATTTCTTATAGTTTTTATATAAAGGCAAACTTTGTTTCGTTTTTGGCTAGAAGTTTTTTGTATGACTTTCGTCTGTGCCGTAGCATGCAATTTTCAAAATGGTCCTGTATCCGTGAACATGTAAATGCTTCTTCTCAAAGCTTTATAGCTATACAATCAATTACAGACGTCTTTTACGATAACATATAGACACTTTAGCGCACTCGATAGTTCCTCGGCGGATTCTTGGCCACTATCGACCGCGTTGTGCCACATCACTAAAGTGCAAAGGACAGACGCAAAAAATACAGGTACATAATTTTGATATATTGTTGCATAATATCTCCTTCAAAATCCACCTCGAATAACAAATCGTAGTGCGTCCTTTATATGGCTGTGATGACGCTGAGATATTGCTAAATTGGGGTTTATACTTCATCGAATAAGCCAAGACTACAGATACAAAAGGTAAGTGTTCCCGAAATCTTTACAGCAATAAAATCAATTACAAACGTCTTTCACGATAACATATAGACACTTTAGCGCGCTCAATAGCTCCCCTGCGGGCTCTTGGCCATAATCGGCCGTCAGTGTGCCGCTCACGACTCCGAAACATCGCTATTGTCAATACTTCTAGTTAATCGTTGTAGTAAGGGCCAAAACACATTTTTACGTAGAACGATGCGATTGCATTGTAGCGTTGCGTCGTGTAGTGAATTCATGGCATGATGACACTACGAAGAACTTTTTTATAACGTACCACTTTTCGACGACAATATCCATTTGAAGTTAAGGATTACAATATAATACATATTGTGTTCGACCTCGGTATGATCTCACGAAACTGGGGAATTTTAGCAGCTGGAAGAAGGTCGCCAGGCATCGTAACAAGTGACAACTGGAGGAAGCCTAGACCTACAAAGGGTTTCGTCAGCGGAAGTAAGAAGTAACATATATAGGGTTGTTATTACAATACAAATACCCTTTATTGCACACCTCGAATACATGGAATAATACAACATGAGATACCTACATTAGAAAGCAACAGGCAGAGGTAAACAACAAACGGTCTTATCGCTAAATAAGCGATCAAATTATACTGATTGATTTTTATTAACTTCAAATATTTTAACTAGCACTGATTCAACAACTTCACAAATAGTATATTTGTTCGGGTGATTTTGATCTTTATGGTGAACTAGCTGTGCCCCGCGGTGTTACCCGCTCATCCCACGGGAACACTAAATTTATTCGGGATGAAAAGTATCCTATCCACTAGATTGCTTTTGGTAACTACGGCTACCTGACACCGCTCTTATTTTATTATATAAATAGAGTCCAACTCAAAATTCGAAGCAATTGAGTGGCTATTGTCCTTTCCCGGGTCTCAAACTATCTCCATACCAAATTTCATCTAAATCGGTTCAGCGGTTTAAGCGTGAAGAGGTAACAGACAGACAGACAGACAAATAGACAGACACACTTTCGCATTTATAATATTAGTATGGATTTGGTGTTTACTAAAATTTCTGGTGGAGTTGGATTGGCCAGAGTAGTGCCACCCGTCACGCAAAATATTCGGCGTTTTGCGGAAAACCAAGCGCATTAAACCTATATCCGAATGATAGTATTTTACAAGTAATGGCGACATTGTTTCTAGCAAGCCACTGCAACAATGTATCTCGCATTAACCCCGGTATTTTGTCTCGAGACGTGACCCTCGCGTCTCTAACGAGTTTTTGAGAGCACCCGACAGAGAAGCCATTTTAAAGGGATTCACACTTTGTAAGTAAATCGCCCGTTAGGACAGCAGCCAAAACTTTAGCAAACAGATTAAATCCATACATATTATAAGTGTACGTCCCTCTTACACGTCTAATTTTGGAGTACTCAGAAAATGCTGAATCTGTTTTGATGTAATTCGAATTTGAGAGCTTTGTATGTTCACTATTAAGTGATTATTCATGCATCGCGTACTCAATTCTTACTTTTTGTATTTGTAAAGACAGATAAAACGTTACAGTTACAGGCTTGCTGCGCTCAGAAAGTCAGTCGGAGAGAATACTTGACTTAGGCTAAGAACACCACATTTTGATTATGTTATCTTTTAAACAAAAAACTAGATCTACATCAGATTTCATGTTAAGGACACGGACATAAAGAAAGATACACACATATATTCTTCAACACACCTTCTCTCTTTTTCTTTATCGGGAACCAGAAATGTGATACTACTAAACGAAATGATCTAAAGATAAAGAACCCAAGCTTAAGAAGTTAAGCTTGATATGACTCAGCAAAAGTATTGAAGCATCTTCTTAATTCCTATCGCAAATCCAACAGCTCTTGCCAAAACTCTTGCCGCTATTTATACTTGTCTATTTATACTTGTACAAGTCAAGACGCTATCACGCATTCATTAACCGAAGTCAACTCCAGAATCCCGATGATCCGTCCATTAAGTATTCATCTCGCGACATTAGTGGCGAGCGTTATTAAAACCACCTGTAAATCCTCCTCTCCTACGTGTCGAGAGATGGGGGGGCGTCCCTTCCGCCCTTGCGACTTTTGTCTCAAATCTCAGCACGTCTTGGACATCGGGGCCACGTCTTACGGAATTAATAATAAGCCGAACCGCGTGCGGTTTGGGCCGCAATGTGCCGAAATTTCCAACCCTCATTACTGGTCCTCTGCACTCAACACGCGCTCGAAACTTCGGGCGTTCGCGCCACGTTCGGGGCTTGTTTATTGGTCTTGTAGACATCTTGGTGCTTGTAGCGAGTTTTAATCGTCGAATAAAGGATGCTGGCAACGTCTGTGATCTCAGCCGTTACCTGGTGCTTTGAAATACGGCGCGGCTCCGCACGGTTGCCTTAATGATGTTTTGGATTGCAACAAGCACGTGCTTTGCTATTATTTCGTCTTTAACGTTTCCTGAGCTTACATTTGAGTTATTTGAAACGATTTGGCTACATTCTCTTTCTATTTCAGGAGTGGGGGGGACAAGATAAAGTCGTTTTTAGTAATTACAAGCAGTGTGAACGTGGCAATTCACCCAAAAAATTCAATATTAGTGTTATATTAGGTGCCCAAAACTTCGTACGCGTAATTTTTTTTTTTTGCCGTCGTCCTATAACCATCTTTGGAGGCCCAGCTACCCCTGTTCTGAAATTGGTTATAATGTGTCCAGCCGTTTCGGCGTGTTGTTGCGAGGACAAAGGAAATTATGCCCAACAGATGGCGCCAGACTGCCCGTACAAAAACAAGACGATGCTGCATCACGCTTTTAAGATTTTTCCTGAAATCATGACCCCTCTCCATAGATAACTGATTTTCAATACAAATCTTGAATTTTATAATAGTTTAGATGTGTAGGGATTTAGCTAATGGAACTTACAACATTTCGCTAGATTTGACACCGCATCAATATCGTAAATTTGTTTCCGCCCTAACAATGTTAACACCACTAGTTCGCTCGCTCCTTGCTTTGGATCCCCGAGGCTATAGTTGCACGAATCACAATCTTCGGATTACAACGTAGATGTCACTAGTTTAATGTTACATTGTTGTAGTTTAGACAGCTACATTTAAAAATACCAGCGTTCACATCGCAGGGACCGACTCTTTTCTGTAACTCCCTGTACCACCCTGTACTTAAATACCTCGCCTTTTACAACTCTAATAACTTTACAAATGTACAGTACAATAACAAAACTTTGCGTATCTTAGTTTCCTAGTATTAAATATTGTAAACATCTATTTTCGCTGTTATTTTTAACAACCCCGAAATTTATGCGGCATTCTTATGAAAATATTATGTTCAGTCAACCAATTGAACAAACATAGTCGGTAAACAACAAAACTGATTGCGTAATAGTAAATCAAGTAGAATGTATTTTCTTATGTAAATATAAATGTCAAGAGCCAAGAAACAGTTCCGCAGTTTCCCGTCGTCGTATAAAAGGTGAGCCATTTATTCAAGACGTGCCTGTCCCTTAAGGAAGGGAAATTCATAATAATTTCAAAAGGAGTGGGGTGAAATCATTCTGTAAAATCAAAAGTTGGTCTCAAATTTCAATTACTTATTCGTTCGACGCGTGTGCCGCATGCGAGGGTTCCTTAGGAAATGAAATAACACTTAAATTTGATTTATGGAAGAAATAATGTTAATCTATGAACAAGGCAGTGTTTTCTTGAATAAATCTTAAATGTTTTGAAACGCTTCTACATGTTAGGATGTTATTTTGATTCACATCCAATATGCTAATTTTCTGCTCATTTCGGTTTTATATTAATGTAAGATGACTGGTATTCGTTCATGGCTTTGCTTCTGTGAAAATTTCGCAAAACAAAGTCTCTAGTTACGTAATAGTGTCTAAGGAAGCGCTATGATACAGTTCAGTCTTGAGCTAAGAGCTGATAAGATAAGTCATTCAGAACTTCTCTTTTTATAATATGTATGTATATTATATGAAAATACATAATACTTGTTATATTCATTCTACGATCGAATAGGCGCTGGTAAATCCTAAAGTTCCTCGGCTGTCGCCAACCTCGCAAGAACTTGGCGATTATCTTAAAGCACCTACGGCCTCCAAACGGCTGCATAACAAATTTTATTTCCCTCCAAAAGGAGCGTCCGCACAAAAACAGAACACGAAAGTTGGGCGTTACCGGCGTTCTCCTGTGAATTTATATCGCTCCAAAACAAGAAAACAAAAGTGGAGTTGCGCCAAAGGTACATTATCTTAACAAAGTACAGCAATTAGGTACACGTTCCACATCTGACTCTAATAATTTAAATATGATAAACAAAGTAGGCGAAGAATAAGGCGGGCCCCCGCTTAACTTATTTATAAATTCTTCCCGTATTCGTGAGACGTTGGGCCTCCGAGGGCAGGGTAACCCTTCCCCGTATAATGCAATAAAAGGGGCACTCATATAAGTATCACCGTTTTACGTGCAGCGAGATAAAGGCTAATCCTCCGCCTTCCCGGGACCGCTGATCTTTGTACTCGCTCATTAGATTTATTATCGCGTCTTAGAAACTTCCCGACTGAATGCCGACGCAGTCTTCACAAACTTTGAGGCTGACTTTTAAAACATGACCCTTTCACTGCCCGTTACTTTTGCTGAATGCTGTTGCAATTTCTGCCCGTTTGGGTTTTAAATAAACTAGAAGGCGTCCGTAACTTTGTCTGCATTTAAGATAAAGACAGTAAACTTTTTTTGCTATACGGTAAGTTAAGTTTAGTCATCAAGAGTATTTTATAACAATCTGTTTACCAAAAATAGTAGAAATCTTTCAAGCCATTTTAGCATCATGAGGCTGAAAAGAAACTTAAACATATCAAAAATAAAACAGCATAATTTTTTTTTTAACCCATGTTTATCTGTATAAACCCTTTTTAAATTCTATTTTATAGTATATTATTAAAATTATTGTTCTGTACTGAATTTGTAAACTTTTTTGGTGTGCAATAAAGCATTTTGTATTGTATTGTATTGTATATTATTATTTTTATACTTGGATATAACTAAACATTTTATTCTTTCACGGTTAATAGCTATACCTCAAGACGGCTGCGGTTTCTTACAAAACAAAGCCAAGACAGTTCAATAGGCCACAATTCGCAAATCTAGGGGCGGCTTCAAAGCTATAAAATTACAGATCAAAACTTATCGACCCGGTGGCCTTTATTCAAAGTCAGCGGAGCGCACTATCAAAGAAAGTCTACTTAGGAGTTAGCATCTTAGGGTAGCCAAGTTTGCCGGCAAGGGTTCCCCATGCGGGTGGGGCCGTTTTTGAATGTAAATAGTGGCGGCTTGTATGAATTAAATTTAAGTAATTAATGGGTGTACGTCGGCCAAGTTCTGCGATTACGCAGATTAACGTAGCGATGTTTTTGTCGCGATAAAGGATTTTTAAATGCCGTTTATGATTCTCAATGGGAATTAAAAGAGGTTTGAGGATGGTCGTTTTCCAAAAAAAGTCTACGTCAAGTTATTATTTTTGGGTTATCTTATTCAGAATCGTTTGTACATTCAAACCTCACACAAGGAAAATATGTTCCAAAATTTTCATTCCACATCGTTGCGGCTTTTAGAATTAATGTTTTTCTTTAACGTGTCGCACTGGAAAATCATTTTTTCATACAACATTTTAGGACACAAACGATGCTGAACAAACTAGTACCCTTTTTTGGCAATCATTTGGATAGTCTGGTAGTTAATTAGTAAGCCATTTTAGCCTTGTACTCTTGTTTAAATCAAGCCACTGTCAAATGACTAAACGTTATTTTTAATGCTGGTTTTGTTGAAAACTACAAAATGACATTCTATCATACTATCATACACGTCTATGCTACTACAAAATGTATCTACAAATTCCCTTTCCTAACCAGGGCCGAATATAATTTTAACAACAAGATGCACTCATATAGAATGTATGGAGATGATATGATAGCAGCTGCCACCGTAATCTATCCATCTATCGTTCGGTATTCGGTATGAATGTCTTTACAGCCCCCAGTCACTGAGACAAAGTACTTGGAAATTCACTTATTTTTTGTCGTTAACTGTACTATTATATCTTAATTTCCTAATGTTGTATTCTAAAGCACTAGTCAATCTTTAATTACAATACGTTAGCAGCCAGAGTTTGTTATTAATTAGAAGCACATACCTTACTCGGGTCCAAGTGGGGGTCATTTATTAATTATAATGAACCTTGGAGCCCCTGAGGTCAGCGTATGTCAAGAAAGGGCGGCCGTATTTTAAGACGTTGTCATCACTTGGGTCGAGGAATGCGTGTTTACATAGGGTGCCCTTTAATTATTTAAAATAGGTACGCTCTTAGGTACACTTTACCCTAAATGGGTTCGTTTTCAAGTAGTGCGAAATGAATTTGCGTCAGAAATTTTAGTGGTAGCAAGAAATGCTTTGAATAAACTTATCCGGCTACTATCAAAGCTGTGTTTTTATAGTTTCATTCAACGCACTTTTCTACTGGCGAGTAGAAATAATATAGTTAAGACAATTAAATCTGGTATGGAAGAGATAAGAAAGCATAGGAAATCTAGATGTTAGATTAAAATAAAGAGGCTATTAACTGAAACTTATAAAAACGTGCTGTCGCCTGAACTTAAAATTTTAATAATAGTTAGATGTTATTATTACTATTAGAAAATAATACTTATATTTCAAACACAATGTCCATTGTTTATGTATAAATAACTAAAATGAACTGAACATTAGATAATATGTTTACAGGCAACGAAAATAAACTCCACTTTCGTGAGTAGATAAGTAGTTATCGGATTAAATAAAGTAATTTTCCGTTCAACCGTTATAAAATAGTCATTTGTATTTAAGGAAAGTTCGCGTTACTTTACAGAAGATCCAAATTACAAACGCCTTGCGCCAAGTTTGGAAGACGCCGTCGTTTCGGACGTGTTCAAAGTGCCCGTAATCGACGAGCACCTGACACGGTAACCCGACACCACCGGTTCTCCTTTATCGACGTTTTTGACGATGGTAAAACAAAATCGGGACTGGGATCGTAATTCAAAGGAACTGTGCGAAATCTTCAATCTAGCAGCATCTTGGCATTTTCACATATCTTAGCGTTTCTTCTTACCTGCGCTTCTTTGAAATCACTTTGTGCGACTCCGATTTGCACTTCGATGATTAATTTGATCTCTCGCAGCTTGAATACATACCATATTCTATAATGAATTAAAAACAAAGTGTGTACTGTACACATTTGTTTTAAATTCATATTTATAAAATGGAGTTTGCACAAATGTCAGTTTGACAGAGGAAAATTGTGTTTTGCTCAGGCAACCTTTTGACAATGGTAACTGATGTAAACTTAGAGTAAGGAATGATGTAAAGCTACCGAAACTTTAGAGAGTGAAATAATTTATACACGCGATATAATTTAATCCGTTTAAATTGTTTTATTTAAATGTATGAAGTCGCGGAAACCGAAAAAATATTATATCCTACCTAATTAAAACTTAATAAATCGTGTCTATCGCGAAACCAAATCGAAACCTCAGGCAATTAAGGTAAGAAATTTATTTTTAATTTTGTTCACCCAGCAGGGCAGTTTTTTTTTAACTATGTTAAAATTCCATGCTACTCCTACTAATTTTTTACCATAGTTGTGAAACTGTAACAATTTGGGCAAATTTACAAAGAAATAAAGAGTGCAAATCAATATAACACATCAATTTGCAGGTCACTAAGCCAACAGTGCCATTAAAGGCTCTCTGTCAAAACAGAGTTCGACAAGCGACAGTAATTTCCTTTTCGCTATAATTTCACCAGTTGATCATGTGAAACGCTACTTGTTAAATATTCAAAGAAAAGGACCGGGTCGGGCAATCCTCGGGGGTCGAAAAGACCCCGCGAAGTGGGGTTTAACCCGCGAGCGCTCATGCGTAGCTAATTTCCGATTTGTCGACGTAAAGGGTTGACTGATTAGCATCTGACTTGTCACAACGCATCAGATTACCTTTGTTCTCGATGTCGTCTCAAATGATTATTTGATTTGTGGCAGTTCGAGTGTGAAATTATTTGTTAATGGCGGTCGTAAGGTCACGAGGTTGCGCTGATTATAAATGTACCTATCTATATACATTGTTGTTTCTTGCCATGCAGTCAAAACTAGGTACATAAAATAAAATTTAATTTGACATTAAAAACTGATATGATACTTTTTTGGGGTTTGCCTGTAGGTACGCGTCCAAATCGGGACTAATATGTTTTTCTTAGCCAATTAGATGTGTCCACAGATTTGACGGTGTGTAAGTAGAGATGAAAAATATTGACATTAATCTATTCTAAAAAGAGATGCCAAAAGAAAGGTCGATCGTTCCTTCGGCGTTACGGCATAGTAAAGAGTAGAGAAGTACTGTTTTCGAGAACGTTTCCCGATTTGTATGGGATTTTTTCTTGAGAACGTTCATTTTCCCCATATCTATATCTATCTATCAGCCACAGACGTCCACTGCTGAACATAGGCCTCCCCCATGACTCGTCACAAAGTGCGATCCTGTGCAGACCCCATAAGCTCTAAGTAAAGAGCTAATTATATGAGACAATAGTAGAAACATGTGTACTAGCACAATATCCAGCAGCTGCTCTAGTCTGATAGTTTAATATTTCCACAATAGTCAATCATAAGATTCGTAAAGCAATCATTTATTTTCAAATCACATTACAATTTTTAAAACTTCGCCGATGAACGTGCAGCCGATGTTCCCATGTGAAAAATAACATATTTCTCCCAAATATTTTCGTTCGAACACGACAAACTTCCAAGTTCGTATCAAACAGATAGTGAGGTATACAATAATTCACTTAGCTGGAACTCTTCCAGCTTGTTTGATACTAAGATTATGTTAGACTTATTCTCTTTTCTTTTTACCTACGTGAATGTTTATTATGTTACAAGTCGCCGCACCCAAATGCCTACAGGACATTGAGGTACATAAACTCGTCGATCTTTCTGACAATAAGTAAAAACTATAAAAATAACGTTGAACTAAAATCATCGACAACTAACGGCCCTGCTAAATAGAATAATCATAGTTATGTTTAATTATATATAAAAACTGCGATGTATTTATTATTTCCTGTGTTGATCGAATCCTATACAAAGTAACAAATGTGTAATATTTGTACCTAATATTCGGTTTGTGTTCAATTCAATGTTGCAGCATTCTATTGTATTATTTGAGGTTCATTCCCGCTTTTTCTTAAACGCTACGAATCGTTTTTTCAGCTGCATCTATTGTTCTCACTGCAGCATAGACTGCTTTAATATTTTACTATTAGTAGACAAAAAAGCAAGCAAGCGAAGCGTTCCCACAACTTCGCACAGCAACGTTAACGCCCCAAAAAATAGTGCTAATGTCCACTAATGGTGTCCGCAGTTGCCGTCGCGTCACGTCACGCGGGGTTTTCGCGACATTAGGCGGGTAACGACATGAGTAATCCCGCAAAGCAGGAATAACACCTCATGAATGTCTCATTTATCATTAACAGGGTATTTGGGATTTTTTTGTGTTGTTATTAAAGTACTAGTTGCGCCGCGCGGTGTTACCCGCTCATCTTACGGGAAAACTACATTTTTACGGGATAAAAGTAGCATGTGTCAGCTGCCTTCATACTAAAATTTATCAAAATTGGTCTAGCCGTTTGAGCGTGAATAAGTTACATACACATAAAGAATCACAAACTTTCGCCTTTATAATATAGTGTGATAGATATAATGCTTCCTGAGATAGTGGATACATCTGCAACTGTGGCGTCACAAGTATTGACGAGAAGTCGGAACCAATTAATATTGTCTTCAAGATCAATAAGTACAAACGTGTTTTTTCTTTCTTTCTGGCTAAACTTTATCTCTTTTTTGCCAACAGGTATGAATCAGAGTATCCAGCATCTCATCAAACGGTAGTATAAAAAAAAAAACAATGTAATGGAACTAAGACAACCGGAATATGTGATATTAACAACTTAGCCATAGAGCATTTAAATTACATAAATATTGACGCTAATACTAGAGGAACAATGCAGTCATCGAGTGTAATTTCATGTTTGGACCATCTCTATCCTATTTTTCCTATAAAAATAGAAAGAAAGACAGAAAGAAAGAAAGAAAGAAATACATTTATTCATGACGTGACCATAATACATAATTAATTACATAGAGAGAAGTGTGACAGAAGTGATGAAAAATAATAATAACGATAATAATGGTATAAAACACAATAGATAACAATAAACACAAAAATATTTTGGCCGTGCCACGAAAAGGTCCCACCTCAGCAAGATGCTAGCTCGAGAGCTAGCGCTGATCTTCCGGCCAATGTGATTACAATCGTGTGGCTAGCAAGCATTACTCGTTCTAGTACTAGTTACTATCACTACCAAGTCTACCAACCTAGCCACAGACGGTTTAAATTATCCAGGCGGCAGGCGGCGACGTATCGGCTGTCACATTACGGCGCGGGTGTTATTATCAAACTTTTTGAAGGGTCGCGCCGGACGCCGCGACGCCGACCGCCGGATGGGACGCCGATAGTATCATATGGCGTGGGCTTGTGCTCAATAATAGTTATTTATTATGCAAGGCTGCATAGTTGTCATTTGGCGCGAGTTTTGAAAATGAAAGTTGAGCGAGCGAAGGTATCTAAGATTGAATGGTAAGCATAGGAGGCTTTCAAGTCACGAGATGCTAAACAATTTTGCATTCGTGTGGAATACATAACTTTTCACTTCACTATTGCAAGGACAATGCGAGATGCAAGAAGAACAAGTAAAATATAAAAATAATCACATTTTGATTTTGCCCTATATTTAACATATTAAAGACAAAACCAAACCAAAATAAACATGAGAAAAATCTACATATTAAAAATTAAAGAATAGATACATGCATCACAGAGAATCACATTCTAGTAGAGTTGCTAAGCCGCGAAATTGTGCGCATCGGGTTACAAGCATGAAATTTCTACCACAGATAGAGCGTTTCGTGGTGATTATTTTCAGATGTGGAGGGAAGTCAGATTCGTCCCCTGCGTGGCGGGAGAGCGGGGTGAATAAGACCAAAGTACCTACTGCTCTTTTTCTTTTCAATTACTGATCAGTTCAGACTATTAGGGCTAATGCGGCATCGTTTTCATGGAAAACAGATGTCAGCAATTCATTTATAATGTTATTTAGGAATAGTTTGATATAAAAAAATGGGTTTATTGGCGAAAAGGTAAAAATCACAACTAGTTTTTTTATTCAGAACGATAAATTAGTTATATATCCTAAATATTTACAATTTAAAAAAATATTACTAAATAGCAAATTTAATCTTGTTTTTAAAATTGTATACATATTAGGCACATCTCATACAAAAAGTACCTTGAAAAAAATATTGATGTTAAGTTTAGCCTGCGTGCTCTAGTACATTTTGCTAAGTCTTAAATTGTGTACATCGGGATACAACCACAAAATTTCTACCACAGATAGAGCATTTTGTTGTGATTATTTTCAGATGTGGAGGGAAGTCAGATTCGTCCCCTGTGCGGGAAAGCGGGATGAATAGAGCAAAGGAGTCCTCTTTTTCTTTTATTATTACTGATCAGTTAACGCTACTAGGGCTTGTGTGGTATCGTTCTCGTGTAAAACAGATATCAGCGATTCATTTTTTATGTTATTTATTCATAGTACTATATAAAAATATGCGTGTATTTTCGAAATGGTAAAAATCACAACAAGTTTTTTTATTCAGGGAGATAAATTAGTTATATTTCCTGAATATTTACAAGTATCAAAAATATTATAAAATAGCAAATTTAATCTAGTTTAAAAAATATTTACACATATTGGGCACTTTTCATACAAACAGTAACTTAAATAAATTGTTGATGTCGAGATTAGCCCGTGTGCTCGTGATACATTAGCAAAAAAATATTTTGTTTAATTACGTTAATTTGTTTTTCTAGGACGTATATGGTAAATATTACACGTAAAAACATGTTAATAATCATAATTTAATGTATTTCATGAAGCGAAATTGAATGCGTTTGGAGATTTACGGTGGTTACGCCGACGTAAACATATATTTTGAGCTACTGTTTGTATGAGAAGTGCCCAACATGCATATATTTTTAGAAATGAGATTAAATAAGCTTTTTAAAATAATAATAATATTTTGAAAATATTAACATAATTTAACTAATTTACCTCACTGAATAATAAAACTTGTTGTGATTTTAACCTTTTAGGCCATACTCCCATATTTTTATATAGAACTATACAAAAATAGCGTAAAAAATTAATTGCTGATATCTGTTTTACACGGAAACGATACCAGACAAGTCCTAGTGGACCTAACTGACCAGCAATAAAGAAAGAAAAGAGGTACACTTCGTCCTACTCACTCCGCTCTCCCACCTCACAGAGGACGAATCTGACTTCCCTCCACATCTGAAAATAATCACCGCGGAACACTCTATCCGTGGTCGAAATTTCATGCTTGTAACCCGATGCGCACAATTATGTATGAAAACAGCGGACTAACAACTCTACTAATTCATCGTGTTCGAAAATCAAATTACTATTTCACTTTCTAAACGCGCTATTAACGGAGTTTTCCGAGCGTGTGTGGTGTTCTTTCGAATATCATGCTATGATCACTTAAATTGCGTTTGCGTTGTATTTTTGGGCATTTCTCTACAAATGATTTTAGAATCACGGTTACGTAAATACAAATATAACAATCACTATTTAACAATTTTCTTTTGCATTAAGATAATTTTTCACAAAAATACTACTCCGAAAAGTTTATCGACTTGTATGGGAAAGAACGTTCTCGTGAATATTTTCCATACAAATCGGGAAACGTTCTCGAGAACGGCACATCTCTACTCCAAAGAAACAGCCACCCCAAAAATACAAATGTTTGTGAATTTTAATCCCTAGTTATATTAAAATCCTCCTCCATACCGCCGCATCCAGCCGCTCCAGGAGGCGCATATGGTAATTCCTTATTCCGATAGGAAATAGAGGCGGTCAGTTGCAATAATCCATCACGGGCCATTGTGGCCCCGGCCGCCATGTTTTATGTCATTTTACGTATTCCTTACAGGTTCTGATAAATATTTGTTTCGGTCAAGTTTGGTTTGGACATGTCCCGGAATTGAATATCCGCCCGGGATGGATGTAACCCGTTTTGTTTTTGTCCGTGCTTTATTAAAGTTCTGTAGTTGAATAGTAAACATGGTTTTTTGATATGCTGGCTTTGGACATATTACAATTTTGATGATAATCTATATTCATAATATATTTTTAGCCTCGTCCCGTGCCGTATCCAAACATACTCTCTTACAATGCAATGCTACTACTACGGCCTGTAAAAACTAATAACTTAGAGGACCAAGGCAGGACTTTAAGAAATAACAAGAATTGCCATTAAGTTGTTGGCATCCTGTAGGTCTTAAGTTTAGTCATAAGTTCTAGTAATTAAAGCCTTTGAGTCCAATTGAGCCGCGTATTGTTGTGCTATAAAAATACACAGTTAAACTAAAAGCTAAATTTAATAATTTTGTTTGTTTCGTATGGTTTATCAAAATTTACCAAAATATAACAGTTTTATGTTAAATAGTTCTCTCCAAAATATTAGGAGATTCTATCCGACTTGATGATGATGATTTGGTGTAGGGACGCCCGGCTGGAGACAGGCGGGCTGTCGATCGCTCAAAATGCAAATTCTATCCGACTTACACAAATATTTAATATTTAAAACAATATTATTTTGAGTGTATTTAATGTGTATGTTTGGTTATGTACTTGTAACATACTCATGTTGGAAATAAATACATTTCTAATACCCCGTCACGTAGTCATAGAAATCTCCACTACCGAACCACAAAGTTCGTTAAGTTAAGACAAAATACCAGCAAAAACTATCCCGCGAATCCTCCAGGGCCGGGACGTCATTACGAGAGCTAAGGACCGCATGCATACAGAATGGCTTATCAGTTATGCATAATGTGGAGACCCCAAAGGTGGGCAAAATATTGCACTGGCGTAGACTGGATACGGGATGTTGTAGTTTTGTCGTTACTTTTATGCGGAAGTGGTGGAAAGTGTAGAAGGTTGGAAGCAATAGTGTAATCTTTTGAGGTAAGCATTACAATAAACGTTTTTGAGGTAAGCATTACAACAAACTTTCATAATTTACAAAGAAAAAAAACGAAATTATTTTTACTGAATATTATAAACGCGAAGGTTTGTGGGTGTTTATATGTTTGTTACTACACTACTTGTCAAAACATCTGAACGGATGTCCATGTAATTTTTAACAGAAATAATTTGTACCTTTTTGTGTATAGGTAATATGTTTTAAAGCGAGCGAACCCGGCGGAAAAGGCTATAAATTCGATATATTATGCGCCTCAAGGTGGTCATCATTACTTTAATCCAGCTATTATCCAAACGAATCGTAATACCGGGTGATAAATCCTAATGGGGCTGTAGGGAGAAATTACAAACAATAAGAGATAGGGAAATCTGTTCTTAGGAACCATGTCGTTGACTTTAGATTTAATAAAAACTGCATTTTTTTTATAAATCTCTTATACAGGATAACCCCGTCATAACTTAAAGTCCGATGGGACACGACCAATAAAATAACTAGATTTCGGACGGAAAATATTTTCTTGCTACCTATAAACAATTAGCATAAAAAAGTACGGCTCTACTATAAGAAATAAGTACTCTACAACATCTATGTACACCCGTCAAGATTTTCGCTCAACGACGAAATCGAGTACCTAAAAAAAATCTTTATTATTTTTCAATATTTATTCAGAAAAATAACCCCACTGTAGATCAGAAAGGCACTCCCACGCGCCGCCATGCATGTCAACCTGATGGATTTTGTTTTCTGAATCTATTACTGTTTTTTATTTGTCATCTGCCAAAACAAAACTGACCCATGAATATGAATAGGGCGTCCCGCGAATGTATTTTTCAGGGTGTTTTTTGCCTTTAAGCTTACATTTTTATGTTGCTACTTTATCATTCACTTCTGGAAATGTAAGTCGCAGTATAAATGATTTTGGAAGGCCATCATAGTTTTTAAACAAGGACAAAATAAATTTACTTTAGTCTTTTGTTCAATAATTACCTAATTATTCTGTTTTTTAGTAACTAATTTAAATATGCAATGGGTTAAATTATTTATTACCAAAATAATTGTTTGGTAGGTATACTTGTATTTTTAAACGAGCATACAATAAATAATAACTTATGGTCGATAGGGTATACTATAATATTACTTTAATTTAGTACCTATGTTTTTATTATTTTGTATTTGATAAGTATGTTGGTTTAAAGGTTGTTTTCCATCATTTATTAGTTGAGTTTTTAAAAGGTCCAGCTATTATATCAAGCAGGTTCTTTAAGCCATCGCAGTTATCTTAAAAAATAGAACAAATTTTAAGTTTTTCCTAAGACGACGCATAACATATTATTCCACAGGATTTACATCGTTAGGGTTGAAATTTATCACATTAAATCCTTAGCCGCGACAAATCAAGGAGGAAAAAAGTAAAAAGAGCGATAATCTGCAACCCCATCTGTCGGGACAAATGAACACCATCCGTCAGACGCGTGTGCTAAGCCATACGAATCTGTTTGCGAATAGTTGTGCAACTCTTGAATGGATTATTTAGAAAGCTTGAAGTAGTTAATGCAGGATTAAAACAACTGTTGGCTAAACCCCTTTTACACGAAACAGATTGCACATGTATTTCAATCCGTGGGCCGGAGGATACTTTCAGAGAGTCTATGTAGGTACTTATAGCCTAATAAGTTGAGGTTTGATCGTGGGATACTAGCGGTACAAATGGCGTTCATACGGTTTAATGTCGATACGTCATATATATGCATTATAAAATGTCGGTAGCAGTCAACAACCAATTTCAAAGCATTGTCTCCCAGAATGCTGCTGTACTTCGTTTTTCTTCTGAAATATATTTATGACATCCTATTGAAAAAAATCACTGTAAGTTAATAGTTTGAACTTTATTGTGCCAAAATTATTGAAATTCACGGAATATTAACATCAGTGACATTCGATATCTTTAATCATCAGTAACGAAGAAATGGTCCTTGACAGTAAAATAAATCATTTTCCCCAAAATTCGCAATATGTCGTGGGCCGAAAAAATACTTGGGCTGTACATGGGAAAAGTCAATTGACCATCGCTGACCAATCTCAATACCACGAATTTATGGAGATTGACCAACGATGGTAACAATAATTAAGAATACTTTTTACAACACCGTGTATCTTAAAAAGTAGGTACCTATCCCTTTATTAACTCCTTGATATATTTAAATATAATTATTTAACCAAACTTATTTACAGTCCATGTAGTTACATAACACTGATACAGAACGTTTTCTCGAAATTAAAAATAAAAACATTTCTTATTCGCTTTAGGACCTTTGCTCGTTTTCTGTCTTCAATCTTCATGAATATATAGTTTATCAAATAGATTTTAATGAATAAATTACTATCTAGTGATATATAATAAATAATAATAAATTACTATCTAGTAATAAATCACTATTAAGTGATGCCAAAAAATTTTCGTTAATAGCGTACATTTTTAAATACTTTATGGCGAAAACGCTTTCATCAAAATCCCCTTTTAAAACGGTAACTGTAAAACAAATCAGTGTCGCGACACTTTTAACTAAAAAGGGCAGCGGATATCAGATCGGTTTCCAATTAACACTGACTCGGGTCTCATTATATTTTTAATTTGGGGGAGGAATCCCAAATTAAAGCGCGCCGTCAAAGGACAGTGCCATTAGAGCTAAATAATTAAAGAATTCGACCGTCTTCACAGTCGTTAGACAGAATTAAGAAACCGCCGCAACTTCGTAATTTTGATTTAGGTACCTACCTTTAATTTATCGCGGTATCGCTGATTTATTTACAACGGAACAACAAAAATTGAAGGGTCCGTTTGGGCTAGCGCCCTATAGCTATGACAAAGTTTAAAAAACAAAAATTGAGGTGCAAAGATATCCGGTTTCTCAAATGGACATTTTACTAAACAAAAAAAAAATACAAAAAAGAACCGACTTCAGTAAAACTAAAAAGCCATAAATAACCCGTTCAAGTACAGATTACATTTAACTCACCCTTTGAAGTCGATCCCAAACCACTCAGTTATTATATTTATATATTATAGTTTATGTGAGGTTTGGTACCGACTTCAAAGGGTGAGTTAAATGTAATCTGTACTTGAACGGGTTATTTTTGGCTTTTTAGTTTTACTGAAGTGGGTTCTTTTTTTGTTAATTTTTTTTTTTCGTTTTTTAGTGATTTATATAAAATACTTATGGCTGGGTGATCAGGGAGGTCTTGAAGGCATGCATCTCGTTTGAATTATCTCCTAACTCCTAACCGTTAAGGAGTTGTACCTTCCATCATCAGGTCAGCATTGGAAGATGATGACGACCATAATGCAAATACTTAAATAGTTTTAGAAAATATATGAAAAATATTACGAGTGCCTATAAAATTTCACGAATTCCTCATGGATCTCGTCATCCGATCTTCACCAAAATTTAATTGGACCAACCTTGAGAGGTCTATTCATGAACCTAAAAATAATTTTCCAAATCGATTCATAAATGACGAAGTTCTGGGTAAAAAAATAAAAAAACAACAACAACTGAACTGAGAACCCCCTCCTTTTTTGAAGTCGGTTAAAAATTGTAACAAGGTTAAAATCTAATCGACCAAATTACACACACAAGATAGATGCCGTTTTCGTGAAAATTCACAAGGATTGGAAATGTACGGGATTTTTCATATTTTGTAATAGACTACCATAACTATGTTATTTTTTATTGAAGCATTTTATAATATAAAAATCGACCTACCTACATATACTTTAACGTATTTTCACTTTTAAACTTAGTTTACTTTTATCTCAGACTTATTGGAAAGAATCGCCATGTGTGGGATTGACTAAAAAAAAACAAATCATATATGAAATATCCTTATTGTTTCTTGTATGATCTTAACCTGGGCTAAGGCCTGTGGACTCTGAAGTAACTAATAATACTCGTGGTACAACATTGATAAATTGATATTTGTCTTATAAGACAGACGTAGGACTTTCAAATAAGGGCGCGGGTTTATTACATGTTTTTCATGCGGGCCTTAGCAAATTCAGGTTTCATATTCCTCTAGGGCCTGAAATATAGGTACGTTTCTAATGATGTACCTCCGAGATGTGCCTATCGGGTGGTAATATTGCTTCGTGTTACTTTTTCATCACATTTAGTATATAATCTAACATCATAATACGTAGACTGCCTATGCTAATGGCAAGTCACCAAAACCTTTCAAGATGTATACGACTTTCAGGAGAAATCCTACTCGCATACACATTACACATTTAATGTCTTTACGCACTTATATGACATAACATGATCATAATTTTGAAATTATCAAGTTAACTGTTTGAGAGAAAAATTAAAATTAAGACTAACGATTTTATGACAAACCAATTTTGTCCCAGGCAATAGAGACTCAAACGCTTTAAAAGTACTAAAAGTAGTTATGTCCGACGCACACCTCTCCAGTTTATTTGGGCTTGACTTAAGTTGTTACAGCCTTTGTTAGACCTTCACCACTGATAGTCAGTCAAACATATTTTCGGGAGTACTTTAATTTATTTTATCTATTAAGGTTTGCCAACAGGTACAATACTATAAAACATTCTTTAAAAAAAAACAGGTACTTAACATATTACAGTATTTACCCAATAATAGGCAAACGGAACATATGCGTTATAGACAAAATCCGCTTTCGATTAAATTTGACATTAGGTACAATTTTACGAAGCTAGGTAGGTAACATAAAAAAATGGATATGTACAAACCCGCTAACGGGAATGTCTGCTTCTCAGAAGTGAGTTCTGTTTTTACAACGCGCCGAATTGATATACTCCCCTTCTTCCCCCGACACTAGTTTTAAGTTGATAGTAGTAATGAATCTTGTTTGCATGCAAACGGCCCGCGTTCACGCGTCTAGACAAAATTGAAATTTACATTCATAAAGTTCAGAAGCGGATCCTATCTATGTTTAAGTGATGCCAGAGGCGGAGGTTCTTGAGTACTTAGGAATATTCTTAGACGTACGTTTATTTTAGGTTATTCTAAAATTAGCTCTAACCAATATTCATAGAGTTTTGGAGATAATTTTAGAATATTTATATTATATATTTTATATTTCTAAAGCAAAGGTACTAAATTACTTACTTAGATTGTACTGAACACATTTAAGATCCCGTAAATAGACCTAAATAATGGGCATGGTTTGAAATTTGCGTCCTAATGTAAGAATACGACCCGGCCAATGAGTGCTAAAAGCTGGCATGAGTTCTGTTGTTGCGTTATTATGATATTTTAACTATAATACTCAGCAGAGCGTTTGTAATAAAGCAAACTAAAACGTACCGTATGATTAACCGCGTAGCCAACACAGAAGAAAAAATCAAAAAATAATACGTTGATTCCTTACTTTTAAATGATTTCATTTATATTTGTATAAATTGCCTTAAAAATACCTACTGTAAGTAATTAAGTATGGACGATTTCGGAGAAACTCACTTTAATTACACACTCGCAGTCGATAACCCTAAACTTTACAGGTTTAATCTAATCAAAGCTAAAAACATCTTGGAGGTAATGTCGCAGGGTTGGGATAAATCCAGCTCGCAGGGTCTACGGGGCCCTGGGGACAGATTCCGGAGGAGATGACCGCTGAGGTACGGGAGTACTCTTATTATGAGGATGGGGTAGACTGGCGGGTGGTGGGCGGTTCAGACGCCGACCCTGACGCCCTTTTCTCTTTTACTCATTCTACTGAATAAAACTACAAATACACATTAGCCGACAGTCAATCTTACTCACAAGGTATCCCTGTGTAACTCTATAGCTGACTAGCAGGGTCCATTTCAACAAGTGTGGACAGAGAAGCGTTCCTGTCAAGGTGCTATCACACATAAGTAATGGTAAGGTTATCGCAGTTCACAAATAACACAATTACCAATGTTTTTTTTATTGTTTTTTATCTGAAATTTAATATTTTACCGTGAAAGTAAGTAATTTGTAACTTGCCACAAAACCAAGGATTTGAAGTAATTACATTTTTTACTGGCTACCTTACCTTGTCAGATTTTTGAAGTTTAAGCGATTTTTAAAGGAGCATACGTAAAGAGTTTAACGTGACGCACTTTATAATACTAATAATGATTAAGGCTGCATACCCTTTTCGTCTACCTATGTAACATTTAAATGTTGTTTAAACTGTAATTTTATATAATTTGAACTTACGTACGTGGTTGTTTTTTTTTCAAATATGTGCATGGAGCACATTATAATGGTATCACATTATCTTAGTATATGTATATGTACCTACTGCTAAAAGGCTGTATAGATTGCCATACAAGAAAGGAGTTTTTTTTTAAAGAGGGTACCCAATACCTGTAAACGAATGACATCTAGCTGGGTCATAATTCATAGTTTCTTTCAGTATAGCAAAAATAAGGAAACGGTCAACCGCCGCGTTCCAACCGCCCGTCTACTCGCCCGAATGTCACAGACAAAATAGCTATCCGTGCAACGACTTGGCGGGCAAAGGGTAATGTTGTTTACATTTTAATGTAAGAATGAAGTACAGCGCTCGTTAGGGGATCATTTTCACGTCCTATTCAAATGACTCTTCTTCTTTCCACGGACCGTGGTTGATTAAATTAATTAACTTTGTGCTTAATTTTTCCACTGAAATTAATTATTTTTTTGGTAAAAAAGGACTTGATAAAATATGTAGGAGGCGTCAGTAGGAGACGGCAAATATAACACGCATTACATAAACGAGTTTTGTTAAATATTTTTAAAGCTTGTCAAGTAAATGATAATCAGTATCATAATTATTAATCTTTAAAAATACATCATTGCAAAAGATTTGAACATTCATTTAATTTAGTAATAGGATACGCGTATCATAAAATTAGTTATAAAGCTGATGGCTCAACATTACGTTATGTTACGTATCATTGGAGCGATGTATTGGCAATATCATGGTCGTGGACTCGTGGTACGTGGTCGTGGTGGTTGTAAGTGATTGTAGGTGGTAGGATAAGGTTGTTAAAATGTATTCTTCTTCGGTTCACTCCTTACAGAGCGATCGTAGCCATTATGTATTTGTGGAATTCTTAGTGACACGTCGCCACTTGTCTCGTAGAGCCGCTTTCCGCGACTACCTAAAAAATAGTTGTAAATCTTGGACATATTATTAGAAACGCTGAATTCAGCTCTTACTGGTTTTGATATAAAGTTTCCCAAGAAACAACTTCAGCTAGTGCTGACATCATCGGCATTGGCCCAAAATTCCGCAATCAATTTTAATGTCTTAACAGCGTAATTACTTTTAATTTATTACAACTTCAATCGGCACAGGCGCAACTCTTTCCAATAAAGGCAATAAAAATATTAAATCAGCTATAAAGGGGCTGTAACGTTGCCAGTTAATATTAATCGTTATTCTTTGCCGACCCTTCCGGGGTGATTTGCTTTATTTTCCCTTTTATTTGTCCCAGAGGATCACTATGATATATTTATTATTACTGAACGTTAGAAGACACTCTTGAGATGTATTACTGGTTCTTGGGAGCTGTTATTGGTAATAAGAGGACGTGGTATTGTTGCGTTTAGTGCTATTGGTTAGTGATTGGAATGCTTAAACCTTAATGGGACGTTATGAAGACTATGACAATATAATATTTTAACAATTATCTAGAAAGGTTTACAAATAGTCGTTCAATTCATTTCAATACATGTTTATACTGATATTATTTCTATCTGATGTCGTTTTTTTTTCAAGGTTTTATCGTTAAGGTTTTGGGACCTAGAATTCTGTCGGTACCTAAACTTTTTTACTTCTGGTTTATGTCAAATCAAAATTGCATACTAAAATTATCAGCTTTTTTTGTTGCTCACTGTACCAAACAAACAAAATAAACCAAAAAAACCTCATCACGTGAACTGCGCGTTACGCCACTATTAAAACAACAGCGCCTTTAAAAGTGAGAATAATTTCCGGGAAATTCCGAGAGATGGCGCCACGAGTCTCGTAGCTTGCAGAAAGCCAAGGATAATACCAAACGAACACTACGTTCAGTACTATTCTCTCAGCTAAATTCAAGTCTATTAATATGTAGACTCGATAGAAATGCAGATTCCGAATGCACGAAACTTGTAACAAAGACTTAACAAATAGAAAGCGAGCCGCAACACCCCGCTAACGACCAAACTGCGTTCTAATCACGAAACGTCAAAAATGGATATTGAAAATTGAATCGGAGATTTCTTTTTCCCTTTTCAAAGGGCGAGGGCCCGTTAAAATGGCCAGATCAACTCAATAAGGGGTATGCGACGTGTTTACCCGGTACCCGCAAACGGGTTTTTTACATTTTGCCAAACGTTATTTACCCGGTGTCGTAAAGGCATTGTGCCGATGGACAATAGCCAGGGATATTTTGCGATCTTTTTTCGTTTGTTCTTTTCCGAATGTCGCTCCGTGTACGTATTCGTTTCGTTTCGATATTCAGTAGTGATACGACGGCTGACAGCTTTGTATGGTTTTGCTCTTTTACCGGGCGCGAGTTTAAGCAGATACCCATTGGCTGGGGATGGAAACTTTTTGAATAGAACAAAATTTTTCACCGAATACCATTTGTTGTCGATGTGCTGAGTAAATCGAACTCGAACCTAAAATCATAATGAACAAAGTGAATTGAAAATTTACAAATTTAACGTTTGTAGCTTTCGCATTTCAATTTGAATCATAGCCAATTACCATTGTCTATGGTTAATGTCAGTCCGTTTTTGTCGTTTAATCTTAATAAATGTAATTAAATGTATTTAGCTGTTAGGCTTTTCTGTTGGGTTCACGTTGATGAATGACTGGTCTATCCACGTGGCGTATGTCGCGATCACTCATTATTTCACGGGACATTACCTTCGCACGGGGCGCGTCAGGCGAAAGCAAAAACGATTGTTTCACATCCCCCACTTTGTACACTCGTTATTAAATGTAGGTAGGTAGTTTTTATACCGTTTCAACCGCTCTCGGTTTCCTTTTGCATACTATGTTACAAAGTAAGCCAATATAATCATTATATTTCAATGAATCGAGATGGTATGTGAGGCAAGGTAGGTATACCGTTTTATCGAATCTATTTGCTCATTTCGGCTCATTTGACCAAAATGAGCAAACTTATAGCGGTTGAAACGCTTGAAAAACTACCCAGTTAGCTAAATCAACAAGGGATTCAATCCGGAGAAATTGATAAAAGCTATTTGGACGATGTATCGACTATAATGTCTTGAAAATAATGAATAACATAACATCGAATAAGCATACCAGTGCCAACTAATAAAAAAGGATGAAACTGTGTTTAATTGTTATCGTATCTGTGGTATTGGTTCTTTGAATAAAAGTCTTCCGTTGTCAGCATTCACACTGAAAGCGTGTTTTATTAGGTTATGGGCCCAGTACGCTTCAATTGCGCGTGAATGTGACATGAGCGATATATTTTGATAGTTATTATACGTGCCGCAGTATGTGGCATTGAAATGTATATATGTAGGTACTTGTACTTGGATATATCTTCGACAGATGTCAGTATACTCAGTACAAACATCAAATTAAGCCCAAGTGTTTTACAAACATCTGAAAATAGATTCTAATTGTCAACTAAAAACGTTGTTTTTAGATAGGTATTTTAGATTACCTTTGCATGTTACAGTGTAACGTGTAACTGGCAACTGTACACAGTGTACGAGGACTGTCAGCAGCAAAGATAGCTTATAGATGAAACATGTTTACTAATGATTTACCTATACCTACATATATCATTAGCTGCGCCCCGTGGTATTACCCGCGGTTTATCAGATATTATGTGTTAACCCAGCTTATCAGCTACCTCCATGCCGAATTTTATTAAAGTAACAAACATATACAAACACACAAACAAACTTTCGCCTTTATAACATTATAATATTATTGTGATGATTTAAATTTTAAATTTATGTGATCATGATTCTTATTACGAGATACTATTTTATAACATTAATATAATAATTATAACGCATAATAAACATAAAAACCCTTGTCAACAGGAGATAAAAATCGGAAAAATAAAAATAATAATAATAAGCATTTATTTTCAGGCAAAAAACCCATAGTTACCTACATACTTACATACAATTTAAAATATATATTTTTTGTGAGTTTATATTATTTCTGACAATCATGACACGAATTCATAAAGGTTTAGTCAGTGATCAGACATCGTACCTACATTTAGTACCGTTGTCAGTGCAGGTATGGTCAGTGAGACAATGCAGGATACACCTATTAAAATGATTTATTAGAATTAACTTAGACGTTAAATGTAGGTACATACAATACCTACAGGTACAATATATTGAGATGAGAGCAGTCAGGATTAATTTATTATCGGCTCAGCACTATACTAGTATTTATAGTTTGTAATAAAATGATAACGTGACGTGAACCAGTCCCGTAAAGGTTGACACAAGTTTCAGAATTATTAATTTGCCTTTTACGAGCATACTCCTGCATTATGTTAATGCAAAGTTTGTTGTAATGCGGTTAGAGAAGGATCCGCAGTGCGCTCGTGCCAACTTCGCGACCTCCGGCGCCAAGGTCCCGCAAGGCTCACCTTGGTCCTCGAAACAGACACAAAACAGTGTCCAACTAACGTTTACTAGAGGCCCAAGGCTTAAGCCAGGCTTTTTAATAATAAAGAAGCAATAAAGAGCTCCGTACCCGTTTTCAATAAACACCTTTATCGATTATTCAGTCCGCCGTCCATACTTACAGCTCCGTAGCCCCGCCATAGACAGAGAGTTGGCAAACTAATTCACGACACAGGCATAGCTTGGGTCGGGTGGCTGGAGGTGGTCGCCTGGCGATAGCCGGTGGCCGCGGGGAGCGGGGAGCCCCGCGGCGCGGGGCGTGCCCGCCGCTGGGCGGCACCGACCAATCCTAGTGGCCCACCCACGCAACCCCGCCCACCTTACCTGCGCTACACCATTAAGCCCGCTTTCCTCGTACTTTTTTCGCGGACTTCGCATCCGTTCGCTGGCGCCGTCTTTATTTTATTTTCTCCTTTATGCCTCCTTCCCGCCTCGGTTCCTATTTCACGCCCGTCGGCGTAGGTAGAAAAACCTTTTGTGAATACGAATGCCGAGCAGGTATCCTCGCTCGTTAGCTACGCCCGTTATGTAAAGCATCTAAATAAAGGTTCTTTGAAAGGCGTCCTCGTAATGTATGTAGACGAATTCGATATTCGACTGGGATAAGAGAAAAGATAGATTTAATTAAAAACGTTGCGGCCGCGGTACCTACACGGCACGGTTTACGAGGGAGCGTCGGTCGTAATAAAGTTTTAACTCGTCATCGATCCGCGGAAGTTGTCGCGGAAAGTAATCCCGGGCCTTGGTCCACATTTTGTCTCGCTGGCCGTATGCAAGTGTCCCTACAGGGTGAACGAGCCCCGCATCGATGAAGTTCACTTGAACTTGGAAAAAACTTGGTCGAACTTTGTTCGCGGCGCGTGATTAGGAAGACTTAGTTTTGAAGTGTGTTGAGAACTGTTTTTTCAGTTTTGAAAGTGGGTGGCTCAGTTTATGATCCGGGTGAAAGTCGCGATCGATGGAAGGTCAAGTTTGATCAAGTTGGGGCTAATAACCGAATTTAATGGGAGGGGTGCAGTTTGCCGAACGGCGGGTCGCCATCGCCACGTGCTCCCGCGTTGTAGGAAACTCTGCCATAAACGTTATACTCTAACATGTTACACTCAGCTGACTACGAAGTTATTTGAATCAAAATTGAAAACAATATTAATTTGATCACAATTCCACGGTTTATCATCATTTGCTAAACAACTTTTTACAAATATTCACTTTACAAACAACGATTGACAAACTATTCATTTCACAAACCTATCATTCCTTAAAATGCTCATTTTACAAATAATTAATCGACAAATATACATTTAATAACTTAGACGCTTTATAAAAATATTGAATGACAAAGTTTCATTTAAAAAATGTTCACTTCACGAATAAATCGTTTTACAAATCAGTTAGGTATTTTGCAAAACATTATTTGATAAACTATTGTTTCATAAAAATAACTCTCTATGTCACGAAACGCAGGACGGTATGAAGTTTAATACTCGAAACACTTGGGCCAAATATTAAACAGGCAAATACTTATTTCGGTCAGATTGTACCAAAGAGGGGCCGTTTCTGGGACTTAATTTTTTACACTTTTCTTTTTGCTGATTTTGGACTTAAATTAGATTGAATCTTGTAGATTACACTAAAAAAAGCATGCTTTGTTTTTAAAATTTTCTCTCAGACCGATATTTACCGAAATATTGGAGTTAAAAAATTTGTTGCCATTTTTAGGCTAAATTAGATTGAGTGATGTTCCATTTTTTAAGCCAGCATTTTGACGCTCCGCTCGCTTCGCTCGCTCCGCTATACATGGTCATAAAATAAACCTAACCTAACCTACAATTTTCGGTTTTCGAGCCATGTTACCTAAAAAACCTCAATAACCTGAACACTAAGACGTCTATATGCTCATCAGAACAATTATACTTTGTTAAAAATTAAGTATGTTAATATTTGTACTTGTAGAAAACTACACATATGAATGGCGTTCACACCATGATGATTTATTAAACGAAATGTTTACCAAACAATGCATTTTATTAACGTTGTTTTATCATTCGTTATTTTGTTATTTGACTAGAATAATAAATGAATAATTTGCGAAATAATGTTTTGTGATATGATGTTTTGTCCAATAAATAATTTGTATTATGATCTATTTGTAAAACTATATTTTATGCAACGTCTAATTTGTGAATCGTTCATTTGTCTAACGTTGTTTGTAAAATGAATATTTATGAAACGTTGTTTAGCAAGTGATTGGCTAACCCAATTCCACACCTACACTCAGGTAAAAAAAGGTTTTTAAAGTTTTCATGGGTAGGTTACAATAATTAAACAATATTTTCGATGTGCCTTAACAATTATTACGTGAAAGCAGGTATATCCACGTTACGCTACGAAACGTAAGGAAAATATACCATTTAACCTAAGATTTTTGCCGTAACAACTTATTAAACTTGAAAGCATGTAGTTCTGAAGGTTACCTACTATAATTTAAATTTATATAAAATTTAAATTGGAAGAAACGGTTCAGGAAAAAATATTATGACCGCCTAGTGTTTACCTCTATTGAATGTTACGTGTAATCTGAATTTGTTTGTATTTATATTCTGTTGAGGTGTGCAATAAAGAATATTCTATTATTTTAAACTGATTTATAAACAAAAAAGTGTTTGCACTACAAATCTTCATTCTTTACTGATAATTATAAAAACTACGAGCTCCTTTTTTATACCGATATTTCAATCTATACGGATATAACCATTGTGTGAATGACTAAACTACTTCAACATAATTGACCTCAGTAACACCAGATGGTACCTAAGTGATTACGGGGTCAAAGATGTAGCTTGCTGGTTCAGCAACAGTCTATCTACTCTTGCCTTGCTTTGCCTTGCCTTGAAGAGACCCAAATTCCTAAGTAGTACTAGTACCTAAGTAACTTCTACCTCACGCATAAATACTTAGAGCCACTATGTTGTGCCAATAAAAAAAGTAGAAACTCCATATCTCTAAAAAAATAAGCGACGTTCTGAAACCAACATTCTTTTGTTTTGTCCCATTATCGCAATAGTTGCGCGCAAGATGTCGCCCTTATCGCTAACGAGCCATCGCGATAAGCGCCATACGCGGCGGAATAGGGGTGGGTTGGAGACTTCTGTTTTGAACAATGTATGAAAAACCTGGAAACCTTAGAAACACGTCAGTTAATAACAGAGCCATATATGTAGCTACGAATTAAAAAAACAACGTTTAAAAATAGAACAGAGATTCTTTTGTTTTGCTTCGATATCATAATAGTAGCGCTAGATGTCGCCCTTATCGCAAACGAGCCACTGCGATATGCTCAATACGCGGTGAGGGGATAGGGGAGAATTGGAGACTTCTGTTTAGAAACATGTGTAGAAAGCCTAAGTAAAAGCCAAAGCTATTTCGAGAAATTAAAACTTAGTTGGGCTATTTTATACAAAGAAATATTTGCATTTTTTTTTTATTATTTGGAAAATTTTATTTTCTTTCTACTCGGCAGAAACATATTTATTATTTTAATTTTTTTTAGTTCCATTTCTTTACCAAAAATACAAAAATACGGAATTCTTTGCTTTTTCGGATTCCGTACTCAAGTAAGGAACTCTTATAGTGTGTCCACATACGTCATACCCGTATTGGGTTTTAATCTGTATTGCTCATATTAATCTACTACTATAGTGCTGGCTCAGCGACCCAAAGTGGATCTTTGCTAAGCTACGCCAGCCTTACTTGCTCTGTTCAGCTTGTATCCAATCAAAATCGGCTCCTCTGAAGATTAGCACAGGCGCTTTCTGGACTTCGTCAATTTAATGGCCGCTTGATTCTCTCCCATCCTCATGGCCGAGTCAGGGAAGTCGAGCAGATTTAGGAGCAGACTCTCCAGGCCTGGTTTGAGCCACCAGTCTCTTCGGAGGCGTGGGTTCGTATCCCACCGCTGCCACCATGTTGTGAAACGCAGCTTGCAAGTTGAACACTGATTTATTGTTACAACCGGAGGGTATGCATATACAATATGAATCTACCCGTAACTTACATATACTACAAGTTTCCCTCATCTCTCTGTTTGAGTCCCATAATCTTTCTGTAGATCCTTCTTTCCACCACCAAGAATTTGCTTTCCTCCTTCAGAGTCAGGGCCAAGCCTTACATCTATATGTCAATATTAGCCTTATGATGGTTGTGTTCTCTTATTAAACTGTAACAAAAAAACTGATATAAGCAAAACTTATATAGATACCTCGTGGACGAAGCGACGAGACCACTCTATTATACTCGTAATAATCTCCGTGTACAAATTTATCAAATTACACATCCACTTCTTTTCTGACGAGAAATTGCACAGAAACCCTCCACTCTGTCCCGCTCGAGTGCTTCTTACGAGCACAGATAAGAAAACTTGTGCGTCAGCTGACCAGCGTTTCATTAGATCCACAGATTACGCCAGGTTGTATTCAATATGTTGTTTTATTAGTTTCTGCAAGTTGGCAGATATCAATCAGTATGAAAAATATGGACAGTGTGTTTTGGTTAGTATTGCGAGTCTGGTGGTGGTTTTCTTTTATTTCACAATATAAGTATATATAAGTATGGTAGTGTATAAATAGGAGAAAGTATATACCTATTCATACATTAATTAATCAAAGTATACTATTTTCTTTATGACGGACTTCTTTATGAGACTTGACTAATTCCTTAGGATATGCGTATTTTAGCTATAGACTCACATGACATGAGACAGTTTTTTATTTATTGAATTAATAAAGTTTAATGCAAGTCAATTTTTTTTAAGTAAAGTAAAAAGTATTTATTGGCTCCACCAGAAAGTTTACATTTGTTACAATTTAATTTCCTTAAGACTATTTCAATGTAAAGCGATTATGTTGATTTCACTTGTCAAAAGTAGAAAGTGAAGTATCTCGATCAACTTAACAAGCCTAATCTTCTCACTACGTTACGTTGGTCACAAATAATTCGCCCACTAACAACGATCGTGACAAATCACCTTACAGCCCCTTACAGATGTAAGACTTGTGCCCACAAATGTAAGACTTGTACCCATTTGAATAACGCAAGACCGCCTTGGTAGCTAATCAATTATTTAGAAGCCTTTCATCTGCATTGGAAATCGTAGGGCGCAGTCTTAAGGATATTCCACGGAGATTATTTTGGGATATCGGAGTTTTGAAACCGTATTACTGTTTTGTTTATTAATTGGTATATAAATGTATTGGTGTGGTATAGTTTTATGCTAGGTGTAGTTTTAAGGTAGGTAAGTAAGGAAAAAAAAATCGCCTATCTGACGTTCAAGGAAATAAAATATGATTAATAATAGAAGTTAACCTCTAAATAGCGCTTAGTTAGCTAACTCGATTTTATTTAAGCAAACCAAGAATACAAAGATCAAAGCTTAAAGATAAATTGAAAAAGGAGCTACCTGGTGGAAGGGACCGGGAGTCGAACCCGGTACCTCTGGATTACCGGTCCAGCGCGTTAGCCACTTCGCTACCCTCGCTCCACGTAGACCTGACGAATTTTTCCTTATGCTTTATGTGTCGATCTTTGCATTGTTTATTTGAAAGGATTTTACACCTTAAATACCTTACCTTAAACCTTACCTTAAACACCTTTATTTAAGCAAATTAATAATAAAATGTATGCTTCTTTCTTGCTACTGATAAAAAAATCTAATGTTGAAACTCAAATTATCAACTCTGCAAATTAATAGTAGGTACCTAACGCTTGTCAAATACTATTCATTAACATGCCTGTTCAAAGTGTGACCTCCAACTAAGTCCTATGCAAATCTAGTACATTGATTCAAATTGTTAGTCTGAATTTTCAATCAATTAGAAGGGCGAGGTGTGCGGACCAGAGCCACAACATAATGCTCCGTCCGATCCCTTTGAATATTCACCAGCCATCTTTGATGTAGTGAGTTCACGGAAATTATACTGTCTTCGAACTTCTGGGAGCCTGGTACCGCACCAATTAGAAACAGAGTTTTTAGGTCATAAATTGCAATCTATTCAACTAAAGATGGTTGTTAAGATCGAAACTTGGTTTTAGTACTGGGAAATTGTTACTTTGGTAAGGTACGAATCGATTAGGTTTTGGTTCAGACCAAGCAAAATGTTACTTGACGTTGGTCTATAAACATTCGTCAATAGTGATAACTACTTACTAAAATCGTTACTAAAATCGTAATAAAAGGTGAAAGTTCGTGATTGTATTGGTTTAATTAGTTCTTGACTCTCCAATTTCGATAAAATAAATGTATGGAGGTAGTTGATACCCTTGATTAACACATACTTAGGCATTTTTTCCGGAACGCGGGTAACACCGTGGGGTCCAGCTAGTATTATGACATTTACCAAAGCCTAAACACAAATTATTGCAAATATTCTTTAAAAAATCTAATTGTGTCAATACGAAATGTTAATTGTTCCACGGAAAGTTCATTTCGATTTGAAGTACTTAATAAATAAATGTAAACTATAACTAAAGGTACGGTTAAGTTATTTGTAGTTCATAATCTATCCGTAGAAGGTAAACTATAAATCAGGGTTGGTGGTGAGGCATCGTTTCTTATTATATTATTAGCCATTGTCTTGGACCAAAGGTAATTAAGAGATCGGGTGTGGCGGGTGTACACAATACCGAGTATTTTCGAGTATTTATATATACTCTTTCTGAATACTTGCTTTTCTGTAAGGTAGTTTTTGTTACACGTAACAAGGTTGTGGCGTGAAATATATTATTGGTAAAGCCGGAGTACATTTTGGCTTTTTTTTTTCAAGACCAGTAGAACAAGGTACTGAAATGCCGGCAATTAGAGAAGCCGGTGGGAATCGGGTTCTTTGACCGCCACGCCACTGATACGTACTTATTTAGTTTTAAGTACAGGATTTTCCCATTGCTTACTACAGAAAAAATATTTTAATTAATTTCTACTATTTAGGTACTTTTATGGTTCTCTGCCTTTTCGCCGAATAATTTTTCGTGGAATGTTTTATTTTGCAGAAGTGTCATTTCGTTGAAAGCATTTTTCTCTAAAACCCTTAACTATTTGAGATTGTTATAAAACAGAACTTAACCCAATAAATAGGATGATATTTGCAAGATTTATGAAAAATTCATGACTAGAGGAATAAAAATTTTGAGAATTGAAAATTCGGTGAAATAAAAAATATTCGACAAAAATAATTCTGCGAAAATAACACCACCTTTTACATATACCTTTTCAATTTTTTTAATATTATCTTATATTGTAAAGGTAAAACCCTTAAACGTTACTAATGTTAAGGATTTAATTAGACACTAGCATTAGTCGTATACAATTATGTAAAACGTATTTTGTCTCCACTAATAGGATAGGATTAAGTGTGAAGCAAATATCTCTGTTATTCACTAGCCTACAACACGAGTACTCAATTGAACATGTAAACTCATCCCTATCCTGGGATGATAACCATTAAGGCTTGGGTCGGCTAGATCTCAATAGCAATATTGATCTAATAAATTATATACAGGGATTATTGGGAATAAGCTACCTATTGAGGTAAACATGCTCAGGTTGTATATACTTAGTTGTATTGGAAATCTGTTTACGGATGTTGCTTTTGCCTAAATAGGAATAGTCAGTTTGGGATGTTGGTATATTTACTTGAAGCAATGGTATATTTACTTGATGAGGTGTATGGCATTTTTTTTTGGATTAACTATAATAAAAAGACGTGTAAAAGAGATTTTAGTCCAGCAGGTTTACTGGAAGTACACGCTTATTAATACACTTATTATAAACGGTCGTAAAATTTTTGGTCCGCGGAAAAGGGCGGTTTTATCTAAACTTGTTTTAACTAGAACACTTCGGCAGTAAATTTGTTCGAGTTTCTGATACTGCCCTTACAAAATCTCACATTAATTGGATTTTAACTAATCGAAGTCTATGATCAAAGTTCATTGATCCGTCGATTTGCTTTAAAAACAAATTCACCCTCAAATTCCTCATAAACTTGTTTGTCTGGAACCTTACACTCCCCGATCGGCATCTTTATACATCCTTGAAACCGCTAAATCGCGACTATAAAATCCTGGCAACATTAAAACTTGCAAGACATTCCGTGTCCGGTATGCCGGACCCAGGAATGCCGGAGCACCGTAAACGTACCGTCTGGTGTTAAGGGTACGTTTTCATTGACCCGGAGCTGGGAGGAGTGGAATGGAACGGAACAGAACGGCACTGTTTAGTGCGACGCGGATGACCTAAGCGGATGTCCTCAACGGAAGATACAGTGCGTTTAGTGCGCTCTGTCAGCATTGACGTCCGTCGCAGACATCCGCGTTGCGCGGAATAGCGCCTTAAGTCTATACAATGCGTTTACCGTCTGACTAAAAAGAGGGAATTTAAAAAGTGGCAATACTGTAGTGTCGTCGTTACCTAATCAATCTACGAAAATGGGGACGGGGGTATTTCTACTCTTTTTGGTCAGACTGTAGTTATAGCCAACTTACAGAGTAAAGTAAATTATTTCATTATAAAGTAAATTATTTCATTATTTTTATGACTCGTCAACTCACGTTCCTTTGCACTCCATTTGATTCAGCGTCTTTAGCATAACAATGACAAGTGACTCTTTGTTGCGCGAGATATACTTTCTGTCACTTTTCTTTCAATACCATTCGAGCATGACAGAAGACAATGAGTCGCGCGACAATCGAACTAGCGGCAAGGTACTCTGCAGCGCTGCATCAGTGGAAAGGTACCCTAAGACCGCTGGCATTTAAGACTGAGACCGTCTTAAGGTCCGACCACATTACAGTGCTAATTGCTTCGCGGATGCCTGGTCTGCCGGACATTACTTGACCCTTAGGGTTGGTTTGATGTTTACGGCAAATTGGAGAGGCTTTTCGACATTGTAAGGTTCTTAGAATTGGCCACCTCTTCATAGTTCACAGCACAATAAAGTAACAAAATTTTGACGGTGTAATATGGATATTATGGAAACGTTATCCAAGTTATCGCTATTTCGGAAATTCACTTTTGAATATTTACGTTTTAACGGTGGTAGCTATATACTAAATAAATCAAATATATTTCTGTCAAAGAATGTATTTAATGCTGTACTTTTTGTACAAAACGTCAATTGCTATCATGACGAAACTAAGCAGCCCAAATAAACCCACGCTATATTATAAAAATCCCGTCATCGAATCAGCTTAACGCCATTGTTGTATAAATTGAATACTGACCTATTTTTGCATCACACATTAAATTCTCTGGTCTTAAAAATCTCGCCCAAAATTCATCCCACGTGATCCGTTCCATTTCGTCTTCTATACAGCCGCATCTTCACATGTACCTTATGTCGCTCTACTAAGGTTTCCAAATGGTATCTCGAGTGTATCTCCGTCCGTACACACTACCCTCGTAATGGGGTTCAGATTAAATGCACTAAGTTCGCAATGCCCCTCTAAAAGCGAGCAAGGTTTATAATATCATTATCGCGATGTCCGGCTGAGATTAAGAGATACTTTCGTTAGAAAAGGGGACGTCACATTGATTCGGTATTTGGTTTCGGCTTTTGTTTTTAGGTTTGTTTTTCTCCAAAACCTGATGAATTTTTTCTAAAACACTTCCTATATTATTAATTTAGTTTAATTTTCTGCTTTTAGTTAGCCATTTGAATACTGTCACCTATTTACCTAGGCCCTTACTTTAAATAACTCACTTAATAAGTGTTGTTGAAGCATTGCCACCGGACGTTGCAATTTCAAAGATATATTTATGCAGGGTTAATGTTTTGTCCTAGGTATATGTGAGTTAGTATTTAGCAATAGAGTACGATTAAAAAGAGCGGTGACCTCTTTCAGCGCCATTTTAGGTATATTTGACATGTTCATCCGTTGAATAATATGTTTTCACAAATATTTCGAACTCCATCTAACGCATCTACGCTTCAACCTTTTATTATATCATCTATTATTATACTACTACTCTGCAACTGCCATGCATAGTTATGAGGCTAAAACCATATAATTATTTGGTATCAACTGATACCAAACAATTGGTTTTAGCCGAAACCTAAAAATTGCATATTCACCTCCGCTTAACCAAATCAACGCTTGGTCACTCGGAGGGATCGTCGATTTTAAAGGATCGGGCGTACAATCTGTGCGGTGTTCGGACTTGGAAATGCTTTCGGTGTAAACTTCACAAGGGATTTCGAATGTTTACTTCCTCAAACTCCGATCAGCCTTGCATTTCATTGCAAAATCACCTCTGATCTAAGTTTAATAAAACTACCCTTTCCATGCAATAGTTGGACCAGATACTAAGTTAAGAGAAGTAGAATGGTCGATTTCAACACTTTGTTGATCTATGTCTTATGCTCGTATGCTAAAACAAATGCGATTAAATATAAAGCTATCTTTAGTGATTTCTGCTTTTCAGTATATTTTATCAATTGAAATAAATAAATAACAGACAACCTCACACAAATCGATCTAGTCCCAAATTAAGCTCAAGAAGGCTTCTGTTATGGCTACTAGACGACGATATACATTCTTATATAGATAAATATATACTTAAATACATAGGAACAACCATGACCCAAGCACAAATATTCGAGTTCATCACACAAATATTTGCCCTGGCCGGGATTCGAACCCGGGACCGCCGCTCAGTAGGCAGGTGCTTGCAAACTGAGCCAACCGCGTCATTTATTATTTGATCAGATATTTAGTTCTTCCTCAGTGGCATGGCGTTTATTAAAACTCGATTCGCACTCAGGGTTAGTGCATCCTACTCCATTGCTCAAAAACAAAATGTTTGCCTATCCCACTCCAGTTTGACCCCACACTAATATTATAAAGGCGAAAGTTTGTGACTGTGTTTGTGTGTTTGTTACTACTTCACGCTCAAAACACTGGACCAATTTTGATAAATTTTGGTATGAAGGTAGCTGACACTCGGATTAACACATATACATACTCTTCTAGTTATATAAAATAATTAACACGGCAGTTTGTTGGCCCTTTATTCTCTAACGTACTATGTTGTTCTATGTGGAACATGAAATAAATAAGCAATCTTCCAAAACGCAATTAAACTTACAGCGAATACAAAATAATTTCGGCTTCGTAAAGTGAACTAGAACCAAGCACATGCGGCCATGTTTTTACAAGCTCGGCTAAGTTCTGAACAAATTCAGCTGCTTTGCTTTTGAAAGCAAGTCAAAATCAAACAGCATTCAGGATTCCTGTGTAGGAAAATTAATATTTGCTGCTATTGAACATATTAACGTTATTGGCTTCGTAAAGTTTTATTTACTTAAGAAGAGAAGATAACTGGCAGGAGCTTTTTTTACGACAAAACACATTTCGGTTAATAAAAATCCTACAATTGTTTTTTTAACCTTTTTCATGGAGCGGGGTCATTATTTCAGGAAAAATCTTAACAGCGCGGTGCAGGAATCTATGGGCGCGTGTCGAAAATTTTCTTTGTCCGCTCATCGCAAATACCAAACTCGCCATATACGTGAAGAGGTCCTTCGTTTCTACTTGAATATCGTCATCAGATGCTCGGACAAAAAAAATTACTCAATCAGTTAATAAATAACGGAGTTTTGGGTTAACAGTCAAAGACAAAAATACAACAGAATAGAGAACCTTTTTTGAAGTCGATTGAAATAACTACTTCCATTAATGAAACATTTACGTTGCACTGTGTGCCCGCTTTTGAAGACTGCAGATCATATATTTGCGCTCGCGACGTCTCGAATACAAATATTCGTATGGAAGTTAAGGGCCGCATGTGACGTCTTCGTTAGAAAACTTGCCCCGACTGGGCGAACTAACTCGTTTCATTCATCGTCTTGTGCGGCGACCGACAAGTCTTGATGCTTTGAGGTATTTGTGATAAATGACACTTTTTCAAAAAAATCGTTTTAATCCATTTTAATGCTAACGCATCAGTGGAACCAAAATACTCTCGTACTACAGCTGTGACTCTTTTGATGTTGCAAGTGGGTTACGGTAATCGCTAACCATCAGGCGATCCGTCTGCTCTTTGCTACTTTCATTTATACTAATAGTACTCGGGAATCTTACAAGCGAAATATTGTCATATGCGTGTAAAAGATGGCTAGCACTAGCACTTTAGTGCTGCCCGTCTTAGCCTTTAGGTTTAATTATAAAATGTAAGTAGTGTAATTTTATTATTTAAGGTGTATCAGATTTTTTTGAGTCATAATTTTATTTGACAAAGTTAAATTCTCAGGACTGTCATTATATAAATCTAAACTACCGGATGAGCGTTACAAAAAACCCTATCGGTGTCAAAAATTGTAAGAACTGTTTAAAGACTAATATTACACTATGGATTTCAAATGTTATGTCAAACAATCTGATGTGATTTAGACTACATGCTCAGACCAATTATCTATAGACTTGACGTCAGCGTACACCCGTAAGGGACAGACATAGAAGACGTCATATATTCGGGGTGGCCATGTTGATTCAAATTTCCCCATAATTTTATATTACTGACATGCCATTTTTGCATCATGGTGGCTCCATACTAGGTCGATGCAGAGTCAGCCACCGGCTAAGCTTGCACCATAGATTGGAGCGGAGTTTTTTTTTTCTTTCGAAATTTTCTCTTCGTCACACCCAGCAAAATTTAATTTTTGCATTTTAAAACAAAAATTTCTAAAATCGGTTGAGAACTCGTTACATCTGCACATTGTCACAAAGTTCATTCGAGTCGATCCATGAGAGCTTCGCTCCAATAATACATAGCTTTTGGAACATCTTATCACTAAAAATGAGGATGGGGTTTAAGGTTAGATGAGAAATCAGAAATGAAACACATTCAGATAATATTACCGATATTTCAATTTTTATATACAAATAATAGGTACTACTGAGCGGGCGGTCCTGGGTTCAAATCCCGGCCAGGGCAAATATTTGTGCGACAAACTCGAATATATGTTCCCGGGTCGTCATGGATGCTATCGATATATGTATTTATATATATTATGTATATCGTCATCTAGTAACCATAGTACAAGCTTGATTTGTGTAACATAGTCCCTTAATGTTTATTTATCAATACATATTATATTAAACTATTTCCGTTGGCGATTCTAAGCCGTGGAACCGACATCCTCATTTAATCTTCACAATATTTGTTATTTTTTTTTTGTTATTAGAATAGAAGTACGATTTATTACCCCTAAATTTATGATATTTTCATCTGGTATCCCTAACATGATTGTTATGCAGCTAAATTAAGAACACATTTAAATATGACTGACAGCTTATCATAAACAACCTACGTAATTTGGGTGGATCATGTCACGTACTTATTTGTTTGCCACAAACTCGATTGTGGCAGCGGTGGAAAAGTGAAACTATGAAAAAGACAAAAAATAATAAACTTCTCTCTGTCACTCTTGTTATAATTTGTATATGACCATCTCCTTCTGTAGTGGTATTATTATTTGGTTGTCAAGTCTATAGATAATTGGTCTGAGACTACATGTGAATGGGGTAATGTCGGATATGACACTAGAAATATCGGTTTTGGATCCCAGTGGCAAAATTCCTCGATTCTTACTACACGTATAATTTTAGCAATGGTTCTTTGTTGTCTATTTACATTTAAACAACAACTATATTACGGCCACGACATTTTCATGATATCACCAATACATCGCTTAAATATCAGATAACCTAGGCACCAGATGAATAGTCGAGACATAAACACATGAAAAAAACACGTGTTTCGTGCATTTAGTTTTAAATAGAACTCACCAAGTATCTATCACTCGTGGGTGCTCTATAGTAACAATCAGTCGGCGAGATATTACACGAGAGATGTCCAATGCGGCGGGCGGGAGGCAGGAGGCAGATATGACATATCTGGGAGCCTTCAGCACCGCAACACTATGCCAGAACTTCGTCTGCGGCCAACACATATGCTACCAACAAATATACATCCAAGTTTTCAAGTGGAAACGCCTCGGGTGAGGCAGCCTACGCTACAATTATTAGCGGCCATTGAAACATGACTATTTACTCAGAACCTACAGGGATTTTTGGATTATGTTGGAGGTTGATTGAGGTCTACGTGACCTCTTGGGCCTTTTAGTTTCGGAGGCTTGATTGAATAAAATATAGCGTGCCCTTTGTTTAGGTCGGTCTGAAACTTTTTAGAAAGTAGTATTAGGTAATCTAAATTCGTGTGTATGATGTTTACATATTTGCGTATTTTTGTTTCAGGTACTAGCTGATACTCTAGTATTGCATAATATATAGTAACTAAGGTAAGGTAATAAATTCAATGATATCAATGGGTACTATGGAACTGTAAAATTTTAATGTCTGCATTGTACGTTTCCCAGAAATATTAAACGGCATGTATTTAAATCGATATCTGTATATTCCTTTTTTTCGATCAAAATATTTGAAAGTTTCACCAAAAATACTGACTTGCACACTAATTATGCACAGTAAATAATGCGAATTAAATATACTATTTAAAGGTATTTGCAAAACTGTTTTACTGGATTAAAAAAAAACTAACCTAACCTAACCCGGCCGAGTCGGATCTTAGTGTGCAGTGCGAGGATAATTAATGTGCACATTCAGTCAAGTCAGTATTTTTGGTGAAACTTTCAAATATATCCGATGTACGAACCATATTTTTGGTGTGAATTCGGTTAAAAAGGTCATCTCGTTTTGTATGATGTTTAGGTTTTTTTTTTAGGACATGTTCAGTTAATCAATTGTTTTTTTTTGCACAGCATTCGTTTTTCTGGTATGCATTCAGTTAATTAGTGGAGTTACCTAGTGTGCTGAAAAATTATACAGATGTGCATTTAATAATATCCCATATTAAACATCTGTAATAGTTATACCTTCGTGTTTCAAAAAGCTTCTTTTAAAATGATATATTTTTCTTTCTAACATCCAACCATGTCTTATTTACACACTGGGCCTTCTATTTTATTATGCACCGCCTGGCCGATTCTGACGCATAGGATCTCGGTCACGTCAGTCCGCCATTCAATTTTCAATGGCAAACATTTGTCCGCCAAGTGTACCTCTCAAATCAAATTTAAAAATATGGATATTTGTATGTAGATTGGACCCTTCGCGCCGTGTGGGTGACAAGTGGGCACATTGGCGGCATTATGCGAGTGTGGACCCACTCAATCTCCCAGTTTCAATAAGCGAGAATATTTTTCTATTTTGTAGCGGCTTTATTGAAACGCATTGTCGTGAAAGGAAAACTTTGGAGACATTTTTAAGTAAGCAGGTTGAATGGAAGCTGTTGTATGTGTACGTGAAAATTATTAGAAGAATATCATCTACGAGCCGGTATTCTGAATCCTACGAGCAATATATACACTTAATGAAGATGACGAATGATGGACGGAGATTTGAGATAAAGTTTTGAAATGGTTTTTATGACTCAGACGGGATTCGATCCCATACGTCTCCAACGGCTATCCGGGCCAACACGGGCGCTAAGCTACTAAGTCCATGAATGAGGCATTAAGTTTTCAACCAGTTTATGATGGTGGCATAATGTTAATTTTTTTATTTTATCTCCGAAACCTAGATTACAGTAACTTTTAATTTTACGAGTACGATCTATGTTAGCCTACTCGAACTAGAGATTAAAATTACTTATTATCTGATTTATTTATTTATTCAAACGTTATTGCATAACACAAAAGCCAGTGCACGCGCACAACACAACCGGCACTCTTTACCAGACAATCATAGGGTCAAACAGATATGTACTAGAAAATGGCGCAAAGCAGAAATGTAATTATACAGAGAGCGTCTAACTTGTCTGTGTATTTCTCTGAAATATCTGAAATATAGCTGTGATTTTATGTTTACCTCTTATAATAGTACCAACATATCCTAAAGGTAGATTGCCTTTGTTCCATTATCTTGGCCATCTCGGTTTTATATAAACAAGACATTAACATCTAAGTGTCGCAATAAAACTCATTTTATTAAGTCCATAGCACATCTCGACAACAAAGTTGTTATATGTCCCCTCAAGGAAGGACCAATGATTCGAATTTATGCTTTATGCAGTGGAAAATGATAAATTTATGTGCGTCCAGTTCCTGAATTCCTGTCTCCTGTTGAGGAGGTCCTGATTTTTTATGGTTAAAGCGGCACGTTTGCATAATTTACAACGTCGCCTCTCATTTCAGACAAAGATGTCTGTGGACTACGGGTACAATTGTGGCCGTAAATATAAATTTGTTTTCTTTTTAAATCTCCACTCGGATTCTTTACGTATAAAATGGATGTCCTGTGACTCTGCAGTGTAGAGAAAGTGAGTTTTGTATTCATATTGAAATTTATCATCTTAATACCGTCGCTTTTTGTTTTCTTTTTACATTTAATAAATTTACGTTTGTCTGATAGCCAGTGAAGACAAGATCAATGAGGGCACGCATTGGGCACGTGTGCTTCTGTAGATGCAAGTGAGCGTTACGTCCTTAAACAATAAAGACCTATACTTATACTTGGAACCAGAACAATTGATAAGACTAATTGACTTTGGAATAAACTGAAACTTTTATCGAAATATTTGGAATGAATCTTTAGTAAACATATTATATATTTTTTTGTATGTACGTAATCACATTGTATATTTACATCTATGTATACAGAACATTATAGTGGCGAACAATAGATAAACAAATTCCGGGCGGCTGAAGACAGATGGCGCTCCGGATCACGCAGGACTAACCCTTCCCGGATAATATCTTTAAAAGTTTGGGGAGCAGGGGGCCGGCCATCTTTAAATTATGCCGCCAACAATCAAATGGTATTAGTGTTTTGCGAATAATCAATTTATTTTTCCATGATATCATGGTGCATTTTAGTCCAATAATTGATTTGAAAAAAGAAAACTATGAGGAGATGTCATGACCTCATGAAAATATAATTATTAGCGCGATGCAGATTTACTTTTGTTCAAAAAAATATAAGTTAAGGTGAACGAAATAACTTGCACTTAGTATTTTATATTTGCAAAGATGGAATGGCATTATTAGCATTATCAAATTACTGTTAAGGTCGATACATTTTGAAGACCCAAACACGTTAAAGGTTAAATCGACTTACGGAATGATATTGGAACTTGCGAAATCAAATTTCCAAAAGGCCATCAAACGCAAAGGGAAATTCGTTTAAGAGTATTTAATTCAAATTGAATTTCAGTGAAAAGATTACACACCAAGGAAAGGGATGATTGATTTAATTATTCTCTCCTAAGACGTGTCCTCTTATAATTACGGTTCATTACTTAAGCATCGCTTTATACCGAATAATTACTTAATAGAAGTAACGAGTTATTTCCATCTCGAAGTTTGCTGCAGAAGTAGAAGGTAATTAACATTAAACAGGACCGGAACGAATTATAGAGGGCCGGATAAATAATGGATACAACCTTTATCCTAATACTAGCCTTAAGCAATATTCGACTTTGGATTATTCTGAAACATTCCTTTGCTGGCCCTTAATACGACTAAGCTTTCCAATGTCTCCAGTTTAACAATATCTCGGTCTTATCACAAATATAATAAGGGACATGTGTATGTTGTCTTTTTTCCCAAAGGTTATAAGTTTAACATGTGTGTTTTGTGGCATCGAAACTCCAAAACGGATGGACCGATTTGAGTGCAGATTTTATCGAAAGTCTTCGCTGTACAGGTGGCTCTTAAATATATTTTGGTGGAAGTAGGAGCAGTTGTGTCCAAGATATTCAGCAGCAGCAAGTGACAGGTAGCAGACTTGTGTCGAGTGTATTTTAAATTTAGATTTTTCTATCCAATATTGTGTTTTTGACAAGTTAACATTAAATTATCTCATCGTCTCGTCGGTATCCTATCAAAACACGATAACATCTCATTTGCAATTAAATCCCCAGTGCAGTTGCACAGCATCCAAGATGGCGCCCAGTCATAAATACACGTCCGCGGGCTCTTATTGAGTTATAGCAGTTGCTCGCAAGCAATAGTTATCGATTGGCACAGGCGGAGGAATCCCAGATCTGCCATGTGTTATTGAGGTCACAGCATGTTGAATATCGGTGTACAAACTCCAACTTATATTTCATCTTTGGTCTGATGGTTGACTGGTAGAGAATTTACAGTGAAGCGAATAATTTCATACTACCTAGCCCTTAATTTGGCGTGTATGGCAGGGTGAACAAATTCATTGACCATCTTTTTTCGAACCAGAATCTTTTGCTCTATTTTACCATAACGAGGGTTGAACTAGCGACCTTGTCTCCCGGAGCGGGAATTTGCTACACGAAGGGCTAGTGGCTCTGTGAACGGCATTTTTTACATTTTCAGCCCCCATAGCTCCGCCATTTTGAAAAATTTCCAAAAACTGAATCTACAAAAAGAGTATTTATTCTTATTCACAAAATAGAATGAGAATCGGTTGAGAGATGTGTAGGCGAGAACAGACGGAAATCCGAACATCCAAACGTCCGTAAATACGAAAGAAATTTTGGCGAAGCTGAAACAGAAACGCTTCGCTCGTTCGGTGAATAAACGCGGTATTTACGCTAGAAAACGTTACTGCTTTAATAAAAAAATTATTGGTTGAGAATATCTTAACATTTGCTAACGTCTACCTAGAAACAGTGAAATTGTCTTCATCACGAAACTTATCTTGCCGCCCGGTGGATCATCTCGGGAGAAATAGGTTAAAGGGGCCCTCGCCCAGGGGGACGCAGATAAAAGTTCGGGACAAAACTTTTGTTTTGACGGAGCACCTTGGAGGGGCGCGGCGCAGTTCCGTACAAAAACCCATGAATATCGATGTGGATTGTAAAATGTAGGCAGGTAATTTGGAAAAATTAATAATAGGTACTTTTACAATAGAATACAATACAAATACTATTTATTGCATACCTCAAACATACAAAAAAATACAACATGAGATAAGTAGATTAAAACAACAGATACGTATCGTACTTCTGTTTCTTGTTAAATTGTTGTTTATTCTTGTCTTCTGTTTAATGTTAATTACTAGCATAGAGGCATTCTATCTTCGTCCTCCGGGTAGGCAAGCACTTGTGACTCCTCTGGTGTTGCAGGTGTTTATGGGCGACGGTAATCGCTTTCCATCAGGCGATACGTTTGCTCGTTTGCCCCCTTTGACATAAAAAAAAAAAAAACGTGTATAAGTTAATACTGGATTAATGACCAATATTTCTAACCTTTCTTAAAAAACTTAGTTGTTTTCTAACCCTTCTTAACCCTTTTCTTGGCAAAATAAATGAGAACGTCCTCATTTCAAGCGACGTTGTTGTTGAGCAATTAAAACACTATGATAAAATAGTATCTTATGCAACCGTTGTATAAGAGGGGGCAAAACACGCGAGTGGCATGGGTTACGATGTGAGCGTAGCGAACATCGTAAGAAATATGCCATGAGCGTTTTTGACCTACTTATACAACGTTGCATACAATACTTTTTCTACGACTCGACATTTCATAAATAAAATGCAAATAAACAACAAAGAAAATAATTACATGTTCCCGCTCGGAATCAACAAAATAAAAAAAGAAATATCGTCTGATAATCTTTTTTTTTATTGACGTCCATCTGTCAAAAAATATGAACTTATACCTTATACATAAAGGTATACGTTCACTATACTAAACATCTGTCAAAGAAATATGAACTTATACATAAAGGTATACGTTCACTATACTAAACATCCATGCACTGAAGATAAAACTTTTTTTTAAGTTGGCAATAATGCCTTAGTACAATAAGCTTTTTTTTTTAATTGCAAATTGTGTGAATGCATCTGTCTATCTTGTAATCTGTGGTACTAAGTGATGCTTTTTTGGCGACATTATAACATCGTTTAGCAGTGTTTTTTTTTTCGTATTACTGACATTTTTTTGTTACCTAGCCTACTAAACGAATAAGATCATTTTCATTTGGTATATACCTACGTCTTAAATAATAAAGCAAAACAATGTTCTTAACTTTTATACATCGATTTGAATCCACCTAAATTAATTTAGATTGTTAACCGTCAGGTTTATGAACTGAAATTTGTAATAATGTAAGAAAACAAGAAAAAAAATAAACATTTTCTATTTTGACTTCGGTTTAGTGCTCTATAAAAATTCCATCTCCTACCCCAGTTCCGAATAAAACAAACAGTGTAGTTTGTAGCAATCAGTGCGTGTATCAGTGCGCCCAGTGGTTCGGACCGCACAAAAAGAGGGTCCAAATGTGAATGGATGTTAACGTGTTTTTTACGACGGCCACGGTCAACATATCGTTTTGTTTGCGTCCGCTGATATCTTTATTTCTGGTTTACCCCCGAATTTCCATTTTTCTTTTTTTAGGGTTACGTTTGTCTAACTAATAGAGGCATTATGGCCACGCCATTCACCGTTCTATGGATGTTTGATTTAAATTAAATGTTCTTATTTTCATACAGAAATTTTATAAGAAATATGATATGTATTGTTAGTTATCGATATCTAGGCTCCTTTTATTTATCTCCAACGACGGACTTGCCAAGCCAATTAGCGGTTTTTCGAAATCAACTTTTTTATAGGAAAAGAGGCTACATCTTCCGAAAAAAAACTCGACAAAGACGGTACGGACTAAAGCCACGAGCTTGATACTGAGCAAACACTTCGACACCGAGTCAATGTTGACTTTCCCTGCCCCTCATGCGATGACAATAAATCGTATAAATAAATTACCTTTGTCAATCTCACTGGATCTTATTTGTGATTGAGGAAAACTAAGGAAAAATGTAGGTATTTAGAAAATATTCTAAGAAAAAATAGTTCAAGATACAAACAAAATAGGTATGTAGTACTAAATACCTATTAAAGAAAATGTAGCCTCTTTTCCTATAAAAAGGTTCTTGATTTCAAAAAACCACTAATTGGCTTGGCAAGTACGTCGTTGGACATAAATAAAAAGAGCCTAGATATCGATAACTAACAAAATATCATATTTTTTAATTAATTTTCTATATATAAGCTTTTTCTTTTATAATAAAAATACAGCACTGATGTTGCCAGTCGCCATAAATTAAAGGGATACCCTGTATTGTGACGTGGGTCCATCAAAGCTTCCCTGTACATAATTGTTCTGGCTGCTAGTGATAAATTGACTTCATAACATGAACCGGCGCTCTTTTTGCTCGCTCTCGCTGCTTTGCCCTTAGGCTGGATAAAATATAATGGAGTGGGACTTTCAAATTTGAAGCATTAATACTGAGTGGTCGTACATACACTTGGTAATTTACTATTCTCAACTTAAAGTGGGTATTGTTTTATGTGCCTTGGACTATGACTTTTCATTACTTCCATGCCTAAATAATTTTATAGATACAATTTATCTATTTTTTATAAGGAATTGAATAATGATATATCAAAAAAATCTAAGAACTTATACACATTTTTATATTTAAATAAATGCAATTATAACAGATAACATATAATTTATGAATTTTTCGACATTGCCGCATTTTGTAAAATAAAACCAAGTAAATCTCCATGTAATCGCGCCCGCCTGGGGCCTATTGTCGTGTCGCATTAACGGGAATCGCATCATAACTCCCGATAATCTACGTTTATTGGCTCCGCTCTGCTTTATTACTCTCTTCAAATACGTCGCGATGTGTGCGTCGTATAGGCTGCGTTGCAATGGACCATGACGATATGAGATCACAGTGGGGGTTACACAGAATCAACTTGTAGTGAGTAGCTGAAAGTTTTCTTATTGCTGTATTATGTTTGAACATGATTCAAACTAGTATGCTTTTCGTGGCGTTTTATATGTAAGATTTTGAATTTTACACTGCCAAAACTTCCAGTGTAAGATTCTGTACTTATAAAGGATTAGAGTAGGATTTTCAAGATTCCAACTAGAAGGCTAGGCCGTAGATATATAATTATAGTTTTATTTAATAATTATTTCAACCTTTTAGGACTGTTTTAAATGCCTTAAAAGTAAGTTTCTTATGTCTACTTTTTAAGTATTTTGATGGCTACATATAAAATATATTTTTGGAAATATACGAGTAAACAATTAAGGCGTGTACAAAACTTAAGAAGCGTATAAATGTAAGTAAGTATGTATAATTATACCTCAGCTATCAAATTCCAATTTAACATCATCTGACTCCCGATTTAAAATGGCTCTCGTCTTATATATCTTAACTCCAATCACGATCGGGCATTATACTAAAGACAATTCATTATTAGAGAGCCGTTAGCCGGCCATAATCGGTCGTTATCGCCCTTTTACTGCGCATTTTATGAGCGAAACTATTCACCCAAGAAATGTACTTGCCCTTATCTTGTTATCCTTTGTTAGGGCTAATTACTTTAGTAGCTATCGTTGTTTTATTATTATTACAGAATATAATGTTCATAGCGTTTTAGAAAGGGAAATACGGAATATTTTTGTATTATTTCTGATATAAATTGGTTATTGTTATGAACACATTAAAATTAGATATATATATAACACAGATGCAAAAGTAAAAAAAAAACTTAAGGAAAAACGTAAAGATGCACAGGATATCTAAGAATCACACAAAACCCTTGAATACAACTACTTACTTAAGTACAGCTTCACAATAGGCTCTGTTACTGACCAAATGTATATATAGATATATCTTTTTCTTTTCAAGGAAATTCCAAGGAAAGAAAACCTTTAAGAAACCCCTTTTCCTATTAAGTTATAACTCCTTAATAGTTGTTTACAACTCGCTCGTTGCGTTTACAATATATTACGAGGTTGCAGGCAATAAAAAAGGGGTAAGAAAAAATGAATAAAGCGAGCCACGGTAAAATAAAGGCGAGCGGGAATATATATGACTTCCTTGAGGAAATAATAATGCTGTTTGCAATTCATTTGGCTACCTGGCTACCCTCGTCTTTGGAAAACAACAGGTTCCGTGTTTCTTCGACCCTCCTTGTGCCGTTTTTTTGGAAGGGTCGCGATTTTTATTCCGAACCCTTTGCTTCTCGCCGAAATACAAGCTTAATGACAATTGTCTGGAAAAGTATGCAACTGATTTTTTTTTTGAAATATGCTCCGTTTATTTGGATGAAATGCTCGTGTCAACTATTATAAAAATATTAATTTGAATCAAAATATTACCGTTATAGCAAATTTAATTACCTCCCTAAATAATAGGTTATTTTAATACAAAATTTTTTTAGTGTTTCATTGAATGAATCCCTTATACAAAACATATCTTTATTCGTTGCGTTATGTACTTCCGTACGTATCATTTACCGTACCAATGAGTTTTTCGGAACTTATGTACGGAATGTCATTTGATATTTACCACTCGCTTTTCGGTGAAGGAAAACATCGTGAGGAAACCACCTAAGCCCAATAAGGCCTAGTTTCCCCTCTGGGTTGGAAGGTCAGATGGCAGTCGCTTTCGTAAAAACTAGTGCCTACGCCACATATTGGGATTTTAGGTAGCCGACCCCGATTGAGAATTCATTCTCAAAAAATGGGACAAAGGCTATGAGGAGGGGGGGGGGGGGTACGTATCATTTACCGTGTTATTATTTTATTCTATGTAATTAAAGATACAATTAAATAGGTACTAAGTATTTCTAAAAACTTTTCTCTAAAAATTCATTTACAGACTTTTATTTTTGTGTCGTAGACTTGATACCGACAAATCACAAGTCGCAGAATAAAAATCAAAGCGTAACAAGGCACCCGGCTTGCTTACATTTAAAAACGTAATTGTAAGTAACCGCTCCCTTTTTATTAATTTACCTCATTTATTCTTACCCCCGAGACGTCACGTTCAACGAGAAAGAGTAAGTCTTGTAAAAAAATGTCTCGACTTTTTACAATAAAATATTCATGCGGATTCTGGGGTCTGTTGATTTGTTTATTTCAATTTCAATTGAACGTATTTTTAGTGACTCTTTTGTTTTTGACTAAGTTTTCGTACAAGCTGCCCCACTGTGTATTTATTATTTTGCAAGGATATTTTATTTTAAAAGTAATTAAACACACGCGTTTTCTTGTTACTTTATGGACTCTCCAATCATGGCTTCATTTTCAGCACATTAATCAAAAACTAACAAATTACAAAGTTGTCATCCTTCAAGTAATAATTAAACGAAATTTCAAAGCACTAGTTCGAATCGACTAGCATCGTGAGGGCCTGTCAGCTTAGAAAAGTTTCAGTAACTGAAAGATGCGATCGAGAAATTACGGCCTGTGAATATTAAAGTACCCTTGAGCAGTCTCAAGAGGTTCGAGTCACTTAAAATGCTTGATGAGCAATCGAGTTAGGGATAGAAGACACCGCGGGTGAGTCAAAGGGACTGCGTTACGTTTTTGATATGTTTGGATGTTAATGGCATTTCAGAGGGAACCATAGGTTTTGAGGAACTTTTTTTGTTTTAGAAAGGTCTTTAGCTTCAGATAGCAATAGAATTCTGTTTATATTGCTGAACAAAGCCTCTGACAGTTTTTAGGGATTCGCTGTCCTATCACGCGAACCCTGAATATAGTTTCACAATGTTCCTATGTCTGTCCGTCCATCCTTGGCTAAGCTAAGAGACAGTAGGTATTACAAAACTCACGCTTGAGATATCTTCAGATTACTCTTTTTAAATACGGGTTGTAAAGATAATTTTTCGTTACAGTAATCAGTTTGTGAAATATAAGCGAAAATTTGTTCGATGCTAGAGTTTATTTTTTAGTTCTTATAATGTGCCTAAATTTAAAAGCAAATAAAAATCTTTAGATAAAAGTTAAGAATAATAAGAGATTGCCATTGAAACTCCAGATTCGAGAAACAAATTAAAAAAACCAAACAGTTATAAAATGAACATCCGAATGCCCTTTTCCCGGCGACCGAACCCAGCATTCCTCGGCTGTCTGCAGCCTCCTTTTTTAAATCCCGGCTTCTGTCGGTAACAAGCCAATAAATCCCGGGCATTTTTCCCGAACCCCGGAAGGGCTTAACATGATTACACTCAAATTTACTTAACACCTACACATTAACCCGCTAATGAGGATATTCAGCGTAATTTTCTTATCTCGGATACACCCATTGTAGCCCATTTTAATTTGATAATCGCCGAAAAGTGGGTCTTGTGTAAATTTTGTTAGACTAATTAAATTCGTTCTATGATTAATTTTGTTGGGGCCTGATGAATTAAATTGGGCGTGCATTACTTTGATTAGTCGGGCAAAGAGGCAAGATGTTATTACGTGTTTTTACTTTCCTAGAATTTTAAATATGAATTTATGTTTAGCAATCATTTAATTATTTAAAATTTATTGCACAGTACAAGATAATTGGTAAAATCGTGTAGGTATACCCAAGTGACGAACAGAGAATTGTATTATTTATCGCTCGAAACGATACTACTCAGTCAAAAATGCAATTATGTATAATCTCGATAACTCCAAAAACCCTTTTTATTTTATATTAGAAGTTAAGTTTTTTTCTGTCTTGTAACTATTAGAAATTTCTGTGAAATAATGTTTAAATTTTATATATTTTTTTAACAGTTAATAAGTCTGTTTGACTCTTGAGTTAATCAAAACATGAGTTAAGCTTATTTACCGATATTGTTGTATTATGTAACGCTTCTCTATGTAATAATGATAATAGAAAACAAGCAGCTGAAAATGATTAAAATGACTTAGTTCGTTAGTTGAACAAACACGGGAGGTAAACACATCGGCAGAGTCGAGGACTCTTTTAATTAATTAAGTGTATGGAGAGACATACTTGCTGATTACTCGTGAACGGGGCCGGAGGCGCCCGACTCGGGCCTTGATGGTTTAAAACCGTACTTAAGATGGTTCAGTATTAAACAAAAATCTGAGGAATAAATAGTAATTGCTATATAGATACAAAGATCAACACGCAAAGGAAAACTAAATTGCGCTCATACGTGGTCCACACCAGGACTCGAACCCGGTATCTTTGGATTACCGGTCCAATGGAGATCTTACCTGGAGCCTTACCACGATCTCTTGTATCGCTTGTATCGCTATTTCATACCACCTTGAAGACCTTGACGCCAAACGTCAACTCCGTAAAACTCAGCCCAAGCCCTCCTACCACTACACTTATAACACAGATACTGTACTGTGCTACATGCTGCCGCACTTTCAAAACCAAATTCGGGTTTGCTAGTCATGCCCGCGCTCACGCGCGTAGGCAAACGTAAAATACGTTCTTGTTATAGGATGTCGCCGTCGACGGATACGTCTGGGAGGACATCATCATCATCATACCACAACATTGTATTTACGAATCAGTTTAGATGCAGTACAGTAAGAGCAAGTCAACTATTTCGTTCACTCATTTCAAGTGCTTTTCGTACCACGATGTGTCACTTGAGACGGAACAGGGGGGGTATTCGACCAATTTTAGAGATATAATGGAGATCTCTCCTTTTCATCGCCATCCGTCACTTTTGACGTGTGCCTACTTGACAAGTGGCGATATCCCTAGAATATCGCAACTTCGTCAATTCGGACGCGCTCAATTTTCGTTTCCTTTGTATGTGACGGCATAAATAACAGGCGCATACTTTAAATTGACCGCGTAGTACGTGAAATTAGTCCGTTACGTTTCGTTCAAAACAGAAATTTATATACATGAATAACATTTTTGACAATCATTATCGCCTTCGTATTTCCAAAATTGAGATGAGATATGTCACTTTTAAGCTCATCGCATTTTAATGACAGTTCAATGGCGATATAACTGTTATCTAATAGAGATTTGACGTTTGGCGATCACTCAAATGTCAATCTCGAATTGGGCCGAGTGTCAAATTTTGCGACTCAAAGTTCCTCATTGAAAGTATTGTTCTGGATAGTTTTGTGAAGAAATCTATAACATAATAAAAATATTGTGTTAAACTACGGCCTGTGTTCATATCTCTAGATAGCAATAAAAAAAAATGTGGTGTTAATTTACCCACCAAAAAAAAAACGAAAAACTTAATTGTGTTTCGAAATAAAATATCAGTAAATAGTAAGTATTTTTTTACTGGAAAAATGCTCACTATAAAAGTCCGACATACAACGGTTTCAAAAAAAAAATGGTACATTTATGGTTTACTAGCTGTGCCCCGCGGTGTTACCCGCTCATCCCACGGGAACAATAAATTTATTCGAGATGTAAAGTATCCTATGTCCTTTCCCGGGTCTCAAACTATCTCCATACCAAATTTCATCTAAGTCGGTTCAGCGGTTTAAGCGTGAACGTGAAGCGTGAAGACAGACCTCGACACACTTTCGCATTTATAATATTAGTATGGACTAGTATGGATTCTGAAGCGGAATATTTTAAGAATTACATTGCAAAATGCATGTTTTTACATATTGTAGCTAAGGCACATATTCGTAACGTCACACCTGCGCGACTTTCTCTATAAAGCGTTTTTAACGTTCCGTAGACACCTCTCACTTTGACTATCATTTCTAAAGCTCTTAGTGTCCTGATCACATTAGTCAGTATGGGACATATTTTTTTGGGAAAAAACAATTGAATGGTACATTTTGTTGCACGTTCCCAATAATCCCAATAGTCAGCGGCTTACATCCACTCTCCATGGTAACATCTGTATTTAGCTACATTTACTGTTACTCCCATTAATTGCACGTTTCAATACCCGCTTCCACGCATTATAAGAACTTGCCCAACAATTCTAGCGTGTACAGTAAGTACACCCTTTCCCGGATTTATAGCTCGATCCATCTCCCGCACATGGTTATAACGGGCCTTATCCCAGGACCACTTACATTATTACTTGCTACAATTGTGATTTAACGCAATATTTGAACACAACAAGTACCTACTGTGTAAAGCTTTGTTTTCAACGCTCGACGAAAATAGAGTGTTGTTTTAACGTTTGTACCAATCTGTGTATTTTTCAGCATCGTAACTCCGAAACGATATCCTATCAAACAGCTTTTATTTGACTTACAAGACTATGTACCAGGTGGGTCCCTTAACAGAAGCAATGAATTAAAACATAGACTTTACTCCTCAAACTGAACAACATTATCTTACAGAAACTTTTTAAAAATACTGTTTTTATATAATATGTTCATTATTTCAAAAAAAAGTAAATAGCATTTTCAATGTACGCCGTTCAACATTGACATCGCCTTAGCATTGACATTAGCTGTCACTTTACTAAATGGGCCATTTTTTCTAAAGTTGTACAACCCACTATTTTTAAAATTTTCGATATGTTGGGTATTTTCTACTCAGAACCACGAGCTCTTTCGATCTAATTAGGAGAAAAAAACTGTCCCAAAATATTCATAGCTGTAGTAGGTTATATGGAAATGGTAACGGAATGGAACGAAAAAACATTGGGACACTTTTCTCTTCTAATTAGATCGAAAGAGCTCGGGATTCCGAGTAGAAAATACCCAAAATATCGAAAAGTAAAAAAAAAGTGGGGTGTACAACTTTAGAAAAAATGGCCCAAATATCAGATGTTTCGCAATACATTTCTTCTTTGAATAAACTTTATATTACAGGTTTACGTTATAAATGAGTTATTTTTAAAAGTTGTTTAAATAATGTTGTTCAGTTTGAGGGGTAGAATCTATGTTTTAATTTATTGCTCCTGTTACAGGGCCCACCTGGTATAAGCTTTTATTTGTTTGAAAGGTGACTTTGGTATGAATTAAGAAAATGGGAGCAGTCATGGGCCCTCCCATGACTGCTCTCATTAGAGTTACGGAGAGCGCTGAATACGAGACGCTGCTATCCGGCCCATGAGGAAGTCTATTGACGTGGCCTGTGTTCAGCAGTGGACGTCTTATATGTGAAATAATGATGAGCAGTCATTTGAAGTTAATTGGGGTTTTTTCGTTTTAGCAATGTAATACGAGTATTTTCTGTGTCATTCATAGTTTGTTATGAAAATTTTGTGTTTGACATACAGAACTCTAAAATTGCAGTGTAGTTACATGCTATGCATATGCGTTTACTTTTCCAAACTTCACTGGCATACAGAAAATTAAGTATCTAAATTTTGCTGTTCCATACTAAAATACAATAAATCCAGTAGCTAATCACCGGTAACGCTATCAAGACACAAACCATTAAATCCACCAGGTACAAATATCATCAAAGTAAATAAATTATCGGACCCAAGACAGCTAAGATTGTGGGCCTTATTACAAATTCACTTTGGCTTGTTGGGTCTAAATAATCCTTGCCATTAGTGAAATTTACCCTCGAGGAATTTGCTAATTACATTTCGATACTAAACACCTGTCATTGGACCCAATGGTCAGAGTGATTAGGTTTTCGTGGTCGTTTCGGCTTCGGCCGGTTCGATCTGGTCGATTGATTAGAAACATGCTTGGGTGATGGATGTAGACAGTTTTGAAAAGGGTGACACGTCAATACATGTCACCCTTTTCAAAACTGTCTACATCAATGTATCGGTGCCTTGTTTTATTTGGCCGTGTATTTGGCCATATGAAACATGGGAAAGTTGATAACTCGATACGATGTGGCTGTTAATGAATTTCGGTATTAGTCAGCTAGGAAACATAATAAAAATGTTGATCTCGCTAGTCCCAATATGTTTTATGTGATTATTTTATAATAAACAATTTGATATTCTATAGGTATAATAAAACTGAAGTCCCAAAAATATTTACCAATTTGCAAAATCGCTCTTCTAATTGCAAAATGTGAATGTTTGCAAAATTAAGTCGCTGTGTGGAATTACATAGGACATTTAACAAGTAGGTATATATTTAAGAACATAATTAATATTTCAATATGAGCATTGTACAACAACATACTACGTAACAATACCTACTACGTTACAACATAACAAAAAGTATCTCCTCTCATTATCTGCTTCTCTAATTTCACAGCCAAGTTTTACTGACTTTTGGACACATCACATTAACACAATAATATTAGTGATTACTTGTAATAAAGTATCACACTCTGTCTAAGTGAAATTAGTCACGTCTTGGCGACACAGCTGGCAGCCATTCCTCACCCCCACATGTGACAGCCAAGTCGATCTCGGACCTCGCCGCAATAAATCGCAAATATAAATTATTCAGATTCGTCAGATTAATTATTACTATTCCAGAAGGCTCCGCGATTAACGGTACGTCACCAGTAAATATGGCAAACACTTATTCCACAATTTATATAGGGGGAGAGTGGGGTAATGGGGACACGGGGTAATAAATCTAGAGAAGTGATTTGGTACAAAGCACTGGGCCCACGCAGTAAGCTGCTCGGTCAGGAGCATCCATTGTGGGCCCACACCCGCGGAATCCGATAATGCCTCGGAGATTGTCCCGTCTTTCCTTTAACACCTCTCGATACCCCTTGGTTTGTAGTGAGCACTCAAGGAATGGAATGCTAATAAATGTGTTACCTGATCTACGTATCCCTTTCTCTTATTACTTGATATTAAGATTATTTATTTATGGTTATAATCTTAAAGTGGTTACTTACTTCGCGCGTTTAATGCCACCTTTGCCATACTTTGTTTATTATTAACGGTGATTATACCTGTCTAATAGTCGACATTGAGTCATTGACAAAACTTAATCAACCGTTAATTTAATATGAATTACTGATATTGATTGTTTTGCGAAAATCATGTTACCATTTACTTAATATTAATCATGAAAATAATAATATTGCTTTGCTATTCCGCGATATAATATCGTGCCAGTTAAATTTGTGCTAACCCGTTATATGTACTTATTTGCGTATTTTTTCATGTATATATGCATTTAATGGTCCCACCCTCCCACCACGATAAGAAAAATAAATACGCAAATAAATATAACAAACCACCACCAAAATAACAGAACTTACTCGACACGTCGTGTTTCGCCCCTCTACGAGGCATCATCAGGAGAGGTTGACGGTCTGGAGTCCGACAACCGAATATTCGGAATATTACTTAATATTAATCAGTTCAAATGATATTAAAGTAGGTACTTATTCAAATTTCGTAAATTGCAAAAAGTTAGTATTTAAGATTTCCTAAACATTTAAATTGCTCTTTTTTTCCAAGGTTGAATTCAAACCATAACGATAAACTCACTATTAGAAAAATTTACACACATACTCTATTCAAAATATACGTCAACGTATTATAATCACATTCATACCGTTTGCGTCACAGTCATTGATAGTATGGCTTCTAGACTCTCAGGTAGCTGACGTAGCTAATATCTGACTAGTCGGCCCATCTGTAATTGTAGGTATTATATATTATTTATTAGAATAAAACGGATTAACACACAGAGGCCAGGTTGATAGAATATGAACGCGCGGGCGTCAATACTGACAGTTCTGTTGACGCCATAGTGTTGAACAGTGTCTCTGCTAGTATTGGGCAGAGTGGCTAATCTTTTAATTCGCATAATTGGTTAGCAATTGGATACCTCATAAATCGGAGTAGAAAAATAAAAAATATACATTAGGGTATCTAACATCACTACATAGCATAAAACAAAGTCGCTTCCTACTGTCTGTCTTTCTGTCTGTCTGCCCCTATGTATGCTTAGATCTTTAAAACTTTTTTAATAGATAGTTAGACTGATTCAAGAGGCAGGTTATATGTATAATACATGCATAATTTATCAGTATTGCACCCGTGTGAAGCCGGGCGGGTCGCTAGGAACACAATCGTATCTACTAACTTTTCGGAAATTTCGTTGCAATTAGGACGTTAGTGCACAAAAATATGTGGTTTAAATTTCATTGGAAAAATAATTGTAATTAGTACGAGTGTGAACTAAGGTACCGATATTTACTAGTCAAACCAATAAGATGATACATACTAATTAAGGACACATACGAGAAAGGATTTTAATATGTTAGCGGTGTACCGCGCACCGCGTGCGCCCAACGTAAACTTGGTCTATAAATCAAGAAGTGAAACTATTTAGTAATTAGATCGTATTTAGGATGGGCCCCAACACCTTCCTTGAGAGCCTCCCGAAGGGCCCAGAGGTAAGGATCCATTGCCTTTCAAGCACCTCTTTAACGGCTAATATCTTTGGAAAATGGAGATCGCGTATTTTATACAATAATCGTTATAGGTAAATAATAGGATCTCATTAGTGGTTCCCGGTGTTATACTATGTTAAGTTAATTAAGTTTTTTTTACAAATTTCATTTAAACATTATTTTTTAAAATTCTATTAATTTTTTATGTGGATACACACCACATTTCCTTTTTTTATTGAACAATTGATACAATGAATTTTTTTAACGCCTAGCCGTTATTATTTTTATATAATATCGATCTATCCAAAATGGTCACAATCGATTTTAAAGAGAATATTAGAGAGCAGATGTCAGGGGCCATAATAATAAGAAAAAGATATCTGAAAACTTAAATAGTTCTCCGAAGCCAACGGATTACAAACCAGTTTTGTCCAAGGTATGTAATAGCATTTTTGTTGCACCAGTTGTACCCCAAGAAATAAAAACTATCATAAAATCACTTAAATCTAAAAAAAGTGCCGGACATGACGAAATACCAGTACAGGTAATAAAAGCATGCGTGGACTATATTGCTCATCCACTTGCGTACATTATAAATCTCACACTCGAAACCGGTATTTTTCCTGATGACTTAATAAAAGCCATTATAAAACCTCTTTATAAAAAAGGAGCGAAAGATAATATGGGCAATTATAGACCTATAGCCATATTACCAACTTTTTCAAAAGTGTTTGAGAAAGTCATATACAACAGGTTAATAAATTATTTCAATGCACATGATATTATTGATTCAAACCAATTTGGATTTCAAAAAGGTAAATCCACCTCTTTAGCCATATTTAAGACCTTTAAAGGAATCTGGGACAAAATAAATGACAAGAAACTCTGTTGTGCCTTGTTTATAGATATGTCTAAGGCATTCGACTGTGTCATACATAAAATAGTATTACAACAGTTGGAGAATGTGGGTATAAGAGGCCACATGCTGAAGTTGCTTGAAAACTACTTGTCCAATAGACAGCAACTGACATCTATAACAAAATATTCAAAAAGAACCAAAATCATTGAGCATTACCAATCAGACTTCGAAGCTGTAAATATAGGTGTCCCACAGGGAAGCGTCCTTGGGCCGCTCATGTTCTTAATATATATCAATGAACTTCCAAAGATAGTTAATGAACTGTGTGTATTGTTTGCAGATGACGCTACTATACTTTTTTCAAGTGAAAAATCAAATGTTTCCGATCTGGAGTGTAATATTAAGTGTACTCTGCATAAAATTGTTGAATGGCTTGGAAAACTGAATCTTAATGTGAATCTGAGTAAAACCAAACTCATGCAATTTAGAAATAGTAAAACTAGCCCTTTGACCCTAAATGTAAGTCAAGCAGGAGAAAACATAGAAATAGTAAATAGTATTAAGTTTTTAGGTGTTCATATAGATCCTAATTTTAATTGGAAATCTCACATATCACAAATCAATAAGAATTTATCGAGTCAGTGCTACGCGTTATCAATACTTTCTGAGACATGTTCAGAACACATTACCAAAAACGCATACTTCGGTAATATTTATCCATTGCTGACTTATGGAATTATATACTGGGGAAATTCTACAGATGTCCAGTCTACTTTTGTTTTACAAAAAAGATGTATACGCACTATTTATCGCATTAGCAACCAAGAATCACTAAGAGCTATATTTAAAGAAAAAGGTTTTCTAACTCTCACATGTATTTATATTTTAGAATTATGTATTTTTCTCAAAAGCAATGTGGAATACTTTACAAAAAAATCTGCAGTAAAAAGTAATTTAAGACACCAATATAAATATAATATTATCCTACCTAAAGTAAAATCAGGTATATACAAAAGGAGTACTTTCATAAGTGCCATAAAAGTATTTAATAAGTTACCGTCCGAACTAAAGATCTTAGAAGGAACTGCATTTAAAACTAATTTAAAAAATTGGCTGCTTCAAAGAGTGTTCTATAGTCTTGGTGAATATTTCGCATCTTAGCTATAAGTTAGGTTTTAAGTATAACTATTGTATGCCCGAAGTCGGGAAACTGTTGTAACAAATTCACTTTTCCATCTTATGTACACAGTTATTCAATAAAAATATTCTTATTCTTATTCTTATTCTTATTCTTATCTTTAATTCGTGATGTGTGAAGTACTTCTTTGAAAACCTTGTATTTAATTCATCATCATCATCATTTCAGCCATAGGACGCCCACTGCTGGACACAGGCCTCCTCAATAGATTTCCACATGGGCCGGATAGCAGCGACCCGCATCCAGCGAGTCCCCGCAACTCTAACCAGGTCGTCCGACCACCTTTAATTATTAATCACAATTTAGAATTTTAAATATTAATAACTCATGTAAGGATATTGAAATTTAAGGCTGCTCAGGTATATTTAAGGCACATGATAACAGCTTGTCCCTTAACAGCGACAAATGCTCGGTTATAACATATACGCGTGGCCGACTCCCTATAACCCATCCCTACGCCATAGAGGGCAAGCCGTTAAAACGTGTCAAAGAAGTTAGGGACTTAGGAACGTGGTTTGATACTCAGCTCACATTTAGCCAGCACATTAAAAAAGCCTGTAACGAAGCCCGTAAATGCCTGGGATTTGTCATACGTCAGGCGAAGCTATTTAACAATAAACTCTCTATGGCTGCACTTTATAACGCATTCGTCCGCAGTAAACTCGAATCAAACGCAGTTATTTGGAGCCCCCATGATAAACACTACACGGTTCTAATAGAGAAAGTTCAAAAAACATTCGTAAGGTTCCTCTATAAGAAGTTATACGGCTTTTATCCCTTTCTTTATCCCACCCTATTCGTTTTAGGTATGGTAGACTATACATCTTTAGAGTCACGTAGAAACATGTACCTAATCAAATATTTTTTTCAATTAATCCGAGGACAGGCAACAAACCCGCCAATGCTCCAACAAATAAGTCTGCGGGTCCCCCGTCTTTCCGCGAAACAGCTGCGTCCCCGCAGCCGTGGTCTCTTTGCTGTCCCTCCAGGTCGGACACGCCTGCTTGCTACGTCCCCTCTTCACCAGGCGTTAACACTGCTTAACAACACCCTGGACAGCGACAGCCAACTAGACATTTTTTTTACTACTGAAACTACATTCCTAGCTGCATCAAATCGTTACATTGAGTCCATCGTTACCACTAGCTCCATTACATAATACGTGCCCTAGTAATCAATGATTTGCCTTATTTATTTGACATTATTTATGTTCCACTGACCTAATTTTAATAATTCGTTATATTTTAATTTTAAATGAGTATTTCGACTTCATCTGAAATTGTACTGACATGACTAGCCATATATTGATATTCTTGACATTTAATTAATTTTACAATTCCTCGGTCTACTTACTTATTTTCCAATCTCTGTTATGTAATAGCTCCTAGTCCCAATGTAATGTTTTCTAATTTTCAAATGTACTTATAATAATAATTTCACTTTACCTGTCACATAATAATTTAATAATGCATGTTAGCTATTAAGAAATGTTTACACCAATTAGCACGTAAGGTTGAACTGTCAGTGTTAATTGTATGCAATAAACAATAAACAATATTTGGGAGGAGGCCCGCTACGATAGTTATGTCTGACGGCGACTGCACGATAGTCATTTTCTAAATCAAATACCAGAATCAAAATTAATTATTAACATTTAAACCAATAAAATGTAGGTAAAGGAACACAGTGTATTACTGTCTGCCTAAATTTTATGAATAAAGCTTCGTATTCCAAATACACGTGTTCGCAAAATTTTACTCGTGTTATGTCCAAAGTTTCAAGTCAGAATTACAAAATAAAAAGATGTACCTATATAAGTTTAGTCTTACGCGCCTTGAACTTCGCTGAATTCTTCTCATTGCCTAAATGCCGGCTGTTGTTCGAATTTGGCTATTTCTTGTTCCTGTTAAGCAATAACATTGATTGTAGTCAAATCAAATCAATGGATACCATTCAGCTGTGGAACCTTAGCAACTCAAGTTACTTTTTAAAAACATCACTAAACAAAAACAGTTCATTTCTATAAGTGAAGCAACTTCGTGTATCTGTCGTTGTTTGTTTGTGTGTAGATTAGGTTAGGTTTGTTTTATAACAATTCCAAATACTTTACGGTTTCAGAGAAAAATGCTTTCGATGAAACGTTTTTGTCGAAGAAACAAGGGTAAACCCAATTGACATTAGTTCGTCCGTTTATATTTAGCTCAGTATTGTGTACATATCAAACTAATACTATAAAGGCGAAAGTTTGTGAGTGTGTTACTTCTTCACGCTTAAACGGCTGGATCAATTTTGATAAATTTTGGTACGAAGGTAGCTGACACCCAGAATTAACACAAAGGCTACTTTTAATCCCGAAAAATGTAGTGTTCCTGTGGGATGAGCGGGTTAAGCCGCACGGCGCAGCTAGTAGGTAAGTAATAAAGCTTGAAGGGAGGCTATTGAATACAGGCATATTGACGAATATAATTCTTGATCCGTTTTATGCCAGTAAATGTTGGTTTAGAAAAAAGGAACTGATCAAATATTTTCAGAAACAAAATTCTTATTTCAAAATTTGCTTTTGTTTAAAATTTAATAATTTTTAGTATATAATATAGATATTTCGATGAGTAGATCCGAAAACAATATTCATTATATACCTATGTAGTAAAGAAATAAACATAAGCATTTGAGCTAAAATCAATGTCCAATGCTCATCAGAGTCGAAGAGTCACGTTTTTTCCGTCCCAAATGTCATATTTCCACAAAACATTGTAAGCATGCCGAGACAAACATTTCTTTGAACTTTTAATTACAGCAATCGTTATGCAAAAATAAATATGAAAAAGGGAACTTGCAAAATGAAAAATAAAATCCTCTTAACAAAGCAGCATTCTTTCGGCGAAAATGCTTTTGATGTGTACTTAGTGTTTAATAAGTTGATCCTATTACAATGTCCAGGTAACACAGGCCGCGTCACAATGGAGGTTCGCTAACAAGATTAAACTTATTTCGTAAATTAATAAAAGTGGGACATGAGGCGTGCCTCGGTCTCTAATGTTCTCTGTTGCTCATGGATAAAGGTGCGCGGGCTTGTTTCAATTTAAGGCTCTTAAAAATCTATACTTGAAGTTAGTATAGGTTGCGTTTTATGTGACGATTGTACACACTCGACTAAGTCCACGCTTTGTTGACTTATTGTTATATATATTAAAATACCTCGTAGAAATCGAATAAAGAGTAAAAGTAGTAAAATGGATTTAGAAATCCATTTTGAATAAATAAATAGAGTCCACATTTTCATACAAAAGTGGGTGATAGCTATGTCTGCTGGGTCACTGCTCATAAACAAGTTGTACCTAATGCTACCTATAATAAAATATCAAATTCTAATAAAAAAATATTTCATCGCGTAGCTTTATTGCCTGTGTTCTATATATGCATACATTGAATTAAATAATAACCGAATACCTACCCACTTATAAGTACTAAAAGTGAGTGGAAATATGCTGAAGAAAAATGTTAAGCCAATACATCAAAAAATAAAAAACAAGAAATAAGTGGCAGTTTATTAATCTATTGGAACATATTTTCCTTCGTCACCACATATTAATCATAATTTATTTGAACAAATGCGCACGTGAGTGAGTATAGCTAATAAGGCTGGCGGGATCACCCGGTGACGGATCCGGAAGCACTTGTCAGATAATCCCGTGTTAATGAAACAATAAATTCGTATTCCGTTGGCGACATCCTATGAAATGTACAGTCGGGCTCAAATATGTATGATATGTAATTATTGTATTAAGCGGTTTACACTCACGTGAAATTATCAGGAACGGCCGGACATGTTTCGAACTCGAACGGAGCTCTTCATCGAGGACTGCTACCAGTACAGCGTGAAGAGCTCCGTACGGGTTCGGAACATGTCGGGCCATTCCTGACAATTTGACGTGAGTTCAAACTATTTAATACAATTATTAAATATGTCTCACGAAAGTTTTAATAGGATTATGTATGATAATGATGTTTGTTATTTCTTTTTTTTTTATGTTTGAATTTATGTTTTGTAATAAATAAGACATACGACAACAACGTTTTTATAAGCTTCTATTCTATTACTGTACATAATTTTATGGAGTGTCCATACACTCTGACTTGCCTAACGAGTAGGTAATATTCTTTTTAAAGAAAAATAAATGACTTCATTGAACACAACAGTGACATATTGGTTCCTTAGAGTTCAACATTTTGGTAATTAGGTATGAATGAAACCAATATATACCACACGAAAATAGGTATTTTCGCACAAAAATTTAAATTCTTCTCACTAACTATTTTTTACTCGTGCAATATGTCTAAAGAAGAAAGAAAAAGAAAACAAAAAAGAAACTTGACGCGTATTTTCTGAATAAACCTAAAATCAACTTAATCTCTTTACAAGATCTAGTAAATGTTCCAAATATTTCCAAAGATTTTCGAACCTGACTGTACCCGTCCTTATAATAATGGGGGGCGTTCAGTAGTGACGCGCGTTGTCTCTCATTAACTTAATATGTTATGGTTTGTACTCAAGCAATATGTGCAAGATGAAATACTTCGCGGTTAGGGGTGATTTATATTATTAAAAACCTATTTTTTGTAAAACGTTTACGTTTTTTTTTCTGAAATCGTGTTTAGTTATACAAAATGACTGGACAGGAGATATTTTTCTAACAAGCAAAAAAAACATAAGGCAATTCTAAAAAGCAACCTTTCTGATAAAATGAATTTCATCACGTCAATATTTTCTTACCTATTTATTATATACAAGCGATAGTGTCTTTGTCAGTCTGTCCTTTTATCACGCATCAACGAAATAATGGATGAATTGTTTTTTTTTATGAATCCAAAATCCCGTAAAGGGCTTGTTCCGGAAAAAATCGTGGTGAATTGAAATATTATATAAAGTTACTTTTATGTAAGTCACTGTATGAGTGTGACAAAACCCCTTTCTAATTAATAAAGAAAATAAAAAAAGTGTATATATCTTATTTGGCTTGTGCCAACACCGAAGTACGAAATCATATTACAGTGTAAAAAGTACCTTAACGGAGTACCTACAAAAAATATATATGCATACTAGTATTGTAAAAAATATACGATTTGTTTCAGTTTTTCCTACAGCCTGTATGTCATAAAGTAAAGTAAATAATCCGCCACGTCCCCGCTCGTCAACTACTTAAGTAGCCCTCACACGAGTTGACGTAATACGGGCAGTTAGCGAGCCCGAGTAATTTTATGAACATCCTGACGTATCACATGTAGGTACACATGTACACACTATAGTAAGAAAATGTGTAAGCTATTTGTTGTTCACTGATCCTTAATCGGTAGGATATGGATACTGCCTTATGTCAAATTATACAACAATAAATAGTTATATGGAAAAATAGCTAAATATGTCAAAAAATAAAAAAAAGTAATTGACAAAACAAGCACCTTTAAATATAAAGCTTGAAATTGTACGCAGATGTTTTCTTTTTAACTCCAAAATCTTTAACATTGTTTTCAGAATCCTCAATTCATCAAGACAGTAATTTTATAACAACCATGTACCTACTTAAACGCACCTTTTCACAGCCGAAATGGCTGTTATTTTCCATACGTAATAAAATTATAGTGTTACCTTTGGGGGGGGCCGCCCGCTATTTGTATGGAGTTTTCAGCGCTCTGTACGAATGTCAAACTTTAACAGTTATTTTTGACTCTTAGAGCACTCTAAATGCATTAAGTTCTATAAAGACATAAGATCCCAATAAAAAAAGGATCAATGGAAAACTTAAAAAAAATTACATACCTATTCGCGGCATAACTTTGTGAAAATGTGCTGTAATTTTTAACAATAAACGACGTAGTTTTCCAACGTAACCCCGAACAGAATTGTGTTTAAGCCGGTGGGATGAAGACATATAGCTTAGAATTGCATCAGTCCGGACACCTTGTAATCTATTTGGCTCTTTCGTTAGCCGGAGTTATTATATGAACTGACTCATCAGTCCGTCAACACATCACATTACCCCCCAGTCTTAGTGTAATGAGCATGTCCTGACGCGCCGAAATGGGGTAGGATTACGCGGGCTCCGTTCACTTCGATAAGCTTTATTGTAAAGATGCAGTTACCCCACGTTATAATATAAGGAATTTATTGACGTCTTGCTTGCATTAGGACGGTATAGTTGATTAATTTTCTTTAGCCCCAGTAACAAAACACATTCTATGGACAAAACAATGGCATTATTCGGCTTCTATTCACTGACCACTAAGTAGCACGTCTAAAATCAGCTTAATTCAATAAACGTTTCCAATACCATTTCGGTTTTAGGCCCGATGGCGTAACATTTGCTTAGTTTGGGACTAGGTCGATTTGTGTAAGTTGTCCCTTAATATTTATTTATTTATATCATTTTCAATACCATTATTGTATACCAAAATTCATTAAAGAGTTCAAAAATAAGTGTTCCTTTTTTTTTTTTGGAATCTCAACCATTGCACTTTGTCACTGACGAAGTGTCTGTAATTTGAAGCTATTTGGCAGAATTCCGGACTTTTAAGACGCAGTTTGAAATCCCATTCAAAACTACTCGTATACACGCAAAAAGGTGGTAACGAAAGTGATTCGGAACAATCCCCCAAAAAATTCATACGATAGCTGCCAATATATCTAAAACTCGTTACAGAATTAGCTCCAACCTCCAAACAATCCATCGTATAATCATAAGTAAAAACATAACTTAAATACAAATAGAGGAAACTAAACATCATGTACAAACACCGCACTAAATTCAACCAAGGGACGCGTAATTTCCATATCCTCTGATCAACAAAAGGGGCAAATGCAACTTCCGACCCTCTCCCATTTTTATCCCTCTACTAATTGTAATTTCATTGATAACACAGTTTACAGTTTGACCGGTCCATTAGTGAGAAACAAGGTGCCGTCCGCTCGGGTATTTATAACTATAGTATAGTTGCGGCAATAATTTCATTAGCGCGCACAACTAGAGGCCGGACAAGACAAATGGCTACCATTAGGGCCCTAACGACGGACCACGGGCCCCACAAACTTTTAACGACGAGAATCAAAGTAAATACGAAGCGTTATCTTGCCGATTTGGCGTAATCATAATTCCTAGGTGGGCAAGGGTTGCTAATAGGATTGGCTACCTGGTACGCGCTTATTAAGGCTGGATCGTTTAGTTTGTTATTGAAATCAATTTGGTCGGAATACACTGGTCAATGGGGTTGCCTTTTGTCAGAAGGATAAGTTCTACTCTAACATTGGCACGGCACGACAACGGACCGTGGAAGTGTTTGCTCGCTTAGCTAACTAATAGGGTATTATTAAGAAATAATTGGGTTTATTTTATACAGATAAGTTTATATATCATACATAAATGTCGCCGTAAGATTGTGAACGCCATTAATTTATAATATAGCCCGCGAGATTATGAACTGTTGACAAATTGTGAACTTTACAGCTTACAATGTAACGTATTAGTTTATATGCGTCTATCTGAAACCAGAAAAATATAATGCAATATTTTGGATGGAAAAATGTTCTTTTAAAGCGTCACGTTCTTAGCGTTAGGTTTCATCGCACAATTCTTAATCAGAAAAACATTAAAACACTTATTTGATAACACATAGAGTAAAATTGTGAAAAAAGGAGTTTTAGATTTGATTTATTATACACCTTTATAAAATACAAAAAAAATACAATGTTAAGTGAACTGTAAAAATGACAATTCTTGAATTAATTCAATAAATTACGTCTTTAATGGCATTGAGATACGAATATCTCTGCTTATTTAGTTTTAAATTTCCAGTACTAGGAGCTATATAACAGATAATACATTAGTTACGAATAGTCATACGTTCTTATTCACTCCGAGGCAAGGCGTCCCTAGAGACGGAACCAGTCGCGTCCGAAGCTGACATTATGTGTGCGGAACTTTTTCTACCCAAATATGTGCCCAAGTTATGAGCTGTATACAGTTTGCCTGCAATCATTGAGAAAAAACGATGTATGTTTGCGTTCTTATGTAGTGATAGACACAATCATCCACTCCACAGTAGATGTAAACACGATCCAGACAAATAACAAACTATAGAGCATTAAAATACTCCTAAATGCACTTCTCAAATACACAGAAATATTGATCGTGAGAATCGCAATAAAATAACAGGTATAGGAATTTAACCAACCACGTATCTTACCATTAAATGGCTAACTTTTCCAGAGAACCTTTAGGCAAAGTTTGTTAGCAATCACTTCACTAGATCACATTACATCACAATGGACAGTGAACTGAAATGACAAAGTGCAACGACAAATAAGCCAGCACACGTGAGGGGTTCCATTCAACAAGTCACAGCATTGTAGCCCGATCAATCATAATCACCGCTCTTTCACCTCAACTAATGGGCCGCAAAATGGCGGAATGCGTTTAAAACCTGCGAGTGTCGAGCGAGCATTGGGACGCAACCGTTTGGAAGCACAAAGCGGTCGCTGATCCATCATGCGTTCGAATCTCACCCGGGTTTTGGAATTCTGTGGAATGAGAAATGGACGTATGGCTGAGGCATTTAGTTTCACATTTTTCGGCTGGTTTTTCTCTTTCAGCTATTGTCATTTGATTGTGGACGTTGGATGAAATTCTGTGAATGTAGTCGAAGTAGGTAGGATGACTTAATGTATATCGTAATATGGTGAGACTATTTAGGACCAGGGACTATTAGGTAAAATGCTGTTTAATTATTCCAATCGCAATAATTGGAATAAACCTTGAAATACTTATTTATACCGTCAAACATGTTTTTCATAATACATAATTATATCAACGGTGAAAAAAATCGGACTTGTAGCCTTGTTTTGCTTAGTACCAAATAATCCCTTGAATTCCAAATAGCCTCTCCTTAGTGGTAGTCGTACACATCTAAGTAGTAGAAATACCTACCCACGTACTTATAACTTTGTTGCAAAATATGTGACTTAGCCAGTTCTTTCCCCTTCAATTGTTTCCCATAATGTATTGCTTAATACTTTGCTTCCTATCAGATTTTTGTAAGTATATACCACCATTAAACAATGCTAATGCAATTCCATGTATAAGTCTCTCATTTTATAAATATAATTTTGATTCCATAGCGAGTATTTTTATAAGAATTTTTAATTTTGTAATATTCGGTAGCAGCATGGGCTATGTTAAAACGCGCCCGTTTCATTGTGCTTTGTTATTTTAATTTTTTCCCCGTCAAAGAATGTCTTTGTAAGTGTTCAAATGATGCGTGTAATATCAAGCTGCGGATTCTCCGTTTGATGTCGGAAGATTGGGGTATTCGCGGATATATGAGTGTTTTTCGCTCAAGTGAAGAATGAAGCGCCGATAAATTTCTGTGGGATCCCTTTTCATGTAATTGTTTGTGCGTTTGTTTTTGATGTGGCGGCTACGGTTGCTATTGAATGTTATTGTGGTATTGCTGGTAAAGAACTTTTTCTTACTATTTCAACCACTTAAAATTCATATCCGGATTATCAAACCTAAATTACATTGTATTAACTGTAAGTTGTTGCAAATAAGTACATCTTTATCTTCCCTGATGGGAATAATATTTTTTCCTTATACCAAAACCACTAGATATGCTATCTTTACGTTATATATTTATTATCTTTTACTTTTTTAGGGTTCCGTACCCAAAGGGTAAAAACGGGACCCTATTACTGAGACTTCGCTGTCCGTCCGTCCGTCCGTCCATCCGTCCGTCCGTCCGTCTGTCACCAGGCTGTATCTCAACAACGGTGATAGCTAGACAGTTGAAATTTTCACAGATGATGTATTTCTATTGCCGCTATAACAACAAATACTAAAAATTAAATAAAATAAATATTTAAGGGGGGCTCCCATACAACAAACTTGGTATAGATTATATATATGTATAGGTACGGAACCCTTCATGCGCGAGTCGGGCTCGCACTTGCCCAATTTTATTACTTTGTTTAGCAGTGGACGTCTACCGGCTGATATGATGATGATGACTGATGAGTGATGAGACATACAGTCATGGCAATGACTACGATTCAATTAGCCGGTGATTGTAAATACCTGTTTTACAAAAATATGTACAAAATTTTCCCGCAAAACAGGATATCAAGATCGCCATAATACATGTGGCATGCGTTTAAAGAACTCGATTCCCATTCTCTCGTCTATTTGAATGCATTTACTTCTTTTTTCACTATTGTCAAAAAAAAACAATTCAAACCTGCTCCGATTTATGAAAATATATCTAACGACACACCACTGCAAGATAGCCAAGTAATTTTCTAGTGTAGTGTCCAAGCATTCACAATAATAGCTGTGGCGAAAATTGCTTAATTCCCAGCAAACCTTCCAAGACATGCACATGGGTCACTGTCTGCAATATGCCGGACGCTAAGCAGAAAATTCCACTTGGGAAAGTTTTGATTGTCCTCGGCAGCTGCCGTCCGACACATCTCGGGTAGGACGCCATTTTATTGTGTTCATATCGCAAGTTCGCTTGTAAACTCATCGGCAACTGTCATTTGGACGAGTAATGTTGTGGCGGCATCAACATCAATCTATTTCTTACGATAATTTCGAGTTTATAGCGAGACGTCGCTAGCCCAATAGTACAGGGTTCTATGTTACATTTCCAGGGAAGTTAAAATTGGAGTTAATGTCATTATGACAATATTCAAATTTGACCTCGGTAAAAGTAATATTGAGCCAGCGTCATTTTGCCTCAAAATTAGAGGATTGGTCTAAAATAGTCTTGGCTAAAATACAGCAGACACTGTGAGATATAGTCATTTCTCAATCATTATACAAATAATATACCTACTAGTATTTTTTATATAGCTGCTATATTAATTAACATCAAGCTATTTATAAATTAATAAATATATTTATTATTCCGCTCTCCAAAGATTGTCTTGTTGGAGGAGATCGCTCTTTAGCGATAAGGTCGCCTATTGTTTACCTCTATTTGTAGTTATTTCTTGTTGAGGTGTGCAATAAAGAGTATTCCATTATATTCTATGCATAAAACTGCCACTAAGAAAACAAAATTTGAACTTGAATAACGTTGCATTCCTGAAGTCCAATTTCATATTTATTTGTTAATTATTTATTATAACTGGCATTTAGACGCTGGTTGTGTTGTGATTATAACGCTTAGCTTAGTGACCAACGACTCAAATTAAAATTGAAATATTAGTTTCAAAACTATTGTGTCTTGAATTTCAAAGTGCTCTTATTAATTTTGAACAACAGTCGGTCCTCAGTCGAGTTCTATGCCATGTACGTTAGATTGAATAGAATTTCAGTCAATGCACCTATTATAATTGTGAATCGACGCAAGCCGTCGAAGCATTCGGAGCAAATCGAGAATGAACGTAGATTAACTATTGAGAGCTCCGACCAAGTTTACTTCTTAGTTTTGTTTTGATATTTTGCTGAAGCTAGCGGTTAGTGAAGATATCTCGGGTTAATGACAATGACACTGTTGATGATGTATTGTAAATTTAGGTATAACGATAAATATAATTGTGTTTAGTCAAAGGTCCCATTGTTCGGATTTCCATAAGGAGACGTTGATACGATATTTATTGGTATAAAGATGTAAACTTTTGGCTCTCTTATGGAAACGCGAAATAGGCACTGTTATTACACACTATCACAAATATGAACACGCCTGAACCAAATTAAATTATCGTAATGATTTTTTTTTATTATTTATGTAAATATTATTGTTTACCTCTAATTGTAATTTTTTGCATTGTATTTCTCCTGTATGTTTTATGAGGTGTGCAATAAATTGTAAATAAAAAATGCAATTTTAAGCTAGATCTCCGCTCATCGGATTTTTACAAAAAAAATATATATATTTTCCGTATTCGGATAAAAATTGTCCTCTAACCATCTTCAGATGTTTAGCTATGTACCAAAATTGGTTAAAATCCATCCAACCGTTTCGGCGTGACGAACAGACTAAGATTGTTTAGCAATAGATGACATTGTACGGGTCGCCGCGCGCGCGCCTATATAAATTCTGCATCGCGATGTCAAGATATTCAATATAATGTGGAATTAACTTCACTAAGTGTATCTTTTTGCATGTCAAGGCGCCTAAAGACTTTATACATCTCTGGAGAAATCATTAGTTTGAATTTAATAAATTATGTATAAATTTAGTTACATCCTTAACATTGATTTGGAGAATCTATAAATTTACGAAAAAAATACTTACTGTTGAGTTTCTTTCGGTTTTCTTCTCAACAGCAGTCTCCTCTTGAGAAATGCCGGTAGATTCACAATCTGACTTGTAAAAGTGCCCTTGTGGCCAACTTACTGAATAAACTATTTCATTTCATTTCTTATAACTAATAATTTTAGAATATTAAATTCGTAGATGTTAAGGGAACAGTTTTTTGTCACTGTCTTGAAACACCGTATAAGTACACTACCAAATGACTCGCTCAATCCGTCTTCAGTCCCAGCCTACGCTATCCGCCGTGCTATTTGTCCCATATCCCGCGGGTGCAATGCGTCGGTGTCCCGTCCCGTCGTCCCGTCGTCCCCCGCTCGTGCGTGTCGATAAAAAATAATTGTTTCCGTCACACTGGATTACAATACCATTCTGTATTTGTAAGATTCGGATTGCAAGAAAATCTGGATAAAATGATTTCAAAGTTATGGACAAATTAAGATTAATGGTTAGTCGTGCGTATAACATGTTTTTTGTAGTATACGTTAAGCATAGACCTTTCCTTATTTCTGCTTAATAAAACTTTCTCATAAAAAGTACATTACTGCAGACGCCGGGAAAAAAGGGCTTGCCAGATAAGTAGGTATAGACGACCGATCGTAGGGAGACCGGATAGTGATAAGACGCCGGCAAGCCCTTTTCACGGCTAAGGCGTGTATAGTGCTTTTCTCAAACATATGCAATGAAATAAATATGAAATACACCACTGGAAAAAAAACAGCTGTTTAGCCCTGTCGTCACGACGACATATCATTGCATGTTTGAGAAAAAGGTGTATTGTTCCTCTTAGTCTGTTGCTTAAAAATTCAGATAACTAACAAAATTATATCAGAAACACCACTCTTAAACATGTACCTATATCATTAGAATCCTTCTAAAATAAGATCGTCACAGACTAGATTAGATACCATTAAAATACATAAACGAGCATGCTGCAAAAAATAAGCAGCGTGCGACCCACGCCCTGTATTGTCTTTTTTTTTAAATGAAGTGGCAACGATACCCTGTTCAGTATAAGGAGTACTTATTTCCTCCTTATGCATACAAGATCCTTCGCCCCGGGCTCGGAGGGATGGCGACGTCTTTTTTATAATCTGTTTACATGCGGAACTCTCTTACCAGATAATCTTTTTGTGTTGATGTTGGCGAAAATCTTTTAGGAATGTGGCAGTTTTTGTGGTGGTTTGGTATTTGGTGTATTTATAATTATAACAGTGTGTAGAGCATGCATGCTTAGGCAGATATTTTTCTATTATTTAATTGTATTAAGTGGTTTATCCCTTATAGGGATAAGTTCGCCCTTGTACACATGTATTGTTTTTGAGTTTATGTCAATATTGTTTTATGTGCGATAAAGCGTTTACATACATACATACATAAACTCTCGTGAAATCGTCAGGTACGGCACAACATGAAAAATAAAATGGAGTATATAGATTCAATGATTCTGGAGCTGAACACGTTTGGGGCTAGTTCGATTTATGTGGTCGCCCCTCAAATTTACTGATTTATTTATCTTTAACCTTAATTTTTGTTTGTATTTCAAGGGCTAACGAAAATAACTGGCTAAGTCATATTTGCAAAATTTTACACTACTTACTGAAGATCCTTTGAGGGTTGTATGTCTTAAGTAAAGTATAACAAAATAAATCGGGACCCACCGATTCTTATCCCTCTATGGATAGTCATATGATGAAGTGAGTAATTTTGTAGTTTTAGACTAAAAAACAGTTTTCCCGTAAGAGGATGTTAATAAGATACATTTTCCCGGCAACGCACAATAAAAAAAGAAGTGTGTTTCATTTCGTTGTAAAAAGTTACGGGACCCTTCTAATATATTATTTATATAGGTCCAATTTTAGGAATAGACCGGAATCGGATCAATGAATTGTCACAGACGTAGGCTGATGAAGTGATGAATAAGTGAGCAGCTGAGAAGTTTGGCCCGAGATAGGGTACCAACGCGCTGGACACAGGACACTGGCTACGGAAATACTCGTACTAACCCAGATAATAATTTGACGACGCGGTTGGCGCAGTTTGTAGTGCACCTGCCTACTGAGCCGGCGGTCCCGGGTTCGGATTCCGGCCCGAAATAAGTGCATTTCGATCTGAGGAATGTAATTGGTCCATTTTACACATCTCCGCTTAGACAGCGGTCTAAAACGCTTGTGGATTTGAATCCGCGTGACGGATATTTGGGTGACGAGCATGAATATTCGTTATTGACTTATAAGTATTGGATTTTATTTAAAAGTGAACAATCGGACATGCCGCGTTTCTGCATTGCAAGGCCAGAACCGGCCGTTACTATTAAAATGTATAATTTATACAAAAATATCGATTATTGCCGTTAATCGGGAAATCAAGTTTTAAGTAATGAGATGCAGATTATTTAACTAATATGTTGGAAGAAGTTGTTAACATCCTCACGAATATAACCTATAGTCGTTGAATCACTAATAAACTAATAACAAACGTGATTGAAACGTAGCAAAGCATTTTTGGTCAACAGATTTACCTCGTACCACTTGGCCAAGGGCAAGAAAACGAAGAGAAATTCTGGAAAATCAGAGAAAAATCGGTTGAGAATCTGGGCGAAACAAAAGAATGTCGTGACATTTAGCCCAAGACAGGTCATAAGTCAGGCCGCGCAGCCACTCAGATTTATTGGAGCAATTGACAAAGTGGCAAATGGGCCATTAGAAATTAGAAGTTCTGCAGAGAACTGCGCCGGGAGAAATGTACTGCGATATTTTTCAGTGTAAGCAAAATTGTGAGCAATAAATAATATCTGACGGTTCACGTTTGAATGGAATTGGAAATTTCAGTCTGAGCAACTTAACAAAAACCCGTGATATCTCTTTGTTTTTTGTAACTGATTATATTAACATTTGTCACTTTTAGACGGAAACAATAAGTGTCAATATTAATTATAAGTTTCTGAAGATATCATTGTCTAACTTGATAAACAAATGACAATATTATCGACAATATTTCATTCCTCCTCGCCAAAACAAACATTACCGCCAGTCATTTGTTTTTACAATGCGTCATTAAGCGCCAATAATCGTGAAACAAATAAATAGAACCGGATACGATGCTTAGCAATAATCGAATAGACACGGAACTAATTCTACGAATGTTTTCAGTCGATAGCTTACGGCATGTTTATCGTCATGGGGTAATAAAAACCCGTCTAATGACGCGGGAACCGTCGTGGATCCGCGACGGAATTGTTTCACTATTTCATATGGGGGTCAATAAAATTTTATGTACAGTTAAACTTTGTTAAACGCTTCATATTCCGCCGAATTAGGCTCCCGATGGAAGTATTTTTTTTGTCGCAGACTATTTATGAATTCGGTCAAAGTAACTTTGTCTGCCTAATACAATATTTTATTATTAGTAAAATAAATTTTATGAACCACGATTTGATTATTAACGTGATCAATAATAAACTACATGCTAGACTTCAAGCTGATTAGTAGGTACCTACCTACATAACTGAATACACCAAATATTAAGATAACAGTTGTAGTAAGTATCAATTTTATAAGTTAACAGTAACGAAAATAATTGAGTCTGCAAGTTAGTAATGACTAGTGAAGTAGTGACTACTCCCTTATTTTATAACGTATTTGTATACAGCATTATCTATAATCACAGCCAGTCATTCTCTTTTAAATATAGACATTTTATTTCACTGTAAACAAACTCGCCTAAATTAATAAACAAACACGTGACAATCTAAAACTATAAACTGTCTAGACGCAATAAAAATATTTTTTATACGGCAAAAGTTGCACTGCGATAGATTTTAATTAGAACAAAATCGAACTGAAAGCATCGATTTCAAATCGTTAGTCAAATAATTTTATTGCATCGGCACCGAAACGAATGGGTTTTTCATCCGACCGGCTAAAAGCAAAGTTTGAACATCATATTCTATTTGTGAATGTCTTTTTTAACGATCCTCGTATGATTTGTGACAGAGAGATCGAAAAATTGAAGCGAGAAGTTTTAAATTCATACTAATATGATGTATAAAAATAAATAGACCCTGTACCTACATTGAAGACATCGTAATGTATGTGCATAACTGGGTCATACTCTTTCTCGGTGCAATTAGATTTCTGATTTGCACTTTTAGTATCTCTGTTTGGCCCTGAAGTTGACCGGTAGAGAATACATTTAAAATAAATATTCGTTAGGCCTGCGTCTTTCCTGTGGACAATACATTTTACTATCACGTAGCTATCAAGGAATAGAAGGCTTGTAATGCCTAAAAAAAAATTTATGTCCTCAGGAAAGACGTACCTATAACGCTAACTCGGTGTAAGACCTTTACGCTAAAATGACTGACCAACAATTTTTAACCAATTAAAAAAAAGTAATAAGTAAGTAAAGCAAAAGGGAGGTCAGTTATCTACAAATAGCTATAATCACATTATTATACTTTTCACATGAAAGGCAAGGCAAAAAAGTGGGTTACGTTTTTTCCCTGCCAGAACATAGTTGGGGACGCCTTCCGATTCAGTATATACCTACTGTAGATTCACTTTCATAAATACTAGCAAACCCAAAAACAGAATGTATAAATTATATAAATCACAGGCCAGAGTGCTTGTGGCATAAATAAAATACAGCCGTTCGCATTTAAAACAAAGTTTTCAAACGATACCAGCACATATAGCGGCTGTTTATTTAAGGCCGACCGCCGGAGCAATTTCGCACTTTAATTCTAGAACGAAATCCCAGTCTTTGGCTCGCGTCGACCGTGCATTTGTCCGACACATGGATGCCCCGCTTGTCTTTATTCCCTGAATTTTAGATGCCGCTTACGTCAGAGTTAGACTGTGGTTTTCAGGTGGACAGACTACGCAACTACATTAGAATTGTAAAGTTTGAGCAGCTCCTGAAATAGAACTGTCATTTTGTTAGTGGTGATTTTTCAGCTAACTTTTAGAGTGGATAGTCGGGCTTCATAAAATTTAATTAAGGCGAGTCATCAGTCACCAGGAGCGGCCGGGGCACGTCACTGCTCCTCCAAGATAACGGCGGGTCAGGCTGCACTACCCGCGTCCGCTTGATGAATGTGCCCTAAACAGACCTCAAATATGCCTCTGTTGACAGCTCCGAGCAATGTTTGAATAAGCTAAGCAATTACACAACGCCCCTTGCGGAAGATGGGCCTTGATTCGTTAGTACCAACTTTCGTTCCATTGTCCTCCCTTTGTGCTGAAACTACTTATAATCACGCTAAAGCTGTTCTTTTACTCGGCTAATATTTTGTTTAACATCGATCGTGAAACTTGGCTGCATAATATTCATAAGTTTGTGTTAATACTCCGGACGGACGGTTCGAATGCAAACAACCGCGATTTGCGTTATTAATCATTCAGCCCGGGTTGTTATCGAATAGTGGCGGCGTGATGAAGTGGCGGCGAGCCTAATTGTGACCATCTAACTAGGTGTTGACCCACCGCAACTGACCACCGCATCTATAATGCACGACCCAGGTAGCGTCTTAAGTCTAATTAATTCAAACTCTCGACTCTCAGAATTAATAATGCCGCTTCACAAGTAAAAGCTTTTACATCTTAAGAGAACGTCCTCATTATCAAAATGCGTCTCCGCGATCGTTTTAACTTGTAACTTTCCATATCGACATATTAAACTGTCCATACAAAGGCCACGGAGCTCGTTACACGAAATAGCATTCACCTTCTCACTCCTCATTAAAATTTGTACGACAGCTTCTAAATTCTACTCTTTTCTCCGCACCTCCATTTCAATATACAGGAAAAAGTGGAAGAGCGCTGTGTACGTAGTACCGAGCCGGGCTGGCAAAACTTTTGCCTCCCTCCTCCCGTGGGGGGGCAAAAAGTGTTGCCGACGGGTGAGCGTTTATACTTATACCTATGTCAGGGAAAAGTTTTCCGTGTTGCGGGTTGGAGAGGAGGGGGTGAGGTGGCGCCTGCGCGCCGCGCTCGCCGCAGCGCTGACGTGACAGTCCTACTCAGGTCTTTGTCCTCGACGCTGGGGCTTTGCTCGTCTCTGAGGCTGCGTGACACGTTTCACGTTACGTTTGATGATTTCTTTATGATATCGATTTTCAGAAGTCTATTTCTTTCAAAAGATTCCAGGAATTTTAATATGATGTCCTCGTATATTTCGGTCGATACGTAATATACAACCAAATATATTATGAAATAAACGTGCAAAATATAATTCATTAATTAAAATAATTTTAAAATTATTAATAACTAGCTAGGTCATATCGAGGACACCGTCAATCGATACAATCTGCTCCGTGAGGCCAAGCAAAGTACTTGACGTAAACTTTTGGCGTCGTCTACGGAGCTACGCCGTAGCCCGTAGCAGCCTCGTAGCTTTGTTGCTACGACTTATACATTCTCAATTTTCTCACAATTTACTCTCCTTATAAGCCTACATGATACAAATATAGGCTAATAAAAGGGTATAAGTATTAAAGTCAATATCTAGTCGTGATATTATAGTCATTTGTTTGATAGGCGCAACGTTAACTATATAAAGGAAAAATACAGAATAATAGGTTTACAATAGCACGCAGGCCTGGCAAGTTCAGTGCACACGAGCGCAAGTATCCGGGTTTGAACTTGAAAACGACTCGCGCGCAACTTTCCAACGGATTTGTTGCGACTTGTTGTTGCTCCGTTTGTTACCAAACTAAATTTGAGTTGCTAAACTAAACTTGTGGATATTTAAAGGGAACTTTTTCACGGAGTCAACGGCCGGCCATACTGTCACCCAGTTTCAGAGTACCTACGGAGTTATGGCAGTTGTTCGTAACTACTTGGTCCAGGGGCAGAGGGCTGCAGTCGGAAGGTCAGGGTGCTAATTTGACCTTGCCTACAACTTCTGGGCGCCCGCTAGTTCACTTGCCAATTACAATTGTTCAACTACATATGCTTTGGAACGAGGACGCTGAGCTCAGCCAGGGTTAGGCGTGGGCCAGTTCCAGTATGGATTAAAGTTATCAAAAGAGATTTTGACAAAGTCGGTTTGGCGGTTAATTAATGTTTGACGAATGTTGTATTTAATTTAGATGACAGTGCAAATGAGAAAAAAATATAAACGGCGGCTCGTCTGAACAGTGTCTGATGTTTAGTATTTTTAGTAAATCTAAATATAAATAATTATAATAAAATAGGTACAAAACTTCAATGCGCACAAAAATATAATAACACTGCGTTCACTGACAATAACTAAACAAACGCTGTCATTTTGCCCGTAATGCTTTGTGATGATATTATTATATGATAACGAGATTGACACAAATAAATATACAGAAATAATTGAAAAAGATGATGCTTTATAAAGTTATTAGCTGCGCCGCGCGGTGGTACCCTCATCCCGCGGGAACACTACATTTTTCGGGATAAAAAGTAGCATATGTGTTAATCCAGGGAATCAGCTACCTTCGTAACATTATGTATTAAAATTAGTCCAGCCGTTTCAGCGTGATAAAGTAACAAACATACTCGTAAACACGATCACAAACTTTCGCCTTTATAATATTACTGTGATATTTGTTGGAATTATAGTTTATTTTTATTTGACGTATTTTGTTTACGCGTTGCGTTTAAAATAAAAAATAAAATTATGTAATCTAACGGAATAAAGCTGCAACGCGATCCAATCAAAGTCACTCGCAAACATCTCAAATTACCTGAAGCAAAATTAACCGACGCAAAGTCGGAAAGTCGTATCGCGACTTAATTAAGTGAATCTCCTCGGCCGTCAAAGGCTTCAAACAAATTGGCCACGACAAAATAATGCTGTGGATAATGGTCGGCCGACAGCCGTGGGCGTCGCACCTGACTAGCCAAATTAATTACATCCCCATAAGGAAATATTAACCGGCCGCTTAATAAGCCATTCTCGGATACGCCACAATTAAATTGGGAGGGTCGTGGAGTCATTATTTATAAACAATAATATATCAAAGCGATACGCGCAAGATGGCACGGCCGCAGCCCAACATTCTTTAATAAATGGATTGTCTTCGGTAATATACCTCTTGGAATATTCAAACTAGGGTTTCACAAGGCTTTGCAGAGCTCGGTAAACGTTTATGTATTTTACAGGAATGTAGGTACATTTACATTTTATAATGTTAAGTAGCTTATGTCACCCTTCAGTATATTTCCTTGCAGTCCTTGTAAATCATCTTGTAAATAAAAAGACAGACCAATTAATACAATGGCACTTATTTAAGATATATACTTCTAGGGCTGATACTGTTCAGCGATATCCGTTTTGATAGAATATATATTATTATTCAAATCAAAATAATTTGGCAAGGTTTTTTTGGGTAAATAATTATATGATGGCCATCCATTAAAAAAAATAGAGACCAATATTTAATAACATTCACTTATTTGAGCAAGATTTCGGCGATGTCATATTGATGTTTCGTATTCAAACGTCATTTCATTTGAGAAAATTTACATTTTTAAAATATTTAAATATATTTACTATACGTTATTAGTGGTGTAGGGGGTCATAACATCATAGTGCTCCAAAAACTGTCAACCTCACCTGCTCGTGGTGCACCCTGCTGTCTAACGAACGAGGCAATGACGACCGGATGATGGCGGTATACCCATCCGAACTCCCGAGCTCTAAATACCAGCTAGTGGCGGGCAGCAGCGTCGCTAGTAAAAAGAGAGCTCGGCACTGCGCTCGCCAATACGTCCTCGCCCAGCGCGGCGAGTATGGGCAAATCTCCCCTTATGAGTAGTGTCATTTTACAACGGCCCTCAGTTCCCGGTGGCTCCGCTATTCCCGGCCATCGTGGTGACGGTCGTGGTCACGGCGGGGTGGAGGGTGCGAAGAATCCCCGGGAGGGTTACGGTCACCACAAACAACAACTACATTTAGCCACGTACAATGCTCGTTCGCTGAGGGAAGACGTCCATATTGCTGAACTCGAGTCAGAGTTAAGTCACATTAACTGGCATGTTTTGGGTTTATCTGAGGTTCGAAGACAGGGGGAGGACCTGATAACTCTAAATTCCGGTCACTTACTCTACTATCGGGAGGGCGATAGGATGTCACAAGGTGGGGTGGGTATTTTGATCAGCAAAGTCCTCTGTAACAACGTGATTGAAGTCAGCAGTGTGTCTACGCGGGTAGCATACCTCATTCTTAAACTCACGAAAAGGTATTCCCTGAAGGTAGTCCAGGTATACGCTCCCACGTCGTCATACTCTGATGAAGAAGTCGAGGCTGTGTATGAAGATATAGCTACGGCCATTCACAAAACCACCAAGACGCACTTCACTGTTGTTATGGGGGACTTTAACGCCAAAGTGGGAGTACAAGAACGAGGTGAATCGGTGATCGGTTCGCATGGTATTGGTGTCAGGAACCAAAGGGGTCAGATGCTGGTTAACTTCCTCGAATCCCAGAGGCTCTTTCTGATGAACTCGTTCTTTCAGAAAAAGTCTCAACGGAAGTGGACTTGGCGGAGCCCCGATGGGGTGACTAGAAACGAGATTGACTTTATCATGACGAATAGGAGGTATATATTCAAAGATGTCACAGTGATCAATAGGTTTAATACCGGCAGCGATCACAGACTTGTTCGTGGCACTCTGAATATAGACTTCTGTATCGAGAGAAATCGCCTGATAAAGTCTACGCTCCGGCCATCACTACACCATATTGTTGCGGGATCAGAGCAATTTCAACTGGAATTGCAAAACCGATTTAACCTGCTGGATGCTACCGAGGACGTTGATCAAAGTATCCACGAGTTCACGGATGCTTTACGAGCGGTGGGAGAAGCGTTCTGCCAAAGGAGTCGAGGGAGTAAGGGGTCCAAGATCTCAGCAGAGACAGCTGAATTAATGCGACAGAGACGAGAGATGCCGGCGGATTCTTCAGAATGTCACCTTCTTAATAAGCGTATAAAAAAGCAAATACGCTCTGACCTGCGTAAAAGCCATACTCGAGAAATCGAGGATGCAATCAAGCGAAACAAAGGCTCAAAGGTATTTGCTAAGCAATTGGGAAGGAGTCATCTGACGAAGCTGACGGCATCTGATGGTCGAGTTATGACATCCAAACAGGACCTACTCGTCGAAGCTGAGACCTTCTATCGACGCCTATACTCTTCTCACGCACCAAAACCCACAATATCCGCCGTAGAAGATAAACGTGCCAAATTAACCCGCCACTTTACGGACGAGCTACCGGACTTCGAAAATGCCGAAATTGAGAGGGCTCTCGTGCAGCTCAAGAACAATAAAGCACCTGGAGACGACGGTATTACATCAGAGCTGCTAAAAGCTGGAGGACGCCCAGTCCTAGACCAGCTTCGAAAGCTGTTTAATACCGTACTCCAGAAAGGTACAACACCCGAGGCGTGGTCTAGAAGTGTGGTTATCCTGTTCTTCAAGAAAGGCGATAAAACGCTCTTGAAGAACTATCGACCGATATCACTTCTAAGCCACGTCTATAAGCTGTTCTCGAGAGTCATCTCAAATCGTCTCGCCCGAAGGCTCGACGACTTCCAACCTCCGGAACAGGCCGGGTTTCGAAAAGGCTACAGTACCGTGGACCACATTCACACCTTACGGCAGATTGTACAGAAGACCGAGGAGTACAATCGCCCTCTTTGCCTTGCGTTTGTGGACTACGAAAAAGCCTTCGACTCCATCGAAACTTGGGCCGTTCTTGAGTCGCTTCAGCGATGCCAAGTCGATTGGCGATACATCGAGGTGCTGAAATGCTTATATAGAGCCGCTACGATGACCGTCCAAATCCAGGATGTCCAGACGCGTCCAATCCCATTGCAACGCGGAGTGAGACAGGGAGACGTTATCTCTCCGAAACTGTTCACGAACGCTCTGGAGGACGTATTTAAAACACTGGACTGGAATGGACGGGGCATCAATATAAACGGTGAATATATTTCACACCTTCGATTCGCCGACGACATAGTCATTTTGGCTGAATCGCTGGAGGACTTGTCGGAGATGTTGCGGAGCCTAAATGTTTCTTCCAGACGGGTGGGTCTGGGAATGAATGTGGATAAAACTAAAGTTATGTTCAATTCATTCGTAGACCCAATACCGATCACCGTCGATAATGTTAGCATCGAAGTTGTTAAAGAGTACACGTACCTAGGCCAGATGGTCCAGCTAGGTAGAAACAACTTCGACAAGGAAGCTGACAGAAGAATCAGGTTGGGCTGGGCAGCATATGGGAAGTTGCGCCATATTTTTCAGTCATCATCACTGCCCCAGTGCCTTAAGTCCAAAGTCTTCGACCAGTGCGTCCTTCCGGTCCTTATTTATGGGGCCGAGACGTGGACACTAACAAAAGGCCTCGTCCACAAATTCCAAGTTGCTCAACGAGCTATGGAGAGGGCTATGCTCGGAGTTTCTCTGAAGGACAAAATCCGGAACCAGGAGATCCGACGGAGAACCAAAGTGACCGACATAGTCCTTAAGATATGCAAGTTGAAGTGGCAGTGGGCGGGGCATATTTGTCGTAGAGCCGATGGTCGATGGGGCAGACGAGTTCTAGAGTGGAGACCACGAACGACACGCCCTGTAGGACGGCCTCCCGCCAGGTGGACCGACGACCTAAAAAGAGTGGCGGGAAGCGGTTGGATGCGGAAAGCTGAGGACCGGGTATGGTGGCGCGAACTGGGGAAGGCCTATGTCCAGCAGTGGACGACTCCGGGCTGATGATGATGATACGTTATTAGTATTAGAAACGTTGGATTACATTGTTCAATATTAAAAGTAAAATGTGGTACTAACGATACTGTAAAATAAAACAGTGACTATTCAAATGAAAAACTTCAAACACTGTGGATTCACAAAGAAATTGATTACATCGTTTTTCTTTGGAGTAAAAATAATAAATTCTGTTGTTGATTGTTATTAGAAAATACAAATAATAAATGCCAAGAAAACTTCAAATATTTCCAATAAACTTTCCTAAAATCTTCCATACAATCTACATTACTTATAAAGTATGCAAAGGAAAAAACCCTGCCAGTAGCGTAAAAAAACCTGTTCTTTATTTCAAACAGCGTTCACAACAAGAGCGTATATTACTGAATATTACAAGAAAATTCTAGTAGCTCGATGTCTACCTAGCGAGCAAAACACGGCCCAGAGCGTATTTATGGTTATATGACGGGAAAGTTTCGGAGCGTAGGAGCTAAAGCCATCGATTTTCAAAACTTTTTCATGGAAATAAACCTACTTTCGTTGTGTACGTTGGTGTCGCTGTGTGCGTGAGACCCACACAGATGGGCTGGGTCAGGGGTCACACGCTCCAGATCTAGATTGATTATCTATGGATGAGTTTATTGATGCGTGGAGGCTTAAGGGTAATTAAAAAGTTCGGTCAATAATGGATCAAGCCGAGAAATCCATAAATCTATCGCGAAATTTCGACATCGTAATGAATTTTGCAAGTCATTGTCACCGCTAGTTTTGAATCTAGTTTCCAGCTCTTTCTCTGTTGAATGTCAAACAGATAATATATACAATTAGCAAAAGTTGAGCACTACAATATATTTGCACGTGCCTGCTTCTGACACATCGCGACCATCGACCGCGTGTCTCACTCACACAAATGCAGCCGTACTTGTAATGGGTCCGCAAAGAAAACTTTTTAAAACTTTTGCACCGAGGCAATATGGCTCGTGTTCTCAGCCGCTATATTTTATTTAGGCAACATTAAGCTGTCTCGCTCTGTGACGTGAAAACTTCTATTTATCTGAGAGCGTCGGGTATATTTTTGTGGCGAACGTTTATGCTGAACGGTGTCTTGCCCGGGATACGAGGTAATTATTTCAATTCTGTCATTGACGTGTATTTTTTATGTGCTGACGCTGTTTTCTAGCCTATTACATTATGTGAAATTTTTAAAAATTACCAAACACTGCGTGATATAATTTATATCAAATAAGGCCTGTTACCCGTTGTCAATAAATTTTATAGTGAAATCGTTAAAATATGTTAAAATGAATGAATTATTTCAATACGATATTTTAATACTTTGTTTTAATTGGCTCTGTTTTATAAAGGCTTATTATTTTCGCGGCGACAGAAAAATTAAAGAGCAGCAAACTATTTGCAACTAAAATAATAACTTGTCAGCGATTAAATATTTTGGCAATCATTTATATTAAATGAGCTTTAAACTAAGGATATTTTAAAATTCAAATAATGGCAGCTACTTTAAGGTAGCAGAAATAATAAACAAGATTACTGAAATCATAGGTGAGGTACTATAAATAATGACTTGGCGACTAATATTAGCAGAAGGATAACAAACTTTATATTAGTGGCAACTACAGGTCTCCATCTAAAAAAGCATTTTGGGCTTTGATTTTCTGGCAGCTTAAATATTAAAATGGGTACTATATAAAAGTAATGGGGAGTTATTTTTTTAGTTTTCGAAACCATAATTTAATGAAAACGGCGATAAGCGTTTTTTAGGTAAAAATGTTTTGCCCATACAAAACACGCTTATTTTAGTCCGAATCTAGCTAAAACACGCTACGCTAAAATAAGCATTGCATTATCATAAGACTTGCCTCAGAACCGAAGCTGTCAACCCCGATTCCACGTGGTCTTGTCTGCCCTACCCCTAGAGTGTATATAAAAAGCCGGAGGCGCGGAGGGAGAGCAGCCCTCGCCCGCCGTGACAAAGCTCGGGAGCCGTGCGGAGCGGAGCGGCTGAGGCTGGTCGCCAAAGGCGACCAACAAGCCGAAGCTGCGGAACGGAGTACGGGCGACCGTGCTTTGCCACGCAAGGGCGGAAGGGCTACACTTCCCGCAGCGCCGGAGCTAAGGCAGAGTCTGACACAATATCCAAAAAAATATTGTCGGTTTTAGGAGTCCATATCTCGGTAATTATTAAGTTTAGAAAAAAGTTGTCCATACAAAACACGTTTATTTTAACGTATTCTATACGATAGAATCATAAAAAATAGGTGTCAATATGACATCACACCTGACGAAAAATTGACCAAAATCAGAGCCACTAAATAAAACTATAGACCAAAATTATTATTTATACATGCAATTTTCAACTTTGATTAAAGCTCTTAAATTGTCGCACAAAGTATTTTTTTTATGACCTTGATTTATTTTATATGTAATCTCCATTGAACAATTAGAGTAGGCCATTTTCAACTTTTTATCCGCTGTCATGTTTCCGCTTAATTAGTTAATTCAGTCGCCAAAACAATAACTCGATGCTAGTTTATATTGAAACAAAGCCGAAAATTGATTACTTAGCTGCTACTTTTTACTTTAATAGTCTCCGCAATTAGTCGCCAACTTATTATTTTTGCTATCCCCTTTAATTTTTTATAAATCCCTTAATCTGATTAATTTGTCGCCGCGTTAAATACATGCCTTTTATAAATAATTATCTTGAGAGAGATGCTGGTAGCTATTATACCATGGCTTACAATAACATCTAAAATGATTATCAATATCAATAAATACAATCAATCTTTACTCAATTTCTTCCGATTAATAAAAACTGTCAATGTCACAACTACTTTTAAAATTCTTATTAATTTCTTGTAGATCAAGGTAATTTTGTATACCTTCGGAAAATTAACAAATAACACATTGCGCTTTTAAAAAAAATATATATATCTAAACAAACTATACGCCGTAAAAATAAGCTAATCATAAATTCCAAATCCAAATAACGTATAATTACGGTAATTTTTCTTTGGAAAATACCGGTAATTTACCGGTAATCCGGTAAATTTCATACAAAAATTTACTGATTTGCATTCTCTACTTATAATATCGAGAAAAAATATACTCTGTATATGTATACTTCTAAAAAAGTGAATGTTCTCAATTGCGTGATTGTCTCATTTTACAGGCTGCCCCAGAATGCAGCATCACGGTCGTTTATCACGATCGTCTGATCGGGGCTCAGCTGCGTTTTATTGTCGACTCACAAATTCTAATTTTAATTTGATTCTCATATTTTCTTACTTCGAGTTGTGAATAAATTGTATTTGGTTCATGAGTAACAGATGTTAAAATAAAAAATAAATATACCGATATACCTATACAACCAAATAAAAATAATAGCAAATGCACATCCTAGGATATGGCCTATACTATACGCTTAAGCATAAAAAAAACAAATGATGCAGAGGGCGCCCTAATGGCGTGGAATTATTCAGGGATTTGGTGTAATTGGCCTAATGATATGATAGCTCAGTTGGTAGAGTACTATACCGGAAAGGTAGGGTAGGTTTGCACGTTCGCGTCCTGCTTACATTGCAGTCGATAGTTTTTCCTTCCTAATTTACCTTTGTGTCAATATTTATAAAAATAATTAGTGTATGAATAATTGTGGCACAGTGACGAAAATGAACATTACACGAATATAGGTAATGGACTTATATACAGAAAGCATATAAGGTTTTGTATATTGACGAATTGAGTTCCTATTTGTTTATTACTGTACTAATTGTGAAATAACCTTGTGATACAAACCTTGATAAATCTCGAATAAACTCAGCGTTGGCGGTTGATATTCCGTGATATATTAGACTAAAATAATCTTCTGATATTATAGAGCAACCGGAAACCTTAAACGTACAAAAATAACATTACATAAAAAAGTTGACATCACCGTAACACCACCACCGTAGTTTTTACGTAAGTGGTATTTACTGCCCGCTACGCAGGGAGAGAATTTCACTTCATGGTCAAGGCAAGACGTAAAACTTTAGAAAAACCACAAGCGGTAATTAGTAAAGCCCCAGATCGCATATTTATGGCCCTCGCCTTCGGTTCGGACCACAAACACCTGCGATCTGGGCCATTCACTAATTCAGCGCCCTAATAGGTATGTATTGTACTATTTATTACACACGAATCGACTAAAACTTTCACAATTTTCAAAGACGCTCGTTACAATAGTGCGCTTTTACTGAACAAAAGATAATATTAAATAATTTTCAGTTGTTGCTTTTAAAATAAGATAAATATTTCATGAAAGAACTTCCAAGAACTTGGTAATAATTAAAATGTCTTAAGTCGTAGCGTTAATTTCAAAACCTTCCTTATCAAGGCGATGTAAAATTTGAAAAGGTCCGAGTTTGCGCCGCTCTGGCTCGTAAATTACTGGGGCATTGTTTTATACGCTCATTACATAGATTGTTCTCGAATGTTCTAGAGTGTTCTATGGGGGAGCGTTGTTATGATTTCCAAAGGACGAGGAAAAATTACCTTTCAAGTCATGGGCGGTTTGATTGTTTTAAAATTGGGAGGCGTTATGTTTTATGGCGGCGATTTTTATTAGGGTGTACGTTCAATGACTTATGGCGGCTTTCATCAAAATCAATTTCTTTGTTTTGGGTCCCTTCGATTCAACTGAAATTGGATCCGGATCTATAGCTGATCTGAGATAAATAATAGAAAACTATGTTTAACTTAGAATCGAATCGAACTTTCTCATTAAAAGACAATTTTGATATTTTGAAGGCATCTCTGTACTTTTATTTGTAATAAATTTCCGCTACAAAAGGACCATATTTCACGGAATTAGTTAAAAAAACGTTACTTTGCAAATCCACCGCACGCCATGCAATAAAACCCGGCCACTCAAGCGTTAAATCACAGAATTTGCAGTCAAAATACACGAGTCACGTTCGTTGCGACACCAGGCGAATGGCATTCCTGGGTTATCTGTGGAATCAATTAATACGGGGCCGGCGGTGCCTGGCTCGAAACGGGACGGCTCGAGCTCGCGGCTGCTGGCTCGAGCTCGGGCCGGATGCGCCGATCGCCACATCCGGACGCCCAAACGCACGTCACTTCCGCTCTCAGCACGCGGGAAATTCTATTTGTTATTTTAGGGATTTTGAAAGCTTTGCCATGTTGGTTTTGCACGCTTCGGCTATAAAATTTGCCGCTTTAACTTCGTAATGAAACTCGCATTTTGCGAAGTTAAGCGACACGGTTTGATTAGCGGGCGGTAATGACTGCTTTGGTATATGTAATCGTATTAAATTGTGTTTCTTTTTGTTTCAGGTAACGCCAAATTACTGCCCAAACCACTGATATCAAAATTAAACTTTCAATAACAAAATTAAAATAAGAACATACTCCAATAATTTCACTGCATTGCATGGGTGTCATGGTTTCAATTATTGCTCTATATAAAATCCTAAGTCACTTTCTAATAAAGACGGTAAGTCCAATTGCACCATGAATCACATTAAAATATTTCCAAACATTGCAGGAAATGTTTAGTTTTACGATGCAAAACCGACTTTCTAATAGCTAATAATTAGTATAACGCGAAACTTAGCTCTTATAATCAGAAACAAAGTAGAACGCCATTTTATGTATATCTTTACTGCAGTCAGGCATTAGTTACAACTATGTCTTACAAAATAATTAAAGCGTTTTATTAGAGCCAGTTTAATGGTTACTCCCTGAAACTTGCACATTTCCTTATCGATACATATCACGAGAACTAAGAATTAAGGTAGCACAGACAAGGTTGCTACACAGCGCTAATCGCAACAGAGAGACCTTTAGATAAATAAGCTGAAGTAAATCCCTTTTTGCAAGTGGTAGTAACGAGTCCTAATTTAATTTGTTGTTGCATTTTAGGAAAAGGACAATAAATAACCCATTTTTTTTGTTGTATTTAACTTCTTTATCCTTCTGTATTTTAGTATTTCAACTTTTTAGTTATAATTAATTGTACGTATTCTGTAATTAAGAATGTTTGTAAACTAAACGTTTGTGTAGCATGTGAGATTTTTTTTATAAGTTTAATGTATTGTAGGCATTATTTTTCTTCGAAATGCGATGAGGGCATTATTTTTTATGTATACTATGTGTCCTTTTAGATCGTTTTAAGCGATTTGTTTTTTACCTTCGTTAACAAGGACATGTTACATTTAAAAAAATGTGGTATGCATACAATAGTTTGAAGTCAAGCGTCTTACTCAATAGGCCATCTTGTTGTAAGCTACGTCAGCTGGCACGATGAATGCTAATTACCGGTCGTATTTATGCCACTGCAGGCCGCGCCGCGACACCGCGACGAAATAAATCGTGCATGCCTGCAACCGCGAGCTACCTGCATCTGAAGGGGTACTCTGCTATTCGAAATTCGATCGTCGTATAGTGCCGTCCCTCTCGATCTGCTGTCAAAATATATTTGAGTGAGTGGGATGGTACTATACGACGGTCGAATTTCGAACATCGGAGTAGCCCTTCTGGTGTTTTCGTGAATTCATTATAGACTAAGTATACGTTTCCCGAAACTTAGCCGGCGTGGAAGAAAAGGTGTAATTCTGTTTTTCTATCCTTCGCAGTACTGTTGACCATCGGTGAAAATCCCGTCTCACTTATATTTCTGTAAATGCCTCTACAGATATATAAGTGACATGATCATATTATATGTTTTTAAGGTGGAGTCATTTCCAGTATATTCTTCATACCGATGTTTGACACGTATACTTTAAAAATTCGATTCGTTTTTAGTGCGGACGTTGTGACTGGTTTCATATGTCTCCTTGCATTTTGTTTAAGGTGCATTTACAATTAAAAACTATACATCAGAATATAATTATTTATTACTTCATAATCAAATGCTCATAACTCATCATACAACGTCATACCATTCTCAACCATAAAGTGCCTGCACCACAGCTTAGAACAGATGTACGATTGTTTCTTGAGATGTTTTGTTCCAACAAACAAGTATCATGCACCGCACGTGACGGTGCCTTCGTCGTGGGGATCGCTTCCCGGGATTAGCTTTATGCACTGACTGTACAAATACGCTGTAAACTCTATCCTGACATTCTACAGTGGGAATCTTGAAATATGAGCGTGGAATGCATAAGTTACCTTATGCAATGGTTGAATATTTTTTATAAATTGTGTACAGGATGATCAATCCAAATGGGTCATTACGGAGAAAACGAGAACTATAAGAGGTAAGGAAATCTGTTCTTAGGAACCATGGCGTCGATTTTAGATTTAAGAGACACTGACTCATGTGTGATAATCTTAGATCAGTCTGTAACATTGACTGTTTGGAATAGTAGGTGACTAGTAGAAAATTGATTTTGTCAAATGAGTAGGTAATCAAGTTGGATTCTGAATAAGTAATGCACGAAATGCCACCAACCAATTTCTTTTCAAACAAATCTTGCCCTTGCTTTCTGACCTTTGTTAATCGCACACCCATTTCACAAAAAAAAATATCCAGTAGGTACCGCTTTAGGGATTTATTTTAAAAATCAATCTGAAAACAACTATTATGCAAAGAATCAACCCTTTTATGATTCACTTAAAAACGACTAATATAGATATTATTATCCTTCACAAGAATAGATAAACATAAAAATATACTAAAAACCTATAAATAAAATGCAAATAAAGGGTTGATTTTTAATAGCTTCAGTATTTTATCCACTAAGGACGAAACTATAAAGTACGAATGCACGCTGAAGAATGACAGCCCCATAAATATCGGTACAGGCGAGCAGTTAAGTGATTATTGCTATTATTTTTTTGTCTTAGCAGTAATTGATTTAAAATCCTAATGGCTGACCAGTGTTTTACTAATTAGCATATAAAAATAATAAAAACATAATCAATAGACCGTAACAAAAATACTTAATCTAGATATTAAGGAAAGCACGAGTTAGTTTTTTTATCGACACATAAGAAAAAGGTAACATAGCATTTTGTCTGTAAAATGTATGTCCATCATAATAATTATATGTACACCATTAGTATTTAATCGTATGGATTTGAATTACCTACGTATCTAACGTGTAGTTTGTTACACAGTTTTGATAAAGGTTAGTTAAAACGTTCATGTAACAAAGTAATTCTGTAAGCTGTTGTGAATTAGATGTTGAGTAATTATGGACAATAGGAAATTAAAGAAAAAAACCTTTGTGTCATGTATTTGTTACAAATAGAAGATTAAAAAGGTACGTGAAGAGCTTATGTTAAGTTCCTGTTATAATAAAATAGTACTAGTCAACAAATTAATAATCAACTCCGAACCCCGCGCCACTAAGCGTGCCGTGTTTCTAACAACCAAATGATATCTCCTTCGAATGCAATAGAGTCATAATTTTCGGAACATGACAAATACGCACAAATTACAATAAATTACTTGGTCCTAGCGACATTTAGCATCACGTGCGTTGTATAACTGCCTTTCATTAGGGTAGTGTTGACAGTGGATGCGTGCGCGCTGCCTGCGCCTGGCACCGGTATCGCGCCACCATCGATGACTAATAAATCGAGGCTACGTTTTACAAACATAAAAAAACAACCATCCAACCCTTACCGACCAAAACATAAAGCCTACCACAAACTCGGAGAACGCAAACGCTTACAGCGACGTTGTAATCACGAGTATTTCGAGCAAACTTACGATTGCCGCCGATAAATATCTTACGCGTTCGGATATAGGTGTAATTTTAGATTGTGGCAGATACACGATATCGGGTTTGCTGTAATCGGGACCACTTCTAGCGAACACTTTCTGAAGTTCGCCCCCGAATCGAGCGTCCGTCGGAATTATGCCTATCTACTATCGAAGGTTATTTGTGCGTGGGCCGAATTATTTCTTCATTTCCATTTCTGTTTCATGTCAATTTGATTTCTTACTTTCCACATCGGTCACGACATGCATTTATAAGCACGTTGGATTTGCCTGTCATTATTTGTTTGCAGCCCGTCTAGCACAACTATGCTTCACGACACTTGTCGCACGGCATAGCGTCGCCGGTCACTCTCTCTCAGTATTGCATAGAAAAAGATAGATAAATATATCGCGCGAGAAAGAGTCGTGTATCACAGCTGTACCAGAGGTGCGAGTGTCATACTTTGTTTTCTTATACCATGGTAAATGTGAAACACCAGTAACTAGCTCTTCTATCTTTTCCGGTGCTTGTTAATCGCCGTAACGATTTTCTTTAAGGAAACTTCAAACATTACTCCAAAAGTGTTTAAAAAGGCACTCCTTTAGATTTTGCGCGTAAACCCAGCGAGTAACAATCCGTAAACGCTTTTCTTATTTGGAAAGTCGCAAAAGTTTTATCTCGAAGAGCGGCCGAGCACCTCTCGAGATTACTCATCTCGCAATAGCCGGAGGCAATTAAAAGCAAGGGGTAGTGCTATCATTAACTGGGAGCTCCGTCTTAACAAGAATATAATGCAATTTTAAAATAATCCCCGCAAAAAAGAAATTAATGCAGGCACCTCGGCGGATTCCCTTTTTATCTCCTTAATTGGTTTTCACATCTTAAAGTGTAAAAAATATCGTGTTCTTTGTAATCTCGGGCGATGTTTTAATAAATATAACGAAGTGAGCGCCGGGGGAAAAATATTGCCGCCCTTAAATAAACCTTCACACTTGAGAGATCAACCAGGATTTATCGGGAAGTAATTAAAGGCTGGCAACTCCTTCCACCAGTAATTAAAGTAAACTGAACGGTCTATTGGCTTTAATTCATATTGCTTTTTTTTAATTTTAAAAGAATATATATTTTTATCATATTTTTTTTTCTATCTAAGTTTTTATTTGGTTTCAGACTACCACCCATTAATAAGCTTGTCATTTAAATCAAATTATGTATTAGTTGTAACAGGTAATTAAATTCATGCTCAGCGAAAGCCTTTTCCCAGTTGTAATTGAAGTAAACTGAACAGTATATGTGATTTTATTTGTTGCATATTTTGAATGATTACAAATTATTTGTAATTTATTTTTCTTAAAAGTTAAGGACGTATACTTTTAATTGGCAAAAACCATACGGTTAATCTAAGTTACGTAAACAATGTGCAATGTAGCGAAAATGTCACCTCTCATGTTTGCAAAATGCGTTATAGTCCTAAGGGAAAAGTGGTTAACCCACGTACAAATGTGCATAACACTGTCTCTCTTCTCTCCTTTGGATGCCTTTTAATTATTCTCTGGAACTTGTTTAACACGTTTACGGATAGTACGTCGAGGAACCTCGTGATAAGGCACTACGTCTCTGGACCGCGACTGTTATCTTCGCATAATTGCCACTTTGTCTACAGCCGAATATTTATCATAAATTGATATAAAGGCAAAATTACTGTGACGTTTTTGGCTAGAACTTTCTAGAATGAGTTTTGTCTGTACCATACATTGCAAAAATGGTCATGTGTCCGTCAACGTAACCCCCACAGATGAGACCCTCATTAATTGAGTGATATACATAGAAAATGCATACTAATATTATAAATGCGAAAGTGTGTCAGTCTGTCTGTCTGTCTGTCTGTCTGTTACCTCTTCACGCTTAAACCGCTGAACCGATTTGGATGAAATTTGGTATATAGATAGTTTCAGTCCCGGGGAAGGACATAGGATACTTTTCATCCCGCATAAATTTAGTGTTCCCGTGGGATGAGCGGGTATCACCGCGGGGCACAGCTAGTGCTACATAAATACAAAATTAGGAATTCTTAGATTCAATATCGGCTGAAATCTTGTCACTTGTTTCAATTAGAGCTAAATATCTTGGAAGCTACTGGTCCCATTTCAACCAAATATAGCTAAGAACCACCTTTTATCATGTCTTTCGATTAAAAACAAGGGAGGTACGATGCCACAGACAGACACGCAGATGCACATGTCGAACTTAAAACACCCCTTTTTTCGTCGGGGGTTAAAAGTTGAAACTTTCGGTTATATAATGTACATAACAGACAGCAGTCAAGTAACACGAGTGACTACGACCAAAAGCCTAACCTAACCGTCACAATAAACAGTTTGGCAGCCATCGTAGGCAATTGATAAACAATTGTACAGCGTTTATAGCTTACGAGCGAAGTTGCTTCCTTGGGTTCCGGATTAATACATTCTGACATTCTCAACACAACCATATCTTTTTACTTTTTCTTATTATCTAAATATAAACTCTGTTTTCCTCACATTATAAGGTTGTTTTTCTAATACCAAAGTCGAACAGGATACGAGCTTGCGTAAGGATTCAGTCAATTTGTTTCAGCTTTATTCTTCTTAGAAAGGCTCTTAGCGGTTTTTATCGTCGAATTTAGGTAGTTTTCGTCGCATTCACAAATATGGAATAGTTTTTCTTTGCTAATGTTGACGAGTTTTTTTGTTTTCGAATAGTTGTAATGTCGATTTTCTATTGTTATGTTATTGCTGCACTATTTCTCAACATTAACATTATTCACGAAATATAGTACATTTTGTTATTTATTTCTATGTTATTATCAATTGTCTCACGTTGCAGTAAATTGCAAAATGTGTTGTAGAAATATCAATAACGCTTGAATAGCATTAGGCAACGATTTGCTATTATAAAGATATCCATTAGACAGGAATTCGAGATAATCACACCAGTCCTATACCACTTCTGTAGATGGTAGGCGGCTACACACTATAGAGCAACCACGTCGTCATAAATATTAGTTTCATCGAAAGTTCATTAACATCCTGATTGCAGTAGATCGCATTTAATTTTCTCTTTCTCAATTTACCGTTGTGTCATTATTTATTAAAATAAAAAAATGTGGTATTTCTACATAAAAAAATAGAATCGATAAAAAGATTCTATAAAAATATTTAGTTCATTAACATCCAATAAAAGACGTGATACTTGGTGATACTTAGCTAATCTTATGATTAGAACAAAAAATAATAAAATAAACAATCCTAACACTACTTACTATGATGGATAGTCACTGAAGTACCCAGGCATAACAAATTGAATCACAACACTTGGCTCGATACAAAGTAATGTAATCCAGTCATAAACCCAACATTAATCCTTCCACTCTGCTATACTGTTGTGTCATCGACGGTAGCCGAAATTTTAATCACCTCGGCCCTCCAAGCCTCCGCGGGCCCCGCAGGCCCCCGCAGGCCCCCGATGCCCCTGCCCGGGGGCCGAGACCGCTCCTTACACGATATTCCCATTACTTAGTCCAGGCTATAATAAAATTTAATATAATGCGAGGAAACGGATGCGACCGCCACTGCAACGGATTTAAAGCGTGAGGACAGATGGTTCTGCAGCGTTTTATTTATTTTTAAGTTCAAGTGGATGTGCCAGAAATTGAGGACGAATTAAATGGAGGCGAGCTTCATTTTTGTAACTGTGATACTTACTTATTTTAAGATATGTCGCAGGCTTTGGTTTCCAGCCTCGTTCAGTTTAAATATCTTTGCTTCAAATTTCTTATGTGACATTATGATTTTTACGAGGTAGAATCCTAGGGACCTACCGAAAGAACAACGTATAATCAAGTCCTACGAGTATGTGTAATAATAAAAATAGTCTACATGTTATCATGGTTTAGTAGTAGTAGTAGTAGATGCATATCAAGTCCTTTTATGAAGTATCGAACCAGATTCTTATGGGTTTCATACGATCAAGTGACGGCATTACGTAATAGGTACCTACCTAAGTACTACGTAAAACGATACTCGTAATAGACAATAATATTTAAAAAAATCAATAGTTTTGCCAAATTTTTAGCCAATGATTATTCTTTCGTGATTCTTTAAAAAGCAGACAGCTAAATGGGCAACAGAGGGCTGCGTTCTGAAAATCACGAGAATAGGTATTGTAAAATGTGCTGTGCTGTTTTAAGTATACAAGTAACCTAAATTGAACTGCAATTATTGACGCTGTCAGCGTTTGATTGTCGTTGCGTTCAGGTTAAATGGAATCTGAACGCGATTAGTATTTTGTGTGTGCCGTGCCGTGGCGCCACTTATGGTTCCACCGGAAGATCAGCGCTGGCTCTCTCGGGAGCTAGCATTACGCTGAGGTGGAACCATTTCGAGGCAAGCACAATAATTTAGCATAAGTACTTAGTTTATAGATTTTTTTTTCTTTGTTTATCATTTATCTGCGTAATTGTGTTTTGTCCCCGAATAAATGATTTCTTTCTTTCTTTCTAAAATAAGTGTACCTACTTCTTTTGCTTAGCTCTACAGTTTTTTTTACTACAATTAAATTAGCCAGTGTACAGCCAACCTTAAAATTAGCTGTCAATTTTACTACAGGCTTATTTCAAATTGCATAGTAATTTTTAGCTACTTTGGATGCTGTCGGTACCATCAATGCTCGGTAACGTTGATCGCTAAGCTAACCGATAATTAAAAGCAATAAAGCAGGCACCGCCGCGGGCTAAAGGGTTAGCCATTGTGCGTCCATCTTACGGGGGACTAGAAAATTGAGAAATGGACCGGGTAACTTAGTTACTGCGCCCCGAGCTGGGTTAGCGGGTGAAGAATGCCTTATTTTCGTAGTGATGGCGTAAAAAGTATATATTTACGTTTAAAAATTGCTCGATAAAACGTGTCACTAATCTGTTATACCGTTCTCGTTACACTGTCGTTACTGATTGAATAAATTGTATTTAGGTATATTAGGTATTGGCTAAGAAGTGACTAGCGACGCAAAAACAAGACGATTCATATAATAGGGAATATGCATGAAGTTAGAATTCCGAAATATTTTACAAAAAATTCAAAAATCTAGTACAATAATATCACACAAACTACAAATTAAAATACTGATATAAAATTTAAATAATAGTACATTACTGCAGACGCCGGCAAAGATGGGCTTGCCGGGTGATTAGGGATAGTGATACTAAGCCGGCAAGCCCTTTTCACGGCTAAGGCATGTATACGAAATAAAAAAATACACCACTCAAAAAAAATATAATTCAGCTGTTTAGCCTGTTCATTAACACAGATGCCATGTAAAAAAAAAATACTTACCGGCCCAGGCCTTCAATTTTGTATGAAATTCCTTTACATTTCTCTCGAGTTGTTCCGCCCGAAACGTGATACTTCGAAGCCATAACGCACGTTATGACAACATCTCATTGCACGTTTGAGAAAACAAATTTTAAACTTAATTTTGTAATAGTATGGATATATTTTTTTTAACTAATCTACACGTGAAGCACCAATAGTTGCCTGTGTACTGTACAACACTATAGTTGGCTTGTACTTTGTACACTACAGCTCGTCTAATAAGCCTGCACTCAGGTTAATGAGTTTACTGCATCCTGGAGTAAAACTTTTTAAAAGTACAAGAGTTCTGACGCCGAACCTTTGCCGAGGCGTCGGCCATTTAACTTAGTTTCGCTCGAGGCGGTGGTGTCAAGAGGAAATGTTTACCTAAGGCGACTAGTTACTGGAGAAAAAGGCGTGGTTTATAAAGCGAGGTTATGTATGAGTCTTGTACGCTTAGTCTGTTCGTGTGAGGTTTAACAAAATGGGAATTTTGCGATCTAGCTTATTGCGATACTATGGCTTTTAATATGAACTCATTCCCTACTGCTTTACAGTCAAACAGAATATATCTTGGGCCCGTAGTCATAGTATCATAGTAACATAGTCAACCTTAGTAACGCCGATCCAGTTGTGCTAGTTAGCCTTAATTTTGACGCGGAATCATCGGTTGTGGAAAATTTATTTCTGCTACTATATAGAATACTTTTGCTACACTCAATGATACAAGAACGTCGAAGTAATCTTTCAAGTATTTTGTCACAATAAAATATATCAGCTAGTATACGATCAATTCGAGTCTTATGGACCTAAGTGCCTTATCACATTTGCGATTTGCGAGCGAATTTTGTATGAAGACGATCACGCATCGAGTTCGCCGCCACCCTTATTTGTATAGAAAACTCACTGTGTAATAAGGCCCTAACAAATAAAATAAAGTCAAGACTAAAACGAATTTATTTCAAGGAATATGCTGATATTGAACTATTTTATTTATGCTTTGAATGTTATTTTCTATCTTGATAAAGAATTTATCAGTGGGTTTTGAGTTGAAAGCTTAGAAATGCATTATTTTAGAGACTTCTTTACAACATTAAATACAAGTTCTGCTATATGACTTAAAGCATTTTGAAATTTGATCCCTATTTTCGTGCAATTTCTTATCTGCTCTAAAATTTGCATCGCAGAACAAATGGGTACAAGCACTCAGACGTTTTCCGCCGCGCGCGGTTCCGCAGCATCAGTCTAATGCATTCAAATATTTCTGATATACAGGGTGTTTCGGGGTTCGACATTTACCTGTCAAATTTGGACAGTATCGATTACACGTATATTTTATGTTACGTACTTATTTCTAGAATGTATGTCGACTATTTTATGTTTCTTCGAGTAAAGAGAGACTTAATAATCAAAGTAGTAGATAAATTTATAATAACTAAAAACTGTACTTTCTTCGGCTGCAATGCTTCTATCTGATTAAATCTTAGTTTTTAGTAATTGAAATTATAAGCGCGTTGTTTATGATGAGATCATAATTAAGCGCGTGTTCCTAAAAATATTTCAGAGAATTTTTCAATAGATTATATTTTATTTAGCCCGTTGGAACTATGTAGTGAGTGCCCTTAAACTATAGGATTTCTGAATCATGAAACGCTGGCATGATGCACCGCCGATATTATTATTATTTTATTAATGCTTGGGTTTGTTAGCCCGTCGAAACTATGTAATGCCCTTAAAGTATATTATTTCCAAGTCGCGCGTCACCCTGTGTGTGTAATGCATCGCGAAGCCACGTTTGATTAACGCTGGTATGATGCACCGCCGAAATTCATTATGATTTTATTCATACTTGGGTTTATTAGCCCGTTGGAACTACGTATGTAGTGCCCTCGCTAGACTTATACCTCGTCTTCTATTACTAAGGAGAAATGTTGAAGTTTCGTATTTGACTGAGCAATGAAACTATTATGAATTTATTTGATGTGTCTTGAAGAGTATCATGCTGATACCTACGACGCAACGACTAGTCCTTGACTTCAATTTAGATTAGTTTTAATAAAATTCTAACAAAGCATGTCTTCATTTGCAAGAATCATTCATACATGTACCTAATAATCTGATAACACAATATTATTATCTGCATTATTTTTGAAGGTTACTTCAAGTGAGGGTTGCCGGATTCTTTCTTTCTCAGACTTTACTGCAGTAACTACGGGAATGTAACTAATAATTGGTTAAGGAACTTCGGATGGCAAGCACTTTACGTTCAATACGTCAACATCAAATGCATCTGATCAAGTTCGAGTCGTAGGTAAGCCATTGTTAAATAAATATTGTTGGTACTTATTCTCCGTATAAATATATAAATACACAAACGTATGTATTATTTGCAGGCATAGCTGTCCTGGGGAATGCGCTGCGACAAGGTCACTTAAATGGCTTTATTATCTGCATACAGTTTAAATAATCAAAGGCATATTTACGATTTACTCCTGTAGCACAGCTAGAGAATGCAAACCGGTAAATTTTTGTATGAAAATTACCGGGTTACCGATAATTTACCGTTAATTTATTAAGGAAAATTTACCGGCTTGCATTCCCTAGCTGTGCTACAAGAGTCAAACTTTCTCTGCAGATTATACATACGTTTGTTATAATAATTATGAAAAATACCGGATTACTGATAACTTACTGGTAATATCTATAGAAAAATTTACCGGTTTTTTTCCCTGTGTTGCATTTATTATCCACCGACGACCGCAGCACTCCCGATGTCCCCAAGAAACGCAAACACCTCTCAAGCTAATCGCTTAATCAAAATTTATTCCGCACTTTGATTTTAAATTTAGAACGCAACATTTATTACTGGCCCCCTCAACCCTTCGCTTCATTATCGCGGATTAAGGCTGCGGAATATCGTCTCTGTACTTCCTTGGCCACATATCTTATAGATTCTTGTCGTGAAATATGGACCTTACTGAGCATTAAGCAAGATTGAGTTTGCGATTAACATATTGAATTGGATAAGAGGTTGTTATGTTGCTTGTCGATGCTTCGTCGATCGATTCTGCGCCAGTATTCATTTTCAATTAAGCGCGAAGTATTTTATTAAGTTGGAGCGCGGATTTGATGAGTTTCGCTAACTAATATTTACAATGGGTGGCGTGCGTGGTTGCTAGATAACATCACGCTACGCCACCTCACCTGCCGTGCTCCCGTGATATACTTTGAGATACAATTAAATTTAATTGCAATCTTACAGTATTATTTTCCTATATCGAGCAAACAAAAACCACGACAAAACGTAATTATAGATAGTCTAAAACATACAGTAGGTAGTATAACATGCCTTCAGATATGATATTTTCTTCGGTTTCCGCGAATATCACACATTTAAATAAAACTATTTTGAACATACACGATATAATACTTTGAATATACGCGGCTTCCGCGACGGTCACACTTTTACGCCTAAACTATTTTGAATATACGCGATATAATACTTTTAAATCGTTTTATTTAAATGGCTTCAGATATGTTTAAAACTAGTCTTAAGATCGATCGTTTGTCTGTTCTTATGTTGAAAAATGCGTTCAATAGGTATTGCCTAATATTAGTGATACTTGCTTAAATATGGAATTCAAATAACTGCTCCATCCCATACTTTATATTGAGAAACAGCGCCTTATCATCAAAACACAATTCAATACTTTTGTTAAACATCGTTCATTCTCCGGATTCTGGAATAACCTTATAAATTGAATGGCTACTAAACTATTTACAACAAGTTTAATAAATTCAGCATTCACATTGTTACAACTGTTAATTACAAATGTCTCCTGCATTCGACATCACATTTGAAACACAATTGCAACCTATCATAAAACTTTCGAATCAATATTCAATTTAAATGAAACTCGCAGATAAATTAATAGATCTTTTCACAAAGCTTTGTTGCGGCGGAGAGGTGACTTCAATTTCCTGGCGCGGTGTACGGAGGAAAGTTTTGAAGGCATCATGGAATCCGATGCACCTATGCTGTGTTTACACGCCCGTAAGCAAATAGGCTATCGCTTTGTGTTGTGGTGGCCGACGGGCGGGTTGAACGCTGGTTTTGCAAACGAATTAGCAATACGTCCTTTTTACGCGCGACAAACCACACTAGGCCTACGAAATGTAATTTAGTTCTCAGGCGGCTATTACGAAGTATAATTTCAGAAATTATAGTTTTGTAGAGAGACGACTTTAATTTCCTAGCGCGATGTACGGAGGAAAGTTTTGAACGCATCATGGACTCCCATAGCCTACCTATGTTGTGTTAACACGCTCGTATGCTAATCGGTTATTCCTTTGTGATGGCAGACGGGCGGGCTAAAAGCAGCAGAATGGGATGAAGAACTTAAGGATGGAGGGTCAGCCACACCTAAACTTGATGCTGCGCATACACTGTGACGTGTCGTATCGGTCGTTCTGTATGTGTCACGTTTGATACAGCTGTTTGACTGCATAAACACACCATCTGCTATTTTATGCTTCGGTGTGGGCATTCATTTATGTATTACAAACAACTTCATTTCCTAAATGTTACACATATCTACATAATTACATATGTTCTACCCAAAAACTTAAACGAGAGCGGGTGAATAAAAATATATTTACGAATGTTAAATGTTTTTCCCATACAGTTTTTGCATTACTGTGTTTTCTAACGACAACGTATTAGGCCCTCTTCTTGTTGTGTTGTGTACCTAACTGTAGATATCAGCGTTTCAACCGCCGCGTTTCAACTGCCCGTGTGCACCCGCTAAACGTTGTGTGAATAAATAGACGCTTTGAGTGCAGCGCTGGCTGCATCTAATGCAATTTCCGCCGCAGGTGAGCCCGATAATGTGCCGTCATTGCGCCGGGCGTGAGATAATTCTGTCATACTCAGCTTTTATTTCAATTATGTTGTTATATTATGGATTTTTTTATCGTCATCATTAACGCGATCCGACAGAGCAACGCACTTGTGACTCCTCTGGTGTTGCAGGTGTCTATGGGCGACGGTAATCGCTTTCCGGGTCGATTGCAAAAAAATTGTACATAGTTAAGGGCTTTAATTAAAACAAAATTAATTGATTCCTTTGTGTGATGAAAGTTACCCATACATTTTGTATGACTAACTTTCGTCACACAAAGGAAGCGATCGTATTTTATGTTAACTAAGCTTTTAACTATGTACAAATTTTTTGCAATCGACCCTTCCATCAGGCGATCCGTTTGTTCGTTTGCCCCCTATGACATACAAAAAAACAGAGAACCTGGGTCGTCAACATAGAAGGTTTCCTTAAATTTAAGTAGAAGTAGACGGCGCCTATTATTAGGCAAACTGGATGCCGTTGGAGCAGAAAGACGTGGACCATGGATTGGATCAGGGCGGCGCACGACTAATCGTCAACTTTATCCAACAAGAGACGTCTTGAATATGATAATTAGTTACTTTGTCAACCTACTCTTGGCCTGACGCTAATGCTACGTATGCTACGCATGTCCCCGTCGTAGCAGTATTTTCCTGCTATATAGCGGAAAACAGGCTTATAATATTTATGACGTATATGTTTCATCACAGGTCTTTTGAAGACTGGTCGATGGTTAACATTTGTCAATGTCAAAATATCAACGGTTTGACAATGATATAATGTCAAAATATCAACAGTTTGACATTGACATATGGCGACTATCGCCTATTTTTTTTTACTGGGTTTTGAAGACAGATAACAACCTTTTAGCCAAGAAAAAAGATACAAACTTCATGTCGAAAATTAAAAAAAATATTTTCGAAACACCATGTTTCCCATGTTTATAGATCATTACAACTAAGATTATCGAAAAAGTAAGTAATTGTTTTCAATAAACTCTACCAACCCTAATATGTAGCGCAGTTTATGCTGAGATCAAAGTGATCCTTCTGCACTTGCAATATCATTTACGTATTCGGCGAAGAAACTCCAAAATGCAGCGCATATTACAATAATGAGCTGTATATCAGCCCGTGTTAATTCAACCTGACTAGCTTTTAAACGGGCAAGACGTTAAAGGCTCGTGTTACTTGCATATCCAACATCCACTCACACACAAGTTCTAGATACAGAAGCATACGCCAACATTTTGTATAACCAAAGAGTATGTGTAGTAACAGAGTAGTAAACTCATGGAAAAAATTTAATTATCAAACGGGTTATTTGTAGGTACAAGATTACGGAGATGCCACGATTTTGCGCGACCAGCGGCGTGGCAAGCGGTTGAGCGAGAGATCCGAGCGGGGCATAACGTGTGAGCGAGACACGTACCTAAACCGCTGCCGCTATCACGCGGTGGCATCTCTGTTGCTGTTTCGACTACGCACCGAATGACGCAGTACAAGTCCCAATAAGGTTAGATATGGTGAGGTTTGGTTGCAGTAAGTCTGCTTGTAGCAGATGGTGCAGGACTAACCAATGCGTGACGTTCTTTGGGAAAGATTCCATGTTCAACAATGAACAGTTTTCAACTGATTGACATTAGTTCACGTAAACAACGTTCATTGAGAATTGCAGAGATAATAAATACCAATTGCGCGTAGTTTGAAATATTTCCGCGACCAGATTTTGACCTTGCCCACCTCTTCAATCCCTTCGTAATAAGTAACTTTACGTCCAAAACGTCGAAGCAATAACTATTTGACAACCACTAACCAACAACCAATTTTACACGTGCAGTCTGTGGGTGAGATTTACTCAGAGGGCCTATAATACCTTGCGTGTTCAGAACAGCAATATCCTGAGGATGCTGTCGAAGCTGCCGAAGCTGCCGAGGCTCGGGCGGACAACTTTTTTTGCCATTCGGCGGAAAAGAATAGCTTCACTGCTAAAGTGGATGCGAGACAGCAGCAACAGTATGCTGAGGGTATTGGTAGAGAGCCTCGATTGCCCGTTTACTGAGTATTGGTTTGAACATAGTTGATAAAAGTAGTGAATAAAGTATTCGCTACTTGCTCCTACCATTCAGCCATATTTCTTTTCAGCGATTTCCTTTTAAGTCTCAATAGTTGTAAGTATCAATTGTTACTAGCACTATTATGGATCTATGGTCCGAAATAAATATTTTTTTTTATAAATTAAATAAACACTTTTGGAACGTGATAAAGTCCCGTCTGGTTATAATAATACTACTACATTCTGTCATAAATTCATATTCTCTGTTGTAACATTTACCTGGGTGCAACGCATAGCCTGATCCTATTTGTCTGACGAGCTCACGTACCGTGTTTTAAAGGATCCGAGCAACTTTTCACTCTGCGCTAATATTGTTATGTTTAATCAATACTCCCTTGTTCAAAACCGGTGTTCCGTTACTAGTCTAGCTTTTGATTAGTAGCCGGAATAGTTTGCAAGTTGCGAAGGTACCTAATTAGCCATTAATATGATGCTGCTAATGAAGCTTGGTAGAACATCGACGTTTTGTTTCATGGCATTGTTCTGGGCCGATGAATAGTATTTTGTGATCTTCTTCTTTGACGGTACACTCTTGCCAGAGTGATCGTGGCTGTCACGTCGTAAACTTTTGGCCTGCTTTACAAAGCGATGCCATTCTTCTCGAACTGCTGCCCTGGCTGGTACCTACCAGGTCATCGGTCATCGGTCCACCTTGTTGGAGGCCTTCCCACGCTGCTTCTTTCGGTCTCCGGTCGCCACTCAAAAACCTTTCTGCCCCAATGGCCATCGGCCATTGTAAAACGTATTGTAACGGGTCTATCACAATATTTGTTATTTACAATAGTCGTACAGTAATTACAGTCTCAGTTCATATCTGAGATCACGGCGTATGCAACAACGTCGAGACGTCATATAAAGATGGTAAATAATAAATGTTTAGTTTGAAGTCTAATAAAAAAAATACGAAAGTGCCCATGGAAAGGACTTGAGTGCAATTGAGACAAGGGTAGCCTCTTTATTTTAAATACGATACGATAATGCCACGAGAACTTGCATCTGTTGATAAATTGCTGTAGAAGTAACTATTGTGTCATAATAAATATTAATAAATATGTTCTGTACACATTAAATTAAATACGATTTGCTATAAAAAGGTTAATATATGGCATCTACTCCCATCAACGACAACTGGCCACTGTAAGCTGTAGAATTAGCGAGTGATTAAAAAAACTGAAACATCACATGTCTACTGAGAACATATTTTCTTCCTATTGAACTAACATAAAATACAGAGTTTTATTAAATTTAGAGTAACAATATGTTAAATGTACTATAAATAAACACAGCTGAAAATCTTCTGTACAACAAAAACCTCCCACGAGCCGACTTCATTATATTTCCTCGTATTTGCACGTAGGTGTTATCGGGGCAGGCAGCTGACGTGGCGTGACGAAGGTTCACCGCAGAACGCAGTCTCACCGCAGCTGGGACTCTGTCGCACTCAACATTTCATTTTAATTGCATTACACTTTTGGGTTGACGGTTGAAATTTTGTAACGTAATCCTTGTCACATTAGGTAAATGTGGCGTGGAGGATTTTAAGAATTTGGTTTACGTTTCTATGCAACATTTACACACTTATGATAAAACGGAAGTGCCTAACTCTTATATACCGATTAAAATTTTCATTTTTTTTCACTCATTATTAAAACAAAACCGCGATAATCGCGATAGCCGCGGGATAATCGCGATTTAGCGGGAGCGGGGTTTGAGTTCCTTCGAGATCATGAACGTAATATTGTGAGGAAAAAAAAAAACTTTTTGGACGCAATTAAGTCCCGTTTTATTATAATATATCTAGCAACCCGCCCAGGCTTCGCATGGGCGCAATTCTATATTATGCATATAACTTTCCTCTTCAATCATTCTATCTATTTAAAAAAACCGCATCATAATCCGTGGCGTAGGTTTAAAGATACATAGGGACAGACAGCAGGAAGCTACTGTGTTTTATACTGTGTACTGATAAGAAACTCTTTAAAAGAAATAAAAAAAAGCATAAAATGTATAAACACGGACAGGACATTATTGCCATTACTCATAGCTCTTTTGCAAATTTTCCATTGGCAAATCGTATGTGTATTGTTTTCTCCGCTGAGTTCGCAATTTGTGCGTTAAAAAAAGGTTCTAATCAGCATGGTGTTGAATTAGGAAGCAAAGCAAACTGCAACGCTGTCATTCTGTCAAAGTCCACAGGAAGCGCTATAAAATGGGAACGCAACAAAACAAATTAAATAAACAAATAAAAAAAAATAACTACCTTCGCAGTACGATTTAAATTTGTGCAAAACTCCTAATTAGATTATAATATCAAATAGCTAGTTGATTGTAATGAAAAATAATGACTACATTTCCGACAGATTCGGCCAAATAACATAAAAGTACATTCAGAAAAAAACTATTTTCCCCGTTGTCGTCTGGCAAATCCATCACATCATAACAATTCCTCAGAACTTTCTTCTGGAGAATGTAGTTGACTTTAAACAACCAGTAACAAATTTAGCTCGGGTAAGTTAATTTGGACGCGCTGTCTTGCCGGCACAATGGCCGCAGTAAATCCCGGCAGACGAAACTGCCTCACCTGCACTCATTATATTTACGCCGCAATAATAAAACTTTCCGGCTCGCTCTGGATATTAGACATGGGGAAATGCGTTATGTTTTAATCGCGGTGACTGTCGTTCCGGTTCCAAAAAAACACAGTGAAAAGTAATAGAGCGTCCCTCAATCTCGAAATCACTCATATGCGTAATATTTCAATCGCGGTGACTGTCGTTCCAGTTCCAAAAAAACACCGTGAAAAATAATAGAGCGTCCGTCACTCACGCAATCTGGCACTCATGTAGTAATTGAATGTCACGGATGCTTTACTATAACGTGATAAACGCAAACATTATAAGCTACAGATTGCGTTTTGGATATCGGCGAGAATATGTCAGGTTTTTTAGTCACAAGAATAAATTATTACAGAAGGTTCTCTCTTTTAATCTTCGCAACGCAATCAAGGCATGGCGATGCGACCGAACGAAGCATGCGCGATGTCAAGACTAGCTACGACTGCACTATTTTGCAGCCTCTGCCCGAACTTTTCGTTCTTGCTAGAAGTTGAGGAAAGACCGCCGTGATTTTTAAACACAGTGATACCTTTAAACACCCGATCACTGTGATTTTTACTCCCACCTTTACTAGATATTGGATTCATAGCGGCGAGCGGTCGCGATACTTATAGCTGCCAGTTATGCAATGCTTTGTGGGTTTTAATAAAAGCGGGTAGTCGAAAGTTCGCGAAGGACGCCGACAATGAACCCCGCTAAAGCCCCATGGCTTGCCTAAAAACGACGTGGCATCACTTTGGACTCGTTTATTGCAACAATTTAACAACAAATCAACTGAAAATAGATTGCATTTATTTATATTTTTTAAAAGCGACCTTTTGACCACATTCATGCCTGATGCCGGGGTATGCCTCATGCAGCAAAACGTTAACTGTCATGTCATAAATCAGCATAAAAGACTTTAACATAACACTGAGCTATCCCAATGATAGAAAGTAGTCCTTAATACACAATGTGGCGAAGACCTTAATTAATAACTAAAGTATAATCAAATAGTTTACTTATTTCAGGAAACTATAGCCCAAGAATACCTTTAAAACTAACATTCATATTAAATAAAAAAAAAATGCAAAAACACGTTAAATACAAAACGTGTGGCTCATCTTCTACTAAACGGCCTCGCTCTTTGCCATATATGTGGGGATGCTCAAATCCACTACAATTTAGTCAAAAATGAACAGTGGCCTAATTCCATGAACATATTTGCACTATATATCACGAACGAACATATAGTTATGTGTATACATCGCCAGTTGGGATAGACCAGCTGGGCATCTTAAAATGGTTATACAACTTCACCATACTGTAAAGCAAACGTAACTTACAATTTTATACCCTCGTGGATCAAATCATGAGCAGGTTAAAGCAGAATAAAATTGTGCGTAACATCGTAAATCACTGCAATAGGGACACCTACAGCTTAATGCAGTACCCCACCTAAGATCTACGAAACAATATTTAAAGCAGATCGCCGTGTAATAAATCAGCGTGCGCCTGAGCGCATATTTCATACTTAATTCTTTCGTGCTCTGGCTTCCTCTAGTTTATGAGCCGTCAGCCGCGGTTAGGCCGTTGCATGCACCTGTATCGGTGATTGTTATGTAATTAGAGAAAATTAAAGCATTCTGAATTTTTAAAGGCACCGTGTAAATTCAGTTCAGGCCGGAAATTCCATATTTCTAACGGCATCCGTCCGATATTTCACTATTATACTCTTGGTAGCGATATGCTCCACTTTTCAATGATGACTTATATACCGGGTGTGGCCTGTAATAGAAGCAATAAATTAAAACATAGATTTCAGTCTTCAAACTGAACAACATTTTTTGTTTTACGTTAAAAGAAGATATTAGTTTTCAGATATATTTATTTCTAACAAATTAAATATTATTTTCAATGTACACCATCCTACATTGACATTGGGCTGACTGAAAGTGACTTTCACGCTATAATTATCACATATTTCACAATACATTGCTTATCTGAATAAACTATTTAGATGGTATATTAAATAATACAAGCTGTTATTAAAATTCATGGTTTTACTTGATAGGTAATACATTGCTCTTGACCCTATAACCAAAAGGCATAAAAAATATTGCTCGTATATAAGCAACGAACCCACCATATATTTTTTTCGTCGACGTGCCTTCGTAGCAGCTCAAAAGCTGGAAATTGATTATTATTCTACTAGGAGGCCATAAATCTGATGTTTGCACAAATCTCAGTTGTACGCTCCCCAGGCACCCATACATCGCCATATCGTCCGACAGAGACGTGTTATTCGGATTCCTTAATACCTTACTTACGTCTGAGGATATTTTAAGACATATCCTTTTAGTTTTGAAAGACGTGCGAAGTTAAACATTGAAACATGAACACGTTTGGCCATTGAAGATACTTACGTGATGTGTTAACTAAATGCGATTGTAGCAAAATTATTGCAGATAATATCAGACAATCTTAAACAAATCGAAGTTGGCTTATGCTATGGCCATAAGAAGACATACCTACTTAAGGTAAACGTCACTGTCCTCGACACGCTAATGCCTAATAGTTGACACCATGCTGTCATCTCTATTGCTAATGACATAACATTCAAGATGGCAACTATTGTCGAGCACAGGGACGTTTACCTTACGGAAGATAGACTGCAAGAAAACATTTGTTGCTATACCAAATTGAATTAATAATCAGAATCAAAATTTGTTTATTTTCATAGTTTATGTTTACATCGCCGCGGTTGGCTCAGTTTGTAGAGACCTGCCTACTGAGCCGGCGGTCCCGGGTTCGAATCCCGGCCAGGGCAAATATTTGTGTGATGAACTCGAATATTTGTGCTTGGGTCATGGTTGTTCTATGTATTTAAGTATATATTTATCTATATAAGTATGTTTATCGTCGTCTAGTACCCATAACACAAGCCTTCTTGAGCTTAATTTGGGACTAGATCGATTTGTGTGAGGTTGTCTGATATTTATTTATTTATTTACATTTTATGTTCCTGCTCCCGTTGGTGTGTTAGAGCTGTATCAGCTCGCTTCATTCTAAGTGTGAGATCAGTGCAAGTGTGGTGTACTCTGATTTATTTTAATTTCTCTATATAAAGACGACTATCACGTACCTACTTAAAATAATTAAGACAGGTTTTAAGCAAGATCAGATTTTAGTATGCATTAATCCATATATACCTACATTATTCCGTGTGACAAAAGGAACTCTGCATTTGTGCCCAAGCGTCTGCGCAGCGCTTTTGTTCAGTCCTTCTCTCTTCTCACTCTGAACTGAACCACATTGACTCATCATAGGACAGCCTTAACCATTAATGAAATATAATATTTCTCACATCATAAAAAGTTATAAGTATTCATAATACTAAAAGCCGATCGATCGTTAACCCAATGATATTTTGAAGTTAGGTACAACACCTATATTACACTATGCCGACATACAATTAGGTACAAGCAATTAGAACCTTTTCAAATAGGTCTGTGAAAACCCTCGCACATTAGTTCATTACCAAACTCCATACGTGGACATGTTAATTACTCAAAATTGTCCCATTCTACGAATCCTGGCATTCATCAAAAGCCAAGACGTCAGGCTATTGTACAATTTGTGCAAATTGTGTACAGGCAGCGTCCCATGTAAATGATGGACCATCACAATAGTGTTCGAACAAGTTTGGGCGAGCTCTTTGATTTCCAAATTCACACCCCGTTTTACGCCCAGTAATTTTCTTGTCCGAACACAATTTCGGCGGCCGTGGACCCCTCACAATAATAATTTCGCAGCGAAACTATTATAGTCGATCCTCTCTAGCCAGTAATTAATTTTGCCATAAACTGGCTCAATTGAAGCGTGAAGATTTCGTGTAGGCCGACTCGTCCCTCCGAGTTTTCTGCGAATGATTATAATTTCACAGTGAACTTTTGATATTCTAAGGTGTTTTTACTAAACTTTGGAAATATACTGCTACAAAATGTCGGCATATTCCAATTCATCATTATATCTGTATTTGTAAGAGTTTAAACTAATATTCTCGTTTCGCTGAACAAATCGATCTAAATATTCATATAATGTGCTTTACGAACGTCGATATCCAATTTACACCTGACCAAAGTAATAACTTCGTCCCGTTAGCCAATCCTCGCCCTTAATACACACAGGAAACAGGCAATCGAGTCGAAATTAGCGGAGCAAGTCGTGACGTATTACAAAGCCATTGCTATACCTGCATGCCGCATATGCAATAAGATACATCACAATACCCGGCGAAGTTTCTGAACAAAGCCGCAGCTCGCATCCTCCACTTATATTATTATACAAGTACCTACACCTATTTGTGCATTGTCGAATTCACTTATGATGGCGACACACGGCGAAATAGTTTATTTTGACTTGGCAAGTTAATTTAAGATCTTGGAGTAAGTTTTAGGATTATTTTGGCACGTGCTTCGTGATACCTTAATTTTGAAGTAAAATAGAAGTCTTAAGCGGGGTAACTGTTGCTTATAATCATCATACTATATCACACCTTTTGTGAACACAAACACATTTGTTTATCTTCACCCATGTATGGGCCATATTGTTAAATTACTGACTATAACAAGTTCAGATACTACATGTAGGTCTATACCTACATGGCCTAGATTTCATCATTCCAATTCAATCAGATTCAAATCTGCACAAAATAAAATCTATGATGTGTGCAGATAAAGTAGTATATGCAACAGTAAATAATTAGACCTTCAAACACTCCTGTGATCCTAGTACAAAACTCGCCTTTGGCTCGTTTCATAAAACCACACTTGTCTTTTAAAACCTCTCATTATGTTACAGTTCCACAAAATAAGCTACTATTTGCTATAAACTGCCCAAGGGATAGTGCACATAAACCGCTCATCAAAATTGCTTAAATGTTCTAATTTGCTTGTCAACCTTTTCATCAATGGGTTGCTAACATGCAACATTATTGGCTCGCGGGCAGTCTAGCCAGTCGGCGTCTAGCACATTCTCACCTGCGGCCCGGACTTGGTAAGACTTCCCAACTTTGACGGGACTCGGCGGCTGAATTACTGAGACTCACAATCGATAGCTCTCGAATAGCCGATAGCGATGTCAATAAACTTAGTTGAATTACGCCTTTGAATAAACTTAACGTGCTTATAAACAGCCGCTTGTATTTTAATGAACTTATCGCATTATTAGCGAACAAAATATACTTATATGAATTGAAGTAGAAGAAAAACTTGAAGTGTGATGTATATGCAACAAATATTGTTGTCCCATGTCACTTAATTACTACAAGTTTATTCCTTATATTAAATTCGATAATTTTAATTATACCTTCACCTATATTTTCTCTTTCATTTATTTTAGTCTTGAATTCGCTTGGTTTTACTAAAACCAACCGGCAGAGAGCAAAATTTAAATGGCCACCCGAAATCGTTTTAGAATCCATGCAAGTGAGCTCTTACAGCACAAGCAGCGGAACTACTGACACGTACGGCCGCGAACTTTCAGCGTTTAACCTGTCGGTGGCAGAGCACTCCAGTTTTTACTCCGCCTAATTAACTGGCGAGCCACGCCGTCACGTAAATGCCGCATTCGCCATAAATACAGCAAGAAATCGGGACCATCCCCATAAATTCCTCTCGTAAAAGGCTCCGCGATTATGTTAGAGGGTGGTATTAGCAAAGTTTGTCCGATATAGGGGGTAGCTGAAACCCCCCCTCTAATACATTTTTCGTTGATGTAACACGATTTCGCGACGGCTCCCGGTTACGTGATGGATTAAGAAGCGGGTTTCGCTGCGGCCGGATTAAGAAGGCTTCGATATTTAGGGCATCGCCGGCTAATATACAATGTTTGCCTGCTGATAGACTTAGCCCGGTAATGCTAAGGATTCGGCGGGAGTTACCCTCATGTAGGTACGACGGACCCTATCGAGGTGTTCATATTGGGAGCGTAATTTAGGGGATTCAAGTAAACGGTCGCAGCAATGTATCCAGCTAAATCATCCATATACATAATGTATTATTAATAGTGTGTTTTACTTAGCAATATGTTACATAGCGAGAATGACTAATGATGAGATGGACCAACAAAATTACTGCGTGCCCACCAGAAGGAAAAACAGTTCTCAACTGACGCGATATTGACGATGCACGCAATTGAATCAGATTAGCAAAAGAGGAAGGAGGGAAAATGAGGGAATTTTAAAGGCTTTCTTATTTGTTACCTTCTATGAGCATCTACAAAGAACTACCGCCATGTCCCACGCGCGCTCGATGTTGCCAATAATCATAAATACATTACGCGCGATTGGAGAGGTGATCCCGTTCGTAAACAACGCCGGCTGCCAACTCTTTATTGCCTATCTAACTTTCACTGCTTTAATAATATGGAGACTTACGGGGATAAACATATTTTTCGTCAAAATTAGGATAAGTGAATTTTGTTTTACTGTGGCATATCGAACCTTTTGCTATATTTATGGCAGATTTTTTTATACTCAGTCTTTTACTATAATTTGTCAACAAATTAGTTGACATAAAACTTATCTTTTTTTGCTTCGTAGCGTCTTGCGACTCTTGATGATATTATAGAAAGAAAATACCTTAAAAATACCACTGATCTCTTTTTAATACTAAAAGTGCCAAGCGTTTCTTGAGGCGAGGAGGGTAGAAAAAGCTTTTAAGTGAATTTCGACGATATCATAGAAAGACGTACTTGCATTCTATGACTATACATTATGTTTGAATCACAGAAAATTAACAGTAATAATGTTTTAATCCTAAATTAAGCCAGCCTTGCACAAGCCCACCCTTCTCATTAAGAAGCATGGCTTTTAAGTAACGCATTCGACTTCGTATTTCTTACATCGCTATTTGTACTAATTAGAGCAAATTTTCCGAATTTCCTTACATCGGCCGACATCTAGAGACTGGCAGCCCCCTAAGCATATAAATACTGAATAAGCAGTAAACTGTATTACTTCGGCGAACCCTTTTCACTTGGCGAATTAGTAAAAAGCTACCGGGGAGTGAAAATTTTAACTTAAATGCTCCCGTAAGGTACCTGGCAGTGTGTTTGACAGGCCCGAGTGATTACATTGCATGCCCTTCCTTTTGTTTGTTTTGATTTGGCTTAATTTGATTTGTGACATTTCTCATGTCTCACATGCGTTTGCTTTTAATTTTACATTCCTTCATTCAAGTTAATAGTATTTCAGAGAAGGTTAAGGTACGACTATAGAATATACGATAATCGTTTTTTTTTTACATTTATTCTAGCCATAAATAAAGACAAGGATATGTCATAAATAAAAATGAATTAATAAATTGATTTTAGCATTAATATTAAATTTTATGGATAATTTTCTGAATATTTTTGCCTTTAGAATTACTTATCTTAAGTATGGAACGCGCTTTCTAACTTAAATAAAATGAAATGAGAAATAAATATGAGTTATTCATAGGATAAGATTTTTCTATAATTCGAACCTGCTAGAAACAGATATAATATATGTAAGATCTCTGTACTGTTAAAATACAAAAGTATAAATGATAAAGAAACGAATGAATTAGCTATTCAAAGTAATCTTATTGGTTTTGAATTATAAACACAGGGCAATAGCATACTAGCCAAAATTATCGGCCATAATTAAAAATGCTACACCCGCAGACACGGCCGCTGTCTAATTACCAAAAAGTTAGACAAACACGCATGACAGTGACATGCTCCCGTGAAAATGCCAAGATGAAACACGTTTAATTTGCATACTCGTAGAGTTATGTGGACGATGCGAGGGTACGTGTAGCTCTTAACGGGTGATCACATAGGGCGAGCCAGTGATGGCTGACACACTCACGCTTACTTTACACATTATGTTATCAAATAAAAAAGAAGAGAAAAAGAGTAATCGACATAGGTCGAAGAACTGCGAAACATAAGTGGTGATAGGTCAATTTGCTCCTACAACTGACAGCGCCTTGGGAACGGCAAGTTTTTTAAATGGTAACCACACATGAGAAGACGCAGTGTAAGTTCCAAAATGCGGACTGATTACGTGTGGTAACGGTTGCCGGAATCTACTGGATGTGGGTGCAGAACTGTTCATGGCATTATTCTTTTGCAGAGGCCGATATGAGCATGCATCTACTGGTTAGTGGCTACAACAATTGCCCAACAACGAAATGAATCAGGTGTGTCAATTTATGTAACATTTAATTTATCCCCTGGTCTGCAACTATAGCCATCATCGCATACGCCTAGTCTCTTATGCCGGCACTACACATTGGGGCGTGTCGAGTCGAGGAAGAGATTAGTGTTCTTAAGTATGAACAACACAGTAGAAGTAACGTCAATGTATCTCTGCTTTGCCTCTACTCAGAGCAATGTGTGTGTTGGTGTTAGGCGTAAAAGTGGGTACAAGGATACGAGGTACACTAAAGTAGCCGTACATAGATTAAGGTTTTGGGTACATTCGAAACCCTTAATGGCGCCTTGGAGCTTGAGGTCCGACTTAAACGTACTTTGGTATAATAGGTAATTAAGTACACTTAATGTGGTTGGGATCCATCATTTGGCTATTATGGAAATTACTTGGAAACAACTAGGCTACTTTTGGTAATAGCAATATTTCGCCTAGTGACAACCAAACTCACTAAAATGTCTGTCACTGCTTTTCAAAACCTCGTATCTAGTAAAAAAAATTGACGCTGAGATACGAGCTATGTATAAGTAGGTATTTGTTACTTAGTGAGTTTCGGCTGTCAACAGACGATTTAATCGTTATGGTAAGCTTCTTTTTCATATCACTAAAGATAATTTAGTTCCCACAAACATGTAAGAGACACAACAGGGTTAATTTTGTCTCTAGTTTAGCTACAAACAGACCGTGAGCTCTTAGATTAGCCTTCGAGATCTGAACGTTCAAGTGAAATCGGAGATGTCAATCACACTAAATTATCTATAGACGAATATTAAAGAGAAATAAATTTGATGAATATTGTATACTTGCTCCTCCATTCCTTAATATGAACATATTTTTTTCATTGGAAGAGATCCTCTTTATCCCGGTATGTAGGTACTTCTGCTCCTACCCTTTATCTCAATTATAAAAATTGATTCCAACATTAATTTGAAGAACCGCCGGTGAACAACCGTCCATCCCTCACTCTTTCCCATGTCATGTGTAATTAGTATTCGTAACTCATTTCGGCAAATACGCGGCTAAGCGAATAACAAACTAACTTTTCAGCCCGTGTGCGTCCAGTTTAATTATCGCAATGAATCGCATTTAGTCTGTTCGTTTAAATTACTGCTGACTGTTTCCATTCGTTTATTACGATAAAACAACCACATAATTTAAAAGTTGTAGTAAAGAACACTTTGAAAGTTATAATCCAAATTTAGTTTTTTATATCTACCCACTTACTATTAAGTTAATGATCGATCAACTAGATAATTTACTTAATTATATGTTTAGTTCTGTTAACGTTTACTTCTTTATTCAGATTTGTACTATACTCGTGGTTTCTTTGTACCCTAAACTTTCCATAATGTATTCACCACCACATAGGCATGAACTTCCTTCATTAGGTCGTAGGCTTTTGAATGAAATAAAGGGTGAACCAGTAGGGTACGCCAAATTCGACTGTCTTACGCTACACTCGTATGCGGAACAAATTTGACGTTTCCGTATGTCATAATTTGCATGCAATCAAGCGTTACGATATTACCGTCTTTATGCGTGCGAGTTAGTACAAAACAGGGTAATATATCTGCAAAACATTTCTTCTATATAGGTATGGATACAGTTACACGTGCAGTGTAGGGTTCTCAAATCCAAGCATCTTTCCAGGCAAATCATTAAGACCACCTCACGCAACGCATCTCTGCAAAACATGTCTTCCACGTAGATATGGATACAGTTACACGTTGGTGCAGTGTAGGGTTCTCAAGTCCAAGCATCCTTCCAGGCAAATCATTAAGACCACCTCACACAACGCAAGCAGCGTTGACACATCGATCTGTCAAATTAGTCGGTCGAACGCCACGAGGCGCTCTCAGGTGCCGAAGACGGGCGTCGCTAACAAAGCCAATCAGAGGCACACGTCACCCTAACTGATAATCTATCATAATGACATCGATTTCCCATCTGTCCGTTGAATTTGAACGTGACTGACGCCGTCTTGGTGCTGCGTGAGATCTTGTGATGGAGGGTTGATTAAGAGGATTTTGTGTTGTCCTGTTTTTATTTAGCTATTTTGAGGATTACTTCGTTGTCTATCTGTTTACCAGCCTTTACGTCTATCAAGGCCTCTTTTTCAGGATCGGGTGGACATGAAAAACGTCTGCTATCCATTAGAACCGTAAAAAAATTACATTTTTAAGCCCACGCAATCAAAAGACGTGAGCGTTTATGCTGCATTTATTGACGCTGGCATAGGAATCAAAACTTTCCGATTCCATGATTCTAAGTCAATGGGAACTTGACTTAGAATCATGAAATTTGGCAAGAAGTAACATCATGTAGCACAAATAAATAAAAGGTCCTAAAACTTTAGAAAATTATAAATATTTTTTACATCAAATAATTTTTTTATGCTTCCAAACTTATTTGCAGTTGGTTAGTAACTAATGTCGATGTCTATGTCTCGGGATAAGAGTTTTCTAAAGTTTTAGGTTTGTGACTCAAACTAGTTTAACTTTTTGACGCAGCAATATTCATTGCTTTCACAGTCCGACTCACACTTAACCGGTTTTTTATATTTAGTTAGTTTCCGTGTAATACTCATATTGGCAACACAAAAATCCAACCATGCAAAAAGAATGAAATACTTTAATAAGTTTTTCACTGCAGATACAAGTATTGCTATATTCCTCTGTTAGTACTCACACTAACATTAAACTAGCTTTATGTTGTTGCATAGCACTATCACTCCTAATCCGACCGGAGCTCTAACATGCGCCATTTAGTCTCGCCAAAAAGGCAACAACCTTAAGCATAAGGCTACGTATCCACCAAAGCTGGGCTGCTATAGCGGAGATAATGCTATAGAGAAAGATATGTAGCGGACATGTGACAAAGTGCCAGCGTTACCTTCAAAGATGTGTGAAGAACCTGAAACTCCGAGGAGTTGTTCGGATTGATTCCTGCCGCTTCTTTCCGCCATCGTTCTACGCGACAATCCTTTCATCCTCACCACTTAGATAGTTGGCAGTCCACAACTGTGCGCTTTTCTAGAAATTTCCTGCCTCGCACGACTGCATTGTGGAATGAATTGTCGCTTGCGGTATTTCCGGACCGATACGACCTTCAAACCTTCAAGAAAAGAGCGTATTCCCACCTGAAAGGCCGGCAACGCACTTGTGACTCCTCTGGTGTTGCACGTGTCTATGGGCGACGGTAATCATCGGTAACAGCGGTGGGCATCGGTAACAGCGTCGGTGACCAAGAGTCATATTGGCTCAGGCCACTGGCATAAGCTGAGCCATCTTCCTTTTCATTGTTTTGTTACTATACAACTGCTACATGTTCCATAACCAAAATGTACAAAAACATTGAATAAATGCCTTATTATTATTATTATTATTATTAATCGCTTTCCATCAGGCGATTCGTATGCTCGTTTGACCCCTATGACATAAAAAAAAAAAAAAAAAAAAACTATACGAGGATGCGTAGCACAGTTGTGAAATGTATGCAGATGAGTGGGGCACTTTCCAGATATGCGAGACAATACCTTTCTTGTTCAAATTCCTAGCACACATTCCTCGTACACATTCCCATATTCGGGTCCTTATACTATAAGACTGACAATATCATTAGATTGTGACAATATGACATCTGTGATAAGTTATTTTTTATTCATATTAAAATTTTCGACTTTCACTTGGGCTTGCCGTTTTGCAGCAAGTCAAGTCTTTGTCTATTATTTTTCGGCCTGTGTTTTACGATACGAACAAAAAAAAATTGGTCTTTATTTTTTAGGTAAGTATATCCCAATTGAGATCTAATACAGTCCACGCGTATTTGGCTTATCCCTGTTGTTGAATTTTCTTTCTCGTTTTATTCGCACGCCGCTTGTTACCTCACACTGGTTATGCAGCCTAAAGCCCTCCCACACGAGGCGCAGCGTTAATTGTACTGATGCGTCGGCAATGAGCGGCCACCGACTTATTAGACACGTAGCGGAGCGTGCCTCCGGTAACATCTTCACGTCAGTGGTGTGATGTGGGAATAGAGTGCGGTATCTTTGTCCAAAATGGCGTTGAATTTGGAGTAATTTGAGCATGATCGTTAGTAGTTTTTAAGGCACTTGACTAATTACTTGTGTTATGCAAAAAAATTCGTACGCATTCCTCGCTCACATAATATATATATATACCTAAAAGTCGTGATGAATCCTACGCGTGCGCGTAACGCGTCTTGTTTGTAAAAAGCCTCGATCCGCTCAGTTTTTTTTTCATCAATATGTTTCTTCTTTCTCGTCGTCTCATTTGATCATGATAGAGTAGCATATTATCTATACTGTTATATAGGTACTGAATTCGGTTAAAAAATGGGCTCGCGGCGCCTGCCGTACAGCGCCATCTGTTGGTAAAACATATTTTTCACACCACACCGAAACGGCTAGACAGACGGATTTTAACTACATTTGGTCAGGGACTGGACATCCAAAGATGGTTATAGTATTTTTTGCTCGACTACGGTTAAGAAAAAAATAAGGTTACTCGGACGAAGGTGCCCATCTTCTAGTTATCCAATAAACATGAAAAAAATAAACTACAATTGGCATCAAAATAGTGTATTTAAATAATAATTACAAAAACAGTCCCTGGAGTCCCTGATGAAGAGTTCCATTTGAGTTCGAAACACGTCGGGCCATTCTTGACAATTTTTAACGTGAGTTTTAACCGTTTTTATAATTATCAAGGACATCTCACGATAATTTGAATAATATTAGTGTATATACTATCCGTAACATCCTATTTACGAATATGTCGTCACACAATTATTTTAAAGGATTAGTAAATAAATGATAGTATACATTTGGCACTTTAATGTTACTAATTATTTTGATGTTGACGATACCGACAAGGTTAATTAACTAACATTTTTTTTTTTATATCACAAAAGAAAATGCCTTAACAACTCTACTCTACTAATAATTCCTGGGAGTTAATATTCAGTACAGGAGGTGGTTCTCATCCCGTTCGCATCCGACTCGCGCCTTTGTACAACTCGAACAACGACGGCAGGACGCGTTTGAACTGGGTTAAGATAATGACTCCATTTTTACCCGACTACGGCAAAGCCAAAAGGAAGGGTTATAAGTTTCGTTAATACTCAAGGTTCCTAGCAGATTTTCTAAAATAAAACACCTTATTCTTAGTTTAATACAAGAACCCCTATGTAAAATTAATTATTCCTAGACACATTCCAGGACCTGGAAAGTCAGATCGACCGTGAGACTATGACTTCTAGACAGGCATGTACATATTTAAATAGGCATTACAAACGAATTCTCAAATTACACACAAAAATCATAACTGAAAATTATATAAAATATAGTGAAGAATAAAAATGAAATCATGAAGGAACGATTTTACCGAGACTCAGCTGCTTCCACAGATAAAAAGAATGAAGGGATTAAAAGAAAATAATATTATCTATCTAAGACTCGAGTTCTAGAGTCCTAATTTTGTGGACTCGATTCAGTTAAGGGGCTCCCTGCAGAAATCAGCCAATTTGATGATTTTTACATCGTATCTAGTTTGTGGATTATAGAGTTATAATGTCCTATTTAATATATATTGTAGTATGGTCTATGCTTAACACTTTGTAGTGACCCGAATTTTGATTTAACGGCTGTGTATTTTATAAAAAAATATTCGGTGAAGGACCAAAACTACACTAATCTCGTTTCTACTTTTATCCCCGGTGTATATGTAGAAAATATCTTACATTTTATTATTCTAAACCATATTCCACAAAATTTGTTGTGAAGCTTTTTTTATTTTTCTCAATACTTTTCGAGAAAAACGCAAAAAACCGTTTCCACAACTTTTTCCCCGAAAAAATCGTAAACTTTGACGGCCTGTATCTCAAAGTCAGTGACATGTGAAAGGTACTTGATACGGTATTTTGTTGTGGAAAAACTATGTTATTATGATTAGCTATTTATAATATGGGAAAATCTATCGCAACAGATCGAAGGTCATTGAGAGCGGGTAGCCCCTTAATACAGGGCTCAGTGATCTCGAAGATTCCGTAGTCACCCCGAGTCGAGTCCAACGTAAGTCATGTTTTCAACGTCTCGAGTCTTTATAGCTAGTCTTCGAAAAGTCTTGAGTCTTTCACTGCCAAATGTAGCTTTAAAATGATAATCGCGGCGAAGATCGTATTATTGCTCAAACTGTGAAAATTTAAATAAATAAAAAACTCCTTTTGAAGTCAATAATAAATAACTTTATGACTAAGTACCTATGAATAATTGAATTATTTGGGGATATATAAAAACTATATAAGTCAACAGATTTCATGAGAATAGCCTAAATAACCATTATTTAAACTGTTTTTGGGTGTAACAATTATACAGCTCGAGTTCGACTCGTTACTCGAACGCAAAAAAGAGACTTGGGTCCTATGGGAGACTCGCTTAATTCTCGAGGCTTGCTTGGTTGGAAAGGCAATAAAAGGAGCCCTATATAATACCGAGTCGAGTCTCGTTATTAAAGTTCGGAGTCGTAATATAAAAGACTCCAAGAACTCGAGTCCCTAACAACACTAGTTTGAATATCATTAAGAATAACAATCAGACTGTACTCATCGATACACATAAATATACATGTCATAGAGTCATAGTATATGTCTACCCCTCAGGATAAATTAAACGCAACGCTTTCATAAACATCTAATGACACATTCAAATCCCCACACCATAAAACCAATCTGCGTTTATTTACAAAGCAAACGCCTTCCCATAGTTCTTAAGACTTCTTCTATCTTGTATCACAAAAGGTCATAATTTACATCAAAAACGGGTCGCTTAGGACCTTTTAATAGAGTCTTTGAGTCATTCAGTCGCATGCAGATCTTGATTAAATACGCCCTGTGTACCCAAGTCTTAATTAAAGACGTTACGTAAGCTCAAAAGAAACTCTGTATTTATTAATTTGCTGTCAATATTTGTATTTAATAAGCAAGCTTAATGGGATGTTTGATGGTTAAATTAGTGCGATGTATGAATAATTTATGTCTGGGAAATGGCTTAAAATTATGAGATTTTACTCGATCAAGGGATCTTGATGATAATAATTAATAGCAACCTTTTGAACAGCGTTATGGAATTTTCTATAATAACATTGATAACTAGCCCGCGGCAAATTACTGGAAAAATTAATTACTTACTTACTTACATTATTATTTATTAAAAATATAAAACCAAATTTCAATTGTAAAAAAACGTACTGATTCGAATGGAAACCTTTTTTTCTTTCTGAAATCGGATCAATGTGGAAGTTTTTGGGATATATTTTTAATTTTTGATAAAACTAACTACCTAGTTGTCTTACCTATAGTTACAATGTACATAAAAAAATCTATGCTTGCAAAGGTGTCCTAACCAAGAGCATTTTTTAGGGTTCCGTAGTCAACTAGGAACCCTTATAGTTTCGCCATGTCCGTCTGTCCGTCTGTCCGTCTGTCCGTCCGTCCGCGGCTTAGCTCCGTGACCATTAGTACTAGAAAGCTGAAATTTAGTATGAGTATGTGTATGTATGACGCCAACAAAACGGTAAAATAAAAACTAAAGAAAAAACTTTTTTTCGGGTACCTCTCGAACACCTAAAGTGGGGGTGAATTTTTTTTTACGTTTCAACACTAGTGTGTGGGATGTCGTTGAATAGGTCTTTTAAAAATAATAGGGGTCTTCCAACATTTTTTTTTGATAAAGTCAGCAGTTTTGTAAATATTCGCTCCGAAAATAAAAAATATAGTGTCCCCCCCCCTCTAACTTTTAAACCACGGGTCAAAAAATTATGGAAAAATTCATGAAAATGTGCCCTTATAAGTTCTTTCAATGAAAACTATATTGAATAAAATCGGTCGAGACGTTTTTGAGTTATCGCAAAATTTCATAATTTTCTTTATAATGACGTAAGTGCCGCGCGGTGTCCTTATACTTCGAACGTTACACATATTAGTTAACTGCCATATTGCATTAAAAGATTCCGCTCAATCTGGCGCTTATAATCGATGACTTCCAGAAGGCAATAAGTAATTAGAGTTACTTTGGCGTTTACGACCTTTTTATAGAGCTTAAGGATGGGTAACTACGGAACCCTACACTGAGCGTGGCCCGACATGCTCTTGGCCGGTTTTTTTTGCCTGTGATAATGTACAAAACCGAATGAGATTTTCATAAGTATATCTACTTTTTTGTCACATTACAAGCGATTTTTCGCGATGAGGAAGCACCTTAAGGCTTTCTTAAGATGTCACTCGAAGAAAATCGTTATTTTAATCGAAAATTCACGTGAATCGCAGACTTTAAGCGAATTGCGACTGATGTTGATCACTCGCATTTACTCCTGATGATGAATTGCGAACCGATTCGAAACCTGTCGAGCTATATTCGACTTAGACGACGTAAGTCAGCCCGTTTCATATGAGTTGTAATAAGTATGACTAACATACCTACTTACGTATACGTATAATGTTGTCTAAATTATATTTATAAATTCAAATAGAGCAGGCTCACAGCCTGTCACCAAAGTTCACAAATAATTGCCGCGGTGCCACCTGCGGGGCTATGCAAATCGGTTAAGGATCGGAAATTTTATGCACATTATGATAAGAATGCGAAAATGTGCGCATTTAGGGTTGCCACATTTGCAGTGGGACTCAGGTGCCCATTTTTTTTTTTTTTATTTATTTCATGACCATGGAATCAGTGTCCTTCAGTCGATCAGGTGCCCAAATGTTCATGGTGTTGCACCTACGTCATTTTCGTTTTTCTGTCGAAAAATTATAAAAACACTAAATTTACATATCAAGTTTCAAAAGGTTACTTGCGTGATTTATTTCTCAGAATTTTCTAAAATACCTTATTACCGAATCTCTTTGTTTGGCATAATTCTAGTAACTCATAAAGTATGTTTGTCATATATTCAAAACCATTGATTTTACAGGATCTTTGAGAAGCTCACCTAGGTAAAGTTGAGGTTTGTATTCATGATTATCCTTAAAAGTTTACCGTCTCCGAAAAAAAAAATATCATGACTAACGAAACTTGCGCAAAACATTAATTGTGATTACAAATGTTGTTGCAGTCAATAGAGAACTTTTCTAGGTAGGACGAGAAACGCTCACGCTGGCAACCCTGCCAACAGCCCGGTTGAGATACCGCGTCATCTGATAAACGTGCCCTCCCAATTTCCGCGCGCTCATACACTCCCGTTCGAATAACATTTAGGGTGAAAATATTGGGCATAACTAATTTATTTGCTCCTAGAGCGAGAAAGGTGGCACAATATATTTTAATAACACACTCTCCGGAGACTCGCTGATTTGTATAACGAAGTCGGGTAATAGGTATTTTTACTTCACGGTTGGCTACCTCTGTAATTTTAAAGAGGGAAGCTCGTATATTTATATTAGGACGTTATGCGTGTTTCATTAAAAATTTACACGTAGTTGCTTTTTTTTGGGTACCTAATTTAAATTATACTCAGCAACAATGCCGTTGCATAGAAACATTAAATACTTACATACATATTTACAACGTCCAACGAAAAACTTGTACTTAAGTTACTTTTGGTGTTCTTACTAGTGTCAACGTAGCTCCTAAACGGATAAAACTACTGTGATCACATTGATTTTATTTGCTTTTTTTTTTTGCTTAGCTCTGAAAAATCGCTCATATTTATATTAGATGTACCTACTATTTTTTTTTCTATATATGCCGGGGATTTTTCTTCCTTCAACAATTACTTTTGAAAGCAAAATATAGCGTTATTCGACTGACTTATTAATGTTGTTTGTCACATAATCAAGAGACATTTTAGCACGGAAATATAACGTCGCGGCTATCAGCAGTGCGATCACGCAGGTCGCTGCAGATTGGATCGAGTTAATTTTGCCCCACAAACAAATTGACAAAGTTTAGAGCGGGGCATATTTATTCCTACCCCGCGGATTCCCGGCGGCGGAAATTAAATTTCACATCCGAACAAGAGCCGAGCGTCGCGGGGACATCACGGTATTGATAGATTAAACTCCGCTAATACGATACAAAGACACGTGTTTGATGTGGTTGTCTGTCACGAGCCTTAATACATGATACGACATGCCAAACAAACAGAAAATTTGGCAAATAAAGCTATAAATGCATAGGGGTTTATATTTACTGTTAACAGCAAAACTAATCCGGGTGTGTTCTATCAAAATCGCAATTAAAAGCCCATTTACGGTGGCGGGCTGAGACAGACGGGGTCACCTCGAGAAGGACGCACGAATTGGCCATTAGCGGGCGGTTCGGACCTTGTTTACACCGCGCTTGCCCTAATGACGACCTTTGCTCTGCTTCCCTTCGTTAAGGCGAGCGAAAACCTCACACTAAAAGGCGCGGGGACCCGGAGTGGACCCGCAGAGACGCGTGAGACAAAGAGGCCGCTGCCCGCGGGTGCGAACAGGACAAACCCGATGGCTTTCGGATTAATGCCCATGTACACGCCTGTTAAAAGGCCAGCCGGCCCACTCCGGCCAGGGTTAACAAGGTTATTACGGGATCATCCCGAGTAACCGGCCTCGTAAAAGTGTTAATTATGTTTTAGAAAATGGAGTTACAGTCGCTTGACGTATGGATTGCGGTGTAAAAATGAAATTATCTTGCCCAAGATAAGCCCCGGCTCCCGTTCTCTAATTAGGGACATTACCATAAAAGATTTACGGTCAATAAAACGGCATATTGATGTTTTTTTACCGATGCTAACGACGACCGGGCGGACAATATACTGGGACATTAAAAACTCTCCAACTTTGTCGAATCCTAATGGACTCCATTGACATAAATGTTTTATTCAATTGGAGCTCGCGCCAAAACAAAAAAAAGTATGTCCCCATCATTATGAGTTCGAAAAAGTTTTTGCATTTTACTCGTTGCTAGGCAAAGGAAATTGGCGATGGTTCTTCGTTAAAGATTCCTCGAAAAGTTTAAATAAACACGTAAGCAAACTATGTAGTTTCCCAATTTGCTTAATTCATCCGGTACAAAACCTCGGTTTACAAGGGAGCGCGGGGCCAATTTCCCAATTTCATGACAACCGAATTAACGACTGGCCGCGCACCACGTGTGCAAATTCACTATAAATCCGAGCATTAGGTAAAAGCCTTCATTACTTAAGTCCCGTAAAACCCTTATCCCATAACGTTAATAACACAATTACTATAAATCTATCATCGCTGAGCAAACACCGTCCAAATCTCAGCCTAAGCTAATACATTTTGTCCACACCCGTATTCATACTTAACGACTAGGGTCTAGTATTTGCCGAGCACACACGCGGCGCCCGCACGCGCAATATAACCTGTAAGACGGCGGGTCGAGCCCTCGGGTCCTTCCCCAACCCGAGAGGACAGTAATTACGGTAGGCAAATTAAGCAGTAAGGGGCCGCAGTCTGCCCCGTAACGCCCGTGTCCATCTTTGTACTGCACGCTCGGCGGTTTATTTTAGGTTATTCCACCTCTTATTACAATGTAGCTCGCCTCCCCTGCGGCGCGCTCACCTCCGAAACTGATTTCGGCCCGGCATCAGAGTTTCATTACGGTCTGTCGAAAACAATCCACTCTAAATATCTATTCTTGGGTGCGCGCACTGCGGAATTACATTAGTCTGAGGTGGCGAAGGCTCGACTCAATTTGTTTGGCTGTAATAACGCTACGCTATCAGGTTATAACAAATGAGCTATTGTGAGAGCAAATCGGAGGAAAACAGTTTCGCAGTGTCTGCTCGATTTTATAGTCGGGAAGGTCGGTGTGATTTGTAACTTAGGATTATGAATCGCTACATATTAGATTCGGTTTGTGTAATATTGAGCCGTTTGTCATTTTACTGTGCATTTGCAATGTTAAAGGTACCCTTCTCGACAGTAACGAGAGTCTTTATGCGTTAAAGACGCCGATCGTTTAGATGATCACCCGCTCACGAGCACGTCTTTCGTGGCTTTAAGTTTGTGTAGAAAAGTTTGTAAACGGTCGACCGATTCCCCTTTAAACCCTGAACACCTCGGGTTGCATGTGAGCGTCGCGTGTCTCCGAGGCTTTAAAAGGCGCGCCACTTTCCACAATAGAGCCGCCCACGACGTCCTTTGGGATTTGGGAGTAAATATGATTCTGTCCATTAAAAAAATCAACAAGCGTTGACCACACTCGACGTGGAGATGGTCACAAAGCGTCTCGTTAGCGTCCGTACGTGCCGCTTGTCACACACTTCAGCCCATCGGCCCTTCGTAAATAATGAGAGAGGGCGGCCCTTATGTGGGCAAGATGTATGAGCAGCCTGACGGAGCGGGCACTTGCTGCGTCACTTGCGATATACTGATTTTTTCAATTGTTAATGGACACATTATAATGTAATTTTAGCAAAGGGCTATATAAGAAGAAATTTCTAATCCTTTTTGAATACAAAAGGCAATTTAGTTAACAAAACATCTCAAATCTCAAGCATCACTATCGAAGTCAAGTATCGGTCGGACTACCACATCCACACTACATAGTGTACCTCGGTAACCCCTTGGGGAACTAAAACCTACGTGGCCCCGTCGACTTGTCGTCGGCAAGGCTGAATACCTCTTAGATTGCCCCCAACCTCCTAAATATAGCCGGCCGCCAAACAAGGACTTGTATTAGACGCGTGAAATGGGATTTGCCAACGTAGATGTACTGCGGAGATAGAGAATGCGGTCCGAAGGGATCTTAATAGAATTGCATTAAGATTATTCCAACAAGCGTATAGGAACTATACTAGCTAGCGGTATATGTATTAGATTTGCTTCATATCGTGTTCCGTCATATCTATAGCTGTCTAATAACGTATCTTATTGGCGTCTTTTTCATCTTAACTTCACTAACTTAAATCGGTTATTGCAAACATATTTCATATTTCATATCCAGCCAAGATAAGTGTCAAATTATTGCCTCAATTAATTCAATTCCCACGCTCGAGGGTCGCCATTATTTACCGTTATCTTTTAGGGAATTACCTCAAAAATCGAAGAGTAAAGCTTGCACGCAGCTATTTACATGAATTAGTCGACATTTATGCCTCCGTCGAGACAAACCACAGCGTCGCGCCACCTGGCGGGGAGAGTTATACGCCCGTTACTCGCTCCGCCGCCTCGGTCCCGCGATATCTTTTACAACTCGTATTTATTGAGTCACCCGAAATGTGGCCCGGAACACCGCTTAAATTTTTACTTTGGAAATCAGGTTCCTTAGAGAAAAATGTTGGATGTTGGTAATAGCTTCGGAAGTTCCGGCAATTGCTAGCTGTTATTTTTATTTATGCTTCTTGCTTTTGTTCTCTGATGGTGCGCCTGTCATGTCAAAGGAGTAATTTCTTATTTTTCTGTTTACGCAAAGCGAAGTCTCATCTCAGCATTGAAATTATGTGGTCGTCAAACCCCACTTCTTTTTGGCCTATATAAATGTTGGAGTTAATAAGTTACTCGAATATTTTCAAACTCCGCTGAGCAAATAGGAAGTAATTAATAACGCCATCGGAGCGACGGAAAGATGTATATTCTTACATTCAACTTACGTGTAAAACAACCTTAACACATTAGCTTCTAACCTCGCAAAAATAACTCGCCTATTACACGCCTGGCTGCCTGGGGTGGCTTATCAGGGGTATCTTTTAAATAGCTCCTTTATGTCTCTCAGTGCAGACCAAGAAACCTTAGGAGTGAGGGTATTCTGTTACGGCAATGTGTGATGAGGGTAACCTCGCTTTCATATCTGACGATTAACCAAAATGGGCCAAGTGCGAGTCGGACTCGCAAACATCCTGTCAGAGAAATTTAAAACATACTGAATAAGCATATTTATATACTGTAAAGGCCCCTTTATCTACTTACGTTACTTATCACTGTTTATTATGTTACAAACAAGTTCGTGAGCGCAGTAATAAATTTTGCACGCTTTCGGAGCGAATCCCTAAAAACCAAGAAAATCTGAGACAGAGAGACCCTCACTCAGAGCGTAAATTTAACGGAGACTTAAAGAAATCACAAACACTACAATTTAAACACATACATGTACCCAAAGAAAATTCCATCATTCGGTGACATCTTAAAACTCCGGTACCAGGCAACTATGAATGCCGAGGAAGCTGCCCGAGCCGTTTGTCTCCGACGCACCTCCGCGTCCGATTTATGGCACAGTTTTGTGAACTCTTAACCGTTACGTGATCTGCTTCCGAATCCAATTTATGCCCTCCATGGGAAAAGTTGGAGACGCCTATTCTTTACGACTCATCTCTGCGCTCTGCCAGACTCCTGTCTTCCTGGTGAATTGTTTTTCAATTTATTTACGATCTTTTGGGGAATTTTAGATAAAACGCGGTAGCTTTGGCCAGAATTTTAATACATCTAAGTAGGTTAATATTTATTTTAGGAATAGGATTTCATATTAGCTGAAGATTGAGATACATATCATAGGAATTAATATTATCAACTTCGCCTACAAATTATCCTAGAGCCGTGGCTAGCTTTATTCATCACTTATCAAAGGAATAGCGTCCATAGAATCCGATTTTCACTGGTTTATGAGCAGCTTCGTTCTAATTCGATTGTTGTTGAAAAAAAGCAAGTTAAATCTGCTCCGGATTGCTTCAAAATACGTTTAAGGTTTCGCGGCCAACAATTACCTACAGGAAATCCTGCATCGCGCTGTTAATTATTTTTTTCTGCAATCATGCGAGGGGCCACGAAAATTATACCTACACGAAAAATGTTGCATCGATATGAAGAACAAACACAATAATTCCCTTTAATAATACATCAATGGTTACTATAGTCCTATAGTAAACAATACGACTTAAACATTTCATTAAGCTGCCCTGCGTTATTAAAACGAGAGACCAGGGACAAATGAAGTGGAAGCCAGATGACCCAAACAAGCAAGGGGTTCCGTGTCCTAACAAAATACATCCTAAATAATTATCGACCAAAGACCACTTCGGATTTGCTAGATCAGCAATTTGTTGTAGGTCCTTTGATTTACTTTCTCGTTTAGACTAGAAGAAATTCACCACTTTTCACGTTATAGCATTGTTATGAAATTCATTACACATACATTTATTTGTACATAATGCAAGTGTAACATTTTAGACCCATCAGTTATTATTGTTATATTTTCTATTTATCTTGTGAAAATCTAAAAAGTTTTACAAGCTTGCCAATAATCCCTACTATGGCTTTGATTACTATTGAATTTTAAAGTCTTTATGAAAGATGGAATTGGCTTTCCCATTTTCCCATCATTATATTATTCAGTATGATTTATTGTTGAATATACAAGCCTATTTTATACTAAAGACCAAAATTACAGGAACGCATTGAATATATTTTAATTTTAAGTTTCCGTTAATTGTTGGTGTAACGAAGACTGATCCATTCATCATAATTTTTTCAGGTCATTAAAACGTAACAAATCGGGGAAATCTTGCATAAGAAAATGAAATATCAAAATTGATTTCACCCAAACGGAACATCCGAGCCGGGAACACTCCACTCCCGGTCACCCGATGGGCATTTAGTATTATTATTTATTGACTTCATTCGCCCCGGATTCACTTTTCACCCCACCCTGCGCAAACAAATCGGAACAAGTAATTATTAAGAATACTGCAAATACGCTGCCCAACTTTATTAGAAATTTTGGGCGTATGTAAATAGGCTTATGTATTGTATGTACTTTACATGAACGTTAGTAAATTTCTGTGTCTGAGAAATGTTATTCAGAACTACTATTTCTTTACTGAGTTTACTGAATTTCATTATTTTAACGACATAAAGATGAATGTCTGTAGGATAGGGTTTCACTGTTCTCATTGTCTAGCATAAGACAGAAGATTTAGGTATGTCTGGAATAATCCTTTGGTTACTTTATGCTCGGCATTTGAAAGGTTTATCCACCGGATATTTGCATCAAACCCACTACACTGCAACTCGACGATAAACAAACACACAGACAATTTGAGCACACATCGGAAATCGAAGGATTTGTAGTTTTGTTATTTCGCACGGGAGCTCCTTTTGTTGCACAGATCCGCGTTAAATGGGAGGGAAGTTAGTGTAGGGAGGTGCGCCATCGGCCGAACGGAGCAATCTTTGTTTCCTAAGGCTATGCAAGACAACCAATGCCAGTTGACACGTGGAATTGTATAACCCCGTCCGTTTTTCACTGTTTTTATCAAAGTTGGCGGGGACAGGGGAGGTCTTGGAGAGCTGGTGGTCGGACCGGAACGGTGTCGTCCACCCCAGCAGGCTGGTTGCGAATAAATCAGAATCTAATACGGTACGACAAGATTGCTAGAGTTTTCCGTCTTATTGAACCTTTTTCCTGCGGAAAAATCGGAATAATTCGCATGAATGAGTTAATTTTATATATACAAATTGAAAAAATCAAATTTTAATTGTGTGGCGTTTCAGTAGACTCGCAAGTATGTTGTAAGTCCAATCTAGCCTAAAAAATATTTCTCAATCGAATCGCAATCAAGTCAGTGACATCCTTAAGGCTCCTTATCCCTTCAAAAATGCTGATTGTTTTAGACATTTTATCAATTTCGAGTAGTTTTTGAAACAAAAATTATCAATGAAAAATTAAAACTGTAGGTTCTAAATATATATTTATCAATAAATCTCAAAAGTAGTAACAGCAATAATATGTTAAGAAACATGTTTGATCATAGAGAAAAATGACTAAAACAATCAGCATTTTTTACGGATAAGGAGCCTCAACCTATGGAGTCAGAACGATTGAAACACTTAGGTATAGCAATGCCCATCTACGAATTATAATAGCACCTACAACATGATTTAAATGGAAATGTATCAGTGTACTTAGCAAATACTGCAAGACGGGTGTGGGCGCGCGTCTGCGGCTAGCGGGGAATTAATTCCATTGATTGTGCGCCGCGTAATGAGACGATGGAATTCAATGGAATTTAATACGTGGCTAGTTTGTACGTCTTCAAGGCGATTTCCGTTAGACTTAACGTAATATAGGTACGGGAGTTAAATAGTCAAATTATAATATTAAGTGCTGGTCAGTCGAATTCACTTTCAGATTATTTAAACATTTTCAAGCTTGATATGTATGTAAAAATACTGCTTCTGATAGGTAATGACAATAATATGCACGCGTATTTAGCCTTGAAATATAAACTAGCGTGTTGCTTTGTAACTCTACTACAACAATAATTATACTTAACTATATGATATGGGCCGAAGCGTTAGGTTAAGCAACATTTTACTTCATACAGCCGAAAAGCTACTACTTTTAACAAGTCGAAAGAAATTCACATGTCAGTGCATCTGTAAGCAACATGACTTCAACCCTTTTTAATTGGCCATCTTAATTTTGCCTTTCAAACCAGTCACTGCAAGTTCGCACCCCAGTGCGCATCTAAGGTCCATGCGTACTTTGAGAACGTGTGTGTGCCTTATTTCATGCTCCAAGGAACATCTTATCGCCCGCGGTCCCACCAGATTATAATTACTAATGCTCGTATGCTCAAAGCTGTTGTTTTTGCGGTTTGAATTTTGGCATATTAAATCTCGTGTGCCGGACTCAGACTGAAAGGGTTATGACGGAAATTTTATAATGCACGCTTCTGAGCAATTTAGTTCGCTGCAAGGCTGGTCTATGGCGATGATGTAGTGTGAACGTGTTTTTTGTTTTCATTAGCCGATGTTACAAAAGTGTGTATATGGTTCTTGGTTTCTTTTTTCATAACTAAGATTTACTTTACATTATGAAAAAAGAACACTTTATTTTTAATTAGTAGTATAGGTAGTGTCTTTATTCTGTGGTATAGGTAACACTCTCTCTCTAGACTCGGTCCGGTCGGTTGGTCGTCATGTCTGAGAATCATGGTCAGCTTCATGGTTGCATCTGGCGCGGATGATCGGCCGTCTCCAGTTTCTGTCCAACGCGTCTCTTACAACCGAGTAGAATTTAGAGGTCGACGAGTCTTTTACTTGATCGGTCCATCTTGTTGGTGAACGACCGCGTGATCTTTTGCCTTCGGTGTTTGCAACCACGATCAGTTTTTTGAGATTTTCGTCGTCTCTGCGCATTGTGTGGCCGAAATCGGAAAGAATGCGTTGTTGGCACGCGTTAGGTACTTAACACAGAACGTATGTACCATGTAATTACTCTTTAATGTGAGGTGCGCACCTTACCTCTACCTCAAATCTTATAGAAATTTAGCCTATAGCTTATATTTATCCCTTTCATAGGCTATTTTAATCTAACAGTTTTCCATTAATTACTGTAAATCGTCCCCCATTGACGCCATCTCAGGATGTATCCGCCATTAGACAAATGGCCCGCCAAATAACGGTATTACCGTAATCGAATAGTTGTTTACACCGTGTCACGCCGCGCAATTAAAATTGTTTCCAAGGCACTAAATCATTGGCGGGAAAGTGAACCATCACGCTGCACGGGTGTGCAATAAATTTCCCAATTATAAGGAAATTCCTGAACCACGCCGGTATAAAATTAAATTAATTATCTTTGGAACCGCGAGACTTTAGTAAATTACTTGGTTAATTGTCCTTTCTGGCCATATATAAAAAGTTGTACTTTCTTTATTTATAAAATAACATTAGGTATTTGTTTTTATAACATTGTCAACCTTAGATGTATTCAATGAATGTCATTGGGAGCCGGTAGCGTGCATTACATACATAATTAGCATAATAACATTATGTACTATCATAATATTAGAGTAAGTTACAGGATTAGCAATAAATAAAATAGCACTAAATCAAATGGAAGAATACATTAGTTATTTTTTTTCTGTAAATCAAATCACGAACATGTTCAAAGTTAAAATAAAAATACTTACATCGAGGACTAAGTGCCCCTTAGACTAACGGTCAAATTTATAATTTCTTAAACCCATAAGAACACAATAACAAGATTAAATGTTACACTAATAAAAATATGTGACTCGATAATAAGTGAATGTTTACAATAAATATCTCTTCAGCGGCATAATTATATTAAATAGAGGAATTAAATTAGTCGAAGAATATTCGAACATTCTTTATTGTTTCATAGCCAATAAAAATTTCTAGTTTATTTGTTTTTTTGTTTTATTCTATGTCTAGACGAATATAGTCAGATTCAGCTTTCTGAATTTCTGATTCATAATTAGACGATAAGACCACGCATGCTAGGAAGACAAATTACGAAAATCCCGTAATAGGGGGTGTTATTATCCCGATGTCGCGAGTGTCACAATGTGTACACATTTCGGCACTTAGGTTGTTAATTTGACGATGACTGTCGCTTCCATTCGTCATCGCGGCGGCTGTCGCGGGGCGTCTTTGGTTGTGGGGCGAATGGGACAAGTGACTGGCGGATTATAAACATTAAAGGTGCGTTTGCACTGAAGTGGATCAGGGTGGAGCGGAGAGGAACGGGCCATGATTTAACAAAACACGGTAGGTACTCGAAATCTTCACACCGCTTCAATCAAAACGAGGATGACACTTTTGAGTCAAGCTGGAATGAAAACGTTTCGCTCGCTTCACTCGCGCGGTCAGTTGTGTTTTCATCATAAATTTAAGAGCTACACTCTTGTAGGATGAGCAATTTCCATGCATCCTCGTTCTAGCGCCTTCTCCTTGACAGCCTGGTACGACACGACGTTCACCTTCTCTTACCTTAGTTGTGTTTAAAAAGGTAATATAAATATAACTTGAATATTCCATGTATCATCCCATGCATTTGTAGGTATTATTTATAATGTCTAAGTAAGTATATAATATGTCTCTTTCCGTATGCAGTAATTAATTCAAATGTAAGTAATATATTCAAAACTTGTATCGTAGTCTCATCAGTACTCGTACAATAAATTCTACTCTACACAAACTCTAATATCTCGGTTTGGCCCTATGGTTGCCTGTTAGAGAATGCTATTTGGCATTAAGTTCGCTATTTGTACTGACTTTTGTTTTGTGAAATAAAGTTTTTAAATATAAATAATAAATTATTTGTTTTTGCACATGTTTCACAAGTTCATTTTAAAATAAAAATTTCTTTAATTATAAATGTATTTGAGCAATCTAACATTGACCCTGAAACATTCGTCGGAAGGAGTAATTTTATATATGTAATACATATTTTTATTTTGTGTATAACGTGTGTGACTTTATTTCTACAAGCTCGTCAATCGCTATTCGCTTTAGACATAAAATCCTCTCGCATTTGACTCCTAATTGTAAGATCACCCTGCAGAATGAGCGGGGTGAATGATTATAGCACGGTGAGTAGCGATTTTTGCACCAACGGGTTAAGTCAAGCCGTTAGTTGGGAAACTTTTCAATAGATGCAAAGGAATTCCACTTAATTTTAAAGAAATTTGTCTTATTACGACGCGCGTTTGACGACGCGTTTGGCTCGGTTGGTAGACACCTGCCTACTGAGTCGGCGGTCCCGGGTTCGAATCCCGGCCGGGGCAAATATTTGTGCAAATATTTGTTCTTGGGTCATGGATGTTATCTATATATGTATTTATATATTATGTATATCGTCGTCTAGTACCCATAATACAAGCTTTGCTTAGTTTGGGACTAGGTCGATTTGTGTATGATTGTCCCTTAATATTTATTTATTTATTTATTTTATTACACGCTCATTGCTTGCAGCTTTTGAAAGTACCTAAGGAATATAGGTTCATTAGGCACCGTTTCAAATTAATGGTATTGCGATGCTCGCCTACCCAACACAATAAAAGGTGTCAATATTACAATTATGGACTAGCATTCTAGTGTAACTAAATCAATCAAAATTGAGTGTTTTGCTTAATAAATAATCACTCTCACGATAACTACTATTTTATTTATAGAAAATGTCCAGGGTGCCCAAGTAGCAAAATTTAGTCGTGTAAACGTTCTAGGACCATGTATTTATTAGTCCTATAGAGCTCCAATAAACTACTACAAAACCGTGTTTTGGCCCAGTTTATAGTGCTATTACGTCTTATAGTAGTTTTATAAGAGTCCAGTAGAGTGCAATTCAATTTTAAAAACATCTTGTTAGGTGCACTTACAAGATAAAATGCTCCTATAAGCATCCGGAAAACGCACTTAATAAGCACAATTAGTCCTATAACGATCAGGCGCATGCCATTACTGGAGTAATTGATCCTTTTGTGGCCAGCGGGAATAGCGCTATAGGGCATGATGAATTCGTTGGTTCTTACTTCGTGCCAAGTGATGTGTCATAATAAGTTACTTTAATATAATTGCTGATTGTATTATAATTGTTGACAATGTATGACTAATACTGAATAAATGGATATGGATATGGATATGGATAAAAATGAAGTAAAACATGGAAAAGTGTAAGTATTGACCATATCATGTAATTTCCAAAATGTGATTAAGTGTTAAACTTAAAATGTTATTTAGAGAAGGATGCCCAGATACTTTGCTGGCGAAATTAATTTTATTGATAATTTACATTACGCTAGAAAGCTTGTTTTCATGCCCCTCGTGAACAGTTTAATATTAAATATTATACAATTGTTTATTTTTTCGATAATTATATGAACAAAGTAGCCATTGCGCTTATGGCGGATCGGATGCACTTTAATTGCACGCGACAGGACCTTTATAAAACCATTTGTTCTATGTCATGCTATTATAGAAAATAATTAACATCGCCATTTTTATCTTTAGGGTTCTTTTTGACTAAAGTGAACCGTGATGAAATTGATAGGATATCAATTTGAATTATACACTATTGAATATTCAGGGTAGGTAATATTTCAAGCAACTTCAAAATAGAGGAGGTTCTCTATTTGGTTGTATTTTTTTTTATAACTGGTACTAAAGATGTGCGTTGTATAACGTACAAATAAATATACGTAAACAAAATGTCAACCGTACCACCAACAAGTATATTCTTTCCAGCTAATTGTAAATGGTGATTTGCACGGAAATTAAATTATACATATAGTGACTTTATTGAATTTAGGTCAAAAGGTAAGACTAGCACCATACATTTCTAAATTATCTTCATTATTAAAACTATCATCTTCACAGGCATTTTTATGGTACGGAACCATCACGGATTTCACCCGTACCACTCTTCGTCTTCGTGGATGGCCGACATTCGACTATTAACAGCAAGTGCAAGACGCTTATAAGTAAAACTTACTTATATCAATCATATAATATGCTAGTTTAGTGCCAATAATCTTTTAAAAGTAGCGACCGGGTTAAATCAGTCCTATAAATTTGTTATCCTATAGTGACTTTTTCTATAACAGTTATAGGATTATACATCCTATAAAAGAAAGAAGTAAGACGGTAATAGAAGTGAACATTTTACTAAATGTGTTTATAGGACCAAACTATACACACTGGTAACAGTTTTATAAAACGCGCTTATAAGCCTGCCTATACCCTATACCAACATTTTCTATGACACTTATAGGATTATACATCCTATGAAAGAAAGAAGTAAAACGGTAAAAGGAGTAAACATTTTACTAAATGCGTTTGTAAGACTATTCTAGACACATTGGTAACAGTTTTATAAAGTGTGCTTATAAGCCTGTATGGCTTATAAGACACTTATAAAGTTATCCTATAGAAGTTAGAGAGACTAAGTTATAGGATTGATGGCTCTTGCACCTCAAATAGTCATGTACAATGTTGTTATAAGATAGTTGGTCAAATTTATAACCTTTATAAGACTCCTACAAGACAATTCGAGATAATGGTCATAGACAAGACGGCTATAGAACGGCTATAAGATGTTAACCCTATACTTGGCAGGGAATTAGATGTGCGTTTTCAATTTTTTTTCTTGTTTTATTTAGTTAGTTAGCGATAATAATACACTAAAAAAATATATAAAAAAATATTTGACTCGTATTTTAATATTTATAGCATGTATCTTATTGGATACATTGCCAAGTGTTCACAAAACTAGATTTGTATCTTTAAGGATACTTTGCCTGCTACATAGAAAAAGAGAATCTAGTGCTTTTTTACAGAAATGTTTAAGAAATTTTCTCAAATCACACCGTTTCATGGATACTACTTACTTATAGAGCTTAATAAAAGTGCTCTAACAAAAACACAAAGGGGGTACCTTCGATTCGGCAGAACGCGAGCTCATTGGTAATGCTGCCGGCTGCGCCGGTTAGGGGCATCATCGAGAGCCTCAAACATCGCCGCAAAGTAACCAGCATGTCAGTTTTCTATCGGATCTATTTTGGAGATTTTGTGTAGGAATTGCAGGATTCAATCCCAGCATCGGTATTTCACCATCGGCCATCCAGGCAAGAGAACCGACTTCATCCTTATGTTGTAAGTTTATATTCTAATTACTATCGCTATAAGGGATGGAACTCGCTCCCATGGTGTGTATTGTTGTTGATATTGTTGATGAACCAGCGACCTACATCTTCGACCCTGTAGTCACTTACCATCAGGCGATACTGAGGTCAATCGCCGGTCAATTATAATAACCGCAACCTGGCAGTGTATCCCAAAATGCACATATTAAAATTACTAATAAGCTGGCAGTGTGCATTAAAAGATACACCCAAAAATATGCTAATATTTTACTTGGAAAATGAGTGTTTTTCTATTGATTTTATTTTAAAATCGTTAGTTCAACTATTCGGCAATAAATTAAAGTGATTTTCTATTTACCAAGTCAATATTAAAAAATTATATATATTTTTTTTTACCTTGAGCTTCATAGTCGCACGCGTATGGTCTGCCATCTGGCGAGCTACTGGTCAAAATTTGTTGCCAGAGCACAAAAATATTTTTTTGGTAGAAAGTGTGCACATCATGCTTCGATTTAATACTAAACAGAAAATATAAATCGATCGTTACTGACCGGTAGATTTTTTTACTTTACAATGTGCATTATAAGATACACTGCCAAGTTTAGGGTTAAATCTTATATAGCGGGTCTTACAGGAGTGTTTTGCTACTTGGGTGACTTATCAAATTCTTTTTTGTGGTACGCTGCAAAATATGTTATAAGAAGGCTTTAGCCGTTCGTCGATTACTTTATATTGTTATAAATTCAGAGGTTGGTAAGCTAAACAGCTCAGGTTACGAAGTGAAACAAAGGTCGGCCGATAATTGGCCGGGGCGGTCTGAATGCGCGCTAGACGAGACTTAATTGAGGTTTTCGAGTTGGGCTAATTCGCCCCACCTTCGATCAGCTCCGAGGGACTGAGGGACCAGGAGCGAACGGGTTAAGTGAGGTACGCCTCGCTCTTTTGTGAGACACTTACAAATTTGTTTACATTTATGAAACCGCAATAAATGTGAGATTTCAATCTGGTATGGAATTTCTATGAAACGTGTACCCTTTTTATTTGCATTTGTCTATATGTATGTTGAAACAAAATAGCAAACCAGTACTATATATATACATATTATATATAAGTTGAAATTTTAGAGCAGATTTAACACGACACGTCCCCGGGCAAGGAAAAAGTCCACTATGATTAAGAATTCCCTCACGTCCCGCCGAACAAAAAGTAACAACTAAATATTTCGGAGACGCCCGATAGAGGTCGGGTGCGGATAACAAAAAGTCGGGCCGAGGGGCCCTCGCACCCGCGCAGATATGATAATCCCAAGTATGTAAAATAGTGAAATTTAAGGCCTTTCCATGTGAAGAATTGTGCTCGTTCGGTAGGCAAATTATTCTAATGCGGCCCTTTTATTCGAGGCACACTCGAGCCACGGGTCGAGCTCCTCCGGCACTCATTTGTATTTCAATAAAACACCACTAAGCCTATCTAAACACAGCTATGAGTCCGATATCGATAGCGGCCGAACCTACAATTTAAATGACTTGTTATTATAATGTTTTCAGTTGATGTATTTTCGCAATTTATATAATCGCTCATCCATCAATTCCCGAATCAATTTGAATATTAAACTTAGTATGGTATTCATTGAAATTTACACAAAGTTATAGATCATGAATATCGTGGCAAATAAAAAACGAGTCCCGGTTCGTTCGTATTGTGTCAGTCCCCTGGTCGTGGTGCATTTGTGGATACGCCAATTCAGATGGGAAAATAAAAGCGTCGTATCGGTACGGATCCGGCCCGATTTGCATGGCGAGGAAAGTTCACAATCGCGCGGTCATCAGCCTGCGGGGAGTATTCCTCCTCGCGTCTTCCTGTATCTACCCTTGCGAAACCTCTTTTTGCCGACCGGCCGGCGGCACAATTCTCGATACATAAATTTTCGCGATCGGTCATCCCTTAAAAACAAGTTTAGCTCTTTATCCAGAGGAGAGTAAGTTAAAGAATGGGTCGGCCGTACGTTACCCTCCGATTCGTTACGTATTCAAATTATTTCGTCCTGTTTTGGGTCCATTTGTATTGCTATGTATACCTACGAATTCCGCACACTTTTGTGAGGGTGCCATTGATTTTGAGCCTTTAAATAAGCAAATAAATTGTAGATGTGTTTGGACCAAGAATAATGCTCCGGCTAGGTCGACATGGTATCGTAGAGAAAGTTAGTCTATGCCTAATTCATTGGCGTGTCATGTGGCTACGCTAAGACGGGAGGCTGCGCTGCCCCCTGACGAGACTTTGGACAGGGTATCATTATCCATTAGACATTTGCGCAAGCGATTTAAGGCGATATTGTGTAGTGTCTGTATAACTTAGTAATGTCACAACCAATCATTTGAGATCTCAGGACAGTAATGATGACATTAATACTTATTGGCTGGAATAGCAAGTATGTACCGACTCGTTGCATGTGCTACTTCAAGTCTTCAGGTAGGCAGTGCGCACGGCCTAGTCCTCACCGTAATATTCCATGTGTGCACCCTTTGTCGCCTCATCCGCGTCCGCGCATTCACAACGACAACGAAAACTTCACCAGTTCAAGATAAAGCCGGCCGCATGCATGCGACACACGTCTACTCTTTACAAATTCCGCGCTGATGCGGACCCATTCAAACAGCGTGTAAGTTTCGTGTGCGCCCGGCTGAATTCAGTGATAAGTCGCAACTTGACAATGAGCGAGTCGTGAGTTGATTTCGTATTATGCACAAAATTTCAACGGCTTTCGGGATTTTGAAAGGTAAGTTTGCTCGTTAATGGCGATTGGTTAGCTTATCGTGACGCGATACTGTTTAGAAGTTTTACTGAGCGTGAATAAGTAATGTGAGTTTCGTATCTGAACTTGATGCAAACGTATGTAGGTACAATGTTTTCATAAACGCTACTTGTTTTATACTTACTACTTAATACTATTGTTTTACGTTTTTTCGATAGCTATTTATGAATTAGAACGTTGGGCCACTTAGATTGCAGACTGCATAGGTTTCTTTTATATATGACAAGAATGTCATAACATACCCAGGTAATTAATAGTTTGTATAATTGCCAACATTTTATGTTTAGGACCTAAGTTTTTCTCAGCCAGCCAACTCCAAGATCACAATCGGACGTCGTATTTGAATACTTACTGGAACAATTGAAAACAGTATTCGTAATTACATCATCCAATTACTTTATTCTAATAATTATGTAGTAAAAAGTCAATCTCACATTTCGTAGAGCTCGCACTTTGCCTCAAAAGACTTTCAAGATTTTTCACCGATTGAAAATCTCATCCGGATTTATCTCTTGCCCGGTCATAACAGCGGTTGTTTAGCTAAACCGGGGCTTATTGAATAGGTGCATGAATCACCGACGCGGTCCGCTGCACCCCCCACACAACCCCATACAGTCCCCGTACAGCCCCATACGTTGTCCGGCGATGGGATGTCGCCGCGTTTCCCGCTCTTTCCGCTACGGAATCACAGTAGAATATTACAGAAACAGTAATAAAGTGTCGCCTTTAGCTAATAACTAGGCTTGGGACTTTTGGCTGCTAGCCGTGGTTGTCCAATCCATGGAGTCGTTATGTGATAAAGTCAAAGTCAAAGTCTAAAAATTAAATGTTTTATTAAATGTCATAATTTATGTTGTTACATTTTTAATGGGCACGTTATAATAGTTTGCAATTAATTTTATCATAAATCTATCGGTAATTTCATATTATACCTTAGTGGTCACATTTTATGCATCCTTTTTGATAGGTACTTGTGGTGTGACAGACTACCCGTACTGACAACTATTCGCAACTTAAAATTAGGAATCATTTTGACCACTTGGTATAATATGAAATTACCGATAGTGTAGAGGACAACCGCGTCCGTCGGCAATCGTCTACATGGACACTCCGAAACTCAGCGATGAGTAAGGAGCGAATGGACTGTAAAATAGAAAATAGGTAACGAACGGACGAATACGAAAACGCAAACTAAAAATCAACGGTATATATTTACACAAAATTAACAAAACACAACAAGGATCGGAAAACACTTAAATTTACTCTTAACTAATATAGTCTCTGTCTAAAATGAATTTAACACTGATCGCGGACCGATGGTACTACGCTAACACTGATAAACTAAATTCGCGGACCGATGGTACTACGCTACTGTATACAAAGATGGTTAATACTCGGAAGTAAAGTGGAGAAGTGATTCTATACAAATATGGCCGTCCTTTTATACAAAATCGACTAGAGGCCAGGGGGACGCCCGCCCTGTATGTTTATATCAAATTACAAGAGTTACATATTACTTAGCCTAAATATGACTTATATTATAGATTGACGTCTATATAATGCACAAAATGTGAGCGTGTTTACGCTGTGGGAGCTCCCGTCCGACTGTGAGGCGTGAAAATACCTAACGATTCTTTGTCCCCGGCAAGAGGCCGTCTCGCTCGCACCGTCCGAGATATACACTCGCGCGGTCACTCTTAACGCGTTGTGCGCCGCGAGACTTGTTTAGTCTTTGATTTATCGTGTTCTCGGACGGTTGCGGCCGGGACAATGTTCTACAAAATTACTTTATTTACTGAAATCTACAGTATTACAAAGTTTCATATTAATCTATGATTTTTCCTCAAATTTTACGTCGAACGTAAACAAAGATGACTCATCTGCTTTCGACTAAGGAATGGAAATTTCCTATGAATCATCTTTATTTTGATTCTGTCTTTACTAAGACTTGACGGGAGCTCTAACATGAAAATAATTTACACAGGGAAATTAATTAATTTCAGCCGCTTATACGGGCAACGATCTTATATCTAAGTTATTAAAATATTTATTTATTATTTCTCTTAAAATTAAGCGCTCTGCAAAGCTGCCCGTAACATTATTAAAATATTTATTTATTATTTCTCTTAAAATTAAGCGCTCTGCAAAGCTGTCCGTAACATTCTCCCCCCGTCGAGCTGCCGCGTAGACTCGGGTTGCATGGGGAGGACAGCCAGTTTTCTCACGGGGCGCCGAAACACGCCGCCCTTGGTGCGCACGTCCGCGTTCCGCACCTCGCCGTCAGGACCCGGATGTGTTGCCTCGACGATCCCTCGAGGCCAGACGTTGCGTGGCAGCGTGTGATCGGCGATGACCACGCAGTCGCCTGGCTGGATCCGTCGCTCTGCTCCCGACGGCGATGATTGCCTGGGCGCGAGTGTAGGCAGATACTCCCGTATCCACCGCGCCCAGAATTGGTCGGCGAGTGCTTGGCTGGCCCGCCAAGTGCGGCGGTCGGCCTCCAAGCATGGCCCGATGATGGGTGTCGCCGTCGGTCCGCCCAACAAGAAGTGGTTGGGCGTAAGCGCCTCCTCGTCCCTCGGGTCCACGGAGACGTGTGTGAGCGGCCGGGCGTTGACGGTCGCCTCGGCCTCTGCGAGCAGCGTCATCAGCACCTCTTCTTTAGGCGCCTTGGTGTGCAGCGTTGTCGTCAGTGCGGTTTTGATCGACCGCACTAGCCGCTCCCAGGCGCCTCCTTGGTTCGGCGCGCCGGGCGCGATGAAGCGCCACTCCAGGCCGCGCTGTAGCCCGTAGCTCTGGAGTGCGGGCAGCCATTCTTCGTAGGCCGCCCGTAGCTCGATGTCTGCGGCCCGGAAACACGTAGCGTTGTCGCTCCATATTTGGCGCGGCCAGCCGCGCCTCGCCGCCAGCCGTCGTAGCGCCATGATCGCGGAGTCCGTCGACAGTGTGTGCACTATCTCTAAGTGCACGGCGCGGGTGGTCAGGCAGGTGAATAGCGCCACCCAGCGCTTCTCGTGGCGTCGGCCGATGGTGACCCACACGGGACCGAAGTAGTCGGTTGCCGCGTAGGTGAACGGCCGATGGTGTGGCTCGACGCGGGCTGGCGGCAGGTCCCCCAGGGCCGGTACTCGTGGTTGTGTGCGGCGCAGGATACACGTCCGGCAGGCGTTCGCGACGGCTCGTACCGTCGGCCGCAGCTTCAGCACCCAGTGTTGTTGCCGGACGTCATTCACGACGCGCTCGTTGTTGGCGTGTGCGGCCCTCTCGTGCTCACGCTGCAGCCACAGCCGCACGAACGGGTTGCGGCCGTCGAGTATGGCCGGCGTCTTGTTGATGTAGGCGGGCGCGGCGTTGATTCGCCCGCGCATTTTCAGCAGGCCGTCTTTGTCGATGAATGGGTCGAGTTTGAACAGGCGGCTGCGTCGGTTGATGGGCTCGCCTCGGGATAGCGCCCGTAGCTCCTCCGGGAAAGCTTCGCGTTGCGACTGCTGAAGCCACATGTGCTCGGCTTGCCGCATGTGTTTCAGCTGTAGTCCCGTGGGCCGCTTCGTCTTCAGGCGCTCCGCGAACTGAAGTAGTCGCGCCGTCGCGCCTATCAGCCGGTTGTATTGGGAAAACCGGCTGATGTCGGGCAGCGGTGATGTCCACACGCTCGTAGCGGCGACTTGATGCGGCTGGGCTTCCGTCGCTTCTTCTGAGGGCGGCGTCGGCGTCTCCTGTGGCCACTCCGCTTCAGGCTGCCACAGGAATTCGGGTCCGCCGTACCACCGGGCGCCTATGTCCAGGCGACGCGCGCTGTCTGCCCTCGTAGCGTCGTCGGCGGGATTTTTCTTCGTAGGCACCCATCTCCATTGCTCCGTTTCAGTGATTTCAGCGATTTCACCGAGTCGGTGCGCGACGTAGGCGCTGTAGCGGCGTGCGTCGTCGCGCACCCAGTGTAGGACGGTCCGACTGTCTGTCCATAGGACCGTCGCGTCGATGGTGACTCGGTGCTCGTGCGCGATGCTTTTTGCCAGCCTCGCCCCAATTAGCGCCGATTGTAGCTCGAGTCGTGGGATGCTCTGCTGTCGGGTCGGCGCCACTTTCGCCTTTGCTGCTACGAGGCTGACGTGTGTCTCGCCGTCGACTTCTTGGCGCCAGTAGGCGACGGCTGCGTAGGCTTGCGAGCTGGCGTCTACGAAGACGTGTAGCTCGCGTCTCGTAGCTCCCCCCGTTAGAGTGTACGGGCGGGGTAGGCGTAGCGCTGCTACGGACTCCAGTCCGCGTAGCCACGTAGCGAACTCGGCGGCTTCTTCAGGCGGCAGCGTAGAGTCCCAGTCGAGTTTGAGCTCCCACAGCCTCTGAAGTTGTATCTTCGCCGTCACGGTGTAGTGCGCCAAGAGTCCGATCGGGTCGTAGATGCTCATGACGGCGCTCAGCATTTCTCGCTTCGTCGGAGTGCGGCGTAGCTCACGCACCTCCGCCGGGACCCGAATCATTTTCGTGTTGAAGCCGAGTGTGTCTGTGTTCGGGTCCCACATCAGCCCGAGTATCTTCTGGCTCTTGTCGCCGCCTAGCTGCGCGGGCGTTGTGGCTCGGAGCTCCGTAGGTAGCGACTGTATAAGTTTAGTCGCGTTGGAGCTCCATCCGCGCAGCAAGAATCCGCCCAGTCTGTGTGAGGCGGCGACTTCTAGGGATTTTTCGCAGGCCTCTTCTTCAGTTTGAAAGCTCGAGACGAAGTCATCCATGTAGTGGTTTTCAGTGATCTCTCGTACAGCCATCGGGTGTGTCTGCGCGTTCTCTTCGGCGTTATGATCCCGCACGCTGTGGGCCAGGAACGGACTGCTCGCCGCACCGAAGAAAATCGACGTCAGCTGGTACACGGTCGGAGGTCGCGATCTGTCGGCGCCTCTCCACAAAAACATCTGTGACGGCCGGTCCTCTTCTCTCAGTTTGATCTGTAGAAACATCTCCGCGATGTCGGCCGTCACGGCGTAGGCTCCTTCTCTGAAGCGGTACAGTATGCCCAGTATTGAGCGCAGCTTGTCGGGTCCCTCCAATATGTAGTCATTCAAGCTGCGGCCTTGTGAGGTGGCCGCAGCGTCGAATACAAGCCGGATGCGTCCAGGCTTATTCGGGTTCGTAACCGCGAAGTGTGGCAGGAACCATGTAGCGCTGCTTGACGCCGGCACCGTCCGCTCGGCGTATTTCTTCTCAATTAGATTTTCAATCTCCTTGGTGTAGGCCTCAGCAAACTGCGGGTCGCGGTCCATCTTCTTCTCGATGCCTTGTAACCGCTGCAGGGCCATGTTGTACGTCGGCGGCATGTTAGGGTTGTCGTCGCGCCATAGCTGCCCGACTTCATAACGTGGGCCGTCGATTTGTCGTACTGTGTTGTTGAAGATTGTGATAGCCCGCTCGTCTCGCGGGGTAGTCTTCTTTGCTGCCGTTATCCCCAATGAGTCGATGTCGAAGTAGTTTTTCAGTTGTGCATTGAGGTCGTCGTCTCGAACGGCGTAGCAATGTTGAACGGCCTCTTCTTGATTTCGTCGAATGATTTTCGGCGCCGTTCCGAACACCACCCAGCCCAATGGAGATAGGAGGGCGGCGGGTTCGTTGATTCTGCCCACGCGGATCTCGTACGGCAGCATCAGATGCCAATTGTCGGCTCCGATGAGTATGCGTGGGCGGGCTTCGTCGTAGCAGGCGGCACCCATGTCAGCGAGATGCGGGAACTGCGTGACGTATCTTCTATCGGCTCGTTGTGCGCGGAGGCTCAGATCATCCACGGTACGCAGCATTATAGGGTGTGCTGGACCGCCTGTCTGGCTGCGCACGTGAGCGTGTATTCGACGACTCCTCTGCTCGGTAGCCATCGATCCCACGCCTTGTATGTGTAGGCGTGTGGTGGCGCCGTCGGCGCCGATCTCGTTCGCGAGGCTCTCTTCAATGAGCGAGATTGTGGAGCCCTGGTCCATCAGAGCGTAGGCCAGCGTCTCGCCGCGGGGCCCGCCGATGATGATTGGGATGATCTTCAGAAGCACGGTCGAAGTGGTACGACCGAACTCCGCAGTGCTCGCCGTAACTTCATGTGTGCACGCCGTCGTCTCGGGTGCGTCTGTAGTTGCGCGCGTAGCAGGTTGGCGCCGCGACGCCATTATATGATGCGTAGCGGCTTGATGTGGCGGAGCGGTGGGCCCGGCTCTCGGCGTCGCGACGACTTGCTCAGTCGCGTATGGGGCCGGCGCGTACGGATAGGGCGCGTACGGGACGGCGTGTTGCATCGGGATATACGGCGCTGCGGCAGATTTTGTTGATGCGGACCCAATCCCATCGGGCTCCGACGTTCATGTTGAGTATCTTGCGACATTCTGTAGTGCGATGAGCGCCGCCACAGCATAGGCAGGCGTCGGCGTGCTCTGTGGCGTAGGTCTGCGCTCGATCTTTGAGAGGGCGTCGTACGGCTCCTCTGCCGGCGTTGGCCGCCGTGCGTTGCTCTGGGACGCGCTGCGATCCACGTTGCTCGGCAGCGGGCGTCGGTCTTCTATGCGGCGCCTTAGCGTGCGAGAATTCCATCTCGGCATCGCTTTCTTCAAGGAGGAACTCCGCCATCAACATGAGTTCGTTTTCGGCGGAGCTCAGGTGTTCCTTAGCGTAGGAACACCAGCGACTGCGCAAGTGTGGGCTCAGTCGCTCGGTGACTTCTCGGATGAGAAGTGGGTTGGCGCCGTAGCTTCGGCGGTCCAGGTCCACAAGCGTTGACACGATGTTCATGATGCGTATGGCGAATTGGTTGAGATCGTTGGCGCTCGGTCCGAGCGGCGGCATTCTTCGCAGCTCGTCGATGGCGCGATCAATGAGTAGATCGGTGCGCCCGAAATTCTTCTTGAGGACCCGTATGATTAGGTCGGGTCGAGCGGACGAGGCGATCATGTGCTGCACACATTGACGGGCTTCTCCTCGCAGGCAGTGTCGCAGGCGTGCGACATTTTCGTATGCGGAGTACTTGTAGCGTGCGGTGCTCTCGGTGTAAGAGTTGTAGAAAGTGAGCCATTCGCTTGGCTCCCCGGAGAATGGCGGCAGCTCGTAGACTTGTTTCGGAGGCGGCCGCATCATGGTTTCAATGGTGTCGGTGAGGCGGTCGATCACACGGTCTCGACTCGTTGAGCGTTCTCGACGGCTGTATGGTGTCCGGGGCTCCTCTTCGTGTCGCTTGCGTGTCTCGCGTTGCGGTGTAGGATCCCGTGTCTGCCTCGCTTGGTCCGCGTCGGCAGGTTGGACGTTGGACAGCCAATCGTTGACGCGTCGCTGTGAGTCGGCTTGTGAACCGCCGGCCCGAGATTGCTCGTCGATGCGCTCCATTTCGACGGCGAGCCTCTTTTCTACGAGCTCGCGTTCCATCCGGATTTCTTCGCAGCGAAGTTGCTTGAGCCGCTCCATGGCGGCGAGCTCCGCCTCGCGGCGGAGCACGTCCGTCGCGTTCGACGCTCGAGAGTGAAGTGATGACGGTCGGCGCGGCGCGTGGGCTTTATCACCGAACGTGACGTTGAGGTCGCGCCGCTGCGCGCGGGCCTCTGATTGGTCGGCCGGCGCGGAGTGCTGTGATTGGCCGGCCGACGCGGCCGGCGCGGTGCGCTGTGATTGGTCGAAGCGCTCGGCGTTCTTCGACATCCGTTTTTCTAGTTCGATGCGCCAAGTCGCAGCATCGGTTGGCGGCGAAACTGGAGCTTCTTCGGCGGGAGACTCGGGCGAGTCTGTCTGATACTGCAGTCCCGAAGGGCCCGGACGGGCATGAGCAGCGGGCGGTGAATGTGCGACTGCAACATTTGCAACCGCGAATCGCTGCAAGTCGACTGCAGCCTGTGTGCGCTCGCGCTGCAAGCGTGCACTCTCCTCACTTTTATTCCCGCGTGTATTAACCATTTTGTTGACGATTGGGAAAACCGCACTTTTCCCGCTACACAAAACGAACCTAAACTAAACTAACTAATTCCGATCCGGCTACTCGAAGGACCAAACAATGTAGAGGACAACCGCGTCCGTCGGCAATCGTCTACATGGACACTCCGAAACTCAGCGATGAGTAAGGAGCGAATGGACTGTAAAATAGAAAATAGGTAACGAACGGACGAATACGAAAACGCAAACTAAAAATCAACGGTATATATTTACACAAAATTAACAAAACACAACAAGGATCGGAAAACACTTAAATTTACTCTTAACTAATATAGTCTCTGTCTAAAATGAATTTAACACTGATCGCGGACCGATGGTACTACGCTAACACTGATAAACTAAATTCGCGGACCGATGGTACTACGCTACTGTATACAAAGATGGTTAATACTCGGAAGTAAAGTGGAGAAGTGATTCTATACAAATATGGCCGTCCTTTTATACAAAATCGACTAGAGGCCAGGGGGACGCCCGCCCTGTATGTTTATATCAAATTACAAGAGTTACATATTACTTAGCCTAAATATGACTTATATTATAGATTGACGTCTATATAATGCACAAAATGTGAGCGTGTTTACGCTGTGGGAGCTCCCGTCCGACTGTGAGGCGTGAAAATACCTAACGATTCTTTGTCCCCGGCAAGAGGCCGTCTCGCTCGCACCGTCCGAGATATACACTCGCGCGGTCACTCTTAACGCGCGCAGCAGGGGGAAAAAGGCCAAAAAGATTCTATGGTCAAAAAATCAAAATACAAGCCAATTACCTTGGCGCATTTCCCGGACTGGCCCCGTCATTTCGCGGAACTAAAGAAGAAGCTGGGACACGCCCCGAATGCCACGGCCTCGGGCGACGGCGTCTCTTTTCACCCGAAGGAGGACACGGAATTCCGGGTCGTACAGGCGTACCTGCTCCAGCTCCAGGACGCCATCGGGAAGGAGAACCTGCCCTTCCACATCTACGACAGCGAGGAAGGGCACAAGCTTAAAATAGCGCTGCGGGGGCTCCCCACTAACACTGAGCCCGACGACATAGTGAGAGCCCTGATTGAGATGGGGTACAAGGCCGAGTACTCCAAACCAATCAAGGCCCGAAGAGGAAGACCTGGCTGCGTCTTCTTTGTGCAGCTGGGTTCAACTGCCGGAGAGACACGCAGTATTTATGACGTCCGGGAACTGCTGAACATGCCGGGCGTCAAAATAGAAGCTTGGCGAAAGAAGAAAGGCCCTGCGCAGTGCCATAACTGTCAGGGCTTTCGCCATTCGTCAGAGGGCTGCCACCACCCGACCCGCTGTGTCCGCTGTGGTGGCCCTCACCGAGCCGCCGAATGCCAGCGGCCGAAGACAGCCAAGCCAACGTGCTGCAACTGCAGCGGCGAGCACCCAGCCAACCACCGGAATTGCCCGGTATACCGGCGTGAAGCCCGCAACAAAAGGGCGGGCACCTACGCCTTCACCAAGCCGCTGAGGAAGGGCCCAGAGACCCGCGCGGCATTGGAAGTGCCCACTGTGGAGGAGACGGCGTCGTCCAACCTGATGGCGCCGGCAAACGACCCCAAACCAAGGGGCCCGAAACCCACCGCGCAGCACTCTGAGAACCAGCCTTCCTCGAACAACAAGAAAAATGCTGCGAAAAACAACAACCAAAACAAGAAGAACGCAAGCGCAGCGAAAGTAGCTACCAAGACTGCTCCTACTCCCTCAAGGAAGACCGCTCCGGCGGGGAAGAACAAGCAGAAGGGTGCGCCCACGCAAGCCCAAACCCAAGCGCAAGCAAAAGCGCCGCCACAGAACGCCTCAGCCGCAGACGCCATGCTGCAGCTGATAACACAGCTGTTAAACCTCGCCGCGACTGCAGACCCGGCGACTATAGCAGCTGTCACAACTGCAGCCACCTCCGCCCACCGCACCATTCGCTAACGAGCTCCGAGTGGTGTACTGGAACGCCCAGTCGCTAACCAGCAAACTCGGCTTGCTCCGCCACTTCCTACATGAGCAGAAGATTGACATCTTGCTGGTTAGCGAAACATGGCTTCGGGAGGGAGCTCCCTTGAAGATCAGCGGCTTCGTCGTGTACAGACACGACGAATACAGCGAAGCCGCTGGTCGACCCTACCGTGGGCTGCTTGTAGCCGTGAGGCGCAACATTGTCCATCAGCCAGTACCTTGGAAGGCTTACTCCTCAATCACGGCGTTGGGGATAGACATCCGAGTGGCCAACCAGGATCTACGACTTTACGCTGTGTACAGACCCGGAGGTCCTCCGGGGGATGTAGTGCCTAACGTCCGTGCCCTTCTTCAAGCCCCCCTGCCGACCATCCTGGCGGGGGACTTCAACGCAAAAAACACCACCTGGCACTCATCCACCACGGACTGGACGGGTCACAGGATCCAGAAAGCAGCAGAGGATGGCGATTTCGAGGTGTCCGGTCCCGACCAACCAACCCACTACGCGGACAATTACAACTCTTCGGACATCATCGACTTCGCCATCCACAAACGAGTCAACGCGGTCGTGGCTCACGAGGCCCTGGCAGACCTCCCGTCGGACCATCGCCCGGTCCTCATGACCATACGGGATCTGCCTATTACAACGCCAACCCCGGCGCCAAGAAGACGCATCTGCTGGGAGACCTACTCGGCGGCCATGGAGGAGAAATCCCACACCGGGCCAATCTCCACAGCAGAAGAGGTCGAAGAAGCAGCCAGCAACATCACCATTGCCATCCAGCAGTCGCTCGACTCAGCAGCGCACACCGTTCCGGCCAGCTCCAGGCGCAAGCCACTGCCAGGCCGGATCCAGGCCCTCATAGCGCAGAAGCGGCAGACTCGGAGGGAATGGCAGCGCACGAGATGCCCGACTCTCAAGGCATCACTAAATGCCCTGGTGGAGAGAGTCAAGGACGAGATCCGGAGACACGCTGCAGAATCGTGGGAGGAGCACCTAAGAACCGTCGACGGTGACATGCCCTCGGTGCACCGCCTCTGCCGAAGCCTCGGCATGACGGCTGTTCCTGCCACACACCCCCTGCACGACGAACAAGGCCACCCCAAGTACAAAGCGGAGGACAGGGCGGAGTTATTCGCCAACTGCTTGGAGGCCCAGTTCCAGCCGAACCCGACAACAGATGTGGAGCACGTCGAAGCAGTCGAGAGACGCCTTAGAGATTTCCTCGCAGCACCGATTGAGGCGGAAGAAGATCCCATCTTCTTTTCACCCGGCCAGGTGAAGCGAGCACTACTGCGGACCAAGCCAAGAAAGGCACCGGGCGCCGATGCGATCCCGAACAAGGCGCTCCACCACCTACCGCCGCGCGCAATCGTGGCGGTAGCGCGCTTGTTCACTGGGATCCTGCGCTCGGGACACTTCCCCACACCGTGGAAGCTTGGCCGGGTGATAATGCTACACAAACCAGGGAAGAGCATGAACAAGCCGGAGAGCTACCGCCCAATCACTCTCCTTAGCAACATCTCTAAGGTGTTCGAACGACTGCTGCTGGCTCAACTCCAGCCTCACATCGAGCCCAGGCCCGAACAATTCGGGTTCCGAGCTGGACACTCCACGACGCTTCAGTTATCCAGGGTGCTGCACCACATGGCAACCGCCATGAACAACAAGTCGGTCACGGTTGCAGCATTCCTGGATATGGAAAAAGCATTTGATAGGGTATGGCACGAGGGCCTACTCTTCAAATTGTCGCAATCCTCAGCTCCTCGACGTGTCACACGCGTCGTGGCATCCTTCTTGGAAGGAAGGACCTTTCAGGTGGCGGTCGAAGACGCCACCTCTACGGAACGCCCGATTCTTGCCGGCGTCCCCCAAGGAAGCTGCCTCTCTCCAGCCTGCTATGCCCACTACACCGACGATATACCGGTGGAGGGCGACGTCAAGCTGGGGCTATACGCGGACGACGCGGCGTTCTTCGCAACGTCCGTCAACCCAAAATACGCAGCCAAGAAACTCCAGCGACAGCTTGACGTCCTTCCCGACTGGCTCTCCCGTTGGCGCCTGTCGGTGAATGTGGGCAAGACGCAGGCCATCATCACTGGGAGAGGAAAACTGCCACCGCTTCTTCGGATGTCCGGCCAAGATATCCAATGGTCGCACACGGCCAGATACCTGGGGGTCACCATCGACCGGGGCCTCACGATGGCGAAACATGTCGACGAAACGGTGCGGCGGACAAGAGCAGCAGCTACGAGACTTCGCCCAGTCCTTGCCAGCAGCCTTCCCTTGCGTACCAAGCTTGGGATTTACAAGACGTACCTGCGGTCCCGTCTGACCTACGCGGCACCCGCATGGTACGCTCTTACATCTGAATCTAACAAGAAGAGGCTGCGTGCGCAGGAGTCCCAGTCCCTGCGCACCATCGTCTCGGCTCCGCGGTTCATGCGGAACGAGACGATCTACCGAGATCTGAAATGGCAAGGGCTGGACGCCTTCATCGGGCAACTGGCAGGAGCCATGTTCCGCCGCGCCGACAACTCCGGCATTCCCAGCTTGGAGGGGATCGCGCCGCTACACGCCCGTCCTCCAGACGGCAAGGGGCGAGCTCTACCAAGAGAGCTCGTGCCCCTCGACTGAGTCCCCTGGCTGCTCGCCAGGTATCCAAATGCCAAGATAGGCAAACTTGACCACAAGCCGCTGAGAGGCCAACGCACTGTCTCCATCGCCAGCTGAAGACAGCCACTAGAACCCGAAGAATCAACCTTCCCCACGCCAGAATACCCGTCCGTAGTAGCGGACGGAGTTAGATGCCGCCATAGAGGGCCCCCGCCCTGGGATGGCTACCCCACATGCCCGCGAGGGAATGTGTGAGAGTACCACTGGTTTCTTAACGCGCTGTGCGCCGCGAGACTTGTTTAGTCTTTGATTTATCGTGTTCTCGGACGGTTGCGGCCGGGACAATGTTCTACAAAATTACTTTATTTACTGAAATCTACAGTATTACAAAGTTTCATATTAATCTATGATTTTTCCTCAAATTTTACGTCGAACGTAAACAAAGATGACTCATCTGTTTTCGACTAAGGAATGGAAATTTCCTATGAATCATCTTTATTTTGATTCTGTCTTTACTAAGACTTGACGGGAGCTCTAACATGAAAATAATTTACACAGGGAAATTAATTAATTTCAGCCGCTTATACGGGCAACGATCTTATATCTAAGTTATTAAAATATTTATTTATTATTTCTCTTAAAATTAAGCGCTCTGCAAAGCTGTCCGTAACATTATTAAAATATTTATTTATTATTTCTCTTAAAATTAAGCGCTCTGCAAAGCTGTCCGTAACAGATAGATTTATGATAAAATTAATTACAAACTATTATAACGTGCCCATTAAAAATGTAACAACATAAATTATGACATTTAATAAACATTTAATTTTTAGACTTCGACTTTGACTTTGAATATATTTTTTTATCATATGACGACTCCATGGATTGGACAACCACGGCGAGCAGCCAAAAGTCCCAAGCCTACTAATAACACGAGTTGGTAAGTGAATTGATGAATGCAATTTTAGTTGAATATAATGTTTTAAGGCGACTAAATTACGGGTCACAGGTTAGTAGTAACTTTTGATGTGAAAATTTACAATGAAGTAAAACGTTACAAGGAATAGCATTTTAGATGTAAAATTAAGAAACTCGGCAAGAGCCTGCTCTTTAATTTTAAATCTTCTATTGTTAAAATTACCATTTAAAATCAAACACTTCGTTTTGTGACGTTACTTTAGATAAACAGTGACATGTTTCTATTTTGTTTTATTCGCGTTCATTATTTTATCCATCATTAAGATTATCCGTCACGTTCAATTCCATTCTCGTCTATTTTTAATAATAAAACAGATCGCAATCTAATTAGAAAAGATTATTTTTAATCTTACCAGGTATACTGTTTTTCTAAAGTTTACTGCGATTTTTATTGGACGCTTTTTATCCCGCTAATGCTATCACGACGCCATTGGACACTTTTGTCATGATTATTAGTTTGAAACGTAAGTATAATGTCTTCTCTTCACGCACCACTGCTGGAGTCTGATCCCTGTTCAAATGTTTGGGGGTTTCAGCGGACGATACTTTAGAAGTTAAATAGTATACTTATCTATATTTTTTAGATAAATAGCACCTTGTTGGGTAATTTTTTGAAATGACCAGTATCAAGTTTCAGGATAGAAAATGAAAACGATATCTCGATAAGAAGTCAATATCGGCTATAACACTACAAACTAGTAGTATATTTGGTAAAGGTGAATTATATTTACCCAAATAAAAAAGGTTTTAGATGACATGTTTAATTGGGATCACGTAAAGCATCCTTTGGGATGATAACTGCCTTACCATTTGCAGTAACTACTTTTAATATATTAGTGAGTGCCAAAAGTAACTATTTTACAAGCTTTTATTTACTTTCACCTGTCCCGTTGTAATGGGATTTTGCAAGCTTTTGACCCACTTTTTTCAGTTTCCGATTGAGCTGAAATTTTGCACGAATATTCAAATGGCGTGACAATGCAATATTATGATGACGTGAGTTTGGGTTCTTTAGAATCGCCTCTGTGAGCAATTGATGGGTGCTCAAAGGAAAGTACAGACGGATACAAAAGCTTGTCACAAAAATGAAATTTTGACAGAAACTTATTATCAAATAAGTTTGGATTAAATAGTTTCAACTCATAGCAATCAATTATTTTGACGATATTTTAGCACATCATTGTCTGCCCAGTATCACTGTATTCATACTCATACTCATAACTATTTCAATATCCACACGTATAAAAATGTTCAGTTACATTTTTTTTAATATACAGAGATATCTACATATAACAATAAAGCCCTAGTTTTCTAATATGTTATAATCGACAGCTAGGGTCAGCTGTAAAAACATTCGATTCGATTCGATAGTGAAATACTCGTCCCCAGTGTATCAGCACGTGCGGCCGACGCGGGTCGCGGGTCGACGCACAAATCATGCGACATGCGGCATGCCTTATCGACCCAATTACACTACAAACTGCGACAAATGTCTTCTAAACATATATAGGGTGGAATGGAACAAGGGGCTTTCCTATTTACTTTCCGAGTCTACTTACAATTAGGAACTAATTTCAGTTTTTAAATTTGAGTCCAACAAAGTAATTTTTAAAAACAATTTGACCTACTAAAGTGGGCAGTTAGCTTGTACGTTTTCTATCTTAGTCATGTACTAATAAAGTAATATTTATACCAAATAAATCCCGTTTTTTGTTGCATTATGTATCAAAGTCGATGTTTAAATTAATCTTATTCTATTTAACGGACTTATCAACTAGCTTTTGTTTAAATTTATCAAGCTGAAATTAAAATAAGTGGCGATATGCAACCTTTATTAACCAAATCGATCCCTATTCTTATTTTTATCCATACCGATATTAAATATTAACAAATTATATATGTAGGTGCAATGCAAAAGCAATTACATACATGTTATGCAAGGATAGTCAAAGTCAAACTGTTAGTCAAATACTAGTCAAAAGCATAAACAAATCTACTGTAAAACATAAAATATTAACATTTCTGCTGCATTTACAAGTTATGAAGTAGTTACGACATGTAGCAGTAAAGCCATGAGTTCGGTTTTCATAGAGGTTTTATTACATACATGAAGTAAATTTTGCACATATTTAATCCATATTTTTCACCAATAACACGAAGTTAGATGTGGCTCACTCGCCGCAATTCCAGCCTCCCGGGGCGGGATGCGCTCGAATTTGTCAAAGCAAAACTCACTGCAGCCGCTTTTACAACGCAATAAAATATACGAATAAAAATCCGCTCGCGAACCAGCAATAAAATAAAACGCTAACCGTTTTTACGGCGCCGACAATATAATGAAATAATCGTAACGGCCGTCGACGTCATCGAATGGACCGATAAATCTTCCTCGGGTCATATTGTCCGCAGTTCTCTTGGCAACACTTTAATATCGAGAAATATCATCTCGATAATCGAAGCGGTGCGCACTCGCCACTCCGCGTATAAATCACTCCCCCGCACTCGCCTGTCGTTTATTTTTTAGACTTTCCATTTCCAAATAAAGTCCCAGAGCAGCGGGCCAGCGCTTCCGCCTTCCGGGGCGGTTTTTATATGATTTGTCGGCTGTCGGCCATTTCCCTTAATATTGTCAATATTTCAAATATTAATTGTTATAAATCAGGGAAGTTTTCGCCGGCGATTTTTATAGCCTCTCTCGGAATTGAATTTCTATTTAATTGTGATCACGTACGACTCATAATGGGCGGTTATCGTGTTTATAAATGGAAACTGAATCGATGGATGTCCGAGGGGAAACGTGTTAAATTATGTAGTACACTTAGCGCGTCAATCCACGCACTACTTTGAAAAAGTTCCGCCCATAAAACATTAACAAGCACTCAAGAAAATTCCCGGGCGCTGCCCCGTTCGTTAAGTAGTGTCAGCCGGTAGTTTTTCCCACCTCGAGTCGCTGTCCGGAGGCCGGAGGGTCGCTGTCAACGCGATTGGCGAGCTGATATCTCCCAAGAGTGCGCCCGCGGCCGGTAGGTTCTCGAGCACGAAGATCATCGCAAAGCCCTCAATTAATGACAAACAATGGCAGCCCTCACGCGCCCAATTTTCAGTTGTCGCTCTCGTTTTGTACGGTGACAGTTGGCACGGGTCAGCCTCTCACGCGACGCTTATTCCCAACGCTGTTGACTTACATTATTCCGCCCAAACAACTTACTAAGCCTACAGGATGTTGTCTTGTGAAACCCGAAGGAATTAATAAACGTGACCAACTTTTTAAGCTATACAAATAATCATAATGTACTCATACTCCATTTCTACACACTCTTATTATAATTTAACCAAACATAACATTGTTTTTGAACTCTCAACTAACACAGTTTCCATTTTAAAGCCCCGTTGAACATTAAAATCCTCGGTACAAAACGTCATGTTAGTCCTGGAGCGTAGTTGTCCGTTTTCGTGAGGCCAGATACACGAGTCTCGCGCCGCTCGCTATCGATCGCGCCCCCACACCCCGCGGGGGCCGAAATTTGGGAAAACTTTGAAAGTTTCGCGTCTAATTCAGGAGCACGCACACCAACTCGCAATCAGCCCAACTGTCGCACACAGCCTTGTTGGCAGCCTTGTAATTCTTGTTCTCGATGCCATACATTTTCAATATATCATTATAATCAATGTAAGGGTTTGTGAGAATGTATAGTTTAACTTAAACGCTAAACTATAGACTATCATAAAAAAAAAACAGTAAAAAGTAGATATCAGAATACGCAAAAAAATTCGTAGGATATCCAAATACAACGTTAAACAGGAATCGCAGGTGTACATGGCTAAATTTCATCCTTCTGCGCGAGTGAAGGCGCGGGGAAAAGCTAGTTTATACGTGTCGGTAATGCCACAATAAAATTAGCTAAAGTAACAGCAGTTGTCAAAGGTAGAGTTACTTTGATACGCACGAGTCGGTGCCAGATCAAAGCTGGTGTCATTATCCATTGTGGCGTAAGTGCTTTTGAAAAGAAAACAATTAAGAAGATGAGACGTAGGGTGACCACGGCGACAATGGTCCGGAGACGGCCACTTCCTGCGCGCGATCAAAGGATACTTTTTCAGTTTGTTTAATGACTAGCGGGATGGTGGTCATTCATTTAGTTCGGCGAAGGACAGTGTTCTATTCAGAATACTGAAAATCAATTTAGAAAAGGATATTTAGTAAAATATGCTCATGTTTTCATGAGTAAAATGTTACTAATCTTGTAAAGGTTACAAGACTTGCTTCATGGGAAAATATCACAAACACAAGAGATTAAAAAAAATTCAACGTTACATAAATCGATCTAGTCCCAAACTGAGCAAAGATTGTACTATGGAATGGATATAAGACAACGATATATAATTTTTTATACTACGACGGTGGCAAACAAGCATGCGGCCCGCCTGATGTAACGCAGTTACAGCCGCCTATGGATGCTTGCGATGCCAGGAGCATCACACGCGCTCTCTTGAAGAACCGCATGTTGAAGTCCCTGAAGAAGAACTCCACGAGTCCAAAACATGTGGAGCCGTTCCTGTCCTGACATATGTATAACCTGTCACATTCAAAAACGTCCCCTAAAAGATCCTCTCTACACAACACACGATCGCAAAGCGCTTTAAAACCGCTGCTATTTCCTTTTGTATCTGTTACCCTATCTATCTACACTACCTTTCACCCGCTCCATTTCATCTATGAAATGTATTTTTCATTTCCTCGTTAATTTATCGCGGGCATAATTTTTAAATATCCTTTGTCGTCGCCGTTAGTAAACAGGCTGTTTGTGGCGCAAATAAAGGAATTCCATTCAGCTGGAGCCTTTTGCGGGAACAAAAAAATTGGGCCGCTAAATAAAAACAAAACCGCTTTGAAAGCGCAATTAGTATGATTTAATGGCCATTTAATTATACTATAATTAATGTGATATTTTTTAGGCTGCCCTTTTTCCGTTTCGCGGATCATCTTTGATGTGATAATGAGATTATAATATACTATTTGATACATTTTCCAAGCGAAATTAGTTTGTTGCGCCTGTATATTTATTTATTTATTTTGGAAGTTTTACTATTTTGAGTAGACTTAAATAGAAAAGAAAACAGGGAAGCCAATTACAGGATCTCACGAGTAGAAACAATATAACTAAGCTTATATTATAACCTTAAAGAATAGAAATAGAGTTTTACCGCATATTTTAACTAGCCTGACAAATGGCTGTTTTTAGCCCTAGAGTCGCTACAAACAGCTTTCATGTATAACAAATATAGCGGTATAGCGGTATGTCAACAACCAATTTCAAAACATTTGTGCTTAGACAATATACATCTCCCTGTAAAATATGCCCAGAGATTTTACTGTTGCATTACTACTATGATATTGTAAATCGTATTTTTTTTTATATGTAACTTAGAATCTGACATGTAAACGAGCTCTTGTAGCCTACTTGCAGAATAAAGTTTTGAATTGGAACATGAATTTGAATGAACTAATGAATGCATAAGCCTATTCCTTATTTTTATATTCATCACATCTATTACAGATAGTGTGTGGTGAGCAGTCTGTGAAGCATCGTCTTTGGAGGCTGAAAAGTCCGATACAAGATCGGCATATTTGATCGCAAACCTAACAAGAGTTTTTGCCCGTGGTTGATTGAGAGTCGCCTAGTTATCGAGTAGGTACCTATAATAAAAGCAGCGTTCATAATAAGCAAATCCGCCAAAATTCAACCGAAAAAACATTGTCACATGACTAAGTATGTATCATAATAGCAATAAAATATAAATCATTGATAATCCCGCTCATCGCAAACTCTATACTAATTAACATTCCCATTAGTGTAATGGAAGTCTCTTTTCGCGTTCACATCGTATGATTAACGCGAATATCGCCACGGAGATAACGAAGACAACTCGCTGCTAATTTTATTATGTGAAGAATGTTTAGAAATTTATGATAGCAATTAGAGATTACTAATAGAGGAGAATGGCGAAAAATTGTGTCGCTTAATTATTTAAATTAGCTTTTGTGTTGTTGTCATCACGTATACATAAAAAAAAGTTTAGAGCGTGTAAAATTGCTATCTCTAAAATCCCTACTAGAACTATTAAATTAATATTTAATTAAATATTACGTACATATTTATGTTATGAACTTACAAATTAATTGTTTTCTAATATCTACCAGCTTCGAAACCCGTATTTTACAAAGTACTTATCTAAATTGACTTTTACTTGTTTATCATCCACTAAAGACTTAAGTACTTTTAATGAAAGATTATTATATTTCAATAATACGATTTTGCAGTGCCACGTTCTACGAGTATACATTTTTAATACTAGGTACTCCATTCCATAGTGCGAATTACCCGACAATATAAAAATGCCAAGTAAATAGCTTATATGACTTCTACAAAACTATTCAATAAACATTAGTTAAAATGGCGATATATTCCAATCTCAAACTTTCCGATTATTGCCAAAATGGCAGGGATTAACAGAAATTAAGGAAATCTCAGTACCAGGGTACCAGGGGGGCAGCAACTAATAGCGGGTTCTTAATTAAACGCCGGATTGAGCAGATGGCAATGGAAAAATTAAAAGGTCATGGTGCAAAGTTTAACGTTAAACGTAAAATTTCAAATTTCCGATATTTTTATGTAATAACTGTTTCTATCTCGTCAGTTTTTTTACTTCCTTCCTTTTAAGTCATAATGTATAATTATAGTCATCTAGTAGGTACCCATATTGTAAGCTTTGTTTAGTTTGGGACTAGATCGAACTGTGTTAGATTATCCGCTAATATTTATTAATTTATGACGAAGATGATTTCAGAAACTGGCACTAAGTTTTTTAGTAATAATTATGCATAATATCTGATTTTAGTATTGATCTCTGGTCCTTTTTTTACTGAATTCAAAAAACGGCGCAGGTTCGCAATTCGTCGAACGCGTTCTACCTCGTTCTTTTTGTATTGTTTTTTTTTTAAGTATTTTTCCTGATTATTCGGAAACAGTAGAACGGATTTGGAAAATATTTTTTTTTTGTTTTATTTTCTAGTTGTTCAAATTATCATAAAACATAACTTCGCTCAGTTGACGTCGGTTATTTTTTTAAAGAGTGTATATTTCAGATGCTCTTTTAATGAAAACGCGCTATATGCACCGTAGTTGATACTTTACGACTTTACAAAATAATCAGTATGCTTGTTTTTTTTTATAATATTTTAGTGAGATCACCTGCTTGTTTACCTTAGCAAGTCTTACATAAACAAAACTATTAAGATCGACCTTCACAAACAAACCGTTAGTTACCAAGGAGCACGACTTTGTAAGACCTCACTTACAGTTGAGGCTTTATGTAGAAAATGCTAATGTTTATATTCGTTGAATATAAGTTCAGTTGCGGAATTGCGTAAATAGAGCGAAGGATGGCTGTCGGTAGCCCTGGCTGGTTTAGTACGAAACAGTACGCATATAAAGAAGAGTACAATAAGTAATTTTTGGTAAGTAAAGAGCGCAAAATGTGAGTTACATTTTCGTTTCATTATTTATTTTCAAATTTCAATAAAATTCAAGGCAAATAATTAGGATCGGGTATTATAAGAAATATGTTACCAAAAATGGAAATACCGCAGGTGAGCGCAGCTAGTAATTTATAATATAATATATAGCTATGATTTCTTATTCAGAAAGGAACAGTTAAAGTAAATACAGTCAGTCAGATCATACGAGTAGTTCTGAAAAATATAACTACAAAATGATAACAGCCCGCACGTATCTTAGATCAGATAGTGCAAAAGACAAGGGGCTTGTGTACTCGTAAAGAGCGGTGGCAACAAATAAAGCTGTTAAGAGCGATCGGCAGTCGCGGCACGCGGGAACAGGGGCAAAGCCGTGGACTCGCACATTGCACTGCTTAACCTTTTAAACGCAACTAGCTGTGACTGACAACTAAATGTGATACTGACGCCACATCAGCTAAAGCCGACGATAACTTTTGCATCAATTTATTATTAACCCCTTTTAGGCCAAGCGCAACGATGTTATTTGCGGTGGCAACAAATAAAGCTGTTAAGAGCGATCGGCAGTCGGAGCACGCGGGAACAGGGCCAAAGTCGTGGACTCGCACATTGCACTACTTAACCTTTTAAACGCTACTAGCTGTGACCGACATCTAAAAGTGATACTGATGCCACGTCAGCTAAAGCCGATGATAACTTTTGCATAAATTTTTTGTTGAACCCTTTTAGAACAAGCGCTATGACGTCATTTACCACTATACAGAACAGTACGCCTGATTTCTTGGCTGGCGTCTGAGGTACAGTTTTATGTCAGAAGCCTGGGCGCTAAAAAGGTTAACTCACTTAAGTATACTCGTAAATGTAGGTACTGTTAATATTCAGTTTTGCCGATTAAAGTAGTCAAATAACAGCCAACATATCATTCGGTAAGAAACTACTTCCCCGATCTTTACAGTACATCTGAAAAAACTGAACGAAAGGATTCTGGTTTGATTTTAACGCCATCGTCATTTATCTGCCTATAATATAAGTAGGTACAACAAGTGATAATACTCATCAAGTAGAAGAATGTATTTTTCAAGTGAAAAAGCACCATTACAATTACTAAACCAAAAATTCAGTGAAGCTACATAACTGTGAAATAATTTCTAAAAACAAGCTTAAATAATAATCATGTACTCTCCTTTCGTTTCCTTCATCTCATGTGTCCCGATCCTACTCGCAAGAAAACCGTAGCGAAGTAATAAGAAAAGGTAGGAGTGCCCCATTGAATGATAACTCCGCTCCTTTGTCCCGTCCTGACGAATCGAATTAAAAGGCTTATTGTGTCTACGTGACAGCTCGACCCTCGGCGTTTGAGCGTTTTTGTCTCAACCAAACTAAAATATTACAGGCCATTCACTAGCTGAGGGGCGACGGGATTTGCTACTCGAATTTGTACTCAATTTTTAACTCTCCCCGTTAATTAAGATCCTCTTTATTAGCGACAGTCTTAATGCGTTAATTGTCGAAATGCAATCTCGGAAACGGGACTTTTTAATCATTCAAATGCGTCATATTTTAATTTAGGGAAAGTTTCCAGTTTAAGTGACAGGGATTGTGCGCCCGCTAATGGAATTTGTAAATATTTCTCGGCGAATTTCTATGAAATTGTTTGTGAAGCGAGTAACTTCATATTTATATATTTTTATTATAAAGTCATGAGACTAATGACAATGTGTTTGTTGCAGGCATCCCTCAGGCATCGAATGCCGTCCCCGTCCGACCAAGGTAAGCATTAATCCAAAAAACAAGCCATTTGTCCGCAAAAAACCACTTCCCTTGTAAGACACCTTAATTATTCACTGCATCTCGCGACGCCGTCCAAGGCAAGTCATAAAAATACACTAAAACGTACACGCACATTAATGAGGGCGGTGCAATATTTATACACAAGCCACCCTAATTGGTGGGGTGGAGAGTGGAAAAAATGGGCAATTTCACGTAATGTAATATGTATATTTAAGGTGAAATTCCGAAGCCAGCGGTTGAGTCGCGGTACTTATTACACGGCACCACTTCAAACGTCTTTCCGCTGCGCTGATGAGCGCATCGCACGGGAAGTCACTCTACTTGGGTGAACAAATCTGTAATAAAGAATTTAACGACTCAATCTACTACTAATTAAAGCTGTGGGCCGGTATAAAATATGTAGATTGCAAGTTAATATTTAATCTTGTGTTGTGTTTATTGGATGAATGTTGTTCCAAAGTATGCCGGCAAATTTATTTAACTACTTATGATATTAATTGCAATTCGTTTTGTATCATATTATTTTCATTAATTTCTTCATTTTGCCAATGAAAGAGGATTGCTTTTTACCATTATAAAACCGCCTGAGCCTTTACTGTCATTTTACGCAGTGTTATTTTGTTTATATTTATTTCTTGTTAAAGCATGCAAAATATTATTATTTATAATACTTACTACATACAGGAATTGAAAAATAAGAGCATAGAAATTCTATTGATTCAATGAGTCAAATAGTTTATATAGACAAATCTAGGTAAAAAGCACAATGAATAAAGGAAATTTTAATTGCAATAAGATAAATATACGACTCTTTGACTTAAGAAAATTGTGAAGTAGAGTAACTCAAGGCACGTCGTCGTCGTAAGTAGCCAGGATTTTATTTTTTCAATATGTTTAGGTGCTCGCTCCCCTCGCCACAATTTCCTCTTGACGGAAACCCTCAATCTAATGATACGGCTCTGTTAAAAAACACAAGGAAATTTAATAACGCCGCCACCAACCAGCCTCGGCGAAAACAAAGAAAATTTAATTTCAACGATTCCCACATGCTCAATATCGCTGAGAAGTTGCCCCCTTCAAGAAATTGCACGCAAATTAAAAACGCCTCTGTGAGATTTATTTTTATTTTCAAGGGTAAGTACGTTCACTTAGTATAACTCTCGGACGGAAATGAATACTGCATAGATATGCAATTCGTTTTCTTATACCTATAATAATCTGAAACTATTATGTAAATGACGAACACACGTAACCTTACATATGCAAATATAAATGGACCTACGTAAATAAAAGGCATGTAAATTGCAATATTTTAGTAAAAGCATTAGCTAGAGGTGCTATAACTTCATGATGATTATATATTTAGGTATTGAAATTATCAACAAATGCGTCAATTAAGACCAATAAATACCTATCGTAAGTAAAACTAAAATTATTATGTCTTGTTTAGTAAAGGTAAATCGCAAAAACAAAATAAACGAGATTTATAAAACGATTAACAGATTAAACCACAAGCAACTGCAAGTTACTGAAACATGTAAAACAGGTTGTTCAACATCCTATTTAACCTTTATTAATACCGATAATTAACGTCAAAAAACCCACACTCCTGCAAAGTGACCGAAAGGGAAACCCAACAAAGTGACAAAATCTGCATATCGCGTTACGGGACCGAGCAGCAATTGCCGTAACAAAGGTTACATTTCAAAGGTAAGCAAATTAGTTCCGCACTTAATGATCCGACAAAGCGCGTAAATCTTTTTAAAATGCACACCCGCTGTTTCCTTCCGTAGGGCAAACAAGGTAAAAAAATATTTGCATAAGCCCCCGCATATGCAAATGTGTGAGGAAAGGCGGTGAAAATTGTATCAAATTGTACCAACGACACGTAGACTTTGGGCAATTTGTCAAGCGAGCAATAATTATTTTAGCCCCTGTGTGAACGGAATACTATATGTTCGGATTGGTTGGGAAGAATATTTAATATTTGTTAATGTATTTTTTTAGCAGTTCCCTCGCCCGTTGCTTAATTCTGTATATCTCGTGCACGCTAATATTAATTTCAGGTTTGTTGATACAGTCTTTTTTTTAGATTTTTCTGTAAAAAATGTGATCATGATAATGTCTTCCAAAGTAGTTTTACTCAGTTTCTTGGTTTCAATATTGTGATAGACGATCAAACAAGAAATTGAAATATAAACCATAGATGCACTTCCACCGTAATTTCTTAAATGAACAACGTAATTCGAGGAATGAAGCAAAATTTACAGGATACATGCATTGCGTTGTTACTCATACAAAATGGGGAAAAATAAATATTTGGATTCCAATCCTACTGTTGCTAAACCCAATCTGTAATCCAGAAAAAAAAACAATTTAAAACTATAACCTAAATTTCGATCATGTCCAAACAGCGAGAAACTGACGCATCAATGTTAACACGCCAGTATTGCACTTGATTGCAAAAACAAATACAATATCCACAAAAAACGAAATCCGTTAAAAACCGGACGCAAATTTCCAGTCAATAAAATCGGACTGGGCGCGATGCGCCGGCCGTGTTAATTGAGCGCTGTATCGGCGGCCCACCAACTTATCTGTGCTGGTTGGTCGCCCTTATTGTGGTCACAGTAGAGACATGGGTGTCGGTGTCGGCGGGCGGAGTGGACAGGCGAATGATAATTGGCGAGCGCTGAATCGCCCATATCGGTGCTGCATTGACTGTGAACGTGGAGCGTGGATACTAGAATAGCTACTGGAAGGGATTTATAAAGTGATTTTGTAGAATGTAGAGATTGTTGATCTAAATAGGCTCCATTTTTATTATAAATCGCATATCGTCCGTAGAAAGGAAACCCGTGAATTGCGTTTATCTCTGTCCGTACTAAACTATGAGAAGAAACTCGTCTGCATACCTAAAACTCTGGTAATTTTATGCCATAGACTTTATTGTGGTTTCAGTAGAGACGTAGGTATTGTGTTGGTGTCGCCGGGCGGAGTGGACGCGAGGATGATATTTGGTGCCGCAATGACTGTTGACTGCGTGGACGAGACGCACGAAACACTGATATTAATTCTAACATCTGTGTATCGTATCTATTCAGATAATGATCCTGAAAACGTGTATAAAATTTGCTGTAAACCAATTATGATGTTTGCTGCTTCACATTAGCCCTAGAATACATCGGTTTACTAGGTGCAACTTTTTTTGTAGAATAAAGCTATTCTAAATTTTTAAAAAGCACTTGAAGAACTTTGCCAATTCCAGTAACAACACATACTCGTATTCAGGCATTACTTTTGGAGGACACACGCTTGTAAGCCACAGGGTAAATCACATACTATTACAGGTCACAAGAGTCGCACGAGTATGAATTGGGATCGTCATTGCGTCTGTTCTATTACAGTCTGTTTACGTCTATCTACCGCGGCACGACGAAAATCTAAAGACTATAGACTAGAAGGAAAGATGATGATGGGAAAAGACAGAGAGGAAGCCCACGGAGGGCTTACATGGACCTAATAAAAGAAAAGGTGAACGTCGTATCACCAGGCTGTCAAGGAGAAGGCTCAAGAACGAGATGCATGGAAATTGCTCCACTGACAACAGCCCAGCTCTTAAATTTACAATGACGTAATTTACGATCACAACAGTTTGAGAAGAGTAAAATCTGGCTATTCTAGCAGGCTTGTTCCGACATCATTGTAAGAGGACACGCGCCTGCACCGCAGGATAACGCATACGATTACGCGCTCCGGCGCCACAGGTGGCGCACATTTTTCACGGCCCGGCCCGGATCGGCGCCGTGTCCGAACGATTTGTTCGGGTAGTTGGCGTGGGAAAATAGTGAAGGGTTAATATAGTGGAATTTTGGATGGTGAATACTTAATAGTGCACACATTTTTTGGCATAGGTATTTTATTTGGGTAAATTGCCCGATTTAAGGTAGATCCATCTTGTATCGTCCGTATCCAGTGACCTTTATCAGATCAGCAGTCTAACTTGTGGGGACGTGTACAGATGTGAACACTAAATATATCTCAGTTGTAGATATCTTTACAGTGACACGATTAGATTGGGTACAATGGAAATTAAATAAAGTTAGACATTCCTAAAATAAATTGTTATATTTCTGATGACTCCCAAAATATATGCATCAGTAACCTAAATAATCCAGTTTCACAAACGAAGCGTTTACGAGTACATTGTTAAGATAACTTAAGAATTGTAACTGCATACTTAGTCGTTAATGCATTTACCAGTAACTGTGATTTTCTTTTTCTCTGTGATTTCACCTAAAGCATAATAGTACTCAACAATGAGCACGCGTCCTTAACTCCAACAACGTGAGAAAACTTTGAAAATCTTGAAACCTCAAGTGTTCAACATTTTCCCACGGTTATGAGGTCTTAATAGTGCGGCGGTCCTTTATGAAGTCGAGCGGACACAATAACGATAAAGGTGAGCGGAAAATCCGGACAATAAACCTCCGCAAAAAAGCTGAACGGGGGCCAGCGGGGCAAATAGTTCGTGAAATTTCCAAGGGCCCCTAGTAGTGGGGACTACCGGGGCACTTTACGACGGTCCTCCCAGTAAACCTACCCATTAGGTTGGGTTAAAGGATCGTTCTACTCGAGTTATAAAGATGCCGAACGCTTGGCAAGATTTGTTGCCGGATGGATGCAGAAGGGTTGGGTCGGACGGCATTATGATCATGTCGAGTCGAGGGCCCGTGTCATTTCAGCGAGTCAACACCGTGCGATGGAGAGGGCTTAGCGCTGAGTACCAATGTGGAGCTGCCTCGCGGATAGGAATTATTTGGATTATCCAACTTTTTGTTTACGAGCACTGCAACCACATTGAAACAGACATTAACACAATCTACAGCGATAAAATATACCGCCATACGGAAAAAAAGAAGCATTGTGACATTATTTTCCCAAATTAAGCTACATAGATATACATAACAGTAATCGTAATCAGCAAAAAAGTCATAAGCACATGTAAAAAAAATGTTACGTCTTTTTTATTTATTATTATTTATTACTACGAGTACAAAGCAAAACAATTAGCACAGGTATAAACGTCATTAAAATCTAACATTCCCAAATACAGCCACCTATGTACGTCCTTAGCAGTACTCTCAAAAGGCCACATGCACGTTTCGACGCCAATCCACCATTTACCTCTCACAGCCATCCTGCACTATACGTCTCTTAATACGAACTGCTAAGGTGTAGAAGCGAATGCAGTGTGTCGTGTAGCTGTAGGTGTTAAGTTGGTATGCAGGTGAGACGTTTGGTGGCTAATTGTACACGGCAGCCGTGACTGTCCAGTATAAACAGCAGGCAAAGGCGTTCGGGCTGTTTGCCGTCGGCCCTCACGTAAACAGCTCAGTTTGCTGCCTTTTGCTTGCTGTCTAGTGGCCTGTAGGTACTACTAAGGATTCAAGTGTTTACAGTTTCAATTGATATTAGCTATACCTGCGGGCACACCTAAATACCTTACTTTACAAGCTTTTACTAAGCTTCACCTATGCTGACATCATAGCATCGTACTTGGATAATAAAACGACCCAAGTTTCGTTCGTTTGATTTGTATTGACGAGGAATTGTGGTTACGCAAAAAGTACCATGAGCACGTAAATTAAGACAAGACGGACTCTGTTTGTAATCTATTGGTTAGGTACTCCTGAATAATATACCTTATCTAAGCAAGTAACAGAAATTGAAAAGCACTCCCAGCAAACCTATCCATCCAGTTCCAAGTTAAGCACCGGCAATCAATACAAACATTGCCGAGTTTGCCCCGAAAATTGCCCCTTACTAGTTTCCCAAATAATATTTGGCGATGTTCATCGTCAAAGATAAAACCATGTTTTGCACCCAAAGCGGTAGAAGCAACTAGACTGCGGTTGGAGATTCCCGCCCTAGACACGTTTCGGTCAATCCTTTTGACGCGACTCAACCTGCCCCGTGTGAACTAGCCCTTTGAGCTCGCACCTACGACCGCAAACGTTTGTGGACTCAGCTTTATGAAGGTTGATGGAGGGAAATTCGTTCTAATTTTGAAATTCGTATTTCTTCGTGGCCAATGCGTGAGTGGTTATTTGGTGCTTATAGAGACATAAAATTACCTGATGCGATTTTTTATGTGTTCTATTTTTGAACACCCGTATTGTGAGTGCATTTATTGGTAGGTAGATTCAATTAGGTGCCCTGACGTAAAATAGTCAAAAGTGATTTCAATTGTGTAATATCCCAGTAGTTTCCGGATATAATAAATGACTGATGAAAATACATCCTGATTTTGATTTCATCCTTATAAAAGTGGACACAATAACAAAACTGGCCTAAGTAAACATATTCGAACCCAGTTTCACAAAATATGCAGTTTGCCCCATCCCGGCCGCGCGCTGCATTTTACATCAGGCCAAACTTTTGACGATTGCTTCAATATTTTAGCGTAGGAATCGTCCGCTATAAGCATAAATTTGAAGGACGTTTATTCAATCACGTAACAATTAATTATAATAATAACTAGGTTATAGATTTAAAGGATAGGCAATTTGCAATAGCACCCTGTTTGAAACTAGTTCTGTTTTAGTAGCGCCATATCGACCACAATTCTCGAGTGAACAGCTCTCATATTATCAATAGCGCTCCTGACTGCCTGCAGGAGAATACATTAGCATTGTCTATTAAACGCAACTCGAGCTCCATTAGAAAACACATTCAATGACGAGATTGCAAGAGTTAATTTCATTTCCTAATACACGCTTCGTATTTGCTCACCATCCGTCCATGTTTGCACGCCAGCGTTTTACTCCTCAGACTTATTTTCCTTTTGTCTAGACGAAATCTTAACGAATATTTAAAGGGTTAATGCGGATGAAACACGTAGCGAGAAATAGATACAATTATTGCCGTGTGTAACACGAATGTGAGTTCGAAACGGGCGGTATCTCCAAATTGCTCATGTAAGACGAAATTAACCCTCGCCCACATTAACGCAGATAAGTCGAAGAGCTCATTTGCGAGCCTTCCGGCCTGCGCTCGTTACATCTTGATATTCTTTACCCCTTCGCCGATACGCGGTTCGGCGTTCGGCGTTCGGCGCACCACACGAGCAATAAATGGCGTGGAAGACCGCTATCGCATAGCCCGATATCTTCCATCCGAATTAATTTCGAAACCCAGAAACGAAGCAAGTTCGCGGACTTGTTATTTCTACGTGAACCGAAGCGAGCGCGAGTTCTAATCGCGAAGAGTTGCAAGATAAAATGGCGACCCGTAATTACCATAACGCGCCTTTCGAAGATATGTGGAGAATCTTAATGGTACGGTGGCTCCGTAAATAATGGGCTCTTATGGGAAAGTTGGTAAAGAGCACTGTTTCGAATGTAATTTCAGGGGCTTCGTGCCTCACGTGCTTTTAGAATAATGTGCTAAATACGGGGTAGGTACGTTAATGACGGCATTTATTTTGATATAAAGTTGTACAATGGAGCATTAATGTTCAGTGAAATATCGACTCTTATTGCGGTTAACGTTGAATTATTATTCTACTTTTGTGTGTTTATTACTTAATTCATTACATTATAATAATGGCGTAATTTTTTGTTGAATGGCTGGATTTGCGATATTTTATGACTTATTCAACATCACTCATATATATCACGGTGACACTATGTACACATGTCGTGATTCAATTTCATTCCCAAGAACCGTTGCCACTTATTCAGCAACACACACACAAACTGTCTTTTCACTAATATTTTTTTACGGATGACTAACTTACGATCCTGTCTGTATAACCGTTGCTTAAAAAGGGTTCATCAACTTTTTTTAGATTATATTTTTTATGTTTTAGTTCCTTAGTCCAATTTCTTTGGTTTAGCTCAAAGTAGTCTGAAAAAGAAATTCAAGTATTTTTTTGAAACGTTTTGCCTCTCTTTACTTTCAAAATGTTTTTCACTGTTCCTTAATCAAGCACCGCAAAGCAATTAAACCGGATAACATTTCTCGCTCATATCACTGGTAGCCGAATGCAGTCTCAGATTACTTATGAGTTATGATCCAGACGCAACGAGCCCGCGGCGTCTTAAAATACCCCTTTTAGTCGACAATTTAACAAGCTTTGTAAAACTAAGTCGCGATGGCACTCGCTTATTATCTATGCCTCTTAGGATTACTCACTACGCGTTTACTGGCACTGGCACTATTAAAATTTATAGTTGGTGATTTTGATATAACCTGCTTATAAGATATTTTATCTTCATCATCGTGCTCGAAAGAATAATGTAGTCACTTCTGGAATAAGTGACCAACCCTACTTTCGTTTCCCATAGCTATGTCTTCTCTGAGCATTCCCTCAACGCGTCGACTAATGCAGGTAAGAATTGTTTATGATAATATTTTACTTCAAATACTTCGAAAAGTAAACATACAGATACAAAAACGACACCTCCTGTTTCTCAGTACATAAACAAAGTTACTACGTTCAAATAAGGCTCAAGTCTATTCAGCCTAAGAAAATGATTCACTTATAAAAATAATCAAATTAAAACAATTATTTTGCGTAATTTAATGAAACACCATATGCATTTTAAAATTCTCCTAAAAGTAAATTCGCAGATACATAAATAACCCCGGATTCTCAGCACAGTCAAAATCAGTATTTTCAAAAGCATCAGGTGAAAGTTTAATAAAATCATTAACTCTTAAACAGAAGTGGTTATTCCATTTCCGACATGTACTCTGTACCTATTCAAAACCCCTATACCTAATGAAGCACAATATGCAATTTGCGGAACTGCACGAGATTACGCATGAGTTACGAGCGGTGCAGCGCTGGTCGCCCGCGGCGTCTTGCTTCTTTCACGACAATTAACAGAGCTGCTTTGTCATCCCGCTCATTTATGCTTATCTGTGCTAGATTTAGGAAGCGAGGGGAGTCAATGAAAATTCATAAAACGTCTTAAAGGATGAATAATGAGTCAAAAATTTTATACTCAGCGACAACGGAAGAAATTTCGTGGTGGTAAAATTTCAAGATCTGTTTTTAATTTAATCGGTTTACCCTCACCTGAGCATTTATAAACAGCATTATTCTCCCACACATATTTGCACTTCGTTTAGTTTATTACAACCAACGTGCACCTAAATGTGGAAGCCCGTTCCCTCACATTACAGGCATTGTAAATTAGGCACCAAAAACGGTCTCGTTTTCCGCCTGAGCTCCGCGGTTAATATTGTCTCGCTCCTGAAATATGCAGTCTTACCTGAAGTGCCGCTGTAATCGTTGGATATAGTGGCTCGTTTAATCCGAGCTACATCTTCTGGAATGTTCGAGAATGCAGCCAAGATTTGCAAGCAGTGAGATTTGGCCGCGGGCCTGGTTGTGGCTTAATATGAGCCTTAATTCGAGAAGGTATTTAATGCCGTAAAGGATTTTCGAGATCGCTGTATGTTCGCGAAATTAATACATTGCTGCATTTCAAATATGGATTTATTGGATGTGTTGGAATATTCATCAATCACTTGTAAGGAATTTAAAACAGCTTTGGCATACGGGTTTAGGGGAACGCCTACGACACTCTCATCTACCTTAAAACTGTAAACGAAACAAAAACTCGTTTACTCACCCGAACCCTTTCAGAAGAGTTGGAGCCAAACCCTCAGCCCGCTTCTGGCAAACTTGAGCCACGGCAAACAGCCGTCAGCCGTCGTCGATGAAATTGCAAAAATGTAAAAGAGCTAATGTTTGCACACCTTAAACCCCTTCCCGACCCCAAGTGCCGGCGTGACGAGCCGGATAAAAGGCTTTAATACACCCTCATCCCTTATTACGAAACTTGAAAAAGACAACAATATAGATCCAATGTGTCGCGGGCGCGGGCAATCATACGCGCATCAAAGGTGACGCGCCTGCGAGCTACCCGAGTGTGGAGACGCCTTTATCACGCCGTTTTGTGCTATCGCTGCGTATGGAAATACCGAGTCAAAGGGCCGCGTTATGACATCTGAAACAATGCAGATTGTGACAATCCCGTTTCCTTCTCATGTGAGGAAATGTTATTTGAATGTTTAATGAGGATCCTGGGTTTATGTGATGTAAGTATGAATTCGTTACACCATTCGTGAAGTTACAGTCACTTACAGTACAGTATAGCGACATTAAACAAGCAGCAATAAAGACAATAGCATGTGAGGATGTTGTGCTTTCAATAAGACAATATGTATTTTGTTTTTTGAGTACTGGTATGTTGTCGGGCCTTTTATGGCAACAAACACATAAGTATCCTCGTTTTTTAAAATGCAATTTATTTTTGTTTCATTCGTATACTATTTACTTTTTATTTTTTCCGTTCACCCTCAAAACATAAGGTCTCTTAGTATTAAGAGTTCTGCTAAATATATTTCAGGATTCGCTTCAAAACTGTCTCCATATTGTGCAAGCTGAGACACATCAAGCAGTCATTACGCCCCTGAAAAATCTCCGGGCTGCTTTGCAAGTCAAACCGCCACTCCCCCGTAAGTGCCGCGACAGGCGCGCCGTGTGCGAACACTTCCAAATCATCTATAGTCTTTATGAATACTGATTCACGGGATCTTGAGGTGCGGTTAAGAAAATACGTGAGCATGCTGAAACGGGTAAGGTAATAGAAGGTTTCTGATAATTTGTACAAAAAGCTAGAATTTCATCTAGAATTATTATGTTACTAGGAGGTGCGGGAACTTACCGTAGATGTATAACAACTATTCTGTAACCATCTTTGGATGTCCAGCTATCCCTGTGACAAAACAAATTTTGTTTTGTCCAGTCGTTTCTGTGTGATGATAGGACAATGGAAATTGTAACCAACAGATGGCGCCAGGCTGGCATGGCGACGCGTGCCCATTCATAACAAGACGATCCTGAATCACGCTCTGGATTTTTCCTAACCCCTCTCCATAGAAAACAGATTTTCAATATAAATACCCGAGTTTTATAATAGCATAAATGTATTGTTTCTTTTAACAAGACAAAAACTTAAAAAAAAAAAACATAATTCGCTCGAAAAAAAGTCTTGTATACATAGATTATGATATGTAAGTTTTTGTGTAAATTGTACAAAACTATGCGATGTGGACTATTTCTATTGTTAATGAGTATTTTTAGGTTTTTACCTAATCACAGATCGTTATCGCGAGGTGCATTTTTGACGCCTTTTAATGTAAGAAGAAAGCTCAAAGTCCTCAACAAATATCACGCCTATAGGATAGGAAGACCAGGTAATGCTGAACTAGTTAGTATATTGCAAAAATTCTAATAGGACTACAAAAAAGTTCCTAGGTTATTAAGCACGCCACATACTCGTATTCTTGTAATGAGGATACCACACTGTCGAGCACTATGAAGAATAAGATCGATGTGGCCTGTTACGCTGCGTGTTATGAACCTGCCATATGTTACAGCCTCTGTGCGCAGACTTGGTAATGCCCCCATTTATAAGAAAAACAATCAATCCATAATCGATGCGGCGACAAAACTCGATTCCGCACATCCTCACATCGTTAAAGCTTTCAAAATTCCAGTCAAGAACACGCCAAAAACTCGTCCCGTCTTACTCGTTCGGTACATGTATGAGAGTGACAGATTGGTTTGTGTGAAGTAAAGGAGGTATTAAGGCGGTCGTTACGAGAATTATTCCAGCGACAGGCCGCATCTCAAATTGACATTCAATCAGTGTCGCGACATTGTTTCCCTATCAATCCTTATTGGAAGTACGCACACGCGCGCAGCCGATATGCCGCCATCAAATTGCAATTTGTTTATGAAAATTTATTGTATTCGCCATTACCGCAGCGGATTCTTTTCCTACGGGAGCGACCCCGCGGAACGAAATCACCTTATTCAATTCCCTTTTTGCATACATCACACGCATCTTAGGGGAGCATCGTTTTTGTCTGAACACGTGAATCCCGTTCGGTGCGTGTTCGCTTCTTATTAGTCTGGATTGCGTAAAGGTTTTTCGCAAATCGCCTGCGGGGCACCTCTGTGTACACAACTTCACTCGTGTGTCCCTATATTTATCCCAATGTGTAAATCAAAGCAGTCTTAATATCAACAGCACCTTTAAGGGTGAGGATTATGACGCGAATTTCAAGATGCGTGGTAGGGTTTAATTGCGAGTTAATATTATTTGAGTACGTTAGATAGGAATGAAAGATATGATGGACATTGCATAAACCAAATGGCGTGATCAAAAATTTTAATGTACCCGCATAATAAAAACTCCGTATTCAAGACAAGCACACTTTTATTTTTTCATAGTTCAAGTTACAAATAATCACAATAAGCACTCGTATCACTGCACTGAACCTTCCGGACGAACGATCGACGCAAAAATCGCCCTCGTCCGTCCTGGCACTTGGTTTTTGTCGCCCATCCCCACTCCAAGAGAAAGGGATTGGCGCCAAAAACCAGTGTTGCTATTACAATATTTAAAATATTCTAAACTAGACAAATAATAATCATAACAATCTACCCTATATTTAAAAAAAACATCACATTCGGCCATCAGACATCGTGCTGCCTCTGGCGCACGTAATCTCTATCATGTACATAATATATTCAATCAGTTTAGACATGAAATAAAAGGAGTAAAAAGTTATTATTAATAAACCTAACAGATATAACTGATCTCAACTGGAATTCCAAACACATCACATTCGGGTAAGTATCCTAATTTCCATACAATATCATTGCCTAATCATACCTACCAAATGTGGAGTGGATAACTATTAAAGCTCATTATCAGTAACACAATATTTCCTTTTAGATGATTAATGTCTATATATATATATATATATATCATTATGTTTATATGTACCATAACAATCAGTCAGTACCATCACTTTGTTCACAAGAACTGCTATCGCTGTCATGGACTTCCAGAGCTTTAATATTTATCCATGGTCTTATTCGATCTACTGAGATAACAGTTTCATAAGGTTTAGTACCTTTTCTATTGAATCCTGGAACATCTATGATTCGATACCTATCATTACCTAAGTTTTCTTCTATTTTGTAAGGGCCCACAAACTTTGATAGAAGCTTCGTACTTTTCCCTTCGTTATAGTAATTGTTGCGCATAACTTTAACTAAATCACCAACCTGATATTTAGTAGCTGGTACTCGATCAGAGTCGTGTTTAGACTTTTGTTTTGCCTGATTCTGATCGATGGTAGAGCGTATATTATCCCTCAGTTGTTTTAAGTCGTCACTAAATTGACTAGTGTCAATACAGAGTTTATTAATCAAGTCATCGCGCATCTTCACCCCAAACAAAGCTTCTGTCGCTGTTTTGCGAGTAGTGGCATTGATGGTATTGTTAATACCCCATTGAACCTTTCCCAGGCACCTGTCCCAGTCCCGCTCATGGCCACCAGAGTTTTGTGCTGCCAAGGAATGTAATATAGTCTGATTAAATCTCTCTGCTTGGCCATTAGCCCTGGGACAAGCGACTGCGTTAAGGATGTGTTTTATACCATGACGCTCGCAAAATGATTTAAAGGCTGCTGATGTGAACGATGTACCACGGTCAGACACAATACGACTCGGGACGCCAAAATCATAGAAAATAGCTTCAAGAGCCTTCAAGGTATTCTTTGTTTTAGTGTCCCTGACCCCCCTAACAAATACGTATTTGGAAAACCCGTCAACTATGGTGAGTATGTGGGTATTACCTTTTCTACTTTTTACAAATGGACCGAGATGGTCGATATGGACCGTGTGAAAAGGTATCTCCACTTTCTCAATAGGGTAAAGATAGCCAGATTTTTGCCTACTTGCATTGTCCTTATTGTACGCGCATTCTATACATGCTGCGACGTACTTTTTAACAAATTTACGTAGTTTAGGGAACCAGAACATGCCTTGTATTCTTTCGAGCGTTTTAGCATAACCTAAGTGACCTATATCGTCATGGTTGGCCCTACATACCTGCCATCGCGCGCTACGAGGGACCACAAGACATGTTCGATCGTCTACTCGTCTATACAGTGAATGATTCTTAACGATATAATTTTTTTGTATGTCCTTGTATTCTTCGTCTGTATCGGGTTTAAGAATTTTTATAATATGAGAAATGTCGGGATCTGCTAGTTGAAGGGACAAGAGCCAGTTTTCCTTTTCTAGAGTATAGACTGTTACTAACGTCGTATCACCGCTAGTGAGATCTGCTGGTAAGGTGGTATTTCGGCTTAGTGCATCTGCATGCGCCATTCGCACCCCGGGACGATATTCTATCTCGAATGTGTATTCACTTATTTGAAGCCACCATCTAGCTATCCTCGGGATAAGGTCCCGCTTTGTTAGAGTGGTTCGCAGGGCAGCGCAATCAGTAAAAACTTTGAAGTACAGTCCTAAAAGATAGACCCTAAACTTCCTCAAGGAGCACACAACCGCCAGCGTCTCTAGTTCATATGAGTGTAGGTGTTTTTCTTCAGGTGTAGTCTGCCTGCTAAAATAGGCAACTGGCTTTAAAACTCTTGGATTGCTTTGCCATTGCATTAATATTCCACCTATACCCATAGCACTGGCGTCTGTGTGCACCTCGGTTTCTAATTTGGGGTCATAAAGTGCTAGTACGGGTCTACTAATCAGTCTATCTTTCAATTCCGAAAAGGCTTTTTCCTCCCGTTCAGTCCAATGCCAAGAAATGTCTTTTTTCAGTAAATTCGTCAAAGGATGAGCAATTTCTCCGTAACCTTTTATGAATTTACGGAAATAACCAGTAAGTCCGAGAAATTGCCGGACATCGTGTATGGTCTGAGGTCTAGGAAAATCCTTGACGGCCACTATCTTTGTCTCCCCAGGCCGTACACCAGCGGATGATATTTCATAACCCAAATAACTTATCGAGGTGTCGAAGAAGCGACATTTAGCTAGTTTCAACGTCAATCCGAACTCTCGCAACAGCTTTAGTATGCTTTCCAGGCGGGAAAACATTTCATCTGTATCCCTAGAGGGAATAAGGATATCGTCTAGATAGGCTAAGGCATATTCAAATCGTTTATTACCGAGCATTTTATTAATCATCCGCTGAAATACAGCCGGAGCATTTGCCAACCCAAAAGGCATTCTTTTGAATTGGTAATGACCGTCTGGAGTTACAAAACCTGTTAAGTGTCGGCTTTCAGGAGCCAAAGGGATTTGATAATAACCTGACGCGAGGTCAAGCGTGGTAAAAAACATGTTGCCGCTGAGATTGGTGATTTGATCTTCTATTAAAGGCAATGGAAAGCGGTCTTTAACAGTTTTATTGTTCAGGGCTCTAAAATCCACGCATAACCTCTGGTCGCCTGTTTTCTTTTTCACCATGAGTATAGGACTGGCATAATTAGAATTGGACTCTTCGATGATATCGTTATGCATTAGGTCTTCGATGGTTTCACGAACCTTTTCGCGTTCTGAGAAAGACAAGCGATAAGGACGGTATACGACAGGTTTGTCATCTAAGACATCCAATTTCATTTCTACATCTACTGCACATCCTATCTCACTTAAGTTTTCCGCGAAACAGTCACGATAATTCTGAAGCAACCCATACAGCCTATCAGTCTCAGACTCACTTAATTCCTGACCAACATTAATTTCAGATTTATTAAGTGGCTTTAGAGTAGACACATCCACCTTGATACGGTTAATTTGGCAACATTCAGTTTCTACAAAAGGGACAGATCTTGCAATCATGGTATTGGCCTCAATCTCCAAGGGTCGTTGCGACAGATTGGTAACTACAACAGAACCTTTACCTTGGGTAATGTGATAGGCTCCGGAAAGCAGTCTATACTCTTTCCCGGGCTCCACTTTATTATAACCTTCAATTAAAATATCACCGGTAAAAGTCTGATCTTCCATGTGAATGGGTACAGTGCAAGTCTGGGCAATAGGGGTCGTACCGGTAACGTAAAGTTTTAGGGCTCTACTATGATCATCGGAAGAGACATTGACAGGAGTTCTGTAAAAGACTAACCGTGTACTGTCTTTCAACACAGTGACGCACGGTAGTTCTGTAAAGTTCTGTCCAACTAGCATAGAGGTTTGCATATATGAGTCATGTATAACCAGTACCTCGATGGATGCTTCTACTTCATCAATCTTTACATCAACAACAGATTTATAGAGCGGGGTAATAGTAGAGTTCCCGAAACCCTTGACAATGGGGAGGTTGTCATATACTTTGTATAGATTTATACGTTCTGCATCAGTGTTTCGGATGAGACTGCATTCACTACCAAAATCGATGTATGCGGACATTGTCGATTTATTAACATTAATAGTCTTGAAAAACTTATCATTTGTATTGCAATCAGTTTCTATCTTTAGGGTTTTTTTATCGGATGTGTTATTATACCGTTGAGAGTTATCAGACTTCAGTGGTTCAAGGTTGCAGTTTTCATTGTCATGACCAACCCTGTTACACTTTTTACATTTAATTAAAGGCTTAGGACATTTGAAAAATGGATGACCTTTTGTTTTACAATTGAAGCAAATTATGGCAGTCTCATTCGAAGTGGTTGGTGTACTCCCAGTATTACTAACATTACCATTCCTGACTATGTTACGATCTCGCGTCCTATTATGAATGAATTGCGGTTGCGATATAGCGCGCTGAGAGCAGAGAAAATTGAGCAAATCTTCTGGCTCCGCACAGTTTTGTGCCTGGGCGCCACTCCTAACTGATCTATCACTTATTCCGTGTACAACGCAATCAACAGCCTTTTTCCCTGTGATTTCACATCTATTCAATAGTCCTAGTTTGTCATAGAAATATTCACGAAAACTCTCATCGTTTCGAGAGGTGCGTGCCAACATTTCCTCAAGAAGGCGCCCGTAATTTTCTTCACTAGGAAAAGCCTTCCGGAGTTTATGTTGCCACTCCTCCCAAGTATACACAACAGAGGGTAGAGCTTCATACCATTTTTTTGCAAGCCCACTTAGCTTCTGCAATGAAAAGTGAATGGTTTGTCGCTCCTCCCATCCGTATATAAGAGCACACTCATTGACCTTCCTAATCCAGTTTTCGATACTTTGTGCCCTATTGGCAGGATTAAACTCAGGGATAACATTGTTCATGCTATTACTGTGGATCAATGAATTCTTACTTGGTTCATTCTTCCACGAAGCTAGTAGCTTAATCACGTCCTCCGTTGACATTCGGCTTGACTTCCTTGGAGTCTCGTCCTCGCTGGATGAAGTCGAAGATCTCCTTCTACGGCGCCTACCCTTAAGCGGTGGTGTATGCGACGAAGCATCTGTTTGTTCATTGTCTGATGTCATGGTCTAACTGTAAGGAGTAATTCATTTGTATCACACTTTGCTCATATTTCATTTGACACTGTGCCGCTCAACGCACACGTGGCGCTATCATTTCAGAATAAAATCACGTTTATATCAATGACTCGAATAAAATTATTTAAATATATTATATGAGTGATGGTAAGAGATGGTAGAAAAACCTATTGTTATTGTAATAACTAATTGTAAATAAATGTTTGTATGATGTTAGTGTTTTATTAACTATCAACCCGCCCCGGCTTCGCACAGGTGCAACCCCGACAAATTATGCATATCTGCATCAAAATCCGTTGCATTGTTTTAAGGATCTAAGCATACATAGGGACAGACAGACAGACAACATGAAGCGACTTTGTTTTATACTATGTAGTGATAATGAAAACTGTTTGAAAGCACGGAAAGACACTGACTTGAACTTGAATATTAATAAACCAGAATATCCGATAGAATATGAAAATTGTTAATATATCATTAATAAGTATAGTTAATTGTAATTACTCGAAAATATTAAAGTTATGTAAATGTGGATCACTTGTATTATTCACACGTATGTATTATTTGTTAGAATAGTGCATGAAAAACTGCTAAATCAAAATTCATTCAGGCTTCCGTGGCGTACTAACCTAAAACAGCACACTTGACTGTACTACGAGGCGTTCATGATATAAACAGCGTACTTAGCTGATCTACGAGGCGTACTTAGCCCGTACAGCATACTTAGCTGACCTAATAGGCGTACATAGCCTAAACAGCATACTTAGCTGATCTAATAGGTGTCTATAGTCTAAACAGCATACTTAGCTGATCTAATAGGTGTCTATAGTCTAAACAGCATACATAGCTGACCTAATCAGTAGCGCACTTGGCTGAATCATGTTTAAATACTTGTAGCATAACGTTGTCATAAGTAATACCTAATCATAACTTAGTGTTGAAACTATTGGCTCAAAAATACAATTCAAATAATTAAATATTTGAAAACAGTTACTCATCATTAGATAGTACGCAACCTTCCGCTCGTTATTTTACAGGGGAACATTACCAGGGAGTACCCTGGCCACACGTTCCCTCCGATTAATTTGACAAGTAACAATATCAGGGGGTACCCTGACCGAATGTTATCTTGAAATTTTTAAACGAACGGAAAGCTACAGGACAGAATATTCCGTTTTTATTTGTTACTTCACTATAAGACATCACTGGGCAGTGCCCTGGGTATTTCATATAGTTTAAATCGTCGAGAAACAATGTCAGGGAGTACCCTAACCAAATGTTACGTCGACGTTGACGAACAAAACGGAACATCTTTGCAAAATTATTATAGTTATTACATTTTTATTCTATATTGTATTCAATAGGAATATCTCTAAACCAATAGCTTCAAAACCACGTAATAGATAAAAACTAATTGTTTTGTACTCACGTTTTCTTTTTGGGCGTCTTTGATTCGTCCCACTTCTGAGATAATAAAAACTCCGTATTCAAGACAAGCACACTTTTATTTTTTCATAGTTCAAGTTACAAATAATCACAAAAAGCACTCGTATCACTGCACTGAACCTTCCGGACGAACGATCGACGCAAAAATCGCCCTCGTCCGTCCTGGCACTTGGTTTTTGTCGCCCATCCCCACTCCAAGAGAAAGGGATTGGCGCCAAAAACCAGTGTTGCTATTACAATATTTAAAATATTCTAAACTAGACAAATAATAATCATAACAATCTACCCTATATTTAAAAAAAACATCACACGCATAAAATAAATATTTTTTTATTATACCTATTGATGGATATGATACCATTTTGACCTCAATAAACGATACCTCCAAAACGCTTCCAGCATCCCTAAAACCCAAAGCATCTGACGAATCACCTGAAAATTTCCCATTCGCATATTCGAAGACATTCATTTATCAGCAGCGAATTAGCACGTCGCTCGCTCGTCGATGGTAAGTGGCGCGCGCGATATGACACCGCTTCCCTTCTGTTTTGAGGATTTCGGGAAAGAATTGTCGCATATATCACAGTTAATAGGGTGAGGAAAGAGCACTACTTATGCCTAATGCGACAAGGAAACATGCTCCGCGCCGTACGCCCGAATACATTTTCAGAACTGGATTTTCAATGGCAATAAATATGTAAGCGAGCGAGCGGCGTGCTAGCGTATTTATTGGGTAGTAGGTGGTATTTTGGCTATGTATGTGCATCCACATTGTAGTCAACGTGTGCTTTACTTGGTTATACAACATAGTAGTACAGGAGAGTATATTTTAAGATACCTACACACAGTATGTCGAAGGAATAAAGATTATAAAGATCTTCGATATATATTAAGCTGAAAGAATTCACAGACATAAGTGTAAGTGAACGGGGCACATTGCAGTATTGCTCGTAAGACCGAAATTCGTAAGGACAGCAGAAAGTTGTTTAATGGCGATCTCGTACCGGAGGATGCATTGTGGTGGAACCTAACAAGGTAACTGACGATCTAATCAGAATCGTGGGAAATTGCTGAAAAGAGCAAAATTTTAATTGTTTAATGTAAGCTTTACAAGACTACTTCGCTCTGCGTTATTTAATGGCCCATTAGCGTTACAACCATACATGGGTACTCCGACTTTCGCCATAAAATTTAATGAAAGTAATAGTCTCGTTGTTTTTTACTACACAAAACCATTAGCACCCTTTTTGGCAAGTCACGCTGCAAACTTAAGCACTAATAAAATTCTTGTTTAGAATTTCCCCCGAACGCATTATCAGCTCTTCAGCTAAAGTCTTACACCTGTATCCATAGAAAAATAGTACATTAACCCCTTTTGTTGTGACATAACAGTAAACCGTGACGCGTCGTAAATAAGGCCGAATGACAGCGTAAAAAGCAACGAGCGCGGTAAATACCGACAGGCGATGAAGTCAGGCTGTGACTGTAAACATGGTACTGGTAAGGAAAATGGTGATTATATTGTCCGGGGTATCAGCATTATGAAAGGAGATACGGCTAACCTGCAGCTACGCGTAGGTATGCATATTTTAAGGCCCTGTTCGTGTGACATTAACATACAGCATAACATACCTATTCGAGCAACTTATGGCCAAAATCAATTTTAGATCTTCCAGCTGCGTTTAGTGATATTGACCAGTTACCAGTTAATGGTAAATATAACACATCGTAAAAGCAAACAGATAGTAGTGATTGGACATAATTTGTTATTAGAAACTGAATTTAACCTTTGGTTAATAATGGACACACATCACGATGCATAAATACTAAGAGTATTATAAACATAGCATCTCTTCTTAAATACATATACATGATACAACAAAACTGTATATTTGCACGTTTCTGAGGCTAAAATGTTGTGTTAAATTTTTAACACAACACGTGTCGAGTCAAAATCGAGAAATTTTATGCTAAGAGCATAAGCACACATTTGCTTTCAAAACACACGATTAAGTACATGATTAAGCTGCATTGTAATGCAAATCCGACGACTGCTTTTTTTAGAAAAACAGTGAATGCTAAAAGCTTGTACTCATGAATAACATACCAGATTTTATAATACAATCAAAGCGGTGTCGAAAAACTTGTTATTTTTTTGTTTTCGCACATTTTTATTACCCATTATAACAGTCAGATTTCCTTAAATTTTAAAAAAGCCAACGTAAAGCTATTGCAGTACACTAGCCACTGGTTTGTTTAAGGTTATTATTACAGAAAAAAGTTACTACTATATACTTAAATAATATATGCATATTACATAAAGACAAACGCCTAATAAATATTTCCACAGAGTACGTAGATTATGTTAAATACAAAGTATTATTTCTCGTATACAATTGAGAGTTTATCAGGCACCCCTCGCTAAAAACCCGTTATATTTTCAGCACATGATTATGTAAAAGAATTCCGAGATTCACGTACGAGGGAAAGAAAATGTGTGTCGTTAAGATCCGATTTGCATCTGTACCAGTCCAAGGGGTGTTTTCTCACGCCGCGGCAATGTATTGGGCGGTATTATACGGCATTGTGGAATAAATTAGGGATGATTTAAAAGCCGCAAATTCACTCTACATACGGTTGACTGCATGTTTTTCTTTTAGACCGAGCGAGCGAAGCGACTCCATTACAGCTTGGCCAAAAAGATTTCCCGCTGTTCCCGCCTACAGGCCGCATTTCTCAACCGATTCTCCTGAAATTTTGTGAGCAATATTTTTTTATCGAGAATACTTTTAGATTTTTTTTAAATAAAGATATGGGGGTAGACGACGTAAAAAATTGCAAATTTCAGCCATTCCGAAACAAACTTGCGATATCTACATCTCACAGAACTACTAGTATTATAATATGACGCCTTTGACGACGCGGTTCGTTCCGTGGTAGTGCGGCTGCCTATGTAGCTTGGGTCCGAATCCTAGCAGAGGACACTATTTTATGTTCCTGTTAGGTCACAGATGTTTTTCCATAAGTATATTATTTATCCTCGTAAGGCCCACGGTGCACTACAATGTACAAATTCCAAAGTACATACATATTTAAATACATACGAAACGGGTTTACTCACGTCGTAGAAGTCGAATATATCGCTCGACTTGTTTCGAATCGGTTCGTGATTCATCATCAGGAGAGCCGATCAGTCGCGCAACACGTCCTATTCCAAAACGAGCAATGCTTTAGTTTTAGTCTGGATCAATTTATGTATGATTGTACCCATGTACCCTAATATTTATTTTAAACGCATTTATAAATAAAACAATCCATGTCTACATAAACATTGAATATTTCCTGTGACTTTCATTAAAGTTTTAATGAAATTCCAATCGAAAGAAAAAAATAGCTAAGAAACGAACAGTTTTAATTACAGGGCGAATTTGCGAGTTTTTGCAACAGATGTGATCGTTACTCGATGTTGTTAAATGAGGCCATTTGTTTAATCTCTCGATCGCCCGGCGACAGTTGCTTTGTCCGCGTCGTTGCTCGTAAATTAACAACTGTCAAACGATAATTCCATTTTAATCCAGTCCTACTATTATGAAAAGAAAGAAACCATTCCTATAGTCCACTTTGCGCGTGATCAAAACACAAAGACATGTTTTCTCCTCTCCAAATCATCGTCCCGTAAAATAATAAAAGAAGCTAATTTTCCAACTCAGTTAACGACTTCCCCGTCAAGTTAATAACGCAAAACAAATTACAAACGAAATCTTCTAGCAACATCGAAACAATTAATCAAAACGTTCAACCGTTGCAAAAAATTAAAGAAACAATCCTTCCGACGCTGCGAATGCCTTTATTATTATTTAAATCTTCAAAATGAGTCGACAAAATGCGCGATATAGATATAAGTCTGCAATAACCCATTTAGGAGGATAAGAAAAAGGGATGGTAGTCATTAGCATATAATGACAGTAATTAAAGTACACAAATAGTGCTATAAAGAAGGCCCGGCGATGAAGGGTTGTCTTCATCCGCGGCGAGAATTTATACATGGCAAATATTTTCGCTGCGGCTCTAGCAAACCGCTGCAAAATTAAGAGCGCCTTTGTTTAATTTATTAATTAATGGACCCACTGGCTGTGACGTAATGAAGATTGTGTATTCAGCGGTACAGATTACCCCATCATCCAAATAACGCATGCGGGCGCATTCAAGTTCTTAAGATGACGGAATAACTTTGTGTTATTTTCCTAGTAGTCACTCTTCCTGTTAAATACGGTTAAAATTTAATTGAAGTTTGTATTCCCGAGATAATAAGTTAGTATATAGTAGAAAGGCAAGATCCGAGCTGACAGCGGTGCTCACGGGCAAGGCAAGCCTTCTCCGAAATGTAATTTCAATTCATCCGTCAAGTCCGCTCCGCCGCCTCGCAGACAATGGCGGCTAATTACGAGATGTAAGGCTTTATTAACGCAATCGCACAGTTATTAACATAAAAAAATAATATTTACGCGCGCCGACGCCGGCGAAGGCTCTTAATTTACGAATATTGCGGCATTAGGTTTATGCGGGCCCAACCCTTCCGTCTTACAAATAATTGCAGTGATGTTACGCCAAGAGAAATGGGATAACCGACGAGATTAAAGCTCATCAGAGATGTTACGCCCAAGAAAATTTAGCGTTCGAGGTAATAGCAGGCATTTCACTTTCCACGCCGCGATGCGAATGTCTTACAAGAACAAATTGATATTTCTTGCACGGATTCCGCAAAATTCTCTCTATTGGCCGGAACGTCTTAAATTATCACCTCACAAATTACTCGTCCATTGATATTTTAATCAAGATCCATCCCTTCGTCGCAGGCTTCGATATTAGCATATAAATAGCGAGTAAAATATGACATCAGCATTTTAATTTTTCGATATTACGAAACGATTTACAAATTAGCGGTTAAGAAAAACGCCATAGAAGCCTTAAGAGGGTCGAGGCCCGCAGATGTTCTATTTAAATGTAAATTTCCTTCGACACGCCGACGACACAAATGAAAAAAATAATTTAGAATCAAAATATTTGACAGGGCCATCAAATACGCAGGAATATTAATAAGAACAGAAATAGCATGCTAGAAAAAATTTAAAACTGTATAAACCGCTGATCTGAATTGTTAATTCTGGCATAACAGGTATCTCTGAATAATAACAAAACGACAAAAAGACTCATAGAAAAGTGGACCCTCTTATTTTTCCGTCAGTATTGTCGCCAAATCTAAACTTCGTACTCAGGAAAGAAAAATTAACTAAATTTGACAGCAGTATTTAATCAACGCCGCTCACAACAAACACTAGGAGGGTGACAATTGCAGGCGCCGGACAAAAAAGAAAGAAAGAATTCTTTACGCTGTAAAAGGCAACAATAAGAAAAAGAATGATAGAAAAGGGACCGCTGCGGAAGTGGAAGTGACAGATCGTCGACAATGGTGGAAAGTCACACCTCTTGTTTACGGGGCCCCGAGCACGGCCGAATTAGCCATCATTTACTTAAGTACTTTATATAATTAAGCCCAACTGCCATCTCGGACGCAGGGGTCGCTATATTCTTTCATGAACGACTCTAATTGCTACTATTAGTTGGGCCGTGTCGACCGTTTCTTGTTCTACGTGAATTACGCAACAACATATAAAATGTTGTAAGATTTCCCCTCCTTTATGAGCGCGCACGGCCACAGAATTGCTTTTTGTTTGCGAATGTTCATTAAATCCCCTTTGCATCTCGAATTAACGAATCGATCATAATTGATTAAGTACAGCGCCTCGGCGAGGAATGCCACAAAGGAGTCCATTCGGACCACCTCCGAGGAAAACAAAAACACGCTCCCCTCCAGTTTTTGACCGAGCCGTCGAAAGCGAAATCTGGCTTTGTTCATTTACTCGGTAAACCGATAATTTCATTAAACAACAAAGTGGGACTCCTCGGAGCGCTCTGTAAACACGGTAAGAAGCCAATGTACCCCAGATGAAAAATTCATTTAAAGAAAAAAGAAATAGCGCAAGTTGTCCCTCTTTTGTTTCAATTGCAAAAAAGGCTCCGCTAAAAATGTAATTAGTTAAGCTAACTATGGATTAGCGATTAAAATGAGTCAGAGTAGTTGAAAGCGTGAAATTCTTTGGAAAATACCGTTCTGTAATTTTCCGTTTATTGGGCATGGGCATCTTAACCCTACAGTGTTCACGGGCTCTGCTAATATTGTTCGAAACCCAAAACGGTTGCATTCCGCACGTTAAAAATATCGCGGAGTAATTTGGAGCATTCGGGCGGGCTACTCGCATTAAAGTTAGGTAGCGGCAAATTAAGCCGACCCCCGATATATTGCGTTTGTTCTTTTGAAGCCGCCGGTGAAGGGTTAAGCTAAGAATGCTTTGCTTTTTATAGAAGTCCAATAAACCGGGGGCGAGGCCACGAGGGTTGCCCGTGAACACATGTATGGAGTAAAATTTTACGGGCAAGCCGATATTATATTGATTATCATTATTTGTTTGTTCAAATAAAAAAGATTCCGATTTGTAATTGTATTTTCTTTTTACAGCATAAATTCAATCCCTTCGTAGCATTAATTTTCTCACATATGCGGCCACAAATACTCGTTAAACAAAACCAATGAATTATACCTCAGCCAGGTAATTAGACCGAAAATACCATTAAATTAATAAATAAAAAACAGAAGCGGACCCCATCGGCTCTCGGGACATAGGCCCCTCTCTCGAATAAATTTATGTAAAAATTTTCATTAATATTTTTGAGGCCGCGCGGCCGCTAGCCCTTGGGAACGAATCGAGTTCGCGGTCGCGATGGAAAAATGCAAACCGAAAATTATGGGGCCCTCGCCTTGTATTTGCTTATGAATACCTACCAGGTACGTTCCGCTGGGTATTAATATGTGATACGATACGGAAAAATAAAATTAAAACATTGTTCAGGGGCGTCATAAAGGCACATATCATGGGTGAATATCCGAGAAACCCTGGTATATTCGACTGTCGCCGCGAAGATAACATGATATATTCTGAAGTCAAAAGTTTACAGAACGTGCGATATTTGGCTTGCCCTCAACTTGTAGGATGCACTATGAAAAACGCCCCTCCAGGGACGGGCGAGATTATGAAAGATTTGTGAGAACTCGAGTGGCCGCGGCTTAAGAGTTTCGAGGGCGCCAGGAATGCCAGATATAAACAGATTTCTTACGGTGCCTTTGCAATATCTTGGGAAAGATAGTGGGATACTTTTTCTCTGGTAGTTTTGAGATAAGTGTTTGAGCTCGATTTCATGCAAAAGGAAAACAAGTTTCGAAAGTTTATTTTTATTCGTTTAGAACTTAAAAATAATGTAATTTTTGTTTTAATTAGAACATTTGAAATGCCTTAAATAATTAAATTATAAAATAATATGTAGGATATAAAGATTACTTATCCATTAAGGTACTTACATATATTATTATCCTATAATAGTTTTTCCACGGCCGTGGCTTCGCTGGCGCAGAGGGTTTTTTTAGTAAGAAACTTTTATACAAAGATTCAAGTTTATAACTTTCCAAATTAACGATTTCCATACAATTGTTCGACCCATATTTCACCCCCTTAAGGGTTGAATTTCGAATAATCTTTTCTTAGTACTCGTCCACGTGCTATCAAGAATATATGTTCGAAATTTCTTGCTTATTATCTTCAGTGGTTTAGCATGTGTCTGTCAATCGGTCAGTAACGCAAGAGTTTTATAGTATGTATACATTATTTTTATAACCTGACTCTAAAAGAATAATAAAAATACCGTTGCAACGAGGACAAAGTCACAGCAAAAACCAAGTAAATAAATAAATCTCAAACTTCCAAGTCCTATACCTAAGCCACAGTGCAGCCAAAATCAGCGATATCTTGCTGGGCGCTTGTAAATCTTCAGGCATTTTTATATTCGCCCTCCGAGGGCTAAGCTAGTCGCGCCGCCGAGATTATATCTTGACACTTGATGGATGAATGGTTATTGGATCTCTACATTTTTATCATTTTGATACAGTCGGTAGGGCAAGGTGAGCCCTTTTGTGTTTTTTGCACGGCAGGGGGCATAGTTTACTGAGATGGCTTCTAACTTGCTCAAGCGGTTTTTATAAGTTTTGAAGGCTGAATCTGCTTTGCGAAGCCACAAAAATGTATTTGAATTTTACACGTGCATTGCTTGCGAAACTTTGGGAAGGGTACTGTGGGCTTTTGTAATATTAAGTAAATGTCCACGGCAACCACAATAAGTATGCAAAGGATGTGGCTCGCTTTCTCATTAGATACTGATTTCTCATTAGATCTGCTAATCCAGGCGCCCGACGGGACCTACACGGAGTGGTTTGCTGTGGTAGATCTACCACCACGACATCTGATAATGGTAGCTGCTCAATAAACAGTGAATGCTTTACTGTTTTTAAGCGTGTGTAGCATGACTTACTGTATAACACAACATTATTTAAAAACATGGCGTAAAAATATGTATATGGCGTATTTTTTTTATATTATTAATTATTATATGACACCGTATACCTAATTGTGACTAGCGTTAGTTCATAAATTGTAAACTAACTAGTAATATTGTAAACTGACGGATATGTTAGGTTAGGTTAGGTTAGTACATAATTTCACTAGATAAATTATAAACAGTGTTTAAAATGTTACGGTGATTATGTAAATATAATGATTCTGTTAAACATTATGCTACCGGATTCATATTTCTTGCGGGCTTTCCTATTAAATTATGAGCTGCGCATTCGGCAATGTTCTTAGCGCGCGTCTGACATGGGACCCGATCGTTTGCACTCTTTACTACACTCTCGTCTCATACTTCACATCGTGGGTATGGTCTGCAGAATAAAAAGTCAGAAACTGCCAAAAACTTAATAATATTGAAAAGCGTTTGTGTTTAATGGTCAACTAGAAATAAAAGCTTGAAAATTTTACTTGGCTTATCAAGGCTTTTGATAAGAAATTAATAAATAAAATTACACTTCTACAAATCGATAAAAAATAGATAAGGTTACGATTTATTAAGATTGCTTAAGCACCCATTTCTTTCAAATATTTCATAGAATAAAATTCATTTACATTGTGCAAGTTGACGATGTATTTAACACACTCGGCGAGAAGAAAATACTTTTTTACTACTTTTCAAGATACCCGGAATTATTTCAACACCAATAATGAAAAGTCTATATTTTTTACTCATGCTTTTAATACTTATGCTTTTTTTTGTTTCAAATTTCCTTATAAGACAAATTTCGATAAATCAACGTGTTCAACACCTCGGCTGCTATCCCTTCAGTTTTCCGCTCGTTTCGCGCGTCATACGCGATATGCCCTGAAAAATGCCGCGGCCACGTTAGCGGAAACATATCAATTCAATTTGAGAACGCGCGGGACCCGTGAAATGGGGCTGTCGCGCTAAATCATGCCCGACGCGATAAACATATCGGAAGGGTTATGTTTTATTAGTCGAGACGTTACGTTTATCTACCGAAGGAAAAGTCGGAAGGAGTTTAAAGCGAGAGATTGATTTTTAGAAAAAAAAAGCGTCTGATTTTGGCCAAAGTTGTACCTACTTCATAAGATAACAATCGTGTTGCTTTAGCAAATGAGCTGTGAAATTTAGTCCAAGTGTAGACCACCCGATGATGACCGCAATATTATTCGTTCTGAAATGTTTTTTTTAGGAGGGAATGAATATAATTAAGAAATATTTATAGCTAGTAATGTACATAACATCACCATCACTACGGGCAACAAGTATTATGTTGGTGATGTCCATCGAGAACCGTAAATTTTCCGAGAATAAAATTGCAATGTCGCTTTCCACCCCTATATATCCCCTCCATTGTTACGTGAAAAGACCAAACAAAAATAACATTTTCATGTATACAATATGGATAAAGAACATACCCATCGTCAGTTTGGCACCTGCCTAAAGTAATTCATCACTTCAGCGCGGCTAAGCTTGTTTCACAATTAACCCTCCCGTTAATAAGATAGAGTGGGTTCAGTAAAAATTCAAGCGTCATCCACGGCCCGGAGATAAAAATTAAAAATGCACACGCGACCGCGACTCCTCAAGGAAAATATGTTTACGGAGTTGCTTTGTGAAATTTTAAAGAAAACGACCGAAGAATTTTTAAGGGAGAAATTTTCCATCCGTATGAATTGCTTAATATAAAATTGTGGTATGCATAGGCGATTCACTAAGATGCTTTGAGATATCTTGAATAAGCACACAATACGTGGGAACTTGTTTTTTATTTATTCCTCTCGGTAATCATGAAAGGCAATCCTAGTACTTATACCGAAGAATTTCTGATCTGTCATGCAGCCATCTTCACATCGGTTTGTCTTCACTAATCACTCTTCTTACTACAAATGTTGAGTTAACTCGTCTAGCAAATTAAAATATACAAACAAATAGTATGATCATAATTTGCATAAGTTCGTAGGTAAAAACAATTTTCTAATCGACTAGCTTTGACAATATCACTAGCAATCCACAATGTAGCAATTTTACGTTTAATTCCCCAAGAATACATGCAGCAGCAGAATAAACATTTTCGTATTACCTCAACTGAACCAGAATATAAATTTCATTGCCAAAACGCCGTGTAAGACAATGCATAGATAGCTACCGATTTAATAACAGTCATAATTGAAGCGCGCGTTCTTCCAAACCCATTAGTTGGAGCCAGACTCATCGAGGGCTGGTAATGAACTCCGCATTATGAATGCAACGAGGCATCGCCTCTCCGATGCACCGCGAACACACTACGGCGAAGAAATTAATTCATTTGCATGTAAAATTTCACCTACGGAACTGGGAAGATTGGCTAAGACGCGGATCGATGCTCCCGGTAAACTATAAGATGTTAGACATTTTTAACGTACCGTTATCTGGGGTGTTTTACAACTACGGGTTTTCTCACAACATCTAAAAATATGTAAAAATAAAATAAGTTACCTTGGAAAAAAATATTTTTTTACCTAATACCTACCCGATTTTTAGATTTTGTGAGATACTCCATACTTATAAAATACCCCAGTTCAATACTAATGATACTTTTTACAGGCTGCAGTATCATATATAAATAAGTCGCATATATGTACGTTTAAAAACTTGGGGCATAAAAGTATACGTATACTTATTCAATCGTTTTGTTCTCCATTTTAGAAATCTTAAGCGCCAAAAGAGTGTAAAACTATATCAAAAATATATTTACTTTGAAAGCGTTCACACAAAATATAAAATGTACCACAACTACTTAAAAGCTAGACGCAGCATAAAAGAAAATTAAGTCCAAAACCACTTCTACAGTTATTAGCAACGAGTTCGTTGACTCACCGAGGTGTCTCAAGGCACCTGCATTACCAAGTCTCACCTAACGACTCCCCTCCTAATTCTACTCGACTGCCACTTTTTACACTCGTTCCAAGCCTCTTGAGGACAATCGGATGCAAAATGGTGACTTCAATTTGGCTGGTTGATTGAGAGGGTTGTTTATGAAAGGTTAAGATTGACGGTGAAAAAGATTGGATGAAAAAATCGTCACAGTGTAGTATCCCAGTGACAAAATATATAAGAGATTACGCAATAAAAGAGTTAAGAGTTAGTTTTAAGGTATGCTATGGGTCACAGTTGCCTGATAATGAACGATTTCTTTTCTAATTTAAGACTGCGCCGAGCGTTAGCGACTGAACCATAGAGCGCGGGGAATGCGTATTTAGAACGGCGCGCGGCCGCCATAGTAAAAATGTGTAGAGAATTAAAAGCACTTGTTTAATAAATCTGGATCTTTTATACCAAACAATAATTGAAATATTTGATGCGGAAAAATTGTAATGTAAACATTCATCTTTTTTTTAACTGAAAATCAGAATAGATTTCCATTGTTAAAGTATAAAAAAAACACTTAACACCTGCTTACAATTTTACAGTTTTCGTCCAACTTCACTTAGTTTTTTAGGGTAAAATATGAATAATCTTATATTTTTTCCACGGAGAAGTTGTTAACACATTCTTCGAAGTGCTAAATATATTTATAGTTTAGAAATGGATTAAACAACTAGTGTTGACGTTGTCTACATAACGGCAACTGCCTATTTTTCACATTTCGCTATGTACTGTGTTCGGTTTGATTTCGGGTATCATCAATGTCAAAAGAACTAAGTACACACATAATTAATAAGAGTTTTTCGTTTGTGTGGTGCCTTTTTGGCGAAATATATTTCGTCAAATTTCACTTCGCAACCCTTTCCAAATTTTTCGGAGAAGTTTCATTTCGCAAACCAATCGTTGGCAATGTTGGCATAACTTTACATCGCACTTTTCTCATTGGGCAACAATAATTTATCAAACCATTAGTTGGAAAATAATATCAGTGCGAAACGTTTAGTTGGGAAATAAAACTATGCCCAAATAAAAATACAGGATATTAGTTTGGGAGTAAAAAAATGCAAAAAAATATCGCCGAAACATTAGATAATTGTTCACTTAACAATTAAATTATACAACAGTCAGTTAAATCCATTTTCCTTTCAATTGTATTTGGCACGTCTAATCTCCTCTCAATAAGATCCTCCCTTTGAAGACGTCAACGACCATCGTTCCCCAGGGCCAGTACTTATCATTGGCATTAACTTTTTTGTTGTCCATAACATTTGCATAGCAGTAAAACTCGACGGGACCTATGAGCATACTTTGTAAGATCATTCACAGACTCGCGAAAATTGGAGTCCTTTGGGATCCGCGGAAGTAATTTGTAAGAGGTTTTTCGTGTACTTTTTTGGAAGATCATATACTTCCTTAACATACGTCGGTCTTCTGAAAATATTGTGAAAAACAAAATACAGGTGACCATTTGACCAAAGAGAGTAGGTAAATGATTTTCCCAAACACACTGGCGTTATTTCACATAAATTCTTCCTCGTAAATGTTTGGTTTCGCGAAAGTGCTTGCTGTTTGTAGAAAAAAGGTAGATTTCAACCTAAGAATTCGATGTATTTTCCCCACAAAGTAGCATGGGGGGTATTTATTTATGGCTATAGTTTCGTAGAAAACTGACCATTTTCATGAGATTTACCGTAAAATAAAATATATTTGCCACAAGCATTTTCTGACTTACTTATACAACGTTGCATGCAATACTTTTTCTAAGACTGGCAACAACAAAAAATATTTTCATTTTTCCCGGTAAAATATGAAATGACAAAATAAAATATCAAATCCAAAATCAGTTATGATCATTTAAATTATGATAAGAATTTCTCATACTAAAGACTTGTAAAATCGTATGTACATTTACAAATTTATGACGGACAAATGTATGAAGTAAAAAATTCGGAAGAGTGATAATTCTGACTACAAATCGGTAGTAGAAGAAAAATTCGGAGAATCAATTTTATGTGAGCCAATATGGACCCCATAATAATTGACAGTAGGTATATAATAAAAAGTATATATACCTAACTAAACCTGAATTTTTCATCATTGATGTCTATACATACAATATACATACATTAACATAAAATCACGTCTTTCCACCTGCTACACTCCTGACATACATTATTTCGCTTTATCAACATTCATTAGTCTCCTCATGCATGCTCGTCGGTTTAAAGTACTCTTGACTTGCCCTTTTTAGGGTTCCGTAGTCAACTAGGAACCCTTATAGTTTCGCCATGTCCGTCTGTCTGTCTGTCTGTCTGTCTGTCTGTCTGTCCGTCCGCGGCTTAGCTCCGTAATCATTAGTACTAGAAAGCTGAAATTTGGTATGAGTATATGTATGTATTACGCCGACAAAACGGTAAAATAAAAACTAAAATAAAATCTTTTTTTCGGGTACCTCCCGTACACCTAAAGTGGGAGGGATTTATTTTTTTCGTTCCAACACTAGTGTTTGGGGTGTCGATGAATAGGTCTTTTAAAAATAATAGGGGTCTCCGAACATTATTTTTTTATAAAGTCAGCAGCTTTGTAAATATTCGCTCCGAAAGTAAAAAAAAATTGTGTCCCCCCCCCCAATAACTTTTCAACCACGGGTCAAAAAATTATGGGAAAATTCATGAAAATGAGACCTTATAAGTACTTTCAATGAAAACTATATTGAATAAAATCGGTTGAGCCGTTTTTGAGTTATCGCAAAAATTCATAATTTTCTTTAAAATGACGTAAGTGCCGCGCGGTGTCCTTATACTTCGAACGTTACACATATTAGTTAAGTGCCATACTGTATTAAAACATTTCGCTCAATCTGGTGCGTATAGTCGATTACTTCCAGAAGGTAATAAGTAATTATTGTACTTTGGCGTTTACCACCTTTTTATAGAGCTTGAAATCTTTCTCGTAATTTTCGTCTATTGTGAAGGATGGGCAACTGCGGAACCCTACACTGAGCGTGGCCCGACATGCTCTTGGCCGGTTTTTTTAGAACGTCTCCAATCTGATCAAGAAACGTTCGTCTAGGCCTTCCTTTTCCAACATTTCCATTCACATTCGCCTTGCAGATTTGTTTCGTAAATCTTCTTTCATGCATCCTCTCTACATGCCCAAACCAACTCTAGACTACATCGTCATTCACACCACAGCGTTCCCTTATTATTACATTATTTCTTATGCTGTCGCACAGCTGTCAATAGACATCATTTATAGTATAAGTTTAATTACACGTTTCAATCATAATAATATCTTATAACAAAGTGATTATCCACACCGACATTGAGGTTTTTAAATTTATGCAACCCAATATGGAACCCTTTAGTAGGTATGTATCGTATAAATATTTATATTAGAGTTGGTAACTATTTATATAGGTAATAAAATAATAGAAAAAGAAGAAGTAGAAAGAATAGAATATCATAAACCAAATAATAACAAATTAATAATCTGTGCTTTTTCAGACACAATTTATTATTAAATCTCTGCAGCGTGCAATGGAAATATTTTGGCGGCTGTCAGAAGCAAAGGCCATGCGGCGACCAGCTAATTTGAAATATTTATTTTGTTGGTGTGACCACTCAAGTAATTACAATCCTGGCCGCCTACTAATATTAGTGTTTTAATTAAAACAAAAAAGTAGTTTTTTTTCTTTCTCGAGATGTAATATCTAGTCTCATATTCTATGCCTTGGACTTTAATTCAGGTCACTTACCCGTAAAATATTTATTTTTTGTACGAATTTTGCATTTGCTAAAAATGCTAAATTGCACTGATGTTTATTAGATACTTTTTAAATGCGAGAGAAAAGCAAAAAGTGTATTTCATTGATGGACTTTGTGGGCCCCCAATTCCTGTGGAGATTAACAGTATATTTGATAATAATGAATTTGTTATTCTAACGTGACTTCATCGGTACTGTTTAAAATAAAACATTATTCATGTTGAATTTCTACATTTCATCAAATGAAAAAAAAAATACATTATACTTTATCCCACATAGTTAGTCTTATAAATAATGTTTATAATGCAATTACTGTCATCTTTTTTAAATAGCAAAAAACCTTATTACCGTAATCTTCCCGGTGTCATGCCATAATGGGGTCCGGAGTCGAGGTGGTCGATGTCTTAATAAGTAGGTAGGTATTGGGGCAGCTGTTATGACACCGGCGAAAGTGTCGTGCAATCAGGCTAAAAATTTATTTTTTACAACATTGAGTGGAGGAGGACTTTTTCGTCGGAGGTTCTTTGATTAAGAACACTTCTATATTAAATTTTCTTTATTTATGATTTTGACGCGTGTTTGCAACATAGAAACATACTTAATTGCAAGGTATTGAATGAAAGCGTTTAAGTGTAATTTAATAAGAGTTGAGAAAAAATTACAAAAAGTGTAAATAATGAATGAGTGTCATTAAGCAAGATACATATATGTGTTTACTCGTACTTTTCAGACTGTTGACGCTTAACGAAATTGGTATGTTTGTATAGTTTTAAGTTATTTACATTGCATAGCTGTGTGGAACATTATACCAGGCAACTTAATTAAACGAATCTTACATTCAAATGCAAAGAAATGTGGTCATAAATCGTTATCTCGATTAACTTCAGAAACCAGCGCAAGCCGTAAATCTCTCCATAGTCGCACATCCCACGGCGATCGCCTCTTGCCGCCCCAGCTTCCAAAAAAATAGGGGAGATTCCTATCTTGTCGCTTCTAATTTACTTATTCCTTTTTTAAAGACTTATTTACCTTCAAAATCCCATTGTGTCCCGAGTGGGGCTAAGCGGAGATTTCCTCCAGTAATAACGTAAACTCGCGACGTGTCAAACGAGTTTTTTTCTTAAAAAAAGCAATAACAATTTACATAAACACCCGGGCCTAGTTAACAGTTAATAAAGGAAACGAGCTCTCAATTGACGAGCTTGTCTCTTAAATGCTTTTGAGATGGAAATGTTGATGGCATATTGTTCTTGCAAACACGTTTTTACGGTACAGCACTGAAGCAGTTTTTACTTAATTATCACGTTATATTTTCTGTTTTTCCTTTGAGAAGTTAGCACAAATTTGTAAACCGTTTTCATAGCCAAACATCTCAATGTGAAAGTAATCGTTTAGGGCACAGTCGCTCGGAATGAACTAGCCGGCGAACTAATAATACTTTTTATGTTTACATTGAAACACGCCGAAACACGAAATGAAATATCCCCGGGCTATGAGCGCTGCACACGAGTACGCAATGACCCAAATTCGGTGAAGTTGCCTGACGGAATTGTTTCATTAAAGCGGACCCGAAAGTTTGAAGCCGCGAGCGCGTGCGGCGATCGATCCAGTTCATCGCACTCTTCGCTCCTCTCCGATGCAAGACACAGGGGCAACCCCAATCAAAAGTAAAATTACCCCATCATATTTAACCCCAACGACAAGAACACTCGCACCGACTTATCAAGTTATCAACCACTCGGCATTAAAAACTTTCCCTAATAGTAATCCGAAACAGAGTTCACCCGGTTCAAGGTTGCAATTTAAAGTTTTTCGAAAAGTTCCTTTCCCGCTCACTTTTTTATAAGTATATAAATCTTTTTGCCGGCAAAGTTCCCCAAAGTTTTTGGCCCAGATTGTCATCGATTTTTGTTTGGAGAGTTTGTTTTTTCATTGTTCTTCTTTACTTGTTTAACGGTTAATTCATAAAAACTTTCCCGCCTGCACAATCGATAGCGGTCACAGTCGGTTTGTAAACAAAAACCACGCTTTCTGACGTCTGCTGGCTTATTTACACCAAAATGCGTGTTTATGTTTATGCAAAAAATGCATAAACGTAATAATATAGACGCGACGCTAACTACAATTACAACGTATAAATTCTATTCAAATAGGTATATAAAACGATGTTTTTTACTTACCTATATAGCCATATAAGCAAAGCAAAAAGCATACACGGGACTTATATCATAGAAGCGGATATTCTAAAAACAATAACTTACAATTTCCTTTTTATCTCCGCGAAACAATAAACCGCTTAGTGCAGGAATGTGCTAAAAATCCCCGCATGAATAGCTGCGCTATTTTCTTTTCGCTCCATAAATATTGCGTTTTCGCACCGGCTGTAAATATTTTCCCCATCATAAAGGCTATGCATAGAGGTCGCGGCCGGAGGGCTCTCATCACCTCCTGAATATTTTCCTACGTATTCTTCGAAGCCTCTGTCTCGACTTATGTAAATTCGCCCTAACACTTTCTCGCATTTGCCGCACAATGCAGCACAATTTGATGCTGGATCCTGACATTATCCCCATAAGTGTGCCCTCGACGCGCACAAGGATTTCTAAATGGAAACTGTGATTTGGAGAATTTATTTCCCCGAATTCGAAGTTACGTGTTGAATCTATTAGGTTTCTTTACCGTCAAGATTTTTTGATGGAATATGAAACGAAACAATATGATTGATTAAATATAGAAGGTAAGGAAAACAGAATGAGTTTTTTACATTAATTGCTACTTGTGTAGAAAGAAGATGTAATGAATGGCCGTCCCCTGTCCGTCTCGGCTGATTTATTTCATGACTTTTCAGATATGCAAATAACATTAAGATTCAAAGATGTAGGTATTCTCGCCCCCTTAAAAGAAATCCGTGGCGACCGCAGAATGATGCCAATCCAGGGTGAATCTTAATATTTTATGTTGTATTATTTCCCTTTTCTTTTCCTTCCTGATATTATTTATTTCCTCGCCGACAATGAGATTCCCACTTTGGCGCGTAATAAAAGAGAATTATTGTTCATCTTTTTATAGCGAGACGTTTTGTTGGGTTTTATATTAGCGGGATTGAATGACTGCCGATTTGAGACACTCGCGCTGTCGGTGTCACGTCATTCGTTTTCTTCTTATTGGAGATTGTCGCAGATGACTTGGAAAAATTCCATTCAACAAAGTCATAGAATTAATGAATGAGGGCCCAACAACAAACTAATAAACAACTATATTTGTCTAATATATTGGACTGATATCTGTCTAAATCACAAAAAATATGCTTATATCTATAAAAAAATATTGTAGCAAATTACAATAGCAATGAGACAAATGCGTAAAAAATTGAATATCCAACAATCTGTAATCTAAAAAATATTTCCAATTAATACAGTCTAAACAGTACCTATAAATCAAAACACACATAATTCCTAATAAGGATATCAACAAAATCATAATCTATCAATACACACACGTGATCAACAAGCCCCCGGTGGTTGAACACAAAAAGTGGGAAAAAACCGAGGTGCGTGGCCCAGGGAGTGATCGGGCCGATGATTGATCGCGGGGCTAATTGGATGATGGATGATCAGGTCGGGAGCCAAGACTACAGGGTAGTTCCGTATCTTACTATAGATCAAAAGTAAATTGGACTCGGACTTGCAGTAGTTGTGTATGGAGATACGCAATGGTGATAACTACATCCGAAGTAGACATGCAATTTTATGATGAAAATGTCCACATTTTTGAGATTATAAACGGTAAAATATAATATTGAATTACGTGAAATTTTTAAATCAACTGAAAGAAATTGCTTCCTTGTGACATGATACCAAGTATACTAGCAGCATTTCCTTGCTGTGCGAAGAAACTGCCAGCTCTTCAAACTCGCTTCCCCTTGGCAAATTGTGTTTAAATTCGTAGTTCAAAATTTTATATCTCTGCCACATCAAGTAAATATTTATTACTGTATTTTTTTTATGATTTTACTTTTGTGTATGAAATATCTCTGTCCTTTATGGGCTAGTAATATGTTCTTACCTAAAAAAATAAGTGTGTTAAGAACCTAATTTGACTCGACCCACACATAAAATCATACAACATGATGCGTTTTATTTTAACAATATGTAAACGTATCCAAAACGCTATACCTGGCAATTATTATCCAAATTAGACAGCAGAATGATCACAAGCCCAAATGTACATCTAACGTAACAGCGTAACGTTATGTCGAAATGGTAATTAAATTCCACATTAGCGGTACAAAGCAGAAGATACGCAGCGGAACCTAATTTTCATAGCTGATTAGACTTACCCCACATGGGATCGCGCAATTACGACGTCACGGCCGTATTCCGAGTAATCGGCGACGATGCGCTGACGGTATTGCCTACAAACTGCCACAACAGCGACTTTCCTTGTCGCGCGACTCAACGTCACCTGCCTTGCTCACACGGTATTAAAAGGAAAGAGACAGACTACAAAGAGTCGCATGTCAAAGTTACGCTAGAGGTACATACAGCACCTCTAGCATAACTGTGACACGCGACTCTGCCGCGCAACATACAGTACCTGTCACTTTCCTTTCAATACTGTGCGAGCATGACAGATGATGCTGAGTCGAGCGACAAACGACGTGGCGGTAAGATGTGCTAGCCCTGAAGCATAGAAGTTTAATTCAATTCAATTCATTTATTTCAGGCACCAAAGGTATATAAAATAGATAAATACTTAAAAATCTAACATAACATATTAAATACGAATAACATAATAAACATAACAGTTATTACTGTGATGTGTTTACGCTGTTCTCGGCGACAGGAATATTAGCTACACATTTGTGCATATGTTTATAAACACCAATAATGTGTCTCAACACATTCCTTTTCAATTATAATGATTAAAATCTTGCGTTTACTCAAAATAATAAAATGTCGTGCCATTTGCAACAAAAGTAACAACGCTCACAAATGATGTAGCCATATTGTTTAACACCTGAATAAGCCTCATTATCTATGTAGATGATACAGTTGTGTAGAAATTTCAACTGCATACAGGAACGCTATTTCAATTTTCCATACTACGGCACCACCACTCTCTCAATGCGGCCTCTGCTCTCGTCTCCCGTCGGTCACATCGACGTCGTCATCATCTGAATTTTGACGTCCGGAATGTCAATTTTACCGTGAAACCGTCAAATTTTGCCCTAGCGGGTAAAGGCCCCCATTAGCCTAAAAAAAAAAAAAAAAAATGTTGGATTATTTTTTTAGCAAATAGACGAACATAAATGTATTTATATATTAAGCTTTAAAATTGAATCCTTCCCTGTTGGCTGAATGTATGTATGATTTATTGTTTATTATATTTATGTATTTATTTGTTTTTTTTATGTATATATTATTATCATTTTCCGATTTTTGCACCGCCTAATAACAAAATCTTATTTTTTCAAGTTCTCCACTACCCAAAGGTTGTCTGGAAGAGATCGCTCTTTAGCGATAAGACCGCCTGTTGTTTACCTCTAATTGTTATTTCTTGCATTGTATTTCTCCTGTATATTTTATGAGGTGTGCAATAAAGAGTACTTGTATTTGTATTTGTAATCCTTAACCTATTTCAAAATATATTTAAAACCAGGTACTTACTTTAACCCGCTAGGGCAAAATTGAACGGTTTCACGGTATGCCTTAAATTCCTTCAATATGTTTCACTATTTCATTTAACATCTATTACGCTAAATTAATCCTAACAATGAGTCGAATTAAAAAATAAACCGTTACACACTAATCTCAATTTTGCATCATATCACCATCGCTCCCGCAATACGGCTCTCGTGTACTCGTACCCCTATCATCTGTCGGTTGCACGTCACGTCACGTTTGACGTCAGCAATGAAACGTTACGTTTTTCAGCTCGCACTAATTGAACTCTAATTACGTCTGTTATGAATTTCAGCTGTCTACCTTCGTTTGTGAACGGACGAGGTAATTATAAAATTGCTGTGGGGTTTGTGAGGCTAAATACAATTTGACACGGTGACATGCATACACGTTGAACTAGAATTTTGCTGAATTTAGTGCGAATGTTAAACCGTTATGAAACATCTATTTGTTACATGAACTTTTTTGAAATGATAAATCAGGTAATCTCTTTTTATTATTAAACCCAAATATTGTTACATTTATACTATTTTCACTTTATAGTAAAACAGGATAGCCCAACTATTATTTGAAAATGTCTGATAACTTTTATACTTAATCTAGGTACTTCTGACGGTGAAATTATCTGTAATTAAAAAAGAGTCATCAAATATTATTTTATGAAAGCTTGCTTTTTTATTACGTAACTTAATTACAAAATAATTTTACGATACTTAGTTCCAATTTATGAATAGGTACATCTATTTATTATTTGAGTGTAGTACAATTATTTGTAGTAGCAATTATAAATACACAGGAATGTTACACAGCTAATTAAGTTTATATTTCATATTTTTACTCACGGCCACAATTATAAGGATTTAAGGAAATTTTCTCGCTACATAATTATATATTTTTATGATGTGTGGTGAGGGTAGGTAAGTATCATAATTATGATTTTATCACCAGTTCTTACAGGTTATTAGATATAGGTTGGTAATGAAATAATAATCATAAAATAAAATAAACGCTATTAGCATTTCACGCCTCACTGAGCATTCCTGTATTTACCCAATTGATGTTCAAATGTAGGGAACGCACCGCACCGCTATACCCCGCTATACTTACAGCAAAGAGGTGCATATAAAAGCTGTCTAGAAAGTTTTCTGTCGTTCGCTGCGGATCGATACAGAGGTACCGAGCACCGCACGCGAGTACCCGCAGATCGTGAGCTAGCTGGGTTATTATGTCATTATGAAACTGCTGAGAGTGATGGTTTTGGTTTTTGTCACATTTTTTGGTTTATTTACAGTTTGTGAGTAGCTAGGTGGGTAATAAATGAGCGAATCAACTTTATGACCAACACAAATGTGTTAAACCTCGTTGTAAATTTTCACCTATAAAATGCCTTCTCTATGTTCCAATTAATGGTTTATGTTAAAACGCTCAGTGGGCCAGTTATTGATAACCCCAGAGACAGTTTGAGTAACGCCGTGACGTTTAAAAGCAATCAAAAAATCGATTCGCCAAAATACAGTTTTTTTTTTTAATTTATGTCATTTAAAACGATGTACGAGTAAATATGAGGTGAAATGGAAGATTTATGCTGTAACATTTGAGAAACCGTACCTGGCTGCAGAACGTTCCCTCACTTGATCTTGGGAAAAGCCGCCATATAACGTTACTCTATCGGTTGTTTGTGTTAAATGTGAAAAGAAGCCCGACCACCTGCCATGCCTGTTGTGGGCGTGGGTCTTTAAAAATAAGCTTACGTCAGCCACATGAGAGCACACTGTGTCAGCATAAAACGCTGAGGTGAGCTGAGGTATTACATTAGGTTACGAGTGTTATATCATGATCGAATTGCTTAGATAGATTTAGGTTTTTGTAAAGCAATTTTATTTATTTTATACTTGACATAATAAGTCGTACTAGCTTATGTAATCCAATAGTTTCTCAGTCGATAGGATCGTCAATTTATTATGTATTGACCAGCAGTGACGTGCGTGGGCAAATTTCATTAGTTCCCGAACACGCGCTAAGAAACCTGCCCCTCCGCCTCCAACAGGGATTTGCTCCCAATTATGTATATGATACGTTTACACTGCCAGAGACATACGAGAAATATGAAATACCAACTAGTAGATAACGCTTTAAAGCAAGACAGTCATATGCATTTAATAGAATATAGGTTTAATCTAATAGTAAAGGTTTAATAAATAAAGTATTAGGGATTCCAATCTCAGGATTTGTCTGGGCGGAGGTTGCAGGATCTCGGGATTTCTTTTACAAACATTTTTTTTTTACTTTGACTTGTGTGAATCGGTAACGTACTATCTCCGTTATTCTTAACATTTTTTTTATAAAAAAGAATACCGCGCTCAAGAATATCTAGACGAAGTTATTTTGAAGTTGTTGCAAGTTTTAGCACTTTTGCGTTAACCACGTCAACACTTAATACGAATTACTTGTGTTTAATAGACATGTTGACTGATGTTGAATTTTACAGCGTACAGGAGCCTTACCACGATCTTTATAAAAACTATCCAAACGCAGTGCAGTTCAGTTTAGGCACCTAAATTGAATCGCTGAATTTCGTACCATAACAACTTTAAAGCAGCGCTGATTCTCGATCGCATAAAGTGAATGAAAGACCGATATTTGTCTCTGGTCCGCAATTGAAACGCTACGGCGCGAAAGGGATGCCGCTATGTGAGTTTCGTATATGTTTATCTCTTTCTGGCTTCTATCCGTTCGGTAACTAAAATATTACAAATTAATTTCGCAGCACACTTTGTTTAAAACTAATTGGTAATTTTGAAAAGAAAAGACATATATTTCATAGCGGACTTATGTTCTTTTTTTAATTTAAAGACATTATTTGCCATACCAAATGCTTTATTGAATGAAATAAAGTTTAAAATGTCTGTATTTCAAAAGAATTGTAATTAAGACTCGGAACGTGTGCCGCCTTCCGCCTGTGATAATGTCATGTCAATCATTGACATGTAAATTTGTTAAATTTCAAATGAAATTTACGTGGTATGCCAATCTTCGAATTCAGTTTAATCCTCCGCGGATTTAGTGTATTCGTTCAGGGGAAAGAAATTGTGACCAGGAAATGCGGTGAAGTGATTTTATCACCCATATAATATCAAGTGTGTCAATGACAATGTTAAAAGCTCCGTTTTTATCGCCAGCTGTCTCCCGCCGAGATAGAGACCTTTGAAATCGGGCTTATATTTTTGACCCCATGATATCAATATTATCCAGCTGCAGTCCCGGCACTACGTGTACTTCAGCTCATTTGTGGTGTGCGTGCCGCGGCCGCTGCAGGACACCATCGCAAGTGCAGACTTCTGGCGGAAGGGTGTTGTGTTTCGGCAGTTCCGCGGTAATTTGCCGAATTATACACCAGATCAGACGACGCAAAGGACCCACGCGGTTGTGTCGCGTAAATTAACTAGTTTTAATTCTTGTTTATATGTATTTTTGTAGTTCAGTGCCTTATTGGTTTTATTACTGTAATGCTGTGTAACTTTTTTGAATAATAAATAAATTATCAACTGCTTAAAGATATGTTCAATTATAGTTGCCTATTTTAGGTTCAGTGCAAATGTTTGAACTCCAGTTCTTTGTTTTACAAAATATTTTACTTGTTTTTATAATTCAATCTATTAAAAATCATATTGTGGTTTAAGAACTTAAATAGTAACCAAATAAAGAAGCATGATGTAAAGCACCCTCGAGCGGCTAATTTAGTTACTACAGTCTGCAATGCTACGGAAAAAAAACGTATCTTACTATGAAATCCATACAAAGCTACGAGCTCTTTACCGTAGTATTGCAGTAGTCATATGGAACCGAAAAACACGAAGTTCTATCTACTTATTACCAGTAATGCACTCTTATCTATGAGCATTGTGCATCTTTTTTTTCCCCGTTGCATTATCCAAGAGATCGTATTATAATAACTCAAAAGAAATTAACTCGTCAGTATTCTGAAAAACCTGTCAAACACTTCGCTACCCTAAATTTTTCGGCGATGGGGTGCGTACGTACGTAGTAGTGCGTGTATATTGTAACAGAAATAGATAATAACGCGAGCGCAGCGAGACCGAAATTTTTCGGCGCGGGGGTGCGTAGTAACACGATCAGATGAAAACGCGAGCGCAGCGAGAGCGAAATTGTTCGGCGCGGGGGTACGTAGTAACAAAATTGACCGATATAGTGTAAAAAGATCCGATCTGGCAACGCTGATATATGTATGACCTATTGCCACCGCCCCTCTTGCCGGCCCGCGACCTCACTCGGCGCCCGCGCCCTATATTTGAAGCATGTTCATGTTCTTACTTACAGACGCGCCCCGAAGATATTGACAAACTTACAAGCATGTTTTCGACCAAAACTATTTGTTCTTGTTATTTTTCATGTTCATTTTAAATTTTGGATTGACAAAAAAAGGTGAAAAGTAATAGTTGGTTGAAAGGTGCCAATACCAAAACAAAATGCAAACGGCCAGGGGCGCCTACGCCGCCCCTGTCGGTTTGGCGCCCCGGGCTATAGCCCGGATCGCCCTAGGGTAAATACGTCCCTGAATAAAACGGTAGGAAGTTACACAGACACGTTTCCAGACCTGTGCGAGACAAGTCGCGAACAAAAGCTAAGAACTAATAAATATTCTACACAAAACTATCCAGAACGATACATTCAATGAGGAACTTTTTATGAGTCGCAAAATTTGACACTCGTGCGATTCAGTTTCGTCTCAAGTGACACATCGTGGTACGAAAAGTACTTGAAATGAGAGAATGAAATAGTTGAGACGCTCTTACTGAACTGTCATCTGAACTGAGTCGTAAATACAATGTCATGGTATGAAATAGCGATACAGTTCAGTTTAGGGCCTAAAGTGAGTCGCGTTAAGAGATCGTGGTAAGGCTCCTGTAGTTATATTAGGTATATGAATAAAATTAGCTAAATATATCACGAAACAAAGAAAAAAATCCAGGAAAATATTTTTTTTTTGGAAATATGTGACTTCAAAGGTACGCAAATTTTAAGATATTTTTTTTATCCAAAAGAAATTATGAAAATGTTTTAAGAATCCTCATGATTTTACAAAACAATAATTGTAGGACAACCATAAACTTAAACGCACTTTTTCACGGTGAAAATGGCAAATTTCTTAATATCTCAATACAATTATTGGTACCTATACTGGCCTGTGACGTCACTAGCCTGAACGCCTTTTGTATGAAGCGTTTTTAGCGCTACGTAGGAATGTTGAACTTTGACGGTCATTTCTGACTTTTAGAGCAGTTTAAGTGTAGTCAGTCCTATATAGAAATTTGATCACAATAAAAAATAGAATCGATTGACATCCTCAAAAAAAATTAGTCAACATGTCTATTATACACGATGATTTTTAATCGGTGATCAGGAGTAGAAAAATATTAATATTTAGCTAAAATTAAACTTAATACGCGAGGTCCCGCGCATTTGCCTCACTGTTAAATTAATTAACCCTCTTTCTCGCAACGTTAAGTATACTCAACGCCCAAAACAAAAAAATCCTGCCAAGTTGTTTTCGATTATATTCACAACTTATAGTTATAAAATATTTCCTTATTTCCAAACGAATCTTTACCGACTATGTTTATCGTATTGCCCGGACGCACATATTTTGTCAATTCGCGGCAAAATGGTGCCGAAAGAACCGATGACTGTGGGAAGTAAGGTAAATAATAATTCATAATAAATATTTATCACCATAATATCGATTGAATTACGCTTACAATTGATTTTTAAGGGTATGAGCTTTGTGTTCTGGTATATTTCTAACAATTTGGGTGTAAGACTTGAACGTTATTTGGTTCCCAATATGCGTGTTGAGTATTCTCAACATTGCGAAACTTTGAGAGACACACCTACTTCACTGCATGTTGAGTATTCTCAACATTGTCCATCTATGCACAATATACACTCTGCTTAAATTGTTGACTATTTTTAACATTGCGAACTTAAGGTTATATACATGATAAAGGGTACATAATATATTTTCCGTATGTATATGCCAAAAGCTGTTTTTGTGCCTAATATTGCATGTTTATTTATTGACATGTTGCCTGGATGTGGTGCGTGCTCCATGGTTAAATAAAATGAGCCAAGAATTGCAGAATCTTCAGACAGCAGCAATCATTCTGACGAAAAATTGAGGCTAACCAAAATATTAACTCTCAGAACCTGTCTGATGCTGATGAAAACTTAGAACCGCGATCGATACCACCTTCTCTAGAAATACTAAATTTGTTAGAGAGCACAGATGAAGAACCTAGACATAATATCTTCGTGAGACATGCAACGCACCGGTCGCAGATATTTGCCCTTAAAACACATGAAAACGTGACGAGGCATCTACATTTCGCGGATAATTGCAATCTCGATAATAACCTCTACTTCAAGATACGTCCATTCATGGAAAAACTTAGACAAAATTGTTTGAAACTTGAAGAAGAAAGGCGGCTTAGCATAGATTAATTGATGGTGCCATATAAAGGAACGAGAGCGGGTTGCAGACGCCAATATCAGCCAAAAAAGCCGAAGAAATGGGGATTCAAATTATTTGTTCGTGCTGGAATATTTGGACTCGGTTATGACTTCCTTCCATATGCTGGAGAAGACACGTTTTGATTCTGTTCATTTACAGACTAACCAGCCAGCTAGCTATCGTATATTTCGATATTTTTTTCACGTCCCTGGAGCTGATACGTCTACTCCGCAATAAATATGGAATCTTAAGTCTTGGGACAATAAAAAACAACCGCCTTAGGGGTCGTCAGGACAAATGCTCCTCGGAAAAACTACTGTCAATGAAGGCTAGAGCGAACGAACAGTATAACGGAGAACAAAAGAAAATGCCGTTGTAGAAGTATCGGATTCAAATAGCAATGGAGCTGCTGAAGAAAAATAGAATTGGACTTTTTGACACGGACATGGCCACGACATGGCAATGCGTGCCAAAACACAGCTGCAGTCCCGAGACCTCCTACTGCACACAATATGATAATACGGGACACTTACCAGGGTTCACAACCTACGGACGATACAATTATTGCAATAATGGCTTCACAAACTTGCAACGTTCAAAATATAAAGTAAGACGTGTCTTGTTTCGAAGAAATAGTGTTTTTACACGTTGCACGTAGCTAAATTTATATTTTTTTCTCACAGAAAACATGAATCAGTCATCTATTGCAACTTCCACATAATGCGCAATGTTAAGAATGCTCAACATGAGTGGTATGTTCAATGTTGGACAATGTTAAGTATACTTAACATACATTTTCTAAAAAAGTTTACATACAACATTTTTTATTTTATTTTTCCTAGGCTTACAATTACCCTATTAACTTATTTTCATGCCCAAAACTAAAAAAAAGTAAAAAAAAATATCTCGCGCGTTAAAGGGTTAAAAGTTAAAACATAATTAAAACTAATAACCACTAGATACATGTTCATCCTACATAAATTATTGAAGTACGATACCTACGTCAAGTGTCATCGCTTTGGCGGGAAATTTTACGAAATTTTCTACGACTATGTTTATGTAATGACATGACAATGACAAGTTATTACTCATAAATTATCATTCCCATTAAATTATTAAAGAGGTTGTAAGCACACCGATACAGATTAGTTCGGTGACAAGGAATTTAAGATAAAATTGGTTTCAAAATAAAAATTATCATAGATAAATAAAAGTTTTGTTTTCATGTAATTACGACTTTAACGTGACCGCCATCAATTACTGAGTTAGAAAAGTTGGTACCTGATCACCGATTAAAAATCATCGTGTATATTCATAACTTTCAACGTAGCACACATGCGGAATAAGAGCTTATTCAGCCCTTAATCAGCCACTGTGTAAGGGCTGTATAAACGCTTAAATATACAGCCTGAGTGTTACTTGGGTTAGCGCATTTCACCCCACAGTTTGTCGGCAGCAGTGTAAGCGCCCGTGAGACGAAACTTGGGTATATTATCGACTCGCGCGCCGGCCGGGATTAGAGGTTTACGTGTCTTGGCGTGAGCCACGCCAATACTTAACGCATTTTATACACCCCACAGTTTGTCGGCAGCAGTGTAAGCGCACGTGAGACGAAACTTGGGTATATCGACTTGCGCGCCGGCCGGGATTAGAGATTTACGTGTCTTAGCGTGAGCCACGCCAATACTTAACGCATTTTATTCACCCTTCTCGATCCGTGTATAATAATGTTAACAACTATTGTCATTGAATTATGTAGTACGGTCAGCAAAAGTATCTGTCAATTTTACTACTGGCGTATGTCAAATTTCATCCTAAAATTATCAGCTATTTTTGATGCGTACCTATGTTATTCTGGATGGACTGATGAAAGTTGGTTTCTGAGAAGATTTGTGTTTTGTTTCTATAAGTCTAAGATAAGTTACACATTACAAGTTTTGCTAAGAAGGTATTTATGTGTAATATTTCGCGAATTACATTTCAAATACGCCATAGGGAACATACAAAATGAAAGTGCTGCTAACTGGTGCCACCAATCTAAATAATTTAATTTACATAATATAGGTATATACTGCTGCCACCTATTTCCACACATTCTCTACAGCTCTTACCTAGAGTAAGAATTCGACGCATGAATTGTCCTTTGTCATACCTACTCATATCAATCCCTGTTGGTCAACCAAACCGAAACTAGAAATCCTTCCTCAAATCTGCGAGTCATCTGGACTGTATTAAAATTCCCGTCACGTGACCCGTAACCAGCGGTTGATTTGTTTAGGGCGGTTGCACACGGGCTATAAATCGGGCTTGTCAGCGGCACCGAGGGTTAAGGTGCGGACACACGGGGCGATAAATTAACCCGCGACGTGTGTGAGTGAATGTAATGTGCAGTCTAGTTTACACAACTAGTGTGGGCTAGTGGGAACTTGGTTTACCTGGTGTAGGTGCAAATTTTCATATTTAACATCAATAAACAAAGAAAAGCTAAACCACCAACAGCAAAAGAACTTATTAATAAAATACGCGTTACTACTATGTATTATGTAACTGGAAATAAGAAGATTTTGAGGTGTTTTCCTTATTTACACTACCAACTTTAGTTTCACCAAATATCATGGGTTGCACTAATTTTTATTTCCCATCTGTAACGTTTCGCAAAATTTTCTTTTGTCTAAAATGTTCTTTTTTCCAAAAATGTTTTTTTTTTCAGAATAATTATAAAACAAACCTAACGTAACCTAAAAGGTTCTTTAAAAGGATGTTTATAAATCCTGAAAATGTTACGGGTTTCAGAAAAAAAATACTTTCGAACCAATGATGGCGAAACGTTACAGATGGGAAACAATGTTCCGGAGTTGTTATAGGAGAATGTTGCTCTTTATATGTCTTATGACAACTTACTTGTTGCAAAATTTCATAATTTTTATGTTTACGAGATATTGATTGAATTAATTTATTCTTAATTTTTTTCTACATCTACCTTTGAACATACGAATAATATCGGTACCTAAGAATAAGAAAAAATACCGTTTTACGTCCAGATGATATTTTTCCAAATGCTTTATTAATCTACTAGTAGGTACTATTAATCTGTTTTTTTTTTCTTTTTTATCATATTTCATTTAGTAAACGTTATCTTTGAAATGAAATGAAGAATAATTCACTATACAATTAAATGAATAAAGTACTAGGTCTGCAGTTTGAATATTACTCAGCGCTATTGAAAATAAACCACTAGCAAAGTTTATAAATGTTAAATAGGACGCAATTATAAAACGCTCCATAACTCTGCTACATTCGCGTTTTCAATTCAGCAACTAAGCAAACAGCTACTCCAATATTACCGACCTGGTTCTTTTCACAGAACCTAAAGTGTTTTCAGTACGCTTCTGTTTTCGCCCCGCAATTAAACTGCTGTTAAACTTCTTGCAGCGGTGTTTGCAGAGCACCTGAATGGTCGAAAGTTGTGCGGGTGTTCCTTGTTTGCCTGCTAATTATCCCAGTGCAGAGTCGAGTCAGCGGCCAAAGCGCTGACCGGGTCTAAATCTAAATGATCAGAGACTATTCAAGTGGGGTTAGTAACCATGGCAACCGCCTCCACCCATTATTGCATTGTATCAACATTCATATCGGCGTCACGTGTAGCAATACGCTTAAGCGCCCCGAAGCCAGATTTGTCGTCTCCTTTCAAATTAGACGGTCCGGCCGCGACGCGCTAAAATCAAAAGCGCAAAGGGTCACATAATCCGGACCTTTTTGGACGCTATTACTTGTGTTTGTGTGCATGTCTGTCTTTTGTCACGTATTCTTAATTAACACCCGTTGCCAAGCTACCCCGCTCACTTGTATTGATTGCGTAAGGGCTTCTGCATTGTGCCGATGATTTTTAATACTGTATGAGAAAGTTGCTTGTTGGAGCGTACTCGTACGTGTTCGGTAGCGTGGCTTTTCCATTAGGGAAATCGCTTTACGTTGTTCGGATTGTATCCCAAATATGTCGTGGCTTAACTAAATTTTGAGACTAACCCTTTGAAATAAAGAAAGATTATAGCTACTATTTTATTATAATAGGTCATCATAAACTTAAGAGCTAGGCGTTTGTCGGTGGAGCAATTTCCAATTTTTTCTATCTTGAGGCCTCCTCTCCTCCTTGACGGCCTGGTACGACACGACGTTCACCTTTTCCTTTATTTGGTCCATATAAGCTCTTCTTGGTCTTTATTATAATAGGTATTATTCACAAAAAAGGTATCGACTTAATCAATATCTATTGTAATTAATAGAGCTAGTCGATACTAATAGGATATGAACTAACTAAGTTTTAAAGAAACTTTTAGGTACCATAGGTTCAGATTGTACGGTATTATCTTATAAAATTTATCGCATTTATAAAAATAAGATAAGTGATCTGCTTAAAGTATTGTAGAAGGAGCCCTCTGTTTGCAGATGGGAAGCCAAGCCTAATAAACCGACGCTTAACCTCTCACAACAAAGCCGATACAAAGTGAGTGACATCCCGCCGGAGATCCCGCGAAAAAACCCGGCGACGTGTCAAAGGAGGGGAAATATTTTTTAAATCTTAACTCCTTAGCGAATTGAGAGATTAAGTCCTTTTTGAAGAGGCAACCGCTCCCCAGGGTCGGGCGTGATCATTCCTTCAGATCTCATTTCCTCGGATGCTCTATTTGATTGTTATTTTTGTTGCTTTTCTCGCCGTGTCCGGGAGCGCGGGATTTGAAGTGACAGTCAACGATTTGCACTTGAGCGCGATAAGTGTTTTCCAACGTTTTTTATAAGCAGCTTTGTTAGTGTTTTGTTTTTATCGACGTCTTATCTAACGCTTTAACGAGAAACAGTCTCAGACAAGTAAAGACGATCGCTTGCTTTATTTTTAAAGGTTACAGAAATAGCGAAGCGCCTTCGTTCTGATAATCCAACCCCAAATTGGTAGCGGTAATTTTTCACCAACTCTTACAAGTCAGACTTTTATTGAAAGACCAGTCATCTATCTACTGCCGTCAGTTTCGACAGGTTAATACGATTTGGCGGCGAAGAAATTAACCCTCTCCATACAAACGGGATACTGAAACACTGCACAGTCATTTTTCAACCTCCTTCAAGTTTGGAGCGCATTTTTGACGTCTCGGTTTTGGCAATAACCCATTAAAATCCTCAAGTAAAAAAAATATTTTGTTTGCTATATTTTTGTACCTTATGTTAGCAGTTTGACGTTTGGAAATCATTTCGATATGTAGTCTCCCCCAAATTGCATTGGCTTTGTTTCGAACCCTTTCCCTCTTAGGGCAGCTCCGAGGCAATGGTTTCTAGTTAATAGGTATTATGCAGTAACGAGTAAAAATTTCATTAAGGAACCCGTCTCATCGCATTTTATTCGGCTTTATTTTCAATTAACACCATTTGCTAAATTAACACAAAGACAATATTGTTGAAGAAAATAATGTTCTCGCCGCTCTGTTATTAAGCCATTAGAATATGCTTTAATCCAACTGAATATGCATTTATGCGTATACGCTCCATCGAGTGGATCCCGTAACCCAGTGGACAGCCGGCATAAAGCCACAAGAAAATATGCAAATCACTATAAGGCAGTAGGTAAGCGGCGGTAAGCCTTGTAATTATTCACATCGGGTTTGGAAATCGCACCCATTTCCGCGCACGAGTTAAACTGACCCTTAGCAGGCATTTAAATCAAAACACATGTGCTGAGAGCGGACGGCTTAGCTTGATTTTCGGATGAAGGCCCCTTTTTTGCGGGTCCCTGCGTCGATTCCTTGGCGGGCGATGATCGATACCGCCTCCGCCGCCGGCCCGCCCTCCCTCTTAATTAGGACTCGGAATCTGTGGCGGACACACACACACGAGTCTCGGGTATAATGTTAATCAACTTTCATTATGCACTAAGGAATTATATGGGTACGCCTGAGGAGTGATTATCCGAGTTAGGGCCGCGTCCCCGACCAAGAAATCATACTTTATTATGATCATTCCGTATTCGAGGCTTTACGGCGGCACCTCGCGGGGCCGCGGCATTAGAATTTACTGCGCATATATCACGGCCGTGTTAGCATTGTCTACAAAGTAAGCAGGATAATTGCCCTTTGTTGCTTATAGTTGCTAGTTGGTCGACCTTTTTCGGCAATGCCATCTACAACGACCAACCACCGACGTTGAACTACTTTCACCACCTGGTATATCATTTAGGTACAAACGTTAATATTTATTCTGCCATAATAATTGCACCTTGATGTAAATAAGTTACTATTATTTCTATATCTACCAACCACACTGATAATATCTATATACATATCTATTTTCAGCGAAATCACGGTCTCTCTGAACAAATGCCAATGACCGTGTCCATTTACATTACAAGCGTCTGATAAATGTACGTATAATCTACATCAATCTAAGTCCTATACAAAAAACGACTTCATATTACATTTAACAAGGTCCAAAATCTGATGGAAAATAGGTCTTTTAAGGGGCCAAGTATACACGGCCGCTAGAATAATGGTGCGACGTGTTACGGGTCCCATGCTCATAACGCGTGAGATTGGAACTAAGCCCAATCCTTTTGCGCTTACTCGTAGATTAATATCACTTCAGTCATCATTTAATTTCGGAACTATAATCATCTCAGGACAGAGATGGAGGGTCTACTGAACCCCTGGAACGTAGGGACGGGTCGTGCTTGGAAAAACCATTATAATTTATGTAGAAGCACTGACATCTAAGATAGATACATTTTAGAGATATGCGACATGCGTAGTAACTAAGTAGCGGTCGAGGACAAAATCATCAATAACGAGCAACTCCGAATGACGGTACAAAACACTATCGGTGTTTTTTTTTTGCGAAAGTTGCTTAGACGCGACGCGACGAAGGCATTAGAATGAATCTTAATTCCTGAGGGTTAAAGTTAACATGGGATGGTATAAGGTGTGTTGACATTTGTAATTTTTTTTTTGGGGATGTCAATCGATTCAATTATTTATTGGGATTAAATGTCTATATGGGACTAACTACACTTAGACTGCTCTCAAAGTCAGAAATGACCGTCTAAGTTCAAGATTCCTAATACGGAGCGCTAAAAACGCTACATATAAATGCCCACCTACATGTGACGTTATTTGTGTGTTGGGTACGAATATTTGTATGAAGACACTTATTAATTTGCCATTTTCAAATTTGCGCTTAAGTTCATGGTTGTCATACAATTATTGATTTGTTAAATTATGAGGATTCTGAAAAAAAAAACAAAATTTATTTTCGATTAAAAAAAAACAAAAACTGCGTAGGTACTTTGAAGGCACATATTTCAAAAAGTATTTTTATTTTTTTATTTATTCATGACATGTTGAGCAAATTGTATACATATAACTACATTTTATAATTCAGCATCAGTCTACACCCCTATTGCACTCATGCAATCTTTACAGCACTCAAGACGCCTGTTATTAAAAAAATCGCAGTGAATACGTTGAATAATTTTAAGAATAGTAACTATACAATGAAATAATCCTTGGCATAAAATAATATGTCTTACACAGAGGTACACTTAGCGATGCATAAAAATAAATATCATCCGTATTTTAATGTCACATCAAAAATTGTATCTCAAATCATGTCACAACAACCTTCGCCAATCTATTCAACACAATATTGTAACTCCTCCACTAGTCCAAGTAACGTGAGCACATTACAATGTCCTCACTACACTGATGCGAAACATCATAAAGCCCTCAAACTTGAATGGTCCTCTAATCGCTCTGGCCTCAAGGAGCCCCTATTGAACGCTAAGCTAAGGTTATGGGATAAACCTCCGATAAATCTTTCAGTTTGACGGCCCTTTAATTAAGGCGTGTAATAAAATGTAATTGATCAAAGCGAATAGTTTGGACTATAAATTTATTGGCCCCGGTTACCTTTATGAGCATTATTGATTGAACCGTTTGTGAAAGGCTTACTATGGAGTTAAAATTCATGTTGTGTAACTATAATTTAGTTTTTATTCCATGAATATAGTAATGCTTTGCCCAGCGGTTTCGCTCAAGCAGAAAGAAGAAAAGTGTAAATGTAATTTTCAGCCCACTAACTAAAAATTGCGTTTCGAGTATTCTCAATTCATTGTAACTAATTGTTAAAATCGTCAATTAATTGCTTTAAGACTTCGTTCATAATTAAACTTATGACATACACAATCGTTTGTGTAATAAACCATGCTCTTAGATTAACCCAAAACACTGAAATCCATCACACACTGTCTTAACAAGCGTACACTTTTGATAGATTAATTTTCTTCACTCTTTCCATGCTACATTGTGTTCTACGTGACCCCCAACCAACTACTTAAGACCTTCACTCCATCGCAAACAATAAGACACATACAAGGGCGCGCTCGAGTGCAAAGGTGTCTTGATAAGTTGGTAATCTTTATGACACTTAACCAGCTAATAAGACCCGTGTTCGTCTGTTCCTTCAAAGAGGTGAACCAAACGTTGTAGAGCAAAGCAGATGTCTTGTTAAGTTGGTGATTTTCCACACACGTGCAGGAAAATTCTCGGGCCCTTGAACTAATTTAATAAATGAGGTGTTACCATTAATTACGCAAAGAACGTCGGGCGCACTCGCCGCCGACACACGAACAAATTAACGAGAATATTAACTCCTTCCGACAAGTCATTCTTTCGCCGCGGGTACCGGGAAACTTCTGTGGGAAACTGATATATGATACTATCACATGAGAATTTGAGCATGGCAAAAAGATCTAGTCATTTGTAAAATGAGATAAAAATCTCGATCGATTTGTACTACATTTTCTTATTGATCTCTTGTTTACATAAGTGACGTTCAAAACTTACAACGTCAGTTGTCATGTTACCAAAAAGTAGTCGTGGCATGGACTGAAAAGCAACTTGTTGGGCTATAAATTAAAGGGATTTATGCCTTTTGAGTACTGCGCTTAAGATAAATAATTGTCTAACAGGTACTAGTTAGTATTGTAGGTACAAGTGGAAAAGGAAGGAGCAGAAGGTTGAAGACTTTCAAGATTGCCCTATGCGCTCTCTCTAGTTACACTAGTAGTGGCTGTGTAGTATGTAGCTAATGTCTACATTTAGTATAGCATGCAGTATAACTGTAGCCTAATGCATATTGCTTGGATAAGCGTTAACCTTATTGTAAAAATGTATATAAGCTAATGTTTTAAGTAATTAAACGTTCACTACTATCTAGAGCTCGGCATATACTTTGTCTCCCATCAACGTCCCTTGTCGACCACATTATAACATATATTACATGGCGATCCTGCACTAACGTTCCGAAGACGAACTTCTGAACCAGCCAGAACCTCAGAACCTCGCACCGGACGGTGCGGCGGGACACCGCACCGTCCGGGACACCAGCAACAGCGACAACGGCAACCACCAGACTGACGATGCAGTCTCAAGAATGAAGATTTGAATTAACTTGAAAAAAGAAGAAGACAATTATGAAAGAAGCCATAAGAAGAAACAAGTCTCAAGAAAAGAAGAGCGTTGTCCAGGGTTATCCCGGCTCGCAAATCAAGAGGTGTCCAGGGTTATCCCGGCCCATCTCAAGAGGTGTCCAGGGAAATCCCGGCCCATGCTCGAGGGTGTCCAGGGTTAGCCCGGCCCGTCGTCGCATCGCGCATCAGCAACGGCATCGTGCTCCACGTGCCTGCCAGCCGCCAGCGCATCAACGTCCCGCCATGCATCGCGCAACGTGACGACACGTGATGACCTCAATATCGTTAGGCATTACTCCTACGTAAGCGTTGAATTAAGTAAGCGAATATTTTATTGTATAACTTATGTTTTCGGTTATAGTTATTTTACATTTACGCACGAGTTAAGTTTATTATGTCTACTGATTTGCAAGATTTATATATACTAAGTTGGAATATATAAGAGAATATTATTATTAAGAGAATATTTTTTATATAATAATTAATTAGCTACACAGGTTAACGCCCAATTCATTCAAAAATTTTCTTTTGCATACATAAATTGTTAGATAACTTTCGAACCTGAAATTGTTACCCGTGTCACTTAGCATTTCTAATTATTTTTTTTTAAATCAGATATCATCACTTAAAATCATTATAATAATCGTCGCTAATAATTTTTTTTAGATGCAAATGTCGTAAACAACTTACACATTTCGCAATTTCCGCGCGCACGGCCGCGAAGTCCGCGCGTAAGCAAAAATTTTAAGTAGATCACGCGTGTTCGCTGTCTACAAGTAAACTTTTAATTATTGGTGAATGTAATTTGATATTCACACTTAGAAATTTTATTGAACAATTATACTATAGCTAGTTATTGGATTGATCACCTAATAATTTAGTGGCAGTTAACACGTTGGCTGCGAGCCTGATTTACATGTTTGTTATTCTGGTGCGTTAATAGGTCCAAAGAGCCTCTACCCTACTCAAACTTCAGTGCGGCAGTAGGTCCATTGTGCCCCACCACGCAAGAAAAAAAAAATGTTTTTTTTTTTCCGTGGGGTTTTACCGTACTGCATAAAGATTTATACCTAAGCAATTCATCATCTGTTAAGCAATATGGTTCTGGCTTCGCCCCGGTCTCGGACTTTTAGAACTATTTAAAAAAAAAATTAAATTATGGGGTCTTTTAGACCTTTTGCCGCACTGAATTGACCGACTTAAGCAGCAGGATGGGAAACGATTGCTATATTTTCGGGTGAGAATACGTTATATACCTTACGAAGTTTTAGGTTAAAAATGCTATCATCAATTCATCACTATCCGAATCAAATAACGTATTTGTTATGTCCACGCCTCCGGTAACATTTTCACTATTTATATTTTGACTAACTTGGTATACTTCTTGATAACTTAATCCCTCACTATCGTTTTCTTCATCCGAGTCGAATAAACAATCCAACTTCTTTTTGGTCCTCCTTGATGGTACACTCATTTTTCTTCCGAAAATTATTCGAAGCAAACACAAACAATACCTACGCAATAAAAAAAATCGTCTATCACCTTTCGCGTGTGGCACAACACTACTCGTTGACGTTGGTACACACTCAGTGCGGATGGGGCGTCTGATGGGTCGAAGGTCTATTGGACCCCTTCCCGCACTGAAATGAAAAAAAAGTCATTCAGTGCGGGAGAGGTCTAATGTGCCTCTCACGTAAACTAAGTATGCCATGTTATCAAAATTTAAGAACTATACATAAAACTATATTTGTCTCTGTCCTACTCCAACGATCGGCCAAGATACGCTCCCCGCACCGTACGAAAGTACACTATTTTCGTTGCCGCACAGGGTTTCGGCCACGGATGGGGCTTTTTGTGCCATCTCTCGCAGTGAACGTGTTAATTGAGTTATATTTGCGTATATATTTCTTTTATAAAGTATTACAATATGAAATTTTAATTTCAAATATTTTTTTTTTTACTCTCTCAGTACTTGGTAAGGTACGGTACAGATTTATGTTAGGAGGTGAAGGCACATTTTTATAGTGTGTACTTGCATCGGTTAGTTCACAATCCTTTTACTTGATCATAGTGTGACCTACCGTCCTCCGTGAGAGTATTTGGAGATTTTTAGTCTTAATATATATTGTGTTTCTAAGTACAGGCGACGGACCTGATATGCCATTTGGGTGACCATGCCCATGTTTTGAGTTAAGGGTGCGCACGGACGCGCAGCCCAGTTAGTATATTATTAAGGGTGACCATGCCCTGGGTAGCCATTCCCGTTAATTATTTTTGGAGCGAAGACTCCATTGGTACGGCATTAGATATTTTATAGGGTAAATGTACCGATACCGTAATACCAGTACCTTATAATGTGATTAATACACAACTTAAATGGCAAATTTTTATAATTATTTTTTATTTTTTGAGAGAGATTATTTGATAATAATACTGATTATTTTGTTGAAACAGACAGGAATTTTAATAAAAATAATTTTAACTTCCACTATAAAATATTTCTTTTGAAACAGTGACACTGGGACATGATATTTTTTTTTATGGAGTGACCAACTAATTTTTGATAAATTTTTGTAAAGTGTATTATAAACTTAGTTATAAGTAGTTTACACAGTGGTCCCCATCTTCATTTCGAATTGTAAACAAGTAACATGCATTTTTTTTTTCTTTTTCTCCAGCACCCCGGGGGTGAAGGGATCTTACGGGGAAGCTGTAGTATGTAGCTAATGTCTACATTTAGTATAGCATGCAGTATAACTGTAGCCTAATGCATATTGCTTGGATAAGCGTTAACCTTATTGTAAAAATGTATATAAGCTAATGTTTTAAGTAATTAAACGTTCACTACTATCTAGAGCTCGGCATATACTTTGTCTCCCATCAACGTCCCTTGTCGACCACATCATTACATATATTACAGCTGCACCTCCCCATGATGTGATACAGTACGAGAGTAATGAGATCTAAATAAACTTTACGCCTATCGAAATAAAGAAAGAAAATGTCGCTATGGCTACTTTAAATCAGTAGAGTATTAGAAATATAGTGGTAAGATGTCTGACAGATGTCACAAACTTGCAAGAACATAACGAATAAGCCCCTGTTTTATTTGTTTGCTCGGGTCTAGAATCACGCTCAATCATTAAAGCAGCTCGCATCTTCGAGTAGCACTTTACAATGTATGCGAGGGCGGCCGCTGGCCCGCGGCACGTGTGAGGGGCACGGAATTTCTTCATTCATTAAGCCGAACCGCTCGTGATCTGCCTGCCAAAGACTCCTACTGTACACTGCTCACTAAACTTTAATTTAGATCTACTACCTGCGACCACTCGGCCTCATAATGAACGCACCCTCTATTTAGTTTGGGACCAGTGTGTGACTGACATTTTATATACGCCCGTTTCCCGTTTCAACCGTATAGATAGACAAAACCAATAAATCACAAGTCGAAAAGTTTGAAAGAAAAATCACAGTCATGGGCCTCTTTTTAAATTAACGCCATTAGCCTTAAGATTTCCTCTTCGAAATAGAGTGCAAGAATTACCTCTCTTCGTTGGAGGGCCAAGTAATTAGTGACGCTCGAGTTTTATTTGTTGACGGTCATTATTCGTTAATTTTGAGCGTCTTGCGTGAGAGGGAGGGATGTGTTTTCCTTGAAGATGGAAAGAGAGGTTGTCGTTCAATCGTGAGGCTGCACCTGCCACCGCACGAATTTGCAATTTAAATTCCGAACGAATATTCCGAGAGGACCTCCTTAACACGACATCTGTTTAAATCGACGATAGAGTGACTGCTGCGGAACTCTTTGAGACTGCCGCTTAATTGAAATAAAACAAAATATCAGAGAGGGTGAGTTGGAATCAAGGCACTCCAATCATTATTATTTGTATTCAGGAACCGACAATGCTTGCTATGGAGTAATATCTAAATTTCGTGTTTAACGTTCTAAATGTACTGGAGCCTAACAATAGACTGCAAATTTAACTATGGCTCCTTCCAATACCACCTCTTTCTCACGAAAAAATTAGTAGCCATGTACATTTAAACTATTTTACATTGAGATAGTGCTACTGTCATATGTTTAGAAGAAGAAAATATACTATATTATAATATGTTGACAAAACGAAAGGGTGTAGCAGTTTCCGTCCCATCATAATCTCCCAAATTGATTGATACGCTACTAGCTGGATGATTTATTATGAGTAGTGTATGTCCAAGCCATGCACTGAATACTTGAGAAAAAAACAGTAGGCAAGTAATCAGCTATTTTACTCGACGAAGGATTGCGTTATTAACAATTACACAATATTTTGGTGTTCTCACGCTTATATAACTGATATAAATGGATTTTTGTGATTCGGGGAGCATAAGTGATGATCACTATTAGGAATCCTTAAAAAGAAAGATGAAAAAGTAAACGAATTATCAAATTTATACCCCTCCAGTATAATTTGGGATGTTAATTACTGCTACTAGTAGAGACTACTATCATTGAATTAGTGTACCTAATAGTTATCCTAAATAACATAATGAACATTTTTTTGCACATAGCTAAGCATTGTTAGCTAAAGTCCTTTCTTTGTCGGGGATTAAGAGGCCTTACCTATACATTTTATATGTATTTTTTTACAACAAAACTTTTCCCTGAGTTCTAGATAGTAACATATGTAGGCTATTTCATGCTTTCACTGCATGCAGTCGAAACTAAGTTGAAAAAACCCGTTTTCTGTGTAAAATTTGTAAACTATTGAAACAAAAATTATCTATGAAACATTTTAACTGTAGGTTTCAAATAAGTCGCAATATCCCTGTTTTATAATATGTTAAGCAACATGTTTAACATAGAAAAAAATGTCTAAAACAATCTGCATTTTTGAACAGATAAGGAGCTTCAAAATAAAATAAAACAATTATATAGAAGATACTTCGACTTTTTTCCATTAAGGTATACTGTAATGTTTCTATTACAGTTAATAGGTGTTAGTGGGCAAATAAAGAAGTCCCGGGGGCACCGCACCATTAATAACTATCCACTTCATTAACGATCAATCACACGCGCCTGTCCCGCACAGCGTAACCCTGTGATACCATTTTTTTTATTTGATTAATAATATCAGGGGTTTCCTTCAGCCCTTTATGTGAGAACTTTTTGCGGTTTTACATGAATCAAATATTTTGGTATTTGGGACTCGTGTTGTGCAGTGAAAAAGGTTTACTAGCCTACTTAGGTTTAGTAACCAAAATAAGTTGTGTAAAATTTGCATAATTTTGGTTACTACTCAGCACAATTTAGCTATTTCTCAAGTTGTTAAACTAGTTGACTTTTTTTTTCAGTGTATAGTGATTGTTTAAGTATTTTTTAAGTGTAAATATTTTTCAGGATGTTAAACAGGGTGCTTGAGATTCAAATCTAAATATAAATTTTAGTGAAATGTAGTATTTTTTTGCAATAGAATATTTATTATATGATCTGTGGCAATAGTTATGGAACGTCAGTGGTTGAATGTTAATGTAATCATTACCATTCTACTCCTGACAGTTTTTAGAGTTGACAGTGTGCAGTTTTAAATTGTTATACAAATTTAATTTGTAGCGAAGGCGTTTTTCGTAGCACCTCTACGAATCGTAGCACCGGCATAGCTACAGTGTCTACCTGTGTTTCTCTTAGAGGTAACTCTTAAAGTGCCTTGTTAATATGGACACCGTATTCCCTAACGCATTGCTTGCTTCCTCACGTCGTCATGTCCTCGATTTTCGACGTCATGACAAAAATGGGGTCATCGCCATGATATTGCCGAGAAATTGCTCAATTGAAGATATCGCATAGCTCCCAACGAAGCCGGAACCCCACTGCTGCGCACGGTCGAGCTACACACGGGGGTACAAAAACGCATTCTATGAAAATGTAGGTAGATACTTCCACAGTAGTGTACGAGCACGCTGCGCACGAAATGACGTCACTGATACACGCGTGGTCTGTTCCGAAGTGCCTGCCACGCACACACTAGTGCGCGTGGCAAGCAAAGCCCCACTGCGACCCCCGCCACGTTGTCCACGCTACGGACGAATGCCGTACCTTAGAGCATAGACAAATGGAGATGTCATAACGTAAACTTTTCGAACAAATTTCTTCGCCAATTTTAGCGGGGGGCGAGGTAAACACGTACAGCACACCACCAAAAGTAGAACACTCAACAGAAAAAAAATTTGCTGATGCAATAAACACACACTACAGAAAAATTCAACTCATCAAAAATTACACGCACACAAACACAGTTTTCACGTAACTATGCAGCATAAATACGAACAAAATAGTGATGACACATCTGAAGAATGAGTCAAATCAGTTTGATGAATGAACTGAGTTTATAAATAATGACACAAAGGTAAATTAAGAAAGAAAAATTGAATGCGATCTACTACAATCGAAGCGGGGTTTGAACCCGTGACCTCTGCGTTTCCGGCGCATTGCTCTCCCAACTGAGCTATTCGACCGCTACGTCAGTCACACCAAATCTTTCATCCCTTAATCCTTTACGCTACTGGAGCGCCCTCTGTGTCATATATGTTTTTTGAAATGCTTATTGCGCATTAGCCATACCCTAGGATGTGCGTTTTACACGCACGATCCCCAATCCCCATTGCTTTACAGCAAGTGTGAAGACTGCGAGAGAGATGGCGCTGTTCTAAATATTTGTATAGAATTTATAAAAATAAAAATGTGGTATTACCACATAAAAAATATATGAATCGATAAAAAGATTCTATACAAATATAATGAACTGAGTTGTTTTACAAGTATTTATTGTGAATTTTTTAAAAGTGAAAATTGTGTATATAGAAGATCATATCCAAAAAACTAATATATTTGTTTCTATGTCTATCTATATTTTATGTGTCATTGTGTCGTTATCACTCTCGCACAGTTAAACTGAAATGAAACTGCCGCCCGCGGTTTCGGGCTTAAACAACCACTGACTTCTAAAACAAGTACGCTCGACTTCATATTGTCGTTTCCAAAATGAAACCAGTTTATTTTCGCCATTTTGGCGATGATAACTATGTGCAAGCTGTATAAGCGTCCATGTATATTAAAGATTCACAGATCGTCACAGATCAAACAGCCGTTTGCATGGAATGACAATTTCTTCTAATATTTATCTAGCTATTCTATCAGCTACAGACGTCTACTGCTGAACATAGGCCTCCCCAAAACTCGCCACAACGCTTGCTACGCTGCGCTTTCTTATACGTGGTCGCTACTAGCACTTCGCTGACCCAATGGCCATCCATTCTCCGGGCTACATGGCTTGCTCAAAATGCTCATTGCCACTTCAACCGTGCAGTCCTGTGAGCTATGCCGAATACCTTGGTTCTTCTGCGGCATATCCTCATTTCTCATTCTATAAGAGGAAAAAAGAATAAGGAAATAAGGAGGAAGGAGTGAAGAAGGAAAGGATATGAAATAACGCATATACTCATAGCCCAGCACTAAATGTTCCTTTTGCCTAGATATATTTTTTGACTGTCACATCCCTCGCAACGGTTTTTTCTTTAAATGGAGATTGGACTTCAATACACATTTAATAGTTAATAAAAATACTTACCAGTGATAGAAAACGCGATCTTGTTGCGAATTTAAGCTGTCATATCGCCTTTTATGTGAAAAATTTAAAATACTGCACTATTCAACATTTTTAGAGAGAAATGTCACGCGACACGGATCGATGCAAAATAGCGGTGAAGCGATTTCAAGTAGTTTTATATAACGTGCTTGACCAGTTGACCAATTATTTTGCCGAAGGGGGTCGCCCGTGCATGGCATCTCCTGTCTAAATACTCAAAGATCTGGACACACGCAGCTGACCAATGTACCCACGTGGCCCACACGTTTTACGTGTGCGTGCATTGGTTGCTGTGAAAATGTTGACACACGCAGCCAGATCAATGGAGCCACGTGGGCGTCGTGTATAGCGTGTCCGTGCGTAGCGTGCGTAGCGTGCGTAGCAGTGGGGTTTCAGCCCACAGAATACCCACAGATTCATTTATCAACGTAAAAGTTGGTAAGAAGAATCATCGATTCGACTCGACGTAGATTATTTCTCGTTAATGCTGGCAAATTATATTAGAAGGTAAATATAATAAAATAAAGCTAAGGCAATAGAATTCCCCACTAATCTTTGTCGTCCCCGAGCCGTAGCCGAGTAATTAGCTTCCCAATTTTAAAGAGCGACCGCCTCCATCAGTCGGCTCCCCTGCGCGCCGAATCGATAATAATTAATTATTTTTGACATAATCACAACCAAAATCCATTCTCTTTTTGCTTATTCACGTCCTGATAATAAAACGGTGCGACGCTTTTAAGGCTCGACCGAGTGAAATTGATAAAAAATAAATAAGATCCGCCAAGTTTTCGCCAAGTCAAACAAAATTGTGGGCAGCGCTATTGGGTGTTGCGTGATTAATTACGTTTTGGATATCGAGTAGATTTCGACGCTAGCTAGCCAGAAAAAAAAACCATAGAAAAAATTATTACAAGACATGACATTCAAAAAGGCATCTGTTATTTGATGTTGCTTGATAAAAAGCTAGTAGGGAAATATTCTGATAAATTGTTGCGCGGGGTTACTACGCTGCACGGGACAGGCATGTGTGATTGAGCTTTATTGTGTATATTTATAAAGTCAAAGATTTCTACGCTCTATACGAAATTACTAACAGACAAGTCAAGCTAGGAAATCTTGGTTTTAGCTACAGGTCTTTTTCTCGAACACATTTTCTAGTGTCATGTTATTCTTGTTTCTCTAAATATCTCCTTCAAAGGTCTGTCGTGTCTCTGCACAGCTGACATCCCGCGGGTCCTGCTGACAGGGGTTCGTCGCACAATCGTGACTGTGTCAATATTGGACACGACACATAATGGACCAAGACTGGGATGTGGGCCTCCCGCGCCGCTAATAGTTGTTTGAGGGACACACGGGGATCAATAGCCAATTGTCTTAGCCGCATATTGCGGGTTGACAGCCCTTGTTGCGTTACGGATTGACGTATTTGATATTATCAGTTAATTTCGCATAAATATTTTTTTTTCTAAACAGCCTCATTTCCAATCTCACACTTGTCTGAGAAACTCGACTATGTTAGTTAGAGTACTAGTTTAGGATTTCAGAGGAAAATTGGCAAGCAGTTTGAGGGGCATACGCGTCTATTACTTAGGTATACGATAGTCATTATTTAAAATTTTAAATGAAACGTATTACAATTTATGTATAAACGTTTTATTTACGTATTATTTAAAAAAATAGGGAAAACATATAAAAGATCAGTGTCCTTAACAGTTTCGTTTGAAAACGTAACCATCAAGTTCTCAGGTGAGATATATGGACGCTTATCAGTTATAGTTACGAGCAGAATGAGATTAAGTAAATATTTCCAAGAATATTTATAACAAGCGACCCGCCCCGGCTTCGCACGGGTGCAATGCTGATAAATATTCTTGGAAATATCGACTTACTATAACCGACATATATAATATATAAACCTTCCTCTTGAATCACTCTATCTACATATCTGCTGCATCAAAATCCGTTCGTAGTTTTAAAGATCTAAGCACACATAGGGACAGACAGACAGACAGCAGGAAGCGACTTTGTTTTATACTATGTAGTGATAATACAAATTTGAGACATGGCGAAACTACTTAGTCTCTTTCTTCCATGGAAGCTACCATAGAGAAAGCTTGCTTCAATCAGTCATTTTTGTTTATCCTGTTGTTTAGCTAAAGGCTGTGTACCGAAAATTTAAAATTCGAATCCTCATATTTCATGAGAACGAAAGTTTTGAAAGAGTCTTTTTCCATTTTCAATTCCATTGAAATCCCATCGACCAAAAAACCAGAACAATTTCCAAATAAAATCCAATTAACGTTCCCGTTCCCTCACAGCAGAACAAGAACGCCGCGAACAAAATACCGGTAAGTTGGCGGTACTTAAAAAATACATAGTGAAAACATTAGGTTGGCCCGGGGCGCGGGTGGCCGTGATTAAACCCAGCGAGGCATGGCTAACGAGCCCGGTATGTTTGAGCTAAGGAATACTTTGCAAGTTGCCCGGACAGCGGTTCCCGCACCTGCCGTTGTTTATTACGGCTAAGACTCCAGCCTGATGTATTGTTTGTTTAGGCTTGACCCAGTTTACTCTATTTTTGAACGTTTTATTGGAGATTTTATGTATTGAGAATATAGGTACAAGTCATTGACATAGCTGAAAGACGAAGTATTTTTTTTGTAAAATATTGTTTGAAAAGCTTTCTGATTTTCAATGCCTGGGCAGCTAGGTTACTGGGTACCTTCTGACTCCTAGTTACAAAAATTGAGGGTCTATCTGTGAATTAAAAATTTGACAGAAGAACGTTTGTGGTTCGAGGATACTATCAATGCCTGTCTTAGTCAGAACTGTCTAGGAAATAAGTGCATAGGTACTGTTTAATTGTATATAGATTGTAAGCCAACCCTGGGGGCCTCCGATGGTTGTTTTTATCACGTGATAAATAAGTGACAAAAGCATCCGGTACGTTTTAAAAAAAAAATGCGAGTTTGTCACTTATTTATCACGTGATAAACGCAACCATCGTGACCCCCTGTACTTGTTTCTGTTTGATCTCCGTTAAATAAAATAAATATTATATAAAAAATCCTGTCAGATTTTAATTTTTATTCTAAAAGTCCCCTTTGCCACTTAATTACTATTTAAGTTTCCAATCCAACAGAAACATATGTATAGCATTAAGCATACCACAGTCCAGTCTTAAGAGGGTTAAAGGGTTGTCAAAAGCAGCAATTTAAATCCGCATCATAATTAATTACAAATCAGTCTTCAGCACTGATATTAAATAATATTTTAAAGGGATAAGTACCGGCATATAGCTAATGCAAGAAGTTTTTAATTAAAACAGCGGATCGGTAAGAGGCTGGGCTGTAGGGGCTATATGCTGTTCAATTCTGAAAGGTCTTAAGTAGGTTAAATTTCTGATGAATTTACGTCGTTCCAAATTAATTCGTAGGCTGTATCGGGTATGTGGCAAAGCCGAAGCACAAACATATTTAGGCCCGTGCGCAGCTAATCACTGGACCAGGCTTGTGTGCCCACCGCCTTATACCCCTTCAAGCAATATTCATATATTAATTATTTATGAGTCTGTTTGGACAAACAAGATGTACCTATTGAATGAATCGGCAAGGGCTTGAAGATTCTGTCGGGCTTTTGTCATCTATAAGATGGCTATTATATTTAGAGACATAATAAAAATAATATTAGTTTGTAATAACTTTATTCCACCCGACAAAGTTCTACGAATGGTATAAGGACGTTACGTTTTTGTATGAATGTTTTTTTGTTTATTTATATGAACGTGACGCATTGGAAAAATAAATATTCATACAAAATTCTCGAATACGTTTTTTTATGAGGTTCGAATGTACAAGCGATTCGGAGTACTTTGAGCCTAAAAGTTTTTTTTTTATTCATTTACGCCTTTTTTAACGCTAATTTAGGCAGTAAATTTTAAGTTGAATAAATATTCAAATTAAACCATATTTTGAACCATTGATACAAAATAGTCGACAATTAAAAAAAAAACAAATTTCAGGCGTTAGGGTTCGATTCCTGGTCTCTTCCGCCAGGTCACATATTTTTTTTTTCTCTGCGCTTTGATCTTTGTATCAATGCTTCAATATAAAAAAAATGTGGTAATTATTTATAAAATAATTATAATTATACTACATATTTCATTAATTTATATACCATATTTTTTCGACAAGCAGAGTTATTCTTAACTTTTGTGTCTAACCCTTCTTTCCTCTTCCAGATCCCCGTGACTGCGACGAAGAAGAGCCCAACAAGGTACTCATACTCATACTCATTTATTCATAATGAACAAATACATTACATGGCAATTTTACAAAATGGTGTAAATTTACAATGTAGTTAGTGGTTATTTTATATATCAGTTTTCAGAGTTATAGTTAGTAATACTATACTATTATTTACAATATTATCGTAGTAACTACATAGTAGTTATTTAGGTCACATATGTTTTCTAAAACTATTCGATTAATTAGGTCAATACTCAATCATAAATATTCATCTTTGGTTGCATTCCATCGTTGTCAATGTTATATATGAACCTCCTTTAATATATATTATATTTATTTATTGGACACTACTTTTGTCTGTACACATTCTCACGGAAGGAGAGCGATTCATTCTACGCATGAGTATACTGCTGCAAGTAACATTATACATTGTATGTAGGTATGTATGTAAACTCTCTATTATAGAAATATAATATATACATAACAAAGACATTAAACAATTTATATTTACAAAGATGAAGTTATCCCTGTAAGGGATTTCTTCCAGTTAACCTTTGAGCAAATGAGAGAGAACAGAAAACATAATATACAATAAAGGCTAATTACGCATAAAAACAGAATCATAAATATACCTACATAAACTTACACATTATGATTACAATATTAAATACACTAATAAATATATAATAGTAATAAGTATTCAATTTTAACACTAAAAATACTCGGCGAAATTAGAGGCAACTAGAAGCCATACCTTTTTTAACTCTTCCTTCAATTGTTTGGATTGGTGCACAAGTTAAGACGTGAAGGTAAGTACATCAGCCCGACACTAAAAGGACAACATTTAAAAACCACTCCCCGCCCAATCCAAACTTCAGCGACGGGTTTATGGTCTCGGCGACCGCCAAAAGTCGCCAGCCAACGCCAAAAGTGCAAGCGTGTTTACTCATATATCAGCGTTTCTTTTCGATAAGCTCCCCCGATGCCAATAAAGTGATTAAGTCACAAATCGTGAGGGTGGCTGGGTATTTTTATAATTTCGCTGGTTTTGTGAGTGTTTGGATTGGTGTTGTATTTGCTTTGTTAGTGCGTTGTAGCTTGTTTTTCGGTACGGGTTTTGTATTTATTATTTGAAACCTGCTGATTCAGATCGGGTTTTGGTTATACTATGTAAATTAGGTAGTTTGAATAAAATGCTATACTTTTAACTATTTCATTCATGAAACTGAGCTGCAATCGCAAAAAATCTTTAAATTTACGTTACAGGCATATACACTATATATGGATAGTTGTATTACAATAAGCTACTCTAATTGATGATTTACTAACAAAAATTAAAAATAGTAAAAAAAAGGTATTCTATTTTTACATTTTTAATTTCTAATGACCTCAGGAGTACACTGTTAAAATCGGTCGGGTTACTCATGTATATTTTTAGGTAATAATTGTCACTAATCCCTTGTTTCATCGATACACCGGCTTACCCTATACCCTGCCCTGCAAAACCCCCCTGTTAGTTACAAATAAATTGCCCGATGCCATAGCGTTATAAATTTCATACGTGCTGAGAAATGACATACGGTATTATTTACGGCGGAGGTTTTTTGGGGAAGCACAAAGACATTGTGACGTAATTGAGCCGTATCGGGGCACGCTACAATTTGTGGCAATTTTCTACGTTAAAAAAGGTTTCATGTTACTAACAACCTTTTTAGTAAGAAATATGTGGGTATACTATACATGCGTCCTTCAGATTTAATCATTCATGTGCTACCTATGCAATTAATCGGAATGAAATCAGCCTAGTTGTAGAAATTAAAGTAACAATCATTATTTTACCAACATGTTTAGTTTCATTGCAACAAAAACCTCTACTATTAGCAATACAATTACTTGTAACTTTGTAGCTAGAATGGTGTTTAAAAAAAGGAATAGATACATCTAGTTTTTTATAATACGTGTAGATATACTCGTATTTGATTATGACGTATATCTTACTCAGAATAGTTTTAATGTATGTGTAAATCTTAGTAACAACAACTCAAAATGACAATATTAATTAAAACAATATTTAGCATATATTGTTTACGCTATGACTTCTAAATAATTATGCTAGCAATGTTAACAAACACGAACAAATTCGTTAATAACCGCGATAGATATCGTCTGTCAACGGACATTAGCACCGTCCCGGGCACCGCTGTAGGCGCCATTAGCTCTACAAATGACACTAAAATGAAATCTATTCATTTCCTTTGAGCCGAGTCAATCGTCGGTAAATATTGTTCAATTTCACGCGATCCAAGCATTAGATCTCAGCCAGAAACCTCCTACTTTCAACCCAAGTGAATTGAGACCTTATTTTGAAAGTATTACGATGGTGTAAATGTGCGATGTTAAAGAAATCGGAGTTCTCATGGTGACGATTCGTGTTGATGGTGGGAATAAATAGTTCTGTGTCTTTTCAGCCGATGTTACTATTCTGTTTAAATCGAGGCATTAAGACATTGGTCTTGCGCTTTTTATTTCGGCAAAATATTCGGACGATTTAAAGATTTGGTTCAATTGATATTTATTGCACGGTTTAAAGCTCGAAAACGTACTGTGTACTGAAATATAGCTGAGTGTTTTGTGTTCTTAAAGTAATATACTTAACTAATAAATAAGGACGGGAACAAACTAAGTAGTTGCCTATTAAGCTTCACGCATAACATACGTTAATAAAATTGGTTCTATGGGCCTGTTACGCGTGTTTTCTAAAGCAAGAACGCCGACCTACGCTTAATTTAAATCTCTTCAAAGCCCATTGTATAACGTTTCTCGGAACCGAATGATTTTTTTATAGTGGTACCGAGAAAGCTGGTACTGCCTCATTGTCGTACTACTACGCTGTCGAAGTTTTGTAAAATAATATACCTAATAAGTCCCTCCCTCATCCTTTTTTCCTACTTCAGTGCATCTCCAGTGCCATTCTTCCCGAAAATCATCCGCAAAATCATGGAAAACATCTAGTAAATTTTACTTGAATTATCCAAGCATCCCGTATATCGCAGGGTTTCGGAATTTATATGTATTTTACTGCTGCGTTGTTATACAAGTACATATATTTAGGAGTTTAATCAAATGTCGTTATGTCGTATAGATGTCGCGATACAGCCCCGGGTTAATTTGTAACCCAGTGTTTATCTGGGCCCGAACATGCCCTCTCGATGGGTGAAGCCAATTTCCATCAATGTACATCAATTTGTATCGCCCAATTTGACATGAAAAATATTTGACCTGAATATTTCCTGTCGTTTGTGAGAATTTCGGAGTTTTTAATTCAAACCCGTTTTGTTTTTATCTGTTTTCTATTTATTATGAAAAAGGTGGAGTTGATACAGTCATTATTACAACAAAAGGAGCGGCCGTCCAAAACATAATTACCGATTGAAGGGTTTTGTAATATCATAACTTATTTATTCACGAAGAAATCTCGTTTTCTGCAGGGCAAACAAAATGTAGAAAAGCACAAAATAGTTTTTATTTTGAATACACCAATAATCTTAATAAAAGTACAAAGTGGTACAAGAGATTGTAAAATTAATGATGACGCCATTTGACGTCGCTACATCCATATTGTATTCTGTCGTATCTTCACCGACCTGACCTTGACGTAGACACGAAGATTGATAATGCTGCGTCGCTCGTTAGCCACTACCACCCTAATTTGCAAAGTTCTATATCTGTTGGAAAATATAATAACATTTAGGCCTTTTTGATTCAGTCGTGTAAGCCCATCGATTATCAATTTGAACACAGCGCCCCTGAGACAAATTGCGGGTAGCACTATGATTACAGGCTAACTAGTTGGGGGTAAAATATTAGGGGATCTTGGAATTTGCATACATCTGTTTGAAGCTATAAATACATAAATATGTTGGCGGGTACATCAAGGAAGATTAATTTGATAACATCAATTTCGTCTGCGTTCTGAAGACGTAGCTACCTGCATCAAATTAGTTTTGGATGAATAAGCATATGTATTCACTAATTTATTTTTTTACTAAGCGCCTGGGCTAGCACAACTGGTCGCGGATTGGTTTTTCGCGTGGTAGAGAATTATTTTATTGGTCCGCGTTGAAAGGAAAGGACAGATAGGACCTATTTATAGTGACTTCAAGACCCGTGTTCCACAGTTGTGAAACGTATAAGATGAAAATCCCATAGAACAAAAGTATTTTCGTTTAAGTTTAGGAAGGTACAAAGTTAAAAGTTCATGTTTGACTCATACTTGCATTTTTTTAATACGTCTTTTAATAGACCAATGAGGTAAATTGGAATCAAATTGTTTTTGAAATAACATGCCTCGCTATGTAATTTCCTACTTACAGGCTGCTCAAAATATACGTAAAGGCATGGCATTAACAAAAAATGGGCTTTATTATAGGAGTACTCGCTGTCAGTAACTGCCTTGATCAAATAAAAAATTAACTTATCGAGGGTGACTCTTACACGGACAAATTGTCCGATCGCTCAACTGGACCCTCGAAAAAACAACGGCGAATGCGAGTAGCAGCTTGATATACACATGCGTCCTTATTCTTCTGAGGATGCGATGTGCCCCCGGTGGTAAAATCATATGTCCAAACACATCAATTTACTCGATATGCGTTTTTATCAGCTATCGAAAGATATGGGGCGTACGTTGTAAATCATACTTGGTAATCCAATATATGGCAGGATTTGTGGGTTTAATGGTATAGGCATATTGAAAACATAATTATATTTTAGTGATACTTTGAATATCAGTAACTGTTTTACCGATGCAAAACACATTCTAATGTTGGTAAAAAAAATGCAGAGTCAGACTGAATTTTATTTTTATAACAAAAAGACCAATCAGGTTTCTCATTAGCCATCGCAAACAAAATTATACAACAGTATGAAAATAAAAATAGGATCTAGAAACACAATTATATTTTTTGCTGGTAATTTTTAAAATTCGATACAAAGTGTACCTTGAGCCGAAAGCTGTAAGAATGAAAATATTGAAATAGGTATTTTCCAGTGTTTAATTGAGTTTGGTGATCGGCCCAGCCGGCTCTATCAGACTTGTGATCCAACGGGAGACGTTTTCTTGGAATTTCCTTCGAATTATAAAATCAATTAGGTAGCGACGACACAGAGCGGGGTTTTTAATCTGTCGTGTAGCTACAACACTCACCCACGTCTTCGTTATACACGGAGTGGAATAACGTTCTAGAAATTTCATTTTCAATTAGTTTTTGGGTGTATTTCAGAAAATCGGCACCAATCTGTGTCTATTTAGTCTCTGGTATAATAAAACAAGCGAAGGAGTTTCTGTTCGAGGTTAGAGTACCAAATAATTATTCTTATCAGTCTTTTACATTATCAAATTTGACTTAAATACAGAACTAAAACGAGATTAAGGGTAAAAAAATTGTATGAGTCTCGAGGTCAAATTGTAGCAGTGAAAAGAGACACATTTTGTAAGTTTTATGAAATTAAGAAATAATTAACAAATTTCATCTTTCAGTAATACAAGAGTTTAGTTATAAAAGATTATCTCCATAAAACTTACATAAAAAGTAGCAACATTGATTAAGCAATCAATAAATATAATAACAGTGATTCAATTAACTTCGTTTCAACAAAATTATTCATCGTCCAGATTTTATAAAACTCGTCGTCACGCTCGAACAGTCAAAAACAATACTTATTCAAATGAAACAAAAAGCAATTAACGGAGGAGATATCCCTCCGTCCTCGGAGGATACGAGAGAAGAGATTATTGAAAAAATAATTAATAAATATTTATGGTGAGCCACCTGAGGAGCGACACTGGGATCTCATCTTTATCCAGTCCTCGAGTACGCATCTGCAGCGTTACAGGGAAAGCGGTTTATTACAAATGCAAAATTTTCCATTCATATTCAAAATTTTATATCCCGATGTGGCCGGAGAGAGCTAATTTATTCCGGGGGACCGGCTAAGGAGACGTCCCGGCGCCTCGCGTCTTGGGGGGATTAGGAAGGGTTGAACGCTGCGAAATTGACAGGTGCCTGTCAAAAATTACAATTAATAATAATTGAGACAATTGTGGCCGCGGCTGTGGCGTTGGAGGCGGAAAGAAACGTCTTTATTAGGGTACTAGAATTACCCACCATTGTGTGCGCGTGTCAGAATAAATTTCATAAACCTCTTTTTTCACCATACTCATTTCCTTGCCAATGTCGGGTAAAAAGTATATAACCGTCCTGACATGTCCAGCTATTGCATCAAAAATCGTTGAAATGGTGGAAACTGCCTGCAGCGTACAGCATTACACATACCTGCAGACACACAAACTTTAAGTAAAAACGATTTGCGGACTTTATAAAAAAAAAAAAAATATTAAGGGACAATCATACACAAATCGACCTAGTCCCAAACTAAGCAAAGCTTGTACTATGGGTACTAGACGACGATATACATAATATATAAATACATATATAGATAACATCCATGACCCAAGAACAAATATTTGCACAAATATTTGCCCCGGCCGGGATTCGAACCCGGGACCGCCGACTCAGTAGGCAGGTGTCTACCAACCGAGCCAAACGCGTCGTCGTTCTAACAGCCTATTTATTTATTTTTTTATTAATTTTTATACACAAAGTTCATAATAGTATCTAGATTTTACAGCTTGATGTATTTTGTAGGTACCTTTAGAAAGGACAAGGGAAAGTATTCAAATTAAAATTAAAATTCACTCCTGTACAGCAAATAAATTAAACTGCACCTGTGGGACCATACGCAAACAAAGAACAGTCAAATATCTGGGAGTCATCGTGGACGAATATCTCTCTTGGAAACCACACATAAGTACAATGTCGAAGAAAGTCAGGAAGGTGATATATCTGGTCAAACGGTTACGTGACTGCGCACCACCGGATGTTCTGCGCAGTGTCTACCATGCGTTGTGTCAGCCACTAATTCAATACTGTATTGCGGTTTGGGGTAGCGCTGGTAAGACGGCAATGCTTGAACTGGAGCGTGCGCAACGTGCAGTTATTAAAGTCATGTTAAAAAAGCCTCTTCGTTTCCCGACTGATACTTTGTATAAGGAAACGGGTTACCTCAGCGTCAGGCAGCTGTTCATCCTCAATGCGATAATTAGGGTCCATAAAACCGTTGAAAGATTACCAGTACCACAAAAGGATCGCATTTTCAATCGTCGTGTCTTTCGTGTCCCAGGTCCCAGCGTGAAATCGGTGCATGCAAAACGCGCTGCATTCTGCATGCACCCATTTGTGTACAATGTGGTGGCTAAGGTCTGTGATCTTAAATATAGTACCTCATACAAAGCCAAAAGCGCTGTCAAGAAATGGTTTGCTACTCTCTCTTATAATGATACTGAAGACATTCTACGGCCATGAAATCAGTTAGATCATGTTAGTAGTAATCATTTACCTGGTTCACACACACACACACACACACACACACACACACACACACACACACGCACACAAACGCACACACACAAGCGCGCGTGCGCGCACACACCCACTCGTAACTTTTTACATTATTTTTTCTTCTTTCTTTCTTTCTTAAATTTTAAATTTAATGTGCAAATTGTTTTCCACTTTTTGTAATCCAATAGTTTTATAAATTTAAACGTAATGAGCAAATTGTTTCCCTCTTTTTTTTTATATCAATAGTTTTACTATAATATTAAGTTGAAGTCCTTAGTGTAACAGTAGCTCTACCATGAGTTTACAAATACCGTTCTCGCTTGCGAATGCGTGACGGATTTGTATGGAAAACTTTTACGGCGCCTCTAGCGGATCCTTATAGAACTACCAGAAGCGGTCGGCACCATGAGTCGTATGAGCTCGCTAACGTGAACTCGATTCGAAAGTACGTGTAGTAAAACGTCACGAAACAAAGTCGTCTCTTTCTAACTATATTGCCAAGGGTGAATAAGAATGAATAATGCTGGCCTAAAGACAATAATGGTTATGGAGTACGAGCGCACCATTTATTAGTGATCCAAATAATGTCTACAAGACATTTTTAGAGTAGAATATGTCAGTGAAAGCTATAATAATATGAAGAATAACCACGCTATACAGAAACGTGACTGTAAATTGCATTAAGTTACGTACAAAGTGTAAATCCACTATCTGTGTGAAAAAGTCAACGATTCAGTCAAAGATGTACCCCGAATACAAAGTAGGTACGAGCCACACCACAGCAGCACAATGTGACTGATTGTCAACGAATGTGACGTCGAAGTTGTGCTTCGGCTGCAGGATGCGAGCATACAGTTACTTTTTGGATGTGGGTCCATCGTCGGTCCAAGGAGCCTTCATGTACTTCGATACAGTGCTACTGGAAAAGGTCTACTCTGTCTAAAAAGTAGGGGCTACTCTGAAGAACATCACTGTGCAGTAGCTGTGGAAGTGCCTCACAGACCAAGTTCACCGGCATGATATGAACTTATTTTAGAAGCAAAAGAGAGGAAATTAGACAATTTCGAATTGCTAAAATATCAACATACTGGTATTATACATTACTCATTGCACTGTTTTAACATTGATCAACCAGCTGAGATTAAGGCAGAAGTAGATAAAGACAAGCTTGTTGAAACGATGAAAGAAACATTCACAGCTGCGCCAATAAGGAACAGAATAATAACAGCTTGTGCAATCAAAGCTTCAAAGGCACATGTAGTGAGTGCTTGACATACACCTTGAGATGGTGTGATGAAAATCATAATTATAATGCAAAATATACATTCAAGTCTATTTTATCCACTAGCGTGCAAAAGTAATGTGAATGTCGAAACAATGATTGTGATTCTCTTTATATGTATGCATATGTCTTGTTCATGTGGTTTAAATTTGAGTATCTTATCTTAAATTTTATATGGTAAGAGGCCTTATACCTTTTTAAATGTATTATTTTCATATTATGAAAAATATATTGATAATTTCAACCAACTTTTTAAAGTGAATAATAAGTGCTGGCTATTCCCTGAGTTCTAGATAGTAACATAGCTATTTCATGCTTTCATGTCAGGAAGGCTCAAATAATGAATATACACAATATAATCTGTTTAAATTGTTTTATTGTTTTTATTTCCCATGCAACATAATAACTAATCTTTTGTACAGTCGCCATCAGACATATCGAAGCATATAAGGCGTTCATAAATATGTGAACATGTACTGTATCGCCCAGTCAATAAGAGTCGTGTTCACATAATTATGAACGCCTTATATGCTGCGATATATCTGATGGCGACTGTATGTAAGCACAAATTAATAATACAGCTTCTAATAAATCTTGTCATCATACAATTTTTTTTTAAATACTTATTTAACTTTCTACCAACAGGATAATATACATTAGATTCAGTCATAATACACTTATTCTAACATATACTTATATAGGTTTATATAGGTCACTATAAAATTATACAAAACAACAAGTTTATTTTCAATTAAACACACAGTTGTGCCCCTGACGCCACGTCGGCCACAGCCGTCCAAATTTCAATGATCAAAAACTTTGTAATTCTAACCGCTTCAAGTATTTTTCAATCCCTGTTGATTTGGCACATCTTTTTTTTTTACTCTGGTGTCAGTGGCACGGTAAATTGCTAGACCGCTTGGCGGTCAATAGGTTAATGATTTAGTAGCCAGAAAAGGTGACAAATGACCACTCAAAACAATACATATGTATGTATGTATTTCTCTTAGCCGCTTTGACAATGCCTGACTTCATTAGCAACGGCTTCTTCTGCAGATATTTGAGGATTTTTTGAAATAGTTTCTCCATCTTGAGTTCTTTGTAGTTCTGAAATAATAAATATACAAAATAAGTAACATTGTTTAAGTGTAAAAAAAATATCTAAATAGTATTATGATTTTTGTAATAAATAAATATCATACCTTAAGGCTCAATTATTTATTCTCTTGCAATCCTTTTGACATTTTGTGAAATTTTGTTCACACATCCTTATCTGTGAAAAGTATCTTGTGACTAAAGCCCATTTTGTACTTCTGTAGTTGTGTCTTTTTCCATCTGAAATTTAACATAATAGCTGATATACCAACTACTTAATATTATATACAACAAAACAGCACAGAAACTAAATATTTCTTTTATGTAATCCTAGAGCTCACTCTAGGATACAGATACAGTGTTCTGCCATATAGAGCTTAAAAGAAAAGAACCTTCTAAATATGTTAAGGCCACATCCAGGAGGTTAGGAATTAAACATGTTATTTTCTTTTGCTCTATGTAAACTTATTGTTCTATCCACTGGCTGGTATGTACCGACTTGAATGATACTTACGTACATCTAGGGTGATCTTCATACATAAACACATTTTAATGTGATAAAATGCCATTGGGATCTCTCGTTCGAGCCAAGTGTCGCGACATTTTTCGCCTTTTGCGATTCTTCTGTACAGAAACAAACAGTTTCTGTGAAGTATTTATAGATTACTCATAGTGGCCCCATTTAGGTATACACCATTATATCCAAAAAAATTGAAGAAAGTCGACGAATTCCACTGTTTTACTTATGTTATGGCAAGTATTTAATTAATTAATTCTATTCTATTAAAATTTAAAATTTACTTGCACATGACGTCTAGGGTTGCCACATCCAAGAAAATAAATACCCCTAAAGCTGAATTTGAATCTCCCTAAAACTAAACACATTTTTTTTGGAAAATCCCCTAAATATATAATAAAACATGTGACTTAAATATGAATTAAATACATAATAACGTTCCGATTTCCTAACAATTAAACTACACATTACTTATCCGATTTCATCCGATAAATCGGATCGGATCGGAAGTTCTGGAACGGGTTTTTGGGGAATTCAAAATTAAACATCCATCAGAGGCTATTTATTTTAACTCTGCTAAATACGTTTAGTGCCATATTTTAAATGAAGTTCACGTATGTAGGGTAAAATGGAGGAGAAGAATCTTCATATATCCAAAAAATATTAAAATGTGCAATTCGAAACGTCAAACTGCAGTCCCCGGGCCTTCATTTAATATACATAAAGGCGTCAAGCAATGAGATCCGTTGTCACATAAGCTGTTCACCTGTACCCTTGAGCAAATATTCAGGAAGCTGGCGCCTGAATGGGTGGGTAAGGGTATTGTTGTTGATGAGACGCAATTAACAAATCTGCGTTTTGCCGTCGACATTGTCCTGTTCTCAACATCAGCTACGGAACTCGGTGTCATGCTACAAGACCTAAGCAGAGCAAGCCTTGAGGTCGGACTAATGATGAACATGTCGAAGACTAAACAGAGAACAGTAGAAGTGGTTGGTGGAAGAATGGAATATGTCCATGAGTACATTTACCTGGGCCAAATAGTCTCCTTCCAGGCTCGACAAGATAAGGACCGCGACCGCAAGACGTACCGAGAATGCCTGGAAGAGCTATTGGTCTATGAAGGATCATATGAAGGGAAACCTTCCAATATCGTTAAAACGGAAACTCATGGACATGTGCATTCTTCCAATCCTGACCTACGGAGCACAGACTTGGTCTTTGACAAAAGTTCAGAAGTCCACCTTCAAGGTTTGTCAAAGAGCCATGGAACGCAGTATTCTGGGCTCTCAGAACGATTTTCCATTGACGCCGATCCTGCGCTGCTTCCTCGAGTTTCTTTCAGTCGAGGCCTGTTGACGCCGCCTCTTTGTTGACTGTGCGTGTGCGTCTCCAAGTGGTGCGAGGACGACCGAGTCTTCTTCTACCGGACACTTGCCACGTCAGACCTTGTTTGGATAGATGGTTGTCAGGTCTTCGCAATACGTGACCTATCCAGCGCCACTTCCGAAGAGGTATCTCCTTAGTGATAGGATTTTGGCCGCTCAGCTCCCAAAGCCTTATGTTAGAGAAATGGTCCGGGCCCAGTAGATTCCCAGAATCCTTCGCAAGCATTTGTTAACAAATACCTGGATTCTATTTGTAATAACGTTTTTTACGGGCCAAGGCTCACATCCATACTGTATTATTAAAACTTAATATTAAAGCTTAAATTCCCGAAGCCGCGAAAAAAACGCTGTTTGTTTAATGGCGCCGGTCAGCCGGTGACTTGACAATGATATGCGTGACGTCACCAGGGTTGCCAACTTCGGGGTTATTTGGGGGGGAAATAAAGAAAATATATTTAGGGATTTTTCCATTCCATATTGGAACGTTTTCGATATCGCAAACTGACCAACTCGGCTCTTCTAGCGGTGGGTCGGTCATCGGTCTTGAAATTTGATGCTAATACTGACTGAGTTGGAGCACTATTTCGCAGCTTCAAACTTCGAAACAATATCGGCTAAACTTGCTTTTAGGGCCACGATATCCTTAAACAAGCAGCGTACGTCAATATAATCTGGAACATCGGACGGCAGGATAGAGGCATCTGCCGCCACAAACTCCGGAATCCGTTCTTCGTTCTCCTTCAGGATTTTCGTTATATCCGCAAGGGTCTTTTTTTCTGTTTCATCCCCTTTCCGATGGGGTATATAGATGCCAACAACTCCAAGGGACTGGCACAACACCTGCTTCGCATGACAGATCTTCGATGGTGAAATTCGATGCCCACTCATTATAGTGGACAGCGGTCACCGCATCCATCTTGCCTTCCAGCAGTACCTTCTCCTTCTGCTGCAGAAAGGCGAGGAAATCGTTCACGACGTGTTGACTCATCACATCACTTCGCTAGCAGTGGCCGGGCCGCGCCTAGTATCGCGATTAATAATTAATTATACATCAATGCGTCTACGTCGCTTGACGCACTGGACGTGACTTAGACTAGATTTCCGAATTTTTTTTTTTTTTAAATATATATGAAGATTCTGCTTCTCCATTTTACCCTACATACGTGAACTTCATTTTAAATATAGCGCTAAACGTATTTAGCCGAGTTAAATAGCCTCTGATGGGAGTTCAATTTTGAGTTCTTAAACCCGTTCCAGACCTTCCGATCCAATCCGATTTATCGGATGAAATCGGATAATGTGTAGTGTAATTGTTTGTAAATCGGAACGTTATTTTGTATTTGATAAAAAAAAAATCGAATTCGATTATGAAAAAGACGGAGGAAGCCGTTTCGAATTGCAAATTTTAATATTTTTGGATATAATAAAGATTCTGCTTCTCCATTTTACCCTACATACGTGAACGTCATTTGAAATATAACGCTAAACGTATTTAGCCGAGTTAAATAGCCACTGATGGGCGTTTAATTTTGAGTTCCCTAAAACCCGTTCCAGACCTTCCGATCTGATCCAATTTATCGGATAAGCAATGTGTAGGGTAATTGTTAGGAAATCGGAACGTTATTTTGTATTTAATTCAGATTTAAGACATTTTGCGCTGTGATGCAAGCCGCCCTAAGTCATGTAATTTCTTTTATTATATATTTAGGGGATTTTCCAAAAAAACCACTTCAGCTTTAGAGGTATTTTTTTTGGAGCTGGCAACCCTAGACGTCACATGCAAGTAAATATTTAAACCCGCTCCAGACCTTCCGATCCGATCCGATTTATCGGAAGCAATCGGATAATGTGTAGTACAATTGTCCGATTTATCGGAAGAAATTGGATAATGTGTAGTGCAATTGTTAGAAAAAAAAAGGTCTGGAGCGGGTTTAATGTTTAGTGCAATTGTCCGATTTATCGGAAGAAATCGGATAATGTGTAGTGCAATTTTGTTAGGACATTCCTTCCGATAAATCGGATGGATCGGAAGGTCTGGAGCGGGTTTAATAAAATGAATTAATACTTGCCTTAGCATAAGTAAAACCAAGAGGAATTCATTTTCATTGACTTTCTTCAATTTTTTTGGATATAATGGTGTATACCTAAATGGGGCCACTATGAGTAATCTATAAATACTTCACAGAAACTGTTTGTTTCTGTACAGAAGAATCGCAAAAGGCGAAAAATGTCGCGACACTTGGCTCGAACGAGAGATCCCAATGGCATTTTATCACATTAAAATGTGTTTATGTATGAAGATCACCCTAGATGTACGTAAGTATCATTCAAGTCGGTACATACCAGCCAGTGGATAGAACAATAAGTTTACATAGAGCAAAAGAAAATAACATGTTTAATTCCTAACCTCCTGGATGTGGCCTTAACATATTTAGAAGGTTCTTTTCTTTTAAGCTCTATATGGCAGAACACTGTATCTGTATCCTAGAGTGAGCTCTAGGATTACATAAAAGAAATATTTAGTTTCTGTGCTGTTTTGTTGTATATAATATTAAGTAGTTGGTATATCAGCTATTATGTTAAATTTCAGATGGAAAAAGACACAACTACAGAAGTACAAAATGGGCTTTAGTCACAAGATACTTTTCACAGATAAGGATGTGTGAACAAAATTTCACAAAATGTCAAAAGGATTGCAAGAGAATAAATAATTGAGCCTTAAGGTATGATATTTATTTATTACAAAGATCATAATACTATTTAGATATTTTTTTTACACTTAAACAATGTTACTTATTTTGTATATTTATTATTTCAGAACTACAAAGAACTCAAGATGGAGAAACTATTTCAAAAAATCCTCAAATATCTGCAGAAGAAGCCGTTGCTAATGAAGTCAGGCATTGTCAAAGCGGCTAAGAGAAATACATACATACATATGTATTGTTTTGAGTGGTCATTTGTCACCTTTTCTGGCTACTAAATCATTAACCTATTGACCGCCAAGCGGTCTAGCAATTTACCGTGCCACTGACACCAGAGTAAAAAAAAAAGATGTGCCAAATCAACAGGGATTGAAAAATACTTGAAGCGGTTAGAATTACAAAGTTTTTGATCATTGAAATTTGGACGGCTGTGGCCGACGTGGCGTCAGGGGCACAACTGTGTGTTTAATTGAAAATAAACTTGTTGTTTTGTATAATTTTATAGTGACCTATATAAACCTATATAAGTATATGTTAGAATAAGTGTATTATGACTGAATCTAATGTATATTATCCTGTTGGTAGAAAGTTAAATAAGTATTTAAAAAAAAATTGTATGATGACAAGATTTATTAGAAGCTGTATTATTAATTTGTGCTTACATACAGTCGCCATCAGATATATCGCAGCATATAAGGCGTTCATAATTATGTGAACACGACTCTTATTGACTGGGCGATACAGTACATGTTCACATATTTATGAACGCCTTATATGCTTCGATATGTCTGATGGCGACTGTACAAAAGATTAGTTATTATGTTGCATGGGAAATAAAAACAATAAAACAATTTAAACAGATTATATTGTGTATATTCATTATTTGAGCCTTCCTGACATGAAAGCATGAAATAGCTATGTTACTATCTAGAACTCAGGGAATAGCCAGCACTTATTATTCACTTTAAAAAGTTGGTTGAAATTATCAATATATTTTTCATAATATGAAAATAATACATTTAAAAAGGTATAAGGCCTCTTACCATATAAAATTTAAGATAAGATACTCAAATTTAAACCACATGAACAAGACATATGCATACATATAAAGAGAATCACAATCATTGTTTCGACATTCACATTACTTTTGCACGCTAGTGGATAAAATAGACTTGAATGTATATTTTGCATTATAATTATGATTTTCATCACACCATCTCAAGGTGTATGTCAAGCACTCACTACATGTGCCTTTGAAGCTTTGATTGCACAAGCTGTTATTATTCTGTTCCTTATTGGCGCAGCTGTGAATGTTTCTTTCATCGTTTCAACAAGCTTGTCTTTATCTACTTCTGCCTTAATCTCAGCTGGTTGATCAATGTTAAAACAGTGCAATGAGTAATGTATAATACCAGTATGTTGATATTTTAGCAATTCGAAATTGTCTAATTTCCTCTCTTTTGCTTCTAAAATAAGTTCATATCATGCCGGTGAACTTGGTCTGTGAGGCACTTCCACAGCTACTGCACAGTGATGTTCTTCAGAGTAGCCCCTACTTTTTAGACCGAGTAGACCTTTTCCAGTAGCACTGTATCGAAGTACATGAAGGCTCCTTGGACCGACGATGGACCCACATCCAAAAAGTAACTGTATGCTCGCATCCTGCAGCCGAAGCACAACTTCGACGTCACATTCGTTGACAATCAGTCACATTGTGCTGCTGTGGTGTGGCTCGTACCTACTTTGTATTCGGGGCACATCTTTGACTGAATCGTTGACTTTTTCACACAGACAGTGGATTTACACTTTGTACGTAACTTAATGCAATTTACAGTCACGTTTCTGTATAGCGTGGTTATTCTTCATATTATTATAGCCTTCGCTAATGTCTTGCAGACATTATTTGGATCACTAATAATTGAAAAACTTTATAAAACAAAAATTCTAATATGATTTCACCCTTCGATTTGGCAGTGAGAGTTTAAACTGCACTCGTTAGCGTATTTTTCGATAGTTTTGAGGTGGACCTGTCAGATTTGAATCTCATGGTGCCGAATTTGCGACGTTCCGTAAACGATACTCGCTACCGTATATCCGCCATGTTTTATTTTGGCTCTTACTCATTCTCTTAAGTTTAGTTAAAAAGAGACACATTCATTGGTTTTGAACTCACACTACCACACTTTGTGAGTGTAGTAGTAGCTCGATTCGAAGCACGTTTCCTCGCAAGCGAGCATGGTAAGCGTATCGAAAGATTTCGAAAGCAACTCATGGTAGAGGTACAGTTATCAACCTGTGTGTTATTTGTAAACCGACTCGTGAGTGCCAAGATACAGGCTTAGCCTAGTTTGGTACTTACCGGATATCGATACTTTGTAATCATTTTCTGTTGTTAAATAAATAAACTATTCTAAACTATTCTAAATCGCGAAAATAAAATTTTATGCATATGTTTTCCTCGATAAAAGCGAAAAGGCGTAAAATAATGACAGACAAATAAAACCATGTAAAATCTCACTCAATCTCCCCATATTTACTGGAAAACAACGTCATAAACGTTATCGGCCGCATAAAACAGGAGCAAAGATAATAAACGCCCACCAATAACGCGGCATTTGGTCAGTTAACCGCTGTGCCATCCACGTTAAAAGGTTTATGCTGATTTTTAATCCATTCGTACGAACGAATCACAATTTATCTCAATCTACCATGAAATTTGTATCGCGTCGCCACAATGTATTCGTAAACATTACGTTTGCTTTATAGATCTGCATTTATCAAAATTTATTATTGTTCTAGGCTAGGTTTTTTGGAATAATCGATATTGCACCATAAAATTGGACGTCCATTTTAGCCACATGTTTGGATTTAGACCGATGTGTTGATGTCACCGATAAAAACGGGATAAATATATCACTAAAGTGGACACTTTAGCAGGATTCTACCGTTAAATGGCCGCTTTTCAATACTACTGAATGTAGCTCGAATAGCTTTATAAAATCAAAACACGAAGTTCATATCTCGCACATATTTTGCAAAGCACTTGTGACTCCTCTGGTATTGCAGGTGTCTATGGGCGAAGTAATCGCTTTCCATCAGGCGATCCCTTTGCTCGTTTGTCATAGGGGTATGAGTATGACATAAAAAAAAAACATATCATCCATCTGCTTTTAAATATTTCCGACTACCGGCAGTTTATTTTCGAGTTACAACATTTAATTACAGACACGCAAACATTGTAACAGGCGAAGAAAAATGAGTGAAAACAAGCACACTCCACCTACACCTAGTCCTCAGTACCCTGTAAATGTAAACAGTCATCAATCTGTGGCGGTGGGTAAGTGAGGAGCAAACCGCTCTTAGAGAGGATTACCGACATTACCGCCATTAACCGACTGCGAGTGATCGATGCGCGTTGTTTCTGGTCACTCCGTTTATATGGCTTTGTTTTGCTAAAAGTGACAGATATTTTACTTTATATTTACTCATACTCATATTCATACTCATTTATTCATAATGCACAACTACAATATGTAAATTTTACAAAATGGTAAAAAAATTGTAGTTATTTTATATACTTATCCATTTTTCACAGCAAATAGTAACATAACACTTTTTTTTATGTATATTTTTTTTATTTTTGTAGAAAAGGAAATTACCGATGATAATTATAAGAACTACAGAGGTCTCATTCTATTCAATTGCGATATTGCCATTTGAGTGAACTATTAATATATCTCGGAAATATGGCTGTAATACGGCAGATCTATATCGATTGCTTTCCGATTATTTCGAAGGGAAATATAACATATTGATTTTTTGGATAGTTGTCATTCGAAGTGAGGTTTTTATGAATACGATATCATAACGATCATATTTCATATTTATTTACGCGTAATAATTAATTATGGCATATCAATAAAATTTCTGTAGAAATATAAATAATTTCAAAAAAATTGTACCTCTTTGTTAAATATGTTGTATAACTAAAGAAAATAATAAAATCATTTCGGAATAAATGGTATTAGATTGTCTATATACAAATAAATGTTGAATTTACAGATCGTATAACGCATAATAATATTAATATTACTATCCATCAAAACGAATGGAACATTAATGTAATCTGTCACGAGTTTATGACTTAATGGGTATATCACGTCTTTAGCTAGAATGTAACCCTTAATGCAACATTAACATTCACCTGGTTGCCGCCTTAATTTGTTGCAACGACATTAAATCTTCATTAGCGACATTTAAAGGCGTAGCGTAGGAGACCGTAAAACGGGTGTCATAGGGTTCTAAAACCGGCTGTGAGATCGGCGAAATACATCTTTAAACTCTTTCGTAAATATTTGCTGCATAAATGTTTTGCTATTGATGGAGCGATCAAGTGAAAGGCCCTTGCTCGGCCAAATTTTGCTCGGTCATCAGAGACGCGGTGAACAGGCACCGGTGGAGGCAGATCATAAAAACTATGTGTAGAATATATACACCCGCCGATGACCACGATCCTTAGTCATGAAGGAGCGACCACAGACAGAAAGTTTTGCTATTTATGACTATTTTAATATCGATATGTGTATGTGTTCATAAATTCGATACAAAGACTGGAATTTGGCAAATGGCTTACCACATCAGCCATTTGCCAAATTATTGCTTGAACTATTAATATGAATAATATTACTCTCTCCTCTTACAAGTTTAGTTATATATAAGCACAGGTGTTTTACTCAAATAGACTATTGGTCATATGTGAAGCAATAGTAGTTTACACACTGTAACATAATGAGAGGTCTTAAAACACGAGTGTGGTTTTATGAAACGAGCCGAAGGCGAGTTAGGTTCTCACGATTGTTTAAGGCCTAGTTATGTACAGTTACATACATAACTTTATCCATACACATATTCACCATCATATCATAATTTTTATTTTATGGAAATATGAAGTACTCAGTATATTATCAGTAACTCCCGCGGAATATCCTGATTTAAATCTCCATACAAAAAAAATCCGGTACTAAAAATCCTACACCGTCCACAATAGCCTAACGCTGAAAACTCTTGTTCGAATCAGTCATTCCGCACTGACCGGCGACTGGTCATGAAGAGGCGCCGGGTGAAAAATGCCTCCATCAATAACCTGAACCGCTCGGGGCTGATTGATCCATGGGTTTATGAATGTTGATTAATTGATATGACATGTGAATTGTGAATACGGTGGCTTTTTAAATTAAGAGGGTTTGGGTAAATCACGGGAGATGAGTGAACGAAATGTTAATGTCATGTAAGTGGCTGTTAATATACTGGATTTTTATTTATGTAATTAATTGTTAAAAAAAATCAGAATAAGGATTAATTAAGTAACGTGACATGTCAATTGATTTAAATAGTTAGGTACTCTTTGATGACGAGCTAAAGAAATTAGGAGGTACCCAATAGTTGAGATAAGTAATAGATGGTGATGGTGTTACTATCTATGCATAGTTCACTCTCCATTTCAATATATTTTTTTCATTATTTATTAATTCACACAACAACAATCGTACAGATCAGATGATCTGTCAAGTAATAAATGATTAAGACAGCATCTAAACAGTATCGCTCTATTAACGATACAACTTTAGTGTTGACGTTGTCTACTTAACGGCAACTGCCTATTTTTCACATTTCGCTCGGTGCAGTCTTGTGACTTTAACCCGCAAACTCATATAGATCGTCTAGTTTAACATCATAAACATGTTCTAACCACATCTTCAAACCGATACTATTTGCACTCCTGTCGGTAAAATCAACACCCGTATTGAATCGCACGCAATTCGAGTGCAATTGTGGGCACTCCACAGACAAATGATAGCACTCCGTCAAATGGCCAATGCGACGCTAATGGCCGATGCTGGCTGTTTGGGTTAACAGAGTAAGATGAACTCGCATGGGAATGTGGTTTGATATTTGGCTATTTGGTTTGATGTGTATCGAATGGCAGTGACGTTATTTTAGAGTTGTATCGTTGTTAATTATTCGTAACTACACGATGGTTTTAAAAAAAGAGTGCTAGTTTTGGTTTTATATTTGAGTACCATGTGAATGATAGTTCCATTTCACGAGGTCTTTTTGACACAGGAAGGGGAGGATGGAAAATAGAATAAGCTTTTGCTCGGAGTACTTAGACCATAAAAAACTACTTTCACAGTCAACAGGTTGAAATTTAAGCCAAAAGTTATATTATATTACATGGAAGCCATTTACAAGATATTCCTTAAAAAATTTATGAAGAAATTGAAATCCTTGATATTTGGCAATTTCATAATTGAAGACTTAATATTTGACATTGTTGCACAGACTATGCATTGTTGTTTATTAATTTATCAGAGGTATTATTTATTCGTAAGCCTTTTCAATAAAAACGTTATGCTTTATGTTAGAAATACCTTAACCAAAATTGCCTTGTTTGAATTTTATTGCTTCTAAGTATTATAGTTTTAAAATATTTTGTGAAATAATAATAACATCATGAAGCTGCACTTAAAATCAGTAGTCAGATGCAACTCTCTCAAATTACGTGGAGCTCGCTTAAATTTGCAAATTTATTCAGGCCACGTTTTTCCGTGAGCTGATTTAAAACAAATTGCCCTGATTCAAAGACCATCCCATAACGTAAACTGCGGTGCAATTAAAATAGAGCTGTGTGAAGGTAATTACGGTGGCTAAGCTTGGATAAATTTAGTTTGAATGATTTGACCAGACAGTACACGACGCGAAATAATCGTACCTATTTAGCCCAAAGACCTGCATCAGTGCCAGAGTTCATTAAAACAAAAATATTTAGCCAAACAGGTTTGACTTGACGTTACAGCCTGTGACACGAGGCTGCCAGTCAAGAACCTCTTTATCACAGCCATCGGTTTAACCTGTGTGCCCATCATGTGCCCTGATGTCACTTGAATGCTGGGATCACAGTGAAGCTGACCCGAGCTATTGTAGGTGTACACGTTAAGTGTATGACGGTTTTTGGAGCGATATTATTATAAAGGTCACTTAAACGGATCTTCAACTTTCTTGTCACCTTCCTCGATACAGAGTGGGCATTCTAGTTGCAGCGAGGCCTATGCTGGTGACAAGTCCAATCCAAACGCATCTGGCACCCTTAACCGTCATAATTAATCCCGCGATCCGAATTCACTACTGCAATTTCACGGTGGAATTTCCATCGCGACTGCGTCATAAATATTTTGTCCGATAAACCGTTCGTTCGACAGCCGCGAGGCGTAAGAAAATGTTAATTAACGAATCCATTGTTTTCCCGCCCGGCGGCTCCAAGATGGTGCCGCTTCCGTTTCCGGCGGGCTTTCTTTATGTGCGTTTCCCTTATTTTTACTCCGAGCATTGTGGCGTGCGCGGTGGAGTATAATGATTTTAATTTCCTCTAATCAAGAGCCTTCGGCGCGGCTTAAGAATTCTAATCGTGCGCAGCCTCCTCGGTGACAGGAACATCAGCACTTATTCTGATTGCGTCGAGTGTGGCGTTGAATAATTAATATGCCTTTATTTTACACCATGCTGCGGTGGAACAAAAGGAACGCCTTCGTTTATGAATTGTGATGTTTTGAAGCCGTGAATCTCCCATTTTGACAGGTTATTTTAAGATTTATTGTACATTAATAACAATATGGCCGTGTTGCCTAATGGAAGGCGTAAAATTACTCAATTGTTTTGTTTCAAGGTTTGAGTTATTATTTTTATTTAATCCGTATTAAGACTTTCATTAATAGCCAAGTATAAAGAAACAACACAATAAACTGCCGTTCTTTATTTTACTATATTCAGAAGTCCTAACACAAAACTGCTACGACTACCTTCATACCTACATCTTCAAATTTTAGTATAAAAAAAAATATCAAAATTATCCATGAGCCAGATTGATTTTTACAAGCGAATATGTCACAGAAGTGTATGGAAATCTGAATGAAACTTATATTTACTTTTTCTGTTTTTTACGTATGACATAAATACATTTTGTGACAATCATATACCCACCTATTTATGCATCGATCTTAGTCATAATATTTCATTCCTACTCATTCAAGAAAAAGAAACTAATCTGTCGCAAAAATCAACAAACGTTTTAACGTTTTCGTTGGCTATAACGTTCTTCACGTTCACGTTCGTTTCTTCACGCACATTAATAAACCCAACAAGTTATTACAGCCCAAGCTTTCACTTGTTCTAAGATTACTTCACATTTTGAATAGAAAAACAGTAATTTCCTCGGTGGCCCCGATGTTTGGCTTCCACAAGCACCGCACAATTAAGGCAACCCCTTCGTACTTAGCATTCTAATCACTCGCGCGCCCACAATACGACGCTTACCGCACAAATGAAGTGCGAAAATAACAAGATCTCTTCGCCGCACTTGTACTATTATCTATTCTGTGGCCGCACTAAATTATGTCGCAGGTTGAGTCCGAGCCTTGAGACGTCTCTGAAGTTCTTTGGTGTTCGAGATGATTCTAGAATCGGCTACGCAGCAAAGGACGTTCTGTTTTTATAGTTGGTATATATATAGGTAAATACGACAGAATGTGGGTTTGAAAAAATGTACGTTAAACACTCGCACGCCTACAATGAAGTGCGACAATAAAAAGATCTCCTCTCCGCAATAAATTATGTCGCTGAGGTTGAGTCTGGGCCTTGAGGCGTCTCTAAAATTCCACGAGATGATTCTAGAAGATTCGGCTATACAGAATAAAAACGTTTAATTTCTATCATACATCCATACTATTCATACTAATATTATAAATGCGAAAGTGTGTCTGTCTGTCTGTCTGTCTGTCTGTCTGTTACCTCTTCACGCTAAAACCGCTGAACCGATTTAGATGAAATTTGGTATATACATTGTTTCAGTCCCGGGGAAGGACTTAGGATACTTTTCATCCCGAATAAATGTAGTGTTCCCGTGGGATGAGCGGGTAACACCGCGGGGCACAGCTAGTTAATAAATAAGAGGACCAATGACTGGATAGAATTACTTGGAAGTCTGAAAAGTGGCTATCAGAACAGAAAGAGAGTGTTCTGAGCCAACGAAATCAGTTTTAGCTGTTTGAAGACTGATGTGATGGTGATAATTTTTAGCCATTCCTTTTTCTTACTACAAATTGAAAATGTTTCATGACTTTTAGTCCTCGTATGCTTTTCTCTGTCATATAAGTGAGATTAATATCCGAACTCAATTTTCTCCATCCACCATCCAAAAATCCATAACTTTGACACCCATGCCGTCTGTTTATCTCTATTTTCAACCAAACTGAAGAATACGTAGGTATATGTAAGTAACTGAAATATTTTACCCCATAACCCAACATGGATCATATGAACATCAATTAACTTATTTAACTTATAAAACGTATCACAATTAGCCAGTTAACATAAATAATGCTATACCAATACAAGTACTTAAATGACAAATGGCTGCTAATTTGGACAAAACAAGGAACTCCCTACACTCATAACCCCCGAGTAACCAAAGCACAGTGGCAATAAAATGCGAAAAACGATTACAGATCAATGAAGCGCGTACCCTCCGTCAAATAAAGCCGAGTACACACTTCAAATATGCTTTTCTTAATCGTTCTCATAAAACAAAGATCAGCCGACTCCCTCGTGGCAAAAAAAAGTAAAAATCTCCCCGCTGCATTGCTCATATCGCGCTATCACTGCGGATTTTTACCGCAAATTGTTTTTCTCCCCTGAATCGATATTGTTTGGATTGGAATTGCTTTGGAACTTAAATTAGTACGTTGGAAAGAACAAAATGGAATTACGAGCAATTCTCCGCACTTGTGGTTGATTTGCCTATGATTGCGCTCGGAGACGATTATGTTTTATGCTGGTTGGTGTTATTGGTGCTTATGTTTTTGTGACCAGATTGGTGTATTTATCGCTTTGTATTTTTTTTGCAAATAATATTAAATAAGTAATTGTCATTGCGGTTCATGGCTGTTTATGATAATGACGCTGTCGGATAGAAATCCTCGTTGATAGACATGTTTATCAGAAAAACGTAAAAAAAAACCCTTATACTATACTCATTGTCAAATGAATGAACGTCTTGCTTAGCCATATTAGATTGTTTCTTTTTTGAATGACGACAACACTACAATAAAATACTTGCTCGGTTTGTACGGAGCTCTTAAATCTGTAGTCTGAAATAAATGAATCCTTAAATAGATGCTTATCCTCACACTTTACACTCCCCACTCAAAATATAAACCCAAAAACAAATTCCATTTCAACTTTAAAATATTAACCTTCTTAGGGAAAAAGCATGGAAAATCTTGGAGGAATTGGCTTAAAACCTCCCGGCGGATGTGTCATTATAATTTGTAGGGGGAGATGACGGATCCGCCCGGGGCCGATTACAATACCGTAAGCTATTTTAATCTTAACTTAGTTAAAAATCTTGCGCACGACATTAGCATTAATCACTTTTGACAGTCGAGTAATGGATATTAAGTAATTATGTGTACTTGCAGCTGTGAGAATGATGTAAGTCGCAGGTTTTGTTGTTGTATAATCTGTATTAAAAGCACGGTTAAAAGTCTTCCATAGCACATGTTTGCATACACGTGCGGAATATGAGCATTTTTTACACTTGAGGAAACTTGGGACGAAAGTAGATGACCGTCAGTGTTCATTGCTTACTAAAATAATGGTACAAGAAGTTTATTTTTTTTTTAACTGACAGTACACGTATTATATTTGTAAATCTGACTGTCTCAAAAACTTAACAAAACAATAATATGAGTATCATTTCTGTAGACGGAAAGGATGTCCATGGTTATTTAATTTATCAAAATAAATTATCATAATTATAAACTAGTATTAAGTGCTTATTTACTTGCCAATCGGGAAAACTGAATAAAGCCTTTATGAACATTTTACAATGAATCGTCGATTAGGAGCCAATTTCATAGTTACCTGAAAAGATTCATCCCTCCAACCGAATTAAAAGCCAAGGCTTTAAACAAAATTGAATTAAAATATAGGAAGAAACAAAGGAACACGAAATCTAAAGCTTAATTGGACGTCGACATTGAGAGATTTCAATTCAATTACTAGACCATATTTAACGAAATCCAATCCCTCTTTCCCTCGAGAAATAATATTATTTATTCACAAAAAATAATACAAAACACGACGACGGAGCCGAACGCTGTTGGTTTAGCCGAGATCATTCGATGTAAAAGTTGGATGTGGAAGGCAGGAAGAAACTTGGATAAGCGAAACCCTCTAAAAATGATTGATGCCAGAGAGCGGGGGCGCCGTTGTACATTTTAAAACGAATAAACGTCGATTTTGAAATTCGAGAATTAAGATCATTAACGCTGTTTGACGTGGCAATTTTCTTATAGATGAAAAGTATTTACCTACGGATTATACTTGGATATTTTTATTGCCCAAATAATTGCTTACAGTGAATCGAAAAATTTTATGGTTCAAGCGAGGTTCAAACCCGCATTTCCTACGGTTTTCCGAGCCAACACGGGCGTCGTACCTGGGTCATTATTCGAGCGTTTCAACCGCCTCACTTTCGTGGACATATTTTGGAAGAATTGGGCATAGATTTTGATGCCATTTTCGGATATTTGTTAGATGTCCGGTAAACTAAGGTACCTAACCAGAAACGAAATCGAAATCTGCAGCCACTTCTACAAAAATGTGACCGCGAAAGTGAGGCGGTTGAAACGCTCGAATAATGACCCACCTAAGCATTTGGTAAGCAGACGTTACTACTTTAATTAAAAAAGCCTAAACAATTATTTAGGTTTATAAATTCACAAACGTGCATATTATTTTTGGAAATATTCCATTCACTCTATTACTTTGGGGCATTCTGGAGTAGGTATGTGTTGTAAAATCCCGAAAGACCTATTATATAAAATTTCAATAGAACGTAAAAGAACATTCGCGTCAAACTTACTTATCAACGCTCTGATCAAAATTCGTTCACAATTCGATTTGTCGAACAAAAGCTCGCATGGCACCCGAGCAATTTCCTAACGTATTGGAAAACGAACAATTGTTAGAAGACATGTTATTAGAGCGTTTAGCCTGTTAACAAGCGTGCGTTTGTTTCTGCCGCATTGTCTTTTACTACGCTTCAAAAAGGTCTTATAAATGTTTCTATTTCGTATGCAGATGCGTTGTTTTTGATGAGGGTGGTTGTGTCGGTGTAACAATTAGAGAAAGCGACCGGGCGATGGCACTATCGCGACGACAATGGTCGACGGCGCTCGATATCTTTACGCTCCTTGTTGAAGCCGATGCACCGGTTGAATGCCTTCTTGGTACGCTTATGGTGGGAATGTAGAGCTAAGAAGCCACTATTAGGGCCATTTTAACGACGACAATCGGTAATGCGCCGTACATATTGGCGTTTTTAATTTTAGTCTTAGAGTAGAGCAGTTAGTTATCATGGAATACATGAATTAGTGTCACTAATAAATATGTAATAATTGTGTCTAGGTATTCAGGTGAATATTATGGACAGAGCGAGTGAAACGTCTCAGTTTTAGTTTAGGCAAAAATGGTTACGCATGTCCGAATCCCGGATGTCCAGATATCCGGCTGTTTTCCTCTACAGGTTGCAATTATCAACCGATTCTCGGAGAATTTTGTAAGCGGGTTTGATAATTATATTTATTTAGTCGTACGGCGTATTTACATAAGCATTTAAAAAAAACTTATGACAATAATAAAATCTTACTATAAGTCTACATGGAATAAATTATAGAATAAATAGGTAGTAGATTCAGTCTTTAGAAAGTTTTCAAACTGGCAGAGATTGAAAACGGCAACGAGAGAACGCCCGCCGACGAAACTTTTACGCTAAAAACGTAAATAAAAAGGTAAAAAAAACAGCCTTTAAAAAAACGCAAGAACAGAGCCACATTAATCTACATTTTACATGGCATTAGTAACAATGAACAGTAACGGTCAGTATTCAGATGGAGAACAGAATTGTGTAAGGAGGAATTGTATGAGTTAGTCTGAGTATAGTCATGGTTCAGTCCAGATGGCTGATAATATCTGAAACAGGATTAATTGTGAAGTAGTCTTAAGCCTTGAACATTCTATATCACTGTCAAAAAGCATGTCTTTGACTACAATGAAAATAAATTGTATCATTGAAACCACTAACTTTTGGATATTATTATTTTATTTTTAATTCGATAACAAACTAAAAGGAAGACGACGTTTGACTACTGATTTTTATGACGTCACAAGCAGTATCTTCATAGGAACTTCATACTAGCAGATCGTTTTTGTCATTTCATAAAGAGTAGCTGATTTGAGTTATCATCAAATACAGTACTAGTATTCGGTATATTCTATTACTTTAGCAGTACTGTACGCCGCCGCGTCGCTTTATGCCACTTCCTGCCGGCCCTGGCTGAATGCAGCGTCTTTACATGACAAGATAACGTGCAATTGTTCAATGTCGACGTGAGGTTTGAGTCCGTAGTAAAAAATAAATAGGTTTATATGAGTCACACGTTCCTCCTTATTATATGTTTAATTTTTAATGACAAGCCGTAGTTTAATTCATATATTTACAGGCAATAGTTGAAATATTTTTCGTCCTAGTACCAGATCTCTGCAATTTTTACACAGATTTTATGCATTTCCTTGGAGTTGCCAGCGTTCATAGGCGCCGTTGTCTAAACCGTTCTCGTCATCAAAAGGGGAAAATCAGTGACTTTAGTGACCCTGTAGGTCTTGTGCTTCGCTGGGGGGCCTTATTTATAACAGTTCCCAAATAAACTCTCATGTCTTAGTGAGAATTCGAAAATCACAAGGGCTGCCAATCTACTCAAAACATAACATGAAGCCAACGTGTCAATTTACCAACATGTTAATACAAAACGCAAACACACTATATTTACACAACGAAGCGCACAATCCCATTATAACAATCACCTTCTCGTTCATTACGCCCTGAGATACTAAATTTAAATTAACAACCCCTTAGCTGAACTACATCTGCACTCGAATGAATGCTCATTTCGGGAGCGAAAATCGAAATAGTGTCGCGTTTCTGTTAATGAACTCTGGTAGACGATGCCGTGATTAAATTATTTGTCATCATTTTTAGCAATTTGACATTAAATATGAGTGAGTTCGAAAATCACATCGTAATAATTATTGACAAACAAAAGACTTTAACAATTTATGTAAAAGGCAGCAGGAATTAAAATTGGTCAAATACAAATTACGTCGGATTTTTTTATATTTTTATTAGGGCCTGTGTCGGCTTGCGATATTAGAAAATAAAATAAGACAAACTTAAAAATACGATGCCATAATATCACAGTCCTGTATTTTATTTTTCTGACAAATTTTTGCATTTCCTAACTAACATGGACAGTACTTATGCTCATGATGTGTTAAAATTACGCTTGGCATCTGTTGCTAACTTGAATGTCGTAGATTCTTACAGATCCAGTTTAATTTTTTTTAATAAATAAGACTATTTGTACAGCGATTGAATCAGTACACGTCCCTTATCTTAAATAGCCGACATAGAAACCTACCTACAAAGCGGCACGCTAACCAAAATTCCTAATACAGTTGTCATTTAAAACGTCTCCCTATCTTAATACCTAGACAGAAACAGCCAATTTAGCCGTCGCCTCCGCCGTCTTTATCGTATCTTTAATGAACACTCATAAGCGTACACACTACTTAACGTATTGTGTTGGTTAGACGTTACCTAGAGTTTTGGGGCGCTTTGTGGGATTTGCGTTTTGTACTCGCGATCGTCATGTGGTTCTTTAACTATGTCGTTCGAAATTTAAATTGTTCGTGTTCTATATTTATTTTTTTCATTTTTGGCATTATGGCACTTTTTTGTGTGCCAGTGTTCCTTATTTTGTTGCTGGCTGCTTTATACCTGCTAGAAAATTATAAGGATTTTGTATGAGATATGCGCATTATAATCGTGTCGCCGTTTATTTCTTTACCTATATTATGAGCGCTCCGGAAAATATGTACCATTCCCAAATTATTTATATCATTTCAGTTTGAGTTCCTATCGTGCCAATAGACTATTATTATCATATACCTATTCAAGGTTTTCGGTATTATAATGCTTATTAAACCTTTTACTTAATTATGCCCTAAAACTATGCAAACGTCATTAAAACTTTTTTAAATACGTGAACCTACTCAAATATAATCCAAATTTTTATTCCAACCGCAACGTAGCAGCTTTATCTTCGGGCTTAAACTAACGAAAAAAGGTTTGCTCCCCTTTGTACTAAAACAATGTAGGCCTCGCACGGGAAATGCTAATACGGGCCGTTCGGTACAAATTGATACTCGATTGTCGTTCATATAAAACACTCCGCGAGCGAGATCGCCCCATGAATAATAAAGAATTGCCGAACGCCGACGACGAGGCGACGCGAGCGACGGCTCGCTGTGACGAACGTCTTATACATATTTACACTATTATATTAATAATCAGTTATCTCTCGAAATGGGTCATTATTTCAGAAAAAAGATGATGTATGTTATGCTTATGCAAGCAGAGTACTTGCAAAACATGCAACTAAATTAAATTGCATACATATTCATTCAATACAAAATTGCGAATCAAACCGAAATATTAACAAACTGTAATCGAGTAAAAGAATGAATTAATAAATAACAAATCTACATCATATAAAATATATGTTACAATGTTACAAGTTACAATATTGACTTCCAAGATTTGATTACATAGTTCGTTACAAACTATTAAGTAACTAACAAACTTAGTTACAAGTGAACTAATAAAAGTGTGTTAAAATCGTCGCATACAGCCGGTACGTGAGTAAAAGGCGCCTATTCGTTGCACGTCCACTATAAAACATAACTCCGATTTTCATACAGACTCTACGTTTCCATGTCAAACATCTCCCCTCCATAAAAATACCCCGGGCAGTAAACCCGCGCCACTGTTAGCTTTATTGAGATTTTATGACTAAATCAACACTTGAAATCTATAAAAATGTAAAATCGTGACGCAGCGTCGTTTAGTCACTGATCGGCATATGTTTTATTTTAATATGTCAGAAGATTCATGAATAGATTCATAAATACAGTAGTTATTTACCCGAATGCGCGACAGCAAAAACCGGGTAATATTTTTTTATTGATATTCAGTATTGTGTAATTTAGTAATACTTTCGCTGAAAAAGACTACTATATATAAAGAATGAAAAGTACGAACAATAATAAAACATACTTAGTGGGTACTAAATCTGTAAAATGGAATTGTACATATGTATGTTCTTAAAAGTATTTTTCCCAATGGACCAATTAAATTTTGACGAAATGTTAAATATAAAAAACAAAATCAACTCAAATTACTCACTATTTCATCATTCTTTCACGTAATTAGAGCCTCTTTAATCGCCTTCCAATCACATCGGCGCACGTATAATTATTTGTCATGAAATGACGTAATGACAGTGATCACACGTAATTGGACGTGTGGAATTGTCATGAAGGCAGGCTTCCGCGGGATGGGACCCAGTCGGTGGAATACCGATTGACGTAATGCGTGAGGGAGATATAGTGGCGGAGCTACGAATGCGTGGAGGAAGCAATTAAATTTATTTGACTAAGAATGTTTTTTTTATATTTATAAAAATTATTACAGTCGCACTTGTATATAAGATGATCTTATTTAATTATATCGACTTGGGCTGTAAAACATTTTTGCGTAGATCTGATAGATGGTAAATTCTTCGTCTAAAATAAGTTTAAATGCAGCCCAGGGACACTCTAACAGGCAAATAAAAGAAAATTTAAACTGCTTGTGATATTGATATATCTTTTATTGCTAAAATTTTTGCTACTAACCTTTAAGCTTAAATTTCTAATAGCTCTTATAATATTAATAACTAGGACAAATAACATATGTAGGGTTTTTCGATGCAGATGAAAAATTATATCGCTTATAATATTTAGAGGAACGTTTTGCAAAAGGTTCTAATAATATTATAAGCTCACGGATAATCAGAATCCTGGGGAAGTGATAAAAAAATTGTCAAAGATGTAATCGATTGTTAACTATATACTCACAAGCCAACGAATATCTAAACCTTGACCACTATTCACAAAGGACTGGTAAAATACTGAGAACCGGAGTCCAAAGTATACTTAAACAATTGGCGCAGCTCATTTCATACCTACAAGCGATCAATATACGTGGCTCCTTAAACGCTGACAACACAAACTTTGATGTGAGTGTTAAAAGCAGGACATTTTTTCGTCCCCAAAGTCCTGAAATGCCGTAACATAAATGTATTCTACCAGAATGTACGGGGATTGAAGGGGAAACTAAGTACTACACGAGATATACTGTCAACGTTTGAATCGAATGTTATAGCCTTGACCGAGACGCGACTAGATAAGTCAAGTAAAATCCACAGACCTACGGACTAAATTGACAAGTAAGTATGAACAAATGTTGCCACAGTTTGGCCAGTGTCGTCTCATCGATATTAAAATTATTGTTACATCGTAGGTTTAAGGTCCACCCAGACGGGACAATCAAATTGGCAATTTGATCGGCTAATCTATATACCAACTTTTTCCAGTGATTTTGACAGATCAAAAGGTCTGTAGACGCCTAATTAGAGATAAAAATTTAATGTCAAACCAGCAATAATGTACATGAAAATTATATATTTATGATAGTTTGATAGTTGATAATTTAATTAAATGAATTAATAATTTTTTTTTTTCAAATTCCCAACATTGTAGTCCATCTTTTTAACAAAAAAAAAAGCGGGTATCTTCAGAAATAGTTGACCGCTGTTTACAAACTACTTTTATGTATCTAACGATATACGTTATCATTGCTATTACGAGTGTTTATTGAAATTGTTACGTGTTATTATGGATTCGCAAGATTCGGGACCAGAGCCATGTTCATCAAAATGTTCGCCTCCGATAAAAAGGAGAAAAAAATCTATTAGTGAAACTGAAAAAGAGACGATTCATCAAGTTTACGTTTATATTTATAATGAGATGGTAGACAGATTGCAGGACGAACAAAATATCCCAGTGGACATTCATGTCAATAAAAACGAGTGTGTCATGAAATCATCGTCGGACAAGGTGTTTTATTTTTTACCTAAAGGCTCGGAAACCTTTTTATGCTTTAAAACTAGTGGGTAAAAACGCATTTTATCTCGTTTTACATTTACCTCGAAAATCACACAAACCAAAATTTGTACCTCTTATTTGAAACTAATATACTTATTTTTGATTTAAACTAGTCTGTTATTTGTACTTTACAACTTGTCGATATATTGTTATCGACATATACGCTTCACTATTTTTATTTTGCTGTTCCTGGTATCATTTTACCTGTCAGTCATTTGTCAATTTAGTCCGTAGGTCTGTGGATTTTAGTTTACGACGCGGAGCTGTTCCCGAGCGACTACAGTGTGGTGCGCGGGGACCGCGCGGGCCGTGGCGGCGGCGGAGTGCTGCTCGCGGCGCGCACGCCGTTCACGCTGCAAGAGCTGGATTGCGGCGCCCACCTTCAAGACGAAATTGTCTGCGCGCTGGTCACGAAGGGTCACGTCCGATTTATATTGTGTGTTGTGTACTTGGCGCCTCGAGTGCATGATTCTCGTTACCATTCAGCTTTCGAGTGTTTTGAAAGGATCTTAAATTTGTATTCTTATCCCACATTAATTGTCGGCGATTTTAATTTATATTCCACCTCAAATAGCGTACGAAATGCGTTCGAAAAACTTCTCTGTCGCTGTAAAATAACACAACATAATGATAAAGTAAACAGTCTTAACCGATTATTAGACCTAGTATTATCGAATGAACAGACTAATAACGTTTTAGTCACGGAGGCTGTCACTGGACTGGTACCATCTGAAAAACACCACATCCCTCTTAACATCGACATGTCTTGTCCTACGTTATTTGGTAAATGTTATTCTAAGGTAGCCCGCGATCAAACCGATACTCGGGCAGAAGCTCGTACACCGGAAAGAAACTATCGTAAAGCAGACTTTCATCAGCTTTATCATGAGCTCGCGAATGCTGATTGGGCCGTGATGCAGGACGCAGGCAATGTAAATGACTGCGCCGCGTGTTTCTATTCGATTTTGAATGATGCTGTAACTGAATACGTCCCTTTAAAAAAAGAAAAATGCGTAAATAACAGGCATGATCACCAGTACCCCTTATGGTTCTCCTCCGATTTAATCCTTTTAAACCAAATAAAAAACTCCTATCATAAACTTTTTAAGCAAACCGGTGACCAGCTATACTACGCTTTCTTTTATTACTACAGAAGAATAGTAAATGCTCGATCTGAGTCAGACCTTCAATCCTACATCCATAAACTGGAAACGAATATCGTAAGTGACCCTTCATCATTCTGGTCCCATGTTAAGCGTCACCGTGAATCTAATCAGCCTGCCACGTTTGGCACTATGTCCCCACAAGAGGTCGCAGACTCTTTCGCAAACTTCTTTCAGAGTGTTTTCCTCCAAAACACTCCTAAACTTGACGCTAAGGCAGCTTCTGCGGCTGCCTCAGCGGAATCCTCGAGTTCAAATAACCGGCATATTACAATCGACTATATCAGCGAAGAGGATATCCGTACAGCAATCAATCGCTTGAGGCCCAAGCACTCTCAGGGTCCTGATGGAATTCCTCAATACCTGGTCAGGGACTGCCGGGAGGCATTTGTGCAACCACTCAAATACCTGTTCAACATGGCACTAAAAGATAAAACGTATCCGTCAGTCTGGAAAACAACTAAAGTCCTCCCAATACATAAATCGGGAGCCAAATCGGACATTCATAACTATAGACCTATTGCAGTTCTGTCAGTCTTCGGGAAAGTGTTTGAATCTATAATCTACGCCCAGGTATATAAACAACTTAATGGTTGGTTTTCCGACGAACAGCACGGTTTCCTGCCAAAGCGTTCAACAACATCAAATTTACTGAATATTGTTTCGCTAATTTCTAATAACCTGGATCTAAAAAAGCAAACTGACGTAGCCTATTTCGACTTTCAGAAGGCATTTGATAGAGTTGATAATGACGTTTTACTCAAAAAACTATCTATGGCCGGTTTTTCCCCTGACCTACTAGAATTTCTGTCAAATTACCTGTCACTTAGACATCAATTCGTACAATACGAAGGCTCTCGGTCAGCTCCCTTCTTAGTAACGTCAGGGATAGGGCAGGGTAGCAATTTAGGGCCGTTATTTTTCCTGATCCTCATAAATGACCTACCGGCAGTACTCAGCTACTCAACGTGCCTCTTGTTCGCTGATGATTTGAAACTGGCACTGTCCATTGAAACGTCTGATGATTGTTTTCTACTTCAGGCGGACATTGACAGTGTTTGCGCCTGGGCCAATAACAATAGCCTTACCCTTAACGAGCAGAAATGTTCCCTGGTGACCTACGCGCGCGTTCGTCACCCAATAAGCTGTAATTACTCAATCGAGGGCAAACTATTGAAACGTACCGATACAGTTAAAGACCTCGGTACGTGGTTTGATACCCAACTCTCATTCAACCCCCACATAACCGAGATCTGTAACGAAGCCAGGAGGTGTCTGGGGTTTGTCATCCGCCAATCCAAATTACTCACATGCCGCCACGCCATTAGTGTCTTGTACAATGCTTTTGTCCGCAGTAAGCTGGAGACTAATGCCATCATCTGGAGTCCCCACGAGCAGGAATACTCATCGAAAGGGTCCAAAAGACGTTCGTTCGATTCCTGTACAAGAAACTATACGGCTACTACCCTCACATGTATCCTACGTTATTTGTGCTTGGTATGGTTGAGTACACATCACTGGAGACCCGGAGGAAGATGTATTTACTAAAATATTTTTATCAAGTAATACGTGGCCAGGTGACCAACCCCCAACTGCTGGCTCTTATAGGACTCCGGGTCCCACGCCTCTCTGCTAAGCAACTGCGGCCGCGTCGCCGTGTCCTCTTCGCTGTCCCACCATCTAGGACCCGCGCGCTAGCCTCATCCCCCCTGAATCAAGCTCTTACGCTGCTAAATGATATACTGGACAGTGACAGTCATCTGGACATATTCTTTAGCCCAGAATCAAAGTTTTTGACTGCTTCGTATCGTTACGTGGAAAATATTGTTACGACTAGCTCCATAACAGTCTAAGTTTAGTGTTAGCTCCATAAGCATCTAAGTGTTCTGTGTTTGTTATTTTCTTTTTGTGCCGACATCTCTATTATAATTATTGATATTATTAAATTTTGACTATGTTCTATGTTACCTGCAATAATTTTGTAATAGTTTGACATTCCAATAATAATTATTAGGTATTAATATTATCCAATGTATACATTCATTCCTCTCATGTTAAGATTAATTTGCCAGTTAGCATGTAAGGTATAGCTGTTAGTGCTAACATTAATGGTATTAAATAAATATATACTAAAATATACAATTGACAGAAATCAGAAGGCTCTTGGTCCCATATCAGAGGGCACGGTTAGTGCCCCGCCTAGACGAACAACTTCTACTTGTATCTCATCATCGGCTTCTATGCCAATTAACACTTATAGATAACAATTGCGCACTCCAAATCGCACCGACATAGTTCTATGTAAATGTAGTGTTTACTCGCGGCATCCACAATTAGCTCCTTACCTACCGATTACAGCACAGGTGTCGACGCTCACGCTCATTGCGTAACTACCCGGTGCCAAATCACTACTACACTACGCTTGCTTGAATAGGGATTAGACACTGAGTGATAGACAGTCAAACTGTGAATAAAGCTTTGTAGGAACTTTCTTATGTGTAAGTTTTTATACCCTGTATAATAATGATAGATAAATAAAAATAAATAGTTATGTGCCACTAATTTGTTTAATTTTGCTATAATGGTTTGAGATTGGTCGTGTATTTGTCATATACGGATTATATAAGCACATTATATGGTTGCGGATTGGATGAGTTATTTTTGTTTTAGAACTTTTACAGTAAAACGAAAATAATATTTTTTTATTTTTATTAAAGCAGCGTTTTATTAAACGTCTTCCAGCGTGAACTAAATGTTTATATTGAAGGGAAAATTTAGCTTTGACATGACAGCAAAATATGTTTTCCTGGATAAATGGACAGTTCCTGAAGAATAGAGAAAATGCGCTTTCCACGTGGGCAAAATCGTAAGAAATAACCTCCTTGTATGTTAATTACTATGAAGCGAAGATCGCAATTTCTAAAAGCAAATGCCTGTCTCGTAAGACGCGACACACGCGCGCATTTTGTTCTCCGCGTCGCATGCAAATTTATGAGCGGAGGCGATTTTTAATTACCGATGTGTCTGAGCATCTGTCTGCGACGGTTGTGACGGCTTAAGGGCTGCTGCACACTTTCCGATTTTATGACGTTAGGTATTAGTGAAGCTTAAGGTATGGCATCTGATCAATAGTTAAAGACATTCTAAAGTCAAGAAGAGCAAGTCAAGAGTACATAATAATTTAAGGAAAGTTGCTGTAGCAGAAAGGTTATGCAAGTTTCGTAGCAAGTCGTAAGGGATATTTTCACCAATTTAGTCCGTTAGGAACTCCGTGATCTCACTCAAGTCTATTTCTTCAACTGATTCTTGACTATAAAATAGGTCGCGTTGTCATGTAAAAGGCGTCCACTTCTGGACAACGGCCTCTTTCAAAGGTTTTCACAACGATCGGTTTTGCGTCGCCCTCACCCAATTGCTTCCTGCGATCATAGCCAGACAGTCAGTCCATCTTGTTGAAGTCCTTCCCAGGTCATTTCGTATCCTCATATGCGTCCATCCTTACATCTTTGCAGGTGACAAAGTTGCGGTGAGGAGTAGTTAAGTGCGCACTTCACCATCACTATCCTGGCGGTTTATGTTGTGGTACTGTGAGGTTGTCTAGCACTGATAACTATACTCATTTATCTCGGAATCTGTTGGAGTCCTTAGTGACTGGCAGGTGACAAAGCGGCATTTAAAAACGAATAACGGAGGCTAATACTTCTTCATGTCATCCTTAACTCGACTATATTATGTAGATGCATTCCTTCTTAGCGTGTGTGTTCGTCCTTAGTTCCCTACCAGGTCGCTTGCAGGTGACAACGCGGCGGCGGGGAGCAGTTAAGTGCGCATTTTACGGCTTTTATGCATATTTGATGGCGCCGCCATAATCTCTGCTCACCTGCCTGTGGGTTGTGGGTTGCCGGCTTATGTTGAGATACGTTCTTACGCTCCGTGCAAGAAGATGTCAAAGACGCGCTTGTATTAATTACTTAATGACGCAAACGTATGTAAAAAGAGCTTTCTGAAAAGTTCGTAGACAATAATTAGCAAAATTATAATGTGATACTTCGCAATTAGTTCAGAACCTAAATTTGATACATTTTATGTTTCTAATGAAATGACATCTATAGTATCGTCTGTACTGTAGTAAATGTCTGTAGTCCCCTAATGCAGCGCGAATAGCAACAAACGAAACATTTAACAAAAACAAACAAAAACAGGTACTAGGTAATATGATCATGGTATATGTTAATGTCAATTGAATTAGTTTAACTTTATAGTGTTCTAGTTTAGTTTTATTTTTAGGTTAAATTTTATTGTAAGTATTTTTATTGTTGTCAAATTTAAATTAAGTCGAACGTAGTTACGCAAAAGCGATTCAACCCACACATCACTTAAAATTGAATTTTGAACTTATTGACATATGGGTAGTAAGTTTTTATTACATTTTCAGCGACTTGCGGGTTGGAATGTTTTTGCGTAACTACGTCCAATTTAGTGATTGAATTAAAACCTTGTCAGAAATAGATTTTTTAACTTAACAAATAAAATTATAAGCCAATCTAGGTCTATTATAATTTAAGTATTATAATGTTCTATCTATTTATATAATAATGCAAGCAGTAACTGACACACACGACACATGGATTATTTGATGTGTCGAGGAGCTTCGAAAATGTCTAGATGACAAGACAACTGTGAACAAGGCACCTGTGAACACGTTAAAACGAAAAATCTAGAAAAGTCAGTATTCAAATTAATAGCTTTAAATGCCAACACAATTAAAAACATCGTTAGACTCGTAGGTAATTACGTCGTATGTTTCAATAGGCGTTGTTGTACAAAGCGTGGCCGTGTAATAGTGGCATTAGTGTCGTATCGGATCTCGGGAAATTGTGGCATTACGTGCTGGACGGCTCTAAATGCGATTTTAATTGATGTTACGCGACTGAAACTCTTGTATAGTAGCGTCAGCAAGAACATCTCTCAGATTTTAGTACACTTTTGTATTACGACTATTTCTAAATTTTCTATTATTTTTTCGTTATTTTGTGACTGTAGAGTTTGGCCGGCGAGTGGTAATATAACAATGTTATTTAAGTGTTCTTATTATGTTAACAAGTTTTCATATCAAGCCAGCTATCACATTATAAGTTACCTTTCACTTTACTATATATTTCGTGCTACCCCCCTCCGATATTTCAAATTTGCATTTTTTTCTTATGACATTAGGTATACTGCCCTCCTAGTGATAAATTTAGTAACTATGGTAGGTATAACGTTTGCACCCTATTTCAACTCAAAAAGTCGACTCATCGACATCGGCAAAATACCACTTGCTAAAACCAGCAAGCGAAAGACATACAAAATACAAATACAAATACTCTTTATTGCACACCTCCAACATCAAGGAATATACAACACAACATGAGATACATTCAAATAACAGGCAGAGGTAAACAACAGGCGGTCTTATCGCTAAATAGCGATCTCTTCCAGACAACCTTTAGGTAGCGGAGTAGTTGAAAATGAATGTTATTGTGTAATTGCCATAATTAGGTACAAAGAAAAAATTACCTTTCAGTCAAATGCATAATTGATGTTTCAGTCAAGCGCAAACCAGACCAAATCGAAGAATCTTCGTTGCTATCCGTACAGTCTGACAAAAAAGAGTAAAAATTACAAAGTGGCGATACTGTAGTATCGTCCCTTTTTAATCAAACTAAGAAAACGGGGACGACACTACAGTATTGCCACTTTTTAATTTCTTCTCGTTTTTTGTCAGACTGTACCTCGGGTCCACATGTCACCAAAGCGCCTCCTCCGTAAATTTGATTTTAATATAGAGCGCGTAATGCCGTTTGCTTACGGCCAGTAATTGATACGCTCTTACCGGTTAATGCCCGTTATTATATTCCGATTGGCTTACGTGGCGGTTAAGCGCCCCATTAAGTATTCCGAATTTGAATTAATTTAGCGGTATTTTGGTTGTTTGATAACGGGTTCGGTTCACTGTCATTAGAAATTTGTAAACTATTTTTAACTGGTTTCAAAACTGTATTGCTTTCCTGTTTGTTTCTGTTATGTTTACGACTCGTGGCCTCTACAACTGTTTACGAACGCGCGCTGACTTTTCTCGAACAAATGAAAAAGAAAAGTTGGATCCAAACACCCAGGTGTGTGCTGGTGGGTTCTCTGCTTTTTCGTAAAATTATTTTTCGTCGAATATTTCATTTCGCAGAAGTGTCATTTGGAAGAAAACATTTTTCTCTGAAACCGTAAACTATTTAGGATTGTTATAAAACAAACTTAACCTAACCTAATCAATACGATGATATTTGCAACAATTATGAAAAGTGTATGAATACAGAGGTATAAAAATTCTGCGAAGTGAAAATTCGGCGAAACGAAACATTCCGCGAAAAAACATTCTGTGAAAACGAGAACACCGCGCTGGTGCGCAAGGGACTACCGCGGTTTCCGACGCTTAAAGATCCCAAATTGCTATCTACGGATAGGGTTAGATTCCTATCTAAAGATATATCCTTAGCCTCCTTCATTTACTTTAAATAAATTAGAAAATCAAAATTAAATTGAATTTCTTTTTGTTTCAGAATCTAGAGGATGGGATAGTACATAAACGCTTCAGGCCGTCCACTTCAAAAACGTAAGAATAACTCTGATTTACTTACATGTCTTAGAAGTTAAGACGGTTTTCACACTTGTCACGCGCTACGTCGCAGAGAACTGTGAAAAAAAACCTGCGTGGTCGAGCGATGCAGTTGTAATACCAGTGCGTCTAGCACAACTATGCATCGCGACTCTTGTCGCACGACTTAGCGTCACCTGTCACTCTCTCATAATACTACACAGAAAGAGGTAGATTAAATATCTCGCGCGAGGAATACAGTTGTGCTAGAGATTCAGCCCTTCTATCTTAACTACGCTCCGCGACTTTTATCACGCTACACAGCATTGCCCGTCACTCTCTCACAGTACAGCGAAGAAAGAGATAGGTAATCTCGCGCGCGAAAGAGTGGCGTATCACAGTTGTGCTAGAAGTGCAGGCGTGATTTTTATACAAACGCAGATACTTGCATACAATGTGAAGTGTACCGCCCCGCGCTACGCCTCGTAGCTTGTGATGTGTGAAAACTACCTTAGGATTTCATATAAATAATTATTCGGTAGTGCACCGAGGCGCAAAGGTCACTAAAGTAAAGTTTCCTGAAAGCTTAGTAAATCTAAGCTCAGTGATCTGAAGTCTGGGAACTTTAAGTTGGACTTAATTAATATAGTTAATTGAATTAGGTAACGCATAGTCTTATTGAACTTCCATCCACTTTCACGTTGACGTGTAGGTAAATTCAAGAGCTTTCTACCAATTTTAACCAAATCACCTTAAAATAAACTTGAAGGGCATTTCAAATCAAATTACTTAGACATACCTATATTATGTAAAGGATTAATTTATTTTTAAACTAGCGACCCGCCCCGGCTTCGCACGGGTGCAATGCTGATAAATTATGCATGTATTATATCATATAAACCTTTCTCTTGAATCACTCTATCTATTAAAAAAAACCGCATCAAAATCCGTTGCGTAGTTTTAAAGATTTAAGCATACAAAGGGACATAGGCACAGAGAAAGCGACTTTGATTTATACTATGTAGTGATACCTATTATGGCGCTACCGAACTCTGAGTAAAAGTCAATAAAATCAATCAATTTCTGATAAGTGATTAATTCACGTGTAGATTGAGACGGATGATTCAAAAATCTGTATTAAAAAAGTTAATAGAATAAACCTACTTCTGCTGATTGTCATTGACTGTACACATACTTCCAAAATACAGATCTGTTCAGATTTTCAACGTTATTTTTATAGGAAAATTGTGTAAACTTATCGAATTATTGCGCTTATTCTTATATCCTTCGATATCAGCGCTATAAGTCGTTTATAGATAACGTAAAAAAATTGTACCTATGCTGAAACTTAAGTATAAACTTTTCCACCTTTTATCGAATAAAATATACAAAACAACAACCATAATCTATTCTCCAGCCAGTCACGAAATCACAACATCGTTCCAGTTGCGCCGGGGGCAATTACCAACCTGCATTGTCGCACGATATTTACGCATTTATTTATGTGTCGCATAAATATGTGCGCGTGACGACTCGCGGCAATTATTGCGTGACTTATTGGCGAAGGAAGATAACACGTACGCCACGACCAAGGCAAATAGACCCGCGGATATAGAGCACCCCTTTTTGAACGCTAGAGCGAAGGGATTGAGGGAGTTCTTGTTAGATTGGCGAAGGCATCACCGCTTCGAGCTGTGGTTGCTTTATCTACGCGTTTGACTCTTGGTCGTGACTTTCCGACAGAGATTTCGCTAATTACGCTGATTATGAGAATCGTGCCGCTATTTTATCGACGGACCCCTGGGAGTAGAAGATTAAATAGGATTACACTCGATATACAGCGCGATTGTCTAAGATTGTTTTATCGAGACGACAAAATATTATTCGGTAATAACATGCGACTTAGAGTAGCTAAGAAACACTAATGAGTTTCTAAATTCTGATGCTAAAGCAATATACGGGTGGATCAACTTTTTTCTTGTTATTCTGTCCCGTGGCCCAAGGGATAATAGTGATTTAAATTCTTAGAAAAGTGTTGATAATTTATATTTACCGGTACTGTTAGGAGATAGTCTACATAAGAATGGTCTTTTAACTATTTTTAATAAAAATAACCGCAGAAATCCTAATTTTAGCCGTCGTTTTAAAGATTGACAGACAACGACAACGAGCAACAATTTACAGAAACATTGTTATATAGGTTCCTAATAATCGAATACTAATGGAAGAATAAACTAGAAAGATAGAAAACCTGATTTCGCAATGTTTTGTTAATAAATAAAAACAACTCTAATTTTGTGAAATAGTTTTAAGCTACTGAATAAATGATTTTTGATTTTTGATTTTGAAATAACGGCTATTCTTGTCACAATATTGCAGTAAATTGTGTTCAAATTACTTCGTCATAACTTATAACAGCACTAAATACCAACTGCAGCTACTTACAAGTTGTGATGCCGCAACCAACTGCGTCTTATTCAGAACGATGCAATACGGTGCATTTCAGATCTTCCCTACCAAAATAAGAAACATTGAAACTTCAAGGCACAAAGTAATAAGTACAGTATGAATAATAATCTCCAGCAGTGGTTAAGTACGCGTACTTACTTGCGGGAACAACTCAAAACATCATCACTACTGTCCTCTATCGTAAGATAACACCGAATGTCTAACGTCATTTATTTAGGATTATTTAATCAATCGTCAATCAATCATGCATGTATTTATTTGCAAGACCTATATATAGGTACAAAGGTGGTACATTGATAAATAATAGTATCACTCTGCGTCTGCTTCGCCATATGACATACAAAATTAGAAATAGGTTAAAATATATCAAATCAATAAAATTAAAATAAAAAAATAATGCATGTGGCGAGCTTATTTCTATACTTATAAGTTATTACACGAAATTGGTAAACAATTATTATTCAGATATATCATTATTTATTACTTATTAATGGCACTATTAATCTAGATCGAATCTTCGATCGAAAATTTAAGCATCTTTACAACATTTTAGAAAACGCATTTCGTTTTCTATATACATACACTGAGTACGTAATATTCCTAATATTATGATAATGATAACTGACTAGGTATTTGATACCAATAGTAGGGGTACCTATGCCAATCCTTACTGCAACCTCGTCTACTAGTTTCTCGCCGCAGGCCAACGGCATTTACTTTGATTTCGCAATAGGTTGCAATTGCACCTAACATATTATGTACCATTTCCTAGCACTGACGTTAACGAGAGCAGGAAATTTGTGTGATGTTAGTGCCATTACAAGGAAATATATGTACTTTAGACGAAGAATTTCTGGTGCATTCCACCATTGCAGTCGTAAAATGCATCCCGTCAAAATGGGTTTTCGTAATTTGTGAGCAACAGTCATAATGTGGATTAGTTACAAAAAAGCGATAAAATCGACATGTTAACACCTACCAACGGTTGGGATAAAGCAAAACGACAATAACAAAAGAAGTTTAAGCACACTCGACGAAAATTAATCTCACTATAACACCAAAAAGTTAGTTCCGACCGTCGAGCTACAAACACCAAATGAAGACACTTAACCCGGGAAGTTTGATCCAATAAAACAAAGTTCCGAACAAACGAATGCATTAAAGTCAACCCGCAAACCTGATCCAATCGTAATATCGCACTGGCAAACATCGAAAGTTAGTATGCATTGACTTTGAAAAGTCGTCCAAAACTAAGTTGGGTTATGTTTATGAAACTATTCGGGTGCGGGGGTGTGCCGATACACATGCAAGAACTCGCGCCCAACTCGAGGCATAGTTCGCTAAGTGGAACAGCTGTAAAACAAAGTAGCGAAGGGTCTAGGAACTCGGCGTGTACGCTGAGCCACGTGTCCGCGACTGCTCGTCCGCTCCGGACCCTCGGCCACTTTGACAGTTTAATTCGGGACGCGGCCGACGACCATCGATTCTTAAAACAAGTTTAACTAGCTTTAACTAGAGCATGGCGGCGGGATGATAACGAAGCGCCTACCCCGCCGGCGCCCCCCTCCGCGTGCAGATAAACTTTTAAAATGACTTTGGAAGCTTTTGAGCTTTTAATCGGTAAAGTTGTACAGACAGACAGTTCGGGCACAATCCTTGAACCGCTTGCGCCGGCGACGGCGGCCGCAAAACTTTGTTTTACAGGACTACTTTTCTTCTTGTTTCAAGGTTGGACTCTTAAAACAAACTCCGGTTCGACGGAGTTCGTGAACTCGAGCGCCAACAATTTACAAATTTCTCTCTTTCATAACAACTAACTGCCGCTCGGCGGCGAAAGTTGTCCTGCGTAGATCTTAATCGCATTGTCTGTTGCGCTGGCGCCCGGCTGATTGTGACGACACACTTCGCAACTTTTGCTTTGCGATTCGCGGTGTCCATTCTGATGATATCCGTAATCCAAGGTGTCTGCGGAGCATTAGTGAGCAATCGCGTAGGTGTCAGTGAGGGTGAACAGCCCTCGGACGCCGCGTCTATTCAATTTATTTAAGTGACATTGATAGCATCGACTGCGGCCAAAAAACTCGTCTGCCGAATTTGACGGCGCGTCCCCCAGGCGTCGTCTTTTTTCCGTTCACGCCTCACCTGCCCCGGGCTCTGAGTGGTAAAAACACTGATTGGCGTTTAATTTAGAACGGTTTGGCTTTTGCACACGATAAATATACATAATGCCGTAAAATGTTGGCACGAAACTACGAGCTAAGAGGATACCTGCATAGGCTTATGTACTCGGATTGCCAAATAGATTGTAACATAAGCTGCAGTATTGGGTATTGCGCGTAAATTTTACGTAACTAGAAATAAATAGGTTGCGGGTGGGGCGGGGCGGAGTGGGCGAGGCTTGCGCGCGCAAGTCTCCCCCCGCGCGGCCCCGCGGCCTCGCCCGCGCCCCGGCGCTCGACTAGTCCACAAATCGCCGCGGCCCTCGCTCCTCGCACTCGCTACGAGGCTACGGCGTCTACGAGTGCTACGAGCCGCAACCACAAACTTTTTGCCACGCGCTACAGTGCTACGAAGGCGTAGGCCTTCGTCATGCTAAGGCTCCTAACGCACTACTAATGTGCCTTCAGTGCAGTGTTTAAACATTTTTAGTGACCCAGTGTTCAGTAAACTTTAGTGTGTGATGTGGGCCCGTGTTTTATAGCGATGTCGGCTCTCGTCCGACCAGTCTGGTAAGTCGCAGACATTTTTCCCGTCAACTATTTTCTTTCGACCAAGGCGAATAGTTGAGCGCGTTGTTGTTGAACCGTCGTTAGTGTTTTATTGTTTTTGCGGTTTAAAAACGGTTTGTTATTTCAGCGTTGCGTTCTACGGTGAAAAACTCAAGAAGTGTCAAGAAATATAAATAATGAAATCGTACGCACAAATCCCACGCTCGTAAAACCATTTCACGAAATGCTTTCAATCTGTTTTAATGTGAAAATTAAGGTGATTAAACTGGTTAATGTATGCGTATTTGATGTGAAATTAGGGGTTAAATATGGATTAGGTGACGTATTTGCCGTTCGCGGTTGATTATTCCTCGGCGTAATCGAATGAGTCGCGACTGCCGCCACATTACGCGAATGTGGAATACGTAATTACGCGACATGATTCTACTACAACCAATTAACATATCTACCGAAATGGCTACATCTGCTACGTTTCCGCCGTATGTTAGATATCATTTACCTACTTAATACGTAGTATGAAAGTAAATAGAAAACTAAGACCACCGCTTTATTTTCTCCACTGCATGATCCTTAAGGTAATATCGTGTACTTAACAAAAATTAAACCTCTATTTTACTCTTATTTATATCTTTCCAAACAGCAATAAACAACATTCAATCTTTAACTTGAATGATAGATATAATAAATAGTTTACTATAAAATATGTATTATGTGACACAGGTTCTTTTATTTAACCTAAATTAACTACATATATGAATTGGTTACTCATGGAGTGTTAGAACTTTCAACTGGCTTAATAACAACTCAACTTAAGTAATACATATTTTAAATTAAATTTACTTATACAAAACATTAAATATATACTTAACGACTACTAAATAAAACCTCAGATTTATTTCCTTTATCGGATCAAACCAAAAACCACAAAGCGTTTCAAATTAAACTTGCAAAACAAATTAACAACTGAATTAAAAATCTAAGGATCCTCAATCTCACTTAGAAATGTACGTTTAAATTGATATAAACATCAAACAGCCACCTCAAACAACCCTCAGGTGTCGGGCGTGTTTGAGCGTGCCCATCGAGATAAGGAGCAAATTGTTTCGAGTGAACCCGCTGTTATCTGATCGGCTGTGAGTCTAATTGTGGTATATTTTACACGTACGGTTAGGCTAATGCTTTAATGGCAGAACATATTGCCTTGTATGGGCGCAGAGAGAAAATAGGTAGGTGGAAATAAAGAGAAATTGTATAAAAATATATTATTTTATGAAGTTGAATTGAAGTCGATGACATCTAGATAAGGAGCACCTGGCGAACTCGCTGATATCTGGTTAGATGCATGTCTAATAAAATTGGTATAGGTATCTTACACCTACAGTTAGGGTAAACGTGATGAGAGAAAATATAGCCTTGTATGGGCGGGGAGAGAAAATTGGCGAATTAGACGGGAATTGTATAAATATGTATTTTTAAGATAACCTTTATTACGACATTGATAATTGGTTACTAATATTTCGGCGTATACAAAGTTCTAGAAAAATATTGGTTAATTTGATTTCAAGACTATGAAATTACACCCATAATGACAATACAAAATAATTATAATATAAATGTTGTTTTTAACTTCGTTCTGTCGTAGATACAATAGAAAGATCAAACACTATGAACATTATACCACCTTACCGGATCTTTGTATCGTATCGTATATATGGCATTAGTGGATAAATCCACACCATGACCACCTCCATGATCCTCTTAGTAAAAAAAATCGTTCTGTATTTTTTTATATTATAAATAAATAAGTTAAAAGTGGAGATGATTAGTAATCTTTAAGCACGATTAACAGCATGTATGCTTAGGCATGGATCCGTGCGGGACATTTGAAGCTTACGTTAAAATATCAGTTACTTTCAATTCGATTAGCAAATTTTTGACATCGCATACGAGGGGTTTAGCAGTTCAGTTTGTTTATTCATACTTATGACTGTGACAGATTTATTTCATCATCATTTTAATGGCTAGGAAACAGGAATCCAAAGCAACCCAATTTCACATGCACGCGAAAAATAAAGATTTAGGAAAGAAGCCGTTTTTCTTGCAGTCAATACAATATAGCTACTTAGGTCCGTACATGTACCCAATATTTTTTAGACAGATCTTATGTAAGTAGAAAATTTGTATATGCCTAGCATGGATATGATAAGGATTTGAGGACCATTAACTTTGAGGTAACCACAGAAATTATCCATAGGAGTAAAATCCAAAATATACATAAATTAAATAATGAGGTTTGTCTCAAATAAAGTAGTATATGTATATTGTAATAATATAGTATGTGTATTTTCGAACAACTTAGGTATAGTTGGGTTACATTGGGATATAAAGTAAAGTTAATAAATTGGGTTCGCAATATTTTTGCTTTATCTTAATGAAAAAAGCAGAAACATACAAGTTAGTTACACGTAAAATTCCCATTCATTTCAAAAACAAACAAACACTGGTACACAAACGTATCGATTGTTCGCAACAAAGGGGCAAGCAACATGTGAGTGGTTGTAGAATCGATATATGCAGTAGTTCAGCGTTCAAATAAGTGGGGTAATAGTCGTGCAGTACTGCACCCTCGCGAAACGCCCTGCCCACGCTAGAGGATAGGGTTGGCGATGTTCAAGTGCGTCGACATTTTATTTGATATTTATTATGAATATTAACCAAAAAAAAAATTTAATTAAGGTAAAATCTAAATATAATCTTTAGTTCTGGTTTCAAAGATTATTGCGAATGAAAGATTTTTTTATTATGATTCTGTTTGGAACTGTAGAGGTTTTTTGTATAAAATTAAGAAATACCTGTCATTGATATTAAGAAGTTTTGTATCATAATGACGCGTTCCATATTCTATTCCTAATTATTTACGATAAGTTATTGACTAATAATAATAGTATATAATATTATGATCATTTTTTATAAATTTGTTCTAGATTCGTAGAATTGACACTACTAAAAATCGTCTATATTAGAAATGATATGGTAGTTATGAATACAAGGTGTTTCAAGCATTCTGATTTGGATATAAATTCTTATTCAAAATGCCATACATATTTACTGTGATGATATTCTTCAACATAGATATAAATTTTAATTGTCACAGAAATTGTAAACATGACAATGCAAAATGCAAATACACAGAAATACTCTAAATAGTTCATAAATTATGTTTATTTTGAGTGCTCATAATTTTCAAAGATGTTTAATCTTGAATTGCATATAATATTTTCAACGTTTTCCGGATTTTTCATACATTTTAATAAAATAATTTAATCGGATTATTGTTACTTTAGCCTTACTAACGTTTCAATACTTTCAACAACCTTACGGTACGATAGCTGTAGTCAATCCTTTGACAATGTTAATTTATTATATTTTTGACACTGTAGGTACTTATAGTATAGCAGTAGTCGCATACACTAAGTTGGGTTAAATTTATTTTATAAAAATATTATATTCACTGGAATATTATAACTAAATTACTTGCAAATATGGACACAAATAAAAATTAAAAATTACACATTAAAACACAACTAACCAATTAAACAGAATCGACAAAAATAAAAGATTTTGATAACTGTAATCTTAATTACTTGCATTACATTATGTTATGACTGTTAAAAATTTACAAAGGTAACTATTTCCAATTTAAAATGTAGCGTATATTTCAAAGCCTTGCTGTTTTTATAGTTTTAGCAGGGATGAATTTATAGTTCATACGTAAAAGTAATAAAAAAATCAGAAACCAGTGCAACAAAATAAGTGTTTTTATAATACTTTCTATTAGTTTTACCTTTTAGTATGAGTTCATTTGTTTATTTAATGTTTTTTTTGCAAATAAATAATACTTTCAATACACGAATTAATTAAAAAAGTAACGTGTGCCAACCCTATCGCGGACCCGTGAGGGTTACGCTGGACCCTCTCGCGCTCGGGCACGTATTGCGTGCTACTTATTCACGCTGCTTTCCTTGCACTATTGCTGCTAATATTCATATTTTAAAAACTTTCTATGGTAATATGAGATTGGACACCTTTCTAAGTATGTTAATTCTTAAATCCAAGTTGTGATTTATTTAAGTACGGATTTAGAAAGTTCTTTTCAAAGTGCACATTCTCAACCTCTATATATGTAAGTTATTTAATTAATTTCACCATGTTATTTTTAGTGGTTTAGGCAAAGCTTGCTGTCAATCTTTCTTCAGATACGGAACTATGTTATGTGTAAAGAACAGACACACACAAAAACACGTTAGATTATAGTACGTTTAAGTAAAATTAAACAAACTCTTTATATTCTTAGACTGACAATTTAAGGAAATAATTACTTACATGTTTTAAAAACCTTTTTTTTTTATATTTCGTATGTAAAAACTTCTGATGTCTAAAAAGTTATATCAAATTTAAAGTAGGTACCTTTAGTGCTCTCGACCTGCTTTAAAGAAGTATTATTGCATTTTCTAATAACTCTGATGAATGAGAAATACTCTTATCTTACGTATGTTCCAGGACTTGTAAGAAATCTGGCGTTTTCAACTGAAGTCAGTGACAAAAATATATTCAAAGAAATCGGAACCTGATACCAATTCAATCTAATTTTTTTATTATTGCGCTAATTACCGTTTTGAATTTTGGCATCAACATGTTGCACTATTACATAATCACCATCTAATCATCATCATCCTAGGTACATTTAAAATATTATTATATAAAAAAAAAAACAAACAACCACAATAGTCATTAATCATGATCACACATCTGTTAATATCGTAGAAACTGTCTACAGTAACAAGTAACCATTTCTTATCCCATTAAATGTAATAGTAGCAGAATTTTCCCGCTGTGGAGCCAAAATAATACGTTAACCCATGAAGCATAGGTGTCATCTTAAACACCTACTGTTACATTTAATTTTCTCATAATCCATTCAATAGACAGAAACGCTACGTATGCTTTACTAAGGCCCGAAGCAGCGTTTTCCTGTTACTGAAATACCCCCGTAGACACATAAAGTATACGTGTCATCTTGAATGCTGCAACATTTAATTTTCTTATAACCCATTCAAGAGCCAGGAACGCTACGTGTGTTAGGTACACCATAACCCGTAGTAGCGTTTTTCTGTTACCGAAAAACCCCGTAGACACATGAAGTATAGGTGTGGTCTTGAATGCTTCAACAGTTATTTTTTTCTTAACCCATTCAATGATCGGTAACGCTACGTGTGCTACGCCTTATCCCGTAGTAGCATTTCCCGCTATGCAGCGAAAAACCCGCGTGTACCCATGACGCATAAGTGTCATCTTGAATGAGTTAAAAACGAAACTGCCAAAAAACGAAATTGTTACCATAATACTTTGATTTTCCCTAACCGAAACCGTCGCGGTAGGGGTAATCAAATGTGTTGACTGTAGGCACCGAAGTCGCTTTGCTGCCGTTTTCCCCTTGCTGGTTCCCCTTGTCTAATTCTCGAAGAATGGAATCATGGGAAAAGGGTTTTACAATGAATATATTCAATGTAGAGGGTAACGTCAAAAATTACTTTGGTTTTTAAGTTTTAATATCTAGTATTGTACAAATTGTCTTCATATAATATTATACTTGCATTTTTACCCAATACCAACGTGCTAATATAATAAATCTTATAAATTATGTGACACAAAAATTGGGTTACGTAACAAAATAAAAATAATCTTTATGTGGAATGAAGAATCTTTATGTGGATGATCAGATTATTGAAATGCGGTCATTTCAATAATCTGATCCAATTTCAAGACATATGTATAAGAAATTTGAAAAGGAAGAATTTTCTATTCCTGACACACATATTTAAGGCACTACATAATCAATCACAATCACTGAACCAGTTTTTGACGGTTGGCATTCAATTGTTTTTTACGGTCGATATTAATTTCCCATATATTCGTCCTTGTATAAATGATAATCATCAGTTAGGTCACCTTTAAATTGAGGCCCTTCTCTTTTTTAAGGCGTAGTATTTTTCTAGCTACTGGGATCAGAGAAGGAAAAAGTGTTAAACTTTTTTTTGTCCTGTCGATATCCTGTAGCTAACCCATCACCCATCAAGAACTCGTAGTAAAGTATTTTCCTTAATCATTCACTCTATGTGTACCTCTTAAAATGTTTTAAATTAATTTAGTAAATAAAACAGTTCTTAAGAGGATACCTACAATATATAGTTATCACTAATGCGAATCGCGGTTTCTTTCTCGACTGTTTCCTCCTCCAAACCTTAACCAATCGTAACGAAATTTTGGCAACTGAATGGGAAGGAAATGGTCTATGTCGAACCATTTCAATTTCTGCACTTAATATTATAGTATTTGTGTAAAATGTGCGCCTGTACCTATTTGGCGAAAATTTCGCTTCAAACAGACACCAAGTACACGAATTCTATTATTAGTTTCCAAACGAAACCTCGATTTCTTCAACCCGGTAGTACTACTATAATAATAATATTGTATTCATCATGTGGTATATGCGACGTTATAGTTAGCAGGTGCAAACTTAACGTAAACGGACGCTAAGGAAAAAATAGGCACTGGTATTTCCTCTTAAGATTTTGTAATGTAGAAAGGAAATTACGAGTGACACATTTGCGAGAGGCATCTTTTTTGTGTTTTTTGTATTACTAGCTGCACCTCGCGGTATTACCCGCTCATCCCATGGGAAAAGTACATTTTTGGGATAAAAATAGCCTATGTGTTAATCCAGAGTGTCAGCTACCTTCATACCAAAATTTATCAAAATTGGTACAGCCGTTTGAGCGTAAAGAAGTACTTAATATAAACGTACTCACACCTTTGAGTATTTATAGACAATGGAGGTGTCATAACGTAAACTCTTCGAACAAATTTTTTCGCCAATTTTAGCGGGGGGTGAGGTAAACACGTACAGCACACCACCAAAAGACGAATAACTCAACAGACACAAATTTTGCTGTTGCGATAAACGCACACTACAGCAAAATTCAACACATCAAAAATGACATGCACACAGATACTGTTTTCACGTAACTGTGCAGCATACATAAGAAAAACATAGTGATGGGACACATATGAAGAATGAGTCAAATCATTTTAATGAATGAACTGAATTGTCTTATAGGTACTATCTATTGTGAAATTTGAAAACTGTAAATTCTGTATATTGAAGATGTTTTCCAATAATTATATTTGTTTCTATGTATATCTGTCTATATTTATTGTGTCCTTATCACTCTCGCATAACTAAACTGTAAAATAAAACTGTCGCCCGCGGTTGTTTCGGGCTTAAACAATCACGGACTTCTAAAACAAGTACACTCGACTTCATATTGTCGTTGCTAAAATGAAACCATTTCATTTTCGCCATTTTGGAGCTGATTATGTGCAAGTTGTGTGAGCGTCCATGGGTCTAATATTAGAGATTCACAGATCGTCACAGATCAAAGAACGGTTTGCCTGAAATGTAAATTTTAGTAGACGTTCACGCAGGATGCTTTGAATGGGCACTGAAAACAACTGTCATTCCCTATGGAATATTTAGTCCAACGTGCTTGTAGTTTAGAGGTCAGTGAATATAACCTTCAGGAAAAGAACATACGCCCATCTAAAAATAAAGGTGATTAATATGAAACAACATATAAAGTGATTTTAAAGATATGAGTAAATAATGAGTAAAGAGAAAACAATAAAACAAATTGTTATTAATTTAATTAGAATTACCACATATAAAATAAAATAAAAAAAGTTATAATTAAGTAAATATATTCATCTATCTATCAGCCACAGACGTCCACTGCTGAACATACAGGCCTCCCCAAGAATCGTCACAACCCTCGCTACTCTGCGCTTTCCTATACGTGGTCGCCACTTTGCTGACCTAACGGCCATCGATTCTCCGGGCTACATGGCTTGCTCATTGCCACTTCAATCGTGCAGTCCTGTGAGCTATGCCGGTTACCTTGGTTCTTCTACGGCATATCCTCATTTCTCATTCTATAAAAGAAAAGAAGAATAAGGAAATAAGGAAATAAGGAGGCAGCAGTGAAGATGGAAAGAATATGAAATAAAGTCTATAAATAATAGTATATGAATAACGCATATACTCATAGCCCAGCATTAAATGTTCCTTTTATCTAGATATACTTTTAGCAAAGAATTATTTTCATTTTTATATTAAATTTCAACATCGTATGTCTAGAGAAAGGTAATATTTCTAATTCACCTTGCAAGATTTAAAAATAACATACATCTATACCTATTATTAAATTCAATCACTACATCGTATAGAACAAAGTCGCTTCTTGCTGTCTGCCTGTTTGTCTGTCTGTCCCTATGTATGCTTAGATCTTTAGAACTACGCAACGGATTATGACGCAGTTTTTCTTAATAGATAGAGTGATTCAAGTGGAAGGTTTATAATATGTATAATACATGCATAATTTATCAGTTTTGCACCCGTGCAAAGCCGGGAGGGTCGCAAGTATTTAATAATACACTAACTATTAAACGAACTGCAGTGATCGAATGAATGAATGATTCATTCAAATGTTCAGTCGTGGTTTTGACTTTGTCATATCCCTCGCCTCTGTACCACCGTTTTATGTTTACATTTTTCTGTCGTTTACGTATCGCAACGGTTTTTAGGGTTCCGTACCCAAAGGGTAAAAACGGGACCCTATTACTGAGACTTCGCTGTCCGTCCGTCCGTCCGTCCGTCCGTCCGTCCGTCCGTCCGTCCGTCCGTCCGTCCGTCCGTCCGTCCGTCTGTCACCAGGCTGTATCTCAAGAACGGTGATAGCTAGACACTTGAAATTTTCACAGATGATGTATTTCTATTGCCGCTATAACAACAAATACTAAAAATTAAATAAAATAAATATTTAAGGGGGGCTCCCATACAAAATACTTGTCATAGCTATATATACATATATATAGGTACGGAACCCTTCATGCGCGAGTCGGACTCGCACTTGCCCAATTTTTTTCTTTCAATGGAGATTGTACTTCAATACACATTTAATAGTTAATAAAAACACTTACCTGTGATAGGAAACGCGATCTTGTGGCGAATTTGAGGTGTCGGATCGTCTTTTACACGAAAATACTGCACAATTCACCATTTTTGAAGAGAAATATCACGCGACACGGAATGATGCAAAATGACAGTGAAGTGACTTTAAGTAGTTTTATATAACGTGCTTGACCATTTGACCAATTATTTTGCCGGAGGGGGTCGCCCATGCATGGCATCTCCTGTCTAAATATAAATACTCAAAGACTCACACACTTTTGTACATATAATGTTAATGTGATTCTTTCAGTTTACGCCACAGTACCGGTCCATTATTCCTTCGTTTTATTTATGATTGGCACACACGTAACACACAAATGTTCCGAAATTATATTATTCTTGTTTGGGGCCCGTAATTAACTCGGACTAGTGATATAAGTGAATTAGAGAACCCCTACGCTTTGAGACTAATCAATCTTGCGTTTCTATGATGCAAGATTTATTGCGCATCCCAAGTTATGATAGAGAACAATATAGAAATGAAGGCACCTCCAAGTCTACTTTTTAAAATAGATATTATTTTTACTGATATTTAATTGTAAAGAATACTTATAATGTAAATTAGAATGTTAGTTTTTCTTTCAAAATCATCAATACCTACATATAAAGTGAAAGATGTACGCGAGTGTAATAAATACGATGCAAAGATCAAACAGTACAAATGTTACCAGCTTACCGAACTTTAACCTTATCATGGCGAGGGAGTAATACTAATATCTAAAATCTATAACATTATTTCTTTTCTTGCACATTTGTGACTTTATCTTGATCCTTCCAGTATTTAATATAAGTAACATCATCATTGAGAATCAAACTCTTGTCAGTGTAACTGATGTACTCGTAGTATGTATCTGTCTCCATCTATCCCTATCCATACCCAACTCCTTGATTTCCCTATACGACAAGACGTTTACCTTCTCTTTTATTTGTTTTATGTAGCTTATTCTTGGTCTTCCCCTGCCTCGCTTTCCTATAACTTTTCCTTTTTTTTCCTTTCATCACGCCTAAACGGTTGGGCTGGTATTTTGATATACGGGGTAGCTGCCAGCCCCAGATGGCTAAAGGATACTTATACGTATTACCAGAGTATGGAGAAGGAAGAGAAGCAAAAAAGATGATTATGATTACGAATGAAGTTCGCAGGCAGAATTATTGAAACAAAACGGAACTTAACTTAATTAAATGTACACTTTTTGAACGCGATTAAGTCCTGTTTAATTATGATAATGTGAGAAACTCGTGAAATCGTGAAATCGTGTTCAATAAATGTTTGCCACATTGTCGTCAGACGTAGCGGAACTAAATCGTGACTCGTTATTTTTCTTACTGCTTACAATAGCATTTTAATTTGTTCACTTTCATTATTTAATTAGGATAACGAATGGGTGAAAATGTAGTCGAGAGTGAATAGGCATCTTCTAACCAAGCATGCTCCATCTTAGGCCTTATTGTTACTTAACATCAGGTGCAATCGAGGATAAATGCATGGCTATTCTAAATTAAAAAAAACTAATAATACGGTGCTTCATCTTTAAATTCACTTTCAAAGATAACGTTCATAATATTTTTTTAATTTAAAATAGGGACTTAGTTGAAAATTGCCATGACAGCATGTAATGGATAATTTAAGATACCTACTGTTTTATATATATAAATTTATCTGAAAAACGAAAGTACCCCGTAAAGCTTTTATTTATGTGATTTCTTTAGAAATTATTATAACCTCTGAGAAAATTACTAAAATAATATTTTGACAAACCTTATCAATACTTTATCACAATCATAAATATGGATGGTTAATAAATATTTTTTTATAGACAACTTGAACTCGTAGAACTGATTTTGATGGTACTCGGCTAACAAAGAAAGTTAGTAATTGCCGGTTTCCCATTTCATTGCGTGTTCTTATATCAGTGGTGCAAATTTAAGTCGCGATTTTATCTCTACAGTCTATTCGTTCTAACTTTTTATCCCAGATATTTTGACACTTAAATTTACGTCACAAATAAAGCACGCGAGAAATGGTAACTTGCGTTACCTTCTGTCGTGGGATTAACCATAAACATAATGGGATATGTCGGATATATCTTAACACATATACACATATTGGTAGTAATCTATCCCGTGCTTATAATAGTTGTAAAAATATGTTTAAGTGAGTTATATATCCTGAAAAATACACATGAAGTAAACGACTACCCCAAACAGGCAGTCAGGTAGTTGTCCCCAAAACAACTTAAATAACAGTTTGACAGTGTCAAACGAAGCAAACTTATTTGCTTTAATAATTAAGTATAGGTATTAAATAGCAGATTTACTTTATCGCAAAAGCAGCTTTCGGCACGACTTGCCGGGCTCAAGTGGACTACTCGCGCCTCAACTTTACACAACATCTCGGAAGGTAGATTATGTCCGGTTATCAGGCAGTTCCACTGTGCTATAAACTTCAGCCAGCTAAAGCCATTTAAACGGGAAACTCAATTCGGCCCAAATTGGAAGAGCATTTATCTTTCCCGGGAGTCGATTTAAAAGCGGAATCACGCAAGCACACGCCGCCATTATCGCTCGTTCGCGATCCTCAGGCCGCGGCAACTCTATGAATCTAATCCACGGGATTTACCCGCTGATTTACAGCCGAAGGAGCCCGAGAGGCGCCGACCAAGCCCGAGGGCTCAAAAGAAAAGTGATAATGTCTTAATCCTACCACACTCGAAACCCCCTCCAATTTTATGGTCGCGCGCCCAGACGGCACGTTTTGATTTATGATTTCAATAATTAAGAATTCTAAGGTGCAATTTGAATTTGAAGCGATTTCTGGGGGGGCAGCGCATGTTTGTTATTGCCGGGGGCGGAGAGGGTCTGATCTTATGGCTTACCTTTCATTTCCAAGGAATTATGCCGTGTAGCTTTAATTGTGCAATGAGATTGTGCATGACGTCATAAATTTCGTTTGTTCATTTATTTATTAATACCAATATTTTACTAGGATAATCTTCAGACAATTTGTATGATTATAATTATAATAGATAATTACGAACATATTATAACATATTCTGAAACTTTCATTCATAGTCATAGCGTTAACTCAGACGTGAGATTTTTTATTAACAACCTTTCAATAACCGATGTGTTATTGGGTTACCTATCTGAAACACTAAAAACGTTAGTCCGAATTTCATTTCGACAAAAACTATTCGACAAATATCATTTTAACTTTTTTTCATTTGTCCGAAAGTTCAATTCGATAATTTACGATTGGGCATTAATTGTTTAGGATTTTTATTCACTCGACTAATGACACGTTTCCCTAAATCTCATTTATCCGTAATATCAGTTTTCCCATGTAACGTTTCGTTTTATTATCTACTCGACTTTTTTTGTATGACTTTGATTTCATTTGTCCGATGTAACGATTCGGTTCATTAACTACTCGACTTTTTTTGTATGACTTTGATTTCATCATGCGATCAGCACGGTAGCTGCGCTCGCTCGGCTCGCGGGCTGTTGTGGTCACAGTTCTAACCTAACCTAAATAACCCAACCAGGTCGGTTTTGGCGGTTTGTCGGCTGCTGCCGCAGCACGGTAGCTTCGCTCGCTCGGCTCGCGCGCTGTTGTGGTCACAGTTCTAACCTAACCTAACCCAACCAGGTCGGTTTTGGCGGTTTGTCGGCTGTTGCCGCAGCACGATAGCTTCGCTCGCTCGGCTCGCGGGTTGTTGTGGTCACAGTTCTAACCTAACCTAACCCAACCAGGTCGGTTTTGGCGGTTTGTCGGCTGCTGCCGCAGCACGGTAGCTTCGCTCGCTCGGCTCGCGCGCTGTTGTGGTCACAGTTCTAACCTAACCTAACCCAACCAGGTCGGTTTTGGCGGTTTGTCGGCTGTTGCCGCAGCACGATAGCTTCGCTCGCTCGGCTCGCGGGCTGTTGTGGTCACAGTTCTAACCTAACCTAACCTAACCAGGTCGGTTTTGGCGGTTTGTCGGCTGCTGCCGCACCACGGTAGCTTCGCTCGCTCGGCTCGCGGGCTGTTGTGGTCACAGTTCTAACCTAACCTAACCCAACCAGGTCGGTTTTGGCGGTTTGTCGGCTGCTGCCGCAGCACGGTAGCTTCGCTCGCTCGGCTCGCGCGCTGTTGTGGTCACAGTTCTAACCTAACCTAACCCAACCAGGTCGGTTTTGGCGGTTTGTCGGCTGTTGCTGCAGCACGATAGCTTCGCTCGCTCGGCTCGCGGGCTGTTGTGGTCACAGTTCTAACCTAACCTAACCCAACCAGGTCGGTTTTGGCGGTTTGTCGGCTGCTGCCGCAGCACGGTAGCTTCGCTCGCTCGGCTCGTGCGCTGTTGTGGTCACAGTTCTAACCTAACCTAACCCAACCAGGTCGGTTTTGGCGGTTTGTCGGCTGCTGCCGCAGCACGGTAGCTTCGCTCGCTCGGCTCGTGCGCTGTTGTGGTCACAGTTCTAACCTAACCTAACCCAACCAGGTCGGTTTTGGCGGTTTGTCGGCTGCTGCCGCAGCACGGTAGCTCGCTCGTTCGGTTCGCGGGCTGTTGTTGTGGTCGCAGTTCTTATGTAATGCGAAAAATATCATTGAGTAAATGAAAAAATGGGTATTAAACAAAAGACGTCTCAATTCAGATGGCAAGTGAATGGGGCGGGAAAAGTTAAAAGGTGAACTGAAAATTTGTTCAAATGTATGCAGTGCCAAAAGTATCATTGGGTAAATGAAAAATGGGCTACGAAAAAAAAAACGTAACAACTCATAGGGCAAGTGAATGTGACGGGAAAAGTTTTTCGGACAAACGATACTTCTACTAAATGTCAAATGGTGAAAAGAAAAATGTACGAATCCTGTCATCGAACAAACGATAATAATTCGAATAGTTTTCGGGCAAATGAAATTCGGTCAATGGTTTTTAGTGTTTGAGATAGGTTACCGTGTTATTGTTATAACACTATATACTACATTAATGTCGTTTTTAACCTTCCAATAATTGGGGAGGTTCTATGTTTCACTGTATTTTTTTTTTTTAGATTGTAGTTGTCAATATCGTTACTTACTGGAAGAGAATGTGTTCCGAAATTTTACGAAAAGAATAGCTCAAAGTCCGAATGTTTAAACCTAATTTAGTAAAAAAATACATGTTTTTATTGATTGCCATTAAAACGTGTATATAACAACCTTTTTGCCATACGCAATATTCATCTCCTATAATAGGTATAGATATAGGTGACCATAAGACAATATACTCGCGTCCTCAGTAATCCCTATCGGGCGTAATCTCGGGCATTACAATTAACGCGCGCCGAGATAACCCGCACTCGCCACCGCCGATAGGCTGCACTAGTTTAAACCGGTTACACCCTCAGGGTTTATCTAATTACCCTACGCCAACACCACCAGAGCCGTAGGGTTGCCCTACGTCAAGAGAGGCACACTACACTACGCATCGCGTGCCTGTACCCTTACATGAGTTTACAGTCACAGTACTCGCTAGTGACTGCGTAAAGAAGTATGGAGAATTGTAGTTCTACGAAGTAACCACTAGGGGCGCTGTACTATTCTCCATACAAATCATTTACGCTGTTGCTAGCGAGTACGGTCACGTTAACTCATAGTAAGTGTACTGATAACAACCGAATGTTCTACAGTACACTATGTTTCGAAGGTTCTATGTGGTCAACGGAAAATCTAGCCAATGACGGTCGCGGTTACCGTGCAATTTGCTATAGATCAGTGTTCCGCAAAGTGTGTTCCGCGACGCACTGGTGTACCGTGGCTATTAGTTGGTGTGCCGCGGAAAAAGAGATGAAGTCGTAGTACCTAGGTACGAAACCGTTAATGGTGTACCTCTTAAATTCACCGATTTCGTAGGTCCTTCTAAAACACGAAAAGTTTGCTGAACACTGCGAAATATAATAAAGCAGCCATGTGATTGTGCGAGTGACGAATATTTTACAATTTAAGTATTTATCGCGTAAAACCTGTTTCGATAAAAATATGTAAAAACTATCCTTCAACATTGGAAAATGGCAAAATTTAAAGTGCAACCCACATCATGCCCTACGGTAATTTCAGAAAAATATGTAAAAATTATCCTTGTTCATTGGAAAATGGCAAAATTTAAAGTGCAACCCACACATGCCCTACGTTAATTTCGGAAAAATAAAATTATTACCAAATAATCCTTAGCAACTTGTCATATAATCTATATCTGAATATTTCGCTTACAAGTAACAATAAAGACTGGTACTCAATCGTCCTTCAGTGGGCAAACCGGTAGGAATCGGATGTTATGGACGCCACGCCACTTCAAAATAGAAAATTCCAAAAATAAACACGAACACATTTAGATTCTGCAATTACAATACAACATACTTACTTTTAGATAGAAGTAATAAAACGTATAGGTTTAAAGTTTAATAATATACATATATCGTTATATTTGAATTGCGATCAATTTATGTGTTGCGATTTAGTTTTCACATCAAATGCTGAAGCTGTTAGAAACTCAAGTTAAAGACTCATACGTATTGTTTAAGGTTTTTTTTGTGTCCATGTTTGTTTACACTTTTTAAGATGTAGGTAATTTATTTATCGCGTGAATCATGATAAACTTAATCACCTGTATGTTCATTGTTAAATTTACGAGCCATTTTCAGTGTTCCAATGTACGGACGTGACTAATATAACATGGGTGTAATAATTTTTTGATCTTCTTCGTGAAAAACAATTATCGTGAGTATTCATTAAGAATATTAAAATAAGTACCTATTTTATATTTGTTTACGGAAAAGGTACTGTACGTAGGCATACCTACTATTTACCGATAGAAAAATATATTTAAAAAAATGTGTCCACCTAAAAAATACGAAAGGTACCTACTTTATTTGGTTTCGTTTCCGAAAATTAAATATGAAATATATTTTTTTAAACTTAGGACATAATACATCGTGAGATATCCAGCGGGCCCCAAACTAGGCTGAGCCTGTATCTTGGGACCCTGTGAGACGGTTAACATTGACAATTGTTGTTATACAGGGAGAAGTAAAAACATAAGGTAGAACAATATTGCCCACCTTATTTTATGCCACCATTGTATCTCTATAGTCTATCTATATATATTATTATCTTTATCCTCCTTTTACCACAGAAATGTTGTCCGTTTCGTGAATTTAAAAGTAGGAAATTTTCATCATTATTGTAATTCAAGCAGGGATATGTCACCCTATTAACAACAATAGCTTTTTTTTTTACTTAAATTGCACAAATAAGTAAGATCTTGTACGATGACATAATTTAATTTATTTGTAGAACATTGTTGAACACTGAACCTCTTTTTTAAAAATGGGACTAGTTTTTTTGTTTTAATATGTGATTGGATAAAATCTTACATCAAAAAACAAAAATAACACTGTTTCACAAGTAGGTAGGTAAATAGTGCGGTAGAGTCATTAAATAGTATGGAAACAGTCTTCATTTTGCAAGATTTCTATGATTAAAACAATACTCTCGGCATTGTAACGCAAACAAAACATCTACAAATGAACAAATAACCTCATTCGACAACCCTATCGATATTACAGGCTGTTCCGCTTACCCTACTCACGCACCTCCGAACCCGTCCATTTCCGATTCGTCAAGGACCGTCGATTATATTTCGAGACGTATAGCAAAGCGTCCACAAGTTCTCGTGTAACGGTTGATTTGCTTTTTAACGTGGTATGAAATTGTATCAAGATTTAGTAGAATATTTAAATAATGTGACACCCCTATTTTTCCGAGTTACCTACTCATGTACAAACACAAGCTATTCCGGTATACCGATGGGTCCTACCACCACTTACACTTCGAGAAACGTGTCAATTGGTAAAATCTATGTATCAACAGATATCATATTTTCCATCGTATTTTGTCGGAAAAGTTCATTGTAGCGTGCATTCTCTATCAACTTTAATGAAAAAGTTAAGTGGGAAATATGGAAACTGGAAAAAATTATACTATTATGCACTATATGTGTATATCAGCCATACACTTGAAAATAAAAAAATACTGCATAGTTCAAAACAAGTGTCAAATCATGATTACCCTATATAACTAGCAGTAGGAGCTCTTATAGTAAATTTTACTCACTTCACTCCTGAGTTCTTCAAATGCCTTAAAAATCAACCTTACATTACAAACACGCGAATCGATTCATTAATTTCTTTATTTTTATATAAGACAAAAACAGTTAATTACTATTTAATAAAAACATAATATTTATAATTTTATCAACAATAGGTTTAACGATATACGAGTATTATACTGCCGTCGTTCACGAAAAGGCAGTCTTCTACATAGACATTGTATGCAGAAGGCCGCCTTTTAAAAAATCACGGCAGTATATAAATATGTAGGTACCTATACTTTATACCCACTGTAATATTAACAAACGAACCTCACGTGACAACCCTACCGGCCCGAGGTCCCTCCTCGCGTGTACCCTTACCCGGGTTCTTCCGGTGCGTCAAGGACCATCGATTACATCTCAAGGCATATTGCACAACTTCACAACTTCCCGGCCGGTCGATACGCGATCGGATGTTTTGCTTTGATAGTGTTTAGATAGAATGGTAGGTATACCAATTAACTTTTACTTACAAATAGTACATTACTGCAGACGCCGGGAAGAATGGCTTGCCGGGTGAGTAGGTATAGACAGTAAGTAGGATAGTGATACGAAGCTGGCAAGTCCTTTTCGCGGCTAGGCATGTATAGTGCTTTTCTTAAATATATGCAATGAAATAAAAAAATATATCACAAAAAACAAATAATTCAGCTGTTTAGCCTGTTCATGAACACAGACGCCATGTAAAAAAAATGTCTTCCCGGCTTAGGCCTTATATTTTGTATGAAATGAAATTCCTTTATAGTTTTCTCGAATTGTTCGGCTCGAAACATGATACTTCGAAGCCTGTTATAACGCACGTTATGAGAACATTTCATTGCATGTTTGAGAAAAAACACGTAGTATCCACGGTTAATAGGTGTCCTAATTCTACATCGAGTTATAACGGGTGATAACAAAAAAATGAGAATTCGTTCAGAGGTGTAAAAAAATACTCGTGTATCTTTTTAGCACAATTTGATATTATTGGAAAATATGTACATAGAAACTATTTACAAAATCATCAATGCACATTAGAATAGGACTCGTGGTCAGCTGTTCCACTCAGTATAGACATGACGTTGAAACAAGACTCTTGGACGGAATTCTTGTCCATTTTCCGCACACATGTTTTAATTATTTATATCAGTTGGGTACAATTTTCAGCTCTCCAATTATTTTTGTATACTAAACTGCTCAAATAACCTAAGAAATCTTCAATCGGCCGACATTGTGCAAGGTTTATGGGGTTTCGGATTTTCGGTACAAATGGTATATTATTAGCGTCTAGGAAACGCGTCGTTTTTTTGGCATAATGCGACGATGCTTTATCCGACCAGAACATATTCTCCATCTGAGTGATGTTTGCGAATAAATGCTATCAGTATTTTTTTCAAGCATTCGCTCTCATACACTTTTTGGTTGACCGCTAAACCACTCGGTTAGAACGACAGTTTCGAAAGACCTTTGTCGGATATAGCCACATAAAGCATAACTTTCTGCTCAAACTTGTGCTTATACTTGTGTTTTATATCGTCTGGTGTTTTAAAATTATTGCTGGTGTAGTATCGGTCATTTCCAGGTATATGTGTTTTACTCAAAGGAAAATAACTTTTATCGTCCAAAATGAATGATTTTCCTTTGTAATTTCGGATCATCCAGCGACACTGTGATATAATAGTCAGTTTTTGCTGTTCAGTGTATTCCGGTGCTCTCACCTTCTTGCGGCATTTCAGACCTATCTTTTTCAAGAACCAACAAGTGCACGGTTGGGAACACTTTATTTTTTCTCGCGGCATCTCGTTGGCTCATAGGATTATTATCGTTAAAAGTGCTATGGTGTAGGTTCATCCTTCTCTTGGTCATTATCTTCGCTGGTCGCCGGCTACCACTTTTGTGATCTATCGTCAAGGATGCAAGAATTCTATAAATAGTGGAGACTAAGTACATATTCTTTACTAAAATTATCTACAGTAGACTTTTTCCCCCAGTTATAGTTTGAATTATAAAAATGTTCAACCGTTTTCGCAGCGTTTCTTGTTTCGACACCATTTTGGCAAATATTAATGCTTGAAAAACAAAATCAAATGAAGTTTAAGAACCTCAAAAGGAGTAGTAACAACTTCATAAACAAAGTTTTTTGTCTAAGTGAATAGTCTTGTTTTGAGGTCCATAGAAAGTTATTCTCATTTTTTTGTTATCACCCGTTACCAAAATGCACCGTGCTATGTGTCTAAATTCGTCCATAACTCTTTTTATTGAATATCTTAAACGGTAAACGAAAAGCCTCTGTTTTTACCGCAGAATTTTAAATACCCGTCTAATTAATACGGTGAATAGAGACTAAAGTACTATGTGTGACCTTACAAACGGTCCGGTAGTTTTGAATTTTTGATATGTTGTCTAAGATGGTTAGGCAGTGTTTAAAATGCAAAATGCACAATTCCCCCCCCTCCGCGCCCGCCGCCATATTGAAAAAACCGGCACTCTCTTCATATTTTTGCTCATATCTTCCTTAAGGAGCATTTTAGCTAGAAGAAAGCTTCGACAATGTTATAGAGAGTTAAATTTACTACATTTTCCATTTTATATTTTGTTTCTAGGACAGATAGTTACGGAGATATCCACATTTAAAAAAACGTAAAAAATCGCAATTTCCTACTGAAAAGCAAACTTCTGGATTATATCTTCGTTTAGGAGCATTTTAGCTACAACAAAGCTTGGGCAATGTTGTAGAGAACTAAATTTACTATAATTTACACTTCAAATTTTGTTTCAAGGACGGTTAGTTACGGAGATATGCACATTTAAAAAACAGGAAAAATCGCATTTTCCGAAAATTTCTCAAAATTCTTGGTTTAGAACGCTGTCATTCAGTTACGGACTAGTCTAGGACAAATTAAAACATGTAGGAAATATAATAGCTTATAAAACTGATGTCCATTTTTACATACATTTTCGGAAAATGTGACTTTATTTTTTATATATCTCCGTAATTATCTGTCCTAGAAACAAAATTTGAAATGTAAATTATAGTAAATTTAATTCTCTACAAAATTGCCCAAGCACTGTTCTAGCTAAAATGCTCCTAAACGAAGATATAATCCAGAAGTTTGTTTTTGAGTTGGAAATTGCAATTTCTTAAGTTTTTTTAAATGTGCATATTTCCGTAACTATTTGTCCTAGAAACAAAATATAAAATGGAAAATGTAGTAAATTTAACTCTCTATAACATTGTCGAAGCTTTCTTCTAGCTAAAATGCTCCTAAAGGAAGATATGAGCAAAAATATGAAGAGAGTGCCGGTTTTTTCAATATGGCGGCGGGCGCGGAGTGGGGGGAATTGTGCATTTTGCATTTTAAACACTGCCTAACCATCCTAGACAACATATCCAAAATTCAAAACTACTGGACCGTTTGTAAGGTCAAAATCCTTTATTCACTGAATTAAATATACCTATTTCAGTACTTTGTACAGTACTAACAATACAATGTTATCGGGTTTTAATACCTTATTATTTTGTACTTGTTACTTTCACATTAGCAACTCAGACTTACAGTGCGTGCAGGGCTGTCAGAATGTGGTTCGCATTTTATAATTCTGTCTCGCTCGCTCTTACGCGATCCAGATAAAAACCTCTCAGTTTTCAATGAGACAACGTATTTATTTAATAATTTGAATGTAGATTGTAGGAGGCAGCGAATTAAAAAAATGGGCAAGTGCGAGTCCGACTCGCGCATGAAGGGTTCCGTACCATAATCTATAACAAGTTTCTATATGGGAGCCCCCCTTAAATATTTATTTTGTTTTATTTTTAGTATTTGTTGTTATAGCGGCAATAGAAATACATCATCTGTGAAAATTTCAACTGTCCAGCTATTACCGTTCTTGAGATACAGCCTCTTGACAGACGGACGGACGGACAGCTAAATCTCAGTAATAGGGTCCCGTTTTTACCCTTTGGGTAGGGAACCCTAAAAAAGAGGGCATGCTACAAAGATATGCTATCATGAAGTTCGATTTTCGAATTCGACCTAGAAAAACGTCACGTTCGGAGGCGCGTAATACAGTAAAATTTAAAGAATTACCAAGACTGAAATGAATTCATTAAATTATCGATTTGTAAAATATTTGCATGCATAATACATATAGTTGTTCAAATAAGGCTGTTCTTCAATTTTATCTCGTAAATGAATAACCAATTTGACAAATTTCACCATTTCGTTGTTTCAAAACATAAGTAGGTACCTAGCATTAAAAAACTTTTTTTTATACTCGTACATGTCAATTATAATTTCACAGACAAAATCACAATAACGCACTTTTTAATCCTGTACCAAAATTCTATACTCTATGGTACCCGCTTACAGAACTTTAATATTCATAAGACATGTCTCTACTCAACTCAAATAATTTTGAAAACGAGAACATCAGCATATTTGATTTCAAAAAAAGAACGCTACTTTCTTTTTCACTGATTGGTTGAAATTACTGGTTAAAAAATTTAACCAATCACGAAGCACGCCCCCATGACATGAGTATTTTTAATGTGCGACAAATTATGTTTACCTACTTAAATACATAAAAGATTATTAAAGAGGACAAAAACATTGAATTAATACGTTTATATGTAATTTATCGGTATAAAATAATTTCTAGATTTACCAATTTTATTAAAACCACACAGACACAAGCATAAGAACAATAATAAACTCAAGTAACGAAATACTTAATAGGTGTACAGAATTTTCCGAACAAGCTCTCAATAAATATTAAATTCTTGAAGGTCTTAAGAAACCTCAGATTTTCCTCCTTCATGAAGGTTGACATCTTAAACCAGGGTAAAGTTAAGCGACTTGATCCTTGCTCGACAAAAGCTCGACACTCAATTCATATACAAGGTAAACACAAAACTCGATAAATCAATCTCGATACTTCAACTAGTTTTGAAACAATATATTTTTATATCATAAAATTCACCTTAGTATGTGTATATGTATAAGTGTGCGTTTTGCTTTTTCTTGTTTTTGTTCAAAAAATGTGTAAACATTTTTTTATATAATTTTTTTATTTTATTTTTTATAAGAAAAGAGGTGTCCCACAATGTTTATATAATATGTATATATATATGTATATGTGCGTGACGGAATGGAATTTTTTCGACTTGTACATACAAACCAGAATCGTTTGTATGTACAAGTCGAAACTCATACATGTAGGTACAATAAGCTTAAAAAATAAATTTTCTGAGAAGTTCATATACGCTGTTTTTGAAAAAATGCGCATTAAATGGTCATTTGGATTGTGAATAGGTATCTGAGAGCAATTACTTCGCTTCTACAAACCACATCAGGCCATTATTAAACTTTAAAAAAAGCGGGATAACCTTACCCGATTGAAGGCATAACTTGCCATTTATGTCACTGTACCAACTATAATCTTGCACCTAATCTTGAAATTAGTGCATTTTGTACTATTTTTCTACTTCTACTTACGTTACTTGAACACACCACGAAAATGCTTAGTGTACCGTTAGCAGTAAAATTCTACGCAAAAAAAATGCTCACACTGATCTGCACAAACGTTATTTTATTATTACCTTAACCCCTAATGCTTAGGCACGGATCCATGCGGAACATTTGAACCTTACGTTACAATATCAGTTAATTTCAATTTGGTAAGCACATTTTTGACATGGCATACGAGGGGTTAATAATAGATTCATGTCAATTTTAGCACTTTGTGTGTAACACTCTAGCTACTGACTGTGAATGTCTAGCCGGATTTATGACGCTAAACTCGACGCCAAACCAGACGCCAATATGACTACACAGTACACACGTAAAAAATAGTCATATGACCATAAACTCGCAATGTTGGTTTTCACCTTTGACTTCGTTTTCTTGCGTAAAATCGACTATTTGACGGTCCAGTGTATTTTGGCCTTTGATCTAGAATATTATACAAACCACTAATTCAACTGTATCATGGAGGAACTAGGGGCAGGAGGAGTGTATCACGAAATAACTTTATCACGGGATGTACCTATGTATGGATGAACTAGGCGCGGCGATGTACGACCAGCATCAAAAGTAGCTGACAATTTTACTACAGGCAAATATCAAATTTCATACGAAGGACCGGTTCAGACGTTCGGTTTTATCGTTCGGTTTCCGTACGGACTGACGTCAGCAAGCGAGACATCGCCATATGAAAGACAGAGACACTTTCTGACGTCCTTCCGTACGGAAACCTACCGAAAATTCTAAACGTCTGTAGCGGTCCTAAACTTGTCACCTATTTTTGATGCTGACTGTACATATCTGATGATGTCAATTCCACTCCGTGCAGTTCGGTAGGGATAGTCGATAACAATTCACTCTTATTTTATACATAATGAACAGAAAGCTGCGCATCATTACGCGGTGTGTAATTTTGGCTACCGACTTGTCCTGCGCATTTTTGGAATAGTTTTGAATACTTAACTATATATTCAGTCACCGAGGTTCAATATCAACTTGATAAACCAGTTGTTTATTCATTCAAGCCTATCTCATGCCCGACCTTAGATAGCAAATTTCTTAAAATTCGTTCGCCTACTAGATTTGGTTCACAATTAGTTCAACCGGCAACTTATTACTGGATTATATTCACTACACAGATTCCACAGTGCCAACTACACTCAATTCGATCTACAGCGGGCATATGATGGTTGCTTTTATCACGCGATAAATAAGTAAGTGACAAGCATCCGTCACGTTTTGACAAAATGTGAGTGTGAGTGACAGATGCTTTGTCATTATTCATCACGTAGGCCTACAGGTCATGATGGTCGCGTGTCGCGCGCCAAATAAATTATTAATCACACACTCACATATTAGTCCAAAAGTGACATATTCACGGTTTTCTAATATCTATCTACCAATCCAAAACGACATTATGAATAAAGCCTGTGAACAATAACCTAATACTTTAATTCGTCGGTTAAATAGAAGAGGAAATAAATTGGTGATGGATGTAAATTTATGGTGCGGTGCGGTCGGTGTCGGTATCGCTAAACGGAGTAGATACGGAATAGTATCTAATATGAAACCACCAGCAACAGAAAATTTAAATTATTAGGAAGTACCAATATGTAAAAACGTTAAAATTATATAGCAAACCTATGGCAAAACCTAAACTATATTTTTTTGATATATTTCTAGTACCTATAGAAGCACGACCTTTTTACAACCGCGCCTCCACGGAGAAACATAAAATTCTTCTTTTAGTTCAAACAATTAAATCATGGCCGCTAATAAATCGACAAAAAAACTAAATCACCGTCCCAGTTACAGAAGTTTGTTTTGACAGAACTCAAAAACTTTCGTGAAAAGTTTCACCGTTTGTGAAAAGTTTTTTTCCATGAAATATACGCTTCATTGTAATATTTTGAATATAAGTAAGCTAAAATTAAGAATGTGTGTACAGAAGTTTTTCACCAAATCAAGATAATAAGTGTAACCTCGGTCAATAACATCAAATTCGTGTTGGTCGCGGCGCGGTACGAAGAACGTCGCACGGAAAAATCGGTTGGACAGCTCTTTGACGCGAACTAATAATAGCAAAATTTATGCCTGACTTGTGTAAAATTTAAGAACTTTTTTTAACTTTTTCATGCTCGAGTTCCAACTTTTTGACCTACATTCCTGTTCTACCATGTCAAATTATTTTTGGTCTGAAAGCTCTTGAGTGAAATGGTTTTTACGTGGGAACGATTTTTGTGCAACCAAACATAACAACCAAGTGCTTAAAATGTTTCAACGTCGATGGGAAACGCCTAGAATCATTTCCGCGTAAAAATACTGTGATTGTGGATGGAAAATCGAATCGCAAGTACAATGTTTGAAATTTATTATTGTTGATATACATGGATGTGTCACGTGGCGCGGGGATGAGTCTGACGGAGCCGTTTGTTGCAGGACGGCGCCGCTGAGCGCGCAGTCGTCGCTCGCGCAGATCAACAAGAGGAGGCTGGAGTTCGGGGTGGATGTAGAGACCTTCAGGGTAGCTGAGCGGAGAGTGGAGAGAAATAGTAGCGAGGGCTCAATGGACGAGGAGGAAGTGGCTGGCAAACGCCGTCGGCGCCTTCTAGACGACGAACGACGGGAAGACGATCTGCGTCGTCGTACCCTTCCTTACAGACCAGGCCCGGCCCGAAGCGACGACGAGAACGAAACGCTCATCAGAGAAACCCAGGCCGCCCTAAAAACACTCTCCGGCAATTGGTCCAGAGAACAACCCCAAGCCTACAGCGGCGACGAAAACGACGACGCCAACGGCTTCGAAAACCTCTTCGAGGAGAAACAATCGCACAAAATGCTTCCGTCTTCCCCTTCCCCGTCTTCCGACAGCACTGATGGCTCGCAAAAGAGCTTCGCGCAGCGCCACAGAACAGCCGAGCAATCCAGAAATGGCTCAGTCGAAAACGAAGTACATATAAAGAAAATCGCACGCTCGGATCGCGGTAAAAGCGATGACGAGTATGAAAGGCACAACAAATATCCCAATCACTATGACGCGCCAAATTTCGACGAGCTAGTCGATTCGTCTTCCAATGAACTCGAGATAGATATGTCAGATCGCCACGACGATAAATATGACGACAGAGATTCCAAGCAGAAGCGTAAAAGTGAGACGATATCTGTAAATAAGCAGTCTCTGTACAACGCTTACAAGGCGGCGACGGCCGCGTTGCCGTACTCGACTCAATCGGCGTTTAAGCCGCCCGCGGAGGTGAAGCATCGATTGCACGGCGCGACGTTTCCAAGCGAGCCCTTCGGGGGGTATTCCAACGAGCACGACAAGGGCTCGGTGGTGAAAGGGTCAAAGCAGTATACGGTGTTGCAGCCGGCGGGAGCCGGGTCCCGCGCCGCCACAGCATTGCAAGAAGCGCGGACGGTGCCATCCGCCACGCCGGCGCGCGACTCCCGGCCGCTCGCCGCGCTCTCCCCGCCGGTCAACAGAGGTACACCGCCACCTCCGACGGCCTCAAACTTCCCTAACGACATTACTATAACATCGAACTCCGCGCTATCAACTTAGCCCAACTTTGTTTCAAGGTCGCTCGATAACTCATAACGCTACCCGCGGCACCGACCTGATGTTCTACTCTGCACTGTAACCATCTTTTCCGAACTGTCTAGACGATTTATGTGCTTTCTGTGAATGGAATATACTATTGTTACTTACCGTATAAATTATAGTAGTCCCAACTAAGAGGTCTCAAAATGGGTTTTATCATTCAAAACAATCCTCATCTGTCCGAGCAGATGCCATTCCGCAACAGACGCCGGCAACAAATCATCCTTCATTTGTAAGATGCCTCTCATAATTTAGTCGGCGACGGTTACACTGAGGCAAGGCTCCACCTACGTTGATACTGTATATAATACAGTTAAATATTTTCCTCGTATTGTCGGGCGATAGCTGGGTTTACGTTAGGGCGACGCAATAAAAACGGGTCAGGCAGGCGGTGGGCGGGGTCTGTGCCGCCCTGTTATTCCTGAAAGAAAAATCGTGAGTCCGCCGCGCAGCCGCTCGGCGTTCTTTATTTTTTCTTTTAAGTGTTGTGCGGGGTGGGGTCGGAGCGGGTGGGCGGCGCCGCGCAGGTACGCCCCGGCCGGCACGCCCGCCCGTATCGATCCCGCCCGCCCCTCCTGATGATTAGGGAAATACTGATTTGTACACCGGTCGATTTGTTCACAGAAGGCAACAAGTGTCCCACACCCGGCTGCAATGGGCAGGGCCACGTCACCGGTCTCTACACACACCACCGGAGGTGAGTCGATGATTATCATGTGTTTCAGTCGCCGAAGTAACAACGATAATAACTTTACTGGAAATTAGTACACCAAACATGTCGAGCAAAATACTACATGATTCTGAACAATCTGAACACAACTTACGTTGTAACAATTAACCTTGGTAGACTGATAAAGTTGAGAGTTGATGGCTCAACATTGTAAAGTTTACGGAATCGTAAACATAAATGAGTCCTTCGACTCTGTCACGTGCTCTCTTGAACTTCACGGTACTGATATCTGAACTGTTTGCTCCCTCAGTCTGTCAGGATGTCCAAGAAAGGATAAAGTCACACCGGAGAGTAAGTAAAGCGAATTTTATGGCAAATAGAGCTTGTTTGGGTTTCATTACGTTGTATTGTTTTATTAGGAACTCTGATTTCGTTTATGTTCTTATATTATTGATTGTTTGCTATCACGTAGACGTGACATTGTGTAGTTGTCTTACAAATATTTGTACGTAGGAATTTGCTTTAGTTGATTTTTTAAGTTGCTATTGTAGATGATTACTTGATTAGAACTAAACTGACCCTAGATAGAAAGTTGTTTTTGGTTACTGTGTGCTATGATAAGATGAAATATAAGCGATGAGTGAGTGCTCAGTATACGTGAAAGGCATACGCAAAACGTGTCAACGCAAACGTGTGTAATGAAATTTATCACTTACGACACTCTCATATACTTGTTTTTAATGATAAATGTTTACCTTGTTCACATATCAAATCTGTTTTAAACTAGAGTATAATATAGTTCAAAAATTTGGTAGATTTACTTAGTTAAATTTGGTTCCACTTTTGAGTACGACCTTCCAAAGTATTGTAAAAAGTTTGTGACCTCCTTTTCAAGGGTCAAGTCGTGAAAATTTCTAACTTCCCAACATTACATGGTTACGATTATTGTTGTTATGTTACATTTCCCGGCCTGATTTCAATAGTACTTTACACTGTATCTTGTATTGGCGAGCCGTCACAGAAATAAATTTAAGCCTGAGCAAAAATCACTGAGCTTACTTCTTCACTTTGTAATTTTCATGGGTCTTAAAGTGAGAATTCTGATTCTATGGACGCCACAACACTGGCAACTTGCAATATCATTATGCTGACCTAAAATTTTCCGCATCCAGTATTGGCGTTGCACGAGACGATCTTGAAGTGCCCGACCCCAGGGTGCAACGGCCGTGGCCACGTCAGCTCCAACCGGAGCACTCATCGTTCCCTGTCAGGCTGCCCAACTGCTGCCGCAAGGAAGGCAGCCGCACGGTCCCAGCGCGCTAGACTCACTGGTAACATTCTACTGCTATATCCTATATTGGCGTTTTATGAGACAGTCTTAAACGGCCGTAGCCACGTCAGCTCCAAGCTGAGGTCTCATCGTGCCCTGTTAAAACTCTCCTCTGCCACCTAACTCACAGATGCCTAGAGTATTAGATCCCAGGCTCATACCATAGGGCTCAAAATACCCGAAAATACTGAGCCCTCTCATGGCAATCCTATGAAATGGGGAGAATGCTTAGAGTTCCAACAGCGTCCAGCCCTTCCCGAGCCAAAATACTAATACTGACTACCTGTCAGGATGTCATATCTGTACCTACTACATATAAAAGTCATTGCGTTCCTCAATCTCTTCATTTTATCGCATTGAACTCATAAAAGGTTGAAAAAATTACAACAAACAGAAGTCAATCGACCAGCCTCGACTTTGTAGAGCGTTTTTTCTTCGCACCCAGCATTTTCACTACATATATTAGGAGCTATCAAAATGTAATGATTTATTAAAATTTCACAGTTGCTAAATGGCATTGAACCAAGTGAATTGGATTATCAACTAGGTACTTAGTGTTGTAATCCTGTGAACTTGGTAAATATTAATTGACTTCGGTAACTAAGATCCTAATGTAACTTTAACGTTGTTCCCCAGGTCTCCCGACAGTCCCAGCGCCAGCTCCAATAACGATCACGATAGAGAACTGCACCCCCACCCGCGAGCGCTCCGAAGCGGCGTCGCCGCGCAGCCCCGCCGTGAAACGGGAACCAGAGCTGATCGTGCCGAAGAGAGAGGCGGCCGAGCCCGAGCGCGACTCCCCAGGGATGGAGACGCGCCACGCTGGGTACGGCGCGCCGCCAGACCAACGGTCGCCGTACGAGAGGCCGCCGGACGATCACGTCCGGTCCTATAGGTAAGCAAACGGATTTATACTGTCCATAAGTATATGAGCTGGTTTGTGTCACTTCCTTCTTTGTATGTGGAAAGCATGCGATACCTGTCTGAGTAACGCCGGGTTCTAGGTCACAGTCTATTGGGCCTATTGATAGAGCCAGAACTGAGTTAATACCAACGCTGGTGGTGGTGATAACTGATAACTCTGATAAGGCTGCAGACACCCCTGTATTTTGTTTGACCATATTCAAAGTGATACCACAACTCAAACATATCTATAAATCGGATTTGTTCTCGTTGCCTTGCAATAAAATATTGCTTAAATGAACCATCTACTCTTGTAATAAAAAGTGTAAATGATTCAGCTAACAGATTCTGGATAAGTCTTCCCTGGTAAATGTGTCATAGGTTCATAGGTTGCGCAGTATCTTCTGTCGTTCTGCAGATAAATTTCAGCGTCTGTAACTTTCCTTAGCCAAATGAACGAAGCACGGTACGGGTACGAATCGCGGTGTTACGACAGCGTGCCCGCCTTCGAGCGATACGACCCAGCCCAATGTCCCCAACGGCCGTACGGCTGGGAAGAGGAACGCTACCACGACCCCCACCTCCCCACACCTATGAAGACTGACCAGTCCGAGCAGGAGACCAACTCCGGACCCATTTACCCCAGGTACGTACCTAAGCTAAGTTTTCGGTATCAACTATGTGGTAAACGAGACATTTATCGGGCCAAATCGAATCCTCCTGTTAATGTGGTGATTGACCATTAACCCCCTGTCCTAGACCAATGTACCACTACGAAACGAGTAGCGGAGTGGGGGGCGTCGGGCCAGTGGGGGCGATGGGCCCCGGCGTGCCGCCTGGGTTCTCTGCCATCAACCTGTCGGTGAAGATCGCAGCGGCGCAGGCCCAGCGGCCCAGAAGCCCCACGCAGCGCGACCCGCGCGACCCCCGTCCGGCCATAGATCTTTCCACGTCTAGCGGTAGTCCACAGGTGAGATATGGTGCCCACGGTCTTATAACTAAAGGTCAGTTCCTGCGGCAACCATGCCACACGTTGAACTATAGGCAAAGTATTACCACACGCATTCACTTTTATTTTAATACTCAAGCTTTGTGCGTCAAATAAGTAAGATTTATACAGTTTTCGAGAATGAAAAACAAAGTCATAAAATCAATCAGAGATTTCGAACCGGAGGCGAAAATATTGCACTCTATTTGGAGAATTTTGCAGAGTTCACAATCCTTGCGGGTAACTATTGATACTACGTAACACAAGTTCGTGACAATATAAAGACGTTATAATGATTGTACGCAGGAACTGACCTCAGTACGGTCGCTTAATGATTTGGCCTTAGCCCCCTATTGTAATATTCTAATTTACAATCTTTTACACCAGGGTCCGTATGCATCGCCGGTGTACACGAGCGCCGGGGGGGGCAGCGGCGGCGCCCGCGGCAGTCCCCAGCCGGGCGCGTCGCCGCAGCTGACCGCCAGCCCACAGGTCCCCAGTCCGCAGGGTCAGACCCTCGACCTTAGTGTGTCCCGTTTACCACATAGGTGAGGCTTTCTGTTCTTAGGATTTGTTTACTTTATTTGCAGATTTATTATGTACTTTTTCTAAGGTGAGGCGAAAAATGTATACGATATGCGACGCTTCTTGTTCATTAATCTGGAATTATGAAAGGTTTTCTCGCCTCGTCGGTGGATATATTTTGATTTATAGTCTAAAGATACTACAGTGAATGGTATTTTTTATTTTAAGAATTATTTTTTATTTATTTCTTATTGGATGCCTAACACGTAAAAATATACTTGCCTTGTAACTAGAGAGATTATATTTTAATCGCCTTAGATGAAATAAAAAGTATCGTACAAACCTTGGCCAAAATATTATAAAATTATAGTACTCAAAGCGGTCTATCTATATATCATCATCCTTTCAGTCTTTTAGTCTTTTACAGACTATACAAAAAGTGTCGTGTAGGAAAACAACGTTTTTCATGGCTATACAAGACGCGACTACAAGCTTGGCAGATGTAAGAAAGTCTATTTTTAATGTTTACCTATTTGTTCAATATGTTTCATTACTGCTTGTCCATTAACTTTATGAAGAAAACTAAAGTCGTTACACCGCGTTACCTCCAAATCCCCTATTAAACGTCTAAATTGAAGAATGGCATTACCCCGTAAATTGTATGTTAATCATGAGCGAGTAATTAGTTTAATGGGTGCCATTTGTCACCAGTCGCAGTTTTCCCGGCGGCGTGTCGTACAGCAGGGAATCCACGCCCGACAGCGGCGGCAGCCATCCGTACCTAGAGGCGTACCATAGAGACGCAGCCGGTAAGTTTCTATATCAATTATTTATAATTGTACAGTCATCATACATTTTAGAGTCAAACTCTTGTCGGTGGAGCTGATGAAGTACCTACCTCCTTGATTTCCCTATACCTACCCACGATATGACATCTGCTTTCTCTTTTATTTTGTTTAATGTAGCTTATACATAATTATGTTTGTTGTTATACAGTCATGTGTATACAGTAGCGTCAAATAAATCAGAGTGAGAGAATACGGTATTTGACGATAGTGCAAATCAGCTACTCTTTATGTCAAATGTCAAAAACGATCTGTTAGTGTAAAGTTTATATACTTACCTAATTAAATGATACTTTGGCTTGTGACATCATAAAAATCAGTACCTAGTCAAAACGCGCTTTCTTGTTAGTTTTAGTCCAAGTAATAAACAATAGTAAGTATATAATATCCAAAAGTTTATGTGGTTACGCTTATTTTAAAATACTTACACGAGAAAGTATATAATTATGTTGTCATAATGTTGAGATCCCAAAAGTCAGCCATTAAATAGCGAACTTTATGTTCGCTCTGATATTTATACTAGTAGTTTGTTATTTCTTTTAATATCCAAAGTATAAAATATACTTACATGAAAGATGTGTTGCAATACTGATTGTATACCTACGTATCATTTGGTACCTATCGTATATCTCACTCGCATTCCAAGAGGTGCTAATTAGTACTAGTGAGGTCATTCGGTTGTAAAAACTCTGATAAGAAAAGTCGATCAAATGTGTGTTGTATTTGCGCGTAAAGGTTACATTAGGATAGTTTGATATTTTCAGTCTGACCTCGACGTGAATCGGTATTTAGCATTTAATGTTTTACTTCATTTATCAAGTACCTAATGTTTGTTGAGCCAACAAAACGTCTGAGTAAGCTCACTTTATGAGCTTACTGTGTGCACAGGATTGCATTTAAATCCCTAACCATAACCAAATCGGTTTTAAACTAAGAAACAGTTTTAAAAGGACCATGTAATTAAATAAGTTTCTGAACAAGTTATCCACCAAACCAAAGATATTTTTACATAGCAAACTTCCACTCCATGTCCCGCATGCCTCCCCAAAACCGTAAAACACGTCGTACAAATTAAAATTCGACCGCTATAATCACTCCCCGTACACCCTGTGGCGTGTTCCGAGCAACGTGCTCTCGCGGCGTAATGTTGCTAATCTTATCCGACAGGCGCTGTATTCTGCTGTGCTACTCGTGCAGTAAAACGACGTATCTGACTATCAAATCCATATAAAGATACGACCTTTTACCGCACCACGGCAGTGCTGATCGACGACGCAAACTTTGCCATCGGCTGCACATGTGTTTGAAATTAAATTATAATTATTCCGTAACGTAGACTAATGATGTAATGGGAACTTGGGGGTTTAAAAATAAAGAACGCGTGCTGTAGTCGGGAGTTTGAATAATTAATGTTGATTGACGTTACTTGGTTATAAAGTTGTGGAGTTTCCTCTGATTTCTCTATATGGGCAACAGAACAGGGTTTGCCAAATATTTTGCATCCGTTAGAGCTTATATAACTAATCTAATCTCATCTAAATCTATTTATGAAATTGATACATTTTATAAAATGCATCTTAGGGGGTCCAGTCCAGGCCTCTAAACTCTAAACTTGCCACGTCCTACGAACAAGTACACATGCTAAATATAATATACTCACTAGGTTTTCCCATGGCTTTGGCCTAGTCAAGAATGATTTTGCTATGAGAACCATTTGTGTTTTAGTAGAGCCTAACAATTTCTGTACAGATAATCGTCTTCACCATTCGTATGTTCTGTAACATTTTGCGAAGCGTTCTCCTATAAACTTTACATTTGGTACATTCCTACAGGTTACGGTGGCGTAAGTCCTCACCCAGTAGCCGGGTACGCGCTCGGACAGCCCGACTACGCGGCGGCGGCGGCGGCCGGCTACGGCGGCTACCAGTACCAGTGCGGCGCGTACCCGCCCCCGCCCGCGTACCCCCCGCACGCACCACCGTATTCCCCGCCGTGCTACATGCCCCCGCCACACGCGCCGCACGACAAGCCCAAAGATAGCAGGTGAATATTGCCACAGAACAGATAACAGTAGGGACAAGTACTAAAAGCTTCTCTATCTCTACCAGCAACGCTCCTTACACAACCAAAAATGCCACGTGGATGCTGAAGCTAAAAGGGACTGGACGGGACCCCTGGCTACGTGGCAGCGACGGTTACAAATACAAAAACGTTGCGGTAAATTCAACAACAGTAGTAACTATTAGAAGAACCCCGAAGGTAGTGATGGGCCGCGAGAATATTCTCGTTCCCGAGAATATTCTCCTGGGGAATATTTCCGGAAATTTCCTTTGTTCCCGAGAATATTCTCCAAAATGGGGAACATTGAATTTTTCATAGTACTAGAGAGAATTTTAGTACCAGAAAGTTATAATTTGGCATGGTTATACATATAAGTCATTTTGACAAATTGGTAGAACAAATTCTTGGAAAAATACTTTTTTACTTTACCTCCCCCTATAATAAAGTGGGGATGTCTTTTTTTTCTAGTCTACCCCATGGTGTGATATGTCGTTGGATAGGCCTTACAAAATGTTGCAGGTTTGTTGCAACAATGTTCCGATTTATAGATCTGTTTGTGAAATATCAAACTTTAAATTGCAAATTTTGGGAGTACTTGGGTATTGGCTATATAAACGCTGCTAGGGTAGGCTTTACAAGTTTACGAGTAATAATAGTCAACCAACTCATAAAGGGTACTTAGAGAAGTAAAACTTGAAACTTGTATGACTTTGTTAGCAGTTAGCAGAAAAAAATCATTAACACTGACGCGCTGCCACAAAACGATTCATCTGGCCCAGCATGACATATTTTATGAATCTGCAATCAGATTGGTTTCGTGTTTGTGTCCATTTTACGGTAGTATGATCTAGTGTTTTTGTTGGTAGGTTAATTCAGAAGCTTCTCGCCTAGCTACCTCCTACTCCAATAACACCATGCTGCAGAAATAATTCTAAGAGCTGAAAATTTCTTGAACACGGGTTATCTTCCCGCAAACTCATTTTGTAATGACACTATTGTAGACATAGACTGCGCCAAATTTAAATCTGAAGCAGACACATATTGAAGTTGTGAAAGCAGTTTTCCAAATCGAAGACGTGCGCAACAACTTCGACCAAGATGATATCTGTTCAGCTATTACAAGGAAGAGCGGTAAGTCAATTAACGGATTTGAAATCAATGCATGTGTCTTCTCTTGGCTGGTTTTGAAACTACTGACGGATCAAACGAGGTTACCGACCAGTCGGTAGGATCTCGCTGCATTTAAGAAGATCTTTGAAACCAGAAGTTGGCCTGGAATCTTTAAAGACGTCAAGCCGCGCGAAAGACAGTCGGCATGATTTTCCGCTACAGAGACATGGCAGAAATAATCCACTAAAAGTGCGCCAAATATGCGCCTCATTGATGGGGCGAATAACGTTTCCAGAAATAAGTTACGGTTGAATCCGAAAATGAAAATGAGGAGATGTCTTCTAATTCCGTAAAATCTACTGAGGAGTCGAAGACTATAAGATAGGGGAGGGGCCTAGGGGAGAAACCGAACAGAAGAGAAACAAGATTGTTAGTCTTTTGATTATTTTAAGTCAACTTCGGAATCGATGACTAAGATATAACTTTGAAGTCACAAGTGGAGCTAGGACAAGCGGTGGCGGCACTCAAATCAAAGCAACTACTAAGAACAGAAACATGATAGCTTAAATCCAAAGTAATGAGACGATGACTCAAGAGACACTCTCGGAGGCAGAGCCCCCCTATTTAGATAATAAACACAACTTTGAACTTTCAAGTCACGAGTAGATTTACGAAGCGGAGGGCTCGGGGGGGATGTGCCCCCGCACCAAAACAAGACCTCTCTTCTTGATCTTGTAATATATTTGTGATAGCGGCTATGGAACCCTGCCTGTAGCATCAACATTGGCTTGGATCCAACTGATTAAAGAAAAATAATTTTATCAAATATTGCAAAAGATTAAACGCTGATATTCATTTTTTTTATTTTATGTTTCTGGCAGTGTATTTAAGTAATGAATTATGGCATGCCTGTCTTTGGTACTACTATACACTACCTATTTAAAATACTATTGAAATAATGAAATAAATATATACATAAAAACGATAAAAACTAAATAAAATACAATTATTTTGCTAATTGCGTTGACAACACACGTGTTTTCTCTATTCCTTCTCTATCAGAAATTAACTTGCTTGTCTCACTGGTATTTATTTTACCATGTTATTCCTGAGAGCAATTTAAAAACTTGCGGAATATTCCTCGGAAACAATGAGAATATTCCCGGGAACATTGAGAATATTCCCGGAGAACAATGAGAATATTCTCGAGAACATAGGAAATTTACATTTACAGCTGACTTTTTATATTTTTTTCTATTGAATTGTTAACCTATTAAATAGATAAGCATTTACTTATAATATAGAGAATGTCATAAAATAAATGTTATTCATATACAAATCCTAAATTCCCCTATATTCCCCTCATGGGGAATGTTTCCGAGAATATTTCCGAGAATATTCTCGCCTGGGGAATATTCTCGGAAACGGCCCATCACTACCCGAAGGCTCCTGGACTCCCGGTGCCAAGGTGGGAGGTAAATTAACCAAATAATTAAAAGTGTGGAGACCATGCTGGTTGCTGCGCCTGGCCTAAGTATATCTGGGCTGGAGTATATTATTATGAGAATGCGTGGATTACGTTTAGCCACGAATACTACGAAACGGGTTCCTTGACATCAAGAATTTTGTCTGTAAAGTTAGGGAGAAAAGAGAAAGAATTAAAGAATTATTTCTTGATAATACCCCACTGACAGAGACCAATCTTTCCTAAATTAAACCCATCTATCTCTTAATAACGATTCACATAAATCTAAATTGATATATTACCTATATTGCAATTTAGGTAACCTGAAATTATTAATATGGCATGGTATGTTTAATTAACCTTTTATCTCCAAAGGCTAAAAAATACCGCCACCGCAACTTGCTCATGTTAATACTACTCTTACAACTTATGACAGTCCTTTGATTGTAACATTTGTAACTAAATTATAATAACATACCGGAAATTGTAGTAGGTACCGGAGCTTGTACTAATACTACCTTATCTATGTAGACACATAGTACTAGTGAGGTACATACTGATAACTTGATAAGGGTACCACATTTTTCGGGTGTAGAAGTATGTCCTAAAATGTAATATCCATCCAATATTAAATAAATAAATATCGGACAACTTCACACAAATCGAGCTAGTCCCAAATGAAGCTCAAGAAGGCTTGTGTTATGGGTACTAGACGACGATATACGTACTTATATAGATAAATATATACTTAAATACATATAACAACCATGACCCAAGCACAAATATTCGAGTTCATCAAACAAATATTTGCCCTGGCCGGGATTCGAACCCGGGACCGCCGGCTCAGTAGGCAGGTGTCTACAAACTGCGCCAAGCGCGTCGTCATTATTCTATCTGGTATTATGCGAACATGGATTGGTGCAATCCGTCATACCGTTGAAGCAAGAAAGAAGAAAAACTAACGAACAATGTCAAGTTTGTTGATTACTGGGTGTTGTGGATAATTTACTATTAATAATCACATGTTCTAATGATTTGAAGTACCAGTTCATCATTGTTCTGTCATCACTTAGGTTCTATTTAAAACCAGCAATTAGTATCCTTTTATGTGCTAGTATCTTGTATACCGGTATCATAAAATGAAATTGGTACCAGAGTAGCACCGGTCAATATAGGTACGCTAACAAACTTCTGCGTGCTACTTTTCTTCAGCTTATATGATTATCCGTGTGTCGATCGCAAACCCCACAAGTTGTTTGTATGAATAAGAAAAAAATTACACCTACCTATAAAAGTAAGTACCTAATAAAATAATAAGTATGATTGCATATTAGCATGTGTGATGTGGATATTGCATCAAGTGACGATGTCTCACATGTGCACGATACTCTATTCGAAATCATATTTTTTGTTCTTATAAGAATTATTAGTACTTATACTCATTGGCAACGTCGCACTCTCGCACGCGAGTACTTACAGTTGAGTGATATTTATATAAATTACCTACCTACCGTACCATAATAGTGTAATAATAATAAATATAGTTACGTACGCATGTAGGTACATGAATATAGTTTGACTATATTAAACATTATCTATTACCACTACATCACTGGAGCAAAGTATACTTACATAAACAAATTTTGGTACGGGTTCTAAATTTAGCACGATACTCAAGTCTGTATTAGAATTCTCGATCTGTCACTCAAACAAAAGGAAATACTTCCTGGCTTGTATAACCAGGATATCATTAATATGAGCAAAGTTTAAAACTTTAAAATTTCCACGTGAGCAAGTTTATGGATGAATACTTACCTACTTTATCAAACTTTAAAACTTCGAAAACAATTTTTTAAAACACCAATAAGTAATACGTGCGACGTGCGACCGACTTTTTTCTGTGTCTTGTCTATCCGTTACTCTACTTTTAAATCCCCAATAAACAATGAATGGTATTTTGCGCCGCTCCGAGCGCACGCATCCTTCTTTTTGTGCCCTGTGAAGGGCACCTCAAGGTATTTAAAACAGTTTGTAGTGTAACTCGGCGAAAGTAGCAGGTAGAACATTTAGTGAACCCGCCAACATTTTAAGAAACCCGTAAAAGCCTAACTAATTATAAAAGTTGGCAAGTCACCTTGATAACGTGACTTTTGCAAATGTGTTAATCATACTTTTAAAGCTGATGAAACAAATCTCCATCAAGTTATTGCAGCGTGTAACTTCTGCAACTAGTGTAAAAAATTGTGTAGTTGCGAATTAATACTAATTACAGACTAAAACAAAGCGGTTATCGTAATATTGTTCCTTTATTGAATCGCGAGTTTTCCTGTGTTGTTTTGTTGATCAATGACTTGACGCGCGAGTGACGTAAGCGGGAACCCTCGGTCTCGACTCAACGGCGTGCATGTCCGTCCGGATATACGCACCGACGGCATGCGAGACGCGCGAGTGTCGCGTTCTAACGTTTAAATTTTTAACGGTTATTTTTACATTTAAGTACCCAAGTTTGGAAAAAGGCGGCTAAAGTGTTAAAACTTTTCATAATAAGGGGTAATAACTGATGCAGTGATAGATTATATCAGAGATAAATTTGTTTGAATGACTTTTGTGTCGTGACAGCAGTGTGAAGTTCGTTGACTATCCGAACGCGCGCGAGTCACAGTCGATGGATCAGTCTAAATATACCGGCGCTAGCGCACCACGCTGCGCCGCGCGCTAGATAACCACTTGAACGATAAGATACACAAATAATAATATTCGTGCCATTATAGACTTTACGACGAACACAACTATGCAACGGAACAGGTATGTGTCATTATCAATACTTTACATAACTTTTCAAAACTTTTGCAAACTATCCAAAACTATGCTAACAAAAGACGTACAAAGTTTTGTAAACATTACACTCGCCTTACACTGATAGTGATCATTTATTTAGATATAAATGGCGACCAGTTCACGCTAATTTATGATTTACAGCGTGCGTTCTAGGTTAATGTCTTGAGTAGTACTAAAATTGGATACGTTAAGGTCGCATAACAAATGCGTCGGCGGAACTTTTTTTAGTTCACATTGTTTGATAGTCTGCCGTTCCTAGTATCGTTTAATTTGTTTTTAAATAGTTTGTGTTACTTTTTTTGTTTTGTTAAGTTGTTGTTTGTATTGGTAGCTATCTCCACGACGACTTTTTCGGTAAACTGGGCCGGATCCGAGAGGTGCGCGAGCGGGAGCTGATACAGTGTCCCGTGGAGAGCTGCGACGGCACCGGGCACATTTCTGGCAACTTCGCGACGCATCGCAGGCAAGCGGCCGAGACGCAAACAGCCAAACACATTGCCGTAACTAGAATTGGCGTTACTTGCACCCAAACAACATCTGACGTTACTGGCCGACTATAATTTATTACTTTTTTATGTTTGTTTATTACGTTTGCCACTTTGGCGGCGCCACTGTCTACGTGGATTTGTTTGATAAAGTTTTAAATAGTTTCGCGCGATACGTTAATGTTTGGACTGGACTGTTTATAACTCTTCAAAACTTTTGTAGTGGCGGCTGTCTGTCATTGCAGAGACTTATAAATCTTATAATGCTACTGATTTAATGGAAAGGCAAGATTTTTACGAATCTGCCTTTTGTTAGGTTATGTAACTTTAGTATTGGACCTAACCTGACAGTACGCATGTGACTAACCACGATGAAACTTGAAACTGCGTTCCTTACATTACATGTCTGATCTTTGACACGTGCGAAGTTCTTTTTTTTTCGCATCAACATGATGTAATATTTTGTAAAACGGCGGTGTACCTATTGTTTTTTTAACAAAATGTTAATAGAACGTAAAGTTGACGTTATTAACGAACTCTTCTCAATAACATTTTAAAATAGGCAGAAATCACTTAATAGGTATGCATAACAAGTTTTATCTCGATCTGATAAGATATAAAACTAAATTCAAACAAATTGTCAGAAGTTGCAAATAGTTATAACCACGTGACAGGGTTTTACTAAAAGTCAAACATTACATTACATACTTTGCACAGCTGACTTAAGGTTATTTTTTACAAAGCGGGCCCTCACAATAGATTAAATAAAAACCGTTTTACTCCACCCTTAGCTAGGCCCTTAGTCCGGTCGGCTGCGACGTCACAGTTCTATTCAATGACAGCTCAAATCATTCTGAGAAGGGCTGGGAATCAATGTAACCCCTCTAACAAAATCACGGCCCTCACTTTCACAATAGCCACTAAGTCTACAAATAGTTTGAGATCTTATTTCATTACAAATAACATTCGTTTTACATTGTAATAATGCGATAACTAGTGCAGGTACTAATCATGCATATATGGCAAAATTTGTTATATTACAATAACATCGACTTATTAGGATATGCAAAAGTTTTAAAACTAGATAACTCCTAAATGGTGAATTTTCCTGTTTTCAACTCGTGTCATAAACTTGACGTATTCTGGTTATTGCCGGCATGTCTCGGGGGCAATATTCTCCTAGTGCAATATGACTGTATTAGCGTTGCACGGTGCAGTGACAATTGCGCCCCACGACGGCAATTTGCGTTTCCGCGCATCCACGCGAGGCAAACGACACCGTCTAGCCACTAAACACCCGCGCCTCCCCTCTTCCTGTATAACCCGGATTAAACATTTACACCTAGATTGTATGCGACATCGCAGACACCAGGTGCAAACTTAATTTATCCGGGTAGCAGGCCGGCTCCTTACGGAGCTAGCGGCATTTCAGGGTTCTCAAACTGCCCGATTTCCCGTTTCTAAAACTAAACTGCTCCTTTAGGAGCAACTTGCGTTGAAGTACCAGCAGGGCGCCCGATTTCCCTTTTGGTATACTAAAGTGACTCCTATATGAGCCGCTGGCGATGTAGGGAAGACTGAAATCTCTGTGAATTCCACATTATTTAGTCGCACGTTTTGTGCAGTAACCGCGACTGCCGTGTTCGGAATGGAAATTTAGTGCTTTAGATTTTGTGTATGACAAGCTCCTACGTCTTGTGTATTGTCTATATCCTATGTTATTTCTGTGGCATGATAGCACAGTAGTGTTTGAATTCCGAGCATTCGCGACGCGTCGTGACGCACCAGTTTAATCACACTTTTCCCTCCTTTTAGGGAATTTGCTTGTATTCGATAATGGCGTTTGAATTTATATAATACCCGCACATTGGAACATAGCTTACATACGAGTATATATCAATGTTGATGCAGACCTAGGTAGGACGATCATAATAAATTCACAGAGATCCAAAACTGGATTAAGTCGTACAATTTTATCATCTCTTACGTAAGCTTGGAGCGATTGAAATGAAACCTCATTTTAATCACTGTTTACTAACATCAGTGTACGGCAATGTTGGTAAAAATGGATAGGTATATTTGTCGGTATACGTAGGAAGGTATAACGTACGTAATACATTTATATATTTCATCGTATAGGCTGTTAAATAAGCGATATTGCTCCGATAACGAAACATAAAGGCAGATTTCCATACAAGTGCATTGATAAAATGGAACCAGCACAACCTGATTACCTAGTCCGTGTTCAGTCATGCGCGCATACCTACTCCATAATTAAACAATGGTGATAATAATGATAATCATTCATGAAATTATCATTCCGAATTAGAAGGTCGTCAATCAACTTTTTTCTGTTACTCGATGCCATGGTGATGTCCCCTGGGCCACTCTTTAAAACTACGATTTCGGCAGTTATATTTACCAAAAACTTTGTCATTGCAATAAGTTATGAGCCCATTCTTATACATATAGATTATCTCCTGACAGTAGTTACCAGCAATATAAAATTATCAACACTTTTTAACCGACTTCAAAAAAAGGAGGAGGTTCTCTATTCGAACTAATTTTTTTTTTTTTTTGTATGTTTGTTACTCGATATCTCCGAGAACCGTGAACCGATTTTCAATTTTTTTTTTTAATCGAAAGGGTATAACTCCGAATTGGTCCCGTTGGCACTAAGTCGGGATCTGATGATGGAATCTTGGAGAAATCGAGGGAACTCCAAATGTTATAGGGACATGTACGGCGCTTTCGGTAACTTATTAGTTTTACTGAAGTCGGTTCTATTTTTGTTAAAATTTTACTTGTCTAAGAAGTTTTTAATCAACATTGTCGCCTGTGCCACGACTACATACGTATACTTAATATGAATTAAAAAATATCGATATATCTTAGGCCTTCAAAAAAAGAACAAGTGGATATGCCACTGCAGCCACAGAATTCATATTTGGTATTCGATGGTCGTCATAACAAATAACTATTGAGACGACTTATGCAAGTGCGAGGGTCACCAGAGAAACAATGCAACACGTCATGTGTTTCTACATATCTCATTATGCTACTATTATTATTATTCAAATCTACTCAGTTATCTTCTATTTAGTATTTACACACTCGTGAGTGTCGAGCCAATATAGACCATCACTATTTGTAAGACACGTTCACATAAACAGATATTTGGTTTATAAATAGTGTTTCATCGGGGTTATAAATAAACTTAATATAATCTGGCGTGTTCACCCATAAAATTACGCAGATGCATACTTACATCCGAAGCAACCTATTTTTACAAGTGCATGTCGACAGAAATACTTCTTAGACTTAATCTAGTATCTTCACCTTAAAAACCGCAAAGAGACTGATGATAATTAATACAAATAAAGTAGAACATGTCATTAGAGTCAAGACATTTAGCCATTAATTTATGCCAATTATACGGTCACATTTGCTAATTAACCTAGTTCTGCTCATGTGATGTTAGATCTGAGATACCTACAATGAGATCTAAAATATAATTATGTTGTAAAAAAAAAATCTTATTCTGTTTATACTTTATTAACAGATAAGAAGCATACTTCATTACTTTTTATTTTCATCAAATTTGTTTATATACCTTGTGAATGTTGTTGTGTTTTATTTATATACCTTATGTTAATCTTAAAACATATTTGATTACTGGTATCCTCTGTATTTATAGGTCTTTAGAATTTGGACATCGTCTCAATATTTGTAAAGATTGATAAAATCTACAGAATCCTTCTTTCTCTTTTCATCCTTACAATGGCAGCGGTCTTAAAAGACTTGCTGAAGAGTTTTACCAAGCTTAACATTCCTTTTTCGGCCAATATGTCCATATTAACCCTCATCTCAACCACCAACCGTATCACAACGCTTACCCGTCACGCCATTGTAAGCAGTTTGTATATGTGCAGCCTTTCCGGGTGTCCGCGCGCCGACCGCTCACAGCTCCAGCCGCACTCCCAGGAGCTCAAGTGTCCGACACCTGGCTGTGATGGCTCCGGACATGTTACGGGGAACTATTCCTCACATCGCTCGCTGTCCGGCTGCCCCAGGGCGAACAAGCCGAAGAGCAAGCCCCGGGATGGACAGGACTCCGAACCGCTCAGGTCAGTTGATACTCTTGAAGGGATTTAGATTGGCGGGGTTGACTAACAAGTTAAACGGGCAAAAAATATTTCAGACTTACGATTGGGATGAATTCTTTTAACATTTTTATTAACACTGTGCATGATTTTACTAACTAGTTGCCTTATTATTATCATCGGGAAGGTTTTATATTGATAAGCATTCTTCATTTATGATAATCGATTGACAATTCAGTTTAGTTTAAGTTTTCGATTTTTCCCAACGTAAGCGTTTCAAGCTACTTAATTCTGGTCTTGAGACGTAAAGCTTGTAAACACCTATAAATAAAAGAAGAGTCTTGGACAAAATCGAACCCCATGTTTATTTAACGTTCCGAAGTTATTCACCGCATACGAGAGTATGAAAATATTCAAATGGTCCACCTACAACTTTGTAAACCTGTTGTTTCAATCGATTTGTAATTATTCTCCAACCGTAACAAATTACTGTGTAATGTATTTTTACGATAAATTGGTTATTTGCACGCTGCTTAGATGCCCTATACCGGGCTGTGATGGATCTGGACACGCTACAGGGAAATTCTTATCGCATCGAAGGTAAGATTCTATGCGAAGTAGAAGTAACCAGTACCTAGTAAAATGAGTTGTTAGTGTAAGTAAGTAGGATTAAACGCGCGTTTATACGTAGTTCTCCGTCGACGTTGAGAAGCGACGGTATAGACTGTTATGTTGTCGTTTGAAAAATTCGGCAGTAGACTTGGAGTAAATATACCTACCATAAAACCTCAATCAGATGCAAGTGAAACTCTTCCCTGTGCGGTTTCTCTTGTATCAGAATTGATGTAGAAACGACGACTTAGCTAACATTGTCTAATCCTTATCTGATTGTTTCTCCAGTGCCTCAGGCTGCCCGATTGCGAACCGTAACAAGATGAGAGTGCTAGAAAGCGGAGGAACAGTAGAACAACACAAGGCAGCCGTAGCAGCGGCCGCGTCAGCTATCAAGTTCGACGGCGTGAACTGCCCCACCCCGGGCTGCGATGGTTCGGGCCACATCAATGGGTCCTTTCTTACGCATCGCTCGCTCTCCGGATGCCCTGTCGCGGGCGCCGCCACACCCACACCACTACCAAAGAAACCAAAGTACCCTGATGACATCACACCACTTTACCCTAAACCCTATTCAGGTAATTATCATATCTCTGCAGTTTTGTAGTCCTTGTTTCAAAAACAACCCCAAATTAAACAACAAACCGCATCGTCGTTAAAAACTTTGGCCGTAACGATATCACAGTTGATACTTACCTTACTGTATCCTGATACTGTTCCGATAGTTAATAAAAGAGACTCTTAACTGGCTAACTGCTACGGCCCTTTTTGAATTTGGTGTGACATAGAAGGGATGTTTATTAATAACATCTATTATATTTTTTTCAGGGATGGAGATGAACATGCAGACGGGAAACGGCGAGGATCTGATGACTCTAGAACAGGAAATCACGGAGTTACAGCGAGAGAACGCGCGGGTGGAGTCACAGATGATGCGCCTCAAGTCCGATATCAACGCGATGGAAACTCACCTTAGCCACGGAGAACGGGTAAGGAAAACTACTCCCTTACCATTGACCCGTTGAACGCCAGATTATGTCGACGGAAAGCTCCGCTCTAGACACCTCAACGTCATTTGCCGCTACACAGACACAGTGTACGTTTGGTTCAATTAAATATATATGGCGCCTGTGAGAGCGCAGTTTTCCCTCAACGAGCTGGGCGCTCAAAAGGTTAATTTTAGCATGTTGCTTATTGCTGAATCGCGAACCGATTAAAAATATGATTATTTTTGTCCGATAACGTAGATGGTAGTGTCATGGCTCCAAACAAGTCAAACAGTGCCAACCAACTTTGAGTGCTACTAACATCACATTTGTGAGTACCATCAAATTACTTAACAAGCTAGCCACTGGAAGTTAGACGGTCCCCCGGCCTATCCAGACAGGCATTATGTTGATCGAGAGTGTTATCGTTGCAGGAGAGCCAGTTGATATCGCAGCGGAATAATAACCTGACGGACTACTACGAGAGCCTGCGCAACAACGTGATCACGCTGCTTGGGCACGTGAAGCTGCCGAGCGGCGAGCCGGCGCCGGCGGCGGGCGCGGGCGGCCCGCCGCCGCCGCCGGACAAGCCCGCGCACGACAACTTCGACTCGTACCTCACCAAGCTGCAGACCCTCTGCTCGCCCGACGGCTACTGCCCCGACGAGAACCGCCCCATCTACGAGACCGTCAAAAACGCGCTCCAGGACTTCACGGTGCTGCCGACCCCCATTTAAGGGTCACAGAGCGCCGCCGACTCGCAGCGCCAGTGATGAGCTGGCGACATCGGCGGAGCTTATCGGACCGAACTGACTTAGTGCAATTGGACTTTCCGCGATCGGTGATCGCCGCGCGCCAAAGATCGACAGTGTTCGAATTGATAGATTAAGTGGACTATTCGTGGCCGAATTGAACTGTGTACAGTGTCGCCTCGCGAGTATTCTCGGACAGCATGTGTTCCGCTTAGGTAAAGATTACGATGTCTGTTTGTTTTGTAAACCGTTGTATACGATGTCTGACTTCTCGGTGACGTGACTCATCACGAAGATTCGCTCTAACTTAATGATAAGATGGACTTAAACATAGGCTTACATACATAAATGAATTTTAACCACCGTTACTCGTATATGCGTAAAATAAATGTAATTGTTAGGGAAGAAATTTATACTATTGTATGTAAGCGATTTTAGCCCCACAGACACATAACGATTTCGATAATGTAAATATTGTACTTTCAACAAAATAAAGATTAATTCAATCTATGAAATTACAGGCTGCCGTCGGTGGTCGCGGTTTAGTAAAAATTATAAATAAGCAGACTCAGATTTTTATCATAAAACTAGTAGGTGGTAAGGACAACTGTTAAATATTTGTTTAAGTTCTTGTACTGGGATGTGCCAAACGCGAGGGCGAGAGCCGTGCGACCGACCGGAACACCTAACGAACGAAATCATTATTCCTTTAAGGACCTTCTAGTCACTCTTTGTAAATAACATTGTGAATATGTAGTTGTTACGTCGCCAGGGCGTTTTTATTTACACTAGGACGTAAGATCTCATTAGATCGGGTAAGTTAATTCAGTCATTAATTGATAATTTTAGGACTAAATTAATACTTTCTTTGTTAGCCAATGTTCACTTCACTGTGATTATGTTACATGTTACGACTTATTTGTTGTTATACCTACGGAATGTGATAGCTTGTTCGACTCGAGTTAGTTAATTTGCGATGTTCGTTTAGTTGTGCTTACCATGTGTGCAATCATTGTTTTCAATTGTAAGTAGGTGACTGTCTTTTACACAATTTTGTTTATAATGCGGATTTATTGTTTGTTGTTCTTATTTCAACCACATTGGTACACTGAAATCGATAATACCTACTTATATTCGCATTTAAATACTAAAACCTATTACTATGTTACTACTCTGATTGTCATATACGTTTCTGTAATATATTGAGTATGTGTTGTTAAAGAGAATAAAAATAATAAATACCTACCAAGATTATCGCGTCAGTTTTAATTTGTTATTTTCCTCTTTACTCTTCGTTTAGTGTGACATAGTACCTACCACTATGGTATGCGGAAGCTTTGACAATTCCGTCACTGCTGCTAATTAGGCCACGAATATCGAAAAAAATATCAGTGATATTATTGAAAAGATTCCATCTTGCAATTAATACTTAATTAATAATTTATAAGTACAATCCTCTAACATTCACTATTGCTTTTGCAAGAATTGCTCTTGAAAGACCTACCTACCATCAAGGGATCTGTTTTTTTCCGTAGTCCCAAGTTGCGTCAAACCACAGGTTGCTAGACCTATGTCTTCTATAATCTGAAGATGCCCATAAGATCCGCGACACGCGACCCTTTCTCGCGCGAGATATATTACCTATCCCTTTCTGTATAGTATCATGAGTCGCGAACCATAGTTGTGCTAGACAAGGCTGGCGTGGCGTCGTAGAGAAGGGTGCTCAAATGCTCCACAATAGTCAAGCCGATGGGAATCGGGTTCTTAGGACCGATACAATAGTTAGCTTAGCTTTATTATTAGATTCGATTAGCAGGCCCGGACTTAGAGGGCCAGGGCCCCTAGGCACTTGGCATTTGGGCGGTGTCATGAATTCGACAGAATTGGTTGAGCTTCCTTAAATTGGGAGGAAGGGGTCTCACTCAAGTAATGATTTGCCATAGGGCTAAAAATGTAGTCCTTTATTTATATTCAGTACCTACTAGACCCAGCCAAGACGCCAACTCGAGAGTATCATCAACCTAAGTCAGCTTGCCTTGACAAAGTGCCGTATGGTACTAGGAATCCTTTGGGTTTATCTAGTATTAATAAAAAAAGATGCTTTCAAGCCAATTTTTTCACATTTAGAAATAGGATTTTTTTTCCAAGGCTTACTTACCTACAACATTTTTAGCTCATTCACCATCACCCATTAGCTGTATTGCAAAAAAAGGAACAAGAGAGACGTAGGTAAGTATGTCCATTTTAATTGAGTCCCGGTAATTATATTTTTTATTATTTTGAGCTGAAAACCCTCAATTTTACATAAATGAAACCTCATTGATTACTTTAAAAATTACAAGTGTTCCCGGCTGGAATTACGAAAAGCCATAAAAAAGAAAAACAAAAATATGTTTTTAATTGGTTTTAATGGCAATTGTAAAAGTTTTTGAGGTGAATCAGCCAATACCAAGTTATAATAAATTAAATAAAACCTCTTTTTCAAACAACAATATTTAAAAAAGTGTTCAAACGAAACGTAACATCCGCCAACGCGGGCCTTTCAAAAAAGTCTCAAAATGAATCGTCAGTTATAAATAAACAAGTAGATGTTTATAAATCGTTTATCCATTATAATGTCTTTATTTATTTATATTGATTACCCCGGCACAACTTGCGAAGTTGACTGAGGTTGGCCGAATATGAGTGTGTGTACACTGCTGTGTGCTGCTGTAGAAAGTCATATATAAAACTAGCTTTTGCCCGCGGCTTCGCTCGCACAGGGTCTAGAAACGTTATCTGTGTAACTTTCTACCCGTTTTATTGTTTCTTAAAATAATACAACTATTAGAAATCTGCGCGCATACATAATTTTTTGGGTAGCAGATTTATATATTTTCTAGATCACGCTGTGGTATACACGTGGGACAATTCATTTTCCGATGAACCGAACAAAATCATAGTCAAAAGTTTAATCTCCTTAAGGATGGGAATTTCCTCTAACGTTTAAATCAGTATTCTCAGTTAATACAAATATCCGGTCAAGTGCGAGTTGGACTCGCGCACAGAGGGTTCCTTACGAACTATGAAAACACTGCACATTACTAAGGAAAAGATAAAATGTACTCATTGGCAAACTTCACATTACCGTTGGAGAACTGTTTTACGTACCTACTTTAAATACAGACTACTTTTTTTATTTAATTAGAAATGTATAGTTTCAGATTACTCCCTATAAGTACTTCTAGTAAGACACGGTACTATTACTTGCCAAATTCATATAGTTTTAGTTGAACTGAAAATATCTAAGTACCTTATAATTTTTGATTCCCTTGAGAGTATCGACATTTGTTGTGGCACAGGTAAACAGCCGGATCTTTTTTTTACGTTATAACTTAGAAGTTTTTTTTTTTAACAACGTCAAAGGACTATAGTCCTGCGTACTTATATGGTTTTCATTTCCATTTTATTCGATAGACGGACGGACAACCAAGTGATCCTTTGAGGGTTGCGTTTCTTCCTTTTGAGGTATGGAACCCTAACAATGCATTTTTTTACACGAAGTTTTGTCACTCAATCCTACGTTTTGCATATAAAGCTTCTAACCACTCCAGGAGAGTTATCTCTTCCAAAAAAGAATGTAGAGTTTATACACCAAAATATTCCTTACATGAACTTTCATCTTCCCCCTTTACCCAGACAATACAGGTACATTTGAAAAATTTCTGAAAGTAGTATTTTAACACACGGAATATGACCAGACTTACCAAAAGAATCTAATCTTTTCTCATCCAAACTTTCGCCTACCATTAGACCCATTTTGGAGATGAATTTCTCAAAAAACTTAAGTTTATTTTCTCAATTATCACTCTTACTCAAAAAATTCCAAGCTCTTTATACAAACTGTCACCTCTCAGTGTATCCCATTAGGGGTTGAATTTTCAAAAATGCTGAAATCAATATTCTCAGTTTTTGATGAAGAGTTATAGTGCACCTCTTACTCAAAAACGGTCCGTTCCTCATACAAAGTTCTATTTTCATTTAACCCCTTTTAGGGATGAATTTCCAAAAATGCTGAAACTTGGTTTCTTACTTTGTATAGAAGAATAGAAATATACGTAATGTTACCATTTTTACTCAAAGAACCTCAAGGCCTTTGTTGAAACTCACCTCCCTCTCCCATTAGGGGTTGAATTTTCAAAAACGCTGAAATATATGTTACTTAGTTTTTGATGATCAGTGTATACACAAGATAATGAACCTCTTCCTCAAAAAAATAAAGTTTCACTGTCCATTTAACCCCTTTGGGGGATGAATTTCCAAAAATGCTGATACTTGTCTTCTTACTTTGCATAGAAGAACTTATACACGAAATATTACCGCTCCTACTCAAAAAATCCCAAGCTTCACCTCCCACTTTACCCCATTGGGAGTTGAACTTTCGAAAACGCTGAAATCAATATTCAACGTTTTTGGTGAAGAGTCTACACGCAAAAGAAAGCACCCCCTTAGGTACTCAAAAAAGTCACCTTTCTCAAGAAAGTTTTACCGTCCATTTAACCCCTTTCGGAGATGAATTTCCAAAAATGCTGAAACTTGTTTTCTTACGTTGCAAATAAGAACCTGTGCACGAAAATATTCTCACCCCTCAAAAAATCCCAAGCTCTTCATAGAAACTTTCACCTCCCTCTTTACCCCATTAGAAGTTGAATTTTCAAAAACGCTGAAATACATGTTTTCAGTTTTTAATGATCAGTCTACACGCAAAAGAATGCACTCCTTACTCAAACAGACCACGTTTTTCTTACAAAGTTTGACTGTGCATTTAACCCCTTTCGGGGATGAATTTCGAAAAATGCTGAAACTTGTTTTTTTACTTTGTATAGAAAGAGCTGTACACGAAATATTATCACTCTTACTCAAAGAATTCTAAGTTCCTCATACAAACTTTCACCTCCTATTTAACCCCTTTAAAGGATGAGTTTTCAAAAATCCTGAAATTAGTTTTCTTGTTTATAGACCGAAAATCTATGCACAAAGTTTTATTACTCTAACTCAAAAATTACGTAAGTTCCATACAAACTTTCAACCCCGATTTGACACCCTTAAGGGATGAATTATCAAAAATCCCTTCTTAGTGCTTGCTTGCATCGTATACTTGATCTATTCCAGAAATTTGAAGTTCCTAGGCTCAGTAGTTTCGGCTCTACGTTGATGAGTGAGTCAGTCAGTCAGTCAGGACTTGTCCGTTTATATGTATTTATTTCATTATATCGGACAAGTTCGCCTCGGTCAACTACGCGATAGTGTGAGGCCGGATAATACTCAACAGAGAATATAATCACTCCGTGATACTCAACACACTGACAACACTGGAGCCAGACGTCAACGTCATTCAGGAAATCGGGAATTTGTAAATATGTCAGATGTCAGAAAACTAACCTTAATCTCTCACCGAATACACATGTGAATGTTTTCGTTGTACGGAGCAGTTTAATTTAATGTGTGAGCACTAAAATAAAAGTCTACAATGAAGGCAAAAGCTATGGAGCCTGACACGATAAAACAAAAATCGAAGTTAAACTCGATCAAGCAGAAGCCCAAGGAAAAAACGGTATTAGACGTATTTTTACATACAATGCCCTAAAACATCATGGAATATTATTAAATTTCTTGCCAGACTTTATGTTTGACAGGAAACGCTCCTCAAAAACATTCCCGGCATAATAATAATTATGTTACCGTTCGAGGCGAGTTTATTCTTTTACTGTTAAAACTACAGTAACGACGGCAAAAATGCATTTTATGCTACTTTTTATTTGCAGAAAAGATACTTTGAAATAAACACTGATAATGACAATGGAAAAGATAACCAGACGGATGCTAGCCAAAAACCTGATAACCCTAAAGAGGAAGTGTATACCGTTAAAATCAATAAGCGCTTCATGTACCAGCAGAAACATAGAGAGGTAATTTCGATTTCTAACTTGTTACACTCCTTGTATGCAAAGCACATTTCTACCTTAAGTTATACAGTAGGATCTCACTAATCCTTTAGTCTGATACAACCAAATATCCGGCACTCACCACCCCATTGCTTACTCCTGTCTACTCCCGCTCTTCTAATTTTGAAATTTTCTATACAATCCAGCAATCTGGCACCTACTTCTTGTAGATATTGCCTGATTAGTGAGATTCTACTGTATACATTTTAAAAAGCTTGTTTTACAATGAAAAGAAAGTGGAGAATTACAAATAACTAAAATAAACAAGATTTGAGTCTTAAAGTAATAGTTTTACATATCTATTTTATACCTATAACTTAAGTTTTTCTAGGTTATAAAATGATGTATAACTAAAAACCTTTTATCTTATTATAGCAAAGACAAGAACAATTTGCAAATACCCAGCGCAACAAGCCAATTTTCAATAAACCTGTTAAAGACAGAAAACAAAAGTATCCTGGTAAGGCTCCAATAAATCCTCAAAAGTTGGAACAACATTCCCGTGGTGAAGGAGTGGGGAAAGGTGTGAGGCATCCATTGTATGCTATGAAATTGAAGAAGAGAGAACAAAAATATAACTATGCACAGGAACAGGCAGCAAGAGCAGAAATACTATTGACTGAAGAGCAAGGGTGCGTATCAAAAGGGTTAGATGTCTTAATAGATTGCAAAACATGGTAGAGCCAGGCTAAAATGCAATGAAAATTCAAATAGCTTGTTCTGAATAATAGTGACAGTCAAAGTAAAAGTGTTACTTTTGGAGTCAGGTGCTTTTTTAATTAATTTTTGTTTTTGTTTAGTACCACTATGATTTTTAACAAGTGAATGGTTCCTTTCATAAGTAGCATCTGTATCTAAAATCATAATTTTTTAAGTGGAGTGATTTTTAAAAATATTTTAGGTGTATATTTGTAACATAACTAAATGCTAGTCAACTTAAGAGTCCGCAGCAAGCTCGATTCTTCATACAAACGTAGTTACGTCCTTATTTTAATATAACATGTCACATTATCATGAAATTTTCTAAATATAATGAGATAAGATATATCTAGGGCTAAAACTAGTTTATGACTCTTGAAATGTTAATAGAAAGAAAATAGAGCGAGTACAAGTTTTGCATTTTTAGACCCCAGAAAGTTGTTCAGTTTGGCGGCATACTACGACCAAAATATAGTTTAGATTGAAGTCAAAACCTATTTCCGGTGTCGATTAAACTATGCAGTTTGATAAGAAAAAAGATTTATCAAAATTGATCTCGTAGTTTTAAAATGAGAGCGTAACTACGAAAACCTTAAAATAAATAACAAAAAATTGTTGCGAAACTGCAGCGAATTACTCTAGCGCGGGGAACGGTCCGGGGGGGCGGCGGTAAGCACCACCCTTATCATAGCTACTCCTAGCCAGCCTCGCGCAACTCTCAAGGTAAAAAACGATCGACAACGGCTGTATGAAACGGAGGTGAATTTTTTACCTAAGTTTGAAAGAACGTTGAAACCTACAAAGCATTAGATAATTGGCGACAATCGAATTTAGGCGGGTTGTACTTCAGCCGCCATTTTTGTCCGCCATGCCATGTTAGATGACGTTTCTATTTTGTTGTGTAGTCTGTCACTTCTGTCAAGGTTCTGCGATCTTTTCAAATAATTCAAATTTCACAAATAATCTAATAATTTGCATTCTTTGGGTGTAGTGGTCGTCTAGAAGGTACACAAGACAATCACAATTGCAAAAATGAGTGGATTGAAAAGGAAAAAGTGCGAAATATGCAGAATGAAAACGTGTCGAATGGACGGTCAAAAAAGACTATTCATGGCAAGATTTCCACCGTTCGAAGATCGGTAAGTAAAAAATATACTTAATTACTGCGTGTTATAACCATGTTAATCGTAAGTTTCATTGAAAACTTGGTATTTCGGGTAAAATAATACATACCCTTATACGTATGTAAACAATAGTGCTGTATGTAAGTTTTATCGATAATTTTCATTTGAAGTGAAAAATACCTGGGTAAACACGGAATATCTTTCTTCAAGCAAAAGCCTATTGGTATGTGTACTTATACAAAAGTGTGCACTTGAATACAGCTGTTAAAGCCGTCTCAGATGAGAGGATAAGACATTATTATCACTACTTTTTATGCCAGTTTGAGTTAGATTATGGTCACAGAAATATTTTACGAAAAATCTTCAATGGACTATGAATGGTACGGTTTCATCTGGACAAACAGATTCATTTTTACTCTGTAATTTTCTGTTTACCCTGTATTATTTGTGTTGCAGAACTTCCAACCTGGAGCACAGACTGGAGTGATGAAACGGCTTTTTTCGTCTATGTTTATCAGCAAGCCAAGCAAAGTTTGAACGAAATAAAATTATTTGCACACTTGTTTTTTTTTATGAAGTCAGTAACCTAAAGTAAACCAAATGTTTACATTGAAGCGAAATATTTAATGATTTAAATTACCGGAAAGCCGTTGGAGACGCGGGTGCGAATGCGAACCCCGCCTGAACCATTTTTTTTTAATACCGATATCGATATCGATAATTCGATAATTTGTGTAACATGTGACATCCCTATTTTGTTCTTGATGTTGGCATTATGTCATGAGTTGACACTGACACTGATATCGTTTGCGGCTTCATATTGGCAGTATGTTTCGCCCCCGTTTCATACTAATGCGAGTTCACGCTTTTTGTATGGCACTCCCGTCTCTTAAAACGTAGTGATTACATACTCTTTGCTCCTAGCGCGCTCTCGCTTTACTGCTAGCGCCCTGTCTTCCTCTAGGTGAAACAACAACATTTTAAAGCGTAAGCGCGCGATCTCAACGCGGAGTTGAGCGGACCTTGCTGCGGACTCTTAATCCATACAAATCCATACTAATATTATAATTGCAAAAGTGTGTCTGTCTGTCTGTTACCTCTTCACGCTTAAACCGCTGAACCGACTTAGATGAAATTTGGTATGGAGATAGTTGAGACCCGGGAAAGGACATAGGATACTCTTCATCCCGAATAAATTTAGTGTTCCCGTGGGATGAGCGGGTGACACCGCGGGGCACAGCTAGTTGATTATAACTGAATATGCTTTTATTTCCAGTTATGTCGAAGTGGATGAGGGTGGTATAACAACAGAAATATCACAAAACCTCATTAGAGACAATGTGGACATCACTGCAGCAACCAAGATATTTGATCTTAATCTGGACTTTGGCCCGTACAGAGCGAAATATACCCGTAATGGTAGACATTTACTGTTGGGTGGTAAGAAGGGACATTTGGCTGCTTTTGACTGGGTGACAAAGAAATTACATTGTGAGATCAATGTTATGGAGTCTATACATGATGTGAGGCAAGTATTAACATTTCTTAACTCTGGTCATCAATTTGTATGATGACATACCATACTGTTACCAGCATGTAAACACTGCATACATGTTGACTGGGAAGGGCCCAGTGACCGTTGATATGACTGTTTCGCAAAAATCATTACAAAATATCATTGCAGCCATGCAGCCTTAGAGATTACCACTATTCCTGGACAGCTCTTGTCCAGATCTTTTTCTCTTCAGTTACACCAAATACTTTAATTTAAATTAATTTAAATAATATTGATGTGTTTCAGTTGGTTGCATGTAGAGACGATGATGGCAGTAGCTCAAAAGGAATGGCTGTACATCTATGACAACAATGGGACTGAAATTCACTGCGTTAAAAGAATGGACAAGATATTGAGGATGGAATTCCTGCCTTATCATTTCCTGTTGGCTGGTGTTGTATGTATCATTTTTCCCGTTTTCATGAGTTACCCCAATATTTATGACTGAATGCAAGCCGTTGGGGGCCCATCACCATTCCCTATTAGTATGTACCTACACTATTATAATTTTTTTTTTTTATATATTTTGGCTTGCGGGCCGATGGGACCCTTTTTATATTTTGGCTTGCGGGCCCGAAGAGACCCTTTATTATAAAATTGTATTGACTATCAGTTTTCTATGCAGAGGTGTGATAGGAAAAATCTGAAGGATCTGAGTGTGCGCGCGGCTCCAGTGGTACAACGCGATTTGTTGGTGAAATTAATTAACCTCTCATCACGACGAATCCGCTGAACCGATTTTAATTATTTTGGTAGGTATGGCGATAGCTGGACATCCAAAGATGGTTATAGGATACTTTCTACCCGACTATGGTAAAAAAAAAAATATTATGCGGACGAAGTTGCTACTGTTAACCACTGTTAACATTAGCAACTTCGTCTTCGACTTTGTTAACGACTGTTAATGACGGGTAGTAATAAAACCTCCGAAAAGTAATTAAAAAATGCGCTCATTTAAAATACTATTTTTACAGCTTCTTTTACTAAACTTCCGAAAACTTATGTACGAATAAAAATATAGAAACGAACTGGTAGCAGTTCGGTTTTGGCGCTTCGCCGACCGCTGCCGCGGCACGCTCGCTTCGCTCGCTCGGCTTGATTAAACTACATTTGTGGTAGCAATTCGGTTCTGGCGCTAGTATTTATTTCGGAAGTTAAGTTTTTTTTTCGGAAGTTTAGTATTTTTTTCGGAAGTTTAGTATTTTTTTCAGTAATTCATTTAAACGCAGCTTAGTTAGTATTATACAATGTACCACAGATCGCTGGACATTCATTTATTTTTCGGAACCTTTATCATTGCATTATCCTTAACAAAAATGGTTGGCAAATTTTTGTATTTTTAGCACTAAAAAAACAATTGTTACAGAACGAATTTGGCTTCATGTCATGGCTGGACGTATCAATAGGAGAAATCGTAGGCCACTACAACAACCACTTAGGACGAACCTCGGTTATGGCTCAGAACCCCTACAACGGTACACTCTGCTTAGGGAACTCGCAGGGAGTAGTCTCTCTCTGGTCCCCGACTGTCAAGGATCCTTTGGCGAAAATACTGTGTCACAAGTCACCATTAACGGCCCTTGCTGTTGACAATAGAGGCATGTAAGTGTACAGATTATTAACTTCACATTATACTTTCTTTATCTAGGCCATTGAGTTATTATTACTACGTATAGAGGAGCTATAGCAAACGATAAAAGTGTCGCAACTGTAGGCGAGACCGGGGCGTGAACCACGCGACCAAAACGTCGTAAGCGCCGTGAATTTGACGGCGCTTACACGTTTAGGTCGCGAGACTGCCGCAGCCGCTGGGCACCGACTAAGCGCGTTTGTGCCGATCGGCACAAACAAATTTTACAAAAAATCAATTTGAGGCGTCCACTCTATACGTAGTAATAATAACTCAATGATCTAGGCCAGGGACTGCTACCCGTACAGCATCGCGGTAACTTCGTGACGGAGTACGGGTAACAGTCCCTTTTGAAGAGCTCCATACGAGTTCGAAACATGTCGGGCCGTTCCTGACAAATGCAGGCGAGTGTAAACCGCTGAATGCATGTCTTACAAAAGTTTTAATAAGATTATAGATACTGCTACTAATTTTAACGAATAAGTAATTCATGAAGACTGCCTGTTTCTATACAAAGTCGCCCTTCATTGAGGTTAAATAAATATCAGACAAAATTACAGACATCGATCCAGTCCCACAGTAAGCTCTGGTAGGCTTGTATTATGTTAAGGACACTAGAGGACGATAAACATACTTATACAGGTAAATACATACTTGATAGAAATAACATCCATGACCAAGGCACAAATATTCGAGTTCATCCCACAAATATTTTCCCTTGCCGGGATTCGAACCTACGATCGTCGGCTCCGTAGGCAGCTACTTTACCACTGCGCCAACCGTATCGTCTAAAGGCCTGAATAACTCGAAACTTTATCAGCAGTTTTGAATTATTTAATGTATCTAAACACTTTACAATAATTTAACTAAAGGTTCAGGTTTACTCACGATGTTCTTCTACATCGTACGATCGTTGATTACAAGATAAACAGTCAGCTAACGTGCATACAATTAAATTAAAAATGAAACTGATCAGTGACTTTAAATTCGGGGTCTTACGATCTTCGGTCCCCTATTGCCACAGAGCCGCGAACGCTCTAAACTTATCCAATTTGTTTAAACATATTTCAAGGTACATGGCTACATCGGGCGTGGACCGCAGCTTGAAAATATACGACATCAGGAACCTTGACGGCCCGGTACAGCACTACAAACTTAGAAGTGCGCCTGTGTATCTGGAATTCTCTCAGAAGGACATGCTGGCCGTAGGGCTTGATGATGTTGTTGAAGTATACAAGTAAGTTGTTTGTTCCATTTTTAAAATCTACAGCGGTTAGGGAACATGGCACCCGATGAATCAACTTTTTGTGTGACAGTTTTGACTGTCTTCAGTGTTACTGAAAATGTATCTGGACAGTGGAGTTACCAAGAAATCGGACTTCTAATACCACCACAGTACACCACCATTGGTTTCACGAAAAAAAAAACAGTTTACATGTAGAGGAGCTTCAAAAGTAGCTTACCTTATTACTAGCTTATGTCAAATTGCATTGTCAGCTATTATTGCCTCGAGTCAATGCGAAAATTGTTATCAAAATTTTATTTTACCTCTTTGTCCTTTAATGTTGTATATTTATTGAAATGAGTTATTATCCTTTTATTGTAGTAACTGTTGTACAGAAACGACAGTGAAACCGTACATGAGGCACAGGATGTCCAAGAATATTAGCAATTTCAAGTTCTGCCCGTATGAAGACGTGCTGGGAATCGGTACGAGTAAGGGATTCACGAGCATTATTATACCAGGTTAGTTTTACTTTAGCCTCCTAGACGTTATCTTCGGAGAGACAGACACACACCACGTATCTTGTATTTTTGAGCAGAGAAGGAACTTTGCACTACGAAGGTGCTGGTGCCACCAAACTGGTACTTTCACCTTATCATTACTTGATATTGACATTTACAGTGCAGCCTGCCGCTGTTAGTGCATCTTTCCTATTAAACATACCTACATAGTCTCGGCGGTAGTGATGTGCCGTTCTCGAGAACGTGTCTCGATTTGTATGGGGAAAGAACTATTACTACTCGGCGGTAATCTGTGCTTAAAATAATTTCTTAAAATTCATTTAAAATTGTTTATCCATTTAGTTAGTATACCTATGGTGCAAAAGTGTCCAAACAAAATAACTATGCTTTTGAAATGTGTGTATTAGTAACCACGCTACCATTAATTAGCGGCGTTACTACCATCAAACACAGTTAACACATACTCAGGTGTCTGAGCGTATACTAGATTTCTTGTTTGACGATGCGGTTGGCACAGTGCTTAAGCAACCGCCTTCTGAGCCGACGTTCCTGGGTTCGAATCCCGGCAAAGGCAAATATTTGTGTGAACTCGAATATTTGTGCCTGGGGGTCTTGGATGTTATTTGTATTTAAGTATGTATTTATCTATATAAGTATGTTTATTGTCGTCTAGTGTCCATAACACAAGCCTACTACGCGCTGACTGTGGGACTAGATTGATTTGTGTGAGGTTGTCCGATATTTATTATTATTTAACATCATTTCACAGGAAGCGGGGAGCCCAACTTCGACGCCCTGGAAAGCAATCCGTTCCAGACCAAGAAGCAGAGGAAGGAAGCAGAAGTGAAGGCTCTTCTCGAGAAGATCCCACCCGAGCTCATCACGCTCAATCCCTTCGAAGTAGCGGAAGTCGACGTGCCCACTATGAAGGAGCAGATGGAAGCCAAGAAGAAACTTCTGGTGAGATTATTCTGTCAGTTCCTTAACTTTTTTATAAGCAGAGGAAGAAAGCCGAATTGAAAGGCTTTAAGATACCGCCTGAGGTCATCACGCTCGATCCCTTCGAGGTAGACGTTCTCACTATGAAGGAGCAGATGGAAGCCAAGAAGAAACTTCAGCCCGTCTAGCAGAACTATGCTTCGCGACTATCTTGACTTAGCGTAACCTGTCACTCTCTCACAGTACTGTACAGAAAGAGATAGGTAATATATCTCGGGCAGGAAAGAGTCGCGTGTCACAGATGTGCTAGAGGTGCTGGTGAGATTATACTGTCAAAAGCTCTTAAACGGAGGAAGGAAGCAGAAGTTGAAGCTCTCGAGAAGATTATGCCTGAGCTCATTACAGTCATTACGCTCAATCTGACGTGCTACGTCTACGTGCTCACTATGAAGAAGCAGATGGAGGCCAAGAAGAAACTTGTGGTGAGATTATTGTGTCGGGAGTTCTCAGACTTATCTGTCAAGTAGAAGTGCTGTTTCTAGGAATTTAATTAATTATTATTTTTTCTAGTTTGACATTTTGACGAGTTATATTTAATACGTGTTACGAGTTTGAAGCGTTATTGAGTAACAAAATGGTTGTTTCGATTTAAGCTTTTATAATCCGACCCAATAGATGTCGTTCTGACAGACAAACTCCGTCAAACCAACCACTCAAATCGATATAGTTTTATCCATAAAATGGTCCAGCCGTTTAAGAGGAGTTAGGTGACAAACTAGCATACTTATATATAAAAGAAATACATATGAAGATTATGACTTAAATATTCATCAATATATTTTTTTAATTTTGCAGTATGTCAGACCTAAGAAGGTGGACCTAACACCACGGCACAAGAATAAGGGGAAAACGAATATAGCAAGAAAGAAGATTATCAAAGAAGCCTCGAGAAAGGTAGGCCTACTGTACACCACACAAACTTTTTTAAATACTTGTTGTTTGAAGGGTCTAACGCTACAACTAGTTGTGAATTTTTGTGTTTGCCCTCTTCTTTTTTTGTGGCTCTGTGAGTATGATTCAAAATGGCTAAAATACGTATTTTTAAAGCGTATTTTTATAAGACAATCTATTTACATAAGTTACCAAACCTGCTTACAAAATTTTCGAGAAGAATCGGTGAGAAATGCAACCTGTAGATGAGAACATCCAGAAAACTAATCCGGAAGCAAATTTGACTAAGCTGAAACGAAGACACTTCGCTCGGTCTGTCAATTAACTTGTGGTCATAACGACGGTTTTGTTAACCCCCTGTACGCTTAGGTGCAGATCCATGCGGGACATTTGAAGCATACGTTAAAATTTCAGTTAGTTTTAATTCGATTAGCTAACTTTTGAATCGCCTATCATACTGCTAACTGAATGTAGAAAGCACACTTATTTTCTTTTTTTTTCAGAAATACATTGGTGAAGTCATAGAAGCGCAGAAGGCCGTGGAAACGCCAGAAGGACCAGCCAAACCAAAGCAATCCTTTGGCGTTCTCGATAGATTCGTATCCAATCCTAAAAAAACTAAACCTAAGAACAAATGATACAATAAACTTTAAGCTTTACTTAAGTTTGTTTATTTTTATCACCTTAAAACTACTGTCAAAATGTATACCGTGATTTTTATGTACATGATTAATTATTTACATATTCAATTTAAACATGATCACAAAGTATAGAACATAATAAAAATGTCTTTGATAATATTACTTACATAAAAAAATAAGTCTGTAGAGATCAATGCCTAAAGTAAATTAACAAGGAATATCAAAGAGATCACATAGGCCTTCAGAGTCCCGCAAAGAGAATGAAAAATCTTGATTTGTTACTGGTGGACTCAATCGGAGCAGATAATCTGAAAAAGAAGACATTAGATATAACATGAAATATATTAAGTCCAAAAACACTTTATTTTGACTAAGGTCAGGTGAGGTAAGAGAAACACATGGGGATAAGGGAAACACTTAAAATAAATCACAGTATATGTGGTGAATCCGATTTTTCGAATCAGTTCTGGGAAAAAAAAATGTCGCTGTAGTTGATCGTTTCATGTTTATTAAAGCTATTGTATAGAAAATATTCCACTGTTTCACTTCCCCATGTGTTTCCATTACCCCACCTGACCTTAGATAATTAAGTTCTTTTCAAAAAGCCATACAAGTAAATCTATCTAAAAAAAATAGAGTTATCCTATATCAGGTAATCTAATTATATCGTCGCTGCTTTGAAGAAATATTGATCGATAAATAGTTCAATAGTTCTGTGTGGCCTAATCTTCCGACAAAAACCCTCCAAAAACTTAATTACGTTAGATCGACAGTGGTAAGAATCCTACATTAAACTCCTAATGTAACGCCAGCCTACATCGCAATAAACCCACGGAGCGTAGGTACCGCCAAATCAGCCGTATCAATCATATGGGGGCCCTCAGGTCAGGTCACAGGGACCTCAGGTCCCGACTTGTTATGCCCTAGGGGCCTTTCGACATATTTGGATAGAAGGATCTAGGCGCCGCACGCTAGTTCACGCTCCCGTCTGAATGGATATACTTTACAATACCATAATATACTTACTGTCTCTGTCCAGGGTGTGCACATAGTGATCTGTAATGTCCTGCACCTCGTCATCGTGCATTGTTACGTCTTCGATCTCCTAAAAGAGAACATAGTTAATTTCATGTTTGTGTTGAATACACTCTAACAAACTTATAAACTACTAAAGACTGTATCGTTAAGTATAAAGACAACTTGACAGTGGTTTCATTCGATTAAAACATAGTTTTTTTTTCATTCAAACTGATGTCAATCTAAACATTAAATGTTGGTTTTGACTAGGATTGTTTCGTTTCCTCGTTAGTTATTGTAAACTAAAACTGTATGGACTTTCACCAGAAAAACGGAAATCGATTCTGGACAAATGGTGTAGTATAAAAGGAATCACTCTCAGGAAGCTAGCTAAACTCGAAAACGTTAAGTATTGGTGGAGTCCAAAATGCGATTAAACAGTACGGCCAAGAGTATACTTTCGTTGACAAACCGAAATCCGGCCGAAAATCAGGTCCTTCAAACCCCAATTTGGATAAAAAGATAGTAAAGGCATACACAACCAACAAGGAGGTGTCTGTTCGGGATTTGGCTAAAAAGTTAGGTACATCTATTGGTATGGTCCAACGTCCAAAGCAGAGATACAATTTAAAGACCTTCAAGAAGCAAAGGCAGCCTAAACAAAGCAAAAAACAGCAAAGCTCAGTAAAATAAAGAGTTTCAAAAAATTTATGACACTATTCTTTCAAGGAAAATCTGTGTCGTATAATGGACGATGAGACATATGTGAAATTCGATTATAAATCTTTGCCGGGACCGCAGTATTACACAGTTCAAGATCGATCTGTTCTTAGTGAATCTGAAAAGTCAATTTTTACAGAAAAAATTGGCAAAAAAATTATGGTATGGCAGGCGATCTGCGAGTGTGGCCTCAAATCGACTCCATTTATCACTACCTCTACAATGACAGCATATTTATATAAAGGAATGTCTTAATAAACGATTTTTTCCTATATGGTTAGAAAACACAGTGTTCAGACTATATTTTGGCCCGATTTGGTATCTTGCCACTATGGGTCCAAGACTTTGTAGTGGTATGAAGAGAAAAATATCAATTTTGTACCTAAAGCTATGAACCCCCGAATTGCCCAAATCTTAGGCCTATCGAACGTTTTTGGGCTATAACTAAAGCTAAACTGCGGAAAAATGTCCGGTCTACAGATTCCGAAGAGCAATTTCGTCGAGACTAGAACAGGATGACAAAAAAATTTGACCAATGCGCTGTCCGAACTCTGATTTCTACGTACAGACAGAAAGTCAAAAATTAGCTAAATATGAATGATTTCATTGGGTTTAAAGACGTTTTTGTATTATTTAACGTCTAAAACGTAGAAGTTTTTTTTTTCTATTAATAAATATATATGAAAGTTGTCAGTAATACTTTATTTTACTTGTCTTTATACTTAACGATACAGTCTTTAGGAGCCCGCACCCGCGCCCTTTTTTTTCACGGTACGAAGTACAAAGTTTTACGCGGACGCAGTGACGGGCACCTTAAGTGTAATAAAAGTAGGTGTCCGCCACTGCATCCGCGTATTTATTTCTTTACTGTATTCGGGTAAAAGGTATCCTATAACCATCATTGTATATCCAGCTATCCATGTACTAAAATTGATTAAAATCGGCCCAGCCGTTTCAGCATGACGAGTACAAATTAAAATCGGGCTTTACACGCCCGTTAATTATACTTACTTACTAACTTATCTATTTATTATATACTACTTTAATACCTTTTCTTTATCCGAGTCACACAGCAGAATGACTCCAACTGGGTCCGCAGATTTTACGTGTAAAATGTAGTGCTGCTCTTTACCCTAAATAATAAAAATACGAACGTATTATAAACAATTAGACAATATAGTATATACGGTTTAGATCTTTAATGTATGATAGGACTGAAATTGTAAATTTACTGGCTTGAATTTCTGACAGTATAGAAAACATACAATTTTTATGACTAAATCTGCAAAGATTGGTATTTGCCGTGCGTTTTAACAGTACTCATCACCACTGGTTGGTACTGACAGTGTAACATGGGATACCAAGTATTTATTATCCTGCAATCTCGTTCAAAAAATTCTATTGAGTTATACAGCAAATAAAATTGAGGAGTGTCTTTTCAAAAGGGATTATTTCTCTATGAAACTTGTTTTGAATAGACACTCCTCAATTGTATTCTGTTATATTCAATAAATTTATTACTATTTTCAGCTCTATATCTTGCCTTGTTGCACTGTCAGTGCCAAGCACTGGTCATTAAGAATAAAATATTCTAGGTTTATTTAAATAAAACAAATTAAACGGACTATATATTCATTATTTGAGCCTCCCTGACGTTTCGGTAGCTTTACAGATACCACTGTCAGAGGACGACATTTGTTTGTAAGTTTAGCTGACGAAGCAGATTGACAATGGTGATAGCAGTCATATCCTTAACACAGGACTTCTATAGTAGTATATTAGGGATCAGACTGACTGATGTGTTAGAAGAGAATAAAATAAATATATATAATTATTTCTCAGCCTTTCAAATATTCAAATTTTTACCACAATATAGTGCATAAATAGTTGTTACCTTGCCTGGAGCGGTTGCAACCGCTAAGCTGGCACCAATTGGGGCTTCCAGAACAAGCACCTGGCTCTCTTCATAGCACTCCGTAATATCATTTTTCTTAACATAAATAAATGGTTCATTGTCCATATCCTCAAGTACATTTTTAATACTTTGCTCAATCCAATGGATTTGCCTGAAAAAATATATCGTAGTTCAGGGGTAATTTCCTAGCACACAAATGGTTTTTTCTTCATTTGACGAAGAATAGACCACACCGAACAATAAGAATTCGAGTTCCTGTAGCCTATTGTAATGTTGGATGATATTGGTTTGCTACCGGCCAAAGTCTTATTACGAGGGATGCGCGATGGGTTAACAATTCCTTCTCTGTATTACATATATCTACATAATGCACAGAAGGAAAACCAATTAAGGAAATATACAATTCTTTCACACATCAATAGCTAAAATCATTATTCATCTTGCCAAGCTCGTCACATAATAATACAATTGACCATAGTTATGCAGAAATTAACTTAAGATTTTTATTATAATGCAAAAAGTGATCCAACTCATACATTGATTAAGACTTAAGTCACTTACAAAAAATCTACGCTGGTCGCTTTCAGCAAAATTATGTTAATTGTTCTGTGTAGTACAATGTTGAGTGCTTTTTCACTTGTTCGTATTAAATAATTCTGTTCAAAAAAATAGAATAATCAAAGTGTTTATGCATCCTGATTTACATACAAAACAAGCATTATGGCCACTTCTCCAACACAACTTGTCGCACGGTAAAACTATTATCTTGTTTTGTTTAAGAACTATTTTATGTGGCATTGTGAAATGGCAAATCTAGTATGTAAAAAGTATTGCCGAATTGAATTTATTGACTGATATCGGTCCAAAGGTTTGGTTATAAGTCCAACAAGAACAGATTAACTTTTATTATTACTGTTATATCCATATAGGTAGACTCAAGCGTTTGAACTTAATATATAAGCCGAAATATAAGATTTAAACATACTTGTCAAGCAAATCTTCATGTTCCTCCAGCCGACCAAGTTGCCTGCGGAGTCGCATTACTTTCTCTCCAATGTCAGAGGCATTCCCATCAGGACCGGCACCTCTGTCAACATATAACCTCAAAGTAATCAATTATCATTAAACTAAGTGCTAAGATAATGAATCACAAAGGTATCTTTTACAAGTCAATACTCACTTCCATTGTATGCTGTTCTTACTCCGTTTTTCGATCAATCCAATACCTTCCAATACATTTGTTATGTCATATATACGTCTCTTTTGTCTTACTGCTAATAAATCGGTAGCCTGGAATAAATAACAAAATTACAACAATATGTAACTGTTATTTCAAAATGTTTATTTTCGTGCCAAAATTGATTTGACAGGAACGCAGCATTGTACTCACGATTTTCAAGTCCAAAACCCCATCCTTGGCTTTTTGTAATAATGAAACAAATCGCGTCGTAAGAAGGCCCAAAGATTTTTCATAACGTTTATATATTAAGTCGGTCATAACTATTTTCACACAAATTAAAATGATTTTAATACAACAATCGCCATAGAATTTTGCGTAGCGCGGGGTATGTGATGTTGGTATTATTGTCAGTGACACAGATAACGATTTTTTAAATTAAAATCTGGCAACCCTTTGGAAACGAGTTTTTCAAGTAATGTTGGCTAACATGATTGTAGTGGCAATTTGTCTGAAACGATTGAATTACAACATTTTTATAATAAAATGGTGAAAATCGATTTAACTTCAAATTTACACTAGGACGAAAAAGAAATCAGGCTAGTGACCTAAAGAGGATCTTGAACACAAGAAAACGCCATTCTTCTCTGTTTTGCGTCTTCTCCCGCCATTTAGGGCGCACAGATCCTTCTGCACCAAGTCAACCGTCCTAATTCCTTATTTTTTCTTTGTCTCCAACTGCCATCTCTTATTGGTCCCAGAATCTTTCGCCAGATTTTCCTTTCAGCCACTTATTTTCTTCCTACAGTGTCCAAAGCTTCACACCCATGTGCCCATACACAGGATTGGTTGATTTGCCTAATTTCATTTTGTCTAAAATTACTTTGCTTATTTATTCAGTTTGCCTAATATTCGTTTAGTCTAAAGTCATTTCGCTTAATGAATATTTTGCATTAATCTTGTTTCGCCGAATTTTCATATATAATTTCATTTTATCTATTATTCAACTAATATAATTACTACTACTACTACTACTATACTTCACGGCCGCTTTCGGCCACGACGACTGCTGTTAACTCCGATTTTGTCGCTGGTGAGAACGCATGTGGCTCACGTAGCCTACCTTATTGATGAAGCTACGCGAACACTGCGGACATGTGAGCACACCATTGACAAAATTATATAATTCTGCCACAGGTGGTCGGGCTTTTACGTGGTCACGTTTAGTGTCCAGTTCAATGCGCCGTTGGTTCTCAAAGTCATAGACTTTAGAATTTACGACAGCTCTCCATTCTGACCGCATGGCCGCCTGCTGCTCCCACCGCGACGGATGTATACCGCACTTCTTTAAGTGCCTCTTTAGCACATCTTTGTACCTGAGGAGCTGTCCGCCTTGTTTCCGCTTACCGTCCTCAAGTTCGGAATAAAAGATGCGCTTAGCCACTCTCTGCTCCTCCATCCGTGAAACGTGGCCGCACCAACGAAGCTGTCGTCGCATAAGGTACGCCTCGATGCCACACACGTTTGCTCTACGCAGAACTTCTGTGTTCCGTATGCGATCATACCACCGGATCTTCAGTATCTTGCGTAGGTAGGCATCTGAGGTGAAATCGGTCCAGCATTCGGATATGACGACGGTAAATGGTCCAGGTTTCAGCAGAGTATAGGATATTGGGAAGCACGACTGCCATGTACACATCTATCTTGGTGCTCAGTTTTAAATCGTGTGAACTAAACTAGACAAAAACCTTCCATATAGCCGTATGCAATTCCTCGCCGCCGCATTTGATCAACTCACCCGGTATTAAATCAATGCCTACCGCACGCTTATTTTGCTGTTGCTTAATAGCACAAACAACCTCACCTCTTGACAGTGACTCATCCAGCTCTACATCAATTGGGAGTTGAGGTATAGAATGAATGTAGTCCATGTCAGCCAACCGGTCTACATTCAGCAGAGTGTTGAAATGCTCCGCCCAACGCGTCAGTATTTCCTCTTTGCTCTTAAGAAGGCCCTCCCCACCACAGGGCTTGAGAGGCACTTTCGCGAGGGGTTTGGTACCAATCAGACTTCTAACCTCCTTATAAAACTCCCCGAGCTGATTTGTGTCCGCGAGTATTTGCATAAAGCGAGCTTTGTCCTGCCACCACTTGTCCTTCGTTTCCCGGGATAGTTTGCGTAGGCGTATGTCACTTTGCCTGATCTCCGCAATGCTTTCACCTTGACCGTTGCGCCGCCGAAGTAAACGTCGGTGTCTGTCTATAGCATCCGTCAGGACTCCATCATTCTCATCAAACCAGTCCTCATGTCTACGGACTTTAAGACCCAAGGTGGAATTAGCCGAGTTTAAGATATGAGAAGAGAGAGTCCCCCAGGTAGCAATAACGTCATTCGTGTCTAAGTTTAGAGGCCGCAACGCTTCAGTCAAGACTTCAGCATATTTCTCCTTCATCTCGAGATTTTTAAGCCTATCCACGTTAAGACACGCAGGCTTTGTTCTTCCAATTCTTCGAGGACGTCGGAGGCGAAGACGCAGTTTCGTGACTACAAGCCTGTGGTCAGTCCAGCAGTGCGCTCCGCGCATAACACGGGTAATTCGGACTTGGGAAACATCTTTTTGTCGCACGATAGCATAATCTATCAAGTGCCAGTGCTTGGACCTTGGGTGCATCCACGTGTTTTTGTGCTTGGCTGGAAGTCTAAACATGGTGTTTGTTATTGCCAGATGGTGTTGTGCACAAAAGCTTAGCAGTAGCTGACCGTTGCTGTTCACGTTTCCAACCCCGTGTCTGCCCAGGACATCAGGCCAAGCTTCATAATCCCGTCCTACTCTGGCATTGAAATTACCCAGTAAAAGTACCTGTTCCCTGGGCTGTATGCTATCGAGACAGTGTGTCAATTCTTCTTAAAATTTATCTTTAACGTCATCAGTTTTGTCTAGCGTGGGAGCATAGACACTGATGACGTTAAGAAAGTTGTTGCTATCCAAATGTAGGCGCAGCGTGGTAATGCGGTCCGAAACATGTACTGGCCACTCCTGTAATTGTTTCACCAGCTGATTCTTGATCGCAAATCCTACGCCCGATCTTCGCGGTTCTGTGGAGGCAAGCCCTTTCCAGTAGAAAGTATATCCACCCCCGTGCTCCACGAGCTCTCCTTCGTCGGCGAGATGCGTTTCGCTAAGAGCGGCCACAGTGACATTGTAGCGAAGAAGCTCTCGTGCCACAATGGCAGTTTTCCTCTCTGGGCAAGTGTAAGAGCCTTATCACACTTGCGATTTGCGAGCGTATTTTGTATGAAGGCGATCGCGCAGCGTGTTCGCCGCGTCGCTTATTTGTATAGGAAATACGCTCGCAAATCGCAAGTGTGATAAGGCCCTTAGCACCGCGATCAAGGAGTGTACGCACATTCCACGCGCCAAAAGTCAGGTCCATTGGTGTTTTTTATTGTTTTTTCTGTTTCTTCGACCGCGCATTAAAAGATGCGGAGGCAGCCACGGCTACTGCCATCCTAAAGGGATAGGGTGAGCATTTTTTTTAGGGCACCTTTTCTAGCCCCCTCCCCGGCTCAGCGAGGAAAGCAGTGCCTCCCTAAAAAGGGCTGCTTTGTCACTCCGGGTGCTGCCGAAACCACTCTGTCCCCCCATTGCAGAGCGAGAACGACCACGGCGTAATACAACACCCCCAGAGCCGCCTGTGTGTAGGCCTCGGACAAAGCCCAATCTGCATCGGATCAGGCCTCTCTACCTCAGCCCATCGCCACAGGTCTTTCTGCCAATCGGAGTCCATAATCAAGAGCAGTCAGGTGCGCAGGAGATATTAAGATGCACAAACGTACGCGCAAACGCAGGTGCACACGCTCGTCTTCACTCGCCTTGACCCAGTGGAACGGAGAACCGATACGACTGGAGACGGGATCAGATGTAGTGTCTGGCCGATGATAACTATATCCCCTCTAGCATCGCCCTTGGCCATCCACCTTGCCTTGCTATCACGCCGGATCCACCAAACTCGTTGCATATCTGCTTTGAGATGCCTTCTCCGCCGCGATAGACTCATGCATATAGAAGCGGGAGGTATCCACTATTAAACCTACCAGAGGTAGGCTCCCCTCACCAGGTTTAGCCCGCGAACCGAAGCGGTGTACCGGGGTGTGGCCGCTGCATGCACTACAGCTTCTTGGAGCCACTGGTGAGAGTTTAAGAACGCCTGCAGCCAGAGGAGCATCAATATCCAGCATGGATCGGTTGACGATGCCCCAAAAGTTTCACTGCTAGTCGCCCCATTACACCCCTAACTAATATAATTACATTTCCTATAAACGCTAGTTTGCCTACTAAAATTTTTGTATAATTTCAGTTTGCCTAATTTGCACAGTACATATATTATTTTACGTTTTTTTTATTACCTATTATTTATTTATTTATTAATCAAAGTATACACCTTAAATATATTCAATTCCCTGCAAAACTTAAGGATGGAAAGTGTTTGTACGGAACCCTCGGTGCGCGTTCGGGTCGCAGTTCAACCTAACACTCCACCTCGCTTCGCTCGTCGTCGTACCTACCTAACCTAAGCCAAGTCGGACCTGCCTTAAATGTTATGTTCATAAATTGACTTTCAACGTGATGGTCGTTAGTGAGAATAACATTCGGCAAAATAATCATTAGTTAAAATAACATTCGGCAATATAATCATTAGTTAAAATAACTTTCGGCAATATAAGAATTAGTCAAACTAATATTAAACAAAACAAACTTTATATGAAGTGATGATTAGACTAAACGAGTTTCGACAGTGATCATTTATTGAAACAATAATTATGAAAACTGAAATTAAACTAAAATCCACAGACCTACGGACTAAATTGACAAATGACTGACAGGTCAAATGATACCAGGAACAGCAAAATAAAAATAGTGAAGGGTATATGTCGATAACAATATATCGACAAGTTGTAAAGTTCAAATAACAGACTAGTTTAAATCAAAAATAAGTATATTAGTTTCAAATAAGAGGTACACATTTTGGTTTGTTTGATTTTCGAGGTAGTGGATGGATAAAATGCGTTTTTACCCACTAGTTTTAAATCATAAAAAGGTTTCCGAGCCTAAATATATAAATATTCTACTGTCGGACTTGGGTTGTCAGACTATATTACATATACAACAAACTTAACGGTAATAATTGAAAATCGCAATACAATTTACCTTTACAACAGTCGGGGCCTCGTTTTTTTTCAAAAAACATATGCATTTTTTGACGTATTGCCGCAAAAGTAAATTCGTCCGTATCTTTGAACGTTAATTTTGGACCGGGTTTCAGAGGCGAAGTAAACTTCTCTTGTTCTTTGTATTCCTTCAAAACTTCAAAAACTGAATTTCTCGAAATACGAAGAATTTCGGATGTTTTCATGACACACTCGTTTTTATTGACATGAATGTCCTCTGGAATATCTTGTTCGTCCTGTAATCTGTCTACCATCTCATTATAAATATAAACGTAAACTCGATGAATCGTCTTTTTTCAGTTTCACTAATATATTTTTTTCTCCTTTTTTGTCGGAGGCGAACATTTTGATGAACATGGTTCTGGTCCCGAATCTTGCGAATCCATAATAACACGTAACAATTTCAATAAACACTCGTAATAGCAATGATAACGTATATTGTTAGATACATAAAAGTAGTTTGTAAACAGCGGTCAACTATTTCTGAAGATACCCGCTTTTTTTTTGTTAAAAAGATGGACCACTTTGTTGAGAATTTGAAAATAAAGAACAATAATTTCATTAATGCATTTAATTAAATGTATGTATTCAATAAACTATCAATTATCATAAATATATAATTTTCATGTACATTATTGCTGGTTTGACATTAAATTTTTATCTCTAATTAGACCTTTTGATCTGTCAAAATCACTGAAAAAAGTTGGTATATAGATTAGCCGATCAAATTGCCAATTTGATTGTCCCGTCTGGGTGGACCTTAAACCTACGATGGAACAATAATTTTAATATCGATGAGAACGACACTGGCCAAACTGTGGCAACATTTGTTCATACTTACTTGTCAATTTGGTCCGTAGTCCGTAGGTCTGTGGATTTTATAGGCAAACCCAGGGGCATTTCACTCAGTACTTTACAGATTTCATACATTAAAACTTGCGTGCGTTTTATACGAGATCCGCTCGATAGATGGAGTAAAATTCAATATTTGAATTAGTGTTATTAAAATGAAATCTGTTTTTATGTTATTATTTTATCCATAAATAAACATATAATAAAAACATAATTATAAGTTATTGTAAAAGATTATGAAGCATTATTTTAATTTATCATTACAGGCAACATTACGGCTTAAGATTAGATCCCCGTTCCATTCCACTCATTTATTTTTTAGATTTCACCTATTATATTTTAAGCAGTTATATGATGATTATCACAAAAATTTAATATCCGCAAAAAAAATGGAAAATGATAAATGCGTATTTTTTTAAATGTAAAAAAACAATAGAAGAAAGAAAACTCAAAGACTACTTAGTTAATACAATTCGGTGTAGAGGAACGCGTAGCGTAGTGCTGTTTGACAGTTTACTTTATATGGATTATGGACAAGTTTGTTTTCTGGTGGATATTCAAACGGGTATAAGAAATTTACTTCGGCTGTGCTTTACGGATATTAGCGAATCTGCTCTACGTTGTTGACCTTTACGCTAACTTGGATTCCGACGACAGAAGTTCCAGGAAGGATTTCGATCCCGGCTTTGTGTAATGGATCACGATTGCCTCGTTTTAAACTATTTTAAAGTAAAAAATGTTGTGTGTCTACCTGCGGTAAGCGTTTGTTCTAATTATGTTCCCCAAAATTAAGGAAATAAAAATAATTAATTATAAATGTGTCTTTTTTATACCTTCCTACAAGCATAACTAGTTTTAAAGCCCACTTATTATGTTAAGTGTGAGATGAATCATATATAATATGTATTGAAAGTACCTACAGTACAGTGCATATAGCGATTGCTATGTATATACATATGTACATGACACAGATAACTCGAGACTCGCTCAATAGATGGCGCTAGTACACAAAGGAAGCTGATGACTCTATCTCAGTATATATAATTTACTCTATGGGCAAACCGTTGGTTATACTAAAAGTAATAATTTTCAGACAAAACAAGGGAATACCAATTTGGACACTAAAACTCTATGGATATGGCTGCAGAGCATCAGCGACAAAATTTAGTGATGGATCTCAAATTGATATTGAGCCCAAATAACGGATTTTTTAGGGTTCCGTAGTCAACTAGGAACCCTTATAGTTTCGCCATGTCCTGTCCGTCCGCGGCTTAGCTCCGTGATCATTAGTACTAGAAAGCTGAAATTTGGTATGAGTATGTGTATGTATCACGCCGACAAAACGGTAAAATAAAAACAAAAAAAATGATTTCTTTTTCGGGTAAGTACGTCTCGAACACCTAAAGTGGGGGTGATTTTTTTTTTTCGTTTCAACACTAGTGTGTGGGTTGTCGTTGAATAGGTCTTTTAAAAATAATAGGGGTCTCCAAACATTATTTTTTGATAGTCAGCAGTTTTGTAAATATTCGCTCCGAAAATAAAAAAAATAGCGTCCCCCCCTCTAACTTTTCAGCCATTGGTCAGAAGGTAATAAGTAATTACAGTTATTAAGGCGTTTACGAAATGAAAAGAGCTTGAAATCTTTCTCGTAACTTAAGACTCATGAAGGATGAGCAACTACGGAACCCTACACTGAGCGTGGCCCGTCATGCTCTTGGCCGGTTTTTATTAGACAAAAAGCACTTCGGGGATTATGGTTCTTAAATTGTAAGCAACTGTATTAGATTACAATTGCCAAAAAAAAATGCGTCATTTACATAAACAAAAAGATTTTACTGTGAATTATCATATATTTTTCCTCTTTTATAGAGGTAATGAGACATTTTGCTATTGTATGTTGTGTAGCGCTCTTTTTTGCAATATCTTGCTCAATATATTGCATTTATCCCTTTCAATTTGCAGTAATTCTTCTTGCTCTTTTTCTTTCAGTTGCATTCTTTTCAATTCAAGAGCTTCTTTCATTTCCAATTCTTTCCTTTTTAATTCCAACTCCTTTTCCCTCAATTTTAGACTCCTTTCAAACATTTCATCTCTCCATTGCTTTTGTTCTTCATGTCTATGAAGAAACTCTAGCCATTGTTTTTCCAAATTGATCTTGCTTTGAGATCTGTCTGCTTCTATCCGATTAGCTAATCTTATCTTCCGAAGCTCTATGGTGGCTTTGCCCTCATACAAGCCTCTAACATTTGCGGATGTTTCATTTAAGGATAAATTGAGTTGATGCTTCCGAAAGTTCTTTTTACGTAAAAACTGTTCTGTATTTGTGGTATCATCATCATCCTCGCATTGACCAAAAATATTATTCATTTCTTTGAAATATTTAAATCTCTTTTGGCCACTTTCCACAGCCTGTTTGTATTTTTTTGTAAGTGCATTGATTTTCCAGCGAACTTGATCTGGTGTCATCTGGAAAAAAATATGATCAGAGATTTACCTAAAAACTATTATTGAGTTTACAAGAATTTCATGTATATAAGATATTAATTACCTCTATATTGTAGTTTTTTAAGTTATCAGATATAGCAACCCATAATCTAGTTTTCTTTTTTGGTGTTTCTACCATTTCAATGTTAGATTCATACAGTTTCAGAAGTGTCAATGTTGCATTGCTAGTCCAGACTGCACCTAAAATATTTGTTACATAATATTATATCAATCTGTTATTTTATTTACAGATAAAGTTTAGTGTGGGGTTAAACTACATGACTTACTATGTTTATCTGAACTTTCACTTGTTACATTCTTTTCAATTTCTTGATTTAAATTATTTGATAAATCCGGAATCTCCTTGTAATCTGGTTCTGAACCCATATTTTGACCTGCAAAATACATAAAATAGTAATTACCAGAGGACTGAACGATTCGAGAGTGGTAACTTAACATACAATCAACCTTACTTTCTTGTAACATTCCCTCAACAAAGCCATCACTGTTTTCGTCCATTATAAATAAATAAATAAGATGTTTAAGAACGATTAATCAATATGTGGGAAAGGAAAGACAACTTCTTCAAAAGATATTTGGATAAATTTTCATGTCATGTCAAATCATAATCATGAACATAGATAAGAATGATCATGAAATCAAAATAAAAAACAAGTTTTTTTTTTTACAAATCTTCACATTTGACAGTTAGTGTTGGGCGTTGATGAATCGAACAATCGATTCTTTTCGTACTTATCGATTATCAGTTACTGAATTTACATTTACCAACATTAAAGCACTATTTTTGGTAAAAAGTAGATCTTATCTTTGTATTTGACATTTTTACTTTATCTGTTTTAGTTTAATTTTAGTGTGTTCTTGTTTAGTTGAATTTTTAGGTTTAGTTTTATTGTACTTTAATCTATCTATGTATACATCTCATATAAATAAATTTTCACTGTAGCCTTTATCTGTTTTGATTTTGACATTACGTCAAATGGAAATGTTCAGTAAGTACTAGTTGTTGTCTATGTTTTGACATTGATTTGTTTTGATGTAATTTGATTTAATTTCAATGCGTATTACATTATTTTCATCAATTTATGGCTAACTCTGAAGTTATTCTTTGGTTGGCTGAAACCAAAGTTAGCAGCAGTGACAGCGACACGGGCAGCTGGAGCGATGTTTGTAGCCTTGGCGATATTGGGGATTCTTCCGAGAGCGAGGGTCAAGATGAAGATGCCGATACGTTATTTTTCCCGCTAATGCAATATTTAATAAGACTGAGACGTCGAAGAGTAGATGACTATCTCCACATTGTTGACTCTTGGACAGACGGAGAATTTAAGAATCGTATGAGGCTATCACGGAAGACGGCTTACCGACTTATTGGTAAGAACAAGAACAGATTAGTTTTCAGTTTCACTTATTTATTACCTTCTGATCTTCATATCTAATTCTGCAATTTTATTTCAGATGACTTGGAAAAATCTGGATTTATTGCATCACACAAGTTCGGACTGAAGCCATTAGAGCCTAAACTTTGTTTTTATATCTTTTTATCATTTATTGCAAACACTGAACCATTAACGCCTATAGCTACTAAATTCGATATATCCATTTCATCAACCTTCAGGGTAATAAGGCGAGTTGTAGCTTGGATGTTAACCAGATTAAATGAGGCTATCAAATGGCCACAAAATTATGATGAAATAAGAACAATTTGTGATGCTTTCCAATCGAAAACAGGAATCTCCAATACATTGGGAGTTATTGACTGCACACAAATAAAAATAGAGAAACCTAAAAATGCAAGGGACTACTGCAATCCAAAAGGCTACTATTCAATTATACTGCAGGCAACTGTTGATGCTAATTTGAGATTTACAAATATTTTTTGTGGTGAACCAGGATCCTCTAATTGTGCCCGGGTTTTAAGAAAATCACCTATTTACCATACAGCAATGGCTAACAGAGATGCATTGTTTCCTCATGATACCTTTCTTGTTGCACATTCTGGTTATCCGTCACTGCCATGGCTGGTACCTCCATTCAGAGAGAACAAGCGCTTGACTTCCCATCAGAGAGAGTATAATACAATACATGCAACTACCAGAAAATTGGGTGACAAAGCTTTTAATCAACTCAAAGGAAGATTTAGAAGAATTAAGCTTTTTACAGTGTATAGAAACATAGCTTTCATAACAGACACTATAGTGGCAGCTTGCATTTTACATAATTATTGTATAAATGAAAATGATCATCTAGAAGAAAATGAATGACTGTTGATTAAGGATGAAATAAATTTTATTAAGTAAGTTTTACAACTAGTTTTTGAAGTGTTCTCAACATAAGATGCCTGCTCTACATTAATGTTGTCTTCTTTTTAATGCTTAGAAATCCATTGGCGTATCTAACATTATTTTTCAGGGGGGGCCTGGGGGGGGCCTAGGGGGGGCCTGGTCATGGCCTATGAGATGAAGTCATGAATTTCTATGGATTACCCAAACTCCTGGGGTGGGCATTAGACCATACTGGGGTGGGCACGGCCCACCCGGCCACCCCCCTATATACGCCAATGTAGAAATCTCAACTCAAATATTAAGATCACAAATTAAATTGTAAGATCAATATTGTGGTAGATGGCTGGTACAATGTACATAGTACATACTTTAGTAATGACCTGCTTGTAGCAGATACTATTGAAAAATAAAGTTCATTCAGCTTCCATTTTATAGCTCACTGCATAATCTACCAAGAATGACTTGTAAAATACAAGACCTGCCATAAGTATCTCATTTTAAATTAAAATTAAAATTTAAGGTCACCACAAATTACATATTCAATGGTCAGCTAACAATTTTCTCAACAATGCACACTTCTCTCTCTCAATTCTTAACATTTCTTCCTGTTTCTTTTCTTTTAGTTGCAGTCTCTTAAAAGCTAATGTTTGCTTCATTTCCAATTCTTTCCTTCTTAATTGTAGTTCTTCTTCTTTTAATTTTAAACTTCTCTCATACCTCTCATCTCGAACCAATTTATGCTCTTCTTGCCTTCTTAAATATTCAACCCATTGTTTATCTAATTGTATTTTGGCTCTTTGTTCCATCCGCAAATTTCTGAATGGTGTAGCTGTTTTTCTTTTCTTATTGAATGATGATGGGTCTCTGTCCAGATCCTCCTGGGTCTGCATGACTCCTGATGCCAATCTGTATGTCACACTGTCATCACTGAAGTGTCCAAGGATTTGATGCATTTCATTAAAATATTTAAATGACATTTGTCCCTGTCCATTCTCTATGCAATCCTTATATTTTTTTGTCAGAGCATTTATCTTCCATCGTACTTGATCTGGAGTAACCTATGAAATAAAAAATATACTTATATATACATAGCTATATATTGAACAGTGGCTCTGAATTTGCAATATGTTATTTCACATACCTCAATATTCAGGGATCTCAACTCTTCAGCTATGGACTTCCACATTTTGGTTTTCTTTTTCGGATTATCCATCACATGCATTTTGGTTTCATATAAACTAAGGAGCATTAGCGTGGCATTCTTTGTCCAAATAACATCTGAAAATAGAAATAATATCATAAATATTTAATCCTGATCCTGACCTAGTATGTAGATACAAATAATTACTTCCAAATCCACAATATTTACATACTTTGTTTATTGGCTTCACTAGGTTCTGGCTCTTCATGAGAAGGTATGTTCGTCAGAGTATGTGGCTGAGTGTATGTAGGTATCCCCATGTTGGTTTTGTATGGGGATTCCGTAGAAGTGCCTATAAATATTTAAGATTGATTAATTATTTCAGTTCTTTATTGATGATAATATAACGATTTTAGTGATTTTAATCGTTATTCGTTTACGTTTAGTTAATTACAATGCACAATGCATTGCAATATGTTTGGTTCTCACAGTTTACATTACGAACATTGTTTTGTTTACTTACACTGATTATCTAAAATAGCCAAGACGGCAACATTATTCTCATCCATTTTGTGTGCCTAATGGGGGTTTTCCAACAAGACAAAAATATCAATGCACCGTGTTGTAATTGATATTACGCCAGTTGGAAACTTGCAGCTTACACAATTTCCATTGATGTTCACTGCTGTGTCAATTTGATGCTGCACTGTGTCGCTAAAGTCTAACGGAATAATATTCTGTGTCGACACAAGCTTATTCTCAGACGAATCAGACGATTCACGGAACACGGAACTCGCTGTGCGTAGTGGTGTCTCTGTCTGTCAAACAGAAACGTCAGAAACAGAGTTTGAGTCAAACTCTCCCTCCGTTGCCTTCCGCACCCCGGCGGCCTTTCCTACTCTTATCGAAAGTAGTATCGATATTGGCACATACCATACCTCGACTCGCAAGTTATTAAAATAATTTCAAAATAAAGGTTATTGTTGATTATAATCATTTCGGCCACCATGAAATTTGTACTATTTGAGTTAATAAATATTTCCTTGCTAAGTAGATGTAATACTACTTCGAGCGTTTTTATCCATTTGTTAAACACTCGGGAGTCTATTTTGTCTCTGACGACATAAAAATGTAAAAAATGAATGAAATGACATGACAGCATTGACAGCTAAAAGACTGACGTGACATCGGTTCGTGCATTTAAAGTTTTTTTTTATAAATAAATGTTAAGTGTAATAGTATTTTCTTGGTAATTACCAAGTATTTGATCCACCAAAAATGGCCAGCTGTGGAGAATTTATCAAGAGTCAATTCCCGTTAATAGATGAAGAGTTGAAGAAATATGTTGAGGGTGTGTATTCTTGAGGTTATGCTGACTACTGTTGCTTTTTGTCTAACAACTTGTGAATGTGTCCTTTTTAAAACATATCTTCAATTAATGAATTAAACTTTTGAGACATAATTTATCTTTATTTTCACTTTTTCTGCGATTACCGTAGAAATAACTGAATGCTCATATAGTAAAGTCGATAAATTAAAGTTGATTAATTTATTTTAGATATCTTGGATAACAGTGCCGGGGAGTTCGAGGACACCGAAGAAGTATATGAAGCCGTCGGGGAAGTCTTACAAGGCATTTCTGAGAAATCTGAAGATGATGTTAGGTAAACAGATGTTACTATGGCCACCTGACAAAAGCTTTATTGTATGGTGTGCAAAATTAATCATCTTCTGTAGTGAATCGATAATTATTAATTATATGCATTTGAAAGCATAGCATGAGAATATTGTATCAGTGTCAACATTGTATTTATTTTGCAAGCAAACCAGTTATGTATATTACAATGCAACATATTTGCACATTAATGAAAAGCAACCAAGTTGATTCAAAACCAAAAGTAACATGTCTGTATTTAATTATGAATATTAAGAGTTCTAGAAAATATGCAGTGGTAATTTTTTTGATGAAATATTAGTTCTAATGTTCAGTTAGGGCTCTATAGATGCAAGAAAAAAAGTGTTTGAGCAATCTTGGTTACTTAAAATGATAGTTCATTTTTATATAATTTATCCAAGATTTTTTTGTATTAGATTTTTTTGTAGATTTCTCACAAAAGTTATTTCATGGTATCTATTAAAACTGTCATTAAAGGTGTGGACTTTGTGAGGTTTATCATATTAAGGTACATGTTTATTTGCAGACAAATATGTGAAAAACTCCTGCATATGATGCAACCAGATAAGACAAACAATAGCAATGGTCCGAGGAAAGTGTTGGACGCCCCCATACACCTTGCCTCCATGACATCACAGCAAGAGCCCACGGAGGACCTAAAGAGCATATGGCTGCAAACTAGAGATGATAATTTGGTAAGGATGTTCTTAACCCTTGCATGCTCAAACACAGATCCTTGTCGGACATTTTAACCTTCCGTTAAAATATCAATTGGTTTCAATTTGATTAGCACATTTTTGACATTGCATACAAGGGGTTTAATACAAAGTTGTGTGTATGGATCACTCACTTTTCTGTGTTGCTTGTTGCCATAGTGATGCCTACTGGATCACTTTTTATAACTATGATTTTCAGCAGTGATATTTACTAAAATGCCAAAAGGAAGTACGTAATTTTAGTATCAAAATATTTATAACCCCCGTAAACTAAACTAAGAACGTTAAACACAAAAATGCTAAAAAAAAGAAACCTGAATTTATTTATTTTTTAAACTTCTATCAGATTTAGTACTTAAGGTTGTCAATACTGTCCAGGTTTAATCTGTAGTTCATTCTGTTGCCCCGTTCAGTAAGACTCCATCTGCAAGTTTAAATAACATTCTTGTATTACAGAAAGTAGATGCAAGAAAATTAGAAAAAGCAGAAGCAAAACTGCAACAAAAGCAGCAGAAACAGAAAGAAGGCAAGGCACCAGTGGCTGCCCCAGTGTTGCAGACTGCCACAGCCTCGCAGGTCACATCCAAGAAGGACAGCAAACTCGAGGCTAAGGGAACTAACCGGACACAGGATATACGAATAGAAAACTTTGATATTGCTTATGGTGATAGGTAAGTTTTGAAAAGACTGCAGTTAGGCTCTTAAAAAATGATAAATTACGATTATTTTCACAACATACTCATAAAGTTGACTTTAGAAGGTCATGGTACTGATTAAAACGCCTCTATTTTCTTAACCAATTTTATATGCCATAATAAAAAAAAAAGTTATTTGTATAAACATAAACATAGCGTGACAGCATATTAAAATAGCGGCACAAATACATTATAATTCTAACAGACTATTCCACCAGAATGTAGGCCATCTTTTCAGACTTATTACAAAGAAGTCATATACCTAGTACATTTTTGGTATCCTTGGACTGTATGTTTTGAGGTAGCTGTTATAAGCGTGATGGACATCTTGACAAAGTAGACTTCTGGTGGAATACCCCTAATGACATACTGTTTATTCCGTGTACTATTATTATATTATTATGGGACAATCATACACAAATCGACCTAGTCCCAAACTAAGCAAAGCTTGTACTATAGGTACTAGCTAGACGATGATGTACATAATATATAAATACATGTATAGATAACATCCATGACCCAAGAACAAATATTTTCTAGTCCATCACACAAATATTTGCCCCGGATTTGAACCCGGGAGCGCCGGCTCAGTAGGCAGGAGTCTGCAAACTGCGCCAACCGCGTTGTCATATCGTCGATTTTGTATTTAGATCAACCTCATATTTCAGAGTATTATTACAAGGAGCTGATCTCATTCTGGCATTTGGCCGCCGCTACGGTCTCGTTGGACGGAACGGGCTCGGCAAAACGACGGTCCTTCGAATGATCTCGTCAAAACAGTTGAAGATCCCGTCTCACATTTCCATTCTGCATGTGGAACAGGAAGTTGTAGGAGATGACACTGTTGCACTGCAGAGTGTTCTGGAATGTGACACGGTCAGAGAGAAGTTGTTGAGGAGGGAAAAAGAAATTACGGCGGCAATTAATAATGGGTAATTTACTATGTATTTTTATTTATCTGCAGTTTAACTAAGTGGTTATGCACACGGTGTTTAAATTCACAAATGCGCGCCTCTGGATAACGTTTAAAAACGTTGTGTGCAAGGGTTCTAAGTCTTTACTTAATTTATGAATTACCGTTTTAACTGTAGAACAGCATAACCCTTAAAGTCATGTTAAAAATTAACTAGTTAGTACCTTTCAAGATAACTAATTAAAAATGACATCTTAGCAGGACACTGATTGCATGCAATTTTGCCTTTTCATAAATTAACATCAAAGATACAGTTGAACAAAGGTTAAATTAATATTGAAAAACTTTAACAATAGCAGTGCAAATTAGTCTGGAATTAACAAATTTTTCACAACTAAAGTAAAGCATCAGAATTTAGTATTATATGAGTTTTCTATTTATATATATATATTTTTTTTGTTTACCCAGGTCAACTGACTCAACTTTATCACCAGAACTAACAGAAATCTATGCACAACTGGAAGCAATAGAGGCAGATAAAGCACCAGCCCGTGCTTCAATCATTCTGAGTGGTCTCGGGTTCACTCCAGAGATGCAGGCCCGAGCTACTAAGACCTTCTCGGGAGGATGGAGGATGAGGCTGGCTTTAGCCCGGGCGCTCTTCTCCAAGTAAGTAGTAAATGACTAGTACTATGTAGATCTGCGCGCAATAGTCATATGCCTTTTCTGTGAATTTCCGGAAACTTTCCTAAGAATTTTCCTGACTAAATGAGAATATCTAATGCGTAACTCTAAAGTCGCGCAAAGGAGGCAGATAAGGTTAATGTACAAGCGGTCTCGGGTTCACGCCGGAATAATTTGTAAACGCGCTCATCATTGGTGAGCTGTATGTATGGGAAAAAGTTTTAAAGCCTTCCTTTGTGTGACATAGCATGATTTGTATTTTATTTATTGATGAAATCGTGTGTAAAATTGGTAAATTTCATGTAGGCCTGTGCCTTAGCCATGCAGTCGCTACGGGAGAGTTATTCATTATGTGGTACTTTAGGCACCCAGACCTGGTTAAAGAAACGCCCTTTAGAAGCCAGTGCCCCTGGCGGCCACCCTCTAAAGCCACCATTGATTTCACGATTCCAATGCATGTGATCAAGAATTTTCGATTTGACACCCATGTGAAACTGCCTCGTATGACAGGTACATTGTTAGTAAGCGTTTTATATCACATGATATTTCTTTTCAGACCTGATTTGTTACTGCTTGACGAGCCCACCAACATGTTGGACATTAAAGCCATCATATGGCTTGAGAATTACCTTCAAAACTGGCCCACGACGCTGCTCGTCGTATCCCACGACCGGAACTTCTTAGACACAGTGCCTACTGACATCTTACATTTGCACACTCAACGGATAGACTCATACAGGTAAGACTTAGAACTTCTATTCTAGTCATGAATGAGGTGTCGTCGGTGGTGTGGTGCCCATACAACACTATTACTATAAACCAACCCCAACCAAATAAAACTGAGAGGAGATAAGAGGAAATGGTTGAAAGGTACAGAATGCCTCATGGCATTAAGTCCGCCATTTGTGTTTTTTTAACTGTTTGTAAGTACCTACCTAACTATGTAATTTTGAATTGGGCCATCTTAGGAAGCGGGCCATCATTAGCGCAAGTACCTTACATTGCGTATTGTGCGTCTCAGTATTCTTAAAGTTAGACCTAGCTATGAAGAATCGAATACAACCTCAAGCATGTCAAAGAAAACTATTTCTAAAAGTTGATTAAAGTGGAAACTTTACTTACAGTAGTGACTATGTATTTCATGAATATACATATATTAGAAGTGCTTTGCCTAACGGAATGGTCTCTAATTGTCTCAATAACATTTAATGAAGCGACTATTGTTACCAATTATAGAAGTGTTTGCCATAGTAGTTATGATACTGTTTGCTGTTATGAAAATATTCCTGAGGAAATATCATTGTTCCTGGGTATATTTACCAAATTGGTTGTATGTAACCAAAGTAAGTGCAAAATTACTTACTTTTTACCTGCCTGAATCCACAATTCTGGATAGCCCAGGTGTGAAACATAACTGTGTAGTTGGCGTAGTGAGCTGCCTACTTAGTGCTAGGTTCGAATCCCGGTAAGGGCAAATATTTGAGTGATGAACTCAAATATTATTGTCCTGTTTTATCGATGTTATATGTGGTTATGGTTAAGTAGGTTTATCGTCGTTTAGCGTCCATAACACAAGTCTGCTAGAGCTTACTGTGGGACTAGATCGATTTGTGTGTGGTTGTCCGACATTTATTTATTATTTATTTTTCAAATCAATAAGTTAAGCAAACTATAATAAAACTTACTAACTTCCGATGCATCGCGTACATTCGCAGTGTTACTTATATGTCACGTAAAGCCATTTCGATGCTCAAAACTGGTCATCGTGCAAATCTCTGGGAAGGTTTCAGTTTAGCAAAATACATTTTCATTTTAGCAGTGGTCGTCATTTGATGAGTTGAACTTTTTTCTATCAATATTGATACAGAGCTTAAATATCACGCGACATATTTACACACAATATTACATTTTACGCGATCTAATACATTGCAAGTCGGGATCGAACCCACGACTCTACTTCCGGAGTAGTGCTCTGACCCCTGAGCTGACGCCGTTACGCACATCGCGTGAAATAAGCATTATATTCCACCATATACCTATGCTTACTCTTTTTTGTTTTACCACTTTTTTTTAATGCCAAACGCATTCATCATACTTCCAGGACTTGCGTTTACGCAACACCCCCCGCCGTATTGGTTCTTCAGCAAGTTATAGGACAGCGAGAGAAATGTTTTTCAATTTTGTAATTTATTATTGTAGAGGCAACTACGAGCAGTTCCACAAGACAAAAACAGAGAAGCACAAGAACCAGCAGCGCGAGTACGAGGCGCAGCAACAGCACCGTGCGCACACGCAGGAATTCATCGACCGCTTCCGGTACAACGCCAACCGCGCCTCCTCCGTGCAGAGCAAAATCAAGATGCTGGACAAACTGTGAGTAATCAATTTTATCTACAACCATATTGTTAGATTACTATTACAAGTTCAGATACTTAAAGTAAAGACCTACATTGCAGCGGCGGCGGCGGGGCATGGAGGAGCCTAAATCAGTAATGTTATCACGATTTTCACAAAACATCACGATGTATGATGGATGATGTCATGGTGACCTCGCCCCCGCCGCCGCTTCCGCCTCATTAATTCCTCCGCGAAGGGTACTAGGGTACTAGTACTGCAAGTACTGGTAGTACTGAGTGTGTAGTGACCCTACCTACCTATAAATACCTATAAATAGGCCTTAAAACACTCTTATGATCCTAATATGAGACTCGCCTTCGGTTCGTGTATCAAGCCCTCTCATTATGTATCAGTTGCGTAACGGCCTCACGGGCGCTCCTCCGATCGTTGGTTTAGCCTATCGACCTCAATATGGATTGTAATCATGTCAACTATGTGTAGCATAATGCGGTTAGTTTAAGACAGCTCAGAAGTTCCAGCGAAATACTAAAGTAATGAAAACAGGTATTTCACGTGTTCTCTGCCGACTTATTAGACATTAGAGAACAATCTTCTATCAAATATTATATGTACTTAGGATATTTAAACCATTAATACAAAGATCAAAGCTTAAAGAAAAATTGAAAAAGAAGCTACCTGGTGGAAGGGACCGGGAATCGAACCCGGTACCTCAGGATTACCGGACCAGCGCGTTAACCACTTCGCTACCCAGTTCCAGGTAGACCTGACTGACCTGAACTTAGGATATGTTTCCTAATTGTTTCAACTACTTATTATATTTTTGATTTCCCAGTTTTCGGCCTTTTATCAGGCTGACTTAGCACGAAGTATTGTCGAAGCATAACACCTTGTAACATTCACGGAATACCGATATTTTTTTTATTTTTTTATTTATTTAGGTAAACAAACAGTCACTACAAATTGACTAGTCAACTAAAAGTAACTTAGAATTATATACAGTATGTGTGACCAACACCGTTCACCACTTATTAAATACAATGTTTTGATCTTTCGGTGCTGGGTATGGGTATGGCATAGTGAGTCTGAAGGACTCCTGTTATCTAACAACAACATATGCAAAATAAGTGTTTACACATCAACAGTGCGGCATTGGCCGCAGAAAAAAAAAAAAAAAGAAACGCAAGAAAAATAAAAAAATGCATACGGATATTGATATTGACCCGTATAAGCATTATTTCTCAATACTAAGGGTTAGCTCACACCGAGACGCGACGCTGCGCGCACATTTCAATAGAGCGACTCAAAATTATACTTTATTTACTACATTAAAAGGGACACATTTCATCGTGAGAATTCAAAAAACGTTGCGCCACGCAGCGCTGCGCCTCGAGATGCCTCGCGGCGTAGTAAATAAAGTATAATTTTGAGTCGCTCTATTGAAATGTGCGCGCAGCGTCGCGTCTCGGTGTGAGCTGACCCTAACGGTCTAGTTTCCGCACAGCCCGGAGCTCCGGCCTGTGGAGAAGGAGGTCGACGTGGTGCTCCGCTTTCCGGAGACGGAGCCGCTGTCGCCGCCCATTCTGCAGTTGAACGAAGTCGGCTTCTACTACTCTAAAGACAAGGTCATATTCAACAACGTCAACCTCGGTGCTACGTTGGAGTCCCGGATATGTATTGTGAGTATTTTATTTATCGACTAGAAAGTGTCCGCAAGATCGTATGCGTAAAAATTGATTTTATTGTAGTCGGCTAAAAAGTGTCCTATAAAATAAAACTGGTTTTCTCTCAGTTACAACGGGTTGGGATCATAACGAATACATCGTCAAAACGACCATCTCTGTAGAAAGCCCATATGTCTAAATGACTAGGTAGCAGGAGGACTGGTTCTTGAGAAGACCACGTCGTTAATAGTACACATATCACAAAAACCAGGAATCAAAACGACTAGTTCCTGAAAAGACCACGTCGTTAATAAATAAATAAATAAATATCAGACAACCTCACACAAATCGATCTAGTCCCAAATTAAGCTCAAAAAGGCTTGTGTTATGGGCACTAGACGACGATATACATACTTATATATATAAATATATACTTAAATACATAGAACAACCATGACCCAAGCACAAATATTCGAGTTCATCACACAAATATTTGCTCTGGCCGGGATTCGAACCCGGGACCGCCGGCTCAGTAGGCAGGTGTCTACAAACCGAGCCAAACGTGTCGTCAAATATACCACATCTCAATAACACGAGGTAGCAAAAATTCAATGGCTCGTATCGGTACAGTGGTCCAATAGGTAGGACGCCCGAGTTAGCCCGTAAAGCTCTGGTTTCCTAGAATAGCGGTGCCGTCACATAGCTGCCGTCTTCATACTTTGTACTAGTACAAAACCCGAGCTTAAAGCCGTTGGACAGGCGGGTTCGAACCCCGCCTGAACCATTACATTATTCGCTTCAATGTAAACATTTAACATAATTTACGTACAATTTATCGCGTGATTGTACTCCGGTTAAAGTAGAAGCGCTAAGTTTTAAAAACTAAATCGTCGCATTGTGCTGTCTAACACAAGGCCATGAGACTAAAAGCGTTAAACTGTTTAAAGTACTCGAGAAGGTTAATGCAGTTTTTCAATATCAATCATATGGTGGGAACCGCAAACAATGGCAAGACGTTGATTGAGGAGTTTTTGTTGACGTGCAATTAATCGAATTTATGTTAGAATCTTTTGCGGCGCTGGTGCTACACAGCTTTTAATTAGGTGTTTCCATGTTAAATTCTACAACATACTATAGGTTAAAAATAGCTTATTACGTCATGAGAAAATTTTGAATAAAAAAGTAAAGGGACTTAACCAATAGACGTTTGCTTGTAACATTGACGTTGTGACAAATGCGCACACAGACGAATATTAGCCTGTGGCTAACCAAAACGTATTTAAGGCACGCAAATATGATGTTTTTTTTTAAACTATTAATGTCGCTCACCGATTTTCCGCATCTTTCCTTTATCCTATTGTATGTCTTGTGGGCACTATTTTCGGTGTTTCTATATATTTTTATGTAAGATGAATCCTAATGTCTTTTCGATTCAAATATTTTAAGCTTCCAATTTTCCTGAACTTTCTTATTCAATGAAATTATAACAATAATCTATAATAAAATTAGTCTAACAATGGAGGTGATAGTACATCACAGTGAACTACACAAAAATGCACAACCTTGTGTGTTAAGTCTTTGAGAGTTTATCGTGATAAGTAAATGATAGGTCTACTGCTGCTGCCAGCAGCGCTGCGCGGTGTTACCCGCTCATCAAAAAAAGTAGCCTATGTGTTAATCCAGGCTATCAGCTACCTTCATAGCAAAATTTATCAAATTTGCTCCAGACGTTTGAGCGTGAAGCAGTAACAAACATACAAATAAACTCACTCACAAACTTTCGCCTTTATAATATTAGTGTGATTATTAGCGTTATATGTATTAGCGTTAGCGAAAACTTTAGATAAAATATTTTTCATCACACTTTCTTGTAAACAAAGGTTTACATGCTAGAAAAGCGGGCGGTAAGTCGTAAATTACGCCCTAAGGCGGTAAGTAATTTCTATCACACTATAAGGCAATACATGCTAGAAACCCGGGCGGTAAATCGTATATTACGCCCTAGGGCGGTAAGTCGTATATTACGCCCTAGGGTGGTAAGTAATTTTGGTATTGACTACTATTTATTACTTTTGTTTTATTTCCTCCAAAGTGTGATGAAAAACGTCGTACGCGACTGGTGGTAAAGGAATTCCAAACTCGTGTCATTAAAGCCCTCTCCTTCGGCTTCGGGCTTCTAATAGACACTCGTTTGTAATTCCTCGTTTACCACCCTTGTAACGTAATGTACTATTTCAATAATATACATGCGCTACTTTCCAGGTGGGTGACAACGGCGCCGGCAAAACGACGTTACTAAAAATAATCATGGGCATCCTGACGCCCACCAGCGGCATCCGCAGCGTGCACCGCGGACTAAAGTTCGGCTACTTCTCGCAGCATCACGTCGACCAGCTCGAGATGAACGTCAACTCTGTCGAGCTACTTCAGAAGAGCTACCCTGGTATGTACTGACATTTATAAGAGAGCACAAAGAGTCCACTCCCATGATCTCAAGTGCGGCTACTTCTCGCAGCATCACGTCGACCAGCTCGAGATGAACGTCAACTCTGTCGAGCTACTTCAGAAGAGCTACCCTGGTATGTACTGACATTTATAAGAGAGCACAAAGAGTCCACTCCCATGATCTCAAGTGCGGCTACTTCTCGCAGCATCACGTCGACCAGCTCGAGATGAACGTCAACTCTGTCGAGCTACTTCAGAAGAGCTACCCTGGTATGTACTGACATTTATAAGAGAGCACAAAGAGTCCACTCCCATGATCTCAAGTGCGGCTACTTCTCGCAGCATCACGTCGACCAGCTCGAGATGAACGTCAACTCTGTCGAGCTACTTCAGAAGAGCTACCCTGGTATGTACTGACATTTATAAGAGAGCACAAAGAGTCCACTCCCATGATCTCAAGTGCGGCTACTTCTCGCAGCATCACGTCGACCAGCTCGAGATGAACGTCAACTCTGTCGAGCTACTTCAGAAGAGCTACCCTGGTATGTACTGACATTTATAAGAGAGCACAAAGAGTCCACTCCCATGATCTCAAGTGCGGCTACTTCTCGCAGCATCACGTCGACCAGCTCGAGATGAACGTCAACTCTGTCGAGCTACTTCAGAAGAGCTACCCTGGTATGTACTGACATTTATAAGAGAGCACAAAGAGTCCACTCCCATGATCTCAAGTGCGGCTACTTCTCGCAGCATCACGTCGACCAGCTCGAGATGAACGTCAACTCTGTCGAGCTACTTCAGAAGAGCTACCCTGGTATGTACTGACATTTATAAGAGAGCACAAAGAGTCCACTCCCATGATCTCAAGTGCGGCTACTTCTCGCAGCATCACGTCGACCAGCTCGAGATGAACGTCAACTCTGTCGAGCTACTTCAGAAGAGCTACCCTGGTATGTACTGACATTTATAAGAGAGCACAAAGAGTCCACTCCCATGATCTCAAGTGCGGCTACTTCTCGCAGCATCACGTCGACCAGCTCGAGATGAACGTCAACTCTGTCGAGCTACTTCAGAAGAGCTACCCTGGTATGTACTGACATTTATAAGAGAGCACAAAGAGTCCACTCCCATGATCTCAAGTGCGGCTACTTCTCGCAGCATCACGTCGACCAGCTCGAGATGAACGTCAACTCTGTCGAGCTACTTCAGAAGAGCTACCCTGGTATGTACTGACATTTATAAGAGAGCACAAAGAGTCCACTCCCATGATCTCAAGTTCGGCTACTTCTCGCAGCATCACGTCGACCAGCTCGAGATGAACGTCAACTCTGTCGAGCTACTTCAGAAGAGCTACCCTGGTATGTACTGACATTTATAAGAGAGCACAAAGAGTCCACTCCCATGATCTCAAGTGCGGCTACTTCTCGCAGCATCACGTCGACCAGCTCGAGATGAACGTCAACTCTGTCGAGCTACTTCAGAAGAGCTACCCTGGTATGTACTGACATTTATAAGAGAGCACAAAGAGTCCACTCCCATGATCTCAAGTGCGGCTACTTCTCGCAGCATCACGTCGACCAGCTCGAGATGAACGTCAACTCTGTCGAGCTACTTCAGAAGAGCTACCCTGGTATGTACTGACATTTATAAGAGAGCACAAAGAGTCCACTCCCATGATCTCAAGTGCGGCTACTTCTCGCAGCATCACGTCGACCAGCTCGAGATGAACGTCAACTCTGTCGAGCTACTTCAGAAGAGCTACCCTGGTATGTACTGACATTTATAAGAGAGCACAAAGAGTCCACTCCCATGATCTCAAGTTATGCTACTTCTCGCAGCATCACGTCGACCAGCTCGAGATGAACGTCAACTCCGTCGAGCTACTTCAGAAGAGCTACCCTGGTATGTACTGACATTTATAAGAGAGCACAAAGAGTCCACTCCCATGATCTCAAGTTATGCTACTTCTCGCAGCATCACGTCGACCAGCTCGAGATGAACGTCAACTCTGTCGAGCTACTTCAGAAGAGCTACCCTGGTATGTACTGACATTTATAAGAGAGCACAAAGAGTCCACTCCCATGATCTCAAGTGCGGCTACTTCTCGCAGCATCACGTCGACCAGCTCGAGATGAACGTCAACTCTGTCGAGCTACTTCAGAAGAGCTACCCTGGTATGTACTGACATTTATAAGAGAGCACAAAGAGTCCACTCCCATGATCTCAAGTTATGCTACTTCTCGCAGCATCACGTCGACCAGCTCGAGATGAACGTCAACTCCGTCGAGCTACTTCAGAAGAGCTACCCTGGTATGTACTGACATTTATAAGAGAGCACAAAGAGTCCACTCCCATGATCTCAAGTTATGCTACTTCTCGCAGCATCACGTCGACCAGCTCGAGATGAACGTCAACTCTGTCGAGCTACTTCAGAAGAGCTACCCTGGTATGTACTGACATTTATAAGAGAGCACAAAGAGTCCACTCCCATGATCTCAAGTTCGGCTACTTCTCGCAGCATCACGTCGACCAGCTCGAGATGAACGTCAATTCCGTCGAGCTACTTCAGAAGAGCTACCCTGGTATGTACTGACATTTATAACATTTATAACTAATCCTGGACCTTACTTTCTATAAGGTGAGACCATGGCCTAACGAAAATTCATGATCCGAAAAAATTGGTATATAACGTTCACGAGTGTTACATGGTATTGTATCAGTATGAAATCCTAAAAGAAGTCTAATATATAACTAAATTCAGGGTGCCCCTTGAAATCTCGACAAACTTTTCATCGAATTTCATTTCATCGAAAACGATTCACAGAATATTCAGTATAAATATTATCTCTTGGAGTATTATGGCTTCATCGACTATTCATTACATATTATAACAATTATTAGAGCTATGTTATAAGGAATTTTAAATGATTAAAATTACATTAAACAGATTATTTTAAAGACAGAACATCAAATAATTTATATTATTTCATCGAGGTATTATTATACAACTCATTCATTTCCATGACCCCTAAAACGAAACGGCTCGCAGACATAGGTTGATTAGGTTAGGTTAGGGTTATGTTTTTTTATGGCCCCAAAAACGAAACGGCTCGCAGCCATAGGTTGGCTAGGTTAGGTTAGGGTTATTTTTTTTTTGATGACCCCAAAATCGAAACGGCTCGCAGACATAGGTTGGTTATGTTAGGTTAGGGTTATTTTTTTGATGACCCCAAAAACGAAACGGCTCGCAGGCATAGGTTGGCTAGGTTAGGTTAGGGTTATATTTTTTTGATGACCCCAAAAACGAAACGGCTCGCAGACATAGGTTGGTTAGGTTAGGTTAGGGTTATTTTTTTTTGATGACCGCAAAAACGAAACGGCTCGCAGACATAGGTTGGTTGGGTTAGGTTAGGGTTATTTTTTTTTGATGACCCCAAAAACGAAACGGCTCGCAGACATAGGTTGGTTAGGTTAGGTTAGGGTTTTTTTTTTGATTACCCCAAAAACGAAACGGCTCGCAGACATAGGCTGGTTAGGTTAGGTTAGGGTTATTTTTTTTATGACCCCAAAAACGAAACGGCTCGCAGACATAGGCAGGTTAGGTTAGGTTCGGGTTATTTTTTTTTATGACCCCAAAAACGAAACGGCTCGCAGACATAGGTTGGCTAGGTTAGGTTAGGGTTAGTTTTTTTTGATGACCTCAAAAACGAAACGGCTCGCAGACATAGGTTGGTTAGGTTAGGGTTATTTTTTTTGATGACCTCAAAAACGAAACGGCTTGCAGACATAGGTTGGTTAGGTTAGGTTAGGGTTATTTTTTTTCTGACCCCAAAAACGAAACGGCTTGCAGACATAGGTTGGTTGGGTTAGGTTAGGTTTATTTTTTTTTGATGACCCCAAAAACGAAACGGCTCGCAGACATAGGTTGGTTAGGTTAGGTTAGGGTTTTTTTTTTGATTACCCCAAAAACGAAACGGCTCGCAGACATAGGTTGGTTAGGTTAGGTTAGGGTTATTTTTTTTATGACCCCAAAAACGAAACGGCTCGCAGACATAGGCAGGTTAGGTTAGGTTCGGGTTATTTTTTTTATGACCCCAAAAACGAAACGGCTCGCAGACATAGGTTGGCTAGGTTAGGTTAGGGTTAGTTTTTTTTGATGACCTCAAAAACGAAACGGCTCGCAGACATAGGTTGGTTAGGTTAGGGTTATTTTTTTTTGATGACCTCAAACACGAAACGGCTTGCAGACATAGGTAGGTTAGGTTAGGTTAGGGTTATTTTTTTATGACCCCAAAAACGAAACGGCTCGCATACATAGGCAAACAAAAGGGTACACACATAAAACATAATATCTACCCACATCCGTCCGCGAGCGCATTGCATTTAGTTCCTAACATAATTCATTGAAGTTGTAGAATGATAAATACTGAAATGATTTTCTACAATGTAAAATTTAAAACAAAATAATAAAATATGGAATAATAAAATATGAAATAAAGAACTGCGAAATAAAGTATATAATAAATAATATTTCTATAGATTAAAAATCGGTGTTATAAAAATACACCATTCAATTGTTCGATGTAATGAATATTCGATCAAATGAAAAAATGCGTACCGTTGACTTTGAACTGAAATTCGATTAAACGTTTGTCGAAATTTCAAGGGTAAACCCTAAATTCAAAATTTATTACTGCTTCTGCATTAGGAGGCTTCGGGCGACTGAAATACCCCAAAACCTATGCATGATCTTTTAGGGCGGTGAAACCCTTCTCGTTTAATTGCACATGAATGAAATGTCTAACTTTCTCTATATATCCAGATTAATCTTACGACTTTCATTTAACTTTCGCAGGCAAAACGATAGAAGAATACAGGCGACAGCTCGGCAGCTTCGGCGTCAGCGGCGAACTGGCGCTGCAGACCATCGGCAGTCTCTCCGGAGGACAGAAGTCGAGAGTGGCCTTCGCTATCATGTGCATGGGCAACCCTAACTTCCTAGTACTCGACGAGCCCACAAATCACTTGGACATCGAGACCATTGAGGCGCTCGGCAAGGGCATCAACAAGTATACGGTAAGTTACTAATTTGTCGAGTAGTTTTTGTGTGAGTGGCGACCAAGCAAGCAAGTCTATCGCAAGTCTTTCTTTCGCTATCATGTGCATGGGAAACCCTAACTTCCTAGTACTCGACGAGCCCACGAATCACTTGGACATCGAGACCATTGAGGCGCTTGGCAAGGGCATCAACAAGTATACGGTAAGTTACTAATTTGTCGAGTAGTTTTTGTGTGAGCGGCGACCTGGCGCAAGTCCATCGCACGTCTCTCTTTAGCTATCATGTGCATGGGCAACCCTACTTCCTAGTACTGGATCGGCCCACGAATTACTTGGACATTGAGAGACCATTAAGGCACTGGGCAAAGGTATCAACTAGTACACGATAGGTTATGAATTTGACTGTTGGGTAATCTCGGCGTTAGCGGTAACTGGTAAGTTACGGATTTGGTCGCTAAGCATTTCCGGTGTGACAGCTCGGCAGTTTTGGCGTCAGCGGTGAACTGGCGCTGCAGACCATCGGCAGTCTTTCCGGAGGACAGAAGTCGAGAGTAGCCTTCCCTATCATGTGCATGGGCAACCCTAACTTCCTAGTACTCGACGAGCCCACGAATCACTTGGACATCGAGACCATTGAGGCGCTTGGCAAGGGCATCAACAAGTATACGCAAAGTTACTAATTTGTCAAATAGTTTTTGTGTGATCGGCGACCTGGTACAAGTCCATCGCAAGTCTTTCTTTCGCCCTAACCCCTAACTTCCTAGTACTGGATCGGCCCACGAATTACTTAGACATTGAGAGACCATTAAGGCACTGGGCAAAGGTATCAACTAGTACACGATAGGTTATGAATTTGACTGTTGGGTAATCTCGGCGTTAGCGGTAACTGGTAAGTTACGGATTTGGTCGCTAAGCATTTCCGGTGTGAGTAACCTGGACTTGCAGACCTTCGCGAGTCTCTCCAGAGGACACGAGTCAAGGGTGAATTCTGAGAATATTATGTTTTTGTTTTTTATCGTTTCTCTGCGGTTACATCATAAGGGGGTAACCCTCGTCTTAAACTAAGACTGTCTATCTACGCACCAAGTTTCATACACACCAGCGGGACGCGAGTTCACTTGTAGCACGACTCAGCGTCAACTGTCTTGCTCGCACGGTATTGAAAGGAAAGTGACAGATAGTATTAGTCTCGCGACAAAGCGTCATGTTTGACAGCTGTTTGAAAACTTCAGTTAAAGCCTGATCAGAAATATATGAGGATTGTCAAGAGGGCGTTATTTATAAGATTTATATGGCAACAGTTTTACAACCAATCGTAACCCACTATAATGACATTAATTTAAATACCTGTCAGTTCCACTATGTTAACCTCGTAATAACATTTAATGTTATCCCCTCTTTTCCTGACTGTTCTTTGTGTAGTAAACACGTGTAAACTTTATTTATAATCTGTGAATAGTTTTCAGCATTTTCTTCGGATGATTTTAAATATTTGGCTTTTAAAGAAACCACCGCTTATGACACTGACATTGTTGACAAACTATCATAAAATCATTGCCAGTGTAAGAAATTAGTTCCAGTGAAATTCCGCAATATGGCGCATCCTCATCTATTTCTGGTCAGGCATTTGGATTTACCACTGTACAAAAACGTCATACCTACCATTTTCTTTCCAGGGTGGAGTAATCCTGGTATCTCACGACGAGCGGTTAATACGAGTCGTGTGCAAGGAGCTATGGATCTGCGGCAACGGCACGGTGGCCAGTATAGAGGGCGGCTTCGACGAGTACCGCAAGATCGTCGAGAAGGAGCTCGCCGATCAGAACAACAAGTAGACTTGAGCGAGACGTGATCGAATAACGAGGTCTGACACTCAAGCTGGCGACACTTGCTTACGTCACTTATTAGTTGCTGATTATCTATATCCATATCTATATTATACTAGCTATGCCCCGCGGTGTTACCCGCTCATCCCACGGGAACACTAAATTTATTCGGGATGAAAAGTATCCTATGTCCTTTCCCGGGTCTCAAACTATCTCCATACCAAATTTCATCTAAGTTGGTTCAGCGGTTTAAGCGTGAAGAGGTAACAGACAGACAGACAGACAGACAGACTGACAGACAGACACACTTTCGCATTTATAATATATTAGTATATTAGTATATTAGTATTATATATATCTCTCTCGATAACGACTGGCCAGATTTAGCTGGGCAGGTTTTGAAATGTTTGTCGTAGTCCAGGGAAGGTTTAAACGGTGAGGTTTTAGCAGCTTACTGACACAGAACGAATACCACGCGGGTGGAGCCGCGGGCACAGCTAGTAGTAAATAAATTTCAGAAAAATAATTTCTTCCGCCACTCATAAAATAATCGATTGAAACAAATTGTAATGCATCACAATTGTGATTTGCTTTGACTAAATGTTAGTGTGTCGTAATAATTGATTTAGAACACCCACGATTTTATGAGATTCATACAGGTAACAAGGGAATCAGGGAGTATTAATGATACACCTCTGGCAACACAGAAATGGATTGACAGGCTTAATTGCGGCTTAAAGGCAGAGAGCTAAGCCATAAAATCTCAAAAAAAAAACAACTAATTCATAGCGTGACGCCTTAGCTCGTGTCGCCTGTTTCGGAGTAGCTTACCTTGTTTTCTTATATCGTGGAGCGAGAGTGTAAGTGTGCTAACGCAAAAAAACTTCGTTTGAAGTATTTTCATCGCAGACATCATGGTAGTGTCGTATTTGTGGGAAATTTAAATCGAAATGAGGAATCACAGCCGGTTGTCTCAAATTTTCTGTAATCGTAAGTTAATATTTATATATGAAATGACACCTGTTATCGCAATTTTAATGTGTACCGGCCCGTTCAATATTGTTGAAGTAATTCGCCTTTAGAGTTATCTACTTATACCTAACTCATTATTAACACTTTTGCAACCAGACAAAAAAGTAAGACATATCCCAGAAATCGGCCGAGCCGACTTTTATAGCATCAACCCCGGCTACCGGGTTGGCCGGCATCTGAACAAAGTTTACGAGCGCCCGGCCTCCGGGTTGTTGGTGTCGAAAGTGTTAATAACGGTCACACCTGTGACTGACACTATCATAATACCTACAACGAAATTAACTAATTCTATGATGTCTGGTGATCATATTATTTATACGAAAAGCATACATGCGATCGAGATTTTGTGGCGTTAGCAACTTACACCTGTACCCTTACCATAATTTAACGTGAACGTACTCGCAAGCGACAGCATAAACGATTTGTATGGAGAATAGTACAGCGGCAGAATAGCGGTTACTTTTTAGAACTTCAATTTTCGCTATCAAGTACGGTCACTGTAAACTCATGGTATGGTTACTGAATCTGATCCGCTCGGTCAAACACCTGGATTTCGTGACGGCTTGTGCCAACGGGTGCGTAACGTTTTGATATACATTTTCTTCATCTAATGTTTCGGCTAGTGTAACGTTCCAATCAATATAATGTATTATACATTTAAAAATGCACTTTTAAATTAATTTCATTTTTAAACTAATCTGGGAATCCGATTGAAACTTTCTATTTGAAATGAAATTATTGCTCATGCTCGTGTTGTTATGAAATTACATAACCTATTATATGCCTTCAAAATAGGTCTAGTTATGAGTTGTTAAATAAATTTCCTATCTTGGTATGGTCAGCATCAAAAGAAGGTAGCTGGCATTTTTACAAAATTAAAATTGACAGTTACTTTAATGCTGAGTCGACAAGAGATACTTTTGAACCAGAAAATGTAACGTACTCGAGAATTTAACGAGTTTTGAATTGGACTGTCTTTTGAATCGGTCATACTTTTAATTTTAAAATCTGTTTTATGGAAATCTGGTGAAACAAGAATTAGTTTTTTAGCAAGTAAGCGGAAAAACAGCATATTTTCGAACGTTACACTAAGCTACGCATTACGTTGGTTCAAAACTGTTATATCACAAGTCATGCCAACCTGGCGCCCTAGCACGGTGCCTGACGTCCGTGGCGTTCAAAAGGGTAGTGCTACCTAGTGACTGTATAAATAATGCATAAATTATATTATTGTAATATATTGTAGCGTTTTATTATTTATTACGCTTTTGTGTTACATATTTATATCGCCGCGAGGTCCGAAATGAAAAGCTGATTATATTATTAATGCAAATTTTTATTTATACCTTCAACCTTCCTGTCTTCATTAAATAGCATACGCTCCATACAAATCTTGAGTACTCTCAAATATCCATGGCAATTAAAAAAATATAATTAACTTAAACGAAAATAATATTTACAAATCATAAATCGAATACATAATATACAATTATAATAGTGACTATAGCAACAGAATCAGAGTTAAAATTAATAAACTCTAAAATGACGAATTCATTTCAACTGCGGAACTCAATTCAAGCCAAATTCAACTTTGAACATAAATGCAAGGTTGTTTGTTACTGTACTGTTCGGGATATCGGAGGGCAGTACATTACTGAATGACAGACTTATGACAAAGGTATACATATTATTAGCGAGGTATACGAACGATATACCGGTTTATAATTATGGCAATTTAAGATTTTGAATACAAGTTAGAGTAATAAAATAACACTAGCAGATCACAAACAAATACTCTTAATTTAAATAATATGTCCAGTTGGCAAAGACAAATGGCGTTCGGATCACTCGGCTCCTACTGATGAGTAAGAGGGGTCGACGTAATAAAATTTTAACGAATAAATTACTGGTGCTTTTTGCGGCGCGGTTTGGTTTTGTCCGCGTTCCTGAGCACCTCCGCGTAAGAAAGCTCGAGTTTGCGCAGCTTGTGAATCTCCTGGGACGCCGTGCTCTGCTTGATGTCCCACGAGTCCGTGTCCGGGTTCCATCCCTGGTAGATCTTGCCGCGGCCGCTGGCGCTGGGCGTCGGCGAGTTCATGCTGCGGTTGTAGAACTGCAGCGTGGAGCCGTTCCAATCCGCCGGGCCCTCGCTCGCCCGGACCAGCGGACTCACTTCGATAGGCCGGTAGTCCCTTCGTTTCTTACTCGACGACTTCTGGTAGGTGATCTTGGGGGGCGACGGGAACACCGGCGAGTCGGCGCCCTGTCGCTCCTGGCTGTGTTTCCTGTTGCGATGTCTGGACTTCTTTCTAGTGGCCGCTATGTACTCCAGAGGCTGACGGACCAGTGGGGTCAAAACGCGCTCCTTCTCTTTTTCCTTTTCGTTCGGTTTCTCGGTCGATTTTTCGGGCTCTCTCTTCTCTTTAGGTTTGGCGGTCGCGTTTTCCTCCACCGGTTTGTTCTCTTTGTTCTCGATTTCCTTCGCTTTCGAAGATTCGGGAACCGGTCTCTCCTTCTCTTTGAGGGTGGGGGTCTCTGGAGCGGTGATATCGGAGACTGGAATCGACTGTTCAGACATGACAGAAGAAAATACGCTCTGAGTGTCGTCGGTGAAGTTGCCGGGCAGGTCCTCGTTGGCGGGCGTGACGGGCGGCGCCTTGCCGGCGGCGGCGTCGTCGAGCAGCGGGAGCTGTTCGCCGTCGTCCTTGTTCTCGGCCGCTTTCTTGAGGATGGTGAAGATCTCCTTGAAGAGTTCTCTGTACTCGGGCCGGTTGCGGAAGCGGCTGTCCATGGGGCTGACGTCGTCGTAGATGCTGAAGCGGTAGTCCTCGCCGTCGGCGATGGTGCAGAGGAAGGAGCCGGGGCGCTCGCGCTCCGTCTGCGTGGCTTTGTTGCTGGTCTCGTCGGAGAAGCCGGAGCTGGAGGTCTCCGCCTCGGAGAAGTCGGGAGTCTGGATGAACTTCTTGCGGCAGGTCGCGTCGGCCTTCTTCTCCTTCTGGTCCTCGCCGTGGCCGCTCTCTTCGTCGGTGTCCTTGACGCTGAAGGCGCTGAAGTCGCCGGAGGTGTGCAGCTCGTCCCGCAGCGAGGCGGGCGCGGCGGGCGGCGGGGGCGGGGGGGGCTTGTTCTTGCGGATGTTCTTAACCTGCGACAGCTGCACTTCGAGAAGAGCCTCGTATTTCTGTACGAGCTCTCTGTACGGGTTGTCGTGGCCATCCTCCTTGTTAGCCCATATGCCTTGAAGTAGCTTTTCCTTCGCATTCTGGAGAATAAACACGAAAGGTGGAAATTGAGAAATAATAAATTATAGGTTTGTGTTACGATATTAAAATCAATGATGATAATTAAGTAATGGTATAGCATTCTCAATGAATGACAAATTTCATATTTGGTTGAATAATGCGTGTTACTGAAGTGATTTCTGAAGTTCTATGATAATTACTGAAAATCGATTCAATGAAATAGATAAAGAATAAGCAACCTTCATTAATATAATTAAGTTATAGAAATAATTGCTAACGTTCATAATAACATAGCATGTATGTAATTTTAAATGAATGGTAAAGTCGGACGAATGACACAAAAAAGATGATTAGTCAAATATACACCCATTACTCCACATTTAATATTAGACACATCACAATAGTGACAATCGATTAAAGTCTACTGTTTTATCATATAAATATACAGATTAGTTAATTACCTAATATAGTAAGTCAAAATGTCATGCATGTTAATTTAGAAGTGACTGAAATCAACTGTCGTGCGGTTTACCCAGTACTGAGTGTCACAAGAACCTTCACCATTTGACGTGCTCTGATCGCTTAGTCTAGTAACGTGTCAGTAATGGACGTACCTTCGACTACATACGATAAATCCAAAGAAAACTACTGCAAATGCGCTTCATTATGCATATGCAAAGCGTGAGCAATAACATCAGGGGCAGTTGGAAAAGCATTGTCGCCTAGAAACGAGTGAAACATTCATGAGATTTTAAAGGGAAACGCCATGGTTTATGCATGACAGGACACTTCTAAAGGGTGCGAAAGCTGACCCGTGATCTGTATTTCAATGTAACTCGATTTCATTTTCATTTTAAAATGTTGCTGTCAGGAATCTATAGGTTCATAAACTGATTAGTTCGGCGGGTTAGTACTGTTAATTACTTTGCTCGAAGTTTCAGAATGGTGCTGTTAGATAAAGGTACTGATTATGCAAAGAATTGACTAGGTACAGAAAGTTAATAGGACGGGAAGTTATACACAAAGAACAGGCTCAAGAAAAGGTATAGAGACAGAGTAGGAGTATTTTACAGGACTTTGTACAGATACTTACATCGAATTTGATGAGTTTTGTTGTTACGAGCTCGTCTCTGGGGCTGTCCTGGACAGAAGGACTGAGGATCAGAGAGCTGATGGCGCTTCTGTCATCATCGTCTCCGTCGAGCATGGAGGACATATCGTCTCCTCGCTCTACGCCTCGCAGACATCTGATGCATAGTTGACCTTGTCTGCAATGGAAGGCAAAAGGATACAATATAGGGGGCCTCAGACATTTAAAAGAAGTATTGTAATGGTTGGTGCGTTTACTCCGTGTAGCACGCTTGGCCCGAATTCCTTAATAATGGCCTTAGTTCTTGACTATTTTTTTCTGACTTAATTGCGTAATCTTGCGTATTGATATTTCATTATCATTGAGTCTTTGTTTTGAAAGGACCATAATTATCTCATAAAATACAATACGGTTTACGCATACATCATCACTTCACAGTTCTAAAATAAACGCGGAATATACTGAATACTGCAATACTTAACCGTTTGCAATAAGACCAAATATTAACTTAATTACTTGCTTGAACTTTTAGATTTAAAGTATCTGAAACGTTGATTCCGTGAAATTCTCAAAACTTTTTGTCATAGGTAATCTAATTTCTAAACATTAACATTTTCTGAGGCCACTTATAATGGTCGGTATAAGGAATAGTCACAGTCATAGCTTAGCTTCTCAGCTTACCTGACTTCTTCTAAGATCGCGAATTCCTCGTGCATCGATTTGGGCTCTTCATTACTCTGATTCCAATTCCTCAACTGATCTTGCAATCGGTTGTTCTCTTGAACTATAGACGCTAACTGTTCCTCAAGTTCCGTGACTCGCCTCTGTTCCTGGGCAAAGGCCACCTTGCTTTCCCGTAACTCATCGCTTATCCTGAGGAGATCCTCGTCCTCTTTTGTCAGTTCTGGGAGGGGAGCGATAGATTTCAACGGCGTACTGGTTACATCCAGTTTTTTCGAGTTAGGCGTCACCGGTTCGGCCGGTTTTAGTTCTTTCTCTTTGGGTTTCTCAGCGCTTTCTGGTTGGCTTGGTTTCCGTTCCGCGCGTCGCCTGGCGATCTCTAGTTGCGCGGTGAGGTCGTCGACGGTCTTCTGTAGTTCCTCGCATTTTCCTTCGAGCGTTTCGATGTTTGAGCACAAACTGGAACGAGAGGAAGTGGGTGTGTTAGTTTCTTCAGCTAATGCTATCGGAGATAATGCAACGAGTAAATAATTATGAGAAAATGTTGGATGCAGAAAAACTTAATGTGTCTAATGTTCGTGCAACGGTGGCTTACAAAGCTACCGCTAGCATCTTGAGATGTATAACATTGTCTTTAGAGTTGTCTATGGTTTGAAGCGTGTAATAGTGTAATGGACTCACGTCTTAATGTGTTTCTTGTCGGCGGAGTGGTCGACGGCGAGTCTGTGGTTGGCGCGCTCCAAATCCTGGATGCTCACCTCTAGTTGCTCGTAGATTCTCAGTCTTGAGTCGTTGACTTCGCGCAGCGCGACCGTTTGTTTTGTTAAGTACTGGAAATATGAAATGTTTTTTTTTTATATCGGACAACCTCATACAAATCGATCTAGTCCCAAATTAAGCTCAAGAAGGCTTGTGTTATGGGTACTAGACGACGATATACGTTACGTACTTATATAGATAAATATATACTTAAATACATAGAACAACCATGACCCAAGCACAAATATTCGAGTTCATCACACAAATTTTGCCCTGGCCGGGATTCGAACCCGGGACCGCCGGCTCAGTAGGCAGGTGTCTACAAACCGAGCCAAACCTGTCGTAAAATGTTTATCTTAAGACATATTTTAAATTCTGGTGATAGGTATGCTATGCGCTGTGTATATTACCTACTGGAATTGGAAAGGTTTGAATCAGTTCGTATTTTTAAAATGTAGGTCAAACTATGCAAATGCAAAAAATGTCTTCCCTAACGTCCCTTCCCTATCACCGAAAGATGCGGACCTCGAATAAATTTTATACCGACGTAGTTTTTGGCCATAGATCAATTAATATTACCAACACAAAAGTATTTTTTATAGATCTATTTTTATAGACATGATTTGAACTTTGACACTAATTTAACCCGTAGGTCCGGATAGACGTCACTCTAGCAGTGAGTTGGACTTTGTGTTTGGAAGTAGGTACAAACCCGCTAATGAGAATGTCTCCTCGCCACTGCCCGTCTAGCACAACTATGGTTCGCGACTCATGTCGCGCGACATAGCATCACCCGTCACTCTCTCGCGCGAGAAAGAGTCGCGTGTCAACGTTGTGCTAGAGGTGAGAGTGACTGTTGTATCTTAATTCTATGTACAGTCGCCATCAGATATATCGCAGCATATAAGGCGTTCATAAATATCTGAAACACGACTCTTATTGACTGTGCGTTACAGTACATGTTCAGATATTTATGAACGCCGTATATGCTGCGATATATCTGATGGCGACTGTACGTATGATAATTTAAGTAATTTAACCCAACAGTCTTCACTTACAGCGCGTTCAAAGCGCAATCGTGGAACGCGACGAAAATCGCATTCCATTTGTTCATAATTTGTCTTTCCAAGTCCGGTCCGTACAGCATGATAAAAACCTTACACACATACAGAGGCTCCAAGATCCGTCGACTTATTTTGTTTGTTTTAAAACACCGACTCGTGGAGGGTAATTACCTACAGTGGGTAATAAACCCAAGCCGTCGTCCTCGGACTCTAACTCATTTACGTAACGCCTGGCATGGCGTAAAAACTAAATAGCCATTGTCGCTAGCATTTTCGCTACGCAATATACGAAGAGTGCATCAATGAAGTAGTACCTATCTATGACATAATAGTATGTTTTAATTATATGACGCCTAATCAAGGGTGATTAACGAATTATAATTACTGCCCGATAGGCATAACTAACTTGTAGTTTCGGAAGTTTAAAAAGCACTTCCTGTGCTTATTATGTTTTTATTTAAAGCCTTTTTAGGCTCTTTCTTAAGCAGGCAGGATGTAAAAGTGAGGCATTGTTAAACTTGCTCCATAATTTGAAATTTCTGACACATAAGGTCGTCGACTTTGTTTTTGTTGTGCAGATGGACAAGATTACACTTTGATGAAGATAATAATCATTATTTTATTTCATGTTTAGCCTCATTAAAGAGATATTTTGACGCATGCAAAAAATATCCTGACTTACCTAATGCATTTTTTGTAAGTACATTGTTAAAAATTACTCTAAGTAAGATAATTAACCTTACCAGGCGCCTTGTTCAAGTTATCGACGGCCTCACTGACACGTATCGTGTGTAGTCCACAAATGGGCACTTTTTGAGCGCTGCTAAGGTTAGGTGCAATAATTGCTCACGCACGGTTGTTTTGTTATTAGTAAATAATGTACGGCCTTTGCTAAATTTTAAACAGTCCTTGTACTTGTAGGTTCTATTATATACAGGGTGATTCAGGAGGAGGAGGAGGAGCAGGAGTTATAGGGGTGGTCGGGAGGGCCACACTGAGCAACTTTCACTACAGTTAATTGAGCTAATTCATCGCTATCCGAAATGTATGGAACGGCTGTCTTTTGTGGTTGTGATTTTGTGGTTGGCCCCATAGTGAAAGTTGCTCAGTGTAATCCACCCCATCACGCCTATAACTCCAGCCTGTCCAGCACAACTACGCTTCACGACTCTTGTCGCGCGACATAGCATTGCCCGTCACTCTCCCACAGTAGTACAGCGAAGAAAGAGATCGGTAATATTTCTAGAGTCGCGTCTCACAGTTGTGCTAGAGGTGCTGCTCCTGAATCATCCTGTATGCAATGGACTTACTTCGATTTCCTGCGTCTGATCCTCGATGACATTCTGGTGCTGGCGTAGCGCTGTCTCGAGCTCCTTGTTCCTCTCCAACAACGTCTTCCCAAGCTCAGCCGCAAGCTGCAAATCTGTAACAACCAGAAAGTCCCATTTAAGTCACCCAGTCTTATTTAAGGTACGTCGAATCGGCACAAATAAGGTGAGAGCGACGCTAACGCGTGGTGAAAGACATGCTGCGTCAAGACAAGTAATTATATCGGAATAGCATTACGACCAGTATAGTCGAGGCCTCGGGTTACGACAGTCAGATGAAGCACGGATAATTCGCAACTTAAACTATAGACGCTCAAGTACCTACAACCAAATTCAATCGTAACACTTCTCCATAAGTCTAAAGCACTGCGGCTTATTTGGTGAATGTACGCTCTTTTGTTTATAAAGTGGCCACCGGCGAGCGCAATGAGATTTTTTCCGCTGACTCACACCACGTGACGTGCAATGACCGGCTCGGCTGCGTCATTTCATACGATGCACATTGCTGGTTTACTCCTTCCCTTCATAAACTCTCTTAGAGCTAACTGCGTAACGCTGTGTGTATATCGATAATAACTCACGTGAAAGGCTCTTTGGTAACCTTGGACGTGGAGAACAAAAATATATAAATGACTATTTATGTTCTGGCTGTTAAAACGGGGTCAATGATAAAGTTTGCGATGAAAGTGTAAAGTTTGAGGCGCAATTTGCCGCGTGCGGTGGACATAACTACAGGAAAGCGTAAAAATGTGAGAAGGAAAATTACTCTTGGTAGCCACATCGTAACAAGATCGTACTACTCTCAGCTTTATATCCGACAGTTTTATTTTATAGGTGGCATAAAATTGCCGCATTATTTAATAGTATAGAAAATGCGATAGCTACTTAAGTTTATGCTGGAGGCTGATCGTCACTTTCAGTTTTATTAACCGACTTCAAAAAGGAGGAAGTTTCCAATACATCGGGATTTTTTAAAATTACTTACGATTACTCGAAGACGGCTGGATCGAATTGAAATGCGAATATATTTTTGGTAGGTACTATTATCTATCACATCTTGAGAAAACGAGGGTATTCTTCAAAATATTAAATTATTGTATTTTTAGTAGGTTACTTAAAACAATGCTCGTACCTCAGTGTCAATCTACAAACTGCTACGAGGATTTGAAATTTTAGTGAGTTTTATTTTTCACCAGGCGATATTATCGTATCCAATTGTATTGCCAAAATATGTATGAAAACTATGGTTCTGCCTTCCCGAGCAAACGTCGCTGTGTTGGCAAGACAATTTTATGAACGGATATTAGGTAATCTCATATAAGGAAATATTTTGCGCTCCAAAAATCAGCTATTTCCAGTTTATGTCAGCGCGCTGGGTCTAACATTTGTAATTTAACGGTAATTATATGCATGTACAATAAATTCTCATTATGCTAGTCTTTTACATTCTTAACGTATAATTAATTTAAATTTCTGCATCGGACCACACAGACACTCATTCTCTTGAATCTTAGACTACGTAATAGATGTGTCAGATGTGTATCTATAAACAAGTGTAATATAAACAGTTTTCCGTTTACATTTATTACGTTCACACAATTGTTATGATTGGCAGTAATGAATGCATTTCTTTACGTCTGTCCATCGTCTTACACATCGTTCCACGCGATGAATGCATCACCATTATGCACATTAGCTATGCTATGCATCGACGCAATCACATAAGAAATATTTCCTTAATAACTCGGCAATATATCTGAAATTTATACCTTGGTTTGCCATCTCTAAAACCTGACTACCAGGACAAAAAACGGGAAACTCCCGGATTTTGGAGCTCAGAACCCGAACGGACATCGTCTATATTTTTTTGTACTTACTGAGTAAAAATTATTAAAATCAACCTTCACACAAGGAAAAAAGGAATGAAAGTAAAGACGGACGGTTGTTTCATGAAGATGAAAGTCGTCTTCCACAAACGTGGTCTCGTATCAGGAGCGACCTAGCTAATTTACGTCTCTCGACGTACAGTGCATGAAAATGTTAAACCCGAACTAAAAATGAAACTCCGCCCAGACGCTCCCTGGACGCCCTCTATACTAGGACATCTGGAGAAACCCGGACGGACGGACGGTACCTATAAATAGGGTTGCCATCCCTATTTTTACCTAATAATGCACACTTTTTTTTCTCAGATTATGTAACTTACTTGTACAATATATGTCTTCGTTTTAAGAAACGTAAAAACTTACATATGTAACGATTGTAACGTTTTCAATCTAAAGGGCCCACATTGTCGCTTACCAAAAGGTAAGCCAGTAAACGACGACATGGTACCCTTTGCTTGAAAACATCACATTATAAGCATTCGTCATGTATAACGAATTAACGAACTCATTTTACTTAACTCTACACTCACACATTCCTCGAAATTGTGGGATATTTATTATTATTATAGGATAGAAATTCTTAACATTGTTTGCGCTTAAATCTGAGAGCGTAACTTTCAAATGCGGGTCTTTATTGTATCGTACAATGCCGCAGTTTCTATCACTATCACGTGCTATCATCACCTATAAGTTTATAGATGGAGGTTAGTATGATAACTTTCTCGTTCTCAGGCTGATCTAACGATTTGGATGCGCAGGCGGCGTAATTGCACCCTTTTCTCTATAATTTGTTGGGCTTCCGACTCCGTGGCGTGGTGTCTGTAGAATTCGATTCCCATCGGAACTAAGCAAAGCTTGTACTATGGGTACAAGAATATACATAATACATATAAATACATACATAGATAACATCCATGAACCAGGAATAAATATTCGAGTTTATCACATATATATTTATTTAAGTATTTGCCCGGCCGGGATTCGAACCCAGGACCGCGGTTATCAAAGAAAAAGTAAAAAAATGCGAGCTCTCACGATGCAGTAAAATCCTTACCCGGTGTCTTACTATTTGATTTGTAATTTCCTTTAAAGTAACGTTCAATTTTATTTCCTAATCCAATACCTTATTATTTCTTTCACGAAATACCAACAAGCGTTTATTTAGCTTCATTATATCTTTCAGCAAGAGTAATTTCCAAATGACAGTCAAAGGTTATTCTGAACTAGGTCGCAACACATCGTTTTAGAGACTATTATTCTGTGTTAAACAGCCTGGGGATTGGGTCAATAACCACGACTTATACGACAATGGGTGCCCTCTGACCAGTCGGCGATTACAAAAGTAAAACGCGTGTGTATATTTAAAAATGTAGTAGCGTGCTTCTGTGCAACGTATGTGGTTCTTAAATTATTAAACTAGTAGCTGTAAACCTCGTGAGTTTATTTCGTAATAGCTGAAAAAAAAATACGTTTTCGACTCCCATATTTCCGACGTTTTGAAAAAATCTATATCCGATCTAATTATTTTGACGGCGCGGTTGGCTCGGTTTGTAGTGCTGCTGCCTACTGCGCCGGCGGTCCTGGGTTCGAATCCTGGCAAATATTTGTGTGATGAACTCGAATATTTGTTCCTGGGTCATGGATGGTATCTATATTGTATATCGTCGTCTAGTACCTAGTACCTACCCATAGTACAAGCTATGCTTAGTTTGGGACTAGGTCGATTTGTGTAAGATTGTCCCTTAATAAGTATTTATTTATTATATCGAACCTACAACTTTTTAAAACCTTTTAAATTTCACGACAATTGGTTCATTTCTCAACCGAACTGCAGGCGAGAACACCCGGATAGGCTGAATAACCGAAACCGAAAATCCAAACATCCGATCATACGAAACAAGTAATCCGGACGTAGGTTCTACCAAGCTGAAACGAAGAGGTTTATTCGCTATCTCGGTTAAAAATGCTACGTCCGAGTTTGAAGGATGATCTCATGAATGGAGAGAAATTTGTTTACGATAAAATAAACTATTGAACACTAGATTACAGACTACAATACGAGTAACAATCCCTGGCTAGGTAGCTAGCTGCTATTGTATGTATTATCGCGATGTATAGGGAGAAATACCTATGACTACTGACGGCATCTCTGATAGCACGTTCAAAAACGTTCCCAGGACTTTTATAGAGTACCAAATTTTGTTATTTAGAGCCTTGGGTGGTGCGATGCCCGAGGCACCCCGAGGTTTCTTTCAGTATTTTAATCTTATTTAATGGCTTTTTATATTCATTACCTATCTCAGCCATTAGTAGAATATGTTAAAATATATGCGGCTAAATCTAAATAGGTACTCAATTACATTCTTTGTTTCACCTACCTACATCCTACACGATATTTAGAACATCCTGTTATCAAAAATATGATGCTGGCAAAACATCTGCTACTATAATGTACCTACCTATCTATTGTTGTGTTTTGTTATAAAAACTCTGTAATATTGACGTCAACTATTATATTGACGTTAACATCACCTTTTGACGAATTCCTAGAGTAGTTAATGTCATACAGTTCATGTCATTAGTAGTAGGTAAAACAATACAAATTCACGTTAAGAATGGTATTAAACAAATTCAATAAGCTCGGCTTAAAGTGTTGGGATAGTTTTCAGCTAATAAGTTAAGTTCATTACTTAATTACTACAAAAGGATTAGTACTTCTGTAACGGTTTTGTTGTTATTATTAATAATGCCAGTTAGTGTTTGCTACCACAACTTGTGATATCATTATAAACTTATTAAGTAATTTTTTACAAGGACAGACAAAAGTAGGACGCATTAGAAGTGTTTTTTACTATATTTTAATTGATAATTGGTGGTCTAATTAATGAACGTATATTTACTTGATTTTAAAGCCATTTTACAGTAGGTACTTAGCGCAATCGAAACTGAAGCATGACTAGATTTCAGTTCTTTGCGAAATAGCGCCGTGAAAGGAAGATTCGATAGAAAACCCATATCAATACCAATGTATCTTTATGAGTGTAATGCTTAGTTTCAATCTGTAATAAATAATGTTACGAGCATTCACAAAATCATTTGAAATACGGAAGCCAATATAATGGAGGCATGTACCTAAATGTAATTGGATGTACGAGTAATCTTGCTGTGATATGTGTTTTGCTATTTCGGTATGTAGTGGTGAATTGCTGTTTTGTTACTTTGTAGGTAACTACACTTTGTGTGAGTCACTTTTAAATGTCGATGCCAATAATTGCGTCTTTTAGAAGGGACTCCAGATATTTTTTGCAATCTAAGCTCTTAAACTCTTAACTGACCCAAGCCGCCAGCATTGTAGAGCGGCAAATGACGTCGTGGCGTCTGGGGCACAGCTTTCCGTCGACGTGAATGGCCGTCTTTAACGCTCAAAAGCCTAATTGATCCGAAGAAGGTTCGCACAGACATCTACATTGACAGGTACTAGTTATATTTCAGTGAGGGTTTTTGGGAATTTATATCAACAAACAGTGACGGTATCGTTTTGTGACTGGTGCAAAATAAAATTAACTGAATAAATGTTGCTTCGGGAAAGTATCCTATTGTATATTGGGTTAAAATGTCGCAAACCATAAGCCCTTTTGCTCACTTGGCCCTAAAGTATCAAAAATGAATTAAGGTGATAAACATAGAATTTTCTTGTGTAGAACCAATTATCTGTGATAACAATAATGTACAACATGTGTTCGGGTTTTTCCATGTTTCTTTATAACCTTTGTCTTTATCCTTTGTATGCAAATTTAATTTACTTTATCTTTATGTCTAAAGCCGTGATTATTGGTCGCTCGATGCTGCAATTATCAATGTGATAAGCAAAACAAAGTCTTATCAGGTAGGTATATCGCAGTTGATTAACCTGCATCATAATGTCAGTGACAACAGTATTCATCAGAGCCCAAATACGACGAGGTTTGCGATATATCCAACTAAACTAATTCTCATATATCATAAAATAACCTGAATGTAACCGACTTATTCAGAAGTTGCTATTCAAGCTGCATTTGATACTGACAGAGTCTCACGACTCAATATTATAGATATTTGCTCTGATATTTGGGCGAATAAATTTTATGCCTATAACACCTATTTGTCTTTGCGAAAGAAAATGTCATTGAAATTATATCGCTTAAGTATTAGATTAAGTAACTATATCGTCATATTTAGCCGCAGGTTACGAGAGCTCAACTAAACTGGTTTTCGGGACTGAGTTATAAGATAAGCATTTATGATGTTGATAGCACTTAAGATAAAATCGCACACCACTTGAATGTAACTATATAGTAATAAGGATTACGCTAATCATAAGTGAGTAGCTATACTTACTCTCGCAGCATATCGAACCTATATGAAAGATACTGACAGAATTAATGGCGGAGAGAGTGACCAAGAGAAACACTATTGACTCATAAGTACCTATTATGTTGGCACTCACTGATGTATGGAGCTGGAAACACGAGGGCACTTAACTGCTTAACGACACGCCACAGGGCCATACGGGATGTTCAATTAAACCAAACAGATGCAATTAAAGCTAATAGAAAAGACCCAGTTTGACTCATATAATGTCTCTCTTTAGAACAAGTTAAGGTTCACAAAATCCAACATACCTACAATCACTTGAATTTTACTTCGTCATTAAAATAATTAGTGGTCTTAATATGTAACACTTGCCGTCACTCATATAAAATAAAAAAAAGCCAGTTCGCAATGAAACAAACAATAGCGTCAGACAGAAGTAACTACGAGATAAACACTTAATTTGCAAAGTGCCTGTAGTAGAGTTGCTAAGCCGCGAAATTGTGCGCATCGGGTTACAAGCATGAAATTTTTACCACACATAGAACGCTCCACGGTGATTATTTTCAGATGTGGAGGGAAGTCAGATTCGTCCCCTGTGTGGTGGGAGAGCGGGGTGAAGAGGACCAAGTACTACTCTTTTTCTTTTTTTTATTACTGATCAGTAAAGGCTATTAGGGTTTGTGCAACATCGTTTTCGTGTAAAATAGATATCAGCTATTAATTTTTTATGTTATTTAAGAATAGTTTCATATTAAAATTTGGGTTTATTGCCGAAAAGGTAAAAATCACAACAAGTTTTTTTTTATTCAGAGCGATAAATTAGTTATCTATCCTGAATATTTACAATTAAAAAAAATATTACTAAACAGAAAATTTAATCTTGTTTTTAAAAATGTATACATATTGGGCACATCTGATACAAAAAGTACCTTGAAAAAAATGTTGATGTTAAGCTTAGCCTGCGTGTTCTAGTACATTTTGCTAAGTCGCGAAATTGTGTACATCCGGATACAACGACGAAATTTATACCACGGATAGAGTATTCTGCGGTGATTATTTTCAGATGTAAGTAGAAGGAAGTCAGATTCGTCCCCTGTGCGGCGGGAAAGCGGGGTGAATAGGACAAAGGAGACCTCTTTTTCTTTTTATATTACTGATCAGATAACGCTACTAGGACTTGTGTGGTATCGTTTTCGTGTAAAACAGATATCAAAAATTCATTATTTTTGTTATTTATTGATAGTACCATATAAAAATATGGTTGTATTTCCGAAATTGTAAAAATCACAACAAGTTTTTTTTATTCAGGGAGATAAATTAGTTATATTTCCTGAATATTTACAACTAACAAAAATATAACAAAATAGCAAATTTAATCTAGTTTCTAAAAACATAAACATATTGGGCACTCTCCATACAAACAGTAACCTAAATAAATTGTTGATGTTGAGATTAGCCCGTGTGCTCGTGATACATTAGCAAAAAAATATTTTGTTTTAATTGCATTAATTAGTTTTTCTAGGACGTATATAGTAAGTATTATATGTAAAAGCATGTTAATAATCATTATTTAATGTATTTAATCAAGCGAAATAGGATGCGTTCGGAGATTTACGTTGGTTACGCCGACTTAAACATATATTTTAACCTACTGTTTGTATGAGAAGTTCCCAATATGCATATATTTTTAGAAACCAGATTAAATAAGCTTTTTAAAATAATAATAATACTTTAAAAATGTTAACGAAATTTAACTAATTTACCTCACTGAATAGAAAAAACTTGTTGTGATTTTTACCTTTTCGGCCATACGCTCATATTTTTATATAGAACTATACAAAAATAACATAAAATATGAATTTCTGATATCTGTTTTACACGAAAATGATACCAGACAGGTCCTAGTAGACTTAACTGACCAGCAATAAAGAAAGAAAAGAGGTAAACTTGATCCTCTTCACTCCGCTCTGCCGCCTCACAGGGGACGAATCTGATTTCCCTCCACATCTGAAAATTATCACCGGAAAACACTCTATCTGTGGTAGAAATTTCATGCTTGTAACCCGATGCGCACAATTATGTTAGAAAACAGCGGACTAACAACTCTACTACTGGGCCATAACAACAAGGAAAGAAAAGAAAAAAAAACGACTTAGTTTATTTTACCGTTAAAAGAAACCATAATCCAACAGAACAATTTCATGGTGCGATTCGGAGCGTTTCGTGAGCGCAACGCTATGCGCCTCTCACACAGCCTTGCGCAACTAACCTTCGGTTCCTTGCAGGCACTCCAGCTCCACCGTGTAGTCCCACAGGTCCAAGGAGTTCAGCCCGTTCAGCTCCCAGGAGCTGAGCGAGTCTGACTGCTCCTGTTCCTCGCTCATCTTCCATCGGTCACACGCGAAAACGAGAACCAGTAACGTCAACGGTTTCTATGAGGCTTTTTTTGCCATGTTTGAACGGCGGACAGCTGCGGCGTGCCTTCGATGGCGGCGCAGCACGGACTGAGCCGCGCGCCGCACCGCGTTGCAATCACAATCACGCCGTCCGAACGGAACCCAATCCACAATCTCATTTCTTTCGATTACTCGGCGATACCAAAAGAAATTAACGAATGTTATCTTACTAATGTAACATATAATAGAACAAAAAACCAAGTCAGGTTCGGAGAAAGTGATTCGCGACGCGATGCTGGCTAAAGCAATCAATCAAGATTGTTGGTGTTGCAAAATTATGGGCTGTTGACGCTACATAATGAAATCGCTCAATCTTTATTATGCAGCGCTTCTTTAAACTTTCCCGAAGGTCAATTATGTTGCATTTTATCTCTGTTTGCTCAGGGTTGACGTTGTGGATATTTACTGCTCCATCTTTCTTAGCTCATTCTAGAGCGTGGTCGAAATATCAATGGCCTGCATTTCCTCTTCCTTTAAGTCTCCAAATTGCGCTTTTCGTACTAAAACCTGACTATAAATCCTGATGTAGATGCATTTTTGCATATATAATTAAAAACAAAATAGCGAGCGTTTTTTCCCAGTGGAGGGTTGTGACGGAACAGGTGCGCTCGCGCATGATCGCACCCAACGGTTCAGTGCACTCGACCTAAATCCCACTTGTATGGCTACCGAGTGTTATGGCTATTGATTACGCAATTCAATCATCTGGGGCCCTAGGGCTAGTGTTAGAAAAAAAAAAACTGGTTCGTTTGGATAATGTAAAATTTTGTGTGTAGTTTCATAATATTTCCAAAAATTGCCACTTTTAATCAGTCGTGAATCACGACTCGTGATATTCGTGATGAGGGGTTTCGAATTAAAGACGCTGGATAAAGACAGGATATTTGTCTGTTACATATGTTGCTTTTCGTTTCAGTTATAATATTAGCTATTATGATACCGAGTTAGTTCTCTTGACTAGGTAATTGTTTTAATGTACTAACTAACGTTGCAGTATAATCAAAATGCATGAAGAGGCCATTTAGTCTATGTATTTGTAATAACTGCAATTATTAAAGATCAGCAGATTTTAAGTTTTGAACAAGAATAGCCTCACATAGATGCAAGCGCACCAGCGTGTGACGGAACATTCAACAGACGTGAAAACGTAACAAAGATGATTAAAACGATGATTTGAGAAACAATAAAACGATTATTCATCAAGACTAAAAAGTGCGAATCTTATCATCTTAGGTAATTAATGCGAATGTGTCATAATGTAGATGTTATCTGAGGTCCTACTGGACGGATAAAGACATGGATCTTGCGATATATATAACTCTATATAGCACCTTTATGCGTCTTGCTATCAATACTACTTTATATAAATAAAATTTGAAGAGAAAGGTTAGTCGAATTTCCGGGTTCAATGAATACCTTCTTATCGTAATATTGAAATCTCGAAAATGTTAATAGGTTTTGGTTTTCGCGAGCTTGTTTTTCGCAACGCGGAATCTTATATAGCCTTTTACGGGAAGCTGGGTCGTGTAAGTTGGTAGAGCACTAATAGCTGTTAAATAGTGTGTTGTGTAGGTATAATATAGCACTTTTATCTCACGAAGCCACTAGCGCTTCACTTGTTTTTATTTACCGCTTTAGGTAAAGTACTTATTCTAGCCAGACTGGATGAATTTTAAGAGCGATTGGTGTTCATACAAATGACAACAACCTGACCAATTGTTTTTGAGTATTTTCTATGTGGGAGTCCCATCTCTTACGAACTTTTTTTCGTAAGAGATTGGAGATTGAATACGAAGAGTATTCCTATAGTAAAGCGCACGTCACTCCGTTAAATAGGTGTTAAACACGTCTTTATGAAGTGAAGACGTGATCTCGACCGCAAAGAAGCTATTTTTCTTGTATACCACAAACATCTCTACGTAGATCGTAACTATTTTTGGTCGCTGTTTTAATACCCCGTATAGCATTCAAGCGATACCACCGGCTAACTTTAATAATAAAAGTGTCGGATAGCTATTGCATGCACCGCCGAAACGCTCATTGCCCAATATCATGTGTCAGCGTCCGCTTGCAGCAACGAATGTTTGGGATCGTTGACACACCGCATCCATCTCAATCATGCTCCCTGTGTCACGCACATCGCATCACGCTACCAGACGTGGATTTCTTCCCAATAGGGGCAATAACCATTTCGTCAGTTCTTAGAAAAAACCGCGTAGCGTAAGCAATAGGAAATACATAATAAGATCGTAATGCAACTATACTTTGACTACGCGGTTAGCGCAGTTTGTAGTACACCTGCCTACTGAGCTGACGGTTCTGATTCCAATTCCTGGGTCATGGATGTTACTTAATGTATATATTTATATATATTATGCATAACGTCGGCGTCTCCTACTTAGTATCCATAGTACAAGCTTTGCTTAAGTAGTTTGGGACTAGGTCAATTTGAAACTTAAAAGTAGATAGGTAAGTTAACCTAAAGATATCTTTCGGGCTTGCTCGTAATGATATCCAATCGAGATTCCTTAGAATCCTGAATATTAATCTTACTGTAGATGTACAGAAATACAAAATGATTAGTATCTCGGTTGAATCGCAAAGAGATCGGGAGATTCGTGGGCCCCATTTTATATTGTAAAAGGGAACTTAGGTTGTCGTTTGTTTGTTTTAAGCATTTAATTGAGTATTCTCCAGGATGGAGGGTTTGTCTTTTTTGATTTCCGACTTCCGTTACTCCACTTTTTAACCGACTTCAAAAAAGGAGGAGGTTCTCAATTCGAACTAATTTTATTTTTTATTTTTTATACTATTTATACACCGATATTTATGACAATTCCATTTCTATTAAGAGCGTTCGTTTTACACGTGGTAGTCATTTAGATTAGTAATATCTTCGTGTTTATGGGTACTCAGACTATAATAGCTTGTCTTAAGATCTCGTGTTTGGTATTTATTAGTAATGGGATTCAATAGCGTCTACGGGCAAATGTTGGAGTTGCGTCACTGGCTTTCAAAATATTTTGCTCAATGCACGTATCAGTCTAGTGCGGGGTATAATCGCTCATGCATTGTGAAATTAGTACATAGCTCGGTTTACATTATTGTAATGATTCTTGACACTTCGTTACTCTGTTTTTTCGTTTCGGCTTGACGTCAGTTGTTTGATCTTTGAAAAAAATCATGCATAATTAATGACGAAGCTGAATGTGTATATATATGCTTGATGGTTGTTTGATTCTTTAATTGGCAATGAAATGAACAATAATTGACTTTGTTCTATATTTTTATTGGGCGTAAAATGTATTCGGACAGTGTGACTAACAATGAGCCATACAAGTGTAGCTATACTTATCATGAAATTTGTATCCTCTGGCGATTTAGGTACATGTTGTAAGTTACATAGATTGTAACTGAGCCCTAAACGGAGGTGTTTGATTTGATAGTGCATGTTTCATAATTTTATTCCTCACATTCCATTATACTACTATTATTTGAAAACTAACCTTCTATCACAAACCAGGAAGGGAATCTCGATGATACGTCAAATCTTCTATTTTTCTTTCTAAAAGCTAATATGTATATTCCAATCATCCTCTACACCACATTCATCGAAACTACCGTGAGCTATACAGCGTGTATATTTGATACAACCGCATATTGTAGCCAGACGGAGATTTTAGTGCTATAATCTGATATTCATAACAATTATTAACTTAGCGTTAACTGCCATAGCGTAATTAATATTTAAAAAAAATCTGATCAGTAATGTATGGCGTAGTTATTACTAGTGACAGTTGTGATATCACGATGTTATGTGTCAACAAACAACAACAAACAAGTACATTGCTTGCTGATTAATTTTATATGAAAAAAAAATTGGACGATTTTTTTTATAATTTATGGATAAATAAATATATTAATAAGTGCCTATACTAAGCCCCCGTAAAGTATGCGGTTATATCAGATATACACACTGTATAATACTCGTAGATCTCTTCAATAAAGGTAGTTAGTTAATATAATTTATAACGAGTAGCGACCACTCATCGGCCCATTGACGAGGGACTCCATTCATTAACTAAATCCCACACGATGCGGACTGGTTCAATACTATTTCAGTGCCATGACATTTTTGATGGTAATATTATTCATGTGTTTTGATCCGTGTCCGAAAGCAATTGGAGAAATGTTAGTTCATAAGCATATTAATTGATTACCTAAGCGCAAATCATTAGAAGTGTAAATGAGTTGCATCTGTAAATATGTAAATGAGATACGAATTACATCTGTAACTATTTAAAATATTGGATCAATTTATCACAAATGACTATCGACCCTACCTTATTAGCTTATTAGCTTTAGCTTATTTTCTCAATAGGTACTCCCAATAATTGTCATTTATTAACTATAATACAACTGTACAATAAATTCATGAATAATCAATAACTCAATTAAAACTAAATTATAAAAATAACAAGGTTCAAAAAACACCGCTCATTAACTTGAGTGAAAAAGTTGAGATAGAAATATGAATACGAATTTTTCCGACAAAAAACGATGGCCAAACTTTATTTACTAGATCTGTTTACATCATCATCGTCTGTAACATGAACACACTGAAATACAATTATCTATCTTTTACCCGCGGGTTCGCTCAAGTTGAAATCGGGGTCACAATCCTACGGGAACCACGTTTTTTCTGAATAAAAATTAGGGTAGGTATTCCATCCCTGTTCCAAATTTCACGCAATCCATACCGCCGTTTCGGCGTGAAGAAATAACAAACACACACACACACACACACAAACTTTCGCTTTTATACTATAAGTGGAATTATATATAGTGTCAATTTTTAATGTAGTTACATACGACCCTTTGGATTTGATTGCTGCACTGGTATGATAAAATAATACATTGAAAATAGTCCTTGAATGTCTAGGTGTTCTTAAATGAAAATTATTTACGAAGATACTTCTTGTTTGCGGTTCCTCTGTTTCCTGTGTCATTATAAAGGTCACACGTGCATAGTCATGGGCACAAGTGTCGTTCATTAAAAATAAACGCAATAGTTGTGAGGTGTATGGTGGGGGCACAGTAAACGAATGCATCGTACGATGTGGCAAATAATCACAAAATTTGGAATTCTTAACATGAAAATTGCCTGACATCCTGTCACTACTTCTAATTAAATCTGAATATCTTGGAGACTACTTCTTTCATTACAACCATCTCGACAGACGAAACTTTCGATTAACGAAAAACCGCACTCAAATCTGTTAACTCGTTAGGGAGATTCGATGCCATGGACAGACACACAGATACACAAGTGTTAAACCTATAACACCCCTCTTTTCGCGGTGGTTAAAAATAAGTCAGAGGTGGGCGACTTCGCTTGTCGCGCGACTCAGCGTCATCTGTCTTCCTCGCACGGTATTGAATGGAAAGTGACAGGTAGTATTTGTCGCGCGACAAAGAGTCGCGTGTCACAGTTATGCTAGAAGTCGTGCACATTGCCGGTAAAATACGGCTATAGTTTCCTGTTCTGAAATATTTTTCGTAATTTTCGTATTTTGCGTAACAATAACAAAGCGCAAGCACAACAAAATGTTAGTTAGCCGCAGCCACAAGCCTAACAGCGCTTATGCAAACTCCTATCAAATTCCAATATCTTTCTTTTAAAAACTTACTTATGAACGGGGAATAAAGTTAGTTCTTCAATAACACAACGAAGGAAGAAGCGAGTTTGTGATATTAATCCCTCGAAATGTCAGGCCATCACTGGATCGCGCGCGCAATTTGTTGAAAGTCGAATCAATTTGTTTTAGAAAGTAGACGTCTATTGGTGTAGTCGTTTGCAAAATAAATTTGTTTTAAAATCAGAATGTCGAAATGAGCAAATAGGGATGGCGGGGTTTCGAGGAGTCACATAATATTATCGTAGTAGTAGGAGGATAGACCATCAGCTATTGAAGAACTACCTACTAGGTACCAAATATTTATAATAAGTAAGCCTATGCTGACGGGATCGTTTACGCCGTGACTTTCGTAGAAGTGCTACTCCACATATCGAAATTCGAATTTTGTACCGTGCCATCCCTCTCGATCTCGTGTCAAACAATCTATTTGATTGAGCGGGACAGCACGCCACAAATTCGAATTTTGAACATTTTTTACTCCTGTGCCTGTATTATGTTTAGGTACTTCATACATTTCAGTACTGTATAATACTATCGCCGGCATTGGCGTAGGTATTTAGGCGGGTGGCCGGGTGGGCCGTGCCAACCCCAGTATGGTCTAGTACCCACCCCAGGATTTTGGATTACCGATAGAAATTCATGGTTTCATCGCAAAGGCCCCCCCCAAGCCCCGTCTGAAAAATAGTCTTAGATACGCCAATGATCGCCGGTTACTGTCACGGCGTATGCGGCGATGGAGCCGCTTTGCAGACCTAGCTATGCTTTGCGAATCTTGTCGCGCGACATAGCCTCACCCGTCACTCTCTCGTAGTATTCCACAGAATGAGATAGACAATATATCTCGCGCGAGAGTCTCATGCCACAGTTGTGCTAAAGGTGCAGGACGGATGTTTAGCTTTACGTTTTTAACGGATGCTCTACACAGGCACTGCTAGTTATCGTAGTCAGTCGCACGCCTTAGTCGGGTTTGTCGTTGCATATACAAAGTCAAAAAACACCCGGACCATTAGCCTACACTGTTATTTAGAGGTTATTCGAGTATTATAGTATAGTTGCAGGGCGTGCCAATGCGATTGGCTGATGCATGGCGCGCTTCTAGGAACAGCTAAGAAATCACAATGCAAGGCGGAGTCGAGCACTCTAGTGCGCGCTGGTGCGTAGGGATCTAGAGACCATCCCGTTGCCTGACCGGGACAAAGTACTGAAATAGCCGAATGGACATCGGGACACCACTCTTTAAACTGGGGCATATCCCGGCGTATCGGAACGTAATGTACTAAGAACGTAATGGGCAAATGTACAGAGCATGCTTAAATATTGAATATTTTTGTGTGACAATCGCAGAAACCAAAGAAAATATTATTTTTAAATATTGTTTAATCTTTACGCAAATAACCAAATGACCACTTACATATAAGTAACTACTTCAATAACTCCCATGTGCCCTTCGAACCCAGCAACAACAGAAGTAGGGCAACCTCGCGTGAGGAACATCTGTGTTTGTGTTGACTCAGGGCCATCTGGGACGCCATCGCCATGTTTCACTTCATAGCTACTTACCATAAGGCTGAGTGGATCGTAAAAAATTAGAAACACTTTATGGCTAACAACGTAACGACGAATGGAAACAGGTGTACAGTCAGTCAACTCTTAGATTGGGATTCGGGTTTGGATTCATCATGATCGGCTATGGGCGAGAGAAACAGGTATAGACTCGAAACACATTTTGTCAGCTGACGGACCGCATATACGTGCATACGCGCCAACGCATTGTCGAACGAATGTACCTATATCTGTAGCTGAGCTTAGTAGCATTTCAAAACTGGTAATTTGGGATAGTAACGAGACGGGCTCACTACGCGCCTCACTCCGCGCAATAGCCTACGCGCCAGCCTGGTTTGTCCGGGCAAAGTCGGTGCGCTTTCATACATAGTAGTACTAGTAGTAGCAGTAAACACGCGTCGATCGGTCGGATAGCCACGCTTCATGATCAGAGGCTTTGCATTTTACATAAACAACCAATAAAATACAGTTCTGAGTCGACATTAGCAAATATCAAAATAGGAACTTTCTCTATAGTCTTTTATTCTGCGGGTAATCTATAATTCAATGCGTCGCTGCCTTTAATAGCTACAAGGCAAACGTTGAAACGACTTTATCGACATTTAAAGTTCAATCGTTCAAACACGCGCCTTTATCGGTTAAACAACAAAATAGCTCAATATAGTAATTATCATTAAACGAAGTATTATCGAATATTTGTTTTCATTACAAATTACGAGTATAAAATACAAAGTTTATAGTTATTAATAAACTGGTCATTAGGTGGCAAGTAGGTATTTCTTTTGCTTATTATGGTTACTTAATAAGTATTTATTTTTCGCTTGTATATATGTACATATCATAACGACAGAAATTTTAATTGCTTTACATACGATTGACTTTACAGCAAAGGAGGGTTTTACAAAACTCGTTTCTTGCTTGCCTGTGCGGCTGCCTAGCCATAACTCCGAAACTGTCCGCATCTAAAGATTATGGTAAACTCCTACATTTGTCTATATACAATGTGGGTCCTGTAACATAAGCAAAAAATTAAAACATAGATTTTACTCGTGAAACTGAACAACATTTGTTCAGCAACTTTAAAAAAAAGTCAGTTTTCAAAATTTTATTATTTCAAACAAATTAAATAGTATTTTCAATGTATGTCGTCCAACGTTGACATTCCCTGAGCATTGACATAGTTGTCACTCTACTAATATCGGTCATTTTGCAATTCATTGCTTCTTTGTCTAAACTTTATTCTAAAAAATGTCATTTTTCACACGTTTTTCAGATGTTGCTTAACAAATGTTGTTTAGTTACAAGGGACGAATCTTTGTTTTAATTTATTGCTCCTGTTACAGGGCCCACCCTTTATACATTTTCTTCAAATTCTTGTGGAACCTTTAAGAAATAAAATACGACTTAATCTTATCTCTGTTTCTTCGGGGTCATCATCATCATCTTTCCTATGCCCTTATCCTATTTATTTGCTGTTGGCGTAGCATGTTTTCTTCCTCTATTCTTCCCTATTAATCGTCATCTCGTTTTTACTTCCTTCTTATTTATACTTATCATCTTTCACAAAATCTATCTTCTCTTAGGTCTTCCTCTTCTATATCCGTCCACATTCATGCTTAACGCTTTTCTGGTTACGTGGCTTGCCTCTCTTCGCATCACATGCCCATACCTTTGTGGTGTGTACTTTTGATTAGAAGAACAATCACTTTCGATCACTAGGCGAATCTGCGCGTGATTCTAACGTCATTCATAACACAAAGGAAGCTATAAAATAAACGACGATCAAAATTAGCTCCGAATCGAGAGTGCCTTTTAAAACAACTTTAACATACTTTTAATAGTATTTGCTGAGACGACAGAGACAATTAAAATCGCTGAACATTCACCCGACTACGAAAACTTCAATTATACTGCGCATCTCACACTTAACTGTTCGACTAAAAACGCGAAAAATAAATCGAGAACCGGTCGGAGACGTCCCAGGAACCCGTCGGTTCAAGGGTACGATCATGAACGTTTTCAATGCAATGCTGACAGTAATTGAATAGGTAATCGTATCTACTCGCAAAATTGTACATGAGAGCAATTGGATACGCACGCCTCATACGCCGGCTTCTTCACTTATTTGCCTACATGATAATTGGTTTGTAGTTTGTACTCTTATTAACATCAGGCCTATTACTGACGTACCCATACCTATAGATGAATTCCAAGTCGACTTGGAATATTAAGTTCTTCAAGGGATAGATTGAGTCTCCACAATTCTGCATTGTAATTAACTATCTGGTAATCCCGTAGCCGTTTATGTCTATGGATTTTGTATTTTTTTTCGGTAATGATGGGGTTTCAAATTTATTATAGGCATATGATAGTGGTGGTGTATTCGATCCTCCTACTTAATATTATATAAGCTGTATTCGACGTGTAAGCCTGCCATACGGACGGATAAAATATTTAAGTATACCTAGATGTCCTCAGCGGATCTACATATTACTACGATTTTTCGCATAAAGACCAATAATATGAGGCCATACATGCGTAAAGTGACATATAGGTAATATACACCATTTCGAATTTATATTTATCATCTCAAGAAATGCATAGTTTCGGAAGGATACCTTTCCTACACTGGCGAACCATAATTTCAAATATTACAATGAATACTAGTTTCTATATACTTACATAGCTTTCATTTTCGAATCGTCTTGCTTCACTATCGAACGTAATTAAACAGTCTTCTTATTCGTATCGTCGGCCGCTTGCTTGTGTTAGCCTCGGAAAGAATAAAAAGACTGTAATGAACTAGCTATTAATGCACTTGTGCAAATTGAGATACTATTAATGTTTTTCTTTAGTTGTATTTGAAGTTTAATTATGCACAACGTCTCTCAAAATGTCATCGTATCATCAATATATTTTATACTGCGTATAGCGGTTCAATGTCCAAGGCAATTCTTGGAGGATTAAATCCTGGATCTGTCTGACACATATGTCATGTAATGGAGGGGTACAATGAGTGAATGTGTTTGAGAAATAAGCAAGTTATTAAGGGTATTTTGTTTGAACATGAATTCGACATACAGCGATGGGCCAATAATGCTATCATTATTTACCCGGCATGAATGATATACGTCTCTCTCTCTGTGGTCTTCGCTCCTTCATGACTGAGTATCGTGGTCATCGGTGGATGTGGATGCACTACACCTAGTTTTTATGATCTGCCTCCACCGGTGCCTGGTCATCGCGTCTCTCATAACCGATCAAAACTTGGTTGATGATTGGCTTTTCACTTGATCTCTCCATTTGGTCGTGGACCGTTCCCGGGTTCATTGGCCCTCCGTGATTCCAACAATGATTAGCTTTTCAAGGCGTCCATCTCCCCTCCACATTATGTGGCCGATGTGGTCAATATAATATATACACTGATGGCAAATTGTGGTACCTATACGCGCAAAAAAAACTGCAGAGGTCACAATATCAATGAAATATAAGGGTAAAATTCAAAGACTGGACCAGTAGTTCCCCTAATTTGACAAAAAAAACGAAGGTCGATAGTTCAAGTCTCGTTAAGGTTGAATAGAGCAAACAATTCTTGTTCGAAAAAAAAAATAGAAAAAGATGGTCAAAGAATTTGTTCACTCTGGCGAACATTGCCAAAAATTAAGGGTGATGGCACAAACCGGTGATTCAAATTCAGTCAGGAACTATACATTTTGCACTATTTAGATCTTCGCATTTGTAATGTGCTTGGCTGAATAAGTAGCTAATTTATTAGCGTAAGTTTACGTATACTACTCTCAAACATCTGGATGAAGTAACAACTGTTGTGCAGTTGCAGTTATAAGTTGCACCGTTATGCTTCATCAGATAAAGGCATAGACGAAGAAACATAAACCGCGCGTGAAATTTTACACCACGAGTGTTTTGTGTCTCACATTGTAGATATTGAAATTGTATGTTTACGAGTGGAAATAAATTGAATCGTAACATTCGTGAAATTAATAATGTCATGTGGCTAGATTGGTATACCATGGCTATAAGTTTGTTGGTACAGTTATTTAAGTATAAAGTATTGTTGCTCGTGCCTTAAGATTATGACTGCAGTATAAACTATGTACATGCTGCTTTAGAATATCGATTGTACAAAATCGCCGTACTACAATGTTGCAAATTAATTGGCCGCATACTCGTAGTCCTATACCCATGAGCCATTGAAATTTATGTTATCTTCATCTTTTTCATATATTGTTGGGTATGGGTATGTTCTAAAGTTGGCTTTGTTAAAAGGTTTTCCTTTTTTCTCCAACCATTCCCTTTTGACTATAAACTTGCACTGTCACGTTGATTTTAATATAGCAAGTCATCATCATCATCATCATCATCATCATCATCATCAGCCCGGAGTCGTCCACTGCTGGACATAGGCCTTCCCCAGTTCGCGCCACCATACCCGGTCCTCAGCTTTCCGCATCCAACCGCTTCCCGCCACTCTTTTTCACGATGGCCGGGAATAGCGGAGCCACCGGGAACTGAGGGCCGTTGTAAAATGACACTACTCATAAGGGGAGATTTGCCCATACAATTTGATATAGCAAGTATTTACTAAGTATTGTAGTTCAATTACAGCAGTAGAGGTAAATATTTAGCCATTTAGCCTATTATTAATATGAATAGCCTCACATCAGCTTAATGCTAGCCCACCGTGTTATCAAAAGTGATACCATAACTAAATACTTAATATTTTATTATTTGCTAGTATCCTAGCCCACACAGGCGGGCTATCTGAGCCATGGCCACTATTTAGTAATCAATTCAAATATTGTCTTTGTCACTTGTGTTATGCATCGTTTACTGACAAAAGGTTATATTGACACTGTACATTGCACCGACACAATGGAATAGCTTAGTGTTTGGTGATAGTGTTCGAGGTATGGAATGGAGTCTGGTGTCAGATTAAGTCTTTAATGAGCCGGAGAACCCACAATATTATGTAGCTGTAGATATGTACATACCATAAACTAATGAACTTTGCTTATTGGTCGAGCGAGCGAAGCAAGTGAGGCGTCTACGTTTCAGCGTGGCCTAAAATTCTGTCGTGTACTCGTGTATGACGTTGGGATGTTCAGGCGCTTTTCGGCTGTTTCGCATAAAGGTCTCATGAAATTTTGTGTCGATTCAGTTTTTCGATTTTTTCAAAACGGCGAAGGAATTTCGAAACAAACTCGCGAGGTGTACACTATAGCATCACGTCTAGCATAATTGTGACTTGCGACTCTTTGTTGCGCGACAAATACTACCTCTCACTTTCCTTTCAATACCGTGCGAGCAAGACAGATGATGCTGACTCGCGCGACAAGATAAGCTAGCCCTGCAGCTCACAAAGCCACTAGCTTAATATTATTTGCGATAAATAGTATATTTTTAACAAGCTACAAATTAACTATTAGATAAAAACAAATGACAATGAGTTTGTGTATTCGTTGGCGATGGCGGGACGACTTTCCCAAAGGACTGACCAGATTAAACTCGAAATGTAAACCCTAAGCAAAAAGAAGAGGAGACTTTTGCCTAGAGGTGGCACACAATTGACTTTCGATAGTACCAGTAGAGGGAATTTTATACGTGTTTCTGGAATCTCTAAGTTATGTCGTTAAATATAAATGTTTTTCTCATATATACCAGTAGACTTTTGTTCTACATTTTTTTTTATCATTGATGGTCATACGCGACTATAAAACAGTAGAGCAATAATAAACGGAAATATATATATAAAAATAATATATTTCGATCGGTTGCACTGTTATAACTGTTGTGATAAAAAGTAAGACTGCAAAAAATCGGCTTTAATTAATTGGACAAAGATAGATACCGGATATTATGCTAATGTTGATAGTGATTTATCTACTAAGCCATAAATTATATTAATCTTTTGTATATAAGCCATTTATTCAAAGTATCTGTAATGTAATCACATGCTTTTAGCGTTTGAAAGAAAGTAGTCACGTTTACACCCGGATCTGTACATTTCGTCAAATTACTTAATCTCCTTTATTAACATTAAATGTTAATAAATAAATATAAGTATATATATTCTATACATCAAAAGAAAAATACAGTTATGTGTTTGCATGAGTATAGATGACTAGGTACTTAAGAAGTTAAGAGGTGCTAAGTTTAATAATTTAATTTTCTTTAACGCAAGGCAAGGGTATTATTACATATCATCTGTTTCATTCAAAAAGGCTCAGCCAAAAAAGGACAGCGTGCCAAGATCGTGCTTAGAAAAATATGATTTTACGAGTTAAGATTCAGCTACGTTACGTTTTTGTTTTTACTAACAGCATGTTTTGTCAATATTTGAGTTTCCCCAACAAATACTAACAATTGTTAGGTAATTATTTAGGAATAGCAACAATACTTTGGTTGCCGTGTTCGTTACCTTTGTTATTTCTAAAATCGACATGACACTGGCTAAATCCGTGGTATAGCCATAAAAAAAAATCAGCTATAAGATTCATTAAAATATAATATATTTTAATGAATCTCATAGCTGAATCTTTTTTTTATACATTTTTTAGACATATTATGTCTTGTAAAAATCACGTTTCAAAACGCATAATTATAAGTATAATTGAAGGCAGTGAGATAAATAAGAAATATTTGAATTCTTGCAAGAAATAAAGAGTTTTCTTTTATTAAAAAGTTACGCTTGAAGAAATACCTACACGAATTCTCAATGGCTTATGTTAGGAATATGAGTACCTATATTTTAGCCTTGAAAGCGTTGGTGATTTATATTTATAATGGGTGACTATAAACTGCGACGCCATATATTATTCTTTAACAGTTATGACTGAATAAAACAACACTATTGTTTAAAGATCTTTCGTTCGTCATCCTTAGTTAAAAGTTGCAGTCATATAGGTTCTAATCTAACCGATTAAATAAGAAGCAATTTAATATATTGTTAAAATTATTGTTCTCATTCCGAGATACATCCCTCACGTTATCGCGAATAGTTAGCCTTAAAAAATTTAACATTGAATGCCATTAATCACTTATTATAAAAATTAAATGTACTTAATGGCATCCAGGTACGGAAGTGCGATTTGATCGCTTTTTAACCGGTTAGCTTAAAGAGTTATCGATTTTAAAACCCTATAAAAGTAGCTAGGGGAGCCGGGGTGAATGGTCGCGATGGCACGCGGTCCGTCACAATACCAAACCTTTTCGCGAAACAGGATACCGACTGTCCCCTTTTTACGACTACTTTACTAAGGTTACTTTGTTACTTGCACATTAAAGCGGGTCGGTAAGACGATCGATGTTAGCTTGGTGACACTAATCGTGTTTTATTTTTAGCAATGATTGATCAATCGCAATGCTAAATAATGCTAAGCAGGTACCTACCTACCAAGTGACGCGACTCATTTAACTTAAAGAACATGATTCCGGTTGCTCAAGGCTATAATGCATGTTAATATTGACGAAAAACTTTTTACTATGCAGAATAACTGTTTAAACATACAAAAATGTTATACGTAACTAAGTAAGTCTGCATGTTAAATTTAAGTTTTTCTATTTTCATTTGCACATTACGTAAGTGTCATCATCATAAACAATTTTTCCGGTAAACTACCCCCAGTTCAATGTTTCGTTTGGAAGGTGGATTTAGGAGTTGGAACAGGAATCACGGCTAACAATACCCAGCACAGTTACGCATGTAAACAGCGGTCTGTCATCTGGGGAAAATCAATACCATCCCGCGTTCGACAGACGTCGCGTCAGACAATTGATCTTTGTACTTTGCGATTTCAATGTGCAAATTAACAGATTTTTCTATTACTCACCGTCGAGCATGCATCTCCGCGACGCCTGATCATCCTCGTCGAACTCCTCCAACGCAGCCTTGGCCTTCGCGATATCCATGGCTTTATCACAAAGACACTACGGCATTTTGCATACACAACACATGCACATGAGCGGCGTCACTGCATCAGCGCGACCAGCTGATTGAGGGGTCGCGACGCGCTATCGCGGGAAACGAACGCGAATAACTGGCTTGATTACGAGAACAAGTCGGCCGCCGGCACTGTCCGTTCAATGTCAGTATCGACGGTACAATCAATTTTATTATGCGACAGGGCCGCGAAAAGAGGAGTCGGGTGTCGCAAGTCGCCGCGTCGAGTAGTAGCACCGCGGGCATGCGTCAGTCCCGGGGAATGTACGCATGCGCGCGCCTGCTGGTATCGACGCGCTATGCTGGCAGCGGGACGCCAGCGCCACTGACCTGACCGCTGATATGATAATGATAATTAGTCGAATTGGTGCCACTTATTATCAAGGTCTTAGATTAGCGATTAAACGTCCAGTTAAACTCGTTCGATTATTTCACTGGTTAACTGGAGCAGGGTTAACTTTTTATTACTGATATCGATATAGTTTTAAATATTCCGTAAGTGGTTTAGGTAGGGTTTACTTCACTTAAAGTTTGAATAGTTGACCTGTAAGTAAACTGTAGAAGATTTAACGCGCCTACTATTTATCGCATAGCAATTGCTGACGGGTGTTATTGCTAAGTGTTATTGCGCAGGCGCAACGTGAACAAATTTTTAGACACGATTTCAACAATTTTATTATGTTTTAGAAATGTTTTCTTGTACCTGTACCTACCACATATTTTTTTTGGTTTCTTAGTTGTTATACTTGTTATTATGACATATACACTTTTTAAAAACAATGGTTTCACCAGGTAATCCTATATAAACAAATAATAATAATACTATTTTAGGTAATTTGCTTTTTTGACGTGCAAAATATACCAGTTTTTTTTGTGGTAAAAATGATGAATATGTATGTAAGATGAATAGGTCCTCAGGTGTTAAGCTGACAAAAACGCCCAAGAGAGCCATGACATCATGGAACTAGTTGGTTTACCAGTGATGTCAAATTTATTTCGAATACCTCTAAGGCGTGTTCTCATCTCAGTCTCAGTAAACATTCATCCAACGATACCGAGTCAATCAATCATGTACTTTACGAATATAGACATGTTTATAAATTTTTTATTTTGTACAGAATATATTATTTGTAGAAAACGTTAGGCAAGTCTCTAATATGTTCAGTCAGTCTGCAAAAATATCCTTTTCTGAATTGAGAATACCTACTGCAACAATCTCTGCGTTTTTTTTATTTGAAGAGCTTTGACATGACATGACAGTGGCAAGCGTGCCTCAACTTGCTCGACAACTATATAGTGATCTTATCATTAACCTTTTGACCGCCATAGTCGGCTGTGGCCGTCAACAAAAAATCGTGCCCCTGACGCCACGTCGGCCACAGCCGTCCAAATTTCAATGATCAAAAACTTTGTAATTCTAACCGCTACAAGTATTTTTCAATCCCTGTTGATTTTGGAGCACATCTTTTTTTTTTCTTGCGTCAGTGGCACGGTAAATTGCTAGACCGCTTGGCGGTCAATAGGTTAATAAATCACGGTAGTAGGCGGAGGGGAAGGCCTAGGCTTCGATGGCTCAATATTATAAGGAAGGACCTGAACAGCTGCGGGTTAAACGAAGACGATGTCCAGGATAGAGCGAAGTGGAAGCAAAAATGCAGGAAAGCGGACCCTCCGGACAAACGCTAGGAGGATGATGATGATCAATAAATCAAATAAATCAATGATAAAGTTTACACATTAATAAAACACTGATTTGTACAACATACATAAAAACCGTTGATGATGACCCTTGGTATAGGTACCTACGTGGTAGTGAGTTCTTCGACAAAAAAAAAGCGGGTTCGACAGTGCTATACAATCATACTTATTATGGTCCTGCTATATGGCCACACAGTATAGACTATAGGTAGGTATATGCATATAATGGTCGCTTTAAAGTACGATCTTTACTGACAACTTTTTTTGCGTTACATAAAATATCTTTACAAACAGAGAGACACCTAACAAAAGTGACGTAAACAAAGTATTTTATTAATCATCCAACTGACCTAACGTGTTTACGTGCAAATATCACACTAAGGTCGACGACCACCCATAAATAATACGACAAACACTTGTAATAAACAACCGGATATATTTAAAATATATTAATCACCCCAACTGAGATCACCGATAAACTCTTTGAACGAACAAAAATCTAAAACAAGATTATAATCAGGATAAAAGGCTAATTAATTAGAATCCGTTACATTATAGAGTAATGATACTCTTATTACGCGATAACATCACTATTACACAATCCATTGGTCGACGACAAATCGGCAGCGTATTTTAAAGAACTCATTGCATCTTTAAGTAATTTTTAACGGTGAACTTTCTTAGGCACGAGACAAGGTTTCTTTCTGATTTTTACCATTCAATGAGATACGAGTTTGTTAAAATGATAACGTTAAATTAATCGCATGAAAGTTTGGCAAACTATTAGTTACGTCCCACAGGGTACAACAAAGGTTCTCGCGGGCGTTCAACAATAGTTACATTATTTTACAGGCGAAAGCTTATGTAATACTAAACGACTATTAAAGCCAAATTAATGGACATACCTAATGACTTACATCATGGCCCGTTTGAGCGGACAATGCCGAATGGTTGAACTGTAACTCATTCATACGATTAGCAATAAAACAGACTGCCTTTGACAGATATAGCAGGAACGTCGGCCAGAGTGCCTTTGAATTCCTCCTAATTCACTGTTAAATAGGTTTACTTATACTTAGAATTGTGACTTAAAAGGAAACCGTAGCGGAGACATGCACCGGTATCATTAACTTTACAACCATAATTTACCGAGCGAGCAGAGTTTCCGTTTTTTTTAAATTTCTTTCGTATGTTCGATGTCCTGATGTTCGGATGTCCGGCTGTTCTCGCTTACAGGTCGCATTTCTCAACCAACTCTCGTGAAATTTTGTAAGCCGGATCGATAATATATGCATTTTTTTAGCGATTTCGTTTATTGGCTTTTTTTTATCGTGGTTTATAGCGGAAAATCTACATAATTATATTTCAGCCATTTCCATAAATGTTTGCGAGGCGTACAACTCCAGAGACACTATAGTATATAAAAATCGGGACTCCAATGCGCCCTTTAAGCTTTCATGGATAAGATCCAGATGTACTATGACAGATTTTGCCAATTAAGCCTATCCTCACTCGAAAAATGATAACGTATTATAATATGGGGTATGGATAATTCATATGGTAAATGACGGAGCTCCACGCCATTTAACAGAGACATTATTCAAGCTTAGTAAGATTCCACAAATAAATCAATTGAGTACGATTTGCACTCGCAACAAGAAACACAATTATAACTTACATAACTCTATCTCAATGGAACAAAAAACACTATCAGCTTACACGTACAGGCGCCAAGAATCAGTACTCAATAACGGCTGATGTCTTTATGAACATATATTTTCGCACGGTTTTAATTGCCCCATAAATACTAGAACAATGTTATCACCGATTTATCTGACTCATTCGCCTGCAGTTACATTAGATAACTACACGCAATATCTTTGATTTGACAAGAAGATCGACGGTTAATTCATTCGACTGCATAGAACTCAACAATACCAATTGAAGTCGATTCAATTTTTACTTTACCTGCAATGGTAATAAGAAAACTCCGTCTTTGTAACTCTTTTTGTTTTCGGATTGTTTCGGATATAAACATCCTCAATTCCAAAAAGTGCTGGAGTCTGAACTGCAAAAATGAGAGCACTCGTTCTCTTCCCGACTTGTGTAGTGATCAATCTTTACCCTAGTATTAGTTGTTGGTTCGCTAAACCTAGGACAGGGGGCCTATGGTTGCTTTTATCAGGCGATAAATAAGTGACAAAGCATCCTTCACGTTTTGATAAAATGCGAGTATGAGTGGCAGATGCTTTGTCACTTATTTATCACGTGATATACGCAACCATCATAAGGCCCCCAGGAGGCTGAAATATATAAACTTCAACAGTAACTGGGTAAGTATGTGTAAATCATGCGCCTCTTGAATAGAATCAATGTAGATCCTATTTTATGAGGTGATACCACATTTCAAGCAGAGGCCGTGGGTTCGATTCATGCGCCTATTACCTTGTCTACGAGCCCTTATTCTAGACATCCTCATTTTAGTCACCGAGTGACATCAACTCCGCTAAAGTACCTCCAGTAACATTAAGGCTCAAATAACACAACTTCGAGTCCATACATTAAAGTCGTGGGTAAAACCCTGTGACTGTGACAAAGGGACCTATAAACAAGCAAGTAAACATTGTTTATTTGTTGGAGACGCCATGGGCAGCTATCTAACAGTCGTAAACAGTGTTTGTTATCTGGTTTGTCTGCGGTGGACCCAGGAAGGACTGTGGGTAGTTTACGGTAGGGCTCGATGCAACTAGATACAATGGGCAAGTGCAAGTCGATAACAAATGTTTACTGTCTGAAGCGAAATGTAATAGGAATGCATGAAACGCGGATACTCGTTAGTGCTCTCTTCCTTTAGACCGTAGAAGTTTTGTGATTTTTTATCTATGTTGAATAAAGATAAGCTTCTTATTTGTTTTATTGAGTATCGAAATATATAAGTTTTTTACAAAAACGAGGTGAGGATTGATTTGAATTAATCGGCATAAATAAATAAAAATGTCTGAAAAACATAAAAAACAAACTCCATGTTTACTACAATACAATGTTATTGGGTGGGTGCCTGTCGTATCGCATAACGTTTTTTGTCCTAAAAATGTTTGGCCGAGAATGTTTGGCATACTGTTGAATGGCATACTACTCGTTTGTCCTAATAATTTTTGTGCATACTCATTTCAAGTCCTAAAGCAAGTTTATCCTAATATTGATAACTCTAAAATCTAATTACCTAAAGCATAATATTCCTAACATGAATTGCCCTAAGAATTATTTTGCCTATTATTAAATTGGCTAAAATTACGGGTTCCCTTTATCTTGCATAATATCGATTCTCCGAAATACATTTTGCATAGCAGCTATCACCGAAATATATGTATCATAATTGTCAGTTAGCGTACTATTAATTTAGCATAATTTTAAATGGCAGAGCACTATTATCACCGACTTTTATTTCATATAATTTTATATGGCATAAAATTAATATCGCCGAATTTATTATGGCATAAAGACATAGTTTACGGAACAGACGGGTGCTAGGAATTTAGTTTAGGTTTTAGGTTAGATTAGGCGATTGTTAACTAAACTGATACCAGTTAAATGGGTTAGGTTAGGTAAGAACTGCGACCACAACAGAACCGAACTACTGCCAGTAAATTAGGTTAGGTTAAAACCGAACTTAATGGGTTAGGTTAGGTTAGAACTGCGACCACAACAGAACCGAACTGCTGCCAGTAAAGTAGGTTAGGTTAAAACCGAACTTAATGGGTTAGGTTAGAACTGCGACCACGACAGAACCGAATTGCTGCCAGTAAAGTAGGTTAGGTTAGAACCGAACTTAATGGGTTAGGTTAGGTTAGGTTAGAACTGCGACCATAATAGAATCGAACTACTTTTGAATTTTAATTTTTATGCAATCTAAATATTATGAGATATAAATTTCTTCGAAATAACTATTCGGCCATGTAAATATTATGCTTATTCATATTCTGCCATATGAATGTTCTGATATAAAAAATATGTAAAATCACAATATGAAAAAAAAAATATCCAAAATAAAATTCGGAGAAATGATGTTTCTGTCGAAGGTTGTTATACAAAATGAATTTATGAACATATTAGTGATCCTAAAATTACAGCACCTAAACTAAACTATGGTAGGCGTGAAGTCAGAATCGTTACGTAGGCAGGTCAGATTTTGGTTAGGTTAGATACGACGACGAGCGAAGCGAGGATGAGTGTTAGGTAGAACAGTGACCCTAACGAGCGAGCGAAATTATGTTAAAATTTAGCAGTTAGTAGGTTAGGTTAAAGACCGAAAACTGTAGGTTAGGTTAGGTTTGTTTTATGACCATGGATAGCGGAGCGAGCGACGCGAGTGGAGCGTCAGAATGTTTGCTTGCTGCATGGAGGTATATTAAAATTTAGCAGTTAGTAGGTTAGGTTAAAGACCGAAAACTGTAGGTTAGGTTAGGTTTGTTTTCTGACCATGGATAGCGGAGCGAGCGAAGCGAGTGGAGCGTCAGAATGTTTGCTTGCTGCATGGAGGTATATTAAAATTTAGCAGTTAGTAGGTTAGGTTAAAGACCTTAAACTGTAGGTTAGGTTTGTTTTATGACCATGGATAGCGGAGCGAGCGAAGCGTCAGAATGCTTGCTTAAAAATCTTCGAGATTTAGGTATAATGAAATGTAGTCAAAAGATTTTTAGCACATTAAATATTAGGAACATTACAATTATGCACATCAATCATTCGATAGTTGAATCTTAGCCACATCAAACGATAGGACAAATAATATTTAGGACAAAGGATAATAGGAGCAACAATTTAGGACGATCAAAAATATGCGGAACAAAGTGTATGCCAAACGTTATTAGGACAAAAGACGTTATGCGACACGACGATAGGACTAATAATTGTATGCCATCCGATATAGACCCATTATGGGTACTTCATGGTAGGTATGTAATGAAAAACTTTATGTATTTTATAGAAATAACGGGAGCGTATAGCATAGGCATTTACATTTAATACAAGTCCTACCAAAAAAACCTACAATAAATAGCAAATAAATAATCACTTTTATCCAGAAATTACCGACATAATTATGACCGACAAAATTATGTTTCCCGAAATGATGCTAGGTGTACCTATAATTTTTGAAGAGTTCCTTCAATTTCTCCAGCCCACACACCATCAGATCCTGCCTTCTTAACAATGCATGGGACCAGCTAGAAAGTATATCCTTTCAAACAAAATAAATATGTTCAAAATCGTTTTCATTTAGAGTAATCGGAAACAAAAAAGATATATTTTGACATTGGTTAAAACTTCAAAACCTACTACCTAAAACTAACTAAACCTCTTCAAATTATAACACTCCCTTGACTTTGTACACCAATCCCCTCAAACGAAGTGGAATATTTTTCATTGAATGTTAAATATACGCAATCACCTACATTACATACAAATACATTCGACAGTAACCTTAATTTATGATGTTTACCACCGCAAAATAAAAGGCTAACGTCCTATAGCCATACGAGTATTAAAACGAGTTTCGTTTTTCGTAAATTGGATACGACCAATTTTACGAGTCACGCATTTGACGTCAATAATCAAAAGCTCGAAGCCCACGTTCAAAGGGAAATATTACAAAGCTCAGTGAACTTGAAATAATGACGTGTTTGTGAGCTGACGTAACTTTGACGGCCGGTTTATGAGGTGTATATGTAAATTGTCTAAGAATTTGGCGTATATGTAATTATTTTTTATTGCTACGAGTAGATGGTGTCGCTATTATATTTTGAATCTTTTTATTTATCTATCCGACTGTTGGAACACCTGTTGGTTTCAACACCACTTTGCCTGGTGTTTATTAATTTTTGTATCCTCATCAATAATTTCTCTGCGTCCGAACGAACATCGCAAGACCCTTGCTGATCATGGACATGACTGTCCTGTTATAAAAAAACATTACATACCTACTTATCATTTAAGAGCCAACTTTAAAGTCAAACTACCGCTGTACTACACTTTTTTTTGTAGGCGCTATGGCATAATGTCTATAAAAATCGACTACACTGAAGCAAATCTCCTCAGTGTAATAGAGATTTTTTGTATTAAAATTAGACCACCATCCTGTTTAGAAAAAATAGTCTCATCCTAGAAACATCCAAGATTCAGCGGAATAATACTCGCAATCACGAGATACTAAACCAGATGAAAAACATAAAACTACAGATTTGAGCACAATCGAAGATACGGATAGATTGCACTTTATTAAATGCTTTTTGCGACTTTGCGTGTCGATAGATCGGCTCGCTACTCGTGCGAGTAGAAAACTCGATTGTTCTACATTTGCCGCAGATTCTCACTGCCGACTTTTATGTTGTTACGTTTGACACGAATCTGACAGCTGAATTAGAACAGGCAGGAGAGAAAAGTGAAATGAGTTGTAGGAAATGGCGAAAAGCGTGAAGGAAGTTCTCTTCTTACGGCCTGTCCTGTTTTGTTGTTTCTTGTTGCTTTTGTTTTCCGTTTTGACGTAGGTAATTAAGTATGAGAAATAATAAATCCAGCCACAGTTTTTTTTTTGGCCACATGGTCGAACTTCTCATTTAATAACCAAGCATCGGGAAAATGAGATAGCCTCTAATAAACTAATTCATCTTCTTTACAACATCATCATCCTCCTAGCCTTTGTCCCATTTTTTGAGAATGAATTCTCAATCGGGGTCGGCTACCTAAATCCCAAGATGTGGCGTAGGCACTAGTTTTCATCTTCTTTACAACGCCAACTAAAAATGTTAAAGAAAGCGTCAAGTCAAAATCAACAATTATTATTACTTGTCCTTCTGATTTATATAATTCTGATTAATAATACTTCATATTCTTTTATCGTGAAAATAGCCACTGTAGGTACGATTTGGCGCGAGAGCGCAACATGACAGCCACCGGCCATTTGCACCAATCAGAGAGCGCCATTCGATTCTTGTACCGACCGACCCGCCCGTGTTTGTTTGTTGTCATTCGTTCGTTCATATTGCAATAGGTTCTCTTTAATCTAGTTCTAAGGCAGGTCCGACTTGGCTTAGGTTAGGTACGACGACGAGCGAAGCGAGGAGGAGTGTTAGGTTGAACTGCGACCCTAACCTAAAATGAGATTTAAGTATTTTGTTTTGTTCTCTCCTCAATAGTTCATATGTAATAATAATGGCTTTAATATACTATTTGATGATAATTTTAGGCGAATTTTACGATCGATTAATGTAGGATGACTTACATTTTAAACATACTAATTGTTTATTGTCATTCGTGCGTTCATATTGCAATAGGTTAGGTTAGACATTAATTATAATATCGAGTTTAAACATTACATATTTGGTAACGGTACGTAACCCATTACTCTAGTTCTAAGGCAGGTCCAACTTGGCTTAGGTTAGGTACGACGACGAGCGAAGCGAGGAGGGGTGTTAGGTTGAACTGCGACCTTAACCTAAAATGAGATTTAAGTATTTTGTTTTGTTCTCTCCTCAATAGTTCATACTCGTATGTAATAATAATGGCTTTAATATACTATTTGATGACAATTGTAGGTAAATTTTACGATCGATTAATGTAGGATGACTTACATTTTAAACATACTAGTTACTATTTTCGTGTCATATATTAATATTTTAGAAGTTTGCTATTTGAATGCATGCCTCAAATTTAGATGCTAAAAAATAACCACCAAATAAGTTACAATTACAGTGGCTTACAAAGAAGATAACTAGTGGCTGAGATATTATTATTCAGACGCGCGCGCGTTGGTTGTGGCCGACAAAGTAATATGGTAACTTATATTTTCTGAGGCGAATAATGCTATTAAAAAGAGGCTCGTTTAAATAGTACCCATTATTTCGAAAACGTGCGATCGCTGAAGGCATGTAGGTGATAGATAAACTTTTTTATTTGTTTTTGGGTCTTGAATTGTGTAAAAATCCATTTAAGAAGCGAACTGTAAGCTTCTTATATTGATATTTATACAAACAAAGTTATATACGAATTTAATAATAATTTTGAAACTAAATTGAATTGGAAATGATCGAGTTCCCATTGTGGGTATATTGTGATAATGATATGTGGGTACCTTTACATTATAATAAATCAGTCTTTGTCTCGAACTGGTGTTTGATTCACGTATTCCAAATACCTATCTTCAACATGGCGCAGCCGACGGATTATTAAAAGCATAAAAGTTAACGGCAAATTGTTTTAACGTTATCATAAATAGTGAAAAAACTGTACGTGCAAGTTTACGCTAAGCGTAGTGAGCCGTTGTGTAGGAACAAGGAAAATGGAATCAGTTCTACCTCCGCCGCCGCCATTTACATTTTTGAACAGTGTGCAAAATGTAACATCTGGAAATGTTTCAAAGGACTGGGAGAAGTGGAAAAACTCATTTCAAATTTATTTTGATGCGTGCGAGTTAACAAAGAAGGATCCGAAAGTACAAATTAATATTCTGTTGCATGTAATAGGTGAACAAGGGCGTGAGGTATATGAACAATTTAGTGACAACTTTGCGGACTTGAAAAGTCTGCTGGCCAAATTCGATTCATTCTTTTTATTGCGGAAAAACATAACAGTACAAAGACATTGTTTTTTTACTCGGGACCAAAAGGATGGTGAATCTATAGAACAGTATTCATTTGAATTAAAAAAATTAGCGACTAAGTGTGAATTTAAGGACCTGTGTGATGACTTAGTGCGAGACAGACTTATTTGTGGCATTACGGACAGTGCTATGAGAGAACGGCTTTTACGTGAACCGCAGTTAACGCTCCAAAAATCTATTGACATATGTAATATTGCGCAAATGTCGAGAATGCAGGCCGGAACGATAAAAAAGGAGGCGGCCGTCCAACATGCATATTACTTGGATAATGATTGTATGCAAGAGAATAGTGAAAACGTTAGTGATGCATTCTTTGTGTCTCGTCGTGGGGGAGCAGCCAGCAGAGGCCGAGGCCGTGGTGGCTGGCGCGGCGCGCGCGCCGTCGCCGGCCCGCAGTTTACCGCCCGCCCGCCATTCATCTCGCCATCGGGATCAGCTGTTCGACGGGTGTATAACCAACAAAGGAATGGTTATGGAACGCGACCGTCGTGTCAAATGTGCGGAGGGGCTCATGGTAGTCAAAGATGTCCAGCTCATGGGAAGAGGTGCTTGAAATGTAACCGTTTGAACCATTTTTCTCGTATGTGTCGAGTGTTTGAACTTTGCGCCGAAGAGAACGCCGATCAGGTAATTTACTATTTTAATAATAATAGTAGGGATTGGTCTGTAAAGCTAATGATAAACGATGTTGAGATCTCGTTTAAAGTTGATACGGGCGCGGATACGAACGTGTTGCCCCGTAGTTATTTACAAAAAATTGGCATTACTGAACATGACCTTTTACCTACGTCAACAAGGTTGCGTGGGTATTCTGGCGGCGATATCAAAGTATTAGGAAGATGTAACTTAAAATTGAGATATAAACAGGTAGACTATATTTTAGAATTTCTAATAGCGGATGTAAATTCACCCCCGATACTAGGTCGAGATTCTTGTCAGGAATTAAATGTGGTGCAGTTAATATTAACCGTAGATAGGCAGTGTGATAATGATATAAGAACGTCGCTCTTAAACGAATATGCGGATGTGTTTGAGGGTATTGGTTGCATGCCAGGTGAGTACAGGATAGGGATAGATGAGAGTGTACGTCCTGTAGTACATGCGCCTAGGAAATTACCGGTAGCACTTAAGGAACAGATAAAGCTTAAATTGGATGAGATGGAAAAACAAAAAATTATTGCTAAGGTAGAAGGGCCGACTGACTGGGTGAACAGTATGACAGTGGTCAAAAAAGTTAATGGAGATTTGCGCATATGTTTGGATCCGAAGGATTTAAATAAGGCAATTAAGCGGGAACACTATAGATTACCAACATTAGACGAAATAACCGCCAACCTATCGGGGGCCAAGTATTTTAGTACGTTAGATGCGAAAAATGGATTTTGGCAGTTAAAACTTTGTCCAGAGAGTACTTATTTGTGTACCTTTAATACCGCTTTCGGTAGGTACCGGTTTCTGCGGCTTCCGTACGGAATCACCAGTGCCTCCGAAGTATTTCATAAAAAATTGTTTGAATGCTTCGATGACTTAGGCGGTGGGGTGAGTCTGTTCATAGACGATTTGTTGATATACGGCCGCACCAGAGAAGAACACGATTCGAGACTCAGAAAAGTACTAGATCGATGTCGTCAAATTAATTTAAAATTAAATTTAAGTAAATGTAAATTTGCACTTTCGGAGATAAAATACCTAGGGCACACAATAACGCAACACGGAATTTACCCTGATGAGTCGCACACATCTGCTATTAAAAACATGCCAAGACCAGAGAATTGCAAGGACTTAGAACGTTTTTTGGGGTTAGTAAATTATGTAGGGAAATTTGTAAGTAACATGTCGGACAAAACGTACCATCTGAGACAATTATTAAAAAAAAATGTTGAGTGGCATTGGGATAGTTCTCATCAACAGGCTTTTGACCGCTTAAAACAAAGTTTGACAGAAGTACCAATTTTACAGTATTTTGACGTAAATAAACCCGTGGTAATTTCTGTAGACGCTAGTAGAAATGGCCTCGGGGCCTGTCTCCTTCAGGATAGTCTACCCGTGAGCTATGCTTCAAGGTCTTTGACGAAAGCGGAACAGAACTATGCGCAAATCGAAAAGGAATTATTATCATGTGTTTACGCTTGTGAAAAATTCTATTCATATATATATGGTAAACAAGACGTAGTTATAGAGACCGACCACAAACCGTTGGTCCATATCATAGCTAAGCCCATTGCCGACGCTCCTGCCAGGCTACAAAGAATGTTATTGCGATTGCAACTATACTCATTTAAGTTAGTATATAAACCAGGGCGATATTTGTATATAGCGGACGCGTTATCACGAGCTGTAGAACCGGTTTCCGCATCGGGCGCGGACCGCCCCGAGTCCAGTGGTGCTGCACATTTCCTAGCGCAGGCGCAGGTGTGCGCCGTGCTCGCCTCCAACCCTCTCACAGATACGCACTTCGTGCAGCTACAGAAACATACCCAGTCAGATAATGAATTACAATGTATTATGAAATATATAAAGGAAGGTTGGCCCAACAATAGAAATAATTGTGAGGATAGTGTCAAGCCCTATTGGTGTTACAAAGATGAGCTGTCAGTCTCGTACGACATCGTTTGGAAAGGAACTCGAGTTGTAGTCCCAAGAGCAATGCGTAGTGACATACTTAAAAGAGTACATATAGGTCATCTAGGGTTAGATAAATGCAAGTTGCGTGTGCGGGAAACCGTGTTTTGGCCAAATATTAACACTCAGCTTGAGGATTATATAACAAAGTGTGGAGTCTGTTTAAATTATAAAAATGAAAACAGAAAAGAAACAATGATTTCTCATGACATACCTAACAGGGCGTGGTCGAAGATAGGGACAGATTGTTTTCATTTTGGCAGCGATAAATATTTGTTAGTAGTAGATTACTACAGTAAATATATTGAAATATGTCAATTAAGCAGTTTGACATCCGCAGAAATAATAAATCACTTAAAAACTATATTTTGTCGTAATGGAATTCCAGATATTTTAATGTCTGATAATGGGCCTGAGTATAGTTCCACAGAGTTTCGACAGTTTGCCCGCGAGTGGCACTTTAGTCACGTGACATCCTCGCCCCGGTATCCCCAGTCTAACGGCCAGGCTGAAAGGGCTGTTCAAACTGTAAAAAATATTTTAAAGAAAACTAGTTTAGCAAATACTGATTTTAGGCTAGCTTTACTAGAATACCTAAACACACCAATTTCCAATACATTAGCGTCCCCGTCCGAACTTCTTAATAATAGGAAGTTACGTAGCATAGTACCATGTGCTCCACGTTTACTTAAACCTAAGATACCTACCAACGTCAGTAGTGAGATCAATAAGCGTCAACAATATCAGAAAAAATACTATGACAAGGGCGCTAAGGACATGGCCACGCTGTCCGCCGGGCAGCGGGTAAAGGTGTGCGTGGATAAACGCTGGGTCAGCGCGCGCGTTAAGGCCTTGGTCGGCACCCGATCGTATTCAGTGCATATTAATGGCGGTGGAATTTTAATTCGTAATCGTCGACATTTAATTATAGATACTTCTCAGGAAACAGATAGTGTCGAATCATGTAGGTTTCCTTACGATGATATCGCCGCCCCGAATTTCCCCGCAGCGTATCGTGCTCGCAGTGTACGTCCGCCGTCAATAAGACCTGACCCTTATGTAACTTCTTCCGGCAGGGTGGTGATTAGACCTGATCGGTGGGGCTTCGATTCCTGATGATACTGTCTGCAATTTTCAAGATATCTTATGTCATTGTTAATATTATTATTTTTTTTCTCTTTAACGAACATTTCATTTTAATGTCGCTTATGTAATATATAATCAAATAAAAATTTATATATTGTGCTTGTAAAATAAAGAATGCCTATGTTATTAAGTTAAAATATCGAAAAATATTATAATGTTCAAATATGCTGTCAATATATTATGTGCGCTAATTAAAATAATTTAATAAAATAAAATAATAATAATGTTATGTATTTATGAATTTCAGTTATATTGATCATGGAATGTAGTGATGAAACGTTAAAAAGCAAATAATAAACGAATTTTAAATTTTTTATAACTATAAATTTTAATAATTTTGTATAATGAAATGTAATGTAATTTAAATTCAATTGTAATAATAAAATGTGTTTATTCAATTTTAATAATTTTCTATTTACACCTTAGGATAGTATTAATTGAATAATGTATATATAACATTAGGGCCTATTACAACAAAACAATAGGTTGTTACCTAAAATATAAGTTATTCTTTGCATGTCCTTTTAATGATTCTTTTCTTTGTGTCAATGAAATTTATTTATTTTGATATGTATTGCATGATAGCTGTGCGCATATATTAATGTATACTATAGATTTTTTTTTTTTACAAAGGGGAATTGTGGGTATATTGTGATAATGATATGTGGGTACCTTTACATTATAATAAATCAGTCTTTGTCTCGAACTGGTGTTTGATTCACGTATTCCAAATACCTATCTTCAACACCCATAAGTCCCGTAATGTAACTAACTGTGCCTTTCCCTATAACGACATATTTGCAATGCTGTATCCATACTAATATTATAAATGCGAAAGTGTGTCTGTCTGTCTGTCTGTCTGTCTGTTACCTCTTCACGCTTAACCCTCTGTCCGATAGCTCCATAAGCAAAATTTTACAAGATACAATCTCTCAATGCACAATTTCATTTGATTGATGATGCCATTATGATACTTGTTAGATAACTCTAGTGATCAGAATGTGTAGGTGTATCTTTTCAGGCTTATTTAGTGTTGTTATGTAGCAGGTGACTGCAAAATAAATGTAAACCTTTTACAAGCAATGTGTCGTAAAACCCACAAAACTGTCTTTATTAGGTAAGCTATCTCTTTCATAGGCATTTCATAAAGCGCAAATCACCATAACTCAGAAATATTATCACATAGAGGTCGCTAAGTTGTAAAGCCTTTCAAATAAACAATGCAAAGATCACACACACAAAGCATGAGGAAAGATTCGAGAGGTTGCTTGGGTGTTACGGTGGCGGAAAGGATGACGCGCTGGACCGGCAATCCAGAGGTACCGGGTTCGATGTCCGGTCCGATCTCTTCCACCACGTAACTCATTTCAATTTTTCTTTGTGCTTTGATCAATGGTTTTAGAAATATTACTAAGGCCAGCCACATACAGTCTGAATTCCGGTCCGGATTCTAAACGGAATGACGTCAGCAAGCGAGACATCACCATATGACAGACGGAGACAGAGAGACTTTCTAGCGTCATTCCGTTCAGAAACCGGACCGGAATTCAGACTGTATGTGGCCGGCCTAAAAGTCGTAACTGCGCTATCGCTTCCTACTCATACTCAACGTTTTTGCCTGGAGCTAACATGTTAGAACCTACAATTATGTCATCGACTCATTATATCTGCCTGTAAATCACAGTTGAAGCTTGGACTCGTGATAATTATTTATTGTAATCTTATGGCTCAGGGCAGTAATGGTGAGAGTGGTGATAATCGTAAAACTAAATGTGTGGGAGGACAGTTGTGTAACAATGGATAATACCTAATGCAGTTTGCGTAGGGAAGCTTGTTCATAAACCATGGTAGGTATGCCGGCCAATTATAATTATGTGGCTAACTATAAACATCGCTGTACCAAAATACAGTTATAGAAGCTTTTATTAGTAGAAGCAAGTTTGTTCTCATAGTTCTATTCTATACAGTAATATATTTATTCAGAATATAAAGTTAAAGGGTGATTTAACACTTATTATGACGGGTCTATCGCTTTATGTTTCTTATTTACAAAATGGTCATTATTATAAAATGGTTTTATTTAAGTATCGCACATTGGGGACCAGTGATTCAAAAGTTGAAACCGCGGTGTTAAAAAATAACAAAGAAATGGGTGGTAAGTAGTCGAACATTATCTTCCTACGCATCCATTTTATAGCCAACCGTCGGGTAGGTAGTGATAATTGATGATATATTTGGCCTACATCTCGCTGTTTCACCAAATACACAGATGAGTTAAGCAGGTAAACAGCTAAACCAAGCACAGTTGTTGCAATTCATAAAACTACGCCGAAACGTCAGATAATGTAGGTACTTAAGTACTTAAATAAGAAATATGGCGATAGATCTGTTATAGTATGTGTTGATTATAAATGCCTGGCTTATAAATAAATGGCTATTGCTATACCAAGGATATGGAACGGATCTGTATTGGGCTATAACCCCATTAATGAGCGATTAATAACCATAAAAAAATAAATGCTACACCGGTACCGATAAACATAATCCAAGCGTATGCACCTACGTCGGCAGCTGAAGATGACGTCGCAGAGGCCTTTTATAATGAACTGGAAACATGCATGGCTCAATTCCCGAAGAGAGAACCCCTTATTGTGTTGGGAGATTTCAATGCGAAAGTGGGTGACACGAAAAATGAGTCAGGTTTGCGACACATAGTCGGACAGTATGGTTTGGGTACTCGTAACGCCAGAGGCGAACGTCTTATACAATTTGCCGCTGATAACAATCTCACAATAATGAACACCGTCTTTAAACACCATCCCAGGAGACTTTACACGTGGACCAGCCCTGACGGTAAACATAAGAACCAAATTGACTATGTTATGATTAGGACTAGATGGAGGAGCTCCATATTTAACGCGCATACCTTGCCCGGAGCAGATTGTCTGTCTGATCATGAGCTGTTGGTGTGTGGTCTAAAACTGAAATTGCGCAATTGTACAGTCAAGAAGATACCCAAACGTATGGAAATTGTAGACAAAGAGGCTTTTAGCAAGACTACAAGATGTAAAGCAAGCTTGGTCAAATGATTCTGTCAGCTGTGATAGTAAGCCGGACTTGCTTTGGCAATTAGCTAAAACAACAATTAAAGAATCTGTAAAATTATCCCAACCGAAGCCGAAAGTTACAAAACGTCAGCACTGGATGTCAAACGACACATGGACTCTAGTAGAAAAGCGACGCCAAGAGAAGGCATCTGGTGCAAGCGTCTCAAGGCTTAATTTGATGGGGTCTGAAATACAAAGCGCTTGCCGGAGAGATCGAAACATGGCACTTAACACAATATGCGCAGAACTGGAACAGCATGCTCAGAAATTCGAGACCAGGGATTTGCATATGAAAATAAGAAGTATAACGAGACAATTTAAACCAAAGACCTGGGCAATAGAGGATTCTACTGGGAGTACTGTTACAGAAATAAAAGCAATTGTTAAGGTATGGGAGGATTACTGTAAGTCCTTGTTCACGGATAACCGAAGATTGCTTTGCCATGCGCCTGGTGCGTCCGATTGCACAACACCAACAGAGTTGGAGCCATGTCTATTAAGAGCAGAAGTAGAGGCTGCAATTAAACATCTAAAATGTGGCAAGGCTACTGGTGCAGACGAAATCCCCATAGAAGTTTTTAAGTCAATGGGAGATGTTGGGGTGGATATTTTACACGCAGTCTGCCAGCAAATATGGATAACCGGTGAATGGCCAAAGGACTGGTCGCATTCTTTATTCATCCCACTCCACAAGAAGGGCTCCACCAAAAAGTGCAACAATTTCCGCTTGATTCCGATATCTCTGATATCCCACGCTAGTAAGGTACTTCTTCATATACTTAACACCCGACTACAGGCTTTTATAAGTAGGGAAATTGCTCAAGAACAGGCTGGCTTTGTTAAAGGAAAAGGAACGCGCGAGCAGATCCTCAACCTAAGACAGATCATAGAAAAAGCGCGAGAGTTCAATAAGCCGCTTTTTATCTGCTTTGTGGATTTCCGAAAGGCCTTTGACACCGTTAAGTGGTGGAAGCTGTGGGAAGTACTACTGGTAATGGGTGTACCTCGACACTTAGTTTACATTATCAGAAGACTCTACGAAGACGGTACAGCTGCAGTTCGTGTGGATGGAATCGATTCGGGCACTTTCAAAACCGAATCTGGTGTTCGACAAGGTTGTATACTCTCTCCTCTTTTATTTAATATATACACCGAATATATCATGCGAATAGTTTTGGAAAAATGGGATAGTGGAATATCAATTGGCGGTCAATTGATATCCAACCTGAGGTATGCAGATGATACCACCCTTCTTGCGACGTCAAAGGCAGAAAGTGAACAGCTTCTTTTACTTCTGGAAACAACCAGTTTCGATTTTGGCCTCACTATAAACCGAGACAAAACGAAGATGATGGTAGTGGATCGACAACATTTCATCTTTTTTACCCCTACCTTTTATTGATTTATCTAATAGTATTTGCAAAATTACTCGACACTTTTTTTCTTTTAATTCTTTTTTTAGTTTAAGACACTTTTTTTGTAAAAATAAAAGTACTTTATTCCAAAGAGGCGTAACGCAATTTCCAGGCGGGAATGGATACCGCCTGTGCATTTATAAGTAAAAATTGTAGTGCATCTGTGGACTCAATGTGACAGGCGTTATTACTGTCATGCACGGATTCTATGGATTACGATTCCTAACAAACTTTTTCACAAAGCCTCCTGGAAAAAGACGCGTTATTTCAGAGACACTGCGTTGTCAAATATTAGCAAAAAAGTATTGAACTGTTATTTTTCAACAAATATAGAAATAAATAGACCTTCCTTAGCTGGCCCGCTATCTCGCTCTTACTACATTGATTACGAATTTTGCTATTCCTGTCACACTTTGAAATAGTGTGGTACATCGCTCGGAAGCAAATATATCGATAGATAATAATAATAAATGGCATGTATTTAACGCGGCGACAAATTAATCTGATTTAGGGATTTATAAAAAATTAAAGGGGATAGCAAAAATAATAAGTTGGCGACTAATTGCGGAGACTAATAAAGTAAAAAGTAGCAGCTAAGTAATCAATTTTCGGCTTTGTTTCAATATAAACTAGCATCGAGTTTTGGCTACTGAATTAACTAATTAATCGGAAACATGACAGCGGATAAAAAGTTGAAAATGGCCTACTCTAATTGTTCAATGGAGATTGCATATAAAATAAATCAAGGTCATAAAAAAATTAAAAGGAGCGCTTTTAGGGATATAAAAAAAAAAACAACCTAACCTAACCCGGCCGAGTCGGATCTTCTGCTAATATTAGTCGCCAAGTCATTATTTATAGTACCTCGCCTATGATTTCAGTAATCTTGTTTATTATTTCTGCTACCTTAAAGTAGCTGCCATTATTTGAATTTTAGAATATCCTTAGTTTAAAGCTCATTTAATATAAATGATTGCCAAAATATTTAATCGCTGACAAGTTATTATTTTAGTTGCAAATAGTTTGCTGCTCTTTAATTTTTCTGTCGCCGCGAAAATAATAAGCCATAATAAATATAATGTACTAGCTTTTAAAGAATGAAAGTGACTAGTGATAATTCTGCCTAATGTGTGTCAACATATTTCGTAGCTTTCCGAAACAATTATTGTGTTGCGTGTTCGTGTAACTGAGTATATTTTGCATCGATTTTGAAGTTATACTAAGCGTGAAAACTAGTGATCCAGTCATTTGGTTCGAAATATAGAGCTAACTTGGAAAAATTTCAGAAAGTTTCGAAAATTGGTGATATTAATGTGCTCTTTTCGAATTTCAACTTGGCCACCTCTGGTCTGCTGCTCACGCCACGATATAAAAAGGGTCTGAATTTTTTTGTCAATATACCTTCCTTATTCATTTTACAATAAAAACATTTATATGGAAATTATTAATCTAGAGAATATTTTCTACCATTTTCAAAACTCCTGGAAAAAATCCCAGTAACCTCTATTTCTACCTACTTACTTTGACCACAGATTTATATACAAGCTTTGACCAACAGAAACGAAAATTGTCGATATCGAATAATGAATAAAGTCGATAACTGTGACTTCCCGAGTTTTGTTACTCGAAAATAGGTGCAATATACAAACTTGTCATGCGACGTCCATAAACTAAGAGGTCCGTGTTGTCATGGTAACATATTAATTAATGTTTGTTTTTATTCTCAGCTTTCAGCAATTTTTATTTTGATTTGGCTGTTTTTTTCTAATAATAATTGAAAGGCCGTGTTATCATAGAATGTTTCGGCACAGGACGAAATTATAAACGCATTCATCATGGTGTCCCTCGATAAATAATATTTCTTCTTTGTACAAAGTCAATATCCTAAAAGGTTCACTGTTTATGAAGATCATAATTTATAAATGTAATGTAATGTAAGTACTAGGAATCTCTATGTTTTGATTATACAATTAGTTAATACAAATGTTTCAGTGGGTAATATTATGTTATTTTTTTCAGTTAGAAGAAAATGTACAAATCTATGAATTACCTAGTGTTGGGAGGATCATCAAGTAAAACACTAAAGAAATCGAAGGCATCTTGTGTGTCTAAATACCAATGCAGTTCAACTCAAACGACTAACTGTGAATAAAAGTGGCTTCAGATATTGAAATGAAATGTGTATTACCTTTATTGTTTTTATTCCGTAGTAGTAGTCGTTATTTTTTTACACTGCAATAAGCATATATCGAAAAATACAACAAGATCCAGTAGAATTGAAAGATAATAAAAAAACATCTGGATAAACTGGCTTTTCATGTGAAAAAATCGTAAACATTCCCATTAGGATTATTGTTCATAACTTTGGTAAGGTTTACAAAAAAAAACATTCTCATTTACTAGTATATACTTGTTATTTTTAAACAAGATTAAATTAATAATATATCATTTTAGAATATTTTTTCGTAAACCTTACCAACCAAAACTGTCGTATTGTCGAAATGCTCCCTGGATTTTGATGTATGTTCAAAATCATAATACTTCCACTTATAAATAAAATAACGTATCAAATTTCACGTATCTTGAAATCAAAGTAATAAATAAAAATAACGCTACTAATTAGTATTTGTTTAATTAAATAACTTTTTTTACGAAGTTACACACATGTCTTTTGCAAAATGTTAATCTCGGTCTAGTCCTCGTTTCATTTCACTGATGGCAAATTCGTAATCACTGCATTTGATACACCACAGATATCCATTCTGCTTCATTATTGGTACAAGCATCAAACTGCTCTTCTTAAACTATAAGTATCTTCCGGTTCGGTTGCAAGCACAGAATATGAGTATTTATTAACTCTTCATCTCACAAAGTAGACAGAAGGCCCCTGGTCTTTCTTCTTAGTTTTGTATTTCCACTTTATTGTAGGACACGGCTGAAAAATATCGGGAAGATATCTGGATTTTGGTTTCCCCAAATTCTATTGCATAAAACTTTGTTTGTCATAATGTACGTATATAATCGGCTTGCCGGCAGTGTGCCGCTCCTCTTTAGCGTATATTTCATAATATATTCGTTTTATTCTGAAAATTTAATTGGAACAGAAGGTAAAAAGCAGTGAAAATATTAAATAATTTTATTCTGACAATGACATCAATGACATTTGTCTACTTCCACGCACACATACCTAGACATTTTTTTATATCGCACGTAATCGTAGTGATTTGAAATTAACTTTCTTCAGCCTGGGAATAATCTTTTGCTATTAATATCCATTTTTCTCAAAAAATGGTGGTCTGAAAATTCTAAAAAATATTTTATAGTGCTAAGGAAACCAATTTCTTCGAATAGGGATTAAAATATAGTGACTTCAAAAAAATGAAATGTTGTCCAGCTACATTTATCTAGGATCCACTATCACAAACACTGGAAACTGTGATGATGAAATTAAAAGACGATGTGCCGTAACACGATCAGCTGTGGAGAAGCTCACCAAAATTTGGAAAGATCGGCGTATAACCAAGAACACAAAGGTTCGACTCATGAGGTGCTTGGTATTTCCAATTTTCTTGTACGGAGCCGAAACATGGACGATCCATCAAAGAGACCGCAAAAGGATTGATGCACTCGAAATGTGGTGCTGGAGACGGTTGCTGAGGATAAAATGGACTGCTCGCCGGACTAATCTCTCTATCTTGAAAGAGCTTAAAGTCAAACAAAGACTTTCGTCGATTGTGCAAGTGCGAATCTTGAAAATGTTTGGACATATCATTCGCAGCGAAAAGTCGATGGAGCGTTTGGTAGTGCAGGGGAGAGTGGAAGGTCAACGTTCTCGCGGCCGGTCTCCTACTAGGTGGACGGATCTCATAAAGTCCACGACGAAACGTTCCCTTACGGAGTGTGCACGGAGTGCCACAAACAGAGAGAGATGGAGAAAAATCGCAAAAGCCGTCATTGATGTAGAAGAGGACAATCCATAACCACGACCACTCTGACAAGAGTGTACGACTAAGAAGAAGAAGAAGATTATAAATCTAGTCAAACCTTCGTTGATCGGCTCGGGTTCACGTATGCTTGTCAGAAAGTTGCGGGTGCTTTGTCATTTATCTATCGTATAACAAACGCGACTACCACAAGTCCACTGGTTAGTAATAAAACACAAACTCATTGCCTACTGTGTGCTGTAAAGAAGTTACGGCTATGACGAGTTACCTACAACAACGAAATTGTGATATATACCTATTGCTTTAACCTAAAACTCCGGTGACTCCGGTGACTCCGGTTCTCATCTTTCAACCTTGTGAACGTTTTTCATTAAGATCGTGAAATGCAATGCGTTACCCTGCCTGTTCAACTGGAGCGGAGCGGAGATGTGTAAAATGGACCAATCACATTCCTGAGATTTTAATGCACTTATTTTGGGCTTCACAAATACCCTGCCTAATATATGTCGACTGATGTTAAATTCTACAGCATACAAAATATGCTCAATATGTCATGAAACGTAGAAAAAAAAACAAAAGTTGTAAACAATTTTGAAATATAACTTCAAAAGTACGCAAATTTTACGTTCTTTTAATCCAAAATAAATTTTGGTATTGGTTTCAGAATCCTCATAATTGAACAAAACGATAATTGTATGACAGCCATGATCGTACAAAAATTGGTAGGTATCCATAACATATAATGACGTTACGATTAGGTGGCCATTTGTATGGGGCGTTCAGCGCTCCGTAGGAATGTTGAACTTTGATGATTTTTAGAGCAATCTAAGTGTAGTTAGTCCCTTATAGACATTTGATCCCACTTAAAAATAGAATCGATTGACATGCTGAGGAAATTCGTCATGCCTATTGGTTCATTTTCTCCACACCGCTTCTGTGGACACTGCAAAGGGCGAACAGTGGATGCAATATACGTCAAAATCATGTCAAACGATATACGTATTATGGATATGACTACAAAAACTGCATACATAAATGTTTGAAATGCTTATGCGCATTAGCCATAACCTAGCTAGGATGTTCGCTTTACACGCCCGATCCCCTGTCCCCATTGCTTTATAGCAAATGTGAAGACTGCGAGAGAGATGGCGCTGTTCTAAATATTTTTTATAGAATCTTTTTATCGATTCTATTATTTGCATACATAAATGTTACTCGAAATGTAATAAAAGTCTTATCCATGTTCTGGTTTCGTCACCATATCGCATCCACTGTCCGCCCTTTAGTGGACAGGCAGCCTTAATAAAGGTGTAGAAGTTAATTTTAGAGTCAGTTTAACTTGCAAAACCGTACGTTTGTCGGTTATTTCTTTACATCCTGACCCGACACCGTCCACTTTACCCCGCCTGCATATCAGTGTCAGTTCTGAAGTTTTGACAACCTGTCGCAACACTCGCAACCAAATCCGCTGGCAGGGTATCCGTTCCATTGCCCAACGTCCTTGTAAAGTAAGCTTTAACCAAACACTTGTACCTATCGATTAAATGAAAGTCTCACAATGGTCTCATTAATCATCGATAAGTATAAGCCAAAATGTGGTAATGACTTATTACGTGAGCGCTCTGAATTATCTTTGGGATCAAACATCGTTTTAATTACGTTAGATTATGGATTGGCTGCTTCCTGGTAGATGCCCTTAATTCATGGTTTACCTGTAACAAGGGAAAAGTTTAAATTAATACAAGTAACCAGATACGTCGAGTTTATTCGAGCCAAGTAGTTAAGGTAATATAAAATATACAGATGATAATGACAACCTAAGTTACGTTCTGTAAAACCGAAAAACCCCCGATCATACTACGTAACTTACTTACTTGATACTTTAAATAAGTACGTCAATACTTTAAAAACACTTTTACCATTGCTTCAGAAAATAGAGATGTGATGATACCCAAAGCGAAACCCGTCTTTAAAAAGTTGGGTAGGTATAGGCAGACAGATTTTAATTTAAGAATGTCATATAATTAATTCCTGAAATACAAATTTAATAATAACACATATGGCGACGTGGTTGGCGCAGTATGTAGTGCACTACTGAGCCGACGCTCCTGGATTCGAATCCCGGCAAAGACAAATATTTGTGTGATGAACTGTGTACCTATTTCGTCGTCTAGTACCCATAGTACAAGAACTGCTAAGTTGGGACTACCTTGATTTTTGTAAGATTGCCCCTAATATTTATTTATTTGGGTATATATTTGTGCAACTGTCTTAAGCAATGCAGTTAGCAAGCCGTTGCCAATGACTCCGAGTTTACAATGTATTTGACAATGTCCCAGTCACATCCGAATGCGAATGAAGAAAGTGTCATCTCATTAAGATAAGCATAATTAATTGCCTGCCAGAGATAATAAAAATAAATAAGAAACCGATACGCAGATCAAACCCATGTTTGATTTATGTACTAGGACTTCGAAAGTTTGCCGGGAAGTTATTGATTCGTCAGATACTCGTCAATCTGTCTTGGACAAGCATATGAATATGAAATGAATTAAGTAGACCGCTCAGTATGTTGCAGTTTAAATCGTATTGCCTCACACTAGGTCTAAATTTAGTTGTAGCTCAAGTTTTAATACTGTTGTTTCTAATGAGATCGATGGCTGTATCCGGTAGCTCATTACATTTATTACTGACACGCGACTATAGGTTATGTTGATTATTTTTGATAGGTGTAAGTTAAGAGTTGATGATGTGAATCATTGGAATGACGATGTGTATACGGCCATTTGAAGTAATCTGGTATTAATAATATTATTTCAGATAAAGAGATCTATACAAAGTGTTAGTAAACATGTTAACTTAATGGTAGTTTATGTTAGTAAATTGACGAAGTATGTCTAAGAAAAATAATTAATTAAATAAATGCAGACGCAGCGCAAATTAATCATCATAATAATTATAGAAAATAATAAATAAGCATTAAATAAAAACAATCATAAAATTTAAATGGACTTAATCAATGAAATAACATGATGACTGGTACCTTTTATCCTTACCCTTACGACCCTTTACCCTTACGACCCTTTACCCTTACGGATCTTGTCACACTGTATAATTTCTGCGTCTCATGTTTTGTTTTTCAATAAAATGTAAAGCCACTAAGTATGGGTGTCTCGGTATCATGACAAGTGCAAATTGTCAGTTTAAAATCTACTTAACTGTTATTGGATCAGAAGTTATCAAAGTTCGAAAAATACAAATTAATTAACCATAGACACAGGTATTAGTCCATAGTTATGGATTACGTTGATAAAAGTTTCAAACACTCGTATTTCTAAAATTACATAGCTAAATGGAGTTTGAGATGTTGCTCAAAGGATTTCTCGTGACTAAACTCAAACAACCGCATTTTTTCAGTTAATAAATTCAACGTTACGCCCACTCACTTTCCTCCTCTCTTCTCTTATGATGAAACAAACATTTAGCATACACAAACTTACATTACATACTTATTATCGGGGGCGTCACTTAGCACCCTCTTACGTCAATAATTCATATTTTATCTAGACTAGCAGAGCGGACGGACTTCCTCTTGTGAAAGACGATAGCTATTACAGTACGGAGGTCGTAATACGGTCTTAAACGCTATTGTGTAAGAGGTCGTGGGCATTTAGTGTAAGCGGTGCTTATGGCGAATGAGGTGTTTATTTTTAGCGTATCTCAATATGGCGCTTTTTTTCTGGGTGCACGATTGGTACTTTAGATACTCACTGCGGTTTTGTACGTCATATGGGGGCAAGCGCGCAAATGGATTGCCTGATGGAAAGCGATTACCGTCGCCCGTAGACATCTGCAACGCCAGAGTCACAAGTGCTTTGCTGGCCTTTAAGGTATTAAAATTATTGACAGACTTCTAATGGACACACTTCAGAAAGTTATACATTTTAACTCTACGTTCATGGTATACGATCTGTAAACTAAAATCCACAGACCTACGGACTAAATTGACAAATGACTGACAAGTAAAATGATACCAGGAACAGCAAAATAAAAATAGTGAAGGGTATATGTCGATAACAATATATCGAAAAGTTGTAAAGTACAAATAGCAGAGTAGTTTAAATCAAAAATAAGTATATTAGTTTCAAATAAGAGGTACGAATTTTGGTTTGTTTGATTTTCGAGGTAGTGGATGGATAAAATGCGTTTTTACCCACTAGTTTTAAAGCATAAAAAGGTTTCCGAGTCTGTAAGTAAAAAATAAAACACCTTGTCCGACGATAACTAGTCTTTATTATAAAACATTATTCATTCCCAGGCTCCGTTATTTCGTCATCTTCATCATCATCATCAGTTACAAAATAAAAATTTAGCTATAGTCTGGTGGTCACAATCTGGTGGTGGAATATTCTTTAAATATATATTTCGGAGCGAAAAAAAGGGAGTCGTATAAATTAAAAAAATATATTATACTGACGGACTTGGGTTGTCAGACTATATTACATATACAACAAACTTAACGGAAATAATTGAAAATTGCAATACAATTTACCTTTGCAACAGTCGGGGCCTCGTTTTTTTCAAAAAACATATGCACTTTTTGACGTATTGCCGCAAAAGTAAATTCGTCCACCTTATCTTTGAACGTTAATTTGGACCGGGTTTCAGAGGCGAAGTAAACTTCTCTTGTTTTTTGTATTCCTTCAAAACTTTAAAAACTGAACTTCTCGAAATACCAAGAATTTCGGATGTTTCAAAAAAAAATTCAAAATTCAAAATTCTTTATTTCATAAAACACACTAGTCTATGATCTAAGGTGATGGAGCCACCCGGTAAGCAAACAAGCCTGTGTTGGGTGGCACCGCTCTTCCTTTCAGTTACATGCAGTTATATTTATTTAATGGTTAATGGTTGTAAGTAAACTTAACTAATTTAATTATATCTAATTTAATTTAATTTATGACCGAAAATCTAGTCTAGACAATTTACAGTTTTGCTAATATTATAAGCAAGGTCGTCTTGAGACGAAGCCTGATTTAAAAAAGGAAAAAATAATAACAAAGTATTTGTATAAATAATGACACAAAGGTAAATTAAGAAAGAAAAATTGAATGCGATCTACTACAATCGAAGCGAAAATATATGAATCGATAAAAAGATTCTATACAAATATAAAGTATTTGTATATAAAAGAAGTGAAAATCAAGATATGTATCTCTCTCAAAGTGTGTGTGTGTGTGTGTGTGTGTGTGTGTGTGTGTGTGTGTGTGTGTGTGTGTGTGTGTGTGTGTGTGTGTGTGTGTGTGTGTGTGTGTGTGCGTGTGTGTGCGTGTGTGTGTGTGTGTGCATGGGTATGTGTGTGTGCGCGTATGCGTGTGTTTGTGTGTGTTATTATAATAAAAACTCTGTTTCATCATAAGATAACGTCTTAAGCCAACTTGTGATTACTCTCTTGCAGTCGTAGTAAGCTTTCGAGTAAATTTCCAGTTGTTTGTTCAGTTTGTTGTAAATGTGTGAAGATTTTGAGGAAAACTGTCTGCGAGCAAATGAGGTCCTAGTTTTTACATGTTCTGCTACAACTGCTTTTTTCTTCTGTTTTTATAATTTGTGTTATAGGGTAGTGTTTTATGTTTTTTTAATGTAATATGTAGAATATATAATTTTCTAACCGATAGGAGATTACTGATCATGTAGAGTTGGTCAGTAGGAAATCGAATTTTTTTGAAATACATGACCTTGATTAATGCTCGTTGAGCTCGTTCAAGCTCAATAAAACGGCTCTTTGCTGACCCTCCCCAAACGGACATACAATAGACTAGCACAGATTGTACCAGGGATGTATATATTTCATTTATGATATTACGCGAGTTAGTTTGATTGTTCTTCCCTGGTACAATGTGTCTTAGCGTCCTAAAGATCCAAGTTAATTTCCTGACTCTACCTATGACTTGGTCAAGTTGAGGATACCAGTTAAAATGTTCATCGAGTATAACTCCTAAGTATTTAGTTTGAGCAACCCTGTCTATTGTTGGACAGCCACATGTAGGCGACGTTGGAGACATACATGAATGAATCCTGATCGACATATCATTTTTGGGCTGTGTACTATCCGAAATACTAAAGCATATGTAGTTTGTCTTTTTCGTGTTCAATGTTAGAAGGTTCATTTTAAGCCAATTGTCTATGTTTGCCAATCCCATTTCGGTGTAGGACTTAACCTCTTCCCAAGATTTACCGGTGAAAATTATTGCCGTATCGTCTGCATATGAAAAAATTTTTGCATTTGGAATGGTCATATTAATGAGATCATTTATATAAATCAGGAATAAAGTAGGTCCTAGCACACTTCCCTGCGGAACACCATAGGCGACGTCTTCAAGCCCACTGACAACATCTCCAAGCTTGACCCTCTGTCTCCTGCCTGTAAGATAGCTCTGGAGTAGTAACAGCGGTGCTCCCCTAACCCCTATTCTGTCAAGTTTTTGTACAAGAATGGGAACAGAGACGGTGTCGAAGGCTTTTTTTAGGTCTAGGTAAACACCTAGGCACTTGTTGTTGCAGTCCAGATTTTTAGTGACTAGAGATGTAAGTGCAATTATAGCATCTTCAGTTGATTTTTGATGTCTAAATCCAAATTGGGCATTCGATATAAGGTTAAATTTATTTAAATAGCGTAAGAGTCTGGCGTTAATTAATTTTTCGATGATTTTGGATGTTGTTTGACACATTCACATGTTTTCATGACACACTCGTTTTTATTGACATGAATGTCCTCTGGGATATCTTGTTCGTCCTGCAATCTGTCTACCATCTCATTATAAATATAAACGTAAACTCGATGAATCGTCTCTTTTTCAGTTTCACTAATAGATTTTTTTCTCCTTTTTGTCGGAGGCGAACATTTTGATGAACATGGCTCTGGTCCCGAATCTTGCGAATCCATAATAAAACGTAACAATTTCAATAAACACTCGTAATAGCAATGATAACGTATATCGTTAGATACATAAAAGTAGTTTGTAAACAGCGGTCAACTATTTCTGAAGATACCCGCTTTTTTTTGTTAAAAAGATGGACCACATTTTTGGGAATTTGGAAATAAAGAACAACAATTTTATGAATTCATTTAATTAAATGTATGTATTCAATAAACTATCAATTATCATAAATATATAATTGTACATTATTGCTGGTTTGACATTAAATTTTTATCTCTATCTAATTAGGGGTCCTTTTGATCTGTCAAAATCACTGTAAAAAGTTGGTATATAGATTAGCCGATCAAATTGCCAATTTGATTGTTCCGTCTGGGTGGACCTTAAACCTACGATGTAACAATAATTTTAATATCGATGAGAACGACACTGGCCAAACTGTGGCAACATTTGTTCATACTTACTTGTCAATTTGGTCCGTAGGTCTGTGGATTTTAGTGTAGACAATGTCTGCTATTATACTTTATATAAGTATCTGGAGCGATAACTGGACATACATTAGTTAAGTAACACTTATTGACACTGCAGCATGGAGGCAAGCCCCTGTCATTATCGAATGTCCTGGCGTGGCCGAATATCGGGCACGACACTCCGGAATTCCGAGGCAACTCCCAGAAGTCATCAGATAGACCCTTGATATGCTTGGCTTTCTGGTAGACTTGGGAAGAGTTGGGCTGGTAAAAATGACCATTGACCCGTCACGCGAAATAAGCGCAGAAGTAGTCGGTGATTGATAATGATATACAGAGTAACAATACGTTATTATGGTAAAAATGGCTACTCCAAACACGGCTCGCAGATCTGGACGTTCCTCTCCCTATAGTTCTATCTATGAGTCTGCGGCCGGCGGCGCCATATTTCTTTTACAATGTGTTTACTCTGTATTTTCGTTTTTATATACATTTTGTAATTGTAAAAAAAACTAAGTTTAAAAACTCATACAAAACAAGCTGAGAGACAAGAAATTGTAGGTATCGCAGCAGTATTCATAATGTTTATCCTGGAATAAAATATTACGTAAGCTCCTTTGTTCTCGTAAAAAAAAACATTCGTGTACACAAAAAGTCCAAACAATTTAACAGCCACTTTCATGAAATCGTTTAGGTCCATTAAGAATGCAGTAAAGTGTTAATAGCGTTATAACTATGTGATTATTTAACAAACAGTTTAAGAAAACAATTGAGATCTTAATGAAACTGCTAATTATCTTTATTCGTCCACTTTCGATTGTAAAATAGCTCTACCAATTAAAACGAATGATGATATAAAACTAATTCCTAAAGTCACAAACGGATCTTATTTTAATCGCTTTGCAGAATCTCGGTTAGGTTTGTTTTATAAAATATGAAAGTTTCAGAAACGAAAAACTAGTAATGCAGTTAACTTACCTTGTATAATTATGTACTTACTGGGTATCCAATAATTTGACTAAAGTAAACTGTAAATATTTACTGTGCAGTGTGATGTCATTAGTGGTCGGTGTTCACGACATGTGTATACCTATGCGTAATATACGGCATTTTACGATTCGATTCCTTTGGCAGTATGAACCTTTTGACCCCTAAGAACATTTTAAGAAAAAGAGGCATCCTGAATTTACCATTAAAAAAAGAATATTTGACGTCATAACTAAAGTTTAAATGGCTCTACTTCTTGAAAGGTTCTTGTTAGGAATGCCTCGTCGGCCGGGTCCCAACACTGACATCTACGATAGCTCAGGGAAATGTAGAAGAGAAATGGTGTAAATGAGATGGCTCGATTTACTACTGTAGGAAAATAAACGCAAGGATAAACGGAAAAACACTATATATTCAAACACAAAACAATTAACAAAAATAGAGGATCGGAGTATACTAAAATTAACACACAAAATTAACACGCGAATTTACAATTAAATCTTAACTAATTTAGTCCTTTACACTGCGGATCGATGATACTACGCACTACTAACTAACAAGATGGTAATACACTTGGATGAAAGAGACTGGTTACAACTTGTATTGGCGGACCGTTGATCTAACGCACTAAACGGAGTGGGACTCTACGTGTTACAAAGTTGAACTTGAACTCAATACTACGGAGTCGTAACTCTACGCAGACTGAAGATGAACTCACTGAATTCTGCAGAAACGGGCGTCCTTTTATATAATTCGTTCAAGGTTTGTTACATTCTCAGGGGGACGCCCGCTCTGTTACATTTTACTGATTCCTACTTATAATACATCATTTAGCTTAAATTTAACTTATAGCTAACATAAAGGTTTATTCGTGGAACACAAATATGTAAGTGATTTTGATGTGAGAGCTCCCGTTTAATTACAATTAAATAAAATTCACATCATTTCTTTGTCTCGACTCAGAGGCCGTCTCGCTCACACGGGTCGAGATCTACACCTTTCTTGTCCCTCATATCGCGCCGTGCTCGGCGCGTGGTGTTATTTCTTTGTTTGCCGGGCTCGCAGCAAGTTGCGGCCGGTATAATGTATAGAGATTTTACTTGTATGTTCATGAGGAACGTTATTACAAAGTTTCAGGATATTCTAAGTTTTATCCTTAAGTTTTACATTAAATGTAAACAACATGATTCCTTTGTCTCGCGCTGCGAGTGGAAATTACCACGATGAGTCATACTTGTTTACTTTAAGACGTCGTGGTCTTTTAACTATTTTAGTTAGTTATTTTTGGGAGCTCTCTTACAATAATGTTTTTAGGAAAATAAGTGTTATACACATAGTATAGCCGCTTTTAAGGGCATTTAGGAACACAAGGAAATATATTATTTATTCATCTTAATACTAATTTCGCCTAACCGTTTACAACATTATTATTTATTTATAAAATAGCTAGCTTTGCCTAGCTGTCCGTAACAGTCTCCCCCCGCCGAGCTCCCGCGTAGGCTCGGGTTGCAAGGGGAGGACAGCTAGTTTTCTCGCAGGCCGGCGAAAAACTCCTCCTTTGGTGCGGACTTCGACGTTGCGCACCTCTCCGTCGGGGCCCGGATGCGTAGCCACGACGATCCCCTTCGGCCAGACGTTGCGCGGCAGCGTGTGATCGGCTATCACGACGTAGTCGCCTGGCTGGATGCGTCGCTCGATCCCCGTCGGTGATGACTGCCTGGGCGCGAGTGTCGGTAGGTACTCGCGAACCCACCGCGCCCAGAAGAGTTCGGCGAGCGCCTGGCTGGCCCGCCAAGTGCGTCGGTCGGCTTCTCGGCAGGGCCCGACGAGCGGCGCTGCAGTAGGCGCGCCCAGCAGGAAATGATTGGGCGTCAGCGCCTCGTCGTCTGCCGGGTCGACGGACACGTGGGTGAGTGGCCGAGCGTTGACAGTGTGCTCGGCCTCGGCGAGCAGCGTGGCGAACACCTCTTCTTTGGGTGCCCGCGTGTGTAGCGTCGCCGTTAGCGCGGTCTTGACAGACCGCACCAGTCGTTCCCAGGCGCCGCCTTGATTTGGTGCGCCCGGGGTGATGAATCGCCAGTCCAGGCCGCGGTACAGCCCGTAGTCTCGTAGCGCAGGCAGCCATTCCGCGTAGGCCGCCCGTAGCTCGAGGTCCGCGGCCCGGAAGCAAGTCGCGTTGTCGCTCCAGATTTGAGCGGGCCATCCGCGCCTCGCGGCCAGCCGCCGCAAGGCCATGATGGCGGAGTCAGTGGACAGCGTGTGGACTGTCTCGAGGTGCACGGCGCGCGTCGACAGGCACGTGAAGAGCGCCACCCAGCGCTTTTCTCGGCGGCGGCCGACGGTGACCCACACAGGACCGAAGTAGTCGGTCGCTGTGTAGGTGAAGGGGCGCTGGCACGGCTCGAGGCGGGCTCGCGGCAGGTCACCCAGCGCCGGGACGCGGGGTTGCGTGCGCCGAAGCACGCAGGTTCGGCAGGAGTGCGCTACAGCGCGCACAGTGGGCCGCAGGCGTAGCACCCAGTACTGCTGCCGGACATCGTTGACGACGCGCTCGTGATTTGCGTGCGCTGCTCGTTCGTGTTCCCGTTGTAGCCACAGCCGCACAAATGGATTGCGGCCGTCTAGGATGGCCGGGCGTCGGTTGACGTAAGCGGGCGCGGCGTCGATACGCCCGCGCACCCGCAGCAGGCCATCTTCTTCGTCGATGTATGGGTCGAGCTTGAATATTCTGCTGGTCTTGTCTATCGGCTGTCCGCGGGACAGCGCGCGTAGCTCGGCCGGGAAGTCCTCTCGCTGCGCCTGTTGCAGCCACATGTGTTCAGCGTTCTTGAAGTGCTTCTGCTGCAGCTCGGTGGGTTGTCTAGTCCGCAGTCGTTCCACGAACTGCAGCATGCGGGCGGTCGTGCCTATCAGTCGGTTATATTTAGAGAACCGACTGACATCCGGCAATGGCGACTCCCATCTTTGTGTGGCTGCAACTTGGGCTTCTGTGTGGTTGTCTTGCGGCGGCGTCGGCGTCTCTCGCGGCCACTCGGAGGCCGGACGTTGTAGGAAGTCCGGCCCGCAGTACCACCGGCTGGCGGCGTCGAGGCGGCGTGTGCTATCGGCTCGCGTCGCGTCGTCAGCGGGGTTTTGTTTCGTCGGCACCCATCTCCATTGCTCGACGTTGGTGGTCTCGGCTATCTCGCCGAGACGGTGCGCGACGTAGGCGCTGTAGCGGCGGGCGTCGTCGCGCACCCAGTGTAGCACGGTTCTGCTGTCCGTCCACAGGAACGTGTCGTCGATGCGTAGACGATGTTCTTTAGTGATGCTGGCAGCTAGTCTCGCCCCGATGAGCGCAGCTTGCAGTTCGAGGCGTGGTATGCTGAGCTGTCGCGTCGGGGCTACTTTAGCCTTAGCAGCGACGAGGCTCACACGGGCGTCGTCGTCTTCTTCTTCGCGCCAGTACGCTACGGCCGCGTAGGCTTGAGCGCTGGCGTCTACGAACACGTGTAGCTCACGTTTCGTAGCTCCCCCCGTAGAGGCATAGGGGCGCGGCAGTCGTAGGGCGGCCACGGATTGCAGCCCTCGTAGCCAGTCCGCGAACTCGGCAGCTTCAGTGGGCGGCAGGGCGGCGTCCCAATCGAGCTTCAGTTCCCACAGTCGTTGCAGCAGTATTTTCGCAGAGATTGTGTAGCTCGCGAGTAGACCGAGCGGGTCATACACGCTCATCACGGCGCTCAGCATCTCTCGTTTTGTAGGCGTGCGGCGTAGCTCTCGCACGTCGGCCGGAACTCGGATCATTTTAGTGTTAAACCCGAGTGCGTCGGCGTTCGGATCCCACATCAATCCGAGAATCTTCTGCGTCTTGTCGCCGCCCAGCTGTGCGGGCGTCGTTGCTCGGAGCTCTGCAGGTAGCGACTCCATGAGGCGAGTCGCGTTGGAGCTCCATCCGCGCAGTGTGAATCCGCCCGCTTTGTGTGAGGCGGCGACTTGTTTCGATGCTTCGCAGGCTTCCTCTTCTGTGTTGAAACTCGACACGAAATCGTCCATATAGTGATTCGTGGTAATCTCTTCAACGGCCATCGGATGCTGCTCGCGGTTTTGTTCGGCGTTGTAATCCCGTACGCTGTGAGCCAAGTAGGGTGAGCTCGCAGCGCCGAAAAATATCGACGTCATTGCGTATGTTTCTGGAGGTCGTGTGCGATTGGCGCCTCTCCACAGGAACATTTGTGACGGCCGGTCTTCTTCGCGTAACTTGATTTGAAGAAACATTTCTTGTATGTCGGCAGTCACGGCGTAGGCTCCCTCTCGGAATCGAAATAGAATGCCCAAGATCGATTGGAGTTTGTCGGGGCCCTCTAGAATGTAATCGTTGAGGCTGCGGCCCTGGCAGGTGGCCGCGGCGTCGAAAACCAGGCGTATTCGTCCCGGCTTGTTCGGATTGGTGACTGCGAAGTGCGGCAGATACCACATCTTGTTGCTCGGCGCCGGCTCCATCCGCTCGGCGTACTTCTTAGCAAACAGATTGTTCATTTCCTTCGTGTATGCTTCGGCGAATTGCGGGTCTCGGTCCATCTTTCGCTCGATTCCGTGCAATCGTCGCAAAGCCATGTTGTAAGTGGATGGCATGTTGACGTTGTCATCACGCCAGAGCTGCCCGACTTCGTAGCGCGGGCCGTCGACGCGCCGCACAGTGTCTTCGAAGATTTTCGTAGCTCGCTCGTTCTGTGGTTTCGTTTTGACCGCCGCCGTGATGCCCAGCGAGTCAATGTGGAAGTATGACTTTAGCTGGGCGTTGATGTCGTCATCGTGTGGCGGACGGCGGTCTTGCTCTGTCGGTGCCTCCGACGTAGTTGTGGGTCGGGCGGCGTCCTCTTCTTGTAGCGGCGCCTCGTACCCGACGTAGCAGTGCAGTACGGTTTGCCATCTCGCGTACTGTTGTGGCGCCGACCCGAATAGCACCCATCCGAGTGGAGATAGCATGGCGGCGGGCTCGTCGATCTTGCCCACGCGTAGTTCGTATGGCAGCATCAAGTGCCAGTTGTCGGCACCGATGAGAAGGCGCGGGCGTGCTGTGTCGTAGCACGCGGCGCTCATATCCGCGAGGTGCGGGAATTGCGTGACGTAGTCTCGCTCTGCTTGTTGTGCACGCAAGCCCAGGTCGGCGACGGTCCGTAGGCTTAGTGGGTGAGCCGGACCGCCTGTCTGGTTGCGCACGTGGGCGTGCACTCGACGGCTCTTCTGTTGCGTCGTCATTGACCCCACGCCTTGGATATGCAGGCGCGAGGTCGTACCGTCGGCGCCGATTGCATCTGCGAGGTCCTCTTCAATCAGTGAGATTGTGGACCCCTGGTCCATCAAGGCGTAGGTGAGTGTCTCGCCGCGGGGTCCGCCGACGATGACTGGGATCACTTTCAACAGGACCGAAGACACGTTGCGTCCAAATTCGGCTGTGTTGGCGGTGAATTCTTCGACGCACGCCGTCGTCTCTGGCGGTGCGTCTGGTGCTGCGTGCGTGTTAGGGCGGCGTCGCGACGCCGCGGTATAGGTCGCAGCGGCAGCTTGTGGCGGGGCAGTCGGCGTGGCGCTTCGTCTAGCGCTTGGCGTGGTAGCGGCTTGCTTGACTGCGTAGGTAGCCGGTGCGTACGGTTGATAGGCGTACGGCGTGGCTTGTGGCGCAGGCATGTACGGCGCTGCTTGAGGTGCAGGCATGTACGGCGCTGCTTGTGGCGCAGGCATGTACGGCGCTGGGGCGCTCGGTGTATGCGTCTGCGTCTTGTCGGCGTGTAGCAGTCGGTGGTGTGGATAGGTGCAGCCGGGAACATTGCAGCCGCGGGCGTTGCATTGGTCGCGGCGGTGCTTGCGCTCCAGGCATTTGAAGCATATTTGATTCTGTCGCACCCAATCCCATCGGGCTCCGACTGGCACGGCGATGAGTTTGCGGCATTCGGTAGTGCGGTGGCTGCCTCCACAGTATAGGCAGCTGGTAGGTTGCTCGAGTGCGTATGTCTGCACACGATCTCTCAGAGGGCGTCGTACGGCTCCTCTGCCGGCGTTGGCCGCCGTGCGTTGCTCTGGGACGCGCTGCGATCCACGTTGCTCGGCGGCGGGCGTCGGTCTTCTAAGCGGCGCCTTAGCGTGCGAGAATTCCATCTCGGCATCGCTTTCTTCGAGGAGGAACTCCGCCATCAACATGAGTTCGTTTTCGGCGGAGCTCAGGTGCTCCTTAGCGTAGGAACACCAGCGACTGCGCAAGTGTGGGCTCAGTCGCTCGGTGACTTCCCGGATGAGAAGTGGGTTTGCGCCGTAGCTTCGGCGGTCCAGGTCCACAAGCGTAGAAACGATATTCATGATGCGTATGGCGAACTGGTTGAGATCGTTGGCGCTCGGTCCGAGCGGCGGCATTCTGCGCAGCTCGTCGATGGCGCGATCAATAAGTAGATCGGTGCGCCCGAAATTCTTCTTAAGGACCCGTATGATTAGGTCGGGTCGAGCGGAAGAGGCGATCATGTGCTGCACACATTGACGGGCTTCTCCTCGCAGGCAGTGTCGCAGGCGCGCGACATTTTCGTATGCGGAGTACTTGTAGCGTGCGGTGCTCTCGGTGTAAGAGTTATAGAAGGTGAGCCACTCGCTTGGCTCCCCGGAGAATGGCGGCAGCTCGTAGACTTGTTTTGGAGGCGGCCGCATCATGGTTTCAATGGTGTCGGTGAGGCGGTCGATAACTCGGTCTCGACTCGACGATCGTTCTCGACGGCTGTGTGGTGTCCGGGGCTCCTCTTCGTGTCGCTTGCGTGCCTCGCGTTGCGGTGAAGAGGGTCGTGCCTGCTTCGCGTGGACCGCGTCGGCAGGGTGGACGTTGGACAGCCAATCGTTGACGCGTCGCTGTGAGTCGGCTTGAGATCCGCCGGCCCGAGATTGCTCGTCGATGCGCTCCATTTCGACGGCGAGCCTCTTTTCTACGAGCTCGCGTTCAAGACGAATTTCTTCGCAGCGAAGTTGTTTGAGCCGCTCCATAGCGGCGAGCTCCGCCTCGCGGCGGAGCACGTCCGTCGCGTTCGACGCTCTCGAGTGAAGTGATGACGGTCGGCGCGGCGCGTGGGTTTTATCGCCAAACGTGACGCTGAACTCGCGTCGCTGCGCGCGGGCCTCTGATTGGTCGGCCGGCGCGGAGTGCAGTGATTGGCCGGCGTGCGCGGCCGGCGCGGTGCGCTGTGATTGGTCGAAGTGCGCAGTCTTCGACGGACGCTTGTCCAGTTCGCTGCGCGATGCCGTAGTATCGGTTGGCGGCGAAACTGGAGCTTCCTCGGCGGGAGACTCGGGCGAGTCTGTGTGGTACAGTCCCGAAGGGCCCGGACGGGTATGGGCAGCGGGCGGTGAATGCGTGACTGCGACGTTAGTCACTGCAAACCGCTGTAGGTCGGCTGCAGCCTGTGTGCGCTCGCGTTGCGCGCGCACACTCTCCTCGCTCTTGTTTCCGCGTGTATTTACCATCGCTACTCTATTTGGAAACCGCACTTTCCAAACCTAACACACGATACCTAAACTAACTAACTAACTAGCTCCGATCCGGCTCGAAGGACCACGACAATGTTAGGAATGCCTCGTCGGCCGGGTCCCAACACTGACATCTACGATAGCTCAGGGAAATGTAGAAGAGAAATGGTGTAAATGAGATGGCTCGATTTACTACTGTAGGAAAATAAACGCAAGGATAAACGGAAAAACACTATATATTCAAACACAAAACAATTAACAAAAATAGAGGATCGGAGTATACTAAAATTAACACACAAAATTAACACGCGAATTTACAATTAAATCTTAACTAATTTAGTCCTTTACACTGCGGATCGATGATACTACGCACTACTAACTAACAAGATGGTAATACACTTGGATGAAAGAGACTGGTTACAACTTGTATTGGCGGACCGTTGATCTAACGCACTAAACGGAGTGGGACTCTACGTGTTACAAAGTTGAACTTGAACTCAATACTACGGAGTCGTAACTCTACGCAGACTGAAGATGAACTCACTGAATTCTGCAGAAACGGGCGTCCTTTTATATAATTCGTTCAAGGTTTGTTACATTCTCAGGGGGACGCCCGCTCTGTTACATTTTACTGATTCCTACTTATAATACATCATTTAGCTTAAATTTAACTTATAGCTAACATAAAGGTTTATTCGTGGAACACAAATATGTAAGTGATTTTGATGTGAGAGCTCCCGTTTAATTACAATTAAATAAAATTCACATCATTTCTTTGTCTCGACTCAGAGGCCGTCTCGCTCACACGGGTCGAGATCTACACCTTTCTTGTCCCTCATATCGCGCCGTGCTCGGCGCGTGGTGTTATTTCTTTGTTTGCCGGGCTCGCAGCAAGTTGCGGCCGGTATAATGTATAGAGATTTTACTTGTATGTTCATGAGGAACGTTATTACAAAGTTTCAGGATATTCTAAGTTTTATCCTTAAGTTTTACATTAAATGTAAACAACATGATTCCTTTGTCTCGCGCTGCGAGTGGAAATTACCACGATGAGTCATACTTGTTTACTTTAAGACGTCGTGGTCTTTTAACTATTTTAGTTAGTTATTTTTGGGAGCTCTCTTACAATAATGTTTTTAGGAAAATAAGTGTTATACACATAGTATAGCCGCTTTTAAGGGCATTTAGGAACACAAGGAAATATATTATTTATTCATCTTAATACTAATTTCGCCTAACCGTTTACAACATTATTATTTATTTATAAAATAGCTAGCTTTGCCTAGCTGTCCGTAACAGTTCTTAAGAGTTCAGAAAGATTTCCCTGCCCAAGGACACCTTCTGATCATCAAATGCCGTATATTTAAGCGAAAAGCGGCCACTTACGGTATATTTCCAAGGAATAAATAAATATTAAGGAACAATCTTAAATAATTCGACCTAGTCCCAAACTAAGCAAAGCTTGTTTGTGTAGGTACTAGGCGACGATATGTAAATACATCATCAAATATAGATAACATCCATGACCCGGGAACAAATCTTCGAGTTCATCACACAAATATTTGCCCTGACCGGGATTCAAACCCGGCTCAGTAGGCACTACAAACTGCACCAACCACGTCGTTAGGAATTCAAATGTATGCCCATTTCTGGTATGCATAATTGGTTACTTAGTTGCATACAGGTGTTAAACGTATGTGTACGTTTAACACGTAACCCATAAGAAACATTAGGAACCTTTCCCTTGTAATTATTTATCTGCCCGACTGCTCCATTTGTTTTAACATTAACATAACAAATTATTATTCCAAATAATTACTTTATTACGTCACTTCACATCGTGTTCGAGAGGATTGATTAATGGAGGAGGAGTTAGAGTTCAGAGTTACAACTAGACGCGGATCCATCTTGATGATCAGGGTCGTAATTCAACGAGACATTGCAATATACCCAATTCAGCAATATCGCGGCATTATCATAAACAAAGGCAGTGAACAGTGGACCACTAGATTTATAGAGAAATCTGGGTGTGTTTATGTGGAATGTGGAAGTCACCATCGCCCTGGCCGGTTGGTACTTAATTCCGGATAGGACTTAATTGGAATATACAATTTTTTTACGACCTATGTTTCAGAAACCAATACTTGGAATAGGGCTCTTATACTGTAATAATAAATTAGATTGTGACAATATGACACCTGTGAAAATTTATTCGTAATTATATTTTCGACTTTCACTTGCCCTTGCCGTTTTCCAGTACACGTCAGGTGACGTCATCAAAAAATACTTACTAAGGAGAAAAACAATTAAACGTATTTAATTAGCTAACGGATGAAATTGAGTATTATCGTAAATTGGTGATTTTTATAAAAAAAAACTGGATCATATTTTTTTAGGTTTATCCCAATTTTAGGCCGAAAGAAAATATTGTCTACTCAAAACTTATCTCCGCACTAACACGCACTAGTAAGCTCTAGTGTCAATTGTTATACCAAAATACATAACCACTAAATAGACGCAACGAAGCGGCTAAGTATGCTCACAACTGTCATCGTAATTAGACGCTTTTCAATACGCATTACCGAACCATTCATTCGCATTCGGATTGCATCAATTGAGACACAGATTGACCGATATCGATTATTATCTATAATCTTAGGTATCTATAGTCGCTTCCTCTGGATATAAGGCGTGCCCAATCTCTTGCAACATTTAAAACCCTCGTCAAAAAACACTATTTGTCTCTCCCTTAGTACACTGCAATAATAATCGCTCCTTTAACTTTGTGGCTCATACTGTTTTTGTTTTATTTATCACTTTACAATATATTTATTTATTATGTCTAAGTATTTATGTAAGTATATCTGTATATTTTTATTTATGTACCTATGTTTATTACTTTTGTCTTTTATGGTAGTCGTTCATTTAGTCCTATTATTATTATGCACCACCTACTAATTTCAAACATTAATTTTCAACTACTCCGCTACCTGAAGGTTGTCTGGAAGAGATCGCTATTTAGCGATAAGACCGCCTGTTGTTTACCTCTGCCTGTTATTTTAATGTATCTCATGTTGTGTTGTATATTCCTTGATGTTGGAGGTGTGCAATAAAGAGTATTTGTATTTGTATTTGTATTTGTATTTGTTACGCATTGTGTGTGGTTCCTATGCTGTAACAGTTTCAATTTCGCACCATACTCGTATACACTGAATGACTTGAGCGAACAATTATGTCTTGTTTGACTTGTGTATGTGGTGGCAACTACACAGCATGTTTAGACCAAGATGGTTCACTTTATACCAGCGATTTACGCATTATGTGGGCTATTCAGTAGCAATTTCTATTTCTCACCATATAAAATAGACGATTCACTATAGGTATAAGATTCACTTTATAAAATAGACGATTAGCGTTGCTAACAAAATTAAAATGTTGTCCCGCCGAATACTATGAGCTAAAATGTATTTACTTGTTGTTTGACCTGTTCATGTATTTGTGACACAGCAATACAGCATGATTAGACTGTGGCCTAAAGCTTCGACGTTAAATTTTGCACCATATCGCGATCAGAATGGCATGAGTAAAAAATTAGGCCTTGTTTGAATAACGCGTCGTGTGGTGAGTAGCATTAGCACAGATCGTTCACTTGAGACACGATTACGCGCCGCTTGAGGGCTCTGTAGCTGTAACAATTTCAATTTACGTTTTACGTATCGGTTCTGCTGTCAAACATACTAAACATTAAAGAGTGAACTTTCTGTATCCGTTTGTATGCGGTCGCATTCGATAATCGTGCATCGGTGAACGAACTGAAATGTGGGACTCGTTCAGTGACATAACGGAAGCACTCATCCGCGCCAATAACATAGTAATATTTCAAATAAGGTTATGTCAGGTCATATCTGAAAGGATCGGATATCCAAATAACAAATGTCCAACATGTATACCTACGTTTTATACACTTACTGAAACACCCATACTATACTTACATAAAACACACTATACTTGCTTGAATACTTTTTAGCGATAAGACCGCCTTTTGTCTACCGTTATTTATCAATTGTATTTGTTTTGTTTCCTGTTGTAAACTTTTATTGGTGTGTGTGGTGTATAGACACCTTTATTATAATAAAGTGTCCCCGCCACCTGCCCGGCTGCCGCCATTGCTATGAGAGACGTCAACGGGAACGGGCAGCTCGTGGTCGACAGTATAGTACGACACAAAAGAGTAGAAATTAAAAAGTGGCAATACTGTAGTGTCGTCCCTTTCTAATCGATCTAAGAAAAAAGGGACGACACTACAGTATTGCCACTTTTTAATTTCTACTCTTTTGTGTCGTACTGTAAACTCATTCAAGTGTTTTATTGAATCTACTCCCGCACGGAAACCATGGACATCACAGTGTGCAATAAAGTATGATTGTATTGTGCGAAAACAAAAAAAAATGCGAATTTACTTTTATAAATATGATAATATTATTAGTCATCCGATATACTTATCCAACTATCCGAAGAGGGTCAAGGACCTAAAATTATATCATTATCTCTTCATTCGTTGAAATACCTAATATCGACGAATTAAATTTATTTTAGTCACCTGCTTGCATGTTAATCTCATAAGTTGTTACATATAAAACAGGATAACATGTAATTACGCGTGTTTTATTTATAGCCTAAGCTTAAACTTCTTATCACACAATTTCTTAATGTCACAGCAAACCAGTAGTATGCCTCGCTTTAGAGAAAATTACAAGAAAAACTTGTCAAAAACATTTCCTGACACGCCATAAGCAGGACGCAATCACGAGTAAGTATGCGAAGTCTCTTTCAAATGAACTTTTACCGACTACTAAACTCGGCATTAAGCTGTGTCACGCTGTGTACCTAGTGTCAGGTGAATTTTTGCAGTATCGCTACAGTAAAATAAGACCTTTCGATTATGCAGTATGTGTTCTTAATACGTCTTTCTTCTGAACTGTAGTTTTCGTAATTAGCCCGGTTCTGTTCACCATATGAGGTCTGAAAAAAATGAGCACCTTACAACCTTATTTAAATACAACTTGCAAACATTATCACGCCTCTGAGCCGACTAGGAATCTCAACTTTTTACTACCATGTAGGTACTTAGTTCGGTTTGCGATAACTCTGTAAAAGAATATAGGCCCTTGCGTGAGTAATTTTAGCAGTATTTTGAGTAGTAATTTTGCATGACATGTGGACAGTGTGTGTGGTTCTGGTATTATGCTTTCAGAGGAATATGAAAAAGTGCGGTAATGTAAACGTAATGGTTTGGCGTAAGATTGACACCATATAATTAAGTTTGAAAAAGCGTGGCTAATTTGGAATAACCTGGTTAACATTAAAGGCTGTTTGATAACAATCGTGACCGTGTAATATAAGAATTAATAACTTCATCGATCACGCAATGTATGTGTCGGTCTTGGATCTTTGATATATCTGTAATTAATCAGTGCAGTTTTAATGGATAGATACAGATTGTATTAATTTAATTATATATTTTTCTTGTGTATGTTATGCTGCCATGCCAAGGTAAAAGGCGAGCTTTTGCTATGGAGCTCCATACAAATATGCTTTTAGTATGTACTTTTGATGTAGGTACGTCGCTAAAAACGGGCGAAACATTTATTTTTTATGAAGATTGGCCACAGTTTGAGAATCACTCAGTTGTCGCCTTCGTTGTGCACGAACCCTATACTTTTTGATGGCCGTTCGCCATGACTTTTTTATCACCTACCTCTTTCCTTCACGAAACGTAAAAAAGAAAAAAACAAATATCCCGAGTATACCCGCTTATTAATTCAATTAAAATCTATTTCTTCTCGAACAAAGCCATCTCTTAAAGCTTTAGACAACAACAGTAATTACAGGTTTCGTAAATTCGCTTTCAATGGGTGCCGCTTTAACCGCTGTTATTTAAGCATTCAGTAGCAATTACTTTTCATTTCTACCTTCGTTTGTTCATTACTTTCGTTATACTAATGCAAATATAATTACACAAAAAGATAAATATACGGGTACTATTGTAAGACAGCGATTTAGGCTTTCAGACATTTCGACATGGTATTCTAAACTAAAGTAGGTAGCTAAGTTGATGCCTACTTTTTTACTCCTCTGTTAAATTCTAAGTCAAAAATGCATTATATTTTTATGGAATCGGCTCTGCAGCGCTCTACGTGCAAAATACTGCAGCATCTTAAGGTGCATATGTAAAAGCAATTTGAGTCTAAAACTTTGTTTATTATAATTTTGATAAAGTAGCTAAATATTATATTTTACTAAGAATATGTATAATTACGTCATTATAACTAAAATACAGAATAAAGAGAAGTTAAATACTAAAGTACATTGTAGTTGCATCGCTATTTCTATGGATGTAAACCACTTTACACCTAATCTGAAATTTATCACTTTACGTAAGGAGGTCAGCACTGCGTCTGCGCCGACCATGTCGTACATGGCAGCCTCAGATTACCAGCAGATGTAGTGAAGTGTTTAATTAGATCGTAGTCGAACAAGCGGAAACTGCGAGATAAACTGTCTGGTCCTTCCGAGGCGCCCGAGGCGAAAGCGAGGAAAGCTGGGTTTACAGGGTCACTTAAAAATGTCAATAAATGATAGAAGCTAGATGAATCTTTAAAATTCCGTCAAGAAATTAGAGGAATGCCCTCTTGAGTGAGGCAAGAGGTCGATATTTTTGAACTCTATCTTTTTTCGGCACAATCAAGTACCTATAGATTTCGCGGACACAGACACACAGAAGTTATGTATGTCGCACGTCGCCGAACTAACGTGTTTATGTTTATTTTATATGTTACTGTTTTATTTGATATGTAGGTATGTTGGTTTTGAGGTATTTATGTATGGCCGTTGCCTGAAAATAAATGATATTGATTGATTGACAAACCCGAACATAGACAGATACATGTATAAGCAAGTGGTTCATTTCATAAGTTTTTTTCCTAAAAACGTAACTTCTTCAGAGAAATTTATCAGAACTCCGAATTTTGCTGAAAGAATATCAGTTCCTCAAACTTCTTGCAATATTAAAAGGGTGTGCCACCGCCAGTTTTCAAAAACCTTATGTCCAATATTCAAGAGTAAGTAAAGTTATCATCATGACCGATAACTCTTTATTTTGATTCCGAGAACGTACCGCTCTTGTCAGAAATGACAAAAAACAACCTTAATTATCTGACCTAACTCCTATTAACATTGGAGTGGCATTGAACAGAATCAATGTTGATCCTATTTTTTATATGGTGATACCACATTTCTTATTTATACCTTAATAGAAAGGATAAATAAGAAGCGGTCTAATAGCTCAGTGGTGAGAGCACTGCTCCGGTCAAGCAGAGGTCGTGTTCGATCCCCGCTTGCTTCAGTGGATTGGCTTCTTATTTATCCTTTGTATTTAACTATATACAAATTGGAGTGGTAATTTTAGTGCCGAGTAATATGATTATTTTAACTGTGTTGTGACAACCCTTCCACACAGAGGAAATTTAATTCCGACTAACAATCGTTCGTCTGCTCCGCTGCGCTGGCGCATGACTCATGACATGAGTTATCCGCACGATTGTGCATGTTGAACAATTATAACTTTGAAGTAATGGTATATTTCAGGAAGAGAACTTATTTTCATTTTTTTTTTTAAATTACATCCAAAACATTATTCCGCATATAGGTCACACAGTTACTTGAACAAATAAGACATCTGGATGGAAAAAGTACCGTACTGTTTTTTCAACTAAGTAAATTACAATAGTTATTATGTTATAAATTTATGATTAATTTAAAATACGTGGCGGAGATGAAACATCCATCAAATCGTTATACAAAATTCAATATTTAGAAAGATGATATATATATATTTGTGGATTGATGACAGAGATAATTCCGCACTTAGATGTAGAATTGAACAAAAAAACAATAATTATGTGGTGGATGGATCACCGCCGCCACGATTACCTCTACGTTCCATAATAATAGCACAGAAAAACACCATATGACAGCAATAACAATCGCTACCAGCACGATTATTTTCGTAAAATTTTATGACATTCTTAAAATAAATCCCCGCTTTGCAGGGTATAAGTGTATTGAAGTTAACCTGCCATGCATCTTCAATGCCTCAAAGTTACTAGAGAGTATAATTATAGTAGTAAAGTAGGTAAAGTTCCTCTACTCAGCTTCCAAAATCGGCAAGTAGGTACCTTTCATCCTTATACTATCAAGTAGACTGAAATGCTAATACGATTTTGCGACGATGTTACTACGTCTATGGGACTATCGTCTGTACTATTTTCTCTTGCATCATAGGCCGAGAGCACCTATTAGCCTTTAGTTCGGGTTGAACTTTATTAGGGCATTTCTCAGGAGTGGCATTTTTAAGTGTCCGGGCTTGAAAATGGTTAAATTTACCATCGAATATTTCTGAATAAAATCAAGCTAGTACCTAACGGTTTGTTTCGTCTGGCGAGCTATGTAAACATTTCATGATAATTCATTAACATGACAATAAAAAAAAGTTATTACAAAAATTGACGTTCACTGGGAGCGTCCGCTTGCCAGATTTGTTGAAATAAAAAATCATAACTGGATATTGGGTCCGGATAGTATGATTTCAAATGTGTTCCCGTATTCAGCATTAGTTTATTAATCATTTTGTTCCTATAGATATAATTTATCTGCTAAACATTTTAAATAAAAACTATTTTTCGGAGCGTCCGAGGGTAACTAGTGATTTCAGTGTAAACTTTAAAACACGTCAGCACTGCCTTAAAGAAGTATACTAGAAACCCGCAGCTCGCAAGCAACTAGCTTCAGTTGTGTTCTCACCGCCGCCGAGGGTAGACGTCGGCTCAATGGCTTGTAGGTAGAGTTCGTGTGGGTTCGTTCGTCATTCGGTGGATTTGGTTACGTGTTTTGTTGAATTCGGTGGAACAATTTGTGTTGTTCAGTGATTGTGTGTCTGCAATTTTATAAGTGAATAAACTATCTCCGGGAGAATGTAAGTCCATAATAATTTGTTCGTGTCTATATTACTTTTAGTATTCCTTAAATCGATAAAAAACATTAAATTTTGAAATCAGTGGAATTGATTTCCATTGATTCGGTGTAATTTTTGACCACTGAAGTCAATAAAAATTGCCACCGCTATCAATTTTTACGATAAAACCAACTGATTTTACATTATTTCTATATTGCCATGCCCCTCAATCGGTTCCTCAATGCTTGTAATCGTTATTTTGTTAATGCAGCATAGTTCTGACTGTGCTTCTCTTGTTTACTAATTTCGGTGGATTGCTGTTCGTTAGGCTGCTTTCACCGGCATCTCATTGGCATTTTAGCACATGGTTTACCCATCTCGTTGAACTGGTGCATCAGGGTATTATGCCTCAACAGCCTGACACTACAAATATTCCTAAGGGTCGTCATTTCAGCGAGCTACACATCGAAAACTCTGAACTATTGAGCCTTTGATTTCGGTGATTGTAAAATCTTAAATATCTTATGAACCACTAAGTTCAGAAGAGGGCCTTTGCTACCAATATTTTTTTTAAATTAGGCCGTTTTTATATATTAAAGTCACGAATCAAAAATATGAAAAATAAAATTGACCACCGAAGTCAAGCAAAATAGCTCGGCCCGGAGAATCGCCCATTAGGGCCTGTCGTATGGCGACAGATGTTATTACAAGTTGACAAAACAGGTATCATTTGTTTTTGATAACGCAATTTTAAGCTGATTCATATTTACCGCTTTATACCTTGTGGTGACGCCTGTGACGGACATGTTGTGACTAACTGACCACCTTAGTTTAAATTCATAATTTAGATAACGACATTTTTTCTTATAAAAAGGCTATAAGTATTACTTACGGCGAGGAGACTTAGCCATGACATTAGGTATACTAGCGAAAAACCGCATTTCTTTCGAACATGCCCATATTTCTCCCGACCCGATTCTAGTCTTAGACAACATACTGATTAGTTTTTACATTATTGTCTAACCTGCACGGCCCAGACAATAATGTTGACATTTTTTACTTTCTTTAGTAATGATGTAAGCATTTCTAAGAAACGTGAACAACTAGAAAAGGAAAGCTTAACAGCAACAAAAACATTAAAGTAAACAAACGTGCAAAACAAGCAGTTCCGAGACTATCTTTCTTCGGAACGGATAAATCGAGTAGAGTTTGAAAGGTGAGCAATTTGTACACCTGTCTGGCATAATGGCATGGGAACTAACTCACTTGTTTGTTGACCTGTATTAAATTTGTAATGACAACTAGAAGTAAATCGAACGTTTTTGAACCACACTTTTAGCTGTTCTCAACTAGTAGTTCGAGTATTCTGATCTGCACTTCTTACGAATTTCGTAAGAAGTGCAGATCAGAAACGTATTACGTATAAGTATTTCGTATTACGAGAGTAATATAGCAAAAATGCATTCTAGGGATTATTCACCATGGATAATAAAAGCATCATCACTCCCATCCTCCCCTACACCCGATGCACCAGCTCGTCCTTCCCCTTTTGTTCGTTCAAAATGCGGGGCGCGTTTGTAGCCAATAGTAGAGCAGCGCACGTTGCCACGCCTCACGACAAATTGCGTCGCATTATACACACATGATCAATAAAATACTATTCTCAGTCGGCTCTTGCGAAAATCCTAAGAACTAGATTGTTGTGGATGACTGCAAAATAATACATCATAAATATCATAATGCTTACAACATTTGAACTGATGTTAAGTCAAAACAAACAATGACCGAGGACCAAATTACCGTAAAACTGATGTAACAAGGTCACAAGATATTATCTGCGATTACGATGCATTGTACGCTTTAAGTATGCAGTGGGTCGCGACGTCTTGTATAATTTTCTCATTAGAATTTGGGCAGACTTTTATCTGTGCTATGTCTAAAGTAAACATTACAAAAAAGGTTCACACTTAATTCATCATCATTACACTTCATTACTACGTTGTTAAAATAGGGCATTAGTAGGGTTTTTAGGGTTCCGTACCCAAAGGGTAAAAACGGGACCCTATTACTGAGACTTCGCCGTCCGTCCGTCCGTCCGTCCGTCCGTCCATCCGTCCGTCCGTCCGTCCGTCCGTCCGTCTGTCACCAGGCTGTATCTCAACAACGGTGATAGCTAGACAGTTGAAATTTTCACAGATGATGTATTTCTATTGCCGCTATAACAACAAATACTAAAAATAAAATAAAATAAATATTTAAGGGGGGCTCCCATACAACAAACTTGTTATAGATTATATATATGTATAGGTACGGAACCCTTCATGCGCGAGTCGGGCTCGCACTTGCCCAATTTTTTTGATGTTTATTATCCGTTGTTTCAGTCATATGCCGCGAATTAATCGTGAGTAAGTACGCTGCATTTATCTTCTCAGCATCATTAGGTTCATAACTGGCAGCTCCATTATCTAACACATCACTGGCAAGCAGGTGGTAATCATGTTAAAGATCATTAAAATGTTAGTTATTATACTGTGATCCGGGGGTCTGATTCTATGTGCTCTGTTCTACTAAAGCAAAAGTCAATAACTCATTTTCAGATATTTTGAACAAATGTGATGTGAAATGAGCGAATATGTGAACGCTGGGACCTGCTAATTAGACGAAAATGTTTTTCGATACTTAGTTCCGCAGGTTTGTTTAGGTCATCTGATCTAGAATGTTTCAAGCTAATTAATCATTGAATAGTTATTTGTTTTCGTGGCCCCTTACTACTCTTAGCTATTTGTGCTTTAACGACATCGACTCTGATCTTCCTTCCTAGGTTGGTTTTTCCGTCTTTTGGTTAAAGATTATTTAAGGTCAAACACGACGATTCAAATCACTTTTGCTGAATTTCCAAAACAAAAGGCCTATACCTAAAGCTTTAAATATTGTAGTGCTATTGAATAATAATATTTTATTGTATTGTTATTGACCTCACGCATCGTAATGAAGTACCTTGTTGTTTAAATTTAAAATATAGCTCTATTAAGAGTCTATCTCAGGGGTGGCCAACTTGATTTTGATCTCTAGCTAACCCTGTACGATTTAACAATGACATACTTTTTTCTACCACGCAAGGAGTCTTTAAACTTTTTTATTATTATTATTTATTTATTTGTTAAAGTGTAAAGCTAAAAACATATACAATTTCCTGCAAAAAGGTTTGTACTGTTTGTCTGCAGGTATGAGTCTCTATATAATATTTCTACAATAGTTATTGCTAAACACTTGAGTGACACTTTGTATAGACAACTTTATCACTCAAGTGTCAGCAATAGGTGCTTTTTTAAGTACTTTTTAAATTTAGACTTATTTTGTTCGTGTCGGATATACTCGGGCAAACTGTTGAGTATGTAGGGAATCCTTTTGCTCAATGTTCTATCACCATAGTAGTTCCTGACCCTTGGTACTTCAAATTTGCCCGCGGATACCGACCTTGTTCCGTGTTTATGTTCTATTAGTATTGGGTTATGCTCTCGATTGCCGTGGTTGTTAACTGCTAAAAGATATTTATGTTTTAACATTTATAATATTTTACTAGTAAGTCCTAGGAATACCTATCAGGAATACCTATCCTTTTACAGAATCGATTCCCACAACTTTCCCTGCCGATACCAGCTCTCAACATGGCGGCATCGCACGACCGCATCGTGACGGGATCGATTGATACCCGATTAGTTCCACTCGGGACTCCGTAACTTTGATCTTCTGATGGATAAATTGTGCCTAGGAATAGCTTTACCGTGACGGAGGAAAGTGGGACGTTTGAGACGTTTCCCATCTTCGTTTTATTGATACGTTGCATCGTGAGGGTAATGATCCTATTCCTACTTTGAATACCGCTATGACCATTGATCATAGAACGGACATTGCTATCGATAAAACGATTATATTTTCATATTGAATTGAAGTGTTTTGTGATTGTTACCTAATAGTCATGGCTAGTATTGATTGAGTAGATTATTATTTTTGGATTTACTTTAAAATATAGGAGGTAAGATAAACGGTAGGCCCAAGCAAGCCCTTTAAGCGATTTATCAGTTTTATCACGAACATCATCGCTGAGATAATAGCCGATACGATACAAATAGAATTCTGCTATTCGAGCTGCAACAAAGAAACATTTAAAAAGTACTTAAATTTAATGGGAGATACACATCGAACATATCGCTAAAGTAGGTACTTAAATATTTCGAGCGATGGTTCGTTAAAAAGTCGAAATTAGCCCCTGTTTCTTTGATAGCTCAAATATTTTGTTATCGAGATCAAATTTCGCTCATTAATTAATCAACCTATAAAACTATTACGAGATCTTTTATGTTTCATTCGACATTTAAATCTAGTCAAATTTTGATTGAAAGCTCTTAAAATGTAGTGAGTTACACGCTAGACTTTTAACCTCTTTGGAAACGAAGAGTATCATCAAGTTACGTAAGTTTATGTGCTAGTTGTGTCCGTTTTTGCATCTGATAATGTCGTCAGATAAAATGGTGTATATCGTGCCCTCCAACGTGGGAAACTTTCCCTACTTTTCAGCGCTATATCGAAAGTAGAACCACATTAGTCACTAAATGCTATAAAATGATAATCAGGTGATTTATAATCTCATTAAATTTAACGACGGCGAATGGGTAATTAGAGAAGTAGATGTAATTTAAATACGGTCATATACCTACTTACTTTTCAGTGATTTTTCTTCTGTTTAACTCAAAAAAGGCGCGAAAGTAACATGAATAATGTCATATTGTTTCATTTACACAATTGTGTCATCCTCTTTTTGTTGGAACCCAACTCAGCTGTCGGTATGTGGAGAATTTGTAACAATGTTCTATTGTCAGGTCTTATAGAGGATACTTCAACTATCAAAGATTAATGACCCAAGAGTATGTTAATGTTAAGTTTATATCTGTTAGTTAGCTATCTACGTTTTTATAATTAGTTTGAATATTAGGTTTAATTCAACACACACACACATTTCTCGCAGTATTCTATAAAATGTGTATTTTTTGTGTTTAGTCATAATTGGGTCAAAATTGGTGGTAATGCAAGAGAAAACACTGCTGCCATTGTTTCGCATGAACACAGTAGGTAAAAATCTTTTGATTTAATTTGCATTGTAGAATGTACGTATGTGTTACACTATGTTTTGCTATCGACTCTTCGTTACTTTAACTAAATATGTACGTATTACTAGCTATTAAATTTTCGAATAGTTATTAATATAAATACGGTTAATATTGGTGAACTACATAATAATATTAATCAAAGAGGCCCATTTAATGTACTTACATATGTATACTTACATGTTTATCCTGATATTTTTTGCTAAAATTACCCGATAACTTTATTGGCTTACCTCCTATCGCTTAATGCAAAAACGGTAAACACAGTAAATAATAGTAAATTACCGTGAAAGTTTGATCGTGTATCAAACAATTAATTCCACAGATCATTGTTCCGGGACTTATCGGCCAGCTAAAGTTCATCTCACAATGTTAACAGATTCCAGGCCACCACTAGACTTTCCCTAAGCTTTACTTAGGTATCTTTTGTGCGTACAGTCAGCAAAAGTTACAGGTATTCATCCTTACCATAAATGCGTATGTACTTTCTATTCTCAAAATGTGTTTATTTACCTAAAAAACTTGCCTACCTACTTATTTCTAGTATTGTACCATTGATACAAAGCACAAAGAAAAAGTTTAATGCGTAACCTGGCATTTAAATGTTACAATATAAGAAAAATGTGGTACCCACATTAAAAATAATGAGACATTAGGTAGGTACATGTTTCATAAATTTATTTCTAATATCTAGGAGGATGATGTTGAGGAAAGTGGGAGGTTTGGTCAATTTTTTACTTTGAGGTTAGTAGGCACTTTATTTACTTAATAAAACAAGTAAGTTTCGTTATCATGTTCTTAAATTTGGTTTTATTGAAGATTTTACTTCAAAAAGGTAATATCTTTTACTCGATATAGATGTGTAATCTGTCAAAAACCGTTGCATAAACTCGATACTTGGTTTTCCACAACTCGGTGGCATTCCCTTCCAAGTAAAAATTGACACTATATAGCTCTGAAGCCGACTGTACACTAGCCACATTGTCCCTTTCTAGAACTTATTATTGAAGATACGAATGCTCCGGATCTCGGCGAGTGTGCTAAACCGGAATACTGATTTTGCGGATGTAATGCTCAGCAGATGTAACTGGGCCAGATTTACGAGTAAGAGTAGGTGGAAATGTGATTAGTATTTCAATAGAAGCAGCGCTGTAAATGGTCAGAAGTGGGATATTTAATGCGCTTTATACTATTACACAGAGTTGGGCATTTCAATTTGCATAGATTATGGATTCTAAGAAATGTAAAAAATAATTAGGTAGGTATTCCTTACTCTTTAGTATAGCTAGGGAAATCACTTATTATAAGAAATCTTTTAGTAGAGCAGATATTTTGATAAAAAAACGACAAATGAAATGAAAGCGATGAATACGGTTTTTTTAGACAATTGGCACTGTGAGCTGCGAGAGTTTGTTTCAAAATCGCTAAAATTGGTTCCATTTCCCATATGTCCGCCATTTTGAAAAAATTCGGAAACCTAAATCGACAAGAAAATTCTATACCTAAATACTTATCGAAACTACTTACAAAATTGCATGATAATCGGTTGAGGAATGCGACGTGTAGGCGACAATAGCCATCCGAACATCCGGATATACAAAATCATTTTTGAGCCAACTGAAACCGAGACTCTTCGTTCACTCAGTGAATTAGTGACTGCAGTGCCGCGATACACGGTATAAACAACCATTTCGTAATCTTGTACCTTTGTTACTTCATCTGAAGTCAAAGTGCCAATTTTCGACGGCCATCACTATCTTTTTGACGACGCTCAGTAGGCAGGTACACTACAAATTGCGCCAACCAGTTTGTAATGTACCTGCCTACTGAGCTGGCGGTCCTGGGTTCGAATCCCGGCCAGGGGATAACTCTATAACTCTAACTTAACTCTATATTATGTATTTTATATTACGTACATATATCGTCGTCTAGTACAAGCTTTGCTTACCTATAGTTAGGGATAAGTCGATTTGTGTAAGATTGTTTCTTAATATTTAATTAATTAATTTATTACTTTTCATCGTTAATCAACAGTATTCACACGTATACGACTCGCAGGTCACCGGATCTTTAATTAGTTGAGTAACTTATGGTACTAATAAGCACTGTCTCTTTGGAATTTCTCATACCTAATTATCTAACATTTCTAAGCAACCAAACGTCAATTTAACATCAGCAATAAGCGTAAGCTTCGCAATATACCGACATTCCCAACATCAACTCGTTATTTAATTCAAGAAGAATCTTGCCCAAGCTAATCTTATAAGCGGTGTGACAGCGGTTCTCGAACTTCTTTGGCGATGGAATCTTTTGAAGCATTGACGCATTATTGTGGCTTAACACTATGCGCGAAGTTGACCAAAATTGGGTGAATATGATAGTTCTTCGCACTTCGCTCCGGAAACTCATATTAAGCCAATTGACAACATTTCATATTTATAACAGGTGGAAATTAATATAGAGATCGACAGGGCTTTATGTCGTGTACCTTAAAAAAATCTTTGAATTTATTCTTCTGTATTTAAAGAAATATAAGAAAATACATCAAATAACTGCAATCTAAGACAATACTGGCTGAATATTATTATTTGACGTTGACAGATGACAGATGCATACCGAGTTTTATCAAGTTTTTTTTAAATAAGAAAACCGACTAAAGTAACCGTTCCATTAAGTTCTGGTTTTGGTGTTGCCACATTTTAAAATGAGTATGTTTTTAAAAATTAATAATAAAATAAATAATCATCTCAGAAAATAAATAAAAACAGAGATTACTTCATCTTTTTAAGCAGAATTCAGAAAAGTAATAAAATTATAGTCTTAAAAATATGAAATGTTGTCAATTCGCCTCGGCCAACTTCGGTCAACTTCACTAGTAGTGTGGAGCTGCTATCACGGATTACAAAAACTCTTTACAAGGTACTTATTAAATAAGGCTTTAACAATAAGGGTTTTGCTGAAATCATAAGTAATTGAACTGTAACCGATTTCAAAAGGAAGATGATTTTTAGTTATTTTTTTTTTAATATTATGTTGTAAAACTTTATGGTTGATATTATTTTGGCGGTCTGTTCTTAAGGCCGTTCCCTGAGCCAGATTTGCAAAAATACCCCAAAAATTATCCTATTTTTCTACGAAACGTTGATATTAGTAAACGAGGGAAAAATATATATCATTCTTGATTATATTATCTTTAATAACACAGCATTCGATACACGATTCATAACACTTCGCTCGATACAATTAATTCCCAAAGTAACCTCCAATTCGAATTTTTACTCCAACTTTACTTGTTTTTTTTCTACGTGACACTATGAAACAAAAAAAGGAGAAAAATCAATCATAACTAAAATAGTAATTTTACAGCTTCCGAATTTCAATAATTGAAGCCAATATTTTTAAAATAAATAATCATCGACAAATTCTTACGAAAAAAGATATCGCCTTACGACCCGCAAGCTCTGTCTCCGTCACTCTTTTGAAATGTGACTGTGATGTGACAGGGACGGGTGGCCTGAGGAGGGGCTCGGGGTTCTGGCTCAGGGAACGGCCTTAAAGGACTTTAGAAGCCCCGGGGCACAGTTTGACAACCCTTGGTGTATAAAAATGCAAGTAATGTGTAAGTATATCAGTACGCAGAAACGGCCAGGATGCTGGCAGAGGCTTGAGCCATACTGGGGAGGATGGCGTAATGATCCATTGGAAGTAAGGAAAGTGGTTAAGTAAAAACTGGCACGATTACCTTTTGCCTTCTGATAAGATTTTATTTCTATTTATAATCAAAGAGAGACTACAGTGGCGCTTTACATTTATGTTTATGAATAGCAATCCAGCGGGCCTATGATGGTTACTTTTATCACGCGAGAAATATGTGACACAGCATCCATGATGTTTAATAAAAATGCAAGTGAGAGATGTTTAGTCACTTATTTATGACATGATAAACGATACCATCGTAGACCCACTGATGTTTTGGGTAAATATACATTTAGTAAATTTCATCTTAGAGCATGCCTATTAAACCTACTACGCATACTAAACCTACTATATATGCCTACTAAACCTACTACACTACACATGCGATTTGCGAGCGAAATTTGTATGAAGGCGATCACGCAGCGAGTTCGCCGCGACACTTATTTGTATGTAAAAAAAGAACATTGTGCAAAAGCTCTATGTTTCTTGTCTTGTCCCATTGGCTTTATTTCTTTGTCAGCTAGTTATGTAGCTTAGCTGACAAACAAATAAAGCCAATAAGACAAGAAGCATCAAATTTTTACACAATGTTTATTTTATAGCACGCACTATGAGCACTTTAATACTCAATATAAACAAAGAAAGAAGTGTCTTTGTTCGATATTTACTTACATTGATAAATTCATGCAATGATCGTTTATACATCATCCGTAATTCGTATCGTATATCTGTTTAGATAACTTCATAATGTATTTTGCTTATCATATCATGGTAATAATAAATTACCCAATATTGTGAAAGTTTCATCATTATTGTTACGTAGATTGCAAATAATATGAATATTATTATTATTACCGTCCTCATCCAAGACTGTCCAAAGGGGCTGACCTATTTACTTGAACAATAAGTGAAGGGCTCTTAAGATTATTATAGCGAAAAAGCAAGTTTCAAAAAGCTGTCTAAAAACCCATTTAAATGTTCCACCCTGACCATGAATACCTACACGCCACGACCACTTACGACTTCGTTCCTTAATTTGTGTCTAACTATTCACACAAAACACGGCCATTGTAAATTTAAGTATATGGTCTGCTACATTTTGTAAATCATAGTTTTCTATCGTCTTTTGACGATAGAAATCTATGAGGTAGGAAACACTGTTAGTATGATAATATCGCTAAAAGGCTTCAGGAAAATATTTAGTAAGTGGAAGTATTTACATGTTTCTGAAGAAATTCGTTTCCAGTTAATAAATACAGTTTTTTTTATCACAGTCGTCAGGTACAAAATATCATATAGATATAATTAGATGCCTAACTGGGATGCTATATGGGACGCTAGTTACCAATTACTCGGTCCGTAATTTATATAGAAATCATTATAACCTTTGACGCAGGTTGCACAAATGCACACGCGCGGCGACAGGTTGTGCAACAGATGCGCAGGATGTGCACCTGCTTTCTTCCACTCGACTAGAGATTTAATCGAGCGCTTATTAGAAATCAATTTTCTATAGGTACTATACTATCTTATAGCAAATAGTGTGTTTAGATCGAGAAAACTAGTAACTGCCTACTGAGGCGTCAGTCCTGGGTTTAAATCCTGGCAAGGGCAATTATTTGTACCTGGGCCTGTATCCTGGAAATTATATCTAAAAAGATTGAAAAGTGAGTTAACATTTCTGTTGGGGTGCGGTGACCCTGTAGGAAATGTAATTATTAGACCAAAGGCACAATTGCTCTTACATTTGCTTAGGCGCTTTTAATAATCCCTTTTATCAAGTTCCACGCGTACTTAGTCGCGGGCAAAAGCTAGTAATTTATGTATGAAAACAAAAGCCACTTGAAAATTACACCTTTAGGCCAGCGTATTACGCCATTTATCGTGTCTGAAACTGAACAAGTGTCCAATCAAATAGGTCGCGATTTTTCACGGGACTTATGCATGCTTCGATACAAAGAAACTGGTTTTAGCGTGTGTGGAAACACCACTTCACTAGGTACCAAATGCGGTTACAATTCTATCGTACAAGTCTGTCAAGTTTAAATCAACAGTAGCATCATCTTACAGACCAATCGCAGCGTCACCAACTAAAGAATTGAAGTAACAGAATAGTCAACTTTATCAAATATTTGATTCATCCTCATCATCCTCCTAGCCTTAGTCCCATTTTTTGAGAATGAATTCTCAATCGGGGTCGGCTACCTAAATCCCAAGATGTGGCGTAGGCACTAGTTTTTACGCAAGCGACTGCCATCTGACCTTCCAACCCAGAGGGGAAACTAGGCCTTATTTGGGCTTAGGTGGTTACCTCACGATGTTTTCCTTCACCGAAAAGCGAGTGGTAAATATCAAATGACATTCCGTACATAAGTTCCGAAAAACTCATTGGTACGGGCCGGGTTCGAACCCGCGACCTCCGGATTGAATGTCGCATGCCCTAACCACTAGGCTACCACCGCTCCTTCATAATAAGAACTTTTATCATATGGTCACAGAAGCGGAGTGGAACGGAGATGTGTAAAATGAACCAATCACATTTCTCAGATTTGAATGCACTTCTATCGGGCTTCACAAAGACGCAGTCAGATTGTTTAATTCTCTCACCCGGTTCAGTGGACAGGCAGCCTTAACGTGACTAAACGGTAACTATGGAACCGAGTATTTTGGTAGGTACAAACGGTACAATGAAGCTTATTCAAGTGTCATCAAGTGTAAGTTGATAGAGCAGTCAATGCAAACCTGTCACGCCTAGACAGGTCTTTGTCCAATCACCTTCACATCTAGGCACTAATTCGACAGGGCATTGCGATATTTCCAATTTAACGGTATCTTGGCTTCACATTAAAATTACATATATCTGTATGTGTTAAATACTCTATTATGTGACATTGTCATTCTTTATTATAAATGAGATATTAAATGTGTTGCTTACGCATATCACTTACATTTATACGAAGAAATGGATCGCCCTAGAAATGTATGTCTATCAAAATAAAGTTTATTCATCATTGAGATTATTAGCAGGGTTCGTAAAATGCGAACAAAATTCATTAAGTGCTAAGGCCGTACTGGTTTTCATACGTCATTTCAACCGATTTTGCGCGCATTTTTACGATCCCTGCCCTTGCCTTGCCTTGACGCGACTCTTATCGCGCGACATAGCTCTACCCATCACCCTCTCACATTACTGCACAAAAAGAAACAGGCATTATCTCGCGCGAGAAATAGTCGCTTGTGACAGTTGTGCTAGAGGTGCTGAATTTATTAGGCACATCGAATTTAGCCCCATCGAATTTAGACGCCAATTATTCGCCACTTCAGTTTCTATAGGTTCGATAGGAATTTGCGGTTTGGCTTGCCGTTTAGAAAATAAGTGCCACCTCTGACCGTTCGTTGGTTTTGTTTGCAATAAGGTTTAAAATACTTTCATCATATTCGAAATGTTGCTATTGCTACAATTGATATTGTTTAGAATGGAAATGTAATTAGATGACTTTACAGGATAGCGTGTGCCTAGTTTAGCATAGGCCTTTTCCACAGGTTTACTCAAATCACTTACCTACTACCATTACCTAATAAGTTTCTCATCTTTAGTAAACGGCGATTCGGGGCTTATGATATTTGCAATAGGTTTATTCCGTATATTATCTTCTTAGCTAAAGCCTAAATAACCTTCTTACGGACAGCTCGTCTAGAGACGTAAATTAGGAACCTCGTGATACGGCACCACGTCTATCGGCGGATCATTTTATTTCCCCAACACTGGCGCTCTGCCTTTAGACGGAAAATTCTCCTAGTATTTCTTTGTGCCGTTTGTTTTGTCTGTGCCGCAACGCAATATACAATTTTCTAGATGGTCCTGTGTCCGTGAACCTGATACTTAAATAAGATTCTTTGAATGTGGTTTACACCCACTCAGTAGCAGTCGTAGCAAAAAAATACGTACTCTTTGAGCTAAAGACCTCGTAATTTGTTTCGAAATAACTGACATTTTGTCATTATTTATGTTTTCAACCCCCATACCTCCGCCATTTTGAAACATTTCGAAAAACTTAATTGACAAGACTCTTTATTACATATTTTCATGAGATGCGGTTGAGTAACGCGGCCTCTAGGCGAAACAGCCAGAATTCAGGACCAACGACCGGACATACGAAAGAATTTTGGCCAAGCTAAAACGGGGTCAGGGTCTCTGCGTTCAAGGGCTCTGTGGCCCCCGTGTGTGAATATTGTGGCGGCACCCTTCAGTTCACAGAAAAGTTAGTCGCACTACTTATATGTCGAAATGTGACAGATGTTATCAATTTATCATTTGTCTATCATACGCTAACGTGACCGCCGTCAGCCCGATGTATCAAGCCTTTGGACGTCGCAATTTTTCCGATTGCTCTAGGAAGCGGGTGAAAGCAGCCTTTCTAAGATTAAAGAGCGGTCATATGTGTATCGGAAACGTATGGTACGATTATTTACGCTGTCAGTTTCGAGAGGCTGGTATTTGGTGTACATTCTTGAAGTGTCAATCATGTGGAATGATCTGATTCCATAAGTTATGTACGATAGTCGGACGTTATTAATTAGTAAAGATGTAGGCGCTGTTGCATTGTTAGTGTATTATCATATTACTAGCTGCGCCGAGCGGTGTTACCCGCTCATGCCAAGGGAACACTACATTTTTTCGGGATAAAAAGTAGCCTACTTGTTAATCCAGGGTGTCAGCAACCTTCATACCAAAATTTATCAAAATTGGTCCAGCCATTTGAGCGTGAAGACAAACATACAAATAAACACACTCACAAAATTTCGCCTTTATAATATTAGTGTGATTATTGTGTATTATTTGATTGAACATATATGTAGTTGACCGTGCGAGCGTAGCGTTTCCGTTTCAGCTTGGCTCAAGATACTTTCGAAATATGTTCCTGATTCGTCGTATTCCTGTTTCGCTGTGTTCCTATTATGTCGGATTCTCGTGTTGTCGGATTTTCAATATCAAATGAAACTATGTATTGCCGTGACTCCACTTCTTTAATATTTACCAGGTACACATGTATAATTTAAAACGAAATATTTTTAGATTACTTCCATTATAGTTGTCCCTTACCTTACCAGTATAGTTGTTCGTAAAATACGTTTTCTCAAAAATTGCATGTAATGTTGCCTTACCATCGCTAGATAGACTACAGTAAGTGGAACATACCGAAGACTTTTTAGAAGTGTCCAGTAAACAGCGAGATTTTAAATTTGGAATCAATATTTGTCCAGTAAGTAAGTATGTAATTCCTATTACGTATCAAGATATTTGAATATCGAAACACGATTTACATCGTCACCGACCTATAAAAAAAACTAAGGATGTGAAGGCGATGAGGTCGTATATAAATGTAAAAAGGATGCATTCCACAAATTGTTTTAATTATAAGTAGGTACAGTGCGAGAGCAAATTGTAGAAATTAAAAAGTGGCGTCCCTTTTTCATAGATTAAATAGAAAGAGACGACATTGCAGTATACCTACGCTTGCAATTTACACTAAGAGCAAATGTAAAATAAAAAGAGGCTAGTACTATTGGCAGTATAAACGTAACTCAAGACGCATATTAAAAAAAAAAAGTAGCGACAAGGTTTAGTGCGGAAGTTTGTATGCAGCGTTTAGTTCATAATTGTGCTGTGTAAAATGACAATGATATTTCGGAATTCCTTCCTTTTTTGTGTCGTTTAGAAAAAACCTCGGAGTTAAAATTGAAGGTAAGCTTTATGATATGAAAATTAGTTAGAAAATACAACAATGTATAACAATAATTAAATTTTATCTTTAAGACTTAGATTAATAAGACAGTGCAAATAATTAAACGCAGTATTTATAAAAAAAGAAATTAAGGCGGGATTTAAATTAAAAGACAAAAATTTCAAATTTGTTTGTGTGATCTATTACAATAATTCAGCAAAAATGAGTTCAGACGAGTCTGATTCCGAATAGACGGCACTCCTCCATACTTAAAAGCGGAGGCAGAGTTAGCTAAAATAATTTACTTCCGACTAAATCCAAGGAGATATAAAAAAATACAAGAGATTCATTAAATGGAAGGAAGAAAATCAAGTTAATAGTTGGTCAGATAATGTGTGATAAGGTCTGAATATTTCAACAATCTTTCTGAGACAATCGGATCGCTACAAAGGAAAGAAATCACAAATATTCAGCAGCAAAATATAGAAAAGTTCTTAAATCAAGCTCTAGATGATAAACAGTTTGGCGATGAAGGTAAATAAATGCTGCCACTATTTGATAACGATATAACTATATCTTTTATGCAAGTATAAACTCATAATTATTTTTGTTATAGGTAGTTATCGTGGGAGTTAATGGTGCCTGCGACGACGAATATCACAATGTGTAATAATAAAAATGGGATATAACAAAAATATTCATTGGAAAATGGCCGAATATGAATGTCACCTATAAAATATAATTTTAATCTAATTTTCTTGTTTAATTTTTGAGAAAAGCACTATACTTGCTTCGACCGTAAGAGCCATCCTGGCCTCGTATTATATCCGGACCTCGCCTACGGCTCGGTCCGTCTAATTCCTACTCGGCCAGTATGGCTTACTTACTGGTCTCTGCCGTAATGTACTAAAACATTAATCTTTATTTTCGGATAGGAGGTCGTGTATAAACGGTTCACTGCTTGATCGTTTTAATACGAGTATATATAGATAATTCTGACGAACTAAGATTCCGACGAAATAAAAACTCGTCAAAAAAATACAAGTAATACATAATACTTTAGGTACCTTATTTCCGTAATCTACCTAATAGACAAATTCAATGTTCCATTGTGCGAAAACAATAAAGGTATCGATATTAGTATTATTATATAATATTTCAACGTGAGAACAATAGATAATAGTCCAGACAATAAGCTTGATCTCGGAACCTAAGTGATGCGATTGTTAATAAGATTGCTGCTGTTTGGATCTGAGCTTCAATGCCTCGCAATTGTATAACGGTAGGTACACCAGTTATAAATTTATTTTATTGAAAACCTATAAAATTGTAATAAAAATAATCTCAATTTCCTTTTTTTGAATTGAGCTTTTTTTTTGAACCTACATAATAAAGTAAACAGATGAGCAATCGGGTAGCTAATCTTTTTTTGATGTTTTCTAAATACAATTGTCTTTCTAGGACGGCAAATATCGGAAAAATATAATTTAAAATTCTGCAAATCTTTTACCTACCCTATTAAAATGGGGCTAACTTAATCAGACTTCTTTTAACCAAATTGGGGATCGCTTCGCCTCGATTAAAGTCACTAATAAAGTCTAGTCCATATTATTAGTCCTGTACCATGTACCAACCCGTGGAGTGCATATAGGTACCCATAAAAGTAAAAGAAATAAAGATTAAACTGATACCTTCTTTTACATTTGAATAACTAACCAGTAACCAATTCTGAAAATGTTTTCCATAATAATTAAAAAGTTTATTTTGAATTTATTGCAAGGTTGTAATTTATGATAGGTATATAATAGGTACCTATTTACATAGAAAGTATTGGACTAAGACGCTCTGTTCGTGACGAATACTGTAACGGTTCGCATATATTCATAGCTATGAATTATGAATTTCAAATAAAGACTCACCTAATGGAAGCTAATTAAGTTATTAACATCATGCGGCAATAAAACAGTACCTGAAAACAAAAGAAGACATAATTAATTAAAAATACAAGGTATGTTTATATAAAAAAAAATAAGACAATTTTATGATTACCTAGCCTTAATCCACGGTTTATCCGCGATACCGAAAATCACATAGTTATCTAATTAAATAAACAAATATAGAAAATGCTATTTATTAAGTAGGCGTGAAAACTTGTATGTTAATTTGAAGTATTACTCCATAGTATAAAACAGAGTAAATTCCTGCTTTTTCTGTCTGTGTGTCCCTATGTATGCTAAGATCTTTAAAACTACGCAACGGATTTTGATGCGGTTTGTTTTTCAATAGATAAGGTGAGTCAAGAGGAAGGTTTATATGTATAATACATGCATAATATAGCATTGCGCCGTGCGACGCCGGGGCGGGTCGCTAGTATTTCTTATACTGAAAACCGGTAGGTCTATGCAAATCAATTCACCTCTGCTCTAACTGACTTCAACCGTGAGTCATTTGTAAGCAGAAATTGAAATTGAAATTTATCGCCTCTCGTACCACGTAATGCACGAGATGACTTTTACCGGTAATTTCCTCAAGTTTGCTCCCACAATGAACTCGTGCTGCTATAAATATCCGATGTGTCGATTCCAGATCTGGTTGAGTTATTGCCTTGATAGAACAAGAGCCAGGGACTGTCAGACTTTCATTATTTTACAAAGGTTGGAAGTTCCTCTCTCTATATGGTAAGTATGGCATGGTGGTATGGTATGGTATGGTAGGTAAGAACGGTTCCCGAATATGACATTTGGTAGCTTTGGCCGGGTGGCGGTAGTCAAAGGGGAAGATTTGATTCTCAAATTCGTTATAGTAAAGGATAGTTTTATAGATTTTGTCCGGAAAATATTAGATCACGTCTTCATTAACAGACATTTAGTGTGGTTCCAACTCCTGCTAAACATTCTTAAACTAAAAAATTAAAATCTATCTTCGTCATATCATAAAGGTTGATTGAACTCTATATATCTTACGTTGGGAAAAGATGTATCAATGGTGCAATAAAAATAGTCTAGTGTATCCACATTAAAATAATGAGTCATTTCATTACATAATATTTTTTTTTGTTTTCCGCGACGACTGTCGCGTGTCCGTTTAAACTATTTTATTTACTTAAATATGTGACTACCTACATATTTAAGTAAATAAAATAGTTTAAACGGATTATATCGCGTATTTTCATTATTTGAGCCTCCCTGATATTTCGGCAACTTTCCAGCTAGCTGATATACGCGATATAAATCCATTTAAATTGGTTTATTTAAATGTGAGACATTTACCATGTTTCACAATTTTTTCAAAATATATTTAACACTATCACTACTATTCCTTATAAAATAACGAATGGCTGGCAGTCGCTAGCTCTTGGACTGTGAGTTAGGCGTGGTCTAGACTTGGACTTTCTTTCCCATGTTAGGCTGGCCAAAGACCTGCCCTAACAACAATTGCCCATTTATTTCTGTTCACAACTACGTACGTATTGTCCCGTCTATCAAAGTAATAAGCGAAAGGAGCCATCGAAAGTCACAATATGTATCGTAAGTGGAAGGAAAGTTTCGCCCTAACTGGTGGTTTAGCGATCATGTGCGATTTCGTCACAAACGTCTATTACATCCCCGCATTCATGTTACAAGATGTGAAATAATGATTGCGAAACTATATCGGTTTAGCTGATATGCAAATTAAGAGGGGAGGTGCAGGTAAATGGACGTGTTAGTGAAAATATGTTATTAGGTGGGAGGTGACTTAGCACGCACAGATCCGCACGAAATTACACGATGTTTACAACGATGCGTTGAAAAACGGTCGATTTAAATGATGTAATATGCTCACATGCAAAAGCTTAGGATCTGTTTACCGAGCTATGAAGGTGCGAAAGTGATGGACACGCAACTATGCACGAGCATTTTGAACCTTTTGAATTGTAACTAATTTAATACCTACCTACTTGAAAACAGTAATTAAGTGCTATGTTTAAAACAGTTAACTGCTGTATATGGAATTCAAAAAAGCGTGTTCAAATTAACGTCTCAATAATGTATATAAACTTGGTAATTACCTATTTACATGAATCGACTTAACAATAAAAGTCTGAACATTGGAGCAACAACAAGGGTAACGGTCAAAATATTTTTTAAATTACAAATAATATTTCAGTTGAAAGTTTAAGTACCAATATTTATTCCATTCATCCAACATTAAATCGTCACATAAATTATAAGCATACTTTCAGCATTAAAATTTTCCTGAAGCAAAACCTTAGGGCCTTATCACACTTGCGATTTGCGAGCGTATTTTCTATACAAATAAGCGACGCGGCGAACACGCTGCGCGATCGCCTTCATACAAAATACGCTCGCAAATCGCAAGTGTGATAAGGGTCTTACTATTCATAACGTCCCTGTTATACGGACTTAGTTAAAACACTTTATCCTGGAATCGCCAATAAACCAGGATGAGAGACGTAATGCTAACGATCCGATAATTCAGATTTATTGAAGTGTCTGCAACTTTGAAATGGCTTTCACATCGCGCATTACACGTCAATACAGGCGACGGTCAGTTAGATTTATAAAGACCATATCCATGAGTACAAGCCGTACAAGAAAGCAGGTGAAACTGCATAAGTTCACAATGACACTGTCCACTTTCGCAGTCCGTCATATCAGAGAGGAATAAATCATACTCCAAACTCGGATAACATGCGTCACTATTTCAAATGACGATTGTAAAACCCACATGGGCAACAATCACTCTACAATTGAACGGCCGTAAATAAAAGAATCACTTTATGTGGCGCTTATTTCTTGAAACCGTAATAACTCCTAACAGCGGACGCAAGCATGAAAGTGAAATTTTAAGAATGTAAATTGGTGAAATTGTATCTAAATTTTACTATTAATGCCACGTGTGAATTAAACTCGCTTTCAATTACGAAGGTTTGCTTTACGTCAGGAAACGTCATCATGTTAGTGTTGAGTTGTGTATTGGTTTGCTGATTCTTCAGTAACTATGTGATATGTTTTAAGAAGTAGGTATAGGTTTTTATAATATTTACTTAGCAGTATTTTCCGGCTATAATGAATATTTTTTAAGATAGTGATTGTGAATTTTCGAATCTAGAGCGATTCGACTCACGTTCCTGGCCCTAGACATGATGTAAATAAATTGAACTATTATTGTGCTAATCTTTAATATTAATACATTAACACAAATGAAAAATGTATCGTTAATTATATTGTATCGGTTATCTTTTTAATAACAATATAGGATATATTCAGGAGTAAAAATGCCGTGTAAACGCGGATTACTTTCTGATGTTCTTAGTAGGTACATAACCTATCTACTTTTCATCGGATGGTTCATATATGGCACAAACAAAACCTCGAGTAGGTCGTTCAGAAGTACCTAGCGCCATCTGTAACCTCCAGTTAATAACCTCATTGAAATTGTACACAAGTCTTACAAACCGACTTGAGCCTAGCTAGACCATAATTTTTATGCACCTATGTAACTGAATAGCCCGCCTACTACCTTATCCTATTATTTACTGGAAACATTATTTATTTATAGATTTCACTGAACATTGTTTTAGTTCCGTGTTCCTATAGTTTGTAAACCGGAAAGTCAGTTCTAAATACAAGCTCTAGGCTAAATTCGGTCTATTTGCGACCTCACTCACGTATTCAAATAAACTGTGAAACGTGAGTGTGACACGCATTCAAGCTATTATATTCTTTATTGCCATGGGTGAGAGTCTTATGTGTACACGCCGTACACGGCGCAAGTTTTGGGACGATATGCGTGTAGGAGGCCCAACGGTCACTTAAGTGTGTTGCGAACTCTTCTCGGAAATGTACCTGCCGCGAATTTTAATGAAAAGATCTGTTATTTTCAATGAAACGTATCAAAATGATGACATACGAGTGACCCACTATATTTATGTAATGAGAGACGGGAATAAGTGTGACTGGTTTGAAACTTTGACTGGAAGAACAAAATGACATAAAGCTATATGCTAGTTCTATATGTAGTTAGCCGACGGCAATATAAATACATAATTGTAGCTATTCTCCTAGACATGCATACTAATCGCAATAGTAACCCAAAGAATCAGGTCATAAAATATTATAAGTAGATTGCTAGTTGTTTTTTGATTAATATACATAGGTATAGGTAAATATTTACGTTTTTAGGTTATCCTGACTTTGTTTTCTAGTGAAGACCTCAAATACTAATAGTTTCTCAGTTTTATCCCTCTCGATGTGGCTTTTACGAGGAATTTGAGCACGTGGATTGGTTGAAACTCCAACGTCAGTGATGAGTCATCATACAAAAATTTTATTGGCAAGACAACCGACCAGCTAAATTTACATATAACAACCGCCCCCTTAAATCTCTTGTATTATTTTATAAGACAGCGCATTTCTCCGGTACCTTATTTAGATTTCTCGGTTCAGGATCGTTACATAAAGCACCTATTAAGTAGTTATCTTGATTTATTTGTTTCATAAGTTTTCGCATTTATCTCGCCCTAATGCGGAAACATTCAGGGCCGGCATTTCTTCCGGAACGGCTGCATGTTTAGATACTGTTAACTCGAGACCAATGGTTAGTAGATAGAACTACTGACTTTCTATGTAGATGCGGAGATAGTGCCTACCTGAGACGTTTATCCCAGTGAATTCACTCTGGGGGCTTATGATGGTTGCGTTTATCACCTGATAAAATAAGTGACAAAACATATGTCACTCACACTCGCATTCTGTCAAAACGTGACGGATGCTTTGTCACTTATTTATCGCGTGATAAAAGCAACCATCATAGGAGCCTGAACTTGCTTAAGGTGAGAAATTGAGGATTTATTTATTGCTATTTGATGAGTTGATGACTGATGTTGTGCCAATGAAAGAAGTTGAAATATGAAATTTCTTATTGAATAAGAAACCCTAAAAAAGGCTTTCGCCAAAAAATTATATCGAACAGTTGTAACTTTTTAAAGAACTGTTGTGATAATAATAATAGTATGAAAAAGTTCGTGTTACCTACTTACAGCCAGGCGCAGATTGATGAAATCGGTGGGTGAATGTAAAAGTCTGTATAAATTGTCGAATTAAGAAATTTCGCAAAAAAAAATATATAATTAATATTCGCAAGAATTGATCTGAGACATTGCAAGTTTAATGATGTAACTTCACATTAATTCTCACTGGAGTTCGGTTGCATTTTAATAACGGTTTAAGAAGGTCTATTATGAAAAGAGGTCATTGTTAAGTTTAAAAATATTTAAATTTACATATGAATCGTGTTTCATTGACCCAAACAAGTTTATTTTCCAAGCATGTGTGTTAAAACACACTCTCAAGCAATCAATAAAGATAACCAACATATTAGTACGTCCATTGTTGGACAAAAGCCTCTCCGAAGGATGTCCATCATGACCGATCATGACGGTGGATTCAAATTCTTTAGACATTTGCTTTTAATTAGGTCCATCTATTTCTGTAATCACTGCTGCAGCTCTCTAGCACAAATGTGACAAGCACTCTTTCTCGCGCGAGAACATACTACTTACCTCCTTATAGAGAATATACTACTCCTTCTGTAAAGTACCTACTGTGAGAAACTGACGGGTGATGCTATGTTGCGCGACAAGAGTCGCGAAACATAGTTATGCTAGACTAGTTGGAGGTGCTAATGCACGTTTGAATCTATCAACATATCAAAAGACGATCAAAACCTTACGCAACCTGAACGTGAGAAAATCCGAACGGAACTCCCAATCGTCGACACCTGTTCCCTAACAATAGCGCTGTTCATAATCTCGCGCTCACTTTCGTCTGCGCCTACGCAGTCGGTTAACATTTTCGAAAATCGAACGCGAATCGTGACCGGACGATCGCGGTTCCCTTTCAAACGTCACGAGCCGGCACCTCGTTATCGGGAGTTGTGATTCCAATCCGTTTGGGGCGGGTTACGAAACGGGACTTGAATTTCCTGGGTGATCTTTCTGTGGGCTGGGCAGAATGACGAATAGGCTGATTATGTCTCCTAAACTGCTTCATTTTTCAACTTTTATTTCACCTACTTTTTCTCTGAAGCGGTATTTTTTTTAATATTTTATAAATTTAACAAAATTAAGTTGATGGATCTACACAACAATAAAAAAGCACCCGGAGAACAGCGTGCGTTTGGAAACGAAAAGTTGCGAAATGGGCAGTTTGGGAAACATCGTGATGAGAAAAGGTAGTACACCCTTTTGTGAGACCTCTAGTTACATTCTAAGTAAAAGTAGTCATACATATTCTGGCTCACTTTGCGAATGTGTAGGTAAAATAAATACATTAGTATTATCATTTTATGAATCAATTTTACCTACTCGTGTGGCCCATTCGCAAAGTAAGTCAGAATATTTACAACCACTTTGCATGGACTTTTCCAAAGCGAATCTTCCACCTCTGTCATAAGCCATGAGTAAATTAGGTACAAATCGTTTACTGTAATTTTGTACTGATGTCGCATAGGTTAGGGCATGCTCCCGGTTCCGATTTTGTATGGCGAGACCCGGGAAATTCCCGATTCCGGTTCTGGACTTGTATAGAAAATTAGTAACGGGAGCACACCCTAATTGAGGTCCACACCCTAGCTGTAGTAACCGGGTTGTAATCAATAAAAATTCGTGCGCTTGCTCGTCAAGCGCCAACACAAATGATATTGCACGACCTCGATATTATTGTAGGTAAACAAGGTTTGTTTACAAAACTAAACGCAACATTTATTTGATAAACACTCACCTTTATAAAATATTCAAAAGTCCAAACTTAAGTCGTGACGTTGTTTTGCAACAGATCGCTCTCAAAGCGCTCCTTTGCTCTCAATCTAAATTCTGTAACATGGCCTTTAAAGGCCGTGCACACAAACTGGATGAAGCACAAACATGGGGTCAGTATGATCGTAATCTTTAATAGGATCATATGGGTTGACTGCCCGAATAATTCTAACCAAGGATCGTACAGTGATGTACATCACGAGCACATCAGTTACATAACTGAATTTAAAATCACGATCGCGACGCTCTGGTTTCCTTGTCAAGGGTTACTGAAGTCAGATGGCAATTAAAGGAGAAATACACTTATAACTTAAACAAATTAAAAAACTACCCAATATTAGAAACGCTGGTCTCAACACCGCGTCAATTTTAATATTAGTATCTTGAGTTCTTGAACTGTCAGACTCATTCTCATACCAGGGTCATTCTATAGACTACCAAAAGTACACATTGGTGTAGTTAAACACCTCGTTCAAATCGATCTAGTCCCATCATAGTAAGCTCTAGTAGGCTTGTGTTATGGGTACTCGACGACGACACATACTTAGATGGATATAGACTTAAATTCATAGAACATCCATGACCCAGGAACAATAAATATTGGAGTTCATCACGCAAATATTCAACCTAGAAAAAAGTTGGCCCAAATCCTTATTTGACGATACAGGGTAGGCATAATGTGAGATGTTTGAATTCTACATAGTACCACAGTACTTATTTGCAGGAATGTAAAGAATGTCTCGGATTGAGTGCTAGTGGCTTACGACCGTGGGTAATGTTTTGTCATAAACATAATGTAAGAACTAAGTGAGCCGTAAGTATAGCGCTTACTACCCACCTCCCTGAAATCTGATACATTTATATACATTTACCTACCTAAACTAATTAACTAACTTAACTTTACGTACTAAACCATGTCCAGGTTTTTCTGTGAGAAAAAAATACCTGTCAAACTCTGTTATTTCATTAAAAAAAAAAAAAATTATAGCCCGATACATTATTTTTTATCAGATTGTCAAACTGGCGCCTCGAATACTTAACATATTGTGTTACTATTGTCAGACAGTCATGCGATATTTTATTGTTGGTCGCCGTCCGCAGATTAAAAAATGTGATAGTTTCGCGGATGATGGCCTTTTAGATGAAACAATATCCTTATAACACTTGCGTCATTCTTTGCAACCTGTATTTGTACTAAGTATGAAACCAAAAGGTAATCAAGATTATTTGTCGTTGTATTTCTAAGTAGGTATACCTTCAAATTTTTAGGTGCGGTTTATACGATACGGAAGATTTACAGTAAAGCATTTATTTGGTAGTGTTTTCGTACGAGTACGAGAATAATGCTTTGTTATATGTACCTACATGATTACCTAGGTAAGTGTGTAAAGATTAAAAACAAACGCATTTCATAAACTACCTATACACAAATTGTAACCTATATAATTTTCTAAAAAAGATACAATGAAATGGGTAACTATGTAATTTCAGTTTAGTTTGCTGGAAAGAATACAACATCGTAATTAAATTAACAAATTAGGCTTTGGTTAAACGAAATTGTGTGACTAGATCACGCGATTGTTTAAAGTGCTCTGGATAATTTAGCAGCTGTTTAATCTCATTCAAACAGTAGGTATACATTTGACAAAAATAATTGAAGTTTTTATAAAATTTGTCTTTTATATTACATTTGCATTTGTTATAACAATACCATGTACTACTTAAAACGCCAAGGTGTTCCGTTCCAATATTAAATTTAAACCGTTACTATACCTACTAGCACTGACAACAACTTAATTTGTATTGTAGGCCTGTGGAATCTGGGCACAGCATACAAATGATTTGTTTTGACGTTAATTAACGTTAGTTAAGTAATTTGTCGTGACTTTGTTGTCCGTTATGTCATAGAGACAAAGGTTCTTTGAAGCGGCCTTCGTTTGTAAAGAGACCTGTCATACAGCGAATACCTTGTCTTCAACATTACTTGTGAATTGTATGATAAAATTACGAGTAGGTACCTATGTTATCGAGAGTTCGAAAAAACGGCTAAGTCCGAGTTAGTCAGATCTATGTGTATTTAAACTGCTGTAACTAGCGCCTTCTTTGAATTTTTCAGTTAGAAACGCAATAACATGGGTACAATTAGTTTCACAATAATTCAAGTTATTATTTTTACAATAGTACCACCAAGATTTTATTGAACTATTATATTGGTTCAATGTATTTTTTGCAAAGGAGGCCATTACTATGTCTAAGGACGCTTGTGGGACACCGCGCTTGATCATTGATTGCCTGATAACTTGGCTGCCACCAGGATAAGACTCGCGTGAAGTGGATGGCAGACTCTGAAAGAGGAACGTAATAAAAAAATATCAGGTCCAAATTTAGTTTTTCCGAGATAACAAGCCTAGACCACAAGGGAAACCATGGTTGAGATGGCCAGTAAGGTATTACTAAAATGCCCTCGGCTTTGTCTGAAACGATCTTCTCTAAAACCCTGAACTGAACATGCACGCGAAGGGTTTTGTAGTACCGCGTGTAAAAACCGCCGAAAAACATACGCCAGTCTTGTATCCACACCTTTTATTTTGTTCTTTGTTAACCGCTGACGAAAAAAGAGGGTTATCTGTGTGTCTGTCTATGGCATCGTAGCTCCCAAACGGATGATCCATTTTTAGTGCGGCTTCCTTAATCGAAATTCTTGTCCGTCGAGATAGTTCTTAGCTATGTTTGGTGGAAATAAGACGAGTACTTAGTTGCCAAGATGTTCAGCTTTAATTGGAACAAATGACAAGATCTCAGCCAATATTGAAGCTAAGAAGTTCAAATTTTATTGTTATGTTCAGTTTTAGTAGCATTTTCTATGTCTCATTGAATGAGGGTCGCATTAAGACCAGCTACTTGTGTCAGGCGTGTTTAAATTAGTTTATTTTATTTTCGTTATTCAATAGTATTAATACACTTTATTTAATTCAAAATGTTGGTCTACTTTTGTTCAAACAAAAGATACAGCCGTCCGACAGCCGGAGGAACAAACAAGTCTACAGCGGAGCCTTGGTAACAGTTAAAATACGCAGTTGATACACCGTAAGGAATCGTAAAATGATGTACTTTTCTTATTGCCCGTCTACGCGAGCGCGACCGCAAAGATCGGTTATGTTTTTGACGCGTAGTATCTATCAGATATTCTTTATTCCCTCGAATCCTTCATACCATAACAAATCAAAAAGCTAAGAGGGAATTTGCGGATATACCAATATGTTTAGGTACATAGGTAAACGTAATACTTATGCATGAGGCCAAACTAGAGCAACAACATTACATTCCATAATTGGCTGTACAAGGTTTTATTGAGTCTTATTGCTTGAAAGTATAAACGACAAAGTAATATTGAGGACATTACTTATGTTATCGAATACTATATTCAATTGTTTACTGTTTCTTGTAATATTATTACGAATATTTCCTTTTTTAATAAATTGCAATTTTTTGTTGTTCGAGGAAATGCAACTAGGGTAAGTAAGTGTATTGTGTTCACAAATTAAAACCTACTTACTGAACACATTGCCAAGACATTCAGGCAATTTTGTAACATTCATTTTCCCATAAACTGCCGCTAAATATTGTAAATAAATTCAAAATTCAATTAGCATACTATTATTTTCGTTAGCAGCCCGACGCAGCACATAAAATTGTAAAGGATAACCTAACACGTACGCGTTGAAATGGCTTCCTTTACTGAAATATAATCCAAAGCAACATGTCGTCAAGTGCTAATTAAAACACAAAAAATACGTCACTCACGTCTTTCCGCGCATCTAAAGTTACATGGGAAATAAACAATAGGACGTTGAATGAATTGGAATTAACACTTCTGAGGTGACTAATGAATCCAATCAGCGTTCCGCTCACACTTTTTGGGTTCACATGAAATTCATTTCACATTAAAATTTCCTAAAGCACCTTTATTATTGTGATGTTTCAGCTGGATAATTATAACAAACTCGAGTAGACGCGAACTGGAATGTAAGCAAATTATCATATAAGATTTGGGTCTTCGTACTCATCATTTTATCAAAATAACTTAAAGTACAACCTCGATCGCCAACTTATCCTGCAAAATAGGATACCAATATCATGGGATTTATTGTGTATTTTAGGACGTTTATCTTACATACCCATAATATCTTTGGCTAATATCGCGACACTCTGTTTATAGTTAAACCACCAGAACCCAATAAAACAAAAAAAAATGCTCAAACACTTAAGGAGTTAATAATTGATTATTACATAACTAATTAAAGGATATATAATTGATTGGAACGCGTTTGAACACGCACAGATTCATGTTCGTAAGATTAACGCATAATTCTCAATTTGGCGTTAATGAATTGAAGGTGGGTTTGGTACATCAGACTTGACGCTTTTACCATGACTAGTAGACGGGCGCAGATTTGTATGGTGTTAGTGACAGGTTAGTTTAGAATATATATAAATTATCATTATTTAAAGAAAAATAAATCTAACAGGTATATCCTGTGACATAATTAACGCGGAATTTATCACTGCGTCGCAATATTGATGCATATAAAAAAATATCTGCTTAGCTAATCTTACCTAAATTTAAAGATTGTGTGCTGAGGAAATTAATTTATTAACAAATTGAAAAAATTAATGGTTTAGGCAGGGTTCGAACCTGCGTATCCAACGGCTTTCCTCATTTCATTGTAAACATTTGGTTTACGTTAGCAGAAGTTAGATACTAAGTACTTTAATAAAAATACTCCAACTAAAGTTCAATATAGCGCGGTTATCATTTAAATAGGTCACTAGGAGATTAATACTATTAGTAGGTACAGTAGTTAAGCGTCACTTCTTTGCTTGACAGTAATGTCATGCCTAGCAACCAGCGAGGCGTGGCCAAATCGACGAACGCAAGAAAATAAAGAAACAGAAGAGGAAAAAGACGAATGCGACAACGGACATGATAAGCCATTCTGTGGCTCCAATCTCGTTACATATCTGAACGTTTGTGAGTTCCAGAAGGCTCTATTCGAAAACCCGAAGTTGACGATAGTTCAAGATGGAGCGTGCGACTGTGAGCCGAGAGATCAGTACGAATGGAACCCGCTTTGTGGAACGAATAACCAGTCCTATGCAAACATCTGTGAGTACGTTCAAGCGAAGGATAGTTATCCAGATTTGCATGTAAAAGATCTGGGCTTGTGCCGAGCTATGCTGGACAGGGATACAATAACTTGGAGAGAACTTCAAAAACTTAAGGTATGGAGTACGTTTATGCCTGCATATCTTTATGAAGTTCTTAGCTCTCGTAAAATTGCTGATGCTCGCAAGAGGCGCCTCAGAACTCAAAGGCAAAAGAAATAAATAACCATAAATAAAGAAAACATTGGAGATTCTTCTCGATGGTATAAATTTAAGCAAACACAGAACTCCTGCCCGTAGTGTCTTTTACTAATAAAACATATTATATTCATTCTGATATCTTTCCTCTAATATATATCGTCTTCATCATAAATCATATATTTAAGAGTCGAACTCTTGTCGGTGTAGCTGATGAAGTATGTAGTTTTCTCCGACTAACTCTATCCATAGCCAGTTCCTTGGCTTCCATATACGGCATGTCGTCAATCTTTAATTTTCTCGCTTCCCCTCAACCCTTAACACATCTTAATTTGTCAGTAAGGTCGATTGTTGTAATACTTGCAGATTATCTCAAGGCAAGTTTTTACTAGTTTGTCGACCAAAACGCACGATAAATAAAGAATCAGCCACGCGGTTAACTTTAGATAAAAAAAAATAACTTCCAACATCTTCAGTCAAAAAGCAATAACCAGAAAACTAGCCCACCAAACAGTGAGTAGCCAAAATTTACCACAAAGTATCCCGATGAGTAGCCAAAGTAACCTTACGAGTATCAAAGTAACTCAACCTTACGTACCTACCTACATACAAACAACTTCTGCGGACCGTGGTATAGTTGGTGTTACACCGCGCAGCCCACACCGGCACAGTCTAATCAAAGCTCAGTATAACGATGGCGATCTTTGACTCGAATATAGGTCGTCTGTCGTCAATCACATAAATTTACATAACATAAAGGACAACCGACTACAACCGCTTGACTTCAAGACCGTTGAAATTTAAATACAATGCAAGATAAAACTAATGATAGCATCGAGGACCAAATACTCGAGAAGAGACATTTGTAACAGCAGGTACAAGTTGAGTAACAGATCGATATCTCACTACACGTTACAGAACATTTTGCTGAACATCCCCTAAATATTTATCAGCGATGTTGAGGCGTGGTCGTTTCGAAATTAATTTTCTAGCTTCATTGCAACAGCGTATAACAAAATGCTTTCTCTAGAAGCCTCTATTTCCATGTAACATTTAATAAAATGCAAACTCGATTCAGATTTTATAGTGTTTTTGCAGGGATGCATTGCATACATATTAATAGCTTCCGATAATATATGCATCTTTACTGATCATATGCCTTTTAATTAACACGGCAGTATAGCAACTGAGCACAGCAATTATCGACGTTGTACAACATAACGGGTACTCCTACGTACATTGTTGACCTTAAGTTACGATTTCCTGTTATTAAACTAAAACGTTAAAGGGCCGGTATGCAGTTATTTACAGTACCTGAGCGGTTGGTCCAGTGATCTCTGATCACTAAACCCGGGATAGCGGATTCGCGATCATCGCTAAAGATACTTTTTAGATATGGCGAACAATGTTTTGGCATGGAAATTAGTTGTCTATGTGTGTTTTTCACTGAAACCAACTAATTGAAAAACACTAAGTATATATGCAAGTCCGTTATATAGTTATACATAATGTAACGTACACTAGTGGCGTAGCGTTAAAGAAGCCGATTCCGTCCGGCTTGCCTACTTTAGGGTGTTCGGGGATCTTATTCTCCTGCTCTTGAAACCTTAAGCTAAATCTGCTCCACCCTAACCAAGAATTAAACACCTTTGCTAGAGACCTACCTACCTAACGGTAGAAGACACCAAGGACTTTTACTGCCTATAGACCACCGTATGGCTTAATTCGGCCCTGACCTTAATTTCTTAGTGTCATAGACATTTTGTACCCACCTAGAGCGTGCTTGTGTTATTTTGTTTTCAACTTTCCATGTGTACCGGATGCAATACAGCAAGATTAAACTATAAGTTATTAACAGGGACAATGACAGTTTAATGATAGTAATGAAATTGACGCGTCACCATTTCACCATGGGATCATCAATATCTAACGGTGTGAGTTATTAGCTGCGTTCTTAATTCAATTTTGGGCACCATTTTCTAATTTCACGCCTGCCATGTTTCCATTCATAAGCAATGCAATTCTGAAAACAAAACACGGTGAATAAGTGTCGGGGAATGTTTAGATTCCATCCTTAGACTAGTAGTTATAGATTCAGTACAAACAAAGTGAATAAATTATTACAATTTCTATATCATGTAGGTATATACAGCTACTTGCGTGATCGAGTAAGAAAACAATAGATTCGCAAGAGAAAAAGGTAGATATAGCTCAGACAGTCAAACTTAAGCCGTTGGGGTAGAAAGGTTCTTGAGTAGCGACTGCGTACTGACGCAGTGGGGGAGGCCCCCAACAGGGTGGACCGACGATCGTGGCAAGCAATTGGATAAGGGCGGCGCACGACCAATCGTTGTGGAAAACTTTAGAGAAGGCCTTTGTCCAGCAGTGTACGTTTATCAGCTTATGATAATGACTAGTAAACGAGCTAAAAAATCAAATATAAGTTGGTGGTTCCCGTACCCAAAAATGCTCAAACATTACAACGGTATATTCGAATCTAATATAAGTTTGGTGCGTACGGCATTTGTTTCCGTCCGGCGACACACATTATTGTTCTATAGCTGGCCCACATCGTCGACAGGTGCCAAGGCGTCGTCAGACAAAAGCCAAGTTCAAGTTAAGGCGCCGGTCATTTCTAACCACAACATAAAGAACTGTCCATTAAAGAAACACGCCTACTACAAATCTTATCCGATGTAAAATAAAGATCATAATGCTTTGAAATTAAGATGATGTTCCGACGAAAGGGTTTTGTAAAGTTGGTCAATAAGATAAGATTATAGACGCGACGGATTCGTTTTGTACTAATGGCTGACTTGCAGTATTTTCCCTCGGTCAGTAGGTAAGTATTTCCGTGTACGATTATAAGGTACGACAATGCTTAGAAGGGATTGGTATTTTAATTGCATTGCATTGTAGCTCATTTCACACGGTTTTCGATCGGTAATTAGATATATTGATCCGCTAATCTACCAGGTATTTAACATTGTCTCAAAATTACAGCATTTAGCCTGTAATCATGGTGTAATTCGATCAGTGTTACATGCGTGAGAAAAGTGGACAATATCTTAATTAAATGATTATGGAACACGCTTCTTTGTCTGGATGTGAACGAACCAAGGCGCTAATTCAAGTACACTTTGAAATATCGTCAAATACTATGTCTCAGTTACATGTGATATACCTCGAGTGACATTTCATCTGGCCCGGCCCAAATTTCATATACATCAATCTGTTATCTCGGCGAATATCACTTTATGCGACTCGAATCGCAAACATTGCCTTTTAATAACAGTTAAAGGCAATATATACTTGAGATATACCTAAGACATCGCTTATTTGGCGATATCTCAAAGTACACTCGAATTAGCACCCAAAATTCGTATTCAGCCTTATTTCTATCACGTTGTGCCAAAATTTCGAAGAATGTAGCACAGATCGTATTATAAGTAAAGTATGTGATAATGTGACAATGAAAATTAGAGATTGCTGATAGGGCAACACTTCGGACGAACAATACTTGTTCTCTTTGGTGTTATTGTCTGAGATAATTAGAGTAAACTGTAAATCTCATTGTGTACCACCTAAGTGTGTTAATACAACTTTTGTTTCAAGCATATCTCGAGTATATTTAATCTTGATTACTTTTTATGTTATTTACTTAGGATGTGATAAAAAAAATAGTAAAACGTAGAAACAAATACTCATAGGTTTAAGATTAGTATTACATTAGGTTAATCACTGACTTTTACGATGCATCTCATGGCAACATTTCTGTAAACAGATATCTTTTCAGTAGACAATAATAATAAGCTTCCGCCGACTTTAAGTAACCCGCAATATAGTGTCAGGTAACTAAACGAAGTACCTACATAACACAATAGTTTTCCAAGAAGAAGCTAGTATTACAAAATAGAAATAACTTACAGTGAGAAAACTATGTAATTGCGGTACTCAAGTTGATAGTAAGCACTAATATGGATAATCTCCTAAGAATCTTGCGCTCAATAACCATTGAACTCTGAACGAGGAAGGAATTAGGTGGAGGCGCTTACGAAACATTACACATATGTTTCACAATCTATAAAATAGGAAGACTTTGATTGAAACATTTGAAACTTAATCCACGTAAAACGTAATCAGTAAGAATCTAATCTACGCGCTGAAAATCAAAATCGGACACGATTTCGTTACATGATTTGTGCAATTTGATATAATTGGCACTTGTGACTTGGGTTATGTAATTTGTACGTATCGTTACTGCCGATTTGCCAGTCTTTGTAATAAGGTACCAATAGACTTGAAATCCGATGTCATCTCTGTATTTTTGCTACTATATTCAAACATATCAAAAAGCAGTAAAAAAGTCACTCAGAGAGCAATGGAGAGGGTTATGCTCGGAGTTTCTTTGCGAGATCGAATCAGAAATGAAGAGATCCGTAGAAGAATCAGAGTAACCGACATAGCCCAAAGGATAGCAAAACTTAAGTGGCAATGGGCATCGCTCGTAAAACCGACTGCCGCTGGGGCCATCGAGTTCATGAGTGGCGACCACGCACCGGACGACGCAGCGTGGGTAGGCCCCCCACAAGGTGGACTGATGACCTGGTGAAGGTCGCTGGAGTCCGCTGGATACGGGAGGCGCTGGACCGGTCATGGTGGCGTTATCTGGGGGAGGCCTACGTCCAGCAGTGGACGTCTTTTGGCTGATGATGATGATGAAAAAGCAGTAAGCGCTAAAACGCAGTATACTACATGGACAAACGAATACAAGGTCAAGATTCAGAGATGCAAGCGAAACTAGTTGTCAATGGAAAGTTATAATAAAGGAACTACCTCCCGTTTACAGTCTAGTTATTCGTCCATACTTGTCCAATTTCATAAAAGCATCATACCCTTGCCCCTGGCTGTATGACATTTTAGTCGAAAACTACCATTATGCCATAAATGAATTAACCAGATTCGCTTTTGTGAATGCCACGATGCCAATTTTGCAAACGACATTGATTTAAGTACTTACGATTATAACCATCTAGTTTTGCCATTCTTGATTCTTGAATCTTGTTTACTAAATCGGGCAATTACTTTTCCCGCCCAATATTTCCCGTCCTTACCATTCCCGTTATCATTTCAGCCTCTAATCAAACCAATAAACTAAAATGTGAGGCAATATCAGTCAGTATCGTGGCAATATCCGCGCGGAATGTGGTTCTTGATTAAAACTCGCTAGCTGACGAGGTGCGACCCGATCGTTTGACATCCTGTCTCCCGCTCCCGTACTATCGGAGTGGCGCCTAACGTAGGTACATTTCAGATAGCTAAATGAACATTCAATGGGTAATTAGATTGTGATAATGTCAGACTGGATGAGAAGTGTTACAGGAAGATATTGATAGCTTGCGCAATGTGTAAAATGTCAAGTCAAATTGAGCAGGTTCTTAATCCGATTGTATTTTTTATATCAAATGTTTGTGACTTGAAAATTCCGTCATTTTATGAATTATTTTGGAAAATTATTTATATTGTTCGTGAGTATCTTTAAATTGGTCTCATAAATTTTGGGGAGAATCTAATTGATAACGATACATGATGAAGCGAAGGAACTCTTTAAATATTATAAGCACATCTATGACGATTTCGGAGTTTTTTTTTAAAGTACCTCGTTTAGTCGATGGCAAAAGAACTCAAGCGTAATAGGCCCGTAGTAGTGGTCGTATCGTAAGTGGCCAATGACATCAACGTTTCACACTATGCCGGTTCAACTTATCTCATATAGGTATGTCCAAGTTCTTATTTCTTAGATATAAAGCTTTATTGGTGGTTAATATAAACTACACAACCTAATACGGAGGCTGCACCATCTAGTAAACAACGAACGCATGAAGAACATGCGGTTTATGTACGGTTAATACCTTTTGGACATTAATAACTCGGTCGAAAACACACGTGAACGTCGCACTGTACTAGTGTGTCGGGTTACGCAAAGCTTCATGGGAGATGCTTTGGAACCCGCCGAGCTGAGACAATGGTACCCGCACAATGGACAACACTTTTTGTGGATACCATTACAGTTTTAGGGTTGTTGAGCCGGATTTGCACGTAACATGAGATGGGAAAAGGGCATGATAGTGGTTTGAGACAAGGCAATTCTTTCGTCATTGTTTTTTTTATGGTTTGCGTTATTGCCATGTTTGTATTTTGATGTGCGGAGAAAACAAATGACATTCTCTCCACTCCGCATAATGGATTGTAATAAAACATTTCGAGGAGATATATTACAATCCTGAAAGAGTACGAGATGGTTACTAAGGTGAATCATCTTCTTAGGTATCCTCTCATTAAGATAAGTATACAGTCGAGTTCATTTACATCTACACACTTACGAGGGCAAAAATATCTGAACACGATTTTATGCTCATAACAATAGGGTCGCGTTCAGATATTTTTGTTCTCGTAAGTGTGTAGATGTAAATGAACTCGACTGTACAAGAAAGTCAGTGCTGTGGTTGTCTTTTGCTTTCTTTATCAGATCTCAATGAATCGAAGATCATTCGTAAGTTCTACTTTTGCGCGCAAATGAGATTGACTGACTTAGGATCGGCTTCTAGGGGTAAGTAATGCGTTTTTTTACTTTTTTTTAGTGCCATAGATAAGAAAGGTCCCTCCAGATTCCTTATATATTTTATTAACAGAGTCAAAGAACTATGAAATGTAGCGCGTATATGTTTCTGAATATATTTATAGCTTGACTAGTCACCAGTGGCACCAAAATGAAGTATTTTTTTAATTTGTAACTACGTCATTAAAACTCTACTTGCGTATTTAAAGATACTAGAGACCCGTTGCGGCGGCGAACCGCCGCTAGAATATGGAAATCCGGTAGTGGTACAGAAAATAACTACTTTATCGATAAGAAGTTTTTGGGGACGAAGAATAAATACTGAAAAAAAAACACGTTAAAATGATTTTTTTAAAACGTTAAAACATGCCAGGCTAGAGCCAGGCCTTAGCCAACTGCTGGCTTCATCGTGACTACTTTTTCAACTCTTTTGTAAAAATAACTTATGCATTAATGACATGTGATCTGCTGATCTGTTTCACAAATAAAATGCATATTAGGTATTCGTTTTATGGAAAAATATAATTCATGACAATAGTCCCATATCTTAAAAAAATAATTGACATATTTTCATAGGACCTAACATCAGATTGGTAGAATTTTAATTTGTTGTTCTTTCTTCAGGACATAAATTTATCGATTTGATCGATTTATATCAATTTCCAGAAATAGCACATGAATCGAAATGACAGATTTGGTCACTCACTACGCAGGTTTTAAAAAGGAGATCATGGAGTGCGTAATTCATTCATAATCGAAAATACTTCAAAATATTGATACTAAAAAATGTTACATAAACTCAATTGTATGAAATAGAGAGCAAAAAACGTTTATAGATACCTACACGAAAAACCACTATTATCAATGCTTGTTTTTTTTTATGAAATTCAATAGATCGTGCAAAATTTCTTAATATGGGTGCTGCCATGTCATCATCATCAATCATTTATTCAATAACAATTACACATTGTATTTGAAATTCTGACGATAGTTATACTTAATCAAACCCTACTTACTAATCTAAATAAACTACTGACCAACAATAATCCACCATAAAAAAAAGAATGTGTCAAATATGTGTAATAAAAAAAATCCAATACATAAAACAGCTAAACATGTTTGAAAAAAGAATATAAGATATTTTTTTTTTCAAAAAGTTGAGCTGAAGGCCTAATACCCGAATTCCAAATTCTAACTTTCGTGTCTTTCCTCTCATTGAAATAGTGTCTGACAGAAGACTGAGGGAGATGCTATCTATACTCTCAAGTCTATAATAAAAACCTAATTTTAGGGTTCTTTACCATTGTCGGTAAAAACGGAAGCCTATCAAGTTTCGCATGTTAGGGTAACATGTTAATTAATAATTATTCCACATTGCCAACTCGTCCACAATGTCAGCTCGTCTATATTCCCATCTGGGTCACAATGCCAACTTGTCCACACACCCAACACGTCCACATTGCCAACTCGTTCATACACCCAACTCATCTGCATTGCCAACTCGTCTATATTACCAATTCGTCTCCATTGGCAACTCGTCCATATTCCCAATTCGTCCACAATGTCAACTCGACCATATTGCTAACTCATCCATATTCCCTACTCGTCCACAATTCCAACGCGTCCATATTGCTTACTCGTCCACAATGCCAACTCGTCCACAAATACAACTCGTCCACATTTCCAGCTCGTCCATATTCCCAACTCGTCCACATTCCCAACTCGTACACGATGCCAAATCGTCCACATTGCCCACTCGTCCATACACCTAACTCATCTACATTGCCAACTCGTTCATATTACCAACTCGTCTTTATTGCCAACTCATCCATATTCCCAACTCGTCCACAATGCCAACACATCAATATTGCTAACTCGTCCACATTTCCAACTCGTCCATACACCCAACTCGTCTACAATACCAACTCGTCCTTATTATTAACTCGTCTTTATTGCCAATCTCATCCATATTATCAACTCGTCCGTATTACCAACTCGTCTTCATTGCCAACTCGTTTATATTCCCAACTCATCCACAATGCCAACGCGTCCATATTACTTGCTCGTCCACAATACCAACTCGTCCACAAATACAACTCGTCCACATTTCCAACTCGTCCATATTCCCACCTCGTCCACAATGCCAAGTCGTCCACATTACCAACTCGTCCATACACCAAACTCGTCTTCATTTCCAACCCATCAACAATGCCAACTCGTCCATATTGCTAACTCGTCCAGAAATACAACTCGTCCACATTTCCAACTTGTCCAGATTATGCCCAACTCGTCCACAATTCCAAGTCGTCCACATTGCCAACTCATCCACATTTCTAACTCGTCTACAATACAAACTCGTCCTTATTATCAGCTCGTCTTTATTGCCAACTCGTCCATATTCCCAACTTGTTCATTTTGCTAATTCATCTACATTTCCAACTCGTCCATATTCTCAACTCGTCCGTATTACCAAGTCGTCTTCATTGCCCAGTCGTCTGTGTTCCCAACTTGTTCATTTTGCCAACTCATCCACATTCCCAACTCGTCCATATTCCCAACTCATCCACATTGACAACTCGTCCATATTACCAACTTCTCCGTATTACCAAGTCGTCTTCATTGCCAACTCGTCCATAATACGAACTCGTCCACATTGCCCCCTTGTCCATGTTCCCAACTTGTAAATTTTACCAACTCATCCACATTGCCAACTTATCCACATTTCCTACTTTTCCATATTCCCAACTCGTCTACAATACCAACTTGTCCTTATTATCAGCTCGTCTTTATTGCCAAATCTTCCATATCACCAACTCGTCCGTATTACCAAGTCGTCTTCATTGCCAACTCGTCCATATTCTCAACTCGTCCACCTTGCCCACTCGTCCGTGTTCCCAACTTGTTCATTTTGCCAACTCATCCACATTCCCAACTCGTCCATATTCTCAACTCGTCCACATAGCCCTCTCATCCGTGTTCCCAACTTGTTCATTTTGCCAACTCATCCACATTCCCAACTCGTCCATATTCCCAACTCGTCCACATTGACAACTCGTCCATATTACCAAGTTGTCCGTATTACCAACTCGTCTTCATTGCCAACTCGTCCATAATACGAACTCGTCCACATTGCCCCCTTGTCCATGTTCCCAACTTGTAAATTTTACCACAAACTCATCCACATTGCCAACTCATCCACATTTCCTACTCGTCCATATTCCCAACTCGTCTACAATACCAACTTGTCCTTATTATCAGCTCGTCTTTATTGCCAAATCTTCCATATCACCAACTCGTCCGTATTACCAAGTCGTCTTCATTGCCAACTCGTCCATATTCTCAACTCGTCCACCTTGCCCACTCGTCCGTGTTCCCAACTTGTTAATTTTGCCAACTCATCTACATTCCCAACTCGTCCACATTGCCCACTCGTCCGTGTTCCCAACTTGTTCATTTTGCCAACTCATCCACATTCCCAACTCGTCCATATTCCCAACACGTCTACATTGACAACTCGCCCATATTAACAACTCGTCCATATTCCCAACTCGTCTATATTACCAACTTGTCAATTTTACCAACTCATCCACATTCCCAACTCGTCCACATTTCCAACTCGTCCATTTTACCAACTCATCCATATTACCAATGTAGATACATTCCCAACTTAGCTACATTGTCAAGTCGTCCATATTCTCAACTCGACCACATTTCCCATCCCGTTGACATGCAAGCGGAAGGACTAAGTTTTTTCTTGTAAAATACCATTTAATTTACCATGACTCATGCCATTTTCCTTGAAATTATTTTTTTGATGGACTAATGTAATCACATTTATAATAATCTATCATAAATTTACTTATTTGAATTACGTTTAAATTAGTTTTACTATTTTTTTTCTGCTTTGATTTATTGTAAAACTCGCCTATAAAAATAATCTATTCTTGAATGAATGACGGTCAGTTTTTCTAGTCTTTCGAGTACCAGTCCAACTCGCACTTAACCGGCTTTTTTCTCCACATTTTTAACAGGTATGCGAAAAAAGTTTCCATATCAACATTTTAAAAAGAAAAACAACCTGGCAATTTAGAGCATTGACGTAATAGCCCCCAATAAAAAAGACATTAATAGTTGTCAGAATATGGTTACTGTCATTCATTGTCAACAAACTGTAAAATTATTTTTGCATATTCGTACATGTTTTAAGTGTTGCGGATATTATGTTGCCGACTCAAAAATAATATTTCATCATGCTGAACAACTTACTACAGGTTTGTGAGCAAATCATGCTTATTATTATTCGGTCATCTTATGTCAAAATAGGGATCACAGGTCACGTGGTCAAAGTCACGTGGTTAGCGCACAGTAGTTTTTTCAAATCCATTTTTCAGTACCATTTCAGGAAAAAATTAAAATTCCAAGAGTTTTATGCACCTCTCCAGCATGAGACGAATCTAATGACATATCATTTATCAAAATCGGACCAAAACTGTAGATCTGATGGGATGTACAAAAATCGGCCTCGCGTAATATATATTAATTAAGTGAATAAAGGATTTTGACCTTACAAACGGTCCGGTAGTTTTGAATTTTTGATATGTTGTCTAGGATGGTTAGTCAGTGTTTAAAATGCAAAATGCACAATTCCCCCCCCTCCGCGCCCGCCGCCATATTGAAAAAACCGGCACTTTCTTCATATTTTTGCTCATATCTTCCTTTAGGAGCATTTTAGCTAGAAGAAAGCTTCGACAATGTTATAGAGAGTTAAATTTACTACATTTTCCATTTTATATTTTGTTTCTAGGACAGATAGTTACGGAGATATGCACATTTAAAAAAACTTAAGAAATTGCAATTTTCAACTCAAAAACAAACTTCTGGATTATATCTTCGTTTAGGAGCATTTTAGCTAGAACAGTGCTTGAGCAATTTTGTAGAGAATTAAATTTACTATAATTTACATTTCAAATTTTGTTTCTAGGACAGATAATTACGGAGATATGTAAAAAATAAAGTTACATTTTCCGAAAATGTATGTAAAAATGGACATGAGTTTTATAAGCAATTATATTTCCTACATGTTTTAATTTGTCCTAGACAAGTCCCTAACTGAATGACAGCGTTCTAAACCAAGAATATTCAGAAATTTTCGGAAAATTCGACTTTTCCTGTTTTTTAAATGTGCATATCTCCGTAACTAACCGTCCTTGAAACAAAATTTGAAGTGTAAATTATAGTAAATTTAATTCTCTACAACATTGCCCAAGCTTTGTTGTAGCTAAAATGCTTCTAAACGAAGATATAATCCAGAAGTTTGTTTTTCAGTAGGAAATTGGGATTTTTTACGTTTTTTTAAATGTAGATATCTCCGTAACTATCTGTCCTAGAAAAACAATATAAAATGGAAAATGTAGTAAATTTAACTCTCTATAACATTGTGGAAGCTTTCTTCTAGCTAAAATGCTCCTAAAGGAAGATATGAGCAAAAATATGAAGAAAGTGCCGGTTTTTTCAATATGGCGGCGGGCGCGGAGGGGGGGGGAATTGTGCATTTTGCATTTTAAACACTGACTAACCATCCTAGACAACATATCAAAAATTCAAAACTACCGGACCGTTTGTAAGGTCACACATAGTACTTTAGTCTCTATTCACCGTATTATATATAGATATTTTCATCAGTTCTCGTCGAAGTCATTGCAAGTGTGATTCATTGAGCATGTGGACAGACATATATAGTATATATACACAAGTGTTTATAGGGTTGAGTAAATAATACTTATTACTCTTCGGATCGAGGTTAAAATATTCATTCCCAAAAACAATGCATGTATAATAATATTAATGCATGTCAGGAATATTTCCAAACGGATCCTGCGTTCCATTTAGTACCAGATGAAATTTAGGGACGAACTTGACGAAAAGGCATACTACTTAATAATGTCTAACAACTTAACACATGCAATAACAAAGTGTATTGCAAGAAATGTATTGAAAACTGGGCGATTTCCAAACATACTCTGGGGAAAAGAACATATATTTGTCTCGTATGAGGTTCGAATGAAGAATTACGAAATAATATTTAACAGTTTTTTTAATGCTTAATAGCAAATTTAATCTCAGTAAAGCATAAAAGGGCAATAAACTTAAAGGAAACTAGACGTGCTTTCCAGCACGTTTTACCAACTTTACTAATTGTTTTATAATGCTTGGATAGGTTGCAGTTTCTGCCTCCCCCGTAATACATGGATGAACACATTGTAATAGTTTATCATTTTATCATGGTACTTTTTCAAAAGTCCTATTACCATTTCTTGTCTCTATGAAACTGAATCTTACTCATGAGTTTTACGGTATAATTTATAAGCATCTTGATCAATGAAATAAGCGGTTTTGAAAAACAGCTATCCCCACATGGAAAGTCGCAAAGAAAACATTACTGCCGACAAAAACTATCGTTAGCGTGCGCTCGAATAATATTATTCAAATTACATATGCGATGCGCAGCCTCAGCCATTTCTATTTCTATAGGATTCACTCCAACGATGCCATAATGATAATGACTACGCTCGTATCGAATAGTGACACCTCTCACTAGAGATGGGTCGTTCTCTAGAATGTTTCCCGATTTGTATGGAGTGAGGAGGTTTCCCATATAAAACGTTCTCCGTTTCCGGAATTTCTCCGAAACGGCATATCACTACCTCGGACAATCGTGGTCAAACATTTTCCTTCATTTGCGTTATATTTTGGCATAATCTTGTCAAAAATTACTTTGGGTTTTTTCTCTTTTGACTACTGACATGTGACTTCCCTGTTTTCAAGCCAATTATGGTAAGTTACCAAGCCTTACTTATTAATCGCACAACTCAGCATTACCTAATAGATCTTATTAGGCTGTCACATTCAGTGTCACCAGGTTCGGATTTTTCAACTTTGCCCATTATTCGCCGTGTCACAGGGACTGGTCAGACTATTTAATGCTTGAGGTCAATATGAGGTCTACTTTAATAAGTGTATCTACATTTATTTATATGCATACTGTGCTTCTTTCTCATCTTACTTAGTGGCGGTAAAAATATTTTCCTTGAAATTACTTTTAGTAGAAAGCTTCCAATTTGCTGCTAAGATAATTACTATATTCCTACAGTAACGACATAGTTCTTGGAACAGCTTAGGAAAGTATGAAACTGTTTAGCAGTACACCGTAAATCGAAGAGACGTCGATGCAGTCAACAAAGGGTGAGGTGTGAAGTCGTGCGTGAATTCTGATTGTTAATACATACATAATAGCCCCCTGCCTCGCCGGGGCTTCGCGACTTCGCTATCAATCGTATCCAAACAAATCATACTGGTATGTATAAACCACTTGACGAATCTTGCCTACCAAATGTTTTTGTGGGATACGTATCTAGCTGGGGAGTGAGGGGCGAAGGTAAATAACAAATCTACCAGCCCAAATGTCAACATCACCTGCACGCGCTGGATGGCAGCGGAAGCCAATAGGCTTTCGTGGTGTTTCCTGCTAGATAACAGATACGGCGGCGACCGAGCAAGCGGCAGTATAACCGCTCACCTACTAGCGTAGAAGAGACATCAGAGGCAATAACCTCTAAAAGTATTGGGGCAGAAGGCAATTGGAAACCACTGCTACTATATTTCCATAAGAGTTATATGGAAATCTCAAATAAGAATTCTGAGAATAAGACAATTCATAACCACGACCACTCTGACAAGAGTGCACGACTAAGAAGAATCTAGCTGGCGCTGCCATGACGTCCCAGTGAGACGGAGTTCTAAGAGTTAACATGTAAACGTAGTCTCATTTAAACTCAATCGTCGTCTTAAAGGTGCAAAGGTTTAAGGTAAAGGTGCCAGTGGGTGACACTATTAGCGAGAACTTGAATGGGTGAAAGCTTCCGTATGTTAACATTTCCTCTTTTTTTGAGAAGCAGCTTCAAAAGTGGTATGGGCAGTGCTCAGTTATATTTTACTTTAATTGCTGGGCCGGTAGAGTTAAATCATTAGCTATATTAATATAAAAGGTATATTCGCTAATAAATTGGGTGTTACAACAATCCTTCTGTAGTCTTAGTCTTGCTCATTAAGATTATTGTATCTCCGCACTCCTATACATATTTTTATATCTACCTCAGACCAGTGTTTTTCAAATTGTCGGTCGCGATCCCAGAAGAGTTCGCGATGCCTTTATAAGGAGTAATGGGACAAGTGGAAGGCAAGCGGTCATACGAAGGGCGGTCACCTGGGGCCATTTTTTTTTGTTGTATAATTTTTTAATCGTAATTAGATCGAAAGAGCTCGTGATTCTGAGTAGAATACACGTAAAGTATCCACAATCTAAGAAAAGTTGCGTGTGCAAAAAAAAGGCCCACCTACGCGTTGGACAGACCTGATATATGCCGCGACATTAACAACTACATATATATCCTGAATCCACTGTTTCTGTAACGCTGAAGACCGTAGCAAGTGGAGTCGCATTACGAGAGCTGCATTGTTATATATTTATTTAATCTTTACTGCACAAAACAAAAACATAACGTACAAAAGGCGGACTTAATGCCATTGTGGCATTCTCTACCACATTCATTCATTATCCACAATAGATACGTCTCATCGTACAACCACTCTGTCAAGAGTGAAAGACTGAGGAGGAGGCCATGCCAAAAATACATAATATAATTATGGAACTGCACAGGGTAGCAGGGCCCTAAATTATTTTGCATACATGGTGTTTCTCCCTGATAACAGTTGAAATAACTACTGCCTTAGGTTTGTATATGTGAGTTAGTGTCCACTTTTATGAAATAAAATGGATATATGTAAGTAGCAGTAAATTCCCATTTACAACTCATAAATCATGCGCTAGGTAATAAGTAGATGATAATTAAACCTAATCAATGCTATGGTATCTCTCAATGATCGGTTATCGTTATCAGAGAAAATCGCATGGTAACGTGATTATCCAAATCATTATTATGAGCAATAACTATATTTATTCCGTAGTGTTTGGATGCTTCATTTGGCGCCTGGTAACCTTACCTTGCATATTAATGTGATAAAGTTATCAAGATATTTAAAATAGGTATTTCTTTATTGCTCTCAGTTGTGTTACATCACCGCAGCCTATGATCGTTTGTTTATGATCTTGTATATGTTCATACTTTGGACATATTAAGGCTCCTTATCCGTTCAAAAATGCTGATTGTCAATTGTATCATATTATCAATGTTAGGTACCAGTTATGAACGGTCCTACCTCGATTTATTCATATATATTTGAAGCCTACAGTTTGAATTTTTCCTAGATATTTTTTGTTTCAAAAACGACTCGAATTTGACAAAATTCACGCTGGAAACTTTTATTTTTTTTACTTTTCTTCGACTGCACGCAATGAAAGCATAAAATAACTATGTTACTGTCTAGAACTTAGTAGTCGTAACATCACGTCAGAAGCGTCGGGGTAATTAAAGAAACACTTTTTTTCACGCGATAAGTGCCGATTAAGATCGTGTAAGTTCAAATCAATTTACTCGTAGGAACGTCATTATCATTATAATTACAAAAGAAGCGAGTCGCAAGGAAAACTCGCTTTTTGGCCCCTTTAATTTTGCTACCGCACACGTCCTCACCAAAACTATTTTACGCGCGAATAACGGCCATTTCACCATGACGAGTCTTATTATAATTCAGGCGACACCGTCAAAGGTCTCCTTCGATTTATTGGACAGTTATTTCAATTTGCCCCTCGGTGCGCGTCCATGTCACGGTCTTATAACTTAGAACAAATTAACAGATTCTTATGCTACTCATTTAGGTGATCGGTCTAACATCTGAAATAGCATCAATTTTAAGTGATATTCAATTTAGTCGAGTTACATTGGAAAAGTTAACCGGTTCTTAGCGAGAGATGTCACTGTTATCGTCTAAATTAAGAGAAGAACTTTAGACGCTAAATCTTATTACCATATTTTGTTAAATAGTTAATTTATATTATTTAACATATGTCCCACTAAAACAAACACTTTTAATCAAAATGCCTTTTTTTTTGCAATGGTATCATTCAACATTATAAATTATGGTAACAAAATCTTCCAATATTTACTGCGGATTCCAATTGACGCATGAAATGTTTAGATCAGAATATTCTGAATTAGTATTATCAATGATTTTGTCACTACCGAAACAGATTTAAAAGTGTGAGCACTCTTGTAATTTTGAAACGAATATTTAAATATTTTATGATGTAAGGCGTTTGCTTTATAATTTATTTATTTTAATGAATTATTACTACAAATAATGACATGCTGTACTTTTTGTGAAATGGAACGTGATATTGACATATTTGACGTATAGATTGTGTTGATGTGTTAAAAATTTACCGTTTCACATCTCAATTTTAATTTCGGATACATTCAAAACATTTTCTCTGATTTTAATTGATTATTTACGACGACTTGGCTTTTTTTTTGGATGCCGATTCTTCTATTCACGACTACTCTGGCAATCTACCTACTGGATTGTGATGACTGCTTCTTCTACGCAATTATATATTACGACCTGAGATTACGACAATATTTTCAGTTGTAATGGACTACTCGTTTATAAATTGCGAGGATCATAAGACTTTTATTTAGCTAGTATTTGTGTAGTGTAGTGTAGTGTAGACTTGATTATGACCAATTCGACTAACTAAGTGTAAATGATGGCAGTAAATTACTGTAGATAACGCTACAGAAAATAAACTTGTACGTATTTAATATTGTTTTATTTCACAATAAACCGATTTTGATGCTATTTCTATCACACTATGTAAATTGATACATAGTGTAATAGAAATAGCTCGAAAATAATAACATCTTGAGCTAGGTACGTAGCACGCCGCATGTAGCTGTATAGTTTACCGGCACAAAGCACGAGATGGCGCTACATGTCAAATCTTTAAGTGATATCTCTATCTCATATTATACAAATATACTCTATGGTCCATGTTAGTTTGCAATGCGACGTAAAAAACAGTAAATGCCACTTTATTTGACAAGTGACTATATTTATGTTATTATTATTATAAACATGGCAACCATTAGCTGCCGTTAGCTTTTTAACCCCCGACGAAAAAAAGAGGGGTGTTATAAGTTTAACATGTGTATCTGTGTATCTGTGTATCTGTGTATCTGTGTATCTGTGTATCTGTGTATCTGTGTATCTGTGTGTCTGTCTGTGGCATCGTAGCGTCCAAGCGGATGGACCAATTTAAGTGCGGTTTTTTTTAATCGAAAGACATTTCCGTCGAGATGGTTCTTAGCTATGTTTGGTGGAAGTAGGACCAGTAGTTTCCAAGATATTCAGCTTTAATTGGAACAAGTGACAAGATCTCAGCCAATATTGAAGCCAAGGATTCCAAATTTTGGTTAAATGTTAAGTATTATTAACATTTTCTATATCACTCACTAAATGAAGGTCTCATGATGACCAGGTAGTTATTAATGGATCTCAGCCAATATTGAAGCCAAGGATTTCAAATTTTGGTTAAATGTTAAGTATTATTAGCATTTTCTATATCACTCACCAAATGAAGATCTCATGATGACCAGGTAGTTGTTAATGGATCTCAGCCAATATTGAAGCCAAGGATTCCAAATTTTGGTTAAATGTTAAGTATTATGAGCATTTTCTATATCAGTTACTAAATGAAGGTCTCATGATGACCAGGTAGTTGTTAATGGTTCTCAGCCAATATTGAAGCCAAGGATTTCAAATTTTGGTTAAATGTTAAGTATTATTAGCATTTTCTATATCACTTACTAAATGAAGGTCTCATGATGACCAGGTAGTTGTTAATGAATCTCAGCCAATATTGAGGCGAATAATTCCAAACGCTGGATAAATGTTGTTTTATTAGCATTTTCCTTATCACGCACTAAGTGAAGATCTCATGATAATCATCTAGCAGGGCTGGACTAAGCGGGCCAGGGCCCCTAGGCACTTGGCATTTGGGGCCCCCTCCCCTATAAGGTGAACATTATTATGGTACAAGTCCTGCGTCTGGGACTGGGTCCCTAGACTAGCTGGGCCCCTAGGCCCGGGCCTTGTGGGCCTAGAGGTAAATACGGCCCTGCCATCTAGTTGTGAAAGGATCTAAGCCAAGAATTTCAAATGTTGGTTAAATGTTAAGTTTTATTAGCGTAATCAACAATTTAATAAAATTTTGATAGTACAATAATTTGGTACCATGCAGCTGAAGATGGCCGTAGGAACTCCTTAACAGCATAGAATAAATCCATGGTGTTTGGGATCGTCTGATTGTTCTTGATGAGCAATTAACGTTTGTGTAAGAAAGTACAGTCGATATTAAACCGAGTTTTAGAAAAACTTTTTTAATTTCTGTCACAATACTGGGTCACTGTTTCTAAGTTTTGCAATTCTGCTAAAGCTGAATTGTCATTAGGACTATTGAACAGGTTCCTTTGATTGAGGTCACAAATAGCAACACCTTGCAAGATTTTAACGCGACTAAAGGACACGTAAGCTTTAGCAAAAGTACTCGCCTAAGTGAATAACAGCTTTTTAGGATTCTGTAGTCAACAAGGAACCCTTATAGTTTCACCATGTCCGTCCGTCCGTCTGTCTACGGCTTAGCAGAGACATAGTGGTAGAATAAATTTTTAAAAACTATATTTTTGTGTACCTGCCCTACACGTAAAAAAGTGGGGATGTAATATTTTTTAACGGTTTATCCCATGGTGTGGGTTATCGGTGATTAGGTCTTTCAAAACTAAGTCGAGTTACCTAGCACCAACTGCAATTTTTATGGATCTAAGTAAGCCACCCGTACTATTTGGATCCTGTAGAATGGAAACCTGGTTCTGTTTTAGGCCATAAGTAGCAGGTTCTTTCAACTCATCCATTGCATTTAAAGTATGTATTTTGATTGTCTTGGCTAACAACTTAGCCATTTTGTCATTATAAGCATTAACTAATTTGACTTTAACGATTTTTTCGCAGAATGTTGCTAAAGGCTAATTTCAATCTTAGAGAAGACGGCTTTCGTTACCACTGGCTTGGGATCCTGTTGTCGTACATATAGTCAAGGATCAAGCTCGAGGAAAGACTGGAAACTATGGACCATAAACGGTGTAAAACCAAAAAAGTGTTAAATGTAGAAAATTCCGGGAAAAACTTCTGTTTGTTTAAAAAATATAAAAAAAAAAATTAAAATTTAAAAACCCCCGACATAACAACCTGTAAAAAGAAATAAATAAAATCTACGAAATGTGCCTTTACAATGAACAGTAGAAAAAGAATCCAAGCTTCGTTGTGTCGGGGGACCGCTAAGTAAATGAAATGCAATGTACTTAAAATCGTAAAGTGGGAAGCCCCAAATAAAAAACGCATACTTACAATTTTGCGTTGAAAAATATATTTAATTTCACTTAGGTTAGGTACTTAGCGGTCCCCCGAACGCAACGAAGCTTGGATTCTTTTTCTACTGTTCATTGTAAAGGCACATTTCGTAGATTTTATTTATTTCTTTTTACAGGTTGTCATGTCGGGGGTTTTTAAATTTTAATTTTTTTTTACTCTACTAGTTGTGTTGATGTATATTTTCAATAACCATCGTTGACGTGACTTTAATGTGTTTGTGAGTGACATTAAGTAGGTTTGCTTCTTCTATGTTAGAATTTATTATGATTTGTAGAGAAAATTCTCTACATTATCACGGATGGATTTTCATTAAATTAAGTGAAATGTCTAGTTTTCTGAGATAATACAAATGTACCAACATGCGTAATTAGTAGTTAATGATATATCTTAGTAACGCAAATGCATATCTTTATAATAGGGTTGGGAATTTTGGTAGCATTATAATGTGGGTAAGAATTATCTTATCAAAGTCTAAGTCTAAAAATATGTGACGATATATTAGATGATTTATAATGCTGTTATATTGTTACTAGACTCGTTTGAATAAAGCATAATTGATTTGAATAGTAAAAAGTATATTTTAAAATCGCTGTAAAGAGTAAGGTTTTTAAAAAAATTGGGCAAGTGCGAGTCCGACTCTCGCATGAAGGGTTCCGTACCTATACATATATATATATATAATCTATAACAAGTTTGTTGTATGGGAGCCCCCCTTAAATATTTATTTTATTTTATTTTTAGTATTTGTTGTTATAGCGGCAATAGAAATACATCATCTGTGAAAATTTCAACTGTCTAGCTATCACCGTTCTTGAGATACAGCCTGGTGACAGACGGACGGACGGACGGACGGACGGACGGATGGACGGACGGACGGACGGACGGCGAAGTCTCAGTAATAGGGTCCCGTTTTTACCCTTTGGGTACGGAACCCTAAAAAAAAAGAACTTTATCTACTTTGATTTTGAAAACAATTACAATTAGCGACTACGTAGATTTAAGAACTTACTACGGTATGCTAGCAACAATTATAAAGGCAAAAAGCAAATAAAATGGGTATACCTGACTGATATACGCCCGAAACAGTTCATTACAGAAACAAATATTCAATGTCATAATCATAAGTTATTTATGTCAGTTTTGTGGAATCGTTATCCGTCCATATAAATTAAACATCAAGGCAAATATGAATAAGCCAAAAACCGTTTAACGCTTAAAAACGTGCTTAAAATGGATATCCACGGAATGAATCATGCCTTGCCCATACCGGTTCACCATTGACTGCCACAAAAAGTAGGATTTTATAACCAAAATTGAACGATTCGGGGTCAACAAATTACATACACTTGTGTCAAGATTATCCAAGATGGAGGATCAATGACAGCTGCACCAATTAAACGCATTCGTGAGATCCCATCGTGTGAATACCGTTAAATTCAATAGTAATAGGAACAATTTAATAACCCAAATTACACGTATTAGAACAATACTAATTCTATTACACGATTGCAGTTTGTAATAGACTTTAGTGAGAAAATTTACAGCGTAATTATCGTGGTTTATCTACGCTTGCAAAGTCGGTTGCAAAGAAGTAAAAAATTATACCTAATTTGTATTAATGATATAAGTACACGGTATCTTTGTTGACACGATTGAGCATGATAAGCATTATTCGTAGATATTAGGAAATCCTTACAGAAAGAAATCGACCTACTTAGTTTCAAATTGAACCCAAGAAAGCTTACCTTAGGTAGTATTAGCAAATGATATATTATAAAAAATAATAGTCAAATATTGACTAGAATTGCGAATAATCGCCCCTATTAGTAAACATAAATGATCCTTAGAATGTTCCTAGATGAGTTACTAAATGGCAGCCATTGCCTTGATACTTTGGCTTGATACTTTCTAACCCTCTTTTTCATGGACGTTGCAAAGTTTGGCGACCCTCACCCTACCAGTGAATTGCAGCGTTCCCATACAGAATATATGACAACGCCTGTTGTTGTGGGGTTTCCAAGGCACATGTAGTCTGTGCGTTCAGATAATATCGCCGCCATTAAAAAAACAATCGAAAAAAAATCCGTTAAAAAAAACTGTTTAATTCTCGAACCTTCTCGCACAATTTCACGGAAATCGGTTAAAAATTCAACCTGTAGACGAGAGCAGCCGGACATCTATCTGTACTATCTTGACATACGAAAGCATTTTGGCCCAAGCTAAAACAGAGACGCTTTCGGTAGGTGAATTAAAAAAATATATGCCGTAAAACATAGAACTTTTACTCCTTTTTTGAAGTTGGCTCAAAGCATAATAATTATCATCATAGTGAAATAAGTACTGAATTGTCTTATGAACATAAAATACCTCGGGTCAGGTATGACAATCAATACCTACCTTGAAAGAAATGAAGTAGTCAACATAATACCAAATTAGATTAAAGCATTTGATATGCATAAATGCTTTCAAATTGTCATGTAACAGTTTTGAAATGCGTAGGTTTGTTTGTCTGTCTGTTGGCAATGAACTAAAGATAATAAATAGTGTGCGTCGTAGGAGTTTGATTTAAAGACCGTTTCGAAATCTCGACCAACCTGTTTGGCCCTATGATTGCACTGATTGACTTGAGACTTGGGACCGGCGGTCGACTCAGTCACGCTACGGGACCGCTCTCATGGCGTGATAAATTATAATACCTTCACCGGCATTGATGGAAGGAGCCTGAGGAGCCTTGATCTATAAATTCACAGGCTGTAAGCGTTGTCGATGTTGCATATCCCTTTTTCGCTAGTAGTTAAATACACTCTCTTCTCATAGCAGCATATTATTTGCTTAACTTCTTTTGAGTAATTAGGTACAGTAAGCATCAAAAGTAGCTTATAATTTTGGTTTGCAATTTATCACAGACGGCTGAAGGGATGCAAATAAGTGTTGCCTCAAGTTGACTATCATCTAAACGAAGGGTTGTACGAAAGTGTGAAAGACATTTAAAGCAAAATTTTATATTACTGGGCATGTGGGCATCTATACCTATGTACGTAGGTATTATAAAAAATTGTGTTATTTTGTTATAATTAATGAATTTGTAGTAAGCATATTTACTTTTTTTATATTAGGTACGTGCGTAAACACTGCAGCTGCATTTGTTTTTAAATTGGTTTATTCTCTAGTTGTCGAGTAAAAAATGGGATAGCTTTTCCCATGAGTTTTTGTATGATTAGTTACTGGTACTCTCTCTCTTCCTAACTATGTTGCCCACATGGTGGTGGGCTCAGGCGGCTCAGCCTTCCCTATCTTCTTCCTTTACTTCGTCCTATCCCTGACGTTGTCTTCGGAAACATTAGGTACATTCCTTCGTGTCCATGCTGGTTTAGATCTTTTGTAAGCGCATCTGACAGCTAGCCGAATAAGAACGGGCTTAAACTGAGCCTGGGTACAATTTTTTTACTAATTATGGTAATCAAATTTATTAATTCCGAAATAAGATGCAATGATGGTCGTGAACGTTTAACCACCAGTCTGCCTTAGACTTTCCTTTCTAAATTGCCTTTAACAAACTTTTAATTTACAGAACTAGTTATATTTATTCACTTTTGCGCCTATAACGAAGTGTTGATGGTACATTTATGGCCGGTGAAATTCACCACGACGAAATGATATTAATTAAATTCATAAATTGAACAAGTGCATAAACCTGTTCCGGTATAATATTTTAAAGCAATAACATGCATTTCGTGTTACCAAATGCCGAGAAACGTTTGATTTATTCAACAAATTACAGATATTACGATCTACACGTACATTTGGCCTTATATCGTGTTACATTGTATTCGATTTATCTGGTGATCAAATGGTAAATTTCTTAAGGAATTACTTCCCATTTATCATTGGTATGGTATTATTTGTAATAGACTGGATACAATACATCAAAGACTGCCAATGCCCAATGGTAATGTGTGAAGATGCAGAGAAATAAGTAAGTATAATGTGTGCAATGCGGTCACGCATTAGGCGTCTTGTTTTTATGATAATTACGAGAATGACAAGTTAGATTCGGGAAATGCATGCATCATCATCAGAAGCAATGAGTTTATTCACCCTAAGAAAACTAATCTCGTTTTTTTTCTTGTTAGTAGTGTAACTATACCCTTTACCACTGTAAAGGGTCTAGTTTTGCTGACCAATTAAAATCTGTCGGGAAAACCCCAAAATAATGGGGGAAGTACTAATTATGTTATGTTGCTTTCCAGCCAGTGGCTTTCCTTGTCTGACTATTCATCCACCTTTGGCTCACGAGCTGGCTTAAGAGAGGTACAAAGGGTTTTGGACCATTGCAACATTATATGACGTCTGCCGTATGGGACTCTTTAGACCTCTTTGGGGCCCTACTCCTCATCTTTAATTGTTAGTGAGGGTTGATCCCGAGATTCCCGAGCAAAAATCCTGAATCACCCTGCGTTTTATCTTCTGTTAAATTTAATCGTACTGAAGCCCGGTTAAAATGTAAAATCTCTTGTAAAAAAAAAAACTCGCACGCGGCGCATGAAAGGTAACTTTTGGCAGCGCCTATAGCTGTGGAAGCCTAAAGGTGTATGTATGTATGGTTTACGAGCCGTGGCGTGTTTGCCGAGCGCTGCCCGAAAGCGTGTCGGTGTCGACTCGTAGAGCAAACATTGAATAACGCACCGGCTCGTGCGGAGTAAACTGCTGTTATAACTAAACGGATGAATATTACAGGAGAAAAAGGTGCCCGGAACTTTGTTGGCGGGGAATAATAAGTCATAGCACTGCTTCTCCGTGGACAGACAACTGAGTCAGGGTAAAATTTTATATATACATAGCTAACTATAAACACACTATGTACGTTTAGCGGTGGATTGGATGCTTAGCTACTGTGGTGTGCCAAAAATAGTTAAAAGTAAAGCCGTTATGCGTGGCTCAAACATACAAATTTATAGTTTCAAGTTTATCGCATCCAGATTATCCAGACAAACAGACACACGTGGCTTGATGAGTCTATAATTTATCAATAGGTTTATTCAATTTCAATTTCTTACACTCTGACGTAAACTAATGTCGGATATTTTAGATGCATTGTTTTGTTTTACGTTGTTCAAAATGCCTTTTATATTTATTATCGGGGCACGCTTCTCATAAAATACATTGTATCAATGTTTACGATAACAACTGTATATTTTTATGATTCTCATTTTCAATTACTAGCCACACAGCATCCTTCGATCCGGACGACCAAATATAAGACATCAACGATATATTATTTCTAATTACACGGATGTAAATTGTAAAGATATATATAATATCCATTTCATTTTAAATCCTTTCAAATAACGTATACCAAGTTGTTATAATTAAATTTATTTACCATTCATCCTTCCGAATGCTGTTTATCAAATTGCGATAGTTGAAATGAATACTGAGATAAATTCTATTATTTATCCATTTTAAGGCTAGGTAAGCAGAGGCAAATCATGTTTGTGACGATTTTAGTAAATCCTGGAAAGTCGTATCTGTTGAGACTGCGTTAATTATTTACTAGTCACCTTAATTAAGCAGCTCAGAGTAAACGCGAAGGTTATCAAAGCGACCTCAAGATTAATACCTACAGTTTTATCATCAACTTTGTCACGATGGTCTTCTCATCAAGGCGCAACTAATTATTTCTTAAACGCTGGCATATTTTTGTTTTATTTTTCTGTACTTTGTTTATTTTTATAAATAAACGGAACCTATAGCAAGTGGTCATTGGACATGCTCATGTTGAGTCCCTAGACAATAGTCGATAAAAAGTCGACACTTGAGTTAAATATAAAAGAGAAAGATGGTTATTGGTGATCGTGCTAAAAGATTATTCATCTGCTGACAACCCAAACTCACTAAGTGACAAATACCTACTTAAAACCAAGCTTGTATCTCATTACCTATCAATCTAAGAACTTTGAAATTTTGAAGAGTACCTAGTAACAGATATTTTAGTGAATTGTGATTGTCACCAGGCGAATTTAGATTCTATTATTATTGTTATACAATGACATAAAATCAGATAAGTATGTTAAAGTGCCCTCGAGGCCTATTTGCAGAATAATATTTGAATTTTGAATCATTTACGAGTTGTAATTTCTGCAGCAATACTGATGCAAAAAAACCGTAATTGATATATTTTTTCTATAAAATTCAGGTATAAGTAAAACATTGTAGTATTACCTTCGAACACCTTAATAATATACGTTTAAACACAAATACGCATTTACCACGTAAATAGTCAATTGGACTAAATGCAATACATACTTAATGTTCTATATTACCCACTAGAAAACTTTTTTATACCAGCAGAAGCAATCGTTTCATGCGTGGTAAGCACTTACGTTATATGTTTCGTTTGACAGCCTTATAATTGATAATCTCATTACGCCATAATTATAGTATTACTGTCTTCACTGGCTACCTACAATGTTCGTTATTGGTGCTTCTACCTTACGTATGAAGTTATACATTTGAGTCTTATGGGTAGAATTATTTTGATAATCAATTCAGTTATACCTAATAGCGTACCTACTATTGGGGCATGTAGATATTTATACTGAGTAGTTGAAAACTTGATCGTTTGATTTTACTTACATGAGGGAATGCGTACTGAGTATGACAATTATTGGTACCTTCACCTTACGTATGAAGTTTGTTACATGATCTTGTGTCATATCATAAGGGCGACGCTACCGCCTATTTGATAAGCAAATCAGCGTGAAGTGCAAATCGTAGGTAAAATATATCTAATAATCAGTGATCGGGGATTTCTCTGCCACAACGCGGTATTTCAAACAAATATATTTTTCAATTTCATTATAGTTATCATTATCTCATCAAATCTGAATACAATTATTTTTTCGGCCAAGATAGCCGGATTACATTATAATAACCATGTCCATATAAAATAATATACACGAAATACCGCGTTGTGGCAGAGAAATCCCCGATCACTGCTAATAATGCATCGACCAGTCATAAAACCATAATTCATTGGACAAATAATGATTACTTCTGAGTTTTATATTACAAAGAGTTTATCAGGCCAGGAGTTTTAAGTCATAGTAATTACTAGGTTGAAGAGTTTTGATTAATTTTAGCTTTGTGGGTAGTTTGCGAAAGTAAAATTTCTTAACATTTTTGAAAATATCCTTTAAATTAAATATTTAGAACCAAGTTTTGAGAGGCCCTTTTGACAGTAATTTTATATAGTCTTACCTGATGTGGTCCAGCATTCAGGACACTCCTGGCAGAGCGACTCCCAGTCAAAGGACAGGTCGTCGAAGCTGGCCATGGCTGTCCACTAAACGTCCAGTCCACTCAGTAACATAATATTCAGCTTGCACTGACACTTGTTCACACCATCTAGTTGCAGTTCATAACCTGTCCGCTAAGGTCAACAGGTATTTGAAAATTATTTGTAAAACACTGGCTGTTTGCAAAATTATAAAATTAAAAACAAAATATTATCTTTTAACACTGTGCATAAACAGAGTTTTTAAAAATAAAAATATTCGCGGCTATCTAGTGTGGGCGTTCGAATTTCGAATGTACGCGCACGCGCGCAAACGGCTAGCAGAGCACTGCGCGGCAACCGTGCGGGCGTCTGGGATGCCGCTTGGAACCAGTTCCTCGAGGCGCTCAGAGTTCTTTCGATTTCAATGAACCGAACCGTTAAAACTTTTTTTTCTTGTGTGTCGTCTTATCTATCTATCACGGCGTCACGTAATATTGCATTGACGCCACACAATGGACAACAGTTGTGATTGTTAGGAATTGGAGCGGATTCGCGAATGGTTTGTGAATTGCATTTGATAAAATCAATCGAAATTGTTTGGGCATTCCTAACATTTCAGCGGATGTTATCTTGATTTTAGCAGGTTCCTGTATGTTGTCTATGATAAATTGAAGACTAAAGAAGAATGCTATGTTTTTTCCGATTCTCAGACCAACCACCGATATCCCTTAGCTATCAAGCTTAACTCACAAACTATACGTTATACCTATTGACAGTCGTCCTTATTGCCAAACCTAAGATTTCAATTCAAACCATTTCCTATTTGCATTTTAGTAGAGACGATAGTTAAAGGTTAATGATGAAATATTGGTAGCATTGGGCGTGAACGTGGGTAGAACGAAATTAAATTGACAAAAGTCGAAATATTTCAATGCTAATATGGCCTAAAAACTAAGTGTCCATTTCAATGAGCATTGTATTACGGAGTCAAAGTATTTTTATAGTTCGAAATGCTATTATTTGGAATTTTTAACGCGTTTTGTAATTCGAAGCACGTAGAATGGCCGTTAGCGCCGTCCTTAAGGCTTATGCAAGTCCACGCGCGTTTCAAGTGCAAACCAAGTCTATGCTTACACCCAAAAGAGAAAGGTCATAACTATGTATGAGGTTTTAACACTTCTAAGATCTTAGAAAATCCGATTGTACATAGGTATTATAGTAAGTTTAACGACATACCTACCATCTACGAGTATATTATTTAACTCATGCATATTCTACTGAGTGCTAGCTAACTTGAGCGTTGAGCGTTACAGAATCTATATTGTAAGAAGCAGGCTTGTAAGGTAATTCTAATCATAAAAGTTAACACTTACGTGAAGTTAGACAAACAAACAATGGCAAACTACGGTTTTCGTCCGTTAATGTACCTATGCTCACACACGGCGAAGAAATAAGTTTACAGTTCTCGTATACTTACATCTTAAGAGGCCTTATTTTTTATTTTAAATTCTGATTCTTTTAGACATTTTGCTCTATGATCAAACATGTTTCTTAACATACTATTGATGTTAATACCTAGAACAGGGCTATTGGGATTTATTGGTATATATATTTGAAACCTAAAGTTTGAATTTTTCATTGATAATTTTTCTTTCAAAAACTACTCGAAATTGACAAAATTCACGCGTAAAATTAGTTTTTTTCAACTTATTTTCGACTACACGCAATGAAAGTAAGAAATAGCTAGATATGTTACTAGTACTACCTAGAACTGGGCGAAAAGTATTATTTACTTGAAAAAGTTGGCTGTAATTGTCAATATAATTGTCATAATATGAAAAAAAAGGAATAAGGCCTCTTAAGTATGGGCGAATGTCACAAGCTATATTGTGTCATGTTCTTACTTATTTGGTTATAAGCGATGCAAAATAGATATATTTTCTAATATGAACATTAATTTTGAGTTCTTTTATGGTTTTTTTTTTGTATATTGTTTTTTGCATTATTTTTGTGTTCTTTGTATTTTTTGTATCTCTTTGTTTTGTGTACTGTGCATTGAATAAATTATTGAATTATTAAACGTCTTAGCTTTGCACTATTACAACTTTTACTGATAATGAAACAGGTCTAAAAATATCATCGTTTTATTCCTTATATACCATTCGTCCATGATATGGCCCATACATCGCTCAAACGGCTATAATGTCAATGTCGATCAAGTTAATAGACCCCAGGCCATATATTTTACGTCTACGTTAAACTATTTTAATAATGAGTCATTATTCTCGTTCCGACGTCAATTAACTTCATTGTATAGCAATGATTAAAATATTAGATTCCGCACTTCACAGTGCCCGGCTCACAAGTGTGTTACTAAGGTAACTGAAACAATTCGGTAATATGTATATCGGCATCTAGCTACTGGAAGGTTGTGGAAACGTTAGGGAGGCTGAAATAATGAATATAAAATATAAGCGATCGTTTAAATTGTTTTCACAACAATCGCGGAAACCGAAAACAATAACATTCATTCATTCAATTCAATGATAAATTGTTTATTTATTTACTGGTTGTCTTCTATTTCCTACAAAAAATAGAAAACTTAGGAAAGGGAAGGCCAAGAATAAGCTAAACTAATCATAGAAAACAGAAGGTCGGAATTGATAAAGTTAGGTACAGACAGCCGTATTTTATTATCTACATCGAGTCTTCAATTTAAGATGATAAGTACTAACCTAATAAGTCGCTAGGTAAGCCTAAGGGCCTTATCACACTTGCGATTTGCGAGCGTATTTTCTATACAAATAAGCGACGCGGCGAACACGCTGCGCGATCGCCTTCATACAAAATACGCTCGCAAATCGCAAGTGTGATAAGGCTCTAACTTTTATGATATAATGAAAATTCACCATCCTGTAATTTGTTCACGACAAACCCGCTGTGATGAAACAGAATCCACTTAATTGTATTATTCCGGCTTGAGTAAGAGCAATCCGTCATTAGACTCGAAAGTAATGCACAATTTAATTATTAAAGAAAGTTCCTCCGCTCATGTAATTTTATCACAATTGCGGGTAAACGCCGGCGCGGACACGCAACTTTGATTAATGAATATTAGATAAAGTTCAACATATTACTCTTGTTATGAAAGGTCGGGACTTTCGACCTCTTTCGACCCTTGCGTCTAATTCGACGACGCTTTGTGTTATCCCCAATTTAGCCATATAATCTTGGCTTTATCATGGCCAATAACAGGCATCAACGATTCCTACTATGTCTACTCTGCTGCCATGATCAACGATTTCCACTATGCTGCCATTAATACAAGTATTAGTGACATTTAAAAGAGATATGGCAAAATATATGAAAATCACACTAATATTATAAAACCGAAAGTTTGTGTGTGTGTGTGTGTGTGTGTGTGTGTGTGCGTGCGTGCGTGCGTGCGTGCGTGCGTGCGTGCGTGCGTGCGTGCGTGCGTGCGTGCGTGCGTGCGTGCGTGCGCGTGTGTGTGTGTGTGGGTGTGTACGTGTGTGTGTATGTTCATTACGACGGCTTTGCATGAAATTTGAAACAAAGTTAAACTTAGCACGTACCTAGGGTACCTACTTATGTCGCGGAAAAAAACATGGTTCCCAGGTTTATTAATCCCAGTTAATAAAGAAAGAAAACGTCATTACATTTCACTACAATACAGCACGTACCTAGTAGATATACTTACACACAGTGGAGAGATCTCGGACAAATGTCATTAGAAACGAATTTGACAACTTGATACATTAGAAAAGCCTCCAAATACACCTAATGAGATAAACGGAAACGTAATCTATTGTTTGCACAGTGATATCATATTGAAACTCGTCATTTAGAATAATAGTCCTATTTGTAATGAAAAAAAACGAGTACTTAATAAGGGTTGTTTGGTATTTTAAGCGATTTTCTACCTGTTTTCTATTATTTTAGTACGTATCTGCCGATTGGCACCAAATTCGACGTTTCTAATGACATTTGTCCGAGATCTCTCCACTGTGTGCAAGTATATCTACTAGGGACGTGCTGTATTCTAGGTAAATCTAATGACATTTTCTTCCTTTATTAATTGGGATTAATAAACTAGGGGGCCTATGATGGTTGCGTTTATCACGTGATAAATAAGTGACAAAGCATCTCTCACTCACACTCGCATCTTGTCAAAACGTGACGGATGCTTTATCACTTATTTATCGCGGGATAAAAGCAACCATCATAGTCCCGCTGGTCATCATTTCATGACTTATAGTGCAGTCATTGAAGCATTATTGCTCCGATTTTTTTTACTGTGAACCGAATTGCATACAATTTTGGAATTAGGTTCATCTTACCCTTAACTTCAAAAGTGAAAATGATTTGAACTCCGCAACCACCCTGGGGGTGGTTGCCACCCCTTCTCGGGGGTGAATTTTTTTTTTCAAAATAACGGATATCGATAGAAGGCCTAATTTTAAGCAAAAAATCATCTATAAAGTTTTTCAAAAAATCCTATACTTTTCAAGTTATTGGCAATTGAAAATTCGCAATTTTTTCACGTTTTTCATCGGTTTTTTGCAAATATCTCCAAAAATATACGTTTTATCGAAAATTTTATAAAAACAAAATTGTAGCAGGTAAAACAATGAACAATTTGGTTTTTTATAAGGTATTCTAAGTGCAATATTAAGCTAGATATTAAAGATCAAAGCCGTTTTTTATTATGTCTGAAATTTAATCGATGTGGTCAATGCCATCTAGCGGCGAGCAGATGCATTTTATGCATTCCAATACAAAAGGGTTTTGTAGTGCTTGAAATAAGCTTTAAAATGAGCACTATTAAAAGTCTTTTGCGCGTAAAATAAGTGAGCTGTATTGCAAATAAGGGGAGCATCTAATGTTTTTTCTTTTAAATCAATGGGTTTCATAAGTGCCATTTCCACCAAAATTAAAATTAATCGTATTCCGCCTAGAATTAACTTTATTATGAAGAGTTTGATAGATAGTATCAGTTTGGCTGCTTCAGGACACATATTTTTCAAAAAAGTCACGATTAAAAAAAAAACAAAATTTCAAATTTTAAAAGAACCCACTTTTTTTTCATAATATCTCAAAACTGACGACAGATACATATAAAAGTGTACGGATTAAAAATTAAGGTATTTTTCTGACAAACAATTTGGTTTTTTTGTTTTTTCTGTCAATCAAAAATTGACGGAGATATGATTGTGAAAGAAAGAGCGCGTGGCAGCGCAATCACAGCCTCTCTTAAGCCCTTTAACCCTTCACCGTTTTAGAAAAAGGTTTTTTACTATATATTGCAATAAAGTTGTAGCTCTTTTAATTACCTTTACAATGGTTTTTTATAAATTGTGATAGCATGAAAATTGAAGGAGTTATGGTCCAAAAACTTATCATATTTTTTTCTACTTAGTAACTGAAAATTTCGGAGTGTGAATATTTGGAGCAATGTGAAAGTACGCAGTATAATAGAGACCCACAACTATTGTAATGTGTATATATATACATATGGCTCATATATTTTGAAAACGTAGGCATGAATACATACCGCTAGATGGCATTGACCACATCGATTAAATTTCAGACATAATAAAAAACGGCTTTGATCTTTAATATCTATCTATCTATTTTGAAAAAAAAAAAATCACCCCCGAGAAGTGGTGGCAACCACCCCCAGGGTGGTTGCGGAGTTCAAATCATTTTCACTTTTGAAGTTAAGGGTAAGATGAGCCTAATTCCAAAATTTCATGCAAATCGGTTCACAGTAAAAAAATTCGGAGGTAAGACCGTATTTTTCGCTTCAATGACTGCACTATTAAAGGAATAACTGTTTTGTAAACAGCTACTAGTGCGACCGTCGCACTGACGACTGCAATTTGAATGCTTAGATGCTTTCACAGAGCTGGTGACAAGCCTATCGCTGCCTCCTGGGAAGACAATGTCATTAGATTTACCTATAATACATCACGTCCCTAGTAGATGTACTTACATACAGTGGAGAGATCTCGGACAAATGTCATTAAAATCGTCGAATTTGGCAACTTGATACATTTGAAAAGCCTCCAAATACACCTAATGAGATAAACGGAAACGTAATCTATTGTTTGGTGTTTGCATAGTGATATCATATTTAAAGTCGTCATTTGGAATAAGAAAGTATCATTATCTGTTACGTTGTTTATGATGAGACGATTGAAATGAAATAAACAAAGTAACTAGGTAGGTATATATACTTGGATGAAGTACCTATGGATTCGACATATGCGTATACCCGAAAGGGACAGCAGCAAAGTACATGACTAACACAGGGTTACCAGGTTCCAAATAATTCTCCCGTTTTTCCAGTGCTAGTTGTTAGGCTAACAACTAGCTAACAATGTTAGCGGTGTGAATTAGTTTTAAATGTATTATTATATTGTATGGGACAAATTATAAAATAATTACAATAAAAATTTACAAAAAAAACTGTCAAATTGTAATGGTAAAATATATTTATTTACATAAATTTAATTACAATTTCGAGAGCGCAGCAAGATAGGAGGCATGAGGCAAGATGTTTACTGTCCTTTTAAACAAAATTGTCGTGAACATATACAAGCATTTTTGTTTGGTTCCCAATTCGATCGTCCTGTTGCACGTATCCAACATTGGAGTAAAGCAGGATCATGTTTTGGAAATCTAAAACAAAAAATATATTTGTAAAACTCCATGAGTTAAGGGTAATTTACCAATTCTTAGGTATACTGGTATCCCTTAAAATCGAATAAAGCAGACAAATTAAAAAGCAGTATAAAAACGCGGCGGAACGTCAAGTAAAGGTGAAGAAAAAGAGTAAAGACTACTGACACTGACAAGACGTAAAGACTATTGAATTTGTAGGGGTAATACCTAAAAATAAGATATTACAAAATGAGATTTTAAGCAGATTTCTTATGTTTTGATATGATTTTGCTGTGCTATTTATCGTATAAATAATTATTAAATATATATTTGCAGAAATCAAGCAAAAGCAAAGTCGAAACATCGCACTTACCTATGAAAGCTTATATTTTCACTTTTTTGGCCAGTGTCGCTTTTACAGCCAATTATGGAGCAACGCACCATTGTTTTACAAATCTATAGCTAATAGCACTCACTATTATTCATATATAAACTTACGAAATGTAAAATTATCCACAATATTCGTTGTTTTATAGTAGGCTACAACGCACATTTGAACTGCCCGGCAGTATTTAGCGGAGCTCTGTCAATTTGACAATCATCCGCTAAACAAAAAAAAGCGGAACTCTGATAAGGACAAAACATCTTGTCTATGTCTCTGTCGCTCTTAACGGTTTCTGTAAATAGTTGTCCCGTTCCCTCCTGGTATTATTATTTGCTTGTCATGTCCAGAGGTTACTTGGTCCATGTATATATAATTACACCGAACACGAGAAAACCCGCAACTTAACTTAAGTATAGCTAGACGAGCTCATTGCGCACGCGCCACGAGTCGCGCTAGATACCGACGCACCAGCGTGCACCGGGTTGATTCGCTCCGCCTTTCGCTTGTTTGGCCAATATCGGCGCGCGTTTAAAGTCTAATCTGGTCGAGCCCAATTGTGTCAAGCTTCCAGATTATAAATGCGCGTATACCTACTTATCTAAGTATGATTATGACTTCGTCTCATACATATATTCTTAACATTTTTCATTCTGTGCATTCCAGTAAACGGTTTGAGGAGTAGTTGTTAACATTTAAGTTTAATTTAAAACCGGTAGATTTCCGTGGGAGGATTGCCTAAGTTAGGAATGGTCAGGGAAATAGGAAGAATGATTATATTATTTTAGATGGTTAACCTACCACGAAAACATCAATGGCGAAAACATAAAAAAAGCGTTTTAACGGAAACGTTCTTTTATGTTATTCCAAAATAAATGAATCATATCCTATGTTGTTTCATTAAATGAATTTACTTAGTTCTTCTGACTAGGTAGGTACGGTTTATCGTAACAGGTGGCACGTTTATGTATGACATGAACAACAGTGTGCGGTTACACAAGTGCTACCAATGTAGGTACCAACTACCAAGTACATCGCCCAAGCTGAAACTTTCACATTAATGTATTTTCCGAAAACCGCGAACGAATCCAACGCGTGAGAAATGATAAAAACCAGCGTAACACGGTCGACGTCCTTGAACTGAAGTTACGCGGACGTTATTATGAAACGTGCGCCCGCGCCGCGCCGGACTTGTCGTTGGCGAAACTCAAGCGCATTTCACATGGTCGGTACTACAGAAAGAAACCTTCATAAATTTATTAAACATGTAATGTCTCATTTTTTTAGTATGAGTACATACCATAATATTTATATTAAACCATTGATACAAAGATCAAAGCTCAAAGAAAAATTAAAATGCGTAACCTGGTGGAAGAGACCGGGTATGGAGCCTTTCTTTGGAACCTTTCCGCCACCCTAACGTCCAGTTAACTTTTCGAATTTTTCCTTATGCTTTGTGTGTCGATCTTTGCATTGTTTATTTGAAAGGCTTTATTTACACCTTAGCGACCTCTATGTGAATATGTTAATATTCACATCTTACCGCACTAGATACTTTACAGCGGTGAACGAGCAAGCGAAAAAGTTTAAAGAAAAATTGAAAAAAAAAACCGGCCAAGTGCGAGTCGGACTCGCGCACCGAGGGTTCCGTACAAACACTTTCCATCCCTAAGTGGTTAAGTTAAGTTTGCACCTGGTATGTATAGCGCCCCATATAAATTAGGTGCAAAGTTAGGTATTAAAAAAAAACTACTTACTAGATCTCGTTCAAATCAATTTTCGTTCGTAGTTTTTATAGTAATGTCATCATCATCTCAGCCATAGGACGTCCACTGCTGAACATAGGCCTCCCCTTTGGACTTCCATATATACCGGTTGGAAGCGACCTGCATCCAGCGCCTTCCGGCGACCTTTATAAGGTCATCTGTCCATCTTGTAGGTGGACGTCCTACGCTGCGCTTGCTGGTCCGAGGTCTCCACTCGAGCACTTTACGGCCCCATCGGCCATCTGCTCTGCGTGCTATGTGGCCTGCCCATTGCCACTTCAACTTGCTAATCCGGTGAGCTATATCGGTCACTTTAGTTCGTCTACGGATTTCCTCATTTCTGATTCGATCACGTAGAGACACCCCGAGCATAGCCCTCTCCATTGCTCGTTGAGCGACTTTGAGCTTTGAGATGAGGCCGATAGTGAAAGACCACGTTTCGGTGCCGTAAGTCATCACTGGTAACACACATTGGTTGAAGACTTTCGTCTTGAGGCACTGAGGTATGTCGGATGAAAAGACATTGCGTAGTTTCCCGAACGCTGCCCAGCCGATTTGGATTCGGCGGTTGACCTCTTTCTCGAAGTTGGACCTACCTAATTGGACAACTTGTCCTAGGTAGATGTATGAGTCAACAACTTCGAGTACCGAGTTTTCAACAGAGACTGGGATGGGCACAACCTTGGCATTTGACATGAGTTTCGTCTTGTCCATGTTCATTTTTAAGCCCACCCGTTGAGAAACTCGATTGAGGTCATCGAGCATCATGCTGAGTTCCTCCATCGACTTTGCCATGACTACGATGTCGTCGGCAAACCGAAGGTGAGTGATGTATTCGCCATTGATGTTGATGCCAAGTCCTTGCCATTCCAGGAGCTTGAAGGCGTCTTCCATAACGGCCGTAAACAGTTTCGGGGACACAACGTCCCCCTGTCTTACGCCTCTTCTCAATGGAATATAGTAATGTACATCATATGTTTTTTTTAGATTTTTCATTTTCCTATTTTAGAAGTTAGAGGGGGGGGGGGACCAACTTTTTTCCACTTTGGAAGCGTCTGTCACGCAAACTTTTCGATTTAGAAAAAGAAATATATTAGAAACCTCGATATCATTTTTGAAGACCTATCCATAGATAGGTACCCCACACGTATGTGATAGATGAAAAAAAAAAATTGAGTTTCAGTTCTAAGTATGGGGAGCCCCCAATATTTATTATTATTTTTGCATCAAAATCTTAATGCGGTTCACAGAATACAATATCTACCTACCAAGTTTCAACAGTATATCTCTTATAGTTTCGGAAAAAAATGGCTGTGACATACGGACGGACAGACGGACAGACAGACAGACAGACAGACAGACATGACGAATCTATAACGGTTCCGTTTTTTGCCATTTGGCTACGGAACCCTAAAAAGGAGCTACCTGGTGCTACATCGTTGAAGTTCTCTTGTGTCTCTTGACAGGGAAAAAGAGGAAAAGTTTTCTCTGGTTAGACTTAAATTCTGCGCGGGAGACTCATCGTTGAAGTAGATCGGAATCGGATGACCCGCGTCCTCGTCAATCGTCGGAGTCCGCCGGAGGCAAATAATTTGTATAGGTAGTTATAATTCAGTGAATAAAGGATTTTGACCTTACAAACGGTCCGGTAGTTTTGAATTTTTGATATGTTGTCTAGGATGGTTAGGCAGTGTTTAAAATGCAAAATGCACAAATACCCCCCCTCCGCGCCCGCCGCCATATTGAAAAAACCGGCACTCTCTTCATATTTTTGCTCATATCTTCCTTTAGGAGCATTTTAGCTAGAAGAAAGCTTCGACAATGTTGTAGAGAGTTAAATTTACTACATTATCCATTTTATATTTTGTATCTAGGACAGATAGTTACGGAGATATGCACATTTAAAAAAACTTAAGAAATTGCAATTTCTAACTCAAAATCAAACTTCTGGATTATATCTTCGTTTAGGAGCATTTTAGCTACAACAAAGCTAGGGCAATTTTGTAGAGAATTAAATTTACTATAATTTACATTTCAAATTTTGTTTCTAGGACAGATAATTTACGGAGATATGTAAAAAATAAAGTCACATTTTCCGAAAATGCATGTAAAAATGGACATGAGTTTTATAAGCAATTATATTTCCTACATGTTTTAATTTGTCCTAGACTAGTCCGTAACTGAATGACAGCGTTCTAAACCAAGAATTTTGAGAAATTTTCGGAAAATTTGACTTTTCCTGTTTTTTAAATGTGCATATCTCCGTAACTAACCGTCCTTGAAACAAAATTTGAAGTGTAAATTATAGTAAATTTAATTCTCTACAACATTGCCCAAGCTTTGTTGTAGCTAAAATGCTCCTAAACGAAGATATAATCCAGAAGTTTGTTTTTCAGTAGGAAATTGTGATTTTTTACGTTTTTTTTAATGTGGATATCTCCGTAACTATCTGTCCTAGAAAAAAAAATATAAAATGGAGAATGTAGTAAATTTAACTCTCTATAACATTGTCCAAGCTTTCTTCTAGCTAAAATGCTCCTAAAGGAAGATATGAGCAAAAATATGAAGAAAGTGCCGGTTTTTTCAATATGGCGGCGGGCGCGGAGGGGGGGGAATTGTGCATTTTGCATTTTAAACACTGCCTAACCATCCTAGACAACATATCAAAAATTCAAAACTACCGGACCGTTTGTAAGGTCACACATAGTACTTTAGTCTCTATTCACCGTATTATTACTTAGTACCGTGATATACCTACCTAAGTAACGATATATCACAATAACGATGCAACGCTATTCGCCTTCTTCGTTTACCTGTATCAATGATTGATTTAAAGCAGTTAACCAGTTCTTTATTAAGAGGAAATACCACTGCCCATTTTCCAAACAAATCGATCTTTCGTTCTCGTCTGTTTCTTCCTCCAAAACTTAAACAATCTTTACGAAATTTTAGGATTTGAACGGGAAGAAAATGTTGAGTGTCGAACTGTTTCAATTTTTACGCTTATTATTATACAATTTGTGTAGCAGGCGTCTGTTCTTGGCCAAATTTCCGCCGCAATCGGACGCTTAGTACAAACTGTAATAATTTGTTTTGATTTATAAAACTCTAAATTGTTTGGCCCTCATTCGTATGCGAAGCCATAGGTGCAAACTTAATGTAAACTGATAGTAAGGGAAAAGGAACAGTGATAACATCCTCTTAATACACAAGATACATTCGATAGTAAACGTGAACAAGACGTATTGTTTAAATTGTCGGTCTCTGCCACTGACACGTTTATTATTCGTATAAACCATACAAGTACAATCAGCAAAACACGGCCTTGATATAACAACTCCTTGGATTATCATAATCAAAGTTAAAACCGATACTGCCGACAAGTTTACGTTCATAATCATAATAATAGTACCTATTCGTATCGGCAGGACATTATATAATAAATAGCACCGAACAAACAAGACCTAGTAATTAGAACCTAGATTACAATCTGATAAAAGGTACCAATCAACCAGGTACCAAGCAAAGTCCGTTGCGTTATTCGTATGCAATCAAGGTTGCAATGCGCTGGGTGCTTTTTTGTTCTTATATGTATAGATATCTAGGTACCTATAAGTACATATGGTATCGCAGTTGCAGTGCTGGCCATTCTATTTATCATGATTCAGTGTGTTCTTCTAATTTACTTTAAATGTATCTAAATGACTAATTAGGGGTTTCCCACTGTACTTCAATAAAAGTTTTTTTAGCACGTTGCGAGTGATTATTCTAAAAATTGTTTGGTACGTGAAATGATCCTATTTTAGGCAATTGGAAGAAGGACGGATGTTACGTCTTCTGAGATAAAAGCAACTATCACACGCTTCATGAATCTTAGATAATTTTATCGCACCGCTATCTATTGAATACTATGATAAACCGCCATAAAAGCTCTCCCCATAAAACTATAAAGGCAATAGAATCTGTCTCTAGATAGCGTACTGTCTGGATAAGCGTTACATAAGCGCTATTAAATTATTATACGACTAAAGCCCTTCCGACATAACACTGCGTTCCGTGTCGAATAGTTAAACGCTCGGAATGCGCGAGTATGCGTGCGCGTCGCGGTGCGAGATACCTACCATAGTGTGTGCAAATGTGTTTAGCAACGAGCTGCCAGTGCATCTCGCTTTGCGTAATTTATACCGAAATATAAGGAAATACCAGAACTAGGACAACCTTTCATTCAATATTTTCGTTCGTTTATTTAATTAAATGTTTTAGAGGATTAAGCACAAGGTATAGTAACCCGAAAGCCCGAAAGACCCAAGTGAAAAACGATCTGAGTATTGCGATCATAAGGCTGTTTGTGACTTGTGGCGGTTTAACATTTCGTCTTCGGATAAACTATACAAGTGACTTGCAATTTGTGTTGAATTTCCCGACTTTGAGATACAAAAGATATCGCTGTGGCCCCATAACCGATTGCTTTCAACGATGTTAACGTAGCTATTCAATTTACGCCAAGCACAACAATAGGCGTTTCGAAGTAACACCCGGGCAGATTTATAGCAAATAGATCGGTGATCGGACTAGACCAACCAATAAGGACTACTAAGAATGTACGAAGACTTGAATGATATGACGTACCTAATCCAATGGTACAGCAATTTGTTTTGATTTTTCAGTGGTTTCGGGAAATAATCACCAAAATCGAAATTGGTGGTGTCTGACTGACCTTATTGATTGGACTCCAGTGGACCTATGTACTACGTTAAAGCTAGCTTATTACTTCAACGGTATCCGTTCCCACGTTTAGTTGCTCAACCTAAAATAGCCATATGTTACAAATACCGCTTAAATATAAACTTACATAGATGTAACAAAAAACCCGCATATTTTATGGCAATAATAGGAATCTGATTGAAAAAGATATATTTATGACAGTATTATTTCTCTGCTAGTTTTTTTGCATACTTATTGGTAACAAATCAGCACGTTTTGTTTTCTTTTAGATTTTTTTATAAATTTTATTATAAAATATACAACTAGAGAAAAAGTAATTATATCTGTAGTATTAACTTGGAAAGCCTTAGTTTTATCACTGAAAATATAAATAAATATGGTATCATCAAGATAAAAGTTAATTGTATCCTTTTAATCATATATATTTGTGTGCGTGATAGAATCAGAAACGAAGATATATGCAGAAGAACCAGAGTAACCGATATAGCTCACAGGATTGCACGGTTGAAGTGCCAATGGGGGGGGCCATATAGCCCGGAGAACGGATGGCCATTGGGGCAGCAGTCTTGGAGTGGCGACCACGTATAGGAAAGCACAGCGTGGTCCGGCCCCCGACTAGGTGGACAGATGACCTCGTTAGGGTCGCAGGGAGTCGATGGATGCGGCCTGCACAGGATCGCACATTGTGGCGAGCTATGGGGGAGGCCTATGTCCAACAGTGGACGTCTGTGGCTGATAGATAGATACAGTGCGACCAAAAAGAGTAGAAATTAAAAACTGGCAATACTGTAGTGTTGTCCCCGTTTTTTTATATTGATTAGAAAGGGAGGACACTACAGTATTGCCACTTTTTAATTTCTACTCTTTTTGGTCGGACTGTAGCTAGATCCTTTATGTTACACGATATATTTTATATTGCGCAACTCCATTGCAGTCTTGCAAGACCTTAAAGTGATGGATGGTGTTCGATACGTATCAATATCGATACCTGTATTTTTAGACAGCAAATTCCTTACACAGGCGTGGCTGTTTACTATGCGCGTAGTATTATTGAATTCTATTTATTTTTATTAGGTTGCGTACAACGGTCAGGTTTGTATCTATCAGCAGTTTCGATTTACTTTTAGTGTGCCAAGATTTTATAGTACCGACCCTGAAAAATACTTTTTCAATAGCAATAACATTATTAAGAAATCTAAACAATTTGTAATTATGATAGCGTTTATTTATTGGATTAACCTTGTCACATATCATCCAGATTGACAATATTGTTGGATAGAGATAGAATATGGATGGAATGAATTGTTGTCAACAACATTTAGCTTTAGAACGTCGTATAAATAAAACGAAAATGAAACTTACAATTAGTTTTATTCACGATGTCAGTTCATCCAGTAGTCAACTCGTATTCCATTTTATCCTAACGGCAAAACAACGTGCACATTTACATAAGTCACGTTGTCCTCTTTCCTACAGATAAGAAGCCCGAGGTATTCGAGAAGTATTTGGCGTTGGCTTCGTTGATACGCGTCTCCGCCGCTTGGGGATTTACAATTTCCAAACCCTGCAACAAAGAAAACACGAAATATTATTTATGGTCCTTCGAGCCAGATAATTAACATAATCATAAAATACGGATATTCAGTTTAGGAACTGAAATGAAGATGGCAAGGAAACCCGGATGAAACTTAAACATTCCACTACTGGTAAAGACCAGTAGTGATTACAGTTTCATCTTCAGGTGTAACTAATTATTCGTGCGCTATTATTAATCATGCATTCGTTTCTGAAGAGTGATCCTCTATGATCGGGATGGAAGAAAATAGAAGCTACCTAAGTGGAAAGACGAGAGAGATAACTGTTCGATACTTTATAGGGTTGCTAATAATATATGAAGTAATGGTCCTTCCAACCGGATGGGTAGATAAATTGGTCGACTAATATATTTTCAGGTTTCTGGGTTAAGGGAAACGCTTCTATCTGAGAAGTGTGCTGCTTGGGCCGAAGGGTCAAGCGATTGTCGTTCGAGTTTTCAGGTCATATTAGAAACCATCATCTCGCTTGCATGCTACGCTAGGCAAACCTAATGGGAAATATAATTTATTGCCTTCACTGTCCGCCTATTTTAAGTGTAGAAGCCAGTTTGCTCCACTCGCGTGCCGAGTCATTACAGAGACTACGGCAGATCGGTGGCATTATTCCAGTCATTCTAGTAATCACTATTTATATCAGACGCGATAGCACGGCAGACCACAACGCAGCGTTTTACCATCGTCACATCCAAGTAAACAAGTAAGTCGAATCGATACAATGGTTAATAAGTGTCTCGCTCGATTCGCGTTCATCACGGCAATTTTTTGCTCATTATAATGTATTGAGTCATTATAAGGCGCTCACGCGACATAACCTCGTGAGGTGATCAAGTTGGAACTTAACCTTTTGCGACTCGATGTGGATAATTTGCGAAAATTGTGTGAAATCGATGAAGAAAGCGTGACATCAGAGCGAAATGTGTTACTCTGTATGAGCGCTTGAGATGATTAAAACGATTTGCTCTCATTAGCAACGGACCATATAAAACGTTCGAGCTAAAACTAGATGAATTTGTTGTTTTTTTTTATGAATAAGAAAAAGTGGAACATTTCTTATTGCTTGTTGTTGTTTCATTATTCAAATGTTTCAGGGTTTTAACCGCCTCATCCATTTAACACCAAGGCTTTTCAAAAAAATATTTTTTGTAATAAATCAATGAGAATCTTAGAGGATATGCGTTGACAATACTTTATCGTTTGGAAAATCTTCATCAATGTATGTTTCCATTGGTCATCAAAGTCCGATGGGCCGCGACGGCTTGGACGAGTTGCATCGTGTAACGTGAAAAAGCTAGTAACCGCAGCTGTCCTACCATTGGTAAACGTCAAATAACCAAGTAGAATGTTATCGTACGTATCTAAACACTATTTCAATCTTAGTTATCTTTTCTACGTTGTTCGATTACTTCTCAGTTCTCGACCTGATTAAAAAAACACGCACATTGGCCAGTTTCCATGAAATCGCAGTGAACTTCACTCCCTTAGGCGCGCAGGAATCACTGATTTAAGCACACAGTCTTTCTTTTTTAGCAAAGTATAGAGCAAATCTAGTTCTGTAGGGGGCAGGAGCTGATGGTAATGTAGGCTTGGTATATCAGACGCCGGCGGGCAGTAATCTCGCTGATTGCCATCGGTTAACGGGTCTGGCCATATCGCTGGGCGGAGCCCTAATAGCCCCCCATTTGCAGTTCAGGTCGTTTGCACCGGGTGTGGTTGTTATATGTTTTAAGCGTGGGTGTTACGGATTGGGATGTGGTTTAAAAGGGAAGAGGGTAATTATGTTTACGCGATTATGAGGGAATGATAATTTTAAACGTGTTTCGCATAGCTTTTGCGTCTCTGTAGTGTAAATATTTCAGTTTCTACATTTTATAGAGTTGGATTGCTAAACACTTCCTCTAAATACAAAATAATCTTTCTTTAAAGGTAATTTAATGATAAAATTACAGTGAATTGATCTCCCTTCTTCAAAAATTTTTTGTCACGTTTGCACGGTTGAGATTTTTACATGTTTTATTTGCGTGGGTGTTACGGCTCGGGATGTGGTTGTAAAAGGAAGAGGGGAATTATATATGTCTTTGTGATTCCGTGGGAATGATATAAGTACGTTTTGCATTTTTCTGGTGTAGTTACTGCGATATAAATTTTATAGTGGCGGAGTGTAAAACATTTCCCTAAACAAGAATTGCGCCATAAAGTGAATCTTGAAAATAATTTATGTCCGTTTTTGTTTGAGCCTATTTTGGATTGCGTTTAGTAGATGTCTTAGGCCCCACTACCTACATAGAACAATGTCAAAAAATGCAACAGGGTTTTGTGCTGGTGAAAAACTGTAGGTATTCATTCCAGCGATGCGTCCATTCAAAATAAGCTATGGGAATGTTCAATTCAAGAACAACGCTGCACATAATCGTTAAACGGGAGAGCTCATTAGCTATGGTACTTATGGTTAACCTTAAGCTTGTGGTTCCGTGCCTCGTCTGATGAGCAGGCGCGAGTCTTTTGAGTTTAATGGAGAAACGTCCCGAGAGATGGCGTTGTTTATCTTTTAAATCGCGCTGTCGTTATTTACTTGTGATTATAGGTACAATCTACAACCAGTTATAAAAACTTTTCATCAGTTGTGCCCGCTATTCAGACAGAGACTTGTTTACTTAGATGGTACACACGTTATCTTAATTTGCAATGTTTACCTTTGCACTTTATCTTACTGCTTAGATTAAATTAACGAACAAAGCACTATGGGCTGCACAAATGCATGACCCATTTATGAATGAATTCTGCAGCTCATTCATTGTACAATGAACATAAATTTCGTAATTGTTTTACGATGTTTTTTTTGGGATACATAATAATAAAGCCACTTTTGCGCGATCTCTCTCGATTGGCAGAGATTCTGATTATTCCGACGCACTCACGATATGATTATATTGTGATCCCATCACTTCGTCTGAAAACGTTAAATCGATAGTCAATTTACTTTGTGATGAAGTTGGACCTATATCATGTAAACAGCATACCGAGCAAACTATCCCTAGTAACATAAGGGCGTTGCCTCGATGGCACAAATACCAACACCTAAACGGTGAAAGTCCTAACCAGATCACCTGAAATACCAATGGCCAATTTTCTCTGCCTACCCACATGCAAAACTCGTAACATTATGTGCCAGTAATAAATGCCAGGCTAAAAATAAATAGGCATAGGCCATGGGCCCTTTAAGTTAAGTTTCTACTTTCCCCTTGTACTTTCAATTCACGACTGTTTGCTTTGCCGTTAATTGAGGACTGGCTGAAATGTATTCCAGCGCAATTATACTGGGTTAGTTGGCAGATAAATCAGATTTAGATGTTCTCGCTACAGGGAACCGCAATTATTACGATATAAATAAACATATAATTAGCATGTAAGTCGTGATAATTACCTTTTATTGGCGACCATTCATGCTGGTATTAAAAAAAAGTTGTTAAAAAAGGCTTCTTTGAGACACACTTTTATTGACGACTGTTTTTTAACAAACATTAATTGCTTAACAAGACCAATCAAACTAATCCAAACACGATAGGTTGCTGTTTAGGAGTTCCTGCGGCCACTTTCCGTCCCATGATCAGATCATCTCCAAGATACCAAGTTATAGTAATGTGGCGTGAACACATACTTGCAAAGTTTCATTTCGTTAAGACAAAAATTTACTTCTTGATTTAATTACATTGTTAGTTCAAACAAACAAACTTCGTTGCAAGTGCAACTTATAAAAGCGCGTTAAAAAGAAGTAAATCGCAAGAAGTCTTTAACGGGATATAATAAATACATATCTATGCTTAATTTTAGCCTCATTACATGTTAACGTTTTTAAAATTACTGAAATAGTTTCTGTTGATACCAATGAATAAGTTTTCTGATACAGACAGGTAAAACAAATTGCCATTTCTATGAGATTGTGATCGCAATACCGCGGACAGGTAGGAAACAAGCATCATAACCTCAATCGTAACCGTTTGAGATAAGGCGCAGACGCGGGCAATGACACGACATAAACCGTGTGGGAAAACGGATGGCACTGGGCTTATTATAACAAAATTATGTATTTAACTTATAACTGACCAATAGTTGACCTTAAATCATCAAATGGTAGGTGACTACTACTACTAAAAATATGCAATGGTTGGTAGGCCCATATCAAGTGATTTATTTTAATTGACAAGATTTCATAATTTTATTACTTTTCTGTATTCCGCTTAGAAAGAGGATGTAATCACTTTTTTATATTTTATAGTAATTATTTTATTGTTAATTTATTAAAACTCTAAAATTTATTCTAAAATTGTAGTAATTCCAAAATTATGACATAATGCCTGTCTGTGTCTGTGTCTGTGTGTCTGTGTGTCTAATAAAAAAAATATACGAATGACGTTGAGCTTGACATTGTTCAGAGCTTATTATTTTTCGCGAATAAGTCGAATACTACAATTACGTAGATTTCAGTTATTTTATGTAAATTTCTTTATATTCCCTTACATACAAAAAAAAATATTTTTTTTTTGGCGTACCTACACGACGCAAAGCTCTTTCTATCTCTATATTATTTTCCATCTGTTAGAAATATGAAACGTTGTCTATTACTGGATATATAACACTGAACAGGAAAAGTTTCCATTATGTGGTTTACCATAAAGATGCGTTGACAGGTAATTGGTATACGATAAGCCGCACAATGGGACCTTTTACTAAACTCTGTAACTGTCACAGATATTGATTTAAAATTACACGATTTTAACACATTATTATAACAAAAGAGGAGTTAATCGTGTTCAAAACAGTGTGTATTTAATTACCTCTACGTTTCGGACGTGATTTTACGGTGGTCTCGAAGGGACTAAGGAACGCCTTAATGTATGTGTGTTTACTGGAAATTGATGGACTAGTGCAAATTGCAGCTACTTACTTCGCTTGTCGCGCGACGCAGAATCACCGATATCTCTCGTACGGTATTAAAAAAAAGACATCAATATTTGCCACATGAAACGAATGCAGCAGAACAAACGCAATTCTGCATGCGATAACTTGATTAACATTCTACTTAGCATAGGTAAATAACGCGTCTTTTATGCATAGAGCCTCAACTTTATTTTAAGGCAATAGTGTAACGATAGTACAACTACAAGAATAGGTGCCAGTGACTGGTACTTCGAGTGACAATCAATAATTACTTCACCATAAATAAATTGATATGAATTTGTGTTAGAATCACCAAAGATCATTCAACAAACTCCGTCAGCAAAATAGAACAAAAATACATTGGCGATTTGCAGGCAAGTTGAAAGCCAGGCGAGCACGAAGCGAATTCGCGCCAGTGCTTAAACGCTCCTTTATTCTTACTAAACACGAGACTGATGTACGGTCTCGGTGAGCCTACGTGCTCGTAACTAGCGGCTGAAGCCTACCATCAAAAAGGATTGTCACTATTTAACTTTCCTACGATTTATTAACATACCATAACTTACGACGTCACTTATTTACAAAGCATTCCTAGCGGCATCGCCAGTGACAAATGACAGTAATATCTCATCGCGTAAATCATTGTGCGCTCAATAGGGCCACTACTCACCGGCGACATTTAGTTGAAGGACTATATTCATGGTCTAAGTGCTAAATCGCTGGAGTAGCGATAGATCAAGCCGACTCGCCCAAGGGCACGATCTTAGATATAGCTAATGTCTTTACCACACCATAAAACACAATGCAAGTGTGCACAGCTATGCGCCGCGGACGGCAGGAATGCGATGGCATATTTGATGCGTTAGTTAATTATCTACGCAATATCGGCTCTAAGGTATAACCAGGAACGAATAAATCAAACAGACAGCTAATGCCTGTACAAATCTACCTTTTACCAGCCTATACTGTACATTGCGCTACAGTAGTGTGGTCTCTGTCCCTTATTTCATATGCACAATCTATTAACTCTTCTAGAAGCTATATACTCGTGTCTAGATAGCTCTAGCGTTTTAAGCAGATATTTAAGTGCCATAGGAAATGTATAGGACATAAATCTGGTTACGGGTTACGGGGGTGTCGCCGATCGCGTATTTTTACAGGCATGAGCAGTTCTTATTTAATTACTCTTCCATGATCTAACGTAAGTAATTTACGACCACGACGCTTAGTTATTAAAATGATCTCTTTTGTTAATAAAATAGTCCTTCGAACTGTATAAACCACCCACTCAATTTGTAACGGCACTCGACAAAATTACGCTATTGTTGTTTTAATTTTAAAGCGTTTTAGTCTATTGTCCGATCGAAATTACGTCTAAATAAGAAGCGAATAAAAAAATTGCAAAGTGTATAATGGGAAGATGGCTCTGTATTATAATGTCCATGTAAACTCGCATAAGTGAATACGTGAGATTATGCAGCCGATTACGGCACAACCACGACAATGTAAATTGTTAACTCCGTACATCGGCACGGTTTTTTTCTCGAGGATACCTAACCCACATTTATGTAATTACAAGCAAGCGGGTTTGAATTTTAGATTGTCTGCTGCTAGAGACACGGGTGTAGAGTTACATTTGTCACAACATTTTACAACTAAACCTTGGTGCAATCCGGAGCATTTGTTCCGTAATTCATCTGTAATAATAGCTATTATGAAATGTGCATAAACATGTTTCTCAAACGGTTTCCTTTTCCAAGGTCTTCACACGTGCTTAAAACAACAATCAGTCACCATGGTATCTTCGGAGGGATCGCAATAATTAAGATCGCATCTAACACTCGTACAATACGAATTGATGAAAACATGATAGATAACATCGTTAATCAAGAGTGCATAGACAATTGGATTCTGGAGTTCGGTAGACAAATATAGGACCGATATAGATGTCATAATGGTAAATAAATGTCAATAAATGTAAATGTCATAAATGGTACACCAACACGCGTTTCTTTTATTTTCATTCCAGCACAGAGTTTTTATTTCAAATGATATTTCGATGTCCCATCCTCAATAATTAAACATGTAGTTCCTTTTCTCAAGCCTGCGGGAGTCACTGTATAATTAGAGATTTTAACAAGAAAAATCTCTCAGTGCACTAACCAGAGGTCGCCATTCTTTTCTTAAAAAAAAATGAAAAGGAAATAATGGGATCATTTGGGGGTTTCACAAAAATGGTGAACATTCTTTAAATATAGGATGGACCGACCTTTGTGAAGCGACGACAAGATTGAATAGGTTTAACTATTTTAATGTGTATTGAGACAAGTGGCATGACGTAGTATATTTTACGCGAGTAGTTAAAATTTTTACGGAACCCTTACTAAGTCACACAGTTATTTTTTGATCAATTATGGTTTCAAGGCCATCCGATGGTGCTTTATGATCAGACACCTGTGGATTGACGACGCGGTTGGCGCAGTGGTTAAGCAACTGCCTACTGAGCCGACGGTCCTGGGTTCGAATCCCGGCAAGGGCAAATATTTGTGTGATGAACACGAATATTTGTGCCTGGGTCATGGATGTTCTATGTATTTAAGTATTTATTTATCTATATAAGTATGTATATCGTCGCCTAGTACCCATAACACAAGCCTTCTTGAGCTTAATTTGGGACTAGGTTGATTTGTGTGAGGTTGTCTGATATTTATTATTATTTATTTATTATTACTGTGGACTGTTAATACCTCCTAGTAAGACTGCTCACACTTCTCTTTCAACATCAACTAACCTGCAACGGTGTGAAGGCGACCGAAGACGCCGTACCGGACACCTGTCTCCTGATGCTGGTGGCGCCACCGTACTGCTGGTTCTGCTTTTGCAGGTTCCTCTGCAGCGTCTTGCTGATGCGGACTTTGGTCTTCTCGTCGATTTGCGGCAGCCTCACTCGACCGGTGCTGGACTTGCCGATCGTCCCGCGCGTGTAGCCCAGGTCTTCTTGGTAGGCATCGTCTTCAATCTAGGATAAAACATTTACGTCAATAGTCGTTTCTTAACTAGAGATTTGCTTTTTTACGAAATTGTCCGGAAACTTTACTCGCTTTGTATGGGAATAAAGGGGAAAATTCCGGAATTTTTCACAAATGGCACATCTCTCTTCTTAACAGGTCTATGTGACATTGAAGTAACAATAGAATTAGGTACGGGGCGTATGTGTATGAAAAGGATGTTAACGAGGTTTAACTGAGACTGTAAATATATGCTTACCCCTTATACAGCAGAGGGAATACATTTACCCACCATTTTAATGTACCATTTTTACCCAAATAAGCGTTTTTGTATTGTAATTGTATATTATTTCAGCAATATTATACCATAAATGTTGTATGAAGGATAAAATATATCATGATTATAATTATTCTTTAACATGTATGTATAACTTTTTGATAGATAATTAAACGAATAAATGAACACACTTTCAATGATGTACTCATTTATCGATTTAACGGATAGCAATATATTTTCTACTTCTTTTCTAACAGAACTGACCCAGTTTTCTACGTGCTCAATCTCAACATAACACTTAATCTGCGGAAACGAATCGATAAATACAACATCGATTAAGCTATTTCTCTCCCCAATTATCTGCTATAAATCGTTACGCTACGACAACAGACTAGCTTACATCTCAAGAAGACAATAAGTCAATGAATTTTTAACCCAATCGCTACAAAAATAAAGATCTCAAAGAGCACTTTCGTGCGACGAAGTTGTAAAAAAATCTGCACGCACGATCGAGCTACCGCATAAACATAAGAATAACTATATATGGGATGACGCTTACATAAAAATAGTTGTCTATCGGCCAAATCAAAACCATGTATTCGTGTCTTAATGAAGAGATTGCACGGTTCGTCATGCATAACAACTATGTTAAATAACTTGGGTAATATGATATACAGTTTAAGGGCCTGCAATATTTTGTAAAGACGAGTAATCTGTAATCTCGACTGTATTTAGTGAAAAGTTCTTAGTAAAAATCTTTTCAAACTCCGGTAATAGATAGATGCATGAAAAAGATTCTCAATAATCGATAATTCTTCATTATCGATACTTAAAAGCAGTAATTAAAAGCAATTATAAGGAGTTATGGGCAACGTTTGGATATATATTTATAATCATCTTTAAACTATGAAAAGTTAAAGCTTGTAGACGCCAAAACACGTCACATTATTTTCGGTCAATGTCCAAGAGCTGTGCCTTCTTTTGTCTTAGTGAAAAAAGGTCAGCTACCTTCCGTCATTAGCATTACAATAAATGCATGTGAAAAACGAATTTAAAGAAGCTTAAAAGTACCATTTTTATTTTGAGTGCGGAAGAACATTGCGTGTAACAAATTAGTAGAAATGTTCTCGTATTAACTGTTCATTGAATGTTATGGAACATAATATCTCAACATGCCTGTTGTGCATCGATTTAAATTGAGTGGCTATCGTTAACGCAATTTTATATAATTGTAATGAGGAAAGATGTGCAATTATAGTCGCGTATGCGTCTTAGCTGCGGATTTATTATGACTGTGATACACTGGCTGTAAGGTTAGCTAGCAAATTAATAAATTATGTAAATTGATTAGTACCTACTACTACTACTACTAGGCGCCTGACAGACCTCAAGGATCGTATCCCACGGGAAACCGAGTGCTAGTAAAAATAGAATTAGGTACGATTCTGATTCTGACTACTCAAATAGTTTACGTTTTTTTTACTTTACAAACTTATTACGTCGTCAATGCATTCTGATCCTACTGTACAAAGTTGAGAAGTGTCCATATATTAATTTATAATGTGATTTATATGTAGGTATCGTATTTTTTTTTTCGTTTTCATCGGGTCATTAACCGAATCGTTTAATGAAGTAGGAAACTCAACAAGCGAAATAGAACTTAAATAAGTAATACATAGTTCTATTTAACGTGGTTTGACCAGATAAAGCCGCAAAGTCCTGGATTTGACTAAGCCTAGTCAGAAATTTAAAAATACGATAGGTGCGATGAGGCTAAAAATGAATGTCGCCGGTTCAATAAGCGCCTATTAACTATTGTGTTCAACGGAACTAAATTATAATTACTTAGCCTGCACCTCTAGCACGACTGCGATACGCGACTCTTTCTCGCGCGAGATAATTACCCGTCTCTTTCTGTGCAGTAATGTGAGATAGTGACGGGTAGCGCTATTTCGCGCGACAAAAGTTGTGCTAGACGGGCTGGAATAAAGTATGCCGTTCTACATAGCAGTGTGTATCTGTCGCAAGCGCACAACGGCACGGACGTCCGCGGGTCGCGTTCCGGTCTATTTGACGCGCGCAAAAACGGCACCCACATACGGCCGATTTGAAATTCATCGTCTGCGGCCCGCCGAGCGTGACGTCATATTTAGGAGGGGTACGGAGAATACTACGGACGTATACTAATTAGTAATTAAATTACTAATTAATTCGCCTTCTATTTTATCGGTTTACTGATTAAGAGTAACTGAGAAGATCAATTATTAGATGAGAGGAGCAATGTAAAAGGTGTAGAACAAGTCATGACACTATTTTCGAAAAATGTGTGCCCGCTATTTTTAAATCCATAATGGCCATTTTAAACCCCCAAAACCGACATATTTAAATTTACTACAACATCTACGACGACTTTCTCGGAAAAATACATTTACAAACTAGAGACGCTCAAACCTCTAAAAAACTCATGGCTGTCGGTTTAAAGATTATTTACTGAAGATTTGGAATAATCGTTTAGCGCCCGCCACGCCAAGCGTGACATCATATTTAATCTACTGATTGGTGGTTTACCTACCGATTGATTGTAATTAGCTAATAGACGAACAAGAGAACAAACTATATAAAACAGAATTAATTTTGTTATTAGACGCAACGTTGCCACGCAATGCAATAATAATATAATAGAATAGTAAAGAACCGCCATATAGATTTATCTTGATAATAAAATAAAGTAGGTGTTGTGTAAAAATTAAATAAGCGAGCTCGTTAAATTAATTTTATGACTGGACATAAAATTTGTCGTAACAAGACAACAGATTTGTTGCACAAAGTTTTGCTATCGTATTATGTCGGGAAAGCTCGTTTTTATATGTATACCTATCTCAACTTTTTCACCGAAGTTAATAGGGAAAGCATGCTAAAACCAACTTTTCCGACAAAATGCGATGGCAAGAACCTAATAATTACTTACATAAGTGCTTCGCCACTATTACAAATGAAACCATTTGTTTGGTCGAATTCATGAAATCCACCATAGCCGGATGTTATCATAGATCGCACCGGGAACTTAAAGATGTGGCCTTGATAGTTGATACTAACGCTATTCCTTTGTAAATAACAAAAAAAAAAGATACATCCCCCATTCTCCGGGCGTATTATGACCATGACTTAGCACGCTGGAATCTCCATTAACAGAGTAAATCGATTAAACCACAAACTGCTCAACGATCGGCTAATCCAAGAGTTTTTGCTAAGAAACCTCTCCACGCGTTTCTGAGAACATGGTAACGAGCTTAGTCCACTCCATTATAATTGGTTCCAATTTTCAATTAGCTTTCTCTCGGACATCATGGAATTTTCATTAATACTCGGTTCGGTTATAATTGATCGCGCGCTGTGATCGCAATTAAGTGCGATACAGATATGAGCTTGAATTTATTTAGCTGCTACTCGTAACTGTTGGTTAGAATTACAATTTACTTTGTAGGATAACAAGTTGTTTTAGCCTCTGATTATTTATTAACACTCTAGGCGTTAATTTTAACCAAACACAGGGTCTTTGTATGTATATTTATACATCCTACAGCAAACACAGTGTGTTAAAAACATTGATACAAAAATCAAAGCACAAATTTGAAATGCGTAACCTGGCGGCATAGACCGGAAATCGAATCTGGTACCTCTAGATTACCGGTCCAACGTGTTCAACGTGTTGTGTGTTTTGACGACGCGTTTGGCTCGGTTGGTAGACACCTGCCTACTGAGTCAGCGGTCCCGGGTTCGAATCCCGGCCGGGGCAAATATTTGTGCAAATATTTGTTCTTGGGTCATGGATGTTATCTATGTATGTATTTATATATTATGTATATCGTCGTCTAGTACCCATAGTACAAGCTTTGCTTAGTTTGGGACTAGGTCGATTTGTGTAAGATTGTCCCTTAATATTTATTTATTTATTTATTTAACCTCTCTACCACCCTAACGCCAGGGTGTTAAAAATTTAGCTTCCTCAAATCTTGTCTAATTTAGTAAACACGATTCGAACCTCAAACATGCATGTTTCCTAATAAGTAAAAAGTTTCTTGAGATTATAAATTTCTTTAACCTAACAATATATGACTATTTATCAAAAACTTAATTTTTTCATAAATCAAGTAACCCTAGTCACTATTTTGGATTAACGCTGCTAATATTATAAATGAAAATCCTTTACTTACGAGAAAACAGCTGGTTTTGGCATTCAATGTCAATCTTGAGGTTAGAATCTTGTTTACTAAATAGGAGAATTAAGAACGAATCGACTGTAAGTTAAGTAAGTTTTAAAATGATTTTCCTTGGGTTTTATACAAATAGATAATCCTCAATCCTTGAAACTACGAAAGTTTCTCTATGTGCGGTCGACGGCTTAAGAGATCAAAATCCCATCTAACAAGTCGCTGGCCCAATATTACAGGGTTCTAGTTACATTTTCAGGGTAGTTGAAATTAGACTTAATGTGATTATGACAATATTCAAATTTGAACTCGTCAAAAGTCAAACATAGTCCTAATACAAAGATTTAAAGATTTAACGTACAAAGATTTAAGGTGTGTCAACTGCTAGCCTGTCGACCTTCATGAAGGGTATATTCTGGGCGAAAACGGTGTCGTTTTTCGTCGGTTCCGGCACAGGGATTACGTCACACGTCGCTGGTTCAAAGTGTTAGTTCAGTGTTTTTGTTGTTATCGAGTGTCTTAACACCTTCGCCTCAAGTGACGCAACATGTGTTCAAAGAATTGACTACATTTTGTATTTAAAAGACTACAATTTTATTACTTTTCCGTATTCCGCTTAGAAAGAGGATGTAATCACTGTTTTTATATTTTTGCCAGGATGACTAATTATTTTATTATTCTCTCTTAAAATATAACACGATGGAAAGGCTACTTAAATCTGACGTATTAAAAAAAAACGTTTTGGTTATCAGCTTATTTTTTTCACGGATAGGTCATAGACGACAACCCTATTCAGGCAATTTCCACCTGTTCTATCTATCTATCTATCTATCAGCCACAGACGTCCACTGCTGAACATAGGCCTCCCCCATGACTCGCCACAAAGTGCGATCCTGTGCAGACCGCATCCAATGATTCCCCGCTACCCTCACGAGGTCATCCGTCCATCTAGTCGGGGGCCGACCCACGCTGCGCTTTCCTATACGTGGTCGCCACTCTAGGACTTTGCTGCCCCAACGGCCATCCGTTCTCCGGGCTACATGGCCTGCCCATTGCCACTTCAACCGGGCAATCCTGTGCACTATGTCGGTTACCTTGGTTCTTCTGCGGATATCCTCATTTCTGATTCTATCGCGCAAAGAAACTCCGAGCATTGCCCTTTCCATTGCACGTTGCGTGACTCTTAGCCGCCTCATGAGTCCCATTGTGAACGACCATGTCTCAGTTCCGTAAGTCATCACTGGCAACACGCACTGTTCGAAGACTTTCGTCTTCAGGCACTGGGGAATTTTCGACGAGAAGATATGACGTAGCTTCCCGAACGCTGCCCAGCCGAGTTGAATTCGTCGATTAACCTCCTTCTCGAAGTTGGACTTACCTAGCTGGACAATTTGTCCCAGGTACACATACTCGTCGACAACTTCGAGGGCAGAGTTCCCAACCACTATCGGGTAAGGCGCAACATGGTCATTCGACATGATTTTCGTTTTGTCCATGTTCATTTTCAGACCTACCTGTTGGGAGACTCTGTCGAGGTCTTCGAGCATAGCGCTTAATCTCTCCAACGACTCCGCCCCATGACCACGATATCATCTGCAAATCGAAGGTGAGTGAGGTGCTCGCCGTTGATGTTGATGCCAAGTCCGTTCCAATCCAGTAGTTTAAAGGCATCTTCCAGTGCAGCAGTAAACAGTTTTGGAGAAATGACGTCTCCTTGTCTTACTCCTCGCTGCAGTTGGATAGGCTCTGAGCTCTGGTCTTGGATTCGGACTGACATGGTGGCGTTTCTGTACAAATACTTCAGCACTTCGATGTATCGATAGTCGATACGGCACCGCTGGAGAGACTGAAGCACAGCACAGTCTCGATCGAATCAAAGGCTTTTTCATAGTCCACAAACGCTAAGCATAGGGGCCGGTTATACTCCTCTGTCTTCTGTATAACCTGCCGCAGCGTATGAATGTGGTCTATGAAATGTTGTCAATTCTTACTCCTATGCCGGTGCCACACCATATGTGTGCTCATATGCCAGTGTGCCAGGTAGATCACTCTCCGCCCCGCCTTATTTTTTGTTCGTCTTGGCACTACCATTCCCTCAGATATTAATAATATTTTAATGTTATGTAATGGCTTCGGATGAACCCTGTCTGTGACCCATATGTGGGGCACAGTAAGCCTCTATTACAAAGTTACGGCTTTGTTTTTTGTAATAGAGGCTTGGAAATGCAGATTTGGACAGTGAACGTGTTAAATTAATGCTGTGGGTATAGTGAAAAAGGGTATAAGTCACACATTAACAAAAAAAAAAGTCATGAGATCTAAACTCCTTTGCTCCTAGGTTAAATCTGACTTATACCCCTTTTTTACTGGGGCCACAGAATGGTAAGAAAGATTAACCTTTAGAGCGCCAAGCGGCAAAGCAATTCACCGTGCCACTGACGCCAAACCGAAAAAAAAAAAGTGCTCCAAAACCAACAGGGATTGAAAAACACAGATAGTGGTTAGAATTAACATGTTTTTGACCATTGAAATTTTTGACGTCAGTAGGCGTCGTTGGCGTCAGTGGCACGAATTCCCGATGACGTGATTTGCCGTTAATAACCGGCCGGTTAATAAGTTGCACGGTACACTCACGTCAGCGAAGTTGAGTCGGTTGGCGTTCTTCCTGAACTCCGTCATCGCGTAGCGCTCCTTCATCTTGCGCACGCGCTTGCCGCCGCGCTTCTTGCGGCTCTGTTCGATCGGCTTCGGGAGTGGCTTTACGAATTTCACTGGGGGAGGTTCCTGAGAAAATAAATTGAAATGAATCGGGTATTTAGTACCAAAGTTAGACGAAGGCTGATTTAGACGAAGACAATTTTGAGACGCCTAAATTACGGCGCCTCGAAAAGGCACCGTATAAACACTTTCCGCGCCATTTTTCCGCGGCATGCCAGCGCTGGCGCGGAATAGAACACGGGCCTATTTTTTGGCGCCAGTGACCCCCCCCCCCCCCCCCCCTCCGCGTCTCTCGCTGCCACTAATGACTGGTACTGAAAAAAAGCACTGTGTAAACACGACTGGCGGCGAGATTTAGGCGGCTGAACATAGTCATTGTCTAAACGGTCGGAGGTGTGCTGTGGGGTAATCACTGGCGCCGTCATTTAGGCGTCTCAAAATTGTCTTCGTCTAAATCTGCCTTTCAGTGAATCAGCAAGCTAAGTATGGGGCAAAGTTGTTAAGTGGTGACTGCGGAGAACTGGAGAACTTATTGGTCTAAGTTTTAAAATGTCCAATGTGCAAAAGTAAAAAACTTGAATTTCTTTGATCGGGAAATAGCATGTAAATATCTAATCTACTGATTGGTATAAGCTATGGGCGCATGTCACGTTTCCTTTTCAGTACTCGGCGCACTGGCGCAAAAAATTGTCTCGGACTCCAAGCAAACTTATTACTGGGTAGTTTTACGTTAACTTGCAATTTGCCTTAGGTTATCAGTTAGGGCCGTTACGGGCCATTTATTAGTTACGTGAGGACAATTATGTCCACTTTAACCCCCCTACCCACATGCAAGTGCATTCCCATACTGTTAGGAGCCGTATCTATCGGGATAGGGCATGTAGAGATTTTACGACCCCCCCGTCCCCTTAGAGACCTGGTAGGTAAAGGCTGATTTAGACGTTGCCAATTTTGAGACGCCTAAATGACGGCGCCAGTGATTACCGCACAGCACACCTCCGACCGTTTAGACAATGAGTATGTTCAGCCGCCTAAATCTCGCCGCCAGTCGTGTTTACACAGTGCTTTTTTTCAGTACCAGTCATTAGTGGCAGCGAGAGACGCGGAGGGGGGGGTCACTGGCGCCAAAAAATAGGCTCGTGTTCTATTCCGCGCCAGCGCTGGCATGCGGCGAAAAAATGGCGCGGAAAGTGTTTATACGGTGCCTTTTCGAGGCGCCGTAATTTAGGCGTCTCAAAATTGGCATTGTCTAAATCAGCCTTAAAATCTGCAATTTAGCATAGGTTTTCTGCAGCAACTCGTTTGTACCTGCAATTTGTCCAATTTCTTCTCGATGCCCTCTCTGAGCTGGCGGCCGATGCGCCCGTCCGTGCTCTCGTGGCAGGCGTCCACGCGCGCCGCCAAAATCAGCTTCGTCGACACTAGTTTTGCCGCTTTGTAGCGCAACTCCTAAAAAAACGTTATTTTAATTAAATTATGCTTATGACAATGCGGTTTTCTTTTAGAAATAAAAATGACCTGATAAATCTAGCGAGGCCCAAACATTAGATATGATTTTGATACAATGGCACGAGTGAAACTGGGTGTGCGTGTGTTTGTGATTAACGACACATGGTACCAATAATTTTTAAGTTTTCGGAAAAGCGATTACAAGTAGCCACTTAGGCTCACTGGATCCACTGCATATGCTTAAGGAATGAATGTAGCATGACGAAAATTCCTCTTATTGAAGATTGTAATGTCAAAGGGAAGAGGACAAAATTCATTATGCAACCAATCTCATATAGTATAGTGGCGTGGCATCAAAAAGATCGTAGGGCGAGCCGGGGTAGATTTGACTAAGTGTTTCTTCAAGGACAGTAGTGTAAGGTTTCTACAAATGTCTTAATATAATAGGCAAGCTGATGAGAATCGGATTCTATGAATGCCACGCCATCGATATACATAGTAACAAATATTTATGTCATAATTATATTCATGAAAACTTACAGGTGTCGTGTCCTGGACAATCTGCGAGAAGTAGATGAAGCCGGTGTGGGGCAAAGAGGCGGCCTGCGAGAAGCCAGATAAAGTCCTCTTCTGTTGACCAAGAGGCAGCACATTGCATGCCGGCATTTTGGACAGCTTTAATAGGCCACCGGCGATTCCTAGGATCTTTGCTGCTGTTGATGCACCTGAAAGGAATAAAATAAAATTAGTTTGTAGGAATCTTTGTGCGATGTCAAATAAAAAAGTAGATATCAGCCTCTTTTTTTTGTTTTTAATGAATTAAAAATACCGTATTCTATTTATTCTCTGTATTTTTTAATCTTTTATTAATTTAGTGGTTAAATATTTTATTTTGACTAATGTCAAGCCCCATATTGTGTGGACTGTAATTGGAGAGAGCTGGGACAGCAAGAACTCGCTAAATCTAGTGGTACGAAATAAAATCCATTAAGTGTGTCAAACTGACAGCATATTTTCTAATATGTACTATGATGGAACCAAGTAGGGGTGGCAAGAGATGTAAATACGACAGAAGCTCAGAGCTTGGTAACTAAGTTATGCTGAAAGTGACCAGAGCAAATTTTTTGTCAAAGTGACTTACGTCTGAATCAATGAATAAACTTGAGTCACTTTATGCATTACTAAAAAAAACACTGCTCTCTGCAAAACTATGGTCAGTTAATATCTGATATCATGTGCATATATACATATACAAAACTATAGGTACTCACCAAGAATAGCAGTGATATTGGGCGCAATGAACGTCATCCGACTTTCCACATACTCATAGATGCTGGACTTGAAATTGTTTAAATCACTTGCCATATCACAAGCTTCGTAAATTTCCGCTAATTCACTTTCTGTCAATATTTTCCTAAAATATAAAAAAATCTTTTAATTTATTTTAAAAGGACAAAAGCATTCAATTTAATTAATATCTTGGTTTTGCAACTGAGCGTAACTGTAGCAGCATATTAAAATCGTCCGACATCAACAAATGTGACATTTTCAGCACTTTGTTGCTTGCCATAAGGACAAACTCAGAGTATTTCACTTTCCCGAAGTTATTTGTCATAAATCTATCACATGACATAATTTTCATTTGCCATAAACTTTTTATTTTATAAATCATAAACTCTTCGGGATTTCTTTAATACTATTTATGAAAATCCCGAAAAGTTTCAGGTCACAGAGCAAAATAGATTTATGGCAATATATGCAATTCAGGCAAACAATAGAGAACCAGCGCCCGTGTGCAAACATTACCCTAGCGCCCCCTACTAAGCGCACGGTCAAAATAGAGTAAGTGAAGCCCCGCTCGGTGCCCCCTAGGACCACTGCGCCCGTGTGCACGCAGAGGCAAATGCCTCTGGACAAATTTTTATTTGCATCATTAACCTGTCAATATGTCTTGGCATTCTGCTTGAAAATATCACAATTATTAACAAATGTCCATTGACATGAAGGAGTATGACGTCCATTTTAATACAAAATTGTTAGGCGACATTTTTTTATCTACTTTGTTGTGTTGTGTCCCTGTCTCTGTCTGTATCTCTCTTAATATCTAAGTAAATGTAAGCAGATAAATGTAAACCTAATGAAAACCAGCACCACAGCTTGAAGTAGCATTATGCTGAGTGGGGTCCTATTCAATTATGTTCATGTAACATCACGGCTTGAAGTGGCATTATGCTGCTACAGTTACGCTAAGTGCGTATTTGCTATTTTATTTTGTTTTTTTCTTTCTTCTTTCATATAAAAGCATATTAAGTAGGTGCTGAATGCATGAAACATACCCCTGTGTAGTAGAAGCTGTCACAGAAACAATCATAATAGTAGCTTGTGTCAAGAAGCTCTGCAGGGTTTCATTATTCTTGGCCTTATCCAGGTCATTTCCGAGTTCTTTCACTGTCCTAATGTACTCCAACGGTGTGACGATCAAGGACTCAAGCTCAGGAAACCGTTTCTGGTACTTGTCTCGCACAAATCTGTGGATAATAGCTGGAAAATGAAATGGTTCTTTTATAAATTGGACACTTTTATGCATTTTGACAACATTGTATTTGATACAGGAATATTTTAATATGGTTGTATTTTGTTAAATTCTTTATACTTAATAAAATAATAGAAAAAACATTAGTAGCCTAATAAAATAAGTGTATAGAATACAGCAAAGCATAGAATACAGATTACAGGTTTTAAATGAAATTCTTGCTGTATTATGCATAAATGTGTCTTTAGAAAAACAATTAAACAAAAAAATGTGAACTTACCTATTTCACCATCAATTTCCACAGCAATGTTGTTGGCCTCCACAATCAGCTGGTATTCAGGGTCCGATTCCATAAGTCCAGTCACTTCAATCTTTTTACGATCATTGCCAACATTTTGCTCTATTTCTGAAGTGACCTGTATTTACAACTTGTCTACATTAGAAAAATACAATTCATGACAGTATTGCAATGACTGATTGTTGAGTATCTTTTGGCGTTTTTCTCAACTGTGGTCTCCTCTTGTGAAATGCTGGTAGACTCAGACATGTAAAAGTGCACTTGTGGACTACTTGCAGAATAATGATATCTTCAAATGAAACGACTCATATAATAATGATCGAACTTCGCTTGAGAAGTTCGTTTGATCATCTATTATTTCATTATACAATTTGATACATCAAAAATTATTTAAAACTTTATCACCAGTTGGACGTAAAGCAAGGTCGAAATTTACTAAACGCAAAACCTGAATTATATTGCCATTTTTTTTACCTCAAAAGCAAGATAGTTTCCAAAAACCTTAAAATTATCACGTCAGTGGGAATGGAGTTCTATATACTATCTGTACTGTCAAATTCTTCAAGGATGAACTGCTAAGAAACAACAAGGAACGAGAAAGTAGGAAATAAAAATTTACAATTTGAAACATACCCTCTGGAGGCGGTCAGAATGTCTCAACTTCGCCAGCTCCCTTATTGAAACATTTTTTATATCTTCTTCCATAGGTATAACAGGATGAGGCACGGCGAATTCATGATCAACATCTTTCGTTTTGTTTTCAATCGCAGCTTCCAGCTCTCCATCGTCGTTTTCTTCCAAGTCAGCGAGTAGCTCATCCGCCAAAGACATGGTAAATGAAGATTATGACTTGGAGACCTGATTACTATAAAGTCTGTGAACGCGCACAAATATAATAATTATAATTTACTGATTCGTAAAATACTCGCAGACCGCAGTATTCGCACTATTTATTCGCCAGTTCAGTTCACCATCACCACAGCCACACCACTTTTTCTGTTTTCTTTTTCATGAGACCAGAGATATAAACCAGTTTTTTTTTTACAATTACAATGCAATGCAGTATGAGATTTGTCGATGATTATAGTGATGTCCATATGGTCGTATGTGATTGCTATCGATATTTAATACTTATAACGATATTAACGATTTCAGTATCGATAAAAAATTCCAAGGTCATTTATTAAAAATCAAATTTGATTAAACTTACTAATATGGAAAGACTTCTTGTTAATTAATAATGTATACACAAATACGTAGTTGATTGTCGTCAAAACTTGATTGACAGCACATGACGTAAATATTTACGAACGAAAACCTAGTATCACTAAAAAAAAAACGGTTGGTTAGGTTAGCCCATGGTTAGCCATTTTTTGCTGTCTGTCTGTGGACAGGGCATGCCGAAAGCCTGAAATTTACATTTTCGGCAAATTGTGGACGTTATAGTGAGTTTGGAACAAAAAAAACCGTCTAAATGGCGCTAAATCCGCAATACGATGCAATTGGGAAAGGATTTGTTCAGCAATACTATGCGCTATTCGACGACCCGGCACAACGACCAAATCTGGCAAATTTGTACAACGTGAGTGCTTCTCTGCATTGGTTGCAGCTATTATATATAATTTAGACGTATGCCTCGCTTCGTCATACAATTACATCTTTGCCAACAACCTGTCCATGAGATGTTCTGATGTCACCGATACGTGTTTATAAGATAATGAATCATCTACGTAATGTTTCGTCTTTCGGTGCAATGTCCTAGAACTGCAATAAAAGTAGACAACTTTGGAAAGTGATAATCGCTCGCTCGCACTGTAACGTAAACAGTTGTTGTGACGCTGTTACAATAGGTTATAATAAGATCTACTTTACATGTCTTTGAAAGTTTACATCAATCAATTTAATTCTAATATTTATTAATATTTACCCACTTGTGTAATATTTTTAACAAAAGGTTTAATTTAATTACAGCTATTTGTCATACTAACCTTACCTACTTTAAACTGTAGAAAGAAATTGATCGAAAGTTGGAAGTATGCCAGCTATACATATAAATATTTGCTAAAAAGATTAAAAACTACCCGCTGTTTAATGCTTAAGATCAATTTGATCTAAACCTGTATCTACTCAGCGAAGTTTAGCAACAAGACATTCTCCTTAGTCGCAATTTAAGAGCAATGGGCTAGGAGACCAAAAATTGAAATAATTTGTAATAAACTCTTTCGATGGTCAGCTTTACACATAAAATGAACTACATTATTGTAACAAAACGGGATTTTATCATGTTCAAAAAAGTGTTTATTCAATTACCTCAACATTTTGACGATGCGTTAGGCTCAGTTTGTAGTGCAGTTGCCTACTGAGCCAGCGGTCCTGGGTTCGAATCCCGGCCCGGGAAAATATTTGTGTGTGATGAACTCGAATATTTGTTCCTGGGTTATGGATGTTGTTTATATACTGTATGTCGTCGTCTAGTACCCATAGTACAAGCTTTGCTTAGTTATCCCTAAATATTTTATTTATTTATTCATGGTCTTAAAGGTACTTGACACAAATAAACAAACACAACATGCATTAAGCGGTTTACACTCATGTGAAATTGTCAGTAACATCCCAACAAATTATGTCTCACGAAAGTTTTGATAAGAAGATTATTGTATATGTAAGATTGTGACATTCAAACTCTATGGCTTAACACTTTAATGACCAGGTAAAAAGTTTTACCCCAGAAACCAACAGCCGCCACCCCCGACACTGACAGAGCCCACCGGGTGGGCACTTCTGCCATGCTAAGGTAAAAGGCGACCTTTTTGTATGGAGCTCTTTAGCAAAAGATTGACTTTTACCTTAGCACGGCAGACTTTTATAGTACAATCTGCCAGGCGAGATGGCCGGCGGCTGAGTAAAAGATACCAGCCCCTACCATGTGGGCTTTTGGTCATGAAAATGTTAAATAATTTTACTAGATTATATCATTTTGCAATTAATTTATAAATGGTTTGTTTTAGGTCGAAACATCATTCATGACTTTTGAAGGAGTCCAACTACAGGGTGCTGTTAAAATTATGGAAAAATTAAATGTGAGTACAGAATAATAGACACAAGAAGAATTTGTTTGTCATTTTATATTATTTGTTGTTTTTTAGACACAGTCTGAGATGTCTATCACCACTGTTAACATTTTGAAGACCAAAGAAGTTTACATCATCAGAAATTGGTGCCCATACATACTATACAATGTGCTCAGCTTGGTGTATAAGATACAGCTTTCCATTGATAAGTTGAGTGGTCAAAAAGTTAAATAGAGACTTGTATTTTTTTCAGGGCTTGGGATTCCAAAAAATCGGCAGGTTTATCACATCCATTGATTCACAACCTATGTTTGATGGTGGTGTTCTAATCAATGTTCTCGGCAGGTTGCAAGTAAGTAAACACATTTTTGAAGTCTTAATTTTGCAACTAGGCAGTCATTAATTACGTAAGGACAATTTTGGCCATTTTTGACCCCCCATATAAGAAAATTCCTATACTTTTAGGGATCCCCTGTTAGGGTATGTAGAGATTTTACTAATCCTCTTAACCTTATGAATCCTTAACCTTGATGCAATTTGATAAATGCAAAACTTTATCACCTCTAACCTCTTTAATTGATTTTATTTTGAAGAACAAACAAAATTCAATATTGGCTTTGAATCGGTAGATAATATAAAAATTGCACTTTGTGAATCTTTGATTTGAAAATGGGAGTGTAGTGTGGTTAAAATAATTTATTATCTCTTTTCACTCACTGTGACACTGCAAAGTTGATTGACCATTCACAAACAATTGATAATTAAATTAATCATGTAATTGACTCCTTTATTGTTGTGCAGATGTGATAACATTTACATTACTTTTGCTCACGAATTTTGCCATGGCTGAAAATTATGATTAGTATAGCAATATTCAATAAGTATTTATAACAAATTTCGACTACCTGCCTATTCATATGTATAGTTTTAATACGTTGACTCAATGATAAAATTGATAAAGTTCGAAAGTTAATCTTTATTAATATTGACGATAATAATTAAGATTCGTCGTATCACAGCCTCAAAACACGAGATCCAATTTGAATACGGTTATTTTTAATCGAAAATCTTTTCTGCCAAGGTGATTATTTTCTTAGCTACGTTTGGTAGAAATAAAGGCAGTTATCTCCAAGATATTCCACTTTCATTGGTACAAATGATACGATCTCAGCTCATTTATAAACTAAGAATTCAAAATTTTGATATGTTCAGTTTTATTGGCATTTTCTATATCACTCATTAAATGAGGGTTTCTGAATGATGACCCGCTACTAGTGTAGGGGAGTTTTAAATTAGTATTTTGCGTTACGCAGTAAATTAATGTTACAAATTCCGCCTACCCAAAATAGCTGTTAGAAAAAATGTTCTAAATGAGCAAAACTCCAGCAAATAATATCGAAATTTTTCTCACGTATTTCTAACGAAAGCGTTTTTTTTTTCAGTGTGACGACGACCCACCACATTCATACATGCAGACATTTGTACTAAAGACCCTCGGAGACTCCTTCTTCGTCCAGCACGACATCTTCCGTCTCTGCATCCACGACGTCGCATAAGAACCAGAAGAGACTATTTCAATAATCGCGAATCAAAAAGCACATTCACAGTCGTAACCTGTTTCAACCCCGTACGTCCCAAGTGTTAACTTCCATAGACTTAACCCCAGTGGGCCGGGCCCTATATTGATAGTTGTGATCGCTGTATGTATGGCACACTATGCTGTGATTGTGCTGACTGGCCAAGCCGACGCGAATCAACTGGGATCGTAGTATCTCATATGACAACTATTTATATTTAAATATTTTACTTAGCACGCATGGTTCGCTTCGGTTTCACCAGTAAGCTTAAGGGTGTATTGAACTACGCCAATGACCCCTTAGCCGCTTGACTCGCGAGCCATCGCAATTTTAATGTCGATCAACATTTTGAAATATTCGATCATCACGCTGTTTACAAGTGCATCTTGTTTTGGTTATCTAGGTATAAGTAACTAGTAAATGAATTGCCCAATGTGAATTCAAAATTTAAAGTCTTCTAAGTAAATGTCGTTCTCAGCTTAGATGTAATTTGAAGCTTCAAAAGGGCGTACTTTTCAGTTATGTGTATACATTTTATAATAAATACATTATAATTTTGTAACATTTTGTTTCGTTTATAGGTTTAATTTTCTCATAAATTTTTTTGCACGTCCATATCTGTAGTGTGTGAAAACGAGTAAAGAAAACGAAGGTGTGATGCTAAGACAATCATGTATTAAGTAATAAATAGTCAAAAATTAACAAAAGAACCACTGAAAACAGGTACATTTTTCACCAATCTCAGAATTTAAGACGCTCCTTTAAATCCTTAGACGCTACGAACACTTAACAAGTTATTTGCATGCACTACTAACGAAATACACACAGCCCGTCCGCGGGCTCACTTGTCTAAGTGAATGACTAGGTTGCAAAAGTGAGACACTCCTTAGGCTTGCACGCCACAACCGACCCGAGTCTTCCTAAACATCGCACTTTTATGTGTTGAAGTTCCTTTATAATACTGCGTTTTTGAAGGAGTAACAATTTGCAAAAATATAACTATTTCTCTTGCTTCATCATCATGACTTGACAGAATTCGAAGTTATTTCATTGCCTTTCAGTATAGCTAAACTGTATCATCTATTGCTCATCAAAGCATTAGCGGTTAAAATAAGACTTAGAATAAAATACATTATGACAAGAATCAGGTTTTTCTTGTAGCGTTTTATCATTTATAGATTTGGGTAGCCTTTCGAATGTTTTTATTCGAAACTGCTAAAAGGAAACACCACACATTAGGGACAACTATCAATAGGTGACGAAGACTACAAAGCAGAGATCAAATTAGACATGGCAAGACCGGTTAGGTCACTTTTGTACATTAGCCTCTTTTTGTCGCACTGTTTCGTTAAATTTTACAAAGATCCTTACAATTGAAGATCAGTATTAAAATTAAAAAATATGGCGTTTTAGTAGTTGTGAATTTTAGATAAGCTTCAATCACAATGCAAATTTAAATGCAAGTTACTCACTACGAACCAAACATTTCACGAAACAGTACCACAACACATCTGTTTCTTACTCATAACGATACTGTAGAACATTTTAGCTGTCAATCTTTAAATTTTCAAGCGACAAAATGTTATTCAAAGACGTCGCCGGTCTAATGTCCGTAATAAAAAAATTAAGTAATTTAATCACAACCTCCATAAATAATTAAGAGAAATCCTTCAACACTGAGCATTAAAACAGATATCCAAACTTCACTTAAAAAAAAAGGTAATCTCCGTATAATTTTAACCGTTAAAAATGATTCGATAAATTTGAAAATGGAACATCGAACGTCGTATTCAAACGGTGCGCACACATACAAAAACAACCGAACGTAGACATTAGACCGGAGTTTCCGGGCGACTCCTCTAGGAGCCGCCTTTCTTGCGTCCGCGCGAGCCGGGCAGCGTGACGCCGCGCAGCGAGCGCATCGCCATCGCGCGGTTGAAGTGCCGCTGCGTCTTGTGCTCCTCCACGTCGCTGCCGCCGTCCACCGACGACAGGATCACGAGCAGCACTCCCATCACCTGGGCATTATACCGTTAAATCAGTGCCATGGCGTCAAAAACATTGAAAAAGCAGCTGACAGATTCTTCTCGTCTTAAGAGGCCTTATTCCTTTTAAAATGCTGATTGTTTAGACATTTTTCTCTATGATCAAATGTTTCTTAAGATATTATTGATGTTACTACCTAGAACAGGGCTATTGGGATTTATTGGTAGATATATATTATAACCTACAGTTTGAATTTTTCATTGATAATTTTTGTTTGAAAAACTACTCGAAATTGACAAAATTCACGTGAAAAATTCGTTTTTTCAACTTATTTTCGACTGCACGCAATGAAAGCATGAAATAGCTACGTTACTACCTAGAACTCGGGAAAAAGTATTATTCACTTCAAAAAGTTGGTTGAAATTATCAATATATTCGGCATAATATGAAAAAAAAATTTTTTAAAAGGAATAAGGCCTCTTATATAATAATAAATATACATCGGACAACCTCACTAATCAACCTTATCCCAAAGTAAGCTGTAGTAGGCTTGTGTTATGTGTATTAGACCAGGGAAAGCATTCTTGACCCAGGAGCAAATACGTGAGTTCATTACACAAATATTTGCTGATGCCAGGTTTCGAACCTAGGACCGCTGGCTCAGACCACTGCGCCAGCTGTGTCTTCCAATACCTGCCAATAATACCTCGCCTGATGTCAGAAATAAATTATTAAGCAGGAAAAACAACTATCATTAATCGGCAGATAATTACAACGTTAATGATGCTATATCACGTCAAAGTAAAGTAACAACCTCGTTTGTACGCAGTGTAGTTTGCCTATTTTCTTCAAATACCCATTCTTTCAATTGCTCAAAGGTTAACTGGAAGAGATCCCTAATAGGGATAAGTTCGCATTTGTACATATTTCATTTGTTATCAATGTTTTTATAACCAGTTGTTGTGTACAACAAAGTGTTTACATAATATGTACATACAGCATTTATGCAAAATTCTGCCTTTGAAATCGATAATGAAATAATCACGGATATCTTCACGTTCGGTCTGATATTTAGGTACTCATTCCCTGACCATACGTAATAAATAGTGGACAACGAATTCAAAAGGAATTCCGATGCTAATACAATGTAACGAGGTTTTATTTCGACGCATTTCATGACAGATCTCTGCTTAACACACTAGCGCCATCTAGAGAAAGCTACTTAACCAATATAGCACTTGCAGTATGAACAGCAAATTAGTAACAATGCAACTGCCTAATCTAAAACGCAGAGGCTTAACCTAACCCCTAGTCTGTGTCTGGTAGGTATTGACCATATATTTTTTTTTTACTTTGTACGGCGTAAATGAGGCTTTGAACTGCGTTTTTTTAACATATTATATAAATAGGAAGGGTTTAGCCCCATAAATTGGCAGTCATCTTGAATTACTCGCCAATGGGTGTAAAAGTCAAGGTAATAAATGTAAACTCACCAAACACAGATAAGGATGAAGGGGTGTGTACTTGTGGACTGATTCCTGTGCTGTGGTATGTTCTAGTGCGGTTCCGGTCTCAAGTCTAACGTAATGTGTCACATTCAGTATCAGTCCCAAGTCCGGTCTCAAGTCTAACAATACTGTGACACATATCTACAGTATTAAGTGTACTCACGAAACACACACTGATAAGGAGTGTGTACACTTGGACTGATGCCTCCGGTATGTTCTCGATGTCTTTCAGCGCGGTTAGTCCCAAGTTCGGTCTCAAGTCTAACATACTGTGTCACATACAGTATAATGTGTACTCACCAAACACACAATGATAAGGAGTGTGTACACGTGGACTGATGCCTCCGGTATGTTCTCGATGTCTTTCAGCGCGGTTAGTCCCAAGTTCGGTCTCAAGTCTAACATACTGTGTCACATACAGTATAATGTGTACTCACCAAACACACAATGATAAGGAGTGTGTACACGTGGACTGATGCCTCCGGTATGTTCTCGATGTCTTTCAGCGCGGTTAGTCCCAAGTTCGGTCTCAAGTCTAACATACTGTGTCACATACAGTATAATGTGTACTCACCAAACACACAATGATAAGGAGTGTGTACACGTGGACTGATGCCTCCGGTATGTTCTCGATGTCTTTCAGCGCGGTTAGTCCCAAGTTCGGTCTCAAGTCTAACATACTGTGTCACATACAGTATAATGTGTACTCACCAAACACACAATGATAAGGAGTGTGTACACGTGGACTGATGCCTCCGGTATGTTCTCGATGTCTTTCAGCGCGGTTAGTCCCAAGTTCGGTCTCAAGTCTAACATACTGTGTCACATACAGTATAATGTGTACTCACCAAACACACAATGATAAGGAGTGTGTACACGTGGACTGATGCCTCCGGTATGTTCTCGATGTCTTTCAGCGCGGTTAGTCCCAAGTTCGGTCTCAAGTCTAACATACTGTGTCACATACAGTATAATGTGTACTCACCAAACACACAATGATAAGGAGTGTGTACACGTGGACTGATGCCTCCGGTATGTTCTCGATGTCTTTCAGCGCGGTTAGTCCCAAGTTCGGTCTCAAGTCTAACATACTGTGTCACATACAGTATAATGTGTACTCACCAAACACACAATGATAAGGAGTGTGTACACGTGGACTGATGCCTCCGGTATGTTCTCGATGTCTTTCAGCGCGGTTAGTCCCAAGTTCGGTCTCAAGTCTAACATACTGTGTCACATACAGTATAATGTGTACTCACCAAACACACAATGATAAGGAGTGTGTACACGTGGACTGATGCCTCCGGTATGTTCTCGATGTCTTTCAGCGCGACCAGCGCCGGTTCGAAATCCGGTCTCAAATCTAAAGCGTGCCTGAGATGTACCGCCGCTTCCTGCAACATAAAATAAGATAAATATGTTTATTGTTTAGTCTAGTTTCATTTCTTTTTTTTTTTGCTACGGCTGTTTTTTTACCATACATTATGTACCTACATAAAGAGCAAAATAATCCTAGGATCCCGTCCGAAGAAAACTGAAGTGCTACTGATGTCCGAAATTCGACCATCGAATAATGCCGTCCCTCTCGATCTCCTGTCAAAGTATATTTGAGTGAGCGGGACGGCACTATACGACGGGTCAAATTTCGAAAATCGGAGTAGCCCTTCTGTTTTCTTCGCGGGATCGGTGACGTTACATCATGGGGTGAAAATGGCGGCGTTTTAAGCGTTCCAAAATACAGAATAAAAACCATATTTTAAAATTATTTTCTTCTATTCTAGATTTAGGAACTGAAAAATATGCGTAGCCCTTAGAAGTTTATTTACTCGACATTTTACGTCACGCCATAGATAGGCGAAAATGGCGGACGGCGTTTTTGTCTGTTCATGAAAATTCTAGTTCAAATCAATAAAATTTAGCTTTCTAGCTCTCGTAAAAATACAATACATTTTTTTAGAGCTAGTAATATTATTAACCATTTCAAATATAAAGTGTACTCGGGTAATTCCGAATGTCTTCTTACTGTAGAAGAGTATAGTATCTGAGGAAGTGTTGCTAGCGCAAAAAATGTTACCCCGTTTATTAGATATCAGTAATTTTCGGAATGTCAAGACATTCGGAATTACCCGAGTACACTTTACTTCAAAAATGAGTCAACTATTCTTGTGAGTAAATCAGTCACTTACGATTTGCTGACGATACATTAGCCATGTCAGCTAAATATCGTATGAAGCTCAATGATTAGCCTTACCTGATAATGTCCGTACGCCTTGAATATCTCTCCAAGTGTGAAGTACTGTTGCCACGCGCTGCGGTCCGGCGGCTGCACCTCCAGCGATCGCCGCGTCAGGTAGATGGCGTCGTCGAGGTACTGAAGGGCGAACAGCACTCGCGCCTTCATTAGCCATGACGGAGATATCTTATGAAGCTCAATGATTAGCCTAACCTGATAATGTCCGTACGCCTTGAATATCTCTCCAAGTGTGAAGTACTGTTGCCACGCGCTGCGGTCCGGCGGCTGCACCTCCAGCGATCGCCGCGTCAGGTAGATGGCGTCGTCGAGGTACTGAAGGGCGAACAGCACTCGCGCCTTCATTAGCCATGACGGAGATATCTTATGAAGCTCAATGATTAGCCTAACCTGATAATGTCCGTACGCCTTGAATATCTCTCCAAGTGTGAAGTACTGTTGCCACGCGCTGCGGTCCGGCGGCTGCACCTCCAGCGATCGCCGCGTCAGGTAGATGGCGTCGTCGAGGTACTGAAGGGCGAACAGCACTCGCGCCTTCATTAGCCATGACGGAGATATCTTATGAAGCTCAATGATTAGCCTTACCTGATAATGTCCGTACGCCTTGAATATCTCTCCAAGTGTGAAGTACTGTTGCCACGCGCTGCGGTCCGGCGGCTGCACCTCCAGCGACCGCCGCGTCAGGTAGATGGCGTCGTCGAGGTACTGAAGGGTGAACAGCACTCGCGCCAGGTTCAGAAGTACCTGAAATAGACATACGTTATTTTATTACGGAAAAACCTTCCAAGTGCGATTTGGACTCGCGCAGTCCGTACAAACACTTATCCCATCTTAACTGGCCAGGTTAAGGGGACGGGTAATGCGAAACTAGCGCCAATTACGAATTTTTATTATATCTTCCAAGCCAGATCAATTTTCAGTAATTGCAAGATATTAGGAGCTGGAGAAACACCTTTAGTGTTTATTAAATCATTATACACAATTTCTTGTTCTTTAGTTGTCTCTAAAACTTGTCCAAAACGATTGTGGCCGCTTTTGACGTGAACAAGTTTTGTAAGGTAAACTACAGTGAACAAGTTGTATATAAATATTAAAGGTGTTTTGCTAGCTCGTAGAATTCAGCTATTTCTAAAAAAAATACCGATTATGAAGGTATAAGAAAAATTCGAAAGTGGCGCTAGTTTCGCATTACCGTAGCCTTAAGTAAAGTTTGCACCTGGTATGTATGGCACCCGATACAAATGTGGGGCAAAGTTAACGCAACCGATCACGTTTGTTGTATGGGAACCCCACTTAAATATTTAATTCTGTTTATTAGTATTTGTTATTTAGCGGCAACGAAGTAATTCGACAGAGAACCAAAGTTACCGACAAAGCACAGCGGATAAGCAAGCTAAAGTGGCAGTGGGCTGGTCATATCTGCCGTAGAGCCGATGACCACTGGGGCAAACGAGTTCTGGAGTGGAGGCCACGAATCGGTAAACGTAGTGTAGGGCGCCCTGTAACAAGGTGGAGCGACGACATTCGTAGGACAGCGGGTAGTAACTGGAGGACGAGAGCTGAAAATCGAGCTCAGTGGCGTGCCATGGGAGAGGCCTATGTCCAGCAGTGGACTGAAACAGGCTGATGATGATGATGATGATTTAGCGGCAACAGTTACATCATCTGTGAAAATTTCAACTGTCTAGCTATCACGGTTCATAAGATATACAGCCTGGTGACCGACGGACAGACAGGCAGACGGAAAGCGGATGGTTAGTAATAGGTTCTCGTTTTTTCTTTTGGGTACGGAACCCTAACTAAGTAGGTAGGTATAACATTATAATTTCTTCGGTTCCCGCGACTGTCACACATTTAAATAAAACTATTTAAACACATTATATCGCGTATACTAATTAGTTGAGCCTCCCTGAACCGTTGGTTGGTAAGGTTGAGTCAACCATTGACAAAATGTGAGACGCGTATCGTCCACTCGTCGTCCACTACCTACTATCTTTTTTTGAAATTAAACCTAGTAAATATGACGTAGGGCTTAAATTTCAATATTTGGCATAGAATCGAGTCGCCGTTGAGTTGTTATTATGTGCGAAGACCTTAAAGATACGACCTTTTACCGCAACACGGCAGTATAGTCGTCTAGTACCCATAACACAAGTCTTTCTGAGCTTAATTTGGGACTAGATCGATTTATGTGTGGTTGCCTGATATTTATTTATTATTATTTATTAATATTCAATATTTCTCTACATAAGTTGTCCGCAGTCCGCTTTGTAAGGGACATATTTTGTAGTGTTTTAATTTCATAGAAAACATAAAAAAATACTCTGGAACGTTAAAACTGTTTATATGGAATCCAACAGTCTTTGGCAGTAATATTTAGGGATAAATACATTTCTACAATTGTTAAAATTTAAAAACTGGGCCAACTTAGTATTTACGTAGTAGTTTACGTGCGAGAACGTGGCTGTTTTGTTTTTAATACACTATAAAATAATTAATGCCAGCTGAATAAATGGAAAACTACTTGTTCATGCAAATAAGTAATAATACTAATACTGCATTTAAATGCGCACATTGTTTGGCATTCACATCGAACACTTGACAAATTCGAAGAAATAAAAAATAAAGATATTGAGGACCTAAATAGTACAGGTTATTTTATTATGTTCATTATTTAGTAAAAACTTTCTAGGATGTCCGAATCGTCATAAAGAGCTCATTTTGCAAACATGACCCTACAATGCCATTGTCTTACTAACGTAGAGAAGCGAAGCTCACTTTAGGACAAATGAAAGCATGTGAAGAGAGATTGATATGAATTAAATGCTGGCAAGCCTACTACATAAAAAAAGGTTTTTCATCAAAACACATGAATAAAATAAGACTTACTTCTGCATTATAGGGGGACACGGCCAAGGCCCGTCTGAAGCACTCGATGCTCTGTCTGGTGTCGCCTTTGATCCTCCAGAAGTTGCCGATTTGGTTGTACAGCTGTACCGACTTTGGTTTCTCTCTCTTTGCCTTCTTTAACCGCTTCTCCAAAGCGTTTATGTCAAGCTCTGTCACACCATTTTTGAAAGATTTTTTCTTTGTGAATATTAGTGCCACCTGGAATATGACAAAGAAAAAAGAAACTGTAGTGGATTATCCCATAATTTGACAACAGGCCATCATAGCAGGCACAGGCATACTATTTAACCATCTTTTTGTGAATTGTCTGCTCTACTCAACCCAAATCTCACTACTTAAACTATAACACCTTCCTTTATTTTTGCCAATTTAAGGGGTAAGTAAAAATGAGAATTTAATAAAATTCATCAATTAATTGGTAGTAACTTTCATAAATAATGACACAAAGGTAAATTAAGAAAGAAAAAACAATTTTGAAAAATGACCGGGGAAAACCCTTCCTGTGAATAAAAAAAATCGATTGTTTTTTTATAATATATTCCGATACGTCAGGGAAAAAGTCTGCAGTCTGACGGGTTTTTTTAAGTCTGTCCAGGTTCAGCGAATTTAGAGATGGCAGCCCTAGTTATGGATCTTGACCAATAACTTGCGTGTTACCTGTGGCTCTGGGACATTAGGGTGTCGGTGGCGCCTGGCCACACCAACGAGGTTATCATAGTAAGTGAAGTTAACAGCCTTTCCGCAGTCCAAATATTCGTCGTCAACATCACCATTCGCCTCTGTCAGTGTTGACTCATCCCCGTTTTCGACGCCAGATCTGATTGACAGGAAAATACATGTTTAATATGTCTAGTTAAGTCTTCTTCGTATTTTCCTGAACAGTCAAACAAAACAAAAGTTAAATATAGATTTTAATTGTTTTGAACAATTTCATAAGCAACAGTTTCTGAGTCTGGAAAGTTTTCTACACATTTTACAGGGGCACTGGCTCCTAAAGAGCGTTTTTAAGGTTCCATACCCAAAGGGTAAAAGATGGGATCCTATTATTAAGACTCCTCTGTCCTTCTGTCTGTCCATCTGTCAGCAGGCTTTATTTTTTTTAAGCAGGACTTGGATGCCAGAGTGCCACTCAATGAATGACTTGTGTACAGTGCCTATATCGCTAAGGCCGGCCCTGTTTTATGTAGTAGCCAAAGGGCTGCCCTTAAGGGTAAGACTTTGGGTGGGGATGCTCGCTTGACCACTCAATGAAGACATTGCCCAGTGCTAAGACCTGTACTGAATAGCCATCCATAATCATAGCCTACTTAAACTTAAATTTGGGAAATATTACTTGCATTTGATTCTCCATAAGTACATTAACTCCTCATATGCTTAAACACGGATTTGTGTGGGACATGTCAACTTTATGATACCAATTATTTTCAATTTTATTAGCAAATTTTATACATTGCATACAAGGGGTTAAATTACTATATGTAAATGCACATTAGCATTCATATTAATATAAACAGATGGTTACATAAATTTCATTATCAATAACTAAACTGAACTGGACAAAACAGTAAAAGATTATTATAGGAATATTGGGACGTTAACTAGAAATGTTTCTTAGCCTACTTGAGTACCTACTTTTTCAAACAAAATGAATGTGTACATCATTTACAATGACATATGTATTCTACAAAATAAAATGCTATCATTATCTTCACATAGTAATACTTCTGATTAATATTATCAAAATACAAACATTACATTAATGTTTAATTAAAACTAAATGGATTTAATGATGTGCACATGCACTTTAGCTATTAACATATTTAAATAAAATAATAATTAACTCTTTCACAACTGATGATTTCGTAGCGCTATGCGCATAGCCGATAACATGGGAAAATGTGTATGCAGCGAAAACTTGCTACGAGCACAGTGCCCACGGGCATCTTTAATTAAGTGGTAATTTTAAAATATACTAACCTTTGCTGCTCATAAGCTTGGCAGTCAGTACAAAACATGTCAAAACCATGCTTAGTCCAGGTGTTCCCATAATACACTGTGGAAGTTATTATATTGAATATGGGATCTTCTTCGGTCATTTTTTGCTTATCACTTTCATCCTGAAACAAAATTTGTATTGTGTCATTAAAGAGTAATAAATTACATGATAAGTGTTATGATTGTTTTATTATCTCAGTAAAGCAAGACAAAAGAGCTTATAACACTTGTAATAATATTGATAAAACACGAAATAACCATAAACCTGAACCATTACATGTAGACGTACTATCAGCAAACAATAAATAACGCAATACACTTTAGTAGTTCAGTATTCATAACATGAAAAATACTATATATATAAATGTATGATCTTACAAGTTTCTTAAACAAATAATAGTAAGATTAAAACTTGTAATTCACGTGGCTTATTATTAAAATAAATACGTTAAACACACGAGGGTTGTAACACAATATATAGTGTAGCGAAAACGCGAAGTGTGCATTGATTATATAAAAGTTGTATTTAAGAATATAATTAACTGACCTGGGTCAACGTGTTGCCGTCAACTATTGTACCTTCTTCGGGATTAAGTTTCCAAATGTTAGATGTACGAGAATTCGTAACAATAATTTGGAAAGAAAATATGTACAGAACCAAACAAGTCAAGTACGGTAGGTCTCCCATTTCGACCATTCAACCTAATATAAAACATGAAAACTGTTTTCTCATAAGGTTTTCAAATAAACTTTCGCCTGAAATAATAGATATCGGGGTCACAATATTGAGAAGCTGGTAATTTTATCACAACGAATGAAATAGATCTCCCTTCCTTCTCGTTATTTTGACAAGCAATAATAGCGATTTGTAACGTTCGAAAGCAAAAAGTGAAAGACAAGCTGTTTGGCTAAAAAAATATATTGTGCGATAATTATTTCAGTTAAGAAGAAGTATACTTATATCATAAAATAAAATCAAAATATTTCAATAATTACTTTGAATTTACACGGACCAAAATGCACATGACTTTCGAACGTGTTTACCAAAAAAAACGTTTACAATAGATAATAAGGTGCAATATACACGACAAGCCAAATATCAGGTCTAAAACTTGGTCCATGGATCTAAAATATAATTTATTTCAAACTGAAGCCATTCAGGAACTATCAGTTCAATTTAGTTCTCATTTGATAATTTCATGGGTTACAAATTTGAATAATTACACACCATACGCCATAGTAAAATTGGTTTGTTATGTCCCAAAAAAAACGACAGCAGCTAGTGTACAACTAGGTTATTATTCTGTAGTTTCTGGTTAGTCAACATGACATGCATATGTAATCTATGATATGAATGACTCTCTATCTGATCTGTGCTTTGCTTACCTGTACCTGTCATATCATGTCATTAACAAATGTTTTTGTTGAGATTCAGTTTTAGCATTTCTCCGCTTTTAAATATTTGCAAATGATTAATATGAATGCAAGAGGAATATGATTGACTTCAGTAAACTATGAAGAAAGAGCGCACTGGCGACAATTGTCGCCCATTCAAATTATAAGTATTTTGGTGATCCTGTTTCTTGTTAAAAGTTTTTATGGATTATTTGCTTATAACTACGTTTTCCCCTTCACAGCTCATCAAATTCTCAGCTTGACTGGCATTAGCTTTGAGAGAAGAAGTATAATTGTAAGTGTAAATAGAAACTAAATAGTTTTTCAATAAATTAAACCATAATATTTTTGAGGTTACGTTATCACTTCCAAATATTTTTCAGGGTTTTGTTGAACTAACTGTAGTACCATTAAAAGACAACTTGAGGCATATAAGACTCAATGCAAAGCAATGCCGGATATATCGCGTCTGTTTGAATGACAGATATGAAGCAAATTTCCAATATTGTGATCCATTTTTGGATATCTGCCAAGCAGATCCTAACACGTAAGTAATAAAACAAATAACATGCTTGGAACTCACAACACTGTATTGCTTTATGACGCTTAAATGAAAAATGTTGTTTTGAACATTGCCTTATTTGTTCAATTTTGTTCATCTGTCATTATAATTACTAAACCACTTATAAGTGGCTTAGTCAAAAGTGGTCAGGTAGTAAGTAAATTGATGTGGAAATTTCTTATTATTTTAAAATATACTTAACAGCTCTTGGTTCTTTAATTATCTTTCTAATCTTGCATAACATTGGGCAATCAACAGGAGATCCCTTGAAGTATTCTCGCAGTGCCACCTGGCTGCTGCCCAGAAAATTGACCCTGATCACAATTCCGGAGAGCTCCACATCCAAGTCCCTGATGATGCCGCCCACTTGGTGGGTGAGGGCCGAGGGCTCCGCATTGGCATTGAGTTTTCTTTGGAGTCTCCACAGGGTGGAATGCATTTTGTGGTGCCAGAGGGTGAAGGCAGCTTGGTTGAGGTAAGAAATGTAATTGAGATTACCATTGACATATGATTACACGGGTACACAGTGTCCCGCATCCCGCTGAGACTAATTGGAAAAAGACCGCAAAATCGCATATTGTGGTTCTCTTTAATTTAGTCTCATTTAGACCACTGATAGGTGGACGGATGGACAAATCAGGAGCACGGATGGAATATACTTTATAATGTTAGTTCTACGGAAGTCAACATGTTCTTTTTTAGATTTGAATAGGGATTGATGTAATTTTACAAATATATTAAATTCTGCAGCTTTAAAAATAAAATAGGTGAAAATGAATTTTCCTGCATTGGCATCATACAGAAAATGAACCCAAGTGATATTTTTTTCGACTTGGCTGCAATTCTCCTACATACCTATTTAGGTAGAATTTTAGATACCTATTTAGGATAAACATTAAAAGTTAACTTTATAATTTAAATTTTTATCATCTAGTCTAGGACAGCAGCAAGTCAAGTTGAAACTGCCTTTTCTGTAAGGTTTCTTTCAGAACCCCTTGTTCCCTGTTATCTATCCTGTTTAAGCCTTGCTTTGGGATATTAGATTTGGGTTCAGATGAAATCAAAGAAGGTCAAATCTCAACAAATCGCAACCTGTATTTTATATCCCTCTACATTCTGAACTTTATGCTCTTTCAGAAATCGGCTCACATGTTTACCTATGGCCACGCAGCTCGTCTCTGGTTCCCCTGTGTAGACAGCTTTGCCGAGCCCTGCACTTGGAAGCTAGAATTCACCGTTGACGAGTCGCTGACGGCCGTGTCATGTGGAGAGCTGTTGGATGTTGTGTACACTCCTGATCATAGACGGAAGACGTTCCATTATGTTGTCAATACACCGGCGTGTGCGCCTAATATTGCGCTGGCTATTGGGTATGACTTTGAATTTAATATTCTTATCTATTTGGTCCAGTTTGTGAATTATTGTGACTATGATTAAAAGGTTCACAGATTGCATTGCATGCTTGGAGTATTACCTTCCTGCATCTAATATTTTTGATAGTTTTGAGTTCCATTAGGACCATAATCTTTCAGAAAAGTAGACAGACTTCCAGTTACAACAGATGTTCTGTACATTCATTGTGTGCATGTCACTTATGAGAACTCAGAATATGTTGGAGTCTGGCCAAAAGTAATCAGGACTGGAGGTGTGGCGCTAGCTTATGACCAGGGGTCGGACTTTCTTTGGCATGGTAGGACTAATGGAGAGCTATGGAGCCGATATTAACATTAAAATATTATTCATACTCATACTCATAAGTGTATTTCATTCGCAATTTCAATTTTATACAAGGACAAACTCTGAAGAATATACAAAGACCTGATTTGTGTAGGCATTGTTGTTTTCGCCACCATAAAATACGTAAATATTTGCAACTTTATCCATGTTTTCTGGAGTAAATTGGATTCTATATTGATCGAATATCCATTTATAACTAGAAAGTTCATGATATTGACAATAAATTGAGTTAAAAGTAAAAAAAAAAATATATATTCATAATTTTAGTCATTTAATGCTTGGGAATGTTAACCATAATAACCACAAAGGCAGTTTGGAATGAAATAGATGAATGAGTATGAGTATGAATTGTATTTCAATGTTAATAACGGCTCCATAGCTCTCCATTAGTCCTACCGTGCGAAAGAAAGTCCGACCCCTGCTTATGACACCTCTGTGATGTCTCAGGATAGCAATAATAACGATTACAATAAGTTAATTTTGGATAAAATTTTACCATTTGATAGTCCATATTTGATGTGTATTTTTTTTAGACCCTTCGAAACATACGTAGATCCATTCATGAATGAAGTGACACACTACTGTTTGCCGAATCTGATGCAAATCCTGAAGAACACTGTGAGGTACCTCCACGAGGCGTTCGAATTCTATGAAGAGACATTATCCACGAGATATCCTTATCCATGCTACAAACAGGTGTTTGTTGATGAGGTGAGTTACAATACAATAAAAAAACTTCATGTAGTTTCATTATTTTTATGTGGAAACACCACTTTTTTTATTGAACCATTGATACAAAAATAAAAGCACAAAGAAGAATTTTGATTCGCAACCTGGCGGTAGAGACCGGGAATCGAACCCGGTACCCCTCGATTATCGGTCTAACGTGACAACCACTCCACCACTCTAACGCCAGAATACCTTTCGAGTTTTTTCTTATGCTTTGTAATGTTGATCTTTGCACTGTTTGTATGAAAGGCTTTGCACCTTAGCGATTCCTAATGTGACCACGTCTTACCGCACTCCTGATCTTTGTATCAATGGTTTAAACACATCAGGTGTTGCACTCTGTATTTGGACATTAATCTGTAATGAAGCCAGCCGAAATAGACAAATGACATGACAGAACTAGCCAAGAGACATTAAGAGACAATCTTATACCAATCGACCTAGTCCCAAACTAAGCAAAACTTGTACTATGGATACTTTAGGCGACGATACCCAGGAACCGATATTCGAGCTCATCACACAAATATTTGCCCCGGCCGGGATTCGAATCCAGGACCGCCGGCTCAGTAGGCAGGTGCACTACAAACTGCGCCAACCGCATCGTCATAATCGCAATAAAAATTGGGCAAGTGCGAGTCCGACTCGCGCATGAAGGGTTCCGTACCAAAATCTATAACAAGTTTGTTGTATGGGAGCCCCCCTTACATATTTATTTTATTTTATTTTTAGTATTTGTTGTTATAGCGGCAATAGAAATACATCATCTGTGAAAATTTCAACTGTCTAGCTATCACCGTTCTTGAGATACAGCCTGGAGACAGACGGACGGACGGACAGCGAAGTCTCAGTAATAGGGTCCCGTTGTTACCCTTTGGGTACGGAACCCTAAAAATTTGTTTCAAATTGTACTATTTCTAGACAGAAGACGACGCTACAGCCTACACTACAATGTCGATCCTAAGCACCCACTTACTCCACTCCATCGCCATCATCGACCAAACCTACATCAGCCGCAAAGCCATGGCCCAAGCAGTAGCGGAACAGTTCTTCGGCTGTTTCATTACTATGCAGAACTGGTCGGATTTGTGGCTGGCCAAAGGCATACCTGATTACTTGTGCGGATTGTACTCGAAAAAGTGCTTTGGAAATAATGAATATAGGTATTGGATACACCAGGAGTTGCAGGAGGTTTGTATGGAAGTTTTTATTGAAACATGATTGGCTTATAAATTACAATAGCGACGCTTGATATTCGAATATGTTTAATGTTCTCTTAAAGTACTTGATTTAAAAATATTCAGAGGTTTTTCTATAATGTATTAAAATCAGACAAATATCATATTTTGCACATATCTTTGTCAGAATTCCATGATTTGTGTAATATCAGATATCAGTGCTTACCTAGAGGCGCTATAATTAGGTTCTTCCAAACTAGGCATGACAAAAAGTTTTTTTTGAGGACGTCACATCAACTCAACTGAAAGAACACTATCTATCCCTTTAATAATTCGTATTTTATTCAAATGGTCCTATTATCTGTTGGCTGAATGTATGTATTTATTTATTTATTGTTTATTATATTTATGTATTTATTTGTTTTTTATATATATATATATTATTATTATCCGTTTTTTGCACCGCCTCATAACAAAATCTTATTTTTTCAAGTTCTTCACTACCCAAAGGTTGTCTGGAAGAGATCGCTCTTTAGCGATAAGAACCCCTGTTGTTTACCTCTAATTGTAATGTTTTGCATTGTATTTCTCCTCTATATTTTATGAGGTGTGCAATAAAGAGTAGGTACTTGTATTGTATTGTCACATATTAAAAAAAAAAAATTATTGTTTTTTCTTTGTTTCATGACATATTGAGCTAAGTGTATTAATATAACTGAAGTATGTAAGTAGTAGTAAAGTATACTGTACAATTTAAGTCGTCATCGCTATGCTATTTTCAACCACTCTTGTCATTAAAGGTTGTGACATACGAAGAGCAATATGGCGGAATAGTCCTCGACCCCTGGCAGCCTCCAGCGAGCGGGGCGCGAGTTGACCCTAAAGACGTGTTTTACTTCCCCGTTCGAAATGTCCACACCATGTCGCCGAGGTATATTGAGGTAAGCTTTCTCTAACTTTGGGTACCTATATTAAGTAATTTGTTAATTAGATGAGATGCATAGTTTTTCACTAAGTTCTTGCAGCACTCAGATAAGCAGGAAAGGTTTCAAAGTGTCTACAATACGGTATTTGAATGTAGTGAAAATCAATTGTATTCATTGAAACCACTAAACACACTTTCAAAAATACACGGAACCAAGTAAACTACTACTAACTTTTAGACATTATACTATTTTTGATTAGACAAAAACTAAAAAGAGGATGTGTTTTGACTATAGATTTCTATGACGTCACAAGCCAGTATCTACATAGAAACTTCATAGAAAGGCTGATTTAGACGATGCCAATTTTGAGACGCCTAAATGACGGCGCCAGTGATTACCGCACAGCACACCTCCGACCGTTTAGACAATGACTATGTTCAGCCGCCTAAATCTCGCCGCCAGTCGTGTTTACACGGTGCTTTTTTTCAGTACCAGTCATTAGTGGCAGCGAGAGACGCGGAGGGGGGGTCACTGGCGCCAAAAAATAGGCTCGTGTTCTATTCCGCGCCAGCGCTGGCATGCGGCGAAAAAATGGCGCGGAAAGTGTTTATACGGTGCCTTTTCGAGGCGCCGTAATTTAGGCGTCTCAAAATTGGCATCGTCTAAATCAGCCTTAACAAATCGTTTTTGACGTTTCATAAAAAGTAGCTGATTTGAACTGTCATCAAATACCGTATTGTTTGTTGTTGTTAGAATTTTTTTTTTTTTATTTATTTATTTGGTTCACCAACAATTGTTTACACTAAATACTTACAATGTAACACAATTTCTGCCATTATCTAAGTGTAACAATCACTTATAGGTAAACACCGAACATTATATACTGATAGGTAAATATTTTTGAAGTAAAGTTAATTTTTGAATCAAATTACGTATGCAACCATCGCAGCGCTTAATCGTCTTCCGCCTATTTACTTGCAGGTCATGCGGAAAAAATCCCACCTAGTACTCCGAATGTTGGAGCAGCGTATTGGCCAAGAATTACTTCTACAAGTGTTCAACAAACAACTGTCCCTCGCCACGAACGCCGCAAATACCAAGATAGGCGGAGGCCTCTGGGGCCATCTTTTACTATCCACGAATTTGTTCGTGAGGGCCATATTTACAGTCACCGGGAAGGATATGGCGGTGTTTGTGGACCAGTGGGTCAGGACTGGGGGCCATGCGAAGTTCCAGTTGACTTCTGTGTTTAATAGGAAGCGGTAAGTGTTTTGTCGTTTGTTAGCAAACTGAGAAATAAACTAGCACGCACATTTTCAAAGCTAGTGGAAGTTCAACAAAAACTAAATTTAAACAAAGAACGAAGAATTTAAAAAGATATTATAGCTGCGCCACGCGGTGTTACCCGACCGTCCCACGGGGACACTACATTATTTCGGGATAAAAAGTAGCCTATGTGTTAATCCAGGGTGTCAGCTACCCCCATACCGAATTTTATCAAAATAGGTCTAGCCGTTTGAGCGTGAAGAAGTAACAAACATACACATAAACACACTCACAAAGGGTATAGCAGGATAGCCTAAGAAAAAGTGCCCCCAGCGTTTTTGGGTCGAAACTATAATCAAACGATGCCTTTTAAGGAGGTAATACCCTGCACAAAGTTTCATCCCTCTGTTACCCCCTGGGGGTGAAAAACACCCGATTAACCCCAAAACTGTTTTATTTATTTTTTCCTAAACTATGAAAGTGAAGAATTTCAAATTTTGTACAAATATTAATGAGACTAAAAGCTATATTTAAAAAAAATATGACCCTCCTAACCATTTAAATTCTTGTAAAAAAAAGTAAAAACAAAAAAAAAACACCCTGTATAACAAGTTCGGCTCTTGGTACACACACCATTTTTTTTTCCAAATATGAACCAATTTATATTCTACATTATACAAAAGTTTCATCGACCTAGCCCAGAAGGAACATTGCGAAAATAAAATGAATGTACTATTTAGTAGGCACTACTCATTATATTATGCTTAATACGCAACGTCTCGGTCCTGCAACCATATAATTAAAAACAAAACCGGCCAAGACCATGTCGGGGCCGGCTCAGTGTAGGGTTCCGTAGTTGCCCATCTTTCACAATAGACGGGCTTAAAATAGCGGTTTTAAGCCCGAGGTTTAAATTACGAGAAAGATTTCAAGCTCTATAAAAAGGTCGTAAACGCCAAAGTTACTGTAATTACTTATTACCTTCTTGAAGTTATCGGTTATACGCGCCAGATTGAGTGAATGTAGTACAGTATGGCACTTAACTAACATGTGTAACGTTCGAAGTATAAGGACACCGCGCGGCACTTACGTCATTTTAAAGAAAATTATGATATTCTGCGATAACTCAAAAACGGCTCGACCGATTTTATTCAATAAGTATAGTTTTCATTGGAATTGCTTATGAGGTCAAATTTTTACGAATTTTTCCATAATTTTTGAAACGTGGTTGTAAGTTAGGGGCGGACGCTATTTTTTGGATTTCTATAGCGAATATTTACAAAACTTCTGACTTTATCAAAAAATGATGTTCAAAGACCCCTATTATTTTTAAAATACCTATTCAACGAAACCCCACACACTAGTTGAAACGAAAAAAAATCACCCACTTTAGGGGTAAAAGCGGTACCCGAAAAAAAGTTTTTCCTTTTATTTTTATTTTACCGTTTTGTCGGCGTTTTATATATCCTCGTCCTGCCCATTGTCTTTTTTAAATGACAAAATGTACTACACACGTCCTGCCCATGCTTAAAAATATTAAGATCGTAATTCTGCCCAGTGTCAACTAAAAATCACAAATTCGAATTTCACGCCTAGTGTTGTCAACTGCCCTTATTGGCCAATTTTACTACTTGCACCTGATTGGTTAAAATGTTGTCAATGACGGAGCCTCCATTTTGGATTCAATAGACAAAAAACTTTGCGTCAGTGTCAGTCCACGTGGCCAAGATGGCACGACGCTCGGGAAGAGGTAAGTTTAATCCATTTTTATCAATGTAATCGTAGATTCTAAGTGAGTAAAAAGGTTTTAAATCTTACATTTAATAGTTTGATAAACCAAATACGTAATAATTTAATAGTTTTGTTTCATTTATGATTTTTTACAAATGCGTAAAGTTAGTTTGTCCTTTTTAAATCCCATTGGGCATATTTGATGAATAATATTTGTTTTTGTTATAGGTTTAGGGACATAGATATCGAAGATTTTCTCGGTGATCCTGACATCGGTGACTTCATTGATTCCGATGATGACAGTGGAGATCCAGAGTACAATCCTACACGGGAAACGCGATCGGTAAGCGACAGCGATTCTTCGAAGTCTGAAGGAGAAACCATTAATTAGACTGAACAACGGGAAAGCAACCGCGGAAGAGCAGAACAAGGGGTTACTGCACGTTGTTCTCGTGGGCGATCTCGTGGAGGTTCTCGAGGATGATCACGTGGACGAGGAAGGTCACTAGTCAGTGTGCCATCATCATCAGGATCCACTCAAAATGCATGGTCTGAACAGCAGTATCTACCAAAAACGATATATATATTAGAGCCGTCTTATGTGCCTAATGATCTTCTGGGCAAGACTGATCAATTAGAATTAAAGAAAAAGGCTTTTACTTAAGTTTACCGTTGACAGTAGTGTGATTGATCCCTGTTAAGATTAAGTAAATAATAAAAGTTTGATTATAAATAACTTTAGATTTTTTATTTAAATGTACCCAATGTCCTCCATAAATGACAAATAGAACTAAGATGATTTTGTTGGTTCTGCCCAATGTCCTTTTAAAAGAACAAAATATATTGGCTTAAAACCCGCAAAAATCAGTAATGTACAGTACCTTTGTATCCCAAAAAAAAAATAAGTATAATATTTTATATGCAAGTTCAAAATTTAAGCGAAAATTGTTCTGGGCAGGAACGCTTACATTTATACTGTCCTTTAGGAATGACAGTGGGCATATTTAGCAAGTAAGAATTTAAAGCCTGGGCAGGACGAGGATATACATACTCATACCAAATTAGAGCTTTCTAGTACTTTAATGTAATGATAACGGAGCTAAGCCGCGGACAGATAGACAGACAGACAGACGGACATGGCGAAACTATAAAGGTTCCTAGTTGACTACGGAACCCTAAAAAACACTGCCCGCGGCCGCGGTTCTGCCCGCGTTCGATTTTATATTTTTTTAATCGGACACAAATAGCGGTCTGATCGCAGGCCATTGTTTATTAATAAAAAATAATGCAAGGCTCTTAGTAGGAGTTAAATGAATAGTAGGCACCAAAGAGCCAATTCATATTAATTTCGTAATGTTCCTTCTGGGCTAGGTCGATGCAACTTTTGTATAATGTAGAATATAAACTGGTTCATATTTGGAGTAAAAAATGGTGTGTGTACCAAGAGCCGAACTTGTTATACAGGTTGATTATTATTTTTTTTACTTTTTTTTACAATAATTTAAATGGTTAGGAGGGTCAAAACAGGGGGTTTGTTCAAAAATGCAAATGGGTTTGACCACTTTGTAGTTTAGTCTTCACCATACAAACAAAGGTTCACATGTTAGGTAATGTATGCGTTGGTAATATGGGATTCACGTAAAAGAGTTGCTTTCAATTTCGTAGCGAAGTGGTAATTTATACCGCGCAGAAATAGACAGACAGACAGACGGACATGGCGAAACTATAAGGGTTCCTAGTTGACTACGGAACCCTAAAAAACACTGCCCGCGGGCGCGTTACTGCCCGCGTTCGATTTTCAAATTTTAACAGCGGTCCGAACGCAGGCCATTGTTTATTAATAAAAAATAATGCAAGGCTCTTAGTAGGAGTTAAATGAATAGTAGGCACCAAAGACCCAATTCATATTAATTTCGTAATGTTCCTTCTGGGCTAGGTCGATGAAACTTTTGTATGATGTAGAATATAAATTGGTTCATATTTGGAAAAAAAATGGTGTGTGTACCAAGAGCCGAACTTGTTATACAGGGTGTTTTTTTTTTTGTTTTTACTTTTTTTACAAGAATTTAAATGGTTAGGAGGGTCATATTTTTTTTAAATATAGCTTTTAGTTTCATTAATATTTGTACAAAATTTTAAATTCGTCACTTTCATAGTTTAGGACAAAATAAATAAAACAGTTTTGGGGTTAATCGGGTGTTTTTCACCCCCAGGGGGTAACAGAGGGATGAAACTTTGTGCAGGGTATTACCTCCTTAAAAGGCATCGTTTGATTATAGTTTCGACCCAAAAACGCTGGGGGCACTTTTTCTTAGGCTATCCTGCTATACCCTTTTCGCTTTTGTAATAATAGTGTGATGTTGAGTGATTAGATTATCATGAGATTAAGAGTAATAGCTTTTAAGATGATGCTTATAATAACTGTTAAGGAATTGGCCTTGTGAGATAAATCCACAGAGATCCGTTAACAGCGATGCGTTTATAAAACCTTAACCCTCTAACATAAAAAACGCTACACATGTATGTGAATTACGAAATTGTTGGCAGAAACACAGTGGAACTCGAAATCCGCCAAGACTGTGTTCACGAGCGCGGCATCCGCAAATATGTCGGGCCGTTGCTGGTTCAGCTGCAAGAGTTGGACGGCACGTTCAAGCACACGCTGCAAATAGAAAACACGGTGGTGAAGGCCGACATCACGTGCCACAGCAAGAGCAGAAGAAACAAGAAGAAGAAGATACCGCTGTGCACTGGGGAAGAGGTCGACATGGATTTGTCTGCTATGGAGTAAGTTATTCTATACTCTCTTTCAAGGTAATAGTTAACAGTTGGAATGTATGTTCCAAAACACGCTGCAAATATAGAACACGGTGGTGAAGGCCGACATAACGTGCCACAGCAAGAGCAGAAGGAACAAGAAGAAGAAGATACCGCTGTGCACTGGGGAAGAGGTCGACATGGATCTGTCTGCTATGGAGTAAGTTATTCTATACTCTCTTTAAAGGTAATAGTTAACAGTTGGAATGTATGTTCCAAAACACGCTGCAAATATAGAACACGGTGGTGAAGGCCGACATAACATGCCACAGCAAGAGCAGAAGGAACAAGAAGAATAAGATACCCCTGTGCACTGGGGAAGAGGTCGACATGGATCTGTCTGCTATGGAGTAAGTTGATGAATATTTCTTCAAGAGAGCCTAAATTGTCAGATACAGGAAATTCAGGAGGAGCAATATATTTGACGACGCGGTTGGCTCAGTTCCTACTGAGCCTACTGAGCCGGCGGTCCCGGGTTCGAATCCCGGCCAGGGCAAATATTTGTGTGATGAACTCGAATATTTGTGCTGGTGTCATGGTTGTTCTATGTATTTAAGTATATATTTATCTATATAAGTATTTTTATCGTCGTCTAGTACCCATAACACAAGCCTTCTTGAGCTTAATTTGGGACTAGATCGATTTGTGTGAGGTTGTCTGATATTTATTTATTCTGATATTTATATGAGAAGCACTGTAGCTACTTATAAGTCTTATATAACCTGTTGACTGTGTAAAATTTATTGTAACACGCATTACACTATATGCTATGTTAGCTATAAATGTCAGTGTCTGTCCTTTAATTGGATCGTAAGCCTTAAATGGTCTGAAGTTGTCACCTTTCTCAATTTGACTTGAGTCTGTGAATAATCGCCATACCAATGTCGATTTCGATCGATGGCACTATTCTGCTATTAGTCGATTGTTAGATTCTTCAATTGCATTCCATATTTTGCTTTAACCATCTTAATGTAGAACAACAAACGACAATTGTAAAATAGTAGATTCGAATAGTGGATTTAGAGAATAGTAGATTATAACGTGCTTTCTCTTATAGCGACTCCCCAGTGCTCTGGATTCGTCTCGATCCCGAGATGTCGCTCTTGCGAAGTACGGTGATATCCCAACCTGACTACCAATGGCAGTACCAGTTGAGACATGAACGTGACGTCACAGCCCAGAGCGAGGCTATCGATGCATTACACAACTATCCTGAACCAGCGACAAGGAAGGCGCTAACGGATACCATAGAGAATGAGCAGACGTATTACAAGATTAGGTGTAGAGCTGCGCATTGCTTGACGAAGGTACGTGCATCTCCTTTTTAGGGTTCCGTAGCCAAATGGAAAAAAACGGAACCCTTATAGATTCGTCATGTCTGTCTGTCCGTCTGTCTGTCTGTCCGTATGTCACAGCCATTTTTTTCCGAAACTATAAGAGCTATACTGTTGAAACTTGGTAGGTAGATGTATTCTGTGAACCGCATTAAGATTTTGATGCAAAAATAAAAAAATAATAATAAATATTGGGGGCTCCCCATACTTAGAACTGAAACTCAACATTTTTTTTTTCATCAAACACATACGTGTGGGGTATCTATGGATAGGTCTTCAAAAATGATATCGAGGTTTCTAAAATATATTTTTTCTAAACCGAATAGTTTGCGTGACAGACGCTTCCAAAGTGGAAAAAAGTTGCCCCCCCCCCCCTCTAACTTCTAAAATAAGAAAATGAAAAATCTAAAAAAAACATATGATGTACATTACTATAAAAACTACCAACGAAAATTGTTTTGAACGAGATCTAGTAAGTAGTTTTTTTTTAATACCTAACTTGCACCAACTTTATATAGGGCGCTATACATACCAGGTGCAAACTTAACTTAACCACTTAGGGATGGAAAGTGTTTGTACGGAACCCTCGGTGCGCGAGTCCGACTCGCACTTGGCCGGTTTTTTTATATATCTTTTTTTTATTATTATTAGCCTTTATTTAACAATCTTATAAAATATATTTATATATCTTAGGCTCTGCCAAGTACCAGTTAGCTGCCTTGGATTCAGTAGAACGTCGAGTCCTAAGACTCATTGGTGATGCTTTGCCTGCTGGAGGCATCTTCCAGAGCCTCGAACATCGCCCCAAAGCTACCAGCTTGTCTATCGGATATATTTTGGAGTGTGCGCAGGAATTGCACGATTTAATTCCGCTATCCCCGTTTCGCCATCGGACAACCGGGCGAGAAGAGCGATTTCACCCTTATGTTGTCAGTTTACCACGAAGCGATTTGCTTCGTCATTTCTAACGCTAAAGAATGGAATTCGCTCCCATCGTGTATTTCCAGAAAATTATAATTTAGGTATCTTCAAGGTAAGAGTGAATAGGCTATTACTGAACCGGCGAGCTACGTCCTCGACCCCGTAGTCACTTTCCATCAGGTGATACTGAGGCCAATCGCCGGTCAGTTTGTGAATAAAAAAAGCTTTAGTTTAGAAAATTACCATTTCCAATGGTAGTTTCTGATGTTAGCCTCAACACTCACTCATTGTGCTTATTGAATCCATTTGGCACATAAATATGTGGGACGAAAATTCATCATTAAGAGGCCTTATTCCTTTTAAAATGCTGATTGTTTTAGACAATTTTCTCTATGATCAAACATGTTTCTTAACATATTATTTATGTTACTACCTAGAACAGGGCTATTGGGTTTTATTGGTATATTTATTTTTTGTTTCAAAAACTACTCGAAATTGACAAAATTCACGCGGAAAATTTGATTTTTCTTATTATTTTCGACTGCACGCAATAAAAGCATGAAATAGCTACGTTACTACCTAGAACTCGGTGAAAAGTGTTATTCACTTCAAAAAGTTGGTTGAAATTATCAATATATTTGTCATAATATGAAAAAAATTTTTTTTTAAAAGGAATAAGGCCTCTTAAGAGTCGCGAGACATGTTGACAATAATTATGTTTTAGGTGGCGAATGCAATGATCAGTTCATGGGCAGGCCCTCCGGCCATGTTGACGATATTCCGCAAGATGTTCGGCTCGTTTTCTGCGCCTCACATCATCAAACAGAATAACTTTGACAACCTGCAGCATTACTTCTTGCAGAAAACTATACCGGTGGCTATGGCAGGTAAAGAGATGAACTCATCGTAATGATGTTTACGGGTGAATCAACTTGTTTGTGTTGTTTACTCTGTCCCCGTTGTCCAAGTGACATTTTCATACTGTTTCATAGAAAAATGCTTAGGTTGTCCGAGGGACAAATTTTGCGTAACTATAGCAACAAGGTGCACTTAAAAGTTGATTCACCCTTATACGTGCCTATAATTGTTGTGTTTATCGCGTGCGAATTCATATAAAGCATGAGTTGCACTCACATCATGACCACTTGAAAGTAACGTCTTGTAATTCTGCCATGCTACGGCAAAAGGAAGTATCTTACTATGACATCCGTATTAAGATACGACCTTTTACCGTAACAAGGCAGAATTTAACGTCACAGTTTAGCGAGGAAATAATACGACGACGCGGTTGGCGCAGTTTGTAGTGCACCTGCCTACTGAGCCAGCGGTCCTCGGTTCAAACCCCGGCCAGGGCAAATATTTGTGTGATGAACTCGAATACATGTGATTGGGTCATGGTTGTTCTATGTATTTAAGTATATTTTTATTTCTATAAGTATGTACATATATCGTCGTCTTTAACCCATAACACAAGCCTTCTTCGGGTTAATTTGGGACTACATCGATTTGTAATCATAAATTGCAATTTTATTAAGTGAATTAAATAAAAGACCCTTGAACCTTTCTTTGTTTAAACATGGACTAGTTAATGCTTATACAACTAATAGACTATTCATTTTTATTTTGCTCATCAGGCCTTCGCAACATCCACGGCATCTGCCCGCCAGAAGTGGTCAGGTTTCTACTCGACCTCTTTAAGTACAACGACAACTCGAAAAACCACTACTCGGACAACTATTACAAGGCGGCTCTCGTCGACGCTTTGTCGGCTACCATCACACCCGTTATATCTGTGCTGCAACCTGTAAGTATTTAAAAAGAAGAAAGAAAGAAAGAGGGGGGGGAGAGAGAAATACATTTATTCGTGACGTGACCATAAACCATAATTACATAAACGGTGTGATAGAATTGATCAAAAAAATATAAATAATAGGCAACTATATTATTTATAGCTTTGGAAACCTCTTATACTTACTAAAATGAGTTAACAAACACTTTCACTTCGTTGCTTTTCGTACTAAGACTCTTCGATAACCTTGGGCTGCACAATTGCATGCCCTATTTATAAATGAATTCATACATAAATAGGCCATGTAATTGTGCAGTTCATAGCGTCATCATCTGCAATATCTTAAAGTGTATTTATGTAGGTAGATACATTATAATAAGCAAAATTCATTTCTTGTAAAGAAAACGGCCCTTACACAGCTACTAGGAACTCGTCCCACCATGATACTTCATCATACGTCTCCTATATCTACTACTCCTGTGGCGCATTGATAATCCTATTAGCGGGTTATACTTCCACTCAAAGTCCGACTCACTGTTAGTGAGGCCTAAACAGCCCTGATACAGTCGTATAAAAATAAGTGTCCTATAACTTTATGTCCGTAAACTTTACGCATAGATTGTTTAAATTGAAACAGTAATTTTTTTTTGTTCCAATCGCTGGTTTAGTGTTAGTCAACTAACGTCCGAAACTTCCTAACACAGGGTGCTCCAATAACAGCGGATTCGCTAGCCGCAGACACGAAGTTAGTCCTCGAGGAGATAACACGCGTGCTGAATTTGGAGAAAGTGTTACCCTGCTACAAGAACACGGTGACAGTGAGCTGTTTACGCTCGATACGGCGGCTACAGCAGTGCGGGCATCTGCCGAGTATACCCACTGTGTTCAGGGCATATGCACAATATGGACAGTATGTCGGTAAGTTAAGTACACATCGACTTGTAAAGGGGCTTCTGAATAGGACATGTTTTTCTGCAATCACAAACAACCCCCACTAGACGGAGCATGTAAGGCGACCCGCGCGCACCAACGATATGGTACGGCAGAACATTAGAGTAACAACACGGCGGCCACCGTTTAGTTGCGTCCATGTTTATGAGGTCTCTCTACACCACTTGACACTACAATTTACCATGTTATTTATTTAATTTCTTTTTTCGTTGACGTACGCATGGATCATAAACAAGGACGCAACTGAACGGTGGCCGCCGTGTTGATACTTTAATGTTCTGCCGTACCCTATCGATGGTGCGCGCGGGTCGCCTTACATGCTCCGTCTAGTGGGGGTTGTCTGTGGCTGCAATATGTGGCCCGGCCATTTGCATCTTGCGCTAAGGTAGGGTTTCAGAGAAGGACGTTCATAGTTGCCGGCTACAAATATCTGATTTCTAAGATCAGTTCAAGTAAATTTGGCACAAGTTACAAACGACGACTTGTAAGGTATTTCATTTAAGGGCACGTGCATACCTTAACCGTAATTTTTACTACATCATATAATCGAATAAAGCTGCAGACCTATAGCCCGAAAAGTAGAAGATTTCGGTGGGAACAAGATCGATACCGTGGGTAAATCTGAGGTTGAATCTTATTGCCACTGCGTCGGGATCGAAACCAGTTCCAATATTTGGCATTTAAATAATTAAACAGCGTTCAATAAAATGCGGCATGACTCTTACTGTACCCACTAACTGAATAAATGTAACATTTAATCTAGATGTTCGTCTGGCGGCTGTCGAGTGCCTAGTCGACTTCGTCCGCGTGGACGGCAAACCCGAAGACCTGAGTTCACTCCTGACTACAGTGGAAAGCGACCCCGACCCGCACGTGCGTCACGGACTGGCCAGACTTCTGGTTAATATGCCGCCCTTTGAGAAGGCTCAACGGCATAGGCTGGACACTGAAGCTGTTGTACACAGGTATTTGAACCATTTTCTCATAATCATGTGATGCTTAGACGGTACGTGAAGACCTGAGCTCTCCTCACTACAGTTGAAAGCGACCCCGACCCGCACGTGCGTCACGGACTGGCCAGACTTCTGGTTAATATGCCGCCCTTTGAGAAGGCTCAACGGCATAGGCTGGACACTGAAGCTGTTGTACACAGGTATTTGAACCATTTTCTCATAATCATGTGATGCTTAGACGCTACGTGAAGACCTGAGCTCTCCTCACTAGTTGAAAGCGACCCCGACCCGCACGTGCGACACGGACTGGCCAGACTTCTGGTTAATATGCCGCCCTTTGAGAAGGCTCAACGGCATAGGCTGGACACTGAAGCTGTTGTACACAGGTATTTGAACCATTTTCTCATAATCATGTGATGCTTAGACGGTACGTGAAGACCTGAGCTCTCCTCACTACAGTTGAAAGCGATCCCGACCCGCACGTGCGACATGGACTGGCCAGACTTCTGGTTAATATGCCGCCCTTTGAGAAGGCTCAACGGCATAGGCTGGACACTGAAGCTGTTGTACACAGGTATTTGAACCATTTTCTCATAATCATGTGATGCTTAGACGGTACGTAAAGACCTGAGCTCTCCTCACTACAGTTGAAAATGACCCCGACCCTCACGTGCGTCACGGACTGGCCAGACTTCTGGTCAATATGCCGCCCTTTGAGAAGGCTCAACGGCATCGGCTGGACACTGAAGCTGTTGTACACAGGTATTTGAACCATTTTCTCATAATCATGTGATGCCTAGACGCTACGTGAAGATCTGAGCTCTCCTCACTTCATTCGAAAGCGCGTCACGGACTGGCCAGACTTCTGGTCAATATGCCGCCCTTTGAGAAGGCTCAACGGCATAGACTGGACACTGAAGCTGTTGTACACAGGTATTTGAACCATTTTCTCATAATCATGTGATACTTAGAGGTCACGTGAAGACCTGAGCTCTCCTCACTACAGTTGAAAGCGACCGCCACGCGTACGTACGACATGGACTAACCAGAATACTGGTTAATAAGCCGGCTTTTGAAAAGACTCAATGGCATAGACTGGAAACTGAAGCGTACGTACAAATTTTACATTGTATTTGAACATATAGTAATTAAAGCATGATGGTTCGGACGTCTAAAAATGCAGGTCACTCCTCACTTCTAAAAGAGTAACAGTATAAAACTCTCATTGGACAATTCGCACAACAGGTACATTCTCGGCACGCAACTGCGCCTGTGAAGTTAGCTACTAGTAAGGTCACAGTAATTTTATTAAACTGTCATAGAAGTTTGACGGGCTTTAGTGCGAATTGTATGTCTACGCAACAAATACAACAAGGTCTGTCAGGGTAACCTACCATATCGAAATATCGAAAAGTACAGATGTTATACTAACTACTAACGCCATCTTACAACCACGAAACTACATTTGTTCTTTTCGATATGGTCGGTGCTGACCTTACGCTTACGTGAATTGAGTGAGTGTGTAAAAGTAAGTTTCTGGCAGACACGAAACATACTTCAATGTTGTTTTTCTTTTACAGGCTATGGAACAATATAAACAGCCACCTCTCGAACGACGCACGACTCCGATGCGACTTGGTTGACCTCTATTACACTTTATATGGGCTGAAGAGGCCCATATGCGTACCTTTGCCTGAGATTCAGGCTATGATGAAGCAGATGCAGCACAAAGAACGAGAGAGGATAGAGAGGGAAAAGGAGAGAGATAAGGAAAGAGAAAGGCAGAGAGAAATGGAAATTCAGCCTGTTATTAAACAAGAGATACCAGAGGTAAGCGTCATAATAAAGTTATGCCTACTGCGTAACCTGTGCAAATCTATCGTGCGTTTCAAACAATTGAGGTTTTCAAATGTATTCTGATTAATATCAGAGTTCTAATGTCCTACACATGGTTTATAAACTTTAACGAATACTTGGTTAATTCTCTGTCTATTTGACAAGGCTTAAATCTGACTAATACATTATAAATGCTGGTATTTAGTTAGGTAGGCTTGTAGCATGATAAGACATGTAGACATTTTACGAACCACTAGGGAGCCCTAGTCTCTCTAAAGAACACGAATTTTAGACCTACATCAATCCATCCATTGTGGTTTCATTCCCAGAATTAATATTTAATTAATAATTACCATACCTTTTTATATCACTACTAGCTGTGCCCCGCGGTGATACCCGCTCATCCCACGGGAACACTAAATTTATGCGGGATGAAAAGTATCCTATGTCCTTCCCCGGGACTGAAACTATCTATATACCAAATTTCATCCAAATCGGTTCAGCGGTTTAAGCGTGAAGAGGTAACAGACAGACAGACAGACACACTTTCGCATTTATTATATTAGTATGGATTCTAAACTAAATTTGGTTGAATCCAGCCTCAACGTGTGATGATGTTATCAGATTAAGTTCGAGGCCGAGGAGCCGCTGCCCCACGAGTCCGGGATCCTGATGCCGACCCCCATGGAGCTGGACATCAAGACCGAGCTGCCGGTGCCGCTCGCCAGCATCAAGGAGGAACACCTCAAGATCGACGTCACCACCGTCCATGATATGCCGATTAGAGTGTACAGTGGAGGAGTAAGTGTCATTCCCTTGCCCTTATCACATACCCATGGAGCTGGAGATCAAGACCGACCTGCCGGTGCCGCTCGCCAGCATCAAGGAGGAACACCTCAAGATAGACGTCACCACCGTCCATGATATGCCGATTAGAGTGTACAGTGGAGGAGTAAGTGTCATTCCCTTGCCCTTATCACATACCCATGGCGCTGGACATCAAGACCGACCTGCCGGTGCCGCTCGCCAGCATCAAGGAGGAACACCTCAAGATCGACGTCACCACCGTCCATGATATGCCGATTAGAGTGTACAGTGGAGGAGTAAGTGTCATTCCCTTGCCCTTATCACATACCCATGGAGCTGGACATCAAGACCGACCTGCCGGTGCCGCTCGCCAGCATCAAGGAGGAACACCTCAAGATCGACGTCACCACCGTCCATGATATGCCGATTAGAGTGTACAGTGGAGGAGTAAGTGTCATTCCCTTGCCCTTATCACATACCCATGGAGCTGGACATCAAGACCGACCTGCCGGTGCCGCTCGACAGCATCAAGGAGGAACACCTCAAGATCGACGTCACCACCGTCCATGATATGCCGATTAGAGTGTACAGTGGAGGAGTAAGTGTCATTCCCTTGCCCTTATCACATACCCATGGAGCTGGAGATCAAGACCGACCTGCCGGTGCCGCTCGCCAGCATCAAGGAGGAACACCTCAAGATAGACGTCACCACCGTCCATGATATGCCGATTAGAGTGTACAGTGGAGGAGTAAGTGTCATTCCCTTGCCCTTATCACATACCCATGGAGCTGGACATCAAGACCGAGCTGCCGGTGCCGCTCGCCAGCATCAAGGAGGAACACCTCAAGATCGACGTCACCACCGTCCATGATATGCCGATTAGAGTGTACAGTGGAGGAGTAAGTGTCATTCCCTTGCCCTTATCACATACCCATGGAGTTGGACATCAAGACCGACCTGCCGGTGCCGCTCGCCAGCATCAAGGAGGAACACCTCAAGATAGACGTCACCACCGTCCATGATATGCCGATTAGAGTGTACAGTGGAGGAGTAAGTGTCATTCCCTTGCCCTTATCACATACCCATGGAGCTGGACATCAAGACCGACCTGCCGGTGCCGCTCGCCAGCATCAAGGAGGAACACCTCAAGATCGACGTCACCACCGTCCATGATATGCCGATTAGAGTGTACAGTGGAGGAGTAAGTGTCATTCCCTTGCCCTTATCACATACCCATGAAGGTGGCCAGGAGAACACTCCAAAATACTCTTCGGGCATGCACATTCAGAAACAATATAAAGACTCGGTGCGCGAGTCCGACTCCCTCTTCTTTAGTTATGTGGTAGTATGGATACAAATTTCATTCTCTAATATAATTTTCATCACACTTACTCGTAAATCAAGGGTTTACATGCTAGAAAAGCGAGCGGTAAGTCGTAAATTACGCCGAGGGCGGTAAGTAATTTTGGTATTGACTACTATTTATTACTTTTGTTTTATTTCCTGCAACATGTGATGAAAAACGTCGTACGTGACTCTGGTGTAAAGGAATTTCAAACTCGTGTCATTAAAGCCCTCGCCTTCGGCTTCGGGCTTCTAATAGACACTCGTTTGTAATTCCTCGTTTACCACCCTTGTTACGTAATGTACTATTACGTCACCCTAAGTGGCCATAAGTGGGATTTCCTGCCCAGGGAGAAAATTTCACTTCCTAGCCAAGGCAAGGAGTAAAACTAAACAAACCACGGGCGGTTATTCGTAAAGCCCAGGTCGCATATTTATGGCTCTCACCTTCGGTTCGGGCCACACCTGCGATCTGTATCATTCACGAATTCACCGCCTTCGGTATGTAATGCACTATTACCGCTTTTCTCTCTCTTCTTAGTCGTGCACTTTTGGCAGAGTGGTCGTGGTCATTGCTAGCTCGACTCTTTCGCGATCGTTTCTCTCGTGATGCGACACCATCTATATTGAGAATTGTTGTTGGTCGGTTGTGTTGTTTTCAGTATAATTCAGTATAGTGCAAAAGAGATGTGAGAACATTTTTAAACTCTGTCCAAGTGCTTGCGTTTAGTTTTCGCTGACTTGTTTTTTTCTTATAACAGGACGATTCAAAACGGGAATTCATATCAGACAATGCGGCACCACTGCCCGGTATCCCCGGGACGTCAGGGCCTGTCGGTTTCGAGCCTGGAATGTTCCGCCACGACAAAGACGACATGGGCGCTCCTAAGGTAACATTTATTAATAACTAGCGACCCGCCCAGGCTTCGCACGGGTGCAATGCTGATAAATTATGCATGTATTATACATATAAACCTTCCTCTTGAATCACTCTATCTATTAAAATCCGCATCAAAATCCGTTGCGAAGTTTTAAAGATTTAAGCATAGAAAGGGACATAGGGACAGAGAAAGCGACTTTGTTTTATACTATGTAGTGATACACAATATCTCAAAACGGGAGTTCATATCGAGCCATGCAATACCCGTGCCCGAGATCCGCTTTTAAGGATTATCAATAGGCATTCTAATAAAAAATACTGATTATATCAACAAATAAAAATCATCCAATATGCTATGCCACTTATGACAGGATAAGTGGCGCAAACTCGTGTCGGAGGCCAATACCCGCTTTAGGTCGCTCAGCCATCTGATTAAAATATATTGCTTAATACTCGTATCATTTACAAACTCGTATAAAGAGGGGCATGCATGGTCACCGTTATCAATACTAAACTTATCGCAAAGGTCAATAAGCTCATAGAACGAGGCATTGACGTATGCCTCAAGTTAGTGAACGAGATTTTACGTTATTACCAACTATTAACGTTCCAAACTATTAATCACGCTAATATTATAAAGGCGAAAGTTTGTGAATGTGTTTGCATCTATGTTACTTCTTCACGCTTAAAGGGCTGGACCAATTTTGATGAAATTTGGTATGCAGATAGCTGACACCCTGGATTAACACAATAATAGGCTCACAACATACTTTTTATCCCGGTAAATTTAATGTTCCCGTGGGATGAGCGGGTAACGCCACGGCGCGCAGCTAGTTATTTGTGTAAAGACACCGGGTAATGGGTCACAAAACGAAATTACGCGACAAACTGCAGTATCAATACATTTCATTGTTACAGGCCAAGAAAAAGAAGAAAGAAAAGAAGAAGCACAAACACAAGCACAAACATAAACACAGCAGCAAAGACAAGGGCAAAGACAAGGAGCATAGAGACAGAAGTTCCTTCCCTCCCCGGCCTCCCTCCAGCACTGACCATTTGAAAATCAAAGAGGAGACGCGGGAGACTCTCAGTTCGTTCAGCTCAAGTCAAAGCCCTTCCGAAGATATATCGTCTATGCCTAGCAATATGAGTTTTTAGGAAATTATTAATACTTTCCCTGTCAGAATCTGTTGTAAATCCTACGGCTTTTTAACCCCTCGTATGCGATATCAAAAATTTGATAATTAAATTGAAATAAGTTTTTGTCAAAAATTTCATTTTAGTGACAAGCTTTAATAGCCGACTGTACTTTTCTTTGGAAATCAATCAAATGCTCACTGAGACGATTCTAAAGAGCCCAAGCTCGGTAGGATTGTTTTTTCTATTATAGAGTTCCTGTGGCCACCTTCCGGCTCCATCATCAGATCAGTCCCATGGTACCATATTATTGTATTGTCATCAAAGTTAAGTAAGTATACAAAATTTCAGCTCAATCGGTTGACGATATCTGCTTCAAAATTGAGTTGCAAGATTCCACCCGAGCAAACATACTTACATACATACAATGCAAGTTAAATAAAAGCTTGTAAATTTATAAATTGATGTTTTTAATGTGGGTACACACCATAATTTTTATATTAAACCATTGATACCAAGATCAACGCACAAAGAAAAATCAAATGTGTAACCTGGCGGAACAGACCGGGAATCGAACCCGGTACCTCTGGATTACCGGTCCGGCGTGTTAACCTCCCCACCACCCTAACGCGGTAGCGGGAATAACGGTTCCCGATCGCATCCATCAGTTTACACATTAAAAAATTTCTTAGTGCTTTGATCTTTGAACCAATGGTTTAAATTGAAAATTTGCTAAGTAAATGACGGCTTTAACGGAGGATACGAAGGGCTAATAGAGGCGAACCGTGCCCCATATATGGGAGCACGATGGGGAACGTGTTAAATAATTGTTTGAATATTGATTTGTACTATTTTTAAATATTAACCTTGCATTCGATCCCATGATGATACAGTTTTACTACTTAATTCGGACGTCAGGTCGCCTACATTGCTCCACGATTAGCACGCGGTGACGCCGAGCAGACGGTCTCGAGTTCGAATCCCGACATGGATAAATATTTGTGTGACTTGAATATTTGTTCGTGGGTCATGGATGTTATCTATGTATTTAAATATCTATCTATTAAGTATGTCGATCGTCGTCTAGTGCCCATAACACAAGGCTGACTGTAGGACTAGATCGACTCGTGTGAGGTTGTTCGATTTTGATATATTCAAAGATAATGCAAAGCTTTATTCAAATACTTAGTTAAAAAAAAAATCGTAATGTAAGTTTAAATTGATCTTAATTAGGAGTAAGGCATAAATGTGTTATTAAATTTTGATTTGAAATATATTTTCTATATTATGAACGGCATTTTTGTTACCTATATTTACTCTATAAGTACTAACGTTTGTCGATAAATACTAACGCTTGTTGCGCGAATAAAGGATAAGCTATACCTAAAGCTTACCTTTCTTTCACGCAACGAATCGATGCAACATTCTGTTAGGGATCGATTGCCGTTTTTTGTCTAGAAGGTTAGACTAAAAACGGATAATTCTAGAAAGACAATCGTAATCCACGAATAGGCGCTTCTTGAGCGCCGCAGTGGTTGCAAAAATAGTTTGCTCTCATGCTCGCGCTGGTAATCGGAGCTTTTGCTAAGACCTAAGAGAGATCCTGTATTTGTTCATACTACTTATTATATCTATCTTCTTCTATTCTATAAACTCAGTCGGGACAAAAGTGCGCTAGCGGGACAAACGTAGGTACTTGAAAGTTGAAAAGTAGAAAATTAATCGTTCGAAGAGCGTCTAAGATACAAGTGAATACATAGATGTATGTTATATAACGTAGGGTAACCTGGTCTAGGAGCACGCACTTAAGGTTCAAAATATTCAAAAAAAATAATAATGATGTCTATCAAATCAAGAAGTCATTTATTACGTCTACAATTTAATCATCTTCCATAAAGTAACACAAAAAATAAAACAAATATGTTATACCTCTCAAAAAAACAATAATTGTGAGAAATGGGAAATGCGTCCTCTTACAAGTCCTATTGAGTAAGAGTACGCGTCTACGTCGTTAAGAGTACGCGGGTCGGAAATTACAATTACATTAATGTGTACAAATGGAATAGTTACTTCGCACATTATATATTATATTTGTAGTTCATCATATGTATAAAATAAAATAAAAATGCAATAAAACCAACTTCAAAATAATTTCGTGTATGAGTACGCGCGCGTCCTTTTACAAGGTATGTACTGCCACGTACTGCGTACTCGTGCACACACCAGCCAAATTGAAAATGAGCGGAGAACAACGCCGTCTCTTAGCATTGACCGGAATTACACTCGCCGCGTGCGTTAGGTATAGTATTTGAAAACACAACACTTCACTTCGTTATTACAAAATAATTGCAGGTTCGTGTCAAAAATACTTGGAAAATGATTAAAAACTTTAAGAATTTAAGTAAAAATCTTTAAAGTTACGTAATTGTTGCGTTTTCATCCGGTTTTGTTTTCTTTTTCGCACAGCACTCCTTACCACAGTTGACATCGAAATGCGATTGAAGTTAGCCGAGTATCGTAAACGACGTCACGGTTTTTGACGTTGCGTACTCTTATCGGATGCGTGCTCTTAGACCAGGCTACCCTAACTACCATAAATACCTACAATAACATTATACTTAAATACTATGTCCGGTTAAGATGTATATAAGTATAATTCTAATAAATACGATCAAATGTCTACTGCATATTAGGATGATAGGTACTATTCGAGGCTCTTGTTGGAACAGAACAGGCGTTGGTAAATAGTATAAAATATCTACTTTTCGATATTTCGATATGGTAGGTGCTTGTCCCGACGGCGGTAGGTAGCACGCGCAAACCGCGCTAAAGCGCTCACTATTTAAAACTTTCCATTGCCTTGATATTCTCGTCGCCCTCAGTAATGTAAGACAGCGGCTTTGTATCAAATAGCTCGGTTCAAATTACTATGGTGTTCCAAATAGGTAGGTACATCGGGTTGGGTTTCGTATTGATTGATTTTGATTGGATGTACTGATTAAAAAACAAGTCGCCTATTTGAATGAAAAAACCTACGATCAATTCCGACTATTCTTTAATAAGTTTGTATTACAAACTTTCCGTTGACAGGGACAGCAGCAGAAGTTTGTATAAGACTTTATGTTTTAAAAACACCAAGATAGTATAATTAAGTCTTTAACAGATAATTTGAAATATGAATGCGTTTAGTACTTTTGCTGCTGACTGTACCTAGTTTGTAATTAAAGAAAATCGCAACTGAAGCTAGCGTAGCGTAGGAATGAAATCATTATTAGATATTAATTCTTACATCACAATAATTTGGGGTAGGTAGGTACATTTTGGTTTTAAGTAATAATTTGACCATTTTGTGAGCAGTGTATATGTCCACATTTGTACAAAAAGGTTGCTTTGTATGTTTGTATACTTAGCTATAAGCATGCTATAAGCTTTTGAGTTGAATTGCGTTGCACAGACGTACACACGTACCTGGCGAAACTATGCCGCGGCCACACGCTTGCCAAGCCTCGGCAAGTCTGCAGGTCGCAGTTATTTATTTATGTATTTATTTATTGAAAAAACAGGTTACATAACATTACAGTTTACACCAATGCGTCATGAACCGAACAATGTTTATTTTGACGGCGAAACGGCGTGGCCCCGTTGTTCCGACATCTCGGGTGTTGGATTTGGTAGGTTGCCCCGGAACCGACGAAACACGACACCTTTCGGCCAGAAATCAGCACACGCGATGGTCTCCTGGAGCGGCCGCGGCACGCGCACTACAAACGAGCTGAAGTGCACGTAGTGGCGCGAATGCAACTGGAACACCCTCAGCGAGTAGCCGGTTTTCTGGCGAACATACTGCGTCACTTCTTCAGCGGTGGCAGTGTGATGCAGGCGCGACACGTACAGTGCCTTGCTCGGTGTGGAGACCCGCAGACCAAAACCAACCGGTTCTGGTTGTGTTATATGTTGAGTGAGATGGAAGTTTGACATAACTGCGTCCTGTAGGCTTGCCAAGTCTGGGCAAGCGTGTGGCCGCAACATAAGTTTCACTACGATACCCAGTTGACCGAGGTTGGGGAAATATGAGAGGTGGTGATGTGAAGAGGAACTTCGCTGCAGAAACTCATACTTCGGCCAACTTCGCCTCGGTGCACTCCGCGATAGTGTGAAACCGGGGTAACAACAGCACGTTTCCGAATTAGCAGAGCTTAAGAGGATATATCACTGCTCATTCTCCTATACTATCAGTTTACGCTAAGTTTGCACCTGGTAACTATGGCGTCAGACACTAATGAGATCCAACTCCGTAACCGGGTTATACCAATCGAGGTAACAAACTTTTGAATACTGAATAAAAACGGTATACCTATTATGTATTGGACCGTGTTGATTTTTGTGAAAATTATTATAGAATTTGTGTACTATGTGCGTCCGTTTGCGGCGGAATTTTGAACAAAAACAGACGCGTAATACACAAATGTTATTTATAGGAAGCTCAAAAATCGAAACGGTCCGACACATAATATTTCCTTCCCATTCAGTTCCCTAAATTTCGTCAAGTACAAATTTTGGAGGAGGATACAGACGAGAACGATACCTCGAGATGTATGGAAAAATTTGCAGTGGTATTGCCTCTTAAGTTTACCTCGTGCGTAGGTATGCAATATACCAAAAACTGGATATAATGCAGATGTTGACCTTGACTAAACATAGATATACCTAAATACATTTACAATTCTATAGTTTTCGCATCGCACAGATGGACAAATTCATATTGATAAAATGAAACCCCGATGTCTGGGTCAATTAGGCTGTATTTACTTGAACGAGTATGTCGTTTAGTGTTACTTCCTAATTATATCGCGTACAATGCAGCATTAGAACAACGTTGGCACTAAAGTAGGAAGTAAAATAATCAATGGATGGCTCCAACGCAGAACGATCGTTTGCCGTCATGGTCTTAGTATCCTTACACCGATGTTGCATTTTAGTTTCGTTCGTGCCTTGCTCCGGTGACATCGGGGCCATCAGATAGTTCAAAACGTTATTCTGTTATTGAAGATAATTTTGTGCTTAGGTTTTGTGTATTTGAAATAATAATAGAATAGTGACGGTGATGGCTCAGTTACAAAATGGCAATTCGAAAAAACAGCTGAATGTCGCAATTGTAGGCGGCGGTTTAGTAAGTACCCTATGATTTGATATTAAAAATGTGATTTGATATTAAAAATTAACAAACAACTGGTCTGTTATTCACTTTTGGTTTTATTAAATATTGTGGTTATCTTAATTAGTTTGTTTATTGTGTTGTTATGTGACTGTTTATGCTTAGAATAACTAACTAGGTACATATAACAAGACTGTCCTAAATGACAAGACGGTAATCATTTATGTTTTAACACGTTTTTATTTTTGTTGTTTATAAAGGGTTATTATTGTTATTTTATTACTTTTTTATTATTATTTATATAACATGGATATCCATTTTCAGACCCCTAGCGTCACAATTTGCGGAAATCTCATACATCCCCTAGTTTAAGGGGTTGGGGAATAAAAGTTCCAAGTTTAGAAGTTTATTATTGTTTGTGTATTAATACTACCTACCTTACATACCAAATTTTAGCTTTCTAGGACATTAGGAAGTACCGTACGTCGGTGAGTCAGTTACGAAATCAGGGTTTTTTATCACACTAAACAGTAATTATTATAAGGCGAAAGTTTGTGAGTGTGTTTGTGTTTATGTGTATGATTGTTAATTCTTCACGCTCAAACGGCTGGACCAATTTTGATAAATTTTGGTATGAAGGTAGCCAACGCCCTGGATTAACATATAGGCTACTTTTTATCCCGAAAAATGTGGTGTTCCCGTGGGATGAGAGGGTAACACCGCGCGGTGCAGTTAGTATATAGGTAAATAACATCTAAATTATAAGAGTTAGGTATGCAATGAAAAGTTTATATGTTTTATAAGTCTGTTTATGAGTGAGTTTATGTGTACCTATGTTTGTTACTTCCTCACGCTCATAAGTACCATAAGGCTGGACCAATTACGATAAATTTTGATATGAAGGTTGAACTATTTTTTATCCTGCAAAAATATAACTAGTGTTCTCGTGGAATGCGCGGGTAATACCGCGGAGCGCTGCCAGTTGACAATATTTCCCAAGAATTTTATTTATCTGGTATAACTCATCCAAGTTAAGAGGTTCAAAAAACGACGCTTCGAGAAAAGGTAGGTAGTGCCCTTACGCCTCGCTCGGCTCGTCTTGGCGGGCAGATTTTTTTTAATTTTTTTTTAAGCCCTTTTGCGTGTCCTACTGCTGGGCAAAGGCCTCTCGATTAGATCTCCACAACCACAACTCCCTGTTAGCCGTTGCTTCCGGCCAATCGACCAGAAATGCATTCAGATCGTCCCTCCATCTCCGTCTCGATATCAAGTCATATTTTCCATCGCGTCTACGTTCTCTTGAGGCACGTTCAGAAATCTTCTCATTTGTAAATTAAAATGCTGTTTTTATAGGTTGGATCCTTGGAGGCCCTGTATTTGGCAAAAAGAGGTCATCGGGTCCATCTTTACGAATACCGAGAAGGTAAGTGTAGAATTATGAATAATTCCAGGCAATTAAATCAACATAATTACTGCTTTATGTTTCAATGCTAGTTGCAATAAACTAACCAGGTGAAAGGTGAATTTAGAAAAGTTACAGATATTTCTGTAGTAAAAAAAAATTAAGAAATATGAAAATGGTTGAAATTTTTTATTCAATTCCCCATTAGATAAATGGTCGGAATTCGTACCTGGGATTAGAGGTGAGACGGGTGAGACGTATTTACTGGAATAGGTACTAGGAACAGGTCTTCTCATGGACAATTAAAAGTACTTGATCCCGCTTACGCGTCTGTCCGTAATAGTAGGATTGGCGTACTCGTAGTACTACCTACTTATAGACGCGTTTTACCTACCAATAAAACGCATATTAATTTACTTACCTTATTCGAAGCTTATTTAATTGAGATAGGCATGTCGTTTCCCGCCTTGTATTGCTATCTCTTTCTAAATAATATCCCCTCTACTAGTCTTTTCCTACCACCACCTGGCAGTGGGGATGAATCTGGGGTCTGATGAAATCCCAATTAGTTTCGTCATTGGCTCGAAATTAATGTCACCAGGCAGAGTTAACTCATAAGCTTCGAATAAGGTAAGTAAATTAATATGCGTTTTATTGGTAGGTAAAACGCGTCTATTAATTTGACTTGACCGTTATTCGAAGCTTATTTAATTGAGACCTGTTTGTTATCGCCTGGTGGTGCCGGAAAAGAAGATGCCAATGTGAATTTAGTGTAGGAACTGATGGAGAGTTAAGAAATAAACCGCATATTCCACTGTAAATCATTAACATTTATTGCAAAAGATAATATTATCCTCTGTTAATAATACATAATGTCAATTATTATTCAATCAACTGCTTCAAAAAAGTGCGACACAGTAATAGATTCACTAGAGGATACTGGCATTACTTCACGTCTATAATATTGATGGAACGTGTTTTCTGAACGCCAATTACCACGAGCTAATATGTCTTCGACAGGAAAGTTGTCGATCCAATTCTTAGACGCGACCGCTGAGCGGACGCTACCCGGGGACGCGGTAATGCCAGCCTCCTTAAGCAAACTTTTGATCCATCCCGCAATAATTGTTCGGGATGCAGTTTTTACTTCACCTCTTAAGGTGACAAATAAATTATTTACATTATTTAAGTCTCGTCTATTTTTTAACAATGCAATTGTGTGTTTGACCCAAAATACAGGATTTAAATTTTGACAAGCAGAGTTACATAGTAACTTCCATCCTGACTGTCGATGATTTACACAATCTGTCTTGGATCCAAATTCCGGCCAAAATACTACAAAATCATCTGATGACGAATAATGTTTACAATCAATTTTCAATAACGTTAGATCGTGTATTCTTCTACCGGAGCAAAGAAGAAGTAACATCGCAGTGTGCCGAGATGATTCGAATATATTTTCTAAATTGATTTTATATTTTTTTAAGTGATTAACAAGTTTTTCTACATTCCATATAGGAGGTTTTTGGTCACTGGGCTTCTGCTTTTGCAATGCTATTGATTTAAGAACTTGTTTCACAAGAATGTGCGAACTTAATTGGCCCGATTCTTCCGTATTACATAATGTTGAAACTACTGATTTATACAGTAGGATAGTTCTATATGAAAGATTATGAACTAAGTGAAGATCAGACAAATATTTTGCTACATCCGATCCTGATGGCTTCGTGTAGTCAATATTTTTACTAGTAGCCCAGTTTACCCATTTGTTCCACGCGAGGCTGTAAATCTTTCGTGTGGAGGCGCGCCAGGACTGCTTAAGTAAGTCTAACTGATCTGAATTCCAACCAATTAAGCTCTCTGACCACCCCCACACTTCCACACTTCCAGTATCATTTCCTGAACTTTCGGCGGTGGTAAGCCCGTAGTTACATCGATCAGGAGCCTGTCTAGAGATCGCAGCGTGAACGGAGCTGCTAGGGCCCGGGACTTGAGGTCCGCCCGCCAAAAAACGCGGTTCCATCGCGGCACTACCAGAAGGTATACACCTGTGGCTTGATTGAGATGAGCCAATACCTTTGGGATTAGGTAAGGGGGTGGGAACACCCACGCTAGATCGAACATCCAAATTTGTGAGAAGGCGTCGTGGATCAGAGCTCTGTGATCGTTTTGATCTAGCGACGCATAGTTGATCACCACGTGGGCTCTTTGAGACGCAAATAGATCTATTTGCGGGACACCCCATTTTGCAAAAACTTTCTCTGTGGCCTCTGGTAGGAGATGCCACTCTGGCGGCCGACGCATCCTTGATAGATGATCTGCGTGGCTGTTGTATTTGCCCGGGATGTGGAACAAGTTGAGATGTATTTGATGTTGTTCGAGAATGCGAAAAACTTGGTATGTTAATTCTAGGAGAGGATTTGATTTTGTTCCACCTTGGTTGCGCAAGTAAGCTATCACTGTTTTGTTGTCGCACTGGACAAGAACCGTAGAATAGCTCAGGTACTGACTGTGATCTTTTAAGACCTTCAATATAGCGAGCATTTCCTTCTGGTTGCAGTGCAACTTTTGCTCCCACTCGGTCCAACTGCCCGACAGAGCCTGTGCGTCTAATTGGGCTCCCCAAGCAAGATCCGAGGCGTCTGTCGTCAGGAAATGTGATGGTGGGGGGAGATGGATTGGTGATGGGCGATGACAATTGTGCAGCCACCATACTAGATTTTCCATTGCTTCCTTGGGTATGCTGTAAAGCCGTCCCGAAAATCTCGGTATCGAATTGAGAAGATTTAAAATTGCTCGGTAGTTTAACCTTCCCCTTGGAACAGTGAAGCTTGCAAAGTTGAGAATTCCGACTAAACTCTCGAGGTTTTTTCGATTGGTTTTTTCTAAAAATAGCATTTGTTGGACCTTGGCCTTTAATATTGGAATCTTCTCGTTTGGTAAACTTTTGAGATTCTCCCAAGGATCCCAAGCGATACCCAGGTATACCAATGACCTTTGAGGAGTTAGAAGCGATTTCTCGTAGTTTACCAGCCATCCTAATTTTTCTAGAGTCTCCACAACAATCTTTACATGCCTGGCAAGCGTATTCTTGTCCTGGTGGGCTATGAGGAAATCGTCGAGATACACAATCGTGCGTATATTGGAATTCCTTAGAATCTGCGCCACCCAGTTGGTGAATGATGCGAAAACTTTTGGTGCGGTGCTGAGACCGAACGGTAGACATGTCATCTGTAAAAGTTCTTGTCCGTAAATAAGGCGTAAAAAGCGCCTGTGCGTTTGACTTACGGGTAGATGGAAATAAGCCTGGGACAGGTCTATTTTGCAAAGCCAATCTTGGGGTTGGATAAAATCCGGTACACGATGAACATTTATTAGTCCAAATTTGTCGGTAATTATAAACCGGTTTAGAGGCTTGAGGTTGAAAATTGGTCGAGCTGAGCCGTCGCTCTTTGGTACTAAAAACATTGTCGAAAGAAAGCTTGGAGACGGCTTTGCCACCTCTAACACACCCTGCTTTTTCATTTGACCAATTATCTGAGTCATTTCTTCCGATTGTGGAATTTCCAGATTGTTTCCATAAAGGTTCGGATAAACTAAAGGTGGTTTTTGGTAAAAGGGTATGCGATACCCCTTTATTATACGCAGTATATGATCTGGTGCGTTCATCGTCTCCCAAACGTCGTAGAATTGTGCCAGGCGGCCCGCTCTGAACTTCGTGTCAATACTTTCCTCGCTTATTGTTCTTGTAGCCTCCAGGCGATGCCGTTCGTTTACGGCCATTTCGTTGTTGGGATCGTTGCTGGTATTGCTTGGGTTGGCGCCCTCGAAAGGTGTTGCTATGGCTAGCTCTAGAGGCATTATTATATCCTTGCGAAGGATAGTTTTGATGGTAATTTCCCCGCGGGGGAACAGCATGTTGTGCGGGTGTATTTCCCTGGCACGCATGAGCATGGCACGTATGCGGGTTGCTTACCGTGTGTACGTGATTACAGTAACCCTGCGAGGGTACTTTGTGAGGCACTGCTCCCTGCGAGGGAGCGCCTGATTCGGCTTTAGAATCGCCTGTTTGCGAAACAGGGTTCTTTTTTAGAGGCCAAAAACATTTACGAACCCCGCCATGGTGTTCTATTTTGGCTGTGAACTCTTCAGCGTTAAAAAGAGACGAGCTAGAAGGTGGTATCTTGCGTATAGCAGCCTTTACCAAAGGTTCTTTGATGTGTTTCGTAATTCCGTTTCGTCTCATATTTATAACCTCTGCTCTGTGGCCACAAACCATCTGCAATAAATCCTCGGAAACCTTAAAAAGATCTCCTTCTAACATAACACTATTAACCTTTTCACGAAAAGTTTCAAAAGAAAATTCTCCTCCCGACCTGATGAAATCGAGTATACTTGCCACTGCAGCGTGCAGGGCTTCTTGCTGTTTTATGAGACAAAAGGTTAATGCGCCATACGCTTTGTCAGAATTAACTAAATGTGGGTAGGAGTCATACTGTTTAACTTCCTCGTTTACCTCCAAATCCGTGTAGCCCGGAGACCGACTATACGTTTTTTGTGTCTCAGAATAACGAATGTCGTTCCAGCCCTTGCTGTTGAGCCGCTGTACTTCGCACAGCAACTTAAGTTGTTCTTCCGTAGCATCCGGAATTGTTGGTTCTTTTAATTTAGTTTCGAGACCCAAAACAAAAGGCTTTGAAGGGCCCGGCTGGGGTTCTGTTTCGTCGTAAAGATCTCGACTAACAGTGTCCGAGACAATGGAAAATGCATCACATTCTGAGTTACGGTTATAACAATCGTTAATAGGGGCTGCTAGGCTTGCACGTATCTTGCTTACCTCCTTTGTTAGTTTGTGTAACTTGCGAGCAGATTTTTTCTTTTTCTTTTTCTTGCTACGACGATAGCGCTTGTTCTTTTGATCACTACTCGATGAATCCGAGGAACTGGAGCTACTATCGCTGCTGCTGCTGCTCGAGCTGCTATATGAACGCTTACGTGTTCGGGTTTCCTTCGATTCCATATTGGTATTTTCCTGCATTTCATCCACCTCATCCATAATTCTACAAATCAAATTTACAATAAATATCGAACGGTAAAACCGTTAATTTACATTCACAAAAAATATGTGGGTAGATTTGTGCAGTGATAAGTAACCCTTTGTTTGACACGACACAGATAATTCGTTTTTAGTGTTATACTTACGTGAATATGTTGTCACAAATAACTTACGATAGGAAATCAACAACTCGTATGAATTTGTGTAACCTAATGATATCGTATTTAGTAATGTAAGTATTTCTTCACTCAGCGAACAGAACTTAGTTTAAAAAGGGTTCGCTCAAAATATGATTAAAATTTGAATAGTCGTATTGGGCACTAGACCTTACGACTGATCGCGGCGGGAAATCAGACGCCAATGACGAAACTAATTGGGATTTCATCAGACCCCAGATTCATCCCCACTGCCAGGTGGTGGTAGGAAAAGACTAGTAGAGGGGATATTATTTAGAAAGAGATAGCAATACAAGGCGGGAAACGACATGCCTATCTCAATTAAATAAGCTTCGAATAACGGTCAAGTCAAATTAATCGAGTATTTAGAAGTATCACGACTCAAAAGTACTGGGACCGCCACCTTCATAGGCCCCCGTATCTCCATCTAAATTCTAAACAAAGCTAAACGTGTTGTCAGAATTTATCATTATCATAGTAGATAATTATAGGTATTTACGTAGATGATACATGCCTACATAATTATATGACGTTTTTAGCGAAAAAGGACCACTTTGTCGCTTAGGTACTATTGGTATAAAGACGCAAACAAATTTCGACTCTATTAACACCGTTTTGGTTGAAAACGCCACACATGGTTATTATAAAAACACACGAATCACCTACATATAAAAAAATTGGTTCCTGTGCTTGGTTGATCAAAATATATATAATATTATAACAGTACCTAATTATAAATTGTATGTAAGTAACATAAGGAATTAACCATGCACGTGTTGGAAACGTGTGCGAATAGAATGATTTAAAACTTGAATTTAACCTGATACAATATGACATAGAAAGGTTTTTATGATCAAGTTTTTTATTAAGGTACCTATAGGCCTTCTAGGGCTGGTAGCCAATAAGAGGTATGCAGTCATCGTGAGTGTTGATTAGCTATCATCATCATCTCTCTCCGACTGGATTTCGGCCATGGCAACCGTTTTCACTCCTAATGGCTTGGTACATTTTTTGGAAGTGCATTCTTTTATTGGGTTTCAAAGGCAAAGGTTCCTTCAGCCAATTCCATTGCGAACTGTCAAATTGCCAATAAAAAAAATACATTGAAAAAACCATGGTAAAGAAACATTTATTAGCAAGGAAAATACCTAATATATAATGTATAAGTATATATTATTTACTTACCCTATTACGCCAGCCTATTAGCTAGGCGCTCATGCGTCCGATAAGTTGACTTATGTATTAGCTGATCGCTACGGTGAATGAATGTTTTCTTTGAATATAATAATAACTTTCACAAAAAAATGTTGTCAGTAATTATGTTCATGATGAATATGGATATATTCATACACTATTTTTAGGTACCTATCCGTAAACCTCTAGCTTAGTCTATGTTGCTCGAAATTAAATAATCGTAAGTATGAAGTATAAAACATAGGTACTAATTATTAATGTCTCAGATTATTAAAACAATTATTTTTAATTAAAATTATCATTAATTAAAACTATGTATAATTATCACTAATTATGTAATTAATGATAATTTTAATTGAACTTCGTACGACAGTTTACGTGTTAATGAGTCACGAACAACTAAACGTATTTGAATAGTTTCATATTTTTGTGCAATAGGAATAATGAACAGTTGAATACCCATAAATGAATAACCAATTGAAGCCACACAAATTACGCTACCTTATTCTGTCTACCAATTCGCCTATTCTATTAGTGTCATTTTTTGCATCCGCATGGCGTGCCGGCATCAAATCGGCTTTTAAGGCGATTCTGCAAATTTGCTTCATCAAAATTACATGATTGTAGGTATCGAATGTTTGTAAATATGACTTCTCAGTAGGTAGTCATTGAGTTAAATAATTATATTCTCAGTAGTTATTTTAAAAACAATGAACATTTTTTTGTAAGTAAGTAGGTATGTCTGGCGCGCGGTGGAATCACGCCTAACCAACTACATGAAAAGAATAATAATTGATACATGCTTTTTTATGATCCTTTATAGATGGGCCTACATGCATGTACGGCCCGCTACTGCACAGCTAGTATACACACTTGTCATATTAATCATATACTCGTATCATTGATACATGAATGAGTATTCATATGATTATTGAATACTTTTTGACCGGCTATGGCTATGGAAAACAAAGGAAAAGTTAGGGTTTTTTCTTAGATTTAATGAAGTTCCGGGAGCCTTCTTGTACATTCTATATTCGTTTCCCATTCACTGACTGTTTTATTTGATACCTTGAGATGCATTACAAATAATTACTAATCTCCTCAGATATACAAAAAACCCCGCTGGCCCGGGGCAGATCGATAAACCTCGCGTTGTCGGTGCGTGGACGCACCGCTCTCAAAGATGTGGGACTAGAGGAACATATGATCCAGAAACATGGCATTCCCATGCGTGCCCGCAGGATTCACCGCCTGGATGGATCCACCTATGCTATACCATATGATGCTAGGTCTAATCAGGTCTGTATACAAAACGACTTAGGTGTCTACCATACACAGAATAACGCTCATGCATGTGGGGTTGGAGAACCATGAGATTCCTATGCGGGCTCGATGGGTTTAGCCTCTGGATGGATCTGCGCATGTTATACCGTAAAGCATACTTTAGGAAAAAATGGGGCTACTTTGATAGATTTAAAATGGTTATAAAAACGCGAATATTCATAGTGTGACTGAGCAAATGGGGTAAAAGGTTAGGTCATTGTTGAAGGTAGGTATTTCATTGCCACAGATAGTAAAAAAATAAGGATTTCCAAAGAAGCCCCTGCATTTTAAAATAACCCCGTTTTACGGGACCGTACGACGCCAGGTCTAACCAGCACCTCTAGCATAACAGTGACACGTGACTCTTTCACGGGCGAGATATATTACCTATCTCTTTCTGTACAGTATTGTGAGAAAGTGACGGGTGACGCTAAGTCGCGCAAGTGTCGCGAAGCATATTTGTGGTAGACGCGCTCGTCTGTACACAGCGGAACTTTACCGCCTTTTATTTCATTCTCCATCGACTAAAGCTCAAAGATATGTGCTTGGAAGAACTACATGGAATTTTCATGTGTGCCCAGAGGATTCACTGTCTGTGGTGTACCACCTATGCCATTACCGTACGACACTCGGTCTTACCAGATATGCACATACAGTCTGACCAAAGAGAGTAGAAATTAAAAAGTGGCAATACTGTGATGATGGCAGGATGACACTACAGTATTGCCACTTTTTAATTTCTACTCTTTTTGGTCAGACTGTAACTTTTCATGTGTGCCCAGAGGATTCACTGTCTGTGGTGTACCACCTATGCCATTACCGTACGACACTCGGTCTTACCAGATATGCACATACAGTCTGACCAAAGAGAGTAGAAATTAAAAAGTGGCAATACTGTGATGATGGCAGGATGACACTACAGTATTGCCACTTTTTAATTTCTACTCTTTTTGGTCAGACTGTAACTCGCCTTCACCATCCAGCCCCGCTGGATGGAAGAACACAAATTGATGATCTTGAAGCGTGGTATTCCTACCACCTCCTATGATTATGCCATAACGTACAAAACCAGGTCTGTAGGTACACAACACAACATCACTTTGATGAACTGAATCTCATCTTGCTAGCCAGGCACACATTCAGTTAACGATACACTTGATCAATTATTTGTACATTCGGTTTACATTAGCATTAGTACTCAATCAAACCTAAGAAAATGTGCTCTGCGTAAGATGTTATACAGGTCTTGCATAAACCTTGACCAATTTAGCGCCACATGTGTCACAGAATAGAATAGCGTTGAGTTCTCAAGCAGACGGAACAAATACATATATGCCTAAATATAAAATTAATACTTTATGCTTTCAGTGTATTTACTCTGTCGGGCGCAATTATTTAAATGGATTGCTACTACAAGGTAGGTAACTAATAAAAGATTTTTAACCAACAATTTGTATCAAAATAAATTAATAAAGTAATTTTTTTTAGGGTTCCGTACCCATAGGGTAAAAACGGGACCCTATTACTGAGACTTCGCTGTCCGTCCGCCCGTCCGTCCGTCCGTCCGTCCGTCTGTTACCAGGCTGTATCTCAAGAACGGTGATAGCTAGACAGTTGAAATTTTCACTGATGATGTATTTCTATTGCCGCTATAACAACAAATACTAAAAATTAAATAAAATAAATATTGAAGGGGGGCTCCCATACAACAAACTTACAGATAATGGTACGGAACCCTTCGTGCGCGAGTCCCACTCGCACTTGACCGATACATTTTTTAAATTACGTTAGGATCAAATTAAGGCACTTCTCTTAATAGGGTAAAGAGTAGGTAAAACGTCTACCTTTTTCAATAAATATGCTTAGTACTGCCATTGAATGCTCAATAATAGTTAAATGTATGTCATTAAATGCTCTCCCTACGCGATTGAATTACCGTGTAGTAACGAGTACATTTTATATTGCAATTTGCAGAATCCGAGAATTACGAAAACGTCGAAAGGCATTTCAATCATAAATTGGTGGAAGCAAACCTGCGAAAAGGGTCGTTAACATTTGAAAAGTGAGTATCATTTGGTATCATGGTGTTACTAACAAATATCATAATAAATAAATAAATATCGGACAACCTCACACAAATCAATCTAGTCCCACAGTAAGCTCTAGTAGACCTGTATTATGGACACTAGACGACGACGTCAAACATACTTATAATATAGATAAATACATACTTAACTACAAATAATATCCATGACCCAGGCACATTCGAGTTCATCACACAAATATTTGCCCTTGCCGGGATTCGAACCCAGGACCGTCGGCTCAGTAGGTCAGTCCCCCCGCAATAAGCATATCTCCGTGGTTTTCGGTGCAGGAATGATTTAACACTAGGCCGACAGTAGTAGGCGCCAAATCGTTGGCATAAGGCATAATGAAAGACGGCGCGTTTGGCTCGGTTTGTAGACACCTGCCTACTGAGCCGGAGGTCCCGGGTTTGAATCCCGGCCAGGGCAAATATCTGTGCGATGAACTCGAATATTTGTGCTTGGGTCATGGTTGTTCTATGCATTTAAGTATATATTTATCTATATAAGTATGTATATCGTCGTCTAGTACCTATAACACAAGCCTTCTTGAGCTTAATTTGGGACTAGATCGATTTGTGTGAGGTTGTCCGATATTTTTTTTTTTAATGAAATCAGGAATTTCATCGCAAAATGCATGGCGAACTATTATCAACAAAAAAAACATAAAATCATGGCCTACCTACACAATATACAGCTATTTAAAAATCCATTTATGTTTAATAAAGTAAGTAAGTAACTATACTTATATCTGAAAATTTACTTAATGAGAATTGTTCCACTTGGCCGGGGCTCGCCGTATTTCCAGATCATTCAAACAGTTCTGAGCAATGTTGACAATATACGTGACTCCTCTTATAATGTACTAGGATTAACCATAAACTATTATGCATTAAACTACGTCGCCATAAAAGTTTTCTATGCATAAAACAAATAAAATTTCTGTTTAATTTAGTATTTTATGTGTTAAAAATAATGTAACGTAAGGTACGGTAGGATAAGACTACCACACCACTTGATGAAGACTATCACAGTCCAAAAATTCGATATGCCCATTCCTTCTCTACATAGTTTGTTATCTCGGTAAAGCGGCAAACATTCCACGTCTCATTGAATGCAAGGCTTTTCTTGCAGAACTTAAAACGTATGTTTGTTAAGAATGGTTAAGATAGCCCAATAAGGCACTCTTAATAGTCTTAATCTTATCCTGAGAGACAATAAACTGCGTTAATCTTACTCCACAAGCGAAGTTATTTCAACTGACTTTACGAGTAGTTAATAAACCTACCCGCTTTCTGTAGGCCCGACAAGGAGACAGTAAATGTCACAGCAGATCTGATCATTGGCGCAGATGGGGCATTCTCAGCGGTCCGGAAATCCATGATGAAACAGCCTCTCTTCGACTACAGTCAGAAGTACATCGAGCACGGATATCTGGAGCTGTGTATACCGGCTGATGAGAATGGTGGAGTAAGTACGTTCGATAAGTTAAGTGACTAATATCGGATCTACCCACAGCTACGCACAGCAGGTAATCAAAATTAGCAGGTAGAAAAAATTTTGTCAGTTGCCGGATATGTGGACAGAGGTCAAGGGGACTGAAGCGGGGCTAATCCCTAGAAACTTGAGGTCGCAGAGGCATATTAGGACCGCCGAGCTTGATCAAGATAGAGCGAGACTGCCTTTTTTTATCCTTGGCTGAAATCACGTGACATTCGTAACTAGCGCCCCTGCCCTGCATAACAGGTGTCCTTCACATATAAGGTGCCCCTCACAAAAATCATCATCAACTATAACCCTATTAAAAAAAACAACATTGGCAACACAACCACACGTAGGTACATTAGATCCACTAATGCAGCAAGTCAGTACAAGTACAATACATATACTCGTAAACAGCCATATCATAATCATAAACGTACACGAGTAAATGATAAACTTCAGGCTTGGCTCGAATTTCTTAATTAAACATTTAATAGGATTATAAATCTCCCAGGGCGGCAACATGTCCCTTGTCAGCTGAAGTCAACGTCATACCTATTGAAATAGTCCTTTAGGGTGATTATACAAACTGAAAGATAACTTTCATAAAATCGTATATTACTTACTTTTGCGATTAAACATGACTTTACTCCTAGAATAGTTTAAGGTAGGCTTTGTAGAAATTACTGAAATGTGATACGAATTGTAATGTTAACTTACATAAATTTCATGGGTGAGATGGGATAGTTTGTTAAGGTAGAAAGCTTATTAGGGTAACGTGTTTGTTATTCAGTTGATAATGTGGCTTAATGTGAGATTGCCATTAATTCGGGTTATAACAATATTGTGCTAAAATAAATTGCAAATTTTCAAGACTTGCACTTTGTTGAATAATTTGTTTTGTTTAATATTCTTTTTTTGGATGGTGCTCACTATTTATTACTCTATTGGATTAGTGATGAAAGATGAAATGCTACTACTTAAACGCTAAGTCTGATTAATGATGAAAATAATAAAATTTCAGAGCCATATGCTTCCTAGTGACTTTCTAGTTGGTTATTCTCCCATGTTCACCCTGAGAGGCCGAGAAATGGGGTTTCTTATCCAGTACTAAGAATAAAACTTTAAATTTTTCTCTTCAGTTAAAAATGTGAATAAAAATCAAGGGCCAATCGAAAAGGCTGAAAGTATTCTTCCACAGTTCCAGATGCCGCCAAACTATCTCCACATCTGGCCGCGAGGCAACTTCATGATGATCGCGCTGCCGAACCAGGACTGCTCCTGGACAGTCACCCTCTTCATGCCGTTCACCAACTTCAAGACAATAGACAGTGAAGAGAAGCTCCTGACTTTCTTCGAGAAATACTTCCCTGATTCGATTCCTTTGATAGGAAAGGAGAAGCTGATAGAAGATTTTTTGGGTGGATCGCCATCTGCTTTGGTTGCTGTGAAGGTAATTTAGCGCTATGTAATGAGGATTCTGTATGAATCATAAACATCATCATTTTGATATTTTTTGTGCGAGAACATAGACTTGTTTGAGATCAATTATTTCCCAGCATTTCACGTTACTTTGGTGTTAAGGTAAAGTTACCCTATATATATCGATGTGTGTGATTTGGCTGACACGCGTAACGCGACATAGCGGTTTCCCCGATTCTTTATTGAATTACCATGAATCCAACTCGACCCAACCCGAAATTTCAAGTTTTGGGAAAACACAATAACTTTTTAACCAAATCTAAATGACATTCTTATTCTTACTGCTTGTATATTGCGCCGATGTTTGACAACGTACACATTTATTCATATGTACAACATGGACGTATCCACAAGCCAGCCCTCAATGATAATTTGTCTCAGTGCCGCCCCTACCACGTGGAAGACAAAGCCCTCATAATCGGAGATGCAGCACACGCCGTCGTGCCGTTCTACGGTCAGGGCATGAACGCAGGCTTTGAAGATTGTACGCTGCTCGACAAGTTGTTCCAGAAGCATCAAGACAGCCTCGCCGAGATATTGGAGGAGTTTTCTGAGACCAGATGGGAGGACACGCATGCGATCAGCGATCTGGCCATGTACAATTATGTCGAGGTGAGATGGCGGTAGGTTGTGAACTTGTGATACATGTATATATGGGCGGGGCATGAACGCAGAGCAGGCTTCCACGATTGTACTCTACTTGACAAGGTATTCCAAACGCGTCATAATAGCCTGGCTGAGATATTGGATAAGTTTTTGGTAGCTAGAAGGGAGGACACGCATACGATCAGAGATCTGGCCATGTCCAATTATGTCCAGATGAGATGGCGGTAGGTTGTGAACTTGTGATACGAATAAAGGACAACTCCAGGCTAATACCTATCAGGGTAGAACATTACCTAATAGCGTTGTGATCAGAGTGTTAGAAGACTTTACGGACAGTCGAAGTTAAATACGAGAAATCTCCATGATGTTTTTCAAAATTATTCGTCGTGTGCTGCCTTCATCTAAAAGTTTGCCGTGGTCCTGACCAGATCGGTGGTCCACTTTATTTGCTCAGAGTTTCCTAGCGTAATCTATCAGAAATGAGACCTTCCACAAGAGGACCAGAGTGCGGAGGCTTAATGGTGTTTAGGAATATTCTTCATTTCTCGTGTTGTAATCACCTTATAAGTTATTAGATTGCGATATCGTTGAGGGGTAAAAGCCAGGCAACAGTTTTCCTTACTTGTTATTATATTATTTATGTATTAAATCGTATGGCATTTCTGACCAAGACTCAGCTACTAATAAATAAAATAATATAAAGTATTATAATTTTCTTTATAACTGTTTTCAAGAGATATGTAAGTCTAATAGAAATATGATTGTACATAAATATTATGCACTAACTGCGTTCATAATGATATTGACAATAAAACGTTTATTAACACAGATAAATACTTTATGACCGTAATTCAAGTATTGCAATAAGATTAGTTCAGATATCTGTATGAATTACCTAGATATTCCACGTTTGAGGATTACGTTTATAATAAGCATTGGCATTTGTTTTGTTGTCTCAGGAAAGGACCAAAATGTTGGATGATATTTTGGCATAGTTAGCTATGCAAAACGAGAAAAATAGCGATTGCGTAAAGTACCTACCGTCGTGTGACAAAAAATAACAACAAAAAGGAACCTTGAAATATAATATTAAAGTAGGTACATAAAGTGTGTTAAAGTTCAATGATAAGTTGTCATCATATTTACGACGGAAACTTCAATACCAATTTTAATTGAGTGAGTTAGTAAACATTTTTTGGTCTTCACCTATTAACGTACGGCTTCACCCACGTTACTGGGAATGAATCATTATTTGTTTTAATGTATGACCTGATTTCATGGTTAACGTGTTATTAAGTGACCAATATCTAACTACCCATATATCACCTCCAATGAAATAGGTACTTTGTGTGTTATATAAAATAGTACCTTTATTGTTATCTAAGAATTTTACTCTTAAAAATACGTCTATAACAATTAACACAGGTACAAAGCGAAACTTCTCCCTATAAGGGATTTTCCCAGTTAACTTAGACCTTTCCAGTAAGTGTGGGTGTTTAGGTGGCTGTGATAGGTGGTGTTGATTGCCTTGACCATTTTAGTGCCTTTTAAAGACGTGCCTTATCTTACCTTCGTTATTTCATCTAATGACTCGTAGGTTGACAACCCATATGAGACACAAGAGAATGTTCTAAATTTTGTTTCACTATCGGTTTTCCTGACGAATACATTTTTGTTTAGTGCTAACTTCCGTAAAAAATAATGAAACTTTAGGTCTGCTACCCCAGTCCTGGCAATAGCGTCAAACTTATTTTATACAGTTTCAAATAATATTAAAAGAAATTAAAACTGCGACTGTCTTAAGATTTGCCAACTTTCACAAAAAGGATGAAAAAGAGGGAAAGTTAGGTGATTAGGTTATAGGTTAGGTGGGATTTTCTACTAACTATACGAGTATATTGTATGAATATGAATGAAAATAAGATTCATTGAACGTAACTAAGCGTAGTTTGCTCGAATGACTGTTATTTGTGAATGAAAGGAGCAAAACAATAATCCCCGCCGCTCGAACGTTTCAATGGTTCTTTGTGGCATTGTGCCCGTATTGTTTACAGTCTAAATCAGGAAATACGGGTTTAATCTAAACGCTTTAATGTGTTTTTAAACGAGATACGGAACGTTAATCAAACGCGGTTTTGTTTAATCAAATGTTGTTTTATGTGAGCTAAAATATATGTAAATCATATTATCTAAAAAGCATGTCGGGCCACGCTCAGTGTAGAGTTCCGTAGTTGCCCATCCTTCACAATAGACGGGCTTAAAACAGCGGTTTTAAGCCCGAGGTTTAAATTACGAGAAAGATTTCAAGCTCTATAAAAAGTTCGTAAACGCCAAAGCAACTGTAATTACTTATTACCTTATGGAAGTTATCGATCATACGTGCCAGATTGAGCGAAATGTTTGACTACGGAACCCTAACAGCGGCCAAGTATGCGTCATATTAACGCACACAAAAACCGCCCAAAACATCCTTTTATTTTTAACGTTATTTGTTCTTTATATTTATTGTTATACCGGCACTATGCCATAAGTATTACTACTACGGTTCATGGTCTAATAAAACAGTATATTATTATACCATGCTACGGTTCAAGTAATACGGATAAGTTCCTGTGACAGACGAATAGACAGACAGCGAAGCCTTTTAGTAATGGGCTTCGTTGCCTTCGTTTTGCCCTACGGAACCCGTTTCCAGTCATCCTTTGAGATTGAGTTTGATTTATACCAATATATTTCAGATGCGTGACTTAGTGACTCGTCCCTCGTACCGCCTTCGTAAAGCCATGGACGACTTATTGTTCTGGTTGGCTCCAGACTTCTGGGTGCCGCTCTACAACTCCGTCACGTTCACGACCATGCCCTACAGCCAATGTGTGAAAAATCGCGAGTGGCAAGACAAGGTAGGTCATTCACCTCATTTCACCCTTTTATAACTCCATTCACGGCTTTTTACGGACGACTCAGGATTCCTGGGTGTCGTATTACTCTGTCACGTTTACTGCCATGATGTCGAACAGTTAACTCATCAACCGCGAGTAGTAGGATTATCTTACTGTCACAGTATAGTTCGCGTACTTTCAGTAGTTCGCGTTAGATACTACAGTACCCTTACCACGCCGTGACTGTGCTCACTAGCGACTGCATAAACGATTTACATGTGCAGTGTGCTCCTAGCGGTTAATTTGTGGAACTACACTTCTCCATATAAATCGTATACGTAATCGTAATCGTATTCGCTAGCGAATACGGTCACCTGTAAACTCATAGGTAGTAAGGGTTCCTCGAAAAAGAAAACAAATATGTACATGAGTACTAATTATAAAAACGGTATAAACTCACGTAAAAAATTCAGACAATGTCGTTGATACAATAAGTCAAGTGTGCGTGGTATCAGTGGGTAATAGTGAAGATGCAGTGACAGACAGTCCAGTGGTGACAGCGCAAGAGCCCTGCCCTCCCCGCGCCGCGCTATCTGCGCGTGCGCAGAGGGCGGCAAGAAGAGCGATCAAAAGTGCAGTGGGTCGCGAGTCGCGTAGCAGCACGGATAGCTACCCCTGATGAAGAGCTCCAAATGAGTTCAAAACATGTCGGGCCGTTCTTGACAATTTTTTACGTGAGTTTATACCGTTTTTATAATTAGTAAAGATGTCTCACGATAGTTTTAATAACATTATGTACATGAGTATTTGGCATTAACCAATTATAATGATATCGATTTGCTTAATCGAAAAACTCTTTATGACGAAAGTAAGCATTGAATGTTGTTTTCGAGGTTGTTTTCAGATTAAAGTGTTTTCAAAGTATATAACGATGAAATACCAGTTTTTAACTATTTTGCTTATTTTTTCAGATGTTGATGTACCTCGTCATATCTGCAGTATCGTCGGCATTTTTGGGATACTTCTTTATGTCACGATAATTTCGCAATATCACCAGTATTGTAACATATTTGATTTGAAATAAATTATGCACTTTTATGTATTTTTTTTTTCTTTTCTACTGTTCGATCGAAAGTCATAGTGAGGTATATCGTATACGTATAAGCAATTTTAGGTCTTGACAAAAGCCCTAGATCTTATAAACCGCTGTATGACATCTTTATCTACGCAGGTACCTTCTCTTTTATGACGGATGATAATGAGTACACAAGTAAAACCTACCAACTATACAAGTATAGTTGTATGTATACATCGGTATTACTAGACTCGTTACGCCCTTCTTACACTGATGTACTTGCGTACTAAATCAGTGTCCTGCCAGCCCTGCCTAATGAGATGCACTGCATTTTAAACTGCGAAACGCAAGCACAGGCAAAGATTGATTTAAGCCATCGGAAGCAACGCTTTCTCGATCCTTGTCAGTTGGAACCTTGGAGTGACATGATATATAGCTACAGTAAGAGTGAAATAACCAGCTAAGATAAGAAACTAGTATAAGTAAAACCAGGTAAATGGCAGTACTACTTGTGGACGCACAGCAAAGGGAGCTTTCTTTCTTTTGAGTTTTCTAGTGTTCTCAAAAGATTTTACAATAAACACTGAGTATTTAAAAGAAATTGAGTTTCAAGTTTCCTTATTCCGCTATATAGTACTCGTACATTATCCTTTTTTTTTACTTCTAAAAAGGAGAAGGTACTTAGTTCGTCGGGATGTTTTTTTTATGTATTACCTACTTGAAGACTGATGGACCTTTGTTTTTGTTAAAAGGTGGCACACTTTTTACTTCGTCATTGTCATGACTCATGAGTTCAAGATCTGATCATTCTTCTTCTATAATGATAATTCTTCAAAAATCATGTTTTCCTCGTATTATTGAAGTGATATCTTGTTAAAAAGTGATTATTTAAATATCTAATGAGGGTTAATATAAGTTTAACACGTGCGGTTGTAAGCCTGTCGCAGCTTCTATAAATCTATCTATAGATGGATGGTTTGTAGGTACCTATATAGTTTTTTGTTTAAAAGTTTTAACAAAAAAAAAGCGACATATGAATCAAAAAAATCAATTCATCCTTTAAGTGTGCTAGGAATTTTTATCGTGGCCGTATATTTAAACTTCTTTTAAAATGTATTCCGTGTTAAAACAATTTAACCTTTAGCTTTAGGGTTCGTTAGCTCATAACATAAAATAAACGAGAATTCAGTTTTATTTTAACAGTTTCCACTTTCGTTTAATTCACTACCTCGCTGAATGGTGGTAACATGGAAAATTAAGGGAGGTATCGTTCAGCATAATATTTACTTACCTACGGAATAGTACGAGGCACGGCACATATTCGTGAAATGAACATAAATGTTCCGTTAGGGACAACTGCGTACTCCATTTGGAATCATTAACCGATGTTAAATAGTTATTTGTGCAACAAGAGAGCAAAGTTGTTTTTTGTTACGAGTGCTGATTTTGAGTCCCGAGCAAGCGAAGGATTCTACGTTTGAATCACGAGCGTAGCGAGTGATTCTATGTTAGAATCCTGAGTGTAGCGAGGGACTCAACAGCACGAGATGCAAAAAACTTTGCTCTCGTGTAGCACACACAACTTTTCACCTCATCAGCGAGAACATATTCGATATTTTGTGCTTTTTCTTCCAACGTATGTTTAAAGTCTTTGTTGCTGATTTCAATAATATTATTAATCAGAAAATAGATAAGTCCTGCTTAAAAAGGAATAACAATATAATTTAATTGAAATTATAATCAACCAACCAACACGGTTATTATCATTATTTGATCAAATTGGAAGATTTAGCAGATACATGACGTGTTTATTTATAAATACATATTATATTACGAGATTTTGTTTATAAATAGATTAATATTTTTACTCCTAAAACACCAAACAAAATAAATGCAAAAGAAAATAACAATTACAATATGAACTCGATATTTTTTAAGGTACGGTTTGAATATGCATCTATGATAAATGGTGAAATTATAAATTATCATTATATTTACAATAAGTATTTAGTTGAAAAATCTTATTTTATTTGAGCAATGATCTATTGTTTTATATGAATATGAAAGGCACAATAATTTTAATATTCGGTCGTTAAATAAAAATATGTATAATAAAGAAAAAAAAATACGTTGCACTTTTTCGGGTGTTTTTAATGAACTTTTTGGTATAACGCGTATCCGAACTGTTCTCAATCGAGTTCGGATTCGAAAATCGAATTTCAAATTGATAAGTTTCTATCCCTCTCTTTTATATACATATGAAAGAAACAGAGTGCATCGAGATTCAAATGATTAGAATTTTATAATTAACCTTTGGCTGAAGAATGACAATTCGTGGTCAGATATTGAAAAAATTAAAAAGCTACTTTCTACTCACGCTCGAAACAAAATCGCATTTTGTTCACTGTTATCTGACAGCAAAATCGCCATGTTTGAGCTGGTGAGGTGAAAAAGAAGTTTCCCAGTTTTTGACGTTTTTTTTTTCCATTTCTAAATTGTGTGGTGACTTTTTTATTGGTGAATATTTCGCATTATTACCTACATATATTGTTTAATGATATGACTACCTACTTGACAAGTTTATACAAAATTACATGGTCAACCTCGTCTGCGTATTTTTAACCATAGTGGGGTAAAATAAAAATAAAAATGTAACCACCAGATGGCGTTGTACGGCTGACGCCACGCTGCTGCATTGCGCTGTTAAGATACGTATTTCCAGAAATAAATAACCCTCTCCATATAAAACGAATTTTCAATACTATATTTTTATAAGAAGTAGATATTTTTATAGGGTAATATTCCACATTTTTAGATGATTTTTTGATTCAGATAGTGACAAGACGATTTTGCAGCTTGACGAGAAGCTTAACGAGAACATTGTACAATTTGCTTGAACGATGAAACAATGGAGAGTGAACAAAGTCCATTAACAGAGAAGCGGTTGGATTCTATTCGCATACTCAAACAAAACACTGACCGTAGGAAAGTCGTACTAGGTGGCATTAACGGAGAAGTTTAAATATGAATCTAATGGGGATTGTACATTCTTGTCGAGACATGGCGAGGCAAGCATGCTTTCCCCTTCAGTCTCCAGAAGTAAAGAAAGGGCGGCGGGATATTCTAGTTATCATCCGCCATATGCAATATTCGGATACCTAGATCAAATGTGCGGCTTGAAAATGAAGATCATAGATGATGATTCCATAAAAAGTGGCGCCAAAGAAGTATAATATTTCGGCTTTATTCTGACAAACCAGCCCAGCAGCAAAAAAATTGTTTACAGTTTTTTTTTTGGATTTTGTGTATGTTCGTATGTACATTCTTGTGCGTTCATCGCGCCTAAACGGCTGGACTGATTATTGGTGCACTGACTACAGAGAAATAAAAATATCATATAATAACGCACTTTTTCTTTCACGCGGCCGAACTTATCAAGCACCTCCTGTGAAATAAAACTCAGTATTTTTAATGGATATTTGCAGTTCACGGCTAATTAAACAGAACACGTGTGGCCCGTAATATAGCGTGGTGTCTGGCTGCACTTATTTACTTTTAATGGCGACACTTGCAGTTACACGGATGAGATACGTCTGTGATGTATTTTACAATTACAAGAACAGAGAGTTGAAAAAGGTCACACGAAAATTAAACATTTTGTGCGTGCGGTTTTAATTATAGTTCTCGTGCAGGCTCGGACTGCAAAATATCCTGCCGTGATCAACTTAGCACAATTATTTCATATCAATAACATAATATATTCACTTGGAAAGTTGTAACAATTAGATAACGTATCTCAATTGATATTTTATTGACATTCCTACTACCTAGGAGATATCTTAATGAATTATAGAGAAGCTGTTTATCATAACTACTTATGTCGTATGTAACGACTAGTTTTATTAAAATAGTGATATCGTAAGCCCAATAGACAAATCGTTAATTTTAATTAAATGGTTTGAGGTCACTGATTTAATGAATGGTTTACAATAATTATTTGCGTTTAAAATTGTGTTAAGAAGAATTAAAACAAACTTTATTATGAAGGAACATTTTATAGAACCTTGAATCCTTTTGGAACCAAATTGTCTCTCAAAAGGAACTTTTACAATGAATATAAAACGTACTCTTGAGTTCCAACTTAATTATAACAATGTTTTATCCTATGAAAGCAGAATGAATGTTTAACTAGGGCGATCCTTTTAACCCCACTGAACTTTATTGCACCGACAGCACTTTGCTTTTATAAATAAACAGGCGTTGGGTAAAAATGGTTTGCTTTAAACAAATTCTTAATAAATATTCAACTGTAGGCCTATTTTACAAGGTTTATTCTTTACTTAAGTGTTTAAGTTGTTCAAAGTTTTTTTCAGGCAACAAAGGCTCTTACATAAACTTTACAATCTAAAGGAAATATTATAAAGGAGAAAATTTGTGAGTGTGTTTATGTGTATGCTTGTTACTTCTTCAAAGGGCAGGACTAATTTTGATAAATTTTGGTATGCAGTTAACTGACACCTTGGATTAATACATAGACTACTTTTTATCCTGAAAAAATGTAGTGTTCCCGTGGGATGAGCGGGTAACACCGCGCGGGGCAGCTAGTATTAAAAAAAAACAATGAACTAGCGTTAAATAAAAAAGTTAACTCGGTGACGTGAGCCGCAATTTCTGGGTGTCTACTACCGGCCGCAGAAGGGCTGGAATACGAGACTCTTCGGCCAAAGCTCGACCTTTATTAAAGCCGATACTTGAGCAGTTGGTAGCCCCATCACAAATAGATTGAAATTCACGTTATGACGAGACTCCAACGCTCAGAACTTGGTTTGTCTTCACACCTATGATATCAGCTTTAGTAGTGTAGTCGGGTAATTTACTATGAGCTGCAGAAGAATTGCATGGCTTATATATAAATTAATTCACATAAATAGGTCATACAGTTGTACGGCCTATAGTACATCAGTGTCGTCGGGGCCACAGGCACTTTGCCTTCTTCTGAGCTATAACAAGAAAAAGTGGCGTTTTTACTCTTAGTAGGTTTTATTATGGTATTAGAGACGATCATACTGATCCTAGCGTCAGATTATTTACCGTTTTAGGCTAGCTATAAGACCAACGATTAGCAATTTATTCTCGGTAGTGAGCTTTCAAAAAAATTACCAATAATCAGATAGAAATACGTTTTCCGTCTCAAGCATAAAGGGTCAAAAAGAGACAAAATGGCAAACCAGTGGGAGAAAGTCTCGTTGGCTCATTCAAAGATTTTTCCTGCAATCTTGCCTCTCCATAGAAAACTAATTTACAATGCAAGAATTTTATAATAGTATAGAATTTGTAGTTTCTAGGATAAGGTTTAAATCATACTAGGTATTTGACTAGAGATTCGTGTAACAAGAAATTCTCAAGCCCAGTTTACTTTTGAAGAGCTTAACAAAAAAGGTAAGGCGTTCCCCTTCGCATTCCATGCAGCGACGAATCGAGTGGTCTGACCGAATTAATTGGCTCAGCATTTGACAACAGGAAAAGAAAACGAACTATTGTGACACTAATGAGGATTTATCGCTGTGAATCCAGGTAGGGAGAGTAAATAGCTAAGGCTTAGTAAATACCTGAGCTTCTGGAGCAAGTTTGCTATTCACGTAAAAACGCAATTGTCACAAAATACAAGGTTGCATAGCAGAAAAAATTAAATTAGATGGTCAAAGAGTATAAGCTCCCTGCCTGTGACCCTTTGTCAATGAAGAGGATACTACGAATTAATGACAAAATATCATGTATCAATTACCTAGTTATAATACGTATAATTGTAATAGTTTTAAGTATAATTTACGAAAAAATTACTTACTGTTGAGTTTCTTTCGGATTTCTTCTCAACAGCGGTCTCCTCTTGTGAAATGGCGGCAGGTTTAGATTCAGACATGTGGACAAATACCCTTGTGGCCTATTTCCAGAATTGGTTGGAATGGATAATTTAAGAGCACTGTAGGGCGCGTGTAGACGGCGCCGCCTCCGCGCCGACACCGCACCGCCGCCGCACGGGCTCGTGTACACGGTGCCGCCTCCGCGCCGACATCGCGCCGCCTCCGCGCCGACACCGCGCCGCCTCCGCGCCGCCTCCGCGCCGCCTCCGCGCCGACACCGCGCCGCCTCCGCGCCGACACCGCGCCGCCTCCGCACCGCCTCCGCACCGCCGCCGCATCGCCTCCGAACCGCTGACGCACCTTCGCGCTATTATACGGTCGTTACGTTAGTAAAAGATTGCTAGCCACGAAGATCACGCGTCATGTCCAGTTTAACGAAAAAAATGAAATTAGTGTTAGCTTACTATATGTATAGAAAGTGGCAGGAAGTGCCTGTTTTATGAAAGTGGATCCTATCTGATTTGAGAAAACCGGCCAAGAGCATGTCGGGCCACGCTCAGTGTAGGGTTCCGTAGTTGCTCATCCTTCACAATAAACTGCTGTTTTAAGCCTGAAGTTTAAAAAAGACTTTGAGCTCTATAAAAAGGCCGTAAACGCCCTAGAAACTGTAATCACTTATTACCTTCTGGAAGTCAACTTACGACCTTTTAAAGAAAAAATATGAAATTTGATGATAACTCAATAACGGTTCGACCGATTTTGTTCAATATAGTTTTCATTGAAAGTACTTATAAGGCCTCATTAACATGAATTTTTCCGATTTTCTTTGACCCGTGGTTGAAAAGTTAGAGGGGGGGGGGGACACTATTTTTTTTGTTTTTGGATCGAATATTTACAAAACTGCTGACTTTATCAAAACATAATGTTAGAAGACCCCTATCGGGGGGCACGGCAGTGCCCCCGCCAAGTCGAGCGCGAAGCAAACACTGCCGTACCATCCTTTACTGGAACCATTTCGCCGCATTTTCAGGCCCCTATTTGAGCACCTCTGGATAAAACCAGAACGCAGAAATTTTCGTCATCCAGTAAGCTATAATCACATACTTAGAATCCAAAATTTCAAGTCTATAGGTCATTTAGTTCCGAAGTTAAGCGAAAGCAAAGTTTCGCATTTACGACACTCACTCACTCACTCACTCACTCATGATCATCAGTAAAGGACTAGTACTTCCCATAAATTCAGAGAGCTGAAATTTGGTACAGAGTTAGGGTTTAATGGCCACATAAAGCGAAAACTATAAAAATTGGCCAAGTGCGAGTCCGACTCGCGCATGAAGGGTTCCGTACCATAAAACAAGTTTGTTGTATGGGAGCCCTTAAATATTTATTTTATTTTATTTTTAGTGTTTGTTGTTATAGCGGCAATAGAAATAGATCATCTGTGAAAATTTCAACTGTCTAGCTATCACCGTTCTTGATATACAGCCTGGTGACAGACGGACGGACGGACAGCGAAGTCTCAGTAATAGGGTCTCGTTTTTACCCTTTGGGTACGGAACCCTAAAAACTAGGATAATCGAAGATCTGGAGTACCCTGATTAGAAAACACAAGAGCCCAACCAAACTATTAGAAATCGACATACCGCCTTTACAAAAAATATTCAACTTGTTGTTGTGTTCGGTTGGCCGCCGTCGCGACTGATCGTCTCTCCTGATGATGGATCGCGTACCGGTTCCAAACATGTCGAGCGTTATTCGACTTCTACGACGTGAGTAAACCCGTTTAAGTATTTTAATATTCAACTTGGTGGGCCGCTTCATTTGATGTCAAAAATCCAAGGTCTGAAGTATTTTGACGACGCGTTTGGCTCGGTTTGTAAACACCTGCCTACTGAGCCGGCGGTCCCGGGTTCGAGTCCCGGCCAGGGCAAATATTTGTGTGATGAACTCGAATATTTGTGCTTGGGTCATGGTTGTTCTATGTATTGAAGTATAATATTTATCTATATAAGTATGTATATCGTCGTCTAGTACCCATAACACAAGCCTTCTAGAGCTTAATTTGGGACTAGATCGATTTATGTGAGGTTGTCCGCCGGGGGCTGCCCTCCCTCCGCGCCTCTGGGCTTTTATATACACTCTAGGGGTAGGGCAGACAAGACCACGTGGAATCGGGGTTGACAGCTTCGGTTCTGTGGCAAGTCGATTAAGAAAAGGAAAGAGTCCGGGAAAGTGGGAAATTAAGTATCGATATTATGATAAAATATTCTGTCATGGACTGCCAACCGAACCGAACTTGTCTGGAACCGAAGCTGTCAACGCTCGCCTCCGCAGCTTCGGCTTTTTAGTCACCTTCGGCGACCAGCCTCAGCCGCTGCGACTCGCTTGATGCCCGCACTTTCTTACGCTAGGGCCACAGTATAATAAAGAGTACTAACGTACTTAGGAGGGGCTGCACATCCCGCAGCGCCGGAGCAGATCGGTTCCACAGAAGAGTTCACTTATAAATAGTAAGTATAGTAGTAGGCAAGTAGGTTACGTAATTTAGGTTAATATTCTTTGTATAAAATAAACATTAGAATCTGTAAGACTACAGAAATACGAGATAATTCTCGAGAGTTTAAATAATATTCCGGATTACAACCTTCAGGCAGGATCATGGGATCACAGTCTTCGGTATTATAATATTCGGTATTTCATCCTTTCGATCAAACGTTCTTTCGGGATTTTAAACTTTCGGTCAAATAAACATTTGACATTTTAATTTTCGGCCTTCCGTCCATAGGTCTTATGATATTCGGTATTTTGAACTTCGGCTTTGTAATACGTACCCGCTGGGCGAATGCCTCCCCTTCTGCTTCTAATACGCATATAGATAAATAAAATTAGACTGGCTTTTATACTTATACTAGTTTACAAGTTTACAAGAAGAAATAGTCAAACGATTAACTTTATTCTACTCGAACATTACACAAATTAAATAAACAAATTACACCAAAATATTAATTTCGCTCAAAATTTGGTCAAAATATAATGCATTGGACTAAGGGTGGCGGTGATACCCGCACACGTCGCTGGATGGCGCTGACTGTATTATAAAACGCGCCGTCGTTTGTTTTTCCGATAATCTTATATGGCGAAGTGGCAACCGGCCGCATTACAGTCGTTTACGACATTCTTCTACTGCGCTTGGAAACGTTTGCTAGGGATTGGGAGGGATTATTTGCATTTCGTTGATTTCGCTTATTATTTCGTGAGGTTTGCTAAAGTGAATTAGCAGGTTGTTATAAAACAATATGCCCACGTTTCTACAAAAAGAAGTGAAATCCCACCAAAAACATTCTGTAAAAAACTAGCCAAGTCTCGATGGAGCTGCTTGTTTATCTCTAAAAAGTAATGAAATCTAGACAAAGTCGTACCAAGTCTAAGGTTCCTTACTGCGATTTCTTTATTATTGTAGTTAATGTTGTGTGACTTGGCCGTTGAAGGGTACACAAGGGTACAAAACCAGGTGCTCCATGACACCATTGCACCAATCTGTCGCCAGAACCGCTACAAGTAAATTTTGTTTACAAGTAATGTTATATCTGTTGTAACTACCTATGTTTGTTAAGCGAGATAATAACCCATACTGGTGTACCCCTCAACGGCCTAGTCACACAGCATTAACTATAATAATAAAGAAATCGCAGTAAGGAACCTTAGACTTGGTACGACTTTGTCTAGATTTCATTACTTTTTAGAGATAAACAAGCAGCTCCATCGAGACTTGGCTAGTTTTTTACAGAATGTTTTTGGTGGGATTATTTTTACAAGACCTATTCAACGAAACCCCAAACACCAGTGTTGAAAAGAAAAAAAAAATGACCCCCACTTTAGGTGTTCGAGGTACCCGAAAAAAAATTTTTTTTTTTAATTTTATTTTACCGTTCTGTCGGCGTTATACATACACATACTCATACCAAATTTCAGGTTTCTAGTACTAATGTTCACGGAGCTAAGCCGCGGACGGACGGACGGACGGACAGACGGACATGGCGAAACTATAAGGGTTCCTAGTTGACTACGGAACCCTAAAAAACTGAAACACATTATCGAAATTACGATTAAGTTTTTCAGTGGTACATAATATGTTATATTTTTGCCCGATAGTACATGTTATTTGGATTCAGAATCTCAATTAATTTTACCACTTCCGAATTTTTAACAAAACTTATTGAAAAGTTACGAAAATTGCCCAGAAATCAAAAGTTACTTACATGTTACGAGAGAGGGTCAAAAGTTCGAAAAAAGTAACAAATGTAACTATCTGGCAACGCTGAAAATGGCATCGGGGGGCGGCGGGGGGCTAAGCGGCGGCGGCGCGGCGGCGGCGCGGCGGCGGTGCGGCTACGGCGGGGGACTCGCGTCTCGTATACATAGCGCGAAGGTGCGGCGGCGTTGCGGGGGCGGTGCGGCGGCGGCGCGGCGGCGGCGCGGCGGCGGCGCGGCGGCGGCGCGGCAGCGGGCTTTACGCGTCTCGTGTACATAGCGCGGCGGCGCGGCGGCGGTGCGGTGTCGGCGCGGAGGCGGCGCCGTCTACACGCGCCCTAAGAGCTCTGTCTCACAGGTAGGTACACCATGACAGTATTGACGGAGACATATCCCATAATAAGAGTATGTGGTTGCCAATTGCACAGGGGGTTAGCATCAATAGGTTCCAATAGGATTTATTTGGGTACGGTAGCGGGTGGTGTCGTGTGGCTTCCGATCGAATTCGGGAATTAACATTCAGTAATGAACGACGAATGCTACGAAATGTACATAGATATATTAAAAAGCAATAAGCAAACTAAAGAATTGCAAGCTCTATTATCCAAATCTGGCCTAGCTATACATGTGAACTTGCCGACTCGTAAAAAGTCCTGTATCGACCTAGTTAATAGCGTCTAACATGGGTGAGTCTAATGTATAATGTAGTGTACACAACTTAGCATTGTCAGACCATGACACAGGACAGTCTATATCCTTTCAGGCCGCAGAAAACTCTACGCACAGGCTGCAGGTAAAATATTATATAGAAGAAAGGAGAGACTATTGCCAACAAAATATGGACACATTTTGTAAGCACATATCTTGTTTATCATTTAACGAAGTGTATGAGGAAATAAGTTGCAACCGTGCTTTTGAAGTCTTTCATGACCTCATAATTCTATTTTTCAATCTATGCTTTCCAATTATACGCGTTCGGATTAATAATAAACAAATAAAAAAACAGATGGATCACAAAGGGATTAAAAAAATCGTGTAAGACGAAAAGGTCTTTATATTTTAAGTATCAGAAGGAAAATACGAACAAAAAACAAAACAAATACAGATATGTTACGTATTCCAAGCTTCTAAAAAAGTGTATTCATAAGTCACACCAGTTTTTATGTACTTGGTATTACTTACCAAGTACATAAAAAAACTCAAAACAGAAAGCTAAAGCATCATGGAATGTGATAAAAAATAATCTTAACTTAAGTAACTTAAATAGGAACGAAATTAGTAATATTCAATATAATCGTGAAACAATTATTGATCCTACTAGAATCTGTGAGCTCATCAATAGTTTTTTCATAGGCAATTCACAAACAAGTAGTGCTAGCGACTGGAGCTCACGCATATCAGCTCTGAGCAGTAGCATCTTCCTTTCACCGTTGGATCAATTTGAGGTTGTAAAAATAAAAACACTCAAGGACACAAACTCAACCGGTTATGACGAACTTCCGACAAAAATACTATAAAAGTGTGCTCATCAAATAGCAGCACCGCTCAGCTATCTCATCAACTTGTCATTTGAACAGGGCTGCTTTCCGGATCGCTTAAAGTTAACGATTGTAAAACCACTGTTCAAAAAGGATGACCCAAGTGTTATTAGAAATTACCGTCCAATAGCTTTAATACCTATATTTTCGAAAATCTTTGAGAAGGTTATGTGCAACAGAGTCACAAATTTCTTAAACAAAATGAATGTCATACATCCGAACCAATATAGCTTTAGAAAAAACAGCTCTACAACTCTAGCTTGTTTTTCTTTAGTTAAGCATGTCACTGAGTCACTCAATAGTAATCAGTCTGTACTGGCAATACTGTTGGATATGAGCAAAGCATTTGATTGCGTTTGCCATAATATTCTGCTTGCTAAATTAGAAAAGTATGGTATTAGAGGCAGGGCAAATGAGTGGTTGCAAAGTTATCTGTCCGAGCGCAGACAGTATACAGAGCTCACAAGAGTGGATGATAATAAAAAAACTATACATAAGTCTTCATCAAAAATTAGTAGTTGTGGGGTACCCCAAGGTAGCGTTCTGGGTGTGGGTCCCTTATTATTTTTGATGTATATCAATGATTTACCAGCATTCCTCAAGCATACGTGTCTTTTGTTTGCTGATGACGCTACTATAATAATAAAATGCGAAAAAAATGCAACCTTGAAAATGAAGCCATTACGGAATTACAAAATACTTTAGTGTGGTTAGAAAATAATAAACTGAAATTAAATTATGATTAAACTAAGGTCATTTAGTTTAGAAGTAGTAATACCTCTCAACCTGATATAAAAATCAAATGTAATAACACCGATATACAATTAGTAGATTCTGCAACGTTCCTCGGTGTCACACTGGACGAGCGTCTTAATTGGAAAGCACACGTTGAAAACATATGTACAAGATTGGACAGATTTGTATTTGCGTAACGACGCCTTAAGTCTGTGGCTTCAAGAGAGGCTGCATTGTCAGCATTTCATGGATACGTTTCCTCGCTTTTGCGATACGGACTTGTTGTTTGGGGTAACTGTACTGAAGCACAGAGAGCGTTTCTAATTCAAAAAAAATGTATTAGAGCCGTATATGGTGCGGATTATCTTGCTCATTGTAAACCAATATTTCAAGAACTAAATATACTACCGCTACCGTGTCTGTACATTTTAGAAATCACCAAATTTGTTCAAAAACACCCTCATCTCTTTCCATTACATGACGTCATCATAAAAAAAACAAATAGGCCTAGTAGGAATCCGCTCAAACTATATCAGCCGAGACAAAAATTTAAAATGTTTGGCTCAAATGCATATTGTATGGCTATAAAGTTATATAATAAAGTACCAGAACAGTTCAAAGCACAGAACAGTTCGAACACACGTGAATTCGAAAAAAAAATGTTTAAATTGCTTTTAAATGAATGTTTTTATACTGTTACAGATTTTTTAAACTATGACAACTCTGACTATGGTAAATAAATTTCAAATGTATACATGTTTTATAAGGGTGCATGTTATTTTTGTAAGGTACTTAATTTTAATTATTTTTAATATTAATTGACATATTAATCTCAATGGTTCTTTAATTGATAGAAATTGACATAATTTTCGGAATCTATTAATTGACACGTGCAATATTAACTTTAATTTAATTTAATAATAATTTAATTTTATAATTTAATTGACATGTTTACTAGCAATACTATAATAACATTTCTACGCCAATACTGGCCGAATATGTAGCACTAAGACACTTTATAATAACCAAATGTACCATATTCTTGGAAATAAATAATTATGAATTATGTAAAGTCTTTAGTGTGTCAAGTGTAAGTTAACTCTCAAAGCTTTCAATTCGTAGGTCTCCACAAAAAATTGTGATTGAAACTTCATTATTAAATTTCTCAGCGTTTTTGAGAAAGTTCTCAAGCTTTTTGTCCACTAATGAGTACTAATGCTTGTTATCGTTTTGGTAGAACTCGTCAGAGGGTTGCTGGATTGGTATTTTAATTGGCGGCTCGATCAAAGCAATTTCGGCTGCCGCTGGTTGTCCCGAGAATTTGAATTCTGCATCTTTATTATCGCATTTTATAGTAACTTAGATTTGGAAAATATTCCCTGTGAACTCAACATAATATAATTATGTAACTATATTTTGACCGAGACACAGTATTCTTAAAATAAAACGTAAGAGCCGTAGGTGTAGGCATGTATGACGACGTAGTTAGCGCAGTGGTCGTGCAGCTGCCTTCTGAGCCGGCAGTTTTGGGTTCGAACCCGGCAGGGGCAAATATTTGTGTAATTTACTCGAATATTTTGTTCCCGGGCAATGGATGTTGTCTATGTATCTATATTATGTATGTGTATCGTCGTCTAGTACCCGTTGTATAAGCATTTCTTAGTTTGGCTCTAGGTCGATTTGTGTAAGATTGTATGCTTTTATTGTTTTTTCACCTCACCAGCTCAAAAATGGCGATTTTGCTGTCAGATAACAGTGAACAAAATGCGATTTTGTTTCGAGCGTGAGTAGAAAGTAGCTTTTTAATTTTTTCAATATCTGACCACGAATTGTCATTATTCAGCCAAAGGTTAATTATAAAATTCTAATCATTTGAATCTCGATGCACTCTGTTTCTTTCATATGTATATAAAAGAGAGGGATAGAAACTTATCAATTTGAAATTCGATTTTCGAATCCGACCTCGATTGAAAACAGTTCGGATACGTGTTATACCAAAAAAATCATTAAAAAACACCCGAAAAAGTTTAATTGCAACGTATTTTTTTTTCTTTATTATATTTTTATTTAACGACCGAATATTAAATTGTGCCTTTTATATAAAATAATAGATCATTGCTCAAATAAAATAAGATTTTTCAACTTATTGTATATATAATAATAATTTATAATTTCACCATTTATCATAGATGCATATTCGAAACGTACCTTAAAAAATATCGAGTTCATATTGTAATTTGTTATTTTCTTTTGCATTTACTTTGTTTGGTGTTTTAGGAGTAAAAATATTAATCAATTTATAAACAAAATCTCGTAATATAATATGTATATATAAATAAACACGTCATGTATCTGCTAAATCTTCCAATTTGATAAAATAATGACAATAACCGTGTTGGTTGGTTGATTATAATTTCAATTAAATTATATCGTTATTCCTTTTTAAGCAGCACTTATCTATTTTCTGATTAATAATATTATTGAAATCAGCAACAAAGACTAAGACAACAACATACGTTGGAAGAAAAAGCACATAATGTCGAATATGTTCTCGCTGATGAGGTGAAAAGTTGTGTGTGCTACACGAGAGTAAAGTTTTTTGCATCTCGTGCTTTTGAGTCCCTCGCTACACTCAGGATTCTAACATAGAATCACTCGCTACGCTCGTGATTCAAACGTAGAATCCTTCGCTTGCTCGGGGCTCAAAATCAGCACTCGTAACAAAAAACAACTTTGCTCTCTTGTTGCACAAATAACTATTATTTTTTAGTATTATCAGTGCTATGTCACGTCGTCGACGCAACGTCTCACGTCACGATAACAATGCAAAATTTCTGTACCTATTTAAGTAGCTATTTCAAAAATAGGACTTACGATTGCAAGCCATGTTTGTGTCAGATAGTTTACTGAACTTAATCATTTGAGTAATACCTACGGTTACAGAACAGCCATGACTTTATGAGCAATCAGACGAGAAGACGAATAGAGGAAACAGTTTACTGATCCATTTGAGATAATGTAAAACTGAATAGCACTCCTTGTATTCCGATATCTTGGTATCGCCCTGTTGGCTTTTATTACTAGCGTTTGTGCCAAGATACATACATATTGGGTATAAATACATCCGAACTATTAAAAATATTGTAAGTTTGCATACATAAGGAGAAGGCTTCGCTCTCACCGTCAATAGAAATAATTAATAAATTAAATTTATCTTGAATTTAATTTAATTGGTTATATGGACTTTGTCTATATACAATTTATGTGTATTTGCCAGATTCCTAATTCCTAAGTATATATCAGTAACGTGGAGTAAAAAGTATTATTAGGCGCATTAGAGCATAATTTGAGTCAATTATTCTTCATGACCAGTAAGTAAAAAGATGGCCAGTAATAGGCAAGCCACTAGTAGTCGAGTTCTATGAACTAAGTAAGTTTAAAAAAAAGTAAGACCGGTGACAAGAAGCTAAACAGATGAATAAATTTCCAGCAAACTACAAAACCCAGCTTATTAACCACGCAATTACCGAACCCTTTTAACCTTTAGAGCGCCAAGCGGCAAAGCAATTCTCCGTGCCACTGACGCCAAACAAAAAAAAAAAAAGTGCTCCAAAATCAACAGGGATTGAAAAACACAGATAGTGGTTTGAATTAACATGTTTTTGACCATTGAAATTTTTGACGTCAATAGGCGTCGTTGGCGTCAGTGGCACGAATTCCCGATGACGTGATTTGCCGTCTTTGGCGGTCAAAGGGTTAATAAGGATACCCTTTCGTAATCGCCTAACTGGAGAAACCAATTAAGTGGAGTGACCGTGCAATAGATGTTCAAATCGATAAACTTGTTTATTTGTAAGCAGGTGGCTGCATGTTCAAAAGGCAGGTAGTGGCTGATCAAGGTTAACTTTTTAATTAAGGCAATGCCTTATTAATATGCCTGCTCACGGGAGGAGATAAACTGACCGGCAATTGACCCCGTTATCACCTAATATAGGTAAAAGTAGACTGGAGGGTCGAAAGTGCATATTAATAATTCATGCATAGGTATCTATAGTATTATAAAATCCTAGATGTTTCTTTATTGAATTATTTAATAGCTGAACAGATTTGCACTCATTTTGGTACCGGGATGGCTAAGACATCCAAAGAAGATAGGATACTTTTAACGGACTGGTAACCTAACCGGTTAGGATTTTGGCGGACGAGGTCACGCGGGCACCTACTACTACCTAATAGTTTGAAGAGCTTTGTCATTATATAACTCCTGGAGGCTCCAGTACAGGAGGATAGCCCACATTTTTAATCCCAAATAATCGATGTTATTCCGTTATATGGATGTGATTAAACCATTGGGAATATCACAATGCCACATCGAATTAAAAACGTTAGTTGTTATTGCAATTTGACAATAGATACGTCAGCCAAATAAAACTTTAGATTAAAAATATCCCAATTTTTTCAGAAAATTTTCATCAATAATAAACACGCTTTCGCTCTAAGCTTACAAAAGCTGTGAAACACATTACAGCGTAATAACACTTCATAATCCCTGTAAATATGAAATACGATGACTGAAAATAGAACGTGACTTTAATCCCCGTTGAAACGGTATTTCCATCACGTTATAACCAACTTTCAGCGCCGTTTTTAGGGGTCCGTGCGTTTGATGAACAATTGAACCTTTTACTTATTGTTCAAACACTCACTGTCTGAATATGGGCAACTGTACGATGACCAGGGACCTAATTCGAGAATGCCGTTTGAATGATCGCCAAACGTCAAATCTCTATTAGATAACAGTTATATCGGGTGTGTAATGTTTTGCATAACAACAATTTGCGAATTTTCATTTTGCATAAAACGAATTGCATAATTTCAACCTGCATAAGTGATCATATAGCATAAAAACAAAATGCATACAAACGAATTGCATAATTTCGAAAACTATAATAGTTTAATTGCATAACAATGTATTTGCATAATAGACAAATAGCATAATAGTCACTTTGTATACTATACCATTGTCATATCATACTTTTTTCATAAAAACTTAAAGCATAAATGTTGTCCAAATAAATAATATACACGATGATTTTTAATCGGTGATCAGGTACCAACTTTTCTAACTCAGTAATTGATGGCGGTCACGTTAAAGTCGTAATTACATGAAAACAAAACTTTTATTTTTCTATGATAATTTTTATTTTGAAACCAATTTTGTCTTAAATTCCTTGTCACCGAACTAATCTGTATCGGTGTGCTTACAACCTCTTTAATAATTTAATGGGAATGATAATTTATGAGTAATAACTTGTCATTGTCATGTCATTCCATAAACATAGTCGTAGAAAATTTCGTAAAATTTCCCGCCAAAGCGATGACACTTGACGTAGGTATCGTACTTCAATAATTTATGTAGGATGACCATGTATCTAGTGGTTATTAGTTTTAATTATGTTTTAACTTTTAATTAATTTAACAGTGAGGCTATTGCGCGGGACCTCGCGTATTAAGTTTAATTTTAGCTAAATATTAATATTTTTCTACTCCTGATCACCGATTAAAAATCATCGTGTATACAAAAATATAATATTTTTTTCTTATTCATTCTTCCCCATTGCCGAGCCAAATTAGGAGCAGTTACCTTTTAAGGGTCATAAAAAAAACCCTAACCTACCTATCTCTGGGAGCAGTTTCGTTTTTAGGGTCATAAAAAAATAACCCTAACCTACCTATCTCTTGGAGCAGTTTCGTTTAAGGGTCATAAAAAAAATAACGCTAACCTACCTATCTCTTGGAGCAGTTTCGTTTTTAAGGTCATAAAAAAATAACCCTAACCTACCTATCTTTTGGAGCAGTTTTTTTTAGGGTAAAAAAAACATAACAATATTTCAGTAGGTACTCAACAACTTTTTTATATTTTTTTTATGCAACTTAATTATTTTAGGTATGTTGTCCAAATAAATATATATACAAAAATATAATATTTTTTTCTTATTCATTCTTCCCCATTGCCGAGCCAAATTAGGAGCGGTTACCTTTTAAGGGTCATAAAAAAACCCCTAACCTACCTATCTCTGGGAGCAGTTTCGTTTTTAGGGTCATAAAAAAAATAACCCTAACCTACCTATCTCTTGGAGCAGTTTCGTTTTTAGGGTAAAAAAAACCCTAACCTACCTATCTCTGCAGTTTCGTTTTTAGGGTCATAAAAAAAAACCCTAACCTACCTATCTCTTGGAGCAGTTTCGTTTAAGGGTCATAAAAAAAATAACCCTAACCTACCTATCTCTTGGAGCAGTTTCGTTTTTAAGGTCATAAAAAAAATAACCCTAACCTACCTATTTTTTGGAGCAGTTTCTTTTTAGGGTAAAAAAAACATAACAATATTTCAGTAGGTACTCAACAACTTTTTATTCTTTATTTATGCAACTTAATTATTTGAGGTATTTTTATGAGTTTTAATAAATATTCTGAATGTATGTTATACCAAGTGACATTATGACTTATGAAAATTTTAACTAATGTTATTATGATTATTAATGGTTATGATGTTTAAATATTATGGTTGACAAAATTATGAATTTTGTTTTTATGCAATGTATTTATTATTCATTTTGAAAGTAGTTAAATGAACATATGCTAACAGTTTTTATGCAACTTGAGCCGCACCCAGTTATATCGCCATTGGACTGTCATTTAAATGCGATGAGCTTAAAAGTGACATATCTCATCTCAATTTTGGAAATACGAAGGCGACAATGATTGTCAAAAATGTTATTCATGCATATGAATTTCTGCTTTGAACGAAACGTAGCGGACTAATTTCACGCACTACGCGGTAAATTTAAAGTATGCGCCTGTTATTTACGAGTATGCCGTCAAATACAAAGGAAACGAAAATTTAGCGAGTCCGAATTGACGAAGTTGCGATGTTCTAGGGAAATCGCCCCTTGTCAAGTAGGCACACGTCAAAAGTGACGGATGGTGATGAAATCTATCATCTCTCTAAAATTGGTCGAATACCCCCCCCCCTTTCTATGGCAACTTAGTATATGGAGTACGTGTCAAAAGTTAACCAATATTTAAAACGCTATCTCTATAAGATAATTAAATATCTAACTATGTAATTTTTTTTGGTGGTAATTTTAATTTGTTTCAATTATGTAAGGTTTTGATCAGTCAGATATGAATCAGTTAATAAGATTTTATTAATTTTTGTCCAGTTTATAGTCTTTATATAAGTTAAAACCATTATTTATCGTTTATTATAATGAATACACTTATTTGCTGTCAATGTGTAAGTGTAAGTTCAACACAAAAATACAATATTTTAACTTTTCAATAATGACTTTTTCAAGTGTTTAAATCTCTTGAACTGTGAAAATTGGATTAAATGTTGCATGTCTTTACTATGGCTTCTAGATGTTTAAGCAAATTCAGATCAATAGGCTTATAAAAAAAATGGCGTTAGAACGGAACCTACGACGCGTCAGACCAATTCACCCTTGTCCAATTTGTAAAATAAATAACCAAGCCATCTTGTGCATGTTATGACAAATAAAGTCATGTGTTGAGATTATGGGCACCATGTAGACACAACTTTTGAAAAGTTGGTCACACTATATTATACATATCTCATTCTATGACATTGACAATATTTTTATCTGGCCCAATACTAGACTGGTAGAAAATGTTTTTTGGCATTAAGTACGCCATTACTCCTGACTTGTTTTGTGCAATAAAATTTGAACAAATAAAATAAGTAATCATTAGGCGATCCGTCTGTTCGTTTGCGTCCTATCATTAAAGGAACATTTCTTACAAAAATAAGATTTATAATATGACATTGAAACCTCGGTGTGCGAGTGCAACTCCCACTTGACCAGTTTGTAAAATAAATAATCAACTCACGTTCCCATGCATGTCATTACAAACAAAGCCACACAGAAAAAAAAAAAATCTTGAACCAAATAATATTATTTGTTTCAAGATCTTTTGGAATTTCGATATAAGGAAACACTAAAATGTCTTCTTCCGAGAAATAAAATGTCTCGTATTATAGATCTTGGACCAAGAACTAATTTCTTGTATTAAATAACAAATTATATTTTGTATTGAAAGCTAAAAACTCTAAGCTTAAGATAGAAACAATTTTAATTTAAGTATTTGTCTTTCTTCTACTAAGATTGAAAAATGTTGACCCAAGAACTAAAGTATCTTGTTCCCAGTAGCAATGCTAATTAACTCAACATCGTTTAGTTCTTGTTGTAAAACGGCACATATTCCATTCAAATCATGTAAAGCTCTTTTTTTAAAAGCTTAATGTTTTGACCCAAGAACTAAACGATGTTGAGTAAATTAACACTGCTATTTGCAACAAGATACTTTAGTTCTTGGGTCACAACATTAAGCTTTTAAAAAAAAGAGCTTCACATGATTGGAATGAAGTATGTGCTGTTTTACAACAAGAGCTTAACGATTTTGAATAAATAAGTACTGTTATTTGGCACAAGATACTTTAGTTCTTGGGTCAAAACATTGAGCTTTTAAAAAAAGAGCTTTACATAATTTGAATGCAATATGTGCCGTTTTACAACAAAAACTAAACGAGTTTGAGTAAATTACCACTGCTATTTGGAACAAGATACTTTAGTTCTTGTTGTAAAACGGCACATACTTCATTCAAATCATGTAAAGCTTTTTTTTAAAAGCTTAATGTTTTGACCCAAGAACTAAAGTATCTTGTTGCAAGTAGCAGCGCTAATTTACTCAACATCGTTTAGTTCTTGTTGTAAAACGGCACGTACTTCATTCAAATCATGTAAAGCTCTTTTTTTTAAAGTTTGTTTTGACCCAAGAACTAAAGTATCTTGTTGCAAATAGCAGCGCTAATTTACTCAACATCGTTTAGTTCTTGTTGTAAAACGGCACATACTTCATTCAAATCATGTAAAGCTCTTTTTTTAAAGTTTAATATTTTGACCCAAGAACTAAAGTATCTTGTTGCAAATAGCATAAAAAGACATTTTTGAAGTGTAATTAAAAATGGATTGTCTTTGTATGAAGACATTTTTGAGCTTTCATTGAAGTTATGACACTTCATTGAAAACTCGGAAATGTCTTCATACAAGGACAAGCCATTTTTAAATACACTTCAAAAATGTCTTGTTTCCAGCATAAATGTGTTTCGGTAGTAGCGCTGTCTGTTCTGTATAATATAAATATATGTTAAAATGAACGGCAAAATATTCAAACCAGGTTCGCTATATTGGACTCGGTTTTGCGATTCGGCCGATTGAAATATACCACGATGATATGACCAACGCCATTGGTTAGCGTTGGCATATCACCATCGCAATGTTTCAACTGGCCAATTCGCAAAGACAAGTCGAATCTAATAGGCATGAAAGAAAGAATAAGGGCCAATATCAATAGCATAACTTGCGACACTTATACTAAACTACTTTACAATACGCCTATTGTACATAGGTATAAGAATCTAGTGAGTGGAAATTAAACAGTGTATTGCTATTTAAAAAATAGATTATGTAACTATACTATTTTTTTTTATTATACTCAAAAAGAAGAATGAAAAAGAAGTAAGGTATTTGAAACACATTTATACCTAATTAGGTAGGTAGGTAAGTACATAAAGCTTGTGCGAATAATGAAAAAAGAAATTGTTTTTATATTTTATTCAGTTCAGTAGATTGCAATAAAAAAATAATTAACATATTTTAGACGAACTGGAAGCTCGACTTTCCATACAAATAATATTACCTGACCTACTACTATCACTCACACTTGTTAGGCCTTGTTCACGGAGACGCGGCGCGTCGCGCGTTGCGGTGGGCGGTGACACGCGTGGTGCCAGGCGACTATGGAAACCGCTCACGCTTCTCCGTGAACGCACTTATACAACGCCATATGTTTGAATTAAGCGCGGGCCGCGCCGCCCGACGCAACGCGCGACGCGCCGCGTCTCCGTAAACAAGGCCTTATTTCGAAAAGATATACATTCCTACCGATGGACAGTTAACTTTGTTTGCGATAGTAGGTACCTAGGTCAGGTTTTTGTTGTTCAACTTGAAATATTGTCAAGAGCACAAGTTTCGGGGACACGTTGTATGGAATTTCTATACAACGTGTACCCGAAACTTTAGCTTTTCGAGTGTAGACAAAAAGAGCGAGTAGTACAATCAAGGGCACCAATATGTATACACCACAACGTCTCAAAAATATGTAGACAGACCTTATTTCTGCAACAACAAGGTTGTAGTATACATATTTTTGAAACTTTGAGTGAATACATAATGGTGCCCTTGACTGTACATTTGGAATTTTTGGGTGGTGTATGAGAAGCTGTCAACTTACTATATTTCCGACTTTATCGCTGTAACATTAAGGTTTTTTATTTCTAGCGCAGTACAAATTCAAGAAATAATTTGTACTATTTTGTAAGTGTGGGCGATAGTATGACTTCACCCATTGTGAACTATAAAGATACATATAAATCCAGCACGGCGTTTTAAAATACGAGTAAGAACCGTGGAACACAATAGTAATTTTCTATTAAAATTAAACTTAACTTATTTATAAAATGACACGTATAATTCACCACGCACTGAGCGGAGAGGCATTGGCGTCTGATCACAACATTCAATCAGAGACACATATTTGGATTCATTTGTTTTGCTTACTCGATAAGCTTTGAGATGAGTACTGTAGTTATTTATTTGTAACACAGTACAGAAAAGGATTACAGCATTCAAATCTTTTTCTCTAACTAGCATATTATCAACTAAAAGAAAGTCTGGATTGTCATCTTTACATTCAAACAAAAGAACGGACATGGAATCATAAATATATCCATTTGTTTGAAACGTTGGAATTGAATAATAGTCATAATCACTAATCAAATGATCAGGAATATTTACACATTTCTGTAAATGTCCACATTTATATTTGTTTTCGAAGCCTCCGCTAGATAAAAACCTGCTACAGTCTTTTACTTGACAGCGTATTGCGATAGAGTAACACAAGTTTGTCCGACTCGTAATAGATCGTGATACCTTTTTTAGTTCCTTATGTTTAGCTTCAAATTTGAAAGCAGAGTAAAATATAGGCGGTCCAATTTTCTTAATCACACCCGAGTAATGTATTAAGAAATGGTATTTTGGCTTTAAAGAGGTTTTGAATAGCTCTAGGTAAACTTGATGGTGTTCTTTAATTAGTTGCTTCAAATAGGCTAGATGTTCGGTCGAAATAGTTTGTTCGGTAAGTAGCTCTGTTAACTCTAATAAAAGCAAGTAATAGTTCCACACTTCGTCAGTTTCTTCAATCAAGTCACCGATAATATAACGAAAGTTTCTCACAAAACATAACATCTCCGACGCCGAAAACATTATGACCCCGTTACACAAATGTTGCTTAGTTACAGGTGGGGGGTGATTATGCTCGGATCTAGTATATGCAAAGTATTTTATCCTGGAATTTAATTGATCTAACGTAAAAACCTTTCTGTTAACGAATGACTGTATAATTGAAGCCATACTATATCTGTGAACACCTTCACACAGGTCGTGCATAACGTCAACACTGGTATTTTCGAATACGTGGAAGCTATCGAGACTATTCCATACACAATCTTCTTTTACGCCAATATTATTAATGATACAATCCTCATAATCATCTCGTAATCGTAATTTGTTTTCATTTTCTACAATGGCAGTCTGACATTCTTGTTTGTCCATAGTGCAAATTCTACAATAAATATTGGCAGAAAAACTTTCCACATAACCCAAAATAGAATTAAGTCCCAGATTATCTCCCGATAAGGCAATTAAATAGAATTTTACATTTAGTTTCTTATTATTTGAAATAATTTGTATACCATTATTTTCTAAGAATTTCAATTCACTGAGCAATGGTTCAAAAACAGCTTTATTACCAAATTTAACTCTTTGTCTAGAATAAAAAAGCAGAGCCAAGAAAATATTTTCCAGTCGACTAGCGTACTGTGGTGGAATGGTCGCAATACTGCAATAGACAGCGCCTATTTTGTGCTTACCAGCATGACTACCTAATGGATTCCCATTTTCAAAATCATCATAGTAGATATATATAGGAATTGTAATATCTGAACCATGTGTATTTCTTAATTTCCATAACGCTCCATTAATAATATTTCGAAATACACCTTCAGTGTTATCAAGATCTTTTTGATAGTCTAATATGTCGTTCAAGACATGTGGCAACTCTAAAAACAACTTTAAACTGTTTCTCAAAGGTACCAAATAAACATATTCATCCTTTAAAGACATAATAACCGCAGAATTTACTCTTTTCGGCTCTTTAGAGACACCGATTTTTTTCTTAATTGGTTTAACTAACTTCCCACTTGCATTAAAAAAGTTTATGAGTTTATGTTCAGTGTCAATTGGTTGAAAGCAATTCTTATATATATCTAAAAACATACTTAAGTTTTCAAAATGGGCTTTGTCATTACAATGATCATTATTAGACACTGGAATTTGTCTTTCTATGTGATTTACTGAATCTGCAAGGAATGTTTTGAAAATATCTATTACGCTCTGTATTTGACTTCTTGGCATGTTTAAATAGCTGTATAACTTTGATACAAGAAGTATGACCGATAAGTTAAGATCCTCTTTAAACTGCATTATTGCATCTTTACTGTCTTTAATATGATCCTCGATGTTAAACTTAGGCTTAGTGGAACTGCTTAACTTCAAAGACTCGCTGCTCGTTTGCGTTTCAGTGATAGTTGTAGTATTACAGTTTGGAGTATTAAGAACACGAGTTCCTTCAATTTGCTTACTGTCAAGTCGGCGCTTCTCAAACAATTTGTGGAAAAAAGTCAAATGATCTTTTAAAGAATATTTTGTGCCATAAATTCTCTGACAATTTTCGACCGGACAGTGGAAACAGTTTTTTATCTTGTGAATTAGTTCTAAATGTAAAATATATTGTTTAAAATTACCAAGATCAATTTTGCACTCAGGACACTGCATTTTACAAATTTTATAAATTTCTAAATTTAAAACATCTACTATGTACGGTGGGACTAAATCGTAAGCCGTGTGAATTTGATACACTTTCTTCTGTATAATTAAATGGAGGTGCTCTGCCGTTTGTGGATATTTGGCGTGGAAGACATGATAAATTTTGAATAGCAAGTCAAACGCCTTTGCAGCCGACTGCACGTGATACTTAACGTCATCGATGATAATGTATATCTGTGAAAAGTTCTGCAGCGGTCCTTGTATCAGCACATAGGGTTGCACGGTGTCACTTCGCTCTGCAGCTTTTTGTTTTTGCTTCTTTATCACATCGTCGATATCTCCAGGGTCCTGGAATAACAACAAAATTACTTAAAACACACACACACACACACACACACATTGCTACCCTACCCACAATTTAATTAACACACATTCACAATGCTTTTAAATAAAAAAATTCAATCAAATGTAATTAAGTTAAAAAAAATTTGGGCAAGTGCGAGTCCGACTCGCGCATGTAGGGTTCCGTACCTATATATATTTATATATATAATCTATAACAAGTTTGTTGTATGGGAGCCCCCCTTAAATATTTATTTTATTTTATTTTTAGTATTTTTTAGTAGTTTTTATTTTTTATTTTTAGTAGTTTAAATACATCATCTGTGAAAATTTCAACTGTCTAACTATCACCGTTGTTGAGATACAGCCTGGTGACAGACGGACGGACGGACGGACAGCGAAGTCTCAGTAATAGGGTCCCGTTTTTACCCTTTGGGTACGGAACCCTAACAACATTTTTTTAAGTTGGTAAAAAATTATATTTTGTATTCATGTTAAAATAGATCTTGTTAGCCATGTCTGGCTGTGCTTGATGAATTTCAAATAAGTGAATATTTAGGGGACAATCTTACACAAATCGACCTAGTCCCAAACTAAGCAAAGCTTGTACTATGGGTACTAGGCAACGATATACATGTAGAAAACATCCATGACTCGGGGACAAATATTCGTGCTCACCACGCAAATAATTGCCCTTACCGGGCTTCGAACCCAGGACCTCCAGCTTCGTAGGCAGGGTCACTACCAACTAGGCTAACGCGGGCGTCGAAAAAATGAAGGCCTATTCCCGTCTATTCCCACCCAATAGTCCCCACTGGGGAAACAAAGATCCCACTTACGCTCCAGAATAAATACCAAGGAAATATACCTACATACAGTATCCTAAAAACATTACTGCCTACTCGCAGAATCGGCTAAAGTATGCTCGTCTAACTTGATAGAAAAAAACCGGCCAAGTGCGAGTCTGACTCGCGCACCGAGGGTTAACTTAGATATTTAATTTTTCACGGCTTCAAGGGATCATAGACTTGAGTATAGATGTAGTGCATAAATGTTTTCCTTCGTATTTTGTCGGAAACGTTCGTATTTGTCATGCTACTTCTGTCAGTCTCGGTACCCGTCAATGAGGCTGACTGAAGTAGCATGTAAAATACGAACGTTTCCGACAAAATACAAAGGAAAACATTTATGCAACTACATCTGTATATGGTTTTAATTTCAATTCGATACCTCCACGCGTTCCTGAGATAAAGGCTCATGACAGACAGACAGATGGACAACAGTGATCCTATAAGGGTTCCGTTTTTTCCGATTGAGGTACGCAACCCTAAAAAGCAACAAATACCTAAAATAATACAAGGATGTGGGTGCAATACTTACATTTGTTTGAATCATTAATCCTTGGATAGACTCAGTCGTCGAAAATTTAATTTTGCGTGATTTTCGGCCTTTAGGTGGTACTAAATAACCTAACAGGTACATTTGGACCGGTATTTTTTTGTCTGAAACAAATAATACAATTGATTAATTATAAATGTAGGAATGGATGCTGTCGCTGAATGCTAGAGGTAGAATGGGAACGAACAAGAAAGGAACGAATGAAGGAGTGAGTGAGACAAACCTCAGCACGTCTAGCGTAACTTTGACACGTGACTGATGTCGCGCGGGATAGCATCATCCGTCACTATCTCATAGTACTTTACAGATAGAGACAGGTAGTATATCCCGCGCGAGAAAGAGTCGCGTGTCAAAGTTATGCTAGCCGTGCTGGCGTGACTGACGTGTGCGAGTGAGAGAGTGTAGATCGAAGAGATTGAGACTGACGGTTGGAAGGTTAACGTGTGTTCGGGGTGCTTAGCAATTAATAGTACATTGTGACCCGAGCCGCAGGCGAGGGTTGTAAATATGCGATAGAGGGCTTTCTCTTTTATTGCCCGTGGTGAGTACACAATTTTACGTCTAGACCTGGACACAATGCGAGTTTTACCGTACGCGCAGCGTGCGGCAAAAGTCACATTATGGCCAGGTTTGACGTAATAGTACATTGTTGTTGAGCCTGAAAAGTCCGCCATCTATTGCACTTTCGGGCGAGACTAAACATAGTACTTTTCACGACAAATGCGAGGAAATTAAAATAGTACATTACATCCCCCTCCTTGTTACCTTTTTTTTTTTAACCTTTTTACATATAGGCGCTATTTCGCAGCATAAAGAAGATGAGTGTGTCATGAACGACGCAAGCGAGTTTCTTACGTTTTGTTATTTATTGAGTCAATATAAATTAATCATATCAAAAAACAACAATATTTACAAACAATTGCAAATAAATACAACATGGCGGACGAGCCGGCGCATGCGCGCATATATCAGAAAAAAATAGGCAAGTATCATGGCTACATTCAACCAAATTTTAAAACATTATTAAATCAAATGTATTCAGTTTAAATGCGAATTAATGTGTTATATATATACACATTCATTCGCATTTAACACATATATGTTGAAAACAACAAATAATATTTGAATTGACATGCAGCACATGATTGGTTTTTTGAAAAGTCGTATCTTACTATGAAATCCATGCATAGATACGACCTGTTACCGTAACGTGCTATATTGTCGATTTAATTGCGAGCCATAAATGTAACAGCTGTCAAATGTACCAATATAAGCAGTTTTGTGTACTGGATTTAGGTTATCTATGGCCACATTTTCGAGCAGTGTCGAGAAAAATATGGGTTTCACCCATCACCCCTTTTAAGTCTATCGTTAGTAAACTGTAAATAAGCATCAATGCTACGTACCATTGTCAGCAATATCTCCTAAACTTTCAATTAATGATTTAGCATCATCATTGGACACAATATCTCCCCTGAGTACTAAGAGTTTTGAGAAGAATGGTTCCCAGTTCTTGAAGAAGTTCAGCGATTTCTCTTTAAATAGTCTTTCAAAATCCAAAAGTATCTGGAACGAAATAGAAATTATAAGTTATATTTATCATATTCAGCTATACCTACTCGTCTTACATTGTAACTATTAACGGACGAACTTCCTATACTGGAACTGGAAACAAAATTCTAACAGACCTGTCCCACTTTTCCGAGATCAAGTACACATAATTGTTATTTTTTTTGTTCTAGAAATATAGTTGTACGCGGGCTATTTTCCGCAACTCAACGACATACCTATGCGCGCCTATTTTGCGTGGAATGTTGTAGAGAAAATTAAAAAAATCTTACCAGTGTGTCTGCTTTAGTATCTTTTAAGATACTCCATGTTTCGATAAACTCATGCACTGTTGTGAAATTTCCCTTAGCTCTTATGTTGAAAGTGTTGGTCCATTTTTCCACGACTCTTTCCCAAGGCTCGTTATTGTGTTGAAGCCAAATCACATCATCACCATTTGGGACCGTCTCTGAAATATTGTTAACTTATATATAATATTTAAACAATTATCCCCTAACTCCTAACCGTTAAGGAGTTATAGTTGTCATTATCAGCTCATCACCATGAGACGATGATGGAACTTAATATACATGAAAAACAAGTTCAGTGCCCGGAATGTTTGAGAGATGCCTTTGATTTTCCTGGTGTTCCCTTCGATTTACTTGGTGACAACAGTATCACCTCTGGAGTACACTGAAAAGGATACGACTAATGGTCTTAACGTACCTATAATATTTAAAGAATTATCCCCTAACTCCTAATCATTGAGTTATACCTTCCATCATCAGTTCAGCATGACGAGATGTTGACTTTCAGACGCAAATATATGAGGGTCGCCCTCGATTTCCCCAGGATCCCATCATCAGATTCCGAGTATACTTTCTCCAATAAAAAAAGAATTTTGAAAATCAATCCACAATTGGTGGAGTAATCGGTGAACATGAACATACATAAAAAAAATACCTACTTACAGTCGAACATAGAACCTCCTCCTTTTTAGAAGTCGGTTAAAAATTATAAATAAACACTATTTTACCTTCGATTTTTTTCATAGAATCTGTTTCGGAATCAGGGTCTGTTGAATCGGTAATTTTAATGCTTCTTCTCTTTGTTCCTGACATGTGCAGCAGATTACGGACCTTGTCTGTTAATTTTCCTTTAGCAGGCACATATTTCCTCGAAGGAGATTTAAAAGTTGGCACTGCTTTCATATAATAAGTGTATATACTTTCTGTTGGGAAAAGCGCTACAATTTTAGCAGCTAGTAAATTGTATTCTTCTGGTTTGATGTTACTGAAAGAAAAGTGATATATTTCTTATTTTATTCTATGATGTTAACATATTTATTACTCTATAAAACTTGTTTAAAAGCCTATAGTCTACAATACCATAATCAATTTAGAGCTATATCTGATATTGTTCTATCTCTGCTTCTTTTATTTTGGTTGTGAACAATACAGACTATATACTACTACTACTACTAATACTACAACTATTACTACGACTAATAGGAAGGTGGACCCATTTCAAAATTAGACAAAATACAATAAACACAAACTGCAATATATATGATCGCTTAGGGGTCTTGTTGACACTTGCATCTGTGGTAGTGAATTGTTTCGAATGTTTGTACAGTCGCTATCATATATATCGTAGCAAATAAGGTGTTCATTAAATATCTGAACACGACTCTTATGTCAAGGCTGTTCAGATATTTGTGAATGCATTGTTTGCTGCGATATATCTGATGGCAACTGTATGTAGCTTCTTTACCGCTTTCGGTTTTTTGAAATGGCCCCTATCTTTGTATATGTCTAAATAGCAAACAAAAAAGTAACTTCTACAGTAGCAAAATAAATTATGTAGGATAATGGTAATACTTGTTAATAATAAATGTGTAGTGATATTTCACCACCATGTCAACAATGATGTTCCTTTTTTGAGAATTTAAATGTTTAAATTTTCTGTAATAGTTCAAGACACTATTTCCTTGTGGAGATGTTTGCAGGATTGTTTTCAGGTCAAATTCTGGGAGTGAATGCCTGCTTGGTATGTTCAAGTAAACATCAAATTCTGAAGGAACGTCAGCCTGGACCATCGATGACTCTTCATCAAGTTGCATCAGTTCAGGGCAATTCACTTTAATTATTGTTAAATCTGTGCTTAACGAAGATGCTGTTTCAGTTTCAGCATGTAAATCCAAGTAGTCCTGTATTTGACTTCGTAACTTTATTCTATGTCCGATATGAGGACAAAGTTCTTTCAAATATGTATCATTGGAAATTAAAAATTTAAATTGTTCTATATTAATATCATTTTCTGCAAAAAAGTATAATCCTTAGTAATAAATATAAATGCTCTATAACATGCAAAACTTAAAACATAAATGAAACAAAGTGACAATTTGAATCAAATAGAAGAATCAAATTCCTTGACTGTGCATAGAAAACACTTAACTGATTTGTTATCTAGGTAGGTAGGTACAGTCAAGATCACCAATATGTATACACCACAAACTTAAATATGGTTGTATATATATTTTTTTGCAACTTTGGGTATATACATATTGGTGACCTTGACTGTACCAACCGGCGGTGCCCCTTAAAGCATTTGGACCCGAATGAGACAAATAGTAATACATACGTTGGAGTTTGTCGTGATTTCCAAGATGACGCACGCCTTCTAGTTATTTTTTTTTTTGGTAATCGGTCATTTTGGTTGTTAAACGTATAGTATTAATAGCGTATTAGATTAGATTACTTTATTTCATGATAATAAATGACAGCATAAATTTGCATACATGCATATTATGCAGTGAACTAACGATTGAGTGGCCGTATAGCCAACCTTGGGACAATACTCGACAGTCTCCACGTGGTTTTTTGTAAAATTCTGCTATTCACCGAACAACGGCATGCTCTACGAGCAATTTCGACATTAGCGAAAACGAAATCATCATAACTTTGATGGAAGCCATATTAACGGCCGATAGGTACTTAGGTACGCCGTCATGTATGGCAGCGTATTGTAGGTTAAGAAAATAATGAAATTAAACTTACTTTTGAAGTTATCCACCACGTCTGACGGTGTATCCCAACCTGCCAAAACGTTTTCTAAAATCTTGTCATCAGTTGAGGCCATAATCACAATTGAATTACAATTTCTTTCACACTTCACGCACTGAATAGGTAGAATGACGATACGACGACGCGGCACGACTTTTGAAATGAACGAGCTAGCCGGAAATTTCATACTCTTTGGAGCTAACCAGTGTTGCCAGCCATCGATTTCGATTTCCCAATAATAAAATTATCAAACAAAAACAATTAAACGGCATATTGTTATGAACGGTAATTTTTAATAAATGTTGTATACACGTGAAGTTCCCTGATATTTTAGAAGCCTGGAAGTTGATTTTATGCTAAGAATATATGTACATTCAGATCTTGGGAGACTTTTCACTGATGGTATAACGATTTTAACGATTCTTGCGGTTAATAGTATAGTAGTACACATTTTGACATAGGGCGGAATATATATGTCATTCTAGTCCGGGCTCATGTCGCGATCACGTGACAATAGGGTATTTTGAGGAGTAAATGGAATAATATAGTGTTAATAAATTAATGTGTTAATTTAAATTATTTAAAGCTACAGATTAATCTGTAACTTTATTTTGAGAATAATGAAGGTTATACCAATTTATAAAAAAAGTTTCAGCAGCGTTTCAAGCGTTTTCAAAATTTTCATTCATTCCCCATTATTGTGTTACGTTTAAGTCACAATTAAATATGGTCAGTTGGCCTCCTTAATTTTACAAATTAGTTATTTAAAAACGAGAGAGTCAGACTCGCGCACCGAGGGTTCCGTACAAACCTGTAGGTAGGTATATAAGTAAAAGTTCAACCATCACGACAATCGAATCATAGTTATGGTGCTTTTATTGAAAAATGAAATCCATAACATTACAATATGGAAAGCTGGAGTCACGGAAAGTACCCTGTAGGTTTTGATTCCCTTGCGAGTTTCGAAAATTTGCGGAAATTTGCGGCATAAATGGCTGTATCTTTTGATTGCGCTGGCTTAGAAGTTTGATTTTTTCACAGCTCCAAGGGACAGTAGACTTGAGTATTTGATATAAATTTCAGCTTGATACCTCCACGCGTTTCTGAGAAAAAGGGTCTTGACAGACGGACGGACAACAGAGTTATCCTATAAGGGTTGTCCTATATATGTGTACATAGATACATACATACATACATACATACATACATACATACATATAATCACGCCTCTTTCCCAGAGGGGTAGGCAGAGATCACGGATATCCATTTGCTACGATCCTGACAAACCACTTTCGCTTCAATCACTTTCATGTAGAAAATACGTAATTTATTATTTTCACCGAGGAAAAGTGCGTTTAAGTTCATGGTTGTCATAAAATTATTGGTTTGTTAAATTAAAATACATATAAGCATTCTGTAAACAATTACAAAAATTTTGTTGGATTTTAAAATAAAAACAAAATTTGCGTAGTCGTGCCGAAATGTAAACATATTTTTGATGCTGACTGTACCAACATCAAAAAATATGTTTACATTTCGGCACTGATGTTTGTGGAATAAGACTCAAATTCGTATACATATTTTTGATACTAACTGCACCTTTGAAGTTACATATTTCAAAAAAGTTTTTTTTTTGCTCGTTTCTTGACATATTGAGCTAATTTTATTCATAACTACAGTATGCTGTAGAATTTAACATCGGTCGTCCAACATAATAGTGATTAACCTTACACGAATAGTTTCCAAGACGATCGGGGTAAAATAATTTATATAGCAACACTAGTAAAAATTAAACTTGACTGTCTAGAGCCGAGACTCAACAAGCTTCAAGGTTCTTGGTCCAAAATCGAGCAAGAAAATGATATCTTGGCGTAAGATTGTAGAATTAAAAATGTTTTGGCGCGAGAAAAAACTCTTTTAAGAATTTCACTAACAAAAAGGACTCAAGGGAGAAGAGCGAGAGCAAAGACACTAATGAAAAAGGAGTGAGGAAGACGAAATGTGATGAGAGGCGAGCTAACAATTTCTTCTGCATAGTGAAGAGCTTGGTTTAAAAAGTACGGCTTGGCCGTTTCATTCATAAGTTTATGTTTTCAATATGTGATATTATTAATCTTAATTATCTTGACGACGCGTTTGGCTCGGTTTGTAGACACCTGCCTACTGAGTCGGCGGTCCCGGGTTCGAATCCCGGCCAGGGCAAATATTTGTGCAAAATATTTGTTCTTGGGTCATGGATGTTATCTATATATGTATTTACATATTATGTATATCGTCGTCTAGTACCCATAGTACAAGCTTTGCTTAGTTTGGGACTAGGTCGATTTGTGTATGATTGTCCCTTAATATTTATTTATTTAATTCCTTACCATACCGGCCAGACGGTCCGATGGACTTATTATGGTAGGAAATTATGTCACAGGTCTTCAATGTTACGACATGCAAAAATGTATGAAACGGACAGGCCACAGTATAGCTTAACCCTCCTACGAACCCTGATCATTACAACAATAAAGCAAACACATATACAGGGAGTTTGGTATAACAATGTAGGAACTTTAGGAGGTGACTATTAGGAAGAGTTTGAATCATATTTACCTTAGCCCATATGTATAGCTTAGCCTATATCCGCTTAGTGTCGCAAATTGTAATATAATGTTAAATAATGGTTGTAAACGCATTCCTGGTCGACTGGTCGGAAGCAACATCTAACAGGGAGTTGTGGAGATCAAATAGAGAGGCCTTTGCCCAGCAGTGGGACACTCTAACAGGCTAAAAAAAAAAGAAAAAAATGGTTGTAAAAAAGACTTAATTACGGTGGCGTTAAGGTAGAATATCAAGTGAATTAATACCAAATGTCAGTGTTGAACTAAAAGTAATCAAGCTGTAAATTGATGTATAATTGTATCTTTACCTATACTGTTTTATTAGTCAGTTAATTTACATAGTTTACTTCAATAAAATATTGTACTTGTATGCTAGTTACCAAGTAATAATGTACCTATTTTTAATATTTAGATGAATATTAATAGACATATATTATATCTGTACCTTTTTGCCTGAACTACAGGGAATCCCTAGCTCAGGCACCTTTTTATACGTATCTAATTGTAAATTTTAGTCTATAGTTGTAAGTGTTGTAACATTTGTACAAGAAGTTATTCAATAAATTTATTTGTATTTGTTTTTTTTGATTTCACATTCCTCTAACGAAAAGTTAAATTGCCAAACTTAACTTTGCCATTGGAAAACTGTTTTTATCACTCCGCCCTCGTATCTCCCGCCAAGAATCATGTTAGTACTTGATTCAATATTGTCTTAGTTCTTCACTACAGATTTAACTATTTCTTGGATTCAGCAATAAGTATCTCCCGCCAAGAATCATGTTACTTGATTCAATATTGTCTTAGATCTTCACTACAGATTTAACTATTTCTTGGTTGCAGCAATACATATCTCCCGCCAAGAATCATGTTAATTGATTCAATATTGTCTTTGATCTTCACTACAGATTTAACTATTTCTAGGATGCAGCAATAAATATCTCCCGCCAAGAATCATGTTACTTGATTCAATTTTGTCTTAGATATTCACTACAGATTTAACAATTTCTTGGTTGCAGCAATACATATCTCCCGCCAAGAATCATGTTACTTGATTCAATATTGTCTTAGATGTTCACTACAGATTTAACTATTTCTTGGATGCAGCAATAAATATCTCCCGCCAAGAATCATGTTACTTGATTCAATATTGTCTTAGATCTTCACTACAGATTTAACTAGTTCTTGGATGCAGCAATAAATACCTCCCGCCAAGAATCGTGTTACTTGATTCAATATTGTCTTAGTTCTTCACTACAGATTTAACTATTTCTTGGATGCAGCAATACATATCTCCCGCCAAGAATCATGTTACTTGATTCAATATTTTTACATTTTCCACTTAAGAGCTAAACTAATTCTCTAGCTAAATATGACCCTATTTTGACACAAGACTTAACTCTTACAACAAAACCGCAAGTATAATTCTTAATATGAGAAACAGGCGAGTTTTAATTCAAGATTTATATCTTGAACCTAGGAATAAAATTCTTGACGCAAGACTTTCAATCTTGAATTTTGAAAAATTTACATTCTTGAATCGTTAGTGAAAATGTCTTAGTCCAAGTATATATATCTTGGATCAAGATACATCAGTTGAGACATATCTGGCTCTTGTATCAAAAAACTTTTTTTTTCTGTGCATGTGTTGAGTTTGTGGGCATCTCGTAGAGCAATCAGGGGGCACATGTGGTAATAACTAACCAACGCCTTGACATTGTGGGGAGAGGGGATTATTAATAGACTACTATAGTTGTGACCATACGACTGTTGCGAGACTTGCGAGTGACGAAGATATGAGGTCTAAGAATTAACATTAAGGAAAGGGGCGTGTAAAAACTAAAGAAAATATGTCTAACAGGTATTTACTGCATGAAAATTCAACGCATTGAAAATGTGTTTAATGATAGTTTTTATTTATTTACTTTATTGCACAAAAATATAAATTCAGTACAAAAGGCGACCTTAATGCCAACTGGCAATCTTTATGAGTCAGCCATAAGGCCAAACAGATAGTTTTGTTTTCATTGATTAAAGTTTTTATGTAAATACTAAGTGACGAAACTATCTAATTTCACCAATACTAAACTTATTAATCTAATTAAGGTTCAAATTGTAATTCTACTCTTGTGACAATTGTACCTTCTTATGTATCTTTTATATGAGTTCCTCCATATAGACTGGTCATATTTCTTAAACGACGTGCCCTTAAAACGACATATTTTTGAATGATGAATAACTAACTAAACATGATGACAATACAAAAAAAAATACGACGAAACTGTTCATAATAATGTCACATTGCGATCAAAATATCATACCAAAGCCGCCTACGGAATCATAAACAACTATTAACATCTGTAAACCCACCTATACCTATCTCATTTATACAACTTAACTAGACTGAGCTGATTATTGGTGATTTACTAACACAATACCGTCACGGTACTAAGTGTAATTTGTATCATTTCGAGCGTGTCGCCACCTAGCCCAGGCCATAATTTTGCGGTTAAAAATGTAATGTAACTAAATGCTAGCTATAATTCGCCTGTAGCATAAATCGGGGGGTACGGTCAAGTGCTTAGAAGTAACAAGTGAACAGTGTAAAAATGTGCTGTATTTATTCAAATATATCTATGCTACGTGTATTGTATAACTGTAAAAACTAATATTAGTGTATTGAAGATGTGTAAATAACGAAATAGGCAATTTATTTGAGTGTTATTTTATGGGACGGGACGGGGAGGTATATAACATGTCCAGACTCTTTTTACAAAAAAAGGTTTTCAAAAATTCTTATATTAATATTTCCTTACCAGCGCTACAATTGAGATTAGAATCTATTTTTCAAAACAAGTTACTAGGCATGTTCATTCCCTATTTCCTTAATTCGAATTTACTAGGTACTAGATCGAAATACATATTTAAGAATTGAAATTACTTACATTCGCCTTAAATTGAGTAGTCGTGTTACCTACAGGGAATATGCAACGACTCCACAAGAAAGATATATATTATTAATCCAACCAGCCAAAAAGCCTGAATTTGCATTTGAGTATGTCAACTTCATTTAATTAAGTGCCTAAAAACGCTACAGCCTATAAAGAATATCAGTGTCGAGACTAATAATATTGACTAATAATAATTATATTTTAATTATAAATTGTGATTAATGATCAATGTTTTAGATAGAATTTGCACAACACAAAGAAACAGAAACAAATAGTTTGATTGGATTTAAATGGAAGTACGCTTATGTATTTGTTACGGTTTGTTCATTTAATTATGTTTTATTGATTTAATTATCTAAAAAAATTGGACAAGTGCGAGCCCGACTCGCGCATGAAGGGTTCCGTACCTATACATATATATAATCTATAATAACAAGTTTGTTGTATGGGAGCCCCCCTTAAATATTTATTTTATTTTATTTTTAGTATTTGTTGTTATAGCGGCAATAGAAATACATCATCTGTGAAAATTTCAACAGTCTAGCTATCACCGTTGTTGAGATACAGCCTGGTGACAGACGGACGGACGGACGGACGGACAGCGAAGTCTCAGTAATAGGGTCCCGTTTTTACCCTTTGGGTACGGAACCCTAAAAAGAGTATTGTTTCTCACTATATTTAACATTAAATCCATGTATGTTAATAGGGACGCATATACGTCATCACTACATAGTATAAAGCAAAATCGCGTCCTGTCGCTGTCTGTCCCTATGTATGCTTGCATCTTTAAAACTACGCAACGCATTTTGATGCGGTTTTTTAATAGATAGAGTGATTCAATTACCTCCAAATGTTTTCACTTATTTTTATCATAACTTTTTATATCTTATCTTTAATGTAGGCATTTTATTAATTATAGTTTTACGGTGGTATATCGCTTGAATGGCTACATATCAATATCAGTTAAATTAGGCTCCGGATCGTCGTGAAATGTCGGGTCTATGGATACAATCCAAAAGATAGTAAGTCAAATACGATCACAATCACAAATATTTACCAATTCCTCTAACATAGTTGCCAATTGTGCCCAATATCGATTCCACTCGGCATCCCGTTCACCTAAGGTTCGGGTTCTCCGATAGAACCAGATTCCGGCTTTGAGATGGTCCGAATATTCACAAAGCTTTGCGTTAATTGCTTCCCGAGCCGTTTATTACTTTGCGTATGAGATAAGGGTGATATAGCTACATTTGAACAATACGCTAAGTATTTTTTATTAAAGCAGTATCGTCTGCTAGCGTAAAGTAAATGTTTGTAAACATGGCAGGGTTTGAACCCTCCGTCTCCAACGGCTTTCCAATTGGTTGAAAATTCAACTGCTCTCGCATCAGGTTCAGCGGTCCAATAGGTAGGACGCCCGTGTTGGCCCAGAAAGCCAGGTTGAACCATGAATGTAAAAATTTTGCGCTTCATCTCAAATCTACTGGATCAGAACTGCCACATTAAAGTTCAAACGGGCGTTAATTAGTCTCAAGCACCGGTACGTAAGATTTCTCTACCCTTGCCATGAGTTTACAGTGACCGTAGTCGCTATAGCGACTGTGTAACTATTCGTATTGTTAGTCTACAAAGAAACCGCTAGGAGCGCTGTACTACTCTCGTTTATACAGTCGCTAGCGAGTGCGATCACGTTACCTCATGGTAAGGGTACTGGTATTCGCATCACCGTATGAAACCGAATGAAACCCAAAACAAAGTTTGATTATCTCATAGCTTTGCTTTTTACCTGTGTAACGTAGATTTGATAAATCAGATATGATACGTTTCATGTATTAATACCACACAATTAAATAATTGTGAGGAGTAGTAGACTGTAGCTTGATTTTAATTATACTGGTAAAAGGGATACTTCAGCAGTATAGGGAAGTCCCATAAAATAATAACACTTGAAGATAATTCACATAATGCTGCGTGAAGTGTGTGTTGGTCGGAGGCCGCTGTGAGAATGATATCAAGTTAATCGAGCGGCCATTTAAGTGATCGCTAGATTACTCCTTGATTGGGCCAGTGGGTAAGAAGGGCGTGGCTCAATTCTTACATGTGTGGGTGTAGGTGAGTTAATGTAAACTGAACAACATTATCTCTTTATTTCAGTAAATACACATTCGTAATACATAATATACATTGATGGAACATATTTTGATTGACAAGGTATCATATAAGATTCTTATTGGAAATTCTATTTATTACAATATTAGACCTATTTTATGAAGCTTTCTACTTGTTTGTTATATATTTATTCATGGTGGTTTTACATCTTTATCAACCAAAGCTTCATATCTTATCCTATACAATAATGAGAGAAATTAATCTTATACTTAATTAAAACTAAGAGAAAAGAAATACGATTTTGAACATAATGATTTTTTATTCTAAGCTGATTACTTACTGCTATATATGATCGAGCTAACTTATAATTATTACATAGAATCCTAACCTACATGCGACAATAATATTGCCACGAAATCTGACCTACATCTACCGTAATATTTGTATGGGTAAACAAATACTGCAAAATAACGACCTAAATATTGAAATTTACGTTTAAAACAAAGTAAATGAGTAAATTGATTGCTGCCACATATGATTTCACCAGCACGTCAGTTCCCACAGCCACACAACGCCCGGTAGCCATTTTCCACTGCATTAATTAGAGCTGTTATAAAAACTCGTGAAAATAGCTCTTTGGAGCGCAGGATACATAATTGGACGTGTAAACATGAGCTCATAATCGAAGTGTTTACTTAGTACGAGTACTTATCATACCTGTGTTTAATATATTTTTATTAAATTTATCGATGTGCATAACGTCGCGGTAGCTCAGGCGTCAGGCTACTTTGGATAATTTCCGCATCTAACGACTTGCAAAAATAGCAGAAGTTTGGACAAATATGTTTTTCTAACTTCTTACCATTATGCAATTAAAACTAAATAGTAATTATGCCATATGTGGCTCGCGAGTCGCGATGACAGAATAAACTTTGTCTTTTTTTTGTTTTTTTTTTATTGTCAATATTTTTCACAAAAAGTTGCCTCGTTGGTGGAAGAAGATTAAAAAAATAAGTTTCTTCTGTGTGATGAAGGGGCGATCTATCTGCAGCTTGGCCTCAAAGATCGATTCCGTAAGAGAGATGAGTGTTAAAGTAAGCGTAATAAGCGGCAAGCAGGCTTTGTTGTGACAGTAACTCTCTTAGATGGGTTGGGTGGGCGCATATGGAATTAATGTGCTAACGCCATAAATAAATAAATAAATAAATTGTGTAGTGATGATATATCCTCAATCCTATTCTTTAATAGAAAAATATTTCACCGAATGCTTCATTTCATAGAAATTTCATTTCATAGACAACTTTTTCCCCGGAAGTCATACATTTTTCAGAAATATTGAAAATGTCATCCTATTGATTAGGTTAGGCTATAGGTTAGGTTTGTGTTAATGTTATAACATTCCAAAATATTTTATGATCTCAGAATAAAAAATGCTTTCGATGAAAATGAAAATTCGATCAAACGGTTGCCTATAACACATGGTTAAACCATGAAATAGTCCAGGGATAATCATAAAAACCGCGCAAGGCCTCCACTCACAATCAATCTATATCGATAAATAAATAATTATTAAGGGACAATCTTACACAAATCGACCTAGTCCCAAACTAAGCAAACCTTGTACTATGGGTACTAGACGACGATATACATAATATCTCGAAGATCTGAAAAACGTTGAATTTAGCACCTAATTAAAATTTGACCTTACCTCAGTGTTCAATTCATACACCCAATTAAAAAGTTGCACGTGAAGTGTGTAGGTGCATACAGTTATACTTAAATATTTTAATAGTTATTAGAATTTGTAAACTTAATGAACGCAAGTCGGCAGTTGGCCATAAAAATAAATTTATTGTCTTCCAATGAGCCCGTTACACGGGTTCTTTGTCTCGATGCAACTTTAGAATTACATTTATATGTAAATTCATTCCATGCAGCTCAAATTATAATGATTTATGTGGAGGTATGACTCAAAATGCATTCCTTTGTGTTTTGTTTGAGAGTTTATACATTTTCATATATTATATCATATATATATATAAATTGGGATATTTCAAGGAATTTCGCTGCTGTTGCATGATAATAGAATTTCGACCGAAGTTAGCGGTTAGAGTTAAATTACTTATGTGAAATAATATGGTATGGTTTCAGAAATGAAATTGCATTTTGCTACATAGTTAGAAATTAAATGCGTATTTTTTTTAATACTTTCGATGAAAGGGATGATTTTGAATGCAAAAGTTTAGGGCCTTGGCAAACAATATATTTCGTTTTTACATGCCAAATTGTATCAAAGATGAAATTAAGAGACTAGATCTGATAAAGAATATATAGAAGCAGCGTTAGCAAGAATAAGACTTCGACAGTGTTTTCCTTTCACGTATTTACATGTAAGTAACTATAATATTTGATGTATTACTATTCTACATAATGCCGTCTAGTGAAATTCAATTCCATTATTTGATACGAAGACTGAATAAATGCTTTTCGTCTTTGCGTAAATTCTGCAGACATTTTTCGACATCTATCCAACGTTTTATATTTTCCATCGGTAAAAATGCAAGAATCTTCCGCGGTGAATCGTCTTCCATTTTTATTTAAAGTTACACAGCTGCACACATACACGTCTAAAAAATGTTCGCCTTGTACAGGCTTTTAGGAACAGGGCAATAAGTGGTGAAACTTCAAAACTATTTCCTTTCTTTGGAATGCTCGCATCTAGAAATACTGTCTCATTGCTGTAACTTTTATCTTTAGGTTAGACTTGCATGTTTCCTTTGTCTCTGCAATTTGACTGTATAAAATATGCGTATAATTTGGGATTGAAAACATCACATTTTACTTGGAATTAAGTTGAACTTTCCTGCTGATATTTATACAATCTTTAGTCAGTGCGTATGTTTTATTTGTTTAAAAGCTTATTATCAAAATTGAGATGTGATGACGGGATCCAAGAAGAATGAAAGAAGCTCCAAAATTACCATAGAACTCAACTCAATGTTGAGGTTTTCCATATAATTTCAGGAATTTGTTTCCAGGATAGGACTTATTTTTAGTTCAAGTTTTTTTTTACTGTTTATAATACTTACCTGTTTTGACTCTAAAAAACGAAAAAAAGACTTACATTTTATAAGTTCATTCGTCTTTATGACCGTCTATTATGACATTGTTCGTTTTTACCAGTAATATACTCTCATCTATGGTTAGTTTATTATAGCTCAATTTACTTAAAAATAGCGCTGGCAATCTTCCTGGAGCCTTACCACAATCTTTATAAAAACTATCCAAAAGCAGTGCAGTTCAGTTTAGGCACCTAAATTGAATCGCTGAATTTCGTACCATAACACATTTAAAGCAGCGCTGATTCTCGATCGCATAAAGTGAATGAAAGACCGATATTTGTCTCTGGTCTGCAATTGAGACGCTACGGCGCGAAAGGGATGCCGCTATGTGAGTTTCGTATATGTTTATCTCTTTCTGGCTTCTATCCGTTCGGTAACTAAAATATTACAAATTAATTTCGCAGCACACTTTGTTTAAAACTAATTGGTAATTTTGAAAAGAAAAGACATATATTTCATAGCGGACTTATGTTCTTTTTTAATTTAATGACAATATTTGCCATACCAAATGCTTTATTGAATGAAATAAAGTTTAAAATGTCTGTATTTCAAAAGAATTGTAATTAAGACTCGGAACGTGTGCCGCCTTCCGCCTGTGATAATGTCATGTCAATCATTGACATGTACATTTGTTAAATTTCAAATGAATTTTACGTGGTATGCCAATCTTCGAATTCAGTTTAATCCTCCGCGGATTTAGTGTATTCGTTCAGGGGAAAGAAATTGTGACCAGGAAATGCGGTGAAGTGATTTTATCACCCATATAATATCAAGTGTGTCAATGACAATGTTAAAAGCTCCGTTTTTATCGCCAGCTGTCTCCCGCCGAGATAGAGACCTTTGAAATCGGGCTTATATTTTTGACCCCATGATATCAATATTATCCAGCTGCAGTCCCGGCACTACGTGTACTTCAGCTCATTTGTGGTGTGCGTGCCGCGGCCGCTGCAGGACACCATCGCAAGTGCAGACTTCTGGCGGAAGGGTGTTGTGTTTCGGCAGTTCCGCGGTAATTTGCCGAATTATACACCAGATCAGACGACGCAAAGGACCCACGCGGTTGTGTCGCCTAAATTAACTAGTTTTAAGTCTTGTTTATATGTATTTTTGTAGTTCAGTGCCTTATTGGTTTTATTACTGTAATGCTGTGTAACTTTTTTGAATAATAAATAAATTATCAACTGCTTAAAGATATGTTCAATTATAGTTGCCTATTTTAGGTTCAGTGCAAATGTTTGTAACTCCAGTTCTTTGTTTTACAAAATAGTTTACTTGTTTTTATAATTCAATCTATTAAAAATCATATTGTGGTTTAAGAACTTAAATAGTAACCAAATAAAGAAGCATGATGTAAAGCACCCTCGAGCGGCTAATTTAGTTACTACAGTCTGCAATGCTACGGAAAAAAAACGTATCTTACTATGAAATCCATACAAAGCTACGAGCTCTTTACCGTAGTATTGCAGTAGTCATATGGAACCGAAAAACACGAAGTTCTATCTACTTATTACCAGTAATGCACTCTTATCTATGCGCATTGTGCATCTTTTTTTTCCCCGTTGCATTATCCAAGAGATCGTATTATAATAACTCAAAAGAAATTAACTCGTCAGTATTCTGAAAAACCTGTCAAACACTTCGCTACCCTAAATTTTTCGGCGATGGGGTGCGTACGTACGTAGTAGTGCGTATATATTGTAACAGAAATAGATAATAACGCGAGCGCAGCGAGACCGAAATTTTTGGCCCGGGGATGCGTAGTAACACGATCAGATGAAAACGCGAGCGCAGCGAGAGCGAAATTGTTCGGCGCGGGGGTACATAGTAACAAAATTGACCGATATAGTGTAAAAAGATCCGATCTGGCCACGCTGATATATGTATGGCCTATTGCCACCGCCCCTCTTGCCGGCCCGCGACCTCACTCGGCGCCCGTGCCCTATATTTGAAGCATGTTCATGTTCTTACTTACAGACGCGCCCCGAAGATATTGACAAACTTACAAGCATGTTTTCGACCAAAACTATTTGTTCTTGTTATTTTTCATGTTCATTTTAAATTTTGGATTGACAAAAAAAAGGTGAAAAGTAATAGTTGGTTGAAAGGCGCCAATACCAAAACAAAATGCAAACGGCCAGGGGCGCCTACGCCGCCCCTGTCGGTTTGGCGCCCCGGGCTATAGCCCGGATCGCCCTAGGGTAAATACGTCCCTGAATAAAACGGTAGGAAGTTACACAGACACGTTTCCAGACCTGTGCGAGACAAGTCGCGAACAAAAGCTAAGAACTAATAAATATTCTACACAAAACTATCCAGAACGATACATTCAATGAGGAACTTTTTATGAGTCGCAAAATTTGACACTCGTGCGATTCAGTTTCGTCTCAAGTGACACATCGTGGTACGAAAAGTACTTGAAATGAGAGAATGAAATAGTTGAGACGCTCTTACTGAACTGTCATCTGAACTGAGTCGTAAATACAATGTCATGGTATGAAATAGCGATACAGTTCAGTTTAGGGCCTAAAGTGAGTCGCGTTAAGAGATCGTGGTAAGGCTCCTGATCCGTATTAATGACTACTGCGCAATTAGATTGACAGTGCTGTCTTTACATATAAATGCAATTCTATTTTATTCTATATGGATCTAGATGAAAGTTTACTTGCCTGTGATCGGTGACTCGTACCGATAACCAGTCTACTTTGTTGTACCGCTCCATTCGCCAATCCATTACCTCACAGGGAGCAAAGCGCAAATATCTCGACATCGGAATAATTCCACTTATAATATCCATTGAAATAAACTGGGACTTACATCCGGGTATAATTTATCTTGCTAGAAAGGAGTTGTTCATATTGCCGAGTCAGCGGGTGAAAGGTTTGGCAATTATAATGAGAGAATGACTTATTTGTATCTGCCTTATCTTATCTTGTTTGGCTTGTTGCAGTCGGTACTGAATGGAATTGGCTTTTGATTATAATAATATGTTTTATTAGTAGTAACTCATCGCCTGCCATGCGACTAGATATATTAAATCATTGATACAAAGATCAAAGCTTAAAGAGAAATAGAGGTCGCTGTAGTAGTAACGATGTGCTACACTCGAATTAATCGGTGTTGGCCCGGAAAGCCGTTGGAAACGCAGATTCGAATCCTGTCTGAACCATTAAATTTTTCAATTTTTCGCTTCATTGTAAATATTTGGTTTACGTTACCAGATGATACTGCTTTAATAAAAATAACTAATTCGGGTGTAGCACATCGTTACTATCGATTCTCAACAAATTTGAGACGATGGTGCCGACGATAAAGTCTAAATCTTTACGGTAGATGGCGCTACGATGCCACCCTAAGGCATGTTGAAGCAACTGGTTGAAAGATTCAATGGCTCTGACATCTGGTTCGTGGTCCAGGTGGCAGGACGCCCGTGTTGGCTCGGAAAGCCGTTGGAAACGCAGGTTCGAATCCTGTCCGAACCATTAAATTTTTCAATTTTTCGCTTCATTGTAAACATTTAATATCATACTTATCAACTCTAGTGCTTTCAATCATACAAAATTGTTGGCACTCGGTAGGTATTCACATGTTAGTCGTACCGGCGGCCATATCAGAAGAACTATTGAGTTCTCAAAGCACGTAGCTAATTACTTATAAATCTAAATTAATTCCACAACTAAACGCTATAGCAAACCGTTATCACGTTCAAAATCTACCATCCATATGAAACAGGGCCAGCTCGAAACTTTTTACAGTTTTAAGTTCAGTCGCGTCCAGCAAAAAGTTCCCAGTTCGTTTCTGGCGAAGCGGCGAACATTAATTTCGTTCACGTTCTTGTATTTTCTTTGACCGAGTCGACGTTGAACTGACCTTTTATAAATAGAGTTTAGCCTTCACCTACTTGAGTATCCTTGGGCGATATGGGATCATATTATTTTCTTGAGAATCTTTAGATTTTGCTGGGTTATGGGTAGCGGAGCGGAACTTAAAGGATTTCTCATATACGGGACGGGATCTACGAGAACCAATTTTTCTAAACGAACATAAAACTTCCCTAGGTTTGAATAGTTTGATCTATACCAATCTATCTGTGCATATTTGATCTGGCGGGCCGCTCGCACTTTTGTAGAAGTCATGCAAATGCCTTGTCTGATGTCCCATTAATTTTTACTTCCTTAATTTATTCTTATCTTCTTTATATAACACGGTGAATAGAGACTAAAGTACTATGTGTGACCTTACAAACGGTCCGGTAGTTTTGAATTTTTGATATGTTGTCTAGGATGATTAGTCAGTGCTTAAAATGCAAAATGCACAATTCCCCCCCCCTCCGCGCCCGCCACCATATTGAAAAAACCGGCACTTTCTTCATATTTTTGCTCATATCTTCCTTTAGGAGCATTTTAGCTAGAAGATAGCTACGACAATGTTATAGAGAGTTAAATTTACTACATTCTCCATTTTATATTTTTTTTCTAACACAGATAATTACGGAGATATCCACATTTCAAAAAACGTAAAAATCGCAATTTCCTACTGAAAAACAAACTTCTGGATTATATCTTCGTTTAGGAGCATTTAAGCTACAACAAAGCTTGGGCAATGTTGTAGAGAATTAAATTTACTATAATTTACACTTCAAATTTTGTTTCAAGGACGGTTAGTTACGGAGGTATGCACATTTAAAAAACAGGAAAAGTCGAATTTTCCGAAAATTTCTCAAAATTCTTGGTTTAGAACGCTGTCATTCAGTTACGGACTAGTCTAGGACAAATTAAAACATGTAGGAAATATAATTGCTTATAAAACTCATGTCCATTTTTACATACATTTTCGGAAAATGTGACTTTATTTTTTACATATCTCCGTAATTATCTGTCCTAGAAACAAAATTTGAAATGTAAATTATAGTAAATTTAATTCTCTACAAAATTGCCTAAGCACTGTTCTAGCTAAAATGCTCCTAAACGAAGATATAATCCAGAAGTTTGTTTTTGAGTTGGAAATTGCAATTTCTTAAGTTTTATTGAATGTGCATATTTCCGTAACTATCTGTCCTAGAAACAAAATATAAAATGGAAAATGTAGTAAATTTAACTCTCTATAACATTGTCGAAGCTTTCTTCTAGCTAAAATGCTCCTAAAGGAAGATATGAGCAAAAATATGAAGAGAGTGCCGGTTTTTTCAATATGGCGGCGGGCGCGGAGTGGGGGGAATTGTGCATTTTGCATTTTAAACACTGACTAACCATCCTAGACAACATATCAAAAATCCAAAACTGCCGGACCGTTTGTAAGGTCAAAATCCTTTATTCACTGAATTAATAGTGTTTGTGTAATGACTTCAATTTGACACTAATATTTATTTGATATACGATATTTCTTCACCACCTTCCTACTTTTGCGATATGCGCTATTCAACCTTCACCGTAATTACAACAAGATGAATTTTGATAAGTGTAAAATTCAAAATTTCGAGTTATATCGCTCAAGTACAAGAATCAGAAGGGCTACTCTGATGTTCGATATCGACCGTCGTAGAAATTGAGAGAGATGGGACTATTCGACGGTCGAATTTCGAGCATCGGTTTGAATAGCAAAATATAGATAGCGAATAGTAGAATAATGCTTAATTAACAATTCGTATGAACACGGTCTTACTGATAGCACCACTCCGGCCGGTCGATAAGCCTAAGTTCGTGCTCCTGCAATATTAACCGGACAATCGGCAATCTGCGACCGCTCGCACATTTGTATAAAACATGCAAATGCCTTGTCTGATGTCGCATTTATTTTTATTGCCCTTGGTCAGTTACGGAAGAAAGCGTTTGTGCACGGCGGACGGCGGTAATGAATTGTAGGCACGAGAATGGATTTGAATTGCAGAATGTGTCCGATCAAAGCCCCTAAACGGTTTAGTCCAGTAGTTCCCAACATTTTCGTGTCCGGGGTCCACTTTTATTTCTTTGTTGGTCGCACGGACCAAGTATCAACTAATTTCTCTCTTCTGCTGGATTCTGGTGATGTAACGTGAGATGTTTTAGGTTATCATCATCATTTTATTAATAGGCAGACGTCTATTCCTGCGAAGATCCTACGAAGCAGTGCCTAAATTGTGGCACTAACTTTTATGCAAAGTACCCTAATTTGATAGACATTGACTAGTAGACATTTAATGGTAGGTACGTAGAGCATATTCACAAAGTAGAAAAATCTTTGCCATATATATGCCTGGGGCTTGTTTAGTGTCTAATGATATCATTAGACGCTAAACAAGCCCCAGGCATAGCCTCCAAGGATGAAGACCTAATCCTACTTCCTGCTAGTGCGTACAATTCAAAGTGCAAAAGCAACCTCGTCCAATATTCTGCAACACGTGGGCACCTGTCATTCATTATTCATGGGAAATGAAACGTGCTATGATCATCGCTGCGTCGCTATTGATTCCACTGATCACCGGGCCAGAGTTATAATGCGATATGGTCTTATAGAGTGCTTATTGATTCTATGTAGGTCATGTGCTTTTACTTATGAAAGATATGCATTGGCGATTGAATATTGTCATTTGTTGAACAGGCGTCTAATTCGATTAACATTGACATACAGCTACTCGCACGATGATTAATCCAAATCAACTTTTGCTCTACGAGAAGCATAAAATTACATTGATTAGTTGAAATTCAAAGGTAAATTAGAGTATATAGCTAAAGTGGGTATATGAAGGTAATATCTCGGAGATATGTCATCAGAAACGTTGAATTAAGCCCCGAGCATGGTATTGCTGTTTCTCCTATAATTGTATGTACAATTCAAAGTGCAAGCAACCTCATCCAACATTCTGCCCCACGTGGGCACTTGTCATTCATTATTCATGTAAAATGAAACGTGATGTAATCATCGCTGCGTCGCTATTGATCACGACACTGATCATAGCGATTGTAATACAATGTGGTTCTCCGTTCTAGTATTCGGGTAGGTACCTGTTTTTTTAGGGTTCCGTACCCAAAGGGTAAAAACGGGAGCCTATTACTGAGACTTCGCTGTCCGTCCGTCCGTCCGTCCGTCCGTCCGTCCGTCCGTCTGTCACCAGGCTGTATCTCAACAACGGTGATAGCTAGACAGTTGAAATTTTCACAGATGATGCATTTCTATTGCCGTTATAACAACAAATACTAAAAATAAAATAAAATAAATATTTAAGGGGGGCTCCCATACAACAAACTTGTTATAGATTATATATATGTATAGGTACGGAACCCTTCATGCGCGAGTCGGGCTCGCACTTGCCCAATTTTTTTTGTACTCGATTTTACAGAAATACTAGCAATTTAATCATAATTAATTTTAAGTTTAGGATAAAATATTTGGTGAAAGAATTGCAGGTGAATTAAATAACATTTAGTAGATTAAAAATTACGTTCAAATTGTTACTTTAATTACTTAAATAGTTTATTTTAATGTTGAAGCAATTATTTAATGTATGTTTTTAACGCAAGTTTTTGATGTTGTCCGATATTTATTTATTAATCGCCACACCCATACAACTCCAGCAATATCAGCGCCGACACCAAGTTAGATACTTATACAGCATTTAAATAACCGATACGCATTGAGTTATTTAATTCGCAAGTTAGCATTATAAATCTTACACAAATCGACCTAGTCCCAACTAAGCATTGGAAATCAGTCATAGTTTCCGAGTGCCCATATGTTCATTTAATTACCAAATCTGCGGTAGATTTAGCACATAGTCACGTCACAATCACATCATAACGAGCCTCGCTTAATCTCGCGGCGAGCGTCAAAATCTCGCACTTCCATAGCCAAAGCGAATCGCAACCCGATGGTGCTTTAATATCCGTAGTTTGCGAACAGACCGATCGTTATTCGGAATTTAATTAAACGGACAGGTTCCGATCGGACGATATTTGTGACAGCCGGGACGTTCCAATGCCGATGCAATATTTGGAAAGATTGATATTTTTATGGATGAATCAAAAGATTGGTTTGTTTGTGTATCTTTAACTTTAATCAGTGCCTACATTGTACTTAAACTTTGCTTGCGCACGACGTACTGTTTTTCTCACATAGCAGTGAAAGGAAAAGAGCCGGTCAAGTGCGAGTCGGGCTCGGGCACCGAGGTTTCCGTACAAACTACGAATGCTTTAAAAGTTTGTATGTTCTAACGAAAAGATTAACAGTTTATCTTTTAATACTGTACTGAGCGACAAAAATGCATTTTTTTATGTTGCTTCTTGCCGAATTTCATGATTTTAGGTCAACCGGAAGTACCCCATAGGTTTTGGTTCCCTTGCTAACGTTGTCCCTTGTTTTGATTGCGATGACTAAACTTACAAGTTTGATTCTTCCATGGCTGCGCGATGTAGCAGACCCGTATTTGATAATTTTGATACTCATTGCAGCTTGATGCCTCCACGCGTTCCTGGGAAAAAGGTATTGACTAGCGGACACATGGACAGATAGACAGAGAGACAAACACCGAAGAACTCAACCTCAAACGCGAGTAGGTATCTTTTGTTAACGGATCTATGTAAAATAGCGAGTCTTGTTTAATTTTATTTCGTGCTTTAAAATTGCTATGGACGATGTCCACCCGATGTTATTTTTAATATCCGGAAAGTGTTTGTTATCCGGAGAATTCGCTCGGTATTGCGAATTTAAATTAAATAACAATATCGCGATCCGTGTGACAAGCCCGTGTGATATGCCAATGCAGGTGTTACATTCAGAATGATGAGAAATTGTTCATGAATATTATTTTAAATATACGCTCTTCGTGCTCGTTTTGTACCAAATAATTAAAAAAGAAAAACGTTCTCTTGTGATGCGATTCTGTCTCTTTGTCCATTTTTTACGGCGCTATATCCCGGGATCTACGTATGCTATAACTTGAAATTTGGAATATATATCTAAGTCGAAGAGGTTAATACAATGTTATCTATCCACACAATGCGATAGTCGAATCCAATACCTACAAAATCGAATACCGGCCCAGAAATCCCCTCCCGTGACGTAACAGGGTAAACAAAATAACAGCCCCATTTACCCCAAGGGCAGCTTCCTGTGGGAAAGAACTCTCGGCACGCGCGCATTGTGACGTCACAATGGTACATTTTGTTTTCTCCCCACCCGCAGGACCCTCTATTGTCCCGGAGCCGGGGTGCAATTCTCACGGCTATTTATATCAATTGTAGTTGTCATTTGGGATTGTTTATCGCGAGCATTGGAAGCTTTTAGATGTTAGTTTGTGTTTTGATTTAGAATAGTCAGATTTAGGTTCGCGTCTGTCCGGGGCATAAGCGAAATTAAGGAGTCCAGGAACAAAATTTCTGATAAAACTCGTATGAGAATAAGACATGTTCCCTCTTCTATAATCCGATGTAATAGCAATATAACCTGGATACACGCTCTTAAAATTTGACTACCGGAGGGACGACATTTGTTTTTGAACTGACTATGACCCTTAAAGACAGGTAGCTTCTCCTTCTATTACGCTTATCCATACGGTAGTAGATGTGTTATGAGATCGTCCGTCGTATGTGTAAGCTTCTAGACATAATATTACATTCCATTGCTCCTTTGCTACGTTAAATAGCCACCAGGAAACCATTTAGAATTAGTACCTAAGCGTTCTAATGCTGCCAAAAGCGTAATTATAATTAAGTAGCACACAAGCCATTCGTGCCACACGTTACTCGTACTTCCTTTTGCGAATCCTATGCACCACTGCAAGCAAAGTAATATGTTTTACCACATTTGGGATGAAATTCATCAGGTGAGTGCTTTTGCTACCGGGGTAATAATTTCGTAATTATACTGTAACATTTCTACTTATTCTCCTTACCTCGTATGTGACGTCACTGTTCGTGTAAAAACAACCTTCAGCCTACAATCAATAGGTTTCTTTTGCAGAGGGATATGGAAAGGATGAGAGGTTCGGAAAATAGGTGTAAGTGTTTTAATTTCACGGCGAATTAAAATGTTATATGACGCTTTACGCGGCGAAATGTCATTGATGAACAGAAACAGATACTTCATTAATTACCGGAGTCATTAAAAGGCTTACGAACTAATAACCGAGTGAAAAGCAGATTGTATGTGTAAAATTGCTCTTAAATGAACATAGGTACTGAGAATAATTACTGATGTGATGAGGATAATGAATTATACAGAATTATTTTATGAAATATCTTGATGCCGGTAAAATAATTTGTATCCACCATTTTTACTAGCTGCATTCTTAGCTGCAATCGTTTAAACAAAGCTTTTATGAAATACTTTTTATTGCAGTTATTTTTTCTATTCAGTTTAACATACCTGATAAAGAAAGGGCGGGATCATGACAAAAGGTTACCTATCTGAAACACTAAAAACGTTAGTCCGAATTTCGTTTCGACAAAAACTATTCGACAAATATCATTTTAACTTTTTTCATTTGTCCGAAAATTCAATTCGATAATTTACGATTGGGCATAAATTGTTTAGGATTTTTATTCACTCGACTAATGACACGTTTCCCTAAATCTTATTTATCCGTAATATCAGTTTTCCGATGTAACGTTTCGGTTTATTATCTACTCGACTTTTTTTGTATGGCTTTGATTTCATTTGTCCGATGTAACGATTCGGTTTATTAACTACTCGACTTTTTTTGCATGACTTTGATTTCATCATGCGATCAACACGGTAGCTGCGCTCGCTCGGCTCGCGGGCTGTTGTGGTCACAGTTCTAACCTAACCTAACCCAACCAGGTTGGTTTTGGCGGTTTGTCGGCTGTTGCCGCAGCACGATAGCTTCGCTCGCTCGGCTCGCGGGCTGTTGTGGTCACAGTTCTAACCTAACCTAACCCAACCAGGTCGCAGCACGGTAGCTTCGCTCGTTCGGCTCGCGGGCTGTTGTTGTGGTCGCAGTTCTTATGTAATGCAAAAAAAAATCATTGAGTAAATGAAAAAATGGGTATTAAACAAAAGACGTCTCAATTCAGATGGCAAGTGAATGGGGCGGGAAAAGTTAAAAGGTGAACTGAAAATTTGTTCAAATGTATGCAGTGCCAAAAGTATCATTTGGTAAATGAAAAATGGGCTACGAAAAAAAATACGTAACAACTCATAGGGCAAGTGAATGTGACGGGAAAAGTTTTTCGGACAAACGATACTTCTACTAAATGTAAAATGGTGAAAAGAAAAATGTACGAATCCTGTCATCGAACAAACGATAATAATTCGAATAGTTTTCGGGCAAATGAAATTCGGTCAATGGTTTTTAGTGTTTGAGATAGGTTACCGTTAATGATTAATATTTTTAAGTTAACTTAATGATAATGATTAATATTTTTAAGTTAAATCTGTGAAGTGTACATTTTCCTCATTTGCGCAAAAATTTTCGAATTAATACAAAACAATTTGGTATAACATATTTTATTTTAAATCCTTTGTCAATTTTTATTTATTTATGATATTATTTAAATACAATGCGTTTTATTGAATAACTTGCATGTGAAAAAGAAATAAAAGTTATATAAAAAAACGATACTCGTGCAAGAACCCACCATGAAAGGGTGAAAGCCTCCTCCAGACTTCTCTAACGATCTCTATCTTTGGCTTCTAGTGCATTTTGTTAAGTCGTCTTCGCATCGTGCAACAGGTCTTGATACTTCGGGCAATAGGTATGTCCCGAAAATTCATATAAGGATATATAAGAGACATAACGTATATACTCAAGTACAAAACTAGCAATTCAACAGCGAAATGGGATAGTTTAAACTAATTTCATTCTGCATTTAACTACACAACACTAGACTCCCAAAGGCGGCCATTATTACGCTTCGAGTGAATGACGGGGGTGGAATTAGAGCATCTGCGTTACAAGACTAACTCCTATGCAGACAGGACGTTTGATTTCAGCCGGACTAGTGCCAAATAGCATAGCTATCGAGACAAAATGTCGCATTTATTGTCGTTTCTTTTTCATTGTCTCGGGAAGGAAACAAAAAAATTAGAGCATTGCGGACTTAATGATATTTGCAAAATAATTATCTTTATTTTACAAAACGGAGTGTACCGGCGTTTTCAAAAGGAGACCTCAGACCATTGTTGACAAGATAACCGAAAGATATTTTTTAACAAAAAAAAGAACCGACTTCAGTAAAACTAAAAAGCCAAAAATGGGTTATTTTTGGCTTTTTATTAGTTTTACTGAAGTCGGTTCTTTTTTTTTGTTAATTTTTTTTTCTTTGCTTTTTAGTTATTCATAAAAGTTCTAGTGGCCATCTGTGGTGTTCATCATCAGTTTCCTTACACCAAATCCTATTTACTGAATGTAAATTCTTGACTTTATCAATAAATTACCGAAAGCGCCGTACATGTCCCTATAACATTTGAAGAGTTCCCTCGATTTCTCAAAGATTCCATCATCAGAACCCGACTTAGTGCCAACGGGATCAACTCGGAGTTATACCCTTTCAATTAAAAAAAATTTTTTAAATCGGTTCACGGTTCTCGGAGATATCGAGTAACATACATACAAAAAAATTTAAAAATTAGTTCGAATTGAGAACCTCCTCCTTTTTTGAAGTCGGTTAAAAATAGTATCTACTCCTTTCATATACTACCGGAACGACGAGCGTATATAAAAAGTAATAAAATGTGTCAGTGCATCTGGAAAGGTACCTTGTTTCAGGTATTGAGTTATGCATAGTTCCAAAAAGTAGATTAAATTTGCTATCAATACAAAAAAAAATAATGACTGTAGGGGGAACCACTATTTTTATATAAATTTTTGAATTTTCGACTTCCGAAATGCACAAGTTGAGAAAATTGCATTTAAAGTTTATAGTGGCAAAAAACACACTTCTACTTCGAAGTTACATAGTGAAGGGTATAATCATAATCTTTGAATGTTAAAGAATTATAATAAAGGTGAATTGTCTAAAAATACATGTTAATTATTCTGATTTCTTAGGTTGAACATGCCAGGGTGGAAGAAACACGAAAGTGTTAATTATACCCAATTCATAAAATAACGAGATTAAAACTGTTAGTTTCTCATCATAGTTACATATTCTATGGCATTTTGGGACAATTGAATGAAAGAAAACTCCATAATCATAAAGAAATTTAATAATTACCGCATTTTTAACAGTTACAAAAAAGATCACTTATAATATTAAAAACCAACAAAACAATTTGTATATTCATGCTATATCACAAGATCAAATGGTATTTATTAGCGTGGTGTACCACAATGGTATAATAGAAATGGTGTTAAAGCAGTTTTTTTAACATTAAAGTTTAGTGACTCGGTCGAAACTTTTGTATGGAAACGTAACTAGGGTACCTTGTCACGTCATTTACTAAACTTTAGTAACTTAAACTCGAAGATCACTATTTTAGTACCTATAATGCAAGAAATATCTGTAACAAAATGTTATTTAGGATAATTATAGCGGAAATCAATGTATTCTTATTTGTAAAAACTTCTGTTTTAGTCGTGTAAGACATCAAGTTTAGCATTTTACTAAACTGGGTACCTTGTCACGCTAAGTCATTATCTTACATAAATGGAGTAACTAGAAAAAATAACTCAATTGTGTACATAACTGCACCTAATTATAATTATAAATAGTTATTTCATACAAGAATCATGCAAGTTGAATGTTTTCTTATAAAAAACATTAAGTATTTTTTTTGTTCAAAAAATCATTTTGCTATAGTCCGATCCTATACCTTATCTAAGAAAGAGGTAGTTGACTACCCGCGATGGAAATATCGACAAAATTATTCAAAATTTAAAGGCTTTTAAGACATGGCGTGACAAGGTACCCTGACTACTAAACTTTATAGTCTGAGAAATATACTAAAAAAACATAATTTTACTGATATTCTTGTACACACGTGTTCCTTAGGATGTAAATAACCCAATTATAACACAAACTCATTTTGGCACTTTTTCACCAGCTTCCACAAAAACTCATGTAACTCGGTAACTAGATGTCGTGACTAGGTACCTTTCCAGATGCACTGACACAAATATGGTCCAGGAAGTGACATAAGGAAGTAAAACGTTACCAAAGAACGAACGAAATAAATATTTCTATTTGACCGAAGCCGCGAAGACAATTTAATCCTGATCCAAGATCATAAATGTGTACATGTCGTGTCGCTGGTAACTGTAAAACCCTTCGATAGAATGGGTATAAAAATGTCAAGCGTTTTATAAATGCTCACATAACGGCTACAATCAAACGGCGGTTGATATACCGGGCCTTTAGCGCGTGATGGATGGCCACCGTAACCGTGTTCACGAGTGTGTAGATCACTCAAAAATAGAACAAGTGTTATCGTTTGATGAACTTTGTTTTCACCAGATAGATTCAACTTTTGTGGTAGAAGGTTGAAATTGCTAATGAACTCCTAACTATAGTTCTATCTTTTAAGTGTGCTTGAATAAGGGCAGTTTAGTCGGTATGAGTACAAAGTCCTCTTAGAATCACGCAACTACTATAGTTAGTTGGCAAAAGTAGCGCGCTTGACCCGTCTGATCGTTAAAAAAAAATCGTCACAGTGTCGTCAGCTTGGTAAAAAATTACAAATTAAAAAATTGGATCCCCATACCTGTTAGAGGCTTGTTTGCTTGTTTGTACAAACAAGTTTATTTTTTATATTTTGTTGATATCTTGCAAACTTACGTGCTTAGGTACGTTGCGTTGGTCTTAAACTTGTGCAGTGGCCACCCAAATAGCTTGTAAACCAGTCATTTTACACTGCGTTAGTTTCTTGACTTTGACTGTAAAGTAACAAGTCTGTATAACAAAATAGATCGTGTATTTTGACAGTGAAGCAACCACTGCCCATCTAGGATAACTATGCTTCGCGACCTTTGTCGCGTGACATATCATCATCCGTCACTCTCTCAGCACTGCACTGATAGAGACAGGTAATAAAAAGCGCGAGAATTGTGTGTCACAGTTGTGCTAGAGGTGCTGGAACAGTCTACGTGTAAACTCTGTGCCGCACTGCCCGGGGCCGCGGCGTCGGCGTCCACAGAGCCTGCAATCTCGTGATATGAAGACAGGCGCAAACGTATTATCTACGCGGCTCAGTCACTGCCCGTTCGCTCTCCTTACTGTAGACCATCTGCTTTGCGTTGAGCTTGCTTGCGGTTTTTAAGCTGTTCTATTTGCTAGATTTATTTGTACTGTCTATTTTAAGATGAAATTATATATTTAAGTAGAGGCAGAAGAAAAAGACACAAGTTCTTGCACAGGCCTCGTCACTCACAAACCAATGAATGTTATCCGCAGGCTAGGCTTGATTTTGAATCAAATTAAATCGTTTATCGTGTGACTTGAAGTAAGGTGGCATAACTCAGATGCTATACTTTGTGCCAGTTTGCTGAATTGTTTTTTTCTAAACGACATAGAAACTTCCGAATAGAAGAATACTAAATAAATAGTTATATATTTTAATACTAAAGACAATGGCAAATAGCAGCTGTGGTCGTGTTGCCGTCAAAGCGCAAAACAACAGAAAAAAATCAGCCAAGTTCAAGTCGGACACGCGCACGAATGGTTCCGTAGTAGGTACCATTAAATAAAAAAAACGGCAAAAAACATGTTTATTGTATGAGAGGCTCTCATACAATAAACATGTTTTTTGCCTCATTGAGAGCCCCACTTTAATATTAATTTTATTCTGTTTTTAATAACGGCAACAGATCTGTGAAAATCACGACTAGAGCCAGAATTAGAATTGAATTCCAGCTAGATAAGCTGTCACTGTTCATGGCCTGGTGACAGAAAGACACGGACAGTGGGATCTAAGTAATAGGGTCCCGTTTTTACCCTTTGGTTACGGAACTCTATAATAGCTAATGATAATTCTGGGTTTCTTATTAGATTCTTATTAAACTAATAAATCACACAGAAGCAAACCCAATTTCTATATCCGTCGTCTGCTCTCTGCCACAAATCAGACATGCATTGTTACTAGTGCTTGCATGTTAATTCGGCGCCGCTGTATACCCCGCTGTTAGGAATCTAATCAACAAAGCAGCCACATTGGTTGGATGAAGAGGATTTGCCTCGAAACATGGTGCCTTATTGTATTTCAGACATTAGGCCTAAATGCGTTCAATTTGTAGCCTTCCATTTATGCAGAACAGCAACGAGAATACTAAAATACTAGTGCAATTTTGTGCACTGTATATTTTTCCGGCTATTTGTAAACTATTAATGTTTGATAATTTTACTGTTAAAGATAATGGAAATCAGCTACAAACGTATTGCTCTCAGTGCCTAAGCACAGTGGAAAAGAAAGGTCTATAACACTTGGTTGCTTAAAATATGTTTATACCATAACGCGTATTTCTTTACCTCACACACAATCTCGAAAGGAATATCATACTGGGCCAAATCGAAGGCAAGCGTTCCAGAGGTCGAATCTCGATAAGAAAGGGCAGACACCATGATAACTATGTGCTTGTGGTTCCATGCAGAGGGCAGCCCATTCGGCCCTTGACCGGCACCAAGTGGAGGGACATTACTGTTGGTCACAATCGTTAGCCATGAGGGAACGACTAAGAATTTCTTAATCTAAGTTTGACTCACTTATAATGAAGCACACAGGAACAGACAACGCATACACAATTTCTATATCCGTGGTATTATCTATACCCTCTGCCACAAATCAGACATGAATTGTTTGTAGTGTTTGCTTGTTAATTCGATGCCGTTGTGTGACTCCTAGTTAGGAATCAAATCAACAAAGCGGGTACATTGGTACGGTACAAGAAGCCGCTTTATTGTATTTCCATGGCCTAAATAAATGTGTTTCAATTGCACCCAATATGAGTTGGAGTCATAAACGTTTAATTTGGGAACATGACCAGTTTCGGTGGCAAAACCACAAGAAATTGCCTGGTTGTGCCTCTTTAGTTGACTGTAGTTTTAAATGAAGTAGACAATATTACTGCATCGAAGACAATTTTTTTCCATTTAATTTTATTTCTGTACTTTTTTACATGTACCGTAATGAAATAAAACATAGCGGTGGTAGCCTAGTGGTTAGGGCATGCGACTTTCAATCCGGAGGTCGCGGGTTCGAACCCGGCCCGTACCAATGAGTTTCTCGGAACTTATGTACGGAATGTCATTTGATATTTACCACTCGCTTTTCGGTGAAGGAAAACATCGTGAGGAAACCACCTAAGCCCAATAAGGCCTAGTTTCCCCTCTGGGTTGGAAGGTCAGATGGCAGTCGCTTGCGTAAAAACTAGGGCCTACGCCACATCTTGGGATTTAGGTAGCCGACCCCAATTGAGAATTCATTCTCAAAAAATGGGACAAAAGGCTAGGAGGATGATGATGACCGTAATGAAATAAAAAAATATTGCCGGGCGTTTAAATTACTTTAAGTAGGTAAATCATTTTAACAGGAATTTTATAGCCCATAAATGTATTTTAAGCGTTGAAATTTTATAGCAACTTCGAGACTATTTAAATAGTTCCCAGGTTTTATTCGAGTTTTCGATCAACTGCCATTTATTTCGTATTTGATTTTAATTCTCCCGAATCGGGTACCGATTGTAAATACCGCTTTCCTTATCAGTAAAAGAAATTGTCCTGTCACTGTATTCAAATAACGTAACTTCCTAAATTTACATGAGTGCTACTCACGAAAATCCCCGTTCATTTTCTTCAAATAAACGATAGAGGGATTTCCTAAGACTGATGCTTCTCTACAAAAAAGAGGCGAGGCACGTCTTTCAAATAGGGTTAACTAGTTCAGTAGGTTTAGTAGCTTTCGTAGTTTCTAGCTCATATTTCTCGCTAAATTTAATTGATCGTTCTACCGCACTTGGTGCCTCGTGTGCCTTGAAAGATGATAAGTTTTCAGCGGGTGGGCTTTGCGGGTTTCTATAGAAATAGTTGACATTTAAAAAAAATCTAATATTCTTCAGTTTTTAGTAGTTTTTCATTAAACTCAAACATTTTTATAAAAAAAATTAAGCAAATTGTACATAACTTTTAATATTAATTTCAAACTAATTTTAAATTCAACTGCAGTTTTTTTTGTTATCCGAAACTGTTTCCGTAATTTTTTTTTAATCTGATCTGATCAGATTGGACATCGGCGTCTGTAAACCTTTTATAAATATACATTCGCGTGCTCAAACTATTTTCATGTTGTTATTTGATTTAATTGTTCAATTATTTAATTTTTTATTTTTATATTATTGCATATTTTGAGAAAAGAAATATATACATACACACACCTGGGCGTTAAAAAGGACTACCAGCCTCGTATCTTTAGCCACCTATACCTACTCGGTAGCAATCCCCATTTTCCCGGCCTTTGTAGTAAAATGTAGGTACTATTTAATGAAAAAGAAAGGCAATAATTATAACCATTTGACCCATTTCATACCGTTGCAATTATTTTGACAAAACTTTTCTCCAAGTGAGTATAGTCGTTTTCTTCGCGGGTCTCGGGACCAAGTTTCCGGCAGTTTACCGGAACATTTCACGTTATAACGACCGGAAATAAAACTGCTTTATTTGTTCCGAACAGTTTTAGTCGGATCTTAGATCTAGGTAAGCTAAGCACCTACCTATTATTAATTAGTTAGGTATGTGGATGAAGTAAAAACGCACGGGATCAGTCGTAATTTTACATCGCATGTACCTTTTATTCTTCAAAATTGTTTCATTGTTTGATACTCTCAATTATATATGTCAACGCAACACATTCCTTATTTCATTTCGGTTTAATTAAACTTTATTGTCTAAAGAAATTACAGAAATTTCACTTCCAAAACTACTTATAAATAGTTAACATATCTAACAGCATTAAGTGAACAACTTTTGGACCTTATTTGAGTTCGTTTCATTGAAGGCGTCGTGGTAGCAGCACGGTATGAATTTAGTCGGGGGCAGTAAAAAAAATCTTTGAAAAAGTTAAATATCAGAATTCTCTAATAATACGTACTGTAAATTTACCTCGAAGTACCTACCTAAACCATTAATGTTTCTAGAATATTTATACGTTTGATTACCAACCTTTCCTTGGGCACATCGCATCAAATCCAAAATCGATCAAGAATACGAATGACATTGGCACTAGTAAATTATATTAAATCCGGAGCAATAAAAGACATAGAACGTGGAATAGTTGAGCTAATGTAATCATTAATGTAAGAGCCGCCATCCACACCATCAGTCTGCTACGTGCCGAGAATGTCAAGATTCGCGGCAGGATCGCGTGGAACGAACATTTCTTTGAAGAAAACTTGAAGAAGGCTCGTGTTTTTTCAAAATATGAATCGATTTTATTCAAATAATATCGAACCAATTGACATGATCAAATGGTTGTAGGAAACCAACTACATTTTATAGATAGTGACATAAGAGTTAGATAGTCAGTGTATCATTTCTAATACGGTGAATAGAGACTTAAAGTACTATGTGTGACTTTACAAACGGTCCGGTAGTTTTGAATTTTTGATATGTTGTCTAGGATGGTTAGGCAGTGTTTAAAATGCAAAATGCACAATTCTCCCCCCTCCGCGCCCGCCGCCATATTGAAAAACCAGCACTTTCTTCATATTTTTGCTCATATCTTCCTTTAGGAGCATTTTAGCTAGAAGAAAGCTTGGACAATGTTATAGAGAGTTAAATTTACTACATTCTCCATTTTATATTTTTTTTCTAGGACAGATAGTTACGGAGATATCCACATTTAAAAAAACGTAAAAAATCGCAATTTCCTACTGAAAAACAAACTTCTGCATTATATCTTCGTTTAGGAGCATTTTAGCTACAACAAAGCTTGGGCAATGTTGTAGAGAATTAAATTTACTATAATTTCGATTCAAATTTTGTTTCAAGGACGGTTAGTTACGGAGATATGCACATTTAAAAAACAGGAAAAGTCGAATTTTCCGAAAATTTCTCAAAATTCTTGGTTTAGAACGCTGTCATTCAGTTACGGACTAGTCTAGGACAAATTACAACATGTAGGAAATATAATTGCTTATAAAACTCATGTCCATTTTTACATGCATTTTCGGAAAATGTGACTTTATTTTTTACATATCTCCGTAATTATCTGTCCTAGGAACAAAATTTTAAATGTAAATTATAGTAAATTTAATTATCTACAAAATTGCCCAAGCACTGTTCTAGCTAAAATGCTCCTAAACGAAGATATAATCCAGAAGTTTGTTTTTGAGTTAGAAATTGCAATTTCTTAAGTTTTTTTAAATGTGCATATTTCCGTAACTATCTGTCCTAGAAACAAAATATAAAATGGAAAATGTAGTAAATTTAACTCTCTATAACATTGTCGAAGCTTTCTTCTAGCTAAAATGCTCCTAAAGGAAGATATGAGCAAAAATATGAAGAGAGTGCCGGTTTTTTCAATATGGCGGCGGGCGCGGAGGGGGGGGAATTGTGCATTTTGCATTTTAAACACTGCCTAACCATCCTAGACAACATATCAAAAATTCAAAACTACCGGACCGTTTGTAAGGTCAAAATCCTTTATTCACTGAATTATTCTACTGAGCGGTCAAAATGCTCCATATTATATTTTTTTTACCAAAATTACTAGTGTCGAACTGTCTAGTAAGTAGTGACGCTTTAATACCTTTAATCTATTTCGCTTTAAATAAATTGTTAGTTATAAATAAATTGTTGTTAGACGACCGGGTGTTGGTGTTCGGAGGCTAAGGAGTTCTTAGCCGAACTTGGGCGGCGATTGCGGGAGGCGGGGCTTGACCCTCGCTCCGGGTCCTTCCTGATGCAAAGGTTGTCTATTGCGGTTCAACGTGGCAACGCGGCGAGCGTGATGGGCACCTTTGCGTCGGGGAGGACGGGGTGTGAGGATTTTGTATAGCTTAGATTAGTTTTAGTATTTTTAAGGTTTTTTAAGATGTTTGTAAATTGTGTTTGAAAAAAAAATTGACATTGTAATTAGATAAGTGATAGTTATTTAGTAACCTATAACCGAATAAATTGTTTTCTTATTAAGACAATTGTCACTTAATAGAATATAGTCAATAATAATTATATATATTTTTTTGTAAATAAACCCATATTGTTATACTAAATTTGTCATAATGTTGAAAACGACAGTGAAGAATTCTTCACCAGTATTAATAATACTTTACTATAGAATTTTGCACCTATGAAGAGTTCTGTGTCATCTCAGTACATTTTTCCTATTATAGTAGGTTATAAAATGTATTGAGATTACAGGTGTCACAGAACTCTTTATAGGTGAAAAATTCTGTATTTAAGTAGGTTTTTTCGCATACAAATACAATACAAATACAAATCATTTATTTCGGACTTTATATCCATAGTGTTAGTGGTACAAACTTAGGGCTATGGTTAGTATTATTACTATAATTAAGCTAACTTAGACTAAATCAAATTAAAGGCGCCTGGGCGCCGGTATTACAGGCGCGTGCAGCTGCACATAACGCTGCAACAACGGCGAGTCCCAGCGGTGGGCAAGCATGCTCAGGATACTATTCGAGCTGCCACGACTTCTATTGAGGAGAGACGCACACCTTTTCCTCATGATGGCAAAAAAGCAGTCTGTGTGCGCCTCCGCGAACATTTTCGACGCACTGCAATACCGTGGCAGCCCGAACATCATCCTGAACGCATCGTTGTATTGAACGCGTAGCGCGCTGTACGCCCGCTGTGTAAAGTTAGTCCACAGACCGCACGTGTAGAAAGTTTGGCAAAAAGCCTTAAATAAAGTTAGCTTTACTTCTACACTACAGCGTGCGAATCTGCGCGCCAACATGTTACAGCGGACGCACAGCGCGCGGCGCTCGCGCTCTATGTCCTCGACGTCTGACATCGTTTCAGTCACCCAGTGGCCCAGATACTTGAACTTGTCAACTCTCTTTAAAGGGGAACCACAGAGTGTGACCGGTTCCATTAGGTAGGTTTTATTACCTGCTTTAAATTGCATGACTTCACTCTTAGAAGCATTATACAATAGCCCGTGTGCTGCCGCGTAGGCTTCACAAATGCGTAACATTTTTATTAACCCCCCCATCGATGGGCTCAGCAGCACCATGTCGTCTGCGTAGCTTAAGTTGTTTACACAAACCCCTTCTATATGACATCCGACATGAGAACTGCTAAGCTTCTCGATGAGGCCGTTCATGTACACATTGAACAGTTTAGGCGAGCTTAGGCCCCCCTGCCTAACCCCACACTGCAGTACATAAGAATCAGAGAGAGTGCCCGCCCACCTTACACTATTTCTTTGATTACTATACCAGTGCCTAAATAAATCGGTAATTTCTTGCGGAACAGATGTGTCATCACGGAGTTTTTGCCACAATAGGTCATACGACACCATGTCAAAAGCCTTTGACAGGTCCAAGAAACAGGCAAATATCGGCGTTTCACGAGAAGTATAGTATTGAACAGTTTGCTTTAGACATAGAATTGCGCTCTCGGTAGATAAACCAGACGTGAAGCCGAATTGGGCGTCGTTAAGCCGAATATTGTTGCCTAGTATGTCATCAAGCAAACTGTCCAGCACCTTGGCTACAACCGTGGCTAACGAGATCGGCCTGTAATTGGACATGTCAGAGGAGTCCCCCGTTTTATTTTTCAAAATAGGCACCACTATAGCAAACATGAGCTCGTCGGGTAGGTAGCTATGAGTGATACATAGGTTAAATAACAAAGATAGTAACCTCGGGAGATGGTCACCCGCATACTTGAGGTGCTCGATACTCAGGCCATCGTGTCCCGGTGACTTTCCTCTCTGCATTCCGTGTATTATACTACCAACCTGCTTAGCAGTAAATCTAATGGATGGGGACCCAATCTTGGCCTCAGTACCGATCCCCCCAGTCGACGGTTGACGTTGGACGAGTGGAGTTTCTACTTTAAAATGCCGCTGGAAAGCATTTGCGATATCCGCTGGATCATGCCTCTCGCCCACGCTCACCGGTAAGCTAGTCTTAGGATTTAACTTCGCAGTACTTTTCCAAAATTTTCCAAAGTCTTTTCTAGAATGGTTTTTAGCAATTATTTCCATTTTAATAGTCTGCTCGTGGTTTTGGCAATATCTTAATTTGGACTTAAAAATCTTTTTAGATTCTAGCATATTGTCATAGATATATCCAGCATAGCTAAAACATTTTTATTATCAATTTCTAAGTCAAATAAAATCGATCGTTTAAAACATGATTAAACAAGATACTTAACGTAACCAAGTAGTGGAATGATAAGTTTTTGGTCCGTGTTTTCATTAAATCTTAACGAAGGAGAAAATCATGCTCGAAAAACAAAAGCGCTTCTGTAGTATATTATTTTTTAATATTTCTGTCGTAATCTCCCGACGTGAGGCTTACGTCTAGACAGTTCTAAGCTTTATGAAATCTTGATACGAAAGATAATTAACGTGAACTAGCTCCCAGCATTTTCCCGTTTCTATATCAAAGAAATAATACAGAATACTCCAAAACTCCTGGTAGCTCGGTGCAGCGATAAAAAATATAGAGTGAAAAAGATTTTTCATTTCTGAAAACTTTTCGAAATGGCGAAAATGTTGACGCTAAATGTTTAATAGCGGCAAAAATGTTGTGAAAACCCGAGGAGACATTTCGAAGACACACGTTGACACACGTTGTGTGTCTTACAGTGTAAGTACACTTGAGGTGAATTATAAAGGTATGTTTTTCACCATGTCAATGGAATACGCTGAAAAATGTGTACATATCTTTAGCCTCATCTGTACGCACTTCACATCATTACTCCGTAATCCGAGTCTGCAGGACGTCAGTCGGGACATTTTGTATTTTTACCCTGTTGTGTCAGACCAACCACTATTGCCTGACCTTTTGACATGCAAGAGCGCTTATTTAAAGCAAGCAATGAAGAGGGCAAGATTATAATGGTTTGTGGAACTAACGACCTCGGTGAAAGATGAGTGCAATTTGTTAGGGTCTCACTGTATTACGCTGTATTAGATAAATTGACGGGTTAAATTACATGAGTTTGCTAATTTGTGTAAAATGTAGGATTTATCTAGATTTCACTGTAGCTTCGTTTGAGGTTATTGACTTCGCGATTTTGCATAATGACGGGTGACGGATTACATTTTCAGACTAAGTTTGATACCTAAATGAACCCTCATCAAAAGGGATTCTTTATTGTACGTAAAACGAACTCATCTACATACCTACTAAATTCCTATTATTATTTTTTTAAATGTGTTCTTCTATTTTCGTGCCTTCTATAATTATGAAACAAAATATTACTTTTGGACATTTGACATTGTAAGACGCATGAAGGGAATAATAATGGCTAAAATAGTAAATTATTATACATCGATACAGTTTTTATATATCGGACATATGCCACTAGAATAGCCCAGTATCAACCGTCTGTTTTGTAAATATGTCTCGTTGCTATATAATTCACAATTGAACAATTCACACCGGCGTGCTTCAATAGATGCAGCGTTCGTTACCCGATCGGTAACAGTTAATACGTCAATAAATGTCGGATCCGTCAGCCGATTGATTTCATTTGCAACGCAATTGGTGACTGACTGCCAATCGTCATTGTAATCAACTGATCATTCATTTACAATTTTGATCAATACTATATTGTTACATTTCTATAAAAAAAATCAGATGGTTATTGTACGCGGTCTACACTCACGTGAAAATCTTCGGCAGGGCCGCGCCTTCGGCGCGCGCTTTTAGAGTGGAGCGTCGATTAAAGAATCAGTGACAAAGTTGCCGCGACGGTGTACGGGTAGCAGACAGCTGTCCCCAAGCTGTCCCTGATGAAGAGCTCCATACGAGCTCGAATCATGTCGGACCGTTCCTGACAATTTCAAGTGAGTGTAAACCGCTTGATACAATAATTAAATATGTTTCACGAAAGTTTTAATAAATTCAGATAGGGGTATGGAAAATCAAAATCAGTGATGTTATGATATAGAGTCATAACATTACGATATATGACGATGTTATTGCGACTACACGCGCACGCCGCTGCCGCCGCCTATCTCATTCTTTGCTCCGCAGGAGTTACTGGTAGTACTGAGTACTTCATATCTGAATAAATGAAAATCTATGATATGCTGGTGAATATTTGTGTAGATAAAATAGTGTACTATCTCGTTTCATAAAACCACACTCGTGTTTTAAGACCTCTCATCCTCAGCAGCATAATATTCATAAAACATGAACAGTATTGCATAAACTACTATTAGGACGCGAATATGCATATTTTTATAAGTCAGTAAATATCGACTATAGCCTTTTAAATAATGTAAAGGACATACAGCCGTCGGCTATGACAAGTTGTAATTTAAAAGTATACAAAGTAAATCAAATATGGGATATATTGATGATATTTCGGACAAATGCCATTGAATATGAATAGTCGAATTTGGCCCCAGAAGTATGAAAACCGCGAACCATTGCAAATTTGAAACAGAAACTGCACATACCGCATGCCTAACTTATCTATACATTCGAAGGCTCAGAGTATACTTTAACCACTGCTTTGTGGTCTGGACCGCAGAATGCGCCCATTGCCAGTGTTGCTATATTAATTTAAACAGACGTATATCTATCTCGTTTCACACTGACTTATGTCTGTATGGAGGAAATGAGATAGCTTTAAAACCGCACCTGCATTTAGCTGCGACTTTATGTGAATGAACCCCTTTATAGTGCAATAGCTTTATATTGGGTTGTATAAATGATAATTGTTATTACTGGCAACTTTGTTCTGGATTACATGTTGTTAAATCGCATTGCATCCGGTGATTTTGTCTATAAGTAGCCATGGATCGTATGTATGCTCTTCTATATTATTGTACATTTAAACTAAAATAAGTTGTTTGGATATAGACTCTGGCTAAGGAAATGAATATTCTGTTTAAGTAAAATTAAATTCGTGACGTATATTCTATTTGTTTTTTCTAATTCTCTAAAATTACGGTTTGTACCTACAATAGGCTAGTTGACTCATGTCGAATTGTAATAAACTAATGTTTATTCCGTATAGTATTTAGCAAAGGAAACCTAAATATATATTTTTCAATTCATAAAAGTGAAAGATGGCTGAAAAAATTTAATTTGAAAATATGGTTTTTAATCTGTATTTTGAAATGCTTAAAACGCTTGCTGCCATTTTCGCTTATGATAGTGACGTCATTGGTCATGTAAACAAAACTGAAAGTCTACTTTGACGACTTCGAATAGTGCCGTCCCTCTCGATCTCCTGTCAAAGTATATTGGAGTGAGCGGAATGGCATTATACGACGGTCGAATTTCGAATATTTACAGGTAATACTACGACACGCCACAGATTAGCGAAAGGGAAAAATGGCGGACGGCGTTTTTGACTGTTTATGAAATTTCTAATTTTCAATTGATAAAATTTAGCTTTCTAGCTTTCAGAAAAATACAAGACATTTTTTTTAGAGCTAGTAAGATCATTATTAACCATTTCCAATATATTTCGAAACTGGGTCAACTAGCCTATTACCGCACCCGCCCACTTCCGAATCGCATTTAAAACAATATGATTCTAAACATTCTATCAGCCTATTCTCATTTCCTTGCCATAAAGGTTAGCATTTGGATTACTAGCGTCTTCTTGAATTTGAGCATCTCTGTTTATCGAGGTCCTCTTCTCTTTCTCCGGTAATATATGTGGCAATGGCAATCCATAAGAAAATATTGCCACATGTTTTCCTGCTTTCCGTGTCTTAAAGTCATCGACGTATGACAGATCCGTAATACTGTCCAACTATCTATTGGAAATACCACGTGTTTCGTAACGGTTATGCAAACTGTCTAACCATAATTAAGTCAAACGTTCCGAAAAACCCCACTCAGGCTACAAAAAGCGACACTGACATTGCGTGCATAGGATAGTGTAACACACTTCTCTATGGAATCGCTAATGATAATGACGCTTACAATTCTTGCAGATCTTGCTGTTCTGATCTTGATAGCTGAGCCAAGCGGCTAACGATACGCACACCAATAGACTTTTCTACGACATTATACCTATGGCTTCATACTGGGAAATTCATCGCTCCTGTGTTTCCTGTAACTGTAAAACATACCGCAACCATATAACACCATAGTTGTATCTTTTGATCACTGCCTCACGGGCACATTTTGCTTTTATTTAGGAAGCGTATTGGTATAGATTCGATAATATTGCTCCAAATGAAAGGAGGACAACCAAAAACATATTAAACACATCTAGAATTAGCATTGCTGGCTAACTACCACGTGGTTAATTTACGGTTATGCAGATAATCTAACTATTACCTTCATTAAGTCAAACGATCTATGTAAAAGCCCGCTCTCGGTCGAAAACCGAACTGGCATCGCGTGCATAACACACTTCCCTGTGGAATCGCTAATGACGCTCACAACTCCTACAGATCTAGTTGCCCTGATCTTGATAGCTGAGTGAGCGGCTAAAGGTACGCAGGCTGACACCGATAGACTTTTCTACTTGGACATTCCATGCCCCGGAGCTTCCTGCAACTGTAAAATATGTCGATAACAATGTTGCAATGTGATGTTGAATGTGGTACTACTAGTGTTTAATCCCTGCTTCACTGGCTCATTTTGATTTATTTTCTTAAGGGTAACTTTTATTTCATTCTTGATTAAATACACCTACCTGGGCAGGTTATGGTATTTTTGGCGGAGGTGTACTTTGGTGATACCTGCTTTATTTGATAACTATCTCTCTCTCAGCAGCATTTCAATAATAATAGGAATTAGCTTTTCACGAATTATCTTATGTTATCTGTATTTTATCTATTCAGTATTTGTATGAATGAGGTAGTGGTGAGCTGGGTGAGCATAGACATTCTATGAGCAACCTCAATATATAACACTTTATACTCTCGAGGTTTAAACCCATGATTAATACAATTACTTATAACCAGAGGTCGGCGTGGGTGAGCTGTTTTCAGCTGTTTGCATAACATGGACATACCTTGTCATGCCCTTGCCCCACGTGCCCCATAAACGAATGAAATGATTTTATTTAGGCTGCCATTCTGCTTTGAGCTTTACGTCGCAATAAAAATAATAATATTAGAACCTACGGAACGTGATTAATCTATTTTGTACAGCTTTCTGCTTAAGTGGAAAAACAGTTTTAACGAGTATTAAAGCAAACTTCCTTCCATAATATATTATCCATATGATACTATGAAGGTTAATCAAGTGAATATCAAACCTTTTAAGATAGGCAATATTTTTTTTATAAACTGGTCTTCACCTGCTTCTGTCAGTCAGAATTTAGAAGACGTCATCTCTAGAAACCCAGACTTAGATTTTTTTAGAGAGTATGTCAAAAATCTTTCGGAAGCTTCAGACGTGGACAGCATTCTAATGTACAATTATTTATCTCCACTCACTTCATTCAGTGGATGTAGAAAGATCTTTTTCTATCTATAAATGAATATTATCCCAATGCGAAACTCGTTAAAAATTTAAAATATAGAAAAACTAATAGTCATTTATTACAAAAGCACAGAAAATTTACAATAACTAAAAAGCTTAATATTCGTTTTGTAATGTATTTTCATTTTAGTTTAAAAATTTCAGTGTTGTCTTTTTTATTATATTTTATGGGTACAACTTATCCATATTAATATCTACAAGACGCACTATATGACATTAATGACGTAATAATAGCTCACCCACGCCGACCTCTGCTTATAACAATAAAATATCGCGACAGAGGCGTTAACCCTATGTAAGTAATATGTAACTCTGAACCCACTCAATGTAACATAGCGTAACTTTACACTGACCGTCGAATCGTGCGGTCTATTCTGAACCTACGATAATAATTCTTATTCCCTGGATTTACTTCAATAAGGACAAGTATTAGTTGTGGTGACCGTACGCCGGCCCGCACCATGCCTATCGGAATGCAAGGGTAAAGTAGATCTGCACCTCTAGCACAACTGTGACACGCGACTCTTTCTCACGTGAGAAATATTACCTGCCTCTTTCTTTACAGTACTGTGAGAGAGTGACGGGTAGCGCCGTCTCGCGCGACAAGACTCGCGAAGCATAGGTTGTGCTAGGCGGTCTGGAAGAGTTGTGGTCGTCATTATAGCGGTGCCGCGGGGAACGGTGTTGTGCGCACGCGAATCCAAAGTTCTAGTCCTAGAGCAGAGGCCCTGGGCTCAATGTGCGCATTTGATTTTAACGCAAAAAACAGCGATAGAGTTTTGTTGCGTTGTAAACTTACAGTTAAGGCTGGGAATGCCTGTACGAGTAGGTCTTTTACATGTCCCGCAACTTGGTCCGCGTAATTTCTTATTATTTACCGCAGGTGTGTTGCGTAAGGTGTTATCAACCATGCTTAAATGCCCTTCTAGCTCTGTACCAACATCTTTGAAGCCGATTCGGCATGATGAGCGGACAAAGACATTTTTACCAACAGATGGCGCTGTACGGCTGGGGCTTAACTATTACCTTCAAACTGATTGAACAAATACGATTTTGGAATTTTAGACAAGTATATTATTATCCATACTAATATTATAAATGCGAAAGTGTGTCTGTCTGTCTGTCTGTCTGTCTGTCTGTCTGTCTGTTACCTCTTCACGCTTAAACCGCTGAACCGACTTAGATGAAATTTGGTATGGAGATAGTTTGAGACCCCGGAAAGGACATAGGATACTTTTCATCCCGAATAAATTTAGTGTTCCCGTGGGAGGAGCGGGTAACACCGCGGGGCAGAGCTAGTAAATATATAATTTAAATACTGTTGGTTATTCGTAATCTTATGGTAAACCGTCTTGTATCTCATACTGTCATATTTAAATGTGCGCAGTCCATTATTAGTTATTACGTCCTACTTCATACCCGCACTTAGTACACACCAGTCTGTCGTACAACGTTTCCCCGTCGATATTTTGATTGATAAGCGGTCAATCTGTCAATACAACAAAGTATAAATTACTGGACGTATCTGATCGGCAGTTGCGAACCCGGCGCGACGCCATTGCGGTGAAAGTCTACGGATAGGTAATAACAGTTGAAATGTTGTTGCTTCCACTTTCTCGTTTGTAGTGGACGTATCAGATCAGATAAGGGAGCAATTAGGTCCATTAGCAGATGTTTATGCTACGAGTGCGTACGGAGTTTTCTTTTCCCATCGCCTTGTTCAGCATTGATGGGAACAATCTTGTTCTATTTTGATACGGTAACTTCGGTATTACCTTATGTAAAATTTAACGGCATTCCCCTGACTGTAGTGGTCGCGCTTGCGTTAATGTCGAAATTCTGCATAAAGAATATGAATTTAGCTAACGTTCGGGCCTATGATGGTTGCTTTTATCACGCGATAAATAAGTGACAAAGCATCCGTCACGTTTTGACAAAATGTAAGTGTAAGTGACAGATGCATCGTTACTTATTTATCACGCGATAAACCCAACCATAATAGGCCCTCTGGGTTCAACTGGAATATACAATTTTTTACGACCTACTTTAATTCAGAAACCGTTTTCGGGAATGTATATTATGACATTATAATATTTCGCAAACATTTGAATAATGAATCGTGGATTACGAGTCACAAATGGTTTATAAGTATTAGCTACAATGCTATATAACAATACGTTGTTGAACACCAATACAAGTTTAAACTATTAATACAAAGATCAAAGCTTAAAGAAAAATAAAAGTTTACAAAATACCTACGTAGATAGCTAAACAAATTGTATTTGTTTTGTTTCCTTTTGTAAACTTTTCGTCGTTTTGTTATTCGCATTATTATCCTATTGATTTGTAAGCTATGTGTAATGATTAAATTTTTACAATGCATGTGCTCGAAAAGAGCGTATTCTAGGCATTCAAACTGTGCGGAAAGTACTACTTTTCCGCACTAGTGCTTTTTACTTTTCAATTTTTTTTAATTTACAGCCGTATCTGACAGCCTGACACAAAGAGGTTTTATTAATTTACAAAAAGTTTGATAAATAAGTCAAATACCGATTATTATCACGTATAAAAGTACCTACAATAAAACCAATATTTCATTAATTAATTCATTCAACAAAATTTGATTAATAAACGAACTTTAAATCGTTATTCATTAAATAAATTTGGCTGAATGTACACGCGCTTGTGCCATTTTCACATAAGACGAATATTAAAAAAATACTTTTGCACATGCGCAGTAGTAGATATGTCGAGCGCGGTTTACAAATAACTCCGCCATTTTTTATTGATGTTTAGTTTATTTTGAAGTTGTTTTGTGCAAATCTGCTGAAATAATGGCGAGATAAAGGGACGAATCATGAATTTAAACCCGTAAAATGTTATTGAAGAAGTAAAAAATGTGAACGACGGCTTCTTGTTGGATAAATCAAATCAAAATACTTTTATTCCAATGTAAACAGTCTTTGTGAGTATTAAAGTATTTTCTATTTTCTCGTACATGCATGGTAAAGTTTTGTACGGAACTCGTGTGTAAGATGATTTCCGACTCGTGTTTGTTTAATCACTCGCTCGTACCTCGCTCGTGACTAAAAATCACACTCGTCTGAAATCACCTACCTTCCACACTTGTATCGTAAATAACTATTTTAATACAGTTGCTCAAAAAGTGGTACTTTTCGTAGCTGCAAATCGTCCGAAAAGTTGGATATTTCGAACTAGTGCTTTTTACTTTTAAATTTTTTTTAATTTTCTGTTGTACTAACACGTCATGTCTCATACATCCAATTAAAGGTCAATCACTTTCCTACTTTATTTATTACGTCATACAGCATTGCAAGTGTATATCTTATAATTATGCTTAAAATATTTAAATTGCATATTGGATCAATCAAAGGGTTATCTATCAAAAATATTCAAAAATGGTTTTAATAATTTGTCTGAGTGACTCTTATTTAATGAGCAAATGAGTATTATGCGTGACCTAAAAAAATTAAAAAGGAAAGTATTGTCACAGATTAGAAAATACAGTATTAAGCGTGACCCACGCGCTGCTTTATAAATTCATAATAATTATGAATAATCGCTATTTTTGTGTATTAAATAATATATTTATTTACAATTACATATATGAAATGTAAAGAACTAAAAACAGATTCACGATGTTTATTGTCTGGAATCAATTAAATTACTGTGTAACATTATCATATCTCTTCTGAAATATTAAAACTATTTCTTTTGATTTGGCTGAATGATGACAGCCGACGCCATCTTGAAAAAAAATTATTACAATTAAAAGTAAAACTTTCTTTTTCAATTTCATTCAAGATTGTTTTAACTATGTGTAAATGACACGTAAGATTAATAAAATAAGAGTTTTTGATAGAAAATGATGGATTCTGATGTTACCAGAATAGATTTAACACCGCCTTAAATACGACAAGGCAAAAATTGCAAGTGAGAGTATTTTACCCGCAAAATCGAAAGAAAAATTACATTGCCGTTTATGAACATTTTATTGGCTGGAAACGAGAAAAAGAGAATTATTAACAACTTCAATAAAACTAAACTTACCAGCAAAGGCCTTAAATGCGACCCTTCACAATTGCTCTAAAAATTGTAGGTAGTACTCTTATTTTTTATCAGACAGAAATAAATATAATTGCCCCTTTCAATTACTGTTTTAAATTTGTATTATTGCAATTTTTCGCAAATGTATTAAAAAACGTTGTTTGGTACACGTGTGGAAGTGTCATTTTAACTCGTCCCGAGTCTTGACCCTCGCCTTGCGGCTCAGGCCAAGACTCCTCGGGACTCGTTCAAAATGACATACTTTCCACACTTGTATCAAAAACTACTTTTCCTTAATTGTATTTTTCAATTCATAATAATAGAATATTTACTATTAGTAGAAAAAGAGTATTCGCTTGAGTATACAATTTACATATAACGAGGACGGGCGTCCTTAAGATCAGAATACAGCTGAACATTATTATGCTACAGCGTAACATGTTACAGCACTATTTTACATATTACAAACAATAACATCAGGTACGGTTACCCGACCGGCGCCTTAGGCGATAATGTTACGTTATACTTTTAAATATTCAAGGTAAGCATTTGCTTTAATTACAGCCTTAGGCTTAATAACTTTTGAAACGCCTATGAGGCTATGACATTTGGTATGTACATGATGTATTAAAGGACCATTAATTTTGCTGTCCGCTCAATCATTTTTATGGAGGTTATACGTAATGACTAAACGCTTTGTTAATAGTTACTGTTCTGTTCACTTCCTTTTGATCTAGTTTATATCGTTGTTTTTGATTGTTATTTCCAGGGTTTGAAAATGCGAGCAAAATTCAGTAAAGTGCTAAGATCGTCACTAGTTTCAATCGATATTGCTCGCGTTTTACAATCCTAGCTATAAATAACTTATTTCTTATTTCTAACTAGGACGTTTATTCAGTGGAGCTTTGTGAATTTTATTTATTTATTTTATTAAAACTATTGCACAAAACAAAAGTCAGTACAAATGGCGAACTTAATTTCAGATGGCATCCTCTACCCAACAGGGCCAAACAGATATACTTCAACAAGTTAATCTATATTACACACTCTAATAATAAGGCGAAAGTTTGTGAGTGTGTTTGTAGGTTTGTTACTTCTTCACGCTCGAACGGCTTGACCAATTTTGATAAAATTTAGCACGGAGGTGCTTATGAGCGGACACGCTGGATTAACACATAAGCTACTTTTTTTAGAGAAGGTAGTGTTCCCGCGGAATAAGCGCGTATCACCGTGGGATGCAGCTAGTTCTATCACGGTATTATATCGAAAATGAGACGCCATTTTGAATGTGTACAAAGAAATATCCTTTTTACGGTTTTATAATAGTGTAGATTTTATGTTGATGATAATGTCATTGGATTTTCCATGAAGCGTTTAGCATGATATCTCGCTCAACCATACACGAACGCCGATGCAAATAGTCCAATATACTGGTTCTAAAAGTTTCTAAAGCCGTTTAAAAACTATAAAACTGCTCATGCCTCTGCTGCCCCGTGGAGATAATAATATTACTCTTTTCCGACTCTAATATGATGAGTCTAATAAAATGGCTTAGTATTCTACACATTACATGTCAATGAGGTAATATAGTTTAAAAAGGCAAAGCTAGTAAGTGATTTTATAATGTGGAACGAACGTATCAACTTACGTAGTATTTTTTTTGCGTAAAGTTAGAATATGGACCATAGGACATCGCCGTTCTTAATTAAAAAAACGATACCAACCACACATACAGTGCGTGAGCTGTCAGAATGCGATTCGTTGTTTATACCTGTCCCACTCGGCATTACGTGATCCAGATAAGAACCTCTGAGTTTTCACCGAAACCCGAATCACAATCTGAGAGCTCACGGACTGTTTTATGGCTGGATTTAACTGAAGTAAGCGTTATTCTTGGAATAGAAGTTTGGCCGTATGCAGACTAAGTATAGTTGAACAGTAGTTAAATTTCACGTTTCTAGTGACATATAAACCGATATTGCCTTGTGTACATTAGCGATGTGCTTTATTCACCTTTAAAAGTTAACGTCGTAGGTATATCGCCTTTAATTATCATTAAAACCCGATGTTTGCGATTTGAGCTGCATAAACTGACATTCCACGTTACCACCTTGTCAACTTAAGTTTGCGCCTGACATCTATGGCGTCGCATGGCAATGTACTAGTATGTATATAACCACTTCGGAGATATCACACAGATATATATATATGACATTAGGGCTAGCATATCTTGCCGCGAGTTCACTTGTCGTACGACTCAGCATCTCATGTCTTGCTCGCACGGTATCGATAGGAAAGTGACAGGTAGTATTTGTCGCGCGACAAAGAGTCGCGTGTCCAACTTATGCTGAATAGTATTTAAAGTACTATCGATGAATATCCCTTCTACTTCTGAAACAAGCAAAAACCTTTGCCACAGTGAAACCGCGGGAGGAATCTGATAATGTATACAATTATTCAAGCAGTGAAATATAAACGGCTGTGGAGTTGATGACGTACGCTTATTGGTAAAGTCGGAGCAGTTTACGAGGCAACGACGTTTTCTATTAAATTCATAATATTTATGAGCTTGAAATTACTAGGCTGGAGCGCTTTCAGCATGCACCTGCTATAACATCATGATCCAGGTAGTCTTTATTGCAGTAGTTTATTTAAGAAAGCAGTTAAGACCAAATTCTATGTCCCTTCAGCCCGCAGTTATTTTCATTCTTTAGTAACGTTAAAAATGGAAAGAAGAAATTTAAGGCAAATATTTAATTTTTAGCTTGTATTTTAGAATTGTAAGCTATGAGTAGGGATAGGGACGCAAGAAGAGAAATTCATACGCCATTCACCGTACAGATTTTGACTTTTTTCGGCACCATTGTTTAAAAGATACGATGTGAATCGATAGTTACGATGCGCTAGACTCAACATAATAATAATAAAAAAAGAATAATTAGGAAACAAGACAGAATCTTTAGGTACCTACGGTGGATGGCGCTGCGATTCCGCCCAAAAGCATGTAAAAGGTGGAGCAACTGGTTGATAGATTAGATAGGTACTTTAGTTAGTGGTACTTATAGAACAATTATTGGTAGTGCGCTTGTCTAGCCTGGAAAGGCACGAAACCTTGGGTTCAAATCCCGCATAACGTTATACTTAGGTATATTAAAAGCATATCATTTTTCAATATAATATTAAAAGCAGCAATATAATAATTATGAAAAGAATAACTTTTTTAATATTTTTATATACTTACATCATTCTGTATGTTTAAGAGTTACCTTTTAATTTCATTATCCATACTAATATTATAAATGCGAAGGTGTGTCTGTCTGTCTGTCTGTCTGTTACCTCTTCACGCTTAAACCGCTGAACCGATTTAGATGAAATTTGGTATGGAGATAGTTTGAGACCCGGGAAAGGACATAGGATACTTTTCATCCCGAATAAATTTAGTGTTCCCGTGGGATGAGCGGGTAACACCGCGGGGCACAGCTAGTATATTATAAGACGTATTGGGTTGTGGCGAATTGACTATTATAACGTTCAAACGTATATGATGTAAGAATTTCCCTGATCTGTTTTCAAAACGTCAAAATGCAAAGCCCAAGTTCTCAAAGTGGCCGAGAGGACACATTATTACACGCAGAGGCTAAACTACTGAACAATTGGACTAACCGCTGCCGCTCCGACTTTTGTTCGGAATTGCGAGGATTGCACTGTTTGCTGTGTTTGTATCACTGCAATAATAAAACGCTACCTCAGGGTGCACCTGGCATTTATGAAGTACAGGAAAACTGAAAGCTTACCTCAAACACATTGTTATTTCTGGAGTTCGAAATGTTTGAATAAAAATTTGGGTGTATATATCGCTGGCTCAATATTACAGAGTTCTATGTTTCACTTTTGACGAGTTCATATTTGAACATTGTCATAATGATATGAAGTCTTATTTTAACTACTCTGAAAATGTAACATAGAACCCTGTAATATTGGGCCAGCGATATGTGTAGGTACACGGAAAGCCGGAAGACATTATCTTAGGCCGTTCGATTCTCTTCAATATTAGATTACTGATTCATGCATAAATCATAAATATAACCAGAGGATGCAAAAATGAAGGCCTAAGAACACGTTGTAAATTGATCCACACCCTAACGAGCTCGTTGGAGCGTATGCGCACGTAAAACATGGGTTATGTTCTACGTGCCTCGTCATTGAGTGACCATCGAATATCGATGCTCACTTTTATCACCGCCACTAAAACCGTGCAATTCACATTTAAAAGCATTCTCCTTTAAATCGAACACAATACGAGACGGACATGTTAAACGCATTGCTTTAATGAAGGAGCGTTCATTTTTCAAAACGAGATGGCAGTAAAAGATACATCATAAGACGAGGCAGGCTAAGCCGATGAGACAGGCTCCTGCGGAGCTCTCTGTAATATATTTTAACACTGAGATCGCTCGGCAGGTGGCCTTTATTACCAATAAGTCGTTTTTCACCGTTTGCGAGCATTCTTTTGTTTTCGAACACTCGAACTCAATATGACGAATTTGATTTATTGAGAGAATTGTACTCTTAAATTGAATTGAAATTGTGTTTGATTTACAAGTCGGCAGAAAGATAATTAAATTTCTTGTTCTCGTAGGGTTATCCGATGTAGTAACTTGTGTATTGAACCATCTCTTAGTAAGTGCGTGTTTCTATAACATAGTAGGTAAAGGATAAGTTCAAAACTGCCGAAGTTTTAAGATGGGCAATTGTTGCTGCAAATGAACAAGTAGGACGAAACTTTGTTGTCGAACTGGGAGTTTGTTCTGCTGAATTTGCTGAGTGTAGTGGCCAGGCAATCCCAAGAGGTATTGGTTTGGTGTCGGACAATAAATGTTGATTTTTTCTTGGCTTCCTTTGTGCCAAGAACATTGTGTATTCTCTAGCTGTTTTCTACGTGACACAGGACAAAACACGAATTGAGAAAATGTTAGTGGTTCTTAAGTCCAAGGGAAAAGGTTTAAACATTTTTATTTCGGAAAACTGATACGCTGGTACGTTTGTCTCGTCTGGCGCAATGCAGTCGCATGACATATCGCTGAAATTTCATTTACGTTTAGTCGCTACACGGTTTGTGGGTTTATTTATGGTTTGAAACAATTGCAAATCTTGAATTGGGACATAAATCCTTTTTACATATCTTCGCGTTTGCAATGTAGTATTTTAGATCTCGGATAGCTATCGGACACCGTGGTTGGCGCAGTTCATTGCAGCTGTCTGCCGACGGTCCTGGGTTCGAATCCCGGCATGGGCAAATATTTGTGTGATGAATTTGAATATTTATTCCTGGGTCTTGGGTCTTGGATGTTTTCTATGTATTTGAGTATGTACTTATATCGCCGTCTAGTGCCCATAACACAAGTGTGGGACAAGATGAATTTGCCGTAAAATTGTTAACAACCGTCAGTTTATAATTAATCTAGTGAGATTATACACTAACCTGTCTATTTACAATATTACTATAGTAGTTAGTTTATAAACTAAATTTAATTAAGGCCCAGTGCGTACAGTCAGCGTCAAACGTTGTGACTGTACTTATGTAGATGATAATACAGTAATTATAAAGATACATCTATCCTTGTCTTGGGCCGGTTTAATTAAAATGGCCATCAATTAGCATCGGCTTAATTAACCCTATATTGGCTCGCGGGCCTGAGTTGCCGCGCTTGGGAAGTAGGTACATTATATATATGCATGTGACAGGAAAACTTTCTGTCAACATTAATACTGAAAGGTTATTTCGAAGGTCGAAAATCGAAGTTTTATACTGCGCCATCTCTCCTAATCTCGTGTCAAACAATATTTCAATGAGCGGAACAGCACGATACGAAGTTCGAATTCCGAACATCGGAGTAACCCACTTGATTATTTTGTTTGTCGTATCGTAACGTAAGCAATAAGATAACATCTTCAACATTTTACAATATTTGCGATTCTTATATTATTATTAAAATGTATTTATTCATATTATGTTATTATTTTTTCAATATATAGACAATCAACGAAATCGAATGCCATTAACTATTTTATATTGGCTCGTTACGTATTCCTTTGTTCAATGGCAACATCATTTTCATCGTACAATTTAAAATATTCCTGTATTTTTGTTCACTTTTTGTTTTCGTATGTATTCTATTTGAATGCGAAAATAGAATACATATGAAAATTAAAATGCGAGAGAATTGAATATTCAAATATGTATTCTACAAATTATTGCCAGCGGTATCAATGTTTACTAGAGATATATTGTCACGTTAGTTTATTTGTTGCAGTTGTGAGGTCACTGTATTTTGATATGTGAAATAAGGTGAATGTCCCAATGTTTGACACCCTAATTCAAATAATCTCTTACTAAGTATCAATGATGAAGGGTGTCAAGCGTAATGCTAAAAGTATTATATAACACCCATCTGACACATGTGTAACTATTTTGACACATGAGGCCCATGACCCAACAAGCACACCTTTGTTTTAATTCAGACTTTTAAAATGGTTGGAAATGCTTTATTTACTTTTTAATAAATTACATTTGTATAATTCTCGTACTGAAGAGTTCGCGTTTTGAATACGTACAGTGATGTGAATGTTCTAAATCTAAACACAAAAAAGTGTAACCTACTGTACTTGATCCAGTATCTTGTGTTGTACCGGGGTGACACGCTTTTTAAGATTAATCTGTTCCAAAAAAAACTTAGAAAACATATTTTTATAATGAACGGATATCATGAACGGACTGATCATGTAGGCATCTGTTTGCATCAGGGTGGACTTATCCATAACAATAGGCTTCCAATTGCAGTGGTCGTGACAGTAAACACCGACGTGACGTGGTGGAACTGCCCAAGTTGAATCGGAATTGGCTGGCATTTAGTTTAAAGCTATGCTTTTTACAGACTTTACCTGAATATTTATGGAAGTAGTAGTAGTGGGTCTATGTAATACTCCTTTATACACGCCGTGCATGTTAAGACAGATAGCCTGCGGTTAGTTCGATTACTGCGTTATTTATTACACAACCGACCAGCTAATTAAACTTCGATAGAAAGTGTATTATAAAACCAGAGCAGTTTATAACGACTACCCGGTCAGTATCCATGATACCCGTCTGGGCAACTATCAGTGTTGTGTTTCTATACATACTTAGCTTGATGATGTGTTTTGACAGACGAAACTACTCGCACAACGATGCTACGCCACTCTTGTTGTGCGATATAGCGTCACCCATCGCTCTCTAGCAGAACTGCACAGAAAGAGATAGGTTATATCTTGCGCGAAAAAGAGTAGCGTGCTACAGTTTTAAATACTACAGGGGGCCTATGATGGTTGCGTTTATGACGGGATAAATAAGTGACAAAGCATCTGTCACTCACACTCGCATCTTGTCAAAACGCGACGGATGCTTTGTCACTTATTTATCGCGTGATAAAAGGATCCATCATAGGCCCGCTGGTGTAGAAATACAGAGGAGCTACTCCAAAGATCGAAATTCCTCCCAATCTCATGTCAATCAGGCGGTACGATACGAAATTCGAATTTCGAACATCGGAGTGGGGGCAGGAGGGTTCTTTGAACGAATAAGTTCTTGATGGATGAGTAGACTGATGTTTGTATTTCGAACCACGTAGTTTAATGTAGAGCCTTATTCGACAAGGCTTTGTGATATCCCTAATTTAGCAATATTTCGGCGTTATCATGTATGTAATTGAGTTTTTTCGAGGTTTATATTTTATAGAAGTTATGGCTCAGTAACTGATGTTGCTTATAGTTGTCGTTTGTACTTTAGCGATTTGCTTCACAATCTTTTCTTTACATCTATCTAAATAAAGTATACAAAGAAAATGTCATGTCGCTAGAGTAGACATAATGACGAGATCTTTTCCGATTAAATCGTAACTTAAAATAAAACAAATTGATGGGAATCAATGCGCGAGCTACTGCTACGATTTGTAGCCTGAAGCGCCACTAATGTACCGACTGTAATCGAGATATAAATCCGAACTAACTACGTCATTAAAATAGTTCCCTGAGGTGAAGTTAATCAAGGAATTATATCGACCACTTTGAAAACAACTTATTTGCTACCGATTCTATGGTCTCTTAAATCGTTTTAGAAATCGGCTGAGTTACACCACCCACCTATGTAGGAGTATTTATGGGTTCCACAGCTGTAATATTGTGAGTAAATTGTAACATTACTTACCAAGGAAGTGTGGCTTTTATCAAAGTGCAATGCAGGGCGCTATATATCAACGGATGCGATATCTTCTTTTTTGCAATATCTTAATATTACAGTATTATGTAGAAAATCTAGCCATTGATGCTTTGCTTACCGAGACTGGTATTAAGGCTGCTTCTCAACATAAGCGGAGCGGAGAAAATGAGCCAAATAGACTGCGTCTTGTTGAAGCCCAAAAAATGGTGCGTTTAATCTATTGACCGCCAAGCGGTCTAGCAATTTACCGTGCCACTGACGCCAGAGTAAAAAAAAAAAGATGTGCCCCAAAATCAACAGGGATTGAAAAATACTTGTAGCGGTTAGAATTACAAAGTTTTTGATCATTGAAATTTGGACGGCTGTGGCCGACGTGGCGTCAGGGGCACGATTTTTTGTTGACGGCCACAGCCGACTGTGGCGGTCAAAAGGTTAAATCTGAGGAATGATATTGGTCCATTTTACATACGTCCTCCGCTCGGTGTGTCTACATGAAGCTCCGTGCGTCTGTCTAGACAGCCTAAAAAGTTGATACTCTAAAGGATTTGTGGTAAAATAAGAAACATTGGTTGCTTTTCTCATGTGCAATTTGAAGGCTTCGACTCGTTGTTGAATTTTACGCCTATGCAAATAAAGTATACGACAATGAGGAAGAAACTGTCATTAAAATAAAGGTCTATCAGCACATATCGCTTAAGAAGAAACGTAATGGCAAGATTTTGGATAAAGGTCAGTATCAAACGCCGAGTTGAGAGTCTGTATAGTTTGTATAAATGTAGTCTAGGTACTGATTAATGTCTATCACATTTCAAGTCGAAAGCAAACACTTAATACTACTGGTGTGTAAAAATGCTACCACCTACAGCTCTTACTAAGTTGAAACTGCAGTATCCTCTGATTTACGTTATACTAGTTTTACCATAAAACTTGAATGATCAATGTAAATGTTGGGATTTTAGAATTATGTCGTTAGAAGTTTATTCAATCGTTCGATGTTTGTTCACCTTACTCCGTGTTCTACGGACATGTTTATGATGAGCTTAAATCATGATGTATGGAGAATTTATTATAGATAAAAGGAAAGGAAATGATAAACTCAGAAAAATTAAATATATACACTAAAGTGAGTTCTTAATTGAATTAAGGCTCCGGTTTTCTGCATAAATATGACCATTTTTGAAGATACATTTAGAGGAAATGAGTGGACGGGACAATTGCAGATCACTAAATTTCACTGAACAAGGATTTCACTATACTTTCCATATGAAGGTAGCGTAGAAATATACCTGTTCTATAAAGCGAAAATGTGGTAATCCTACTATGTGAACACAGCAACAGGGCTAGTGAGTTTATGCGTTGAATAAAACTTTGTGTACTCCGAACTTCGTGCTACAGCAAGCCGTTTGCAAAATTGCATGTGAAAATTGCCTTTACCGTTTGCTTCAATGTATCTCTGAAACTTACGTAACTGAAAATGGACTATTCTCAGGATATTCTCATTGTAGATATGTAAAGTGTGTCTTATATCATCGAGTTTTTTAGTATTCAAATTGGTTGCATCGGTGTAGCCTGCCAAGTATCAATTTCTTTTAATGGTGTCTGGGCTTACAAGTTTTTTTTAATAATAGCCGTACAATGGCCAAGAATTTGCATGCCATGAAATTAATAAACTTGCTTAAAAATTATGTTTTCTTAAAAAAATAGGAACGATTCGATAGCTTTTCTTTTATCCGATTTAAAAATGGAGGATTGTTGTTCTGGATTTGGTTGTATTTTTTTTACAATATGCTGAATAACTAAAGTTGTTGAGATATGATGTACTTACTTAAGGTAATCATGAGTGGCAAATAGAAGCGCCACTTTCTCAGGGATGTATAATCAGGTAAGCATACTTTGTAACTATCAAGAATGCTAACGTAAACTAGTGCTTACTTTTTGTTCTAATAGTTGCTCTTGTCAATTATTGGCGGCAAAATGTCGATTGCCCGCTACCGGTTCTCACGAATGAGCCTTAATCATTGACTACCATTAGATGTTTTATGTAATTGCACTATCTTACGGTTTAAACTTGTTGGGGAAGTTAGATGCAGTTGTATACATGTGCGTTGCCGGCCTTTCAGGTGGGTATGCTCTTTTATTGAAGGGTTGAAGGTCGTATCGGTCCGGAAATATCGCGAACGACAATTCATTCCACAATGCAGTCGTGTGAGGCAGGAAATTTCTAGAAAAACGCACGTTTGTGGACTGCCAACTATCTAAGTGGTGAGGATGAAAAAATTGTCGCGTAGAACGATGGGAGAAGATGCGGCAGGAATCAATCCGAACAAGTCCTCGGTGCACCCTCCGTTATAAAGCGATAAAAGATGCAGAGAGAGGGTACACCTCTACGCAGCGCCAAGGAGTTAAGGTGATCTGAAATTTGCTGACAACCGACGATACGAGTCGCTCTCCGTTGAATGCGGTCAGGAAGAAGAAGCTGGTAGCTTGGGCGCCCCATCAGTGCAGTGAATTAAACTCCTCTAAAATGTCCTTTTGTAAGGTTTAATTAAACAATAATGAAAGGTGCTCGTTTTATAAAGTGTCGATTGGTTAAATAAACAATATAACACTAGACCATAATTATAATAAACTCTGTGCAAAAACAAATGAATACAATCGCCGGACACAGGCGACGATCGTTTTAAATTATATTATTCCATTTGCTACCGAAATAAATACTGTTTCGATTAGATTCGTTTGTATAAACGAAGAGTCGTGGGTAACAATAAAAGATAACAGAATTGCCTTTCGAATGAAGGGTTTTCGACGCCCTTTAAATAACAATGAGGTGAATGCTATTATTTTATTCGCTGCTTATAAAGCTGTTCGAGCCACTTCTTTAAGTGTTTTGTTGAATTACTTTGTTTCACAATTTCAGAATAAGTACTTATGTTAAGATATATAATAAAAACAGAAGGTTCTCTATTGAATTTGGCAAAAAGTAGGTATCCGAGTATTGTTTTTATTGTATTTTATTTATAGTTTGTGTAATATGCGACGCAATTGGTCGTATAATGAAGCGACACGACCGACGAAAGCGCTCCGAATGTACCAGAACAAAGGTGGAAAGCGGAGCCAATCGCTCTGCTGTGCACTGGTACGTAGGCTACTAACGCGATCTACGGCGCGTTATGAGCCCATTTTGGTAAATATTACGGCAATTTTAGTAGGCTCAAACGTTGATCCAGTACTGTTATCGTCGATTTTTATAACTTAATCTCAAAACTTTTTAATTCTAGTTTTTGTTGAGTTTGACTTTATTATTGTAATAATACTTTCAGGGCCGGCTGGGATCTGTTATTTTAAGTAAATAGACCAAGTTGCTTTAATTTGGAACGAGGCCATGAAGTTAACGTCTACTTTTCTTTAATATTTATAAACCACTTCTTATTTATAGTTAAAGACACTAGGACGAATAAATTTTATCAATCAGCAGGCAATTGCAATACCAGTTGCCTTTTTACAGAGGAAGCACTTATCAAATAGTACCCATATTATAAACCAATGTAAAAGTGTGTGTAAAATACAAAATTTATTATTGACTGTCTCTTCTTTGATGATAGTAAGGAGCTTTTGATTGGCATGATTTTCTAAACATACTTAGATAGAAAATGGGAACATAATATATAGGGTGAAATAGTCAACGGTTGGTACTCAAAAGTATCGGTCACTAGCATCAACTTTTGTAGATATCCACTACTACCTTAGTAAAAGGATGAAACTCATCATTGTACATGACGACTATAAGAGTACATAAGTATAGGTACTACCTATGTTTACGAAAAGATGCACGGCTACAACCGAATCCACGGAAAAAACGTAGTTATTTTATATCAAAAGTTATGAAAAGACACCTCACCTCATTTTTTTCTCCGCTACAACATTTCGTGATTTCAACGTCCTAAAAAAGCCGAGTACAAGGTAAAAAACGCGTTCCTACGTCGGACAACAGAAATTGTGGCACGAGACACATTGACCGTTCCTTTGTGTCGTTTTATTACCGACCCGGGCGCCCGATTATTTCGTTACACCAAAACAAATCCACAACAAGACCTTGTAAACAAAAATCAGACTTACTACTCTATTCCAAAGTCAGGAATCCCATAGCTTTTTGAGTATATGGCCTTGCTTATCATTCATGATTCATTTTAATGTAACGGGCAAAAGGAAGTTTTCAGCGGAGGTTATAAAGTTGTTTCTTCTGTGGACGGGGAGAAGTTTTTGCCATGAATGATATAGTCCAGTCAAATTAGAGTTTTAACCTTTGGTATTTTTAAAGCCTTGGATTTTGGTAATGGCATTAATACCGTTAATTAAGACGTACCTGTGTAAAACAAAGTTAGAAAAACTTATTCTTTGTACTTTCTTTCTCTCCTGCGTGGCGCGATGGACAGCGAATTTCAGAATAGTAATCTTTAGGTACAGCTGTGTAGTGTTTTTTTTTGTAGAATAACCTAAATTGACACCCATAACACAAGTAGCTGGTCATCATGAGACCCACATTCAATGAGTGATATAGAAAATGCAATTAAAACTAAACATAGCCACAAAATTCGGAATTACCTTTAATTTTTGCTGAGATCTTGTCACTTTTTCCAATTAAAGCTCGGAAACTAGTAGTCCTATATCCACCAAACCTAGCTAGGAACCATCTCGACGGACAAGTCTTTCGATAAAATAAATGCACTCAAATTGGTCCATCAATTTGAGACCTATGATACCACAGACAGACACACAGATACGCACCCCACCCCTCTTTTTTGTCTGGGGTTAAAAATATTAGTAATATGAATTGTATTTTTTAAATTGCTAGAAATATATAGTTTTATTTAAGGTATCTAAAAGGTTATTATCTTATGACAATGTGTGTCTTTTTATTATATTACATAACAAGGAAATATATTTATACCTGAAGCTAAGGATGTTTAACACTTTGAGAATTACTCTCATCGGGCATCTTTCGTCCCTAAAGTAAAATTTAGACTTAAGAGACTTTAAAACTGTTAAAAGTTGACATTAGATTTCAGTGCGTGTTGACTGGACTATAGGTGTTTTATAGAGATAGGCGCAGGGCACCCGCGCGCTGTCACGCGCCGTATTGTCGATGGTCGACAAAAAATAGACGGTAAAAAGGTGAGACGACAGGATGCCGGTGATATAGAAAGCCCAGTTTGATGTTCGTTGGACTTTCATATATAACCTAGTGTGATATCACAATCTGATTGACACCTCGATTAACTAGTTTCCGTAAAACTAACCAACAACTATAGTCCAATCACGTATGGTTCAAAACAAAACTGATTTTATATGCTTTCATTTTTTGTTTATTGAATTTGTTCATCTTAGATCTTATCCGTAATAATAAAATTATCATATATGATTAAGTAATTTCGAAGTAATTGGCTCCTATTTTAGTAGGCTTGTAGTAGATAGGTAGTAGATAAGTCTGTTTACACAATGTGAATAGGATGAAATACCCTGGTATACATTGAAGACAATACATGTTGGCAATAAGAAGTATGCATTTTTTTATGTAATTTCTATAGTTGCGTGAGATTCGGGTTAGTTTTAACACGCCATTATAAAATAGACTTACTCGGGAGTTTAATAGACGAAATTACTTGGAAATTTGACATGTTTTTAAAGAATAAACCATAGTCTGTGTTGGCCAAATCAAAAGTAATTAAAACAAGTCAAAATCATACAAACAGTGATCACAAGTCGGTTTATTCTAGCGATAACTTTGCAAAATAGCACGAAGACTAAAATAGGCATCTCTCAATCTCATCGAAACTTCATAAACTCCTTAATGTCTTCTTCAATTTGCTCTCTAAATCGGCCTTACGTCTAAAATTAAGTTATCTGAATCCGAACTTATAGGCAAAAGTACTTACGCCCATATTCATCAACTGATATTATCTTATTCGATATAGCAATACGCGCTTTATGGCTACTGAAACTACCGTGGAAGGTAATAAACAAATATAGAAGTATTTTTACGGCCGCCTTCCTAAGCTTTTAGATTAGTGTAATTAACACCCACCATTTTAAGTTTATCGATATTTATGAGTACTAGTCCGAGACACGACCGTTGGTAAGTTTACCTTATCTATTAACAGCGTAAGGTAAAAAAAAAGAAGTAAACTCCAGGATACTATTAAAAAAAAAAATATAAGGTGGTGAAGCCACCTCGTGAGCAATAAAAGCCTGTGTTGGGTGGTGCTGACTATAACATAATTTTACGCTGGTAGGTTAAAACTTAATCCGCTGGCATAAATTAATTCTGAGGAACAGAAAGTAGCTGGTACATATTTATAGTACTCGAAAAAGCACCGTATAAACACTTTCCGCGCCATTTTTTCGCGGCATGCCAGCGCTGGCGCGGAATAGAACACGGGCCTATTTTTTGGCGCCAGTGACCCCCCTCCGCGTCTCTCGCTGCCACTAATGACTGGTACTGAAAAAAAGCACTGTGTAAACACGGCTTCCTGGTCACTGGCGGCGAGATTTAGGCGGCTGAAAATAGTCATTGTCTAAACGGTCGCAGGTGTGCTGTGCGGTAATCACTGGCGCCGTCATTTAGGCGTCTCAAAATTGTCTTCGCCTAAATCTGCCTTTAGGGCATATAGAACGAGGAAACCGAACATTCCCTGTAGTACCATCCTAAAATTTTCCGGTATAGCAGTATAAAATGTCTGCTAGATCAAGTAAACTTACCGAAGGCCGCATCCGGGTCTATACGAAAAGTCAAGTCGCAGTGCGGTACGGAATAGTTCAGATGTTAGGCGATAGGAATTCCACACGTGATGATTGATGGGGTGAGATAAAGTAATAAATTGTCTTCAACTTCGAATAACTAACATATCATTTCGGATCTGGTTTAGCATTTAATTTATCACCTGAGAACGGGTAGGTGATGAAATGTAAAAAAAATCTTTATTCTTTGTTACAATGTTAAGCATTTTTTATTCCCTTGTTTTGTGTTCAATAGGATTGCAATCGTTTTCCTTCGTGTGGGTAATCTTAAGCAGTTTGATCCATTTATTTTGTGTTCAATAGAGTACAAGAGTGTTTTAATATATCGAATTAAGTATAGCATCAGCTAGTGCAACTTGATACAAATGTTCCTACTATGTCGTATCATGAGCGACGATATTTTATCTATGTATGTTATAAATAAGTATATTTTAAATAGATACCTACAAGCCTAAAAGAATAATACTTTAAATAACAAACATAAACATTAAAGCAAGAGAGAGCGAAGAAGAAGGCTGAGTGGAGCCACTATGTTGTGCCAATATATGTACATAATTATATAAAAAAAGCTGTACCAATATTCAATTAACATTAATCATTGTCCTTGAAAACTTGACGACTCCATTTTTTTCTGTATTGACCTTCTTCTTCTTCTTCCCTTTTAAGCCCGGTTTATATTGACATTTTGTTAAGTATACCCATTTATGCTTTTGACGACCACTAACTTAATATTTCTGATTCACAAAAATAACTTGATAGCACAATGCCATTAGTCAAGTTTCGATAAACAAGAAATAAGAATAATATACACATAATCTCATTAAAAACGACTGTTTATATTCAAATTTATCCGCGGGGGATATTAAAATTAATTAAATTGTATAAAATTAATACAGCATTAAAGGAATCACTAATATCACAGACATCACAGTTGTCTTAACGGGCTTTAAGAGAACCAAATTGAAAATCTGCCGTCGTACAATAAAAGGTCGTATCTATATATGGATTTCATAGTAAGATACGACTTTTTTCTATATCACGGCAGAAATGGACTCACAACTGGTTTGTTGAACCTAATTAAGAAGGCGATTCGCAATTTATTTATGGACTATAAAGATACAGAGAGACCGCGGTGATACAATCTTCTTAGCACCGGAGCTTAAAGAATTTGACTACATGGTTGGCATTTTACTGCTTTTGGAGAGGTAAACTATTCGTTCTATCGTATTTTGGCGATTAAAAAGGCAAATGTTCTATAAAATGGGCTATTCGGGAAATTATATGTAAATTAAAATGCTATTATAAATTCTTTATAACCTCTGGTAGGTTGCCGCAGCGTCAAATGAAAACTCAGGGCCGATTTCGCTTACTTTTTCTTCAGTAGCAATAGATAATGGCTCAATCTTCTTGTTGTGGGCAAGCCGGTGTGAATCGGGTTGTATGAACGCCGCGCCACTGAGCATAAACGTACGACCAATATGTATATATATAATGTTTACTATTTCAGTTGCATTAAGCGTCTTTAAAGTCTGCTGATTGCTAAACTACCCCGAACAACAACAAACGTCAAATTTAGCCCTAGATCTGCTTTGATTACTGAATTTTAATCTGATAGAAGCCATCGTCATTATTTTTTTAATTAAGTAATAAACTCGCAAATAACTGGAAAAAATACACATCTCGAAACAAAGCAGCATCAAAAATGTCCCGTCCAGGATCCCGTTCCTCAAAGCTAATTTGCTCACACGACAAGCCTCTTGATGCGACGGGGATTTGGGGACAGGTTTTGAGAGCTGAAAACAGAATATCTTTCTACTTTTGCACTGCAACTGTCCTTTGTGTCAGGGGGTATTAGTCAGTATTTTTTATTCCGTTACACAGTGCATTTGTACTCGAAAATACGATTGCAGGTAAAAGCACCGGCGCCGAGAGGATCACACCGGCTTATCGACAAAGTCAAAGGAAATTGGTAGAACGCTCTTTAAACATTCCTTTTTATGTGGGAGCCATTATAATATGAACAGTCACAACGCCACTCGTTTTTAAAATGCAAATTCGAGTAAGTGTTCGTGTAAAAGGATAAGATTTCGCGGAATGATAGTGGCGCTCGAGAGCACAATAAAGTGTCTACACTTTTACAGCAGTAATAAGATGTTGCTTTGAAATTTCATTTTGGTGTTTTTAACGGTCGGATTGCACTACTAAGGAATTTTTATTTGCAATTGAGAAATGCATTCGAGCAATATTGAATGGAAGCTAGAAACAAATTGATTCTCTAAGGCTGCATTCGACCAAACTTTTATTCCGAGAATAACGTTTAATCTCGGACAGTAATGTGAAACTAGTTAATAGGGGTTCTGACATTACTATCCGATCTTGGCATAAAAGTTTGGTTAAATAATCTAACCAGTTTTTTTTTACCATGTTATCCTTGCGGGTCCGGGGGCCTTTTGCACTGGTGTCAACTGTCTGTCGTTACTGTCGTGGCGTGTCCTTTAGAACACGCGCGAAGAGTTAAATACTACCTGTCACTTTCCTGTCAATACTGTGCGAGCAAGACAGGTGACGCCAAGTCGCGCGACAAGCAAATTCACGTCAAGATATGCTAGCCCCGCTGCTCTTCTAGCACAACTGTGACACGCGACTCTATCGCGCGAGATATAATACCTATCTCTTTCTGTACAGTAGGTACTATGAGAGAGTGATGGGTTACACTAAGTCGCGCGACTTGAGTCGCGAAGCATAGTTGTGCTAGAAAGTGCACGTCTAGCATAACTTTGACACGCGACGCTTTGTAGCGCGACAAATACTACCTATCACTTTTCTGTTAATACCGTGCGAGCAAGGCAGGTGACGCTTGTCGTGCGACGAGGGAAGTCGCGTCAAGATATCGAAACGTAGTACTATAACCCGATATCACTATCCAATTAAAGTCCTGCAATTTGAAGTATTATACCTAATAAAATTCGATTATAAATGATCAAACATTGTTGAACAATTATATTTCACCAGCGATTAGAAAACAATAAGAAATTACCGGTCGCGCCGACGCAGTGAGATCGCAAGAAACAATAATGAAATGATTTATTATCCGCAGTTGAAACAATAAGCCATAGTTTATTCCGACGTTTTACCATTGGGCATGCGTCATGAATTATGCTTGGTCTTGATAATTGCTAACTTTATAATAATTGTTCGGTAAGCCAGACGTGCACAAATGGACACACTATAACTTTAATTTATTTAATTTAATGATCAATTAATTCTTTATTATATTAATAATTTGATTGCGCTTCCGCTGGGTATACGTATACCTGATATAGAAGTTATCTGTTTTACTTGAAAATAAAATTTCCATTTGAGATCCTTCACCGAGCAAATTGGAGTCAATTTGCAAGCAATATTTCCGTATTTTTCTGTGTCAACTCACGCAAGCCGATTTGCCGGTCAATTTGAAAGCCAGCATTTCCCGTTGATGGTATCTGCTCGCTGACAGGCGACAGGCGGCCCGAAGAATGTTTTCCCGTAGATATTCCATGTTGCTAGTTTTTATGCTACCGCCTTGATACTTTGTGCCGCTACCGACAGAATAGTTGCCAGAAGATGGAATTACAAATGGTGAATAAACATTTATGTACGAGAACAAATAAGTTCGACGGGAAAGTTACAGAATAATGAATAGAGGCATTGTTGTGTAACGATTTCCTGATCTTTAGATATGTTAGCGTCAGGTATCAAACAAAGACGGTAGTTATTGCCGATGATTGTTGCGTTAGATTGACAAGAAATTTCCTACATTGCAACACGAAATTCTGTACCTTCCTACTTATTATTTGTTTTGAATAAAGTCTAAATGAATAAAAAAGTATAAGAACTCCCAAACATAGTTTCAAGTGTACGCTTATTGCTGAGTATGCTATGCAAAACTCATTACTTTATTGAATGGCTATGAGTCAGGTATGATCAGATTGCTTAGTTCAAAAACTCCCGATTAGATCTCAGCCGGTACAATCATTAAGGACGCCGGATGCCGCGCCGCGAAATTGGTTCTCGCCATAATAATAGCATAACTAGTTATTCATAATTATCTTATCAATGGCTAATATAATATCTGTGTTCTCCAAACGAGTTTAATCAAGGTTCTTTCCCCTTTGTTGTAATAGTCAAAGTGACTTATCACAACAATCAATTTGCCTTCGTAAGCTGTCTATTTGTTTAATGGCCTGCTATAGACGTGGTAGCGGCTAAATGTTATCAGTGCTTGTCAATCGTTTCAAGAGTAGCCGTCGGAACCGTTAGCATAGCTTTTTAAATAATATTCTATTTGTACATACGGAATTTCAAGCAGGAGATCAAGTGATATGCTCGCTTGGAGAGTAATGCGACGGCCCGGATAAATGTTCTGTTGTGTCGGAACTTTGTCGTATATAAATCGTGCTGTATCTGCCTGGGTTGTAATGTGGCTTTTAATTCCATTGAGTGTATTAATAGTGAGATACGAATGGGGGTATTTAAAAGATTATAATCGTGAAGAATTAATATTATGTCCGCATATCTGACACTAGTCGGGGCTTCCACCTACGCTCAGTCTGAAACATGGACGCAGAGGTTTGACTAATTAGGTATTATGTTACTTGATAGCTACATACGGCGACAGTCGTATTACAGCCATCAGGAAGCTTGATTGTCTATACAATCGTGTATTTATCCATATTTTATTAAATAAGACGACTGATTTAATTAAAATAAAGCGCCCCCTGCCGCTTACTGACAATAGGATGCAGCCACACTAGGCTTCCAGCTTCCCATGTTAACGAAAAAAGAAAAAAAAAGCGCTAAACACTCCGTATTATGGAGAAAAATTATTTATAAAGCCTACTAGCTAGATGGCGCAATACGAACTTCGAATGAGAGTAAAGAGCGGCGAGCGGTGGCCATAGGTGGGAGCAGAAGGTAGATATGAATTTCCTATGATTGCCATCATTTTCTTTGAAAAAGGCTGATTAAACTCTTACACATTTCTTCTTTGTATACCCTGTATATAATGCAAGAGTTCCTTTTGGTTTGTCTCATAGCGTTAAATCTGAAATAAAATGTTGTCATATCCTATATCAACAAGTCAACCTATTCAAAACAGATTCCCTTTCGTCCTTGAGCAAACCATAGAGCCACAGACAAGATAAGACAGTCCAGGGTGGGCTGAATGAGTGGCTTGGTTATTGACTCGTGCGCCGGCCAATCCGTCGCGAGGACGGAGGCAGGTGCGCCGTGAGCGGGAGCCGGGGAAAAAAACAACGGAGTGTGAAGCGCGGGGCTTAAGGTGGACTGGGGTTCTGTCGAAAATTATTCTGCCACTTTTGTAACATTTTTTTTTCTTTTTTTTAACATGTATTCGGAATCTATAAAAAAAAACATACATAATGTAATTGTCAAAAGTAATTTTGGTAATAAAATATTACATGTCTCGTTTTTCGGTATGATATATATTTACGCTACTCTTCAGTTTTTAAATTATTTTTTTTGTAACACTATACCGAGTTTAAGTATTTTTAATGTGGCGCGTAACGCCTAATTTTATAAGTAAGGAAATAGATAAAAAAACTCAAGTATTCGACGTGGCTCGGAAGACGGCCAGGTTAAAGTTGAATTAAGCTAGACACTTTTGTGCTATTGGTTACGGCAGTCCACAACGGCGGTAACGGAATGAACTTGACTAAGTTTTAAAAGAATGGCCAGGAACCGCTTAAAACAGAGAAAATTGGAAGAAGAGGGCGGAGGCCTTTGCCCAGCAGCAAAGAGCGAGCTTGAAGTAATAATAATAGTTACTTTCGAAACAATAATAACAGTTATGTATTAAGAGCGCCATTTTAACTTATCTTTAGGACTAAGTTATTGTACAAAATACGAACCAAGACTAGGGTACGTAAGGATCTATTATCACCACGAATTATTTGAAGATCCCAACTAAATATTGGGAGAGTGTTGAGCACTGGGCATCTTATAAGGTAAAAAACTTCCTTAACACAGAAAACTGAGTGTGAGTAATTTTAGAGTACACGTTGCTTATTTAACCAAATGCGTCTGCTAACTAATTAATAGGTAGGATATTTATAAAACCGACCTCAAAAGGAGGAGGCTTTCTATGCGGTGGTAATTCTTTTTCTTTATGACTTCAGAAGTCCTTCATTTATGGACTGAGTTGTTTTTTTTGTTTGAGAGTAGGTATCTGATAACGAGATCCATGAGGAATCGATGGAACTCGTAATTCATTCAGTTGTTCTCAGATATACGATTTTTTCTCGTTAAATCGGTTATTGTATGTGAAAAACTCATTATATTTCAATTGATAATTTAGAGCAACATAAAGTTGTGCAACGGAACCCCAAAACGCTTAAGCGGAACGTTTATAAATAGCGTCAACGATGCATGTTACCCTTTCAAGAGGATGGCTCGGTTTGTGGTGCAGCGGTGAAATAAAAACACGCCGTAAAGGTCGGCGGTTCAGAATTAATGATTATAATTGACTTGTACGAACAAGAGTCTTTAAACGTGTTGTTTGTATGTTTAGGTATGCGCGAACGTGTGATATTTTTAAGGACTTGAAAATAATGAATATGTAAGTATGTGTACGCAAAATTGTTATGTTGGTTTTTATAACAATATTAGTGATTAAGAATAAATGTGAACGGATATAGAAGAAGAGGAAGGACCAGAGAAAAGATGGATGGATTGTGTGAAAGATGATATAAATAAGAAGGAAGTAAACGACTAGATGACGAGTAATAGGGAAGAATGGAAGAAGAAAACATGCTACACTGATCCCATATAAATCGGATAAGGTTGAAGCCAGACAGGCATAGCGTAATTTGAGTCGCGTAATTTCGGTCGCACCATCATGTCACGTGTTCACGTCACACTGTATGGCGCGACCGAAATCACGCGACTCAAATTACGCTCGTCTGGCTTCACCCTAATGCCTTGATCACACGTACCGAGACAGTGGGCGAGACAGTGCTCTCGTCCCTGTCACACACAAGACAAACGGGCGAGACAGAGCACTGTCTCGCCCGTTTACTCGGTACGTGTGATCAAGGCATTAGGGCAAGGGAATGGAATAGTGATATTGGCGAAAGAGACCAATGTAAATCTAAGGACTTTTCCTGGCAGTGGGATATGATATAATAACGTGCTAAAAAAGTGATATTTTTTTTTTTACTGTGTGACATTGTCCAGTAATTCGATGGTGCTACTAACAGGGCCTAAATTCAAAGTTTCCAATGACATGACATGTTAACATTTTAGAAGGGTTATGCCTCCATTTATCAAAATTTGATATTACAAAATTTCCCCTTTTGTGTGTCTCGGCATCGTGAGTTTTAGCGCTATCAAATTATACATTTAAAGTGGCTAATTATATCGCTAAAGTAACTACAAATGTCAGGGCGAGTAGATAATTAAAATAATTATATATCTCATTTTACAAAAAAATTACTCAATGTGACGCAAATACCAAAAGTTAGTATACTTACCTATTTCAGTTATATCCTAATGGTCTATAATCTACTCGTATAAATAAATAAGTAATGAGATATTGTTAAATTAAAGATTGCAAAGCTTCGTCTAATTTTCGCCCAATTAATATAAAGTGCTCAAATACCTAAGATGCCATCACGTCAAACGCTACGTCCAATTAACGTTATTTGCCAATATCATCATTCATCAGTAAATTAAGTTTTTCGTTTAAAGTATAATTGCATTTCTAATACGAATTCCTCATTTATATCGAATCTTGAAATGACCACGGTTGAAACCGAACCGAATACCTATCATTGTACAAGGGCTCCCAAACGTTTTTCTTACTGTTTTAGTATGTTGTCTCGGCGCCGCAGTTTTAATGGGTGTAATGATACCTGAGTTTGGTATCTGGAAAACAGTGAAAACTTTGTTTTCTATGACGCATTGGGACCCAGTCAAAGAATATATAATTATACTAACGTAAAAAAATTTTTAACAAAAAAAAAGAACCGACTTCAGTAAAACTAAAAAGCCAACAATAACCCGTTCAAGTTCATTTGACTCACCCTTCGAAGTCGATCCCAAACCACTCAGTTCTTATATAAGGTGCTAACAAATTAGTCACGGATATTTTTACCTCTGATAGTACTCGGTTCTCGGAGTACATTTAAGTATGAAACATCATAGGTATTGTTATGTTTTTTTGGAGATAATTAGGAAACAAATTTGCTACGTTAAAACACCCTGTTAATAAGATAGTTAAATGTGATCTCTTTAGACATATTCTAGACATGACAGACAGTGTTAAACATCTTGACAGATACAGAATAGGGGTGATTATTTTAAAAATTAATTATAATATTATTTTTTGTTCGGTAAATTAAAATTAAAAAATTATATACAAAGGTTCCTTAATAACAGTTAATAGTTAATTGTTTTAATGTAATGTACTATCTCTTAAAATATCCGTGACTAATTCGTTAGCACCTTATATTTATAAGTCATAAGTCATAAGTTTTTTATTTGCTCAAGATAGGGTACATAGTTAAAGGTCTTATAAATAAATATTGTGCTCCAACCATCTTGTCACGCAGTGACATGCAAATTTTAGGAAGAGAAAAAGTAATGGTTTACAATTAACACTAAAATGAATATAAATCAAACCTAAAAAGTATACACACCATATTCATATTTATACGTTTATATATAATAACATAATATAGGTAAGTATTTAATTAAATTAAATCTAAGTATTATAATATAATTTTGTCATTGGCTATTAGAATATCATTTTTATACCATTTTAATTACTTATAAATTCCAATTTAATATACAAGAAAAAAAATACATAATAATTATAAGACAATTAAATTACAAACATGAATGAACAAATTATAATAATCAAATTTAACCAATTAAATAAGTGTAGTACCTTAAGCCATTTAAATAAGTGTTGCTTAAATTGTTTAAATGGAAGGTCTTTTATGGCTTCTGGTAATTTATTAAATAAGCGAATTGACATGGGGTAGCAGTTTTTGCGGTATAGGTCCGTGTTTGTTTTAAGGTAAACCAATTTGTTTGGGTAGCGTGTATTAAAATGACACGATTTATCCTTTGCTACAAAAAGATTCGGATTTGCTTTGACAAATACACAGATCTCAAATATATACATACAAGGTACAGTCAATAAATTTAGTTTCTTAAATAATGGTTTACATGTTGTCGTTGGTGGAACATTACATATAGCTCGCACACACTGTTTTTGAGCTATGAATACTCTATTTATACTGAAGGAGTTACCCCATAATATTATTCCATAACGTATGATAGACGCCACATAGCCATGATATGCTTGGATGGCCGTTCGAAAGGTTTTTTAAGCGCCAAAGGGCATATGCAAACCTATTTATTTTGTTGCATACCCCTTCGATATGTTGTGTCCAGGTACATCTATAGTCCAGACTCCAGAGTTATTCCAAGGAATTTTACTTGTTCGGATTCCTCTATGATATGTCCATTGTAAGATAGTGTGATTCTATCTTTGTTTCCTAGCTTAGTACAGAATTGCATATATGTGGTCTTATGGAGGTTAACTTGCAAATTATTTTTATTCAGCCACCCTATTATGTCAGCAACTGTTGCGTTGATTTCATCACTGTGTTTTAATGTGTCGTTATTCTTAATTATTACAGATATGTCATCGGCAAAAAGCGTACAATGATGTTTTGTAGCAAGAGGTAGGTCGTTGATATATATCAAAAATAAAAGTGGGCCGAGGATACTTCCCTGCGGCACGCCTACTTTATTTACTTTATTGTCTGATTTGAAAGTAACCAGTTCTTTATCCGCGTTGATATTTGTAACCTCCACATACTGTTGTCTATCACTAAGGTAGCTCTTCAGCCAGTTTCGGGCATGACCTCTTAACCCACAGGTGTCACATTTGAACAAAAGAAGGTCATGTAAGACAAAATCAAATGCCTTGCTCATGTCGAAAAATACCGCCGCAGTAGAGGCTTTCCTGTCTAGACTCTTCGTAATTTCCATGGCCATTTGAAAAGCAGCTAGAGTCGTAGATTTCCCTTTTTGAAAACCATTTTGTTGTTTGGAAAGTACGGCATGTTTATTGAAAAATTTTGATATTCTATTATGCATCGCTTTTTCAACTACTTTGCTAAGAATCGGTATGAGAGCTATCGGTCTATAGTTATCTAATATATCCCTATTGCCTTTTTTATGAATTGGTTTTACTACCGTTTGTTTTAACCTGTTTGGATAGGTCTCTTGTGTGAAGGACAAGTTTATGAGGAAACTAAGAATTGGCGCAATAGCGTCTGCACAGTGCTGCAATATCCGTGTATCAAGTTCGTCATAGCCCACAGAGGCAGTATCTTTTAACTTTTTGATAATTTTAAATATCTCATGACTATCTGTTGGAAATAGGAAAATACTAGCTTCTATGTTTTTAATCTTTTGAGTATATTTATTATTATCTTGAGCGTGGGTGTTATTTGTTATACCTATGAAGTATTCATTAAATGCATCGGCTATCTGCTTTGGATCTGTGATCGATGCTACATCGGTAGTTATTTTACTTATCGTTTTACGATCAAGTGAGTCGTTGGTAGTATTTTCTTTTATAATACTCCATGTAGCTTTACACACATTCTTCGCTTTCCTTAGGAATCTATAATTTGATAGCTTCTGAGCCGATAAGAGGCACTTCTTATAAATTTTGTTATAATCATGATACTTTTTTTTGCTAGATGCATGTTTTGATGTATATCACTTATAACGAAGAGCACGTTTTTAGGGTTCCGTACCCAAAGGGTAAAAACGGGACCCTATTACTGAGACTTCGCTGTCCGTCCGTCCGTCCGTCCATCCGTCCGTCCGTCCGTCCGTCCGTCCGTCCGTCTGTCACCAGGCTGTATCTCAAGAACGGTGATAGCTAGACACTTGAAATTCTCACAGATGATGTATTTCTATTGCCGCTATAACAACAAATACTAAAAATGAAATAAAATAAATATTTAAGGGGGGCTCCCATACAACAACATATATAGGTACGGAACCCTTCATGCGCGAGTCGGACTCGCACTTGCCCAATTTTTTTTATTAGATGCTATTTTTATTCCTTTGGTAAGCCAAGTCGGACGTGAGAACTTTTTTTTTATTTTAATTTTTTTGAAAGGGAAACAGATTATAAAACATTGTCAATGCATCATGGAATTTCTCGAAGGCTAAATTAATATCAGATTCATTATATACTTCATACCAAGACAGTGAACATAAGCATTCGTAAAATTTGTTTATATTTTCCTGATCATAGTCTCGTTTCGTTATGAACCAAAATGCATTGCAGTTTCTTTTGCCAACATCTGGAACTACTAATAATACGGTGAATAGAGACTAAAGTACTATGTGTGACCTTACAAACGGTCCGGTAGTTTTGAATTTTTGATATGTTGTCTAGGATAGTTAGGCAGTGTTTAAAATGCAAAATGCACAATTCCCCCCCCTCCGCGCCCGCCGCCATATTAAAAAAACCGGCACTTTCTTCATATTTTTGCTCATATCTTCCTTTAGGAGCATTTTAGCTAGAAGAAAGCTTCTATAATGTTATAGAGAGTTAAATTTAGTACATTCTCCATTTTATATTTTTTTTCTAGGACAGATAGTAACGGAGATATCCACATTTAAAAAAACGTAAAAAATCGCAATTTCCTACTGAAAAACAAACTTCTGGATTATATCTTCGTTTAGGAGCACTTTAGCTAAAACAAAGCTTGGGCAATGTTGTAGAGAATTAAATTTACTATAATTTACACTTCAAATTTTGTTTCAAGGACGGTTAGTTACGGAGATATGCACATTTAAAAAACAGGAAAAATCGAATTTTCCGAAAATTTCTCAAAATTTTTGGTTTAGAACGCTGTCATTCAGTTACGGACTAGTCCTAGGACAAATTAAAACATGTAGGAAATATAATTGCTTATAAAACTCATGTCCATTTTTACATACATTTTCGGAAAATGTGACTTTATTTTTTACATAGCTCCGTAATTATCTGTCCTAGAAACAAAATTTGAAATGTTTATTATAGTAAATTTAATTCTCTACAAAATTGCCGAAGCACTGTTCTGGCTTAAATGCTCCTAAACGAAGATATAATCCAGAAGTTTGTTTTTGGTTTGGAAATTGCAATTTCTTAAGTTTTTTTAAATGTGCATATCTCCGTAACTATCTGTCCTAGAAACAAAATATAAAATGGAAAATATAGTAAATTTAACTCTCTATAACATTGTTGCAGCTTTCTTCTAGCTAAAATGCTCCTAAAGGAAGATATGAGCAAAAATATGAAGAGAGTGCCGGTTTTTTCAATATGGCGGCGGGCGCGGAGGGGGGGGAATTGTGCATTTTGCATTTTAAACACTGCCTAACCATCCTAGACAACATATCAAAAATTCAAAACTACCGGACCGTTTGTAAGGTCAAAATCCTTTATTCACTGAATTATAATACTTGAGCAGTGTTATGGTCAGATATTTCAAGAGAATGAAGTTCACCTGAAGCATTTGAGATATTGCTCAGTATGTGATCAATACACGCCTTTTGTCTCGTAGGTTCTTTGATATGTGATTTGTAGTTGTAGTTTTGGAGTATTCTATTGTATTCTAGAGTGCCGATATTTTTTTTGAGTAAATTTATATTAAAATCCCCCGTTATAATAATTTTTTTATTGGTTTTACGTTTTAGCCTATGTAGTAGTAATTCTAGTTTATTAAGAAATCTTGTAGGTCTTTGTTTGGGTACTCTGTATATGCAAATTATTATAAGGTTTAGATTAGTAATTTCGATTCCGCAGCATTCAAAATCAAAATCCACTCTGAAATCTTTTAGAAAACCTAATGGTTCATACTCTAAGTAGTCTTTACACATAATGCATACACCCCCTCGTTTTTGTTTTTGTCGTGAGTAAGCATCAGCCAATTGGTAGCCCTTTAAGCGTATATTTAATTCTTCCCCTGCTTTGATAAACGTTTCGCTCATACATATGACATCAACTTGTCTATTCGTTTTGGATAGATCGTGAAGAGCTACTTCTAATGTTTCTTTTTTACTTAAGAATCCGGCAACGTTTTGGTGAAGCACAATGAAATTCTCATCAGTTAGGGGCTCGAAAAAATTTCATTTTTAATTCATCTGTTGATTGGTTCCTACTGTCATTAGTTGGTAATTTAGGAAAATAGTCCAGGATGGTTGTTTTCTTGCTTAGAGGAGTTGGTGTTCGTTGTAGATTGGCTGTTTTAAGGTTATTATCTATTTTACTCGTCATACGATTAAACAAATATGGTATTGTGCCTTTTTTATAGAAACATGGGTTTTGAAGTCCTGTTTTATTGTTAGAATTAGGATGGTTTTCGTGTTCTAAGTATAGGTTCGGTATCAAAAACTTTTTGTTGTAATACATTGTATCAATATGCATATTAATAATATGACACAGGTGAGACAAGTACCTAATGTTTGTTATGCTTATGTATATAAGCCGAGACATCGATATATTTACAATTTTCATAATTTTTACAGACGAATTTTAACATATTATTCAGTTTGATTTCTTGCAGATGCTTATTGTGCATGATGCCGATAATAAAAATGGTTAGATTACCATGTAGTTTAAGGAAATAACTTAACTATAAATAACTTGGTAGGATTACAATCAGTTTCCCCAACGCATAATATTAATTTATCCTCGCTCGACGCATTTGTGAGAACAGACGACTGGGTTTTGAGAATTTCTTCGCATGACGCTCCTGGTTTCAGAAACGAGCAGACCTGGAATTGTTCGTAATTTGTGTTGCTTCTGGTGCCTATTAATATTGAAGCACATTTTACCTTTTCAGGCGTGGTTATTAGTGTTTTGTATTTATTTGGTGTCGTTTGTTGGCTTTTCTTCACCAGTATTTTCTTCTTTTTCTGGTCATATTGTGTAGCGGTCTGATTTAATTGAGATTCTACCCCATCACTGGTGATGTTATGAGACTGTGTTGGAGTGCTCGTGATATGTGATAGTTGCAATCTTCTGGGTATTGCATTTCTTTTTTTTTTAGATGATGTATTTATAATTTTACTGCTGTTTGTTCCAGAGCACACTTTTTTCAGAGTTTCTAAAGCATTTTTGTTTTCAGTCAATTGTTTTTTTAAGTTGTTATTTACTAGTGATAGTTTATCGATTTCTGCATGAGCAATAGCTAATTGACTTTTCAACTGCATAATTTCATTTCCATGAAATAATCTTCTGTGGGAATAAAGGAAGATAAATCTGGAAGACTTTTTCCTCTGCTTGATCTACTAGATTGCAAAGAATCGGTGCTTTCTTCAATCAAAGAATTATGTAGGTTATTGCTAGATTTATTGTTTTTCTTTCGCAGAGTAATATTATCATATATAAAAGACATGGTTTTTGGTACTATATACGCCCTCTATTGAGATGAACCACGATAGTTAATAACACAAGATGGGCGTGTGATTGAAGTACTCTAAAACAATCATAGATGGCGCTCGCTTCTCGTAAGCCTTATCTAATTCTGTAGCTTGTTAATTATCTCGGATAAGCGCAGTCTTAAAAACGCTCGTTTTGGGTGCCGCTTCGTGGAATTATTTGCGCTGGTCACACTTTTTAACTGCGGTGTTGTGGTACTCTTGTGTCGATATCAACTGTCATGTATTGCCCTATCAGCTGTTTGGAGCATGTGTGAAATTCCGTTGTTGTTTCAGTTATTTTGGTTTTTAAAATGTAACGAAAAACAAAAATAGTGTTCTAACCAGTTAAATGTTGTGGTGTTATAATTTACTCAGCCACAGTTTGTGTCTTCGAACTAGGTAATCCGTGATACAGGTTCAGTATGATGTTTTCACAGCAAGAAATGTTTTTAAAACTTAGTTTTTTTCGTTTTTGGGAATAAAAATATACAGAGCTCTTTGTAAACACAGTTTCCATGGCCAGGGTTGCCAGGATATACAGGATATATATTATAGTTTACGCGAGGTTTGGCACCGACTTCGAACGGTGAGTCAAATGTAATCTGTACTTGAACGGGTTATTGTTGGCTTTTTAGTTTTACTGAATTCGGTTCTTTTTTTTGTTAAAAATTTTTTTTTTTTGCTTTTTAGTGATTCGTATGTGTGTTCATCATCAGTTTCCTTACACCAAATCCTATTTACTGAATGTAAATTCTTGACTTGATCAATAAATTACCGAAAGCGCCGTACATGTCCCTATAACATTTGAAGAGTTCCCTCGATTTCTCCAAGATTCCATCATCAGATCCCGACTTAGTGCTAACGGGACCAACTCGGAGTTATACACTTTCAATAAAAAAAAAAAAAAAATTGAAAATCGGTTCACGATTCTCGGAGATATCGAGTAACATACATAGAAAAAAAAAAAAATACTTCGAATTGAGAACCTCCTCCTTTTTTGAAGTCGGTTAAAAAGAAACGACAGTGACACTTAGGTATGTGCAGTAACATAACTCGCGGCTATGTGTGCGTGTCGAAAGGCGAGCGCGGGCGAGCGCGGGACGCGCGAGATGAGGAAAGGCATTTACGTGAAGGCCTTGTCGAAGGATTCGGCATTACAAGGTCACCGACGCCTGAGTTACACCGATAGGCCGCTGTCGCGCCTGTGACCCAGTGGCGCGCATTTTATTAAACCCCTGTCAGTGTGTGTTTCGAAATTATTTTTATTATCATTACAGGGTTTGGTTGACCCGTTAGGTAGGTGTGTGGTTTAGTTCTACCTATTCGGAAATTAATCGCATAATAAGTGGGCATAGATACAAATCCAAGCATTTCAAGAAATGTATTGGTTACCTAACACTTCACCTGATCTCATCTGGCCACAAATTCAATGAGGAATTAAGATATCCCTAATTTAGTAATATATTGGCATTATCACAGCCGATATCACGAACGTATACAATGTTTTGAAAAATAACTAGTTGGCATTTTAAGAGATATAAATTACTTAGCAATGTCACCATGTTACACCTATCAAAATTGAGTGGCTATAATTATAGATCTCATTCAGAACAATGTCATGACCTCGTACTAAAGCAGTACCATGGTACGAAATTCTTTGAGTGCTCATCCTAATTCCTAATCGTACATGGACGTCATTTTGTTTTTAACAGAATAAAAATACCAAACATTATCACAGTTTTCAGAATTACCTTTCGAAAAGAGCTTTCAGAGGCATTTTGAAGCCTTCAAATTTCACCTCTTAAGAACATTCGAAGAAGTTAACATTGGACTCAATATTGTGAGCAGTAGGGTTTATACTTATCTCTGTTTTCTTTATTGTAGACTGCAATTAAAAGTAATTATTGTCAATAATAGTTTTTGCGTTAGAGATCGTCTTCGATCAAACCCTTTAATGGCTGTCGTCAATTGTTTTTAATTACTGACAGAGAATGTGAAAAGCTTGTTTTGAGACCGGACTGTTTTTTTCCTCAACACCGATGGAATTAGTGTCATTTAACTATTTCATTCAAAGTTTTTTGGTTTAATTACTGTTATGCCGCATTGGTCAATGAGAGATTTTAGATTTCAGACGTACTACAACGTTTATTGTATGTATTGTGTGAATATTTGTGGAGTCTGACTTAGTCACAGTGCATAGAGGAATAATTTATTCGTTGGGGCAGACAGGTTCTCGAGTGGCGACAGCAGACGGGACGATACGTAGCGTGGGAAGGCCTCAAACAAGGTGGATCGACGACCTGGTTAGGATTGCGGGCAGGAATTGGATGAGGGCGACGCAAGACCTCTGGGAGAGGCCTTTGTCCAGCAGTGGACGTCTACCGGCTGATATGATGATATATAGGGATCGGGCGATTGAATGCAAATGACATAAGGAACATGACTAAAGGAGTGGGAATCAGTGCTAATTTTTTTATACAGTCGACAAAGTCAAAGACGAAGTAGATTAAAACTTTAACATAATTAATTTATCGTGATACATTTCGTCTTGGTTTTATTGGATAAGTATACATTGAGTGTATACACGTTATTGAACCCAATGGGATTTTGTGAATTTGAGATTGCATTTTTTTATGTAACAGACACTAGTTACGATTGATGTTCATCCAACCTATTTCGTTATATAAACCGAATGCAAAGCCGAAATAGTAATAATAATAATACAATACTTTATTGCACACCAATAAAAGTTTACAAAAGGAAACCAGGCAAATAGAATTACAAACAACAACAATTAGAGACAAATAGTAATTAGTGTGCCAACATAAATTTAGTATAATTGTGCTTATAATTATATAGTTTTTATTACTCTTAGAAAATGAAAAAAATGTGACGTTTTCAATGAAAAGGGCCCACTTTGTCGCTTATCATTTCTACTCCTTATGTAATTTGCATTCGATCGTTGAATCCCTAATGATGAATTTATTTATTCCTGTTTCATTTTTAATCATCGTTCCGTAAATAAAACTTTTCGTACAATGGGCGGCCTTATGACCATGAGGCAAATTAAACCTATACTAGTCAACCGTAAAGTAAAAAAAAAAACATTTCGGATTCATATTTATAGATACATTCATTGCGTTTACGTGGAATACATACAAGTTATGGTCACCATGTATGCTTCGTGGAAATTATAAGTTGCATGGTAAAGACCATATTGTATTTATAATATGGAAATGTATTTCCCACGCGCAATTTCAATCTCCACAGACAATAATGCGTTACGTATTAGCACCATAATTTAATTTCGTAATGCTTTAGGCTGTAATTTGATTAGTCATCATAATGAAGTTTTGTATTGAAATCGTGACCGCCTATAACGACCGTGACCGATCCGTGTGATGATGTCCCATGACCGCCGACTTGCCCTAATGCCGCGTAACTAAACCTCCCAATGAACCTTAAAAAAACTTGATCTACACCTATAATAGTTGTTAAATTACTATAACAAGTTCAAACACTATAGGCAAACCTTACTATGTAGAGACAGCGATCCTACATGCCGGTGCAAAATCAGTGACAATATTTCATAACATTACTATATAATGACAAGGTTATGGCGCCGGCGGGGTCGCCTCATCCAATCCACTGCACCGCAGTAGTTACTGGTAATACTAAGTACTTCATATTTACATAAAAGAAAATTTGTGTAGGCCTTACACCATGCATTATCAGGCCTATTAATGAACTGGTCTTCGGCTTTAAGACCTGTAATTATGTATTGTAACAGTTGCATAAACTACTATAAGTTACTGCACGATTAACCCAGAAATCCATATGGAAGTAGAACTAAGAAACTTACGAAAGCAGGGAAATTGTTAAGAAAGTACATACTTAAAACCATTAAACTAACTTTCTTACAGAGCGCTGAAAATATACTAAAGCTGAAAAACGTTTTCTTTCCAGCTAACTGCTCTTTTATTTTGGCACCTTCTTTTAAAGTGAGAGACTTTCGTGAACAATAAGGCCGGAATGGTTTGTGTTGACATGTTGCCCCTTTCTCTAATCCAACTACTCATCGTCCGGTAAAAAACAACTTTCAGCTGAGGAAATCGTATCAAAAGTATAATAAAATAAGCAGAGACAATAGAAGCCAAATTTATTCAGCGGCTAGCGTTGGAATTATCTCCCTATTTAACGGCAACGTGAAGTGAACGCCCATTGCCATAAACAAAAATAACTCCTATATTGGTAGGAATTTGGTAGCAGTTTGAAGAACGGGGGGTGATTTTATATTTTGGGTTGGTGGCCCGGCTTCATTTAAATTATAATGAGACAATGAAAATGCTAAATTTGTCAATGTGCTAGCATTTTGATTTACCTTTTTCCAGATAAAAGGATATGCGGACGCCAATTGGGTTCGAGTCTAAAATAAGCCACACAAAAGTTAGGGATTCCACTTAACTCCACCCTCTGGATCCGGCTGGATTACCGGATCCAGACGGATCTGGCATCATTTTACAGCCCCTTGCAAAAGTGGAAAGTTTCTTCTAAAATTATTGCTATATTACAGAATACTGTTTATGAGTGGTTTGCTATTTTCGGGTACTTGTCGGGTACAGTACCACTCCATAACACTCCATTCATAAACAGTAATCTGCAATATAACAACCCCACTTTTGCGAGTGTCTACAAAATGATCCCGGATCTGGCCAGAATACCGGATTCAGTACACCAGAATGCAATCCCTAACAAAGGTTCTACATTGAAAAAGATTCGGGCATGATTGACATTTGGGTGGAATAAATAATGTTTTCCGTCAGTGAACGCTCTCTGAACCTGAACCTCTGATTGATCACGCTACGGCAACTCATCAGTATTCATTCATTCAATTTCAACTGCCCTTTTACGATACACAGATGTACTTACATGGGTGACTACACTCTTGAGACAAATCAGACCGCGTTTAACTCAAGTGGTTTCTGGCTTAATCGCTAAAGTATCTTTAAACTCTTGTCTAAACACCGGACTTTCTCTTGGAGTAAGAGATTGGACACATTTCGTAATTTTAGATATATAATTGTCTTGTTTTTCAACAGTTTAGTAACTTGGTTTCTACAATAAATATTCGTACTGAGAAGGCAAATATTTTTTTTAACATAACAATGACCTAGTGTCTAATTCGGTTTGATTGACACACAGCCTTTTGAGGTGTCGACCATGTGACGAAGATACTGCCTATATATTTCGATTGTTGCTGTTCAAGTTGCTCTGAGTGACATGTAAATAAGCCTAAATTGTGATATTTTATGTATGCATGAATGAGGGTGGTTGATAATAAATCAGTCTTCATCGAGCGCTTGAGTTTAATTCACGTCCCGTAGCAAGTACTTACAAAACATGGCGCAGCCGTTATTTCTAATATAAAGTAAATTGACTATAATAGTGTTATTTTCATATAATGAACTAAAAAAAAGTTACATAATAAATTAATGGTGTAAAGGTGTATTAATAACGCAATACAAGAGCTAGTGCAATGGAAGCTATTTTGCAACCACCGCAGCCATTTGTGTTCGAGAACAATGTAGTTAATGTAACGTCGGGAAATCTAAGTAAAGAATGGGACAGATGGAAGAAGAGTTTTGAGATATACTATGCAGCATGCGAATTAAATAAGAAGGACCCGAAAGTACAAATACACATTTTGTTACACATCATCGGAGAAAAATGCAGGGATATCTTCGATCAGTTTACGGAGAAATTTGATACGGTGACCAAAGTACTTGAAAAATTTGATACTTTCTTCTTTCCCAAAAAGAATTTGACGATTGAACGCCACAAATTCTTTATCCGAGAACAAAGTGAATTTGAATCCGTTGAACAGTATGTCTTCGAACTAAACAAGATGGCGGCGAAATGTGAATTTAAGGATTTGTGTCAAGATCTAGTTCGAGACAGGTTAATTTGCGGAATAAGAGATGGATCCATGCGCGAGCGCTTATTAAGGGAACCAAATTTAACATTAACTAAAGCTGTGGAGATATGTAATTTAGCGGAGTTGTCTCGCGCTCAGGCGGTAACCATAAAAACGGAGAATGCTGAGCATCGCCACGTCCATGAAATATCTCAAAATGGGCAGCGGCCGGAGCCAGCAGCAGCGGCACTGGACCTAATACAAAGGAACTCGTCGAGAACGCAGCGGTCAAGGTCATCGCGCGCCCGAGTGAGCGGGCAGTGGTCACGGCCGGCGCGCCCCGGCCCGGCCAGGCAGCAGGAACTGCGGAATCGTCCAGGTGGCCAACCTATGCCACGGCAGCGAGGTGAAGGAAATTGGTCTGTTGTGCCTAGATATCGTGGTTGTCGGCAATGTGGCCGAGTTCACCCCAGATTTAAGTGTCCGGCCTACGGTCAACAGTGTCTATCATGTAAACAATTTAATCACTACTCCAGGATGTGCGGGGTTTATGAGGTGCGCGAGGACTCCTCCGATCAGGTAAATGAACCATTGAATTCATCATGTAACGATTGGCTTGTATGTTTGCGAGTTTGTGGTAAAAATATAAATTTCAAGTTGGATACCGGTGCTGACGTGAATGTTCTTCCTGTAAGCAAATTAAGTGACTTAAACATTTTAGAGTCAGATTTAACTAAAACATCAGTGAAATTGCACGGTTACTCAGGTAGTCTGATAAAAGTAATAGGGAAGTGTTTTTTAAAGGTACAGCACAGAAATAATACTTATGTTTTACAGTTTGTAGTGGTTGATTCAGATTCGGTTCCCATTTTAAGTAGAACCTCATGTCAGGAACTAAATTTAATTAAAAGGGTGTTTTCGGTTCAGAAAAAGAATGAGATTTTGGACGAATTTCCGGATGTTTTCATGGGTTTAGGTTGTTTGCCTGGAAGTTATAAAATTCGGTTGAAAGATGATGTGAAACCTGTAATTCATGCTCCGAGAAAACTACCAGTAGCATTAAAGGAGAAAATTAAAAGTAAATTACAGGAAATGCAATCTCAGGGCATTATTACAAAAGTGGAACACCCGACGGATTGGGTAAACAGCATGACAGTTGTAAAGAAGCCTAACGGTGATTTGAGGATATGTCTGGATCCCCAAGATCTAAATAGGGCCATTCGTCGCGAACATTTTAAATTACCCACCCTAGAAGAAATTACCACTAACTTATCAGGGGCTAGGTATTTTAGTACTTTAGATGCTAAACATGGTTTTTGGCAGGTGGCACTACATGAATCCAGTACGGACTTGTGTACTTTCAATACTGCTTTTGGAAGATTTAAATTTCTCAGGTTGCCCTACGGAATCTCATCTGCCTCTGAATTATTTCATAGAAAATTGTATGAACACTTTGAGGACATGGAGGGGGTTATTCTTTTTGTAGACGACCTCTTAGTCTATGCTGAATCTAAAGAAGTTCATGATCAACGACTTAGAGCCGTACTTGAGAGATGCAGAAAAATAAATATCAAGCTTAATCGGGAAAAATGTAAAACCGGTTTAACAGAATTAAAATATTTAGGCCACAGAATCACCCAAGCCGGTATTAAACCTGACTATAGTCATATTTCGGCAATAAAAAATCTCCCTACGCCACAAAATGCAAAGGATGTAGAACGTTTTTTAGGATTGGTCACATATGTAGGTAGGTTTATTCCAAATCTTTCAGAAAAAACATTTCCTTTGCGGGAGTTATTAAAGAAGTCAGTAGAATGGCATTGGGATCATCGACATCAGGATTGCTTCAATAAAATAAAAGAAAATTTAATAAATCCGCCCGTTTTGCAATATTATAGTCTTGAAAAACCAATAGTAATTTCTGTAGATGCAAGTAAGCATGGCCTTGGCTGTTGCTTGCTCCAAAACGATCTACCTGTGTCGTATGCGTCAAAATCATTGTCAAAATCCGAGCAATCGTATGCACAAATAGAAAAGGAGTTGTATGCTTGTGTATTTGCGTGTGAGAGATTTTATAGTTATATATATGGACGAAGTGACGTTATAATAGAGAGTGATCACAAACCTTTAATTAGCATAATAAATAAACCGTTAGCGAGTGCACCGGCGCGATTACAAAGAATGCTATTACGTCTTCAACCGTATACTTTTAAACTTGTTTACAAGCCGGGCAAGTATCTGTTTATCGCTGATGCGTTATCCCGTGCAGTTGCACCGGGCGCGAGTGAGAGGTCAGTTCCACGCGACTATCTCGAGGCTCAAGCGCAGGTGTGCGCGCTGACTACTTCAAATCCGCTTACTGATTCTCATTTTTTAGAAATTCAAAAATGCACTAAGCAAGACGAAGAGATGCAACAGTTAATAAAAGTAATTAAATCAGGGTGGCCAACACACAAAAATGAGATGACTGCATTATTAAAACCATATTGGGATGTTAGGGATGAACTAACGTTGGCGTATGGAATTGTTTGGAAGGGAAATAGGATCGTAATTCCTAGTTGTATGCGTGCAGAAATGCTCCGAAAAGTTCATATAGGGCATTTAGGTATCGAAAAATGTAAGTTGAGAGCACGTGAAACCATGTACTGGCCTAACCTAAACACCCAATTGTTAGATTATTTGTCACGTTGCCAAGCATGTTTAACTTATAAAAAACAAAACAGTAATGAACCACTTATACAACACGAAGTACCTACACGAGCGTGGTCCAAAGTTGGAGCTGATATTTTTCACTATCGTGGAAAATCATTTTTGTTGCTAATTGATTACTTTAGCAAGTTCGTGGAGGTGACCAAACTAAAATGCCTACAATCGCATCACGTAATCGACAAAGTCAAGGGTATTTTTAAAAGGCATGGTATTCCTGAAATATTAATGACCGATAATGGCCCCGAGTTTTCGTCACATATATTTAAAAAATTTGCCATTGAGTGGTCGTTCAAGCATGTGACGTCATCCCCAGGGTACCCGCAGTCTAACGGTCAGGTCGAGCGCTTTGTTCAAGTAGTTAAAAATATGATGCGTAAAACAGGTTTCGATAACACTGATTTAGATTTGGCACTATTAGAATACGCAAACACTCCCATATCTGCTAGTATTCCATCCCCAGCGGAATTACTTTATAACAGAAAGCTACGAAGCATAGTTCCATGTTCACCAAAATTATTGACGCCTAAAATACAAAAAGATGTCGTGAAAAATTTAAAAGAACGTCAGTATAAGCAAAAAATTTACTATGATAGGACATCTAGATTATTACCGGAATTAGTTATCGGACAAAAAATTAAGGCTAGACATAATGATAGTTGGGTGGCTGGCACCGTTATTGATAAACTAAGTTCTAGGTCATATGTTGTGAAATTGCTATCAGGAACAACTTTAAGAAGAAATCGTAAACATCTCATAATTGATTCGCCGTCTCGCGTTGACATGCATTTACCACGCGCACAATATGATGACATAACAGTAGATAACGCACAGCTGATCCCAGCTTCGCTCAGCACCGGTTCTAACATTCCCGTAAGCAACACTTATCGAACTACTCGTTCCGGCAGGGAAGTACGACCTCCTGATCGGTGGGGATTCCCAGCCACATAACCACGAAGAGTCATCCACCCACCAGAGATCCTGAGAGTAAATAATTGGAATTATGATAATTTGCGAATGTTTAAAGTGTATAAGTAAAATATAAAATAAACTGCATGTCTATACCTACATATACATAGATAGAAGTAATTTTAGATTTTAAAATATTGTGAAATAATGTAATCTAAATAACATATTTTTAAACATTTAGTTTTACAAATTTTACAATCTTATTAGTTTGTAAAATTTGTAAAACTAAATGTTTATGTTTACAGTTAAGTTTTTCTGAAAAATCAATGTAAATAATGCACGTTTTTACATGCAGAGGCTATTTTAGTCTAAATTTTATAATATTGTAATGTAATGCTATGAAATCGAATTTATAATATATATTGCTAAAATACAAATTTTAATTTATTTTAAAATTTGATAGAATGATTATATACTATTGTTCTGAATCTCTATGAAATGCATGTGATAAGAAAAAATATTTCTAATTGTGTATCATGATTACACATAAATAAAGTACCTAAATCATTTACATTTTGCAAATGTTTGAAAATAATAATGATAAAACAACACCATTAATTTCTTATTCGTATTGTTGTTAATAACCGTTTGTATTACATTCTTATTATGTTCTTAGTTTACGTTCTATATAGCTTTTTTTTTCCGTTTTTTTTTATTGAAAGGGAATTGTGATATTTTATGTATGCATGAATGAGGGTGGTTGATAATAAATCAGTCTTCATCGAGCGCTTGAGTTTAATTCAGTTTAATTAAGCAGCGCAGCACAAATAGCAAAAATATGTACCTATACATATATCCGATATACTGCCGTAAAAAAACTGAAGACATCGCGAAGCTTCTTCGAATTCGCCTGCTTTCTTCGGCACCTCCTAGGCCAATGTACTCTAAGAGCATTTGTCTACTTAACAATTTGCAGCTAGCACTTAGCGGTGTGCGTGGGAACCACGGCATTTCACGTCACGCGGCGAAGATTCACGGTAGTAGACAATGACAGGAACCTCGTTCGTTCCGACGATTTGCTACGGAGCGTTCGCGTATGCCGCATCTACAAATGTTCATTGTTTCATACAAAATGACCGACCCGTGAACATGAATTATATACGCCGCAGAATTCTCACAGTAGCGAAAGTGTGGAAAATGCGCCTTGAATCGCCGTTCGGTTTTTGAAAGCGATATTGTTCGTAACTAATGTTTTTTTTTGGTCTTTACAATACTGCCGTGCTATGAGAAAAGGTCGTATGGATTACTCATATGGAAGGTCATATGGAAGGCTATATATAGTTTTCATCAATATACGACTTTTTACTGTATCACGGCAGAAAAGCCGTCCGAGAAATCGGCCTACATTTTAGTTTATTGGATATTTATGTGATATCGGGTGAGTTGAGTAATTGATGCATGTGACTGGCTACTAACACGCGCCCATTTGCCCGAACAAAAGCAGAAGGCGGAGCCATATGCCAGCATGCTCCTTGGTGCGCGTTGGCGAGTAGATTAATAGCGTGGTACGCAGCGTGCAGTTATTTAGACTCTCTGGTTTTGTTCCGACTTTGATCGTTCTATCGCAGTGGGATACCAATAGTCCGATATTATTATAACTGCAATATTATTCAAAATTGTATTCAGTTTATGTAAAATAACGAGTGGAATTATATCTGTGACTCCATTTCAAACACGTGGGCGTTCTTTAATTAAGACGAGCATTTGACTTCACACATTCTAAAAACCTCGCTTAAATAGAGCTTTCGTCGAAACATTTCGATGGTAAAATTATTATTGCGGCGTAGACGGCATAAGCAGAAATAAATTTAAATTCAAATAGTAAATCAAATTTATCTTTACTTTGTCTTTTTTTGTCTTGATTTCGTACTACTACTAAGCTTCTACTAAGTTTCATCCATTAATTTACCTAATTTTTCGACATGTTTCGAATCGGTTCGAGATTCATCGTCAGGATAGCCGATCAGTCGCGTGAGTAAACTCGTTTCGTAGGTATTTTAATAGAGAAATGATAATGTTGTCAGTGCCCTAAATGTAGTTCATTCTTAATCATTATCATAAAATGTGACATAATTTTTATCCAGTTTACGTACCTATGTACCTCCACCTGCACCCGCTTAAGGAAGAATGGTATCCTGAACGGGAGGCGTGTATTAAAACCGAGGCCGATGTGAAGATAGCCTTTCGAAAATTTGATTAATGCAAGGAGTACACCACGTGGATGCTACCCTATATGCGTCATGGGATGCTCACATAGACTTCACCACGCTAGATCAACCATACTCAACCACAAAACAGATAGGTACAGCAATCAATCTACATACAAGGACACGTCGAAGCGGATGGCACTCGCGCTTGCACTGGTCTGGGCCTGGACTGGTCCGAGATATTGTGTCCGTGAGCAATGTCTATGTGTGCGTTTGCTCGAGCGCGCTTGTAACATGTAGATTGACTTCTGTACCTATCTGTTTTGTGACTCAACCTTTTCCCCCTGCCCGTCTAGCACAACTAGGCTTCGCAAGTCTTTTCGCGCGACATAGTATCGCCCGTCACTCTCTCAAAGTACTAAGAAGTAGATAGAAGTAAGAAAGAGATAGATAATGTTTCTCGCCCGAGAAAGAGTCGCGTTACACAGTTGAGTTTAGCCGCTACTATGCCTTGAGAGCCACAATAATCTAGCCTACGCTGGCTAGACTGTATAATTATAATGGGTTTCAAATAAAAATGTTATACTGGGTTGTCCCTCTTTCGGGTCGAATAGAAAAGACAAACAGGCCGGCCGCTGACGTTTCCAAATCCAACCCCGAGCCGCGACTCCATACTTCCCCTGAACAAACACCCGCCTTAAGAATACCCCCATGAGCACTTACATACGTGATTGGGTAGACCATTTTAGTTGAATACTCAAGCAGACACTGAATAACCGGGTTGGATATACATAATTAAAACGCTATGACACCGTGGCAATCATGCCTCCGTGCCTGCCAATGCAATGCGTGGATTAGCTGCGCAAACATGTGCACGTGTTGCGTGTGTCGCTATTTTATAATAGGGTTGGCACAGAGTTCTTAAAACTTATTTTTAACGCGTTTATTAACTTCACTTGTAACAGTGTGTTTGTTTTTGTAAGTAATTAACTACATATGTATGTCATCATCATCATCATCATCATCATCATCATCATCATCATCATCATCATCATCATCATCATCATCATCATCATCATCATCATCATCATCATCATCATCATCATCATCATCATCATCATCATCATTATCATCATCAACATCAGCTCGGCTACTCTCATCCAGCTCTTGCCAGCCACCCTGCAAAGATCATCGCTCCACCTAGTCAGAGGGCGGCCCACACTACGCTTGCCGATCTGCGGTCTCCACTCAAGAACACAATCCATTAATTGAACACGATTAAGTCTCGTTTTGTTATAATAATGTGACTAATGTGTGAAAATAGTGTAAGTTTAAATAAAATAAATAAATATCAAACAACCTCACACAAATCGATCTAGTCACAAATTAAGCTCAAGAAGGCTTATGTTATGGGTACTAGACGACGGTATACATACTTATATAGATAAATGCATAGAAAAACCATGACCCAAGCACAAATATTCGAGTTCATCACACAAATATTTGCCCTGGCCGGGATTCGAACCCGGGACCGCCGGCTCAGTAGGCAGGTGCTTACAAAAGGAGCCAACCGCCTCGTCTAAAAGTTTAAATCTATATAATTAATAAGAGCCTTATCACACTTGCGATTTGCAAGCGTATTTTGTATGAAGGCGATCGCGCAGCGTCTACGCCGCGTCGCTTATTTGTATAGAAAATACGCTCGCAAATCGCAAGTGTGATAAGGCCCAAACAATGTAATCAAAACGTAGAAGAGAACTAAATTTTAACCTACTTCTTATTGTCGTATTAAAATGAAACTTTGCGCATAAATGTAGTTCACGTGTAAATACAATGATTTGGTATCTTGGAGCTGTTCTGATGAGGGAGATGAAGATAGAAGGTGGCTATAGAAACTCATATACAGCACAAGATAAAATCTTCCTGTATGGGCTCATTTCATTGATCTTGATGAGCAATTAACGTTCTATAAAAGCATTCTCTAAGACATTCAACTACTTGAGTGGGAGGGTTTTTAATTAAATTGTATAGTTTTCTTCCGCAATCAAAAGACATTTTTAGGATTCTGTTTGGATAAGTAAAATAAAAAAAAGGAATCTAGAAACCATGCAGCGGCCGATGTGTATGAACTAATTGATAAAATAAATGGGTCATGGATAAACCAATGAAATTGTGTGTACCTAGATAATATTTTTATTCAATGTTTTCATTTCAGCAATCTTCTTTTTCCCGTTTCATAATGGTGCTACCATAATCATAATCGTGAAGATTATTTTTTCTTTACCAAGCTGATGTTAATAGCATTTTTTATCTTTTTTAGCCTACTTTTTGAAATCCTTAATGTTGGGCATTATGTGCAAAGTTTCTGCCAAATGACTGAAAATTCGACATACGCATCACCGAAATCCAAAACTGTAAAAAAATGCTGCAATCCTGTGTTGGTGCTATCCGGTTCAATTTATAAAGGCTGGGCGCTAATTGAAGTGTACTTTGAGATATCGTTAGATATGGTAGTTATATCGCTTTTAATACCCGACGTGCATAAAGTGACAATTTACGATACCCGCCACTTTGGCAATCTCTCCGAAATAGAAGAGAGATGAAATTATGGCCCAGGCTGGATATTGATTACTGTTAAGTGACACGATCAGTGGCTATTGGCAACCCTATTTTAATCCACCCGCGCCTGTCGCCAACCGCAGTGAACTATGACGGAACAAACAAAAGCTTTTAGTTACGGAAGAACATTTCACAGTTCAAAAGTTACGAGGATACTAATACAGTTCTCAGTTTTATCGTCAGTTTTCTTAGAAGTAGTGAAAAAACCGTAATTCCAAAATATATTACTCTGATATTTATCTCGAAGATAAAGGTAAAAGAGATAAAAGTAAAGGAGTCTAAGGTAACTTTTCGCCGCCCGTTCGTAGCAGTTGCACTTGTCAGCCGCTCGCTACGTTCCGTAATCAATTGAAATAAAATACGATAACTACAATATTAAATGAAATTATCTAAATTAATATATGACATTGTATTATACAACTAAACTGTAGGAACCTAAAAATGGACCCCGTGGCATCGTACCAATTTATTTGAGCATTTTAACTGCATTCACTTGTCTCATATTTTTCCGTATGTGTAGTAAATAATTTTACACGTTATTATGTTCCCTAGAATACGCTTCAAAACAAGCCGAGGAATGAATCGACTACTATGAAAGTTTGTTATGCTATTCCCTCCGATCATGCTGAAAGTTTTTTATCATAAAGGTCCAATAAAATTAATAAGACAAAGACTTAAAGAGATAAGTACTCAATTAAAAACAATAAACCTCAAACAAGACTATTGATGGCAAAAATGGGTTTACTCAAAATTTTCATTCGGGGTTTAAAAGACGAGTTTTTATACTTGTATTGGACACATTACAAATACAAGAATGAAAAGAATCTACCACTAAATTACCGTAAGGTCGGGTCAGGTTACATTGGCTACTCGTCGGGTTACTTTAGCTACCCGCTGGGTTACTTTAACTACCCGCCGGGTTACTTTAACCACCCGTCGGGTTACTTAAGTTACTTCTTGGATTACTCTTTTGTTACTTTCCGGGTACTCTGATTACTCCATACCGGGATACTTCACGACGCAATTTTATTGTTGGAAGGTTAACCTTTTTTTAGGGATACGTAGCTCAGGCGGCAAAAACAGGGCCATTATCATATCAGTATCACTTTGTTGTCCGTCTGTCACTAATATAAATAAAAAGACTAAAATAAAAACTAAAAAGGAAACATACATATTTTGATAACTTAGTTATTATCACTAACTTACTGTTGAAAAAAGTTGCTGATACGACTTGTCTACAAAATCACATCACGTTAAAAATACGTTCGCTTGAGAAAGTCTTAATGAAGTAACAGTTGTATCAAAGTGGATCAAGAATAAGATAAATGCTTGCTCTTACGGTTAAAACGTTAATTAAGAGCACCATATCTATCGCCAACCGGGCATCTGCAGAAAAAGATCTTCGATGACCGTGGGAGCGGCCGCGTCGAACCAGATGTTGGCGTAACAAGTCAGTCTTTTGTTTTCATTCCATTAAGCTGTAGTGTGAACTAATACTCTAGGGGGGTGTGAACGTGTTTGTTTATCTATGTGGTGAATACTTTGAATATCGAAGCATATTTTATTTATAAACTAAAGCGCCAGCAAAAAGTGGCTTATATGTTAATCCAGGGTATCAGCTACCTCTATAACGAATTTTATCAAAATTGTTCCAGCCGTTTGTGCGTGAAGAATTAACAGACACACAAATACACTCGCAATATTTCGCCTTTATAATATTATTATTTGTGTGATCCTAGGCCCAAATTATGACATTCGGAACACTGAAAGACATGACAAATTGATATTGCTCAATCACGTTATTTTAATTTTAGCGAAGGGACCATCGATTCCAGGCGTATCAAAATAGAGGCAGTACCTACGTTTATTTCAGCGAGAAAGAAAAGTTCGTGACGGTAACAGCACAGGTAACAGTGGAATAGTGCATATTGCTATTATATAATAGTTGAATTATTGTGACCAGATATCGGATAGGTATATTTCAATCTCAAACTGGATAAAAATCTACCACTGTTACTTACTACAAAGAGAAAGAATCCAGTTCGATTCTATTGTCTGCTCATTCATTGATTCCAATACACTACTCTTCAGTAGATGAAAAATGTCACTTGCCCTACCGTACCAGGAGGAGAGAACACCTTTTTCATTTATTTTTTAAGCTACAGCAAAATCGGTTCCTTATTGTATACATTTTCATTCATTGTTGATATAACAAATACTACCTACTTTGGTACGTTCATTGATTTGAGTTGATTTATATTTTGACTTAGTTGTTAATTGATTAGAAATGTTTAGCTTTCACTAGCGCAACATTAAATTAGATTGTAGCTATAATGTGACTACTTTCATAAATCGATTACCTACTTTTACGACGTTACACTAGCCAGTAGCCAATCGAAATCGATAATAACTTTGATTAAACAAAAATTATACCATGGTAAGTTCTTTAGTAACTTGAAACACTTTCGACTTATAATTATAATAGAAACTGTATCTTTAAAGTTAAACCAAGTTTACATAACCAAATCATGGGTCGAAGTCGATGGAGCTCTGCGATTACCAATTTACCGATATCTTGTCTTTTCTCGTATCACAGAATTGTATCTTCTTGTCTAAATAGCGTTTATTCATCTTAATGAGAAAGTAGATTCATTTCATTACTGTAACTATGCTAAACTAGAAATATTCTATATAATAAACTAGCATCTCAGTCTCGGATTGAGTCCCTTTTAAACCCAAACCAATTTGATACATGAGCACTTAATACGGCGACGACCAAAGCAAACTTCAAAAATATCTTCTAAGTTTATTAGCTACTATCAAACACAAATTTCCTCATTGTCATTTGGATCGAATACCATTATGTTACCCAAACACCGAAGTGCCGCAGCCTATTTTATTAGAAGCTGTATATTCTCATTAACGTCAGGATGTTTGGGAGTAGTTTAAGAGAGAATCCACAGTAGCGTCTTTTGATCATTAGCGTTCGTGCAGCGGCGACGAAATGCCATTGATGTATGTCTTTTCTTTCGCTGTGAGGGCGCTGGTGAGACGTTAATACTCAATATACACCGCTGACGTCACGGCACAGTTGCACCAAACCAACGTAGCGTCGACGCTGCTGCTATGATAGCAGAACGCTGACGGTCAAAAAACGCTAGTGTGGGATATCTCTTATTCGCATCAGCAGCCAATTAATCTCATTATAGCATTCCGAGCCACGCGTTTCGCAGATTACAAACCCCCAAATATTTAGTCTTCCCATAACTTTGTTTTCTTATTTGTCGACCTTTTATCGAAAGAATTTTAATTAAAACTCTTATTGGGTACACGCAGCTACTTCTCATGCAAAACATTCCATAATTATGCATAATTATATAGATTAGTTAAGTAATTAAGTCGATGGAAATACTTATGTACACTTGACTTTCTCAAGGTTTCGTTGCAATGTTAGGAAGAAGCTGTATTAAATAAACATGAGTCTCCTAGCGATAAACTAGTATCGTAATTACGAGCGGTAATGGGAGCATGTATCTTCAGCGAACCTTGAATTAAAACGTCTATGAATACAAACTCTAGTGATCTAAATACTAGTTTGCAGAGATATAAACATCAACTCGATGTAAGAAACTCGCGACACCGGTTGAGCGGGGAACGTGTTCTGAGGAATCGTTCGATGAGACAAAAAATAAAATCGATTACGTCCTTGATGCTACTACAGAAATAAAATGCATTTAACGTTTTACACTAGGGACAAATGAGAAAAAGTTAAAAGCGTAATTTTAATGCCTAAGGCAAAATTAAAAGTAGAATAAGAAATAAGAATAGTATGGCCATAAAAGAAGGAAGATTTGCGATAAGAACAAGATATCGTTCGATAAGACATAAAAAAGGGATTAAACATTTTCATACTATTGACGTTAAGTTGAGAAAAAAAAACAAATGCGTCATTTTAATTTAGGAATATAATTTAATTCATAAAAAGAAGGAGAATTTCCGACAGATATAAATTAAACTTATCACTTAGTTAGACAGTGCTAAATTGATGCAGCTGTTTAAAAAGTTATGCACGGAAACGGAGGCAAAAAGTCCACGAGCCGCGTCATTTACAAATAAAACATTGAGACGGATTTGCGTACTGAAGTAATTTACTTGTAATTACACGGATTGATGTTAGCTGGGGAAAATAATGATGAGGCAATTGAAGAAATTGTCTCCAAGGTGGTCCATGCAAGCAAATTAATACAAGATTCTGATGGGCACTAATTCGCGTGTACTCTGCGATATCGCCAAATAAGGGATTACTCAGATATATCGTCTTTTATTAAAACGCGATGTTTGCGATTTGAGCTGCTGCAAAAGTTGACATTTTACGTTACTACCCGGTTTAACGTTCGGCGTAGAGACAGGCCGCAAAAACTTACCGATCACACCCTCAAACTCATGGCAGAACGACGTTCAATCGTACTGCGGACCTCCGTTGATGCTAAGGCATATCGGCAGCTCAATAGACAGATATGGAAGTCCTTGCGACGAGATATCCGCAACTTTAATACAAACAGTATTAGAGAGGCGATAGAGCGGAACCAAGGCTCCAAAGTGTTTGCAAGAGACATGTCTATTGGGCAAACCCAGCTGACGAAGCTGAAGACGGAGGACGGTAGTATAACGTCGACAAAAGCCGAAGTTTTGGGGGAGATCGAAAAGTTTTATGGGCAGCTGTACACCTCGGTTACTAAACCTGTTAGTAGCTCAGCCGCAGATCCAAGAGCTAAGCTGACCCGACAGTTTACCGAAGATATCCCGGACATCAGCCTATATGAGATTAGGATGGCTCTCAAACAGCTTCAGAACAACAAGGCACCGGGTGATGACGGAATCACCTCAGAGATTCTGAATGCGGGTGGAACACCGATACTGAAAGCCCTTCAGAAACTCTTCAACTCCGTCTTGCTCGAGGGAATAACGCCAGAGGCATGGAACAGAGGCGTGGTGGTGCTCTTCTTCAAGAAAGGGGATAATACCTTGTTGAAGAATTACAGACCCATCTCGCTTCTGAGCCATGTCTACAAGTTGTTTTCGAGGGTCATCACGAATCGTCTCGCGCGTAGGTTCGATGACTTCCAGCCTCCCGAACAAGCAGGATTCCGAAAAGGCTTTAGTACCATAGACCACATCCATACGCTGCGACAAGTTATACAGAAGACCGAAGAGTATAACTTGCCACTATGCTTGGCGTTTGTGGACTATGAGAAGGCCTTCGATTCGATCGAGACTTGGGCAGTGCTACAGTCTCTCCAGCGGTGCCATATTGACTATCGGTACATCGAGGTGCTGAAGTGTTTATATAAAAATGCCACCATGTCGGTTCGAGTACAGGAGCAGAGCACGAAAGCTATTCCTCTGCAGCGAGGCGTAAGGCAGGGAGACGTTATCTCTCCGAAACTGTTCACCGCCGCATTGGAAGATGCTTTTAAACTCCTGGAATGGGAACGATTCGGCATCAACATTAATGGCGAATACATTACTCACCTTCGGTTTGCCGACGATATTGTGGTCATGGCAGAATCGCTGGAGGACCTCGGCACAATGCTCGATGGCCTTAATAGAGTTTCCCAACAGGTAGGTCTTCGGATGAACATGGACAAAACAAAGGTAATGTCGAATGCCCATGTTACACCCTACCCAGTAACGGTTGGGAGCTCTACCCTCGAAATTGTTGACAAATATGTTTACCTGGGACAAGTGATCCAGTTGGGTAGGTCCAATTTTGAGAGGGAGGTCAATCGACGAATCCAACTCGGCTGGGCAGCGTTCGGGAAACTACAAAATATCTTCTCGTCCAACATACCTCAATGCCTAAAGACGAAAGTCTTCAATCTATGTGTGTTACCAGTGATGACATACGGAACAGAAACGTGGCCTCTTACTGTGGGCCTTATAAGGAAGCTCAAAGTTGCACAGCGCGCTATGGAGAGGGCTATGCTCGGTGTTTCTTTGCGAGATCAAATCAGAAATGAGGAGATCCGTGAACGAACAAAAGTCGCTGATATAGCCCGACGAATTTGCAAGCTGAAGTGGCAGTGGGCGGGGCACATAGCACGTAGAACTGACGGCCGATGGGGCAGTAAGGTTCTCGAATGGAGGCCACGCACCGGCAAACGCAGCGTAGGACGTCCACCCACAAGGTGGACAGACGACCTGGTAAAGGTTGCAGGAAGCCGCTGGATGCAGGTCGCTTCCAACCGGCCGATCTGGAAGTCACTGGGGGAGGCCTATGTTCAGCAGTGGACGTCCTGTGGCTGAAATGATGATGATGATGATGATGACCCAGTTTAGTTAAGTTTGCGCCGGATATACATATATGGCATCCCATATAAATGAGGCACAAACTTAACGCGACCGGGTTAGTGAAGTGGTGAAATACTAGGTATATAGCTACTTCGGAGATCTCTCCGCGATATAAGAGATATCTATATGGAATTAGGGCCTCGTTTTAAAATTCAACGTTGAAGCCGAGAGACCAATTAATTACGTTCATCGCCCTCAGCTCAGTTGGAGCAATTAAAAAATCGGTCGTATTTCGGCATGAGCAATCCCTGTATTAGGAGTAATTGAGCTGATGGGCAGAATTGGATACGCTCGATTAGTTAAGTCGTCCTGAATAGGACATGTCGTAAGATCGTGCACAATTCGTTCGTCATACGGACCGGTCCGTGGGACCCCGTTATTCCTTGAATTGACCATTGCGTCCAAGGCCGGTGTAAATATACTGTAAAGCATATTATGTAATATGGACAATTGTTTATGGCCTTAAGGTATATCCTTGGAAGTTAAAGCATATTTATGTAAGGTGTCATTAGGGTTTTTGCTTGAGGTAACAATTTTTTTAATTTGCATTATTTACTTCCAAAGTGCTGTTTGTTTTGTTCTCTGTGACGATTTACCAAGAACCTGTTCTTCATAAGTAAACAAAGCAGAAGAGTTCTTCAATACTCACTTTTCGAAATTGCATCATAAAAATGGTTTTAATAATTTCAAATTATTTGAGGGATTGATCGAAATTTAGCTCCTCAAATAAGCAATTCGTTTTCAATTCATTATCGCGCGATACACGTCATTTGCTTTATTCAAGTCCTCAACCGTCTACATATAAGTTAGTAATTTCAGTCATACTCTCTCTTTTCATCTTTACCATTTAGTGTCAGTTTGAAAGGGACAGCTTTATTTAATGAAATTTCGAATGTTTTCCGCAGTTGTTCGGAGTTTTCGCATCGATGCTTGACGCGGGCTCACCCCCGATCTGATTGATGGCGATGAAATTGGGAGTTTTATCTCAATTCCTTTACGAAAGTAAAAAGTTTTATATTACAAAGCATCCCATTAGTTTCGTTTTTAATCTATAGAATTCTTCTGATGTTAATTTTCATAATGACACAGGATAACACTTTCTTTTACTAAATAAGCAGTTGGCGACGATTTTTTGTAAAAGTCTCGAGTAGTTTGTTATAAGGAAATTTGACAACAATACGAACCTCATAATATTTTCTACAAGTATATCTTACTCCAATCTATTATTTGTGTCAGTATTTCTAAATCTATACAGTCGTTTCCAAAAAAATCTAAAGCATTGTTCAAAACCAAAAATGCAATAAATACCGAAAGTTACTTTAAAATATTTTGTTTTATTACTTTCAACAAATAGATAAAAACAGTATGCCTCTCAGTTTTAATATTCATGTCTTTATTTAATTCAGTCTACAGGGTTCTCAAATTTCACAATTTCTCAAATGGTTCACATATTAAATGGGTGTCAATCCCATATTAGTTCAATTTAGATGTTAATGTTGTCGTATCAACCTCATCGGCACATAATATAGGAGTTTAATACAAATTTATGTGTGATAAATTATATGAGATGGCTTCAAATGACAGGGATTTAAAAATATGTAGGGCTTTTTAAAACGTGGCATTAAGACGGAATAGTGATTCCATATTTTCATCTATGTTAAAAACTCGATGATTGAATAAATTATCAAATCATCTCCACATAATTTCAACCCACATTGCTGAATACACGTCTGTACATTACATTACTTCGCAAAAATCTTATATACCTAATACAAAAATAATGCTTAAATGCGTCTTTGGTCATCGGAATTTCATGATATTTCACTTACCTATATTATAGGTACTAGCCGCTCACCGCCATTTTGAAAAATATCGAAATACTGACTAGACAAAAATCTATATTATTATTGAACCTACTCACAAAATTTCATAAAATCCATTTTAGGAATGTAACTTGTAGGCGGGAATAGGCGTAAATCTGGACTTCCGAAATTCGTGCATACATAAATAATAAATTCATAAAAAATAATACATTCATTTGTACACAAATAATAAATAATTGGCTAAGCTGAAATAGAGACGCTTTCGCTCGCTCAGTCAAAAATAGAATTAATAGCAACATATTGGTAAGTATTGTTTAATGTAGGAACAGCAACAACAACTAATTATACAATTTGCCATAAACTGGAAGGGTAACTACATCTGTTTCTAATGAAGCTATCGGAATAGGAAGCTATTTCACTCTAGTATGTCGCATAGCATATTTAGTCTTTTTTTACGACAGCTGACCTAGATTGCGCATCTGTGACCTATCTAAAAATAGTACTCGCATTTATAGCATCGTAAATAATATCAAGTGTCAAGTTGGTTTGACCCACACATTTCGTGATTGTAATATAAAAATTGGGCAAGTGCGAGCCCGACTCGCGCATGAAGGGTTCCGTACCTATACATATATATAATCTATAACAAGTTTGTTGTATGGGAGCCCCCCTTAAATATTTATTTTATTTTATTTTTAGTATTTGTTGTTATAGCGGCAATAGAAATACATCATCTGTGAAAATTTCAACTGTCTAGCTATCACCGTTGTTGAGATACAGCCTGGTGACAGACGGACGGACGGACGGACGGACGGACGGACGGACGGCGAAGTCTCAGTAATAGGGTCCCGTTTTTACCCTTTGGGTACGGAACCCTAAAAATGAGGACGGAGTTAAAAGAATGTGAGGCTGTCCTTTATTATTTCTATCTCTATGTCTATACAATTTACTACAACTAAGTATATAATGAAATTGATGACTTTCAGAAATGTTACGTCATCGTCATCGTAACATTTCTGAGAGTCTTTTTATAAATAAATCATTCATTCATTATATTTAGGTATTCCATTTACAATTTATTTTAATAACACTTTATAGGCAAAAGGAATAGGTTAGTGACTTCACCCTTTTTTTACCGTAATAGTGTAATGCAAGCAAAATTAAGTGCTAGGGTCGTCACTGGTTAACATACGTCATTTAGTCATTTCAGCCGATTTTGATCGCAATTTACGGAACCTGGTAATTATCCAAGTTTTCTGTCTGGTGGTCATGGTCTCGGAGCCGTTCCGATTACGACGAGAAACTCTCAGTAACATAGTAGGTAATATATAGAAATGCCTATGTTTGTATACCAGTTTTCCTACAAACCGTAAGAGTAAAAGAAACGTAATTAAGACTTATACGGATCTAGCAGAGATTTTATCACATACTTTGAAATGTATATAAAGACAGCAATGCCATTTTAGCTATAAAAGTATTTATATATCAATTAAAGTGCGGATTTACTTAAAATATTAGTAGGTACACGTAGCAATATTGATTTTTTTGATGAATCATATTTCACATCAAATAACCGTCTCCTTAAAATGTTAAGTGTCATGATTCTAGATTTATCCTGTGTGTATCTTTTAGTGAAGAACCAATTATTATATTTGAGTAGTTGAACTTTAGTCCTCTGTACCCAATAAAACACCGTAATGGAAGATAAATTTCAGAACTTCTTAGTCTTTCTTTTGTAGTCGCTCACATACATATATCATGGTTGTATGATTTAATTTCATCATTCAGATTTAAACATTTAAGTGGGATGCTATTTCTGCTATAAGTCTACATCTACATAATATCAATAACATAACATGTACATAGGAAAGTATTTAAATCTTTTCACAAAATAAAACAACAATTACTTAATTTAGACATCGGCCTATATCGTTAAGCTTATTCGATAAACCTAGAGTCTCCGCGTTTGTGTCGATCTGTGCTAAGTGATAAGAAACAGGCTAGTATGCGCACTCGCTATCGGTCATCGAACTCCATTCCTTGCATGCGATTGAAACGAAAGCCGTTACACAAGGAGTGGCTGTACCGCAGTCAAAATAGCAGTCAGTATGTTAGAATGTTCAGCTAAAGTTATAGCACTTATAGCAACATCTCTGGCGAAATGAAGGAGACTCGACTCAATCTTCTAAATACCACTTAATTCTATATCTCTATTTTATAATGACTGATCTGATGAAGCCGAACAGCTCTTCAATGCCAACCACGTAAAACGCAGATTGAATTGGTTCATCATAATGTATTGAGTCTGCTGCATGCCTATTTTTGTGTCCTATTTTTATACGTTAACTTCTTGAAAGTGAACTTGACACAAAGATAATCTGACATTAACGAGTATTCGACAAATCGATTTGGTCACAGGAAATAAACTGGATGACGTCCATAAAGGCACTCGTATCAAAGTGTGACTTGAATGCTTAAATCCAAGTTGAAACTCTGATGGTTTATTTGAACACAGTTTCCTTATCATGATAGTCAAATAAACATGTACTTTTCTGTTTAAGTACATCAAAGTACCATATTTATAGCCATTATACATTATGCTGCCATACTGTTCCTTCATTACTGTGATACTTCATGTCGCACAAAATATCAGCTCTCGTTATTCCGCACAGCCTACAATCTACGTACACAGTCAATAAAGCCCAACTGAGCCCATTTCTCTTACAACCGTTACATTCCGACATTGGGACCAAACCAAACCAAATAGGTGTGAATCGAAAGGGAAGAACATTTCCGTGCGGTTTATTTCTTGGGAAATTTGAAAAATGGCACTTTTTTTCTTTTTAGTATATAACACGTGTACACCTCACACAAATCGATCTAGTCCCATGGTACGCTCTAGTAAGCTTGTGTTATGGACACTAGAAGACGATATAGATAAATCCATACTTAAATACAAATATCATCCATGACCCAGGCACAAATATTAGAGTTCATCACACAAATAATTGCCCTTGCCGGGATTCGAACCCAGGACCGTCGGCTCAGTAGGCAGCTGCTTTACCACGCCAACCGCGTCGTCATAGAAGGTGGAAACTGTTGAAAGCAAAGATAACGAGGAAACAATTAAAATGGAAGGTAAAAATCTATCTATACTATTTCAAAATTATAAAATTGTATTGAAATCAGTTTTCTATGGCTCTCCATTATTTCAAGAAAAATATTACCAGCGCGATGAAGGGTTTGTAGGGGCGCGAGGCTCCAGCTGTACAGCGACGTCTGTTGGTTAACATTTCTTTATGAATTTATGAAACATGTAATGTCTCATTTATTTTAATGTGGGTACACCACAATTTTTTATTTAAGCCTTTAATACAAAGATCAAAGCTTAACGAAAAATTGAAAAAGGAACTACCTGGTGGAAGAAGGCTACTAAGGTGTAAAAACCTTTCAAATAAAACAATGCACGGATCGACACACAAAGCATAAGGAAAAAATCGTCAGGTCTTCCTGGAGCTAGGGTAGCGAAATGGTTAACGCGCTGGACCGGCAATCCAGAGGTACCTGGTTCCCGATCTCTTCCACCAAGTAGCTCCTTTTTAAATTTTTCTTTAAGCTTTGATCTTTGTATTCAAGGCTTAACATTTCTTTGTTCGGTCATCACGCCGAAACAGCAGCACCGATTTCGACCAATTTTGGTACAGGGATAGCAGGATATCCAAAGATTGTTATAGGATACTTTTTACCCGACTACGGTAAAGAAAAAAAGTATTGGCATCTTCTTGTAATGTCGTATAAATGAGTTTAGTGTTAGATGAGAGAGCTTCGTGGACAAGCTTTATTAGCCATATATACATTTAATATATATTTAATAAAAAAAAATTAAACAAGTATATACACTCTGGTTGAGGCTTCTGACCTAGGAATGTTTTTAACGCCACGCCACGGCAAACTACGTGTATCTAGATGCTTATATAAACTTATATAATATCTATTTGCAAATGTTACAAGTATCATTGAAGAAATGGGTCAAGTTTCTAAATTTTCAAATCAATAAATGTTTAAATAATAAATAAATATTTTTGCTTTGTGTCAATATTTATCAAATCAATAAATGCTTATACGTAAGTCTAAACAAAGTAATGTTGTCAAACATGTCTCTAATAATTTTGACAACATACCAACGAGATTGAAAATAGATGTCATTGAGCAATTAACAACTATTAATAATCCAAACAACTTTCTCTTTAAGTGGTCGTAAACAAGTTTTTTTTACAATTTCTAATTGCGGAAAAATGGTGTCGGAAGTACCCATTTTGTCACTTTCGATTGTGAGCGGCATAATCGAAAGTTCATGATAAATAACGATTAGTACAGCTTTAGCAACATTGTGTTTGTGTACCTACTATTTCTTGTCTATTGCTTGAAAGAAGACAAACCAACAGTGCAATTTTCTGCTAATTGTCGGCCAGTACTAACACAATCAGCTTGCTCATTGGAGCGTGCCCAAGAAATAGACACACATATACAGATTCTAGGTATACATCTTCTGACGCACCCGGGTAAAAAGATTAAGTTATCCAATAAGCAGCAAACACACTCTGAGCATGTAAAACGGGTTACCAAGTAGAAGCTATCTCATATCTCGAGGGGCAAAATTCCGCGACACGTACAGACGAGCAATTATAAAGCAGAAACAAAACAAGCACACTTATATCGCTACTCGTTTGTATTTCCCTAATGCCCTGTCGGGAAACATTAGTACACCGCCACAGTACTTTTAGTAAGCAGAAGTATTGAGGATATAAATCAAAGCGCAAAGAAACTTTGTTCTCACCCTTCTTTTGAGTGTGCATCGAGCTGAATACTTTTGGATATCCATTATTACCCTTTTAATGATATTTTATTACTTTTCTAAATTAATTATCTATATCAGACAGATATGAAATACTTTTCATATCTGTCTGATATAGATAATTAATTTAGAAAGCTACTGCTTAAAGAAACGCTTTGTTAACCACCGTATACACTCGTATAATTACTAAATATTATATCCATAGTAGAAAACGGCGTTTTAAGACATGCTTCGTTAAGCTCCTTGTATAATTATAGTGCCTATACCAGAAAAGGGCGTATCCCGCTTGCAATAATAATGACGGCGACTATGACGTTCTATTTGCACGCAAGTGCAGAAACAACACGATTTGCGTGCCAGTTCGTAGCAAAGTTAATAGAAACATTGCGTTCTAGATCAGGAACTGTGCAGTTAGTTGCATTTATCTTCTGTCCAGCTCATTTATTACCCTGTGACAGCAGGACGGATGCACAAACGAACAGCTAGCACCGCAGATGACGCGTGGCCTCCGGCGGAATTTTAATACGTTCCGTTCGCGTATGGGAAACAAATGAAACCCCCATTTCTCGTTTTTCTTCACATCATCGCATTTCCGCTCCTGTCATGCATGAAAATGGCTGATTTAAATATTCTAATGTTCCAGCTAAAACAAAAGAAAGCGAAGGAGGCAATTTAGAAGGCCGTTACAATATCTGTGGAGGTGAGGCGAATTTGCGTTAGTCAAATAGCTTTGTATGTAAAATGATGAGTGTTTTACAGAAAATAATACCGGGATGTATACCGAAGCTCTTTTCATTTGCTTATGAACTAAATAAGATCCTCTGACTTCCATGTGTGGCATGAAAAAAAATATGAACATAAAATTCCTCGAACATTTGATTTGTTACAGTCTTAATGTGACGAATGCTTCGCAAGGAAATTTACACAAGCTAAATGTGTTTTTTCTTCAACATTTGCTTAACAAAAGCTCAATCTGGTGCCCACGGCACGGTAAACTTGTCTCCATTATAAAGCCATTAAAGACTCCGAAAAACCTAAAAGCCCGGCGCAATGATTTAGCAATTCCGCGGCCATTTGCATGTCACAGATTCGATATAATTGTGTTTTAATTTTGTATTATTTTTCTTTCCGTGCAAAAACTGTTTTCTCGGTTCCCCTTGATCACGCATATTTTATTTTTCATAACTTAGCACGCATAGTCACTATAAACTTATTTAATTATCTATTAAGCATAATTTCTTTACCCCTTTCTCCAAATGATCGTTACGCAAGTTCTTAATGCCGAACCCGAAAACCTACTTTTTGCAGTTTTATCTTCTACTCAGGATCGCAGTACTAACCTAAACAACTTTTCTGGCAGCAGTTCATTATTGTTAAGGGACAAATTGCAGCTAACTAAAATTCATAATAATAAGATTCGGGAAAATGATGATTCGGCAAGATGAACATTCGGCGGAATCAAATTATGCGACACGTGTTCGGCAAAATAAGTTTCGCACCTAAAAAAAATGCAGAAAAGATGGTACCCATATTTCCTACATAACGCCGCAATAAAGTCAAGACAGTGGCAAATTGACGATATTGCAAAACTCCGTTAGAAATAGCAGCCAGAATTTAGATATAGACCCAGATAAAGCAACATTAGTGCACATTTTAATCTTTATGCGTTCGGTCCATTAACATTAATTCTATAGGTAGAACCGAGAGAACGCGGCAGGTGCAGCATCAGTAAAAGCAAATTGCACCGCAACTTATCAGAAGCAAGCAAGGGTTCCCTGTGCCATTAGTGCTCGCTTTATAGTGTCGATAAGCGAGACACGTGCTTCCTTGAGCGAGGTCCTTGTGAACAGCTGATAAATCGAAGCCGAACCGCTCGCGAATATGATGTCCTGGTAGTTTTCAGGAGGAATATATACATTGACAACTTAGAATTTATAGCATAAATGGTCACAATTCGACGTTTCCCGCCTGACATATATATCTATCCCAGACTTCGCCAGTATATTTCTTTCAAAGCGATATGATATAATTATATAGTTTTAAAAAATCTGACATGCATAATAATTTTGATTTATTGAGCCACAAATCTTTAAAATGAAAATAATCTTAAGGCCGTGGACATTTCCATTTACCCGTTCGGTCCGTCAACTAATAGGTAGAATTCAATTAAGTGTGATAATTAGGTTGGTTAGGTATCTACTAATGTTTCTGAACCGTAAGTGCAACTAGATTTCACCGAATGTAGGTCTCGTTATCTAAAAGCGTCTAGATTGCGAAAACGATACCTTTGCTCACACGCTTTTTTCACAATAAACCTACATGTTCATGTCTAAACAATAGCCCTTGTGCATCGTTCACACCGAACACGTGTTCGGTTCGCACCGCTGACGCCTATGCGGGCACATTATCCAGACACCTGGAGGGCGACTCCGAAGTTTAAAATTTGAACCGCGTCATCCCTTTCGATCTCATCAGTCCGAAGAGAAATTCTTTGTTTCAAAAGGTTGTACCCATTAGATGCAAAATATTATCTTCTTTAATTAGCTAGGAAGTAACTTATCGCTAGGATGTATCGTAGGGTGAAGTCAGACGCGCCATACTTAGTGTGACGTGATCACGTGACATGATGTATGGCGCGACCGAAATTAGGCGACTCTAAACTCGAAAAATTACGCTTATCTGGCTTCACTCGTAGGTATAGAAGTTATAAGCGAAAAACTGGAAAAAGTCCCAAGAATTCGAGGTTTTGAAGCGGGTAAAACTTGTCCCAAGGTATTTCGTGGTACCACTTGTATAAACAATGTAAAAAAAAAATACTAGGTACTTCACCTTTTGCAACGTACCTATCACCAGGGCTTTGGACTGACTGAAGCGATACGAAATTCGAATTTGGAACTTCAGAGTAGCCCTCCTGATTGGTTATTACCCCCGATAGATTATGTTTCTCTACATGTTCACTTCAATAGCCTTTAATCGGTTTTAAACGGCCTTTGATTGGGAATAATTGATGATTTGCATATTTTGTTATTCTCTAGCCTTTGTTGGTTAAGGTTCCGTAGTTCGGTTTTAGAAAACATAGCAATAAAACTGGATTGGTTCTCAGTCGTTATTCTTCATGAGTAGGGGAACTTTTAATAGATAAAAGTATAAGTATTTAAAGAAGTGAACAAACAAGAATATTGTTATTTGATCACTTCTAGTGTGATATTATTGTGTAAATATTGATGCATAATGCATATAACAATCATAAATATATTCATCGAAATTTGAAATATTACTCGTAACTTAAAATTTTTGGACGTTTGTGTAACGGTTTTGAAAACATACTGCTTTTGTGTATGTTTGTGTAACGCTTGATTTTAAGTATGTTTGTTTGTAGGCAAGTAACGATGTTAATCCCGATCTTAAATGTCCAAATAAATATAAAACGTTGTTAGGTACTGTATTATTCAAAAATATCTGTCGAGTTATCCAGCATCAATAAATGTAACCCAATATTTCTGTCTCGATGATCCGATATCTCGTTTATTAATACGAACTCAACCCCTGATCTTCGGAAAGGTAAAATAAAAGACGTCGAAGTGTCATCGTGATAAAAACGCCCATGCCATGCGATAGTTGTGTACAACGATCAACACAATCTGCCACCTTTTGTGATCCTTATTAATTGAATATAAGAGTGTTTCTGTGTTAGCTGTGTCGCTAGCTGTACGATACCTTGTTACGTGAAGGGGACTTGTTATCCCCTACTCCAGTTATTGACAGCAATAAATACGAATCAGAAGTAAATAATCCTCTCAATGACAGCTCGTTATGCTCACTGTTGCGATGTATTTGGATGGGGGGCAAATTAATAAAGACAGTACGATGATATATTTCAATCTCTTCATATTTCTGAGGACTTTATAGAAATGGTATTGGACGTTGATTGATTATTGATTTGTAGTCTTTCATTTATCAACATAATTGGTTACCTAAAGTAGCACATTGGCTGCATAAGCTTAGCTCAGTTTGTAAGCACCTGCCTACTGAGCTGGCGGCCCCGGGTTCGAACCCGGCCAGGGCAAATATTTGTGTGATGAACTCGAATATTTGTGCTCAGGACATGGTTGTTCTATGTATTTAAGAATAGAATAGAATGAATAGAATGATAATTTATTCGGTAAGTATATACTTATATAGATAAGTATGTATATCGTCGTTTAGTACCCCATAACCCATAACACAAGCCTTCTTGAGCTTAATTTGGGACTAGATCGATTTGTGTGAGGTTGTCTGATCTTTATTTATTTATTTATGAGCGCTTATATATAGCCTTTATTCAGTTTAAATTAGTTATATAAGGGCTGTATATATGCTTATACAGTTTTTATGCTGCTCGGGTACGCGCCTACTTAAAACAATTGACTGAGCGAGCGAACCGTCACTGTTTCTGTTTAGCCAAAAAAAGTGTCCGAATATTGGTATGTTTGGATGTCCATGTGTCCAGATTTTTGGCTCGCCTATAGGTCGCATTTTTCAACCAATTCCCATGAATTTCGTGAGTTTCGATAGGTATATAGGTTTATTTTACTTTTTGTTTTTTTTTTTTTTCAAAATGTCAGATATAGCATAATCTTGTATATGCTTACAGAGCTTAAACAAATGTAAATTCCTATCGCAATCACAAGTCAATGGTTTTTTACTACTAATGCCTACTTGGAATAAACATCCCCTTGCGTCAGGAAATATGTTGTTAGTTACTGGAGGCCTATGATGGTTGCGTTTATAACGCGATACAGTACCTACGTGAGATCCTAGAAGAACATTCGGGTTTTATACCTGTCTCGCTCGCTCATACACGATCCAGATAAGGAACTCTCAGTCTTCACCCGAACCCGAATGTTCTTCTAAGGTCTCACCTACTGTACGTAAGTGACAAAGCATCTACTGTCACTCGCACTTTGATTTGTCACTCACGATTTGTCACTTATTTATCGCGTGATAAAAACAACCATGATAGGCTCGTTCGTACAGTATGCTATTTAAGCAGGGGTATTTTTCAAAAATGTGCTGTAAGTATTCTCTTCAAAATTGCTGGCGTACTTGGAATATACTTGTATAAATATTCGAAATAGTGCCGTAGCAGATATCAGTAGAAGATGAGATAAAATCTGATTATGTGATTTGGAACGTCGTTCCATACCATAAGCCATAAGTCATTATTTTAAGATAATGATTGACTTTTTATAGTGACGTAATTTATTTACCGGTTCGCGTTGATTAAGGTGACAGAGAAGTGCCAATAGGCATGTTGACTAATTTTTTTTGAGGATGTCAATCGATTCTATTTTTTATTGTGATCAAATGTCTATATGTGACTGACTACATTTAAACTGCTCTAAAAGTCAGAAATGACCGTCAAAGTTCAACATTCCTACGTAGCGCTAAAAACGCTCCATACAAAACGCGTCAGGCTAGTGACGTCACAGGCCGGTATAGGTACCAATAATTGTATGGAAAAATTAAGAAATTTGACATTTTCACCGTGAAAAAGTGCGTTTAAGTTCATAGTTGTCATACAATTATTGTTTCGCAAAATTATGAGGATTCTGAAAACATTATCAAAATTTATTTTGGATTAAAAAAAATATCATAAATATTGCGTACCTTTGAAGTCACATATTTCCAAAAAAGATACATGTTTCTGGATTTTTTTTCTTTGTTTCGTGAAATATTTAGCTAATTTTATTAATATAACTACAGTACGCTGTAAAATTCAACATTAGTCCAATAGCCCATTCTGCTTTTATTAATGCATGATTGCGTAAGTATCTGTTTGTTTTCGATTGAACGGTAACGGCGTGATTTTCGACTTGAAGATTTTTATTAACTTGGATGGGATTTTTTTTACTACAATAATTACTGATGGTACGCCTTAATGACGATGACTTTTTCATATAAACAACCGAAGTTTCCATATAAACATTTACATATAAGTCAGCACACAATGATGAGCTTAAAAAACTGTTTTAATTCATGTTTGAAGAAATACTAATGAAACTAATAAAACATAAGCCATAACATAAATACTTATCCCTCCAACTCCCTAACAACCGAAAACGGCCACGTTTCATTTTACCAAAGGAAAGGTAACAGTGTAAAGTGGTGTAAGTCAAAATTGGCAATTTATCCCAGCAGGTCCCGCCGACCGGCCAAGCCAGATAATGTACGCTTCGGCCGAAATAACTCCCATAAATTGAGTTTAGTAACTATAACAGTTGGCCTGTATTTCTATCCCTAACAAAAAAGTCGACTAACTTTCTCGTTCGCAATTTTAGTCGGTGTATTGGCTTTATAGACTGATACAGAATTGTAATTGGAATCGACGCAATGTGTTCCAAAACAAAAGTTTTATTGGATTTCGCTTAGGTAGTAAATAAAGCTATAGCTGAATGAAACAATGATGAAAAACAAATGTGCAATGTTGGCTGCCATTTTAAGTTCATCCTGCTTATAAAATGTTTATATGAAAACTTATCAGAACCCATTGAAATTTTCGTAACTTTATAAATTAGTTTTATGGATACTTGTACTAAAATTACCCTAATATATTGATATTATCTTGAATTCGACCTGCAAGACTGTATTATAATGACTTCAAAGTTAAAATCTCGAGCACTCCTTGGTCCCCTGACGAGCGGCCGACCACGTTCGCTGCAGCGAGTTATAGAGGCTACTTACCACTAAAATCCTAGATATTCATCCAACGCAAAGGATTGAAACCTATATGCTACATAGGGCTCTTCTAGACCACACAACATTTTACTGCATTTTTACTAATACACATCGGTAAGGTAAAGCTCAAAGGTAATACAGAACTCGTAAAATGTTTATGAGAGAAAACTCGGTGACTGTTGATGATTTGCCAAGTAAAATATAGAATATAAAATTGGATGATATGGTTTGAGTGCAATTTTATGAGAATATTGAAGATACGAGTAAAGATTTTGTCACGATATATAGAGTAAGCCTCTGTAATTAGGTGGAGCGACGCTTATATGTATATATGTATGCTGGATGAAATAATGAAAATGAACTTTACTCTGTAAGTAGGCCATAAGGGCACTTTTAGTCCCAGTCTACCAGCATTTCACAAGTGGAGGCTACTGTTGAAAAAATCGCCGAAAGAAATTCAACAGTATGTAATTAATTATTTCGTAAAGGTACTTAACTATCACAATAGGTATACGAACTTAACCTATAACCTAATACCTATCTTAAGAACTTAGAATAGTACGATAGATAAGTACTTATGTAATGTAATAATTATAACACGACAAAGAGTGGTGAGTTACAGGTGTTCTAAAGGTACCATAAAAAAAAACCATCTCTTCAACATATTTACGTGAGTAAGTAGGATTATGCAGTACGTAGTTAAAGATAAAGATATAATTCTAATAAATAGCTACATTTACAAAATTAAACCCATAAACAAAATGTAACAAGTTACGTATAGTAAGTGCTACATAGCAAAGTAAGACCACACGAGCCGATAGCTTCAAAGAAACCTAATAGCCCAGAGCGATTCGCAAAGGCCGCCTTACCAACCAATGGTAGAAAGTAATAAGACTATTAAAGTTATATACAAACTTACTGCCTTTTTCCTCTGGCCAGTCCTGGCCACGCATCGACAATTTTACGACGTTCCACGGCTTGCATACCTTGCTCTTGGTAACTTTATTTAGGAAGACCTTAATTCTAGACAGTAAAGGCTATATTAGGACGGGTAATTTGAGTAACTTTGTGTTTTAAGTACGCCTGTAATGCCTTGTCTGGGGACACGCGACAAATGATCCGGGTGAAATTATTTTATGACCAAAATTGAATAGGAGCAGAGAATATGGAAACAGAGTGTCACTGGATAAGAAAGATAATATACAGATAAAATTCTCGATAATCCATCTTACGTTTTAATTCGTGGCAATTTAAAGTAAAGATAATGAGGATATGATTATGTTCGAATCAGAGATTTTCTTATATATAATATTCAATTTCCTTTGAAGATTTCATTTCACCAGCGCTGAAGAGTCTCAAGTTAACGATGCAAATAAAATTGTCAACGCTAAAACGATCGTTGACAATTTTAATGAAGTGTTTTACGTAAAAGTGATAATTATCCAGTGGCGTGGCGGCCATAGAGCTCGATTTTCACCAATTTTTCCGTTAATATTTTTATTTAATTTCAAAATAGTTAACCAGTTAGATGAGCTAAATGACTATACGATAATCTGTGGTGTTCCATATATGTATTTTTAACCAAGATTTACAATATTGGCAATATTGTCTCATGGGTTAGCTTATATTTCAATGAGTATGCCTAATATATTTCTTAGACTGTGACCCGTTAGCTTATTAACAATCATAATAAAAGCTATCGTGAGACATCTTTAATAACTACCTATATAAACGGTTTAAATTCTCGTAAAAATTATCAAGAACAGGCTGACATATTTCGAACTCGTATGGAGCTCTTCATCAGAGACGGCTATCCGTAATGTTTCTAAACTGTAGACTCGATAGTCAGTTCTTCCTTTAATCTTTTTTGTTTTTTTGTTTGTGTTGTTTTTCACGCATCACTAAAGGACAGCGGTCCCTGATGGAGAGCCTCTCTATACGAGTTTGAAACATCTCTGGTGGCTCCATATTCTGTGATAGCAACAATAAGTTACTGACTCGCCTCTTTACGTTACTAGGTTACCAGAATATTGTTGAACAAGTATATGCGTGGGTTGACGTCCGCGTCCCACACGTCACTAAAATTGTAAACAAGTCATAAAATTACTGGCTGGTAAATTATGATTGATATTGTAACTATTGATGATCGTGTTTTGTACCAGCTGGCTTGATTAAAGTGGTGAATTTCCTGAATATAAATATTATCATATTAGAAAATTATCGATATAATACGTAAGTAGTATATAATATTAGATCTGGCAAAACGTGTTAATGTTCTAGAATAATGTGTTCGGGTATTTTGTGTGAATTTCCCCTTTTTAGGGTTCCGTAGTCAACTAGGAACCCTTATAGTTTCGCCATGTCCGTCTGTCCGTCTGTCCGTCCGTCCGCGGCTTAGCTCCGTGATCATTAGTACTAGAAAGCTGAAATTTGGTATAGTATGTGTATGTATCACGCCGAAAAAACGGTAAAATAAAAACTAAAAAAAAAAAATTTTTTCTGGTACCTCTCCAACACCTAAAGTGGGGGTGAATTTTTTTTTCGTTTCATCCCTAGTTATGGGGTGTCGTTGAATAGGTCTCTTAAAAATAATAGGGGTCTCTGAACATTACTTTTTGAAATAGTAAGTAGTTTTGTAAATATTCACTCCGAATATTTTAAAAATAGTGTCCCCCCCTCTAACTTTTCAACCACGGGTCAAAAAAATATGGAAAAATTCATGAAAATGAGGCCTTATAAGTACTTTCAATGAAAACTATATTGATCAAAATCGGTTCTTCCGTTTTAGAGCTATCACAAAATTTCATAATTTTCTTTAAAAGGACGTAAGTTGACTTCCAGAAGGTAATAAGTAATTACAGTAACTTTGGCGTTTACGACCTTTTTATAGAACTTGATATCTTTCTCGTAACTTAAACCTCTTGTGAAGGATGAGCAACTACGGAACCCTACACTGAGCGTGGCCCGACATGCTCTTGGCCGGTTTTTCGGATTCAGATTGTTGCCTAAAAATACGCATTTTAATAACTGCAATTATCTATAAAAAAAGCAATTTGTGCTTAAATTCGCACATCACACAAATATTACACCTAGACTTGAATCCAGCTGCCTATGAAGTACTTATCCATAAAATCCAATATATTTATTTTTTTATACAACTTTGTTATCTAGTACCCAGCATAGGTATATTGGCATCAATTATTTCGGTACTTTTTATGTGCCATATTTCCACAATACAGTACACAAGATGATAATAATACGTTTCAGTAAATAATACCCAGGTACGCATATAATTATATGTCCTTGGTACACTTTCACTAAGCACGCTCTATAATGACAGCCTCGCCGTGTCGAACACAACCGTCTGATTGTCTCGAGGAATTAATTTCAATGGAGCCTTCGCAAATGTGTCGTTGTTAAGACAGATTAAGTATGCTGATGCCTGGAAATTTAGCGCGTTTAAGTCGTATAAATACGTATGAAACAACATTTATGTTTAAACAGTTATATGTTAGTTAGCTAGTTGCGCTGCGCAATGTTACCCGCTCATCGCACGGAAACACTAAATTTTTCGGGATAAAAAGTAGCCTATGTGTTAATCCCAAGTATTGGCTACCTTCATACCAAAATGTATCAAAATTGGTCGAGCCTTTTCAGCGTGAAGAACTAACAAACAAACACATAAACACACTCACAAACTTTCGCCTAGTGCATTAGATTAGTGTGATAGTAATGATAATAGTTTAGAAAATGTCCATTCGGAAATATCTCGATGATTTTTAAAATTTAACTAAAGTTTTTTTTTTATTAGAAACGTATAATGAAAACGTTCCGGGGTTTTTTTTTGGCTTTTTAGATAACTTCTGCGTAGTTAACAGCAATCTGATGCATGCAGCTATTTATTTCTACTGTTTACATGGCTAACCAACGAGTTCGCAAAATATGTTACAATTCACTCGAATACATCTTAAATTACAGGATCTGTTTACGACACGACACTCATTTGCCAATGGCCGTTTTTGCCGTATTTTCTGTTATTTAACGGCTACTGAAATAGTCATAAAATACGAGCATAATTATGTAGCATCATTCCTATAAATTACCGATACATGAACCAGAGCTATCTATCTTTTTGAATCTAGCTATCTTTATAATACGTGAATCATAAAAGAAGTCCTCAGCCAACTGTGCAGTTCAAAAAGAGAATCTTCTGTAGTAACGTGTGTCAGTTCTGTAGGTAACGAAATATCAATTGTAAACAATAAACAACTGTGCTGGATCATGAAATAATCTGTTTTAGAAAGCACAAGATGGATTGTAAGATGAAACAAATCCATTGTTGAGTCAATATAAAATGCTGGAGGCGGTGAAAATTATCATATCATATCTGACTAAAGCGAAGACAATAGAACATGCAACACCTTATCAAATCAGCAGTCAATTAACTTTTGTATTGTTAGTTCAGTCCAATTCAATTCGTTAATAAATGAAGACGATACTTTTCAGTTTCAAAATCTTTTGCGATAGTTCACCATCGTCGTCATCTCAGTCGATTGACGTCATTACTGCAAGGCCTGACCCTCTTCTTCTTAGTCGTTCCCTCATGGCTGAGTATTATGACCAACAGTAATGTCCTTCTTCTTGGCTCGGTCAACGGGCACAAGCACAGTTCATGGTGTCTGCCCATCTTGTCGGAATTCGACCTCTAGAATGCTTGCCTTCGATTTGCCTCAGTATGATATTCCTTTCGAGATTTTACTGGATAGAATGCATAGTATGCCCAAAAAACTTGACTATCCTTTCCTGGCAGATTGTTGAGAGCCGCTTGGTGATGTTTAGTTCTCGCAAGCTGGATTCGTTCGTTCCGCCTGATTGTGGGAGACCTTAAAATGGTTCTACAATACTCGCATTCAATAGCTTCCCGTGAGCCACACAATCCCGTTGGTACATCTAGTAGGGTGCTTGCCAACGCTGCTTTTTTCAGTACGAGGTTGCCACTCGTGAACCTTTCTGCACCAGTGGATGTCGGTTTTATTAGTAATCTGCCCTGCCCAACTGCTCGTCTTAGTTTAGTGATTATTCGGGTGCTGTCAGTAATAAAACTGCTTCAAAAAGGAGGAGGGTATCAATTAGATTATAGTATATTTTTTGGTTACCTCAGAACTCCATCATTTATGAACCGATTTCGATTTGTAGACATATAAAATAACGAACGAAATATCTATGACGATTTCGGCGTTTCTTTTATAGTTACGCGCTACTTGTTCTGGCAAATATAATTTCTTGTAGTTGAAGTCGGTTCTTTTTGTAAAAAAGTGATTGTTTCCGTTTTTTGCGGGTTTTATCACTTGCGAATCAATCTCTAGTGATGATGATAACAGTAGCAGAAGCTTGTTGCAGATTATTAGAAATATACAAATTCGCATTTGACACTTAAATTCGTTCATTACCGTCAATAGCAGTTTCTTATTATTTTAATAGCTCAAGTATTTGATGGTCTAATAGGTAAGATGTCCGTGTTGGCTCAGAAAGCCGTTGGAAAGGCGGTTTCGGACTCTACCCGATGCATTTTATTTTTCAATATACCTAAACATTGGGTTTACGCTAGTGGACGTTATAAAAGAACTTCTTATTGTTCGTGGTTATAGACCAATAAAGGTGTAAAATCCAAACATAAACCCAATTTGCCGAAATGTTTTCCTAGGTTTTCGCGCAATGTTATAGCACTATGGAACGTATCCGTGAATATAAAGAGAGGGTTACAGCCGCGACCAATTTCGTGTAATGTGACTATAAAATGCTGATTTCAAATCTACTGCGGCGGCGTTTTGAATCTTACTGGGGCGTTGCTAAGTGTGATTGCATTGCTAATTTGAAAGGACATTTTGGAATATATGTTCTATACCCTTACCATGAGTTTACAGTGACTACTCGCTAGCCACTGCGTAGACGATTAGTATGGAGAATTGTAGCTCTACAAAGTAACCGCTAGGGTCAAGTACTATTCTCCATACGAGCCGTTTACGCTAGCGAGTACAGTCACTTTAACTCATGGTATTGGAAGCAAAAGTCAGTAACTGACCGAGCGAGCAGAGATTCGCTCTGCTGCATTTTGGCCTGAAATTCTTTAGTATGAGCCGGAAAACAACAGGACATCCAAACATTCGGATGTTTGGATGTCCCGTTGCTTTCCGGCTGTTTTCTCCTATTAGAGAGCGCATTTCTCAACCGATACTCATGAAATTTTGTGATCAGGTTCGATAAGTATATACACCATACCATACTTAGTATCGGGAATCATAAGGCCCGATACCCCAGTGGAGTGACCTCATACATTGTTTTACTATTTACAGGATGTGTTTTACAGACAAACGTTTCATCGAATTTTTATTTCATAGAAATATAATTACATCAAAAGCATTTTTATTTGAAGCCATAAAATATTTTGGAATGTTATAACACACACTTAACCTTACCTAATCTATGTGTTGATGTTTTAAAGTTTTCCGAAAAAATTATGTATCCGGGGGAAAATTTGTCGTTGTAAATGCGCTCACATTCCTTTAGTCTATGAAATTAAACATTCGGTGAAATGTTTGTCTATAAAAAGTGGTCCTCCCCGTGTGTGCCGCTACGACTGGACACGATCGAGTACCGATTTATCTCGAACAACGATGTAAAAAAATGACAAAATAGTCACTCAGATATTCATCAAAATGTCGAGTATAACCTAAAATACACTAGGAGATTAATTGTGCTGTAAATCTTACTATAAACGAAGCACATGTCATGAATGAATTGTAGATCATTATGGTGACGTTTAAGAGGATATATCATTACTTCCCATATTTACGTTAAGTTTGCGCACCTGGTAACTATGACGCCACATACAAATGAGGTCCAAACTTAAAGTAACCGGGTCATACAAATCGAGGTTTTGTTCTTGTCTGTTTCCTACATCAAAACGAAATCAATCTTAACGATTTTTTGGCAATTGAATGGCAAAAAAAAATCTGTTTCGAGCCGTTTTGATTTTTGCGCAAACTGTTATCTGGTCGATTGCAAAAAAAAAATACATAGTTAACTAAAAGCTTAGTTAACAAAAAATCACGATCGCTTCCTTTGTGTGACGAAAGTTAGTCATACAAAATAAATAAATAAATATCAGACAACCTCACACAAATCGATCTAGTCCCAAATTAAGCTCAAGAAGGCTCGTGTTATGGGTACTAAACGACGATATATATACTTATATAGATAAATATATACTTAAATACATAGGAACAACCATGACCCAAGCACAAATATTCGAGTTCATCACACAAATATTTGCCCTGGCCGGGATTCGAACCCGGGACCGCTGCTCAGTAGGCAGGTGCTTGCAAACTGAGCCAACCGCGTCGTCGGGTAAAATGTATGGGTAATTTTCGTCACACAAAGGAATCAATTAAGTTTTGTTTTAATTAAAGCAAGGGCTTTAATTAAAACAAAACAAAACATAACAAAATTAGTTAAGGAACTACGTAAAATTTTTTTTTGACCCAGGCATCCGCTTGCGGCGGAAATTTGGCCAAAAACAGACAGGCCTACTGCACAAATTGTATGATAATACGCGCAAAAATCGAATCAGTAAAACACAGAACATCTTCCCATTCAGCTCCTAAAATTCGTTAAGATTGGTTAAGTTTTGGAAAAGGAAACAGACGAGAACAATACCTCGATTTGTATTACAGATTTGTATACAGACGACGCGGTTGGCTCAGTTATTTTTTTTTATTATTATTATTTATTTATTAGGAACATTACAATTTTCTTAAATCTAAATACATTGTCCCACAAAACCAGTAGCTGGTTTGACTGTGGGATCTTTGTGGAATCTCTAGTTTAGGTACAAGGTATGTTTTACGGTAGTATTACGGTAGCAGTGTGAAAAAGTGTTTTTTTAACATTCTTTTGAACTTGTTTTTGTTTGGCTCTCGTCGTATTTCCTCCGGTAAACTATTGATTAGGTACGGGATGCGTTTTTTTAGGGTTCTATCCCCAAAGTAATTGTTTACCCTTGGTACCAATAGTTTACCGGAGGTCATAGACTTGGTGTTATGGATATGTTGTACAGGTTGGATTATGGATGTTTCTGAGCTATACTCTTGGCGGCTATGGTTATTTATGGCAAGAAGATATTTATGTTTTAAGCTAACCGGTAAAATATTGCAAATTTTAAAGAGTTCTTTATAGTCAGATCTACATTTATTTTTAGTTTTGTTGTTTACTAGGAGTTTCAAGAATCTTAATTGAATGTTTTCTAATTTATCTATATTAGTCTTAGTTGTGAGTCCATAGCTGTCAAGAGCATAGCTCAAAATAGAGTCTACTAGTGACATGTACAAACATCTAGGGGTGCTTACCGGTACTCTATAGCTTAAATGTACGAATTTGCCTAATAGAAGTCTCAATTTTTCATGAATAAAATGTATATGGGAAGACCAGGAAAAGTGTTCGTCTACTTTCATACCGAGATATGTTATACAATTAACTCTTTCTATTGGTTTACAACTGCAATTTAAATTATTATTATGTAGGCATGGAAAAGTATGGGCATAAAGAAGGGAAGGGATGTTTTTTATTGGTAAGTATGGTGAGTGGATTATCAGTAGTTTAGTTTTTTCAGAGTTGAGAATAATCCCATTGTCGTGAGACCACTTAACGACAGCGTCGACGTCTTCCTGCATGAGACGGAAGGTGTCCGCGAGGTCCGTGCCGGCGCGGAGCGCGCAGAGGTCGTCCGCGAACATGTGCGCCGAGCAATGCCGCAGCACACCGCACAAGCTGTTCACGTGCATCAAGTAGCAGATCGGTCCGCAGCCCGACCCCTGCGGCACCCCGCACGTGACGTCACACTCACGACTATAGGTGTTCCCAACTCTTACTCTGTAGGTTCGTGAGGTGAGGTAGTCGCGGAACCAGCCGTTCAGCGGCTCACTCACGCCACACTCGTTCATCGCCTTCAACAAGGCGTCGTTTCCAAGGTGTCGAACGCCTTCTTGAAGTCGAAGAATACTGCCAACACAATTTTCTTTTCATTTAAGTAATTATTGATTTCATCTGTAAATAGTGATAATAATGTAGCTGTACTTTTATTTTTCTGAAATCCATGTTGACAATGGTTTATTATATTATTTTTACTAAAATAAGTACCAAGCTGGTCAATAATACATTTTTCTACAATTTTGTCAATGCTAGATAGTATCGCTATAGGTCTGTAGTTAGTAAAAGATTTACGGTTGCCTTTTTTATAAATTGGTCTGATTATGGCTTCTTTTAATTTACTAGGAAATGTATTATGTTTAACTGATAAATTAACCAACTTTGCAATTACAGGACTTATTTTATTTACAACAGTTTTAATGTCGGCCATGCGTACGAGATCACTGCCTGGAGATTTGTTTACATTCATGTTGTTAATTACTTTTTTAACTTTGTGATTTTGAACAGGTCGCCATCTCATACACATGTCTGATCTATTTACATAGTCATCCCTGTTAAGCCAAACGTCATTACATTTATGTTTAATGTCCTTGATTTCATCGGAGAAAGTAGTAGCGAACTTATCACATATATATTTTTCATCACCTACATTTTCCATATTTGACTTTATAGTATCATCCAAATTTTTCTTATCTTTTCCCAATAATATATTTATTCTTTCCCATATTTTCTTTATGTTTTTATTACAATCTAGTATGCATTTTTTATCATATGTATTCTTACATTTATTTAAGGCTTTAGTACATTTATTCCTATATTTAGTGTATATAATTCGCTTCATCATATTTTTTGGTTCATTACACCATATATCAAAAAATCTATCCCTCTCAACTATCATTTTTTTAATATTATCGTTAATCCATGGTTTATTGTTTCTTGTATTATAAGACTGAACAGATTTATATATGTAGCAATTATTGTAAATGTTTGTAAATATTTGTGTTAAAGCGTTATATAATTCAACGGGGCAATTTATGGACATCAAGTTATCAAAATTACATTCCAAAAGCATTTCTCTGACCTTGCGGTTGTCAAGGACACGCTTTCGCTCAGCGCTCGCAATTTGGTTCCAATTCGCGCCACTAGTGTTGCCGTGGGCGCCACCGCCGCGCGAGCGAGCGGCCGCGTCGTCGCCGGCTGCCCCGGCGTCGCCGCACGCTTCGCGCGTCGGTGCACGGTTCCATTGCACCACAGCAGACACGAAATAGTGGTCCGATATTTTTTGTTTAATCACCGCTGAACTAATACGAGCCGTTGGCGAAGAGGTCCTTATGTAAATATGGTCTATACAAGATGTAACAATTTTGTCTACTACAATTTCTTTACGTGTGATTATATTAATACATTTGGTTAGGCCATACTCGGACATAATAGTTTCATATTCAATAACTTGTTTGTTTTCTTTATTTAGTAAGTTTATATTTATATCGCCACAAAATATCAAATTAGCATCTAAAGGAATTTTATTAAAAACCAAGCGTATGTCCTGCAAGAATTCAACTACTTTGTCCTGTTTTAATGTTTTAGGAGGTCTATATACACATATTAAGTACACAGTTTGGTTATTGGTTTCGAGTGTAATGGAAACGCACTCGGCCGATCGGAAACTAGGCGCGGGAGTCTCGCTCACCCGCGCCGGCACGTCCTTGCGCGTGTAAACAAGAACCCCCCCTCCTGTTCGCCCTGTGCGGGTAAAACTATGCAGATTGTAACCTTTTATACTATAAAAACTTAATAAAGAATAGTTAATATTTGGTTCAGTAATTACTAGTACATCAATATTTTTTAGATTTCTATTTACAGTTAAAAGTAACTCTGCGAAATTTTTCTTTATAGAACGAATGTTTACATGTAGAATACATAAGTGGTTATTTAAACTATGTAATGTAGAAAAACAGGAATTAAAATTATCAACATCAGCCGTATTTATTGAGTCGTCAATAATTGACTCAATACTAATGAGATCCGCGAATGATGACAATAAATTATCTATAATTAGGCATGGGCACGGCAGTGTGTTTTTTTTTTTTTTGGGCAATAGAGTATAGACTTTTACAGACTTTCATAATTTGTCTTTATATTAGAGTTAGTAACTATATAAATGACAGAAAAAAAGTACTGGAGTAGAAAAAAATCATTATAAAATACGTTTCATTCTATTATCAGCTCGGTGAAGATCCTTGTAAGGTTAGAATGTTTGTGTACCTCCACTACAGCTACATGGAGCGCGCAGAACAGCTAAAGCTTCTCCTGCGCGGGGTCCCCCCCTCCCCCTCCCCCTGCCCCGCCCCCTCGGCCCGCGCGCCCCCCGCCCCCGCCCGCGCCCCCGCCGAGTGCAGCGCAGCGGAGGAGACCTTCGACCCGCGTGAGTACAGCTCCTCATCACTCGTCAGCGCTCCTCTCCATTAAGATTGTCCCTTAATATTTATTCATTCTTGTATTTCATTTATTATTCATTTTTTTTTTTTTTTATTCTTTTTTTTTTTCTTTGTTATTCATTTATTATTCATATAATATTCCTTTATTATTCATTTATTATTTATTTATTATTCATTTAATATTCCTTTATTATTCATTTATTATTCGTTTCTTATTCATTTATTATTCCTTTATTATTCATTTATTATTTAGGGGGATGAAGTCACTCGCGTCCGTAGGATCTACCATCTTTTTTCTAGCCGATACTTACTAGACCCACCCTACACGTGTCCCCTGGGTGGAGCAAAACGAGTGACAACGCCGAGTGTCTGGCGGCGGTAACAAACCAGACTCACTTGGCCTAACAAGCTTAGTTAGTGTTAGTAGGAAATGACTAACACAACCCGTAAGCTCACAGTCTTGTATTGCGAGAATGGGGGTCTTGGCGTCATTGCCCGGGCCAAGAGGAAGAATATCTCTATAAAAAATCACCCTAATCCCACGGTGTGTAACGTGCCAAAGGGATGCATGGCTGGTAGGCGACCAGTCAATAGCGGCAACCTCGGCGGACCTGGCAAACGTCGTTGTATGAGCCTTCTTGCGGGGATGGGCGTCACCCTGCAAGTGACCTGTTTATCGACCCTACTCGTGGGAACAAAATGAGCGACCCTAAAAATCCTTTAATGGAAAAAACCTTAGATAAGATAGATATAAGTGCCCTAATCCAAGACCAAACCACACCTAAACAAAAAATACTAACCCAGCAATTGATATACCCAGGGTTATTTAACAAAAAACGAACATCTTCACTTGGTGATATCCCCCAATATCTTCTAAATCAAAAGACACCCATCATCCCGTCTTCTCACCAAGAGCAAGAACCAAAAAATGCAGTACCCCAAGTGCTGTGGCAAAGAGTACCCGAGCAAAAACAAAAAAGAGCTCGTTCACCGAATGAAGAAAAGCAGGAGAAAATGCGAAAGCTACCCAAAGTAAACAAATCAAGAGAGCAAGCCCTTAACCAATCCCGAGGAATAAATTTAAACTATAGCGACAATGATATTGAAATATCAAATAGCTTCTCAGTACTAGAACTAGACTGTGAAACCGACGACGCTGCAGTGAAAGCAGTCCCAAAGAAAATAGTTTCCAAACCACCTCCAATTGTACTGTACGGTATAGAAGACGTCACAAAACTAACAGAGTGCATAGAACAAGTTGTCAACGAAAATGACTATTCCTATAAAATCATATCAAAAAGCAAACTATCTATATCAACAAAGTCGGTTGAAAAATACAAGATCATGATGGAGCACATTCGTAGCAAAGGATTGATCGGACACACATTTACGAACAAGAGTGATAGATGCCCTAGATTTGTCATCAAAAAACTCCACTCTACTACACCAAAAGAAGCGATAGCTAAAGCAATAGAAGAAACTGGAAATAAAGTGAAGGGAGAAATAATCACTGCCCGCAAAAAAGGAACAAAGGAACCGATTGATATGTTCTACGTTAACATCCTACCAGGCGAAAACAACAAACGTATCAAAGATATAAAAAGTATCTATCATCAATTGGTAGTAATTGAAGAACCTAGGAAACAAGACACAATAGTACAGTGTACAAGGTGTCAACAGTACGGCCATACAAAAAACAACTGTATGAGACCCTATAGATGTGTAAAATGCGCTGGTCCACACAAATCAACCGCTTGCACTGTAGATAAAAATACCCCAGCCATTTGTGCCCTCTGTACAGGAAGCCATCCTGCGAGTTACAAAGGGTGTCCAGTCTATAAGGAAATAATGGCGAGGAAAAAAAATAAACCAAGACTTAGTCGCATACGAAGAGAAGAAATGCCAACAAACACGCAAAAAATAGCTCCAGATTTGACAGTGACAACTAGACAACAATCCAAACACAATTTGAATTCCCTAGTGAACGAAAAAGAGAAGTACAATGAAGTAGTTAAAAAAAAATATATGGAAGCATTAGAGAACAATGGGGATCGACGCCCCAAAAATACTCCAGTTGACACATCGAAGTCACAGCGCACACATCGTAAAGATACAAACACAGATGCAGAACAAAGCTCACAGATGCTACAGACAAAGTATAACACACTCGAAGAACTCTTTCGGAGGCAATCTGAAAAGATCGACCAACTTATAACACTCGTGGGAACTATGCTTACCCTAATAACTAAACTCGTCGATAAATAAAAATGGCATCAATACGTATAATTACTTGGAACATAAATGGTTTGATACCTAACATACAGGAGCTTGAAATAATACTTAAACTTAACAAAATTGACATTGCATTAATATCGGAAACACATATGAATCACCAAAAAACGGTCACACTTAAGGACTATTGCACATACACAACCAACCATCCTGACGGAACATCTCATGGAGGTGCGGCAGTAATTATTAAAAAGAATTTAAGGCACCACTTACACAGTGAGTACAGAGAAGATTATTTACAAGCAACCACAGTCACCATAGACGGGAAAATGGGGCCTATTAACATCAGTGCCGTATATTGCCCCCCAAAGCATAAGATTAAAGAGGATATGTTTAATCGATATTTCAACACACTTGGCCATAAATATATCTGTGGGGGTGATTGGAACTGTAAGCATATATTCTGGGGATCCAGACTGACTACTACCCGAGGGCGAGAACTAAAAAAATGCGTCGATAATCTTAGGCAAACCCCTTTGTCAACAGGAGAACCAACCTACTGGCCAACGGACCCACAAAAAACACCAGACCTTCTTGATTTCTTCATTATAAAAGGCTTGTCAGATGTATATTTAGATGTGAAATCCTCATCTGACACGGTATCAGATCATGATCCAGTCATAGCAACATTTAGTGAAACAATCATACACAAAGAACAAAAAATGACACTGTACAATCACAAAACCGACTGGAATGCATTCGCTGAATATCTAGACGAAACTGTGGATTTGAAAGTTCGCTTAAAAACTGAAGAAGACATAGAAGACGCGACGTTTTATATCACAAATTTAATACAAGAAGCAGCGTGGCGCTCAACACCATACCTAAAATCTACTGATGTCCCAAATAACGTCCCACTAGAAATCCGCATAAAACTTGAAGAAAAACGCAGGTTGCGCAGACGATGGCAATTGAGTAGATTGCAACAGGATAAAGCAAATTTTAATAAAGCATCTAGAGAACTCAAAGAAGCGATCAATGAAAACAGAAATGCAACCTTTGAACAGAAAATTTCTTCATTGTCTGCTACAAAAAAAGACAACTATTCACTGTGGAAAATCACCAAAAACTTTAAGAGACCACAGCCCTCAATACCACCACTAAGGATGGAACCTGGGAACTGGGCAAGACGGGCAAAGGAGAAAGCAGAATTATTTGCAAAACATTTGAGACAGGTCTTTACTCCCAACGAGTCCACGATGACGGAATTCGAATATGAAGTAGACACGATGATAAACAGTGACCAACAACTAAGCGCCCCATTAAAATTAGTAACGCCAAAAGAATTGTACAAAAAAATACAAAATTTAGAAAATAAAAAAGCACCAGGTTTCGATCTAATCACCGGCGAGGTACTAAAGCAATTGCCGAGAAAACCAATAGTGTTCTTGACTATGCTGTTCAATGCAATATTTCGAGTTCAACATTACCCGAATCTATGGAAAGTGTCACAAATATGCATGATAGCCAAGCCAGGAAAACCACCAACAGAACCTAGCTCCTACCGACCCATAAGCCTCCTCCCTGTGATATCAAAGATATTTGAAAAAATATTGCTTAGTAGACTGGGACCAGTACTGCAGGAGCATAAAATAATACCGGATCACCAGTTTGGCTTCCGCCAGGGGCACTCAACCGTAGAACAAGTTCACAGAGTTGTACATAAAATCAGACAATCTCTCGAAAAAAAGGAATTTTGCTCTGCCGTATTTCTAGACGTCCAACAGGCCTTCGACAAGGTTTGGCATAAAGGCCTTCTCTACAAACTAAAAACACTCTTGCCGAACTCCTTCTACATGATTCTAAAATCGTACCTTCAAGGGCGGAAGTTCCAAGTAAAGTATGAAGAAGAGACTTCAGACCTGTATGAAATCAACGCATCGGTACCACAGGGATCAGTATTAGGACCAATCCTCTATACCATCTACACCGCTGATATCCCCAGAACTGAGGAGGTAGAAACTGCCACTTATGCAGATGATACCGCCTGCCTCGCTAGTGATCCGGATCCTGTAAAAGCTTCACAGAAGCTTCAAGCCCAATTGAACAAGACAGACGTGTGGCTGCGAAAATGGCGAATTAAGTCCAGTGCCACCAAATCAACACATATAACGTTTACTCTCCGAAAAGGAGAATGTGCACCTGTTCAACTGGGAGGTGAAGTTTTGCCAAGGACCGATTGTGTGAAGTACCTCGGCATGTCTCTAGATAGAAGATTGACATGGGCCAAACACATAAAAACCAAAAGAAATGAAGCGAACTTGAGTTTTCAGAATCTGTCCTGGCTAGTAGGCCGCAGATCTCCCCTATCAATGCACAATAAACTTCTAGTGTACAAGGTCATGATAAAGCCTATATGGACCTATGGTATTGAACTGTGGGGTTCAGCCAGTAACTCCAACGTGGAAATTCTGCAGAGATTCCAAAACATAGCCCTTCGGACCATATCCCAAGCCTCTTGGTTTACAAGAAACAGTGAAATACACGAACACCTGGGAATGCAAACTGTTAAAGAAACACTAAGCGCCGCAAGCATAAAATACAGAAACCGACTTAAAAATCACACAAACGACCTAGCGCAAAAGCTCCTGGATACTACAGGGAATATAAACCGACTTAAGAGGTGGCAAATATTGGAATTGGGCCATCGAAATTAACTATTGGGATGATATTCGCTGGAATATCAGCCATTTAACTTTCATCCAAACCATGATCACATCAGATTATGGCTTCATAGCCGATTACTGATAAAGGAAAGAAGGAAAAAAAAAAAAAAAAAAAAAAAAAAAAAAATTAGGCATGGGAAATAATTGAGCACACAGATCCACTTCACTTGGGTAGGTCGCTTTCCGATCTTATCCAAAGGGTTTTTTCGCCTTCCGCCTTCTTCACCAGCACTCTGCCATTGGTCACCCAGATAAATCTATACACGCCGTGTAAGCACTTGCCTACTGAGACGGCGCTCCTGGGTTCGAATCCCAGCCAGGGCAAATATTTGTGTGATGAACTGGAATATGTGTGCTTGGGTCATGGATGTTATTATTATATGTATTATGTATTATGTATATTCGTCCTCTAGTACCACCCATAGTACAAGCTTTGCTTAGTTTGGGACTAGGTCGATTTGTGTAAGATTGTCCCTTAATGTTTATTTATTTACTAGCATTAACCCGCGGCTTCGCTCGCGTGCCTATATAATATATAATATACATCATCCTACGGGAACAATGCTCTTTTTTTCAGGTTTAAAAGTAGGCTATTTGTTAAGTTAGGGTATAATCTGCAATCTGCATATCCGTCCAGCCGTTTTAGCGTGAAGAAGTAACAAACATACGCAAGACTTTCGTTTTTCTAATATTACTGGGAAATACTTTTTATGTTATCACAACTCCACTTTAACAAATCAAACCGAAAACTCAAGCACTCAAATCAAGCGATCTCAGCTTTTACTGTATCCAAATAAAGTTCACTTCAAAATTCCTAACTCGAAGTGAAGCTAAGACACCGGGTTACGTGTGCATTTTATTTGTATAAAGCTTTTATAATGTCCCTAGCCTCCGCTTATCGACTTGGGATATTCGAGATTGGTTTAATGATTCTAAGCCATGTTCTAAGTTACGTCTTGGTCTATTGTAAGATATTGAGGTTCTCTTCGTTGATGAATGAAAAATGAATTATTCTGAGCCAGATAAACGTAATTCAGAATTCTGAAATGACTTAACATAATTATTGAAAAACTTGAATGTATTTATTACGGATGCAGGAAGTTTCCCGATTATTACTCCTCCCGTCTATACGCGCCGCCCGCCTAGGTACCGATTGACGACGATCGAGATGCCAACAAATACTATTTTCTTAATCTTTTAGGATAACGCGGGTCTCTATCCATACCTCAAAATCAAAAATAGAACCCCCTTATAGGATCACGTGTAGCTGTCTGTCAGTCCGTCTGTTACAACCGATTTGCTGCAAAACTACTGGACCGATTAAATTGCAATTTGGCGCAAATGCTTTCAAGAATTTTCATGTCCACAATATAAAATTTCAAAAATCGGTGGCATTTTCGTAATTAACGTCCCAAGAAACCATAAAAATTACACCCATACTCATATTTAGTAATTTCAACCCCATCGCACCCCAACAGGCGAGACGGTATTTCACGCCCACTACGTTTGTTTTTTAAATCGCTGTTGTTTTGGTAATCAGCGACCCGATAAACCATAGAAACATTACCCTTGTTGATTTTCAGACTTTTTCACCATATTCTCATATTCTCCTCCTTTAGGGGTTGAATTCTCAAAAAGCATGAATAGAATAGAATAGAAAATCTTTATTGTATAATACTGTGTAGGTACATGGTAGTGTCATTAAATAATATAAGTTCCAACAGTTACCCCTCCGGGCATACAATGTTTAATGGCCTTAATAACTATCATAAAATTAATTAAAATTTAACAATTATAAAATTCATTTAAGTTATAAAATGACTTATCTAATAACCAGCCCTTTAGCTTCCTTTTAAAACTGCTATCTTCTATACCTTTAATATCAGCAGGAAGATTGTTAAAAATGCGAATGGCTGATACAAAAGCACTCTTCTTATAAATTGCATTATTAATTTTGGGGAGTTTGATATCAAATTTGTATTGAGATCGAACATTACATTTAGAAGATCTCTTCGGAAAATATTTTGGTTGATTTTTAATAAATAAACATATTTCTAGCACGTATATACAAGTCAGAGTTAGGAAGCGTTTTTCTCGGAAAACGTTTCGAAGAGACTCATCACTGCGCATCCGATATATCGTCCTAAAACACCTTTTCTGCAGTAAAAAGGTTGACTTTACATCCACAGAATTGCCCCAATAGATAACTCCGTAGCTTAGTAATGGATAGACATATCCATAGTATGATGAAACACGTGCTTACTCATTTATCGTTAGAAATACTTCTTGGAAGTTTTCAATAAAATAGTCTAACTAATCTTTTTTCCCCATACACCCCCATTTCACCCCTTTGGGGGGTGACTTTTGACAAGTGCTTCTTTTATTGCACCCCTAGACTCTATAAGGACACGTAGGTTCCAAATATGGACTCTCTAGAACCAGCGGTTTAGTATTTAGACATTTCAACCCAATTTCACCCCAACAGTGGAGATGTTAATTCGCGTCCACCACGTTGGATTTTAAAATCGTTGCGGTTTACGTAATCAGCGACCCGATAAACCATAAAAGCATTACCAATCGATTTTCACTTTGTCACCACATTTCTCCCTTTTAGGGAATAAAAAAAATAAAAAAAAAACCTGAAACACGCGTTTACTCATTTATCGTTAAAAATACTCCTGTAAAGTTTCGAATAAAATAGTCTAACTAATCTTGTTTCCCCATACAAACTTTGGAACCCCATTTCACCCCTTTTGGGGTGAGTTTTAAAAATCCTTTCTTAGTGCATCCCTACACCTTATAAGGAACCTACGTGCCAAATTTGAACTCTCTAGAACCAGCGGTTTAGTATTTAGACATTTCAACCCCATTTCACCCCAACAGGGGAGATGGTAACTCACGACCGCCACGTTGGATTTTAAAATCGTTGTGGTTTTCGTAATCAGCGATCCGATAAACCATAAAAACAATACCCATGCTGATTTTAAGACTGTCGCCACATTTCTCCCTTTTAGGGGTTGAATTTTCAAAAAACCTGAGACACGTGTTTACTTATTTATTGTTAGAAATACTTCTGTGAAGTTTCGAATAAAATAGTCTAACTAATCTTGTTTCCCCATACAAACTTTAGAACCCCATTTCACCCCTTTAGGGGGTGAGTTTTGAAAAATCCTTTCTTAGCGGATGCCTACGTCATAACATCTACCTGCATGCCAAATTTCAGCCCGATCCGTCCAGTGGTTTGGGCTGTGCGTTGATAGATCACTATGTCAGTCAGTCAGTCAGTCACCTTTGAGTTTTATATATATAGATTATTATTATTAAAAAATTAGCCGTGGTATTTCCTCTTAAGTTGCTTTCCTAGCCTCACTGCAGTAAACACGTACAAAGGTCGACAACAATTTTCGCATACTGAACATTGTTGGAAATTGAAAGGCTCACCGCGTCATGAGAATAATCGTGCGTTGCCAACGGATAACCAACCATTTTACTAGCATGTTTAAGGAGAAATTGGAACGGTTTGTATTTTATTTGGATCAAGGAACAGCCACGCTTCAAGAATCCTAATAATGTATATCGCAGTGTGCTCAAATACATTTCTTACATTTCAGACGTCATGACATAATCCTATGAATCAACTTAAGTACGTGTGTTACACATTTATTTTATTTTAATCTTCACTCCATGGATCAAACTAGTTCATATGGTAGACTTAATGCTACGAGGCATTATCTACCAGTCAACCAGATGGCTAAACAGAAACATCGAGTTGGTGCATAGGATTGTAAAACCTGTCAATTCATATACAATTTGACATCATGTCATCGCCAATCCTATTCTCTTTGCGGTTGACGTGAATGTAATTATATTGGATAAACGCTTAATTCAGTGACAGATCAAAGAGCAATTAAACTGACAAAAGAAAGAAGTAATTCTATTGATATTTTTTGGTAAATTATTTAAAAATAAGGATGACCTTTTTATTTTAAAGAGGGAAGCGCAAGAGGGCTGAGACAGTTCAGAGAACAGAACGTTCAGTTCAGAGACAGTTTTTACAAACTATTTTAGAAAGAAATAATATACACAATAATCTTGTGAAACATGTAAGGTCTCATTATTTTGATGTGGGTACACAAACATTTTTCAAAAGCTCAAAACAAAAAAATCTGGTCTCTTCCGCCAGGTTCATTAAAATTTTTGTTTATGCTTTGATCTTTGTATCAATGGTTCAGTATCCACACCACAATACTTAAACTGTGTTCTCAGCATATCGTTATCATCATAATGTATCAGCCGAATTCGTCCATTGCTGAACAAAGCTCTCGCCTGAAGTTTTCCAGATCGGTCATGCGTAGCACATCTATGCTTCGCGAACCTTGTCGCGCGACATAGCGCTATCCCCCTCTCACACTATACCACATAAAGAGATAGGCAATTATCTCGCGCGAGAAATAGTCGCTTGTTAAAGTTGTGCTAAAAGTGCTGATCCAACCGAATTTCAACCGAAAGCTCGGCTCGGCTTCCCGTGATTCCAACCGGATCATCGGTCCACCTTGTGGGATACCAATCCACGCTGCGTCTTTTGATACAGGGTCCCCACTTAAGATCTTTTCTGCCCCAACGGCGTTTCTACAAGCAATGTGCCACACCCGCTGCCAGTTAAGTTTCGCATTTGTCTTCTGTGTATTGTATTCTTTTGTGTTTTAATTCTCATTTTACTTCGATTTCCTGTCGGAAGTAGGTCAAACAAACTGTAAACAACACGCCATCTCAAAACTGAGAGGAAGGAGATTATGTTACTATAACTTTTAATTAAAATATGTCTGTTTAGTAAAACATTTCTTGCGTTTTTGTAAAAGTATCAAAGTCTAAATATTACTAAATTGATTGTTATGCAAAGCTCTGTCGGTTTGTAATTGTAATAACCTATATACAAAAAATAACCAACTTCAACGAGAATAAATTCTGTTTCCGAGAACAACAGAACTGCAGACAAAGCATCCGTTACGTTTTGACAGAATGCGAGTGTGAGTGACAGATGCTTTGTCATTTATTTAACACGTGATAAACGCAACCATCAGCCCGCTGAACGAGTTACCATAAAATCACCGAAACCATCATAGATAGACAATCGAATTGAATATCACCTCCTTTTTTAAGTCCGTTGAAAAGTTCAAGCTTAGTTACATTTTTACGTCCTCACTAACTTGATAAAATAAAAATATGACACGTTCATAAAATGTACGTTTAATATTACGTTCTCGATAAGTTTGTGAATGTTTGCAGTTTATTATGAACCCGTAAAATTATTTAGTACCTATTAAAAGCTCCGTTATAATTAATTTGCCTGTATTGTGTAATTTATTTTTAAACTGCACATTTTCGACTAAAACTGGCCTCTTCTTTAGAATGTAGACCGGAGAGGCCTTTGCCCAGTATAAGGATACAATTATAGGTGCAGACTAATATAAAAATAACTAAAATCCAATTAAGATTAAAAGTTCCTTAACACGCTCCATTTCCAAAAGCTAAGTCGCATAGATACAAAAACAAACGTTATTGTGTCGTGTAGTCATCAATCTTAGGCCATTAGGCGATTAGATAGAATGCTCTTATTAAATAAATCGATATCTCGCCACCCACGCGCGGTCGACCGATCGAATTGGACCAACTCCCGAAATCTGGATCCGATAAATTGATCGAGTCTATTTTGTTTAATAAGATTAAGCCTTTCCCCATCCATCAACGAGTATCCGCGTCAAATAGGCGTCTGAGAATATGAACTAAACGCGATTTTACGACGCTAGATTTAAAGTTTGTTTTTTGAATTCGAGGTGCTGTAAGCGTCGAAACGTTCGTTGTAGACTGTACTACGTTCCCGCCTTTGAAGCCGAGACATCGATATTAATTAACGCGTATGATTCTCGACTGATAGCTGCTGTGCACAAAAAATAATTAATTAATAAATTTAATGGCTTCAACTCCCATTGGAATTTCCTCGCAGCAGGAGCTTTGGCACGAATTTTAATAAATACTTAGGCACATTAGGGTTTTTGACATTCTCTATATTTCATGTCCGTACATCGGACGAAAAAAGAAAGGTAATCGAAGGTAAATTTTATTATAGAATTCCAGTGGCATTGGCCTCTAGCAAGGCCAAACCAGCCTGGTAAAATGTCAGTTACCGGGGTAAAACGAAGAAAATGTAGAAACGGAAGTAATTTAAGTAAATCTAAAATATCACCACCACCACCGGCAGCCACGAATAATCATCCTCGCGAAGAACTCTAAAATTTTTCCTCCTTAAACTCCAAACTGATCTGGTACAATAGTAAGAAACACAAATGTAAACCGCCGGGCGATTAGTAAAGTAAGGAAAAGCTGGCATTATTCCCTTAGACTGCATGCAATTTGTTTCGCTCAGAGATTCCTCTTTTACAAGTAAAATGGAGAGCAGCTGCGGTGAACACCGTAACAAGATAAAGTAAGGTACTTCAGAAAATACTGCTGTTTCAAGCTCTAATAACAATAATATGTCTGTGTGTCACAATTCTATTTTTTTACTTGGTTAAGATAACATCTGGAAATTACAGCAATGTACTCCATAAAAATAATAAATAAATAAAAAATATCGGACAACCTCACACAAATCAATCTAGTCCCACAGTAAGCTCTAGTAGGTATAAGCCTGTGTTATGGACACTAGACGACGATAAACATACTTATATAAATAAATACATACTTTAATACTGATAACATCCATGACCCAGGCACAAATATTCGAGTTCATCACACAAATATTTGCCCTTGCCGGGATTCGAACCCAGGACCGTCGGCTCAGAAGGCAGTTGCTTAACCACTGCGCCGCGTCGTCTAATATTCTAGGTAAATATAAGGGTTATAATTAAAATAAACACACATGGAATCTTTGGGACACAGAAAATGCCTTTTCACTGTGACCAAAACTACTAATACTAACATGAGGAAAATACTTTAAAACGGCAGTAATATACTAGCTTTTCGAAGTAGGTACCTAAATATATGTATGCGGAGTTAATACAAAAAGATTTTGTTTAACCGAGTTGGTAAGATCACTGGTAAAGAATGCCGCAAGGTAGGTACTACTTTTTGTATTGTGTAATGAACGTTAAATTATACAAATACAATGAAGGAATATAGTAAAATATTACGCATTTGCGTATTCTGCATAGATTCCGCACGCGTCCATAAACAGCAGCCAGAGGGCGCCGTGCACGGCCCCGCCCGCGCCGGCATAAATAAACAACCGTGTAAATCGCGGCTGAGGTGCGCGTGCGACGCTAAGGGCTAGTGCCGTGGCGCGTTCCTGAATGGGACGTTAAATTATAGTGACGATCCAAATCAAAAGGGACCTTATGGCGGGATTTAGTTTCCGAGATAATCGAAGTTTTGTGAAATGTGTCAGAAAATCGTATTTTTTTTTATGGCTCTAATAGAAAGAACGTTATTTATACTATCTTTTCAATCAACTCACTTTTATATTACGTCAATAAATTATGGGTTTTAAATCCCTGTTAAGTTTAGTAGAAAAGGGACCTTATGGCGGGATGACTTAATTACACAATAAAATCATTTTGTTAAGATCCTTATTCATCAGAATCAGAATTAACAACTGGTAGGTAATTACGTACAGTCAATAAATATATCATTATTCCTTTTGCATTTCCGCATGGGAATAATGCAGAGGAAATAACTTTGCTGTTTGCAGACTGATCATTTCGAGTAAGGAGCCAAGAAGATAATAGTATACAACAGGAAATATATTATAATACACGTGATTTGCCAGAAATACATTTTCATAATCGCACTCTGTCTGACCCACGAAATGAAGACTTTGCAAGAATCGTGGCATTTGAATTAGAGTCCATACCAGAAAACCAGCGTACTAAAGCCTATTCTGCAATATTTGACACTATTCACACGTTGAAGGCCCAAACGCCCGCTGTAGAGTCTCGTCCCATCGTTGTAACAAAAATGAGTTCGCTGCTTTGTGTGCATCACATAAGAAAGATATATTAAAGAAAATAGTCCTTAAATATATAACAAACGAGCCTTAAAGTCACTTTTGCTAAAGGCCGCCATAAGGGCCCTTTTATTAAATCTCTTGTTCTCAGTTCTCACTAAAGTTTTTTAACGTTGATTTGAAATCTAACCGCTTAACAATTATATTTTTGCTCTTTAATATCGCTGTTAAATTAGTTGCAATTAAAATTACTGCGAAATTGCACTAAAATATTGATATTTCATGTTTTGATTACATAATTGAGTTTAGTGACCTCCATAAGGTCCCTTTTCTCTGAAGTATGGCGAAAATGATACCGTCTCTACGTAACTAAAAATTGTTAAAACTTTTAGATTTAAGGCAAATTATGTTTGCAAAGCTGATAGTTATGTTGATATATGTAAACTTTATGACGTTATTATGAATACGTGTTAGAATTTTGCTTCAAGAGTCTATTTGTCATAAAGTAATTGAAATGAAGAAAAAAAAATGAAAAAAATGTTGCAATCTAGATATTTTAGTTTTATTTATATGTGACATTTCCCCAATAAATGTAGTCTACTAGAAAGTCAAAAATAGCAAAAAATGTCGTAGAATCTGGGAGTTAATGTGTTTTCAATCCATTATCGATAATTTGCACCTTGTTGTGTTTGGGCGTCACTAGCTCCTAAAGTAGGAAAGCTCTTGTACATATTATGTGATTTTCCGGTAGATTACATCATAGTCAATTGTAATATACCATCAGCTCCATAACTTCGCATTATAAGTTAGGTTTTTGGGACTCCAAACTTTAACTGTAATTTTCTCGAAACTGAAGATATCGATGGATCAACTTTAAAAAATTATAATAAAATAAATAAAAAAGCTAGGAGGTTGATTCGTGAAATATAGCTAGGTATATGATTCTAGATTTCATTTCTGTAGATAACTCATTCCCGCCATAAGGTCCCTTTCCATGTGGACTACCACAATATGTATGTATGTAAACACTTTACCGTACACAACATGAACTACGTTTTAACAGAAAAAGTATGTACAAAGGCGAACTTTTCCCTTTAACCGACCTCTTCCAGTTAACCTTTAAGTAAATTATAAATGGTAGACAAACATCGCTACATTGACAATTTGAAAGAGAAAATCTACAAAATATATAGGTATCAAAATAGTGAGATAGAGAAAAGTGCAAGATAGGAAACTATTCAACATTGCCATTTGGTTTGATAGACGGATTTTTTCTCTTTTTCTTTAAACTCGAGAATTGACGCGTGTACTCGTAATAATTTTTCGCGGTAGTTAACTTTTAAATTTTAATTCTATGAAATGGCTTGTCTCTGTATTTATCTGTGTAAGCTAGGTATATGAAAATTTAAGATCAAAAATTATGTATGTCAAATTGGCACAAACACAACGTCCATGTTTTTGTACAGGTCGGTTTCTTACTTTTTACTTATGTCAGTTTTATAATCCATATAAGTAGGTACTAACTACTACCTAGATATCTTAAAACAATATTTTTTGGCTAGCCTCAATATGTAGCGGTCATTATTATTTTGCTCATCTATTCTGTTGTGTATAGGCTGTGGTATAGGTACATTTGCAAGTTGAGTTTCTTATTTATTTCTCTCCATTTCCAAACTTACAGCTACTTTTATGAATGAGTTTTATTTATTTTTCAACATGAGTATGATTGCAGCCAAAACACATACACATCAAATATACAAAAATAATACAATTTAAATAGGAGTTATAAAACACAATCAGAATTAAAAATAATAATTATCAGAACACTATTATATAATACAGTCTAAGTCAAATTGAGTGAATACCGATTATGATTTAAATAATAATCTTCAATGTTTTGTTTCAGGGCGTACACTGGAATAGCCCCGAAAGGCCGCCTGCGCAGCTGCGCGGATAGTGGTCATGCGAGATGGATAAACGATAGCGGCCGACGCCACATCGAGCCCGGTCTATTTTACCGCACAGATTTATGAAATATCGCAACTAATGCTAGCCTGGGTTCATATTCTTACATTCTACGAACTACATTATGTAGTCCTGGATTATATTGATTTAAACTTATAATATATGATTTTCATATTATTATGACAATAACTAAAGTAAACCTACTGATTAGTCCGGTTTTTATTGTTATTTCAATCTCCCATTCCGCTTTTATATACCTGCTCGCACTTGTACATTTTTCAAAGGCTTATAGGAAGATATATGTATATCATAGGTATCTTACGCACATTAAAACACTTGGAAACCTAATGTCGTGTCTTAGAATATTTATGTCAAAATTTTAACATAAACATTCTAAAACACAAAAACCGTGCTTAACCAATTAATTGCAATTAGAATGCATGTTCTGGATAACACCCGCGATATCACATCACAAAAATATAAATACAAGAGCAGCCGTGCCGTACGTAGAAAGTTTAATATCAACGCTTTAGAATGATACAATGACGCAAGTGTTTGCCTTCCTCTCTGCAGATAAAAGAGGACGAGTTCTTTGCGCGGTTCGTGTCCTTTTGATGCCGAGTGAGATGACTTCAAAGAGGAACTTATAAATATCAAGTGTACAATATACGAGTTCCGCTATATTAATAATATAATATTATTTACTTTTATTACTAGCAGCGCCGCGCAGTTTTACCCGCTCATCCCACGGGAACACTACATTTTTGGGTAAAAAATTAGCCTATGTGTTAATCCAGGGTATAAGCTACCTTCATACCAAAATTTTATCAAAATTGCTCCAGTCTTTTGAGCGTGAAGAAGTAATGAACATACAAATTACATAGGTATGGAAAGAGTATCGTAATTTTTACTTTTTTGCTGACATTAACATTTAATGTTAATGTCAGCAAAAAAGTAAAAATTACGATACTCTTTCCATACCTACCTTTTTTAACACGTTAGGGTCTAAAGCTCGCCCGCGGTCGCGTGTCAATCAATTTGTGCCAGAGTTGTCACTAATATTACAAAGGCGAAAGTTTGTTAGTATGTGTTCATTTGTAATTTGTCATAACTTCATAAGCCCGAAAGGAAAACTCACTTACTCATTCATGTGTATAATTGATAATTTTTCAAATTAGATTAAGTAGTGTCAAAGACTATCTTGTCTGTGGTAGTGTTTGAAAAATAGTTTTGACTGATTTTACTGGCTTCAAGTAATTCATCGGCCTAAAAATGCGACGATCAAACACAAATATTTAAATTGAATTGTAAATTACTTAACGACGTGAATTAACCTGTCAATAAATTAAAATTGATAATTCAAAGGTACTACGAATAAATCCACCACTTGACCACACTTGACTACCAAATGACACCTAACAATTATTTCAAATTCTGATAAACGGCTGACGTCAAGACGTCGAACGTAGTAATTTGGCCCGTCATAGCGATTAACATATCGCTGCCCACGTCTCCAAACCTATTGGAAACTAATAACAGTGTCCCTCGAGATTTCTTAACCAACCGGTATTTTATTTATTGTAGGAAACGTTAATGGAGAAATAAGGTACCTACAAGTTTTGTGTGATTTAACTATTGATGACAAAAATATGAACTGAAACTATAAACAACCTGATTTTTGATAAAAATTCAACTTTACAAAATTTGTTGGAATTCATGTTTGTTTTGTAATAACCTCAATTAAAAATGTATAACACCTCCAACATGAGCTGGTCATCATGAGACCCTAATTTAATGAGTGATGAAAATGCCACTAAACTAAAAGTGAACATAATTACAAAATTTTGAATTCTTAGCTTCAATATTGGCTGAGATCTTATCACTTGTTCCAATTAAAGCTGAATATCTTGGAGACTATTGGACTTATTTCCACTAAACATAGCTAAGAAGCATCTCGACGGACAATTCTTTCGATAAAAAAAACACTCAAATTGGTCCATCCGTGGACGTGGGAGCTACGATGCCACAGACAGACACACAGATACACAAATACATAGATACACAACTATACATGTTAAACTTATACCAACCCTTACCCATTAGATCGTCGTTTTATATGTACCTACGTGATGGACTACTCACACGGAAAACATCAACTATAGTCCAAGAGTGATTCCTTTCTTTTATTAATATCAACTCAGTTTTCCCTTGCTATTTGATCTAGCTCAAATAGGAAAGATACAGCTCCCTTGCTAACAAATTAGTATTGATCTGTGTTACAAAAAGCCTCAAAAAACTCCGACTGCAATAAACCAATTGCGTCGAACAGTCCGTATTGTACTTTTATTCGCAGACGCGGCCGGAGGACTTTGTGAGCTATCCAATATAGCTCCGGTTGGTCGCATTTACTGACGTTCAATTTAAAATTCCAATCCTTAAACTTGTTATTTTTGACAGGTCTAATATTATAAAGTCAGCATTGAAACAAACGAAATAGGTTCCGAAATCGAAAAATACATATTTTATGTTTTGTGGATTGCATTGCAACGAATTCACTGTTAGGTAGATACGGTTTGGAAACATGGATCACGGAACGATTATGATAGGTATTTGATGGATAATTTACCCAACCAAAACACAAAAGTTAGATTTTAAATAAAGCAGAGTTATTATACTCGTAAGTTGTGAATTTATAACACATCTCTTGTCCGCAAACGTTACTAGTTTTTTCCATAAAATATAATATGATGGATATTTATTCACAACGCGGACCACAAGACGCAGCGTGGGAAGGCCTGTTTAGGATCGTGGGCAGAAATTGGATGAGGGCGACGCAAGACGTTGTGGAGAACTTTGGGGAAAGCCTTTGTTTGTCCGTCCACAGCAGGACGTCTATCGGCTGATATGATGATGATGATTTATTTACCTACTAATCACAAACTATAGCAACATCACATTTTGTTGGAATTTACCTAAACACATTGGATTCAATGCATCCTCATCGTGAGTATACGCCTGTTCATCAGAAATTTAAGAGCTTAGCTCTTGTCGGTGGAGCAACTTCCATGTTTCTCTATCTTCAACTTTCTTTTTGATGTCCTGATACGACACGCCGTCCACTTTTTCCTTGATTTGGTCTATATAAAATCTCCTAAGTCTTCCTCTATTCCTCCTTCCCTCAATCTTCCCTTTAATAATGGTTTTTATGTAATCGTCATGTCGTAGCAGGTGTCCAAACATCTTTCCCCTTCTGTTTTCAATGGTTTCTAACAACGACCTTTTCTCTTTTACTCTTATAAGCATTTCCTCATTCGTGACTTTTTCCGTCCAGCTTATCTATACGCCTGTTACGAGTAGCTAACAATAAATGACATTTTATTTGTTTTTCGCCACAATACAGTCGAATGCTCTTGGTAAGTAGGCACCCTAAGATTCGTATGGAGTCCCCCCGGGCACTGTTTTATGGCATTTATTATTGACTAGCTGTACCCCGCGGTGTTACCCGCTCATCCCACGGGAACACTAAATTGATTCGGGATGAAAAGTATCCTATGTCCTTCCCCGGGACTGAAACTATCTATATACCAAATTTCATCTAAATCGGTTCAGCGGTTTAAGCGTGAAGAGGTAACAGACAGACAGACAGACAGACAGACAGACAGACAGACACACTTTCGCATTTATAATATTAGTATGGATTTGAGCTCAAGTCTGATGCAGTTTCTTTCGCGTGAGTAATGATTTATTAAACAACTAACAGGAAGTTCAAAATGACCGTAAAGAATTGACCATTGAAACTCAGCCGTCAATTGAAATAATTGAAGCAATTTAGTTTGATGTGGATGACTTTCAGACAGATTTATTATGTGGTTTAATAGTACACCTTATAATTTGATAGCCTCTATGTTACCTCGGGCGACAACCTACAAAAGCGTTGATGTGCAACGAATTTGAATCATTAAGTTTTTTTATGCATGCTTCTCAACATGTAAATTAAAAGTAAGCGTGTATGATGTTTTTTGATCGCTTTACCAGGTCTTAAGAATATATATGAATCTAATACGTTTGCAAATTGCACGTCAAAGTTTGCCAGATGTTTCTAAGAAACAAAACAGTTCCGGCTTCTTTGTTCTGAAATTATCTTATACATATAAAAACTTACCCATTGCCACCCATTAACATAAGAGTACGTCTAGAACGAGAGTCTTCATACAACAGATTTGCGAAAGATGAAGCCGCTTTTGATTTTATGTGTGAGTGTCCAAGAACCAATCATAGAGACGTTGACGACGACGACAACGACGTTGTGACAGATGCGCACATGGACGAAACTTAGCCCGTGGCTAACCAAAACTAGCTTCACTTTGAAGCGTTAACTAGGTCTCTAGGCGTATTTATTCTAAGCCTATTACATTTTTCTCGGATTCACAAAGCACCACGAGTCGTGTGAGTAGTCTATGCACTAGCGCACACTTGGGTGATTGGCTCCGCCTTCTACCTTCGAGAGTCTAAAATCAGTGCGCGTTCATAGTCGTGGCACACATGACACAAGTGTCGGTCGGTCTTAATTGCGTCGCTTTTTAGAAAAACAAGCAATAAAATATAATTGTACAAACTGTTTAAACTCACGAAGAAGTTGTCAGGAACGACCCAACATGTGGGCCGTGACTCGCGTAGCAGCACGGATAGCTGTCCCTGATGAAGAGCTCCATATGAGTTCGAAACATGCCGTTCTTGTAATTTTTTACGTGAGTGTAAACCCTTTTTACGAAAGATTTGACTATAGGCCGACAGTGTCGCTAGTTATAGATACTTTAAATAATCAGTTGCTTTGTGAGACCATCAATGACTAACAATTGACTTAATCTACGTTACTCAGCTTGACTGAACAATTGAACTGAATGCAAATTTGAATACTAGTTCTCCAAATCAGGAAAATTGACCATATTAGGTCGCCGGATTCGTATTGATGCAGCATTGACGAGCTGATTCCACTGATGCAATTGCAGAAAATATCTTTCAACTGTGCGCGCTATAACGTCTGGCCAAATTCGAGTACTTAGAACGCCTTTGTGGATAGCCTTAAATTTTCATCACATTTGATCTACTTTGTATTACCTGTTAGCGATATTTAAGACATAATAATTAATTGTAAAGCTAATGTCAATCAGCAACGACAAAGGGCCTGACATGTTTCAAACTCATATGGAGCTCTTCATCAGGGACAGCTATCCGTGCTGCTATACGCGACTCACGGCCCACTGCACTGCACTTTTAAGAATATATATTACTTAATGCAAAGAGTCTTGAAATGTAAGAATATATTGATGTGTTACATCTCATCCAAAAACAAAGTTGAAAATAAACCAATAAGGTTCTCAGTCCAGTAAACAACCTTTTGTTTAAAATGTGCCCAAGTAATCCTGCTTTCAGTGCCCGAAATCCTTTCTTCGGGTCCAGTGGTTTCCCACATAGTAATGTCCCGTGAATAAGCAAATAGTTGTACAGATTGGTAATGGTTTTTTGAGTGCACAGCTAATATTATTATCTCTCTAGTTGGTTGCTTCCCGTGTTTATGTAAACTTTACCGAGTCACTTTACTTTTTCGGTTATTTACAGTTAGCTTTTTTATTTTTTTGCGCGGTAGGATACTTCGTTGTTTTTAAAGAGCTGAATAAACATACTTAAAAAAGTGAGAATTTTGAGAGTGACATTATTTGAACTAGCAAAACGCAAGCAATTTTGATGTTATTAAATCAGAATGTGAGTATCTACTTACTCAATCATCATCATCATCATCATCATCAGCCTATTCTTGTCCACTGCTGGACATAGGCCTCTTACTCAATAATAAATACGAAAGATTTATAAACTTTTTTAAAATACATTTTGTATTTTAGGTTAAAATTAAGATGAATTCGCAATAAGACAGTTTAAAATTAACATATTAGGTATAAACTAGACAATGTTTTTTCACAGGTTAATTATATTAATCATGACTTAAATTATAGAAAAATAAATAAGAGAGCATGTGTAATAGACGTAACAATAACCAACAGTATCCCAGTTACGGCTATTATTAAAAATGATTTCAACTGAATCGTTTTACTGCAATTGAAGAAACTGCTCGCAAATAACAGGTTTTTTCATTTTCCACAAACAATAATGCATTCGCGATGTGCCACGATAGTCACGCTTGCATAACGTGGGAAGTGTTCTTTGTGAGGTTAGAAATCTACATTTCTTTATGGTTATTAACATAAAAAGTATACGGGGTGCGTATTCGAGATTGGCTTTGTGATCTTAAGCTTTAAGCTCCGGGTATTTAACAACATTAGAAAAATAAAAGCAAAACATAGATGTCTTCTATCATCTATTGAAAAAATCTTTTGCATATTATGCCAAAATATGGAGGAAGAAACAGTCCGGGGAATTTTCTTTGATTAAGAATATTCGGTTGCAGCTACAGTTGTCCATCTTCCTAAACGTGGCCTAGAGAAACGGTATTATAACGGTGTTCCGGAAATTTGTGGAATATTTAGTCCCGTTGCCTCTTTGTTTACATCAGTGACATTCGCTGACTTTCAACGTTAGTTACCTAAAATTTGTTGTTACTAGTAAAATAAATTAGTATCATTAAAAATCCGTGATATGGCGTGGGCTAAAAACCAACTTTGTGGTTATACTTGCAAACAGTGTCACTACGAACATTTATTTATCATATAATATAATCATTGCTATAAGATAATAATGATATAATGTAATAATAGCTAATGAGTGCTCATTCTACATCCTACATAACAATGCATAGTATACAATAGATGCATAATAAGATAATGCCCAATTTCCTACCAACCGATAATACTGATAACCAATCTTGATGAACCCTGTCATGGTGTCAAACTGACCGATAGCTATCACGATTCTGTTCATTATTATGCAACTATAAAACTACAAACCTTTAATAAAATAATGACATACAGTTAGACTCGAACTCCAAAAGAATTGACAAGATTTCGACGAGTTGTATCAATTAAAAATCTTTTTCTAACTATTATTATATTGATTATCACAGATCCATTTTTTATTGACTTGGTCTTAAATAATTGAAACTATTCTTAAATTATCACCTTTTCACAAAAAATAACCTTTAGGTATGTAAATACTTTTAAGTATGATCTACCAACATAAATAATCATCAACATCGATAATTTGCCATAATGATCGCGTAAAATACATGCAAAAAAAACAAACATACAGTCGTATTAAGAACCTGCTCTTGAAGCCGGTTAAAAATGAGAATAAAGCGTCGCCTAACAAACCGTCGACTAAAAATGATGACATTATGGAGAACCTCTTGTTCAAGGGGTGAATTAATACGCGTTACATTGGATTTACACCAATTGTGTTTTGAAACCAAAGAGAATATCAACGCCTAATAAATCACATACGAAACGAGTTTCGGTTTGGGTAATACGGGGGTTGCAACTGATCGTAGCTCCTGATGATGAATCGCGTACCGTTTAGAAACATGTCGAGCGATATTTGACTTCTACGTCGTGAGTAAACCCATTTCGTATGTATTTTGATATTTCTAAGACTCACGGCAGTTTTCTATGTAAAATATACACCTGTTGTGTACTATTTCAGTAGGTATCTTAATGGTCTATCAGCGCAGACTGACGTGATGAAAAGATTAACAAGTTAATAAATAACTATTATCAGTATTGAGGATCTTTAGTTTAGCATGGTTTAGCATAAAACCGCGATTTAGCACCCGGGATATATATGTAACTAGTGGTGACATATGAACCTCTTAATTGGGTTTCTGAATTTTGTCTTTTATCTTTAACGTTTATTAAAATGTATGCATTTAATTGCCTTTTCCGTTATCTCGTTTGGAGTTATCTCGATTAAAAATTCATATTTTTTAATGACGAGAGCGCAAACTGCATATCAGTTTTGTAGGTTGTTATTAAAAACTCGTGGTACCAACTAATAAATATCTTACTTACTATGTATTAAAATATAACCACCAAATTGTATTTAAGGCTTATTGATCAAAGTAGGTATTAACATTTTTAAAGAAAAATAAGCAGCCTTCCACAAAAGTAAAGAATTACAGTCGCAAATTATGATGCCTTTGCTCCGGTAACCATGTCAATTCAATGAACTAATAAAAAAAAAAATTGAGTTTCTTTTGGCATTTATCTCAACAAAAAGGATCCAACAAAGAGACCCAGATTTGTAAGAGTATCCTTATGGCCTTCTGACAGAATAAAGTAAGTTATACTTTAATATAAAAATCATGAACCACCTGAGTGCTCCCCGCATATTTTCAGTAACAAGATATCAAATAACGTTAAAAGCTTTAATAATTTCGTCTTCAACACGGCACGATCGATGTTCTAAGTACTTTGTATGACAGGCACGTAAGACCTGGGGCTTAATTCCACATAAATCACTCTGATATCTTAGAGAGTTTTCCGAAGTGGTGATATACCTAGTACGTAGATCACCACTTCACCAATCCGGTCGCGTTAAGTTTGCGTCACATTTATAAGCGACGACACAGATATCAGGCACAAACTTAAGTTAACTTAAACACGTTTTAATGACAGTTAAAAGGCGATATTACTGAGATATACCTGAGATATATAGCTTATTTGGCGGTATCTCAAAGTATTGAGGTTTGTAAATTATAGTGTATATCAGACTTATTGCCAGGCAGATAATGTTTATGGTTAAAAACCTATTTGAAATTATGTCATTGCTATTTTTGTGTCACTTGAGAAAATATAGTTCGTTATTCATCACGAAATCTTGTTTATTTCAATAATATTTAATAGGTTATGTGGCCCAGGCATGTGCCGAAGATAAACAAAGAGCAGTAAAAAAACGTAATTCTCGTTTTCTAACAAAAAAGTTAAGAAAGATGGATTTTAGTGGAAAAATGTATATTGACAAGTTCGACGGCTCGAACTTTAAGCAATGGAAGTTCCAGATCAGCTGTGCTTTCAGGGCTAAAGGTATTAATATAATGACGCCGAAACCGACTGCGGAATCGGAGGTGGCACAATGGTTAAAAGACGACGGTATGGCCATGTTTATATTAACGTCGGCCATGGATTTGAAACAAATCGCACTGGTGGAGAATTGTGATAGCGCATTGGAATTGATGACTAAACTGGAGTCTATTTACGAACAGAAGTCGGAGCTAAACAAAATGTTGATACATGAGCGATTCTATCAATACAAAATGACAGCTACTGACAACATCGCTCAACACATATCAAAAGTTGAAAGCTTAGCCAAGCAGTTAAAGGAAAACGGGGAGAATATTAGTGATACTGCCATAATGACAAAGATCCTCAGTTCACTGCCTGCTAAATATCGATCCCTCAGGCAGGCTTGGATGTCCCTAGATCCTGCGAAACAAACTATACTGAATCTCACTGCTCGTCTTTTAGACGAAGAAGCGAGCTTAAGTGTTGAAGAAGAAAGTGATATGGCTTTGTTCGTTTCCAAACAGAAACCAAGGTTGTCAATTGAAACGTATTCAAGTGACAGAGGTAAACTGAAGCACCGTTTTCCATGCTACAACTGTGGAAAACGAGGGCATTTTATTAAAGAATGTCGTACACCGAAAAAAAACAGCGAAGAGGTCAATATGTTGGCATTTCATGCGTATCTTAATGAAGAAACAGAGAGCGAAAATTGGATCCTTGACAGTGGAGCTTCAGCCCACATTTCTTTTAAAAAGGAATATTTTAGTGAAATTAGTCCTTATAATGGACCTTCGTTAAAATTAGGAAACCAGGAAGCTGTCAAAATACTCGGAAAAGGAAGTATTTTAATTAGAAGATTTGCTAGTGGACAGTGGAAGACGAGTCTTTTGAAAGACGTTCTATACGTGCCAAACTTCAAGCGCAATCTGTTGTCTGAAGGTGTTATAGCAAAACAGGGTTACCAAATCGTAAAAAAAAATAATGATGCATTGATTTATAACGGAAACCATTTAGTAATGTGCGCATCTTTAGAAAGGGACAACTTGTACAAATTGAACATTGAAGTGATTCAACAGCAGAAGTCCAACAGAGGTCTATGGCAGCCAGATGATGTCGCAAGCTATTCAATAAACTTGGTCTTCAATGAAAATGATTCTCCTGTAATCAGACGAAATTTTACTGAAATATGTTTGGAAGAAGTGGCACATGATCAGCAGCCATTTGTTTCAGCAGAAGAGGACGGAAACGAGCAACAAAGCGATGAAGGTGGTGAGGTTGATGAATTCTATGATTGTGAAGCAAGTATGAGAACAGTTGAAGATGAAGACGACCCAACATACATGCCTTCAAATGATTTGGATGCGAGAGATGTAGGTCCACTCAACGTAACCCTTCGTCCCAGAGAAAATAGAATGTCTGAGTCTAACATTGTAGGTTCTGGCGTTCCTGATCCTGAGACTTATGATGAGGCTACCATATGTGCTCAATGTAATAAATGGCGTGAAGCCTGTCCAAATAGAGTGGGAGCACAACAAAATAAAATGTGTAAACGAGCAAGATCGTTATTTGGCCTTAAACAGGATCCAGGTGGAATATAAAGTTTATTTTGAACGACTTGAGCGTTTTTATATATATATTATTTTAGGATTTGTTTACAGTTAGTTATGTATAATTTAAGTGGGAGTATTGAGGTTTGTAAATTATAGTGTATATCAGACTTATTGCCAGGCAGATAATGTTTATGGTTAAAAACCTATTTGAAATTATGTCATTGCTATTTTTGTGTCACTTGAGAAAATATAGTTCGTTATTCATCACGAAATCTTGTTTATTTCAATAATATTTAATACAAAGTACACTTGAATTAGCGCCCAGAACAAAATAGGATCACGAGAGCCTTATTTTTACAAGATTTATTTCCCCGAGTCGAGTCTAGGCCACAAATCAGACAACTTTTGCAGTACCTTATGTCTATGAATCCTGTCCTTGCAAGATGAACCTTATGATATTCCAGCTAGGTTTTTATTCCTAATAAATGTAGTAGAGTTGTGCACATATCGGGAAAGTTATTCTCTAATGTCTTTGTAACCCTGATGTAATAAATAATCTTACGCTGGATATATTTTATAAAGACCATGTTTCCAGATTCGTAAGATTTTAGCGCCATGTGATATGTTATGATTTTTACCAGTTTTAAGTCAAAGTGAATATTACGACTTTCATTGAAGTAAGCATTCACTGCCAGCGACGCATAGATGAGTTTACCGTCATAAAGTTTGTTCCTAGGCTACGCCCTCTGGCAGTAAAAACATTAATTTTTAGGGTTCCGTACCCAAAGGGTAAAAACGGGACCCTATTACTGAGACTTCGCTGTCCGTCCGTCCGTCTGTCAACAGGCTGTATCTCAAGAACGGTGATAGCTAGACAGTTCAAATTTTCACAGATGATGTATTTCTTTTGCCGCTATAACAACAAATACTAAAAATAAAATAAAATAAATATTTAAGAGGGCTCCCATACAACACACTTGTTATTAGATTATGGTACGGAACCCTCCATACGCAAGTCGGACTCGCACTTGCCCAATTTTATGGAAATTATAATTATCTAAATGAATGCGCTAATTTTAAAGTACCTACTTTACAACGTCGCGGTAAGTATAAGTTGTTATTATTACGATTTTTAAGTTTAAAAATATGAATTCTTTGAGCAAAACCGTAATCATGAAAAACTTATAATTAACGCTATTTTCCGAATTGATAATTGCTTTTTTTTTCAAAATAGGTTAATAAATACTATTTTTCTTTTGTCCAAATCTCTGAGAACAATGAAAAATTTTTAGTCGTTATCTAAATATATAAAAGAAGAAACTGACTGACTGACTGACTGACTGACTGACTGACTGACTGACTGACTGACTGACTGACTGACATATCAACGCACAGCCCAAACCACTGGTTCTAGAGAGTTCAAATTTGGCACGTAGGTTCCTTATAGGGTATAGGGGTGCACTAAGAAAGGATTTTTCAAAATTCACCCCCTAAAGGGGTGAAATGGGGTTCCAAAGTTTGTATGGGGAAACAAGATTAGTTAGACTATTTTATTTGAAACTTCACAGGAGTATTTCTTACGATAAATGAGTAAACACGTGTTTCAGGTTTTTTGAAAATTCAACCCCTATAAGGGAGAAATGTGGTGACAAAGTCTAAAAAACAGCATGGGTATTGTTTTTATGGTTTATCGGGTCGCTGATTACAAAAACCGCAACGATTTTACAATCCAACGTGGTGGACGTGAGTTACCATCTCCCCTGTTGGGGTGAAATGGGGTTGAAATGTCTAAATACTAAACCACTGGTTCTAAAGAGTTCAAATTTGGCACGTAGGTTCCTTATAAGATGTAGGGGTGCACTAAGAAAGGATTTTTCAAAACTCACCCCCTAAAGGGGTGAAATGGGGTTCCAAAATTTGTATGGGGAAACAAGATTAGTTAGACTATTTTATTTGAAACTTCACAGGAGTATTTCTAACGATAAATGAGTAAACATGTGTTTCAGGTTTTTTGAAAATTCTACCCCTATAAGGGAGAAATGTGGTGACAAAGTCTGAAAAATCAGCATGGGTATTGTTTTTATGGTTTATCGGGTCGCTGATTACAAAAACCGCAACGATTTTACAATCCAACGTGGTGGACGTGAGTTACCATCTCCCCTGTTGGGGTGAATTGGGGTTGAAATGTCTAAATACTAAACCGCTGGTTCTAAGGAGTTCAAATTTGGCACGTAGGTTCCTTATAAGATGTAGGGGTGCACTAAGAAAGGATTTTTCAAAACTCACCCCCCAAAGGGGTGAAATGGGGTTCCAAAGTTTGTATGGGGAAACAAGATTAGTTAAACTATTTTATTCGAAACTTCACAGGAGTATTTCTAACGATAAATGAAAAACACGTGTTTCAGGTTTTTTTTTAATTCAACCCCTAAAAGGAAAAAATGTGGTGACAAAGTCTGAAAATTTAACATTGGTAATGCTTTTATGGTTTATCGGGTCGCTGATTACGAGAACCGCAACGATTTTAAAATCCAACGTGGCGGACGTGAATTAACATCTCCCCTGTTGGGGTGAAATGGGTTTAAAATATCTAAGTACTAAACCGCTGGTTCTAGAGGGTCCATATTTGGAACCTACGTGTCCTTATAAAGTCTAGGGGTGCAATAAAATAAGCATTTGGCAAAAGTCACCCCCCAAAGGGGTGAAATGGGGGTCGTAAGTTTGTATGGCGAAAAAAGATTAGTTCGACTATTTTATTGAAATCTTCCAAGGAGTATTTCTAACGATAAATGAGTAAGCACGTGTTTCATGTTTTTTGAGAATTCAACCCCTAAAGGAGGAGAATATGGTGACAAAGTCTGAAAATCAACAAGGGTAGTGGTTCTATGGTTTATTGGGTCGCTGATTACCAAAACAACAACGATTTTAAAAACAAATGTGGTGGACGTGAAATACCGTCTCGCCTGTTGGGGTACAATGGGGTTGAAATGACTAAATATGAGTATGGGTGTAATTTTTATGGTTTCTTGGGACGGTAATTACAAAATGCCACCGATTTAGAAATTTTATATTGTGGACATGAAAATTCTTGAAAGCATTTGCGCCAAATTGTAATTTAATCGGTCCAGCAGTTTTGCAGCAAATCGGTTGTAACAGACGGACTGACAGACAGCTACACGTGATCCTATAAGGGGGTTCTATGTTTGCTTTTGAGGTATGGATAGAGACCCGCGTTATCCTAATAGATTAAAAAAATAGTATATGGTGGCATCTCGATCGTCGTCAATCGGTACCTAGGCGGGCGGCGCGTTGGGACGGGAGGAGGAATGATCGGGAAACTTCTTGCATCCGTAATAAATACATTCAAGCTTTTCAATAATTATGTTAAGTCAAGAATTCTGAATTACGTTTATCTGGCTCAGAATAATACATTTTTCAATCATCAACGAAGAGAACCTCAATATCTTACAATAGAACATGACGTAACTTAGAACATGGCTTAGAATCATTAAACCAATGTCGAATATCTCATGTCGATAAGCGGAGGCTCGGGACATTATAAAAGCTTTATACAAATAAAATGTACACATATCCCCGGTGTCTTAGCTTCACTTTGAGTTATGAATTTTGAAGTGAACTTTATTTGAATACAGTAAAAGCTGAGATCGCTTGATTTGAGTGCTTGAGTTTTCGGTTTGATTTATTAAAGTGGAGTTGTGATAACATAAAAAGTATTTCCCAGTAATATTAGAAAATCGAAAGTCTGTATGTTTGTTACTTCTTCACGCTAAAACGGCTGGACAGATATGCATGAGGGAAATGCAGATTGCAGATTATACCCTAACTTAACAAATAGCCTACTTTTAATCCTGAATAAAAGAGCATTTGTTCCCGTAGGATGATGTATATTATATAGGCACGCGGGCGAAGCCGCGGGTTAATGCTAGTTTTAATATAAACCTGTATGTGATGGTAGCATAGTCATGGTGCGTAGATAAATTGATCTTTTCCGTTTCACCGCGTGATCGGGCCGTTTAGCAGCATTAACCTCATTAAGGGATTCTTTCTAAGAGTTCCTTGGCTTATCTTCACACTCCTGTACACAAATAGCTGTAGGGAATTGATATGAACAAGCCTTTGCTTGTTAGTGAATGTATTGTATACCTATCCTATCTGGTAAATATTTAGTATCTTGATACTAAACTGACATTTCATTTAGTATCTGAACTGATACTAAATATTTACCACATAAGTGTATACATTCACTACTAAACACGATAAAAACATTATTATTTATTTAATTACATTATTATATATAATTTTTAATAAATTAATAAATAATAATATTTTTTAACCAAATGTACAATATATCATAAATTAATTTATGTATTACGTATACTAGTAAAAAGCAATAATAATTACAGAGGCATAATACTGAAAATGAAATGTCACCCTGTTAAATGCTATCAACGCAATTTTTTTTTGTTAATATTATTTCTTGATCTATTTAAAGGGGTCGACGCAACAAACTCTTTAAGTCTGGTAATAGTGATTATGTTTAAAAATCGCTAGATTTTAAGCCTTCTTCAAATAACTGGATTTTAACACTTGAGCCTTCTTTACGGGCATATACTGATGTGCCCCTATAGAAGGCTTAAAAGTTTAAAGGTCGCAATTCATAATTTGATATCGCAATTTCGCAACTTATACGAGTATTATAACAGTAATTACTTTATCCACTCTTTGTCTATAGTTTCGAAACCGCAATTATAATACATTGATGCTATCGCTATTGTGGCCAACTACTCGATTGAATTCTAATCAAGCGCATGATATGCAAAATTTTTGACGAGCGGTTGATTGCCCAACCAGACCGCTGTCCCATACCAAGATCTATACCTACCTAGAGAATTATATAGATAATACTCTAAAATTGTATTTAAATCTAATTTCGTGTGGAGAGAAACTTATGATTGTGAGAAGATCGCAACAATTTTAATTTTGCTATATAAATACAAAGATCAACACGCAAAGAAAAAAATATTGCGCACATACGTGGTCCTCACCGGGACTCGAACCCGGTATCTTAGGATTACCGGTTCAACATCTTAAGACTCATAACCAGATCTTTCCCCTCTACCTTACAAGTCTTCCAGTACAGGGTCGCCACTCAAAAACCATTCTGCTCCATGTATTATAAAATGCAAAATTAGTCTTTAGTATCATATTTAAATTTTCTTTAGTATCATTTTTAAATTAGTCTTTAGAGCATATTAACTTTTTCGTTTGTCTATCTTCTAGGATATATCTTTTTTTGTAAAATGCGAGCAAAATCGATTGAAATGACGTATGACAACCAGTGACGGCCCTAGCACTTCAATTAAAATCAAAATCAAAATCAAAATGGTTTATTTGTCAAACATAGGTAGGTAACAGGTGGCATACAATTATTACAAGTAACAAGTACATCTATGTTTCACCGTTAGGCACACAAATATATATTTATTATAATTATGCTAGTTTTAAATTTTATTTATTATAATTATGAAAGTTATAAACAAAATGCACAGAGGCAAGTCGCCTGGTCACGACGGTCTTAGCATCGAGCATTTCAAGCATGCGGGCGCTCACTTGCCGCGTGTTCTCGCCATGTTTTTCAACCTGTGTCTGGCTCATTCTTACTTGCCTGAGCCACTGATGAGGACCGTCGTGGTCCCAATAGTTAAAAATAAAACGGGGGATCTCTCGGACAAGTCTAACTATCGGCCGATCTCACTTGCGACAACTGCGGCAAAGGTACTCGACAGTATGCTGGATGCACTTCTGGAAAAGCATCTAAAAATCCATGACGCCCAGTTCGGGTTCAGAGCGGGACTTTCCACAGAAAGTGCGATTCTGTGTCTGAAGCATACTGTCGGGTACTATACTGCAAGGAAAACTCCAATTTATGCCTGTTTCCTTGACTTATCCAAGGCATTTGATCGAGTAGAATATAGCATACTCTGGAAAAAGTTAGAGGAAACAGGCATGCCCAGTGAGTGTGTGCGACTCTTTCGCTATTGGTACTCTAAACAGTTGAATCAGGTGAGATGGGCCGATACGTTGTCAAGTGAGTACAGGCTTGAATGCGGAGTGAGGCAGGGGGGGCTAACGTCTCCCAAGCTCTTTAACTTGTATGTGAATGAGCTGGTGGCCGGCCTTAGCAGCATGCATGCTGGCTGTTACATAGACGGCATCGCAGTCAATAACATCAGTTATGCCGATGATATGGTGCTGCTGGCGCCGGCTACCAGTGCACTTACTAAACTGTTGGGAGTCTGTGAGACGTATGCCAAATCCCATGGTCTTGAGTATAACCCGAAGAAGAGCGAGGTTATGGTGTTCAATGCAGGAAAAATAAAGCCTCACTATGTGCCTCCTATTGTACTCAATGGTGTAACACTGAATGTCGTGGGAAAGTTCAAATATCTTGGTCACATTATAACTAGTGATTTACGTGATGACCAAGATATTGATAGGGAACGTAGGGCAATGGCGGTACGTGGAAACATGCTGGCCCGCAGGTTTGCAAGATGCTCTAAAGAAGTAAAAATAACTTTATTCAAATCATACTGCCAAGCTTTCTACTCGAGCAGCCTGTGGGTCAGTTATACAAAGCGTGCCTACAATGCCCTGAGAGTGCAGTACAACAATGCGTTCAGAATGCTGATGGGGTTGCCCAGTAGGTGCAGTGCGTCAGGCATGTTTTGCGAGGCACGGACGGATGGGTTTCCTGCAATCATGCGAAAAAAGATTGTGTCGCTATTGTGCAGAACTAGAAGCAGTCCCAACAGCATTCTGAAAACAATTGTAGACAAATACGATTGCCCCATCTTTATGTACTGGGTTGGGCAAATTAAAGGGGTTGCACTCTGTTCCCCGTACTGAAAACCATAGTTTTATAGAATATTAATTTTTGTTATGTTTTATGTGTCTTTATTTATTTAAATTAATTAGGTTATTGTTTACTAATATAGCGCTAAGGAACATTGTTACTAATCAATCTATGGAATATTGCTTTCTGAAATAAAGATATTATTATTATTATTATTTAAACATTATTTCATATTATGAATGGGTTTATGTCAAGGCATTATTTATTCCCATTTATCAATAAAGAAATCATCTAGTCTATAATATGCTTTCTTAATTAGTAGATCATTTAATCGAGCTTTGAACTGAGCTAAATTTTCAATTTGTCTTAAATCAAAAGGTAATCCATTCTATAATATTATAAATGCGAAAGTGTGTCTGTTTGTCTGTCTGTTATCTCTTCACGCTTAAACCGCTGAACCGATTTAGATGAAATTTGGTATGGAGATAGTTTGAGACCCGGGAAAGGACATAGGATACTTTTCATCCCGAATAAATTTAGTGTTCCCGTGGGATAAGCGGGTAACACCGCGGGGCACAGCTAGTTTATTATAAATTTTGGGAGCCATTCCAAGGACACCTTTGGAGAGAAGTGCACTTTTTAGCATATCTAATTTTTCCTTGAAGTCGTGCACTGTTAAAAGTTTTAAACAAATAGGTGTTACTTTTTACAAAGAAAGCAGTCTCATAGATGTATAAACATGGTAGTGTTAATATTTTAAGCTTGATAAAATGTGGTTTGCAGGAGTCTGTGGGTAACAGGTTGCATGCAGATCTTAAACATTTCTTTTGAGCTTTGAAAGCCTGTTCCCTTTCTGTAGAGTTTCCCCAGAAAATTACACCATATCTAAGTATAGAGGTTACATACGCATGATATGCAGTTAATACAGCTATTGTATTTACAACTTTTTGGAGCATAGGAGTATTGGTTGAGTTTCTTACATAAGTGGTCAATGTGCATCTTCCAATTCATATTGTTATCTACCACGAGTCCCAGAAACTTGGTTGACTTCAATGAACTATGCCCGCATTTTACGAGCCCTGGTAATAACTGGTGAAGATGACATTAAATTTATTCCACCCTGTGTTTTACGACTACAAACACTGCATGCTAAACACATGGATAAAATAAAACAATTGAAAATAATTATATCGCGTATATTATTTATTTGAATCTCCCTGACGAGCATTCCATTAGGCGAGTAAAAGCTGCCTGGGAACAGTATTTTATTAGAAATTGTGTTTGGGTGTGGCAAAGCGATCGACCGACGCGTGCGGGCCTCTACGACCGGCTACGAACGATTGTCGAAGTGACTTATATAGATAAATATATATTTAAATACAAATAACATTCAGGTAGAAATATTCGAGTTCATAGCCCAAATATTTGCCCTTCCCGGGATTCAAACCCAGGACCGTCGGCTCAGTAGGCAGCTTTACCACTGCGCCAACCGCGATGAAACATTATGACATTGCTTGCCTATATTTTACTAATACAAACAAAACTCTAACCCAGATTTATCTACGCATAAACACATTCCATTAGGCGAGTAAAATGTTCCGGAAAACCAATCCGTTACAAACTACGGGCAGTAAGTAGTAGTTTATCAGGCGGGCACGTTTTGTCTCCGGCCAAAATAAATAAACATGAACGTTCGAGAAGGCCAATTAGTGCGAGTGTGGTGTTGCAGCCAGGACCTCGGGGCCGCAGGCGCCAGAAAACACGTCTCTATACTGATGTAGGTACTTTACACCAGATTATCGTAGGTACCTAGTTCTGTACTGCCATAATTTAGAGTACAATTATTGCTGACAATAATTATGAATTATATTATTCGTTCGCGTTTTACACACTAAGCAAGTCGCTACAACATTAATCGAAGAGAACAAAAAAAAAACATTTTACTACATTTTTAGGAAAAAAAATGCCAAGTATTTTACTCCAATTATTAAAACCTAGTATTCGGCTCTACAACACTACACTGCCGAACTTGCTTGCAAGTTTATATGTCCGACATCCGCCCTCAATTTATGCGCATGTAATTGCAACTTGTTCGTGGCCGCAGCGGCGATCTTTGCCACATTTTTATTAAACTCCCAATTGTTTTCAACCGCCTTAAAAAAATACATCTACACAAGTGATTTTAGCACCGTCCCGCTTTTGTTGTGTGCGCTTTCGCCGAACAGAGATGCCACGACTTTGGGCGACCAGCGGTGCGGCGTGCGGTTGAGCGAGAGATCCGAACGGTGCAGCCATACGAGTGAGCGAGACACACATACCACGCAACGCTGCCGCTTTCACGGCATCTCCGTAACGGTTGGAGGACCGAATTCTACACAGCCAATAAAATACAGTTCTATTAGTAGAAAAAAAGAAAATCTTCTGTAGTCTCTATTCTGTGCTCACACAACATTATAAGAATAAAAGATGACTTTAGTTATAATTTACCTTACAATAAAAACCCAGTATTTTTCCCCAAGTACTAAAGCCTAGTATACGGCAACACAACTCTACACTATCGAACTTGCTTGCAAGTTTACACGTTCGACAGCTACCCTCAATTTATGCGCATGTAATTACTACTTGCTCGTGGCCGGAGCGGCGATCTCTGCCACGTTTCCATTAAACTCTCAATTGTTTTTCGATTCTCTGTGCTATGGATATTTTGGTGCTAGTCTGTAAGTAGTCCATATGGTGTAACGAACGTTGATTAATTTAGATAAGATTGTTTAGAATATAACTAATGTGCTTAGTTACAATTTTTTGAGGCTTCTTATCCGTTTAAAAATGGTGATGGTTTTTAGACATTTTTCTCTATGATCAAACATGTTTCTTAACATATTATCAGTGTTACTACTTAGAACAGGGCTTTTGCGATCTATCGGTATTATATTTGAAAACTACAGTTGGAATTTTTCATTGATAAATTTGTTTCAAAAACTACTCGAAATTGACCAAAATTCACGCAGAAAACTGTATTTTTTTTCAACTGCACGCAATGAAGGCATGAAATAGCTATGTTACTATTAAGAGCTCAGGGAAAAGTATTATTACACTTTAAAAAGTTGATTGAATTTATCAATATATTTGTCATAATATGAATAATAAAAGTTAGTTATATTTCTTCTTGTGAAGTAATGTAGCAACAACTCGAAAGAAGTATAACAGATAAAATATAAAGTTTAGATTAAATAGAATTAGGTATTAAGTAAACTAAGTTTTGGCTGTAATAGAAGTTCAAAGGTTTATGTTCTCTAGAAATATACAGTTCGAAGAGATTAAAATATAGATAAGTTAAATAATAATGAAGTCTAGCGTTGTTATCAATGTTCCACAAATACCTGAAACACAAACACAAGTTGTAAATATACATACAGGTGCAGATTGACGGGATATTTGCGAGGATATAGAATACTATCCGAACAATAACTTAGTCCACTTTTTAGCTATGAAAAATCGCGGTTCCCGCATGGATGAAAATTTTCAAAAAGCTTGGCTTATTATTGGTAGGACTAACCTCATTCCTAGAAAGAGGTTATAGAATTTTCTATAGGTCCTAATATACGGATACCTTGCGGCCGTGATATAAATTTATCTAAGAAACTCAAGAAAAGGCGAAAAAAAAAATTAAAGCTACAGAAAAATCTGTAATTTATTTCCAGCAAATAAATAAATTCAAGCTTTTTTAAAATAAATTTAAATTCTCATTCCAATGCTGCACAAGAAAAACAGCGGCAAAAGCCTAGCCTACATGTAATTGTAGGCTAATTTGCCCTCTGCAAAGAAACAACGTTAGGCCAACCGACTTTCCGATACAAAGCTAGTAATCGTGTAACAACTTTTTTTTTCCTTTTTTTATTCACCATGGCTTGCAATTACTAGTTCTCAGTTGCACCTGCCACTGGTTCCCAGTTTGACTTCTTTCTTACTGAAAACTAGTTTGCCGTCTTCTACTATCCTATTTTTAAGTTTATAATAGGTCTATAGACTGGGTGTTTTGTGATTACAAGTTGTATCGGTTACTTGATTCAATTCTTTTTTTATTCAATTTATAGGTTTGTGTGGATTTGTGTCTATGCGTGAATTTAGTGCAAACATATCGGGATCCCCTTCATTTATAGACAAAGGGTTCATTAAATGATTAACTTCATCGAATTGACACTTCATAGACATTTTTTCCTTGGAGTCATAAATATTTCATAAATCTTGAAAATCTCATCCTATAGATAAGATTAGATTTGTTTTAGAAAAATCCAAAATAGTGTATGGTTTAAATAATAAAACATTTGTTCAAAAGAAAGGTAAACCAATTAATATAGTATTCTTCTAGTTTTAGTTTTTGTTTAGTAATAAGTTCTTAAATGTTTTTAATCCTTTTCTGTACCAAGAACGCTCGGATGTCTTGAACCATCAAAAATTGGGCTAAAATTATAAATTCATAATGCAGTGTTTAAATATTATATCATATCTTATATTTGTCAAAAAATCTTAACATAATAAAAAATAAATTCTCAGTGAAATTATTTACAGAAAAAAATGAAGCTGATATCTAATCTACTGATCAGCATACCATAATATATTACTTCCATACACTTGTTTTACTTATAATTGAATTCAAATGAAGTCACGCCAAATTAAGTGAAAAGAATTAATAGACACTACCAAAACGGTAATGATCGCCCCCCAGTCTTTATTAAATCTTCACACCTCTATAATGTTGCCATAATTTATACTTTTACACGTGAAACTAATTGGGTATAAGATGGTATAAGGTATAAATTAGACGTACCAGGAAACCGAAGATGGGTGCCCGTCGCCTCGCTACGTCCAACAAAAAGGTATATTTTATGGGCATGTTAATTGGTTAAAGACGCCTAAACTTTTATTTCAACTGGTTTGAAATAAGATACAACCTATGCGTTATTCTTCCCACTAATATTCTCCGTTTAAATACCTATTTATTAGCATAACGTGAGAGAATAATTTATATTCTAACATAAAAATGGCCGGTGTGGTGTAAAATTTGAAATTTAAATGAATGTCCAGTCCACCCTTGGTACCATATTGAAAGCGTGTCCTTGCTAAGGAAAAATTGCATCAATTTATGCGTCGGAGTTTTCATTCAGCCACGTTTTAGAGATCTACATTATTAGGTAATGCCACTGGTTAATCACAAACTATGTCGTTCAAGAAAAATAAGTAAAACGACATGTTTTTATAAAAACTTGACACACAATCATATATCATTCAATGAGTATTATCTTTACAGAAACAAATAATGTCTATATTTGAAACATATTTTAGTAAACTTTGTGATTAATAGATATTGCAAAAATGGTAAAGTAAGTAAATTTTTATTTCATAGGACATTATGGTTTTGTCGGTTTACACAAACTTCCATACATTTCAGTAGAAATATGTTTTTACTGTCAGAACAGGTTCAAATCTGTATTTTTAATACCTAACCTCATAAAATAATCAGCAAAGTTTAGCAATGGACCACTTTATTTTAGGAACTTATTAATTAGCAGCGTCTATTAAAATTTATAATTATAAACATAAAAGCTCTAAAGCTTAATGCTAATTCTTAGAACGGAATGGAATTAGTCCCCAGGGGTTCTCAGAATCTAGTTTAAGAGACAGTGAACTAGGTTTTAAAAGGCCCCTGTCTGTGTAGGCGCGACTCTACATGTAGAATATCGTTTCGTTGTGATTTTAAAACAATATGCTATGATGTAACTTTGAATAAATATGTATATAGTGAGAATAGTATATACATATGTATATAAGTGAACTAAATATATTCAATTTCAATCGCGTCTAATTCCTAAAAATTAAGTTGTACCAGCGACTTTTACTCTGTGTCATTGTATGTAAGTTTAAATGTATCAATATACCACAATTTAACTTATAATATTTTTTAAAAGCTTTCAGATTTAAATGAAATGACAGCATAGCTTTACTACTTAGGTATATTAAGAATTTCAGTCTCATTATTTTTTATCTTTTACAGAATTATATCGCCTGACATTTAGTCAATTATGTTATGATTCAAATGGTTTTGTGTGAGTCTTATCCGTAATAAGTTATTTACGGATACGAAAACATGTAAATTATGCATATAATAATTTATTATAGTCCACAATTCGAATTGGTATAACCTTTCACAGCGTTGAAATAAAGCGTCGTAAAGTTAACGTGGCAATCGAAGGGATATATTTCTTATAGAAAACAACTTCATAAGAGGGTCGGTAAATATAAATTGAGCGAGATGAAAGCGAGGATTGTGTGCTAGGATAGAACGAGTTGTAAGTACGCACTATGGTGCGTTCACATCTGAGAAAATTTGCTTCGCCACCAGTCAGCTCTCATTTGCACATATACCTACCTATAAATATACATATAACTTCGCTACGCATCGTCGCTTAGCTCAATTTCCTGATATATTTAGGCGTTTCTCGGAAAAAAACATATGATTTGCAGCCCAGGCTCGGGGTCGTAAGCCTGTGACTCTGCCACCGCGACCGTAGTGATTTTGAGTATTGCATGGCATGGTAATTCACAGTACTCCCATTCTAAAATTTCTTGAGACTGCCCACCCTAGTCTTGAAATGTGACTGTGGGTCAAGTCGTCGCTCACACCTTTTCACATCTTTACATGCATGGTCTCACGGCACAGCTATAGCAATGAGTTCTGTTCTGATAACTTTGACACGTGACTCTATGTCGCGCGACAAATACTACCTGTCACTTTCATTTCAATACCGTGCGAACAAGACAGGAGATGCTGAATCGCGCTACAAACGAAGTCGCGGCAAGATAATTATGCTAGCCCTTCAGGATCCATCAAGTACTTGTCGACTTTTGACACTGTATCCTCATTACCTCACATCTACACCAAGAACCATAATTAATTCCTAAAGTCCCTCTGCCCATCATTATTCATTGGCCTTTATGATCATAATGATCTTAATGATGGGTTGTACTGATTCCTTTCATCATTCATTATTTAGTGCGCTCAGCATGATATTGTATTAATGGATTATCAGTGTTCCAGCTTTGAAAACAATAACGCGTACTATTATAAAATTCTTAATTGAATATACCGATATTATATTATTGAATGATTACTTAACATCATTGATTACAATTTTCCTAACAATAAGTACCTATTACCTACGATGCCTTAGACAAGTGAACACTATCTTTTATCTCTTCCAAAAGCCGGCTGAGAAATGTATCTTATTGGTTGTTATGGCGACACGAACGACAGACACATGTGTGCGGCTACGACTGGCTCCGAAACTACCAAGGTGAGTCAAGTTTGAACTAACAAAGGTGAAAGGCGGAGCCGAACATTCAGGTGTGCGCTTGTGCGTATCTTCTAGCGTGATTCGTGGCGCGAAGTAAGGCCGTTTTTTTCGAGGTCTTACATACGCGAGAAAAAGTATCTTCCTACTAGAAAATGAACTACATAGGTGGTGATAATGACTGTACATATTACCGAATTAAGACTGCATAGATAAACGCATCATGCGACGTTTCCAGAAGTCACCAGACTGCTCTATTTATATCAAAGAGCTTATCTTAGCAGCGAATACAGACGATGTATGCCTTTCTTGTTCTAGAGACCGTGGAATCGTTATCATTTTTATGCAAATCAGACGGGTGCTACGCTTTTAAGCAAATAGATTTATCTGGAGAAAGCCGGACCGCACACGATTTTACCCCACGTGTAGTATTAGACACAAATTACATAAATAAAGCCACGAGGGAGCTAATTCGAGTGTACATTCAGATATCGCCAAATAAGCGTTGTCTCAGGTATATCACCTTTACTGCCAGTAAGATGCTATGTTTGCGATTTATAGAAATGAAGTAACGGAAACCGAAGAGAAAAACTGTCTAGAATCGTCCTCGAACTTTGTCTAGACAGAAAGTTAAGACCAAGTAGATGGAGCACACAGCCTTTGTTTTAAAAAGTCAAGCACGTAGGTCAGCGGTCCTGGGTCGAATCCCCAATGTCAAATATTTGTGTGATGGGTCGAATATTTGTTCCACAGTCATACATCCATGGATGTTCTAAATAATTAAGTACATATTTATATACAAGTATATATATCGTCGTCTAGTATACCCACGACGCAAGTGTACTAAAGCTTAAGCGAGTGTGAGGTTGTCTTTTATTTATTTAATTTATTTAAGTCGATGAAAATATATTATAAACGTCTGATTTCTAGTTAGTAGTAGTGTGACTAACTATGAGAATCGCGCGATTCAATCTCTAACATACAAAAGGAATGTAGTATGTGTGTGTATATCGACGGCAAAAGGAGGAAACGCTGTAAACGCCAATGAATTCCCTTAGCGTCTCCGCTTTTTGCCGTCGATATGTAAGTGTTAAAATATGAAACCTTGACCCACAACTGAAAAGAGATAATGGTAAGTCAAATCAGGAACATTGAAAACGAAGTAGTAAGCAAGATAGAACGAGTTGTTTAAGATATTTCTAGGCATGATTAAAACAGGAACTGTAACAGGAACATTATAAGTGAATTTAGTAGATGAAGGCTGAAAACACCAAAATAAATTATCTGTGATCGTGGCCATTATTTTTGGACCATTAAACAAACAGCGACTAAGACTCTGTAATAAAATCACGCTAAACCGGAATAAATAACTTAAAACATTCAATACAAAGTAGCCGTAATCGATACAATATGAAACCGCAAAATGTTGAAGCGGATCGGTTCTTCATAAAAGTATTCCAACGCTGTTGTACGAAATAGCGAAGTTGGAAACCGCACCGCCTATTAGTGGCTTTTAGACGAACTTCCAAAGATGTGGTAAGATAAAAGATTGTAAATGAAAGGATTCGAACATCACACAACAGAGATAAGCAGTAGCTTAACTTGATGAAAAAAGTTAATGCACAGACTGCGGATTCAATGAAATTTAGAGTGGTTTGAGGAAAAAGATTCTTAGGTATGAAATCCCTCCCTTTATAAAATGCTTTCATGATAGATGTGCAGATCAATGATATTATGAGTCAGGAAAAATTTGTATCTATTTGCCTCTAACCTAACTATTACTAACTGAAGTTAAAGTCATTACCATCATTATCATGATGAGCCGAACGACATTCACAACTGGACACCTCTTGAACCTTTAGTAGAACGGTCTTGCACCAGCCGTATCTGACAGGTCCCTGCGATCTTCACAAGTTCGTCGGTTTACCTGCTACGGGCTTACCCTCGCTGCGTGTTCCAGTAAGCGGTCACAGTTTGAGTAGGTATCTTGAGTCCCACTTGAAGTATCTCTGTTTTGCTCTTTGGCTGACTGGTCTAGAATGCCATTTGGCATTAAGTTCGCCGTTTGTACTGTTTTTTTGTGCAATACAGTTTAATTTAATAAATATTTCTGCTTAACGGGCGTTAGTTCTACGAATGACGTGCCTCGACTGTCAGTTTAGTTGGGGATTCCTTAGAAATTAAAGTTATTTTATTACATTTGAAATGTTTCAGGGCAATACCCGACCTACAGTGGAATTTTTTGTGTGGGATCAGAACCCGCTCGGCTAATGGGATTATATACGCGCCACAGGATGAAATTAAAGTCAAAATACTGACAACTATGTATTGCGTAGGTTGTACAAGCTGTGGTTTTCGAACGGGCCGCAACTCGGCAATTTAAAGCTCCAAAGACTCGCTTTTTGTCCAGTGAACATTGATAAAAGGTGAAATTCTCTTTAATAATAGCATCGAAGTAAGGGTCAATGACTTTATTATAGAGTGTGGTTACTTATAATGCCTTTTAAGAATGATATTGATAGCTCGGCTCAATTGACCGTTGTGTTCACTAAGTGTTGCGGTTGTCATACCATTTTCTTTTATTTTGTGGTTTACTTTTATTGTCTGTTAAAATATTCTATGAAGTGTTTAAGATCGAGGCATGAATTTAAAATAAGAGCGTCTAGACGTCATTTATTTTATATATTATTTACTGTGGGGACTTCAGACGTTACAATTTGGTTAATAGCTAATTTAAGTTCTTTAATAAATTTTAGATATTTCCAAAAGGTGGGTTTTCAATTGTTTCATTTATGCCCAGTGACAGTGACATAAATGTTTTTTGAGGAATCTATCTTTGAATTTGCTTTTAGTTTTTATTTACCAAAAATGATGTACGACTACGAGCAAGATATATTTATCAGCCGATAGACCTCCACTGCTGGACAAAGGCCTCCCACGAACTCCACAACGATCGGTCTTCCGCCGCCCTCTGCCCGCAATCCTAACCAGGTCGTCGGTCCACCTTGTCGAGGGCCTTAGCACGCTGTGTCTCCCGGTCCGCGGTCGCCACTCAAAAACCTTTCCGCTCCACCGGCCATCAGTTCTACGAGCAATGTGCCCCGCCCACTGCCACATAACTTTGGCGACTGTTTAAGTTATATCTACAACCTATTGTCTATTCGACAGAAATATTTTTATTGTCAGGTATATATGTTCACCTGTCCGAAATCTAACCACTAACCATATAGATTTTCAATCTCTTATTGAAATTAATAAATTGAATATACTTTAGTTTCATAGAAGTAAAATTTACTATGTGACAAAGGCGTAAGGAAAGCGGGTAAGTAAAGCTAAGTAGGCACATATATTATTATGAGATTCTAGATACATATTGATATACGTCGCTTATTAGTGTCATACATAATATCCTTTATGTCCGCGATAATGCTAAATTTGGTACATCGCAATTTCTGGTCAAATAAAGGTAATTGCACACCTAATCGCTCGGCACCGGACCAGCACCACCACCACTCATTAGCTCGCCCGGCGTCAACCAAACGCTAGCACGACGGGGGATGCCCCTTCGACGGCTAACTAGCGTGACGTTTACTTGACGTAAGTGGGGTGACAAGTTTTCTACTCACAGCTAGTAAAAAAATCATACAAAAAATACAGGAAGGGGTGCGGTGTGCGATAACCTTTACCTTTTTTAAACTACGACATAGAACCTATCGTTAACTTTTAGCGTTTTATTAAAGGCCATACCACACATACTCAATTTCTCACGTGGCACTAAGACCGCTCTCGGTTGCTAGCATTTAAATTACAATCGAACTATAACATTAGAATACATGTTTATGTAAATGGCCGCTAAATGGTCGTTTTGTTTGAAACGAGTCGTGGAACATTAAACTAATGTGCTTAATAATTTTCCCGGGCGCGTTGTTCGCCCATTACCATATCGATGGCGGCTGGTACGGGTCCAATAATTATTGTCTTGAAGGGTTAATGTGAGTTTTCGGTGTTAAAACCGTACTGGCTTTTGTCGTGGTCTAAATAGTGTCCACTGTGCCCAGTGTCTTGTCGGTAAGCTATGTTACTGCGGAGCGTTGGAATGGAATTCATTGGTTTAAAGAAGTCACGATACCATTAACGAACTTCATACCACGATGCCACCGTAAGGCATATAAATAAAGCGAGTGTTTAAGAAATTCAGTGGTGCGAGTATGGTTTCGGTGATCTAATAGGTAAGACGCCGGCGTTGCGCTGAATGGCCGTTGGATGCGCGGGTTGGAACTCGCCCGAAGCATTCAATGTTTAAATTTTTCGCTCCAAAAACATCTATATCGAGTACAAATCATCCATATATTTTATTACCGGACTAAGATAGGCTTACTTTGTGGCGCTAGCCACGATTATAATTATAGTCTACCAACCCATGCATGTGCATCAGTTCTGACTTCTATTACATTCACCACATACTTACACAGAAAGCCGAAATCGCAAGATGACTACATCAGAATTTGACTGGGTTGTAAAATGACTACACTATAGCTTGACAAATTCATTTGTGACACTGGTTCTTTGGGGACCACACGATGTAGTAATTTTGCGATTCTAGTCAGGTTCTATAGACCTCAAAAAATTACATTTCTTAGGAGGTTTTCTGAGGTGGCGACGGTCAAAATAGAACCATCTGCATCATCAAAAGTAGCTGACAACTTTACTACTTGCTTATGTCAAATTGCATACCTACTAAAATGGTCAGCTGCTTTTGAAGCTGACTGTACTTACTGTTTTATTATATAGTGTAGTACTAGTACAAAGAAGCGCTTTGCATTAAAATTATGATAAACTCAACGTCGCTTGTCCCTACTTATTTTAATTTGCAACCGCTCTCGTAATACGAGGGCGAATCAAAAAGTTCTTAGAACAGCATGGTGGTAAAACCTTTTTAAATGTAGTTTATTTTTAATTTATTTTAGCTATCCTTACGACATAATATGACGACAATTTTTTTTTGATTACGTATACCAATAACACATAATTAATTATTTTGTGAAGCAAATCGCTCAAAATCTGTCATAATGGACAAAAATGAGTTACGTGCCGTGATTAAGTATCTGTGTTTGAAAAAAATGTCCACTAAGGAAATTCATTTGGATATTCAGCAGACTATAGGTACTAATGCTGTACCATATTCCACGGTTGCTTGCTGGGTTGCCGAATTTAATAGAGGTAGGCCCAAGTGTGAAGATGACCTTCGCTCCGGCCGGCCTTCCACCTCTGTTACTGATGACAACGTGGCGAGAATCAAAAAATTGGTATTAGAAGATAGAAGAATTAGCATCAAACAGTTAGCAGAGATCCTACACATTTCTTTTGACAGCGTGCAATCAATATTGACGGACGTTTTGGGGTTTAAAAAAGTTTCGCTAAGATGGGTTCCGCGAATGTTAACTGAGGTAAACAAAGAACAGCGTGCGGAGGTTTCGAAGCGGAATCTCGAAATCATCGAACGTGACCCGGATGCGTTTTATCGCCGATTTGTAACCCTGGACGAAACATGGCTCCACCATTTTGATCCCGAAGCAAAAAAACAAAGCATGTCCTGGAAACGACCATCTTCTTCAGCTGATAAAAAATTTCGAGATTTTCCGACGGCGGGCAAAATTAGGGAATCTATATTCTAGGATGCGGAAGGAATCCTGTTTATTGACTACCTGCCGAAAGGAAAAACTATTACAGGTCCCTATTATAAAGAATTAATCCCGAAAGTGCGGCAAGTGATCATAGAAAATCGCCGGGGAAAATGGTCTACAGGCGCACTGTTTCACCACGACAACGGCCCAGCTCATCGCTCACAATTGGCAATCACTGCGATCCGCCAAGCTGGCTTCAAGCTGTTCGACCACCCGCCATATTCTCCGGACTATGACTAGGAAATCATTTTCATATATTCCCGAAATTAAAAGCACATCCGCGGAATAAAATTCCGAGATGATAATGCCATAGTGGGTGCTGTAGAGGAGTTTTTCGAGTCCCAAGGAAAATCTTATTTTATGATGGAATAAAAAAAATTAAAACAGTACTTAAAGTGTATAGAATAACAAGGAGACAATGTAGAAAAATAAAAGATAGAAAAACAATTTTCTTTTGTTTTTCACCCTTATTCTAAGAACTTTTTGATTTACCCTCGTAATATGCAGGGCGAGTAATGTTGGTAATTTAGACCGGTCTGTCTAGTCTAGTGCAAGCTAGGATGGCTTCGGTCAACTAGAAATACTGTCTTTGTAAAGCGTTGGAAGACGTGTTTCCAGTTGATCAAGATAAATTACTCGGTAAGTTAATGGTTTCTAGGGTTCCGTATTGTGAGAGATCTTTACAGCTACATGCCTGTTAGGTGTTTAGTGTGCCAGCGCTATTTCCCACCCAATCACTCCTGTGGCGTGGAGACATTCCCGTTAGTGGGTTTGCAATCCTATACAAACTCCGTCGCACTGCTATTGAGCGCTAACCTGCCCTGAAACAGTATATCAAGTCATGACTAATAAAAGGTTCCGTATTGTGATATTTATAGCTGTGTAATATTGATGAAAGGTAAGTATTTTAAAAGAAAGAGTTAGGTATTGACTGTCTCTGTCATGGATTAAAATGACATAGTATTAACTACTCGGCTACGTAAAGGTTGTCTGAAAGAGATCTGCATCTGTCCGCTCCATTTAGTACAGAACATTCAAAAATATTTCGGCTGCAACGACAATCGAAGACGAGCAATTTGAACCTGCTACAAATTGCCTAGTAATTTGTATGGTAATATTACTTGAACCGTAAGGCTTCAAATTGAACAATTTTATAATTAGTACTCTGTCACTATTTGGAAATACTACTTTACTGCAGACGCCGGGAAAAGAAGGGCTTGCCGGGTGAGTAGGTATAGACGGTAGTAGGTAGGTATATATAAGATAGTAGTAGCAAGCCCTTTTCACGGCTAAGGCGTAAGGCATGTAGAGTGCTTTCTCTCAAACATTGCAATCAAATAAATAAATACACCACTGAAGAAAATATAATTCAGCTGTTTAGTCCATTCATGAACACAGACGCCATGTTTAAAAAATAATTACTTCCCTGCCTAAGGCCTTCAATTTTGTATGAAATTTCTTTGCAGTTCTCTCGAGGTGTTCCGCCCGAAACGTGATACTTCGAAGCCTGTTATAACGCACGTTATGACAACATTTCATTGCAAGTTTGAAAAAAACATTTCGCAGCGTTTTGAGTAGGTACGAAGTTGAGAGCAAGTCCAACTCGCGCTTGGTCGGCATTTGTTTTATTTTATAACTGTGAAAAATTTATTAGATATTTAATACCGGTTTTAAATGTTGGGAAGAAGCACTAGTTATTCAATTATTCAATTTCATAGTGCTGTTCAAATTAAAGTTAAATATCATCCGAGGTAGAAATGACTGCTCGTTTATTGCTTTGAATTTGTAACGAAAAGTAACTAGTGCATGTATACTTTAATTAAGTCTATTTGAAACTTTGTCTTCATTCTTGCTAATGAATTAAAGATTTGGTGACGCTGAAACTATAGTAAGTATCGTCGTTGTAAAATTGACGTGCTAATTCTGCGTCGTAATTTTAACAGTGAACAAAAATAAAAACTTAAAAAAAATCGACTTCAACGAAAATAAATTATATTTTTAAGAAAAACTGAACGATCCATAAAAAGTCATACTTGTCTCGCAGTCATAGATGTGTAAAATTTGAGGTGCTCCCCCGATTTCTCATGAATCTCCACATGTGGAATGAGCCGAGGTTTTCCCCGGGGCTACAGCACGCGGTTCTTCAAGAGGGGAGTAAATAGGTTCTTAAAGGGTCGGCAATACGCGTGTGATGCTCCTGTCTTCGCAACCGTCCATAGGCAGCGCTAACAATAGGCGGGCCGCATGCTTATTTGCCACCGTCGTAGTATAACCTTCACACGTATGACCTTCACCAACGTTAAATTGGACCTACTTGGAGATGATGACTCAGGTACCAACCATACAAAAAAAATAGAGAACCTCTTCCTTTTTGAAGTCGGTTGAAAGTGAGCATCATCTCGACTACAGCACGTCTAGTGTAACTGTGACACGCGACTCTTTCTCGCGCGACTAATACTATCTGTCACTTTCCTTTCAATACCGTACGAGCAGGACAGGTGACGCTGAGTCACGCGACAAGTGAAGTCGCGGAACGATATGCTAGCCCCACAAATAACAAAGTTCTGACAATAATCATTACAGTACAGTTCACAGACAACTCTTGCGAATATAGTAAAGAGAGAACCGCAAGAAGGATAATATTATATGAAATCTTTTGATATCAACATTTTTGATTGGATTTTATAATTGTGGTATAATGGTATTGATTATTTTGTTTTTATTATACTGGCTTTGCTCTATTTATGGCACTAGATCTATTAGAATGGAATAAATCAAATCGTGCGATTCGACGCATCGTAAACGAATTATTGCTGTCCGCTATTATGCAGATTGCAGGTCTACATTCATCTGATTGGTCATGGAATATTAATTTTGATTAATCGACATCACCTAGCAAATTGTTACGTTCGCGAATGATTTAGTTTGGCATAGGTATTTAGTCAATATAAAATAGTATGTTTCCATTCGCAGATCCGGATGAGAAGCAAGGTCATCTGCATAGCTGAGAAAGTTGGCAGATTTAAGTAGTAGTGCGCGGTTCTTTTGTCATAAGGGGAAAACTAGCAAACTGATCGCCTGATGCAAAGCGATTACTGTCGCCCATAGACACCTGCAACGCCAGAGGACTCACAAGTGCGTTGGCGGCCTTTCCGGAGTGAGTACGCTCTTTTCGTGAAGGTTTGAAGGTCGTATCGGTCGGAAAATATCGCAAGCGACAATTCATACCACAATGTAGTCGTGAGAGGCAGGAAATGTCTAGAAGAACGCACAGATGTGGACTGCCAACTATCTTAGTGGTGAAGATGAAAGAATTGTCGCGTACGATGGCGGAAAGATGCGGCAGGTTCACATTTACTTGTCTTCGATTTTATGTTAAATGGATGAAAGAATGTTGCGTACTGAATGGAGCGGATAGGATGAAGATGCATCGTGAGGACCCACACAAGGTGGTCCTATGATCCGGTCAGGATCACGAGAGACCATGGCTGAGAGAGACACTCCAATGCATCGAATGAGAAAACCGGATGATGCGGAGAGACTTGGGAGAGGCCTTTGTCTAGCAGTGACCCTATATCAGTTAATACCTCATATAGAGATCTCGTACGCGATATGAATAATAAACATCATAATAGTATTGTAATATAGGTAAATATTCACAACCATTAGAACTAAGTATTTGCTTGGCAATAATTCAGGTGCCGCTAACTACATGCAACCGCTAAGCCGTAACTCGAAAGGACAGACAGGTGTGGCTTGTTTTAGTTCGCTTGGCTCTGTTACTGTCCTGTGCTACCATTTGTGTAACGTTTGTCAATGAATATTTGTGAAATGATTGGATACTCAGTTAGAATCGATAGCTGGCAGAAAGATAAGTCTAAAGACGTAACATGACAAACGTACACCATTAGCATCTCGAGAAGCTATTGCACGAAAGCGGCCGAAAGGCTGATATGATGATATTGTTTTCTACAGGCTATGATAGACAGTCACTTGATATCATACTATACTATTATTTCATTCTAAAATTGTATTGAAAATCAGTTTTTTTATGGAGAGGGATCATTATGTCAGGGAAAATCTTAACAGCGCGATGCATGGTTTGTATAGGCACAGCGTCAGCCGTATAGATCAAGCAAAATCTTCAGTCATTATTACAAAATGCTATAGAATAATAGTTAATAATAAGTTAACACCGACGTATTTTCTAATATAATACCTACTTATTAAAAAAATATATAGCAGCAATAAGGATTTCAAAATATAAATTTTATCCCGACTTCAATTCGACGGAATTCCAAGGTTATTAAAATACAGTAGCATGCTAAAATAAGTAATGCTTTCTGCAAAACGATAAGAACGAAACTAATTTTGAAGTTTAATTTCCAGGGCGGTTATGAAATTCTACACTTAAAAAGCTGAGTTCGTCTCAACATAATTATGATTATACTATGTCGAGAATGCGGTGCAGGGAGCGAGAATGTTATGAAAATCGTGAGCCACCTGAGTGTACGCTGCTTTCTTGTTAAATAACATACTGTAGTCGTATGAATAAAAAAAATCAATGAAATGAAAAAAGGACTTCGAAGTATAAGACGATATAGTTTGGCGATTCAGCTAGGAAACGCTAGCATCTTCGGCACTAGGCGGGTTTTTTTAGATTTAGTTTTACTTTTAGTTTTACTTATATTTTATTAATGAAAGAACAGTTTTTTTTTTCAATAAACCTTTTCTGGGAGTAGGTCTAGGGAACGCAATAAACAATTAAATTGTTCTCAAAATCCACACAATTCAACACTTTAATTGCTTAGTAGGTAATGTGCCATTCCAGGGAATATTTCCCAAAAATCGAGCAAGAAGTAAAAAAGTGGCAACGATAACTATAAAATACATTCAAACTGAGGATTTATTAATGAAACCCACCTTTTATTATTTCTCAAAGTACTAGTACAGTCTCGAATAATCTCGATTACCAGTATATGTTTAACATATAATATTGTTTATCGAAATAAAGACTAAAATATTAAATTTGCGAATGATGCAATTTTATTACTACATATTAACAATACGAATGTAATTCAGCACGATAATAATCTGCAGAGCAAATTGGATCCGTAAATTGAACAATTTAATTAATGTAACAAGTGCCTCAACTCGTTATAAACGCTACACCCGCTAACCGGTGGTTCCGCAACATTAATTCACGATTTAAATACCGACAAGTACTGTGGACCAACTCCTGACGTACGCTAATTCGGAACAGATAGGCCGAGCGGTGATCGTCGGTAACGTACGTTACCACTACAGGACTATACTGTAAAAGAACTCTAACTACGTTGCAAAAGTATTTCGCTGACCTGGGTGGATATAGAACGTTGCGTGGCTCCGCCTTCCAATATAATGATAATATGTCCGCGATGATATTAGGAACGCATTAGAAAAAAAAAGTAGACAGTTATTCCTTATAAGAATACCTTTAAGTAAGAGATGTGAACATGTATGTAAAATGACAATTGTTTCTATCCCATTCTCATCATAGTTCGATTGTATAGAAGAAAACCTAAAAATCAATACTAAAATCCGAGAAAACCATGTTAGAAGAACGTTAGTGCTAAATTTCTGTCCTAACAGTTTGCACGGGAAGGAAGACCAGCATTGAGATGTTTTTAAAACGACTAAAGTGCCTATATTTATGCGGGAAAGAGGAAAAGTCTCATAATATACATTTTTTCAACACTATTATGTTCTCTAGTATATTTGTAGTAACAGCTAAAAATACTTACGTTGCGTACGTAGGTTAAGAATTTCAAGTTGTGCATTAATGGTGATATTAGGTCAGGTAGACTCACTGATAATCACATCTCAGTCTAAGATGCCAGACTAGTCGTATTTTAAAGTGGTTTGTATAGTAAATCACGCGTTTTATTGTACAGGGAAGGTGCGGCACCGACAATCGCAACCTTGGAGGACACTCCTTTAAATTAGCAACCCAAATTGGTATCAAACTTTAGATTAAGTGGTAGTCACGTTAACGTGACTGAAATTTTGTGAATGCTTTCAATTGAAGTGAAAGTGTGGCCTTTTGTTAGGTGGTGGAACTTTTAAACAATGTAGGTTAAAATTTTATTGTAATATCTGTCCAAGAATGAATCAAGCTGCGTAAAACGAAACTTAAAAGAATAGATTTAAAGCATTCACTGCCAAGGGGCGTTGCCTAGGAACAAACTTGTATGAAGGCAAACGCATATACATAGGAATGATTTGCTTGCAGTAAATGTATTAAATAAGGATTAACATTTTTATGAAGCTGTTTCTTTCATCTAAAATTTCAATATTGTTTGTGATTAGGTAATAATTATCACTCCACAAACTCGCAAATAAACCAAAAAACTAGTTAAACAGTTCGAATTAGTTTTTCATTTGTTACATAGGTATTTAATAATGATACTACTTGAAATATGTGAATAGCTCTACAAGTAAAGGGCACAAAGACATATGCTGCGCTAAATCCATCAATTTTATCAAGAAACAAATTTAATGAAGTAATCATTCTATGTCAACTAGTAGATATAAATTATTATTGTCACAAATACGAGTATGTATGTGAGATTGGTGCTGGTCGAGTTTCAGTTTCATTTATTAATCATGCAGTAATATGCTCATTAATACATGGTAGTATAAGGAGCTGGCTGGTAGAAGATAAATGCTAGTTCGAATAGAGTGAAATAAAAGAATGTCTTCGATTTGACGTATGACGGAGAGTGTCAGACGAAAGAATGATTTAGCTGAGGACGGACAAAGATTTGTAATCATAATTAAGTTGTAAATATATAAGTAAGTAAATGACGTGACGAACATCAAGTGCGTTTTCCCTGCCCTGTCTTCATATGGATATTTATTCAGGTAAGGAAATCGTTAATTTTACATTGGACACGTTTACAGAACGCCACTACAAATTTACGCTTCATGTCTTTGCTCCTTCCAAGCTTACTAAATAAACTGGTAGTCTGCTCACAACATTACATTGCTTACTTGACAGTATCTGTTTGAATACAGGAATTTTAGTCCGGTTTTCGCTTACCCTAGGTCCGACCGCAATCTAGTATGATTTAGGTACAATAATAGCGCCCTAGACCGTTAATATAACGGTAGCGCGCCGATAGATATTATTAATGAAGGTTTGCTGCTAGGAAATTGCGCAATTTATATCCAAAGTAAAGTTATAAAATGTCTAGGCGATTTAGTTACGTGGTAGCCATCTATGTCTCCCATCTAGGACATTATATCCGAGCATAAACATTGGTCCATAGATTATGGTTGTGATAGTAGATTAGAGATGCGGGGTATTATTAATAGGCGGTTTTATGATTGAGGTTATAGATTATGTATGCAGTGTAAAGTAAGTTTGTTATTTAGAGACGCTGTTCAAAGGAATTGTTACATTACCTACATACCAAGGGGGGTGAATTAGAAAATAGCCCAGGGCCCTGTTTAATAAACGTTACAAGTCCACAATTTTGTAAAAAAGTGACAAATTTGTCAACTTGTGCTACAAGTGTCGTTTAATAAACGTTACAAATATGTAAGAAATTTACAGGTAAAAACCCTACAATTTATGTAATTGTAAATGTTGTTTAATAAATGCTTACATATGTAAAAAATGCCTGTAGAATTCTGTCAAATTTGTAATTACAAATTTGTAGTTGCAGATTACAATTTACATTAAATTGTAGCGAACCTCACCTCCAAAGAATGTACTGACCACAAGTCTAGATAACTACATTGTTTACGCAGTTATTTACCGTACCTTTAGTTACACCATGTGCATCTGCCACCACATTCTAGTATTCGATGGTAGTTTTACTCAACCAAATTTTTTAAATTTATTTATTAAATTATTAAATGTTAAATCAGTTCCATTTAATGTGACATTTACCCTTATACGAAAAAGTCGTGGTCGTCATTCAATCACATGTCCATCATCACTACTTTCACTACTATCGCTACTTGTCAGTACCACTTTTGTGTAGAAATATTTTTTCCTTGTGTCAGTATTAGGCAGAGGTCGAAACTTGTAATGTTGGACAGGCGACGCGGCACCTGTCGAAATTGTTCTACAATTTACAATATATGTAAACTTGTAATTACAATTGTGTGTTTAATAAAGCAGTTTTTCCTACAAATATGTAAATTGTCACTTGTAAAGCGAAAATGTTTATTAAACAGAAATATGTAGAATTGTAGCTACAATTCTACAATTTTGTAGATTTTACACCATAGTAAACTTTTAACTTGTAATTTTTATTAAACAGAAAGTTGTAGACTTCACTTGTATTTATAAGTTACAATTTACAATTTGTAATGTTTATTAAACAGGGCCCAGAACGCAGGTGTTTGTGGCCGCAACCGGCTGATTTTGAATCACGAACGTAGCAAGGGATTTTAAGGTTATGGGGAGTATTAACTAATCTCACGTAAAAATGACTACTGCTCAATCTCTCAAGTTTGATACCGCTCTTTTTACTTAAATCTAAGTAAAAATCGGTACTTACAATAAGTACAGATTTGATTATAGAGTAGAGACGAAATAGTACAGAAAATGGTAATTGGTGGCATTCTAAAATTGAAAAATTGTTAATTTCACGCTCACAGTATAAACGTAGGTATTTCGAACACTTTTTTGCAGCAAAATCTGCATATTGTTTTATACTGCTGTGAATTTATTATTTATTTTCTTAGTGTGATGCACATGATTGTGCAATAAAATGTAATTTGCAAAGTTAGCATATGATAGCAATGAAATGCGAAAGTTAATCGTATTTTAGCGGTTTCTGTCTCGTTCAATTCTAACAATGTTTATAGAGCTTCTTGGAACGCAGAAGTTAATTTCATTCATTCGAGTTCAATTGGAATGACGTAACTCAGTGAGCTGTAGCTCTAGCAATTTTTTTAATGGCTGAAATACTTACGATATTTATGCCAGCCATTGTGAAAAAATAAACTATATTATCAATCCTGCTCACAAAATTTCACGAGAATCTCTAGAGAAATGGGACCTGTAGGCGAGAACAGTTGGACATTCGGAACATCCAGAATTCGGACTTCGCACGCTCAGTCAACAAGCAATGATGACGAATGATGCTTTCGCTGTAAAAAGTTAATAAGTCTTGTTCATGTACATGGATATATGGTAGGTAGGTATATTGGAGGTTTTTACTATTTTTGATACAAATCGCATTATGAAGTTAACTTAATAACATTGTTTTTTGTAACATTGTTATATAACGTTGTTATGAAAATGATAATTAATAAACAGAAAAAGTGTTTAATTATTTAAATACAATTTAATGAAATTTATTTATAGACCCATTATTTTTAATAAATTAACCTACAATTAATTAAAACGAAAGAGTAGATAGTTTATCATTTTGATTAATTATTATCAATACACAAAAATATTTTTACAATTCGTCAAATCATGACATGTAAAGAGTAATTAATCAAAAGTTATATGAATGCGAATGTCATGCACATTTCATAGTTCATTTGTATTCGCAAGTGAGTAAGCAAGGCAATGCAGCCATAGCACCTTCCGTTTAATAGTAGAAGATCTTATAACTATCCATATTCAATCGCACATACGACGTTCTTTAATCAGAAGTTCAATGCTCTCGGCTTCGGGCAACGTAATGCGACATGGTCGTAATTGACGATTCATAGTACGAGTCCGATTGTGGCGTTCAATTCTGTAGTACTTTGTGTCAGTACAAGGCTTCTTGCGGATCGTTTATTGAATCTGCATTCATAAAAGGATCTCGTCTGAGTATTGATGGTTCATCGTGTTTGTCATGTCTGTGATGACATCTCTGTGAAAACATTTGTGGGTTAGTAATGAAATGATTAACTAATGCGAATGAATGCAATTCTTATACAAATACTTTCTTATGTATTTGTATTTATTTCTTTTAGAGGTAGAAAGAGTACCGTTGAACGAGCGAGCGAAGCGTTTCCGTTTGTAGCTTGGCCTAAAATTCTTTCGTATGGATGTTCTCACCTATTGGTCGTATTTCTCAACTGATTCCTACACAAGTTTGTGAGTAGGTTCGATGAGTAAACATATAGATAACTTGTGTTACGTGTATGGTTGCTACCGTTTGCATACTTTTTTTAAACATTGGACAACCTCTCACTTATCGATCTAGTCCCATGTAAGCTCCAGTAGGCTTGTATTATAGAGATAAATAAATACTCAAATATCTACATAAAACATCCATAACCCATGTGCAAATATTCGAGTTCATCACACAACAAATGTTTCCGTCGTCTACTGATTCCTTGCTTGACTGACACTCGTTGAAATAATAACCAAAATACAAAACTGTCTGCATTGCAGGTCATCTACATAATTTAGTCGCGTAAAAGCTTCAAAAGTGTATTTGAAGCTCGAGTAATGTAAATTAATAATTCAGTTCACAAGCACACATTTTATTTATCTGTCTAGCCACAATAAGCGCCCAACGTAGAAACACGTGTATGCTAAATTTTAAAGCCACACGAATTCAGAACGGCACTGCAGATACTGGCTACCAAAACTCAGCTATAGGCTCTATGGCTGTATAGACGCTGTAGAAACGTCGCTTGAAAAATGAGGAGGACGTGTGAAAGGACGCGAACACAAAACAAATTGGCACAGAAGGGTCATTGCTTTCACAATACGCTGTTGACGTAAGATTTGATGATACTGAACTGAAGATTATTAGATGTTACTGATATTGGAGCATTGTTTGAATAAAAAGGTTTTTTATACGAGGTCGTATGAAGTCAAATGCATACTTTATAAATACATATATACAAGTATTAAAAAGACTATCCTAACTTAAACTAGTCTAACCTAAAGGACCCGCCCTGCATTACACCTGACTCCAAGGTCCCCATAATACCAGCAGCGTTGCCCCGCTTAATAGCTATGGAGACCTGCTGAACCATATAGAAGCCAGAGCGGGGATTGCAGCCCCTGTCCCTTAGGCGTTGTCCTAGTTCCCTAACCAGATTGCTTGCTGTGTCCACCAATTTACACCATAAAATTAATGTCGTCCCTGCACCAAGCAACGTAGCAACATGACCAATGATCATCGTGCGCCAAACCGCGCTAGTTCTTCTCAGTTTGAATGGTAATTTTTAAAGGTAATGTTGCATTTCGCGTAGTCTTTAAAACGGAGCTAAATCGTGTTCTAATATTTATTATGGTATTGGTACATCCGGTATGTTTTGTTTCTTGTAGATTATGCGGGTTGAATATGCCGAGCCTGTATCGGTAAAATTTCAATTTCTACTTTTCTCACCCTCAATTTATTTAAATATACTAGGCCATCGGCTGGCAGTAGGTACTCTTGAAGGACGATGATTTTATTAGATACTGAGTATCTGCGCCGCGCGGTGTTACCCGCTCATCCCACGGGAATACTACATTTTTTTGGGATAAAAGTAGCCTATGTGTTAATCCAGTGTGTCAGCTACCTTCATACCAAAATTTATCAAAATTGGTGCAGCCATTTGAGCGTGAAGAAGTAACAAACACACAAAAACACTCACAAACTTTTGCATAATTATAATATCAATGTGATATTATCTGTCGGGAGTTCGGGCGGTGACGGCACGTTGACTTATGAAGACTCGAAGCCTGTCACACATCCTTAGATACTGCACTTACTGCTCTTAATTATTTTATGTTCGACGACTAGCGATATCGTAGTAGAAGGTCAGCCTTCAATGGTTACAAATTGACTTGACACCCACCCGCAGAGAATAATGGCGTCAATGTTAGCTAACAGTGTTTTTATTACGTAAACGAATTTGTATTTTGTCCATTTTGTCAATGAAGACTAATCAAAACTAAGTGCTATATCGTCTAATATTTTGAGACGATGAAAATTAACGGAGCTCAGAATGAATTGGCAAAGGTCATTAGGCATTTTGTTCGAACATATGACCCACGGCGTACACAAACGAAATAAGGCTTAGGTATGTAGGTAAATGTATCTGCTACTCAGTGGTATGAGTCGCATTCTTGTAAACCATGGGAGGATTGAGAAAAAAAAAAACATTTCTTATCATTGTAGCATTTTTGCAAGGAATTAAGTCAGAAGTAATATTGGAAATATTTCAAAAATACTTTAATTAGCTGCTGTTATTTTGCGTTGCTGTTGTTATATTGTTTAATATACTAGACTTTTGACTTTTTACAGAGAATTGTGCAAGAACCACAACTTTGCACAATGCTGAAAGTAAAAACATGAATTAATAGTATCACTACATCGTACACATACTGTTGAATAACCTTTTTCTGCCGGTTGATACGTAAGAAAAAAATACATATTTAGAAAAGTGAGATTAAATTATCTATTTTAAAAGTAGTTTGGTCTCTGTACGCGAAATTTTGGAAAGCGGGTCACAAACGCCCAATAATCTTTGGGATTGGGGGAATCCTAGGAAATAAAATAAGGTTTTTACAATTAGTAGGTACTGACGTAACTGTCATCCATGTTATATTCAGGGATTTCATTTCGATTAAGGGTTGCGATATCTCAAATAGAGTAATATCACGGCTTTATCACGACATTACGTATTTTACCTATTATATATCAATTGTAGTATATTATTATATATCCATTGTTAGTTTTCGAGCTGCGTTGTGCGACATCGCATCACAAATCGGTATTTTATAAGAAACATTGTCATGTTAACCTATACGTGTACGTACGCATTACATACACCGTAAATATGTAGGAGAGACCAGTAAACAAAACTCGCTCAAATACTTCCTACAGTTGTTGGCCCAGGGTCAACTTAACATCGCTAGCAAGCGAGTTTTCGTCAATGTACTAATGCTTGTGTTCAGCAAATGTGCACGGTTGTTTTAGGAAAACAAAATTGCCCTAGAATAAAGTTGCAGCAGTTTCTTGCGCGAGAAATATTACCTATCTCTTTCTTCGCTGTACTGTGAGAGCGTAACGGGTGAGGCTATGTCGCTTGACAGGAGTTGCGAAGCGTACGTGCTAGACGGGCAGCTGAGCATTTCATGTTATTTAAATCATATATTATTGCTGAATCTATCTATCTATCCCTTTATAAGACACTCACAAGAGTGTCTTATAAAGGGATAGATTAGATAGATCAGCTGTAAGTGTAGTACAAACTACACTTACATAGAAGTTACAAGATACGGGTTTTCTGCTTCTGTTATGTTAACGTAGGAGGTTCACATAAATACTTTAAATTATAAGCAATTTGTAAAATTTCTAGCCTAGATTGAAATTTTATGGACCATAATACTGTTGCAAATGCCTAACCCGTCAATCTTTTTTCTATACATTAAAATAACACCCTTACCTACCTATTAGTAAATATAACAACATCCAGCTGATCATAAATCTGATTCCCAATAACTCAGCAAAATTAGCTCACGTGACCAGCACAATAATTCTCTACCTAACAGCTTATCTAATTGAAGTATTTGTATCCTTTCACTGGCGCGGACAAAGCAGGGTGCAGTCGTGACCGCCGCGCCCGCTACCGACAGTCCGACAAAGATTGCCAATCTGGCGGCGGGCGGCCATTTTGTTTGATATGACGGTTTCTAAAGGTACTGTCACGTTTAAGAGAATAAGGTCCTGATAATTTTTACACTGCTCAGCATAATAATAGGCCTTGTAAAATAGATGATTTAAGCAGCATCGGAACAACACTTGCGCTCGTGACTACATAGTCCTATTCGGAACTGAATCTCTCAGCCGCATTCGCGACAGGTGTATGCACCCCACAGATGGACCTGTTGGCGGCCCGCTCGTGATGCATCGTACGTTTCTCCCTCAGCAACCTAAACCAGGTTTCGTCGTGCTTTGACTGGCCCTCATAGACAAGGTGTCGCCACGTGTCACCCTCGGCCAGCTATTCCCATAGGTTGCTAGCGATGTTAAACTATTTGCACAAATCGCGAGGTATCATACTATTATAAAACTCTTTATTTGTATTGAAAATCAAATTCTACATAATTTAGAGGGGTCATGAATTCAGGAAAAATCTTAGTAGCACGATGCCTATGGCTGTTGAGCGCCATCTGTTGGTCAGAATTTCTTTATCTTCTCGTCACGTTAACCTAGTTGGATGGATACGAACCAATTTTGATCGGAGACTTGTCACCCGACTATGTAAAAAATAAGTTGTGCGGAAAAAGTTGCGGGTAACCTTCTAGTAGTGTAGTGTTATAAGAAGTTATAAATTAATAAACCTTCGAATGAATATATAACATATCAGCAAATTTTATATACCTACCTACTCAGAAAAAAACTTTTCTCGCCACGTTAGTATTTGATTGGGACCTGTAAGTAAAACTTGATGCCTTCACAAACATATCAAAGGCACCGTTACTAAATAATTGACTCAACATTTCAATGTTAACAAAATGTGAAGAAACTTAAGATAAACATATTAATTGTATTGGTTAATAAACAACCAAAGTAGCGGGTTTTTGAACCAGAGTTGGGCACGTGGCTGTGTAATGTAAGGTACAAAATAAGGTATGCAGTACATTAATCTGTTTACAAGGCGGGTTTAATAACCGATGTACGTACGCATATTTAGCGCGATTGAATGAAAGAAAGAAATACATTTATTCGTGACGTGACCATAAAACATAATTAATTAAATAAATAAACATAATTAATTGACGAAACCTGCGCTGTGGATATAATATTTGGATGCATGCATGAGATTTGTTTTTAATAAATATTATGTAAAAAAATTAAATAAATTACATAAAGGGTGTAACAAAAATAATAAAATATAAAACAATAGGCAACTATAATATTATGGCTGTGCTACGAAAAGGTCCCACCTCAGCGCGTGAGAGCCAGCGCTGATCTTCCGGTGGGACCTATAGGTGGCGCCACGGAGAGCTGCACACCAGAGTTGATCGCATTTAGGATGCGTTAACCTGAATGCAGACAAGAGGGTTGATGGACGGGTTCATCGAACCACTTTGGCACCTAAAATCAATTACTGCGACACTCCTTACTCAAATTATTCTACTTAGTCATGCGGTTTAGAATAATTTCGTTAAAAACCCCTCATTGCCACAACAAACTTGTATTTGAGCACTTTTAAATGAACTTATTCTACTTCTACCCCATGACCGTATGTATAAATATTATCTGAGTAAACGGGATTTAAACTTCAAATGATGTTTGTACACCAATGAAATACGCATGCGTACAACTTGTAGACGTCAAGATGAAATACTGGTTACAATAATTTGACTACAGCGAAAAGAGCCAGAGTATCATGAATTTTAACTAACTCCACAGATAACGTTGATTAATGGATAAAAAGTCAAAGTTCGTGTTAATTACGTTTCTATCCCAATCAGTGCAACAAGTTTCCACTAGATTAGGATTAATTTGATTTCAATCAGCTAAAGTTCATTATGAGCGAGTTGCTTCAGACTGACTGCAATATTAAGTTACGCGTATTAATGTTATAGTAAGCAGGTAACTGTGCCTTCTTACCTATGGAAATTGATACTTTTCTATGAAATAACAGATGAATTTGAAGCCACAGGGATTATAAGTGATGCAGTATGATCTTGCTTTTCAGGTAATTCTGTGTGATTATGAACAAGCTTTTTTCTAACTATAACTCCTCCTCCTCGCGTCGATTTCCTCATTACTGAGGGTCGTGATTTCCCCTTAGCTGGGTCATTATGCTCCGGACCGTGTTTCGCCACCTAGATCTGTCCTTGGCTTCATGGAGTGCGTTGTGTAGCTTGGTGTCCAACGATGAGCGGATTTGGTCAGACCACCTCATCGGTGATCGGCCCCTTGGACGCTTCCCATCGACCTTTCCAGTCACCATGAGTTGTTCCAAGTTGTTTCCTTCTTTCCTGGCAATATGGCCGAAAAATTCCATTACTCTTCTCAAGCACATAGTGGACAGACGAGTTTCAATATGGAGTTCACGAAGAATGGATTCGTTTGTGCGAAATGCAGTCCATGGAATCTGTAACACTCAACACAACTCCTCCAGCACCACATCGAAAAAGCGTCAACTAACGCGTAACGCGTAAAGCGTAAACTAAGTAACTTTAAATCTTTGCAAAAGCCGTCTGAGATTTGTATCCCGTTTGTGTAAAATATGTTGCGATTGGGGCGTAGCGACACGACCGACCGACTCGTGTGTGTTACTGCGACACACTACAAATGCGCAACGGTTCTGCCCGAATAAAGACGACAGAGGGAGTTACACACAAATGTCCGTTGATGTACACAGGTAGGCTGCTAGCGTGGTTCGCGTAGTGAGCTCGCCTTGCTGGCACTCATTAATGATAATTGATAACACATCTGTCACACTCACATTGACACTACTTGTGACGGGAGCTTTGTCATTTATCCTTCGTAATTACCGCGACCATCATAAACCTGCCCGCCCCCAAGCATGGACCGCATTGAACTGACAATTTCATGTAGCTGAAATATTACTAGTGCTCTTCACACGCGGTACACCTACGACGTAGAGGGCGGGCAGCAGATTTAACATAGTCACACAAATTTGTATGCAGTATCTTCTTTTGTTTAAAAACTTAATTTAAAATACCCCCGACACAAGTAGGTGGTCATCATGAGGCCAATTCAATGAGTGATATAGAAAATGCTACTAAAACTGAACATAACTAAAAAAAATGGAATTCTAAGCTTCAATGTCTGAGATCTTGTCACTTGTTCCAATTAAATCTGAAAATTTTGGAAACTACTAGTCCTATTGCCACTAAATATAGCTAGGAACCACTTTGACGGACAAGTCTTTCTATCAACAAAAACCGCACTTAAATTGACCCATCCGTTTGGAGCCACGATGCCACAGACAGATATACAGATATTACAGATACACAGACAACCCTCTTTTTTCGTCGGGGGTTAAAAACGGACTCATTCTACTGCGCTAACTATATATGTACATTATGTAGTATTACTTGTATATTATCTATTCTATGGTATTACCCACGCGCTCCGTGACGTACCTAGCGCACGGTCAGTGCGAAAACTAACAAACTCACTGTGGGATCATGACCCCTACACCCTCCATCGCTATGAATCAGCCCTAGAGCAGATGGGATTATTTATAGCTAAATTTAACCTAATTGAATCGCCTTTGTTCTATTTTAGCATAAATTTCTGTTTACCTTTTCAGCCTACACTCGATTACTCTGTTCTTAATCTCCGAACTATGACTCAAAGCAGGCTCATTAAGCGGAAATGGCTTCGTCGAAGTATTTCAGCAGTTAAACTCAATTAAATCTGATTTAATTAAGGCTGTGTACCAAGCCAAAGGTTCTCCGAGAGCGGTGCTACACTCTGGATATTTTATTACCCGGTTTAGTTTAATAGTCGGAGCCCGGGAAATCGAAGCGAGTATTATTTTTAGTAGGTTAACTGTTTACACAAGTAACTAGGTACCTATCTAAAATTATTGGCGAAAGTCGCTGGGCATTGGTCTAGCTATGGCACAGAATATAGTTAAAGCATTGAGCAAAGAGCCTTCCTGCGATTGAAAGAGCGAAGCGCGTGCGACTTAGATCAGTTATTGCAAGCATTACGGGTTCTGAACTTTCTGAAGGGATCATTCGAAGATTACGCATTATGTGTATCAATGCATACCGAATGGTATCCAGCCTTTTAGCCTAATTTTTTTTCGCAAAGTATTAATTTGGCAATCTGTTGCATTTCCCAACTCACGATTTTCTCTAAAAAGCAAAAAAAAAATCTTAGTGTATTTTTTTATGCTCTTTTATAGAATACAGTAGGTTAGGTTAGGTTTGTTTTATGAAACTTCCGAAAAAAATATGGTTTCATAGAAAATCGTGAGTTGGGAAATGAAACAGTTTGCAGGGAACCCTACATTTTAGCTCATTTCGCCTGGGTTTTAAAATGAACATTATCTTTAAACGACGTCGTCAAATTACGCACACATAAACAAACATTATATAGGTAGATTGTGATGACTCTAAATTACTGCATTTTTTAATGCCCCAATAAGGTTTCTGCTAAATTGTTTACAGCAAAAACGGACGTAAAAAAATGGCGGTAAATATCAAGGCAACTTTGTTTTCATTGAGATTACTTATATTAGATTTAAAAGTTTCCAGTTTGATCGTAAAAGAATTTAAGTATCCAAAAATGCCGAGAAGTTTAACTTAATTAATAATTTAAGAGATTATGGCGAGAAATAAACTTCTTTACTTATAACTAAGTAGGTATAGGTAATAAAACGTTTGTTAGACGGGAACTGAACTATTTAAAATTCTTTACGGAGGAAAGTTGTAGTAACTATTTACCGGGTCCTTATTTGATGAGGCAATGCAAAATACCTAGTTTAGCGATATGACTTTATATTTGACGTACACCAGTATAACGAACACTTACGTATACTTAATTATTTTATATTTGAATAGTATTTGTTGACACTAACAACTTGACTGTTTGAAGGATATATGTACCAATACGTATATCAAAAATTTATCATTTCGTCGGAGATAGTGCAATATCGCGTAAATAACAACAGCTGTCGATAAAGTTCTCATTTCAATAAATACCAAGCATTTGTTTGAATATTGATTCGTATCTACACTTGTTACTTACGCGGTACTGCACTATCCCCGAAGATTTGTAATTCAAATTCAAATAAAATAAAAAATATTTCATAAAAGACACTTTTGTCTATAATCTAAGGTGATGGAGTGACCCAGTAAGCAAACAAGCCCGTAATTCAAAGTTTACTCGTCATTTTAAATTCTAAACCTGTCACTCTATGAGAAAGAAAGTCACTATTGATACGTAGAAAAGCGCATATTACGAGTTACATAGTAGACATCTCGAACAGCTTTATTATTAGAAATGATGAATTTAGCCCGTGCATTCTTCAACTCCTTTCATTTAAGGTATGTAATAACCGATAGTTCATATATGGAAGCTACTGGTTTTATTAGTTGTTATGGTAGTTGAAATATTTACTGAATTGGTTGAACGTTCTCTATTAAAAAGGATGTTGATTTGAAATCAGGAACGGAATGAAGATAATATTCGCGCATTTCAGAAACATTCTTGATTTGGGAAATAAATAAACTAGGATTGTTATAGGAATCTTTATCGGTTTGTGTTCTATTTTGTGGATCGTCAACGTATGGGCCATTTTTAGTTAGAAGCAATCGTTTTAGCGATAAGGCTACAGGTATATGTACCTATGTAACGTGTGCTGTCTATTTTTAACCAACTTCCAAAAAAGGAGGAGGTTCTATGTTTCATTGTATGTATCTTTTTTTAACATGTGTTTCGTAATTTCGTAACACGCAATCGTAATTTTGTTTTCAATAAACCTTTAACTGAGTATATGTTTTTTTAAAGCATGATTTGTTTCACTAAATGCATAAAACTATTTTGTATATATTTTAATCACATATTTTTAACTAACGATAATTTACAAATAAGTAGTGACAAGTACAGAAACATAATTCAAGTCAGTTTGGATTGGACTGATTTAATAAAGTTTTTAATCGTTAAGAAGACATGAGCGAGAAACAAATGAGAAAACGAATCCATTACTTAATTAAATTTATTTCGTGGACTAATCATCAAAAGATCGATCGATGTAGCCTTGGAGAAGTCATATCAAAACGCCTAAAATCCCTTTTTAAATATTTTCCAAACTGCACCTAATGTCAAGTTTCATAGGACTCGTTCTCAAAGTGCTACGAAAATGTAAATAAGCAATTTAGAGAAATAGTTCATTTGAAAGCTTAATTATGTTTATTCGTACTCATTAATTCTTGGGCAAGTTCGTTTAATCGATACGTTTATGGATCGATACATAGAAAAGTTTTTAAGCGGTAGTGGTTAGTAATGTATGCCTTTTAGTCCCGAGTTAATAGGAATAATGTCGTCTGTTTATTTTATGGCTGAGTAGGGAAATGTATTCTGGGTCATACGTATTTAGTAGATAAAGACACATTTTTGTTAAGTGACGCTGTACAATTGAAACGTGTAAGCCGGCGCTTAAAGGGCTGGCGCATACCATCCGATTCCAACACAAAGCACAACGAACAGTATATACCTAATATAGTTATATTTTTAACCATTGATACAAAGATCAAGACTCAAAATTTGTGTCTTAATCTCTGCGTTGATCGTTTGCCGAGTATTGAACACGATTTCGCTCTGTATTACCGGTCCAACGTGTCAACTACTCCACCATCCCGATGCCAGGATACCTTTCGAATTTTTCCTTATGCTTTTTATGTGTTGATTTTGTTCAGTCACTATTGGTTGTAGGTAGATTTATTTAGTGCGTGTAAAAGTACTATACTAAAATAACAACGGCGATGTCTTTACAACATTTTACAATGAAAAACAATGCGTTTAGATACTATGTTATTTTTGCTCATAATTTTAAGATCTCCAAAAAGTTAGTTGCCCTAATCGCATCAGCGACTAAAGAGAGCAGGATGAGGGTCCGAGTGGGAGGAGAGCTGACTGAAGAGTTCACGGTGATGACCGGCCGAAAGCAAGGAGATGCCCTGTCACCTATGCTTTTCAACTTGGCTCTAGAACACGTGGTGAGGAAAGTTCTGGCCCAAGACATAGGATTAGAGTTGGGTGGAAAACATAAGGTGATAGGGTACGCGGATGACCTAGCTTTATTGGGGGAAAGCCGTGAAGAAGTGGCGAAGGCAGCTAGTGTCCTGGATCGAGAGGCGTCAAGGGTGGGCCTCAGGATTAATCAGTCGAAAACCGAATACCTACACATGAAACGCTACAAAAACACACGTGCCTGACGTGATAGCCTTCATGTTGGGTTCAGGTTCCGGTACCTTGGTTGCACCATTACTGACACCAACACCAGGGAGGAAGAGATCCAGATGCGCATCCGAAATTGTCTACGGTGTAGCGCAGCCCTCCATAAGGTCTTATAGTGTCCAAGCTTCTCAGCAAGAATACAAAAATATGGATTTATAAGACTGTCATAAGACCCATCCTCATGTATGGCTGTGAAGCTTGGACACTGACCCTTAAAGATGAAAGTCAGCTCCTGGTAGCAGAACGCAAAATGCTTCGGAAATCCTGGGGCCTACTAAGAGGAATGATAGTACGTGGCGGATCCGAACTAATGCCGAGATTGAGGAGCTGGTGGCCGAGCCGAACATTATCGGAGAGACAAAGTCCATAGACTTCGTTGGCTCGGTCACCTACAAAGAATGGAAGAGGATCGCGCTGCAAAAAGAGCATACTTGGGGCAACCAACCGTCGACGACCGGTTGGTCGTCCCCGGTACAGCTGGGGAGACGTGGTGGAGGTGGATCTGCGTAAGTTTCAAGCCGAAAACTGGCAAGAAACTGCGCAGGATCGGGACAAGTGGCGTACTCTCGTTTCGGAGGCTAAGATCCTGTTTGGGTCACATAGCTAGAATAGTTAGTTTAGTTAGTTAATGTTTTTGATGAAACGTAACTAGCACATACTCCAAGTAATGATAAAGATAAATAACCATGTTTGATTTTAGTATACTAGAATGTTCATATTAATGTCGAACCTAGAAACATAAATCGGCCTAAATGCCCATATCCATTTAAAAGTACGTATAACAATTCATTAAATACCGAGAAAATTGTATTTACCACTATTGGCATTCCTCATTCCTTGCCTTTATGATTGGGTATCCAAAATTGGTCGCTAATTTGTTGCAATCCACCATTAAACTGAATCGTTTTATAGTCCTCTCGGTTTAGTTATAATGCAGTGCAGTGCGTAGGCGCCTTAAATGAAGGTAAAAAGTTTTTACTACCTGAAGTCGTGATGTCGTAATAAAGAAACTCGTTATTTTGTATCAGTTGCAAGTAAGAACCGTTAATGTACTTACATCAAAACTGTCTTAGTGTCGTACTACCTTTATATCCCAATAGATTATTACAAATGGATGCACCTTCTGGATGCACAGTTACTTGATTGACTGAGGAAAAATTATGAAATTATCGAACAAAAACTGTTGATAACAATCGTCCGTGTAATGGGTCTAATCGGTACAGATCCGCTCGTTGCACTTGCTGCAGAACAAATTTGAAGACCAAATCCAATTTGTCAATTCTGGTCTTTAGAACCTCTGACTTACGACTAATCGGTTCTGATGTACCATTTTTGGGCGGAATCCAATTACACGAAGTGACTTTGCACTAATAATCGATTTAAAAAGCGACGGCAGAGAATGCCAGTGATTCTTACTGTACCCACCGCGGCGGGACGAATCGCCGTAACAATCACTTTAATTAATCATTCAAAAGCCTGAGGAAATTCGTTTAGAGCTAATTCGACTAATAATTTGCTTGAAAAAGTTGTAAATGAAATACAGACTATTAATTAAATACCTAGTAGTACCTAAAAGTATGGCTTATTATTTATTTATTTAAATTTTATTGCACAAACCAAACGTCCGCACAAATAGCGAACTTAATGCCTAATGGCATTCTCTACTAGTCAACCATAGCGCCAAACAGAGATGCTTCAAGCGGCTGCAGAGTAGAAAATGTATTGTTCGGAGAGCGTCTAGGATATAATGAATACTTGTTTATTACATTTCATAACGACCATAAATACAATGATACATAGGTATATTTACATATTATAAGATCTTATTGTTATATTACGAAGTAAGCAATTGTCCTTTGTGCGCTATTTCGACGGAAATTTGCAATATCTTCAATTCAGAGCCCCAATTTCATAAACATTTCTCTGATACGGCGCCACTTCGGCAACCCGGTAGTGTTAAGTTTGCGCCTCATTTATATGAGACGCCATTGACGCCAAGCGCAAACTTAACCAGATAGTAACGAGAAACGTCACTTTATGCAGCACGAATATGGTAGGTATTTGATGACAGTTCATTTTACGAAATGTCAAAAACAATAAGTTTGTATGAATTTTCTATAAAGATACTGGCTTGTGACGTCATTAAAATCAGTAGTCAAAACACGTCTTCTTTTTGTAATTGCAGTCCAATTAAAAATAGTATGATGTCTAAAAGTTACTGTTAGTTTATCTTGTTCCGTGTATTTTTGATTGTGTGTTTAGTGGTTTCAATAATTTCACTATAGTCTAATACCGTATTACAATTACGCGTTTTAACTACTGTTGAAGGCGATATACCTGAGATACTGAGGCGTTGTTTATTTGTCGATATCACAAAGTAGGTACACTCAAATTAGCGCCTTGATTTGACACTTATGTCACGTAAATTGAACCTCCCGCTCTTTATAACGACCTAAGAAGAGAACTTCGATAGTTAATGCACCTTTCAAAAGGTAACACTAAGGTAACACTATCCTCCTATTTCTTGATACATTCAACGTAACCTAACCCCCGTCTTATCCATCATTAACCTCCACGGTTACTGTAAATTCAATACGGCATACAGGAAACTATCCATATTGAACACCACCATTTTATTGACCGTTGACTTCGAAATTTGATTCTTCATAACCGTTTAAACGATTAAGTCAACAGACTTTTATCACACTATAAAAGCTGAATAAACATTCCAATGACACCAATGAGACACCTTTAGCTATTATGATATGGGTTTAGTGGTATAAGCGATTTGATACCGGCAGAACCCAGTTGAGTTTAGTTTGCACCTGGTGTGTATAGAAACTCACACAAACGAGGTGCAATGCAAACGTAGTTCGTCCTGGTAGTACTGGGGCCTAATTCGGCATTACGATGTTCCCAGTTTAGTAATATTTCGACTTTTCAACCACCATTTAACGGGCATATATCGATTTTGGCTATTTGAACTACACTTATGTAACATTAATACGTTAATATTTTTTAAGGACTTTGACCAAATTACTTAATCGCTTTTGTCATTTGCATTTAATAATATGACTAACCATCTGAATTTTGCACTTATCAAAATATAAACTTAGTCATCTTAAAGAGAATGTCGAATAGAAGCCATTGATTTAAACTAACTCGATTTTCACTCATTACTTATAACAAAACGGGACTTAATCGCGTTCAAAAAGTAGTAAAGTCCCTTCGAGATCATGAACGTAACATCACGTTCGAAACGTCGAGGTAATTATAGAAACACTTTCTAATTCATGACTTTCTGAAACGTGGTCGCTCACAATGGGCCTCAAAAGAAGGCTTACAGTTACTCGAAGGGCAATGGAAAAAGCTATGCTCTCGGTTTCCTTGCGGGATCGAATCCGAAACGATGAGATACGCAAGAGAACCAGCCAAAGTTGTAGATATAGCTCAGACAGTCGCCAAACTAAGTGGCAGTGGGCGGGGCACATTGCTCGTAGAATCAAGGGCCGTTGGGGCAAAAATAGTTGGGCGGAAGACGCAGCGTGGGAAGGCCCCTACAAGGTGAACCGACGACCTGGTTAGGATCGCGGACAGAAATTGGACGAGGGCGGCGCAAGACGGATCGTTGTGGAGAACTTTGGGGCCGCGTCCAGCAGTAGACGTGGTATAATAAAAACGATTAAGTCCCTTTTTATAATAAATAAACAAGCTGACAAAAGGATCGTGGACAAATGTCACTGGAAATGGCAAATTTAGCCACAGGCCGTGTGGCCAGCGGATGTTTCAAATGACAGTAGGTGTCAAGCAAGTATTTAAATGTGAAATACCTAAGCCGGTATCAGGCGTTTATGATGTCTGAAGGAAAGAAATCGGACAAGGTGTGATGCCAGCTTATGAGTCTCCATGCCTTTCCAGATCAGACGGGACGGGTGACTGCTAAAGGTCTTCGCACATTATAACAATTCAACGGCGACTCGATTCTATGCCAAATACTGAAATTTAAGCCCTATATCATATTAACTAGGTTTAATTCAGACAGACCCACTAACGGGAATGTCTCTGCGCCACAGGAGTGAGGGACCTTTTTCATACTACGACGGTGGCATACAAGCATGCGGCCCGCCTGATGTTAAGCAGTTACCACCGCCTATGGAGGCTTGCGATACCAGGAGCATCACACGTTGCCGACCCTTTAAGAACCTATTTACGCCCCTCTTGAAGAACCGCATACCGTAGCCCCCGGGGAAAACCTCGGAGCTCATTCCACATGCGGAGCGTTCGCGGTAGGAAATTCCTCTGGAACGCACAGTTCTCGACCATTTTGGCTCCAGTGCGTGAGGATGAACACTGCATAACATTCCTTAACAATGCTCATAGATGGCAACGTTTGCAGATATATATAAGCCGCTTACAACGCTTGAAGTGGCTAATCCCTAACTTACTTAAGGCTTACACACACCATAAGGTGACACCACCATAAGTCCACTTTAAGAATTACCTCTGTGTTCATTTTTATGGCATCTTCTGATTAATGGTCTGTGAAGTCAATAGTAAAGTTAATGATCGAATAGCGCATATCACCAAAATATAATTGAGAGCACAGGATAAATGTGTCAGACGTCGAATTGTTTAATTCTATATAGATTAATACAGTAGCCGGAAAACTTCTTGAGCATAACCTTGACTGCGCAGTAGCCGATTTACGTACAAATATGCATGCGCAGATCCGCCATTTTGGGTCAAGTTGTTTGCCGGCTACTGTACTACAGTGATTTTATTTTTGTGGAATCGTCTGAATAATGCGCAAGTGTCTGACGAAACAAGAACTCGAATAATCTAGTTATTATCTTTGTTTAACCCTATGGTATGGTTGAATGGTAGAGAATGCCATTTGGTATTAAGTCCGCCATTTGTACTGACTTTTTTTTGTACAATAAAGTTTAAATTAATAAATTTTAATTGGTGAGTGAAGCACTAAGTGGACCTTGACATGCTAGGATTAGTGTTCCTTTTTATTTTTCTGCCAACATGTGATAGATAAGAAGTAATTATAAGAAGTTAGTTAACATTCCAAGGTCTAGGAGGCTGTTTTACCGCAATAATAAGCAAGAGCGTGGTATAATGGCAGGAGCTGAGTGTGTTTGAATTGTTACTTTGAATTTTACAAAATGAATTGTATGCGCCTGCAGTAAATAAATTCAAAATACGTTTTGTTTCATACATTTCACAGTGAAGTTCATTCAATATTTAGACAAACAAAAACATTAGGTACTTAACCTACCTGTTATATGGAAACGCGCACGTTTCGAGTCGAAACTTTCGACTACCTATCATACACCAAGTTATTCTATTCACGTTACAAATAGACACAGGCCAGCACAATGGCACATAAATATAAAATAATATTCGCAAGGAGTGGTTCAAACTAATGTCATACGGCTTAAGAGAACTCGATAGCGACTAGCTTTCCTGCTTTTCTATTAACTTGAAATGTAATACTAAAATAAATAGAGCACAACGATAAAGTGGGTATAATGTGGTCGAATTTAGGCCCTTTTGTTTGTGGAACAAAACGTGGAACGAATCAAAATATAAATCAAACAGTATTTTTATAGATAGGTATAGAAGCTTAAAAGTATCCCTTATGCTTATGCGGCAAAACACTCGTTAAGCATTGAACCATTTGCGTTTGTATCGTGACAAGGCAGTGTATCAGCCAAGTTCGTAGATTTATTCGATTAAGGCGCGTAGATCGTGTCTGTTGCCCAATAAATACTTACTGCGAAGGTGTTAAGAAGTGTCTTTCCGTGCTTAATGTTCCATTCAAGCGTCTTTCACGCCATCTAACTGGGAAAGGGATCGAGCGTGCCTTTGGGGTCCTTAAGGTACCTAATTTATGGGCGGCATTGAACTGCAAGACATAATATGTTAGGGTGTGATTAAATGTGAGGATTTCTTTTATATTGCTTAGATTTATTTCAGACAACTGAGGCTCACTGATACTTAACTTTAAACTAACTTACCTATGTCTCTATTCTTTTTGATTTGATAAGTTAGTTACCTATGTCTCTATTTATTTTCATTTGATAACTAAACTCGGTTACATTTTCCCAGCGATGTGCTACGTGAGTTCGAAGTGTTAGGTAGCCGTCCACGGAAACACCTGACCATGACACCCTTCGGCCAATACTCTTCCGTTGTGAAGGTCGCTAGTTGGTCTGTCAGAACTATCAGCACGAAGGAATAAAAACTCACGTCGCGGTGAGACTCCAAATTCACGACCCTCAGGACGATACCTGGCTTCCACCTACATATTCTACGATCTCTTCAGCCTTCGTAGTGTAAAGTAGAGGGGACACATACAAAAGCGTTGTCGGTAAAGCGGGACTCAGCAAATGTTCGGTTCCAGTCCGGTAATTCAGTCCGGAAATTTTGTTTTTGTCAGTCAAACTTAGACAACGGTAAAAAAATTGTTACGCTATTGATACGTCAGAAAGGCTCAAATAAATTATAAATGCTATTCAATCCATTTAAATAGTTTTATTAGGGTTCCGTAATTCAAAAGGAAAAAAAATGGAACCCTTATAGAATCACTTTGTTGTCCGTCTGTCTGTCAAGATCCTTTTTCTCAGGAACGCGTAAAATACTCAGGTTTACTATCCCTTGGAGCTGTGAAAAAATTAAACTTCTAAGCCAACGCAAACAAATGATACAGCCGTTTATGCTGCAAATCTTCGACACTTGCAAGGGAATCAAAACCTACAGGGTACTTCCCGTGAATTCAGATTCTTGAAATTTGGTACGAAGTAACGTCTTATAGCATAAATCAAGGAAAAATTGAGAAAACCTTACATTTTTAGTTACATCACATTGTACAGAACTCTCAGTGCGCGAATCCGACTCGCACTTGGCCGGTTTTTTTAAAGGTATCATTTAGAACTTACCATAAAATGATTGTACCTACTTTTTCATAACTAAACGTGCACGTCTCGTACGGACCGGCAGCTGTCCGCCTGTTGTTTACCTCCTAATTGTAATCTCTTACTTTGTATGTAGGTATATCCTGTTTGTTTTGTGAGATGTGCAACAAAGAGTACTTGTTTTGTACATATTGCATCGTATAACAACAATAAGGGTAAACAATGAACCAACCGATTATCAACTAGTTATTGAAAAGTAAGTATAATAAGGCATCGGACAGATGGGCGTCATACAACGCAACAATGGGCATATACTTACATATAATATATTTATTGTTTAATATATGTTGAAAATTTTATTTATTAAAAGACACACGAAAGGAAAATTTACAATAAGTTCTGATCCGCATCGCAGGCTTCGTCAGGTGAGTACAACAACAAATCTGCAACAGGCTTCGTCAAATACAAACCAATGATGTGATCCACAACAGGCTTCGTCAATAGTAGTAGTAGTTAATATACTACTTGCGTCAATACTAGTATATTAGATTTGTCCTAATCTAGCCCGTCAGTCTTACCTAATTGGCCTATTAATCAAATGCGAGCATAAACTCAAACTATAATAAACTCTTAGCCACTATAATAAACTTTTAGCTCAGTCCAAAACAAAATACCGTTTCAGACTGACCATACAAGGCAGGCGGAGGTAAACGAATTATCACCGCCCACACACAACAACAAACACAGAAACACATCAGAAACGAAACCATTTTAAACTCCAAAAACATTCAAAAATTCCAATCTTAATCCCAACCAGCAAAGATAAAATTACTGCGCACTGTGTTGAATTTTGTGGCATCTTGGCCCGTCAGATGCATGCACCTCGCAGATGTCTCCGTGACGTAAACCGAGACGAATATGAAAGACTATAAAAATGCTATAACATTAAAATAAGCGTTAATTAGGACCATTTCCATCGGGAGAGGAAGTCGCTTATGGGAACTGTCGCCAAAAGACTTTTTATATTTGTTTAAAAACGGTGAGAACCGGATTCTTATCATTATCAGTATTAATGTTGACGTTGCGATTAAAGTTATCGATAGAAATTAGGTACTTCAAGTCTCAAGTTTGTTGACAGCTTAGGCGGTGTTCACACTGGCCACGCGGAACGATGTGGAGCGTAGGGTGGCAGATTTACGATTATACCAGCCTGATGGTTATACCAGCACCTCTAGCACAACTGTGACACGCGGCTCTTTCCCACGCGGGAAATATTATCCATCTCTTTCTTCGCTGTACTGTGAGAGAGTGACAGGCGATGCTATGTCGCGCGATAAGAGTCGCGAGCGTAGTTGTGCTAGACGGGCTGGGATAGTGGCGATACAAACCGCTTTCGGAAATACATAATATGTGTTATAAAATGTCAGTAGTCGTATGTCAACAACCAATTTAAAGTTATTTATTGAAATGCTCTTCAATCCTTCGTTCTTCGTCTGAAATAAATATTGAATCGTGTTTAATAAGATCTTTTTTTGTTTTGCTGTGGATAGTTTTGGCTTTATTATGCGCAAATTATTTGAAATTTGCATAATATTTAGCACTGTTTACTCTTTGTTTACATGAGTGATATTACTAAAAAGTGTTCCCTGCCAGTAAAATAAATTAAATACCACAAACAATTCACAATATTGCGATGACTGCAAAGCAACTAGTTGGGCAATAATCTTGAATGCTCTGGTTTTATAAATAACACGCCCCTTTCAACATACATACAACACAATTACATACCTACTAATATAATTTATTGTCTAATGGGGTAAGACTAACAGTTAGTTATTTATTGGACTGTGGCAGTCATCTTCAATTGAAAACTGGCGAAAAACTACGCAGGATCAGACAAGTGGCGTGCTCTCGTTCGGAGGCCAAGATCCTGTTTGGTTCACTGAGCCAAAATAGTTGTTTAGTGGCAGTCTTCTCCAGGTGATAGTCTTACCCCACCGTACCTTACTTAACCGCGCAGGCGCAGATTATTTTCATAGCCACTGCGTGTTCGTGATGTAGCGCGTCGCCTCGCCAGTGTGTAAACCGCCTAATCTTCGGTTGGTAAGTGACGGGAATAAAAGAAAGACTAATTCTGAAATTGTTTATTTTATAAACAAATAATTATTTTAAACACGTAACATGACTTGGCGAGTTTTTAAATAACATTTTCAATAGCACATTTAGCTTTTTCTGTTCTTACAATTATCAACTAATATCACAGACTTTTCTTAAAGACAACAGTTATACATCAATCACCTATGTAGGGTTATAATTTACGACAATCTTTTCTAATACATTTACATAAATATTTATTCGATGTTTGATCGAGTTCTTTGATATAATAATATAATAACTTATGTCAGAATTACGTTTGTGATCGACTCAGTAGTGAGTCACTTACATGTTTCACAACAAAACGAGAAACAAAGACGAATGTTACAATTAATAATATTTTACTATTACAACATGTTGGATAATAAAAGCTATACAAAAAAACAAAATAGTAACAAAATGGAAGAGCGATTTTTTTTACAGATCTTTTTTTTTTGTATTTATTGCACTGTAACGATTTAAACTCGTCCTATTTCAAATCCAAAATTTTAAAACCAGTAAGCTGTTTCATTGCTTAAAAAAAATACTAAGATCAGTCGGGATCGGGACAAGATTCAATTATAGTTAGTAGCTATCTGTATTTTTTGACATTTCGATGCATTGCCAAAGCAGAGGCAGACCGAAAAAGAGATGGCGGGAAGACCGGTACGCATTCGAGAACGTTTGGCAGGAACTTGCTCTTCAGCGAGACGACTGGTGAGAAAGAGGGGAGGCCTTTGCCCAGCAGTGGGACACACATGCAGGCTAGATAAAAAAAGTTGCACTTGCCCCACTGCGCTGACGCACTAGTCGCGACTGACATTAAGAAATTTAATTTTAACGTATTTACACTTTTTTTAACTGACTCGATTTGCAGCAACAATTTCCAAAGCCAATAAAAAAAAATAGAATTTTAAAAATGTTGACGACCTCAGATAAATTAGAAAAACTATCATTTCGCACACGTGTTACGTTGGCTATCTCGGACAGAACTTGAAATCCGGGAACAGGAAACAATGCAGCGACAGGAACCTGCAACAAAGGAGGGGCAAGTCGTAATTCGCTTTTATCTTCACGTTAGAGACAGGAAACGAGGTTTTCTGCCCTCGGAGATAATTAGATAGATAAATTTATAATAATGGTTGGAGTTTGAAAGAATTTTGTAATTGAAGTTGTTGGAAATGTATCATTTAACTTAAGTTTGTGTACGATGTTGTTTGTTTCAAATAGATACTAAAATCTATATCGAATGAATATAAGATATCAGCGACAAAATTATAGTAGGTACGAGAGCCCACGACCAAAATTTTTGTCTCATAGCAATACGGCCAAAACCGCATCAAATCGATAGATACGATTATCCTGAACTCGAAAATACCAATATCAGACATTTTCCGCGTAGCGTTTGATCTGACCGAATTTTCAAAATTGTCAAAGAATTTTACCGAACTGCATCATAGCAATATGTCTGATTTGCAGACTGTAGTTGAATGATAGTTCTGAGATACCGGAAACATATTTTTCAGACGTTAGTGGTGTAGCGCAAACCCGTAAAATCACTTAAAAAAATTAAAAATGAGACAAAAAAAATGTCTCATAGCAATACGTCTGAAAATCTTTTTTATTAGTAAATTTTGGTTATTTGATGCGAACAAAACAATTTTCAGACGGAAATGTGAACGCATTAAATTTTGAGACCGTTTTGAAAATGTTAAAAAATTTTACCGATCGGTATCATAGCAATATGTCTGAAAATTGTTGGACATGATAAAATAAGTTGTCCACATGTGCAAAAAATTTATATCAGACAAATTAAGTGTAGCACCTTCTCTATCAGACAACTTTTCGATACTCAGATATCATTTAAAAATCGTATTGAGGCATCTTGAATTTTCTGTTACAAACCAATGAATACGTTGCGACCCTGAATTTATTAGATGATAATTAACAAAGAATTTACCCGAAACCGTAACATTGAAGTTGAAGGACTGAAATAAATCGCACAAAAGGAAACTGGGATATAGATACGACGACACGATAGACATAATATATAAATACATAATTATATAGATAACATCCATGACCCAAGCACAAATATTCGAGTTCATCACACAAATACTTGGCCTGGCCGGGATTCGAACCCAGGACCGCCGGCTCAGTAGGCAAGTGCTTTAAAAAGTGAGCCAACCGCGTCGGCATATTGTACACAAGCACGTCAAAAACAATACACTCAAATAGAATTGCTTATTAGAAAATACTTTGCTTTGCTTAGTCACAACGAGGACATAGTTACATAAGACTAAAAGAATTAAATAAAAAAAATCGTTAGTATTCAACTCCAGAAGAAATTAAAACGAAAATAGCTTAAAGTGTCGAATACCGTTTATTGATTAGATGTGGATTCGTTTTTCAAAAGTTTTTCTTGTATAGATAAATAAAATTTTGATTTAATATATTAGATTTGTTTTATTGTACTACCTATGTTTCTACATGAATAACTTAAAATTAATGCCGTTTAAATATTTTTCACCGTTGGTTAAAATTCTCCCACATTTTAAAGTTTGAGAATCTGTGAACAGCATGATGACGTAGGCTTGTGTCAGTCACGTGGTTCGCGAGTCTCGGAATGGAATACCTGGCGGAGTATACTATTATACCATGGTTCCAACGTTTGGAGCAGCTGGCGAGTGAGCTGTATAATAGTAACGTACCAAGCGCTGAGGCTGTTGAAATTAAATACTGATTGATTTGATAGTTTTGGTTTTATTTAAAGCACACTTGAGTAACTTTTACAAAAGAAATAAGTAATGACATCTGTCATCTGTCAAAGTACATATAATAGACAAGGGAGATTCTTGAATATCTATGAAGGCTGTAAATTTAAAAAAACATTTAACAGAGGCGTCGGCCAGGCGACTCCGAAACGTTATTTTCGTTTTTGGGAGTACATGCTACACTTAAAGTGTCTGAAAACAGGTTTTTGGTAATCATGGCAGCAATACGAAAAGTTGAAAAAAAAAATTATCCGTATTGCTATGATACAGGTCGGCTAAATTTGTTGACATTTTCAAAAATGCGCTCAGGCTATATGCTACGCGCAAAATGTCTGAAAACAAACTTTTTCGTAATACAATTATAAAATCTATGTACATTTTCACTATCAGACGTATTGCTATAATACCGACTGTCTTTTTTTTTGACACAGCTGAAATGGCCTCCCACGCAGTTGCTACACTTTCGACCGTTACTACACACCTAGTCGGGTTCAGAATCATACAATATAACGATTTTATAGGGTTTTTGCCGTATTGCTATGATACATGGTTTTGGTCGTGAGCTCTCGTACTATTACGATGATATATGTACTCGTAACGAGTACATAACCTAAAAATAGTTTAAGAATTAACAAATATAACTACCTAATTATTTTGATTTGTAAAATATTATTTCATAGAATTTGTGAGTTAAATTGAATGTCTATTATGAATAAAATATACCTATTACGCATTTTCTATAGTAAATATCAAGTAAGTTTAGATATATTGATAATAACCATTTTGTTATAGTATATTATGTAAACAGGGTTACGAAAAAAGGCGCTCAAGATAAAAAATGGCGTGCCAGCCTTTCAAAATTATAATGAGACTTTTTATAAATATTGATCCAGAGGTTAATAAATAGTTGCAAGCGTCTATAGGCTGCGGTAACCGCTATCCATCAGGCGGGCCGTACGCTTGTTTGCCACCTCCGTGGTATATTCATGCGATCCACTACATTGCAGGTGGGGATCGAACCCACGACCTCTACTTATGCAGAGTAGTGCTCTGACCCAGAGCTAGTAACGTTACGCGCATCGCGTTAAATTAAGCATTATATTCCACCAAACTAAAAAGAAACACTTTTTGTTATTAAATGCTGAGCGCATTCACCATACTTAAATATAATGAGCCATCCAAAAAGGTTGTAGAACTCAAAAACAATGCTGTATAGCCTAAACTCTCGTCTGTCTCACTGTTGGGGCTGCACTCCATCAAGTGACTGAACGTAGCCGATGGCGACAACTGGTTGACAAGATTAAGGCTACGTTTCCACCAGAGATGTGCAGCGAGGAATGTGTTTTTGTTAACCAATGGATAACTTCATTTACTGGTCCTCGCTCAGCGCAGCTGATTCTATTGGTAACGAAAACACATCCCTCGCTACACATCTGTACGCAGCCAAAGAGTCGCAATCCTCAGCCAGCGAGGGAAGGATTGAGAAGAAGACAGCCTAAACTCACCTAGTAGGGTCATACAGCCTGTCGAACCCAGGCACGTTGACCACGTTCCACCCATTTTTGCTCCTGCTGTAGCCGAAGGAGACCTGTTCCTTCAACTTCTCAGTGTCCAGGAGTTTCATCTGCTCCAGGTGTGAGTGGAACTCGGGGATCACAGTCAGATTTATGCGCATTATGTTTTCTGTGGAAGAATGTTGGACGTTATCAAATTTGTAAGGTGAATTAATATAAAAATAAATGGTAAATTTGCATTCACATGATTGTGTATGGCCACTAAACCCTAAATTTCACAATGTACACATATTTTTCTACTATCTTTTCCATTTTTTGGTTAAAGGATTTTTAGACTATTTTAACGACACCGAGGTTTGAACCTGGGTTTCTTTTTTAGTTTGCGACTTTAAGGGTAAAAAAAAACTGAAAAAAAAACACAAATGGGTCCCCAACAGCGGCGTTGCGTCCATAGGACACGATTTCCACCGGCTTGCGTATTACGAGGCACTTGAAAACCTTTGTGTAGGTACAATCATACAGTACAGTACATTACAGGTACAGTACATCTGCTCTTAATGGAAAAGTAATCCACTCCGGCTTGCTTAAAGTATACGTTTGATGCTACGCCACTGGTCCCCCATACAACAAACGTGTTTATTTTGGGTTTTCTTCGTTTTTTTTCTTAACGTATGAATGGTTATAGAGCGTGAAATTTGCATGGAGTATGTATTACTAATTTACTATGGCCGCTATAACAATCAAAGCTAAAAATTAAAAAAAATGGTACGGCATCCTTCGTTGAAATTTAAATCGCATTTTTTTACTTCTACAGTTTTTATCAATATTCGTTTTTAGAGCAAAACCATCAGTTCTCCAAATAGGTACATTACAGGTTTCAGGTTTGGTTTCAGATGCAGTTACAATCAATACTGGAACGTTATCATGTCCGAAATTCGAACCAACTAATTCAAATTCTACGGAAGCCCCAAATTGCTTCGCGGCTATAAATTCTAAAATTGGCGACGGCAAGTTACTAATTTTACACCAAATGTCTGATAGCTCGTCCAACTAAGTTAGAACTAATGCAGGACTTTAAACCTAGCTTATTTCATTTACATATTTTAACCGGAAATACAAATATCAGCGAAAAAAGCAACTTGAAGTTGTTACGTATTTTATGACAACGTTAGTATAACGATATATTTATCTTCTATATATGATAAATAGAGGTGACCTCTAATCAGGGGGCCTATGATGGTTGCGTTTATAATAGTTTTATTCGAAACCGAAATAAAGTAGTTCGACCGAATACAATTTATAATTGAGCATTCATGATATAAATTACGTAGTCAATTCAAGGGATGCTTACAAAAACAATATAACTAAAATTTTTGGCGGATTCGAACTATTGGTATCGTAGTTGTGTTGTTTTGTAATCAATAGGACTTGAATGTTAATATAATAAGTTACGTGTTATGATTATTACTTATGAAGAAATCTTACCTATGAGATATCCAAGAGACACGTCGTCTGGGAAACGAACGTCATCACAAAAACTGATGAATCTGCCACCACTGTAGAAATAAATACACATGTTAAGCATATACCTAAAATCAGTGACTACACAGTGAAATTATAGGTGTGGAACCTGAGTCTAAACTCCGATGTTTAAATGCGACCTTCTTATCAGACGGCCACTTAAATATTATTTGACAGGACACAGATGAATGTTCTGAAGTTCGAATATCAAACGGAGTAGACCCGCCTCGCCACGAAATTCGCCAAATTATGTTTGCTATGCTCATTGGACTTATTTATGCAACAGGGATCAAACCCACGTATAAAACCGTTTAATATTCCCTCAAACTAAAGAACGTGCAAACATTTAATGTGGGTTGGTTACAAGTAACTTTTGCATAAATACATTCAATTATTAAAATGTCATAACAAAACTGTCGTTATTCTATGCTGCACACTTGAACTAGGTCAATCGAATCAAACGTTTTAAGTATCTAATATCAATCATAAATGTGGGCCTAGCTATACTAGGCAGCAGTAAATCATAAACATGTAGCCGCTTTGGTATCGGAATGCAACTAGTGGTCAGAAACATATTTTGCAGCCTTGACACCAATTCCGACATCGATTAATTATTTATAACTAGCTTTTGCCCGCGACTACATCCGCGTGGAACTTGGAAGTATGAAAGCAACCTCGTACAACACGATAGATATCCATATCCACCTAATCACCTTAATTAATAAAAGGAATTATTAAAAGCGCCTAAGCAAATGTAAGAGCAATTGTGCTTTTGGTCTAATCATTACATTTCCTACAGGGTCATCAATGTCATCATGAATTACTGACTCACTTTCAATCTCTTTAGGGATAATTTCCAGGATGAAAACTATCCTATGTCCTTTTCCTCGGATCTTAAAACTATATTCATGCCAAATTTCATAAAAATCGATTCAGTTAAACCGCTGAAGCACCGCGTGAAGAGGTAACAGACAGACAGACACACTTTCGCATTTATAATATTAGTATGGATTACCCTCGTAATTACTCGTGTCTCAATTATATTGGTCAAAATAACACTTTCTAGCTATAAAAGAATAATAAGTAAATAATACTGCTCAAAAATTTAAATATAAGGGCCACGTAATGTTTTATGCCGATGTTAAAAGACTTAAAAGCTACATTTCCTTAAAAAAAAGATGAATTGGGATTTGAAATTACGTAGCTTTCACCCCGTATTGCAATGTTACCTTTCACTGTTACTTATTTAGTTAATTGTATGAAAATGAGAAATTTGTAAAGTGTGTAAAATTCAATTGGCCCAATTCAATTTCTTTTGAGCAGCATTACGAGTATGTATTATTTATTGGGCAATCTTTTCATAAGGTGCACAGTATAAAAAACATACAGTATTTCCTGCATTTTAGATGTAAATACAATGATAAAAGTAGTCAAATGATAGTTCGGTCATTTAAGCTTCAAATTAACGCCTCGCTTAGTCTACACAACAATGTTTTATCATACTTATCGCAATTAAGGTAATGGCATATTGCGAGAGAACACAATTTCAAACATGTAAGTTTAAATTGTACCATACAAATTATGTCCAATGTCACTCGACATCATTTGTATGCGAAGTGATTTTGCAAAACGTTTTGTGTTGTATGTTTTGAGTTGTTTTTTGGAGTGTTTCTTCATTCTTCTCCGTTATTCTAGCAGCTTACTCGAAACCGATCGGTTGATAGGGCATAAGACATTACATTACACCTACGTATTTACCAACATATTCTTTGTAAGTGCAGTGCAATGCTTATGTTGAATGTCATCAAATGTCACAGATGTAAACAGGGCTAAATATTTAGTGAATTTTAAGTAATTTCGCTTAATAAACCCTAAAAACTATTCAGAGCGATGCAAGAAAGGTTACGAAAAAAGAACGAAGGATTGAGCAGCACTCTGATAAAGAATAATTTACAGCAATAGTGACATTTTATAATGCCATATAATATGACGTAAGCACATTAATGCCATATGAAAGCTGTTTATAGCTCCACTATCCCAGGGTCAAACGGTAACTTGTCTTGCTATTATATTCATATATTATACATACATAAATTGTACCTAAGTGGTTTTTTGACTAAATTGCTATGAAGATAGAATAGTGTCATTTCACACTCCGTGACTAAACTTAAGGCTATTATTAATAGGTATTACAAAGTAAATATGATCGGACTTACCTCGCAAAGGGTAACATTTTTAAAGCCAAACTTCGACTTAAACATACTCCGGCTCCTCCCGTGCCGAACCAAAACGAATATTTTAACTGCAACAAATACATATTTGTTTATTATAATTGTCAAAAAAAGATGGCCTTGGGTTGATTTTTTTGCTATTAGTTATGCGCCAGTGTTCTTACGGGCCCTTTTTTCCCCCACATGGAAATCAAAGTACGTGCCTAGGGCCAGTAGGGCCTCCAATCGCACGAGGATCCCTAATCGCATTTTTTTACTGTCCAATAAGGCCCTTAATAGGGTAGTCTCCGGGGAAAAAATTTAATAATTACTCCGTCAGCTACATTATCAAACAATTTAGGATAATATGTCCTGGCAAAATTTATTAAGGACTTCGGTATCAAGCTCTAATTCCTCTCACTTTTTGAGTCCGTTTATTAGGCGATGTATACCACCGTTTAAATGATCGCGGTGTTTGGAGGTTTGACAACTTTGACAACCGATTACTTGTAGCTTCCAACCTTGACGCTGGCAGAATTGTCCCAATGGACAGTAGCCATTTATTTATAAAAATTGAATTGAATTAATTTAGGATAATTTTTGGCATGGCAATCAAATAAAAAATAACAAAGATAAACCGCATCAAAGTTCAGGAGCGGGTCGAATCGCAACTTCACGCCTTGCTAAACAAATATTACGGTGTGACGGCACGCGGAACTTTAACTATACAATATTATTATATATTTATACATATTTCTTATTTGGCTGACAAAAGAAACATGTGCAAAATTCGTTGAAAATCTGATGGATTAATTATATTTTTTTCGAATACTAGCCCATAAGGAGCCCAAGAGCCCGCATGCTTATAAAAGGCTTTGAGTTCATACCTTATTCTTTGCCCCTTCCTTGGACTTCTGGTAGATCAGTACCGGACTGAACACAGAGGTCCTTCCGAGGTACCAGTCCTCCTTGTAGTCGTACCTCTGTAGCACTTCGACCAGTCGCGGTACGTTGACGTAGTTGTCATCGTCAAAGTGACAGAACCATCTGGAACAAACGTATATTTTAGCAAAATTGCGCGCAATACCTATATGAAGATATGATGACGCAGTCTGCATACAATTCTGACTAGACGTTACCTTATCATGAAATGAAGTCCCTAACTATACTATTATATAAGTAATATGAGCCATATCTTATTTATTCCACATGTTTTTTTGTCTGCGCGGCCCGGCTCTGTATATGTCTAAACTGTGTAGTTCTACCACAGACTTAAACACTACAGAATTGCTCTTTAATCTTCACAAAACTATATTCGTTGGTGTGGGACGCCACGTGCGTGGATACATTAGCACCGTCCCACCTTCCAGTGACCACCACCAAAGCCGGGGCTGCTGCGGACGCGGCCGAACACCTCAAGCGGCGCAAATATGCAGCCATAGACAGTGGCTAGGTACATGTTTGAACCGTTTGGGGTGGAAACACTCGGGCCATGGGGACAAAATTCCCATACAATTTTCAATGAACTAGCAAAGAGACTAGTCGATGCTACGGGTGACCCAAGGGCTGGTTCATACCTATGCCAAAGAATAGCCCTGGCTATTCAGCGAGGTAATGCGACCAGCCTCTTGGGCACCCTCCCGGTCGGCACCGATCTGGAGCCCGTTTTTTATTTATAGTTAGGTTTAGTTAGGTTTATATATATAATATCTTCTAGTTTTAGTTGTTTTTATGTATTATCTCTGAGTATTCTTCTGATAGGTGGGTCAATATTCAACTTTTCGTGAACATCTTTCGGATTACAATTAATGCAATGGCGAGTATATTACTTTTCACACATGCGAATGTGTTTAATGCTGTGACCATGATACGCATGCAATTATACAGCAATTCGTTTTTTCATTGCCTACACCTACAAATTACGTCAAGTCTCATAAGAATCCAAGGGCATTAAAACGCAAGCGCTAAAAGTGTGATTACGATATTAAATCTAAGGGACCTGGAATAAGACCAGTTCACTATACACAGAAGAGCTTAAGCGGCCTATGTTTTACAGGGAGTTGTGTCCTTTGTGCAGGCGTAGCAGTCCGTCCAAAGTGTGTAATTAGTGTGGTATAATTTAGTGGCATTACGCCGACGCAAATAACAGGAGCTGCGCTGGCGCAGTCCGCAGTTTACTTACATACAGATTAACAGTACGATACAAAACTGAATACTGAATAAAAAATAAATAATATATGTATAAAGCACGCTGGCCTACACTAATTCAATGGAATTTTGCAATGTCTTCAATTTAGCATATTAGATTTTTTTTACGGATACAACAGGAAATATGTTTAGGTATTAAATTTTGCTATTAAAGCATTGTCTGACATTGATAATTTAACTGATTTATTTAATTTGAAAGAAAATATGGTAAATATTGTTTCAATAGTTTATTTTAAAATAAACATATACTCGTACAATATATTTACAATACTAAAAACTACAGATAAAAATAAAAGAAAGGATAATTATTATGTACAATGGCTTAAAGCAAATTAGAAAAAATAGAAATAAAATATACACACATTTTGTATAAAATAAAATAAATAAATATAATTCTGGTAAATATTGTATTTGACTCCTATCGACGTGGGCATTCATCCCATTCAGAGAGAAACTGCCTTTAACCCAAGGTTTCCGGAGCACGAATGATAAAAAATAACAGGATAAATACAATGCTTCTACTTTTTTTTTTGTTGTAAAGAGATGGCAGTCTAGGTAAAACAGTTAGGAATGAATTTCAGTAAAGATCATAATTCATAAGTATACCTAATATCTAAAGTGGAAGTATAGAGGTGGCCATTTTAGTCTTTTTACAACAAAATGCATTTTTGTAGCATGTACGTGTCCTATTATTATCTGTGCACTGTGGCCACACGATACCGCAAGATTGCAAGGCGTACGACAAATGGCTCTGCAGTCAACTTTATAATCACTATCGGGTTTCCATATAAACTACTTTGTAAAAAGTGATCTTGTATAATGAAAAATAAAGTTCACGTTACTCAAGTGAACAGATACGAGGTTTTAGTAAGTTGATATCGAGTTTTGCGAAATTCAACCGATGAAGCATAAATGGCGAGACAGATGTTTAGCGGTCGGAGACAGATTATTTGAGAACGTTAATGTCTGCGGTTTAATTGAGATACAAAATGTAGGTAACTCATGAACGGTTAACAACAACGTAATTAGTTATCGATAGATGCAGCTTATAATGTCGATCTACGTATAGATAGAGGGACTGCTATGAATAAGCTCAAAAATGACCTTCTGACTAACCTTCTATTTAAGAGAATATTATACAAAATATATACCGTCGATTTGTTTGACTGACCAAATAGGTCTTGAAAAATCGTGTTGCTTATGCTTATGCGTAATAACGTGGGTGAATCTGAAACATTGTTTTGCTATAAACATAGTTAAGCACTTAGTTATACACATACGTACAATAACTAATATTATGTAATACTTTATCAATCTTCCGTAACAGCAGCATCATTTTTTTATTTTATTTAAATTTACGTAGGACGACGGATTTTTAAATTGCAATAGATATCTCTCAATACGTTATATTTAAAAAGTCCTATTCTTTCGCCGAGAGTTCATAAAAATCTAATCATTTTAGCAAACACGTAAGCCATTGCTGCCTAGAATTCACAGATTCAATATATTAGATCTGAGCAAAACTGTAAGTAGTTAAAGTCAAAGCAGAGACTCCAAACGCCGGAGGAGATTAGGCGTCGGACAAGCGATCCTACGCGGCCAGGCAGCCTTAGGCGTGCTTAAGTTGAACACGGACCTAAAGAGTAACGAATAGAACATCATTATTGCAAACGGGCTATAACCGGAATACAAATAAAGCAGAATGTATGAAAACAGGGCCGTTAAGAGTGCAAACTGTGGATCTCGCAACTAAAACAGCCCAGAGGAAGATTCAAGAGACTATGTACAGGAACTACGGGGCATTAGGCAAAAGGACATATTGGAGATAGGAACCCAGAGATAAGGCAAAATAGAGGAAGAGGAGGTAAGATATCGTCGACGAAGCCAGGTTTCTGACGCCTGAGAAAGTGAGTACGCAGATTTTTAACCAAACACAAATTGCTTTGCTTAGTTTATAATAACGCATTTGGCCATCGAGATGAAAAACAAGAATTATGAATCAGATCGGACCAAAGTTTATCTCGGCAACGGAAAATTTCAGTACACGAGACGTCTAGATCCCTTTAGCTCCGTGTCCAGGGCCCATAATCCTATTACAACTGCCGACCACCTGGGTCCGATAAAGAGATCGTTCCGTGCCAACTAGTGGTTGTTCTTAAATCCCGCGGGCCTCGGCCGAGTGCAAATGGCAAGGGGATTTCTTAAATTTCCTAAAAAGCCATTTAAGGATTTCTTGGGTTTCATGAGGACTTACATTTGGAGGATCTTTATTACTGTGATTTAAATGTTAACTTTATTCAATATTTATGTATGTTTATGACTGTAATATTATTATGATATTATTAATTATTAGTTATCATTATCATACATAAAGTCTTTGACTTCGATTCCTTATGTCACTCTTAGTAATCTGCTTGTTTTGAATTTAAATTATACTTTATTATATTAACTTTTGGATACTGTAATATAAGGTTGCCTTGTCAAAAATTTGTCAATTCCATGGCAAGAAAAATAAGCTTATCTCATAAATTTGAAAAAAGGTGAACGGAAGAAAAATGCATACATATCTACAAATCACATTTATCATTTATGGTGTGCTTCCATTATTTATCAATTTCTAAGGTACAAGGCTATTGCAAAATTTGAATGATCGTGATACTGAACGTATAGGTACTATACACTTTGTTCCATAAACTAAAACCAATCAAATTAAAATTTCAGTTAGATCCTATTCGCCGTCATAATCATGATACGAACTAAAACACGAGTTTTGTGGGAAAACAAAGACGCCAACAAAAACATCCGTCGGCTGTGTCAACGCGTGAAAATTATTGTGAGCCCAAAATAATATTGGTTTTACTCTTCAAAAACCATTAACGTTTGTTGTGTGTTTGAACACCGAGCTTCGAGATGAGAACGCGGATTAAAAGTGTTTGAACCACCATGCTTTAGGCAAAAAGCTGGGATCGAATGGTCCCTAAACAAATTCTGTAAACTGTGCGTGGGAGTCAAGGAATCCCTTTGATATTTTTGTCGCTTGATGAGATTTAAAATGTTGGTAAATAATATAATTATGATGAAATTTAAGGAACATTTTAAAGCTTCATAATTCTACCATCTACTATTTTTTTAATACTAAAGAGATCCTTCATAAATTAACTCCGGGCGGGTTCACTGGCAGATTCATCAATGTCTGGCTATAACCTATATAATATATCCTATAGATGAGAATTAAGAAAGACGCATTTAATTTATAAAGGCTAGTTCTAAAGCAGTTCTGTTTTACACCTTCATGATCAGTCGGGACAAACGAGCGACGCAAGTTAAGTGGACCGTAAACATAATATCGAAAAATAGAGTCATTATTAGTTACAAGCACTTAGGATCTCACTTTGTGGCGAGGCCTATGACTCAGCAGTGGAAATTTGTGGCTAATAGATAGATAGTTGCATGAACATACGTCAGTAGGTGCGTATAGCAGATAGCAGATAAATATAAAACAGATATGTTGGCTTTGAAAGACAGTTCTCGATAATTTTGGGGTCAGAAAGTTAACTACACTACAACCGAAAGGGAGCCTTTAATTCGAATGCTCGCATTGAGGACGCTCGAGTTGATAAAATTTTGGTCATAACATAATCCTACAGTCGACTTTTATGTTTGCAAACTTTCTACTACATTTTTCAATCGAGACAATAAATATTACGAGCTCATGACGTGCATAATGTTGGCCACGTATCCGGCGACGACTCATCAAACGATCATTAGACTCCTCAAACAAAGCAGATATCCAATATTTACCCGCAGCTTCTAAAAACAGAAGTTAAGAGCGTCTTGTTTTTATTAAAAACAAAAACGATCTCCAATGTATACCGAGCGCAAACAGCGGTATTTAACCTGACCCGGGCTCTCAGGTAATGAGAAATGATTTCTAAATTAATTGGCAATATTACTGTATGAAATTCAATTTGCTGCCGAGATCGCTGGAGCCTGTAATTTGTTCTCTAACCTGGTTTTGTTTGTTGCATTCAATTTTAACACCATGCCCTCAGAAGAAGAACGACATATGTCTATAAATTCCATCTTCACTTGCGATTTTGTTGTTACAAATACATGCGCTTGCGTGATCAGTTTTCTACGGTAAAAGTAAGTTTGTCTGATTGTCCGTCTGATTCTGGATTCAACTTTATGACTCAAATTATGCATTTAAACGATTAGTTTAAAAAATATTTTGCTTCACATGTGCCGTTTGTTTAAAAGCCTATACTTATAAATTAGAACAATAAAAACGCATGATATAATAACAGTGTGTTTTTCTCATTAATTCAACGAAAGGCCCCGCCTTTAGTAACCACTAATTTCGTTTTGATCCAGATTGACGTATCACGCAACTATATTTACAAGCTTGTAAAACTAATTGCCAGGGGTTTTGGTATAATTATACGGATTAATAGAGTTTGTATGAGAATCTGCTTTGATTGCATTATAATTGTTCGCTGTTTTGGATGAGTGATGTGCCGTATCGATGTCCGTTCTCATCGCTCATGACGTCAGTCGTGACGTCAGTAATCGTCATCATCAAGCATTATGTATTGAATAATGTTTTGCTATCATACTGTGTCTGAAAAGTTCGTATCTGTCTTGCTTTCTTCATTAACTTCAGTCAACATCATCATCGTCATCATCAGCCAAAAGACGTCCACTGCTGGACATAGGCCCTCCCAGAGAACGCCACCCTGACCGGTCCCGAGCCGCCCGCATCCAGCGGACTCCACCGACCTTTACCAGGTTATCAGTTCACCTTGTGGGGGGCCTACCCACGCTGCGTCGTCCGGTGCGTGGTCGCCACTCAAGAACTCGATGACCCCAGCGGCCGTCGGTTCTACGAGCGATGTGCCCTGCCCAATGCCCATTGCCAATTAAGTTTTGCTTTCCTTCGGGCTATGTCGGTTACCCTGCCTGGTTCTTCTACGGATGTCTTCATTTCTGATTCGATCTCGCAAAGAAACTCCGAGCATAGCCCGCTCCATTGCTCTCTGAATCAACATCAACAAGTCAACATGTTGATATAGAAATTATCAATATGGACATGGCCGAGAAAATACGATGGCAACACTTCATTTACTACGTCTGTACCTAGCTTCACAGCATAGTTTCGTATAAGAACGCCTAGATTTCATTAATTTTCCTTGTAAGTTATTGCAGTAAGAGGATATACTACTATACTATAGATTTATAAAAAAAAAAAAAACACCTATACATAGTAATTACATAGCAAGGTATTATCTTAAGGTATCTTACAGTATACTTTTCGTTTTTAGATGGTAATCCTCTTAATAGATGGTATATTATTAATCATTTAGCCATAGGACACCCACTGCTGGACACAGGCCACCTCAATAGATTCCCATACGGGCCGGACTGGAGCAACTTGCATCCAGCGAGTCCCTCCACAAGAACCTTTTTGCGCCAACGGCCATCGGTTCTTCGAGCTATGTACCCTGTCCATTGCCACTTGGGCTTGCTTGAAATATATTCGATAATAATAAAAATACTCACTTTTTATATTGAACTATTCATATTTCATACACAGATTAAAGCACGAAGAAAAATTTAAAATGCGTAAACTGGTGGAAGAGACCGGGACTCGAATCCGGTACCTGTACCACCCTAACGACAAATATCCTTTCAAATTTTTCCTTATGCCTTGTGTGTCGATTTTCGCATTGTTTATTTGAGAGGCTTTACACCTCTTCAATTGTTATTTGTACTTTGATCTTTGTATCAATAGTTCAAAATAAAAAAAATGTGATGTTACCCACAAACATAATGAGACATTACATGTTTTCATAAATTTACCTACTTACTTTTTATTACTTTCTAAGTAGCGGTCGTATTCTACCGCATATTTGCAGCACAGTGCGCTTCGGGAGTGAGACGCGGAACAGTTGGTGTTCACCATGTGTCCGTCTGTCAACAAAATAATCAACTTTACACTTTACACATTGAGATTTATTTTCAAACGGCAGATTATTTAGCTAATTGAAATGTCAAACAGATGTTTCGGTATCAACCTATTAAATAACAATTTTTTTAATTTGTTATGGTTTAGAAGCGACCACACCGCTGCCCAAAAATATATATTTCTCTCAATATCTTAAGATACGTGGAAATAATGCGATAAAAACGTGTCGCAAATGGCACAACACAGCGAAAATGTACCGTCAGCGTATTTTGAGCAACGTTGCGCATTGAGATCGCTCTTTAATAAAAAAAACTGAATAACTGAACTAGTGAATACAAAAGAAAAAGTAAACTTACTTGTTTGAATTTGTATCAAAGGATTGTCCCCGTCCGTGAAAAACCATGTCTGAAACAATGGAAATATGTGTTAATTATGAGTTTGAAAATCAATAACAAAAATACAGCAGACGATTTAGACATGATTTACAGTTTGAGCATATTAAATAAACAAAAATCTATTATTCCTACTCCTACATAATAATATCATTATAAAGAGATTCTATTTGTGAAACATTTGATGTTTCATTAGTTTTTTTTTAACTGTGGAAACACCACTTTTTCACTGAACCATCAGTACAAACACAATTTGAACGCGTAACCAGACAGAAGAGACGAGATTACTGGTCCAACGTGTCTACCGCTTAACCACCGCAACGCGAGGAGACCATTTGTTTATTTGAATGGCTGTTTCAGTCTTGTAAGTACTATGACAATGAAAAGAATAAGAATAACATCTGAATAACTGTGATAATGTAGCTCATAACTCAGCACTATAATTTGAAAACGTATTATAGTGGCATTCGCTTAATCTATACCGGGTTAAGCGACAAGCAATATCGCCACATTACCATTTGGGGCGGAACAGCCACAATCTTGTTGCCCGCTGACGGAGCTAAGCAATACCTTGTTTTGTCAATACGCCGACCTAAAGATACTAAATGTGAAAGTTTACATTGAAACGAAACTTTGAAGAATTTTATGGTTCATGCGGGGTTTGATCCCGCGTTCCCAACGGCTTTACGGGCCAACACGGGCGCCTTACCTAATATTGTGAGTTTGTGGCCGCAGTTTATACTGCCCACAATATCGTTGAATCTCAATGTTTGTTGGAGACAGAGAGAGTTTGTTAGAACAAAGTGAAGTGAATTCGGTTTAAAAAATATTTCTGCTGTAATGACTAACTTGTGTTAGTGAGTGGCGGGGCATCAAACAAAAACTCAGGGTAGGCCGGAGTAGGTTTCGGTAACTTTTTCTTTAGAAATACAGAATGGAACTAAATCGTCCTGAAGTGGGCAACCCGGTGGAAATTGGGTTTTAAGAACGCCATCGCACCGGGTAATATGATATCAACCCGGTGTAAGTACGTACGCCTGAGATAATGATGTCTCCTTTAGCGATGTGCTCTATTCACTTTAAAAGGTCAACTTAGATTTAGATCGGCTACATCACGATGATATGTCAAATTATGAACATAGTTTTCAAATGTTAATGCTAAACTAGTTTTTTCTCCGCTCAGTTAATAATACAAGTTATGGAAAATTTAAACGTTTCGTAGCTTAAAGCGGTGATTTATGGCGACACCGATAAGATTCACAAATGTGGCGGTCGTTTACGAAAACATATGACTTCAGATGTGGGTTTTGTACAACAACAAAAATAGTGTCATGTCTATCATACGGGTTTATCAAACTTCGTGTATAGTCAAATATCCCTGTACTAAAATTGGTTAATATAGTCGGGTCATTGTCAGTTCAAAAAACAAAAGTTGTCTCTTCGGTGGCTAATACTTAACAGCGTATGTGCATAGAAGTTTTTGACACGCAAGCCCATAGAAAGAGAAACATCGTTTATGCTAATATAATTTTGATCGGAAAACTAGGCCTAAAGTCCTTTAACTTTGTACGTGTCCACCGAAAAGAAGCGAACCTAAATCTAACAATGACCCAGTAACTAGAATCATCATGGAAGAGGTTTGTGCAACAAGTGGCGTGCTCTCGTTTTGGAGGCCAAGATCCTTTTTTGATCACTCATCCAAAGAGTTAGCAGGCTTTTTTATCACTACGAAAAAGTAGATGATGAAGCGAAATGATGCTTTTCGAAAGCAAGTGGTTCGGGTTCTGAAAATATCTTAATCACGGTAGTGCCTATAATGTCTGCCTATAATGTATGCCTCCTACGAATACCGTGGACAGCCAAACGCACAAATGTCCACCACATGTCTGCAACGCATATACTTTCCTTCTTCGGCCACGTAATGTGAAGAACAGATAGCTACCTTGAAAAGCTGGTCATTGTTGGCACCACCGAGGGCAGAAGAACACGCGGAAGGTCGCCAACACCATGGTCTGACCAAGTAAAATAGGCTAGAGGCTACATCCTCATCAAAATTCTACCAGGTCCCCACCTGGTAGAATTTTGATGAGGATGGGCAACTTCGGACTGGAATCGATGGAGACAGATTGTCCAACTGAGAGATTCCAGTGACCACGATCCTCAGTAATGATAATGAGGGACCAATTGAAGAGGAAGTGCCTACATTTTTTTAAGAGTTCCCTCTTCTTTGTTATTATAGGTACCTGATGGTCAAATTGTCGATCAGTGATCTGTGTTATGCGATGAAACTATTGAAATCTGAATCTAGTGGTCTCTTCTAGTTATCATAAGTCTTTTATGTGTACAAATAGCATTAGACACACCCCAGCTTGCTCACGACATGTTTGCCAAGGTGGTGTAAAGATAATAAGAAAAGGTTTCACTCTCGATGTGATGGCCATTTGTCGGTCAGTGATCTGGGTTATATCACAAATCTATCGCAATCACCTTGGTTGCAAAAAAAAATGTTTATCTATGGAAAGGGTGATTTCAGGACGAAAATTGATAAAGCGATGCAAGTTTTTTTCGTATGGACTTCATCTCTTTAATTTTCAACAAAAATGACGAATTCAACGTAGAAGGTTTTTAACAACTTTGGTACCTACTAAAGATGGTCATAGGATGCTTCTAATCCGATTACGGCAAAGAGGATAATATTATTATCAAACTAGTTCATCTTTTGATTACACGATATACGTAATGCATTTTAAACGCTTGACGTTGTCTCACTACATCATAAACCTGTTGAATAATCAGAAGAATTCTAAGGGTGCGGCTCCACTGAAGCGGAGTGGAGCGGAGATGAGCGGAATCGACCAATCACAAAAGCGGAGCTAAGATACAGATTTCAACGCAGTCTGCGTTGGGCTCCGTTTCAATGGAACCCCACCCTACCCTTATGAACGAATAACTAGACGAACTTATTCAATAATAAATTCCGGTGCTGCTTCAAGCGGAGTAGCATGTCTGGCACCAGCAGTGCAAAGGGTCCATAGGACCCGCAAGCTCACATTGGAAAAGAAAAACTGTTGATGGTTTCTTTGAAGAAACAAAACCTTGGTAATCACTTTAGAAGTGTCGGTTGTTTCACTTGCTTTGTAAATAACTAATTAATTTTTAACGAGCTTTAGTTTGTGCGGATTTTAACGAAGAAAATCTTTGAACTGTTAGTTTGAGTTAGCTCATTACGCTGACCATTATTAGACATCTATTTTTCTTAATGAACAATTATTTAGTAATTTAAGTAAGTAAAGATAAAAACAATAAGCATTATCACATTTTACTTGTTTAATTTATTTGAGCTTGAACTTTATATAGCGTGAAGGATATTTTTAGGAACTATTTTTGCTTTTACCCAATACGAACGTAATATAAAACAAGTATTGCTTTAAAATAACAACGAAAAACCACTACAGGTAAAACAATTAACAATGGCTATTCCTATTACTATATTATAATAATAGTTGCGAGCTGACTTGTAAACAGTGTTAAATAATCTGGATTACTAACTACAACCGAATTACGAAAAAGGAGAAGTTTTATTTTCAACCCAACAAAAAGAAACTGTGACGCCACTGAAAAAGAGCTTCGAACTCTTTAACATTACATCCTTGTTAATTATCAAGGGTCTTTGTTAACAAAACACATCAGGGTATAGCGATAACATCAGGGTTACTCCGAAGATCGAAAGATGACGTTCGTATAGCGCGGTCTCGTTCAACAAATACATTCTCACATGAGAGCTAGTGTGATGGAGCGAAGCTAACTTAGAATTTAGACTTCAGAGTAACATCAGTTCTCAGAACTCGGCTAAGGTGCGTGCTACAATTTCAAAATAACCAGATAACCTAAGGAAACACGATAGCCGGAAACATTTCGACGTCCGTCAGCAAACAGCGTCTGTTGTTACCTGGGTGTGGGTTTGTTTTGCTTATATGGCATATTTGTAGCTATATTTGTATTGCTTAAGTCGCATGATGATTTAATGACGGTGTCGCTTAAAATACATGAAATATTATAATATCATGCTCCGAACTTCAGAGCTATTTATTCCATGATATTTTGTAAGGGTAATCTTTTTAGAGCTTTGATAGTAATTGTATGTATGTGTGTAAACACTATTGTACTCACAAATATGTTAGACATTCATAACAAAACATGCATAAAGGCTAACTTATCTTATTATTAGGGATCTCTTCTAGTTAACATATCTGAGAAAATGAGTGAACATTCGATGGAATAAGGAATTTATTAATTTATCGGACATGGGGTATTATGTAGGAGTTTATCCGCCATATTATACTCATTGTCCATTTTATAAAACCGTAGGTAATTAGAAAAAGGATTCAAGAAAATGTGACGACGTCTACGTATTAAGCGCTAAAATGCTCATAACAATCACCCATATTAGATACAAATGTGCATATTTATAAATTCGTACGTATCTTCAAAATATGCCAGTGTAGTGAATGGAACAATTGATATTATTGAGAAACTGAACCTGTATTAGATATCGGACATTGTCTGCAGTAGCTAAGTAGATACTTAATAACAATACGGGCCTGATTCAAAGCAGCAACGGTACAGTTACCAACATGTAGTACGTAGTTTCTAAACAAGACCACGATTCGAAACCCGATCGGCCGCGAGCTTTCGATAGTTTCGATACAAAAGGGCTAATGCAACATCACAATCGGGTCACGTGGCCGGCGCGCGCCTTCGTGCCACGCGCGAGCGCAGGGTCCGCGCACAATATATTTACGCTGGTCCTTCGAACCGGATTAACGGTCGATTATGCACGTTCCATGCAGGAAATGCAAGTTAAACGAGCTCACGACTGTATCTGGACCGTTCTCTATTGTTGCCCATTTAATACTTTTTGTGTTGTTTTTTTTAATCTTTGGAAATCCCGCGAATCACACGTGATACGGCTGAGTGATAAATGAAATCACCGAAAATGTTTGCATAATAATGCTCCGTCGGTCCTGTCCCGTATGCTCATGGAATAATAATGCGTTGGAAATTCAAATGACGCTTCAAACGAGTTTATTAAAGGAACTGGTGCTTTTCAGCTTGTTTAAGATTCATTGCGTATATGGAGGAGAAAATTAAGTCGTTGTTTTATAAGCAATTCCTAAGCTAATGGCAATATTGACCTGAGACAGATGCTGCCCGCTGTGATCATTTCTAGTGCATTTATCACCCTGGTATTGAAACTTAACTCCGCGGGTTGTCTTTTATAGTCTCTCGGTTAACTATTACTTGAAGTGAACGTACTCGTAAAAATAATGATGTCCACTTAAATCTTAGATATCATTTATTTTACGATACGCTTCAGTAACATTCGAATTTGACCAAATGAAAGGGAAAGAAAATAACAGGTACAAGAGATAAGTTTACTGCCGGGTACCTAATTCACAATTTGCCGCGACCTCGCTTGTCGCGCGACTTAACATCATGTCCGCTATTTTGCCGCGCGATAAAGAGTCGTTGACGTTGCTATAAGAACTGGAGTTCCATATCATACCGTGAGAGTCTGTGTATGTTTGATACTTCTTCACACTGAAACGGCTGGACCGATTTTCATGAAATTAGGAATAGAGAGTTCACTTAACATGTTCGTTACTTTCTAGCACGACAAAAAACACGGTTCCCGTAGGATAGTGTTTATGTTTCAACGCGGGCAAAGCAGTGGACAAAGGCTAGTAGGTATGAGTATCTTGTGTTAATTACAGATTTCTAAACTGCATGAGTATGAAATTGTTGATACAAACATTTTGGCAAACCAGTCTTCTCCCTTTTCCAATAATAAATAATCAGCTGCTTAGAATGTATTTCAGTTATTCTTTGATTCTAGTACATTTGTCATACATAGGATTTGAATCACACTAATATTGTGGACGTATGTGAGTGGGTGTGAATGTTTGTTACGCTAAAATTCAGTATGGAGGTAGCTGAAGCTATGTTTTATTTAATAAACCGCCGGTAAAACCGCGGGCCACTGCTAGTATGCTATAACACATCACTGAGTAAGTGATTACTGTGGTAATACTTTCAACAGCACGTTTTATTTGCACGACAATTCTTAAATAAATACCGGCAAGGGTTAATCACTGCACCTTTGTAACACAGTCATTAAGATGCTGTCTCATGATAGCTTGTAAAAATAAATATTGTTGACCACTAACAAGGTACCTATCCACTTTATCTTATTTGAATAATCTTGTTGGTTAACTTGTTTTGACAACTTTATGAATGCTTTGCACAGGACTTTAAATTTGATAGATTTGTCAATTATTCTGGGTGCATGGTGCTGGGTTCATCATATCCTATGATGGTTGCGATTATGACATGATAAATGTGATACAGCATCTGTCACTTACACTCGCATTTTGCCAAAAGGTGACGGATGCTTGTCACTTATTTATCACGTGATAAAAGCAACCAACCATGTAAGCATCAACCATGTATGTACCAAAGATGTATTCGAAATAAGCTTTTCATGTAAGTATGCATCTTAGACTAGCTCTAAAGATTACATTATCACAAAAAGTAAGTAAAGAATAATTTAAACTAAGAAATATGGGAATGTTTTACCTGGTTCTTCGCCAATTGAAACCACGTCTTCAAAATGATGGGCAGTCTTGAGTTTTCATAATGTTTCGTAGTTTTCACACTTATAAACAAATCATCCAACGCTATGCTCTTCGATACATCACTATCGATAGTACTGGTTTTAGTCACTGGTTCTATAGTAAATTCTTGCACTTGCACTCTAGTTTCTTGGACGTTAGCTACCCCACCCTGGTACACCAAAAGGGTGCAGTATAAGAAAGCGATTACCGCGGCGATTTTAATCAGCTTTCGGCTCGCCATGCCAAAGCTGATAGGCGCGAAAGCGCGCAGGAGCTTCAGAAAGCTTCACCGTCTCGTCACTCATCTGTTGGACTTTGTTTATCGGGATATTATTGATAAAGAACGCGAAGAACAGTGGTGCGCGCACAAAGAACGGTTACAAACTAATAAAAATGTAGCACAGGGCTCCGAACATGCCCGCGCCGCCGCCCCACCACGTGGTGAGGGCGAGAGGTCCGATGCGCGGTGCTGCTCTTTAGTGGACTACCTGCGCCCGCGCCGGTCTCCGCCGGCAGCTACTCCCGTGTCAATGGCTGGAGTAATTGACGCCTACAGTATCGAGAACTTTTGAACCTTGCTCGTAACGTTGCAATGGCGGTGTAAACAACCGAGAGAATCCGATTGTTGAGCCGTCCTATAACTTTCATAAAACAGGCTTAGACCGAGTTTGACGTGCGTTGCGTAATTTAGACACAATCTTAAAACCCAATACAATATTTAAAATAATGGGAGAATCTCTAAATAAAAAAGAAGGAATCTAGTTTCACTTGATTGAGCATCTATAACTGACTGAATATTTAGCTTGCTGTGCGATGAGAGATAGTTTATTGAAAAAAAAAACATCAGTCATAAAGAGATCTTAGAAAATACAACAAGAGCAAAATCTAGTCATAGTGGTCCACCACAAGCCGAAGTTTCTTTATGTGTCGTACAATACAATTTTCTCCACCTTAATTGTCAAAATTCTCAAATTCACGAACACGTTTCACTTCATCATACCGCTAATTTGTTTCTATTGGCCGACAATGCAGCATTGTTCGTACGACTGACGGCAATGACTACCCACCACACAGCGGTTCATGTTTAAAATGCATTAACCTACACAAACACCATATGCACTTACGACCATTCAATCCCGCATGCATGACTGGATCCCTCGGACCAGCCGTGGGTGGTAATGAAATTAAGAGCCAGTCATTGTTGCGTTAAATTCCTCTCAAATGAGATAATAAAAGATGAAATTACCTACCGAGATTAATAGCATGATTTTTGAAAGTTAAACTCCCGAGAGAAAGAACAAGAATATTGATTCACGCGACTAATTTTCAATTGTCTCTTGGGCTTGGGACGACCCAATCTACTAAGATACTTACGTCACACTTGTGTCATAGAACTGTGATGTTACTAAAAGTTTATTATTACAACAGTTCCGCGGTAGAATTGTTACGGCAAATTTTTCCAATCTGCTTTATAGAATTAGGCTTTTACCTATTCACCTGCTTTTCATTCATATTTCTAAAATGGGTAGTTGGCACAAATGTAACTTTGACAGAGAAAAATTGTGTTTCTCTCAGTCAACCTTTGATAAAGGTAACTGGAAAATTGCCGAAACGTCAGGAAGGTTCAATAATACACGTGACATAATCCGTTTAAATTGTTTTAAATATTTAAATTTATTACAGTCGTGGAAAGCAAAGAAAATATTTTATACAGGATTTTAAATTATGATTTAGAAATAATTTAAATAGGTAGTGAGTCATTTTCAGAATACATGTACATAGTTAAAGGCTTAATAAAAACAAAATTACGATCGCTTCTTTTGTGTTACGAAAGTTACTCATACAAAAGATATGGGTAACTATCGTTACACAAAGGAATCAATTGAGTTTTGTTTTAATTAAAGCCACTATGTACATGTATTTTAAATATGACTAGTATAAAGTTAAATTTAGATTTATTTTACACTATACTCCATCCGGATAGGGCTTTAACTAAATGTAAACAAACCATAAATTAGGTGCTTTATCAGGCCGACATTGGTTGGTCAATTTTGTATTTAATAATATTACTCTAATAAAAAATATAATATTTATTTTGCCTTAATATATCAAGTTATAGAATAATCCATACGATACCGAATCAAGACTATGAAATTATTCCCTAAGTACATTAACTTAATAATAATTTCAATATGCCACCAAATATTTTACAAATTGTGCACAATAAAGAACCTAAAAACCTAGGAATTGGCAACCTTTTTTCAAATAACTTGACACTTCTCGTGTATTCGTTTTCGCATACTATTCTAGTCGGGATTTTCGCTTGCGTTAGTTCTTGTTAATTTGTTTTGTTATTGATTATATTATTATTTCATTCGTCCTGTTTATTATTAGTGTTATCAATTAGTGGTTATTATTGTGTTAGTTATTGTTTTTCTGCTGAAAAGGAACGGTTCATTATTAATGTTGGTGATGCTTCCTAATCATCTTCGGTATCATCAAAATTAGACAACAATAGTGACAGTTCAAATTAAACTATGATTACAGTTACTAAACTCTTTTATTTAGTACTAGTTTGCCCCACAGGTAAGAAAAATTAACTCTTTAACATACTATTTTTAGAAAAAACATAACGTGTATTTTACATACCTACCTGCGTTAGTGTTTGTGAGCAGTACAGAAAAAATACATTTAAAATATTGAATGTATATTCATACATAACATCTGTGTATTCATTTATTTTACGTCTTGGCAAAGACCATTTTATTATTTTTCTGCTTTGCCGAACCTTGATCAGAGTCTGACTACCAAAAGAATAATCAAAATCAAGAATTAAAATTTAACAATTGATAAAATGTTGAGTACACCTGAATATGTCAAAATATAACATAATAATATAATACAGGGTGTCCCAGAAGTACCGTGACACAGTGACACCGCAGGTAGGTCAGCTCACGACGGATCTAACCAGCTTAACATGACCTCAGTAAAAGTTGCTCGGTTTTCGAGTTATTGCCAAATTAAAGTGTTTAGTGAATTTTCCCGGTTTCATTAACATTGATGGTGCTGGCATCGACCTGAAAGGGTCCAACATTGGTTTTATTCTGTGTATGGTGCCTTGAATAGTTAATTAAGTTGTCGTAAGTGTTATTTTGTCAATAACCAATTTAACATGCTGGAAAATAGTGGACTTATCTTGATTTAAATTGTCACTGAATCATTAATTTTAACTTTGACCACCGGCCGTAAAAAAAAATCTCATGAAAGTAAACAAACAAATGACGTCAATAAATCGAACATGTTATGCAAAATCAGAAATGGTACGATACAAGTATCTTATTATGATAGCATGTTGAATTCTTAACAGTTTACCGATGCCCCATCGAAATCAAATGCACAAGAGCTAAAAAAACGGATATGATAATGTTTAAAAAAAAAACAGATTTAACTTTCATTGATTTAATTTACAACAAATGCTCGAATTGTCTGCCTTGGACTCGTATGCACCAAAAACATCGTTTTATGAAACTTCTGCTCAATTTCCGTAAATTGATCTCCGATATGGTCCGGGCTGCCTCGAATACGCGTTGTCGCAATTCTTCTTCTGACCGTATTGGTTTGGCGTAAACTTTGTCCTTTAAACATCCCCAATAAAAAAAATCTAAAGGGTTTAGACCCGGGGAACGCGGTGGCCACAAAATTGGTCCCAATCGCCCAATCCATCTAGCAGGGTACGTGTTATCCAGATGTCCGCGGACTCGCCGTTCGTAGTGTGCCCAGCCATCTTGTTGGTACCACATCCTGGCCAGATACATGAAAATCGTCAGATAAATCACTATCCGTCCCTTTCTTTTTCTTAATGATGATAAGATAAGACAGGTAGCAGCAGTCAACATGTGCGTCAGAGTGAAGTGAAAGAAAGATGCATTCAATTGCTATTTTCTTTTACTCGCAGCGGTCGGCATAATTTTTACCTGATAGCGGACTGCTACCCGCTTCGGTAAACTGTTAAGATTTCAACATGCTATCATAATAAGATACTTGTATCGTACCATTTCTGATTCTGCATAACATGTTCGATTTATTGACGTCATTTGTTTGTTTACTTTCATGAGATTTTTTTTTACGGCCGGTGGTCAAAGTTAAAATTAATGATTCAGTGACAATTTAAATCAAGATAAGTCCACTATTTTCCAGCATGTTAAATTGGTTATTGACAAAATAACACTTACGACTACTTAATTAACTATTCAAGGCACCATACACAGAATAAAACCAATGTTGGACCCTTTCAGGTCGATGCCAGCACCATCAATGTTAATGAAACCGGGAAAATTCACTAAACACTTTAATTTGGCAATAACTCGAAAACCGAGCAACCTTTACTGAGGTCATGTTAGGCTGGTTAGATCCGTCTTGAGCTGACCTACCTGCGGTGTCACTGTGTCACGGTACTTCTGGGACACCCTGTATAATATAACATATTAACTTAACCGGTCCTCCGGTGATCGTAGGGCTGGCTCGTTCCTCGCCCAACGCATTGGCATTGCCATCCAGCGAGGTAACGCGGCCAGCCTTATGGGCACCCTACCTAATGGTAACGACATAGGGGATATATTATGTACATATAGTTTAGGTCCCAATAGTTTAAGTTAGGTTTAATTAGATCATAATTTAAGTTTGTTAAGGTTTAGTTATATACTTTTAATTTTATGTTGTTTTTTCTCTAATAAAACTTTTTTACTTTGACAGCCAATGTTTGTTTACATTTAGTTAAAGCCCTATCCGGATGGAGTATAAGTGTATGAATAAAAACAAAGTATTTTTAAAACTCAACTCACTCAACCAAAATTACAATTATTTTATCAAACTATTTTTATTACTTACCACAAAGATAACACTTATAAATTTCTCATATTTGATTAAAATAAAACATTAGCTATAAACAGTACTTATAGCATCAGGTTTATGGTTTTAAAATGGAATGTTATACACTATGGCTCTATAAAACCATGTTGAATTGGCTGCAGGTGTTTTATACAAATCGATAATAGTGGATGTTATGGTCAGTTTGTAAATTAATGAACGATACCTAAGTATAACAGAACAAAGGCTCCAAAGTGTTCGCAAAGGACAAGTCTATTGGACAAAGCCAGCTGACCAAGCTGAAACGGGAAGATGGCAGCATAGCGTCGACCAAAGCAGAGGTTCTAGGCGAGATCGAGAGGTTCTATGGTCAGTTATACACTTCAGTCGCTAAGCCCGTTGACAGCTTGGTAGGCGATCCAAGAGCCAAGCTGTCCCGACATTATACCGAAGACATCCCGGACATCAGTCTGTACGAGATTAGGATGGCCCTGAAGCAGCTTAAGAAAAACAAGGCGCCGGGCGAAGACGGAATCACCTCAGAGCTTCTGAGAGCGGGTGGAACACCGGTACTTAAGGTCCTCCAGAAGCTCTTTAATTCCGTCTTGTCCGAGGGCAAAACGCCTGAAGCATGGAATAGAGGCGAGGTGGTACTGTTTTTCAAGAAAGGTGATAACAGCCTATTGAAGAACTACAGGCCCATCACGCTTCTAAGCCGTGTTTATAAGTTGTTTTCAAGGGTCATCACGAACCGTCTCGAACATAGACTTGATGACTTCCAGCCTCCCGAACAAGCCGGTTTCCGAAGAAGCTATAGTACCATAGACCACATACATACGCTGCGGCAAGTCATACAGAAGACTGAAGAGTATAACTTGCCATTATGCTTGGCGTTTGTGGACTATGAGAAAGCCTTCGATTCGGTGGAAACATGGGCGGTGCTCGAGTCACTTCAGCGATGCCATATTGACTATCGGTACATTGAAGTGTTGAAGTGTTTGTATAGTAACGCCGCCATGTCGGTCCGAGTTCAGGAGCAGAGCACAAAGGCCATTCCATTGAGAAGAGGCGTAAGACAGGGGGACGTTATTTCCCCGAAACTGTTTACGGCCGTTATGGAAGACGCCTTCAAGCTCCTGGAATGGCAAGGACTTGGCATCAACATCAATGGCGAATACATCACTCACCTTCGGTTTGCCGACGACATCGTAGTCATGGCAAAGTCGATGGAGGAACTCAGCATGATGCTCGATGACCTCAATCGAGTTTCTCAACGGGTGGGCTTAAAAATGAACATGGAAAAGACGAAACTCATGTCAAATGCCAAGGTTGTGCCCATCCCAGTCTCTGTTGAAAACTCGGTACTCGAAGTTGTTGACTCATACATCTACCTAGGACAAGTGGTCCAATTAGGTAGGTCCAACTTCGAGAAAGAGGTCAACCGCCGAATCCAACTCGGCTGGGCAGCGTTCGGGAAACTACGCAATGTCTTTTCGTCCGACATACCTCAGTGCCTCAAGACGAAAGTCTTCAACCAATGTGTGTTACCAGTGATGACTTACGGCACCGAAACGTGGTCTTTCACTATCGGCCTCATCTCAAAGCTCAAAGTCGCTCAACGAGCAATGGAGAGGGCTATGCTCGGGGTGTGTCTACGTGATCGAATCAGAAATGAGGAAATCCGTAGACGAACTAAAGTGACCGATATAGCTCACCGGATTAGCAAGTTGAAGTGGCAATGGGCAGGCCACATAGCACGCAGGGCAGATGGCCGATGGGGCCGAAAAGTGCTCGAGTGGAGACCTCGGACCAGCAAGCGCAGTGTAGGACGTCCACCTACAAGATGGACAGATGACCTTATAAAGGTCGCCGGAAGGCGCTGGATGCAGGTCGCTTCCAACCAGTATATATGGAAGTCCAAAGGGGAGGCCTATGTTCAGCAGTGGACGTCCTATGGCTGAAATGATGATGATGATGATGATGACCTAAGTATATGTACATATAAAACGGCATCATATATTTTTTAGGACAAAATCAAATGAAAGGTTACAATAGTTGATCATTAATGATAAATGACTACCAAACCATGTTATTACGTCATACGGCTGTGTAAACTAAAAAGTGTCAGTATTATATCTGTTAACTGATCAGCGCATTTGTTTACATAGCCAATGGTCATGGCCATAGAGTGATTGGCGTCCACTGTCACATCTCGGTATTTGTAAATATAAAAGTTGAAATAATTTTAAAGGCACTTATCGATTGAAATAAAATGTTTGTGTCTTTGGTGGCGATTTATTAGAACCATATAAATATTATAAACGAATTGAGACACTTTTCAAACTTTTCAAAAACTGAATTTACAAAGTAGATTCATACCGCCTCTACGGAACTCCAAAAGCAATAATTACTATTATGATTTCGAATAATTAAATCTTGGCTGGGCCAGGCGGGGCGCACTCCGCGATTAACGTTTCCGGCTACAAGTACATGCCGGTCGCCTCATGCATGCGGACTTTTCAGTGGCTGACACGCCCTGTCTCGGAACGCACGCACCTACACGATTTTCGCGCGCGTCTCGCTCACGATTTACGTCGCAAGTGAACGTTCCGCATTCATCTGTTGATACCAGTGTTATATTATAATATAATGTTTAAATGAGTAAAAAGACAGCGAAAATATATTGTATCGCAGCGGGTTGTAGGAACAATGATCGAAATTGGAATCACGCGTTTTTCGCTCTCCCAACATGTCCGAAGGATGCTGAAAGGTAAGAAAATGAACATAATATATAATAATTAGTTACTGAATAATAATAAAAAAACATATTGCAGGTGTATCTACTTCCATATTTAACACTGGTAATACTCAGAACAATTTTAATTGTTAAGTACCTACTTATGTAATTTTGAATTGATTATTTGCTGCTATTTGTCAATTTAAATTCTAGTAAAATACGTATGTCTATACTACTAAATCAACAATCATAGAGGTTTTTATAATAATATTTGATATCAAGTTTGTAAAATTACTAGTAATGAATAAACGATTGAGTGATAGTTTGATAGGTAAGTATATAAAATATATAAATAATGAGTTAAAAGAAATGTATTGGAAGAGATCCCTAATAGGGATAAGTTCGCCTTTGTACATGTTTTTTTGTTACTAGCGACCCGCCCCGGCTTCGCACGGTGCGTCCGTGCGTATTTTTAAAGATCTAAGCATACATAGGGGCAGACAGACAGACAGCAGGAAACGACTTTGTTTTATACTAGGTGTGTAGTGATGAATATATATGAATAAATAAATAAATATCGGACAACTAAGCAAAAACAAAATGAAGCTCAAGAATTTAATTGCATGTTAAGGTAACGCATTCGTTGCATTATTTTATTATATTATACGTATTAAAATGTTTAAAAATAAAGCTAAAAAAACTTTAGAAGGGCCATAAATCATATTTTTCGGCTAAAAAAAGCGGCTTTTGTAAAGATCAAAGTAGTGTGCCTTCTGTACTTGTACTATTATCTATTCTGTGGCTGGGCTTAGCTCCGCGCCACTGGTTTTGACAATTGTAAGTTTTGACGCATGTCGTTCATTTGTACAGTGAAATAATTATAAATTAATCAACGTAATTGGTACTGTTTGATTAAACCAATGAATGTATTGTTTATATCAAAGCGAAAAATTGTATGCTTTGAGTGGGATGTGAACCTCATATTCACGGCTTTCCAGGCTTGTGAATTGCCAATATTATTCTATCAATGCCACTAGCTAAAGCATCGATTTTTTCAAAAAGTTGCTTCATTTCTTATTATTATTATGCCTTAGAGTGGCAGCGCAGTGCTATCTACCGTAAAGATTCTGACTTTTTCGGCACCATTATCTCAAATTATGTTGAGAATCGATAGTAACGATTTGCTACAACCATAATGATTTTTTATTAAAGCAATGTTTACTTTATAATTAAAGCGAAAAAAAAAATGCTTTGAACGGGATTAAAACCCACGTTTAGAAATGATAAAAAGAAAGCAAAGATGACAGACAGGCTATAAATTTTGGAGGTTAAGATATCAAAGACTGGGAGGTTTACTTTAACTTTTAATAAATTTTCCCTATAATTCGACCAGATATTACCGTCTAAACAGCATTTATCATTCCCATTCATTCCCACGGTCACGGCCATGTATACTGTAGATGTTACCAAAAGGTTGTAACTATATAGGACTTCTAACGGCACTTACGTCGTTCTTCACAATGCAACAGTGGCGTGTGCGCAGCTCATTACCGAGCTTAGCTCCCGCAATTAGTGATGGGATACGGTTCGGATCATAATGCCACGATTACATCCCGTTATTGCGTTATCGTGCCTAATGCTCCCCAACAATTAGTGTGGTTCTATCAGTTCTATGAAGTCCATTCTCAGCCGATTTCAGAACACAAAGTCAATCATATAGCAATGGCGGATGCTATGATCGGAACTTCTCTCATCTCATAGTCAATGAGGAGATCTGTAGAAGAAACAGAGTAAACAAAAAATAAAAATCCTTGCGTGACCTCTTCTTTAGCAGAATGAAGAAATCTTAGCATATCTGTTTTGCTTTCTAGTCAGTATTTATTTATATATGTATTTATCTAAGTATTTATCTATTCAAACCTATATGTTAGTTGCACCGCCCACAACTTATCTGCTTTGCGCCTTTGCCCGATGGTTGACTGGTAGAGAATGCCCAATGGCATTAAGTCCGCCTTTTTTACGATCTGTTTTTCATTTGTGCAATAAAGATTAAATAAATAAATAAACGACGTAGCTAAATGAAATGCAAAACTAAAGTGCCAATGGGCAGGGTGGGAACTTTGCTCGTAGAAACGACGATTTCTTGAGTGGCAACTACGACCACGCACCGGAACACGCCAGGTAACCAGACAATGATAGATTTCAAATAACTGCTTAAACCTCTCGAATAACCTAATTGTGGTCAAAGTTGAGATGTGATGATCCATGTAGTGACCACGTATGGAAATGTAAATATGTCTTTTTATATGAACTCATGCATTTGATTTGATCTTAGAAGAGTATTTATTATCATTGAGGTAATTTCACTAAGTTATTACAAATTATACAATCCTGTCCAACCTTGTGTAACTGTGATCACTAAACTTCCATCATTACCCTTTACAACGTATAAAGTTATAAATAACAATAAACCTTGCTTAACTTACTTCCAATCCTTTCCCTTCGTATCAGCGCTGTAATAAATGAATTTAAAGTGGATAATGGCGGCGGCGGCTCCGCCCGGACGTCACCAATCTGTTCACTTACTGTGCCACCGAAACTGTAATAAATACTGCGTTTATTGTATTAAACCGCTTTCTGCAGGGTTAAACACCCGAGTTATTGTGGAGGACTGGATCCTTATTCGACGAGAAATTGCGATATCGCCAATGTAACCAAACTCGGATTCGATGCTATTTGAACTCAATACTACGTTGAAATTTTAGAAATGTGGCTCATTATGTCAAAATTACTATAATTATCTTTCATTTTACACCCATCGAAATAGAGTATCATAAATCTTAAAGATAAATAAAATGTCACGTCATAACAGTGAGTTCGAAAAAAAAGGACAATGCTAAAGTACCAATAGATACATAAAGTGCCGAGGTTCATTGTCATTTGTCATTTGTAGACTCATTGGTGATGCTTTGCCGATTGGGGGCGACCAGAACCCCGAACGTAAACACATAGTTGCCAGCTGTCGCCGCAAAGTTGCCAGCTTTTCAGAGAGTCTTGTTAGAGAGTGTGCGCAGGAATTGCACAAATGAACCCCCCCATCCCCGTTTCCCCGTCGCACATCCAGGCAAGAAGAGGGACTTCATCTTGATTTTGTCAGTTTACCACTGACTTATTCGCACGAAGCGATTTGCTTCATCAATTCTAATACGAATCGCTAAGGAATGGAATGGAACTCACTCCCATAGTGTGTATTTCCTAAAAATTCTAACTTGGGTCTCTTCAAAGCAAGAGTGAATAGGCAGTTGATGAACCATCGAACTGCATCTTCGAAACCAGAGGCCAGAGGTACCGATATCCAGAAGCATACGAGAATGTATTTATATATTTATTTTATGTGCTATAGAAAGTGGAAGTAAAGAATGAAATGTTAGTTGCAAGAACGGTTGAAACTAGAGATAAATAAGATTGGAGAACGGAACGATAACAAAGTCTATAAAACCATTATACAAATTAACTTACCCATTTTGTTAGGTTCGTAACTTAAGGCTTCTGTTTTAATTCCAGCTGGACGAGAGCGGTTAAGTTAATTCTTTACTCCTGGAACCGAGAGAAGAGAAGGAATACTTGCCGGCAAATAAAAAGTAGCGATCAAAAAATATTAATCGCATTAGTGACATCGATTGCGCTTACACATAATTATAATGCATCCGTATTTCCCAATACAACTTGTTGCACTGCACGCAAAAACATTACTTATACGGTCAGTCGAATAACGTTTTTGATTCTGAAATCGAACTCCAGACGACTTACCGCTTAGTACACTAGGCAACTCATGAGCGACTTCAAATTCAGCTGTATTCTGAACATCAGTCGACTAAAGAACTGCTTTGTTGCCCACTGTACGTTAAGTAAGAGGATAATAGATAAATGCGACGTAAGCCGACGTGTGGTGTGACGGGCTATCGTTGGGATTAAATTGAGTGTTCTTAATACGTTTATTTCGATACATGTATGTTTTGTTTGGTATTCGGTCTGAGGCGATTAAAAAGGATTGAAGCATAATTAAATTAACATATGAAGTTTCCTTATGCTTTTTGTAACAATATTCTGATTCAGAAGTCCTTTGATATCATCTAGATTCTAGAAGGATGCTAAGGCAGATAAGCTGGTTTGACGTATTCCAAAAGAAAGAACGGTAATAATCCTTTCCACAACATGACCGGCCCCTCAGCTTCATCGGATATTTATTCAGTCTAAGGTACGATCCGGAGAAGCAAATCAATACTTATAATCCTAATTGTAAATAAATATATTTCCCAAATTCCTTCCTTGGTGTTAGACGACGACGTGAGTAGCCGTCTCCTGCCTCCAAGAGCCCAAACGTGCAGGTAGGTGTTTCGATAATGACTGTATTGCAGTTTATTTTTCATATAAGTAGCAGTAATTTTTTAAATGCCGTATATATTTGGAATCAGTTCATAAAGCCCTTTCATTAGATACCCCACGACAAGATTAATAAAACAATATAATAATGTCGAAATCCCATGCAAAAAATAGATGACGTCATAACTCCTTCCTGCACTAAAATTCAAAATGGCTCTACACCTTAAAATGCTTTTAGGGTTCAAAAGGTTTTTCCTGCAAAAGGAAACCTTCTGCTCATCAAATGTCGTTTCAGCATCAAAAATAGCTGACAATTATAGTATGCGACACATGCAAGTCTCCATTCAATAACTAATTGAATGAGTAATATAAATTAAACTTCGGTATATAATAATCATGTAGTCATTATACAACCTGCCTCTGACTATGGAGCTTTAAATGTAGTTCGATTCTACTCAACTGATTTTATTTTGTTTTGTGAATTAGAAAAATTATATAATATACATAATTCAGTACACCTCAAAGTTTAATCGTTAAGTCCGTGTATCGGAAATTGCGATTATTCATTTGACATTTGACGTAACTTAAAGATGAGAATTTAATATTAGTATGCTGTCAATTTAGCATTGGATTTAACTTGTATGAAAAAACATAAACGAATTAAGGCTGGAAATATTTTTAAAAAGTTGTAGAACAGTTGATGCTCAGTTTGTAGAGCATAATTAAACTTTGAATTTAAAGCCCCATTTCCATTGGTCAGAGACACCCTGTATAACCCTGGCCAGTGTTATTGCTTGTAACTTTGCGGAGCTCTTAATGAACTCATTTAAAGGCAAAAAAAAATACAATCATAAAAGGGGAACCCTACTTTGTTTATTCTGTTGACTGGAAATTTAAAAACCGACTAACTAAAACAACCATAAATAATAATCATCCTTCGCAGCCTAGAGCTATGTCACATTTGATTAAAAAGGAGAACACGAATACAATTTTCCTACCCAAACGTGGGAAAGTTCAAAATATCCCAGTTAGCTGATGTTCATTAAAATCGGTAAAATAAGCAGATTAACACCCGTTATTTCGGCAACTTTAGTGGACTTTGTGAAAACCTTTTACCCGTCCCGTTTCAATCCGGTGATGGATTAATGACCTTTAGCAGAAACTCTTAAAAGTAACCGTTAATTCCCATTGTCTTGTCCAATTTACGTTGAAATTAAAGGGAGGGGGAGTCGAAACGGCTTATTGATCTATTTCGAATCATCTGGTTCAATGAATTTGATATTCTCCCGTTAAATCGAAGGGTAACACCGCCTTCTTTTCTCTTCCTACTTCGTGGCACATATTGCGGAAAGAAATTAATAAAAAAAAGATCGCGCATTCTATCAGAATATCTCTTGTGTAATATTTTACGTTTGATATTTCTATAAGTACTGTAGTAATGCTAGCATTAGTTAGTACTGATTTTTGTAGGTTAACGGATAACTTATATTTACCTATTATCTACAGTGTATTCTAAGTTGCTAGCGTAGCTGCCACAGCTATTACATAATCAACATTCCAGTAGAATGCCCTATTGACCAAAACAAGCTAGATTATGGGATGGGAATGTGTCGGCGGCGCGCGCGGGTTGAGAATTCTAAAATTGAATATTTAGCAGTTTATGATGCCAAACATAATAAAGACAACATTGTCGATATTATCTACTGTCATCCGACGCACTCCGCGGTTACTCCTGCGCAGCTACAAACTATCGTTCCTAACCCACAAACGTTCACTTTTTGACCCTAGCTCCACACTACTCGCAAAGTTGGCCTAGCCACTCAATTGCTTTTGGTAACTACGGCTACCTGTCACCGCTCTTATTTTATTAAACAAATAGAGTCCAACTCAAAATTCGAAGCAAATGAGTGGCTATGTTGGGCGAATATGATAGTGTGGAGGGGCACTTTATTGCGGAAACCCATACTTTGACCAACTTCGCCTCGATCAACTTCGGTCAACTTCGTGAGTACTGTAGAGCTAGAGTATAAGCCGCAGTGGTTAGTTGCTCTCTCGCTCGGGCATGGTTTACCTTCCCGTACCCAATCAGTTGCGCTTGTCTTTCGCTAATATCAAATGACTAATTGAACCTATTAGAATCACTATTACAAGCTTATTCTGTGACGTCCTCTTCTCTTACGCTGCTACTAGATCGATTGACGATAGTCGCTTTTGCCGTGATTAGGGGTGGCATGAATTACGTGAGGAGTTTGCCGAGAGTACTCCAGTTAGCTCATTTCAATCAGGGGTCAATCGAGGCCGATTTATGGTTCTCTGCCTTTTCGCCGAACTATTTTTCGTCGAATGTTTCATTTCGCCGAAGTATCATTTCGCAGAAAGCATTTTTCACTGAAACTGTAAACTATTTAGGATTGTTATTAACAAACCTAACCTAACCTAACCTGATATAGGATGATATTTACAACAATAATAAAAAATTTACTACTAACTACAAAGGAATACAAATTCTGCGAAGTGAAAATTCCTCGAAATGAAACAATAAAAAATAGTGCGCGGAGGCCCTCCGCGCGGAAGAAGTGGAACTTCGTAATGTGGAAATGAAAATAGGAAGGGTTAGAAATTGTAATTTCAAAAGAGAAAACCTAACAATCAATTGATATTCACAAGAGACGTACCTTGACATAACCTTAAATCCGTCGCATTGTCCATGGGATTGTTGCGTTGAACGTTTAACGCAACAGTGCTTTCCTACCCCCTCCACGGTAGCGTTAAACGTTAAACGTTTAACGCAACCTTGTTGGAAGTCGCATTAGAAGTTTCACTTCAAAAATAATTTGGAATAGTTTGCTCCTCCAGATAATGTGAGCACGATCGGGCATGTCATCGTCCAGCCGTAAGACGTCTACCGCTGGTACCAGACCTCCCTCTATCTTAGTTGATCCTGCCCCACCTGCATTCAGGGCTTTAGCGCCCTCCAACAGATCTATAATGTACTTATTTCATACATTACATAAAACTGTGGTTTATTTTCCTGACTTATGTTGCTTTTGTTCACAATTATTTGAAGTCTGATTCCTCGCTACAAGCGTAGGGTATGCCGTGTTTACGTCTACCTACGGATTGATAAATACAAATACTCTTTATTGCACACCTCAAACATCAAGGAATACTATAATCCTGAGGGTCGTAAAATTGGAGTCTCGCCACGACGTGAGTTTTAATTCCTTCATGCTGAGAGTTCCGACGAACCAACTAGCGACCTTCACCAAGGAAGAGTACTGGCCGAAAGGTGTCATGTTCCGGCGTTTCCGTGGACGGCTACCTGACACTTCGAACACGCGTAACACGTCGCTGTTGAAAAATGTGACCTAGTTTAGTTACTTATATTTTTATTATTTTTTATTTGATATGTATGTTAGTTTTAAGGTATGTATCTATGGGCCACAGTTGCCTGAAATAAATGTTTTCATTCATTCATTCAATACACAACACAACATGAGATTCATTACAATAACAGGCAGAGGTAACAACAGGTGGTTTTTGCGGGGGACAGGGTTTGACCCTACCTTATTTGACTGTTTGCAGTGTATTTGTTCTCCTTATGCCAATCTATACGTGTGGGAACAGGAATAATATTATACTATCGGAAAATTCTGACATAACCATTTAATACGCCATAAAACACAGACAATACTGCGCTGTGGGTTGCAGACAGCTAAACAAATGGTCACAACCGAAATATTAATGGCTGCTTCACCAGGAAACGACGTTAAAGGTGGACTACCCGCAGAGATAAAGTTTCCTAACGCAAATCAATTAGATGTGTACGCAGTGGGATCTCTGTTGTTTGCTGTGTCTGTTTGTATTCTGGTTACATTCATTTAAGGGCTATTAAAAGTCGGTGATTTGTTGAGTGGTTTAAGAACTTGAAGTAAATGATACAACATTCGACATGACTCTATGTTATATTAGACTAGAGATTAGTCAAAAAGTGTAAAAGTAGGGATGTCAGAACGGTAGGGTATACTAGGTATAAGAAATATCTTAGTCATTAAATAAAATGAAGTTATTACTTTGGGAAAAGTTCTTTTTCGGGTTCCGTACCCAAAGGGTAAAAACGGGACCCTATTACTGAGACTTCGCTGTCCGTCCGTCCGTCTGTCACCAGGCTGTATCTCAAGAGCAGTGACAGTTGACAGTTGAAATTTTCACAGATGATGTATTTCTATTGCCGCTATAACAACAAATACTAAAAATAAAATAAAATTAATATTTAAGGGGGGCTCCCATACAACAAACTTGTTATAGATTATGGTACGGAACCCTTCATGCGCGAGTCGGACTCGCACTTGCCCAATTTTTTTATATCTCATAGTTTGACAGAATCCTCTGTTTTTATTTATTTAAACTTTATTGCACAAAATACATAAGTAAAGGTACAAATGGCGGACTTAATGCCATGAGGCATTCTCTACCAGTCAACCATAAGGTCAAACAGAGACATTATTGGTGCGGGAAGGGTGTACAACAATGCGTGTATACACACGATGCAAATGTCGAAACAAAAACACTAGTTAGGTACGTTGATAAATACATATTTTTATTTAGTGTTTTATGTTATTTTCCACATTATCCTATGTTCTTGACACAAGTTCTAAAAAACGTTTCTAATTTTTTCACAAATTGTTTATATATTTTATGTATAAAAATCCTTTTCTGTTAAAATACCTCTCTACTTATGTAAAAAAAAATCTTCTTATTAGTCGTTTCACTCTTTACAGAGCGGTTGTGATCAACTGCTAGTACTATTAGATGCAGATATTGTTCGCTGTATGATATTTCGCCAATTCTCGCGAATACTTTTTAGGTTATTACAAATCCATGATAAAATCTTAGCCTTCATTCCTTTGGGTTACCTACATACTTACTACTCACAGCCTACATATCGCGCCAACAGCTTCGCCTTCCATTTTTGTTCATATCAAAAAGAGAACCTTCTGTAGTGTTTTATTCTGTGTTGGTGCTTTTATACACTTAATTGTTTTATACACTCTTATATACCTACAGTTTTCAGATTGTTTGAAACTCACTAGCCTAATTTGATAGATTTTTCGCATTTCGCATTCCATTTCCCAAATAAATTAGGTAAAAAATTCCATTTCAAGTCAAAGGTCCTTTTTATCTCCAAAAGTACAGAATCTAATCCGATTCCTTTCACTATTAATTCATTCATACCCAATATACCCATTCGCCTATTCTTATCCAATGTACAGTCAAGTGTAAAAATATGACTGGACTCTTCCTGCTCAACAATACGTCCCATCGCTCTTGATATGTCAACGACATAGTTTCGGTCAATTCGTAACAACATATTTTTGCACTTGACTGTACACCGGTCGCATTGAAAGTTTTGCATTTCTGATGATGCCATTTGAACCTCGATGGGTGCGAATGTGTGTTTCGAATAAAATTATATGTTTGTTATATTCTTCCTTCTTTCATACAATAACGGATCGAAAGAGTTTGTATACACGTAGATTGTTTGCCAAATACTGTGTGATATATCAATATATTATTAGGTGCGATGTGTCTAAATAAAGAATCAGAGATAATATTTGTCGCGCGATAAAGAGTCGCGTGTTCACGAGTTAAATGCTAGAGGTGTGGGTATAAGCAAAACCTTTCTTGGGTGAAATCGCTCCGCTAAAAGAGCTATATTTAAAAAAAAGTGTGGGTCGAGAAATAAAGAAATAATAAAGGTGGAATCCTGATTCATCTTAATTAAAAGATCTTAGTTGTTTTGTGGGCGTTTTAAGATTTATCTGGAACCCTCTAAAAACGCCCACTGGAATTCGTCCTACTCCTAACCTAACCTTTTTGTCGCGCATAAACAACTGTATAAAAATACCTTTCCTCGCAGTAGTCGTGAATAGCACTCTGTTCAGTCTCGGCTGAAAGTGCAACAGATGAACTCGTATTATCGATTTTACTCTTTCATCTATTGCTTACTTTACAGCCTCTACAACAATGTACTATTAAAGAAAACAAAATGACGAAAGGAAAAGTAGTTTTATTTTCTTATCATATATTTTTTTGGTTTGTTTATGATCCGGAAAGGACAAATATTTTTGTAATGAAATCGAATCTTATTTTTTGGGATATGGACGTTATCTATGTATTTACATAATTATGTTTATCGTTGTCTAGTCCACTTAGTACAAGCATTATTGTTTAGTTTGATACTAGGTCGTTTTGCGTAAGATAGTCCTTCCTTTAGATCCTGCAGTTTTCGGCAGGTGCCGTATCACAAAGTTATTAAATTACGTCCCTCGCCGTACTGCCAGTAAACATTTCGTTACAGGCATATCAAATAAGGCGCTAAATTCTAATGCCATTCATGATATGCGAAACAACATCATCGATGCGCTCTATTACCTAGCAGGAACTATATTACAATGCAATAACAAATAAAAATACTTATGTATATCGGCCAGATGTTCATAAAGTATGGTGAAGCTTGCCTTAAATTTGTCAACAACGAAAGGTTCGCGTGGGAGACCACCCACCACCATGTACTACTGTACCCGTTACCATGAGTTAACGTGACCGTACTCGCTAGCTACTGCCTAAACGATTTGTATGGAGAATAGTATAGCGCCCCTAGCGGTTTCTTTGTATAACTACACTTCTACATACAAACCGTTTACGCAATCGGTAGCGAGTGCGGACCCTGTTAACTCATGGTAGGGGTCGACAAAGACTCGTTTTCGGCTCGTTTTGAACAAAGACGCAGCACAAGACCGTGCTTAATGGAAGTTGAGTTCAAGGAACGCCGACCCCAAGTAAATGGGAATAGGTCTAGAAGGAAGAAGAAGAAGATATGTAATGTATATCGGAGATCACAGCTATATTCGTATGTCCAAGTGTCAATATCAATAGAATTCGCCTGGAGAGTGGGTATGTTAATAAGGCGCCTACACAAAATACAACAGCAATATTTTATTTCCATAAATGTGCTGTTAAAATTGATCAACTCTTTTTTACCATATTAATTAATTTATTAAGCTTAACGTACGATTTTTTGGAAGTGACCATTTTAGAGGGTGGAATTAAAAAATGATTAGTACTCACATTAATAATATAAGGAATGGAAAAGTTTCTTATTTTTATTAAATAAGTAACGTCTGCTAACGTAAACTAAATGTTTACAAATGAAGCGAAAATTGAAAAATTTAATGGTTCGGACAGGATTCGAACCTGCGTATCCAACGGCTTTCCGGGCCAACACGGGCGTCCTCCCAATTGGACCACCGAAACAGATGTCAGAGCCATTGAATTTTTCAACCAGTTGCTTCGACATGCCTAAAGGTGGCATCGTAACGCCATCTACCGTAAAGATTTAGACTATCGTCGGCACCATCGTCTCAAATTTGTTGAGAATCGATAGTAACGATGTGCTACACCCAAATTACTTATTTTTATTAAAGCAGTAACGTCTGCTAACGTAAACTAAATGTTTACAAATGAAGCCAATGAATGGAAAAGTTTACTGGTGATGAGCATAACTGCTGCGCGGAGTTTGACAATCACTGCTCAGACTTTATTTAAAAAAATACTGCTTATAAGTATGGTAAAACATACTTGTAAGCAGCTATTGTCTAATAATGGGTATAAGTAGGTATTTCAGATACAGTATTAATACCCGTCTGAAGCATGAAGGCGTAGATATTAAGCCGAAAGACTAGGTACCATCAGTACCACCTACTACATAATTACTTGCAAGAATTTATGCGGGAAATCGTATTAAGCGGGTTCTTTTGTAAATGTAAAACAAGTTTTACCCTTATTTTGTTTTCTCATTATATATATAATTTATATATACATATCTCACTAGACAGTCTATAATAGGCAGTGATCGTAAAATGCAAGCAAAATCGATTGAAATATCGTATGACAAACCAGTGACGCCAACACTTCAACGAATTTTGATCGCATTTGACGAACCCCGATTATTATTAGGGTTATATTATGTTATGGTTTATTATGCCCTATTGGGCATAGTAAAGGTTTGAAGAAGCCTACCGGACAAAATAGCCTGGTCATATATTCCAGATCTGATAGGTTTATGCCTCCGGTCCCTCGGGCGACGATAAATAAGAGATTAGCTGACGCGTCTAAGATCCCGTAGCCGTAATTAAATTTTATTACGACTAAGTAAAATCAATGAGTTTCGAACTGATTTCACTTTCGATGTTCGAGTTAAAATAGAATTTTTGTTCTTACACAGAACGAAACACAACAGACTTTGATCTTCGCAAAAACTGCCTGAGAATTGTATTTTATTTATTTACTGTTTGTGTAAAATCCAAAGCAATTTTCGATACGCCAAACCAGCGTGGAGGAACGCGGCGACTATGCGAGCGTGCGCCAGTTTCGATCGAACAAAAGTGGAAGGCTGAGCTAGTGCTTTGGGGGCACTGATATGTACCTAGGCTTGGTGCGGCTCCCTAGGTACAGTGAGTCTGTCTTGATTTAAGAGGCCTTATTCCTTTTAAAATGCTGATTGTTTAGACATTTTTCTCTATGATCAAACATGTTTCTTAACATACTATTGAGGTTACTTTCTAGAACAGGGCTTTTGGGATTTATTGGTATATATTTGAAACCTACAGTTTGAATTTTTCATTGATAATTTTTGTTTCAAAAACTACTCGAAATTGACAAAATTCACGCGGAAAATTAGTTTTTTTAACTTATTTTCGACTGTACGCAATGAAAGCGTGAAATAACTATGTTACTACCTAGAACTCGGGGAAAAGTATTACTCACTTCAAAAATTTGTTTGAAATTATCAATATATTTGTCATAATATGAAAAAAATAAATTTTAAAAGGAATAAGGCCTCTTAACATAACTTTAGCTGAATTTCCGATACAAAGCTCAAAACGCCAATAAATAATGAAATGCATAAGTTGTCAGTGACTCAAACCCGGTACCTCTGGATTACCGGTCCAACGTGTCAACCACTTCACCACCCCAACGCCAGGAGAGACATAAAAATTGGGATTACAGTCCTGGCAAAAACTCTACTCATAAAAACTCTGAATCGTCAATTGGAAGATGTTTTTTCTCGAGAAATATTTATGTCGGTGTTTATCACAACCTTACCCTTAGGTTGCTGGTCCACTGTAAACGAAGATTTGGTTGTTGACAAATTATTTACCTATGCTGTATTTTCAAATAGTTCTACAGTTGAAATTGTCTAAGCTTTCCGATTTCCACTTCTTTCTTTCTTCTAAAAAATGATAGACTATACGATACTTATAATCCTAGTAGAGAAGCTTATTTTAAAACAACTGGGAGTAAGTAGGTAAAAAAAACCCTAGGGGTTTACTGCCCGCTACGCGCTACGCGCGGAGAAAGTTTAATTTCCTGGTCAAGGTCGGACCTAAAACAGACAGAGCACGGGCGGTAATTTGTAAAGCCCCAAATCACATATAATATTTCACAAACACCTGCGATTTTCATCGCCCTAGGCATGTAATGTGTACTTTAAACTACATAACGTACACTTTTGACGATTTGCTCCTTTAGATAACCCATCGGTAGTGGATCGGGTGCCTAACATCACGCTCAGACGGCGGAGCGTATAAAATTTGATTGTTTTTCCGTCCATTTCAGCAAAATCCAAGTAAACACTGTACTTGGGTAAACAGACTTGTACTTGGGACTTCAGGGTGACCTTCAGTGGGTACCTACCATCAAGTTGATAAAGTAGATACAATGAAGGTCGAAGTGGATAAAATTTGTATTGTTATTTTGACTATTTTGATACAGCAACGGAGCATTTCAGTGGGATATTGATGGCAAAGTGTTAGGTAACGTGGCTGGAGGATTACAGCTGTTAGACAGCACTCATCATTATTATTTTATCATATTTACTATTATAAAATTCTACAATTGTTTCGAAAATCAGTTTACTATCGAGAGCTGTCATTATTTCAGGAAAAACCTAACAACGCGATCAGGACTTGTATGGGTGCGCGGCGCCATCTGATAGTAGAAATGAATTTGTCCCCTCATCAGGCCGAAGCGGCTGGATGAATTTTAACCAAATTTTAACAGATGGTACGTACGTTTACGTTACGTTTTTTAACTTCATACTAAAATTTGTTAGCCACTCTTGATGCTGACAATACAGTGACTGCTGGACATCCGAAGATGGTTATAGATACGGTTTTACCCGATTACGAAGGTAAAGGAAAAGGATTTATGTGGACGAAGTTTCAGAATATTGTTTAAATACTTTTTAATTGTATACAAATTTTTATTTTATTTCAAGGAACTCCACTGACAATCAGCGCCAGGGCGTGATAATGCTGACTGGGAATAATCATGCTTTCTGACATAACAAATTTCATACATTAACCAATCCCTTTAACTAAAGTTATAATATAATAACAATAAAACACATAAAACTGAAGCTTTTATTTTAGTGTTATGTTACCATTGTAACCGATTATTCAGAGATTAGTACCGCATTTGATATCAAAATAATTTTAGTTCATTAACTTAATTAAAGCCACAACACTACATAATTAACACTTGCAATTTTGTAGAAAGTTTATAGTCAGTTATCTAATTGTAACTACTGATTAACGATTTCCTATGGGGATGGGTAATTGTTAGTTTGAGTATTTAATTACAAACGCATATCTTTATTACTTATCTTATCATATAACTTATCTTTATTTCGTATCTTATCACTATTTGTTTATAATATTACACTTTTTACCCGACTGTTTTTTATCATATATGTGTGTCCCACTGCTGGCCAAAGGCCTCCTCTCCTCTCTTGCCGACTGATAGTAAAGAAAAAATATGACAATGTAGATAAAGTTTTTTATAGGCTGCAAAGGAAGGCCTTAACTTCTTAAGTAGTGTACTCGTATTTAGTTGCATCCAGCAAGAAAAATCGAATTTGGCATATCCACTCAAAGGACATATCATCACCAGCTGCAGTTCCACCACTACTTAGTACTTTAGCTCGTTTGTGGTGCCCGTGAAGAGTGTCGGCAGTTCCGGGGCAATCTGCCGTATTCTACACCAGATCAGAAGACGCAATGGAGCCACGCCTTTACGTCGCCTAGTTTTAAGTCTTATTTAGACGTATTTTTGTAGTTCAAAGTACCTTGATTTTATTACTGTAATGCTGTGTTACTTATTTGAATACTAAATAATAGGACGTCTACTGCTGGTAGTGCTGGACTCAGGCCTCCTCAATAGACTTCCACAGGAGCCGGATAGAAGCGACCCGCATACAGCGAGTCTCGCAAATCTATCCAGGGGCCTATGATACTTGCGTTTTTTGAATGATAAAATAAGTGACAAAGCATCGACAGATGCTCGCATCTTGTCTAAATGTGACGGATGCTTTGTCACTTATCTATCGCGTGATATAAGCAACCACCATAGACCCCCAGGTCGACCGGATCAAGGAGAGTTAAAGGCCGTATACTATTACTATTATAGAAAACCTGCACTAACCTTCTTAATAAGTACATAGGTACTATTGATACAAATATGAAAGCAAAAAGAAAAATTAAAACGAGTGATCTGGCGGAATAGACCGGGAATCGAATCCGGTACCGTACCTCTGTATTATCGGTCCAACGTGTTAAACCACTGGTCCACAAAAAAGTATGTACCTATGTATTAAACAAAATATAATGGTTATTATTATTTATTTTTATTTACTGTATTAACATAAATTCATATCTCAGTTCATATCATGCGATATAATATTAATGAATTGGTTAGCAGTTTGTTGTAATTATATAAAAGCATGTGTTAGGGTTTTAGCCACATTCTGTGGTGCAAAATGCTCAGGAAAGTGATATTATTGACGTGCGTAGTGTATTCGGCGTTTGGAAAACATGGTGAGAAAACGATTTTTTGTAAAATATGTAGGTATTAGGGACATATGTACATTGTACCTAGTTTTATACTAGGTATTTGGGTTCTTTTCTGTGGACACCCAAAATTAGGAAGCTTTAATTCCATTTGCTAGACCCTAATACGAGTATATGAAACTATATACCTAAGCCCAATAATAATATAAATTTTGTTAACAGGAAAGACGGCTATTTTAAGATGCTAAATCCATTATTTGGATATGCTAATAAAATTCAAGTTTCAATTATTTAGAGCACTAAAAGATTTTTTTTTTTCGATTTTAGGAAAAAGGAGAGCAATCGTAATTTCTTGTTTGATTTATAATCGTGTCCAAAGATGCCGACATGAAACTTCTATGAATTCGATCGAAACGTTTGTCTATAAAATAAAGGTAAACCGTGTAATGTAGAATTAAGATAAGTTTATATGTTACTATTTTTTCAGTAAAAATCAAGAATGACGAAGACCGCCCTCTTAAATGGCCATCAAAATACAGCACCGAAGCAACAAAGTATTATATGACATCTGGTTTGATTGAACACTTCAAATTCTGGTGAGATGATTATTTGATTAAGATAAGATAGGAATTTCAATCAATTAGGATTCACTGGAACCACTTTTGCACTTTTGATTATAAACCAAAAGCTCCTTAAAATTTTATGTTTTTAATATCGGTTAAAATAGTCACTTACACAAATCGTTGACAAATAAAACTAACTAAGTAACAAATATCTACTTAAAACAAAGCTCGTATCTCAGTGTCAATATATTTACTAGATACGAGGTTTTGAAGAACAGTGACATACATTTTAGTGAGTTTTGGTTGTCACCAGGCGATAAATATTCAAACTCAGTTTCGTAGGCAGCAACTATGAAGTGTAGAAACGGAAGAGCACTCTACATATTATATATAATCTAAAAGCATCCGTTGGAAGGCGTTAATTTACTGGCCCTACTGTTTGTTGATACATTTTAATAAAAGTCTTCATGACCTAAAATACCTATGTGTTTTCCTATATATACATACTTAAAGGAACTATGAACTACTCTCACCAAATAGGGCTGTCTATTTTTTTTTATTCTTGTTATCTTGCTACTCTTGTGTTGTTGTCGCCTATTTTGGACGGCAATGGATCTGTTATTCACTGCTTAACCGCCGAGTATCTTTTTAAATACTCGGTCATAAAATATAGTGCGAGAAAAAGAAAAGGAGAACCTCTTTTCGCTCGATAGCAGCAACCAGTGCAGCCACGGAGCTAATCACATTGTCGGAATAAAATGACAATAGCGGAAACTAAAGAAAATATTATTCTTTATGATTATAATGAATTATTTAATTATTCTTTATCAATATAATATATGTGATGATTACGTTTTGTTGTACACCCATCCCGCACCAATAATCTCTCTGTTTGGCCTTATGCTTAACTGTATGTCCCTGGGTTTCACTCGGCCATTTTTAATATGTTTGTAAGTTTAATAGTAGGTATACGAGTATTGTGCCAGATCGCAGGTATTTGTGGATGAAATCTGAGTGCGATCTGGGACTTTACGCATTACCGCCCGTGGTTTTTTTAAAGTTGTACGTTTTTTATTGGTCAGGAAGTGACGTAAATAAATAATTTAGGTTTTTTATTTCGTTACCAGGAAATCAGGCCTCTCGACGAGGTTAGAAGCCAACAATGGAGCATACATTAAAATCGAGAAAGGAAAAAAAATCGGCACAACAAAATCGTATGAGGTACCTAGTTAAGTTTACGACCAGTGACCATGTCCTCCTAACTTTTTTTAAAACAATACATGTTTATTTATGTCGTAATAAATGGTTAAATACTTTATTGATAATTAGACAAAACCACGCTTTTATAATAAACTAAAAAAAAATAACAAAAAAATAATCGACTTCAAAAAAACTGATAAAGCCAAAAATAACCCGTTCATGTACAGATTACATTTGAATCACCTTTTGAAGTCGGTGCCAAACCACTCAATTATTACTATGAAAAAAGATGCCGCGCATTAAAGCATTTAATGAATACCATTTCGTATTTACGAGTATTTTTGTTCGATATATTTATATATTATAGTTTACGTGAGGTTTTCAGTTTTTTCGAAGTCGGTTCTTTTTTTGTAATTTTTTTTTATTGCTTTTTAGTGATTCAAATAAAATACTTATGGTGGGGTGATCGGGAAGGTCTTGTTTGCATGCATCTCGATTGAATTATCCCCTAACTCCTAACCGTTAAGGAGTTGTACCTTCCATCATCAGCTCAGCATGATGAGATGATGGTTACCATCTGTAAATACTTAAATAGCTTTAGAAAATATATGAAAAACATTATGAGTGCCTATAACATTTGAGGGTTGCCCTCGATTTCCCTGGGATCTCATCATCAGATCCCAACTCAGTTATAATGGGACCACTTCACAAGCATATTCTTTCAAATAAAAAAAGAATTTTTAAAATCGGTCCAGAATTGGCGGAGTAATCGGGGGACATACATAAAAAACATACAGTCGAACATAGAACCTCCTCCTTTTTTGGAAGTCAGTTAAAAATTTATAATCAATAAAACTAATTATAAATTAAAAGAGTTCGATGAACCGTTCCGGAAGGTAACCTGGCTCGAAGGTCCCTAAAATACTAGCGGAATTGCCACGCTGTATAGTCAGGGAGATCCTTTGAGCCAAATAATAAATTATTACCTATATTTAGATAATTCATATTTTTTGGCTTTTTCTATAATTTCCTCTAATCAATCTTTTAAAAATTGACCACTGGATGACTTGTTTCAGATCCATCCAGAAACAACGGAGAAAGAAATCAATAAAATGATCTATGTTAAGAAAGATTTGCGGTCATTTAGTGGAAAACAAATCTTACCCAAATTCGGAGGTCTCGAAAAGGAAGAAGGTAAGAATATTACAATTTAAATAATTACTAATTTAGTTCTACTACTTTGAACACAATGAGCCAATATTAAATTATGGTGTAACAATGTGGGGCAATTTTACAATTGTAAATAAAATTATTTCTTTGCTTAAAATCACTGAATTTGCTGGATTCATAATAAGATAAAAAGCAGTCTAATAGTTTAGTTGTAGATCCTCATACTTCTGTTATTTTTTAATAGTTAGTAAGAATATTAATTATGAATCACAAGAACAAGAGGCACTTTTTTATCATTTTTTTTTATGATATAGGAACGGAGAATATTAAAGGAGTGGATTGTGTGAAGTTCTCAAATGCAAAAGAATCAGACAAGGTTTATGAGAAAACTCTGTGGGTCTTCTTCAATGAGACCGCCAATCATTGGGTTCCTGTCAGGTACATAAATCAGAATAATTTTGATTTTCAATAAAAAAAATCTTATTATAGATATTTAACATTATTTTTTTACAAATGAAGCGAAAATTGAAAAATTTAATGATTCGGACAGGATTCGAACCTGCGTTTCCAACGGTTTTCCGGGCCAACACGGGCGTCCTCCCAATTGGACCACCGAATCAGATGTCAGAGCCATTGAATTTTTCAACCAGTTGCTTCGACATGCCTTAGGGTGGCATCGTAGCGCCATCTACCGTAAAGATTTAGACTTTATCATCGGCACCATCGTCTCAAATTTGTTGAGAATCGATAGTAACGATGTGCTACACCCGAATCACTTATTTTTATGCGAAAATTTAGCTTCATTTGTAAACATTTAGTTTACGTTAGCAGACGTTACTGCTTTAATAAATAGTAGTTTATGCAACTGATACATAATAATTAATAAGAGGCCTTAAAACACGAGTGTGGTTTTATGAAACGAGCGTCAGCGAGTTTCATAATAGGATCACACGAGTGTTTTAAGGCCTAATTATGTACAGTTGTATACACTACTTTATCTAAACACATATCATAAGTACTCTAAGATGGGTTCAGAAGCCATAAGGAAATGACCGGCACCACTAGTGCTACCTGTAAAATATCTAAAAACGACATATACTAATGCAGTAAGAAATAAATCTGAACAAATACATAAACAGATTATTTATTGTAATAGTTGTAATTTACATTTACATTGAAACAATATTTTCAACTAAAATGTGAATAACAATAAACTTTTCACAATTCTACTTTCGTAACAGCAAAGAACCAACAAACAAATGACAAATGACTCCGTCAAGACGAATGTTTTTTTTTCTAAATCATATACAAACGAATGTGTGCATATTCTCATGTCACTCGAGATCAAATATCGTGCGGTTTTTATAAAAAAACATACTGAATTGACGTTTCGTATCGATAGCAATATTAATATCTATGGATACTAGAATAGAGACCAACTTGTGTTTTGACAGCTGTTCCTAATTTAAACTCGTAACCTTACAAAAATCGGTACTGTAATAACATTACAGTACAGATTTTACCTACTACCACACACAAAAAAAACTCATAGTAAAATTGGTTGTAATAATGCTGGTCATTTCCTACGATTTCTGAACGCATTTTAGAGCACTAATGATATGTGCGTAGATAAAATATTTAACATTACCGAGTTATACAAATTGAGGTTTCGTTCTCAATTGTTTCCAAATCCAGAACAACCAATTGAAGCAAAATATTTGAAACTGAATAGGAATGAAATATTCTGTCCGGAAGGAAGTCTTCTCGGAGCGTTTCGATTGATGCGCTTATTATTATATAATTTGACAATTTGCGGCGAAATTTTGGGCAAAAATAGATGCCTAGTATACAGCGTGTATATTTGATATAACCGCAAATTGTAGCCAGACGGAGATTTCGGTGCTATAATCTGTTTTTATAACAGTTACTTATTAACTGCCGTAGCGTAATTCATTTTTGAAAATTTCTTAACAAAGAAATAACCGACTTCAATAAAAGTAAAAAGCCAAAAATAACCCGTTCAAGTACAGATTACATTTGACTCACCCTTTGAAGTCGATCCCGAACCACTCAGTTATCATATCTATATTTATATATTATAGTTTACGTGAGGTTTGGCACCGACTTCAAAGGGTGAGTCAAATGTAATTTGTACTTGAACGGGTTATTTTTGCCTTTTTAGTTTTAATGAAGTCGGTTCTTTTTTTTGTTATTTTTTTTTCTTTTTAGTGATTTATATAAAATACTTATGGCGGGATGATCGGGGAGGTCTTGAAGGCATGAATCTCGTTTGAATTATTTCCTAACTCCAAACCGTTAAGGAGTTGTACCTTCCATCATCAGCTCAGCATTGGAAGACGATGACTACCATATGCAAATACTTAAATACTTTTAGAAAATATATGAAAAACATTATGAGTGCCTATAAAATTTCAGGAATTCCTTCGATTCCTCATGGATCTCGTCAAATAGTCGGAAAACAAAACATCGATTAGTATGGAAAGCATTGGCATTTCCTCTTAAAGTACGGTCTGACCAAAAAGAGTAGAAATTAAAAAGTGGCAATACTGTAGTGTCGTCCTTTTCTAACCAATCTAAGAAAACTGAGACTACACTACATTATTGTCATTTTTAATTTCTACTCTTTTTGGTCAGACTGTAGGTATCTTGTAAGACATATACTTTCAAGTCAATATTTTGTTGAAAGTTGAAACAAAGAAAAACTAATTTAAAATAATCTTTATAACTCAGTTGTAGTAGTAGTAATAGTGCTTTGACTTCTTATGATACTACTACTACTAAGCTGGCTCGGTGACCCAAAGAGGATCTTGGCCTCTGACACGAGAGAACGCCACTCTTCCCTTTTCTGCGCCACTTCACGCCACTCGGGTACTCCAAGGGCGGTCAGATCTTTGAGGGCTTCGTCGCTCCAACGGTATCTGGATCGGCCCACCGGGCCTTTCCCGCTGGACCGGCCCACATACGCTCTCTTCACTGCACGATCGTCTCCCATCCTCTCCAAATGACCGAGCCATCGAAGTCGTGTTGCTTTGACTTCGCCAATTATGTTCGGCATGTGACTTCTTATGATACTTATATTTTTTTCAATATACATAATTATTTAATTAAGATTGTTTCTATACAAACATTTTTTTTTTCAGATATAAGACCAAGAGGATTGACACATGGCATGGGTACTTTTTAGAACATAAGATATGGGATTTCTTCAATTTTAAGGATGTTGTCGATGTGGGCGTTTTCAATGTAGACTGTAAGTCCTCTTACGATTACTACGGGTCACTTTTTAAAACTACGATTTTCCGTGGTTATATTTACCAAAACTTTGTAATTTAAGCAGTAAGAAGCTCATTCTTATGTAGACTATCTCCTGATAATACTAGTAATATAAATTATCAACACTTTTCTCAGAAGTTTAATCACTATTATTCTCTGGGTCACAGGACAGAATAACAGCAAGAAAAAGTTAACGCAAAATCAGTGAGGATAATTTCCTAAATAACTTATGAGTTATGACTCAATTACATAGTTTACAGTCGTTATTACTCGTTATCTGGCGGCACGGTAGTGATTAATTTACGGTACCCTATGAAACGGCCAAGCCATACTTTTGAAACCAAGGTGTAGGGTTAGCAAACTCAGGGCTTAGGGGCTTGGCTTTTCCTGGGATTTGATAACTTTTTTACAGTGAAAGTGTTATGAGCATGTGAGTCTTCGCCGCCAATTTTACATGAAATGTTTTTGGTGGGATTAATATTTCCCCTTAATATAATTTTCATTATGTAGTAGGTGTATATTATTAGGGGTCCGTACCCAAAGGGTAAAAAACGGGACCCTATTACTAAGATCCGCCCTCCTCGGTGCGCGAGTCCGACTCGCACTTGGCCGGTTTTTTGTTATTTATTCTTAAATAAAATGTACAGCATCGTTTACCGACTTATGATGATTAATTTTCAGTTCACTGCAGTTCAAAAAGAGCTGTTAAAAATGTATCTGATCGCACTCATGACAAAATAAATGGACACAAAAATATAAAAAAAGACAAGCCTAGGAAATTTGGGATTATACCCTTCCCGTACACTGAGGAAAAAGTGAAAGAAATCGCAGAGACTTTGCCAAAGGAGTATGATTTAAGACTTCAAGGGCTTGTAGGACCAGTATTGCGTGAGTACATATTGGAGAAAAGGTTTTATTGCAGGTAGGTATGGTCACAACAGAGCGTTATTAATTTCACTATTAAGCTACAACATTTTACAATAATGAAGCTAAGAAATAAAAAACTAAGTAACCATGTTCAAACAAGTGAATTTCTACCTATTAAATGTTGATCGTAAAAACAACCTTAGTATATATTATTTATACAGGTAGTACAACCAATACGATTGGTCGATTATTACACGGCTTCGCACCGCACCGCCTCAGAGGATATACGCCACTTCACCAGGAAAAAGGGATTAGCCTTTTTCGACCAAAAAACTTGAGACCATGGCCGACTGACTCAATAAATTCACCCCTTTTATTTTTAGTGCGTCGCGCTAGTGTCTGTACGAAAGATCGATATTTTCACTGTCACGGAAAAAAGATTTTTGCGGCACCAGATATTTTCGAAGTTTGCTGACGAAAAAGAAGGTTAAGTTAGATCTGCGACTTGAATGAATGAATGAAAATTTACAAACTTGATAATTTACTTAAATGTTCTGTGCCATCTATCAATCGATGTACCACTCCGGGCAGGTGCGGCCGGCTAGCCCCGCCCCCTGCCGTATAAATGACATACGGATGCAGCCATACTAGGCTTCCGGCTTCTCAAGTTAGGAAAAAAAAAAAACAATCGATGTAATACTGTTAAACAATTACAGATACAGAAGAATGTCAATCTTCCTGGGCTTTTGCTACTACGGCAGCTGTGGAAGGGGCTCTGGCTAGAAGTCTTGGCGGCACTTTGAAGAAACTCAGCGAACAAGCCCTTCTGGATTGTTCCTGGGGGTATGTATATAATAAAAATTACCCGTATCATCTCAGTGATCTATTTTTGGATCACTAAAGTCACACGGATATCATCATCGACAGCAGATGATGCAATATCATACAAGCAACCGTTATAAAAATGGATCACGGGGATGGAAAAATACATATAAGTCAGAGTTTTTTCCGGTAGAAGGATCTACAATGCCACCCTAAGGTATATAGGACGCTAAGCAACTAAGATTAACAGGTTGAACAATTCAATAGCTCGCGCATCGGTTCGGTGGTCTAATAGGTAAAACATACTGGCGCGGAAATCCGTTGGATACGCAGGTCAAATTCTGTCCGCTGAATTTTAAATTTTTCGCTTTAATGTAAACACTTCTTCACTAGGATGATACGGTTTATACAAGAAACTGATAAAAATGACATGTTGTTAACCAAGTTTTTATGATTTTTATGAAAAATTAGAATGCTAATCTTTTTGTAATATCATATATATATACAGGCTTAAGTTACATACCATTTTTTCAAGATACTTTTTTACGTCTTATTTTAGGGTTGGTCTACTCGTAGTACTCCTACTGGTATTACTATTTTACAGATTTGGAAATAAAGGTTGTAAAGGGGGGACGGATACGGACTCCTATGAGTGGATAATGGAGCATGGCCTACCTACAGAACAAAAATATGGCTCATATACCATCAAGGTACACATAATTTACATAATAGGGAATGGAAATGCAGTTCAATTCTGGTCAATGATCTGGATCATGGTAAACATAATTTATTACAGAGTAATATGGATTGAAAATGAATCATTGACCAAAATGGACCAGATCCCGTTCAAATTGACACACACATTTAAATCTACGAATTATTTGTACATTTTGTTTCAGAACGGATTTTGCAAGATGGAAAATGTGACAAATACCTACAAAATCAAGGGATATACTAAGGTGACTCCAAACAGTGTCGAGGCTCTCAAGGTAACAATAAACAATAATATACAGGGTGAAACATGGGTCGTGAACAGAAATTTCAGTTTCTATTGCAGTATCTTAAGGCAAATTCATGGCATTAACTCTTAAAGCAAACAATAAAACTTATTTGATATTAATTTAAAACAGGAAAAATACCAAGCTAATGGTCACCCTATCCGGGACTTGACTGTAGCTTTAAGTATTTACAATTACTGTTATGTAGATTTATTTCATCTTATCATTAGAGTACTGACTATCAAACAACATCATCTGTGTATTCCAAGAACCTACATTATGCACTTAATGTAAACACACTTTGTATTGGTTTTTATCGTATTTTATTTTGAAAAAAATAATCGCAAATTTTACACGTACTTTAATAAATGTTCAAAATGATCGCCTTCTAATTCAACACACAACTGTGCTCGTCTCCTGTGGTTGTCTTTGACTCTCCTTAGCACGAATTGATTGGCCTTTACTTCGTTAAAAGCGGCTATAATTTTAATACGAAGCTCTGCCACTGTATCGGATACCTGTTCATAAACCTGTCTCTTGATCTCACCCCATAGGTAAAAGTCCAAAGGCGTTAAGTCAGGACTACGCGGTGGCCATTGTATGGGTCCATTTCGGCCTATCCAGCGTTCAGGGTATTCGTTATCCAAGTAATTACGGACGTCACGGTGAAAATGAGCAGGTGCTCCATCTTGCTGATAATGTAAGTTCACTAAATCCTCCTCAGGCACTCCTTCTAGCAATCCGGGGAGGACCTGACGTAGAATACGGAGATAGTTCCTCCCACTCAGACGTCCTTCAATAAAGTGAGGGCCAATCACTGTATTATTGATGATACCCGCCCAGACATTCACACTGAACCTCACTTGATACGCATTCTTTCGCACAACGTGTGGGTTTTGTTCGCTCCACCAATGTTCATTGTGATGGTTGAAAAGTCCGATCCTCGTAAATGTCGCTTCGTCGGTCCATAAGATGTTTGTATCTTGGTTTTGCAACAACCACCGACAAAATTCTACCCTTTTCGCGTAATCTGCTAACACGAGATCCTGTACGGGCTGAAAATGAAACGGGTGTTGGCCAGACGCATTAAGCAAACGCCACACGTACATCTGGTTTACACGAAAGCGTCTGGCAGCTTGTCTAGTGCTCGCTTGTGGATTTCTATTAAAGAAGTTCCGTATCCGCCTGTACAAGTATTCCGGACGAATAATCTGCCCTCCTCTGGCCTGTGCATGAGCTGGAACAGTAAACTGTCCATACTCCCGGAGATTCTGAATCAATCTGCGAATCAGGTTGTGTGTCGGGACTGGTGACTCTGGGTAACGTTCGCGAAATGCTTCTCTTGTTTGCTCTGTACTATTAGTTTGAGCGTAAAATCTTATCATATCGTAACGTTCAATAAAAGTATAAGGATACGCAGGCGGCATTGTAAACGCGAATTATTAATTTTCAATTTAAATTCGTTGCTTAATGTTATGACTTTTGAATTTGTCATTGTCAATAAATATGTTTTTATACGTTCTTACCAGCCAATACAAAGAGGTTAAATGATTAATTTTATCTAGGTCTATGACAGTTTAACGTAGCAATTAGGGTGACCATGAGACTCAGTAAATTTAAAACTTTTTTTTTAAATAACGAATTAACAAACAATGTGTACATATTTCTGCCCCTCATATCGTCCACATGTTTAAGCTAAAGTTAGACATTAAGAAAAACATATTTCTGTTCACGACCTGTGTTTCGACCTGTGTGTTTGATTTATGTACACATGTCTGTCGCATGCATCCGGAAAGGTGGGCCACAATAGCAACCCAATGGACCCACAAGATGGATATCGGAACATAGGCAGACCGAAAAGGAGATGGCAGGACGGTCTGGACGCATTCTGCAGATAATGGCAGAACTGCACGGGCAATTGGGTCGAGTGGAGAAGAGGAGGCCTTTGCCCAGCAGTGGGACAAATATATATATGTTAAAATCCAAGTTGTACAAAATTATACGCGGTTCACTATATTGGAAGTGGGGATATAGGTAACCCATGGTTTTTATCCGGCGCAGTGCTCTGACCGCTAAGCTACCGCTCATTAGTTGTAAAAAATTTATATGAGTAATCTTTAAATGTATAGCAAAAATAAAATAAATTGTTACAGATTGCGCTGATAAATCACGGTCCTCTAACAGTGACTATAGACCGGTTTGCTGGAGCCGTGTACGAGGAGGGAGTGTTCTACAGCTCTTATTGGTAAATACTTATTTTACATCAATTTTAGAACTTTACCACTGTCGAGTATTTGACCATGTTCTTTTTCCGCACGGAACATTAAATGGGATATGAATATGAGTTTTGCTTTGCCATAGTCCGGTAAAAATTGTCCGTTAATAATTCGTGCATTATAAGATAAGAAAGAAAGAAATGTTTTTTTAGCTTTGTATAGAAGTATAGATATATAGAAGGCAGCACGGATAGCTACCCCTGATGAAGAGCTCTAAATGAGTTCTTTTTTTTTTTTTTTTTTTTTTTTAACGGCACAACATAGTGGCTCCCCTTCGCCTGATGGTAAGCAAAAAGGGGAGCCCAAGTCGCAATGGCAACTGACGAGAAACCAACGGTGCCAAGTCAGTTGACACTGCCATGCTGGCCCGAGAGATGCTTCTTCACGCTTCGTTTGAAGGGTCCCAAGTTATAAGAAGGAGGAAACACATGAGCCGGCAAGGAGTTCCATACTTTAATAGTTCGGCAGATGAAGGAATTGCCAAACTTCTTGGTACGGGTGGGAATATTCTCCACGGTGAGGCGATGACATCGCAAGCTGGCACGTGTGGTTCTATGACGGAAAGGGGAGGGTGGGATAAGAGAAAATAACTCTTCAGAACACTCGCCATGGTATAGGCGATAGAAAACGCTCAGCGACCCAATGTCCCTACGTAATTGAAGGGGTTCGAGGAATCTGGTACTTTTCTCGTCACCTATGATGCGGACCGCCCGACGCTGCAATCTGTCAAGAGCATCGAGTAGATATTGGGCAGAGCCATCCCAAAGATGCGAGCAGTACTCAACGCACGACCGAACTTGAGTCTTATAAAGAAGACAAAGCTGGTCCGGCGTGAAGAACCGTCGCACCTTGTTCAGGATCCCCAGTTTTTTGGAAGCTGTGGTAATCAGTGACTCGATGTATTCGTTTTGGTTAAGATTGCAGCGGATGTCCATGCCTAGCATATTCAGGCTATCACGCAAACCAAGAGGAGTGCTCTGGAGACTAGGAGTAGGGAGAAACGAAGACGTCTTGGTAGTGAACGCACACACCTGGGTTTTCTTGGCGTTGAACTCAACCAGGTTAACAGATCCCCATTTGCTAATGAGGTCCAGAACCTGGTCCAGTTCAACGACAAGATTCTCACGTTTCGCGCCGATTTCTGCCCTACAAGCTCCCGGCCGGCCAATATATCGACCATGGACCGTACTATCATCTGCATAGCAATGTATGTTCCCTAATGGTAGCATATCATTGATATGCAGAAGAAAGAGGGTGGGTGATAAAACAGAGCCCTGTGGGACGCCAGCATTCACTGTCATGAACCGCGAAGCGCACCCTTCGACGAGGACGCGGATTCTACGCTCATGCAGGAAGTCAGCAATCCATTTACACAGTTGGATGGGCAGACCGTAGGCAGGAAGCTTGGAAAGAAGTGCTTTATGCCAGACCCGATCGAAAGCTTTGGCAATGTCAAGGCTGATAGCCAAAGCCTCGCCGTGTTTATCAATAGCCTCCCCCCAGAGGTGTGTCACATACGCTAGAAGATCGCCCGTTGATCGTTTCGGTCTGAAGCCATACTGACGATCATTAATTAGGGAGTGATCTTCAAGGTATCGGATCAGTTGGTCGTTGATGATCCGCTCCATGACTTTGCACAACACTGAGGTTACGGCAATGGGACGGTAATTAGATGGTTCAGAACGGTCTCCTTTTTTGGGGACTGGCTGCACGTTAGCTTCTCTCCACGCTTCCGGAATACTACCGGACGAGTACGAGAGATTATAGAGGCGCGTCAATACCGGAGACAACTCCGCTGCGCAGTTTTTGAGTACAATCGCCGGGATACCGTCAGGACCACTGGCTTTTCGGGTATCGAGTGACTGTAGTGCCCGACGTACATCACGATGCCTAAAATGGATTGCAGGCATCGTGGCACCACAGAAAGGTATAGTTGGCGGTGGCAAGCCACAGTCATCGACACGCGAGTTGACGGCGAAGAGGCTGGCCATGAGATCGGCTTTCTCTTGCGGCTGGTGAGCCAGCGAACCATCAGGGAGTCTCAGCGGTGGCAGCGAGGGTTGGCAGAAGTTAGATTGCACGGTCTTCGCTAGTCGCCAGTAGTTGCGCGACCCAGTTGGGTGCGAGACTAGTTCCGAGCCTACTTGTGCAACGCGCAAGGCATCTGCTCTTATATACGCTCTCTTACAGACCTTGGTGGCAGTGTTGTAAGCTGTTTTCAGCGAGCCAATATTGGGGTCATTACGGGCGCGGGCCCTGACCCAAGCCCGGTACGCCATCTGCTTGTTGCTAACAGCATCAGCACACTCGCGATTAAACCAGGGGCGTCGTCGGCTTTTACTGACGATATCGGAGTATGGGATGTAATATTCCATTCCTACATCGATCTCGTCAGCAATAGCCGCAGCACTCGCTGTGACATCCTTCGCATTGAAGCAGCGTTGCACCCAGGGGACAGACGCGAAATAGTCACGCATACCGTCCCAATCTGCTGAAGAGTAGTGCCAGACTCGACGCTTACCCACCGTGGATTGCGGTGGGACTGCGCTTGGCACTGTGCTGGATATCAGGCAGTGGTCAGAGGTACCCAAGGGCGCCTTGACCTCAACCTTGTATCCAGCAGGGTGGGTGGTCAGCAATAGGTCCAGCAGAGAGGGCGTTTGATCTTGGACGTCTGGTATCCTGGTAGGCTGATCAACCAGTTGAGCAAGATGGTGTGAGAGAGCAAATGCGTGGGCAGTTCTACCGGCATGGTTGGTGGTGGAGGAGCCCAACCAGGAGTCGTGGTGGGAATTAAAGTCCCCCAAACACACCAATTCTGCAGTAGGGTACACGGCTTGCGCGTCATCAGCCACCCGACTCAGATAGTCGAATAAACGGGTTGTCTCAGCGTCCCCAAAATGGGGTCGATATAGGCACATGTAGATTCGGCTTTGGAGCCCCAGGTTCACATGCACCCAAAGCACGGGAAGGGAGGGATCCTCCAAGCAATGCAGACGTCGACAACAGACATCAGAATGGACAAACAGACAGACACCAGATTTCGCGAGGAAATGCTCCTCAAGCACGTAGCCGGGGTACTGCAGGTAGGATGTGTCCATTGGACGTTGAATCTGCGTCTCCGTCAAGAAGAGCATGGCGGGTCTGGCCGTCTCGAGGTGTTGGTGGACGGCATTGAGGTTCGAGTGGAGTCCGCGGATGTTAGCGAACTCAACCTTGAATAGGGTGGTGGGGGAGTGCACCGCCGTATAACGTTCCATTCTTGTTTTACTTGCCATACTTGTAGGGGAGAGAGAGAGAGAGAGAGAGAGAAGCGTGAAGCGGAGGAGACCTGCCACGATACAGGGGCCAAAAAGAAAAGCAGTGGACTGTTTCACCATTAACTTGTCAGCAGAGGAGTTGGACTGACCGGTCGGACGGAAGGGCCCCCGAACCCCCCCGGAAGTAGACGCCGGGTCCCCACCTTCCGGTCACCAACCGGCACGACGAACTACTCCGAGATTATGCGCGGCATGAAAGGGCAGCCTCTCTAGGCGGTTAACCTCGATTGGGCCCCTGTACTATGCCGCGGGCGGCCAGCGGAACAACCGTTTCAACGGGTCTCCCTGGCCGACGGGTCAGCACAGTCCTCCAGACAATGGATAGACAAAATCCACCCCTATTCCCCAATATCGCGACAAAAATACCCCGTAGCACTGGTAATACACCGACTGAACCCGAAACGCCACTAAGGTAAGCAACTTCACGGGTGTTTCGCCGAGTGTACGGTGGTTGCCAACCAGGCGGGTATAACCCTACCACCGGCTAAGAGTTCGAAACATGTCGGGCCGTTCCTGACAATTTTTACGTGAGTTTACACCGTAAAGATGTCTAACGATAGTTTTAATAACATTAAGTACCTATAGATATATCATGAATAAAGAATAATATAGGTGAAGTTGTGCTTTTATTGTCGTCAGCTGTTGTTCGATGTACATAGCTAGTCCGTTAGCTCACAGATTGCGATTCGGTTTTGGGTGATAACAGACAGGTTCTTATCTAGATCGCGTAAGAGCGAGCGAAACGGGTATAGGTAAAACGCGATTGCATTCTGACAGCTCACACACTTCATACCGCAAATTTTCAGTAACGCCTAGCATTATGATATATTGTGTTTATCTGACGATATATGAGTGCGAGAGTGACAGATTACTTTATCACATATTTATTGCATTTAAAGGAACGTCGGAAATATTGCGGTATCAGAACTAATTTAAAAAAAAAAAGACTATGTTTGTTATTGTCTGAAATTTACGATTTATTTCCAAAAATCTCCTCCCTGTGCATAAAACACTTTGAAAGCATTTTCTATGAACATTATTATCTTTCTAGAAATAAGGTTAAGGGTGCGTCTCCACTGAAACGGAGCGGATACGTGCGGAATCGACCAATCACAAAAGAGATACAAATTTCAATTGAGGTGATGGATCTATTCCGCACTTTCTTTGCTTTTATCTTTTCCAGTAAATCTTCCGGAAATCATCTGACCCTCATTATGACGCTGGTGGGTTACGGAGAAAGAGATGGTGACACTTTCTGGATCCTCAAGCATTCTCGGGGCCCGTATTGGGGTACTGGAGGGTACATTTACATTTCAGCTAGAAACAACAATTGTGGAGTTATGACAAAGCCTATTTATGCTGTTGTATAATTTCAATGATGGAATTTGACTTTATCTAGGACATAATTAAAAATATAAATAAGCAAGCATATGGTAATAAGGAGAGTGAAGCAGTTCAAGTACCTGGGGCACTATGTTACTGAGGACCTTAAAGATGATGTGGACATCGAGAGGGAACGCAGAGCATTGTCGATTAAGGCTAATATGGTGGCTCGTAGGTTTGCTAAGTGCTCAGACGCGGTAAAGATAACACTTTTTAAAGCGTATTGTACATCTATGTACGCAAGCAGTCTATGGGTGAAGTATATAAAAAAATCGTACAATGCTCTGCGGGTCCAATTTAACAATGGGTTCAGGGCGCTGATGGGGTTGCCTCGCTACTGCAGCGCCTCGACTATGTTCGCAGAAGCTCGCACGGATGATTTCCATGCCATTCGGCGGAAAAAAGTAGCATCACTTTTGGGAAGAGTGCGAGGCAGCTCCAACAACGTCCTAAAAATGATTAGTAGCAAATTTGACTGCCCTATAATTATAAGTTTATATGGACTTGTCAAGTCAAATTTAGAGTACAAGTTTTAAGTCTCCTTACCCGATAAGAACCTACTAACATTAGAAAATAAGTTAATTATTTGTATACTAACAAATATGGGTCAAGGTTACCCGAAATAAATAATTTGAATTTGAATTTGAATATGAATAAACGTGGAATGCAACTAGGCTAAGTGAATACAATAAAGTATTGCGAATCGTTATTTGTTTTAATTCCTACCTAAGAATGCGTTATCACTGGCGTGGAGGAATCGAAGAGGAACGAACCGTGAGCCCGTGAATTGACCAAGGGCACTCAAATGATGTCACGTTGTGGAAAAATCTACAAAAATGACAATGGTACAATTTTCTAAATCCCTCTAAGTATAGTCCGATGTGTGATTTACTGCGCAGTGACCTACTTTCACCTGTCCCGTTGTAATGGCATTTTTCAAGTTTTGAGCCACTTTCCGGTTTCTGATTGAGCTGAAATTTTGCACGAATATGCAATTCACGTGACAATGCAATATTTTGATGACGAGGAGTTGATCTGATGATGGAGCTGGCAGGGTGGCCATAGGAACTCCGTTAATAAAGCAATCGGATCTATATCTGAATCCCTAACGTTTTTTAACATATTTATGCATTTCCTAACGTTTTATGTCATCCTAACACTCAAATGCCCTAATTTTGGTTTCCCTAATATCTTATTTCCTAATGTCACATGCCATATTGATAATTTATTTGGTTTTTAGTTATTTTAATCGCTCGGCTCGAGCACTGTTGTGGTCGCAGTTCTAACCTAAACCATTAAACTACTTTACTGGTAGCAGTTCGATGGTTACAAAAGGAGCGGGAACTTTAGAAAACGAAAATTGATTTTAGGGATTGCGAGGAATATGACAAAAAATATTAGGGATATCGATGTTTCGGACAAATGAGTTTAGGGACAACCATTACCGTAGACTGCGGTTACTTTGATTCTTGGGGTTACATTGATAAAAACTTCATTTTATTTTTAAACGCAAAAATCCATATTTCCGAACGCATCTGTACATATATTTTTTTAAGGATGGCAATATCAATAGTTGCTGCATTTAGTTGCTCTGACGCAGTGAACAAGTATGGTCGTGGGCAATGCGGATCTCGTCTCAAAATGTAAGTATAATTTATTGCTATTTTTCATGTTCGAATAACTTCTAAACTAACGTAGTGGGTATTAAAGTAAAAGGTTCACAGTAAATATTAGCTTTGCAGAAGTGTGTTTATGTATACCATTGTATTGAGTTTTGTGTCATAAATACAAACTAAGTATTTTATTATTAATTATTTACTTGGTGGGGTGTTTTTGATCACCTGCATGGGGTAACATTGATCACTGATCAATGTTAAACTGAAGCCCCATGAGTGGGCATCTTTTTGCTGTCAGCGTCTTTTTCATGATTTTCGTTAATACAAAAGAGTATTATTGCTAAATTAATTTATTTATTTTTCAGAAAGATTCCTAGAAACTACGAAAAGCGGTTGGGGTCACGAGACTACAAAAAGTATTCTGATAATATCCTAGAACGAACAGTGTTTCTTATTTTAACTAAGCAAGTACTTAAACATAGGTAGTTGATTATTGTGTGATTATGTCAAGGTACTTATTGAAGGTGATAATTATTAAGAACGTTTTGTTATAAATGTTGAGGCAAACCTCAAATAAAGTTTGTTTTTTCGAAGATAATAATTTTTATTTTTGATCAAAGTAGCCATAAAACAACATAAGCAGTTGTAACTTTTAAACCTGCGAACCAATTTTTTTCTTTCCTTGAGATAAAATACTTCTGTAAGGGGTTACATTCGATTGCCCTTAAAAACATAGGGTATCAAAGTAACCCCAATGTCAGTTTAGGTTTGATCACAACGTTTTATTCTTTTTCCTCCGTACATTCTTATGTAAGCTTTTCAAGATTTTTAGCAGCGAAAGTCTAATAAAAGTTGATGTTCCCATTGTTTTTTTTTTAACCACTTAATTGTAGAAGTTAGAGAAGTTTAAACTTTAAAATTGATTAAAGTAACCCCAGTTTACGGTACCTACGTTATGGAAAATGATTGTAATGGCATTTGATCGTTAGGGCTAATGCCCATTAGGACAAAACAGTTCGGGCAAGTGATTTAAGAACAAACGATGTTAGGGATCGCGAGGGAGACCCACATGAATAACAAGAACACCAAGCACAAGAAACTAATGACATAATGCAATAAATATCATATAAAACTGTGAGTGTTGGTTTCATTACTTATTAAAATAAACACCAAGATAATCATAAAGATAATCATTTTTTTTTATTTATTGTAATTTGCATAAAACCAGAGCGATATGACCTTTATTTTTACTAGGAGTAGAGATAGTACTATTTTCACGTGACAGAGAACGCTATGCAAGTCGATTGCCATACTAGTAGCGTCAAATATGACACTTATTGCCACATTATGTGACGAAAAATGCTATAGCATTGGAATATGGATTGTATGGTCATCATCCTCCTAGCCTTTGTCCCATTTTTTGAGAATGAATTCTCAGGGTACCCCTTATCTTGCACAATCTCTATTGTCCGAAATACACTTCGCATAATCGTTTTCGCACAATCATTTTTAGCCGAATGATACTATCGCATAATTATATACTTACCACAATTGTTATGTCGCATAATATTCATTTGGCACAAATTTGAATAGCAGAATACTAATATCGCCAACTTTTATTACGCAGAATTTTATGTAGCACACTATAAGTTCCGCCGAATTTATTGCAGCATAATTGTAGGTACCATAGCATACCTACAGAACCGAATCGCTGCCAGAAAACTAGGTTAGGTTACGTTGAAACTGCGTCCCTCACAGAAACGAAGGCAAGGCAGGTCCGACTTGGCTTAGGTTAGGTACGACGACGAGCGAAGCGAGGAGGAGTGTTAGGTTGAACTGCGAACCTAACGAGCGAGCGAAGCGAGCGAGCCGCGCAGGTCCGACTTGGCTCACGATTCCTAACGTTACCAATTTCACCTTAAGGCAGATCCGACTTGGGTTAGGTTAGGTACGACGACGAGCAAAGCGAGGAGGAGTGTTAGGTTGAACTATGACCCTAACGAGCGAGCGAAGCGAGCGAGCCGCGCAGGTCCGACTTTGCTTAGATTAGGTAGGTATTTTGATGTTTGTTATTAATATTGAGTCGGACTTTTCATTTTTCGGTGTGTTAAAATAATTATGCAAACGGAATTTTATGCCATATACATTTCGGCGACACAATTATTCGGCCATAGGAGTATTGTTCTAATCAACATTATGCCAATGTACTATTCTGCCAAAGAAACGTGTGCGAAATGATAGTATGCCAAGAAATTTAGGCAAAAAGCAATTGTGCGAAATGATGATTGTGCCGATGGTTGCTATGCGAAACGAAAATATGCCAATCAATTTTGTGCAACACATTAGTAACCCGAATTCTCAATATGGATTGTATGGTGTGATATGGAATCGATTAATGCATACAAAATGAATTCATACACAATTACAAGAATTTATTTATACAGCGTTGAGTAAACATACCCCCGCTAACGCAAGTGATTAACGCAATTGAGAGCCAACAGCTTTATTATGCTAAAGATATTTACTTGAAATATAATGTTTGTTTCATAATATACTGGCATAAGTATTCATATATGTCAAAATTTTGGATCTACACGTGTACTATTAAAATTTGTTGTATGTGTAGTGTAATAAACAGTTAGGAAATATGCCTAATAAAATAACTACGAGGGCGAATCAAAAAGTTCTTAGAACAGCATGGTGGTAAAACCTTTTTAAATGTAGTTTATTTTTATTTTATTTTAGCTATGCTTACGACATAATATGACGACATTTTTTTTTTGATTACGTATACCAATAACACATAATTAATTATTTTGTGAAGCAAATCGCTCAAAATCTGTCATAATGGACAAAAATGAGTAACGTGCCGTGATTAAGTATCTGTGTTTGAAAAAAATGTCCACTAAGGAAATTCATTTGGATATTCAGCAGACTATAGGTACTAATGCTGTACCATATTCCACGGTTGCTTGCTGGGTTGCCGAATTTAATAGAGGTAGGCCCAAGTGTGAAGATGACCTTCGCTCCGGCCGGCCTTCCACCTCTGTTACTGATGACAACGTGGCGAGAATCAAAAAATTGGTATTAGAAGATAGAAGAATTAGCATCAAACAGTTAGCAGAGATCCTACACATTTCTTTTGACAGCGTGCAATCAATATTGATGGACATTTTGGGGTTTAAAAAAGGTTCGCTAAGATGGGTTCCGCGAATGTTAACTGAGGTAAACAAAGAACAGCGTGCGGAGGTTTCGAAGCGGAATCTCGAAATCATCGAACGTGACCCGGATGCGTTTTATCGCCGATTTGTAACCCTGGACGAAACATGGCTCCACCATTTTGATCCCGAAGCAAAAAAACAAAGCATGTCCTGGAAACAACCATCTTCTTCAGCTGATAAAAATTTCGAGATTTTCCGACGGCGGGCAAAATTAGGGAATCTATATTCTAGGATGCGGAAGGAATCCTGTTTATTGACTACCTGCCGAAAGGAAAAACTATTACAGGTCCCTATTATAAAGAATTAATCCCGAAAGTGCGGCAAGTGATCATAGAAAATCGCCGGGGAAAATGGTCTACAGGCGCACTGTTTCACCACGACAACGGCCCAGCTCATCGCTCACAATTGGCAATCACTGCGATCCGCCAAGCTGGCTTCAAGCTGTTCGACCACCCGCCATATTCTCCGGACTATGACTAGGAAATCATTTTCACATATTCCCGAAATTAAAAGCACATCCGCGGAATAAAATTCCGAGATGATAATGCCATAGTGGGTGCTGTAGAGGAGTTTTTCGAGTCCCAAGGAAAATCTTATTTTATGATGGAATAAAAAAAAAATTAAAACAGTACTTAAAGTGTATAGAATAACAAGGAGACAATGTAGAAAAATAAAAGATAGAAAAACAATTTTCTTTTGTTTTTCACCCTTATTCTAAGAACTTTTTGATTTACCCTCGTACAACACTTCAAAATATTTAAACCTGCTGCTTTTACGGAAATCAAAAGAGAAAACCTAATTCTTCTTTGATTTAAAATTTCAGTAAAGCTTTTGATACTATACTGCCCATCACGACAAACTGAACAGGCTTAATTACCAGATAACTACGGCAAATAATTGGTTACGAGCTTTTGTATGCAACATACAACAAATACTAGTAACGCAAACTTGGTCGAAAGAGAATCTGAATTTTCATTTAATATTACAATAATAATAAGGGTTCCCCTGGGGAGTATTTTGGGCCTCCTATTGTTTATTATGATTTCCACGACAATGAAAACATAAATGCATCTTTTTACCGACTATTATAGTTGTGGGGAATGCCTCGTCGGCCGGGTCCTCACACTGACATCTAAGATAGCTCAGGGAATGAACAAGTAGAGAAGTGGTGTAAATGAGATGGCTCGATTTACTAGTGTAGAAAGAAACGCAAGGGTAAACGAAAACGATATATATTTAACACAAAACAAAAATTAACACAAATAAAGATCGGAGCTTACTAAAATTAACACACAAAATTAACACTTGAATTTACAATTAAACCTTAACTAATGTAGTCCTTTATCTAACACTGCGGATCGATGATACTACGCACTACTAACTAACAAGATGGTAATACACGGAAGTAAGAGACTGATGTGAAGTACTAGCGGATCGCTGATCTACCCACTGACTAACAGTGTTGACTCGATGTTAACAGAAAGATGACTTCTTGGAGACTTCCTCGATTGCTTTTTTTTTTTTTAAGACATGACTTGAACTGTATCAGGGCTGGTTAGCCCTCACTACCAGTAGTCGGACTTTGTGTGGGAGTATAACCCGCTAATGGGATTATCTCCGCGCCACAGGGGTAATTTGGGTTGGGGTGACGCGGGCGCACTGGGCGCATGGACTGCGTCGTGAATAGACTGAACCGAATCAGTCTTACTTAGGGCGGGAGGAGAGTGAAAAGAGAAGAGAAAAAAGAGACAAAACGCGAACTAAGTAGCGGTAGTTCCCCGCCGGCGGGGATTACGCTGAGGTGCCATTCGGAGAGTTCGCGGCGACCATCGCTTGGATGGTTTCCGTCATCTCATCGTCCGGGTCAGATAGTACATGCTTCGGACGTCAGGTAAACCGACGTCTTTGCAATAACATTCCTCGATTGCGGAAACGGGCGTCCTTTTTTATTATTCGTTATGATTTGTTTACATTTCTAGGGGGACGCCCGCTCCGTTACATTTTGCTGATTCTTACTTATAATACAATTCTCATCTTAAATTTAACTTATAGTTAATATCAAGGTTTGTTCATAGAACACAATTACATATGTGACTTTGATGTGAGAGCTCCCGATTAATTACAGCGATATAAAATTGATGTAATTTCTTTGTCTCGACTCGGAGGCCGTCTCGCTCACACGGGTCGAGATATACACCTTCCTGGTCCCTCATATCGCGGCGCGCTCAGCGCGTCGCGTTATTTCTTTGCTTATCGTGCTCGCAGCAGGTTGCGGCTAGTAAAATATTAATGTATTTTGCTTATATTTTCATGAGGAACGTTATTACAAAGTTTCAGAGTTATTTAATTTTTATCCTCAATTTTTGCAACTTAATGTAAACAAACTTGACTCCTTTGTCTTTGACTTCGCGCTGCGAGTGGAAAGTTACCGGGATGAGTCATGTTTGTTTACTTTCAGATGCCGTGGTCTTTTAATTATCCTACATATATTATATTTGGGAGCTCTCTTACAATGAATTATTTTCAGGAAAATAAGTGTTATACACATGGTATAGCCGCTTTTAAGGGCATTTAGGAAAATAAGTAATATATTATTTATTTGCCTTAATTCTAATTTTGCCTAACCGTTTACAAATATATTATTCATTTATTTATTTATTAAATTTGCCTAGCTGTCCGTAACAATAGTATTTAATTAGAATATACAAATAATGCGGTGATAATTATGTTATAAAATGGTGATGAAGTAACAAGTTAGAACTTATAACGCCTAGTGGTACGGGTATTAAATTTTCATTCAATTAAACAAAAAAGAAGCCTTATATACATTACAAAGACAAAAATATTAGATAATTGGCGTTACCTATTCATATCATGGTATAAAATATGTCAATCAGCACCTGTCTTGGATGGACCACGTCTGCATATTTCGACCTAAACTTTGCAGCATGTGTCCCAAGTAAAAAACAATACCAATCGGAATTGATACAATTTTATTGTGATGTTCAAAATGATTATCCACTTACTTATGCGATTTAACCCAATAGCACTCGCTGACATATCACAATACAAACGTAAATACTCACCACCGAGTAAATAGACTAGAATAGAATTTTTAATTGGAAAATTCAAGGAAATATCTAAATATAACAAAATATCATAATAGATTAGATTAGATTAGATTATTTATTTCACGATAAAAATTACATTACAAATTTGCTTAATGTCAAAATTATACGAATTAATATAATGATCGTCAAAAATAAGGCAAGATTAAGAATAAGAGAAAATGTAGTGTAGACCAGGGACAATTGAAACAATTTGCCTTTGACCGCTTGTTAACGGCCATATTTTTATGAGTAGAAAGATGTACACTCAAAATATTTCAAGGTTAGTTATCTGGTTCCTAATTAAAACCTATCTGGTTGGTCTATAATCCATAGTTTTTTGACAATCATATAATGACAAAGAATGGGACAGTATGGTTCAATTGACCTCACATGAGTCTTAATTGAAACACTATGTGAGGTCAATTGAAACAATCGAATATCTTCGGCACAATGAAAGCACTTATATCTGTTTTAATCTTTTTCATCACGGCATACAATGAGATCCTCAAAAGTTCGCAAGCATTACATAAGCAGTAGAACAACGGGGGTGGAATAAATGACATTATCATATTATAATTTTTTCGTAGTAAAGCAAACACATCACCATAAAAATAAATCCCGATATTAAATTTTATCTAAAATTAGGAGCATTAGCTTATCTCATTACATTAATGAATTTCCTGGCTATACATATCATAATTATACATTAATGACAATTATTGTTATCTGTACCTAACTCATTTATGTAAAATAATAGTCAAAGAGTAATGAACTAATTATTAATTGATAAAAAAATACAGACGTTATATTATATAAAAAGTTGAATATTGTGATCAGTTGTGAACATACAGTCACAGTCTAATGATGATATTATATAAATCAATCCTATGTTTTTTGCTAGCTTATAAAGTTTCCAGTAAACATGGTAAGTTGTTGGTTTTTTTTTAAACATGGTTTGTTACAGCTGTTTTTTTTTTAATGTAGTTTTTAGATGTTTACATTACGTGAAATGTTTTTGTTTATGAAGTTGTTCTCGTAATAATCTTTTAGTTAGTCTCAAAGACGAAGATTATCCGCCGCTAAGATGGCCCAGCGTGTACACCGTAGAAGCAACAACGTTATACTTGTCATCTGGTTGGACTGAACACTTCAAATACTGGTAAGTACTGTTGCAAGCTATCAGAGAGCGCATCGTAGGGTGAAACAACGACCCCCTAACGCATCATGGTCTACTCCAGATTTACACAGTCGCTGTAACCGAAATCGGTCGGGAAGACATAAATCATCAAGGCGCTGTTACTAAATAAAGTATGTTTTTTTTAAGGTTATTTACCCAAAGGTCGCTGACGTCACACTATTATTAAGTCTTCACTGTCTGTCACTCACTCTGTCACAGGGCTGCATCTTTAGAAATTGTAATAGTCAGGGACTTGAGATTCTTGCACACTGTGGCCGCTAGAAAAAAAAAGTTAAAAATGTAAGGGGTGCACCAAGCATAAACGTGTTTTTTTTTCAGGGTTTTCTACTTTTTTGCTCTAACGTTACCCGTCATTAGGTTGATAGGACTTGTCATTTTCACACAACACATATATATTACTACTAGCTGTGCCCCGCGGTGTTACCCGCTCATCCCACAGGAACACTAAATTTATTCGGGATGAACTATCCTATGTCCTTCCTCGGATCTTAAACTATCTCCATGCCAAATTTCATCAAAATCGATTCAGCGGTTTAAGCGTGAAGAGGTAACAGACAGACAGACACACTTTCGCATTTATAATACTAGCTTTTGCCCGCGACTACGTTTGCGTGGAAATTGGAAGTATGGAAGCAACCTCGTACAACACGATAGATATCCACCTAATCACCTTAATTAATAAAAGGGATTATTAAAAGCGCCTAAGCAAATGTAAGAGCAATTGTGCTTTTGGTCTAATCATTACATTTCCTACAGGGTCATCAATGTCATCATGTGTAACTTACTCACTTTTCAATCTTTTTAGGGATACTTTCCAGGATGAAAACTATCCTATGTCCTTCCTCGGATCTTAAACTATCTCCATGCCAAATTTCATCAAAATCGATGCAGCGGTTTAAGCGTGAAGAGGCAACAGACAGACAGACAGACAGACACACTTTCGTTATTAGTATGGATGCTAACAACAAATACAAAAAAAAAAAAAACTTTAAATAATGTTTTTGATAGTACGAAACCATTTAGAAGGCAACGTGAAAATCTCAATATGCACTTTTTACAGGCGATCAAGTTGCTACTCACGATTAGACGCCAACAGCGGAGCGGTCACCAAACTTACCGGACCTGGAATAGAAAATGATTATGGAACGGAATACGAAGTAATTAGTACCTAAATAGTCACTTACATTTTACTCATAGGCATTATAAATATATATTTTTTTTTAATTCACCTAGTCCGAAACAGCATGTACTATGGGTACTAGACGATATTGATCCTTGCCGGTTCTTCACCCTTACTTAGAGATGTTTTGTTGCAATAGAAAATGATAACGGAATGGAATACGAAGTAATTAGTAGTCACTTCCATTTTACTCATGGGCATTATATATATATATTTTTTAAAATTGTCCTAGTCCTGTTTACAGCACGTACTATGGGTACTAGACGATATTGATCCTTGCTGGTTCTTCACCCTTACTAAGAGATGTGTTGTTCTCGAGAACATTTCCCGATTTGTATTAAGTTGGATTGAGAACATTTTCGAGAAAATTTCCAATAATTTTTACCAGCAGATGCCGCTGTACATCTGGCGCCAAATTGGAAATATAAATACTCAAAGCAAATTGGTGCATCACGCTGTTATTCCTGAAATAATGACCCCTCTCCACAGAAAATAAAAATAAAGATGTACTTAATTTATATTTAGGAAAACATCTCATTAGTTAGTGGTTCAATCAGTATTTTTTCTCTAAAATGGTCGGAAATGTTGATTTTATTGATAAAAAAAATAAAATTAAAAATTTAAAAACCCCCGAAAAAGAAAGAAATAAAATCTATGAAATGTCTATGCCTATACAATGAACAGTAGAAAAAGAATCCAAGCTTCCTACCTACAAGCTTCGTACCTAAACGAAATGAAATATATTTTTCAACGCAGAAGTGAATGTATGCATTTGGGCTTCCCACTTTACAATTTTCAGTACTTACATTGCATTTCATTTACTTAGCGGTCCCCCGACGCAACGAAGCTTGGATTCTTTTTCTACTGTTCATTGTATAGGCACATTTCGTAGATTTTATTTCTTTCTTTTTATTGGTTGTCATGTCAGGGGTTTTTTAAATTTTTTATTTTATTTTTATTTCATATTTTTTTAACAAACAGAAGTTTCGTCCCGGAATTTTCTTCTGTTGACACTATTTTTGTTTTACACCGTTTAAGGTCCAGGGTTTCCAATCTTTCGTCGAGCTTGATCCTTGACTATATGTAGGTACAACAGTAGGCCTATGATGGTTGCGTTTATCACGTGATAAATAAGTGTCAAAGCATCCGTCACGTTTTGACCAATTGCGAGTGCAAGGGACAGATGCTTTGTCACTTATTTATCACGTGATAAACGCAACCATCATAGGCCCCCAGGTTCCCAAGCCAGTGGTAATGAATGCCGTCTTCTCTAAGGTTGAAGTTAGGATATATTTTGATTTCAATAGCCTTAAGCAACATTCTGGGAAAAAATCGTTAAAGTCAGACTAATTAATGCTTATAATGGCAAAATGGCGAAGTTATTAGCCAAGACAATCAAAATAAATACTTTAAATGCACTGCATGAGTCGCAAGAACCTGCTACTTATGGCCTAAAACAGAACCAGGTTTCTATTCTACAGGATCCAAATACGGTACGGGTGGCTTACTTAGCTCCTTAGAAATTGCAGTTGGTGCTAGGTAACTTGACTTAGTTTTGAGAGACCTAATCATCGATACCCCACACCATGGGATAAACATCCCCACTTTTGTTATGTGTGTCGTGTAGGGAAGGTACACCAAAAAATGTTTTTAAAAATGTATTCAATCACTATGTCTCTGAGCTAAGCTGTGGACATACTGACACAAACTACAAAATCCTAAAAAGCTGTTATTCACTTAGGCAAGAGTACTTTTGCTAAAGCTTACGTATCATTTAGTCGCGTTAAAATCTTGCAGGGTGTTGCTATTTGTGACCTCAATCAAAGGAACCTGTTCAATAGTCCTAATAACAATTCAGCTTTAGCAGAATTCTGAAAGTTAAAAACAGTGATCCAGTACTGTGACAGAAATTAGAATGAGTTTTTTTGTCAAAAAAGTTTTATTGAGACTCGGTTTTGTTATTGACTGTACTTTCTTACACAAATGTTAATTGCTCATCAAGAACAATCAGACGAGCCCAAACAACATGGGTTTATCTTGTGCTGTTTAGGAGTTCCTACGGCCATTTTCAGCTCCAAGGTACCAAATTATTGTACTGTCAAAAATTTATTAATTTGTTGATTATGCTAATAAAACTTAACATTTAACCAACATTAGAAATTCTTGGCTTAGATCCTTTCACAACTAGCTGGTCATTATGAGACCTTCATTTATTGAGTGATATAGAAAATGCTAATAATACTTGACATTTAACCAAAACTTTGGAATCCTTGGCTTCAATATTGGCTGAAATCCATTAACAACTAGCTGGTCATCATGAGACCTTCATTTATTGAGTGACATAGAAAATGCTAATAATACTTAACATTTAACCAAAATTTGGAATCCTTAGTTTGAATATGGGCTGAGATCCATTAACGACTACCTGGTCATCATGAGACCTTCATTTAGTAAGTCATATAGAAAATGCTAATAATACTTAACATTTAACCAAAATTTGGAATCCTTGGCTTCAATATTAGCTGAAATCCATTAGCAACTAGCTGGTCATCATGAGACCTTCATTTATTGAGTGTGTAAGGTTTTGGAAAATTTCTTGACTCGTTTTTGATAAAACGATATTAAATTTGATACTATAGGTACGCTTTTAAGCAAGTCTGTTGACATTTCTGACGACAGGGTCTCAAAACAATAGAGTGAGTGCGGGATCGGCAGTTTGTATTCGAGAGTTGCCCTGTACGGACTAGGTGTGGCCTTTTAAATAGTTCTTGATATTGTGAAAAGTTTGGCATAAGTATAGTTATTGTCTGCGATCTTCAACCAACTGCACCAAAACGTGGTGCTGCATCAAAACGTGATGCTCACAGCGGCGACCAAACGGGTCTCATCCAACTGCACCAAAACGTGGTGCTGCATCAAAACGTGATGCTCACAGCGACGACCAAACGGGTCTCATCCAACTGCACCAAAACGTGGTGCTGCATCAAAACGTGATGCTCACAGCGACGACCAAACGGGTCTCGTCCAACTGCACCAAAACGTGGTGCTGCATCAAAACGTGATGCTCTCAGCGACGACCAAACGGGTCTCATCCAACTGCACCAAAACGTGGTGCTGCATCAAAACGTGATGCTCACAGCGACGACCAAACGGGTCTCGTCCAACTGCACCAAAACGTGGTGCTGCATCAAAACGTGATGCTCTCAGCGACGACCAAACGGGTCTCGTCCAACTGCACCAAAACGTGGTGCTGCATCAAAACGTGATGCTCTCAGCGACGACCAAACGGGTCTCATCCATCTGCACCAAAACGTGGTGCTGCATCAAAACGTGATGCTCATCGCTGTGACCAAACGGGTTGCACATAGCTGCATCAAAACGTGATGCAGCTATTAGTTAGATTAGCGCTCAAGATTTTATGTAACCAAGATGGAGGGAAAAGAATAAACAGATGTACAAGAAGACACAGGTGTTTGTTATTTATCTACTGCAATAAGGTGATATAGAAAATGCTAATAAAACTTATCATTTAGCCAATATTTCGAATTATTGACTTCATTATTGGCTGAGATCTCGTCACTTGTTCCAATTAAAGCTGAATATCTTGGAAACTGGTCCTATTTCCACCGAACATAGCTAAGAACCATCTCGACGGAAAAGTCTTTCGATTAAAAAAAAAACCGCACTTACATTGGTCCATCCGCTTGGGCGCTACGATGCCACAGACAGACACACAGATACACAGATACACATGTTAAACTTATAACACCCCTCTTTTTTCGTCGGGGGTTAAAAATCAGGATGCAAAGAGCATAATTTTATTAAAACTTTGGTGAGACATATTTAATTATTGTATTAAGCGGTTTACACTCACGTGAAATTGTATTAGAGAATTATGTATGTTATTTTATTAGAAACCTAGATTCATTTACAAAAAATTCCGATGTCCACAGTTTTAACACTAGAAATAAAAATAAAATTGCTATTAGAAAGTTTCGTGTTCGTAAAGTAAGTAAATCATTTTTAGGCCAATGTATTCATTTTTATAACAAGTTACCTGATCATGTTTTAAAATTAGCCTTTCTATCTCTCAAAAATTATTTAAAAAAATCTCTAATGTCAAAAGCATATTATACAGTAGAGGACTATCTGACAGACAAAAATGCATGGCCTGAACCAGAAACCGCGTAGCTGACTCCTTCTTAGATTGTACCTAACTAGTTTAAGGGACACAGTTCTAATAAGAAAGCATATCAAACGTACATAAATTGTGGTAACCGTCTGGCTTTCTTGTAGTTTCTATTTTATTCTTACAGTTTTCCTCACTTATGTCTTAAAATACACTTTTAATATGTTTTCTTGTAGAACTACGTATAGTTAAGTTCATATCATTGTAATAGTTAAGTACTTATGCTTTCTGAAAAAATGACTGACTGTTGAGTTTCTTTCGGCGTTTCTTCTCAACAGTGGTCTCCTCTTGTGAAATGCCGGTAGACTCAGACATGTAAAAGTGCCCTTGTGGCCTACTTGCAGAATAAAGTTCATTATTTCATTATTTCATTGTCAGGAACTGCCCGACATGATAAAGAGCTCCATACGAGTTCGAAACATGTCGGGCCGTTCCTGACAATTACACGTGAGTGTAAACCGCTTAATACAATATGCAAAGAGCATAGTTTATGGCCAGTCAAAAATTTAAAAAACTTTGCCGTCTCGGTTTGCTTGACAATAATGTTGTATGTTTTAGTTGCCTCAAATAGCTTACGGAATTTTCGCAAGAATACACTTCTTTTTTTATAAAAAAAGGAGGCAATGAAAAAATTCAGTTTTGACATAAATAGTGATTAATAAAACTATGTGTACTTAATGTTTACAAATGAAGCGAAAATTGAAAAATTTAATGATTCGGACAGGATTCGAACCTGCGTTTCCAACGGCTAACTATGTGTACTTATTTGGTTATCTTGCACCATTTTTGAGAAGAGCACTATAGATTTGTCTCAGCCAGAAGGGCAATTACTGGCTTCGTATCAAATTAAATGGACTCCTAAAGGTCGCCCGTTTTAAATTAATACTCAGCCAGTAGTAACCTACTTCCTTCGCTTCTACAATAATGTGATAGTATAAAAAATCATGTAAGAACTTTTATTTCAAGAACCCTCGAATCAGAATATTCTAATATTCTACAAATTCTACTAAACGATATCAAATCTAAAAAAAGTAGAATGAAATATGCAAATGTAATACAGAATATTTAATCTATTTTTCAGATCCATCCTGAAACAACAGAAGAAAAAACAAATGAGATGGTTTGTTATAAAACGGAAGGAAGTTGCAATCAACAAGTTGAATCTTTAACTTTTCTTCCAGATACCGACGATTTCGAGAAACGAGGTAGGATCTTTTAAGTGAAAAAGTACCTATTAATAATAATAATGCAAGAAAAACATGTACTTAATGTATAAATGCACTTTAAGACTAATTTACGGGAGATATCACTTCAAAGCCTTTCTAAAGCGTGTAATCAAAATTGAGCAGCTGGTTTCAAATTCAATACTTTGAATAGTACAAAATGCATTTTTTTTAAGGGGAGGATACTGTAAAAGGAGTGGATTGCGTGAAGTTTGAATATATAGATAACGAAGATGAAGGTCAGGCTGACGAAATTTTGTGGGCATATTATGACGAGTCTACTGAATCCTGGGTTCCAGTCAGGTACACTTTCTTTTTATTGTTGGACCTAAGTGTTTACCATTATTAGGTACCTGTTTCTTTTATTACCAAATTAATGTTCTCCAGCACTCAGTCTTTGTTTAATTTTATCTACACCCATAGTTTAATAACAAATTCAGATACTATAATGTAGAGATCTAAATTACTTGGCAGTGACGGCAGTGGGGCATGGTGGACCAAAAGCAGTGATATTATTTTATAACATTCTGATATATGAGAGTGTTACGGCGACGGCACCGGCGCCAGCGGGTTCGTCTCATTCATTTCAGGAGTTTTAAGACCTCTCATTATGTAACGGTTGCATAAACTACTAATAATTATGTTATGGCCTAAGTAGGGCTTGCAATATCCGTCCATTTTTCGTATCCGGATATTTCAAATACTAAAATTATTTACTATCCGGATATCCGGATACAGCGGATAATACGGATATTCATATTGTTTTTAATAAAACACGAAATATGGTTAAAATTTCGATGATACTAATGTACCATGCCGCTAGGTAGTGATTTATTTTAGTTTTAGTGCCGCTTTACTCTTTTTTAATTGTAAGTGTGACGTAGGTATTTGTTTCGTTGTTGTTTAATTTCAGTTTTTACATGGGTATTTTCGTATTTTTGCTGTCGAATAAATGAGTGTTATATGGTTGTATTTGTATATCATATAATAATAGACAAAATATACAATTTAACAGTAAGAAATTGACCAAATGGTTTTAGCAAATTAATTAAAAACGAAAGAACAATAGTAGACAAGTTCTTAAAAATAAATGGAAAATACGAGTAGTTTTATTTTTTTACCATAATATTAAAAATCTAATCACAGTTGCAATCACTATTTTAACTTTACTGCGAGAAGATATTATACCTACTGAACATTAAAATAACATCTCCAATATACCAGTTATCTCGGAGCAGAGTAGTGGTTCATAAAAAAAAACGCTAAAGACAATAAAAAACGTAAGGATTATTATCAGAATATTTAAAATTATATTAAATCGGCTTCTATACTTTTATCAGTTTAATTTAATGTTTAGTCGTATTTTGTTTGATTTTGATTCTGTCTGTCCAGCGCATAGAGCTTCTTCCTCATGGTCGTCTTCCCTGTACTTTCCCTGTCACCAGGAGCACTTCGAGGGTGTCATTTTCCCTAGCTAGGTGATCGAAGATCCTGCGGAGACAGATTGTCGACAGCCTAACGGTGACTCCCACTTCTGGAAGAATTTATTTTGTGCAGTGGTCTGTCCAAGGAAGTGGTAACATTCCGCTCCTACACCACATTTCAAATGCGTCATTGCGAGATCTATCTGCCTTTTTGAGGGTCCAGGTTTCCGCACCGTAGGTGAAGATCGAGAACACCAGAGCCCTCTAGGATTTTAGTAAGATTGATATATCTGTCCAGATCCTGTTTAGTCGTGTCATCGCGCTTTTTGCCATGCTAATCCGCTTTTGTACATCTGATTCGCATGAGCCATCGTTCTGGTAGAGCCCAGGTATACAAAGCTGCCCTCATATTGGATTGGAGATCGCGCGTCCCACTGAGCTCTAGCGGCTTTGTTCGATCTGTGACCATGAATTTTGGTAAAGATTTGTTGATCGACAGGCCAAGTAGTCTATAAAACGATCAAGGGGGTGTTAAATTCGAAGGATTTCTCCAGGAATCAGTTATTTGATGGTTAGAATTTGTTCTCTAGTGCCTTTTCCTTTCAAAAAGCCAGCTTGTTTAGGTATTTAATATTTATTATGATACTTTCTACGGCTTTATTTTAATTATCCAAAATATCCGTATTATCCGAATAGTGTATAGAAAATTATCCGGATTTAAAAATTGGTGGATATCCGGATAAAACGAATATCCGGATATCCGGATTGCAAGCCCTAGGCCTAAGTAGCAAACAAGCTGCAGAAGCGCTTATACAGCCTTTATTCAGCTTAAATTAGCAGTATAAGGACTTCTTCAGCTTGTTTTGCTACTTGGAGGGACTGAAAGAGCTAGAACAATATTTTATCATCTATGTATCGCTTGATAAACGTAACGATAAAGGGACCTATAGCAGGTAAATAAGTACAATGATAAATAAATATATATTGTTGATAATGCGAGGAGGAGACGAGAGGCTTTGAAAAACTGGTCGTAGATGGGGGCCAAGGCTGTTCACTAACCAATTTAAAGAAGCAACCTCCTCAAGAAAATTCTACCAGGTGGTGAGCGTAACGATGAACCGCGACCGAGACCGCGACTGGAGAAAAATTATCATGGCAAAACCAGCCAGTGATCACAATCCTCAGTAATCATGAGACCGATTGAAGAAGATGTTTTTTTTTTCTTCAGACACGAAGAGCAATCGCATAATACTCGCCATGGATATCTGGAAGGTCATAAGATCACCGACTATTTCAACTTTAAAGCCGATGTTGATTTGGAAGAATTTGAAGTTTACAAGAGACGTAAGTATCCTTCCCAAACAAAATAGTTTGTAACTTTACAACACCCCGGCGTCTTAACTGCAGGATTTTGCTAATCAAAGAAAAACATTATTAACGATTGTTCTAAATAAGTACTATCTACATTTTTACATTACATTAATTCTTGAATTTGATAAGATGCTGACTCTTTACCCGTGGGTCGGACTTTGTGGTTTTCATAATTGAGGTTTTTTCACTTTATATATATATATTACATTTTCAGATAATTGCCACACTATGACATATGAGGATAACGGTGAGGAGATACGCAAATCCTATACGGACAAGCTGCAAACTATGAAAGACGACGAAAAAAGAGAGCTTGATGAAGCCTTTGATAAGTAAAGAACTGACTGTAACAATGATGTTAAAACAATATAACATATACAGCATCCATTGTATTTTTTTGTTTTAGATATAAACTGCGATTTAGAAAACATTATGCCAATCAAGCCGAGTACGAAATGAGAAAAAGTATCTTCTACGGAAATTGGAGGTAAGCTGTTTGAAATATATATGCAATACTTGTAACTATAACGTGTATACTCGTAGGCGTAGCCACTTTTTAAACCATTTGCAAAAATTTAATGGCTTTAAGCATAATGCATCGACCTAAAATGCAATCTTTTAGGCTTAAGAAATTTATCAAACTATAATTATTCGTTATTTTATTTAGATTGGTTACTGACAGAAACCACCGAAACCAAAGTTATAAATTAAGTTTGAACAAAATGTCAGATCGCACCAAATTAGAACTGAAAAAATACAAAGGATTACGACGAGATAAACCAAGATCAGTTAGGAAAGTACGATTTCCTTATAACGAAGAGGAAATAGAAGTATTATCCAAGACGCTGCCGACGCAATATGATTTAAGGTTAAAAGGTGTCGTTGGACCAGTTCTAAGTAAGTATATTTTACGGTACCTAAAGGTACAACAAAACCTATATAAAAAAAAAAAAAAAACTCAAAATGCTCCTGAAATTCAGCTCACCAGTAATGAATACTTCCTTTGTTCTGTATGTCTATGCATCTTTTTCTAGCATATATGTTTTACATACTTGTAAGTATTTGCTAAGTATTAAAATTTTACTGTTCATTTAGATTTAGATTTTTCAAAAGTATTCCTTTTTTTATTTTTAGATCAAGAAAATTGTGGTTCATGCTGGAGTTTTGGCACAACTGCAGCTGTGGAAGGTGCCCTGGCAAGAAGCAATGGTGGTGAGCTGATATCGCTCAGTAATCAGGCACTTCTGGATTGCTCTTGGGGGTGAGGTCTTTCAAACTATAAACACAAAATGATATAATATAGGCTACAGGGAATCAGAAAATAAGACTTCCATGACCATGACTTCATATTATTTACTTACTATGAGCAATGGAGAGGGCTATGCTCGGAGTTTCTTTGCGAGATCGAATCAGAAATGAAGAAATCCGTAGAAGAACCAGGGTAACCGACATAGCCCGAAGGATAGCAAAACTTAAGTGGCAATGGGCAGGGCACATCGCTCGTAAAACTGACGGCCGCTGGGGCCATCGAGTTCTTGGGTGGAGACCACGCACCGGACGACGTAGCGTGGGTAGGCCCCCACAAGGTGGACTGCGAGAGGCGCAGGACCGGTCATGGTGGCGCTCTCTGGGGGAGGCCTATGTCCAGCAGTGGACGTCTTTTGGCTGATGATGATGATGACTATGACAAAACGGCGAGTCATAATCGTTCATTGAAAAATGATAGGGGCGGCTAAAATGACTAATTTTACCATTACCTCCTTTAAAATGTCACAGATCGATATTTGAAATTTCTTGTAATTTTGAGAGTTTCATAAAGTACTGTTATTTGGAGGAGTTAGGTAGGTAGTGTCTCGCCTTTTTTTGTTCGTCTTGGCAGGGGCAAGTGCTGTGTTGTATTTTCCTTGATGTTGGAGGTGTGCAATAAAGAGTATTTGTATTTGTGTACCCTCATAATATAACAATTTGTACTATTTTACCAATAGATTTGGCAATAGTGGCTGTAACGGTGGGACCGATGATTCTGCTTATGATTGGATTATGGAGTACGGCCTGCCTACAACTCAAGAATATGGGCCATACACGAATCAGGTAAGCTCACAAAATTACTATCATTTACCAAAATAATCGTCCCATTTAAAAAATAACGAATATTTATATTTTTATAGGATGGATTTTGCAACATCGAAAATATGACAACCACTTACAAAATAAATGAATTTATTAACGTTACTCCAAACAACGAACAGGCACTCAAGGTATACAATTCAAATAACTTTTTTATCTAAGGTACATTAATTTATTTTTCTAATTCTTCAAATAAGATTACAGGTTATATAAACTATCGTTTAAGTTTGGCAATTTATAATTATGTATAAAATTAATAATCACTAACTGGAATGCCATGACTTCAGCGGCGCGGGAGCGTCAAGTGGCGGCCATACGTATATGACTACGAGCGTCTCGCTCACTCGTATGGCCGTCGCGCTCGGACCTTTCGCTCCACCGCTCACCGCTGGTCACGCGAGTCGTTACTGGTCCGTAACAGCCCAGCCACGATTTTGCGCCACCATGAGCAGCGGTAGCGGTGAGCAGCGAGCGGCAAAATCTAAATCATACCGATATAATAAAACGGATGCCATGATTCACGAACCAACGGGCGCGGTGCCGCTCTAGTGGTTTTTACCTGGTTTTTACTGAAAGGCGCGGGGCGCGACGGGAACAAATGTATCGGCGACTAGGCGCGAGCGCATCGCGATATGTGGCATGCTTGCCGCCCCGCGTGCCGCGTCGCTCGCCGCTAATGCCTTGATCACACGTACCGAGTAAACGGGCGAGACAGTGCTCTGTCTCGCCCGTTTGTCTTGTATATGACAGGGACGAGAGCACTGTCTCGCCCACTGTCTCGGTACGTGTGATCAAGGCATAAGACCGAAGTCCTGGCTCGGTCGTATGAACTGAGGTTCTCACGCATCCTAATACACTTGTTCTTAAATACTATGAAAACCGGAACTTACTCTGTATTTCTCTTTCTTCACACAGATTGCAATTATTAAACACGGGCCATTATCTGTTTCGATAGACGCAAGTGACGCATTCATGCAATACGACGGAGGTATTTTTTACGATCCTTTGTGGTGAGTACAAAGAGATTGTATTAATACAAAAACTACGTACTTTAAAATATCATCCTGACATAAGTAAATATCATAGATTTTAAATTTAATAAACCCCCTACCCAAGCCTTCGCCATTTACGTAGTCCTTAAATTAAGGTGTCAAGGTCTTCATTACACCTTAATTTAAGGATTAGTATAGAAATTTCTATTAAAACTCAACACAACCACAAAATGTTGAATTCTTAGGTATATCCGTAGAGGATCTACAATGCCACAGACTGACACACAGATACTCATATCTATCTATCAGCCACTGCTGAATGTAGGCCTCCTTATTCCGCTATACAATATATATATATATTAAACCGTTGATAAAAATATCAAAGCTCAAAGAAAAATTAAAATGCGTAACCTGGTGGAAGAGACCTTTCAAATAACAATGTAAAGATCGACACAGCATAAGGAAAAAATCGAAAAGTTATCTGGGCGTTAGGGTGGCGGAAAGGTTAACGCGCTGGACCGGTAATCCAGAGGTGCCGGGTTCGATTCCCGGTCTCTTTCACTAGGTTACGCATTTCAATTTGATCTTTGTATCAATGGTTTAATATGTATATTTTGTTAGTTATGTGAGCTATGCGATAATTTGTAATATTTTAATCGCAAGGTCATTGAGTTTCCTAACATATCTGTCTTTTTCTAGCAAATCTTCTCCTGATAGCATGAATCACGAGGTGACCCTTGTTGGCTATGGGGAAAAGAAGGGAGAATCTTTCTGGATCATCAAGAACTCATGGGGCCCGTACTGGGGTCTCGATGGGTACATACACATTTCAACGAAGAACAACAACTGCGGTGTTATGACGGAACCCACGTATGTTGTTATATAATAGGGATTCGTGTGTATATATTGACCGAGTTTTTTTAATAATGGAATTATAAACTAAAGGCTAAACTGTTCTGAGGACTTTGATGAAATAAAGTTTTATAGTTATATTTTAAGAGCGTTCATTGTAATAAGCACGTGGAACTAAGGACATGTATATTAAATGTAATAATAATACTGATCATTTTATTTTTACTTCTAAAGTACAATTTTAATAAATATATGCATATAAGAGAGTAAACATTTTCAGACTATTTATTTAAAATTATTTATTTATGTATGTGAATGGTGAGTAACCGAATTCACCAATATAGCAACTTTCCAAGCGAATAGAGATAAACAAATCGAGTCAAGTAAAAGAACATCTTCTAGGCAAGCATGCTCCATCTTAGGCCTTAATGCCACTTATCATCAGGCGTGATCGAGGTCAAATACTTGGCTATCACACTAATATTATGAAGGCGAAAGTTTGTGAGTGTTTATGTTTATTAATTAAATCATAAAAAAATGTAGTCCGTATGTAGAAATGTAGCATTTTAGTAAGTAAATTAGTTTTCCATTGGTAAGTTTCTAGCGACAAACGTATAACGAAAAGATAAACTATACTTAGCGTAGTATAGTTTATCTTTTCGTTACAGTAATATGCAGTGATTTTATAGTTCGTACGAAACCCTCATTTCGCGAGTCCAACTCGCAATTTACCAGCTGTACTTGTATTTGTGATAACTAGATTTAAAGAAAATAACATCTATATATTACTTTGAAGAAAATTCTGTGGAAAGAAAATATGGGAAATCACTTGTCCCATCTTATTTGGCCGGGTTAAGTTAAGTTTGCACCTGGTATACAAATGAGGTGCAAAGTATCCAGTTAATAAAGGAGTTTGACCTTACAAACTGTCCGGTAGTTTTGAATTTTTGATATGTTGTCTAGGATGGTTAGTCAGTGTTTAAAATGCAAAATGCACAATTCCCCCCCCACTCCGCGCTCGCCGCCATATTGAAAAAACCGGCACTTGCTTCATATTTTTGCTCATATCTTCCTTTAAATGTAAATTATGGTAAATTTAATTCTCTACATCATTACCCAAGGTCTGTTCTAGCTAAAATGCTCCTAAACGAAGATATAATCCAAAAGTTTGTTTTTAAGTTGGAAATTGCGATTTTTTACGTTTTTTAAATGTGCATATCTCCGTAACTATCTGTCCTAGAAACAAAATATAAAATGGAAAATATAGTAAATTTAACTTTCTATAAAATTGTCTAAGCTTTCTTCTAGCTAAAATGCTCCTAAAGGAAGATATGAGCAAAAATATGAAGCAAGTGCCGGTTTTTTCAATATGGCGGCGAGCGTGGAGGGGGGGAATTGTGCATTTTGCATTTTAAACACTGACGTACCATCCTAGACAACATATCAAAAATTCAAAACTACCGGACCGTTTGTAAGGTCACCCATAGTACTTTTAGTCTCTATTCACCGAACTAATAAGGCAACCGATCATGTTTGTTGTATGGGAGCCCCACTTGATCTCGTTCTGTTTTTTAGTATTTTTTTTTATATAGCGGCTACAGAAATACAATCATCTGTGAAAATTTCAACTATCTAGCTATCACGGTTCATAAGATACAACCTGGTCACAGACAGACAGACAGTGCAGTCTTAGTAATAGAGTCCCGTTTTTACGCTTTGGGTACGGAACCTTAAAAGTATACTCGCTTTGTAAAGTACTTCTAAGTTTGGCTTTGTAAGTATTCTGGTCAATTAAACGTTTGAGGAATGATCCTCAATGAAACAAGGAGTTTTATAAGAATGCACTGAGCGCTTTTAAGGCGACTGATCTGACAGAACCTTAAACGTAAGAATAAAACACCTCGAGAAATCTCATAAGATACACTTCCAAGATGTTCATTAAGCAAGGGTTCTTTAAGAGGCCTTTTTCCTTTTAAAATGCTGATTGTATCAGACATTTTTCTCTATGATCAAACATTTTTCTTAAAATAGAACAGGGCTATTGAGATTTAGGTATAGGCATATATTTGAAACTAGTTTGAATTTTTATTGATCTTTTTGATTCAAGAACTACTCGAAATTGATAAAATTCACGCGGAATATTAGTATTTTAAACTTATTTTCGACTGCACGCAATGAAAGCATAAAATAGCTATGTAGGTTGAAATTATCGATATATTTGTCATAATATGAAAAAAATAAATTTTATAAGGAATAAGGCCTCTTAAAGTAGCACTAAATTTCACAGAAACGTCGGGAGAGCGCACGACAAAGGGCTCTTCTTAGGTCGAATATTCAAAACAATGCGGGCGTGATTTTAAGAAAGAACATTTTGTTTCCCAATATAAGTTGGTGGAAGAACGTCTCAACTGCCTGTACAATTTATATTCACTGACGACCTTATTCAATTAATGTTACACATAATGTCCAGGATGAATGATAAGGGTAGGCAGAAGATAGCAAAAAAATCCTTGTGTAGTTGCCAAGAGTTCATGAAATATTTTTTTTTAATTCTACTGCCTTAAAATTGAGTTCCAGACTTTAAACGGTCGATTAATGACAAGGTGGACTCACTATACGGCGTGAACTTCGGTAGTATAGTGAGCGTTCCTACCCAATCTCACTACATATTACGTCGCAGTTCACACAAACAACCAATAAAGTACAATTGTATTCCAACGGTGCCACGATGGAACCACTAACGATGTAGTGGAAATTAAGTGCACTGTGATTTACGAGTGTCCAACATGGTCCGTCCTAGCTCCGCGTCAGCACGAAGAAACGCACCCTTTATATGAAATGGACTGGACACGTTTGCCGAAATATTGAATGAAAAATGGGCTAAACTAGTGAAGGTTATCTTAGCAAGGACATACTAAGAAAGAGATGGGATGATCTGGATGCATTTGCAAAAGACTTATTAATACATTTCTCAGCCAAAGAAGAGAGGAGTGAAAAAAAAGGTAAGTATTTGTGTAGCAATAGCATTGAAACAGGTAAAGAAGCTACTAGTGGATCTGTGATCTGTAGACCACGTGAGTAATTTTCGATATTTCTGAAATTCGTCTTTTCCAACCCCCATAACTCGGCTATTTGAAGGATTTCGAAGAACTGAATAAAAAAAAAAATCTATATACTTATCGCTTCTACTCACAACATGAGAATCGGTTGAAGAATGCAGTTTCTCAGCAGGATCAGACAGAAATCCGGTCATCCAAACATCCCGGCATATGAAAGAATTTCAGGTTAAACTTAAGGGAGACGCTTTGCTCACTTCGCTCGCTAGGTAAATGAAAGTGTTTGACTGTCTCATTTGAACAATAAAATAATGTCATCTTCCATAATCCGTAGTAGTAGATCGAACGGATTGTTTTGGTCCGATTAACCTACATTTATTTATGAACGAGACTGACGTCACGTTTCTTGGTTTTCCTATCAAGTCAGGGACATCGGAGGGTTACCATGATTGCTAAGTTAAATCGGGACGGCTCCTAATAAGGTGGCGATTTGGGAAAATTGCATATATATAGGCAACTCTATTATCATAACTCTTTAATTTGCCAACTAATTATCGTCATCCTGAGCAAAAATGGTGTACGAATAAAGAATGTAATAAAAGTGGTTAATTAAAACCGAATACAATACAAGTACTTACTCTTTATTAAAACATACAAGAGAAACAACGCAAGAAGTTATAATTAGAGGTAAACAACAGGCGGTCTTATCGCTAAAGAGCGATCTCTTCCAGACAACCTTTAAAGAGATTCTTATTCTAGCTAAATATGGCTTCACTAAAATATTTTTGTGCGTAGGTACAAAAAAATGGAATGTCGATTAAAATTGGTTCATATATTGGATTTCGACATGATATTTTTAACTAACCTTGTCAAATTAAAAAAGTAATATTACGTCAATTTTGATAAACCACAACTATGATTAAGTTAAAAAGGAATTCTACAAAATTCTAGTTAATCCATATATTTGAATGCATGTCTAGTTGCCGATGAACAACTAAGGCGTCCAAACTTTTCAACATACACTTTAGTTTTCTCGGCGAACCGTCGCTCATCCCCAGGCTCTCGTAGTGATTGCAGCGTCGTCCGGGGAAAACGTAACAGCTGGCAACCCCACTAGAGCTCCCGCCGGTTCGCAAGTGCACCGCGCATGCGCTAAAATTGCGCCAATTTCGCGGGCAGCGGCCTCTGCCGGCAGTTCTAGTCCATAGCCAGCCTGGAACGGAGGCGGTGCGTCGCGTCGCTGCAACTGCACGGGATGGCACTAATTTTGAAAATGTCATAGTTCGAAAATGGAACGACGTGATTCCCAACCGTCGTTTGTCACGCGTTCGCGGCTTTTAATAGTGTTGTGTTTAGGTTAAGTTACGGTGTTTAATAGATTAGCTCGAATAGTTTGAGGCTTTTAGGAGTTACGTATGAGGGTGCAGTGTGGCGAATATAACCTTGACACGTTTCCCGCGCGAAGTTGGCTTATTTTCAGTTGCACTTCAGGGTAAAAGCGAACGCAGTAATTAACATTAAGTTTCTCCTGTTGAAACTGCATTTACGGGTTACCATTGATAAGGCATAGCAGATATGAGTGATGTAGGTTTACGTAGTATAATAATTATAAAGTAACGGTAAAATGTTGCAAAATTTCTTGGAATAATGACACTGTTGTGACCTTTTCGAAGAAGAGTGTGGTGCGGCGCTGTCAAAATGAAAATTTCTAAAGGTAAGAAACTTAAAAACCGTAGCATGACAAACGTAGTTTTTGCGGTAATTTCACAGAACTTAATTAATAAATAAAAACAAACTCACCTGACTTAAAACACGTTGTTTCATTTCATTCATATTCCAACTATCACATTTCACCCGACAGTCTAGATAGTTTTGACGAGATCTGTATGTTGCTAGTAAGATTTCACTAATCAATTATTATGTTTGGAAGGTATTACGGTGAGTGAAAATTGTCTACTAACAATATATTAGACTGATTTAAAGAAAATAAGACCCACTTCAATTTCACACACTTTTAGTAATTTTTGTATAAGTACTTTCTAAATAACAATGAATGTGAATACCACAGTAGTGGGTTCAACTTTTAACTTTTTAATCATTTCAAATCACCATATTTAAATTATGGAAATCACGTAGCCCTTATTTTTTTTAGTCGTACCTATATGTACATATACAGGGTGGCCCATTTAGATCGGTCAGTATGGGAAAGTCTGAAACTATAAGACATAAGAAGATCTGGTCTTAGGAACCATGTCATCGATTTTAATAACAAGAAAAACTGCATTCAATATTCATACATTAAAAAAAACCTGTAATCAGTTCGGAAATCGAACCCGGACGTTTTGAAAAAAGAACACTAACATTATTTCTACTTTGATATCAATTGTGTAGGTTGTGGATATGCAGTGTATGTAACTAGTTGCAACAACAGCAAAGAGCTACAAACAACCATCGAGACAATTTACGCCACTAAACTCGTTAAATTTTGTATAAAAAAAATGGTGGTCATTTCGAAAACTTAAGTACTAAAATAAACTAAAGAATATGAAACAATGCATTTTATTAATTTTAGACTTCATTTTTCATAATTTAAAAAAATATAAAATTTATAAAATTTACTTCTTAAGACCACAATTGATATCTAAGAAGAAATAAATTTAGTGTTATTTTTCAAAACGTCCGGGTTTAATTCCCGAGGTGAGTACAGGTTTTTTAATTGTATGAATGCAGTTTGTCTTGTTATTAAAAATCGATGACATGTTTCCTAAGAACAGATCTACGTATGTCTTATAGTTTCAGACTTTCCCATACTGACCGATCTAAATGGACCACCCTGTATACCATAATAAGATCAGTCTGGGCAATTACCCTAAGAGAGGCAAGTGCGACTACCATACACCATCTTACTTTTGCCAACTAACTATAGTTGCGTTGTTGTAAGTTGGCGTGATAAGTATAAAAAAAACTGTACTTTTTTAATATTTCGATATGGTAGATATGATTGCCTCCCTGGCGCACTTGTACGTGTGTACGTTGTGGCGAAACGGCCAAGTCACATATTTTGACTAAGTTGCATAGTTTGTGAAGTTAGGCCTCAACTTAGGGCGTCGAGTCAGATGCTTGGCTCTACATGAGACTTGTAGGTTACATGGTTATTTTATTATTTATAACAAGGATCCCTATGTTCATTTTCAGACCTCTTAGCGTCACAATTTGAGGAACTCTCATACAAACTACCATCTTCTAGTTTAAGGGGTTGGGGTATAAAGCGTTTTTTAAATTAATTAAGATAGTAATATTGCTTTGCTAATCCGCGATAGAAATTAACATCGCGGATTAGCACAGCAATATTACTATTTTAGTTAATATGTATTTACGCAAAGTAACTCCTTATTCACTTTTTTTATTATTGTTTGTATACTAATGCTACCTTAAATACAAAATTTCAGCTTTCTAGGATATTAGGGAGTACCCTAGAATTTTGATGATCATCAGTGAGCCAGAGACGAAATCAGGGTTTTTAGACATCAATAAACTCTAAAGTATAAGAGGTATGCATAAAACTATATATGTTTAATAAGTCCGCTATTGACAACATATCCCGAGATTATTTTTATCTGGTAGAATCCAATCCCAAGTTAGGAGGGTTCAAAAAACCACGAAGCGCATCGAGAAATGATAGGTAGTGCCCTTACGCTTAGCTTGGCTCTGCTTGGTGAGGGCACAAACCGTGCCCTCAGATATTTCCCCCTGCCGTTTCCAGTCCAAAGATGCACATAACTCTCACCGCATTTTCTATAGTGGATCGCAAAGGACAACCTTTAAAATATCAAGTTATTACAATAATTTAAAGCAGCTAGCATATCAATAAGGAACATGGCCATGACAAACCGAACTATTACTAAATCGGTAAAATCGCAATGCATCAGCACAAGGTTCGTTAAATAGCAAAGTTCTATTCTATTCTATTCTATTTTTTTAAAAATGGCAGCCGGTCACAGTTAAGCGACCATTACTGCCAATGTCTCGTTGCCAGTCGCACTCGGCGACTGGACAGAGGATTGATACCACGTTGTACGGTGAGTTGAGAAAATCATGCTTTTTGTAAAGTGATAGCGATTTACAAAAAACCACACGGACTATCGGGCCTTGACCCAGGAAGGGCTATGAACGCTTTAAGTTGAATTCTTCATTAGCTATTCACTAATACGTTAGATCACTGAAAAATACGCTATCAATACTACACATTGAACAACAAAAATGAATAAATAACGAACAACGGAACTTAAACGCACGCGGCCATCTTGAGTCACGAAACGGAAGCCTCAATAGCAAAGTTGATTGAAGTGCTAGGACTGTCACTGCTAGTCATACGTCATTACAATCGATTTTTTTTTTTAATACTACGACGGTGGCAAACAAGCATGCCTGATGTTAAGCAGTTACCGCCGCCTGTGAACGCTTGCAACGCCAGGAGCATCACACGCGCGTTGCCGACCCTTGAAGAACCTATTTACTCCCCTCTTGAAGAACCGCATACTGTAGCCCCCGGGGAAAACCTCGGCAGGGAGAACATTCCACATGCGAATGCGAATGATTTTGCTCGCATAATACGATCCCTTATCATCACAGAAACGACCAATAGTTCTTTAGTTTTATCTTTTTAGTTTTAATTTTAATTTAATTGTTTTTATATCTTCTTTTCTGGTCCCATTCAATAAATAATCATAGACGTATATTGTACTTACAAAATAAGTCAAGTTAAATTGGATATATTTCGACACAGATGTTTCTTACAAGACTGAACATTTTAATATTAATCACTCATTTGTAACTCTCTCGGGTGCCTGAGAATATTCTAGACATTAATCATTACTGGAACAACTATCCATCAAAACATGGCTTAGTTTGTTATACGAACATGAAAGTAATTACGAGTACTGAAGATTAACAATGTCAGTTATTGGTGTTAGCACAGAAAAAGCCAAGTGCGAGTCTGACTAGAGACAGCGATGAAACATACTAAGCAGATAGACTAGGAGACTTCATTTCTGCCAGCAAAGAAGCTGCACACGGACTTTTTAAACGCTAACTTACTCGGTGCTTGGTCTTGGAACTATCATGGTTCATGAGATACACCCTGGTGACAGACGAACAGACAGACAGCGGGGGCTTAGTAATAGGGTCCCGTTTTTACCCTTTGAACCCAAAAAACGTTCAAAACAGTGCAGAAGATTATCTCAGGTCAGGCTGGGTTTGGTTTTGGTTTTCTGGTAGAAAACATTGCTAAAATATTTTAATGACGCGGTTGGCGCAGTAGCTGCCTACTGAGCCGGTGGTCCTGGGTTCCAATCCCGGCAAGGGCAAAATATTTGTGTGATGAACTGGAATATTTGTACCTGGATCATAGATGGTCTATGTGTTTATGTATGTATTTATCTATATAAGTATGTATCGCCTGGTGTCAACCAAAACTCACTAAAATTTCGGTCACTTCTCTTCAAAACCTTGTATCTAGTATGTACATTGACACTGAGAAACGAGCTTTGTTTTAAGTAGGTATTTTTTACTTAGTGAGTTAACAGACGGTATATCGTCCTCTAGTACCCACAACACAAGCCTACTAGAGCTCGCTTTGGGACTAGATGGATTTGTGTGAGTAAAAATAGATTAAATAATACCTATCACACACACGACGTCAAACCCTGTCTGCCTAATGCCGGCGCCACACATAGCACAAATGTTTCAACACATATTTGATCACATGTGTTCAATACAACAAAATAAGCAAATACCGGCGCTTCAATTGTGATCAAATATGTTTTCAAATATGTGTTGAAACATTTGTGATATGTGTGGCGCCGGCATAAAAGTCACAAAGACCACTGACTGTCAAAAAAACCGCGGTCTGTTACTATTATTATGCTACGTGTAGACAAACAAAAGAAATACTTCCGAATAGGAACCACAAACTCACCACCATCTTACTGAGAATCCACAGGAACCAACTACGCAAGATAGTAGGATTAATAACGGGACATAATACTTTGAACAAACACCTCTTCAATTTAGGTATAACAGACAGCCCAGTATGCAGAGCATGCATGGAGGCAGAAGAAACCACCAATCATATTCTACTAGATTGCAAACAGGTAGAAGGATACAGGATGAAATACCTAGGATCTCCAAGTACCATACACGAAGCCATAAGCAACATCCAGGCTTTGCTTAGGTTCGTGGAGGAGTTGGGGTGGTTGGAGTAGCGCTACCCCCTTTTCACGCAAAATAGGCACGTTGGATGTCGACTTGCGGAAAATGCCCAGCGCAACTAACTAACTATGCTACCTACCATATAAAACAGGCAGATGATAACGACACCACTGACATATCTTTTCAATTTAGTCGTAGCACGTCGTAATATGATGATCGCAGATAAGATTTCCGTTGTGGTAATAATAATCATCATCGTGACACAACAATGACATTTGAACGAAGTGGTCTAAACGTTCGGAGATTCACCCTACATGTCAGCGACCAACTAAGCAACATAGCTGTCGGCCTATCTCCATTTCCTCTTTATAATTAGTTAAGTACGACGGGTAATTCCGTTCGTCTTCGTTAATAGTCGTGAATCAACCGTCAAGATCATATTAGGGGTGAAGTTACGACCAAGGGTCTAACATAGCTTTAATAATTTAAATTAATTGTATTGTTGGGCAGTATATAAAGTTTCTGAAGATGTGTTCTATTTGTTGTAACCAAAATGCCGATATTCTACTTCGCGTAGATACATGTGTAGTAGTGTTCATAAATATATGACCATTCCTAAGGCTTAAAAGAAAATAGAGAGCTTTTACTTGATGAAAAACAAAACAACTGAAAATGAAAAGATATCTGTACGTATCTACTATCTTACTTATCTGTCTGAATCTTTTCAAACTTATTTAAACAAAAAAAGTAAATAACTATTTTGGCTCAGTAATCCAAACAGGATTAAGATCCTAAGGCCTCCAAAACGAGAGCACGCCACTTATCCCGATCCTGAGCAGTTTCTCGCCAGATTCCGGCTTGAAGCTTACGCAGATCCACCTCCACCACGTCTCTCCAGCAGTACCTAGGACGACCGACCGGTCGTCGACCAGACCAGACGCCCCAAGTATGCTCTTTTTGTCGCGCGATCCTGTTCCATTATTTGTAGGTGACCGAGCCAACGAAGCCTATGGGACTTTGTCTCTCCGATAATGTTCGGCTCGGCCATCAGCTCCTCAATCTCGGCATTGGTACGGATCCGCCACGTACCATCATTCCTCTTGGGAGGTCCCAGGATCTTCCGAAGCACTTTGCGTTCCGCCACCAGGAGTTGACTTTCCTCTTTAAGGGTCAGTGTCCAAGCTTCACAAGACTTGAGGATGAGTGTTATGACGGTTTTATATTATCCGTATTTTTGTATTTTTGCTGCGAAGCTTGGACTCTATGACTTTTTGGAGGGCTGCACTACAGCGTAGAGAATTCTGGATGCGTATTTGGACCTTTCCTCCCCGGTGTTGGAGTCGGTAATAGTGCAACCGAGGTACCGGAACATAAAAGCTCTATGTATATTTATTTTTGAAGCCTAGGGAATGCGCATATATTTATGAAGTCGACTGTACATAATATAATCGTATGAAGCCATCTTATCACCAATGCTTTATCTAAGTGAAGCTCCTTACTCACAAAATGTAGCACAAATTTAACCCCTTAGCATACATGTATCCTTCGGTTTAACGACTTCCAAAGGTCAAGTTTCAAAGACATAAAGCTATGGAGCTCTTGCTCTCTCTTCAGTTTAACTTAATGAGTAGGACAGAGATGGCTAGTGATTTCGCCGGTCTATGAACTCATAACCTTCTTTGTGTAACCTCAGATGAGGTCTCAAGAGAGTATGTGAGTCTTTGTACTCTCAAATAATGTTCATTAACAATGTTACTTAGATGTAAATACATTTATAGGTCTACATTACATTATGTAATTGTAAGTTTATGGCTATGTTTATCTAAAAAGTTAGGCGAGATATGACATAAGTTTTGTAATTTAACTCTGGTTGGAAACAGTCCGTCCGTTGTAAATGAAATTCCAGTTTCAACAGGGCGTATTTAGGTACCTAACATAACATAATTGTCATGTTTTAATTAATTGTAATGTATATAGTAACGTTTGTTACATTTACAACAATTACAAATCAAACACAATAATAATTACCTACAATTATTGACTTTAGCTGAAAGGCATAATATTGCCAGCCTTCTAGGCTGTGGAAGTTATTTTGGTATTAACATATGTTTCATTATATCAATGTGTATCAATGGTTTAAAAATATGTTTCATGAATATAAATACAGTACAGTCTCAAAAATCCGGTACTTTTAAAAACTAGGGGATTCCAATTACTTGGAATGTAAGGATTTCTGGATTGCGTAGGAAAATCTAAATAAATCAAAATAATACTCGTAGTGCGGCGCGGGAGTAGATAGAATCTCTTCGATATCACACAAACCCGAATGGCAATCTAATGCCGGGACCTGCAGGTCGCACTTATATGTTAGAGTGAGACGGGACGATATCGTGCTCACTGGTGACGATATCACATGTGGACCCGGCATGAGCTCACGGCCTGTACATAACTAGCAGAAAATGCTACGGTCTATGGCGTAGCACTCGTAGCGTTGCTAAAAGGCAAAAGAAAACCGCCTGAATTGCGAAGTTGGAGTCTCATCACAATGTAAGGTTTTGTCATTTGTGGTGTGTGTGCCAACTGTCGACCTTTGGGCTTGTGCACAAATCACGTGAGGTTTTTTCGGCTACTTTTTTACCCCCCTCCCCCCTGGTGATATTTGGTGAGGTTCTTTGCTAACCCCCCCTCCCCCTCACTACCTCACGTGTATTTTTTCCGCCAAAATTTCGTAAAATAGACTCTTGAAGTATTTAACAAGTGTAGACTTATTTTTAACAAAACCGAGAAAAAAATATAATTTTTTTCTTAGTTCGTTCACTGTGGAAAAATACACGTGAGGTCTCCTTATACCCCCCCTCCCCCAACGTGATATATCGTGATTTTTTCGTGACCCCCCTCCCCCCTATTGAACCTCACGTGATTTGTGCACAAGCCCTTTATGCAAGAGATTTCGCGTACGGTTAAGGAACCGAGAAGTTACGTCACACTACGCCGATTGTTCTTGTATTAGACATGGTATGTTGGTTTTAAGGTACATAATGTATGTTATTGTAACAGTATACACTCATGTGACATTGTCAGGGACGGCCCGACTTGTCCCCTTAAACCCACACATGCCCCCGTACCGTTGGCGCACGCTATCAGGGCGAAGCCATCAAACCAAAATCAGTGACAAACTTGCCGAGCGACAGTACGGGTAGTAGTCCATGATGATAGAGCTCCTTCAATAGACTCTAACCCATTTAAAATGCAGAATAATTTTATTATTAACATAATTTTGTCCTCAACATACTAAGATAATTCAAATCAACGTTAAGTGACGTGAGGTCGACACCCAATTTGTATACAGGATGATTCAGGAGACGCGATCGGGACCGATACCAATCCTTCCAAAATCAGTAATTCGTAATTAAATTAATTAATACTTGTTTTTAAAATCTTGAAAATACAAAGCTTTTCATTATTCACTAGGTGTAGCGACGAGTACCAAGTCAAGTTGAACTCTACTCTCCAGTTATCTTTATAAAATACTTATCCAATATCTTATTTCACATTCACTTATGTGGACAAAGTCAAAATGTGACAATTTGCTAGTATTTAGACACTAGTCAATTGTCACATTTAGGCTATAATTACACTAGTTTCATTAGTTAGTAAACTAATTTGGTCTGGCGATTTGACGAAATATCATATTTAAAATAGACGAAAATAATGTCAGATTAAAAAATCTAAATGTTTTCTTTACATACGTTACGTTACGATTGTTAATAATTTATAAGTTTAGATATTAAATGTCTTGTTACACTGCTAAATGAGGCAGAATTCAGATGTTTCATGATTCGTGTCACCTAATTGTACACACTTGAGTTCTTGCAAATAAATTACGTATCAATCCGTCAACTAAAAAAATTGTAATTTCATACAAATTCTATGAAGAGCTGTATAGGGGTCCTCAGGTCTCCTGAAGCATCCTGTATATTACGTCGTCTTAACAGACATAACTCACCGTAAACGTCTCCCGGCTTGAGTTATGACAAGCCCTGACTCAAACTGAATTATGTATTTAAGTAAGCACAACCTCGGTATTTTGCCTCATAATGCCAAGAATGCCTTTTTAGTGACATACCAAAATTTAAGTACATTAGTCAATTTGGTGAATTTTATGAACAATCCAAAATACGTGAAATGATGCAGCGTTGTTTGTAGTTGAGTTTGATGCGTTTGAGACTGTCATGTTGAATTTTAAGTTCATAATTATAATCATTTTCAAAGTTAACAGAAATTCGGTATTATACCGAATTTTCTATTATTTTTATAAAGTAAAAGTATTTCTTGTAACGCACACAAGTACAGGGGTCTCAGCTCTGAATGCGATTTTGTTCCATTCGGGGTTGAGACCCTTGGTCCGTGGGGGCCCAGTGCTCGTCAACTATTTCGGCAGATATCGAAAAAACTGGTCGACATCACGGGGTACCGAAGAGCTGGCAGCTTCGTCGCTCAACGCATTAGCGTTGCTATTCAGCGAGGAAAATGCTGCCAGCGTCTTCGGGACCATGCCAAAGGGGTCCGATTTTTTAAGTCTTTTTTAATTTTTAATCCGTTTTTTAGCCGTTTATTTTATTTAGTTAAGTTCTTATTTTATAATTAGTATTTTAATTTCTGTAGTATTTTAATAACATATAAACCAATAAAGCTAATATTTATTGTAGACACTATAATATTAACTATTATCGTTTTTATGTTATTTGACAAGTTAGTTATAAATGTTTGATTGAGTTAAACATTGATCTTTATATATAATATTCAGTTATTATTATTATGAATGTTTTTATATGAACATACATATGTACTTAAATATGTAGTATAATACGTAAATGTATCTAAGTAAAATAAACAGCAATGCCGATTTTTAAGTATTCCAAACATTTTCATTCGCCAAATAAGTGAACATAACGCTACAATATTTTATATTCTTTAATTTCCAGTCTGTTTGATTTGCTTTTATGCCAGGCAAATGAAAATTGTTTGGATACTTTCGAACGTTACGAACATTTCTTTGATAATTTTCCTTTCGATTACTCAAATAAACGAGGTATAAAACAGCATCTTGTTCAGAAAAGACGTAAAGAATTATGTATCATATTACATTTTGATCAAACGACTCATTTAAAAAACCTGCCAAGTGCGGGTCGGACTCGCGCACCGAGAGTTCCGTACAAACACTTATCCCTTCTCACCTGCCGGATTAAGTTAAGTTTATACCTGGTGCATGGCGCCGCATACAAATGAGGTGCAAAGTCAACGCAACCGATCACGTTGGTTGTATGGGACCCCCACCTGAATATTAATTTTATTCTGTTCCGTTTTAGTATTTGATGTCATAGCGGCAACAGAAATATATCATCTGTGAAAATTGCAACGGTCTAGCTATAACGGTTCATGATATACAGCCTGGTGACAGACGGACATGACAGACAGACGAGACAGGCGGACAGCAGAGTCTTAGTAATCGAGTCCCGTTTTTTACCGTTTGGGTACGGAACCCTAAAAATTGGGCAAGTGCGAGTCCGACTCGCGCATGAAGGGTTCCGTACCACAATCAATAACAAGTTTTTGTATGGGAGCCCCCCTTAAATATGTATTTTATTTTATTTTTAGTATTTGTTGTTATAGCGGCAATAGAATACATAATCTGTGAAAATTTCAACTGTCTTAGTTATCACCGTTCTTGAGATACAGCCTGGTGACAGACGGACGGACGGACGGATAGCATAGTCTCAGTAAGTTATAGGGTTCCACTTTTTCCCTTTGGGTAAGGAACCCTAAAAAGCGGCGTCATTGAAATGAAAAAGTATAAGTACAACTTTAACAGTAATTTTTAACCGACTTCAAAAAGGAGGAGGTTCTCAATTTGAAATTTTTTTTTTTTTGTATGTTTGTTACTCGATATCTCCGAGAACCGTGAACCGATTTTCAATTATTTTTTTTAATCGAAAGGGTATAACTCCGAGTTGGTCCCGTTGGCACTAAGTCGGGATCTGATGATGGAATCTTGGAAAAATCGAGGGAACTCTTCAAATGTTATAGGGACATGTACGGCGCTTTCGGTAATTTATTGATAAGGTCAAGAATTTACATTCAGTAAATAGGATTCGGTATAAGGAAACTGATGATGAACACATACGAATCACTAACTGCCAAACCTCGCGTTAACTATAATATATAAATATAAGAACTGGTTTGGGATCGACTTCGAAGGGTGAGTCAAATGTAATCTGTACTTGAACGGGTTGATGTTGGCTTTTTTAGTTTTACTGAAGTCGGTTCTTTTTTTTGTTAATTTTTTTTTTAAAGCACGAAATAGGTAAGTCACTAATGCAAATTCCTTATTCTGACACTTTTAAAAAGATGTCTATAAAATTGAATTCGGGTCAGATCTACAAGACAAACTTTTGGGATTACCGAACCTATTTCCCGGCATTAGGATTATGATAATTGTATCGACTATTCTGAAGACAACCCCCCAATTTTGCAATGCTAAAAAGGTTCGAGTTTATACGACTCTCAAGACTCAATGCAAATCAGTTCCGCTAGCACAACTGTGACATATGACTTTTTGTTGTGCGAGAAACATTGCCTGTATCTTTACAATACAGTGAATTTTGAGGCAGTGTATCATAATATACCTGGAGAGCCTGACGACCGGCAAGGGCGCGACACGTCGTATCAGCCGTATTAATGATACAAAGATAATGATAATGAGACAAAGGTAGCTACAAACGATTAACATGGTTGACGCTGAGTCGCTCGACAAACAGACGCATTAATGCAAACTGGAACCAACCCACAGTAAGTGTTTGTACTTTAGTGTTTAGAGGGGGTTCAATATAATACACTTTCTGTGTCGGTTGGTCCCCTTATGTATAAATACATCTATTAACGATGTTGCGCCAAAATTGAGCTAGGCCTTCTGCAGTACAATAAAGTGGATGACCGTTTTTAATGAAAAGTTAGATCTGATAGTTTTCGACATTTGGATTAGCCATTATTATTCCAGGTTTTTTCGTTTAGTCTTAGTAAAACACACTGACGTAAATCCAATAAATATGGTCTATCATAACACATTGCGGCTCCACACTACTCGCGAAGTTGACCGAAGTTGACCGAAGTTGACCGAAGTTGACCGAAGTTGGCCGAAATATGGGTTTCCGCAGCGAAGTGCCCTCCACACTAATACTCATACTCGCCCAACTGCGATTAACTTCGCGAGCAGTGTAGTAGGGTTAAATTAATGTTGTTATTGAACAGAAAAGATACCCACCTAACTAAGCTAAGTTTATATCAAAACAACTAAGTATTAGAATAAGAAGCCTAAAATTTGAAAGACCCATTGGAAAACGGCTCAGTTATCGTTGGAACTGAAATAAAACAGTCAAGCTTTAAGGCGAAAATTGAACGCCGCGCCGGCCTATTTCCATAACATATTTCAAGGGCTTAAAATGCTATAATAACGGTTGATGGTTTTATGGTCACATAAAAAAGAGTAAACAATCCAGTCCGCGCTTAGGTTTTTATTTACCGTTCCTTAATTTGGGTAAATTTAGACTTATGTGCTTAAAAACGGCTTTTGTTGACTGTACTGTCACGAATTATTAATTATATTTGGCCATGCCAGAAGAAACGATAAACTTAAAACATATTCTAGAAGAGTGAAATCAGGTCTTTGCATTAGATTACACAATGAAAACCATAATGTCTAGCTTTGTTGAATAAATTGATTGATTCATGATCTCAGCTTTTCGATTGACACGTTTCGCTTTTATTAAACAGTAAAGTTTTTGCCTTGTATCTTTTATTCGATTGATTACCGTCTAATGACATTTTCAAGTGGAATCGCTTTTCGTATATGAAATGAACTATACAGACTAGGGGCTTATTAGTTCTGTTTCTCATGATATCTGTCCAAAATATCACCACTATTTTTTAAATCTTTTTTTTTTGGGATGTTAGTCGATCCTATTTTTTATTGAGATCAAAATGTTTAATAGCACTAAAAACATTTAGAGTGATCTAGAAATTAATGTTAAAGTTTGACATTTCTACGGAGCGCTGAATACGCTCTACGCAAATGGCAGACCGTGACGTCATCAATCACAAAAGCAAGCATAGGTAGCAAGTAACAATAAATGTATGAAAAAAAAGTAGATTGACATTTTGACCACAAAAAAGAGCTTACAAATCCACTGCCAGCAACGCATGTATTTATATAAGTTCGTTAAGCATATGGTTGTCACAAGCTAAGTTGCTTGATTGCTTTCTTGAATTATGAGGATTCTGTTTATAATGTCAAGTTTGCTTTTTTTTACTTAAAACAAAATTCGTACTTTTAAAGTCAATTATTTCAAAGCATATTTTTTTTTCCTTTTTTTCTTCACTTCATTAGATATTATTGTGTTTTTTGTTTAATTATATAATTAGGTACATTATGCATAATTATGTATCACGCTTACTTAGATCTCAAACATCAATCCAACCAACCATCGACATCAAACACCACAAAGTCAATATTTACCTTATTTCCTTTCCCGTAATATGAATATGTTTCATTAAACCAATAATTTGCAAACAAAAGATAAAATTCGCCGCTGTTGTTGACGTCAAACTCGGCTTTGTGAATCGGACCGCAATGAATTGTTTCCCAAAATATCTCGAGGTTTAATATAGCTGCTTAAAAAAGAAAGCCTCTATAGGCAATTTCGTTTCATTTTGCGGATATGTGGTTTCAATATAGCTGCCATTGGTTATGGTTATGGCAGATATTAGGTTTCTTCAGGAACCTAGGCGGTAACTCGAGTGTACCAATTTTGAGATATCGCTAAATAATCGTTTTAAACGTTTTTTTACCGGTTTAAGCCGATTTCGTACGAGTATTCACGTATGGACTGTGACGAGAGTAAAGCTCAGTGGATGTGTAGAAATAAACGATAGGACTTGGTTTTATATTTATATATTTGACTTATGATCTAATACAAGGATCAATCGCGAATGCCCGGCTCCCTTGGTGTGTGACAGAGACGGCCATAATTCGAATATTTAAATATATTTATAATATAAAATCTATATGCCAGCTCTGCTGTCAATTACCAAAGAGTTCCTTATAGTACTTGTATATATGCACTCACGTGGTAAAAACCGACAAAAAGCATGTCGGGCCCTGCTCAGTGTAGGGTTCCTGAAACGTCCTATAACTAATTCATTCAACCAATAAGCTCTAACATAAAATATTAATTGCAAAAGCAAATAGCCAACCCCAAATAAAGACAATAAATCACACGGAGCTCTCACCCTGTTACTGGCTTTTATAAACGGCCGTATATTTCCGATCATTCCCAACGTCAAAACACCATCCAAGTCGAGTCAATGTTGGTTGTAGTATGGGGCTGTAGGCTGATGCTTAATCAAACGCGTGTACGCAAACATAGGGAGGTATTCGTTTTGTTGAACATATTGCTTGTATAAAAGGTCTCTCTGACGTATGTTTACGTATGCTTCATCTACCTATAAAGCCGCTTGTACATGACTGGGTTTAATGTTTATAGTATTTAAAACAACGTTTTATGTAATGTTTTGTTTTAATTTTGACTCCGGTTTTGACCCAATTATTATATCAACGCGAACAGATACCATAAAATGTGTCAAAAAACTTTTGCGAGTCAATGTGGTAGTACTAGCATATAAGAAAGTTCAGATTTACCGTTATTTTGACAGTGCAATGTTTTTGTTTCAACATAACTATCGTCTTTAACTTGTGGCCTTCAATAAACGATTTTATGAACTATCTAATCTTACCCCGTGACTTTTCCCTTTTCTTTCTCATTTTTTCATGTCAAAATTATTTTCTTTGGTCTATTTCACATTTGATCAGCTAGTAGTAACGAAGTGTTATCGACAAATTATTAACATAAATATCTTTTTTCTCCTTAAATATTATTTTTCTAATAGAAGTTTTACAAAAATAAGTTTAATTTTACAAAGGTTTCAACAAAACACTGTTAATTATATCAAAAGGCCTACCGATCTTCTCCCCATTATCCTTAAAGAGAAAATTATAATAATCATGCTGAAAAATACATAAGAGTAAGTATACTTTTGCGTACATACTCTGACGAAAATGTTTTATCAAACCGACGCAACGCTTTTAAAATGTAATTCTAAACGCGCTTTCCAATTTAATCATGGGATTACAGTAACCTTAGCGAAAGCTGCTGTCACACAAAGAAAATCGTCCTAAAAACACGAATAATCCAAACGCGACTGATATTAATGGGGCAAGCCTCACATTTCCTCTTATACTTTTAAAACATCGTATTCCTACGTTTGTACAATTATACAGCAACCCTGTTGCGACTCAATACGGTGCATGTGGTTGGGGAAGGTATGAAGGATACGTGGTTGCGTTAGTAAACCGCCGATTTCCCTGCGGTACTTGAAGCCTTCCATCTGAATAAACCGCACGCAACGCAGGTCAGTCAACATTGCGTCAGCATTTTGTGCGATACATTACGCGATGTTTGTATGTAAAATGCTGGTTCAGTGAGGTTATTTTAACCAGGTTCGTAATTCAACGGAGAATTGTGATATCCCCAATTTAACAATATTTTACCTTTGTCACGAACACTTTTGTTGTTTGTTTGGCATACAACGAACATATATTAATTTGCAACAACAGTTCTAATTTGATAGAACTTTTGAACCTCATAAATGAATATCAGACCTTTGATATTGTATTTTTCGAAACTGGCTACCATATGTGGGAGTGAAAGTACAATAAAAAATGGGTAATTTCCAAACACCAATTATTTTCCAAACGTCTCCACAGAAACATAATGTTGGACTCATACTTAGTAGGTACATACAAAAAAGCACAAAGGGGACAAGGACCGAGCAGATCTTATAATTACAGAAATAACATACCCTACGCGCAAACAAAGGGACTAATTAACGTATACCTACTTATTATAAACAAGTAACATCCAACTGGGGAACTTATAACCCTCTGTTATCTCGTAAATCATACATGCGGGACGATATACGCAAAAGTTCACCTCAAAAAGACTCCACAAAAGCAACGAGGATGATTACGCGGAAACTCATTGTGGAATTATGCGTAATTCCAGTTTGGAACCCTTCGAGTCGTGACGTCATGAATACTGAGACGGCTTCTCTAATCTAAATAAAGCGGCAAGATTGCGACGAGAAAATGTTTTGGACTGTTGACGCTGTCTTGTTTACCCCCAAAGGTTGCGGTATTTTGGTTATGGATCGAATTAATCTGCAGAAATAGCTTAGCTTGAAGGCAATTGAGAAATTGTGTTGATTTAATTACAGTTTGTGGACGCCACAAATGGATTGGCATTTTTAGGCTGTTAGAGTGATTCATGACAATTGATCAGATGTCAGCAGGCTTTTCATTGGAATCTTAGTAGACCAAAATAGAATCAGTTTCAGAGACTTTTTCAATAAATTTAGAGGGATATATATGTAACATACAGCAATAAAACATGGGATTTTCAGTCGAATTAATAATTATCAACGTTACTACGTAGTTACCTAAGAGAGATAGAGTACAGTCAAATTTCGTATCAGAGGATGTCTCGAAAAATATTTACAAAAATAACACGTAGGTAAATTTTCTTTGTGATTTTCAATACATTGATTTCAGATTATAGACAATTAAAAAGTATACCTAAGCATAACAGAACCTTACTTATCAAACACAGCCATATAACATTGATATAAAATTACAAATATAATTGGTAACAACATAGGAAAATTACATTGAACTTTAATTGACGTCTTAATTTTGTACAAGCTTTATTAAAAAATGCTCATTACAGATCTGATAATTGAGATCTCAATATGGTTTAGAAAGTAACAGCTTTAATATTGTTTTTATTTTTAATTTTTGGATTCTATATCACTATTTAAGCAATAAGTTTCTATTAAGTAAAGGGCTTGCGTTTCTTTATCTAAAAAAATGTTTTTATTTTATCTGACTTAGTCGCAAGTATTAGGAGCATTTTAAACGCACCTTTAGATTTTTGTTACGTTCCGCTTAGAAATTGTCTCAGCATTTTTAAGACATTATTTTGATGTTTTAGAAGTTTTGGTTTACCTTAGCTACGTTGTAGTGCTATCAATCCTTTATTTATAAGTGTTTTCAGTTGATTATTCAGCAGTTTGCTATGTTAAAATGAGAAATTTGTCTGAATGTAACTCAGTCGATATAACAAAAAGATTTTAGAAGATTTGTATAATTTTTTCTCAATGTCTATATTGAATTAACATTCGTTTCGTAAATATGTATCATTTCAATCAATAACTTTATAGACAAACGAGTTTCTTTGTAACTTTTATACTGTGATAAGTTCGTAACTCAGGGGCTCACCCAGCCCCAGAAATTCTGATTAAAGATAATTTTTTCATGTTTTTGAAAAGTACTGTTCAATTCTCCAGATATTACAATAGTTTAATTTATAACGTTCCTAAAAAATATAATATTATTTTGTTTAAAACTAACAAAAATTATTTGGTTACAACCTTTTGAAGATGATACAACAAATAAAAAATCGGCCCTTTGAGTGGTTGATCTTTCAACTTAAATCACGTTGGCTGCCTGTGTATGGGATTTTCTTATACAGTTGGTATCTTACTACTTACGAGTACCTACCTACGATCGTGGTCACTGGAACCGCTGAAATCGATAAACATCTTTCGATATAGGTTCCAAGTAAATCTCACCTTCTAGTATATTCCCGGAAATTACTAGAGACTTTCACACGAATTTAAGAAAATATTTCAATTTGAAAATTTCCTATAGGTAATAAAAAAAAAATTCGAGAAATCAAAACGCGGTGTTTGCCATTTAAACGTTTTTGCCAAAGTGACATTTAAATTATGTTACTATTTACGGTAACCTTAAGTTTGAGCCTAATTTCTATGAAGTCTCGCTTATAATCGAGTGGCAAACTATAAGCACGACTGGGTTGGCAAAGTGGTGATATATGAGTAGGTACAGTATTTTCCGCCACTTCAGGGATCTCAGAAAGATGTAAATATACGGAATTTAGACCCAGCTCTTTTAGGATGCATCCCCTCCCCCCATTATGTGGCTGAAGTAGAAAAGTATGCGTTGCAATTATTATGTGGTGGACAGACGACAAGGAGTAGAGGGTAAAAAGTTATAAATGCACCATAGCTTTTATCATTCAGATTTTAAATTTAAGTTAACGAAACTAGACGTAATCTTCTCAGAAATTTCACCATATATTGTTTTTAAAGACTAAAAATTATAGCACTCTCTGAGTTACGTAACTTGAGTTGTTGAAACTGAATCCATCGAATCAAATGCACTTGAAGCCATCGAAGTTACGACCCATTTAACTCAACTAGGCAACTGGGTATCTTCGCAAATCTGTCCGTTGGCTGGCACTAACTTATTCTTACTGCCTGACCCAATTTCGTGATCAGATAAACCCGATCTTGGAATTAGTCTACAAACTTAAAAGATAATTAAAAATCGAGAGGACCAAATTGGGACTCAAGGCTTTGATAAAAACCTTTCTGAAGTAGGCGAAGACGATACTCTGCATTTACGAAGGAAATAACTGATGTTTTCATATCAAATGTTATTCGTTCAAAAAATGTCTTTTCTTTGGTTTTTTTAAAAGTTTGAAAACGATATAGCGATTTTCACTTTGTTAGGAGCACTTTGAGCCACCAGGTCTTGAGTGAAATTGCTCTCAGAGTTTGCTTAGCCGAAAATATCTTCTATTTATGAAAACCTTTGCTAGAATCTGTCATTATACATTTAAATGTCAAAATTTTGTCGATGAAGCTCATTAAGTACCTACGTATTTGTCTTCATCTATCTCTGTCCATAGCCACTTTCTTGACTTCTCAATACAACATGACATCTACCTTCTCTTTTATTTGTTTAATGTAACTTAATCTTGGCGTTCCTCTTCCTCACTTCCCTTCAACCTTTTCTTCTGCGTTATTAATAAAAGCGACATGTCAGATAAGGTGACCGCATGAGGTGTATAACATGACTAAAACACTACCTATACTAAAAGTGTATCTTTACTTAATCCACTCTCATTGTTATCATTACCCTATCACGTCTCCGGCGCAGGTGAATACAACACTTATAGTGCGACCTCGACGGGCCAAAATCCCAATGTCCCTGAAGTGTACTTGGCGATTATTGGTATTTAGGCCCCGAAGTTCGGGAAGGAAACGTTAAGGGTCTGTCGTAAATTAAACCCTCAGGAGTAGGCCGTCGAATCACGCTTATGTGCGTTCAACCGGTTACAACCAGTTCACATAGATAGGTTGATGCTATTCGCTGATCTACAATACAAGTTTAACCCATAATGTTGGAAGGAAATGTGCTCTACTGGCAATAACCGATGTTTTGTCTTTCTTACTGAGATGCTTACGTAGGTACTTTCAAGTAATTTTTGATAGCGTAATATTCGAATATCCCTTCCTTAATGACCGAGAGACCGAAGCATCTCCATTTCAGGTTCGCACAATATTAGCTTGTGACGTCACAAACCTCAGTAGTCAAACCACGTCTTCTTTATAGTTTTTGTCCAGTTAAAATTGGCATAGTACCCAAAAGTAAGTGGCAGATTATTGGGTTCCGTTTAATGTTGAATATGTCTTTCTTTAGTGGTTTCAATGATACAATTTATTTTCATTATAGCCAAATACCGTATTGTTTACGTTACGCTGCTATGTCTCACGTCATTTTATTTCCAAGTAATATTTTTACGGTCTTGCCCTCGCATGATATTCAAATTTCATGCTATTTGCTTCAGCGCATTTGGCGTTGCTTTAATACTCGCGCGGAATATTGTGCGGTTTTAATAATGCTGGGGCATGTGTGCTTATTTAGATTGAAAATCACTTCGTTTTTGCAGCGCTGTTTTTTTACTATTATTTTGAATTGACTAAATAGTAGGTATGATTTATGATGAACTATGTTTTTTGTGGTAGATTAAAAAGTCAAGTTGAAAAAGCCATAAAGTGAATTAAATTTATAGGAAAACTCCTTTACTAAAGTCATTACAATGTGGAAATTTATTTTCAGGGATGCCTTTACCTAATAATGGCCGTCATTTGATGAAATAATGATGGCGATGTCTTAGACTCTTAGTGTGCCTGTAATGTACCAAAAAATATATAAAAGCTTTAGGTTTTTTTTTATTTCAAGCAATTGCTTACGTTGAGGGAGCACCCTAAGATAACGTTTTGGTCACAAATTAGAGGAAAGATGAAGTACATGAGTTATTACAACTTTATCACTTTTTCTTCCAAAAGCAATTTGAATGAAAATCACGTCGATATCTAGAGTAAACTACGTTACATACTTAGTTTTACCATACACAATCAATTCAAACCATTTCGTGATAAAACATTAAAAAAATGATTGGACAATCATTGGTCCTATTTTTTTTATCTCATTCCTAAAGAAGGCATACTTTGGATACATAATTATCATCATAATAGTGGAAGTTAGTTTAGTAACCGCTCTGAATTCAGTCGGGTTTCATACTAACATTTTCTTTTATTAAAGCAGTAACGTCTGCCACCCAAAGACATAGGTACCTACTTAGGAGAAATAAAGCAACTGGTTCAAAGTTTCTATTGCTCGTGCATGGGTTCGGTGGTCTAACAGGTAATACGCCCATGTTGGTTCGGCAAACCGTTGGAAAAGCGGGCGTAAGTCCGCCCGAATATTTTTTTCGCAAATATTTATATTAGGTTTTCATACTAGCCACTGGTACGACGCAGAGCGTGCGAAAAAAATGATGGGACCTATGATGGTTGCTTAAATCACGCGATAAATAAGTGACAAAGCATCTGTCACGTTTTGACAAAATGAGAGTGTGAGTGACAGATGCTTTGTCACTTATATATAGTGATAAACGCAACCATAGACCCCCAGTGCAGTGTGTTTTTATACACACGAATACAAATGCATACGATGTTGAATCTGCCACAACGTGCTTTGCATTGTAACGTGTAGCCACTGAAGCCTGCTAACTCCAAATAGGAACATCCCTTAAGCATTCGTGGTATCCTACGCTGCGCCTCTAAATGCTTGCCGCTAATCATCATTCCTATCCGTGGACAAAGCTATGCATGCTAATATCGGTAGAACGTTGGACAGAGACGGAGATTTGGATATTGCTTGACGTAGTAATTAATAAGTTAAGCTAATATTCGGTGTAGCTCGATGAGGTTTACTACCTGAAAGAAGTCAAAACCTTCAAAATCGGCACCAATGTTTCCGTACTCAATGAAGTACGGGAAAAACGCTTGAAATTTCTTGCTTGGTATCCCACGCCATATCCTTACTAATTCTGCCGTCATAACGAGAAAGGGCACATCTAAAAATTTTTTTGTGAAATTGAGTTAGATACATATTTGGAAAGAGGAAAAAAAGGCGCATCTGTCTATATATTTTTTAAATTTTCACAAAAAATGTTAGATGTGCCCTTTTTCATTATGACGGCAGAATTTTATTTGTATTATTTGTTGTTAAATTACGACATCACTTCACAAACACCAAGTTTTAAAAAATTCCAATTTCTTAAGGTCCAAGAAATACTATTATAAGCAGTTTTACACAAATATACAGGGTGATCAGTCCAAATGGGTCGGTAGGGAGAAAACGAAAACTATAAGAGATGTGGAAATCTGTTCTTAATAGGAACCATGGCGTCAATTTAAGATTTAATTAAAACTGCTTTTTTTTTTGTTAAATCTCATGCATAACCGGGAATTGAATCTGGTTGAAATTCGGTAAGTAATCGCATGTCGTATTGTAACATTCTTTACAGAGGTTTTGACCGGGTTGTGTATGAAATTATGTATGAGATTTATAAAAATATAATAATGTAGTTTTTATTAAATCTGAAATCGACGCCATGTTTCCTAAGAACAGATTTCCCTATCTCTTATAGTTTGTGACTTCTCCCTACTGACCCATTTGGATTGTTCACCCGGTATATATAAATAAATGAATAAATATAGGACAACCTGACACAAATCGATCTAGTCCCAAATTAAGCTCAAGAAGGCTTGTGTTATGGGTACCTACTAGACGACGATATACATACTTATATAGATAAATAAATACTTAAATACATAGAACAACCATGACTCAAGCACAAATATTCGAGTTCATCACACAAATATTTGCCCTGGCCGGGATTCGAACCCGAATATATGCCAATGGACAGGCTGCCCTTGTATGCTGGGAACTCTAATTTATTATTTATTTTTTGCCTACTTGCTGTTAACATGATCTGGAGTGTTATAGGTTCGTGAAAAACTAAAGTGCAATCAACTCGATATTTTGTTAGACAGACAGCGAAGGCAAAAGTTTCCGTTTGTGGCTTTTGAATACAAGGAAAATTCTCCATCAATTTTAATTTTAAAAAGTTTCCTTCTTGTTGAAAAATACCTCCAATATCGTAATTAGGTCGAACGGATTCTTTGCGATTATCCCAAGACTTTTCAAAATTTTTTTCAATTTCTAAATCATTTCTAACTCTTGTCAGAGTATATATGTCAAATTTAATGTTCACTAAAACTAACGGCAGTTGGCAGGTTCAGTTCGGATTAAATCCAATTGTTTCTAATCTTAATAATTCATCTAAATGGATTTAGTTATTTAATGGAAAAGGCGACTTTTAATTGTGTTTATTGTTCTAAATAAAATGGGATTAACTGGGCCGCGTATTTTGCGTGTGGAAATGAGTTGTTTAGCTGGCTATTATAATTCTATAATAAAAAGGTTGCGATTGTATTAAAAAGGAGTTGTTTTGTAATTAAAACAAGCTTGTCTCTGAAGTCCATGGTGTAATTTTGAATTTTGCTGTATTTGTATCTTATCACGTCAAGGGTACAATGGGGCTGAGCATGACGATATAGCCAAAAAAGACAGCTATAAATATGTTACCCTTCGTTGAGGTAATTATAAGAACCTAATCTAATAAAGTTTTTCTTACGAACATATACAGTATCAAAATATTAAGAGTGAAGAGAAAATAAATTCTAGTGAGTTGGAGGCAATTTCTTATTTTACACAATCCCCGTGAAATAAGTCTAGTATACACGAATCTACAGGTCAAGATAAAAAAGAAAGAACGGAAGCAGAAGAACGAGTGATTCTGCCACACTTGAACGGATATGACGAGAGTGTGTTCTGGGCCAGACGGCGACAGATGTCACTACGGCTGACATTTCCGCACCCGTCACGCTCCGCTGACAAGTTTCCAATAAGGAACCTGAATCGTCTCATGACGTGGGCTCAGATTATATCTATGGGAGAATTGGGAGATAAATGCGGCTCAAAACTTCTATAAAATAGAAATCTTGATATATGTGTACCTACTTATTTAGTAAAATAGATTGGTAAATCCAATCTATTTTACTAAATAAGGCTATTTGAAAGTCACAAAATCGTTTTTCTGTTTTTCATCATCTTCAGTTCTTCACGGGAATGGATATAACGTTATGTTAATAAAAAAGAAGGCTATGATTTTATCCTTCCCCATTGTCATATGCTGCGGGCGTCTTATGACTACATAGTATAAAACGAAGTCGCTTCCTGGTGTGTCTGTCTGTCCCTATGTATGCTTAGATCTTTAAAACTACGCAACGGATTTTAATGTGTTTTTTTTTGATATATAAAAAGTTTCTGTATAGAATCTTTTTATCGATTCATATTTTTTATATGGTATAATACCACATTTTTATTTTTATAAATAATGACACAAAGGTAAATTAAGAAAGAAAAATTGAATGCGATCTACTACAATCGAAGCGGGGTTTGAACCCGCGACCTCTGCGTTTCCGGCGCATTGCTCTTCCAACTGAGCTATCCGATCGCTACGTCAATCACACCAAATCTTTCATCCCTTAATTCTTTACGCTACTGGAGCGCCCTCTGCGTCATATATGTTTTTGAAACATATATGACGCAGAGCGCATTAGCCATACCCTAGGATGTGCGTTTTACACGCACGATCCCCAATCCCCATTGCTTTACAGCAAGTGTGAAGACTGCGAGAGAGATGGCGCTGTTCTAAATATCTGTATAGAATCTTTTTATCGATTCATATTTTTTATATGGTAATACCACATTTTTATTTTTATAAATAATGACACAACCCCGCTTCGATTGTAGTAGATCGCATTAAATTTTTCTTTCTTAATTTACCTTTGTGTCATTATTTATTTATAAAGTGATTCAAGAGAAAGGTTTATATGTATAATATAGTAGAGAAACACTTTTCATTTAGTATCAGCATTGCATCCGTGCGAATAGTACCTACGTTGTAGAATTTGTTAGGTACTTCTCAAAGTCCAAGGCTTCCAAGTTCCAAGTTATTCACTCCATATTTCTAAACTTCTTACATTAGTATTACATGTGCAAAATACTTCGAATAAGCCTCCGAGGCATTCCGATTATTTAATCTCATACTTCAAGCAACTGGCAATTTCTTCGGTAAATCGAAACGTGAAGAAAGGTAAAAATATGTAAATGAGTTTCGTACAGAAGACAATCTCGTCTATTGTGGAGATGTTCTATAATTTCCTCTGGGAGTCGCTAAGGACGGTGCTTCTACTGGCTAGGTGTTGATTTGCAAATTGCTTTTTTACGTTGATTTGAGCGCAGTGTAAATTCTACACAGAAAATTTGTATGATAAAAAAAGACTTGGATAGCTAAGTACTTTTTATCTAACCTAACCTAACCAACGCAAGCAACGTTAAAACACTGAGCAGGTTCTTAATGCGTTAATGTTTTTTATAATAATATTATGTTTCCCTATTACTCGAACTGATTTGGAAAATCTTTTTTTGTTTCAAAGAGTATACGATCGTTTTGGCCCCATTGTAATAATAATAAAACATAAGAACATTTAACTTCGTTCGTTAACGTCGGTATTTTTTTGTTATAAGAGTGATTATAATATCAATGCTTTCGTATTTAACTATCTCATGTTTTTAGTGTTTCGTTATTACAATTTTAAGTAACAGAAATTACCAAATGGTCTATTGCAATATTCCTTGGGGCCTTGGCGGGGTTACACACGTCGTGCTCTCTGGACATGATGTACATCTGCACATCCTAAGACTACGGCCTGTGTAACCCCGCCGAAGTGTTAAATTATGAAGGAATATCGCGATAGACCCGTTTTAATTATGTTTACAAACTCCGAGAGTATAAAGTGTCATATCATTTTAAGTTTTTTTTTTACCAACACGAGGAACTTGTAATGCGAGGTATTTAACAATTTCAACCCTTAATTTGGTAGTGTATCTGAGGTGTACAATGCATGTGTGCGTATGTAACGCACACAAGCACGGCAATGTATTAATCATATGCAAACTAGTAATAAACGAGCCTTCACTGGAATCGGTTGTTTTGCTATCTATCCTGTATATATACTTCAGTATCCCAGGATGAACAAATTCTATGATCATCTTTTTTCATTTTCTTTTTCAAATCAGAATTGTTTGCTCTAATATTCTACGTAAACGGGCCTTGAAGTAGCGACCTTCGTAATTTTTTGACAAAGGGTTAAGATTTTCACCCCTCTTTTATAAACGTTATCAGCACCTTCAATTTCGTTTAAGCCCCACTTAGTTACAAGATACCTGGCATAGGATCCCGTGCCCTGCATGTCGTTGTAATTTCCATCTGCAGCATCGAATTACCATCCAATTTGCTTAAATGCCGTTCATACGAGTCTAACGCGTTGAATTCAACTCGTTAATTCGAACTCGTTATGCCACTTTACACTTTACATTTTATTCAGAAGCCGAGTTAATTTTATAACGCGTCAGTTAATTAAGTGCCACTTTTTTACAGCTTCGCGAATATGTGTGGTTTATTTACGATGATGGTTCATTAAAGCCCGCGGACCATTATAGTAACTCGCTGTAGAAATTTTAAGAAATGACTGAAATATTACTTTGTTACTCTCTCAACCATTCTTCGTCGCCATTAAAAAAAAAACTATAGGTACTATTTAATGGTTCTGTTAACTGTAGACTTTGCGGTTTAATTATTGTATTAAGCAGCTTACACACTCACGCGAAATTAACAGGAACGTCCAGACATGTTTCGAACTCGTATGGAGCTCTTCATCAGGGACTGTGGGTAGCACCGTCGCGGCAACTTTGTTACTGATTCTTTGATCGACGCTCCGCTCTAAAAACGCGCGCCGATGGCGCCTTGAACCGGCGCAAACCTTGCGGTTTGTTTTAAAATGATTGAAAGTTTTTCGTTTCCGATCCCTATATCCCCGATGTCTTGAAAAATTTTGAAAAACTGAATCGAAAAAAAATCTCGGTTAAGAAATACAATTTCTAGACGAGAACAGCCATATAGCATATGGACATACAAAAGAATTTTAGGCCAAGCTGAAACGGAGCCCGTTCACTCGCTTTGCTCGACCTTTCTCTAAATTTGATTCCATGACCTTTGTGAAGCTCGCATTGCAGTTGAACGTTTGGCATAGCGTTCACAAAGAAAACCATACGTTGGACATAACATTACTCTGATTAAAGCTGCCCACAGACAATGTGCAGGACTACAGAACGTTTGTAACTCGAGGGGACTGCGTCACTACTGTGGCCAGCAGAAATTCCCGTTAGTGGGTTTGTACCCCCACATAAAGTCCGACTCACTGGTAGTGAGGGGCTAAACAGTACTGATACAGTTCAAGTCGTGTTTAGAAAAACAAAGGGGGACTGTAAAATATAGATAATGACGAACACTTCAGATGTACTTTATTTTTGTAAGTAGGCCACTTTACGCCGTATGCCATATCATGTCCTATCGACATTTCACAAGAAAATACCAATGTTAATCAGAAACTCCGAAGGAAACTAAACAGATAGTTATTTTTATGACAGGTCCCCTTGCTCCCGAGTTAAACTTTATTGAAATAAAAGATACGCTGCACAGCTAACCGCTCCGCGTGCAGACAAAATCCTGCATCGTGCTGCAAGATTTTTCCTAAAATAATGACTCTGAAACTGATTTTCAATAAACCAGAACAATGAAAACTGATATTCGCTTCTAAAAAGCTAGTGGATGTATGGCTTTATAGCCTGGGTCCACACTCCGTACAAAGCGTGTGCTTAAGTATAGTGCGACCAACTTATCTGTGAAACGACGAAATTAGGTACTACGTCATGCTGAAATTTCATACGATTGTCACGGTCTGCGTTCGAGTGCACTTATTACGAAGACTGTTGCGACACCATTCACCATTTTGACGACGCGGTTGGCGCAGTTCTGAGCCGGCGGCCCGGGTTCGAATTCCATTATATAGATAACATCCATGACCCAAGAACAAAATATATTCGAATTCATCACACAAATACTTGCATTTGTGTGATGAATTCGAATATATTTTGTTTTTGGGTCATGGATGTTATCTATATAATATGTTATTTATATATTATTTATATCGTCGTCTAGTACCCATAGTACAAGCATTGCTTAGTTTGGGACTAGATCGATTTGTGTACGATTGTCCCATAATATTTATTATTATAATTTATTATCGTATATTCATTTAATTTCTTAGGTTAAGTTTTTATTACAATAAATTTATATAAAAATGTCCCGTGTGGTTGCCGGGTCAGAATAGCACCACTCCCGACTTGTCCGCGGATGTCGTAAAAGGCGACTAAGGACTACTACGACTACGACTGACCACCTAGTCCACGGAAATGGACACTCCGCATCAAACCCCGTCCACAGGCTTCTTCGACATATCCGGAGCCGAGGCTGTGGACGTGCTGCAATGGACAGAAGAATCGGCGGCGGAAGAATCTCTAGAAGATCAACGGCGACGATTCAGGCTTTGAGAAAGGCTACAGCCTTGGCGTCAGGTGGCAACCGGCCGTAAAACACCCGCCAACCAAACTTCTCCTTATACAAAATGAAAGTACACCAAAACAGAAAAGCGTTAAATACTAGGGCGTGCCCCGGAAGCGACGGTCAGAGTTCCCAAATGAAGCCTAATATGCTACATACTAGGGCGTCCCCCTTAAGCGACGATTCTAGACGCAACGCTACTAAAATGCGTATAGCGACATGGAACATCGGTTCACTGACCGGACGCAGTCAAGAATTGGCTGAGATCTTATACAGACGCAGTATAAACATATGCTGCATACAGGAAATTAGATGGAAAGGTTCTGGGTGATTCTTGAAAGGGTAAATTTACAGCGTCCAGAAGGATAAAGTACCCGCACAATTGAAATAATTGACCATAGTATTTTTTATATATTACATTAGCACCTAATCTAACTGGAGCACGATATATTTTTTGTTTAAGTTAAGTATAATTAACTGTAAAAAAATATTAAACACATAAAACTTTATTCCCTTGGTGCGTCCATTCGCCATTTTTTGAACAAACTACCCCAAAAAGTACATGTTGTGAATTGAAATCAAGTATAGAATTGAGTTAAATTATTAGAATATAAGTTATTTATTTAGAAGAAAAAATATGGTTGCTGTGTGTATCGTAATTAAAAAAAAAAACTATGTTAAAGGTTTGTCCAGAGCTAAGCTATGATTCCCCTGGTGCCTCATTCAACACGGCGCACATCCCTACTTAAACGTCATCTGACCAGTTGCAATGGCCGGGCTTGGCAAACGTCAGTAACGCTTCCAGATATGCGGGGAATGGTCGCGACTAGTTGCTGGAATTCTTAGCTATGAAGGCTAATATATGATTCACTTGGCTTTGGTTCACTATGATTTTGATTCCCTTGAATTTTTATATAAAATTTTATATCTGCAATAGGTACATAGTGTTTAGTAAAAATAAAACTACATGAATGCCTGCATGTGTTGACTTAATAGTTGTTCTTATAATAATTTAAGTTTCGGCAGAATCGACAAGAAACATCCTTTTTTCTTATTCCTCTGGTTCTAATTTCGAACAAGGGAATCACAGTTTTCTTGCGTTTTCATGAAAAGAAAATAAATTTCCCTTTAATTCGCGTTGCAGATGACTGAATCATTGATTTAGAATTTTATTCCATTTAGGTACAGCAGGTCTCAAATGATTTTGAGCTGAATTCAAGAGAAGATGCTTATGCCCAGCAATTTTTATACCTCGACGGTAGTTCGATTATTAAGAAAATTGCCAATTAATTCGAATAAAACACTGTGAATTTTTTTATCCCTACACTTTGTAAAACTTTTTATTTATGTAAGAAAAACTGATCTGAATATTATTCCCCTGTACTTTTTTTTATGATTCCTTTGGCGTTTTTCTTATTCCCATGTCACCTTTTCTTATTCCCCAGGCGGCGAAAACATAAAGTGGTATATTTCTGTATCAAATTGACCAAAAGTGCCTATTTGATAAATCTGCGTAAAATTAAATACAATTTCATATTTTCTAGCAAATAGGTAAAAAAATATAAAAATAAAAATCGCCAAGGGAATCACATGAAGAATTCGATTCTCAAGAATGACCCTTCTAAATCCAGGGAAATCGGTTATGACTATCAACTTCTATACATCACCTTCAACATCACGAAATGGTGTAGGTATAATTCTTGACAAACACCTTAAACAACGAGTTATCAAAGTGGAGAGAATAAGTGACAGAATAATGTATTTGAAACTGGCTTTAGATACCCAACCGGTTTTGAATATTGTCTCTGTTTATGCGCCTCAGACGGGCTGCGATAAAGAGGAGAAAGAATCTTTCTGGGAGGACCTACACGATGTACTACAAGGCATACCAAACACCGAAAGAAGGATAATTGCGGGTGATCTAAACGGACACGTGGGACAAGAGGCTCCTAAGGATACACATATCCATGGTAACTTTGGATTTGGCACCCCAAGCGATCAGGGGAGGGTTATTTTGGAATTCGCTATAAAGCATGATATGCCAATAGTCAATACATTTTTTCAGAAAAAGAACGAACACTTAATCACCTATAAAAGCGGGAAAGCCCAATCGCAAATAGACTTTCTCCTATGTGACTTCTCAATGCGTACGATGTTTAAGGACTGTAAAGTGATCCCGGGAGAGCCTTTGACTAGTCAGCACCGAATCTTCGTAACCTGTCTACGAATGCCCTGCTGGAACACACTACGCAGGTCTAAACCTCGGCCTCGAATCAAATGGTACAACTTGGATAAAAAAGGTGATCAGGTCGTTAGCGGAGTAATAAACGCTCTTGCTGACCCTGATTTGACGCAAAACACTAACACAGTTTGGAACGGAGCCCACTCTCGAATAACCAGCATCGCCACACAAGTACTCGGTGTATCTAAAGGCAAACTGAATACCGGAAAAGATGCCAGCTGGTGGTCAGATGACGTCAAAGAAAAGCTTAAAGAGAAGAAAACCTACTTTAAGGCATGGCAAGAGTCAAGCGAAGAAGTGGACAAAGATGCATATATTACTGCAAAGACGATGGCCAAACAAGCCGTCGCTATTGCCAAAGACGTGGCCAGCAGAAACCTGATCACCCGAACAGAAAACACAGGGACGGATAAGGAAATATTCAAAATTGCCAAACAGCGCCATAGACAAACGCAAGACTTCAAACAGAATAAATACATAAATGATGCATCCGGAAAACTGCTAACAACGGACAAAGATATTAACAACAGATGGCAAGAGTATTTCAGACACCTTTTAAATGTAGAGTTCCCACAAAAGCAAACCGTACCACATCCCTGCGTATCTGGTCCCATAGAAGTAGTCTCTCCACCTGAAGTAAGAAGTGCCATATCTCGTATGAAAAATGGTAAAGCCACCGGTCCCGATGAAATACCAGTAGAATTTTGGAAGAAAACGGATACAGCTGGAGTCATGTGGCTGACAGACCTTTTCAACCTCATCCTTACATCAGGGAAGATGCCAGATATGTGGAGACTCAGTAATATGATCCCAGTCTATAAGAATAAAGGAAATGTTGCGGATTGTGAAAACTACAGGGCGATTAAGTTAACCTCGCACACCTTAAAGATATGGGAAAAGATCATTATCGACAGGCTCAACAGACTCTGCACCATAACCACAAATCAGTGTGGGTTTACTGCTGGAGTAGGTACTACGGACGCCATACATTGCGTAAGGATACTAATGGAGAAATACAAAGGCTTAAAAAAAGAGTCTCCACCTTGTCTTCATAGACTTAGAAAAGGCTTTCGATCGAGTACCACGCAAGCTCATATGGCAAGCACTCAGAGCCCAACTGATACCAGAGCAATACATCAATATCATACAAGACATGTATAACAACGTAACAACACGAGTTATCTCTCCAGCAGGTATAAGTGATAGTCTCGAGGTAGGGGTCGGGGTCCATCAAGGGTCCGCCTTAAGCCCCCTGCTTTTCAACGTTGTCATGGACTACATCACAAAACATCTTCAAAAACCGACCCCTTGGACATTGCTGTATGCTGATGATGTAGTACTAATAGAGGAGTCTCTGCCGGAAATTCAAAGCAACTTGGATAGATGGTGTAAGGCTTTAGGAGGCTGTGGCCTATGGGTTAATCGCAAAAAGACCGAATACATGCACTGCAATTTTTCTGGCAAAAACAACAACACGGTGGTACCAAATATAGAAGGGACGCCACTAAGCCAGGTGGAGGAATTCAAGTACCTCGGATCTGTTATCAACTCAAATGCAACCATGGACAAAGACCTGGACAATAGAATCAGGACGGGCTGGCTCAAGTGGAGGTCACTCACTGGCGTCCTCTGTGACACAAAAATGCCTATCAAAACTAAAGGCACCGTATATAATATGGTTGAGGGAGGCGATGGCTGAGATATGCGTCATACTCGTGAACGGGTGCCGTTTGTGGGGTCCGGTCTGTTCATGCTAGCAAGGGCCAAATTAAATATGTAGGAACCGCATACTAGTGTTAAATTAAGCAAACGTGAGAAACTTCATCCTGTACTCGATTGAAGTTATTCAATGTTGATTTTAACTTTTTGAACTCTTAGAGACTGTATACATCTCTAAGAAACAGCTTAGTATAGTATGACACTCAGAGACTTTATACATCTCTGAGGAAATTAAATAATTTTAAAATACTTTATTGCATGTTATGACGCCTAGAGACCATATACATCTCAAAGAAATTTAGGTTTAATAATTATTTTCTATCGTAAATTATTCACGTTGACGCCTAGAGACCTTATACATCTCTAAGGAATTTAATTAATTAAGTAGTTATATTTTATTACATGTTGTGACACCCAGAGACTTTATACATCTCTGGGTATATTTAATATTTTTAATTTATCGTTAAATTTTCATTTTAATGTTCCTAATTAACATTGATTTGGGACACTTTACGTGTACCAGTGTAATTAGTTATAACCCGATGTATTATGTAATTGTTTTAAGAATTATTTACGAAAAAATGACTTACTGTTGAGTTTCTTTCGGCTTTCTTCTCAACAGCGGTCTCCTCTTGCGAAATGCCGGTAGATTCACAATCTGACTTGTAAAAGTGCCCCTGTGGCCTACTTACTGAATAAATTATTTCATTTCATTTCATATAAACGAGCCGTTAGACCCGCGATGTTGTATGGATCGGAATGCTGGGGAATCAGAAAATGCGAAGAGCATAAAATGCATGTCACGGAGATGAGGATGCTGCGATGGGCAGGTGGTGTTACAAGACTTGATAAAGTCCCCAATAAGCTTATCCGGGGGAGCTTCAAAGTAGCTGAAATACAACATAAGATGCAGGAAAACCGCCTGCGCTGGTATGGACACGTTATGCGCAGAAACGAAGACCACATGACCCGCCGCGTTTTAGCCATAGAAGAGGGCCAAAGGGGAAGAGGTCGGCCACCGACTACCTGGAGGCGAACTATCCAAAACGATCTACTGACATTAGGCCTAACGCCAGAAACGACACAAAATCGCCAAGAACGGCGTAACAGTATCAGGAGGGCTGACCCCAAATAGGGAACAAGCCAGGGGATTGATTGATTGAAATTTATATAAAAAGTAAAATACAATAAAGTAATTACAAAATATATATACATTATAAAAAACAAAGATATATTTATTATTATTGTTCCTTTATTTATTTCGTATCTTAGGTTAGGTTTTTACAATATATGTATATAAAAAGTAAAATACAATAAAGAAATTAATTTTATTATTGTTATTATTCAGTTCACAGAAAAGTTGGTCGCACTATTTTTTTTTTTATTTATATACCAAAATATATATACAATATACAATTACATTATAATTCGCCAAACTGTGACAGTTTGATGGCGAGAAGCACTCAGTTCTTTACACAACTTAACTTAAATATATTTACTTATTAGTAGGTAATAATTACTGAATGGAGGACAGTGTGTCAAAGACTGCTTCTTGCTTAGTCTGCGATAAAGAGCTAGAGTTGCTACTTAGGCTGCCTGTGTACTGCAGCGGAGCCGGGGAAATGAACCAACCATGCTACGGCTTTGTGAAACTCCTAAGAAGTGCATTTAAATCTAAGGAATTATTCTATTTATTTACACAACTTTGTTCCAGAGGCTACTCAGCCTTATGTTGAATTTTTATTATACTGGGAGTTTTTTGAGTCATGGAGCAGGAGTGAACGGGGTACTGGGGAGAGTCACACTGAGCAACATTCAATATGGGGACAGCCACGAAATCTATATTTACTGTACTCAGTTTACTCCCACTGGAAAATAAAAAGGGAATTTCTAATTATACTTACGTATGTATTTTTTATAAAGCGGTTTAGGTTACAGATTATACATAGGATGGAAAATAAAATAGTATAGTGGAGTGATACTGTTAATTTGCGTGCTCGTTTGATAGGAAATAATACCAACTCGGGCCACTACGCGTCGCTAATCGCTCTAGTAGCCTACGTCTCAGCGCACACCTGGGAACTGGGTTCCGCCTTTCACATTTGTTTGGGATAATTTCAACCTCGTTAGTAGTGTTCTATCACGACGTTAAATGCCCAACTGTGTCGTATTTTACACAAATAACTAATAAAGTGTACGCCGCTTTCAAAAGAGAGACGCTTGTTTACTGTAAAAACTGAAATAACATTTTTTTTCTAAAAAACGCGATACTAATAAACTAGGTCGATGCAGAGTCAGCCACCGGCTAAGCTTGCACCATAGATTGGAGCGGTTTTTTTTTTCGATATTTTCTCTTCGTCACGACCTAGCGAAATTTAATTTGTGCATTTTAAAACAAAAATTTCTAAAATCGGTTGAGAACTCGCTGAGATCTGCGCATTGTTACAAAGTCCATTCGAGTCGATCCATGGGAGCTTCGCTCGCTTCGCTCGCTCCGCTCCAATAAACTAATACTTAATAAACTTAGCTGCAGGGTAATGTACTAGCATTACTTATGTTTACTACATAATATATATGTATAGGAGGGAAAAGGAAAAGGGGAAGATCAAGAAGGACATATGGAGTAAATAAAAGAAAAAATAATGATTCATTGTATAAAGAAGTAAAAGAAAAAGCGGAATGTAGAATAAGGGCCTTATCACACTTGCGATTTGCGAGCGTATTTTCTATACAAATAAGCGACGCGGCGAACACGCTGCGCGATCGCCTTCATACAAAATACGCTCGCAAATCGCAAGTGTGATAAGGCCCTAAGCTGGAAATTACTTCACCGACAAGAGCCTAGGTCTTAAATATAATGATAATGATATTATCACAAAATGCAATAACTAAGTCATTCATAAACATGAACGGAAAACCTTAAAAGGATCCTTATCCGCCAATCCTGAAGATTTCGCCATAACTAAATTCACCTAGCAACCAAGATAAAATACTACAACTTCACAATACGCTCCCCGCGTCACCGGTGAATAGACTTCGGACCCCAAACTTGACACGTGCTTTCAACTAACATAATGCCTACAGATCACGTATGACTTATCACCCTCCGATGTGACAAGGGACTATAAATAGTCACGTCATTTCACATGTCATCTGCTTTTATAGCGAGTGGGAGTAGAATTGAGCCCTTGGGAAGTCGTCAGACTCGTGAATTATGAATTCGGTGAATTAATAATGACTAGAAAGTCACAACTTTATACGCGTATTTTTTCCACCCTTCGGGTAAAAAGTATCCTGCAACAATTTTCGGATGTCCAGCTATCCCTGTCCTGTACCAAAACTGGATGTCTGAAAATGGTTAAGTAGGTATACATACGGCACTTTTTACCCGACAACGGCAAACGTGGACGAAGTTGTTCATTTGCGAGAATTGCGAGTCTATGAGGTAGTTCATATATCTTTTTGTTCTTTATCTACGCACATATCATTAGTGCTCTAAAATGCGTTCAGAAACCGTAGGAAATGGCCAGCATTACTACAACCAATTTTACTATGAGAACTTTCTTATATGTGGCAGTAGGTAAAATCTGTACTGTAATGTTATAACAGTATCAATTTTTGTAAGGTTATGAGTTTAAATTTGGAACAGCTGTTGTTGAGAATCGATAGGTTTTTGCACACTGGCCACACAATCAGTTAGTTCATTTTTCTGTCACGGCGCTGCGAGCGCGCGCGCGGTCGCCAGCGGACGCGAGCCGGCGCCATTGGTAATATTTGTAACTATCGTAACGGCTCTTGAACATTATAACCTCCGTGGTTTGGGAGATATTTTGGAAGTTTTACGCTTTAACGGAAAGTGTTGAGATACGGCACAATTCCTTGTACGGTGGGCTGCTTCGGGCGCCCCAAGGATTGTTATTTAGAGTGATATAAGGACTACTACAGTGTAACTGTGTTTGGTGTGTTTGCTGACGAGATCGGGGAGGCGGCGGCGCAGACCGGGACGTCGTTTATTGGTGCAAGTAAACATACATACACTTTACACAAAACAGAAACACAACCTTGCAGCCAGGAAGATATTCGGCTGAACTCCAGGTTAGCAACATAGATTAAGTTAGGTTTAAGTACATAGGACGCGTATCGCGTCCCATTGTTTCGCGCTAGGCAAGATTGCTATGATAATTTTCCATCATATGGGCCCGTGGGAAATTCAATTTGTGTCTGGCGCAAACAAATTTTGGTAGCAAAAGCGTGGTTCATATCCACAGAAAAGATATTTGTTTCATTTACGTTCGGATAAGTAATTTAGTTAGCATCAAAGTCATAATTGAAATTTGAGGGTGGATTGCGCTTGGTTCGCATTCCAATCTATTAACGTTAAGTTGCATTTGCGTAATTAAGACTAACTAAATTATAAGAATATTAGTTATAACTTTCAATTGAAATGTTAGTTGAGTGAATAAAGTAAATATAGTTTCGTTTCGATACGGAGAAACGTATTAATAAGTAATTAATAATTGGGGTTCCGCTGAACTATTATTCACTCAAAATACATTTAATTTAAAATAAATTTAGTGTTGTTTTCCGTTGCGTAATATTGGTGTTGGGTGAATAACTTTGAAGTTGTCGCGTTTGGTACGAAAAATAAAAACGGATTGTTATTGTCTAAAATCGGGGTTCCACGGACAAAATTATTCACCCAAATTTATTAATTTATTTTAAAAATTTATTTTATTGATCCGCGTTATCGAGGTTGGTACCATGGCTCCATCAGTAGTTAAAACGGTCGCGTCAAGGGTCGAATCGGAATTAAGATGGTTTTCATTAGTCGTTACGTTAATTGGTCGTACGGATCGCGAGGACGCATTATTGTCACGCGCGCGACAGGTAGATGAAAGATATGACGCGGTATTGAAATTGCATGCCGAATATTTGGCCCGTATTGACGAAGAGGAGACCGGGGAAAGTCGGACCCAGGCTGTTGAAGTGGTGCAACGCAATGTAGACCAGTGCGGTGATATGGTGATGAGTATCATCCAAGCGGCAGCGGATATCGAGCGCGCCCGAAAAGGGGATGTTGGGGTAAGGCGTGCACCCAGTGGTGTGGCACTAATGGCGCCGTTGCCACCAGTGAATGTCCCGGAATTTGGTGGTGAATATGCCGACTGGCCGAGGTTTCGCGACATTTTTAACAGCGTGGTGCACTCGCGCACGGATTTGACCCCCGCGTATAAAATGGCGCAGTTGATGGGGAGATTACGCGGTGAGCCTCACGATATTTTGACTCATTTGGAGATTACGGATTCCAGTTACGAGACGGCATGGGGCCTATTAATTGACCGATATGATAATCGGCGATTAATTATTGATGGGCTCATCGAAAAAATATTTAGTATATCGAAGGTCACTAATGTACACGAAATACGGTCGAAAATCCTTAATCCCGTCACGGTGGCGGTGAATACGCTGGAGCGACTCAAGTTGTCACTAGGGGACAACAAGTACATTGTTGTGAACCGGGTTTTGCGCAAGTTACCTAGCGAGGTGGTGGCGCGGTTTGAGCAGTCACATGGGGGTGATTCATCGAGTCACCTCCCAACATTTGACGAATTGAGGGCGTTCCTGGAGGGTGAGTGCAGGCGGGCGGATTGCCAAGGGGCAACCACGCCGCAACCCCCCACGTCACCCCGGCGTACGGTTGGGCCCAAACCGGTGGAGCCCCGTCGGGGAGGACAGCGGTACAACGCCCTTCAATCGGAAGTGTGCCCCTTCTGCCGGAAGGGGGGACACGCGATCATCGCGTGCGCGGATTTTGGAGCACAGCGGGTGCAGAGGCGCAGGGGGGTGGTCAAGCAGCGAAACTTGTGCTTCCGCTGCCTAGGCGCACACTATGTGCGTGAATGCAGTAAGACCACCAACTGCCGAGTATGTGGAGGAGCCCATCATGAACTTCTCTGCCTGGCTGAGAGTGGGGAGCGGTACGGGGCCTCATCGGGAGGCCATCCTCCCTCTCCTAAGCCAGCCTTGGGTGGACGGTCGCCCCCCCACCGGGGAGGGGGGTCACTCAGAGACCAGCGGTCGCCCCCTCCTCGGAGAGGGGGGTCACCCAGAGACCAGCGGTCGCCCCCTCCTCGGGGAGGGGAGTCATCGAGGACTCCGGAGTACCGCCGGATGCCGCAGTCTCCTCCGCGGGGGGGGGATCGGCGCCGAGATTCGGGCGGGTGCCCGGAGATGACCCATGGGGAGTCGGGTTACGCGACTTACTCGACCGCGCTGGGGGGCAGGTTGCCGCCCCCGAGTAGTCGCTTCTCCCCACCCCTCGCAGAGCGCCCACGTGTGATGGCGCGTCCGCCGCAGATGGGACGGATGCCGATGGGTTATTACCAGCCGGCGCGCATGGCACCGATGGGTCGCGGGGTGTACTACCCGGGGTGGGACCCATACCTGGGCCAGGGGCCCTCTCCCCCTCCAGCAGAAGGGGAGGGAGGTGCCCCCTGCTAGCAATTAGCAGTCTGTTCATCCGTCGTGCCCACCCCACCAGTGACGGTATTATTACCGACGGCTAAGATTACCGTCAGGGGTACGGATGGACGGCCAGTGCCAGTGAGGTCACTCCTGGATTCGGGGGCACAAGGTTGTATCGTGTCCAGCCGCCTAGTGGCCAGGCTGGGCCTCAGGTTGGAGCCATCACGGGATGGCGCAATAGGTATAGGTGGCAATCAGGTGCCTCACATCAGGGGTCAGACGGACCTCCTGTTTGACATGGGTGACTCGGCATCGATCACGCGGGTGAAGGCCACGGCTATTGTTTTAGATGAAGTGGTCGGGGTTCTTCCTTCGGTACGGTTACCGCTGGCGGTAACGAAGCTGACCAAGGGATTGGAGTTGGCCGACCCTCACTTCGCAATTCCCGGACGGGTGGACGTCTTACTTGGAACTGACGTCCTCGGGAAGCTGCTGCGGAGCGGTAAGCGGGAGCTGCAACCAAACGGGTTGGTGGCCGTGAGTACCGCAGGTGGGTACGCATTATTGGGCCCAGTACGGGGACCACAGGACGCAACGGATTATAGCAACATATACTACGGCAGCGTGTTATCGGAGGTCCTGCAAAGGTTCTGGGCAACAGAAGAGCCACCCACAGCTCCCAGGACAAGCCCACTGGACGAGGAGTGCGAGACATTTTATCAGTGCAACACGGTGCGCCTCCCTTCGGGCAGATTTATGACACGGCTGCCGTTCCTATCGACGCGACCTCCACTGGGGAGCTCCAGGGGCCTGGCTGAGAAACGGATGATGGCCATGGAAAGGCGCATGAAACGGGACTCCAACTTTCGGCGAAAGTATGTTGAGTTCATGCGTGAATATTTGGCTTTGGGTCACATGTCGGTATCCAGGGTAGACTGGCGTCGTGAGGAGCACTACGTATTGCCTCATCATGCAGTCCTGAAGACACCTGACTCCAAGATCAGGGTCGTGTTCGACGGGAGCGCGGCGACATCTAACGGGGTGTCTCTGAATCAATGCCTGCACGCTGGTCCTAAGTTGACCAGAGACATTGCAGACATTCTAACGGACTTCAGGAGACATCAAGTTGTCTTCGTTACGGATGTGAGGATGATGTTTCGCCAAACGGAGATCCATGCGGATGACCGTCGGTTCCAGCTGATATTGTGGCGAGAGAGCCCAGAAGAACCGATGATCACGTATGAGCTGAACACGAACACGTACGGATTAAAGCCCAGCCCGTATGTAGCGATGCGGACGCTACGAGAGCTGGCTGACCAGGAACGGCTGCGCTTCCCTCGCGCAGCTGCAGTCATCGACCGGGATGTCTACGTGGATGACATTTGTACGGGCACGGACAGCATTGAGCAAGCGCTCATCCTAAGGGATGAATTGGTGGCGCTCATGGCCTCCGGTGGCTATGAACTCAGGAAGTGGCTGTCAAACTGCCCAGAGGTGCTGGCAGGACTACCAGCTGAGCACCAACAAGACCCGCATTTGTTTGAGGACTCGGATAATCCTCATGCGTTGGCAATTTTGGGGGTCCAGTACCGACCGACTCAGGATGTCTTCACATACAATTGTGAGGCCGAATTGCTGTCGAAGACCTGGACCAAGCGATCAGTCCTTTCGACTATCGCACGAACGTTCGACCCAAATGGTTGGATCTCTCCGGTCACGTTCATGGCAAAGTTCTTCATGCAGAAGCTTTGGTTGGCCCAACTAGGCTGGGATGAGCAGCTCACGGACGAGCTGCTGCACGAGTGGACGGCATTCGTGACCACATTGCCGCATATTAAAGAAATTGAGATCCCGCGCAAACTGCTCCCTCGGGCGGGAGCCAGGGTGACCCTGCATGGGTTCTGCGATGCTTCTGAGAAAGGGTACGCGGCCGCGGTCTACCTGAGAACAGGTGAGACTGCTGGCGAGGGCTTTGTACGCTTGGTCATGGCCAAGAGCAAGGTTGCGCCTGTTCGGACCCGGTGGACGATTCCGAAGATGGAATTGGCGGGTGCCGCGCTCCTGACCCGCCTCCTAAACCATGTGGCGCAGAACCTGCGTGGCACAGTGGATCTGAATGACACGGTTTACGCATGGACGGACAGCCAGATCGTGTTGTGCTGGCTGCGGACTTCGGTCCATACGCTTGAGGTATTTGTGGCCAACCGAGTGTCACAGATAAATAACTCGGAGACTCCTCTGGTCTGGAGACATGTTCCAGGTGAAGTTAACCCGGCAGACTGCTCGAGTCGCGGCTGCCCGGCGCCTGCTCTGGTTGAGCATTCTCTCTGGTGGGGGCCTCAATGGCTGGAGCGGCCACATACGGAGTGGCCTTTCAATGACTGCGGACGCCAGCCACTACCCCCTGACCAGGGTCTGAGAGTCAATGTGACTACAGTGGAGTCTGTGGCAGTGGACCACACTCTTTTGGAACGGTATAGCTCACTAGGGAAGCTACTTCGAGTCACGGGATGGATAATGCGGTTTTTCCATAATTGTCGAAGCCCTGCGGCACAGCGCAACCTGTCACCTGTAATGGGACCTGAGGAGCAGCAAAGGGCTCTCTCACGTTGGGTGGGGGTCATTCAGGGGAATGAGTTCCAGGATGAACTTAGGATCTTGCGGACTGGCGTGGGCAGAATGAAGAAGAGCCTTGTCCGCCTCAACCCGTTTATTGATGAGCACGGAATGCTCCGGGTGGGAGGCCGACTACGGAATGCCGAATTGCCGTATTCAGCGCGGCATCCTTTAATTCTTCCCAAGAAGGGAGCTCTGGTGGAGCTGTTGGTTTGGGACCGTCACATCAGGAATTCACATGCAGGCTGCAACACACTGCTGGGCATTTTGCAGCGGGAGTTCTGGATTTTGTCGGCACGGAGAGTGATACGGAGCGTTGTGTTTCGTTGCTTGCCTTGTTACCGGCTCAAGGCAGCCACAATGCAGCCACAAATGGGAGATCTCCCGCCCGACCGAGTTACGGAAGCTCGGCCGTTTGCTGGTGTGGGGACAGACTTCGCGGGGCCTTTCATGGTCAAGACATCACGCCTTCGCAACGCGAAGTCGGTTAAGGCATATTTGTGCGTCTTCGTGTGTCTGGCGACCAAGGCCGTTCATTTGGAAATGGTAGCTGATCTCTCTACGGAGGCCCTTTTGGCAGCGCTGGACCGATTCGTTTCTCGGCGGGGGATACCGGCCTTGATACGGTCGGATTGTGGTACCAACTTCAAGGGCGCCGATCGTTTTCTAAAGGAAATTGTATTATTTTTAAGTCAAAATGAGCGAGAGATCGGCACGGCCATCGCCAGTCGGGGCATTTCGTGGTATTTCAGTCCACCTGGATGCCCCCACTGGGGTGGAATATTTGAGGCAGTGGTTAAGTCTGCCAAGACTCATTTGTATCGGGTCATCGGCTCAACGATCCTCTCCTTTGAGGAATTGTCAACGGTGTTCTGCAAAATTGAGGCAGTTTTAAATTCGCGCCCCTTGTGTCCGTTGAGCGCTGACCCGAATGACCTGGAGGCCATTACCCCAGGTCATTTTTTGATTGGCCAACCACTTAACGCCTTGCCGGAGTATCCGTATACGGATGTTAAGTTGTATAGGTTGTCACGGTATCAGATGCTGCAGCAAATGACTCAAAATTTTTGGAAGCGATGGTCGCTTGAGTATTTGCACATTCTTCAGCAACGCGTTAAGTGGACGGACAGGACGACCCCACCGTGCGTTGGAGACCTCGTACTGGTTAAGGATGCTAACCTATCACCGTTGTGTTGGCGACGGGGGCGCATCGTTAACTTGATAGCGGGCAAGGATGGGTCTCCACGGATCGCAGATGTACAAGTGAGGGACTCGATCCTTAGACGGGCGGTTTCAACGCTATCCCGACTACCGGGAGTTTGAGCGGACCGACGACGGGTCGGTCCGGGGCGGGTGGTTGTTGAGAATCGATAGGTTTTTGCACACTGGCCACACAATCAGTTAGTTCATTTTTCTGTCACGGCGCTGCGAGCGCGCGCGCGGTCGCCAGCGGACGCGAGCCGGCGCCATTGGTAATATTTGTAACTATCGTAACGGCTCTTGAACATTATAACCTCCGTGGTTTGGGAGATATTTTGGAAGTTTTACGCTTTAACGGAAAGTGTTGAGATACGGCACAATTCCTTGTACGGTGGGCTGCTTCGGGCGCCCCAAGGATTGTTATTTAGAGTGATATAAGGACTACTACAGTGTAACTGTGTTTGGTGTGTTTGCTGACGAGATCGGGGAGGCGGCGGCGCAGACCGGGACGTCGTTTATTGGTGCAAGTAAACATACATACACTTTACACAAAACAGAAACACAACCTTGCAGCCAGGAAGATATTCGGCTGAACTCCAGGTTAGCAACATAGATTAAGTTAGGTTTAAGTACATAGGACGCGTATCGCGTCCCATTGTTTCGCGCTAGGCAAGATTGCTATGATAATTTTCCATCATATGGGCCCGTGGGAAATTCAATTTGTGTCTGGCGGAAACAGCTGTCAAAACTAAAGTAGGTCTCTATTCTAGTATCCAATAGATATTAATATTGTTATCGATACGAAACGTCAATTCAGTATGTTTTTTTATAAAAACCGCACGACATTTGATCTCGAGTGACATGAGAATATGGATACATTCGTTTGTATATGATTTAGAAAAAAAAACATTCGTCTTGACGGAGGTTCGAATTGCCGCCATTATTGTTGTCATTTGTTTGTTGGTTCTTTGCTGTTACGAAAATATAATTGTGATAAGTATATTGTAATTCACATTTTAGTTGAAAATATTGTTTCAATGTAAATGTAAATTACAACAAATAATCTGTTTATGTATTTGTTCAGATTTATTTCTTACTGCATTAGTATATGTCGTTTTTAGATATTTTACAGGTAGCACTAGTGGTGCCGGTCATTTCCTTATGGCTTCTGAACCCATCTTAGAGTACTTATGATATGTGTGTAGATAAAGTAGTGTATACAACTGTACATAATTAGGCCTTAAAACACTCGTGTGATCCTATTATGAAACTCGCTGACGCTCGTTTCATAAAACCACACTCGTGTTTTAAGGGCCCTCATTATGTATCAGTTGCATAAACTACTATTATTACATTGCACACCAGAGAATAGTTAGTTTATTTCTAAAGTTCGTACACATATGACCGATACAAGCCCAAATTCAAGCGCTTACACTAATAGTAGTTAGTATCTCATTAATAATGCCCATTAATCTGATTGGAATTTGAGTTAGTACATGAAGGCTTACCTAAATTGACATCCTGTCTGTACCTTGTACATTATGTATGGCTCACGATTGCCTCATTAAACAGATGATTGTATTAACGGAGGTTTGTGACGCCTGCTCGCTAAAAGGCTCGTCCTTGATGTGATTACATTGCCACTGGCTACTAGCGGCTTTATGAGTTGTACCTCGTAATCATTTTTCGAAATGGGTAAAATGTGCCTTTTATTACGTTTTCAACCTTCGTATCTCCGCCATTTTCAGACATTTCGACAACTGAATTGACAAAAAAATACTATGTATGGTATCTATGTCTATCTATGTATGTATATAGATATGTATTGTATCTAATCTATCATTATTACCCATGTATTGTATCGTTAAGTTTGCAACTGATATATATAGCATCGCATAAAAAATGAGGCGCAAACTTATCACAGAGGCATATAATGGACCCTGATGCTTAGTTTATTTTTGACCAACTTGTACATTAATTCACATTGATGCATGTGAAACATAATCTGTAATTTGATGCGTCATGTGAACACACAGAAGACTCTAGAAGTAGAAGTAAGGACGCGGCTGTTTGTCCCGGACGCGTTTGTAACTATGTCAACGCGCTACGCTTCCGGTATAAATATATACTGGAAGCGTAAACACGATTGAAAAGTTTTGTTCCGTTGAAAACTTACACTTGAGACTCTGAAGACTAAAGTTAACGACTTTTACTTTGTAAAATCAAAAACAAGAAACACGAATGTGAACAATCTTGTTTACGACTCATATATCTAAGTGAGGGCATAATTTATTGTTGTGAAGGTTGCGGATTTAAACCGCTGGATCCCGCGGCGAAGTTAACCGAACTTTCAACCACTGAGATATAAACAATGGAATTTCTTGCCACTTCTGAGACAATTTGCTCATAAAAGTTTGTTGAGAACTTTGAGGGTAGACTGAACATTTTAGAAGGTTTCGGGACAGATATTGCTTAAATTGTTCATAATTCGGTGTGATTATGAGGTCGGGGATAATGATATAGCTAGAATCGAGGAGAGTCAGTGAAATTTTGAATTCGTGAGCAGGACAAATGGAATTTTACAATACTATCATATCTGAATTCAGAGTCCTTCTCCTGTGAAACGGCGGGTACGTATTACAATGCCGAAGTTCAAAATACCGAATTTCATAAGACCTATGGATGGAAGGCCGAAAATTAAAATGTCGAATGTTTATTTGACCGAAAGTTTAAAATCCCGAAATAACGTTTGACCGAAAGGATGAAATCCCGAAGACTGTAATCCCGACGGCTAGAATTCCTACAGTTCACATACATACGTATCACAAGTACAACAAAAGGAGCGTTTTTAGGGATATAAAAATAAAAAACTAACCTAACCTCCCGGCCGAGTCGAATCTGCTCTGAAAGGTGATTGATTCACCTCAACCTATTCTCAAACTTTAAATGATTCACCTTTTAGAGCAGATCCGACTCGGCCGGGTTAGGTTAGGTTAGTTTTTTTTTATATCCCTAAAAAACGCTCCTTTTGTTGTAGTTATGATCATATTCTTAAAAGAAAAAAAAAATATTTATTCATTGGCATTTTACTGACAATGGTTGACTTTCGGGATTATAAAATTTCGAGATTCAAAACTTTCGGGATTATAAAATTTCGAGATTTTGAACTTTCGATCTATTCAAAGTAGGTCTTTTGAGCATCGGTTTATCGAATATCGGCTTTTTGTACTTTCGGTATTTTGATTTTCGGTATTTTGACCATCGGTATTTCAACTGTAGGTATTATGAACTTTCGGGATTGTAATACGTACCGGAAACGGCGGTAGCTTCAGATTGAGACATGTTAAAGTGCCCTCGTGGCCTACTTACAGAAAAAACATTTAGAATTTTAGATTTTTATATACGTACGGTCTTACATATATAATGAGCATACATTGGTATTATTATACATATAATTCTAAAATGTTTGCGCTATATTAGACATACAGAACTTTGAAATTGAGTCACGCGTTGTTGTTATAAATAAATGACATATAGTTAAAGATAGGGTTCTTAAAAGACTAAAAGATATATGTTGATACAGGCTGAGTTTTTAATTATACCTAATATCTACTTTTCAATAAAATAGGTATGAAAAAGGTATTTTTACTTTCTTAAGTTGCAAAAATAATAAATATCAAGAAAGAATGTTGCTAATACCCAATTCGAAACAAAATATTTCCAGCACCTTGATTGGCCGACAGCTGACGGCTCCCACTCTAAAGCGGCTTAAAAGATTTATCATTGACCAGCCTATTAATGCCTCAATACAAAGAAGAAGTATGAAAGGGTGTCATCTCCGGGTTTGGAAAGATTGATGGCAGTTTCTCTCAAATATTCCCATTCATATTGAGCCGCGATAAAAGTTATTACGGAGTTGAGCACGATTTCCTTAGTTATTGAAAATTATTCCTCATTCATGGCTGTACTTGTGCATCGGAAATTATCTTCATTGAATTTCCTGAAATGAAAGAATATGTATTAGTTATAACATGTTCTCATGATCATAGTCCTGAATAGGGATGCTAATAGGTATATTACTAGCGTAAAGAGTAGAACATTCATGTTTTGACCGGGATTTTCCCTAAACCATGTAGAAATACTGCAAATGGTTGGAAAATGTTATTCTTGTCATCGTCTCCAGTGGCGTGCACTCCATATAGGCACAAAGGCACTGCCTACCCTAACATATTAATACACACAACATTCTGTTTTCCTTTAATTTTATAATAAAGCCAATAACAGTTTTGTCACTATAACAATTGGCACAATAGAAAAATAAATTCGCCACATTCCCGTCATGTCACGCGCCGAACGTGGTAAACGTAAACGCAAGACGTACTTTTGCAAAAGTCCGCCTTGAATGCTAGAAAATACAAACACATGCTTACAGAACGCACACAGCGACACGCGTAAAACTTCATACAAAAATGATCTCAACTCCGACCGCCTGGCCTGGAGGACGATACGTTGGTGTAGAAGATATCGTTCGGCAGAATGGAAATAAACGTAATCCATTGCGCATTTAGTAATGCTTACACGATTATACGCCGACGCTCAGCACGCAATGTATTTGCTACGATATCTTTTTACGAATATATTTATCTCTTTCTCGCAACCCATTCGATTCACCTGTTTCGGTCTGATTTTACGCGGCCAAATTTGGAAGGGATTTTTCGCTAGGATTACGTATCTAATAATAATGTAAACCAATTTAGCGTCTTTTTTAGGTTAGTCCGCCGGCCATTTTTTTTAATTTGTTGTTTGTTTTGGTTCGACAGGCGCGTTTGTTTTGAATTGTAAAGTGAAAATACAAGTGATAAGTGTTGTGTTGTGTGATTTAGCATTTTAAAATCAAAATCGGAAGTGATTTTTAGTTCCATTGATGCGTGTGATTTATCAAAATGGATTTTTCGTGTGAGTCGTGTGCTGGCCTTGTGTGCTTAAACAAAATAGCAAACGGTAATTTTGGGCAATTACCTTTCGCGTCAAAGTTAAATGTCCTTCAAAAAGGAAGATGCATGCCGGAGTTGCCGGATTTGCAACAAAAAACTGGGAATGTAACACGAAAATTTCACATTAGACATTACGATACTTTTAAGTGTTTGACTGGCTGTTCGCACAAAAGTAGGTCGTTTTGTTTCCCGTGTTTGTTATTTTCTAACTTGAAGACGGTCTGGGTAGATACTGAATTTGCAGACATGAAAAGTAAGAAGTAAAATCGGGTATGTTTTTTTTTACCATTTCTTCTTTACTGCCTACCCTAGCCTAAAAACCTGTGCACGCCACTGATCGTCTCATAATACTGTGTGCTATTTGGTGAGAAATCTGTACCCAATTTTTTAAGCAGATGTTTGTGTTTCCTATGTGCTAAAAACTATCAGCACTTCACTTGTTCTATACTTATTGAGATAAGATTTTTGAGTTTATTCTGCAGCCTACTATCACTAACGGTAAAAGGCATATATCCCACTGAAAAATGATGCCAAGACGTTCCTATAGGACTCTCACTGTCAAGAAGATATCCGATCTCATGTAGCGCCAAGCTTCTAACTCTACATGCCCTAACTCGACACGGGCTAACTTCACAAATTCTACACCTTAGTCAAAAAATATGTGGCTTGGCCATTTCGTTACACTCACATGGGCAACTGGGCGTAACGTAAGTTAAAAAAAATGATCAGTTTTTATTACTTTCTGTTATACAATAGTTTTCGTAGTAACGCAACGGCCAAGCCACATGTACCTAGTGACTAAGGTGAGGTTAGGCCTTGTAGAGTTAGTATTAGTTAATACAGCGGCAACAGTATAATACATCATCTTTAAAAATTTCAACCGTCTAGCTATCAGGGGTTATGAGGTGACAGACAGACAAACAGACAGATGAACAGCGAAATCTATATAATAATGTCCCATTTTTAGGGTGCCGTAGTCAACTAGGAACCCTAATAGTTATGCCATGTCCGTCTGTCCGTCTGTCCGTCCGTCCGGCTTTGCTCCGTGATCATTAGTACTAGAAAGCTGAAATTTGGTATCAGTATGTTATAATTGTGCATGTATCACGCCGACAAAACGGTAAAATAAAAATAAACTTTTTTTCGGGTTCCTCTCGTACACCTAAAGTGGGGGGAATTTATTTTTCGTTCCAACACTAGTGTGTGGGGTGTCGTTGAATAGGTATTTTTAAAATAATAGGGATCACCAAAAAATTTTTTTTTTGATAAAGTCAGCAGTTTTGTAAATATTTGCTCCGGAAATCCAAAAAATAGCGCCCTATACACTGAGCGTGGCCTGACATGCTCTTATCCGGTTTTTACCCTTTAGGCACGGAACCCTAAAAATGCGAACCCAAAAAATGGGAACCCAAAAAATGGGAACCCAAGCTACATTACAGACCAAAATACAACGTACTAGTTGCTTTATTACTCACACTGGTACAGGGTTCCAAGCACGCATCAAGGCGCTAGCGGCAGATTAATCCATATTGATGAGCTGTTTTGAATTCAAATAGATTGCCTGTGCTCGCTTAGTTAATTTACCTGAACTTTGGGGAATAATAAATACGTTGCCACGGAAATTAGACTGTTCCCATTATGGCTAAGTGTAACTTGTGGATTGAGGTTGTGTTGATTTCTTAAAAGATTCGATGGACCATCAAAATCAATTTCCTAGTTTGGGATAATATAAAATAACCGAATAATATTAAGTTAAGTCTGGCTACAGCTGTGATCTAGCCATACTTTCAATTCTTGCTTTTTTATATTTATGCATGTTTGAGTATGTTTAAACAACATTTGAAGACGCGGTTGGCGCAGTGGTAGAACAAGCTGCCTACTGACCCAGCGGTCGCAGGTTCGAATCTCGGCAAAGGAAAATATTTGTGTGATGAACTCGAATATTTATGCCTGGGTCATGGACATTCTAGTTATGTATTTAAGTATGTATTTATAAGAATATATTATATCGTCGTCTAGTATCCATAACACAAGCCTTCTTGAACTTAATTTGGGACTAGTTCGATTTGTGTGAGGTTGTCTGATATTTATTTATTATTACTTATTAATTATACTTATTTCTGTAGGTATATGTGTATACCTTCTTCTATTAATGTTTATATGGCAATTGCTAGTTGAGTTTTTTAATTCTTCTCTCACCAGCACAACGCTCTTTAGCTATGAGACCGACTATTATCTCCCATTGCGTAATTTAAGGTTTCTATTATATTATTTTTCTTTATTAGCTTTTTTAACATTAATGGAGTTTACTTTCCAATAGTAGATGAAGAAACGCGATGTTTTTCTTGCAATGGTAGAAAAATCAAATCGGAGAAAATCTAATTAAATGTTGTGGTTGTTCCAAAATAAACGAACAAAATTAAAGGTAAACATGACGGAGCACTACTACACTGTTTGCTTTACGTTTCTAATCAACTGGCACTCTGGATACCTCGCCTTTATTTACTACCTATTCACAGTAAGATTGTAGTAGGTACTTTACTACGATAATGGTGATACCTGACTCTAAGGAAAAAAGGACAACTGCCTATAAAACGAAATGAGATCCAAGCAAAAAAAAGTGCACAAGTTTATCAAAGTTCATAAATCATTTTAATTACACAATATGAAAACTGTGGATACTGTGATAGGTGTGATACTCGTAGACGTACTGTTAATTCATAGGGCTGTGTGTTTGCTAAGATGTAAAATTTCGTTGTTGATGAATATAGAATGGAACCATCCATACTAGATAACATATATCTATTAAGAAGAAGCAAAAAAGAGGGTTAAATTTTAATTATCGTTGGTCGAAACTGCGATTAAAACCAAGGCAACAAAAAATATTTAACCAACATGAATGCTTATTATTTAACACCAAACACTATGAAATTTTGTCGTTGTGAAAATATATCACCAAATTAATCTCATTTTTTTGCTTTGTTCCAGAGTACCACATCGCCGTTAAAATCATCTTCTTCATTTCAATCAAACTGACCGACTGCGATCTCGTTACAGACGCTCCAAAAGCCATTATCCCTGGATTCCAAAGGGACTCGTACTCCATAAAAGACATTCAAGAACCGGAGAGCTTGGCCGTGTTAACCGGGAACACTACATGTCGTATCTCGGAATATCAATGCGCTAATAAGAAATGTTTACCGATAAACCGATTTTGCGACGGCAGCAACGATTGTGGAGATTCGTCGGATGAACCCAGACATTGTACACGTAAGTATTTTTCTTTTCCTTTCTGCATTCAGTACACCTGTTCCTCTTTTGATACGAATTTACATCCAACTGTGCGGTTAATTTTTAATCTCTTTAGATAGTACGAGTATAACTTACAATATGTTGTGTAGTATATATAATAGCTTAATATGCTGTATTTTTTAGTATATATATATATAGTCCTCCTTGTCGTATCCGACAACGGCGACTCTTACACTCTCCGTCCATGTGCACGGATGTGACTTGCAAAGCCAAACTTGGTCTTGAATGTCCGGTCACACTGTGCGCAATAAAGTTGCCCTTGTGTGTCAAAAGTGTAAGCGTAGGCAGGTTTGGGTCGAGTCTTCCGTAAGCGGCGCTTTTGGTCCAGATGCTCGAGTCGAGCTTCTTCAAATGAAGCTTCACCTTTATTGACGTTATTGCGCCACTCCGGTCTCATCGACGCAAGGTCCTCCCAACGCTCAGATGGGATATCGCAAGCTTTAAGATGGCGTTTCAGAACATCCTTGTAGCGCATGAACTGCCCCCCGTGATTGCGTGTGATTTTTTAGTACAACGGATAAGACGGTATTATTGATTCTACTAAAACAGTGTCCTAATTATTCCGAAGTGAACAATCGAATGTTCTCTTTAATTACTTGAGGGTTGTTGGCTACAGAAATGATCCAGGGAACTTTTACCCCACACACGATTACACGATTCTCGAAAGATGCAAAATACGTTTGCAAAGTTACCAAAAACATGTAGAAGATCTACTGCAAATTGATATTTAATTTTTATTTGTGAATCACCATTATATCAACCAAAAGACGCCCACAGCTGGACAATGGCCTCCCCCAAGGTTTTGCACAAGGAACCGTCGTTCATCCAACGGATTTTCGCGATCCTGGTCAGATCGGTCCACTTCGTTCGGAGGTCCCACGCTGTGTGGACGATACATCTAAGAAGATTCCTTAGAATCAAAGTTACCGATTTCAAAACCGTAAAACAATTTAGTGAATTTTTTATAGATATTTTAATGATAACGAGGCCCGTAAAACTGTAATGCGTATTCATTATTGACCGCCTATTTGGCCTCGCACAGAGCCGGTCGCGGAGCCGTGCCAATTCAGGCACTCGTATCGACCCACCTGTCCGACCTACTTAAGCCGATTATTTTCCCCATCTGCGGACACTTGCGTTTGTAAGTGTTCTGTTTGCTGATTAGATATTAAGATTTTTAAGTTGCCAGGGAAGCCGTCTTTGCGCCGATGGATTAAGAGTTCGAAAACCTACAAATCGGTCAACTGTCATTAATAGGTCAACGTTTAAAAGTCCCACCATGTATAACGTTTTTGTATGAAACATTTTGACACTTCGACATTAATGACGTCAAGTTATTGTCGAGACAAACGTTTTCATTGAATAATGAATCAAAAGAACAATGAATCAGAATTCATTGTTCTTTTTCATAATATATCATGCAATAATTTCATCTTGACTAGATAGCAATGTAGATTTGGAGAAAAAATTACCACACGGTGTGGCCGGTATTCGCAGTATAAAGTTTTTTTTATGTTTCTGACATTGTTGTTGTGGAAGCAGAACAAATTTAATTGGGGCATGGATCTACACCGAGCGACGAGATCTATCTAGATTGGCTGCGTTGGAAATTCCATACAATTGCAGAGCAAAAATTTCGGCAGCTACAAGCGTGCCTGAATACCAACCTTTGTACGTTCGTCAAAACCAAACAGGCAAGGTCATCGTGGAATGTGGATCTGGTTTTGATGTTTTTGCAAGTTTTGATTAAAATTTAAAACGAATTGTCGGGGCAGGAATAGAAAATCAACTGATTGTATAAAGATTCTAAATTACATTAATTCTATTAGATCTACTGAACCTAAAATTATGAAATTAGTTTAAGTTTTAGATGTGCGGAGATTTATTTTAGAGATATCGTCCGCCAGTGAAGTCTTTGCCTGAATAAATTTGACATTTCTTCGGGATTTAATTACTTGATAGTCCCCTTAGCTATGCAACTAGGAAGTTCTGTAGTAGTGCACATCAATTAACTTAAGTTGTTGATATAAAGTTAAAGGCTGCCAATAAACCAGCCAGACACATCTTTGGTTTTGGTAGTCGTTGGTCCGTTAAGTCTAGTCAAGTAAGAAAATAACACCTTTATACAAAAAAATAACAGCACTGGCAATTAAGCTAGAAAAAAATACAATGAAATACGGATTTTCCCTCAACCTTTAAGGGTAAAATTATCCCGTAGGAGTGTGTTTTCGTCCGCTGCCCGTCAACTTTGGGTCCCTCGTGACAAGCATAATGGAAATTTATTTTCACTTTCGCTATTGAGCCTATGGAAAAGTTGCGTTTAATTTTGTATTCTGAACGGATTTAAATGGATTAAATACAAAGTTAAGTGAATTGGTTTGAAAAGTGTCTGTAGCAAGTCACTTGTTAGGTAACTGTAGCAATTGAGTGTTCTCAAAGATTATTCACAATATATAGCTTTTAATTACATAATATTTCCCCAAAGAGTTTCATTGTTGTGCACCTTTCAGGCCATCTGATCTAGAGTATCAAAATGCCTATCATATCATATAATGTCTTCGTATACAAGTTATTGTTTCGTAAAACTTACTCTCATGTCGTATCGTGGTCGTAAGAAATAAGTCTTTAAGTTCTTTGAAAACGGTAAGCGTCAATAAAGTTAAAGAATGCTTGTTTATCATATCTAAAATTATTGCTGCGAAATGATTATAATATGCGATGTCATCAGTTTCAACAAAAAGTTATGGAGGGTAGGCGTTTGTAGAAAAATACGGTAAAATTCTACAACTGCTACCTACATTTTATATGTTTATTTGTACAGCAGCTTAAAATTAATCCTCCCACGTCTCCGGCAACTCGGCATGCTAAATCACAATGGCACTTAGCAGTACCGCTCCGACTTCCTCATTTGGCGCATCTGTCGCTGGCGCTCCAAGATCTACGAGCGCACGAAGCATTTTCAGGAATGAATAGCCGAAATTGCTTTAGGCATTTCGTAGGCTTTTTCAAAAAAGAGGGGAGAAAGACGTACATTACTCTCGGCGATCGAAGGGTCGAGGTCGACTCGATCAGGTACGGGTAAAGATTAGACGCTCATGCGTCAGGTAATATGTTTATTCGTGCCGTCGGCTATAATTTATTGAAGGAAATTTGCTATTATTGAAACGAACGTTTATAGAATTGCAGAATTTAATATGTCGCAGTAATGTGATTTTGTGGGAATATTTTGTCAGTTGTTGATAATGGTTCAGAAATATACGACATTTTTCTGTTCAGGCAATGCTAATAAGGTAATATTATAATCGATGTAATTGTATGACATGACTAGTATAATTTTATCATACAAATTTGAAGTATTTTTTCTCTCTATAACCCATCAGGACATAAGATTACGTAACAGGTAATTCAAATATTTCATTAAAAACTGCCGTTTTTCTCAGATAATGTACGTTTTGACTTATTTCGGTCCCAAGCCTCTATTTGCTATACACGTACCGTCTGATAATCTCATGTTTTATTCCGGAAACTTATCTGTCTTTACGGCTTGCTAACAAATGTAAAGCCACAAACACACGGCTTTTTGTTGGTTTCCTCCTTTGCGAACATCAAAGACCTTGAACTTACTTTACTAAACTAGATGAATTATAGATTGAAATAATATGGAAGTGTACCTATATATATATATATGTATCTCTACTTAAATAGAGAAACATTTCACACAGGATCAAGTGCCTGAAGGTAAAAATATCAATAAATAAAAAATAAATTGTTTAATGATTTTGTATCACAGTTACTCAATATTATCAATACTCTTAAAAACAGTGTATCTGAAAAATAACTTTCGATTGCTTTAATTTCACTTTAGCTCAATTTCCTAATATCTTCCAAAACACAATGGAAAAATTCGAAGAAGATGTTATTTGTAGCTAAATGGTATCTAAAAAAATTATAAGTAAGTAACATTTTACCCATACAATTTCTGATATATCTCAAACATAATTGAAATTCTGTCAAACTAGTAACGTATGTCAATTTGTGGAAAAGGTTAATTTAATTAAACTTGGGTCAGAAATTCCTCTTACATTTTGTGGGTGCAAAATGTTAAAACCATTAATTTAGTAATGGGCTAGCGTGCAACATTGGGGCCAGGGTTTTTGCTGTTGGGAATGAGGAAACTTTAAACTAACCTCATAGACTTAAAGGCGAAATTGTATCGCATAGTGTAGATTTCTGCAGATGCAGTCAGTAGCAAATGTAAGTTTGTACTGTTATTGTAGGTGGAAATGAAATGACTATAAGGGTAAGGACCAAATTCTTTGCAAATACTGTCATACATTAATGTCCAACTAAAAATAGTAGAACATTTATCGTTAATTTGTAGAGTAGAAAAACACGCCAAATAACAGTTCCTATTAACCCAATCATCAATAAACGAATTGATTTTCAGAATAGTTCATAAAAAAAATATTCAGAAATATACTTTTTATCGTTATTATATTTCCCATACAAAATGAATATGTCCGTACTCTGCTTTCTCGAGAATATATTGATTTTGTTGTACGAACGCCTTATTAACTTATACAGTTTATTTGTATATATAGTCTTAGTTTTTGTTAAGACGCAGGTATAGTTTAATATTCGATATCCTTAATCATTTTAAATTTTGGGGCTATTTTATGCATGTCCCAAATATTCTTCCATTGTGCAACCTCCAGTTGTGCGACGAAATTACACGGAACTTACAACGCTATTCCAGTAGATTCTTCAATTATTTTAATGGAACACTGACTCCGAACTTGCAAGCTTGACTTCGATAGTGCTGCCATGTTGTTTTTACTGACAGTCGAGGATCGTGATGTTGGTGGAAGCTCCGCGTACAGTTAAAATTCTGTGACTTCTTATGTAATTTTATTGTTTTCCATCACGCTTTCTCTGCTTGCGAATGATTAACTGCAAACTATAATAGTATATTGCTGCTACACATCAAAGTTCACTAGTAATACTCGTTTATTTTATTGAGTGTGAAACATTTCTGGTTAGGTCGTGAAGTATTTTGCCTCCATTGTGCGACGAGTGACACAACATTGTGCGACGAGTGACACAACATTGTGCTACGTGTCACAACGGAAATTCGTCGAAACGAAGACAAGGTTACCAATTGTGCTTATTACAAGCTTTTATTTAGTTTCACCTGTCCCGATGTTTATTTATTATTCATCTTCAAACCTTGTACACGTACATTTACAATTTTATTGTGCTACTTTTTTTCCGGTGTGACACATTCCATTGTGATTTCCGTTGTCCAACGATGCAAAGAATTTGGTCCTTACCCATAATGTGCCTTAAAGAATGGCAAATGTATCGATGAAAATTGCTATTAGTTAAAGCAGTGTGCCTATTACGTTGTAAATTCTGATTAGATTTTTAGAGTTCTGTACCTCACTTCGTTGTCCGTCTGCTTCGTAAATTGTTAACAAAGGTAATAAATATAAGGCTATTCTGGTTAAGAGCCCATTGTGGTACAGCAGGGAATGAACGAGCTGACGAACTAGCTAAATACGCAGCGTTAAAAAAGAAAACAAAGTCTGCGTACGATCTTTTCCCACGCTCATACGCCAAATTGGTTATCAGGGAGGATACTCTTAAAATATGGTCAGAAATATACGCAAACCAAACCAATGGAAAACAAATAGCAGCATTCCTCCCTGATGCCCTGATGGCATACAGGTATGCAACTCACCACAGAGCGGATAACCTAATAACACAGATACTGACTGGACATGGCGGAACTAGCGAATACTTACACCGATTCAAGCTTAAAGACAGTCCATCCTGCTCTTGTGATCGAGACAAAATAGAAACTATAGAACATATTCTTGCAGAGTGTCCACGTTTCGATATAGAAAGGTACAATACAGAATGTAAACTAAAAGAAAAGATAGTAAAACAGAATTTCAGTTTCCTCCTAGTTGGCAAATCAACCCATGAGGTGTTTGCAAAATATTGTAAACGAGTAATACTTAAAGTGTGCAAAAATAATGGCAGTACGGCCCCCTGGGTCAAAGATAAGTAAGGAAGAAAAAAAAAAAAAAAAAGTATAAGCACTCGTAAATAGTCTTTATTTTTTAAATTTTCATGAAGGCCTTGTCGAAACGGCTGATCGACGCTTCGGGAGACCCCAGAACTGGTGTGCAGAGAATCTCTCTGGCTAAACAAAGAGGTAACGCCGTCAGCGTACGAGTACTGGGGACCATACCGCAGACGGATTCGTTTTTTATTTATCGTAATATAGGTTATTTAGAGTAAGGTTTTATCATGCATAAGTTTTTTATTATTTTATGTATAAATGTAATTTGTAAAAAAAAAATCTTTAATTACGTTGTTGACACAAATCAATCGCTTATATACCTACTCGTACGTGCGTGCGTATACGTACTAATTGTAATTTTATTATGTCACTTGTCGTACCTTTTTAAGTACATTTATTTGGAATAAAAATTTTGACAGATGCATGCGCTGTTATTACCGCCGTGCCGTGAGGAAACCTGAATAATAAGTTACATTTTCCGCGGTGGAATCTCCTCGCTGTATCACTCTTTCGGGTGACATACAAATTCAATCAACCCAAAATATTCTTCCCTGCAACATTTCTTATACATCACACTATCCACCTTTAATATTTAGAAAGGCGTAACTCACGACAACATCGCACAAAGATAAACCATTTTGGAAGTAGGACAACGTAATATGACAGGAGGAACTTGTAATAATCAGGTTAGACAATGCGGGGACACGAGCTCGGTCCAATTCGATTCAGGCTCCATCTTTGAAAAGTGGATTTATTCCCTGATCGCCCTCTCGTCTTCAGACAATGGGATCGAATTAATTGTAAACGTATTACTAAAGAGCTTTCAGCAGAATAGCCCGGAAATGTAGAAAACGCGGATTTACAGTCCGTGAGCACGAGTCTTTAAGCAGGCTTTTGAGCAAGCGAAATGGTTATTACGTTTATTTGTATATAAAGCTTTATAGCACACAAAATAAAACGAATGCAAATTACAGAAGCATTTTATACCCGTCAACCATAACACAGAATATTGGATACATTTGTCAGAACTATCCAGGTTATGATTTTTTAGGCTTCAGTGGCGTGTTTCTAACTGGACCCTGTTACTAAAGCTCCGCTGTCTGTCTGTCCGAAAAAGGCATTTTCACCTCACTCGCTCGGAAAACCTCCGTTTATAGGGCGAAATCTGCGTGCAAAAGTCTATTTTATCCGCTAGCGTGCAAAAGTCATTTGAATTTCGAACACGACGATTTTGATTCTCTGTGGTGCATGTAACTTTTTTATATTTAAGAGTCCTTCAACGCGTGACTGATTTCATCAGTCGATAAATCTTCGAATAACCAATCAACGCACGCTAATAAAGGGCGATCTGGTCAGGCCGGCTAAAATCATATGTACGTTTGATAACTTCTTTAAAAAAAAATACACCTACACTAAATATCACGTCCAGAAAGCTGGTTTGTGGTTACAGATTTTTAAGTTTTTATTTTATCTACACTTTATTTTATGTTGAATATGTTTATATATATTAATAGTAAGTATTTCAGTTTCATATAGATATTTTGACTAGTAAATATAATATTAATTACAACACAAATTTTAATATTTATTTGTTATAAAAGTTGGAACATAAGAGTGTAATTTCTGAACGCACCTGAGAAAAAAATAATAATTAAAAAGTTGGAAGTTTTCACAATTCACGTAAACAACGAAAATTTGTTCCGTGGAGAATACATTACTGTTGTCTTACTTTATTGAAATATCGAAAACAAGAAAGTTAAGCCCAATTTGGAGTATTTATTATAAGAATAAGAATGATTTATTGCAAAACTGTGTACATGCTAAAAGCCTGCATTAAAACGAAAAAGGATTTGTTATAAATATCTGGAGACGATAAGTAATTTACAGAAATAATCTTGTAATAACTTCCAAAGCAAGTGTTATGGAAAATACTTCCGAGTGATCAACTAATCCTTCCCAGAATGCCATTCTCCCGCATTCAAAAATCACAACGAATGTGTCAAGTAGTTTTAAATACAAATATAATATAACAGTGCTTAAGAAAAACTCTACGATAAAATATACACGACGATAATACAAATTACGGCCATATTACTTTTAATTTTTAATATGTGTGCTTCTCTCGTATTTATTTGGTTTGGATTTGTGTGTGTTATGTTTTAAATTTGATGTGTTAAATAGAAGGCAAAATTAAATATGATTATTTTTATGTTTAATTGTTTTTCTTGAATCTTGCATTTTCCTCGCAGGAGTGAGGTGAAAAGTTGTGTGTTCCGCATGGCTGCAAAATTATTTAGCTTCTCGTGTCTTGAAAGCCTCGCTACGCTCAGGAATCTATCTTTGAACCATTCGCTTCGCTCATGGTTCAATCTTAGATTCCTTCGCTCGCTCAGCTTTCAATTTCAACACTCGCGCCAAATAACAACTTTGCAGCCTTGCATAACAAATAACTATTTTTTAAATAATACTTTGATGGTACGAAACCTTTGGTGCGCAAGTCCAACTCGCACTTGGCCAGTATATATCGCACGACGTAGATTTTCACGCTACGGCAACACGATTTCAGACGTCATCATAACGTTCTTTTCCACGTCACGGCGACGCATTGTGGTTTTGCCGAAGACATTACATTTTTCTTTTATTTTATGTACGTGCTGTATTCCCAGTGGCCTTTCATTTCTTCAGTACACAGGTGCGGGATTCTGGGTAGAAAAAATGCAATTTATCATCTGCGTTCGTGAAGAACTTCGGTCGGATTTTCTTTTATTGCTGAGATGCTTGATAGCATAACGTTATAGGGGTGTATGTAGTTTGACATGTTATATGACCTTTTTGCTCTACGGTATTACTCATATTTGTAGTGATATTTTGTATCACAGTGTAAATTTTATGAAATTGTTGAAATGTCTTTTCTTTGAAAACAGTAATAACATGTAAACGATATTTGCCGTTAAGACGTTACTGAATCAAAAACATGTATTTATTTAAATAACTTTAATACAGACATTTTCTTTGGTTACTATTTTAAAACAATACTTTATTAATATTAAAAACATTCCAGTAACAGAATCTACTTAAGTAGGTATATTATTACTATTTCTTCTACACGTCTACACAAGTGTTTATTTCAAAAGGCCATTTACTAGCCACTTGAAAGGAATTCTTTTAAGTTTATAGTGCAAAGTTGTTATGTTGACCTAGATTTCGTCAATGGACTACCTAGGAACTAATTTTAAGTTAGCCGGGCGACGTGTTTATGAAGAAAGTTTCCAAGCTTCTCCATATTTATGGCTATTGTGTCTTGTCTTATCATCCAAGTTTTTAACTTAAATCTTCACTGACAGTGCAGAAATTGAAAAATGATATTACTTAACGTTTTTTAATAGAATCTTCTTATGAAATCAAAGAATTGGTGTGACTGGCGTAATGATGTGATAGCTCAGTTGGGAGAGCACTGCGCCGGAAACGTAGGGTTGCAGGTTCGGGTCCTGCTTACATTGCAGTGAATCACGTTACATTTTTCTTTCATAATATTTATAATTATATTATTGTAAAATAGATTATTTGCTTTTTTGCGGTATAGCATCTAAGGCTGGATGGAATTAACCATACCTTTTTTTCCAAGAAGTAATGTCAAACGTGTATCAATCACCTAGTTATTATAATATCCCTTAAATGCATGAGGATGTATATATACACGTTACTGAAATGACACATGTCAAAATCTGTATATAGTCAATTTAAACTGTCAAAATTGTCCCTAAGTCTCAAACTGACGTGGATTTCATTGGTAATTACGTCATTTCAGAAATAAAATTAGTGTAATTGTATGCATTTAAGGGATATAAATTGTAATAGTTTTAAGTATAACTAACTTACTAAAAAATTACTTACTGATCAGTTTTGTTCGGTTTTCTTCTGAACAGCGGTCTTCTTTTGGGAAATGCCGGTAGATTCTGATTCAGTCATGTAAATGTGCCTTTGTGGCCTAACTACTTACAGAATAATCATTTTGATTTTGACACTGATATAGGGTTCTGACATTATTTTTAGAATAAAAGTTTGGTTATAAGCAGCCTAAGTTAGATAAGATTACTCTATTTAATATAATAACAGAGAAACTACGATTATTAACCTGTAATTATATATAGAATTCTGCAAACTGACGCCTGTGTCTACTAATTACTTTATAAAAATATCATTTTCGTTTTCAAGAGGAGCGTTAATTCCAGTTTAATTCTGCAATATTTCTTCGCAAAGTAAGAGCAGCTTGTTACCTATCTAATGTAATCCTGACGTATGATACTGGAAGTGAACTTTGTGTTAATTATAATATATTCTTACTTAGAAACATAATTATTACGGGTAAGTGGCAGTCTTTACTGTTCTGGATGTAATATTGAGAAAAGAGGTTCTTAATAATTAAGACGAAAACCACTTTCATTTAATCAACAACACCGCCTTCCTTAATAAACGAAACGCCGTACTAAATTAAAATCTTAATATATTTTACGAGCTATTTAAATCCAAAATTATTAACACCATTTACCGGGAAGCCGGTTTAAAATTTAACTCGTATATCCAGCAGAATGTAGTTCCATTGAGGCGCCGTTATTAAATTTGTACAGCACAATGCCGGGCTAATGGCTAGAGGTGGCTAATAAGATCACGTGGTTCGTTAATTTGCCTTCGCTCTAATTTAGGAAAGGTTCAACTTTAAATGAAACGAAAGCCGTTCCAACTTATGTAACAATGGAGATGCGGTCCTATTGAACTTTACGTTGGTTAGAGTACCGTTTATCAGGCATTTTGCTGAACCCTTTGGGAGAATGATATTAGTCAGTCGAGTGTTATATTTTTCATCTAACACTGGGGAATTGAAAGTCGACTTTTTAAACTAGCAATTGTAAAACTAAAAGTATCGCTCGCTCGTGTAATTTTTGTCATAGTCGAATATTTAAAATTTTCATAATACTACAGCTACAGTTGTCTGATAAGATTACGTGGTTCGTTAATTTGCCTTTGCTCTAATTTAGGAAAGGTTCAACTTTAAATGAGACTTATGTAACGATGGAGTTGCGGTCCTATCGAGCAAATTTTGTTTTCGGACCGACTAATTGTAAAACTAAAATATATCGCTCGCTCCTGTCATTTTTATTTTAGTAGCTTATATTATGTATCTATAATATATATATATATATACCGCGAGCTAGAGCTGGTTTGGTTCTTTGCCTGCGCTCTAATTTAGGAAAGGTTCAAATGTAACTAAAACCGTGAGCTGTTCCAACTTATGTAACGATGGAGATATGGCTTATTGAATTTTACGTTGGACTAACATTAGTTTCTACGTCTGTTGAGCTTGGTGCGTACTTTACTGGACCTGTGTACAATATTAGAGTATCGCACATTTTTAACGAATATTTTACAACAACGACCGTTTTAACACTAGGATCTTGGTGACACATATTCCTAAAATGCTAAAATTCTGCAGACCTTATTTTACTTATTCCTGTTTTCTCAATTCGCAAGATAATGGCTGAAAAGTTTATATCCTTTGCTATAATAAAGTTTTACCGATTGACTGTGTCAAAAAAATCCCTTAGGTCATTCTCAAGGATTCGTTAGCAAAACCACAGTAATTACTCGTAAATTCGACGGTCACGTCCAAAAAGTCAGCGCAAATCAAGGCGAGTTTTTCCTCCTCTTTTCACAATAAACACATGGTCGGTGGTCGGTAAAACGCAGGCTACAGCGGATTCAATCCACCATTATTAAGTTTTAATGACGGCGGCCACAATGCCAGGCCTCGGGGCGATAAACAAAGGATAATGGGTTCTGTGTAGCTCGTGATAAGATATATAACCGTGAACGCAATCTGGCCGGCTCCGGGAGCAATGTTATCTCGAGACGACTGAAATTAAACATGAATAAAATTGAAATGAATGAAGGTACAATACGACAAAAGATTGGACAATAAATCTTAATGGGTGCTTTTGGGATAGATTGATACTGTTATGGTTTGTGTTAGTATAAATAAAAATATCCAGTAAATATCATATATCATATGGGTAAATACCCAGTTTGTTTTTATGAATGCTACTTCTATGTGAGGGTTATGTCAACAATCTAGTGGTTGTGGTTTAGTTCGTTAAGTTATTAAAAATAATATGGAAATTCATAACTTTCCGTATAGTTTTCATTATAATATGTTAACTATTCTATATCTTTTCTGCTACAAGTTGCATGTTTGGCTGAGAAATTGGCCATGGGGCTGTTTAAATAAAACTTAATCTGTACAAAATTTCTTGAGTTCACTTACAGGAGTATGCACCCCAATAATGTTAACTCTAAACCATAGTCAATTTCGACAGCCGCGGTATCTCTGAAGTTGCATAATCGATATTTAGTGCTTGTAGACAAGTTCTATCGTATCTAAATGCCTATGAAATGGGTTAACTCACGTCGTAGAAGTCGAATTATTGCTCGACATGTTGCTAATTGGTTCATCCTAAGGGAGCCGATCTTTCGCGACGGTGGCCAACGAGCACCACGCAAGCAACAAGCGAGCAAGTTCTATCGTACCCAGCATTCGGTAGTAAATTTGGCGTTCTACAGTAATATGAAATATCCTTGTGCCATAAGGTTTAGCAAATCCGCAACACCCAATAGGCGTAACCCTGAACCAACGTAAACTTCTATTACATTACCTCAATCCACTCTCCTGCGTTACATAAATTGGAACAGAGACCTAATTCGAGTATGCCGTTTGAGAGATCACCAAACGTCAAATCTCTATTAGATAACAGTGATGTTGCCTTTGAACTGACATCAAAATGCGATGAGCTTCAAGTGACATATCTCATCACAATTTTGGAAATACGAATGCGATAATGATTGTCAAAAATGCTATTCATGCTGAACAAAATGTAACTGACTAATTTCACGCACTACTCGGTCAAGTTAAGTATGCGCCTATTATCTATGCCGTCACATACAAATGAGACGCAAATTCTGCGTGACCGGATTGGCGAAGTTGCCATGTTCTAGGAATATCGCCACTTGTCAAGTAGGGACACGTCAGAAGTGACGGCGTGGATGGCGATGTAATAGAGAGATCTCCATCATCACTCTAAAATTGATCGAATTACCCCCCAGCTCATTTTTCCATTTAAAGTTAATCTTTTTCCGAATTAGAGGAGACGCAAATTAGTGATAACCACGTGATTAGCCACCTTTAGCCATTAGCTAGAAATTTAATTACGTCTAAATGGATGTAACTGCATTTTCATCACTATCACTACATTCATCATTCTTAAATCTTTAAAACTACGCAACGGATTTTGATGCGGTTTTTTTTAATAGATAGAGTGATTCAATAGGAAGGTTTATATGTATAATACATGCATAATTTATCATCATTGCACCCGTGCGAAGCCGGGGCGGGTCGCTAGTACTGGATAAACGAATTAAATTTACAAAGTAAAGTAAATGCACTATGGCTGGATTCGATTCAAACTTGTATTCCGGAAATAATGTTTACTCTCAGATAGACTTCTTACTTCTGTTTTTCTTACTGTCATCTGAAAATAAGCGTTATTCTAGGAATTAATGGTCGAATCAAGCCTAAGCTCGATAGATGTAACCAGTTAACCACAGAATAAAATACTACAGAAATTCCTCCCTTGTAATCTCAGCAAATTTTTGGGTATATTTTATGTGCAAAATACGTCGAAATGAACTACACGGGACCCTCCAAAGAGGAAGTCTCATAAACTCACGCTGATTTAGCTAGAACAAAGGCAAAAGTCTCTGTACAATTAGATTTCCGATTTGCACCAACTTCTAGTATCTCTGTTTGGCCCTATGGTTGACTGGTAGCCATTTGGCATTAAGTCCGCCATTTTTAGTGACTTTTGTTTTGTGCAATAAAGTTTCAATAAATAGATAAATAAAAGTCGAAAGAAATTATAGAGACACCTTAACTAACCGTGTCATCTTATTAGCCTCTAACTACTCGTATTAGTTCGGCATTGTGCTGTACAAATTTAATAACGGCACCTCAATGGAACTACATTCTGCTGGATATACGAATTTAATTTTAAACCGGCTTCCCGGTAAATGGTGTTATATTTTGGATTTAAATAGCTCGTAAAATATATTAAGATTTTAATTTAAAGCGGCGCGTGGTTTCGCTTAATAAGGTGGGGTTGTTGATTAAATGAAAGCGGTTTTCGTCTTACAATTACGAACTGCTTTTATCAATATTAGGCCACAAGGGCACTTTTACAAGTCAGATCGTGAATAGTACGGTGATTCCCAATAGGAGTTAGTAATTATTTCGTAAATCATACTTAAAACAATCTCGAATAATAGATACTAAGTACATAAGCAGAATGGTTTTCAGTGAACTCCCAGTCATTGTCTGTCGTTGCATTTTGTAGGGAGAAGAGCATCGGATTACGACGGTACTTACGTGGTTATATTATGAATGAAAAAAGGAGATACGGACGATGAATAAACAGATACCTACCTTTTCTTATATTTATCAAATTGAGTACAATTTTATAGTCGCAAGAGTTTAGTTTATTCTTGCTAAATGAATTTAAAAAAAATATATGGAGAGCGTTCATCATGTAAATGGCTGGATAGATTTTAACATTTTGGCACAGGGATATAGATGGACACTCAAATATATATATTTATAGAATACGAAAAATATACGCGGACGAAGTAGCTTGGTAATTATCATATTCCTTCTATACACGAAGTAGCTTACATATACCTAAAATTATATTATCATTTATCCAAGTAATTAATATCACATTAAACTAGCATCCATGACACACGAAAGTTACGCGAAACTCGAAACTCGATTAAATACAAGTTACGTGTACTACAAGAAACTAATAACATCTCATGAACTGCCAACTCTCAAAGAACGGTACCCTTACCATGAGTTTACAGTGAGAATACTCGCTAACGACTACGTAAACGATTTGAATGGATAATAGACATGTTGACTGATGTTGAATTCTACAGCGTACTGTAGTTATATGAATAAAATTAGCTAATATATCACGAAACAAAGAAAAAAAAATCAGAAAAATTAATCTTTTTGGAAATATGTGACTACAAAGGTACGCAAAATTTATGATATTTTTTTTATGCAAAAGAAATTTTATGTCATCTTCAGAATCCTCATAATTTTACAAAACAATAATTGTATGACAACCATAAACTTAAGCGCACTTTTTCATGGTGAAAATGGCAAATTTCTTACAATTATTCGTACCTATACCGGCCTGTGACGTCACTGGCCCGGACGCCTTTTGTATGGAGCGTTTTTAGCGCTACGTGGGAATGTTGAACTTTGACGGTCATTTCTGACTTTTAGAGCAGTTTAAGTGTAGTCAGTCCCATATAGACATTTGATCACAATAAAAAATAGAATCGATTGACATCCTCAAAAAAAATTAGTCAACATGTCTATTGTAGTTCTAGAAAGTAACCGCTAGGGGCGCTGTACTATTCTCTATACAAATTATTTACGCTATCGCTAGCGAGTACTGTCACGTTAACTCATGTAAGGGTATGGGTGACAGGTTGAAATTTCATAGCGACGTACGCAGCGCTTATAAATTGGTGAGGGAGTGAGGGTTGGTAAAGCGCGCCCTAAAATTTTCTTAATATAAATTCCTACTTACAAAATATAATGCTTAATTTTACGCAATTTACGTAGCTTATCCGTAGTAGTGGTCTAGCCCCTAAGTAGATATCTAGATTTCAGTGTCAAACGTTAAATTAAGCCAAAAGATAATTTCACATTACCTTATCGTCATATAGAAATCTGCGTCGTACAACGTAAAAAAAACATGTGATTGCTTTGCTATACATAAAAAAATAAGATAAATCATATAGGACAACCTCACACATTTCTTTTTATGAATAGCAATCACATGTTTTTTTTTACTTCGTACGACGCAGATTTCTATATAGGTAACGATATTATGGTCACGTGAAATTATCTTTTGGCCTAATTCAACGTTTGACACTGACATCTAGATATCTCTACTAAGTGCCCTGCAACTCCCAGAAGTTCTAGCACCTAACCGCTCCTCTATACCACTCTGTCTCGCTGAGACCTCACACTAATATAATTTCACTGCACTAAATACCTACCGTGCTAGTTGCACGGTAGGGAGTTAATTTAGAACCTTACCAGCGGGAGTTCTCAACTTGTTTACAATGCACCAATTCGCGTAAACGCGTTGAAGGGAAAAGACACTAAGCCTGTAAGACTTCCATAGACACTTGCGACCTCTTGGCCGCTAAAAGTAATGCAGTGCAAAACGTTGCATGTTCAACTTTGTAACTCGCATCGTGCTTTAAAAATTGCAGGAAAAATGCCGTGACTATTTAATTTAGAGTTTTGTGATTTCGTTGGATTAAAAAAGTCAAAGTACTAGTTTACGATCTATTTATTTTGAATTTGTGACAATTTATGATGTATAGGCATTATCTAGGGCTACCACAGACGTTTTGAATTCCGATTCGGTTTCCGAACGGAATGACGTTAGCAAGCGAGACATCGCCATATGATAGACAGAGACAGACACTTTCTGACGTCATTCCATACGGAAACCAAATCAAAATTCCGAACGACGGTTCAGTTACACTTATTGAAATATGTGTTATGTTTTAATATAACAGTATCTTGGGGACATGACATCTACTTTTATTTTCATCAACTTTAATAGTTAACAACCATATCTAGAAGACAAGAGAAATTTCTAGAAACAAGAGCCTTGTCTAGACTTTCAATGACAGAAAGTGCATACAAATCGGTAACCATTTGGGAGCTATTATGCCTTGTCCCGTTTTTAGCTTCAATTTTTTTTTATGAGAATCTGTGGCGCAGAATGTTATTTTCAATGTGATTCTATATCCGTAAACGTGTTAAAATTGTAAAAATTACACATTTTGTAATATAAGAAATACATTTGACTTATATCAAAAGTATTATCAATATGTTTGAATTCATTACGAGTATCAATAGTGATGTACGACCCACTTGAATTGGGGTACGACGCTCTATCAAGATGAAGGGGCTTAGCTTTGATATCTCTTAGGGGATTAAGTAATAAGCCCTCATTTATTTTACGCTCGTAATTAAATTCGACGTTAATCAATCTTACTATTCTTTACTCTGTCTATTGGCTATTATGAGATATAATAATCATCTAGTAGAAAAAAACAATGAAAAAAAGTTTTAACACGTTTTCTTCTATATATAATCGAAACGATAAAAAAAGACTTGTGAATGTAGGTACCTACTTAGGAATAGCTGGAGGCCTTTAAAGGGCTGAACCAATTTTCTTGATTCATAACTAAGAATACATCTACTCTAGGGAGCGTAAAGACTTAAAAAGGGATGAAACATCGATAAATTAAAGGCAAATTTGACGTTAACTTTTTCTATTTTGTAATCTGAAGGGCTAGCCAAAAAAACCCTTGCTCTAAATCCGATCACTAATAATTTCATTACAATTGTTTATATTAAAGCGAAAATTTTAAAAAGATAATGTTTTAAACGGGATTTGAATTGAACCCACGTTACTACAGTTTTCCGGACCAGACGGGTGGACTGCCAATTATTTTATCAAAACCACTAGATAGGTATTGAATTTTTCAACCAGTTACATACTTCATTTTCCTTAGGGTAGAATCCATCCAAATTTCCTAGAAACTGGAAATATAAAATAAAATAATTTAAAACCAAATGTAATTATACGTTATGCAAGCTTGTCCCTTGTCCCATTTCCGACTAATCCCCTTCGGATTCCTTAGCAATCGCAACATGCAAATGTGGGGTTGAATTTTTACATCACATCTCCATCCTAAATTATTGTAAATTCGACAGCGGATGGTTTACTAATAGGGACCTAACAGTATATGCAAATTAGTTGGAGCCTGGCATCCGTACCACCGAGTAGGAGCTAAATGGAGTGGCTGGAGAGTAATGAATTTAAGATTTTAAGTGTCGAGCGTTGTACTTCATCATCTAATTTAGAAGGAACTAAAATACTAGCTTTCGTATTTAAATTTGAAGCATTGACATAAATTTAAAGCAATGTTTCTGTTTGGCCCTATGCTTGACTGGAAGAGAATGCCTTGTGGCACTAAGTTCGCCATATGTACCTACTAGTTTGATCTGTGCAATAAAGTTTAAATAAATAAATAAATAGTGCTTATAACAGAATAAAACTAAAATAACCTATAATAAAATAATTAACCTTAAATTAATCTACACTATATTTTATTGGTTCTTTTATAAAACGCGTCGCTATTGGTAATGGGGCGTGGTTAGTGACCGACACAACGCATCTAAATGTGCTTTCTCACCGCGAGCATTCTGACTACGAACGTGCTCTGAAATTGGCCGAAAAAAAAAGAAGAGCGACGGTTGCAGATCTGAGCTCAATCAGACCCAGAGACCGTTATTTTAACCCTTAAATGGATACAATTACACTAATTTTATTTCTGAAATGACGTAATTAGCAATGAAATCCACGTCAGTTTGACATTTCGGGACAATCTTGACAAAGTCTTTATTGACAATATTCAGATTTTGACCTAGGTTTTATCTACTCCTCGTAACACTTTAGGAGAACAACGAAGGTTCTTGCAAGACTCGGCACGTGTTTGAATTTGCAATCACGTCTCATCTAATGAACAAAGGATGTTGTAGTCTTGCTTCCTAAATATTTAGTCAAAGTTGAGTTTCAACTAGCCTAGTTAACTAAATTTCTAATCTAGTATCTTAAGTATCATGTTTCATAATAAGCATCATTTCATAATCTTTTAAAAAATGCGATCTTTGTTAAGTACCTACTAACAGTTGAAATATGTTTGTCCACTCCAAATTACAAAGAACGAAATAATTCAAACATTGTATGTAAAATGAAATTAGAAAAAGGTGAAATACTGAGGTAAATATGCTATCACATAGTTTTAAATCAGAAAGACTGTAAGGTTTTTTAAATTTTCTTACCTTTGTGCAAAACTTGGAATAAACGACAAAGGAACTGTTATTTTTAAAAGCACAATGACTGAAATTATTAATGAACTTTATAATCGTAGCCAAGTTCCATGAACTAGTTTTTCTTGGAGGTACAGTCACTCTATAACATAATAACACACTAATACGCTATAGTATTAAATAAATGGACAGTGGGGACAACCTCACACAAATCGACCTAGTCCCAAAGTTAGCTCTAGTAGGCTTGTGACTCAGATGTTAGAAATTCGAACTTCATAATCTTGTCCTCCCGTTTATTCAAATATCGTTTGACACAAGACTGAGAGGGATAGCATGGTACACTTTGAATTTTGAACTTCAGAGTCTCCTCTCAGGTTTACTTTACCAGTTATTAAAAGAGAAAAGGCGCAAAGAAGCCTTATTCCTTTTAAAATAATGATTGTTTTAGTCATTTTTCTTAACTTATTATTGATGTTACTACATAGAACAGGGCTATTGGGATTTTTTTTGGTATTTATAACCCACAGTTTGAATTTTATATTGATAATTTTTGTTTCAAAAACTACTCAAAATTGTCAAAATTCACGCGGGAAATTAGTTTTACAAATTATTTTTGACTGCACGCAATGAAAGCATGAAATAGAGCAGCTATTTACTACCTAGAACTCGGGGAAAACAATTATTCACTACAAAGTAAAGTATCTATATATTTGTCATAATATGAAAAAAAATATAAAAGGAATAAGGCCTCTTAACGTACACAACTCACTTTCGTTCCAGGATCTCGTTGATTAGATTCGCAACTATAGCGTGCAGAAAAGCAAACTTCCCATGTTCAATTTCCTTGAGAGGTGTCGGCAGGTATAAACAGAAAACTTGTTGTGAAGCAACTTTAGCCATCTCCTGGGAATCCATATAGCTGTATTAATGATAAAGGAAAAGTTTTCAATTTTGTGGTGTTCGTTTAAATGATGTTAAACTTTGAAATTAGCGATTTTAATCTACGTTGGTGGTTGTTTTGAATTGATATTGTTCAGTTTTGTTTGGTTATTTTGTTCGTAAAAGTTGAGAATTTTGTTATCTTTGGATTGAAGTACTTCTTTATCTAATAATATGGACAAATAATTTTAAAGGAATGCCCAATTGTCCATGCCAATATAAAATCTATTCTGTTATTTTCTATATAAACGAGGGGGACAACAAAATATTCCTGCCATTTCTCATTTTTCAAAAGTATGAAAAGAATTACAAATAATCTGGGATATTTTACAACATTTGCGAGAAAACTATTTGGTCTAAAAACAACTTTTCAAGGAAACTTACACTAAAATATAATTGGTATTTTGTAAGATAACCCACATAGTGGTAAAACACGTTAGATTACGATGACTATTTAAGTCAGAATAAAGCTGCATTTTTTTTAAGTCTGTAAGAAATTAAACAGGCAGTTTCGGCATTCGTTGGTGGTTTTAGACCGTAGTCCAAAGTCTCGGTTAGTGCGTCAAACCCCCTCTAGTCCCCCGATTAGGCGGAAAGCATAAAGGCATTTCCCCAAAGTTAAAAAAGGGCACTCATATGAATAATTGCCAATAAAGACTAGCTGGCGCAGCAATACCCCCTACTAAAATTACTGCAGCACTAAATTATTAATACGGCTGACTAAATTATACGAAATTAAAATCGTAACCAGCACGGATAGAAGTCAAGGGAGTAATCGGCCACGCCTGGCTTGCTGCCAGGAAGTTGAGAGCCTTTATTCTTCAGATTTTCATCATTAACTTTATTCATAAATCGGTGTTTAAGAACTGTGCCAATTTACAGCAATATGCAGGAGTTTCATTGAAAATGAAGTAATTTGCAACTTGTTTGATGTTGATATTGAAGCAGAAAGTCGGAACCTTTTTCTCTACACCTTATAATGTATCCTAATAAGGTTGTCTGGAAGAGATCGCTCTTTAGCTGTTGTCTACCGTTATTAAAATTATTGTTTCTTTATTTGTAAACTTTTTTGGTGTGCAATAAAGCATTTTTTTATAGTATTTATATTTATAAGTTAAGATTTCGCACAAAAAACAATGCTAGTTTAGGTACAAATAGAATAGGTATACCTATATACATATATATTTTTAATAGAATCTGTTTTAATGCGAAAATACCTCATTTTCACTTTTTTAGGGTTCCGTAGTCAACTAGGAACCCTTATAGTTTCGCCATGTCCGTCTGTCCGTCCGTCCGCGGCTTAGCTCCGTGATCATTAGTACTAGAAAGCTGAAATTTGGTATGAGTATGTGTATGTAGGTATCACGCCGACAAAACGGTAATATAAAAACTAAAAAAAAAAATTATTTTCGGGTACCTCTCGTACACCTAAAGTGGGGGTCATTTTTTTTTTCGTTCCAACACTAGTGTGTGGGGTGTCATTGAATAGGTCTTTTAAAAATAATAGGGGTTTCAGAACATTATTTTTTGATAACGTCAGCAGTTTTGTAAATATGTATTCGCTCCGGAAATAAAAAAAATTGTGTCACCCCCTCTAACTATTCAACCACGGGTCAAAAAATTATGGAGAAACTCATGAAAATGAGGCCTTATAAGTACTTTCAATGAAAACTATATTGAATAAAATCGGTCGAACCGTTTTTGAGTTATGGCAAAAATTCATAATTTTCTTTAAAATTACGTAAGTGCCGCGCGGTGTCCCTACACTTCGAACGTTACACATATTGGTTAAGTGCCATACTATATTAAAACATTTCGCTCAATCTGGCGCGTATAATCGATAACTTCCAGAAGGTAATAAGTAATAACTGTTACTTTGGCGTTTACGACCTATAGAGCTTGAAATCTTTCTCGTAATTTAAATCTTTCTCGTAATTTTCGTCTATTTTGAAGGATGGGCAAACTACGGAACCCTATACTTACACTGAGCGTGGCCCGACATGCTCTTGGCCGGTTTTTTATAAATATTGACCCAAAGGTAAATTATGAAAGAAAAATTGAATGTGATCCACTGCAATATAAGCAGGACTCGAACCTGCGGCCCTACGTTTCCGGCGTAGTGCTCTACCAACTAAGCTATCACATCGTTACGAATCACACCAAATCTTTGATTCCATAATTCTATGCTACTGGAGCGCCCTCTGTGTCATGTGTGTTTAAAATGCTTATGCGCATTAGCCATACCCTAGGATGTGCGTTTACAGGCACGATCCCCAGTCCCCATTGCTTTACAGCAAGTGCGAGGACCGCGAGAGAGATGGCGCTTTTCTAAAAAAAATTTTAATAGAATCTTTTATCGATTCTTGCAGTAGATCACATTCAATTTTTCTTTCATAATTTACCTTTGTGTCAATATTTATACAAATAGAATATTTAACCTATAGGTACCTAAATATAAATAGAAGGTAAATAGAATAAATAAAAAAGCGATGGCCTAGAGTTAAGACTCTACCTACCTATATACAGTTCGTGAGATCTCAGACGCTTAAGAGCGAGCGAGACAGGTATAAAAAGCGAATCGCATTCTGACCGCTCACGCATTGTACTATTATATTGTAAAAACAGAATAAGAATCAGGTCAGTATTTTCGGTAATACCTGTCTAGAAAAAAGATGGACTAACTCCAGAGACAGAATAACTTAGGAAACGCGAAATGGTAGGATAGGTAGTGAGCAGTCTATATGCATGGTTATCCCAATTCCAATTCAAGCCCAATCGTAAACAATCACTATCAATAGGTATAGCTAAGATATCAACTGATAGTTTCATAGCATAGGCTCACCCTATCCTGTGTCTGACATCGGGTTCTTTACGACCGATCCGTGTTCGTAAAACCGACAGTTAAAGAAAAAATATTTCGAAGAGGAATTTTACATTTTATTACTCAACTGGTCTATTAAAGCGCTCTTAGGAGCAGTTTTACGATTTGAAGTTATATTTCTTACTCCATTGTGATTAAGAGTTATGGGACGTCATCGGGAGAGTTGTGATTTTGCGACGGATGTTTTGATAAAAAAATAGGCGAAGCAAAAATTACACGAGCAGATAAAAATACTACAGAAGCTTCTCCCTTTTTTTTCTTTCTATCAATCTTTTGACGAGTCGTTTGGCTCAGTTTGTAGAGCACCTGCCTACTGAGCCGGCAGTCCCGGGTTCGAATCCCGATCAGGGCAAATATTTGTGTGATAAACTCGAATGTTGGTGCTTGGGTCATGATTGATTTATATATTTAAGTTTCCGTGCTTATTCCGTATTCTACAGGTAGAATTTTTCAATTAAAATTATCTTATAACATTACAACCATCCAGCATTTGTATGTAAAGGACGTATTTCATTTGGCCTATACTATACTGTAATGATATTACACCGCTCCAGTAACGAGGTATTATCAGTAACAGCCTTATCCGGGGGTTCGACCGGAAGCCTCCGATAAAACCACCACTTTATAGCTATGCTCCATACTGTGCCAATGGCCCGTCCGATTAAACTGTATATTATCCACTGCTGTACATAGTTGCAAACTTTTTTTTTTTGCTACGGCGGTGGCAAATGTTAATTTTTTCTATATAAATTACCGGTAATTTCCTGGCAATTCGGTAACGCCCATACTAAAATTTATTTTAAGAATCGATTTACTCCCTCGAAGAAACGCATACTGTAGCCACCGGGGAAAACCCCGAACGAATAGGATACGAGAATCAGTGATAATTTATTATACATATAAGTATTGCGTATAATAACCAGTTCGAGTTCCTGTCATTTCAGATGCTCTAGTTAGTATCTATGATCACACATTGTATACTAAGAACAACTGCATTCAATTATTTTGATTTAAAATGATGTGTAAACCACTTTACATACTCGGCCTTTTCGTATGTAAAGTTTTGTAAATATGCCTTTTCCCGGGGTTCGACCGGCAGCTGGGGCCTCCGATAAATCCATCAGTTTAATATCGTCGCTCCTTACAGCGCCAACGCCCCTATTCACAGCGACGCTCGCCCTATTTGCACAAAATGCTTATCTTATCAAGGAAATTATAATGAATTTAAGTCACATATTATAATTCGCTGTCATTTTGTAGATAGTATAATGATTATTATAATCGATTTTAAATCTAGTTTTTATATTGCTAGAAAGACTAAAGAACACTTAATTCTCTCATTATTGTATTTAGAAAAAAGTAGTGTATCTATGATTGATTAAAACATTAATTTACCCTACAGGCTTAAAAACTATTGTTTTTTTATTATCGTTACAACAGAATACGAGTATCAACTCACACGGACGAACTGATAAAGTGAGTTTAATTCTAGATCGATCCGCTAACACAAATATTATTGTTATTAATTTTCTTATCAAAGTAACGGCGGCGCAAGGAACCCAGACATAAGTGGAGCCTACGTCCCTCCTTTACTCCCATGGTATCAGCTTGAATCCGGGCTTACACGTGTTTTCACGTGTAAACAAGAGATAGCCCTGATTTATGTAACAATACTTTCTTCTGCTGACTACTGAACCAGTTTCTTATCTGACTTTCTATATACTTAGTACTTATTTACTAGTAAACATATGTTTTCGTGTCCATGAGATAAACGTTATTAGATATTTTTATGAACAAAAACCGTTACATTTAATAAACATAATAATAGATCTATTTAACAAGGCAAAGTTTTTATTTTTTTGTTAGCCTATAAGAGTTTCCCAGCCTTTGCCCAGAGGCTTCACTCCATAATTTCCATGACTCCCGATCTGATGCCTCCTCTGGCCAGCCTCTGGGGAGCGTGTCTAGATTGTCCTGCCACCATGCCTAGGCCTGCTTCGACTGTGTTGCTGCTCTTGTGATATGATTAAACACAGATTTATCATTGACTTATGACTACAGCCAGGGATCGTAAATTACGAGCAAAATCGGTTGAAATGACGTATGAAAACCCGTGACAACCCGAGCATTTCAATGATCTTTGCTTGCATTTTACGAACGCTGGCCATGATATAGATTTAAAAAGAAAAATTACATTCCTTTTTTGAATTTTATTTACTTTATGGGTTGTTTGCTGACGCTTCTGTAGTTGCCCATCAACCTCAAGTAGCTTCCTGTACTTGAGGTAACAGATGGGTGATTCAGATCGCTGAGCAAATTACTATACTTTAAACTAATCACTTCCTTCGTCTTTTTGGCGACAATAAGCTACGTAAAGTTAAACCAGAAAGTCGTTAAGGTCCATTAAACCTCTCCATAAACCGGATCGCACCGTTTATATATTCTTAACAGGAAGCTCTTAGAGCCCATTAGTTTTAGCTACGGGGTTAAAGAGGTAATAACTGCAATGTGTGTAAAGTGAGAAAGTTATAACCTTTTGATTGTCAGACTCACTTATAAAAATATGGACAAAACAGGTTTACTCACCGAATCCAGCTCGTCTAGCACAACTACGCTTCGCGACTCTTGTCGACATAGCATCGCCCGTCACTTCGCGTGTCACAGTTATGCTAGAGGTGCTGTATCTCTAGCATAACTGTCATACGCGACTATTTCTCGCGTGAGATAATTATCCGTCTCTTTCTGTGCAGTAGTGTGAAAGAGGGACGGGTAGCGCTATGTCGCTGGACAAGAATCGCGAAGCATTGTTGTACTAGACGGGCTGGAGAGCCGATCATTCGTGGTGGCGGCTATAGAAATAATCCTTTTGCTTGAGCGAATCCACTTAGCTTTGTACCCGATGAACAATACTCATTATCTGTATTGTTAGCTGTGGCCACAACTGCCACTTCAAAATGTAAGGCGTTATAAGTGCAAATTACTTTTACACTAAATTAGTCTTTAAGTCAAACGAAATAAGGTTTACTCTTAAACAAAGAGAACAGAGATGTTGGTCACTTCATTGTCATTATAAGCATCGATAGGAACTTCACTGCTCTTTCACTTACGAAGTGACCAACATCTGTGTTCTCTTTGTTTAAGAGTAAACCTTATTTCGTTTGACTTAAAGACTAATTTAGTGTAAAAGTAATTTGCACTTATAACGCCTTACATTTCGAAGTGGCAGCTGTGGCCACAGTTAACAATACAGATAATGAGTATTGTTCATCGGGTACAAAGCTAATGGCATTCGCTTAAGAAATGGGCTTCGAACTATAACCAAGCATTGCGGGCAATATCCCTGTCCGCACCGCTCTAACCATCCACAATCGGTTAAATTCGGTGAATCGCGTACCGATTTAAAACATGTCGAGCGATAATCGACTTCTACGGCGTGAGTCAACCCGTTTAGTAGGTACATATTTAATATATGTCTGAGACTCACGGTAGTTTTCTATGTAAAACCACGTAAAACTCACTTATTATAGCATAGAACCGTAGAGCCTAATAAAACACGCTGAGAAGTCGACAATTTGTTTTTGCTTTCCTTTTTTAACCGACTTCAAAAAAGGAGGAGGTTCTCAATTTTAACTAATATTTTTTTTGTCTATACATGTTGTACTAGTTCTGTGTCAGAATCGAATTAAAATAGCCCAATAGTAGATAAATAATAAATATCAGACAACCTCACACAAGTAGATCTAGTCCTAAATTAAGCTCAAGAAGGCTTGTGTTATGGGTACTAGACGACGATATACCTACCTACTTATATAGATAAATATATACTAAAATACATAAAACAATCATGACCCAAGCACAATATTCGAGTTCATCACACAAATATTTGCCCTTCTTCTTTTTGCAGATCTTCATTAACCTTAAAAAATACTATACCTACATTATAAAGCACACAACTAAAGTGGCATAACTCTACACGCAGATATTTTACTGAATATTTGTTACATTTCCAATTTAAGGATATAAATTACCTCCCTGTTTCTCCGTTTAAAAGTTAAACGTAAGGACTGTCTTTATTTATTTAAGATGATTTAAGTCACGTAAAAAAAAATAGCTATATAGTAAAATAGTGTGCAGTTTGACACTAATAAAGTTCGTTAAATACCCTTTGTGTGTACTACTTGTTTAACACCGCTATCCCATTCATCAAACACTTTCCGCAACAGCCGATCAAACGCCTGGCTGAATTTTAAAATGCACGATATTTCCGAAGCATGCAAATTGGCTAGGACTACACCGGCCATTACGGCCGTTTAAGCGCATCCGATGGGTCGCTTAGCTCGACCGCTCATCAGTGCTCACTTAGCTCACACTGGCCATAGCCCGATCAACGAGTAAGCTTTGTGATTTTCTTAATACGTACCATCGATAGTACCGATTACTGTGTGATAAAGAGAGTATTAATGCATGGCTATAAGTTTATCGTCCATAACGGCCGTTTAAGCACGTCCGAAGATGGACCGCTCAGTTCGACCGCTTACTTAGCTCATATTAGCCTTAGCCTGATCAACGAGTAAGCTTTGTGATTTTCTTAATACGTAATATGGCTAGTAGCCATAACAAACCTTACTTTGCGATCTATGTACTTATAGCTAATTCTTCACCGGCCATTACGGCCGTTTAAGCGCGTCCGATGGGTCGTTTAGCTCGACCGCTCATCAGCGCTCACATTGGCCATAGCCCGATCAACGAGTAAGCTTTGTGATTTTCTTATTACGTAATATGGCTAGTGCCCATAACACCCCTTACTGTGCGACGATGAAAGTATCAATGCATTGCAAAATTTTCACTATCCATTACGACCCATTAAGTACGTCCGATGAGTCTCAGCTTGACCGCTCATCAGTGCTCACTTAGCTTATATTAGCAAGAGCTTGATCAGCGAGTAAGCTTTGTGATTTTTTTTATACATAACGTCGTCGCTAGTAGTGCATAAAGTATCAATGCACCGCTGAAACGTCTCCGGCCGTTATGACCGCTTAAGCGCATCCGATGGGTCGTTTAGTTGCGACCGTTCATGAATGCTCACTTAGCTTACATTGTCCAATAGCCCGATCAACGAATAGAGGAACATTCTTGTTTCTTTTTCTAAATTGTTTTAGTTGTATGTATGTATACCAGTTTTATCGTTGCGTAGTAACTCAAACACAATATTAGAAGGGAAAAAATTCAGATAAAATATTACATAAGCTACTTTTGTTGTGTACCTAAAGCAAAACTTTGCTAACAAACACCCACCATCGCCACCCTTTGGAATAGTCCAAAAACGTATATTTTACCGTCACATTTGCCACAAATATATTAAATTAGTATAAATACAGGATTATAAAGTCCTTATCTGCTTCTTTGATATTGTGTAAAGTCCTCTTTGACTGGGTTACGAGCTCATTAGGTCATTTGCTGATGATAATTGAATTAGTTCAGGACACGCGACGAACCGAGCAACAAAGTGCTCCGCGTTCACCTTTCGACGCTCTCAGCGCATCAATCCAATTACTCTCGGGATGTGAACCCATGACCTGAATTGTTGCAGGCATGTCGAATACAGACGTCAGACTGCGAATGATGAGTCAAACAGATTGGAGTAATGTGAGAGAGTGATGGGTAGCGCTATGTCGCGCGACAAGATTCGTGAAGCATATTCGTGCTAGACGAGCTGGGAGGATGTTAACATCAAGATTTTTTTTTTTTTTTATGCTTTATTTATTTAAAGAGTGTTTTACATATGCCACCCTCATCGTCGCTCTCTTACTCTAAATACTTACGAGTAATTAGACTGTACAAAAGCTGAGGCTCCCCCGAGGAAGACGCGAGGATGCTATTTATTCTACGAGATCGTATGTTCTTAATTTGAGGAGACGTCGCTGCGTTTTGCTTCGATAACATTCCATTTTCAAGAGATAAACATCGTATAAATTTAAACCTTAAATAGCACAGGGCAAAACAATTTTGAAAAAGCGAGAAAAAAAGCGAATTAAGTAAGTAGTTGCAGGCATGACGAAATCAAACACCAGGCTGCGATGATGTGTCAAACATGTCAGATGTGCCTTGATAAACATCTTCCACTACCCCACATTCAATAAAATTAAAAGTCCATTTTTCGCATCGTGTAAATTTAACAACACAGCATAGGTGTTCAAAAAAAAATTAAAAATAACAGCGAGAATAAAAATCGAATTAAGTAAGTTGCAGGCATGTCGAATTCAAACGTCAGGCTGGCAAACGTTCCGCTCGCAAAGAGACCTCGTCACTCTAATTCAGTGTAACTTAACTTTTCTTTTTTGTAAGAAGGTTGTGATCATGAAGCCTCTTTAACTTTGATCAAACTTTAATCCGGATGCGGATTTGTAACATATAAAACCTTAAGTCTAAATCAAGAGTCGCTGGGCAGAAAGAGAATCGCCCACTTATTATTTTAGAAAAAACTAGTTGCGCCATGATAAGGGTCGAAAAACACCACTCTAAGGCTTCCTGTCCACTGTAAAATAGATGAATCCTATTCCTCAGATTTAAATGCACTTCTTTTGGGCTTTACAATCACGCAGCCTGAAAATGAAGCAATTTTCTCCGCTCCGCTTTAGTAGAGTCTAAATATCGTATCCGTAGAATATATAGAAAAATTAAGGAGTTTCTGGTTTGTTAAATGCCAGAATATGTACATTTAGGCGAACTACTTTAAACATTTATAGCAACCAGTGTAATCATTGCATGAATTAAAATGATTATTCATCAAACCTGTTCACGTCTCCCTGAAACTCCTTTTGTTCCCTCGATAAAATAACATATGACTTCATTAACTTTATAGCAAAGAATCTCAACACTGTTTTCAAGAGAGCTGACCTAGACTACTATGTTTTTACGAGAGCAATTCTGCATGGAAATTGAGGTCGGGTTAGATTTAGTGGGCCGTTTTTGTTGGTTCGCTACTGACAGCTCGTTACAGGTTGGGTCTAGATAAATCACGTCACGGCATTCGAACCTTTTTAGCGGAGCTATTTTTAGATTAGCTGTGGGATAGACAATAGAAACTTGAACGTTTCTACGTTTTACAGGCGCAGAAATGACGTCAAACATGTTAATTTAGTTTTATTCCTTGTTTATTGGAGCGGAGCGAGCGAAGCGAGCGAAGCTCCCATGGATCGACTCGAATGGACTTTGTAACAATGCGCAGATCTCAGCGAGTTCTCAACCGATTTTAGAAATTTTTGTTTTAGAATGCACAAATTAAATTTCGCTAGGTCGTGACGAAGAGAAAATTTCGAAAATTTCGAAAAAAAAAACTCCGCTCCAATCTATGGTGCAAGCTTAGCCGGTGGCTGACTCTGCATCGACCTAGTTATTTTGTGATGTCCCGGGCCGGATGATGGTTGCGTTTATCACGTGATAAATAAGTGACAAATCATCTGTCACTCCCACTCGCATTTTGTCAAAACGTGCCCGTTTCGCGGTCGGGATCAACCCTGTCCTCACTGACTATTAGAGGGCAAAGAAGCAGAGCGACAAAGAGGTCTAAAAAGTCCCTTAAATACGGCAGACGTCATGTAATGTTGCAAGGGTCCAAAGCCTTATGTACCTTTCTTATTGTGAGCTAGATATTGAATGGACAGACACTGCAGCCCACTGGTAAAGACATACAAGGTAGCGTTATGTTATGGTAATTATTATTTTGGCTAACAGTGATCTAGTTTACAAAACGTGACGGATGCTTTGTCACTTATTTATCGCGTGATAAAAGCAACCATCATAGCCCGCTGATTGTTGAAGACTCACAAATTCAATGATTTTTTTCCAAGTTTTTATCGTATTCACATCATATTTCATTCATCATTGTCATTCATTCGAAATATTCGCATCCCGTTTCACCACCGAACCGGACAGGAACCTACTTTGCACAACATTAATTCAAAATGGCTCTATTTAATTGGTAATTTGGAATATAACTACGAAAACCATAAATGTTAATGCGGTGTATCCCGTTAATATCGGGTGGGATCACGTAAGCGGATAACGGGATGATTAAAACTGAATGCGTGGTTAAACCTTCGATTATCAGTTGCGTATCAAAAATAATAAAATAGGTACTTTATTTTGGTACAATATTATTGAAATGAAATGAATTAATTTATTCAGTAAGTAGGTCACAGGGGCACTTTTACAAGTCAGATTGTGAATCTACCGGCATTTCCCGAGAGGAGACCGCTGTTGAGAAGAAAGCCGAAAGAAACTCAACAGTACGTCATTTTTTCGTAAATAATTAATATAATTAATATTGATTCCATTGAAACAATATTATACATTTTACAGAGTTATGTTGAAATAGTACATGAGGAATAAGTAATTCGCCCCCTGCCTGCTATACGGCCACATCTCAAAAAACCATTTTTTCGAGAAATCGCTTGTTAAAGTTTTGGCAGCGTAGTGCGTAGTAGTAAAACGGGGATTACTCCCTGAGTTTTGGGTCAATAAATTTTTGATTTAGCTCTTTTTACTCAAGATGATATAATGCTTCTAATGAATACATTTTTTTGTATAAAACATGTATATTTTTTAAGATACAAGGCCTTTAAGTCAGGTACTTAGAGTTGTGGCCGTATTGCAGACACGTTTTGTTGAAATTTTGAGATGCGTCCAAAACCGCACAAGAAAATTATGGGAAAATGGTTACATGAAAATATAAATACACCCACCAAAATAGTTAAAATACCATTATTAATCAACTTTTGTTACAGTAAGAACATCACTGCAAGCGATAATCATTGCATCCAGCTTAATTTCTACTTTTAGGTTCAGGAATACTGAACGAAGACTGGTTCGATTCAGAGTAGCAATTTATGTGAGTCGGTATTTACTCACAGTTCTATTCTGGCATAGTCTTGAATAATAGAATTCCACCTAAGTTTCAAACGAAGCGTGAAGAAGCATCTCTCGGGCCAGCATGGCAGTGTCAACTGACTTGGCACCGTTGGTTTCTCGTCAGTTGCCATTGCGACTTGGGCTCCCCTTTTTGCTTACCATCAGGCGAAGGGAAGCCACTATGTTGTGCCGTTATAAAAAAAAAAAAAAAAAAAGTTCAACCCGTCCAAAATAATAGCCATGCTGAAACCAGGTAAGCCAGGTGACGACCCAAAGAGTTACCGACCAATTTGCTCTACTTAGTTACGTCTACAAACGTTTGGAGAGGCTAATATCTACATCGAATCGATTCTATTGCCTACAAAATAATTCCTGTGGAACAGGCTGGATTCCTTAGTAGTCGGGACAGCGTGGATCAGATAATGCAGCTCACAACACACATAAAGGCTGGGTTTAAGAGGAAAGAGAAAACCGTGGCAGTCCTTATCGACCTCTCAGCTGCATTCGATACCGTATGGAGACAATGACTTTTCTATAAGCTCACGACCGTGGTGCCCTGTAGAAAGATTGTGAGACTAATAAACTCTATGCTCAGCAATAAGGGAATTTATAATCTACCTTGAAGCACTCCAAGCAAAGTAAGGAAGCTGAACAATAGACTACCGCAGGTATCGGTCCTGGCCCTGCTTCTGTTCAACCTACAACTCGCGATCTGGAATATCTTGGGAAATACTTTAAAAAATGGCAACTGCAGTCCGTTGCTAGGAAAACAGAAGTTGCGACATTCCATCTCTGCAACTAAGAAGCAAATTATGGGCCAAAAATCGGCTTCAGACAGACGGCGATGAAATTAAATCCTACACCAAAGTACTTGGGTGTAACTCTAGACCGCAGTCTCACCTATGCGCCACATATTAGTTAGGGAAAAGGCTACAGACACGGAATAACATACACCACACACTAGCGGGAACCCCCAAGTAGTTCCCATCAGCAACAGCTGATGTGCTACGCACCTCCAGTTTTAGCCAAGTTTACTCCACGGCAGAGTATTGCGCGCCAGTTTGGCTCAACAGCGCACATGTGCATCGGATAGACGTATAGCTAAACCAAACCATGCGATGTATATCGGGAACCATCAAAATGTAATCCTCTGGTTTAGCTGAGTTGAGTCATATAGCTCGCGCCGAACTAAGAAGACATCAGGCACTGGTCCACGAAGCACAAAAAGTCGTGGATCGTCCCGATTTGCCCATTCATGCAGAGTTCGCAAACCCACCTCATCGGTTGAAGTCGAGGCACCCACCGTACCATACTGCTCGAGACCTGCTGCAATCAAATTCTAACCTACTTGCAACTTATAATCACCCGACTTACTCAGAGATGCAAGTATAAAGCCCACGGCAAAACCTCCAGGCTTCATTCTGCCTCGAAAACAATGGTGCCAGATCAACAGGCTCAGAACTGGGAGTGGGCGATCCCGAGACTTCCTCTACAGATGTGGTTGGAGAGACTCACAGTATAACGGCGACCCTGCAGACTTGTTTGTCCTCATTAACGACGCAATTCCTTGGATAAAAGATCTTGAATTTAACTTATAATTGTATATAAATGACTACCATGATGGGAAAAAAATTATTACAAGAAAACATTAAAAAAAAAACAAATAAACTTATACAAAAAGACGGCTAAAACTATAAGAAAGTATTATGCTATACGAATAAATTTAAATAAATAATAAGTACTATAGGTAGTTACTGTTGTGACACAATCAAATGCCCTTTAATTCGCTTATAATATTTAAAGGGATTCGTCGGAATAACACTCGAATAATCTTTATGCCTTTAGGACGCAACTCAAAAAATTTATTATAAATTAATGTTATACAGCCATAACTCCAAAGTGGCTGTCTTGCAGGGAGTCAACTGACAATTTTTGGTCAGATCCATAAGGCCACTTGTGGAAAAAAGGCTTTTAAGGACACTTTTTCTTATGTCTCTCGAAATAAGGTCGTAAATTAGACAATTCTGAATACGTTTAAGCAATAATCCAAAAAAAATTTTTTTTTTAGATGTGGCCGTATAGCAGGCAAGGGGCGAATTATCAAATGAAAATTTAAGAACTAACCTACTGCATATTTTGAATTTTGGGAAATTACTGATTTGTAGATGAAAAATTAATTTGTCTATATTGTAGTATACACTTTTAAAATATGAGTACATATTAAAAGAACAGGCTGGCCGACTTTCTGGAGAAAGAGGAACTCTTCATGATGAACTCTTTCTTCCAGAAGCCGCCTCACAGGAAATGGACCTGGATAAGTCCCGATGGTTCCACGAGAAACGAGATTGACTTCATCATAACCGACAAGAAACGGATTTTCAGTGATGTGTCAGTGATCAATAGGGTAAAGACCGGCAGTGATCATCGAATCGTAAGAGGCACACTGAATATCAATGTTAAACTGGAAAGGTCCAGTCTGATGAAGTCTACGCTCCGACCTACTCGGGCCCATATTCAAAACCCCGAGAGCTTTCAACTCGAGCTCTCCAACCGCTTCGCTTGTCTGGAGAACTTTGTCTCAGTGGACGAGATCAACGACGGGCTAGTGGAAACTGTCCACACGGTAGGGTCTAAGTTTTTCAGACCCCGCCGTAAAGATAGACCTCAGAAATTGTCTGATCGAACCTTAAACCTCATGGCTGAACGACGCTCGCTACAGTTGCAGTCTCCCGATGACGCGAGGTCATATAGGCAGCTTAATAGACGTATATCGAAGTCCTTGCGACATGATCTGCGGCTCTTTAATACGAACCGTGTTAAAGAGACCATTGAGCAGAACAAAGGCTCCAAAGTGTTCGCAAAGGACAAGTCTATTGGACAAAGCCAGCTGACCAAGCTGAAACGGGAAGATGGCAGCATAGCGTCGACCAAAACAGAGGTTCTAGGCGAGATCGAGAGGTTCTATGGTCAGTTATACACTTCAGTCGCAAAGCCCGTTGACAGCTTGGTAGGCGATCCAAGAGCCAAGCTGTCCCGACATTATACCGAAGATATCCCGGACATCAGTCTGTACGAGATTAGGATGGCCCTGAAGCACCTTAAGAACAACAAGGCGCCGGGCGAAGACGGAATCACCTCAGAGTTTCTGAGAGCGGGTGGAACACCGGTACTTAAGGTCCTCCAGAAGCTCTTTAATTCCGTCTTGTCCGAGGGCAAAACGCCTGAAGCATGGAATAGAGGCGAGGTGGTACTGTTCTTCAAGAAAGGTGATATACCCTATTGAAGAACTACAGGCCCATCACGCTTCTAAGCCATGTTTATAAGTTGTTTTCAAGGGTCATCACGAACCGTCTCGAACATAGACTTGATGACTTCCAGCCTCCCGAACAAGCCGGTTTCCGAAGAAGCTATAGTACCATAGACCACATACATACGCTGCGGCAAGTTATACAGAAGACTGAAGAGTATAACTTGCCATTATGCTTAGCGTTTGTGGACTATGAGAAAGCCTTCGATTCGGTGGAAACATGGGCGGTGCTCGAGTCACTTCAGCGATGCCATATTGACTATCGGTACATTGAAGTGTTGAAGTGTTTGTATAGTAACGCCACCATGTCGGTCCGAGTTCAGGAGCAGAGCACAAAGGCCATTCCATTGAGAAAAGGCGTAAGACAGGGGGACGTTGTGTCCCCGAAACTGTTTACGGCCGTTATGGAAGACGCCTTCAAGCTCCTGGAATGGCAAGGACTTGGCATCAACATCAATGGCGAATACATCACTCACCTTCGGTTTGCCGACGACATCGTAGTCATGGCAAAGTCGATGGAGGAACTCAGCATGATGCTCGATGACCTCAATCGAGTTTCTCAACGGGTGGGCTTAAAAATGAACATGGACAAGACGAAACTCATGTCAAATACCAAGGTTGTGCCCATCCCAGTCTCTGTTGAAAACTCGGTACTCGAAGTTGTTGACTCATACATCTACCTAGGACAAGTGGTCCAATTAGGTAGGTCCAACTTCGAGAAAGAGGTCAACCGCCGAATCCAACTCGGCTGGGCAGCGTTCGGGAAACTACGCAATGTCTTTTCATCCGACATACCTCAGTGCCTCAAGACGAAAGTCTTCAACCAATGTGTGTTACCAGTGATGACTTACGGCACCGAAACGTGGTCTTTCACTATCGGCCTCATCTCAAAGCTCAAAGTCGCTCAACGAGCAATGGAGAGGGCTATGCTCGGGGTGTCTCTACGTGATCGAATCAGAAATGAGGAAATCCGTAGACGAACTAAAGTGACCGATATAGCTCACCGGATTAGCAAGTTGAAGTGGCAATGGGCAGGCCACATAGCACGCAGAGCAGATGGCCGATGGGGCCATAAAGTGCTCGAGTGGAGACCTCGGACCAGCAAGCGCAGCGTAGGACGTCCACCTACAAGATGGACAGATGACCTTATAAAGGTCGCCGGAAGGCGCTGGATGCAGGTCGCTTCCAACCGGTATATATGGAAGTCCAAAGGGGAGGCCTATGTTCAGCAGTGGACGTCCTATGGCTGAGATGATGATGATGATGATGATTAAAAGAATAAAAGAGTGATGCGTTAAATTTCACTAAAATGTGCTTACCTAAATAGGGCGTCGTTGTAATGATGTTGAAAATGAAGTAATACTAAATCATCGTACTTAACGCGATAAAACTATATTTAAGTTCATAAAAACATCGAATCGTAGTTATATTTATATTTTGGTAAACATTAGTATAACGTTTTTTCACTAAGTTACATGAAATCAAGTATAGAAACGCAAGCTTTTGCGTTTCCATACTTGACGCACACAGGGGTAAATGAGCGCACATAACTACTAATACGGTGAATAGAGACTAAAGTACTATGTGTGACCTTACAAACGGTCCGGTAGTTTTGAATTTTTGATATGTTGTCTAGGATGGTTAGTCAGTGCTTAACACGTTCCCTGTGTATGCATCATATCTGTAGCATTTTAGGGTATATATGATACGTGCATGCATCACTGATGATGCACGACCCCTTGTAAACTTAAGGTATTGCCAAAATTGACACGTGTGAGCTACGTCTTTTTCATTTGCGTGCACATACCGGCTACGAAAATGTTGACAAAAAACACGTGCGTCCGGATGACATTTATATAATGGTGCCAGATTATGGCTGTTACGAATAAAACACAGAAATATATTTTATTTCAAAAAGTTTTTATTCGAAATAATAAAACAATACGAATTACTTGCACTCACTGCACAAGTGCACATCATGATAAAAACAAAAAAATAATCAAATAAAATTTGCAAAACAAAACGTAAAAAAAACTAGTGGGGTTTTTTAATGGCAAGCATTGTAGCATCGAAGAAACAATGTTTTTTTGCACGTCAAGCATTCAGTGTCTGCACAGAGTGTCTGTTTGCTTCGCCTTTTTGCGCGCTTCTGTAGGTGTGCTACCCTGTTCGGTCATTCTTTTATATCATCCAACGCAACGTTTTCGAAAACTTTTATTGTTACGGCCTAGAATTTTGATCAGTTCATGGCGGCGGGACAAGGTAGTCTGTATTACTGAAATAGTCTGAAAATTACCACTAAACGAAGTTCTGAGAAATTTCGAGCGTTTATATGGCATTGACTTACGTAAACCACAGATATACGATTAAGAGAAACGTCAAACTGCCTTAAAAACGTGCATGTGATGTACTGCGCAGTGAGCTAGTAGGTACGTGTATGCGTCAAATTGTGGGCACCAGTTTAATAGCTCATACGTGCATGCATCACATATGGGGCACTCGGAAAAATGGGAAAATAGGAAAAACTATCTTCATGAATGACGTTTTTAAGCATAAATGTAATAATATGAAATATATAAAAGTAATTTACAAAAAAGTAAAATTGCACGTGAGGAGACGATTTCTGGTCCCTAGTTACACAGGGAACGTCCTAGAAAAAAAATATAAAATGGAGAATGTAGTAAATTTAACTCTCTATAACATTGTCGAAGGTTTCTTCTAGCTAAAATGCTCCTAAAGGAAGATATGAGCAAAGATACAAAGAGAGTGCCGGTTTTTAGGGTTCCGTAGTCAACTAGGAACCCTTATAGTTTCGCCATGTCCGTCTGTCCGTCTGTCCGTCTGTCCGTCTGTCCGTCCGTCCGCGGCTTAGCTCTGTGATCATTAGTACTAGAAAGCTGAAATTTGGTATGAGTATGTGTATGTATCACGCCGACAAAACAGTGAAATAAAAACTAAAAAAATATGTTTTTTTCGGGTACCTCTGGTACACCTAAAGTGGGGGTGATTTTTTTTTTTCGTTGCAACCCTAGTGTGTGGGGTGTCGTTAAATAGGTCTGTTAAAAATAATAGGGGTCTCCAAACATTACTTTTTGATAAAGTCAGTAGTTTTGTAAATATTCGCTCCGAAAATAAAAAAAATAGTGTCCCCCCCCCTCTAACTTTTCAACCACGGGTCAAAAAAATATGGGAAAATTCATGAAAATGAAACTTTATAAGTACTTTCAATGAAAACTATATTGAACAAAATCGGTCCATCCGTTTTTGAGTTATCGCAAAATTTCATAATTTTCTTGAAAAGGACGTAAGTTGACTTCCAGAAGGTAATAAGTAATTACAGTTACTTTGACGTTTACGACCTTTTTCCGTCTTTCCGTCTTTGGCCGTATCTTGTGAAGGATGAGCAAATACGGAACCCTACACTGAGCGTGGCCCGACATGCTCTTGGCCGGTTTTTTCAATATGGCGGCGGGCGCGGAGGGGGGGGAATTGTGCATTTTGCATTTTAAGCACTGACTAACCATCCTACATCCTACATGACAATATATCAAAAATTCAAAAGTACCGGACCGTTTGTAAGGTCAAAATCCTTTATTCACTGAATTATACCATAAATAGTACATTACTGCAGACCAACTTATATTCTTTGCTGTAGACGCCGGTTAAGAAGGGCATGTCGGGTAGGTATAGATACGGATACGAAGCCGACTAGCCTTTTTCACGACTAGGCATGTAAATATAGTGCTTTTCTCAAGTAATTATATGCAATGAAATAAAAAAATACACCACTCTAAAATATATAATTCAGCTGTAACTATAGCATGCTTATGAACACAGAAGCTATGTTTAAAATAAAGTACTTCCCTGCTTAGGGCTGCAATTTTTGTATGAAATCACTTTACAGTTCTCTTGAACTATTTTGCCCATAACGTGATACTTCGAAGCCTGTTATAACGCACGTTGGCGACATTTTTGAGAAAAATATCTAAAAGTACAGATTGTTATCGCGCTTCTTCCGACTGACTACGTAATTTTCGGTTCGGCTAGGTGACACAGCTCACTCTTAATCACATTAGCTCCACTGTGTCATCATTTCTTATCGAATAAGGATCTATTCGGGATCATGAGGCCAGCGAAGCGTAAGTAACAGATATCGACAAGCTAATGTAAAGAATTCGATAGGTACGGGAAATAGGTACAGGGATAAAAATAATTCACGTCACAATTGAGTAAACTTCTTAATGCAATCTCATCGAAAACTTTGGCATTCGCCGTAATAATGCGAAACAGTTCGGAAACGAAAAGTTTACTAATGAAATAGGTTCTTGTTTATACACATTTGTACTTAACACAATGGCTACTTATCTTATCTGCAAGTTATTTATTTTTGTGTGGGATCTGAAGGAAAATGATATACGTACTTTTTACTTTTTCTGTGCTATACCGTAGTCAGAATAACGATACGATTTGTCAATACCACCAGGGCTAGCATATTTTGCCGCAAATTCGCATGTCGCTCGACTCAGTGTCACCTGTCCTGCTCGCACTGTACCTATTGAAAAGAAAGTGACTGGTAGTATTTGTCGCATAGTTATTCTAGACGTGCTGCTAAGGAAGTTCGAAATAAAAATCATCTTTGTTGTTTTTCTAAGGACCTACGATTACGCAACATTTCCGCCTTGTTATCTTTTTTGTTATGTTAAATCTAGTTTCGTGTGTAAGGCTCGGTATTGATTGAAATCGAAGAGTGTTACACGGACGGAGGTACACAAATCAATTTGTCGTGCGCTGTAGGCAATTCAGTACCTACTGTACTGTACGTACATAGTTTCGTGTGTAAGGCTCGGTATTGATTGAAATCGAGGAGAGTTACACGGACGGAGGTACACATATCAATTTGTCGAGCGCTGTAGGCAATTCAGTACCTACTGTACTTTACGTACATAATTTAAGTTCAAAATGAGCAAAAAAGTATCCCGAAAGAATCCCTGTTTTGCAGATTTCCATATTCTCGAAAGGCGTGGAACCGGGAATTTAAATAGAAAATTCCAGATGAAGCAGCTAAAACAAAGGCCCGCACGAGCACCGCCCGTCCCACAAATGGGCAAGCGTTTACTTAGGTTCTTCTCGTGTTTTTGGAGGTAATACAGACTCTGAGTTTAGGAACGAGTTAAAAGGTTTTAAATTATTACTAGACACGAATGGAGATCGCTATATTTTAAAAAAGAATATTATTCAACTGTGTTATACTACCCAACTGTTAGTTCAATCATCCAACTATATGGTCCAAAACAAATCTCATTAATTAGTTATAACGATATTCGTTTTAGATTTTTGGAATTTTTTGCCACTGTACTTAGGATTAAATGTCTTTAATGGGGATTAAAATTTATGGGGATTTAATTAAACCCGGTTTCTTTATACGTCAAGAGGTCAACAGCAAAGTTTATGTTAGTTTGTGTGTAGATTCATGTTCACCGGGACGAACTTTTTAAATTTGAAACATTACACGATAAGAAAACTTTCATAATTAGATTTTTATTCCCACTCACTTCTGTAGTTATAATGTAATTATGTAGGCTGTTTTATTTTTCATGCCGGTCATAACAGTAGGTTGTCCCAAAACAGTCCCAATATGGAAAAAAGCGTTGCAAGACATTTTATAAAATAAAGGGGTATATAAAATCGGACCTCCGCACACAAATCGATCTACTAAGTTTAATACAAACCTGCTAATACTATTTTTGACTGGTATAGAATGCTATTTGGCATTAAATCTGCTATTTGTACTGACTTTTGTTTTGTGCAATAAAGTTTAAATAAATAATACAACCTTATACTACTAGAGCTTACTGGGAGAAAGCTCTAGTAGGCTTGTATTGTGGGCACTAGACGACATAAATACATTCGAGTTTACTCAAATATTTGTTCTTCCAGGGATTCGAATCCAGGACTGACGTTAAAACATTCGTTCATGAAAATTGGACATACAAGCATGTCTTGTAGGTAATACTCGTACAGGATAATAGGCAACCGCATATAATCCGCCGAGAAAAAAACCGATTTGTAGCCCCTCCAATATCAAGCCTACACTTAGGGCAACTTGTAAACTTCCCCCGCTCTAATTTCGACAACTTGCCAAACTTATTATAAGTTAAATTGAAATTCTGAAAGACCTACGCCAATAGGTACCGTACTTCGGGATATTTAAGAGGAAAAACAACAGTTGAGCCAGCTTTTACTCACATTTTGGGCGCTGCTTCGACAATTGTATTTGTTTTGGGATGAAAGTGAAACGTTTTTAGGGTTCCATGCCCCACAGATCCAATCCATTTTAAGGGAACAACATCACACGGCTTTCTACAGCAGACTATACGTCCGTGTTTTTAGCTTTATTCGGAGAAATGATATATAAATATAGGTATTGGACAACCTCAAAGAAATCGATCTAGTCCTAAGGCCCTTAGACGACAATTTACAATAGATAAAAACATAAGTACATAGAAAACAACCATAACCCAGGAACAAATATTCGAGTTCATCATACAAATATATTCCCTTCCCGAGATTCGAACCCAGGACCGTTGGCTCATTAGATAGGGGAGGTAATTAAAAGCCATATGCTTCATATGGCGGTACTATCCCAAGTAACACAGACATGCTGAATAAAGTTTGAGTAATAGCAATTCGCAGCTATAGCTATAGTATGCTGCCAACTACATGATAACATCCAGTTAACTACGTTTTAACATGATGTGTACCTATATCCGTAGGCAGGTACTACAATTTTATTGAATTATTTTCAATTGAAATCCGATAAGATAATACTATCGGTGCTCCAATTTCCTAACGAATGGAATCGCGGACACGAAATCTCGAAAATATAATAATAATAAAAATAATTGAATACTATTAATAACGTTATAAAAGCAAAATTTACGCATATCGCGTTTCGTCGTTTTCAGGAACATATTATTTTCCGAAAATTATATTTCTTTGAACCCCGAAGTAGGTATGCTATATCGTTCAATTTAATTCAATAAATCATTCGCATTGACACTGAAAATATAATTTTACTAATCAACTTAATTATTTCAAAGTATTTCTTTATTTAAACTATGCACAAAACATATGGAACTTAATGCCCAATAGCATTCTCTACCAGTCAACCATAGGGCTAAACAGAGTTGTTCCAAATGGGTATCATTAATATTAATATTAATCGCAATTTCACAAACTCATCAATAAACCAAAGCAAACTTATAAAGCGGACCATAGACGGCAAACAATCCCGCGCAAAGTCAGCGCTTGTGGTGTTATTCTCTTACTTATTAGACTCTGCGCTAGGAGTAACTTATTATTGGATCGCTAAACAACGGCACCGGCAGGATTCAGTTCGGAAAAGACGTAAAACCTAAACAGAAATATTTTAGTGATTGCTTACCTAAGTATTATGATTAGAAAATGTCGTAACGCCATTTAGAGTAAAAATGCATCCTTTGTAGTTTCTTAGTGTAGTTCAAAACAGTATAGAAAGTTATATAATAATAAAATACAGTGGCGATAACATTATGGTATTTCAAATATACTTAAAAATTTATTTCGGATAAAATCATTTGCGTGTTCTATAGTCACTATGGAAACTTTACGGTTTGGCATTATAATAATAATTTTATTATTACTTATAAATACAATTTACTTTTTATATAAATTTATTGTAAAAAGCCTAGCCTAAGAAACAAGATAAATAAAGGAATAATAATAATAATCGTTTATTTCAGACAACCAAGAGATCCATAAGTGTTAGTTACAAACTTATTAAACTATGTTAGTTACCTTAATTATACTTTACTTATTTAAACACTTTATTACACAAAACAAAAGTCAGTACAAATGGCGGACTATGCCAAATGGCATTCTCAACCAGTCAACCATAGGGCCAAACAGAAATATAGTGTTGGTGTATTATACAAAATACACCAACACTATTATCTTTTTTTTAATTAGTATAACATAGTGGATCTACTTCGCCGATGGTAAGCAAAAAAGGGAGCCCAAGTCGCAATGGCAAGAAACCAACAGTGTCTTTTCAGTATATCTGTTTGCTTCTGAAATAGCGTGAAAACAAAAACTACTGAACAACACCACTGTATTTACAGTGGCAACACTGCTTTGCATATTCCAACAAGTTTTGTTTATCTGTTTTGCCGTTTTGTTATCGGAATTAAAACTTGAATAGTTATTTAGGATTCCTTGGAACGAGAAATAAAAATAGATTTTTACAAAATAATGCTAACATAAGAACATAAAGGGACTTTTTATTACGTCGAAAGATTATTATTTTTTCAATGCTTTAATTGCGAACAATCCGAACGTGCAATTAAGCCTGTAGTTTTTTTTGTGATGATAAGTATATCAAAATTTTCGTATTATGTTTTGAAATTGTTCGAATATACCTTTTGAGGTTCAAGAGATATAAGTATGTAGTTACCATTCAAAATATTAAGCAAAAACGCCGCGACTAGTCCCGTTTCTATTATGAGGTCATTTTGTCTTAAGCTTTAAGTTCCCTAGTTTAATTATTTGTTATCATAGCGGTCATTAAGGGTCACAGTAGTTGATACGAATTCTGCTTATTATATTATGGAACCCTATAACGGATAAACAAACGGCGGAGTATATGGTATTTGTACTCTTTGCGCACGGAACCCTGAAGACCGATTTGTTACCAGCTAAGGGTGTGCCAACTAGGTCAGTTATGAACTCAAAAAATTACACCAACAAATTTCTGGATATATGCAATGTTTCAACGAAATCGGTATTCGGTATTCCCTTCTTATAAACACAAACTTTTTATCGAATTTCATATCATAGAAAACGAATTCATAGAATATTCAGTTCTTATATAATATAATTTTTAATTCAAATGCTAAGATTTCATCGACTACATCGACATTAATTTTTTTATAATCGTTACAACAACTTCCCAAGGATCAATAATTGCTTTAAGCTACGTTTCATTGAATATTCAAGACATTAAAGTAACATAAAACTGTCTTTGATTTTGTCGATGTATTGTATTTTTTCAAACATGTAATGAAATGTTGTCATAACGTGCGTAATAACAGGCTTCGAAGCATCACGTTTCGGGCGGAACGACTCGAGAGAACTGTTAAGGAATCTCATACAAAATCGAAAGCCGGGAAGTAATTTTTAAAACATGGCGTCTGTGTTCATGAACAGGCTAAAAAGCTGTTCTTTTTTGCGTTGTATTTCTAAAAAATCTAAATAATTCATTGCATATGTTTGAGAAAAGCACTATAATACATTCCTAGCCATGAAAAGTGCTTGCCGGCTTCGTATCACTATCCTTCTCTATACCTAAACCTACTCACCGGCAAGCCCTTTTTCCCCGACGACTGCAGTAATGTACTAAGTATTGTATTTTCAATAAAACATAATTTAGAACAGGGTAAACGCAGCCATGTACAATTTTTATCCGCATTATTGGCATTTTTGCTAGACACAAACAGAAATAAAGGGGCGATATTTACGCAACATTATCCCAAATATAAGATATATTTAAACGTTTTTGTGTCGCTGGATGGCCGCGGGCACAAGTGGGGTTGACATACATTAAAGGACTCTTGTGTAGGGTATTGTTTTCTTAGTATGTTGAGACACGAGACATATTTTTTTGCTTGTATATCAGATTAAGATAGACGACAGAAAACGTTTTGGATAGAGGATAAGATTTTGGGAAATTTGGTCAAGATTACAATAAAATTAAAATGAGGAACCGTCAGCTATTGAAGTTTTGAAGAAAATCAGGAATACTATAAGGATAAGGTATATTACGAGAACTTGAATTTTCCCATTTTTTATCGTTTGGGTACACCACATGGACTGAGTGATTAGAGAAAAATAATGGCTTACTTTGATAGATTTCGAAAAGCACCATTATTCTTAGTTAGCTTGATCCATAATTAACACTAATTACAACTGGTGTATCCCATATTTATTATTTACCTGAAGGTGACGTATCTGATCTTTGGACACAGTTCCGTGCGCCATGGTTTCGGTTAAAAAAATATAAGGTAAATAAGAAACTTTATTCAGTAAAGTTAACAGTACTTTTTCCTAAGTAGCACCTGCACTTTAAGCCAATCCTGGTTTTCAGTGTCATGTATTTTTCGAGGACAAAATGTGGGTAACAAATGAGTCTCCAGCCCTATACAATAAATAAAACACGTGGATCCGTTGCGTAACAAGGGTGGTAAACCAGGAAATTTCAAAGGAGTATCTCCTTGGAAGAAAATAAAACAAAATACCATTAAACGCCTGTTATAAAAGCATTTTTCTCTAAATATTTAAATAGAAGGTAATTTTAATTTAATACCGTTTTACGCCCTGGGTTTACTCTTCGAAGTCGCAGCTCAAAATGTCACAATTTAACAAAAACCAATAAACTTTGTCATTTAAAATTAGAAACTCATTTTCATTTAACTAAAAATTGTAAATTTATAACTGCGCATTAGAATAAACAAAATATCGGCCGGCCAAATATTTATAAAGTAAAAGGGGTAACGCTAAAACAATAACGTAATTAAAAGCTTCAAGGTTTTCACGCAAATAAACAGAGGGACGAACGGTGAAATCTACTTTGTAAAAATAAGTAAAAAATCCCGAACCAGTGGATAACAGCGCTCGTTCGCAAACACCATTACCGGGGCAGGGCCATAAACCGCCCAAGATAAGATGAATAGTCGGGCCGAACGTAAAACGAGTATCGAGTGTTTCACTTTACGTGGTCGCGTAAAACCGTTTTATCCCGGAGAATTTTTGGAACCTTACGCAATACGCATATTTATCAGTTTACGCATAATTCATGGTTCCGTAACGAAATTAAAGTGTCAATTTCAGTGATAGTATCGCATATAACAGATACAATGTATTTATATTTACTCGAATAAAATTCACAAAATTTGCGTTTGGCGGTTTGTGCAATGGTATAAACGGTACATAAGCTAAGAATAGGTGTTCTAACCTACAGTTTAATTTCTATAAAATCCACTTGAATGGATTAACCGTCTCCCTTGGGCTTACGCATGATTAACGACTTACGACGGGCAGGGTAAGGAAGTGAGACGTGTCACATCCTAGCGTCAAATGATTTGTGGCCTTCCACATTCATGGAGCCCTGGTACTTCCGAACCCGACTGTCCTCCTTTCAAGCATGAAAAACGTGGTTTCCTTGAATAAAATCAGTTTGTTACCCAAAAGGAGAGGTTTTCATTCGTTTGTGGCGTTTGATAAATTTATGGATCCCTAACTGTAAGCAAAACCAAGGGTCGTGAGTTGCAAAAAATTACTGTAGAATAATAGCACTTTAGCAAACGCCTTTTAGGGAGGCCATGATGCATCGGCTCTAGGAGAAAGTGTGGTGTGTTACGTCCTAGCCTCAAATGTTTTGTGACTCCACCACATGCTCTGTTACATCTGAATAATATTGTTGTCCTTTAAAGCAAGAAAAATGCTAATCCCTTGAATAAAATCATTTTATTACGCGTAGATCCCCGCGCCGCGTCTGTGGTGTCACCAAGTGACCGAAATCACTGGTCAGCCACTGGTAGAGGAATCTACCCTGCAGAAATCCGATAACCGAACAAAGTGGAAACATTTATTACACAACACCACGAAAAACTTTCAAAGACACGACCTTCAGCTATGAAGTATACGACCATGAAGTTGATTACGCAAAAGTAGAGGTATCCATTTGTCTGTCAGTGTTTGATTACAATTAATTGATCCTAAATGAATCTAAACGGTTGACCGGTTCAAAAATGTAGAACTACATTCCTGGTCCACTGGATTACAATTCTGAACCAATACAATCATAAAATGTCGAGCCTTATGGTCATCCGCAAATACATACATAAGGAGTCAGAAGCAATTTCCAAAACACCACGGCAAACAATCATCGTTCAACCTTAGACACGGTATCAGCTTTCAGGTCACGCAAACGAGCTCAGTCATGCAAGTTACTTTTGGCACTTTTCATAATTTTCTTTTGAGTGCTCCCTACCAACTTCCCTAATGTGCGTGACAGCAATGGTCGCAAAATATGACAATTCGACAATTTGATTTCAGTATTGTGATGGCAATAAAGTGCAATCGGTTTATCGTAGCAAATTTGGAATAGGGATTTTGCGTAGAGACTGGATAATTGAGGCTGAATCTGATTTGGAGAAAGATTTGAAGTTTGATTGATTAGAAGTTTAGATTGATCGCTTCTTTATTATCATGAAACTAGTAAGTGAAGAAGACACGCTTGCTCTTACGAGAATATTCTAATATGCAGTTACAGTACTGATTATAGAAACAGCGGAACCATAGGCAAATATCATAAATGAGGTGCCGGGTGCATTTATTGGCCTTGACTAATTATAGACACAACGTTGCTTACAATATTAATATAATAATTTCTACAACACTGTATTTTTGAAAAAGAATGTAATTAAAGAATATAATAAAATTGCTTTTCACCTCACTCGCTCGGAAAACCTCCGTTTATAGGGCGAAATTTGCGTGCAAATGTCTATTTTATCCGCTAGCGTGCAAAAGTCATTTGAATTTCGAACACGTCGATTTTGATTCTCTGTGGTGCAAGTAACTTTTTTATATTTAAGACTCCTTCAACGCGTGACTGATTTCATCAGCCGATAAATCTTCGAATAACCAATCAACGCACGCTAATAAAGGGCGATCTGGTCAGGCCGGCTAAAATCATATGTACGTTTGAATACTTCTTTTAAAAAAAAATATACCTACAATATCACGTCCAGAAACCTGGTTTGTGGTTACAGATTTTTAAGTTTTTATTTTTCTACACTTTATTTTATGTTTAATATGTTTATATATATTAATAGTAAGTATTTCAGATTGATTTACATATTTTGACTACTAAATATATTAAATACATTACAAATTTTAATATTTATTTGTTATAAAAGTTGGCACATTTAAGAGTGTAATTTCTGAACGCACCCGAGAAAAAAAAAAGTAATTAAAAAGTTGGAAGTTTTCACAATTCACGTAAACAACGTAATTTTTTTCTGTGGAGAATACATACTGTTGTCTTACTTTATAGAAATTAGTATCGAAAACAAGAAAGTTAAGCCCAATTTGGAGTATTTATTCAATGCTAAAAGCCTGCATGAAAACGAAAAAGGATCTGCTATAAATATTTGGGGACGATAGAGAATTTACCGTAACTATTGGCGTTTTTAAAGAAGATAAAGCCGAAATAATCTTGTTCGGATCCCATCGTCCAATAACTTCCAAAGCAAGTGTTATGGTAAATACTTCCGAGTGGCCAACTAATCCTTCCCAGAATGCCATTCTCCCACATTCACAACGAATGTGTCAAGTAGTTTAAAATACAAATATAATATAACAGTGCTTAAGAAAAACTCAACGATAAAATATACACGACGATAATACAAATTACGGCCATTACATATTACTTTTAATTTTTAATATGTGTGCTTCTCTCGTATTTATTTGGTTTGGATTTGAGTGTGTTATGTTTTAAATTTGATGTGTTAAATAGAAGGAAAAATTAAATATGATTATTTTTATGTTTTAATTGTTTTTCTTGAATCTTGTACTTTCCTCGCTGTAGTGAGGTGAAAAGTTGTGTGTTCCGCATGGCTGCAAAATTATAAAGCTTCGCTACGCTCAGGAATCTATCTTTGAACCATTCGCTTCGCTCATGGTTCAATCTTAGATTCCTTCGCTCGCTCAGCTTTCAATTTCAACACTCGCGCCAAATAACAACTTTGCAGCCTTGCATAACAAATAACTATTGCTTAACTTTGTTTTTAATGGGACTTTATTTTCCAGTGACGATTTAAAATTATTTTGTTTCTTAGGGCATTGCTTTGATTAAAAATTTTTTTTAATATTAAAAACTATATTGAAGGAAATTTCTTAAGTTGGTGACACGAATTATTTTATTTAACGTTCATTTGAAATATATAAAATATAGATTACCAAACTTAAGTTAAGTAATTGCAATCTGTTCACCGCGGAATGCTTCTTGACGATATTATATCATCGTTCGACAGTGTGTTTTTGGACAAGAGGCTTTTACAAGACCTAAGTAATGTATAAGATATAATATACAAGAGTTGTAATTACGTAAATAACAGAAAATAGTACTAGACTAGAAAACAAATTACGTCAATAGCAATCCCTAAAAGATATCCGGGATCAATACCACTTTGTTTTCGATTTAGACAGCAAACATCAGATGAAAGCATTTTTCATCAATATACCGCGCTATTTTATTTGATTTTTGGCCCCATTCCAAATAAACAAAACGATCTATTTCAATATATCTGCCGCTGAACTATTATATTAACTATTGAACAACGTTTGAAACACCTCCGTCCTTCTGATAGCCGATCGGGCACGTTTGCACTGGCCTAACGTGTCGGGACTTGTCGGCAAACACTTCGGATGCACTCGTTCAATGGCACTGTAATCTATAGCCGAAATGCAAACAGCACACCCACATTTGCTCTTTCGAGCGTATTATTTGCGGAATAACTTCAGTTGAAACGGGCTAATTTTGTGCATGAAAACTCGCTCAACATAAGCAGCTTTGCTGCAACTGTTTTAGTGAAAGCCGAGCACATGTCTGGATTAATGTTGAAGTTGACTGTTGTGTTTTATGACGAAAAAGGATAACGCAACGCTGTTGGGGTTTGCAAGTTTAAAAGCGGGTTTAAAGTACGTACCGTATTTTAACTAAAACTCGTAACAAAGCATAATATGATGTCTCTCAGAAAATGGTACAAATTATTATTTAAAAAATTGTTCACTTTAAAACCGTTCTCAGATTCGTCTGCAGTACTATCTGATTTCAAATCCTATTTCAATCGTTTAGTTGACGACGCAAAGGCAAAGCCTCCATATCAGGAAGTATGACGTTGCTTTTCCGAGCTCCAAAATGCATCAACTGGAGAGCTCTCTGCGGCCAAGTGGCTGCGTCGCGTTCCACATACTCGTCCGCACTGCGATCCTAGTGCTCTAATGTCTAAAGGCAGCATACAGATGTATTTGTTTCGAAACCATGTGGTTCTATTGACCGTAGCTACAGAGGATTGAATAGTAGCCAGTTATTAAACTTGCTTTTCTAGACAAAAAACATGTTCTGAAAATTAATACAAAACTAAAACATCAGATCACGATTTGCGGATGTTTATTACTCAAAGTTTGCAAGGTGGACAATATCATTCAGATCATTCTAGCAGTTTTTCAAGTAATCTTTTTTTTATTCTTGCATACGTTATGAACTTTTTTATTTGTTCGTTTTTACAACCTATGAGAATTTTCGTAAAATGTTCTAGTTAACTAGCGAAACTTAACGAGATTTCGCTTGTTTCACAACATCTTACTTACATATTGCAATGGACGCTATTTGCAGGGCTTCTTCTTTAAATGTAGCGTGTTTTAGTCGTGTTATGAGTTCTTCAGCTTTTTTTACGATAATGACTTTTCACATATTCAATTTTGTGATATTGGTCCTTCAAGCCGTGTTTCAAAAGTTCCTAAACTGCTGCATCGTGTCGCAAGTATTATTATCGTAGCAATCAAAGAGAGAGCTCTTAGTGGGGCATCCGAAAGTTATGTGTGTCGCCTTTTTGTTCCAAGGAGTTTGAATCGGGCCAGTAGAATTGAGATACTGGGCCTTTGAATGCTGGGTATTATGCTGAAAGAAAAACCTTTGACTAAATTGCGAGGTGTGAAAGAAATGGCCGAGAATTTTTCGGATAGGATTTTCTTAGTTTCAGGGAGATGATGATAATATCTTAACACTTTCACGGACAGTACGTAGAAAGACGTACATTAGGATCCTCGTGATAAGGGTCCCCGTCTGTAGCTGAATATAATTATCTCATTGTTTTTATATAAAGAGAAACGCTTCGTGCCGTTTTAGACTACAATTATTTTGTATGAGTTTTATATGTGCCGCAGCATGCAATTTTGGAAATGGTTCTGTGTCCGTGATCGTGTTAATATGATTATGTAACCGCTATTATTTATACAATAATGTAGGCTGATAGTATAAAATACAGCATGATAATATTATGTTAGGAAAAGAAAGATCATTAAACAATAATGCTTCAAGGCAAGCGTGAATAGGCCATTGCTCAACCAACGAGCTACATCCTCGACCCGTAGTCATTTACCATCATTAGGCGATCGTAGGGTCAATGGCCGGTGAAGAAAACGTGAAGAAAAAAATACAATATGTCCAATCCGTGAGCTCATATAATTATTAGCCTTCGGATTTAGCTGAAAATGGAAAGGTTCAAAATCTCGACCTCATAGAGCGAGCGAGACAGTTATGACACCAAAATGTCTTTCTGTGCTATCAAGGAGAAAAATGTAGTATCTATCGAAGACTTTACCACAAATCACATATTTTTTTAAATCTGGTCATAATATCAAATGTAAGCAAGCAGGAGCAAAATAGTACAATAAAATGGAACAAACGAATAGCGCCAAATATTTGGCATCGACAGAACATGAATAATTGTGCCGATCGGTGATTGGAATACCTATTGCCCATTCATATTGTTCCACGTTTATTGACTAACATGTTTTAAATAATAACTATTGTTTTTTTTTGTTTGCCTCGCTTTGACCTTCTACTGATTGTTAGTAAGCCCCTATAGTATATTAAGGTTTCCTCACAGCCCAAAATTCTTGAGCAGAGTATAAAGTTAATAATCTGTATCAAGCCAAGTTAGGCTAGCTGTTCACCGGAACGGAGCGGTGTGGTATAAAATGAACCAATCACATTCCTCAGATTAATTTACTTCTTTTGGGCTTCACAAAAACGCAACCTGATTGGTCTTACAGTTCCTTATTTTGTTATCAACACTGACCGGTCTATCTGGTTGCTGCAGATAGATCATAAAAACCAATATAGCAGATAACGCTACTCAAATATTAACTCACGTCTAAAAGGAGTATCTGAAGAAAAATGAGCTCCATACAGACAACAGACTCTTATTTATCGTTTGGCCAATCAGCTTGAAAGCGCTCGTGAGCGGGAAAGAGGCGAATATACTTTAATGCATGGGTAAACAAAGTATAGTATAAATTGTGTGTCTATCATTTACCAGTACGAGTATACACAATTCAAATTATTTGAATTGTACTGTTGGTACATAAATTGGCAAAATCATTTTATAATCGTCAGTTCTGAGGGTAGTAGCTTCTCTGAATTATTTTCACGTAGACTATCTAGTAAAAAAAATATTAATTTCATTGTTGGAAGTTATTTCGTGTCTTTTTTTAAACGTTTATGTGTTAGTCCGCTAGGCAATGCCTTCTACTCGAGCGTGTTACAAGAATATGTGAAGAAAGATGAGAATGATGATGTACAAAACAGACACATATTTATTGTTCGGCCAATCGGCCTGAAAGCGCTCGAGAGCGGCAAGGAGGCGAGTACAACTTTGCTGTATGCTTTGATATATGTGTATGCAAAGCATAAGCATAGTATGGCTATTACTATCAGTATGAGCATAATCAATTCTGTTACGACACGATTGATAGTATGTTTACATAGTCATTCTTTAGGGTCAGTTGATATGTACACGACGATCACGTTAAAACTACCCTCGCTTTCTTTAGGTACTTCGGTGGTACCTACGTATGCGCAGCCAAAATGCTTTTTGTAAAAAGTATGTATATGTTCATAAATATTATTCAATAAGTATTAATTAAAATTTTGGCACCAAAAACAAATATGAATCTTTTGATGAGTCATTGAAGCAACACTTTAAGATTAGTAGGGCTTGCAGTAGGCTAGTTTCCTGACAGATCAAATCAGTAACTCTTTATGAAATCTCAAAACGCTGTAAGGCTGGCCACATACAGTCTGAATTCCGGTCCGGTTTCCAAACCGAATGACGTCAGCAAGTGAGACGTCGCCATATGACAGACAGAGACTGATGTAATTCTGTTCGAAAAACGAACCGGAATTCAGACTGTATGTGGTCGGCCTGATAATTAACAAGAGAAACACAAATTTAATTTTAGAATAACGATTTTAGTCTTACTGTTCGAAATGTTCCTCTGTTACATCAGTAACAGTTCCGCTCCTAAAGCGAACTTTGCTTTGTCTGGAGATGCAGGTCGTTTGTTTCGGAAGGCGTCGCAAATATTTCCATCGGATTGCGCTCGTGCATAACTTTGCTATACAGCATCTATAAAACTTGGTAATGTTCATGTAAATAAACCATTCTGTTCACGTAAACATTTTACTTTGAACAAAAGTTGGCGTAACTCTAGATATGAAAAATTCTCTCAATTTGACAAAGCAACCCTTTTAGCTGAGCAATATCACGGACATATCACATATTCTTGAGTGCGTAATGGCACAATATAGGGATGTAGACTGATGTTGAATTACATAACAATATAACATACTATAATTGTAAACAAAAAAACAGGAAAAAAATTAAAGGGCTTTGAAATATGTGACTTGAAAAATACGCAAATGATAAGTTTTTTAAGTCCAAAAGCAAATTTGAAATTGTAACCCGAATCCTCATTATCATAACATTAAAATCCCGTAGGAATTGTAGAATGATCTCTATGTTTTAACCCGACCGAAACCATGTGCAAAAGCTAGTAAGGATATAAACTTATCTGCCACGTTGAATTTGCCACCCTTTGTACCCTGTTATTTCATTGTAGATTTCAATTTGGTTTTTATCTCAAAAAAAGGCCATTATATATTCACAACAATAACGACAAAGCTGTAAAATCGTTTAGAATTTCTCGTATTTCAATCCTACGTCAATTTCAGCTTTGGTTGACGACGACAAAATGATGTAAATTATTCCAAACGGCCCGTGAAAGATAAAGATGTCATGGAACGAGTGATTAATTGGTTCTGGAAATTACTATAGGTACAGCAGCTGAGCCGATTGGATATGGGTAATATTGAGCAATATCGATTATCTGTGAAAGTAAATTGTGTACGTTTTTTCTTAAGTCTATATTATACAGATACAGTAGCCTTAAGCTTACTGTTCATTATGTTACCATGATTAGTAAAATTGTCAAAATAAAATTTTTATTCGAAATCTGAAACCAGTAACTTTAACATGATTATCTTTAGCTTTGTTTTTTAGCAATTATGTAAAGTTATCTTTCTATGATGATGATGATGATAATGGCTAAAGAATATTCTGACAAGTATTGACAAAAAGTACAATTTTTGTAAACTTTGGCATCAATTTACACATATTTCATTGTCTACAGGCTGCAACAAGACTTACTACGGTGACATCGGCCGCACCTACGAGTTAGAGCTTCACCGACCGCGCGAAGACTTGGTGCCTTACGTCTGTCTACTCACCATCTCGGCACCAGGCGGCGTGCATGGAGACTTGATCCAGGTGAGTTGGCTATTGTCACCAGGCTGCAGAAAGACTTACCTACCTATGGATACATAGTCCGCACAAAAGAGCCGGAGATTCACGGACCGCGCGAAGACCTGGTGCCTTACGTCTGTTTACTCACCATTTCGGCACCAGGCGGCGTGCATGGAGACTTGGGTCAGGTCAGTCCAGCCATGATTGCAAAACAAATAAACCAACGACGGCGTTTTAAATAATAATGAGACTCATATCAGTGTGTTCCAATAACGTAAAATAATATGAAAAAAAAAAAGAAACAAAATATAAAAGAGGTGCAGGTAAATACAAAAAATATAAAACTGGACATACACAACACATTTACTTCTTTATTTTTATCGATTTTAAGCGTTAAGACTAGGTTTTAAAATTAGTAAGTAATCTAATGATGACCACAACTTCGAAATTAAAACTACCTAATCGGCATAAACCACGGGTTACGGTATTGAACATTGTTACCACGTTGCAAACCATGTAAAATGTAAGAAATCGGAATTTTGTTGTTGGTAAGACGACTACAGGGTTTATTTCTATTTTCTATGATTCGAATAAATACATAACTTCATAAGGTCTAATTAAACTTCGGTCTACCATTACGATTATGCCTCAGTGTTGTTGCTGTTATATTCATTGTAATGAAATTTTTCTGTATTTTTTTATAGGCCGGGTCATTATTCGAGCGTTTCAACCATCTCACTTTCGTGGACATATATTATTTGGGAAGAATTGCGCGTAGATTTTGATGGCAATTCGGATATTTGTTAGATGTCCGGTAAACTTAGATACCTGACCAGAAACAAAATTGAAATCTGCAGCCACTTCTACAAAAATGTGACCACGAAAGTGATTCGGAACAAACGCTTGAATAATGACCCGCCAGCAAAGGAAAATAGCAACTTAGGCGTGCGTGTGCGATTATCATTAATGAAAACACATTTGTCATTATTCCTAATGCCATCGTAGATTGCGTGTTCGCTGTATAAAACTCGTGAATATCCAGCAAATTGCTTTTCAGTTGTTATTGAAAGCGGTCGCCGAGGTGCCCTTTAGAAACTAATGAATAAACGGGAAACAGGTACAAAAAAAATTAAGGAATGCTCGTCTTGCTTGTAGTGGTGTGTGTATCTCTTTTTTTGTGAGCAGTACGGAGAAAGGTTGATGTCAAATATATCAGACGTCTATTCACAAGCATAAAGATAATTCATTGAGTTTTTCACACTATGCTAGGGTACAATCTAATAGAAAAAGACGATTTTGCTAATCTTGCTGTGAAATTAATGACGACACTGCCAATAGACTTTACTGCTTTTGGAAGTACTTTCCGAGGTTTTTTCACGAGGACTTGCTCCCCTCGTAACAAAAGTAATCCCTTTACATAGAATAATCATTTTCTATTTAATAATAATAAATAAATAAATAAAATAAATATCGGACAACCTCACACAAATCGATCTAGTCCCAAATTAAGCTCAAGAAGGCTTGTGTTATGGGTACTAGACGACGATATACGTACTTATATAGATAAATATATGTATTGTATACTTAAATACATAGAACAACCATGACCCAAGCACAAATATTCGAGTTCATCACCCAAATATTTGCCCTGGCCGGGATTCGAGCCCCCTCGAAGGTCCCGCTTCGGCTCAGTAGGCAGGTTAATATTTTTAAAAAGTACGTATCGTCAAACCGTGAAGACTAACATATTTAATTTTGAGGCCAGATAAAGCTCAACTTCTCTGTTTGGCCCTATAGTTAACTGGTAGAGAAAAGCCATTTGGCATTAAGTTTACCATTTGTATTCTATTCTATAGGTAGGTGCATTGTAATAAAAAATCATATCACTGTAAAATTGATACATAGCCATAATCAGGTTATGTATAATTGTATACATTTTTCGAATGAATATAATATAATGTATCATTATAATGCATTGTTAACTTTACGAAATGTTTAGACAGGCATTTGAATCCTAAAAAAACTAGGTCCGTGGTAAAATATAACCGAAAATACAGTATTTCCAACGCATATTCAAGACGCTTCACACAATGATTTCATATGCACGAAAAATAGACAAAACTATCGGCAAGTCGAATCCGCCCGTGGGTAAATCTTCACGGGATCCGGGATATGAGGGAAATATAGTGGAACGCTCTCGGGCACCAAATGGAGGAATATGAAAAATGTGCTGTCAGAAAAGTCGTTTCTTACCGCACTTAGGGCTGGCACTCATGGATGGCCGAGGCATATTTGGATACTTATTTAAAAGACGGTGTTTGTCGAATATACAAAAATATTAGATAAATCACACTTATTTCAAAACGGCGAACATTTGTATTTGTATGTTTATTACTTCTTAGCTCTCTAAAGGCTGGATACATTTTGATAAATTTGGTATGGAGGTAATTGACACCCTGGTTATGGGCTAATTTTTACCTGATAAATCGCAGGTAATAGCAAGGTGCGGCTAGAAATAGAATATCTACTTATAAATGGAATTTATACAGTGCAAAACTTAAAAAAGTTAAGCGCTATAATTCAACTCATATATATTTTTTTCGATATCGTACTTTAATCGATATTTTACTTATAAAGTTGTTATACCCTTCAGTTTTGCATTGATACAATATGATGTTGTCAAGGCAAAAATTATCTATTGCTGAAATTTAGTGAATTACTGAAGAAGACCTTACCCAGTGGTAACTTACGACAATATTAAGTCAATATGTTCTGCATCTGGGCTCTATAGTACCTAATTTATAGAAAGCAAGAAACGTTCACAAAAATATTTTTCACATTCTGTAGGTACCTAATATTACAGTGACAAGATGAACTTAGTTCCTGTAAGTTTCGTATATTTTCCGCTGATGAAAATATCAGACACACTATGGACTCAAAGACTAGTGAAAAAATTTAAAAATGACATGTTTCGTGCGCAACGGGCTTTTTACGTGTGTCTAGGGTTGCCCGATGGTCGGGGTTTGGCGGGATTTTCCTGATTTTTTATGTCCTCCCGACTCCCGACAAAGTAAAAAATCTCCCGAAAAACAATTTCATTTTATAAAATTATAATTTTAAAAGGAAAAACCACTGTTAATTTTTCCATAAGTACTATAAATAAATTAGCTCATGAAATTTTTGTAGATTATAGATAAAATTTAAATAATGAGAAAATCATTTTATGTTCTTTTTGTTAGTATTTATTTATGTGGCCGTTTCTATCAGCAGTGAACGACGATGTTTTTAATATAATATTTACTTTAATGTGATTCAATTGTTGTTTCTCCAGACCATCCACAAACTCCCAAAAAGAAAATTGTTTCTCCCGATAATAGGGCATTCGATCTGGCAACCCTACGTGTTTCTGATACCTGTATCCACTATCCAGTGCTAAGGTGAGTGTGCTCTGCCCGGGGTCTAACCCTCCTTTTTTCAGTACCGTAGTCGGAAAAAAGTAACCTCAATTTTTTTTTACAAGTCGTGGTATCCTTGTATCACTGTAATTTAAATCCGTCCAGCTATGTTGAGATGACGGAATGTATCTGTAAAAGAAAAGGTTAACTGAAATGTAAATTTGATTCCCTCTTTCATGACCTCTCCCCAAGGAATTTTTTTCTCAATATAATTTTTCAGTTTTATAATTGACGGAGCAACCGATGCGTCTCCGCTTCAGTTTCGTTTTATTTTTCGCATATCCATATGTCTTGTTGACAATTTGTCCAAATGCCTACTCTCGACTTTCGAAAAAAATTGTGAGGAGTTTTGATAATTATATAGATATTAATCTCGAATCAGCTTTTCTAAAAATTTCAAAATGGCGGGAGGTTCAGATCGTGGAAAATAACATCTTATACATCAACCATTTAAAAATTTAACTAATGTACTAAGCGCGTAGGTACATTCTCGTGAAATTATCAGGAACGACCCGATTTTTTATTTGTAGTATTTATTAGTAGGTACTACACAATAACAAAAGTCGGCTCGTGTGTACAGGGCCTTATGTTTCTATATCTGTATCCAGTGCTAAGGGGTGTGTGCACTGCCCGGGGCGGCCGGTTTGTTTCAATCCAACCTTTTGAGATAATATCCGGCCATCCGATGCTTTGTATTAAAATACGAGGCAGAATAGTAGTTCGTTCGATGGAAAGGGAAAGTCAATTGGCATTATGAATGGCTTTGAGTGAATTCATTTGTGAGTCAATAATTGTTATTGGTTTTTGAAATTGTGAGGTAAGTAGTAACCTTAAATATTGTAAACAACCCCCAACCAACAGCACCCACCTTTCTAGTTAGGGTACTATTTAAAAGATTTAAATTTGAATAAATAATAGCACGGTTATGGTCGAAAATTAAAAACAATTGTGAATATTGTCGTTTATAGAAAATGGACAATATTCATGTCAATTATTACTAATTTTACTATAAATACGGTTTATTTATTTCGCCCGAAGAAATATGTATATACACAGCGACAATCTAAATGCAATGCACTATAAAGGTACGTACACTTTACTAGCCTTCATGAAAATATAGCGTGTGTCACGATACCCAACAATAGCTTGCACGCGTCTTAAAAACATGCATTGTTTAAAATTATATGCAGTTTTTTGAGTGATTTCGGGCAGCTAGTAAAATCTTCAATCAAAATTGTACTTGTTATTTCCGGAGTATCTTCGTAGTTTGTTGTGAGGTCAGTCAGGGAAAATACGTATGTTTTATGATATCCTAAGCAACGAAATTCTTTTAGGACAAATTCACTTATTGCTTTGTTCTATCAAACAATGAGACTGTGCGTTATGATTGCGGGCACAAACTGCTATGTTTAAATGAAAGGTGTCATAAATGCAGTTTGTGGCCCAGTTCATAATGCACACAATTCCTATTGGGTCTCATTATTTCTTACAACAAAACAAATTGAATTCGGACTCAAAAAAGGATCCCTACTATACCCAAAGTATGCCATTTAACAGGAACGCGCGATATATTACTTTCTGTGGATAACAACTTAAAGCTGTAAATAAAATTGCATGTGTGTGATTCAACAATAATAAATCGACTTACATAATGCAGTAAATGGCAAAAAATCATAAAAGTGAACAACATGGAAGGCGTGATTTTCATTTAACTGAGATCAGATTTAATATCGCGACAGGAAAACAATCGAGAGGGATCAAAGAGAGTGGAAACTAATGGAACCATCCAAAATTAATTTCGTTTGATTTGTGAATTATTGCGATATTGAAACAGGTATTTCAATTGAAGAAATACTGCATCAATATGCATTAATTGTGATTTGATTACTGTAAAATGTATGGGTAAGTACCAAATATAAAATTTAAAATAAATACCTATGGTCCCACCGGAAGATCAGCGCTGGCTCTCTCGCGAGCTAGCATCACGCTGAGGTGGAACCGTTTCGAGGCAATCATAATTAGCATAAGTACTTAGTTTATAGATTTTTTTTCTTTGTTTGTCACTATTTATCTGCGCAATTGTGTTTTGTCACCGAATAAATGTTTTTCTTCCTTTTTTTTTTTTTACTATAAAAAAATATTTACTAGTAATAAAGGCTTATACATGTTGGTGTTCAAATGTAGGGTTATTTTGGACTTAAAGTTACTTTATAGTCACATTAAAATTGTACTTGTTTGTTTAATCAAACTGATTATACATACACCAAAGATTTAGACTCAGGTGACGATAATACGCGTAGGTGTGTCATAATTATTCGTAATAATGTAAGAAATCTCAGTGTCTACATAATAATTATGTCTATCATAGCAAGAACGTCGACGCATGGCGACCAGTAATGTAGAAGCAAATTTAAAGTTTGATTCTTCGGGCCGCCATATTTGTTGCAAGTCGAGGATAAGGTTGAAGTGACAGAATTTACTGTTTTTCCTGCAAATTTTCCAAGAAGATATTTTTTTTTACGCGGATTAGTACTGCAATAGAGTTTTTGACTAGCAAAATATTGGACTGGACAAAACAAATACTTGACATACTTACGTACTTCATCCATCACAATAAGTTCCCTCAGATCGAGCAGAAATAAAGCCCACATTCCCTTTGTGCCGGTGCAAAACTAGAACCATCTTTTTGCCTTTACACGGTCGACATACAACATTTCAGGTCGATTGGTTCTGTAGTTTCCACGTGACGGGACACGGACTCACAAAACAGATATCGTTTGCCTCACGTTTTGAATGTAGTAAGGATCCCGAAACGCTATGACTGCATTACCTTTGTTCCTTTTCTTAACTTGCTTGAATGTTGTCTAAATTTCCTTATTCAAGGTACTTTGGTATTACTAATGCAAAAAAAAATTATGTTGTCCCAACGGTTAGCTTCTTTATTCATAGCATTAAAATTCACAGAAAAGCTGTCAATACTGTGTTTGATTATAATGAAAATAAATTGTATCTTACTACTGTACTAAACATACACTAAAAATACACGCAACCAAATAATTTGCCACTAACGGGACATTATTCTATTTTTAATTGGTCAAAAACTAAAAAGAAGACGTGGTTTGACTACTGATTTTTGTTATGTCACAAGTCACAAGCCAGTATCTTCATTCAAACTTCATACTATATTATATCACATTATTTATATATATTCGCTGGGTGCGAAGTAGGTGGTGGGGGAACCACGAATCGATCGCAGCGCGCGCCGTGGCCAAAAAAGGAACTTTCGTCAGGCCAACTGTCACTTTTTACTAGCGAAATTAAGGCATCTAAAAGTAAATTAATATGCGGCACGAAACCTGCAGCGTAGTTAATTGCAAAAACAATGGCAAAACAGTAATCATAAATAAATAAATTTCCACAAGCAAGTTGGAAACGAGAGCAACGAATTAAATGGATAATCGCTATCAAGAGGAAAAAGTTAGTAGGTATAACCTATAGAACAACATTTTTAATATTATATCTTGCATGTTGTAGGGAGTAGCATGTTTATGCGTTTATTTTCTTTTACATTTTGGGAATGTTGAGCAATAACGAATTGTTTCTCATTTTATTGTAGTTTGGGATTTGAAAGCGATGTTGTGTTTGATTCAGCAGAATTCAGTTATGATAATTAATTTGGCCATGTTTAACTGAAAAAACAAAATAATCTGTATTATTACGAAAATACAGTCATAAATGATCGGTTGCATTATGCATGAAATGCGTTTTTCGGTTAAATTTGTTTATTTTGTAACTTACTTCTCGTGAAGACAGCCATGAAAAGGTCCGTGTGAATTACATCTGAAAGTTATTGATTTTGCCATTTTAGACGGGAAATAAAGAAGGTCAATGTTTTATCGACACTATAGATTAACAGAATCGAATAAAATGAAAGAAAATTACGATATTTCATTGAAATTATTTGTTTGTTTACTTACTATTCGTAAAGACAGTCAGCCATTTGACATTAAAAAGCCCGCCGTAATTGTAACCGCTAGTTGACGCTGTCATCGCGCACCCAGCGAATAGTGGAACATTTCTAAAGACGGGGCTGACAGGATAGTGTCACCAGAGTGATCTACAATCGACCTATTATAATTGTAAAGCTGGATTTAAAAGTAAAAAAAGTCATTAAAATTAAATATTTTAATATCAGTGACAACCCTACTAATTCAAAGGTTTTATTTACATTTTTCAAAATATGCTAGGGTTGATATGTGCAGATTTTTACACAAATGTTTAACAAACTGTATCTCAAAAATGGATAGAAATATTGACATAGTTCATTGGTGAAAAATGCAGTACTCAGTCTGAACAATTCCCTGTTTGCTTAAAAGTCCTTCGATCTGTTCCACCCTGTATATTATACTAACAGATCGTTTTTGACATTTCATAAATAGTAGCTGATTTGAGCTGTCATACCGCATTGGCCGTTTTATTTTTCAAAAGAAAAAAAGCGCGTAAAATTCTCTGCGTGCTATTTTATCGTGTTTAGAATCGTTTTTGATTCATTCGAGCCTCATGCAAGAAAAAAATCTCCGTCCGAGTAAAGAAGTCACTGACCGTTCCTATGGTACAACGATGGTTTAAGTTCTTGGCTTTCCTTTTATACATGTAGCCTATTGTTATGAGTTTTCAAAACGGCCTACCTTACTCCAAAATATAATAAACGTTTAAACTTCTTCACGTTTTATCTTTATTCTTTTTATGTTTACGTAAGGTACGTTATAAAAGACCGTAACGATAAAATTGGTATGAATCTCCTGGGTACACGTACTCCGCATAAAATTGCCTACAAGCCCTTGCTGCTTAATAAAATGATTCTACCTAAAAAAGGGTATCGTTATACTCCTAGTTTTATCTACACCTAGTCCCTTTTCTCAAATGTGATAGCTTTCGATTTCGTACTCTCGACAAGGCCCACTAATCATTTTACCAATTTTCTTTAGTACTTCGTCAAAGGTTTTTGTGACACTAAACTTGATTGATCTTGAAAGGGTAAGTGTAGGTTGAAGAGGAAAAAGCTAAAAATAGGTTCCTTAGTATTTCGGCCGACAACTGACTTTCACTGTTTAATAAATAAATAGTGAAAAGGGGTATAAGTCACATTTTAACCGGGAACAAAAAGGTTCTAACTCTATTAGGAGACTTAAGCTCTTTTGTCCCATGTTAAATCTGACTTGTACCCCTTTTCACTGCCAGATATTAAAGCTAAAATTCACTGACACGATTACTAAAGCTGAAATTGAAAAAGATGACCTAGGCGGGATTCGAACCAACGGCTGAAACGGCTTTCCGCGGCTTATTTTCGGTCAATATAAACTTTTGACTTTCTCTGTGAATGATCTTTCAAGTACTATGTGGCAGTATAATAGTAATGTGATGGTTTAAAAAGATCGAAGTAGTCAACGTGTAGAGGTACTAAACCATTACTAGGTACATAGTTAGTTACTTTTGATTGTACTTATTATTTATTGATTAGTATTAAAGTAAAACCGAATGTTTATTATGGAAATTAAATTGCCTACTGCATGCGCACAAGGTACTATTAGTATTCGCAAACGGCATTTCTTTGTCAACCATAGAACTCTAATTACGGTTACATTTAGTTCAACATTAGAAAGAATTTCCAGCTCAAGGTAACCCATTTGTTTAATTAATGTTGAAGCAACGTTTTGTTTTCGAGTTCGTTTCTCGTTCATTACCCATTTCCCTGTTTAATTTCAGTGAGTCTTCTGTTAGAACTGTATCCTTTAATTTGCATGCAATTAGACAGACTTTCCAGTAACTCGGGAAACTTTTATTTCACGTCTTTGTTCGTACTTTTATTTGATGTACTATCGCCCAACGCTACGGGTACACACCTCTAGGATTATTTTCGTATGCTCTTCGCAGCGGTCGCTATTTACATCATCCACCAATAGAAACGGCAAGTGATTTTTTGACCAGTAACTCTTGTGAATTAATTTTCATTTAAATTTTCTTAACAATACGGTACAAATTAGTATGACTCAGAAATCACTGCAAACCCCTTTTTTGTGCTATAAAAATACCGTTCGAAATTGTATGGATCGTACGCAACCGAACATCTGGTGATCACATTCCTAAAGAGACAACGTGGCATATTCCTTGAATCAGAATTGTTTACTTTTAACAGCCAACTTTTGTGAGCCTAAGCCTAAATGCCCCGAAGCAATTGCTGATTACCTACGTAAATGAGAAAGAGCTAAAATTACTAGATAAATATCTCGTTAACTTATAGTCGTTTTTTGTCGTAATACACATAATGATAAGGCCCGTTTGTTTTATAAGATGATTCGAGCCGAAACTAATTCCATAGCAAATACCTAATAAATAATAACATTATATTGCTATAAAGACAAAGATCAACAGGGAAAGAAAAATTTTACTGCGCTCATACGTGGTCCTCACCGGGACACCACACGGGACACGTATGGGCGCATTTTAAATTTCACCTCACTCGCGACTCCCCTTGTCGCGCGACTTAGCGTCACCTGCCTCGCTCGCACGGTATTGGAAAAAAAAGTGACAGGTAGTAAGTATTTGTCGCGCGACAAAGAGTCGCGTGTCAAAGTTATGCTAACCGTGCTGCTCAAACATGGTGAATCTGCTGCGAGATAACAGTGAACAAAATGCGCTTTGGTTCCCAGCGAGAGCAAAAGTGACTTTTATTTTTTTTTCAATTTTCGTCCACGAATTGTCATTTCTCAGCCACATATTCATATTCATATTAATTTTTATTGATAACAGTGTTACATGTCAACAGGTTTCGAATCATTCGAAATTTAACAACAAAGCCGTTTAAAATACAACTAAACTCCGAAAAGGCCGAATTCGATGGTCACCAGATGTTGTGTCTGGTCAGGTCAAACAAAAGAAAAGGTACCGTACCGACCTTATATACTTACAAATTGTTTCCTAATTGGTTTGTCATAAAAGAAGGCGTGAATACTTAAAACTGTGTCTGCAGACGATTTTGTTGAGAAAGTGTGAACCCGTAGCGTCTTTCGACGTACTGTCTACGAATGTTAAATGTAAAAAAATTACAGTCAACAGTATCTACTTCGCAGCCGTACCTATTCAGGTAGTAAAAAGTTACATAAAACTAGCCCCCTGGAAAAGAGGTCAGTCCACGCAGTGACCGGAAATTGTGTTTGTTTCTGCCATCAATGAACAATAAACTTCTAAGCTGGCTTCAATAGACAATCCAATGTGGAGTGTTTGAACGTGAGTTTATAGAATGTGCCTAATTTTTTTTTTTATTTTGGTTCGATGGGTTATTTCTTATAGGAATGCAAAATATTGACTTAATTTACGATAGTAAACAGTGTGGAAAAAATTATGGGCCCTGGTGAAAAACTGGCGTAAATACTTAAGTTAGCTAATTTTACAGAAAATACTATTTTATTTTAAAAACAAACAAATCTGCATTCATAGTTTTCTAAAATTTTAAAACTCTCACCTGGGAATCGAACCTAGTCCATATTCGATAGAAATGGTACGCAATCGAAGTCTAAGCTTTTTTAAGTAAATGAAGCCAGGCAGCTTTTTAGCGATAAAAATTGAATAATATTATATGTATTTAACAGCATTTATAAAAATAATGCACCTACGTTTTGTATCTGTCTTTTGTTTTTTAGTATTTCGTGCGAAATCACGGATTTTTTTCTTGATTGAACTTATCATCTTCTGAACAAGGCCTAAGAGCGTTGAAAAAGACATAAGCTAGCTAGTAAGCCCCCATATGTTAATGATGCATTTCGTTTTCAATAAGCGTAGTATCACAAAGCCTCGTCGGACACTAACCTGGCATGGGTTACGTCGAATCAGAAATTGGGTCAATTGTCGTTTACGTCGCCCATTGATACAGTGCTATTCAGGGTGTACTCATTAGACCAGTGCCATTACTGCCGCTATTGAATCGTGCGAGTGTGCGAGCGAAAATTGAGGAGAGCCCAAAAATTATATCATAGACACTACGGATGGTATGTCTTTTGTTTTCGTAAATGCAGTCTGAAGACTGTAATTTATTGATTGTTTTACCCTTATTTTATAGAAAAACGTTTCAATGAGTTTTCATTTCATAGAATTCTTATTTTATCAAAGCTTTTATTTTATACGATCTGTGCCTATGTAAAAATTTTACCCGTCTTGAACAAATAAACTATTTTGTATTTATATTCGTATCGAAAGCATTTTTTTTTCTGAAGCCATAAAATATTTTGGAATGTTATAACACAAACGTAACCTAATCTATGGGTTGTCATTTTCAAGATTTCTGAATGACTTCCGACGAAAAATGTGTCTATGAAATGAACATTCTATGAAAGTGGGGAATATTTGGGGAAGTGTTTTCTACAAAAGAAGAGGATCCCTTATTCATTGTTTGTGTAAAATGCGACGTAAGTGGTTATGGGGGATCCTTGTTCTTCTGCGGAAATACTCATTTCTAATTCTATCACGCAGAGAAACTCGAAGTTCCCCTTTCAACTTTCTTTCCCTTTCAATAACAACCCCTGCCATTGAACGTTGCGTGACTCTAAGCCGCCTTATGAGTCCCATAGTCGGTTCCCATCGGTTCGCCTTTTTTCGTAAATAATTTGCATCCTACTAAAAGAAAAAGTAAGCCAATCTCACTTCGGCGTGACCTACAATAATGTTTGCTGCCACGCCACCAATATCTATGTCATTCTAATTACCTAAACCCCAGTTTTCATTTCAAATTTCTGTCAAATGCGGTCAATCCGTTCTGCAAATCACCTATATTAACATGGAACTGTTATTACCGAAGGTAATAACGGGAATAGTTGAACATTTGCCAAATGCTGACGCTGGCTTCACGGGTTAGCTAATTGGAGCGAATTTTAACGACGTCCTTTTCACTGCTGGTGAAATGAAAGGGATAAAACTAGATTTTATTGTAAAGCTAAACGTCTTCGCTTAAAGGATTCATTGAAGATAACTCTCAAAAAGACAAGATGCCAGAGCGTCATTTTTGTTATGCAAGATTTAACTACATACACTTGAATACGTAGCACTTAGGAGTATAGTCTATCCAGAATTCTAAAATCAAAATTATATCAAACTGGCACAAGTGAAGAAAGACCTTAAATTTACATGGGCACGGTTGTTTGTAACTTGTGCGAAAGCGACTTCATTTGATCTTAGAGATCGGACAGACTATACCTATAGCTATAGGATATAAGTAATGACAGGTGTAGCACGGTTCTGTCTTCTATAACTTTATTATCTATGTGCTCAGAATTTAACTGTTTTATAATATACTAATGACCCACCCCGGCTTCGCACGGGTGCAATGCTGATAAATTATGCATGCATTATACATATAAAACTTCCTCTTGATTCACCCTATCTATTAAAAAAAACCACATCAAATCCGTTGCTTAGTTTAAAAAATCTAAGCATACATAGGGACAGACAGACAGAAAGCAGGAAGCGACTTAGTTTTATACTATGTAGTGAAAAGTTTCAATAATTGTGTCGAACCTAGATATACATTTAAATATGTGTGCAAATCACGAGAGCACTTACGTCCTAAGTGTTATTGGTACTAAAAGAAGAAAAAATATAAAAGAGAACAATAGAAAAACTCGCTTTCAGAAACTCATAAATCAAAACGGCAATGTTATATTTGTGGCAGTTCTTGACGCTATATTAAGTTACAACAGACTTTTCTAATGAGATTTCCACGAGCCTACTCTTTGAAACCTCAAAACGATCAAGGGAGATAAATAAACTATACAACAGTCTTACATTTGCAACGTAAAACGAAATCGTCACGTCTGCAAAGTCGGGAATTTTAGCGGGATGTTCGATTTGGTACCTATAATATGTAAAGTCAGAATTTAGAAACATACTTAATTATGACAATATAAGTACTAGATATTATGATTTATGCTATTTTCATCCATACTAAACTTATTATATTATCACGGACAAAATATGAATGCCATTAGAAACGTTGACTTGAGCTCCAGTAAATCATGTAAATATTTTGATTGACACTAAACCGTGTATTTCATCTGTTGACAACCATAACTATAATTTTTAACAAAAAAAGAACCGACTTCAGTAAAACTAAAAAACTAGATCTGTGGTGTTCATCATCAGTTTCCTTACACCAAATCCTATTTACTGAATGTAAATTCTTGACTTTATCAATAATAAATTACCGAAAGCGCCGTCCATGTCCCTATAACATTTGAAGAGTTCCCTCGATTTCTCCAAGATTCCATCATCAGATCCCGACTTAGTGCCAACGGGACCAACTCGGAGTTATACCCTTTCGATAAAAAAAAAAAAATTGAAAATCGGTTCACGGTTCTCGAAGATATCGAGTAACAAACATAAAAAAAAAAAAAAAAAATTAGTTTGAATAGAGAACCTCCTCCTTTTTTTGAAGTCGGTTAAAAACTCACTGAGTAACAAATACCTATTTAAACAAAGCTCGTATCTCAGTGTCAATCTACTTACTAGATACGAGGTTTCAAAGAGCAGTAACAGAAATTTTAGTGAGTTTAGGTTGTCACCAGGCGATTTCATAATTACTTATATTTTATATTGAATTAAACTTAGATGATTTTCACACATTAACATTATTAATAACGTCAAGGTAATTAAATAAACACTGAACGCGATTAAGTCCCATTTTGTTATAAGTAATAATATTTGTATTTTATTCAAAAACACAAAATCGGTTATGTCCAATTAAATGGTAAAACAAGTCGAGCGTGAAAAAACTTTAAAAAACGATCAAATGCAATATACAGTTAAACATTCATCCCCGTAACGATTACGTTGCTATAATTGAATCTGTTCCATTCAGTGAACTTTGCCAGATTAAAAAGGCCGAAATTTCATTTTTAGGAATTTCAAACAAAGTGCATTTTATTTTTATACGAGTACAACTAGTATTGTTTCCTCTTTTGAATTTCGCTTATGCCGCCTGATGGCCCAGCCTTGACTACAGTCTGATCAAAAAGAATAGAAATTAAAAATTGGGCAAGTGCGAGCCCGACTCGCGCATGAAGGGTTCCGTACCTATACATATATATAATCTATAACAAGTTTGTTGTATGGGAGCCCCCCTTAAATATTTATTTTATTTTATTTTTAGTATTTGTTGTTATATCGGCAATAGAAATACATCATCTGTGAAAATTTCAACTGTCTAGCTATCACCGTTGTTGAGATACAGCCTGGTGACAGACGGACGGACGGACGGACGGACGGACGGACGGACGGACGGACAGCGAAGTCTCAGTAATAGGGTCCCGTTTTTACCCTTTGGGTACGGAACCCTAAAAAGTGGCAATACTGTAGTGTCGTCCCTTTCTAAAAAAACTAAGAAAAAGGGGACGACACTACAGTATTGCCACTGCGGCGGAGCGGAGACGCGCGGAAAAGACAAATCACCTTAGTTGAAATCTCAGCTCCGCTGCACTTTTGTGATTGGTCGACTCCGCTCCGCTCCGCTAAGACCGAAGTTGTGGCCGAGCCATGAGAACTATATTATTTTGGTTGGTTGTGTGAAATCCGAGCGGTGGTAGCCTAGTGGTTAGGGCATGCGACTTTCAATCCGGAGGTCGCGGGCTCGAACCCGGCCCGTACCAATGAGTTTTTTCGGAACTTATGTACGGAATGTCATTTGATATTTACCACTCGCTTTTCGGTGAAGGAAAACATCGTGAGGAAACCACCTAAGCCCAATAAGGCCTAGTTTCCCCTCTGGGTTGGAAGGTCAGATGGCAGTCGCTTTCGTAAAAACTAGTGCCTACGCCACATCTTGGGACTTAGGTAGCCGACCCCGATTGAGAATTCATTCTCAAAAAAAATGGGACAAAGGCTAGGAGGATGATGTTGTGTGAAATCCGACGCTACAGGTACGAGGTGATCGCCGGTGTGTATGCTATTTGAGTCTGCACTGGTTTAAGTGAGAACAATGAAATAAAAGCAATATTCCTACACCATTTAAAACGAATCCGAAAAACCTATGATGTAAATGAAGACGTTGAGCTTAATTTACTACTAAATTCTAATGAACATCAGCGGGCCTATGTTGGTTGGCGTATTTAGGGGGGTGGCCGGGTGGGCCATGCCCACACCAATATAGTCTAGTGCCCTTCCCAGAATTTTGGGTTACCCATAGAAATTCATGACTTCAACTCATAGGCCCACCCAGGCCCCACCTGAAAAATAATCTTAGATACGTCAATGGCTATTATCGCGTGATAAATAAGTGACAAAGAATCTGTCACTCACACTCGCATTTGTCATAACGTGACTTGTTGCTTATTAATCGCGTGAAATGAAATGAAATAATTCATTCAGTAAGTAGGCCACAAGGGCTTTTAAAAGTCAGATTGTGAATCTACCGGCATTTCCCAAGAGGAGACCGCTGTTGAGAAGAAAGCCGAAAGAAACTCAACAGTAAGTAATTTTGAAGTGTATAAATAATACTTAAAATAATCAATTACATTTATGTTTTAACTAATTGCATTGGTAAAACTTGATAAAAGCAACCATGATGGCCGCAAGTATGCGTAAATAGGCGTAACAATAAAATATACGAGTATAATCAATCATAGAAATATAAGGAAAGAATATACTAAATAGTACTGTCAAAAGTTTTCAATTCTTTTTCTGTCCTGCAAGTTTATTGGAAACAGTTGGAATCTTGAGGACAGCGGGTTTAGTGAAAAAGGGTACAATAGATCTCTTCTTCCTTGCTTTTGTTTTATTTGGCCTCCTCAAACAATTGATTGTAAGTGCTTTTAAAGTGCAAGCCGGTAAAGTTGGCAATTTTGAAACAAATGCCGAAATTCACTTAAATGTTTCCCTTCGTTATGTCTTCAATACGCTATGAACTGTGTTACACAAAAAACAATTAATGACTATAGTTGACTGAAACTGTCTTGCACAAAAAACAATTAATGACTATAGTTGACTGAAATTAGTTACCACGTTCATGGACGCAGGACCATTTTGAAAATTGCATACCTACTGGGTCACAGACAACAAATGGTTCTAGCCGAAAACGGCACAAGGTATTTATATAAAAACTATTCGATTTGTTCGACTCTGTGTACACTCTGTCTACAGAGAGTGGCAATTCTACAAACATAAAAGTCGCCGTCCACAGTCTTGGTGCCGTATCCAAGAGAGTCCTAATTTACGACTCTAGACGTACTGTCCGTCAAAGTGTTACTACTTAGGAGAATTATTCGCGGTTTTTTTTTTGTTTCTCAGGTGCTAGTTTTTTTCTTTTATTTATAGTCCACAAATTAGATGTTAAGCCTGACCAGAAATATATGAGGATGCGCCATATTGCGGAATTTCGCTGGAACTAATTTCTTACACTGGCAATGATTTTAGGTTGTCAACAATGTCAATGTCATTCGTGCTGGTTTCTTTAAAAGACAAATATTGGAAAATACCCAAAGAAAAATCCGAAAACCATTCACAGTCGTGAACGTGATATTATAAATAAAGTGTACACGTGTCTACTACACAAAAAACAGTCAGCAAAAGAGTGCATTCCATTAAAATAATATTACGAGGATACCATAGGAACTGACAGGTATTTGAACTGAGGTCATTATAGTGTGTTGCGATTGGTTGCAAAATGGTTGCCATATAAATCTTGTAAATTGCGCCCTCTTGACAATCCTCATATATTTCTGGTCAGGCTTTACAAAATGTTAGTTGGCTTTTAACGCCGAAAGTTGCCAATTTTTGTTTAGACGGGAAACGGAAACGCGATCATGACTAAAGTTCCAGAAGAATACCTACATACATCGCAAGCATTTGTTAATTTGTCGAATGTGAAACTTTATTTATGAAATTTTTCGTGTTTGATTAAAACTTATGTCAAACCGCAAAACATTATATCCATTTTCTAAGCAAAATGTATATAACCAGTGTATTTTCTCTTCAATGTATCATATTAATTCTAATTACTTCTAAGATAAAGTAAACTGTTACTATTTATTCATACAGTTTAAGCTTTTTGTGTATATTTGCATACAAATTCCGACGTAACGTGAGAGTTGCAAATGCCTTCAAAATACTTATCTGCAAACTTTGGAACAGCTCTCAGAGCGAGTATCATCAGTTAAAGTTAACTCGAAATCCTTACCGAAGTTTAAAAGCACAATTTTCAACTTCCTTTCAACGCATACATTTTGTTTTGAAACTCTCGTACGATGTTTTCGTTTACTGAGGAGTTTCGTATTCACACTCTCGTAGTAAAATTCTTATAATTATTTAGAAACTTACTTAACTTAAACTATTAGTCAAAAAAAATTGTAAACCACTTTTCCAGTGCATGAGTGTGTGTTTGATCTGACCATGGCTCTGAAGTAGGCTGAATCAGGGAAACGGGTGATTGCAAAAATGTCATAATCCAACGATGTACTCTCAGGATCACTTATAAAGTTTTTTACAAACATCTATCTACCTGGGGTGAATATAAAAATGACAGAATCGAACGATGTATTCTCTTGATGACTAGGTATCATTTAACCAAAATGTTCTTGCCTTTGTAATTTGCTTTCTTGTGTGCTTCTTTCTTTGCATAATCTCTGATTATTTGCCAGAAATTCATTACAAGTAGGTACGTTCGATTATTAATCGCTGAATTGACAACATTTCATATTTTTAAGACTATCATTTTATTACTTTTCTGAATTCTGCTTAAAAAGATGAAGTAATCTCTGTTTTTATTTATTTTCTGAGATGATTATTTATTTTATTATTAATTTATAAAAACATACTCATTTTAAAATGTGGCAACACCAAAACCAGAACTTAATGGAACGGTTACTTTAGTCGGTTTTCTTATTAAAAAAAAACTTAATAAAACTCGGTATGCATCTGTCATCTGTCAACGTCAAATAAAAAAAAAATCTATGTTTTCGCTCTTTGGTTTAGACAACAACCCTATTCAGCCCGTATTGTCTTAGATTGCAGTTATTTGATGTATTTTCTTATATTTCCTTAAATACAGAAGAATAAATTCCAAGATTTTTTTTTAAGGTACACGACATAGAGCCCTGTCGATCTCTATATTAATTTCCACCTGTTATAAATATGAAATGTTGTCAATTCGTGTGAAGCCAGTAGAAACTCGCTGCAAATATGCGGGTTGAAGCCCAGTAAGCCGGATAAAGGTCTTGGAATACCAAACTCAAACACGCATCCCAATGAGGCATATCGCAATCGTCAAAGTAATTAAGCGACGGTGTTCGAGGCACGTCGAGTTGGCAGCAAAACGCAGTCGCCCCCCAGGATCTGGCTAATTTATGAACTAGAATTAGCCTTAATCTAGACCGCTGCATGCGGAACTACGCAAAAAGGGGAGTTGACGAGTAATGAATTAGTGCTAACTCGAAAAAGAATTATTCTGCAAACTTTACTAGAAATCTGAAACATATATTTTTTTATATGGCTTCAGGCTTAAGAGAAGGACGGGAATTTTATTTTTTCTGGAGGAATTACAAACAGTCAAAATATATATTTACTTTTAGAATCATAGCGATATTTTTATCTTGTACCTTATGTTTCTCTTTAACTTTGTAACTCAATCAGTTGGGTGTTGGGTATTTACAAGGTTAATAACAGCAAATATGACAGTGTTTCGTACAAATCCCACTCTGCGACTTACTATAACGAATTTTGTTTGCACCTTTATAGCACTAACCTGTGTATAAAGCATAATGGGACCTGTCCAACGTGACAAATTTAATTACTTTTTATATCAAAAATAATAGAAGACAGCTTCAATCGTAACGGGTCCTTATACAATTTTGATTAAATGATACTCATCACGAGACGCTGTCAAATTCTGTAATTTTTACGATTCTTGAATAAAAAATAAATAAAACCTGAGATGATAAAAAGGAAGCAGAATTTGAACGTCTTATTGATGACGTCGATCGCTCATTTAGAGAAGTACCAATATTATCATTCAAAGAACGTTTAAATAATCTTTTCAAATTCATTGATACGTTCTCTTCGGAATGTTCATTATTTCTTTACGATAAATGATTTGTAAATAGTAAATATACGTTTATTGTAAACAAATTAATTTAATATATTTCACTTAGTAGATCACAAACTGTGAGCAACTTCAAGATAAAAGAGAATTACTTATGGACCTAGCAATAGATCATTCACACCCTTCGAAAGGACTTCATAGCTTTCGTTGACGTTCTTCGTGATATTCACAGCTGGCTTGTCGTCTGAAACCATCCAACTGGTCCCACTTTGCCCTTCGCGGATCACCTCTATTATGCCATCCACAGCCGACCCAACCCTACAAAGAAAAACTCATAAAGAAAATGTTTATGAACACCACTTACGTTGGCAGGGACGTTAAAGCAGAAATACGATTTTCCTTAGGGAGAATTTCCTTTTGCTCTTAAGGGAAAATGGAATAACAGCTGTCTAATCGCGGGAAAGCTGTTGGCATGTTGCATACGTCAGGCTTGAGGCTTACGTGCGAATACCCATGTGAAATTCACTTGTGTCGTGACTAATATTGATTTCCGTGCGAAATGTTTCGGCATTCATAATCTGGAGCTATCCAACAGAATGTCGATTACGTAATGCCGGGTTATTTGATACTTCTCATTATCAAACGATGCTAATTTTAGCCTTAATCATACTTTGTAACAAAACTTTTAAATTGACGGTATATTTCATTAATGTACTTTCCATAAGCCTGCCTTTCTATATCTTGCAATGGTCACAATATTTCTGATTATATCTATTTTTTATTCTTTACCTTTGTCTTTCATCCGAATGCGATGTTAACGCAGAATCATTATCTTCTGCTAAGTTGTGTCTATGAAGAATCGCGGTGTCGGTGGGGCCAAGGCAAACGGTCATAACTCGAACGTTTGTCTTTGAGTTATACTGCTTTGCCTGCATAAATATATTTTTTGTAGAATTAGACCAGTTAGAGTACCCAAAAGTCTATAAGTAAATATTTTGATGTGAAACCACAAAAGATTTCTCTTTTTTCGATTGCAAAATTACAGAATTGTACATCAGAAACATTACTTGGCGAAGAGCAAAGTTTGTATTAAGGTCAGATCAAATGGACGTGTAGAAACTTCGATAATGCAGTTGTGGAACTCACCCCAACGGAGTTGCTAAAATGGAGCACTGCGGTTTTCGTAGCGGCGTACACAGGTAGCTGACTGTCACCTTTGAGAGCCCATAAGGAGGAAATATTGAGTATAGTGCCGCCCTTCCCTCCTTTGTCTGCCCGCATCAAATCTAACGCCACTAGTGAGCTCTGAATTGTGGCTGTCTAAACGTGAAATAAATGAGGTTCGGTTATTAGTCGTTGGTGGATATCATAATACAGAAGTAGAAGATAATTTTCAGATTAAATATGCATAGATAGTTAAAAATGAATTTTACATTTAGGATAATGAAGATCGTGAAAGGTATCTTGATTTTCGTAGATAATCATTCAGATTAAAAATAAAATAGAATAAAAATGCACAGAGAGTGTACGTTTATAGAAATAAACGATGCATTATCCTTATTAAGGAATATAACAGTATATAACAGCCGCTGCATTAATTCATTTTGTGATAAGGTTTATTGTCGATAGGAGAGGTTCAGATATTTTATCAGTCAATGAACTTTATTAAAGATCCATTTCGAGCTGATGGTTATAAAAAGATCGTTATAAATAATATTATCTTCAATAGTTATTAGCAAATATACTTACAAAGTTAACGTCAATAATCTTCTTAAAGTACCGCGTCTCATCAGTATCCAGAACAGCGGCGTTATTAACAACTCCATCGAGCCGATGATATTTGTCTATAACTTGCGTAAACGCCAAATTAAGTTGGTTCTCGTCGGCAATATCGCATTTTATGAACTTCGCTCTCAGGGCGCCGAACTTGCTGGAGAGTTGTGCCTCGAGCGCGCCGCCCTCGCGCTCTCTTATGTCGAGGAAAGCGACGTGCTGCAATATTGGGGAAATTACTTGTTTTATTAACTGTTAAGAGTAAGAGCATTAAAGGCAGGTTATGGGCTGTAAATGGCAGTCATAGCGTTCATATAAACTATCTACTATCTAGATTTTAATCAATAGTGACACTGATTACGATTTTAAAGAGGTTGCGTGCTCGACAAGGAATCCTTATAGTTTCGCCATGTTCGTCTGTCCGTCTGTCCGCAGCTTAGCTCACGGACTCTTGGTCTAACCTGCAATTTGGTTTAGTGGATATACATATATTTGTCACAAAGTGGTAGAAAAATAGTATATTTCCCCTACACATTGCATAATCCTTTTAAAAATATTGCATGCTAAAATTTTGATCAGCAATTTTCGCATTTGCAATACAAATTTGAAGTTTCGTTCATTGATATTTAATGATATCGTCTGACATAAACAAACAAAAGTATTATTTACCCTCGCATTTCCAGTTAACAAAGCCCTGACAACACCTGCACCAACACCAGCCGCACCACCGGTCACCACAAACACTTTTTCCTCAATATTTTCACAACCTTTCAAAACACTAACTGCCATATTCACTTTTCGAATACCATCTAAATCAATTGTTTATAGATTGCTCAATAAAAATGATGATTGCACTTTATCGCGATCTACTCGTATTTCGCTAGATATGGTATTATCTGCAGATAACACTCGTTAAAACGTCTTTTATGCCCGTAGTTTGCGGAAAATCTGGTGATAAACAGTAACGAGTATTCGTTTACCTCTTTATCAGTCACTTTAGCTCTTTCATTGTGAGACACTTCGCTTTTGTGATAAGGTGTAAATAAATAACTTCTCTGTCTCCAGCCTATGCTATTCTGTTTGGTTACTAATGTCATTTGAAGTTTAATTATAATGAATTATTATTATTTTTTATAACATTTAACTCAGCAAAATCGATAAGATATAATTATTATGTATGTTTTAAGTATTTAAACACTTAAAGCGTTATATTAACGCGAAGCTCACAACGCATTTTTACACCACTGGCCAAAAAAATAATGTTATGAATAAGTCGGTATTCTTCATTCTATGTGTTAAAATATATCGTCGACCGTAGGTTCAATTGGGGTAAGGGACAAAATACGATTTTTCAGGAGAGGCAGACAAAGTTTTTTTTTAACTAAATCGTTCATAACTTTTTTTGTAGTGAACCTTTTTTGGGTCTGATTTCATACATAATCTTGTATTTTAGTGTTCTGTCTATCTATGTAGTGCTCGTTTTAATAATTTAAATATTATAGAAAATGACATGTCCCTTACACCAACTTATTTCGCTGCTGATGTGCCTTACAGACAGAGTATTTTGTAGTCTTGTCCCTTACCTTAAATTTACCTATTCATTGTATCCACTATATGGATGAAGAAACGGCGTAAGGGACTAGTTGAGATTATGTGTGAATGAAAAAATAGCGTAAAGGGTTTGTTGCAAAAATAAATAAGTACATACCTTTGACGTAAGGCGTATCTTAACACCGGAAACCTTTAAAACATTAATGTAAGGGGTATATAAATGTATTGAAACCGTGTGAACATTTGTCGTGTGTCCGTTACATGCAATATTTGTATCGTTACACGCAACGTTTCTATCGTTTCTATCGAGTGGAATAAACCACATTTTAATTTATGATTATTTTTTTCTCTTACGCCCAAAGCGTTCACATGTTATTTGTGGACTTTAGAAAAGCGTACGACAGCATTTACCGGTGCGCCCTGTATACTATTCTTAGAAATTTTAATATCCCCAAAAAATTTGTGGATATGATTCAGGCAGCAACCAGAGAAAGTGATATGAGGGTGAGAGGGGACAATGGGCTAACGGACGAGTTAGCGGTAATTACAGGACTAAAACAAGGCGATGCCCTGTCACCCATGCTTTTCAATTTGGTTCTAGAATTTGTCCTTAGACAGGTGCTTGCACTAGATGTCGGGGTGCAACTGAATGGAAGGCATGGTGTGATAGGCTACGCTGATGATCTAGCATTGCTCGGGGAAACTAGAGAAGAAGTCGCGTTGTCCGCAGCAGCTGTAGAAGCCGAGTCCCAAAAAGTGTGCCTAAGTATTAGCTATGAAAAGTCAGAGTATCTCCACATGAAACGCTACAAGGATGCACGCGCTAAAAGGCAAGACCTTCATGTGGGATATAACGTGTACAAGGGGGTAGCCAAATTCAAATACTTAGGCTGCACTATCACCAACACCAACACGCGTGAGGAGGAGATAGACATCCGCATCCAAAACACCCTGCGATGTAGCGCCGCCCTTCATAAAGTGTTAGCGTCCAAGTTGCTTAGTAGGAACACAAAGCTCCGCATCTATAAAACGGTCGTAAGGCCTATACTCATGTATGCGTGTGAGACTTGGACGTTAACACTGAAAGAAGAAAACAAGCTATTGGTGGCTGCGAGAAAGATCCTCCGTAAAATCCTGGGACCAGCGCGGATTGAGGATGGTAGTTTCCGTCTCCGGAAAAATACAGAAATAGAGCAGATAGTAGCCACTCCTAATATCATTGGAGAGACAAAAGCCCACCGTCTCCGATGGTTTGGTCATGTAGAGAGAATGGGCGTAGATCGAGATCGAGGCGTTAAGGGAGCGTATGTGGGACGACCAGATATCGCTGGATCAACGTCGTCAAATCGGATTTGCGTGAACTCCAAGCCAGCAATTGGCGGAAAACGGTGCAGGATCGAGGAAAATGGCGAAAACTCGTGTCGGAGGCCAAGACCCGCTTTGGGTCGCTGAGCCACTGAGTAGTAGTAGTATTTTTTTTAATTATAATCACATTTATTATTTCTCAGCCTCTATGATCGAACACTGAAATAAACAATGAATGTAATTTATACAGCAAAATTATTAAATGTTTAGGGCTTGTGTTGAACGATGAAAGTTACAGAATTAAATACAATTCAGAAATAATCATTTTACATTTGTACTTTTTTAGAAGTCCTGTTAGATAACATAGTATTTGCTCACAATTCAGTGCCTCCAGTTAATAAGGGATAACTCAAAAACGGCACTTTTCAGAAGAGACAAAGAACTATTTTTCAATAGTAGATATTTAGAACTTGAACTTTTTAAGAATTTTCATACAAGCTTTAGTGTTAGGCTTTCATTTTATAAATAAATAAGTAATGCGTTGACCCTATAAATATGTTTTTTTTGTAGTAACTACAAAATACCGTAATCAATAATAGAATAAGTCGTTTCGTTTCGTTTATGCATGTCGTTCACACAGGTACAATACCGTAATCAATAATAGAATAAGTCGTTTCGTTTCGTTTATGCATGTCGTTCACACAGGTACAACTATACCGTAATCAATAATAGAATAAGTCGTTTCGTTTCGTTTATGCATGTCGTTCACACAGGTACAACTCGTATTCTTTCTTTTATGCACGTCGTTCATAAGGATAAAATTGGTGCAAATAAATTGAGTTATGTCTTTAAATACTCGCAAACAAAAGCTATAACTTATAGCTTTTGTTTGCGAGTATTTAAAGACATAACTCAATTTATTTGCACCAATTTTATCCTTATGAACGACGTGCATAAAAGAAAGAATACGAGTTGTACCTGTGTGAACGACATGCATAAACGAAACGAAACGACTTATTCTATTATTGATTACGGTATTTTATAAATAATACTACTTGTCAAACTAGAAACTTGTTACCTAAGGAGTCAAATGAGGCTGTATAATAAAATGACCATAAGAGTAAATGTACTTGAAAAACATCAATGAAATGAAAAGTTCTTGTTTATAGCTATGAAATATAATCAATATCAACATTAATGTCAGTCAGAAATCTTTTGATTTCTCAACACTTGTGTGTGTCATACTTAGGAATGCCTTTTAATTGACAGTGAACATTTTCCTTTGCAATTCAGCAAGTACCGAGACGATTTTAAGAAGCCCAAACTCAATAAGATTACCTTATCGTTATCTATAAAGTTTTACCCATGTCGACTATCCGGCCTCATATACCTAATTTCAACTCGGCTAGTCCTCGGAAAGTCAATCTAATCTTCATTGAGATATTTTTAAACATACAATGTGTAAAGTTAATCAAAAACTTATAATAAAGAACGTGTTAATACCTCCTCCAGTATTCCATTGGTTATTATTTTTTTCGACATTCTTAGACCACTTTTTTAAACTATCCGCTTAACAAAACACTTCACGGGTAGAATAACAATCACGAGCTGTCGACAAAGAGTTCAGTACTTACTGACGTTCAGAGACGCCGAACTGACGAATTATACTTAATAACATAAATAGACACTTACATTTCTGGGTGGATTAATTACTAAATTTGAAATTTTCTTACCAAATTTATTTGGATACCTTCATTATCTCTTGTATATAAAGGTAAAAGGGATTCATTGATTCTCACGAGAAAATTAGCGTAACGGACACGGAATCTAAATATAAATCGGATCAAACCTAAATATCGTCTTAACCAAATTGGTGTAAGGTTCACACTGTTAAAAATATAAGATGGGAAATTGGGGTTAGGAGCATTTTTTTTCAAAGCTCGTGCAATCATTTTAAGGTATGGGTGTTATTTATTCATGAGCCAAAAAAAAAGCATTAGTTTAAAAGCCAGTTTCATAAGATTGTCTTCAAAAATAAGTCATGTAAAGGTAATACCTCAATTGGAAAGACCTTTACCTTATTCAAAGTGGATTGGTGGCAGTAGTTACCCTGTTTGATGTTGCTTTATTAAAATAAAAAACAGATACACGGTTTTTGTGGGTCAGATTTGATTTTGAACCCATAAAAATCAGTAGTGTAAGGAACACTTTTTTCAAGCTAGATTTTTTTTTATATACACCATTCGATAGAGCGGAAAATTCTGAACAAAACTGTATATTCAACTCATTTTGCGTATTTTGTCCCTTACCCCAATTGAACCTACGGCCGACGAATATTATGTTTGTCTATTTTAGAGTGTGTTTCGTCGTCTTGTAGGATAGGTACCTACACTAACTCAATAACACATTTCTATAGGCCGATTTGTGTAAGAGATATTTTTTTATTTATTGTATTATACATAACAAACATTTCAGAGGAATGCTATAAACAAAGATACTTTTTTATTATTCACTATTTTTTACTTTTTGTGGTTAGAATAGTATAGGTAAGCTATTCTTGAATGTTTCTACAAATAATATTTTGTCTTCATTATATGTATAGTAGATAACCTTAAAAAAGCGGCGTTTCATGGTCCTGGCTAACATAATAGTACCCTCTTAAACTTAAATCAACAACCCTGGAGTTGCGCAAGCATACCTCAGTAGCATATCGGATTCAAGGCGCAATGCGGGATCTCAAAGGTTTTAGACAGTAATATGGCTGCTTACATTTATTTGTGTTACGAATAATTTAATGAGAACACCCACGTAATGTTTGTCTAAGGGAATGTGAATTAATTGCTTAGGTATGTTCGTTTAGCTATGTACTGGCTGGTAACGGATTCATGATGAAATATCTTACCAACGCTATTTACTTTTACTGCAAGATTTGAATTTGATTCATAGCCCCATAGGAAAAATGCATAAAGAGTGACTCTTGAATATTCTTGCTTTAAATATAGAATATCCTCGTCCCTCCTTGATTTTTACAAATTTTTAACTTATTTTTTTATTTAATTCTACAACCAGCTGTTTTCATACAAGAATATAAATAAAATTTACAGTCATATACATATATAAAACAAATACAGAAAAAGTAAAAGTAAGGATAGTACCTTAAATACACAATCACTTCAAAGTTTAATCAATAATCTTACGAGCAAGTGTTTTAACAAACTATTTTGTGGTACAAGATCTTTTTTTTTATGTTAACATAAAATTTTCACTGCATTTTAATATGCCTAAAAGCTTGGTTACTATTAATCAGGGAATGACAACTCGCAGCTTGTGCCAAAATTAGTTTTTGGTTTCATTTAAAGTTTAAGTCCATATGCTCGAATCTATAAGTACCTAAAGTGTCACTTGATCGCAGTTTATAAATTTTCGTGCTAATAACAATGCCCTTACGTCCTTTGACAACCGATGACCACACTTTCAAAACCACTTTAAAAAAGGATCCATCCTCAATCTCCCGTACTTCAGCGTTCATAGCTCCAAGCCGTAGTCGTATCATCTCTTTTACTCTCATTGATCGTAGGTTAAGATTAAAAGGGATAGAGCGATGTTTCTCGAGGTCTGCCTGGATGCGGCCACATCAACTGCTCCATTCAGCACGCAACAATGACGTCTAATAGAGCGGCTGACGATGCCGTCACTTTTAGGGAAGATGTGGTGCTGTAGTTTGATTTGTTTGTATGAGTGGTATGAGTTTCTTTGATGTAGACGCAGTTAGTGTTGTATAATATAAATGCAAGAAGTTGGGATTAGAGAAATTGAGGTGGTGGATAAAAGACTTGAAAATACTTCATTGATGTTATATAAAAGTAAATGAATAATAGGGTGGGTCGAATTTGATCTTTGACAGACTGCAGTCATGATTTATATAAGACGGCTAAAACAGGGTCAAAAGGTGTTTTGGGTTGCGATCTACATATTCAAGTGCTATTTAATAGTTAAGATAACATAAACGTCATTTAATTTCTTGACTGAAAAATAAATAAATAACAAATATCATACCAGAACCAAACCTCTGTGATCTCACATTTTAATGATAATATTTTATGTTTCATACAAGACGTCTTGTGAGTTGAATTAGATATCTTTCCACGTCAAAATAGCAATGCATAAAATCTCGCTAGGAAATGTGATGTCAGAAATAAAATTGGAACACTAAGTTACTTTCATGCTGGCACTTGGCGTTTCATACGTGTCTCATCTAAAAAACGTGACCTTTTACCACCGTGGGCCTCTCTTGCATTTAGGATTACCATATCTCAGAATTTGTCTTGAGATTATAAGATTTTGAGGCTGTTAATCCTCTTAGCATCGTGGGCGGATTTTTAAAATCGCATGATTTTTTTATTTTCTATATAATATCGTTAACATCTTTATTAAAAATTAGCAATAGCAAGAAATGAAAACTTCTGTATATTGATAATTTAAAAAATCTAAATTTTTCATGTCACATATCCTTCGACACATTCGCAGTATTTTTTTTTCTACAAAGCAGTAAATTACGTTTTCGGGAAAATTCTAATGCGAGCCAATTTTTCCATGGATATCAGGTCTTCTCTTCGAACTCTAAAATGTTTTATCTGGTAACCCTAAGCGTTGGGCAGGGTTTTATTAAAGCCATGGAAAATTGCGTGGAGCGAAAGTGAAGGGTGGTCATAGAGGCGTGAAGTGATTTTTAAACCGCCTGGATAGCACATAGACCGGGAGATAGTGACCGAATTTTCTTGGTCATTTGTAACAGTATGGCGGTTCTTCAGGGGTCTTAGTACGCAATGACAAAAAGAAAAATGATGGTCATAGCGCTGGTACCGACGGCCCAATCGCGTGGGCGTTAGTTGAACTCGTCGGATAAATTACGAGTGTCAAACGATTTGTACCACAAAAATTTTAGTATTTTCCGATAGCCCATAAAAAACATGTAGGCGGTAGTGTCATGCCATACTTCTCCGGTGTGACTTACAGCCCGCCATACCGACGCGAACGCGTTAATTAAAAATAAAAAAATTCAACCATTTGTACCAGGCTAATTTTTGCACAGTTAATTATCGCCGTGCAGCCATTTACGAAAATCACCATACCATACTTTTCCGACGGTTCTAAATGGCCGCCATACCGCCGAAAATCAGCAATTTTTTTTTTTCGCCAAACGATTTGTAACAGTATTGCATTTGGATTTTTGGAAAGTATTTGATAAAATGTGACCGTTATCATATTTGCCATACTTCTAGTAGGGGGAAAAAGTGCTGCCATACTTGAAAAACTTATTTATTCGACACGTTTCAAAAATACGACTGTACAATACGTAAAATATTTTTTTACAGCATGGGATCATTATATTCTGTTTGTGTGGATACAATTCTACCTACAAAAAATTATTCCGGATTGTAACCATGGGGCGGACGACTGTGAGACTTGAGCCAAGACGTAAACCAAAAAAAAAAAAAATTGACGGTTTGTACCAGTATGGCATTTGGATTTTTGGAAATTATATGATGCAATGGGACCATTATTATATTTGCCATACTTCTAATAGAGGGAAAAAGGGGCAACATACTTGAAAAACTTGATTTTACAACGGGTTTTCAAGGTGCAAGACATAAAATCATTTGTTACAGTATGGCATCATTGTATTTGGTTCGTTTGGATGAAATTCTACCTAAAAATAATTATCCCATACTGTAACCATGGGGCGGAAAATTGTCACACTCGAGCAAGATATAAATTAATAAAAAAATTGGACCAAATTGTTACAGTATGGCATTTCAAATTTTCGAAACTTGAAAAAAAAGTATGGTTTGGGAAAATTACACCGTACATGTGAAAAAAAAATATATGCAATATCAATATTAATGCAGTTTATTCCGAAAGATTTACAGACTTTCGAGGTCATCTAAGCCGAAATCCCCGGCATGCTCCAACTCGTTTTCGTCGTCCTCGTCGCTGCTTACTGCATCAGTATCTACAAATCATTTAATTTTTTCACACAAGCGCAATACACAATCGCAAATCGTTAACATAAAATTAATTTCTTAAATATTTACCTTCGCCGCCTTCATCTTTCTCTTCTTCATCTTTTTCCTCTTCATCTTGCATGCAACATGGGCACACTATAACGGTCGACTTATTCTAGGTAATACATAGAACTCCAATTATTGCTATGTAGTTGTGGCTCGTCTGACAAGCAGCTGCCGTAATACCTGCGTTGCCAGACATTGTGTCTCACAACACGATGAGCCGAGATCTCTCGAGAAATCGTTCGAGCGATGGTAGCCGTTCAATATTATACGATATAAACATCTGACTATAATTCAAGATTGCCGCCACCTAGATCTTTGAAATTTTGTATTTATATTCGTTGAATCTCAAACTTAGGTACAGGAAAAATTAGTGCCATACTGTTACAAATCGTTCAAAATACGAATAAAATCTTACAATTAAAAAAAAATATTATACACATTCGCCACCTCCCACAGGTATGGCATTATCACACTTCTATTTATCACCATTCAGGAGCTGTTGAAAAAAAATTTTAGGGTGGTACAAATCGTTTGGCGAAAAAAAAATTTTGCTGATTTTCGGTGGTATGGCGGCCATTTAGAACCGTCGGAAAAGTATGGCATGGTGATTTTCGTAAATGGCTGCACGGCGATAATTAACTGTGCAAAAATTAGCCTGGTACAAATGGTTGAATTTTTTTATTTTTAATTAACGCGTTCGCGTCGGTATGGCGGGCTGTAAGTCACACCGGAGAAGTATGGCATGACACTACCGCCTACATGTTTTTTATGGGCTATCGGAAAATACTAAAATTTTTGTGGTACAAATCGTTTGACACTCGTAATTTATCCGACGAGTTCAACTAACGCCCACGCGATTGGGCCGTCGGTACCAGCGCTATGACCATCATTTTTCTTTTTGTCATTGCGTACTAAGACCCCTGAAGAACCGCCATACTGTTACAAATGACCAAGAAAATTCTGTCACTATCTCCCGGTCTAACAATGGACGCGGCTAAAAATATCCGCCCTTATAAAATGAATGCCCTATTTTTATACTTTACCAATATAATTATGATCATGACGATCAAGATGATGATGATGATGATGATGATGATGATGATGATGATCAATATAATAAGGCAGAGGTGGCCAACTTGACTTGAGTCTCTTTACTAACCAAACCTTGCGCAACCTACCTACTGATATACGATGTTTGTTCGAGGACATACGCAGTTTAAAATTATATTTTACTTTGTCACTATTGACCGGTTGGCCACCCCTAATCAACCGATTTTCCAATGTTATTAATACAAATGTTATCCGTTTATTTTTAATTTAGTATTAGTAGTATATTTAGTAGGTATTTATCAACTTTAATATTGTAAATATGTTTTTTTTGTTTATCTATAAATAAACTGTTGTCCCCTTAATACAAATGTATAACCATTAATCAGACTAAGTTTATTTTAAGTGCACCCATTTAAAGTATTAAGAAGTTTGAGGAATTTTAAAAGGCTCTCATGCTCAAAGGAGCTGTAAAGTCTTAAGAGCTAGTTCAATACTTACCGTTTTTATGTTTGTGGGATCGTTTGTTTTCAGTTGTAAGTAATACCAGCGAGCAGTCGAATAATGAACATTTATTTTAAAAACTCAATTCCTTATATACAAATTACAACACATGAGATAGACATACACTTACATGAGACAGAAACAAAACAAACATGAAAACGTGATTAAGGCCGGTAGGAAAATAACGAGCAATTTCGTTCTACCCCAACAAGTGCACACCATCTTCCGTCTCGCTCCAACAAGTGCATAAAAGATGCGCGCACTGCCCGTGCGCTCCTCAGTCGTCTCCAGCTGCCGATGAATGCGCATGTCCCCATAGTACTCCCTCTCAAGCGAAGCGAATCCGTTTCGTGACTCTGCCTGATCTCGTTACGTACGTATCTGGGCTTGGTATTGGCACGATGTCGCTTGTGATGTCCTCGTTATAGATGTAGGCTGGCTTCAAACGCTCGATGGTGACGACTGTGGTTCTCTGTGGCATCTGAATCTTGAAGTACTTGTCGTAGCGTTTGAGGACTTCATAGGGACCGTCGTATGGTGGGGTCAGCGGGGGTCGCACGGTGTCATTGCGCAGAAATACATGAGTACACGTTGCAAGGTCCTTATGTATAAAAGGACGTAACTGCGTCGCGTGCGTTCGTGTTGTAGGCACGAGTGATGACATAATTTCTGATAAACGAAGATGTTGCACTTTGGACGCGAGCGTGTATTGGATGTCAACGTGCCAAAGTTCATCGACATGTTATTCCTGCCATCGGCGAGTTCCCTCAATCACAACGGTTTGAACATCTTCATATTGACACCGTTGGACCCCTAAGAATATCGAACGACTATCGATATTGCGTCACTATGATCGATCGCTGCACGAAATGGCCAGAGGCGATACCAGTACGCGACATAACGGCGGAAGCAGTTGCGAAAGTACTCTACGACCACTGGATTACAAGATTTGGATGTCCACTTCGCATCACGTCAGATCAGGGTCGTTCCTTCGAATCAAGCCTTTTCAACGCCCTTCTGAAGAAACTTGGTACCACCAGAATACGTACTACTGCCTACCACCCGCAGAGTAATTCCCAAGTTGAAAGGCTACATCGCACGTTAAAAGCCGCGCTTATGGCAAGGGGCGAAAGTTCAAAATGGTCTGAGGAGCTGCCTACAGTTTTATTTGGACTCCGAGCGGCATTGCGCAGCGACAATAATCTGAGCCCAGCGTTGATGACGTACGGATCCACACTACGCATGCCAGCCGATTTTTTTGTGCCTACAAAGTCGAAGATCGAAGATGCAGAATTCGTACGTCGTTTATCAGAAGGTTGCGTGTTCACATCACGTCGGGGTCACCAATTGTGGGATCGTTTGTTTTCAGTTGTAAGTAATACCAGCGAGCAGTCGAATAATGAACATTTATTTTAAAAACTCAATTCCTTATATACAAATTACAACACATGAGATAGACATACACTTACATGAGACAGAAACAAAACAAACATGAAAACGTGATTAAGGCCGGTAGGAAAATAACGAGCAATTTCGTTCTACCCCAACAAGTGCACACCATCTTCCGTCTCGCTCCAACAAGTGCATAAAAGATGCGCGCACTGCCCGTGCGCTCCTCAGTCGTCTCCAGCTGCCGATGAATGCGCATGTCCCCATATGTTTGAACTTTCATTTCGTTCACCAACAGTTCTGAAGACTATACCTACAGTTTATGTTATAAACTGCTCACATTCAGACAAATAATGCCCTAGCGTAGCTTTGCATACAAAATGTATGAGAACTCTTGAAGCACTAAAACGCTCCGTTCATCATATTTATAAACTTAAACCGCTGGAGAAAATAGTTTCAAAATTGTTGAACAGTTTCAATTCAAAATGAAACCCTGCTAAAATACACATCTGGTCTTTTTAGACTCATTGTAATATTATTAACGAGAAACGAGAAATAAGTAGAATAATTCCCGCATGTAGACAAAGGCAGGCACTTGGAGTTGGAATGCGGCCGAGCAAACCGCAGTGTACCTTTTACTCCGGTAAACATGGACTGTTTATACTAAGAATACGAAATTTAAGACAAAGCTGAGACTAAACATTTTTATTGTATACTGTACTGATGAAACAAGCTTGCTTGCTGTTGCCATCGCTTTAAAAATCTTCGAAACTTAAATAAAATCTAAGAATGTTACTAAGTTTATGAAACATGTCTCATTATTTTAATGTGGATACCACTATTTTTATATCACTTCCGCAGGTTACGCATTTAAATTCTTCATTGTCTTTGATCTTTGTATCAATGATTCAATATATTTACTGATGGCAATCTCATACAATATTTCACACCTAAGGGGAAATGTAAAACATATTTAACATAAATAGTATAATCACTCAATGATTCATTATCATTAAATTATATATACCCGTGTTTGCTAATTGCATTAAAAAACGGAATACAAAAAACGTCAATTAATTTGGAAGCAATACAAGTTGATACCACAAATCCAGTAGGCACGCTATTGTATTGTAGGTACTCTATTGTTGAATGCTATAGCATTTCATGCTCCTAGCCTTGCCAGTTTATGTGCGCTTTATTGCTGGTATTTTAAAGGATGTTAAGATAATAACTAAATAGAAAACAATAGTAAATTAATAAAAAGGATACACGCTCTAAATAATACAGATAATTTGAGGACGGTAAGTGTATTGAAAAGGTTAACGGCCTTGTTGATTGGTGTAACAAGGATTCTCAAGCTTGAGGCTAATGAGCAAACTGATGTTAGTTACTTGCTTATGCAAACGGGACACCTTGGTAGTTTATCAAGTTGGCAAAGCTTTTGCATCTTATCTGACTACGTTTTAAAGTGACAAGGTACAATATAAACTAATTTATAAATACATACAGAAGAAACATAGAACCTCTTTCTATTCTGGAAGTCAGTTAAAACCAAGTCCGAGTCGAACTCGCGTCCGAGGGCTCGTGGTACTGTAATATAATACGCATATAGTCTAGTAAAGGATTTCCTCCTTTTCTCGTAATCGATTATAAACTCAAGAGACCAATAAATAATAGGCATATTAAAATTTGTTTACGTCGTAAAAATACCTAAGGCTCTTTTGTTTACATTCATTTCAAATTACGCCGTCTACTAACGAGAGAAGAAAGATTTGCTTGTCAAAGCAACAAAAGTACGCGGACGAAATTCTGCTTGCTCAGGTATTTAATGTTTCTAAAAAGGCTTAAAATACTCTGAAAATTAAGTTAACGGTACAGACGGCACAGCATGCATATATTTGTACATTTGACCACAAAGGTAAATTGTTAATAAAAAAATGAAATTTGATCCACTGCAATGTACGCAGGACGTTTCCTGCGTAGTGCTCTCCCAACTGAGACGTCATCGTTACGTCAATCACACCAATTCTTCGATTTCATAATTCTACGCTACTACGTATGGAGCGCCTTATGTGTCATAATGTGTTTTTTTTTCACAAACATGCAATGAAATGTTGTCATAAAGTGCGTTATAACAGGCTTCGTTATAACAAGTGTCACGTTTCGGGCGGAACAACTCGAGACACTGTATAGGAATTTTATACTAGACTAGCTTTTGCCCGCGACTACGTCCGCGTGGAACTTGGAAGTATGGAAGCAACCTCGTACAACACGATAGATATCTATATCCACCTAATCACCTTAATTACTTAATAAAAGGGCTTATTAAAAGCGCCTAAGCAAATGTAAGAGCAATTGTGCTTTTGGTCTAATAATTACATTTCCTACAGGGTCATCAATGTCATCATGAATTACTTGCTCACTTTTATCTTTTTAGGGATAATTTCCAGGATGAAAACTACCCTATGTCCTTCCTCGGATCTTTAACTATCTCCACGTTAAATTTCATCAAAATCGATTTAGCGGTTTAAGCGTGAAGAGGTAACAGGCAGACAGACACTTTCGCATTTATAATATTATAGTATGGATTGAAGGCCTAGACCGGGAAGCAATTTTTTTTATACATGACGTCTGTATTCAAAAACAGGCTAAACAGCTGAATTGTTTTTTTTTTGGCGGTAGCGATTGGTGTATTTTATGTCATTGCATATATTTGAGAAAAACACTATATACATGCCTAGCCGTGTGAAAAGGGCTTGCCGTATTCGTATCACTATCCGGCCTCCCTACCCGCATATAGCTACTCAACCGGCCTTTCTTTTCCGGCGTCTGCAGTAATGTACTATTTTCGTATCGGAATTTTGTGCCAGTCAATGATATTTTATAAATAAATAGGTTAACTAGCCTTCCAAAAGTGGAGCCCTTAATAAGAGTCAAATTGTAGTCTTCCGCTATGGCAACGCTTTATTTGATCTCCAGAAAATGATAGATAAGTCTAAGTGACTGAAAAGTAAATAATAAAGCTGTCATGGTAGCGTATTAACGTATCTATATACGTATATAGAACATCATTTGGTGCCAGTAAAATAGGAAGCAAAAGTTCCGATGAAACTTAAACGATAAACATGCTTACGTAGTGATTTCAAATTAATGCAGAAAATCGTGTTGATTTTTCTTAGCCTAGTTTCCTAGCGATGCAGGCAAAGTTGTATAAAGTTCGTGTGTCACAGTTGTTAACTTCGCAACTCGTAGTTTATTAATAGTTACCAACAGCTCCGTGTGCAACACGGTAAAGTCAGAACTTATTATCGGCTATAGATTTGTCGGAAAACTAAATTGTTTACCTTTTCGTTTAGTGTTATCAGTTATCACGACTTTACTGGCTAATAAAACACCGACATCAATGAAAATACGTCATAAATTTATGAAACACTAGCAGCCCGCCCCGGCTTCGCACGGATACAATGCTGATAAATTATGCATGTATTATACGTATAAAACTTCCTCTTGAATCACTCTATCTATATAAAAGAAACCGTATCAAAATCCGTTGCGTAGTTTTAAAGATCTAAGCATACATAGGGAGAGACAGACAGAAGCGACTTTGTTTTACACTATGTAGTGATATTGTATGTAATGTCTCATTATTTTTTAATGTGGGTACACAACACATTTTTTATATTAAACAATTGTGCATTGATACAAAGATCAAAGCACAAAAAACCGGGCGAAAGAGACCGGGTATCGAACCCGGTATCTGTGGATTACCGGTCCAGCGTGTTATGCTTCCTCCAGGTTACGCATTTAAATTTTCCTTTGTGTTTGATCTTTGTATCAATGGTTTAAAACACGTCATACAATTCCCATTGTATGACGTGTTTTAAACCATTGATACAAAGATCAAACTATAAAGTATACTCTTTAAAAAAAACAATAATTTATAACAATGGGACCAACTATAAAGTATACTCTTTAAAAAAAACAATAATTTATAACAATGGGACCAACTATAAAGTATACTCTTTAAAAAAAACAATAATTTTCCAAATTGGTTCAGCCGTTTCGAGTAATTGAGGAACAGACATAAAAAATAACAAACAAAAGAAGGAACATCCAGATGAACTAAGAACAGTCAGTTTTTTTTTGTGTCAGTATTTATAGCAACTCGTTACAATTTAACTGGAAAATATTTCTAAAAATCGATCATTTTATAGTCAAATGATCACAAACCAGTGCGCTGAAGCGAGAATTTGAAATTACAAATAAGCGATTTTGTGTTAACAGAGACTTAAATAAGTGAAATGAAATGAAAGTATAATATTATTGTGGCATTTCCACGAGATCTAAGCGAAGTCAGCAAACCAGTCTCTTTGTAATCATTGCCAATGTTCAGCCGTCACAAACAATAACCACTTCATATAAATGCGGATCTTTTATCCCTAGAAATGAGCTTCTATTTGGTTTTCTTCGCCGCTCTATTGCCTTTATTACAGGCAGGATCGCTTCCGCACTCATATTAGGTTAGGAGTGTTACATGAAACTATGCTTTAATAGATTGCTTCTATCGGTTAGTATGCCTAAGGTGTGGTTAATACGCTTAAGCACTAAAAAAACATATGACGCAGCTCTAGTAGCGTAGAATTATGGGATCGAAGATTTTCTGTGGTTGATCTGATCTGATATAACGATGTGATAGCTTGGTTGGGAAAGCGCTGCGCAAGAAACGTACGGTCGGAGGTTCGAGTCCTACTTACATTGCAGTGTATCATTACATTTAATTTTTCTTACAAAACCTTTGTGTCAATAGTTATATTAAACTTTTAGGGCCAAAAAACTACGATTCGTTTCGTCGTCGTAACGTGGAATATATACAAATATATAACAAGTCAATTAAACATTATACAATTATTTAGTTTCATGGTGGGACAGCGTTGCCATTGCCGTTAGTTTGGCGTATATTGTCACACGTCCCGACTCATGGTATACAATATTTAATAAAATCCTCTCCGGTTTGACATTTGTTTTGTGGTTATTCTGAATAGTTAACGTTACATGAAAAAACTATGAATGAAAATTATTGAGGCACAGTTAAATTAATCTTCACTAAGTACAGGAATAATCGATGACCTAAATAATATCATCATCATTCCTGTAGTAAATTTTCAAATATTGGTTATGAGTAGTACTAAAGCCGGAAAAAAAATTCTATGTAAGCAAAAAGAGTCACGAAAAGGAAGCGAAATATATAAACAAAACGTGAAAAGAAGCGAAATTTTACCCGATCCGACATATCAGCTGTATTCGCGTAGAAAATACAATTTTATGTCGCGAGACATGGTTCACGCGAGTCTTTGATGAAATTTAAATGTGCCGCCGCCAACGAAGATACGTCGTGGCATTTCAATTTCCGCGCTGAGTGTACACGTCGTATAAGCAGGTTACAACCTAAGCTGGATTGCAGTCTAGACTTCAATTTGCCTGATCTGCCTGCCAAAGAAAATACTTTTATTATGATTTAGCTGAAGACGATTCCGTTTTTGATATTCCTTGGAGGGTTATGTTAAGTCAAGTTAGTTCTATGCTTCAATGCTGCTACAAGTTAGTAAAAGTACCTATGCATTAATTTGTACACAGCATGTAACAATAAATTACAAAAATGACGTTAGACATAAAATCATATCAAATGTCGTACTTACTATTGGGCTTTACAATTTTGACGTGTTATTCAACATTGTGGCACAATAAATAAAACCATCGACGCAACATAATTTATGTTTGGTCGGGTATACTCATACTAAAGCCAATTTTGATAGGATCAAAATATCATACAAAAAATATTATATAGGTAATAAATGCCAATACAAGCAAAAGGTGTAACAAAAATGAAGCGAATTTTATATAAACATAACCTGAAGAGAAGCGAAATTGTACTCGACGCGACATATACGCTGTATTCACGTAGAAAATACAATTTTATGTCGCGAGCGAGACATGGTTCTCGCGAGTCTGATGAAACTTAAATGTGCCGCCGCCGACGAAGACACGTCGTGGCATTTCAATTTCCGTGCTGAGTGGTATTTAAGCAGGTTACAACCTGCGCTGGATTGCAGTCTAGACTTCAGTTTGCCTGATCTGCCACACATGATTGAAATTTATTATGACTTTGCTGGGGTGCATTTCGTTTTTGATATTCCTTTGAGGGTTATGTAAAGTACTCGTAAGTTTAGCTTCAATGCTCCGTAAGAGGTGTATTTTCTCTATAATAAAATATTATTAATATAACTTCGCTTCGCCAAAGCAAAGAGGCAATTGCGGAAAACGCACAAAATCCACAGAAAAATTTCCGAGCAGGATATTTTATCCGATAGGTATAGCGGCGGGATGTGCTTTGCACCCTCAAATCGCCGGTCCCTAGTAAAGAAGTCGGATCTAAAAATTGCCATTTTCGTTTTATTGCGTTAATGCTTATTAAATACATTAATCTTTAATCGCACATTTACAGATTTTTCAAAATTTCGTTTTTTTCACGAATTTTCAATGTCAAAAATGTCGTACCTTATACAGCGTCCATTTAATATTGTCAAATGTGGTACTTCCGACTATGTTAACCGGGTTAGCTGAAAAGTTTTGTGTAGTATGTGGCACTTCCGACATTACTATTCGGAATTTTAAGGGTACCTTATGTCGTATGTACCACTTACGACATTTTATTACGGAATATAAATTGTATCTTATGTCGTACGTGACACATCCGATGTTTTTTGCCGAAAAATATATTCCAACTTTGGTCGCATGTAACATATCCGACATTTTTTCACGGATTATAAATGGCAGTGTATGTCGTAACTATCACAATATCTTTGGATGCTCTAAATTTTGTCTTATTTTTTAAATATTGCAATCAACAGTTTGAATGAAATTGGGTGTTTAGTAAACTTATTGATGGTTTCGGACGATAAATAATAATTGGGAGATGTTTAATAATAATTGGTGAATCATAAATCCGTCTGACTTCTGGTTCTTCTGAAGGAAAATAACCAGCATAAGAACATAATGAGATAACGATTACTCCGGGCAATGCCGAGAACATTTCAGAATGTGTGTAATTAAATATACAGTTAAATAATAAGTAACGACTCATGACTTCTTCTTTAGTCGGGATTACTAATGTTTGGCAAATAATCTTTCCCAAAGTATCACATCGCAAATTTTGTTTCCCAAATTTTTATTTGGCAAAAAGTGCAATTAGCAAAACTACGAATCGCAAATTTACAGTTTGCAAACATTTTGTTTAGCAAGTGGTTGCTTAGCAAATAATTACTTGTCAAGTTTTACTTTCCCAATTTTTTTTTTGCAAATATATCGTTTGGCATAACATTCTTATCCCAAAATATTGCATGGCATACGATTTATATCCCAGTATAAGGTGAAATAAGTAATACTATGTTTGGCCCACTCACTATAGGGCCGCGTGGCTTGCTCGCTACGCTCGCTCGTTAGGTCGCAACTCAACCTAACACTCCTCCTCGCTATGCTCGTCGTCGTACCTAACCTGAGCCAAGTCGGATTTCCCTTAAGGTGAAATAAGTGATATTATGATGTTTCGCCTACTCGCTATCACTATAGGGCCGCGTGGCTCGCTCGCTACGCTCGCTCGTTAGGGTCGCAACTCAACCTAACACTCCTCGCTACGCTCGTCGTCGTACCTAACCTAAGCCAAGTCGGACCTGCCTTACGTACTACTATTAGATAATATTTAGGAATACTTAGGGCTTACAATTTAAGTACCAGACTTTTGCTATAAGTTCAGCTTGCAAAGTGACTAATTTGGGAAATTTTTTTTTGAAAAATAATTTATGACAAAATCAAACATTTGCTTTATAAGCATTTGCTAAATAAAATCTTGACAAAGTGAAATTTTGGGAAAAGATGATTTGACCAAATGAATACAATGGGAAATGTAACTTTGCTAGAGATGCATTTGGAAAATAAAACTGTTGCGATAAGTTATTTGGGAAGTCATATTTGGGAAACATTATTTGCCAAACGACAGTACACCCTTTAGTCGACCACATATTCCTGAGAATCGTGATCACTAGATTTCATATCCCTTGTCACTTTTCTCTATTGGTCTCAATTGATCGTCGCCCTCACCGCTTGATAGTTCTCTTACTTTTGGTTAGTTTATCTAACTCAGTAGGAATCTAAGCTCTTTACCCCACGGTGAGAGTGGAACTAATCTTTCGAAGGAACCAGAAATATCCTTAATGGTGCTTTCGAACTCAAAAAATAAAAGAGGCGATAAGTATGTTTCTGCATTCCCCTGACGATGCTACTCATTACCAAAGGTTCAACAATAGATCTCAGTATTTAATTCGTGATTTGCACCAGTCCAATTGCAACGTGTTTCTAGGCGAGGTTGAGATGTTTTACAAACAGTTCCAAAGGCCAGGTTAACCCGACACTAATTTGAATAAATCCTAGATAGCAACCTATACGAGGTTGGTATGGCTATCAAATAACTTAAAAATGCAGCGGATGATGCTGGAGCGATGTCTAAGATTCTGAAAGCAGTTGGTAAAATGGTAATGACAACCCTGTAGAATTTATTAAATCATGTTATAATCGAGGGCAAAACGATAGGAGCATGGCCGAAAAGTGAGGCCTGTATACTGCTTATCTTCAGGGAGGTTTATATGACCCTTCTTCTAAATTACAGACCCATCTCGCTTATGAATCATGACTATAACCTGTGTAGTCGACACTCGTATCACGAACCGTCTCGCACGCAGGTTTGACGACTTTCAGCCCCCCAACGCTGGTTACCGCTAACCCTAGAACCCTAGGTACCGTAAATTACGTCCATATGTATATATGTACTTCCATGTCTTAGTTAGACGGTGCTGCAGTCTCTCAAGTAGTGCTAATATCTCCAAAAAATTTCACATTTGCATGGAAAGATCAATTCAAATTTTTGGTTTTGGACGGACTAGTATTAATATCAAAAACCAAGAAGGCAGCAACCTTCTCTCTTCTGATGATATAGTCGTAGTAAATGACTAGTCATTGCTGAGGCTCTCGAAGATTGACAATTAGAATTGACAATTTTATACACAAAAAAGGTTTTTAAAAATCTTTAACTGCCTCTCCTGGAAAGTAGTCATTTTGCAGATCCGACTTTTTTACTAGGGACCGGCGAAATTAGGTTAGGTTGGACAAAAACTTGAATTTGCCAAATAAAACTAATATGATAAAAGCGACAGATTGTGTGTGTGTTTGTAGGGTTGTGTCATGTTGTTTTAACGCAAACGAAGCCGCGGGCTCAAACTAGGTGTTTATAATGCAAAATGACACTTAAGATTCTCGGTTAATATTCCTTAGGTATTTCTTTGTCGTTCTCTTACGGTTAAGAATCATACTAATACTATCCCTCTGTGTACCGTAGACTATGTGGACATAGTAGCTTTTCAAGAGAACCTCTATCACTATACTCCTTTTTGCGATTATTTTGAAAAGCAAAAAGGCAATTGATTAAAACGTAAAAACATCTACAGAAAGTTTCCGAGCAATTGTCGGTAAAACACATTCAATCGGCAAAGGCCCGCTCCGCAATAAAATTCAAACTCTTTGTTGCAACTGAGCATAATTCCTCAGTGGATTCGAATCCTTATCGACACTTTATCCAGTAGATATAGAGTCGGGAGGGATGCAATTGGCATCCTATAATTGCGTTTTCCATTTCAGTCAACTGTCCGCTTCGGAGTTCTCTATCCCTAATTTTCCAATGTACACATCACGACCAAATATTTCAGAACTACAATATAAATAGCTATTATTATTTATACTTCCATAACCAGTCATTCTCGATTGCATGCATTGCATTCATTTGCCATAATGTTATTGAAATCGTTGATAATATATTGCATAAAAAGTTAAAAACATCTACGGAAAGTTTCCAAGCACAATCGTCGTTAAAACACATTCAATCGGTAGAGGCCCGCTCCGCAGGGGCTCGCAATAAAATTCAAACTCTTTGTTGCAGCTGAGCATAAATCCTTAGTGGAGTCGAATCCTTATCGACACTTTATCCAGTAAATATAGAGTCGGGAGGGATGCAATTGGCATCCTAAAATTGCGTTTTCCATTTCAGTCAACTGTCTGCTTCAGAGTTCTCTATCCCTTATTTTCTAATGTATACATCACGACCAAATATTGAATTACAACATAAATAGCTATTATTATTGATAAAATCAATAGTACTTAAATAACAAAAAACGATTCATCCTTGATTGCTTTCTTTCACTGGCCATAACCTTATTGATGATGAAAGTTTCCGAGCAATCGTCGTTAAAACACATTCAATCGGCAAAGGCCCGCTCCGCAGGGGCTCGCAATAAAATTCAAACTCTTTGTTGCAGCTGAGCATAAATCCTCAGTGGAGTTGAATCCTTATCGACAATTTATCCAGTAGATATAGCGTTTGCATGCAATTTGCACCCTCAAATTGCGTTTTCCGCGTTGCCTAGTTCCATTTTGGTCAACTGCCCGCCTCAGTTCCATCTCTACATTAAACTGTAACTTCAACGCAAAACAAATCCAGTAAATTGTGGATTCAGCTGAGATTTATTTACGTTACAAGACTGATGTTGGTTTTTCGTATTAAGCCAGCTCGGGTTTTTACTGAGTTAAAATGAGTGAGCGTGTCTGCGCTGTTAAAGTGAGGATCTTCGTTTTTATATGTTTAAGTAGGCAAGATACCCTCGATTTTACAAGCATCATGAATGTTACTGTAATGTATTAAACATTAGTTGTAGAGGATAAATACTGCATTATACCGTATCAATCACTATCAATCATTTAGGTACCGTACTACCGTAACATCAAAATATCCTATAATTTTACAGAAGGTTGAGTGGACTCGTTTTATCAATAAGTCCTTTATACAATAAAGGACTATTTTAATACTTTTATTCTTTGTTGCCGTTAACATCTAAAATATATTTTCAAGACTATTGTCTAAACATGGTTAGATTTGAAGCATATTAAACATCACTTTTACAACGTAACATTCGCAGAAAAAGCAAGTCGTATAATTTACGATTTATAGTAAACATTTTTTTTATTAGTACCTGAGCCGAGCGTGCCTTGCAATATTAAATACTTTGTTTTAGGACCGTACTAATAAAAAGGGTGCTTCGTCCCACGTGCATCATATAAAATGTTGTTTAGGTAAATTCCTCTACCCGCAAACCGTGCGAGCTTTTGTAACAAAAATGTTGCCCGCATGTTCAGAATTATAGCATTTTTCGAGTGTTTGCGTTTGCTGAAATGAGTTACATTATGTCAGGATTTTAAAGCTTTGACAACTGTTTTTAACACATACTCAGCATGAATGCGAACGGAATGTTGTATATTATGTCAATTATTTTATAACGGACTGTACCTATTTAATGAGTGCACGTCTTTCTTATGTAAGCTTTCGCACATTATGATGATTTCCTAGACCATACTGATTACCTAGACCTTAATAATACAATAATACGCAAAATATCGAAATGCTACAAAATGACACTTTCTCAATAAGCTAAATATTTGAAATGTAATACAAATAGGTATAATGCAATTTTGATTCAATGCAACTGTTCTTTAATAAACTTGAGATTTCTATTTATGTAAATGAATACTTTTTGCAGTTAATGTTTACTTACGTATAGTATTTTGAGAGCTTAAGCTTATAAAAAATTCAATATGAAAATTGGCAACACAACCTAAACCCATTTTTCTTTTTTTTTCAGGTGTTATTCGACAGTTTTACTCTCGGCCGCTTCACATCGTTCACGGAGGATGGATGTCCTGATGGCTACATGCAGATTCAAGAAGCCAGTCGGCCTCAAGTTGGCGGCTCCTGGTGTGGCACCTCGTGGGGCCCATCAATATATTACAGCGAAACGAAATCAATCACGCTTATAATACGCTTATTGCACTTATCAAAAGACCAAAACAATTACAATTTTGATTTTCGAATGGCGTATAAGGTTTTAAGAAGAGAATATGCGACAGTACGCTTTGGAGGAACTCCTCCGTCAGGTAATATTAATCGTATTATACTACTTATGTATATTTTTTGTCGGCTATTACACGCATTTCCCCTGAACCTTACATCCGGTTGAAACCATAAACCGTGTAATAAATAAAACGTCACACCAAGATATTACTTTCTTACGGGCAAAACAAAAGAAATAGGCAGCAAAAAACGTTCACAAATCTCATAGCAATTTCTCGTTTCAGAACGCCCTTTTTTCAAGCTCAGGCCTATGCCTTATCCCGTAAACATATCACGGGGTGAAGATACGAATGTCGCGAGGACGGCAAAAACCGAGTATTACCTCGGGGATTTGATCTCCGGGACTTATTGCTCGCGGATCTTCAGTGACTGCGATCGTAAAAACTGTAGGTTACAGTCGCCGAATTTCCCCGGCGTTTACCCCAGAAACTTGACCTGTTACTATGCCGTGCGACAACACGAAGTGCCTCAAGGAAAACACGCTTTAATTGTGGTGAAACAGCCGAATGGTCAGCTCGTCTCAATTAGAAGCCAGAAGGCATTGTACGCCGCGTCTCAACAAGAGCGCGGAAACAATGGGCGAGAGTTGAAAGTCTGGCAACAATGCGACGAAGTGCAAGACTATGTTACGGTATACGACGGTTATACGACTAGAGATCCTGTTATTTTGAAGTTTTGTGGCGGCGGCGTCGCCGTACCTGAAGCGATATCGAGCGGACCTGAATTATTAGTTGAATTCACGACATCACCGTTTGGGACTTTCTTGCAACCGGCAACTTTGCAATCACTACACGGATTTCAGTTAGAGGTTGAGGTAAGCTAAGATTTTATTATCAATTTTACGACTCTGTACGCTAGAAAAGCTACTATTTTATGATTATGAAAATCCCGAACTTCATTTGCAAAATAACGGAAAAAGTTATCCAAGTGTCAGCGTTTGCTCTAGCCCGTATAATAAATGCAAATGCCGTCACAACGTCGTCGGTAGCTTCAGAACTGTACCCATTCGCAGAAACTTCTAATTATACTTTGAAATAGTTTAATATTATAATCCTAAATATTCTATAATGAAACTTTATCTCCGTAAAATACGGTCGTTAAATCGTCTTGTAATAATAAAGCACACCGTAATACGATTTTAGCGTTGACTTGTTTTTAAACAACTTAAAGCGGAGTCTGGAACTGGCTTGGCTTTTGGCCAAATTGCAATTAAGCGAAAAGTTGCTTCACCATTATGTTCATTATTAATCATCATTAGCAGCGATAAGCGATAACCTTCTATAGTGTTACTAGTTTTAAAACCTGTGATCTAATATTATAATTTGCATAGGAGTTATCCAAGCAGAGTATTAGGTAATTCTAGTTTAGCTCATTCTACTAAAAGTGACACTGAAAAAGGAAGTACATCCGCCCACGATATAAAAATATCCTAATAAACAATTGAGTAAGAAAACTTCCAGTTAATCTCATACAACCCGTGGAAACCATTTATTATGTACATACCTACATAATGTAGGTATGTACATAATAAATTGTTATTATTATGTAAGTATGTTGGGCTTCACCAACATTCTAACGTTACCATGTCTGCGTATGTCATTTGAACCACTCATTAATTACCAATTCGCCATTATATCATTTCGTATACATAGGTACCTGTAAGACGAGGGCGTTGCTGATATTGTACAAAAAGCGGTTAATGATAACGTATATCATCGCACAGCGTTATTTAAAGTGTTTCGTTTCGGGTGAACGGTAATAAATCAAGAAGTGCCCTAGAGACCCCGCTTGGGTCCCTGCCAAAGTGTAATTAGTACTGTAGGCCCGAGCACATAATGGGGCACCGACCAAACTGTATCCGCACATTGTTTAAACTACGAAATTAGGGTGCGTCCCCTTTTTGCATTGAAACTTAAAAGCAAATACTGAGGGCAATGTTATTCTACCCCAACGCAAACTTAAACCAAATATGTAGTCTCAGAAAACAATCAGAATCCTCGAATGCCGCTTCCATTTCATTGGGTTTGATTAACGATTGTGTTCTGTTTGTGCTCATGTAATTAATCTATTTCAGGTCAGATTTGTCGATCAACAGTCGCCGACGTACGCTAAGAACAAAAGAGCTTGTGAATTCTGGATCAGAGGTACCGGTAGGGGTATACTGGAGCACCCGCAACATTCGCTCCCACCAAACACAACGTGTCTATATCACATGCAGGGAATTGACACTTCTGGGCCATCAGGACGGAACCTCATCTATAGAAGACCGTCGTTTTCCGCTCCTAGATTCAGGGTGTGGTTCTCCGTATTAAAATTTTACGTAATCAACGCACTCAACCCGAATTTACCTGAAGACGAGTACTGTGGGAGTCATTTGAATATTTGGGACGGTCCTATGAGAATATCACCCGGATGCAGCGATATTTTTTGGTAAGTCTGTGCCCTACTTTATTTGTTGACATGGCTGATGGCTCCCGCGGGATTAATCGGGATTTCCAAGTTTGGGGTAGATCCGGTAGAGTGGAATCCATAATCATTGGTATAGCTAGCCTATACAACACCCTAGTTAATGTTTTTTAGGATGATAATTATATAATTGCATATTTAAACACTGACACAGCTTATTTTATCTTGCAAAGACCTTAATCCAGTAACATAATCGTTTACTGTTTTAGCTGTAAATATTCCTTAAAGCAATCTGTGGTGTTTTATAAACGCACGGTAGCGTTCAGGGTGCTAGTTAAATTAAAGTTCGTAAAATGTATACGTACATGACGTATAGATGCGTAAGAAAGCAAATATATAAATAATAGCATTATTAAATGCGTTAATAAAAATATGATTATCTTTACGGTGGTTAATTATAAGGTGGATTAAATTGAGCCCTTTAACCCTGTGACCTTTACGTTTGCCAGTTTGTGATCTAGATTTCAGAATTCTTCTATACTATAGTTAACCAGAAATCTCCTTTTCAGTGATAAAGAGCGTTCAGTCCAAATGTCTCGAGCTACATCAGCCCAATCCGTGATAGTAGGTCGACCGCCCACGAACGCCACACTGATCGCCCGATTCTGCCGCGAGCGGGCACCGAGAACTTGCGAACACGCCATTTTGAGAAGAACGAGGACCTGCGCGCGCACTGAGAGCTTTCTGTCGAAAGGAGATTCGCTGACGCTGGAACTGAAGTTAACTCAAGGAACTGCTTTAAAGTAAGTAAATATTGGTACATTATCAAAATGATGTATGAAAAATCCTTACTATTAGGCTACAACGTACTTCTCCGAGCATACAGATCGTGATCTGACACTGCCCTCGAATGCCCATCTTGAACGAGTCCCTAGGAGTTACAATCCATTATTTCTGAGATATATTATGTATTATACGTACCATTTCCACGGTAAAGTGGTACTTACATTACGTAACATAACTGTTCGATCTTGCCACCATTTGGCAAAGGTTTTAAGAACAATGAAAACCAGTACTTCTTATTGTATCTGCAGCTAATATTTAAATTGAAAATAAATACTAAGCTATCCATTTTGTGTCAATTTCAGGCCAATATTTTTCAAAGCCCTGTACGAGTTCGTTGATCTCCATCAAGACGGCGAGCCCTGGGGCCGTGGTCTGTGTTCTAGAAGATTTACATCCCGATCTTTTCCCGAAGCACCTCCAGATCCACCAGTGACGTTTTCATCACCTCGGGACGTCTTCTTGTATGGTCGAGGTGGCTCAAGAAATATTAGGTAAGATTTAGACATGGCTTTGACGCTTGAATTTATATCAAAGCGACCGAATCATATGCCGTAACACATTCTTAATCAAATGAAGATCGTCCGTTAAATATAAAAGCGACTTAAGTCGAAATGGCACATTTTACAGGGGAAAGTATAGTTTAAGTTTTGGTGGATTCACATTAAGAAGGTTTCATATTTCCATAAAATCTTCATAATCGTCAGTTTGGCATATATTTCATGGTTACAATTTTGACTTTTCTCGTAAGTAGATAACTCTTAAGAATTGTTTTAAAACAAACATAACCTAACCTAATGGGTTTTACTCTTGTTAAGCTAACGATTTTATGCCAATCAATACATTATGCCTGTAAATTTTATACCCCTCGATAGGTTATAAAAATTGTTGTGTTTTGGTATTTTCAGCTGCACTTATCGTTTCGAAGCGAACCCTGGCGAAGTGATACGACTCAAGGTGTGGGGCGTTCGCAGCGGCAGCCGCCTTTGCCGCTCAGTGCATTCCGCTCATTCACCCTGGTACCGCTGCGCGGGTGACCCGACCGCAGCAGTCAGGATTTTTGACCGACTGTGGAGGGACAGTGGGCCAGGAGTTCCAAGAGATTGCTTGTGCAGGTAACGTTTAGATTTCTCTGACAATCATTTAGATGCACTTACAGTTTAAGGGCCAACGAATGATACGGTTCAAGGTGTGGGGCGTTCGTAGTAGCAATCGTTTCTATCGCTTGGAGCATCTGCTCGTTCAATCTGTTATCGTTCTGCAGAGAACCCAACTAAGGCTGTCAGGATGTTTAACCAACATTCATAATCTCAATACGTTTGGTTACTTGCAGAGTGGCAAGTCCTGGGTTCAAATCCCGAAATATGTATGTTTGAGTCTTATCAAAAAATTGTTGCATAAATAGTTGTTCCCGCTCTCTTAGATAATATTATGTATGTATTTAAGTGTCGTATTTATTTAGTTTTTGACTACGTCAATTTGTGTAAGATTGTTCCAGACACTTATTTATTTAATTTCAGTGACGTCAACGACTACGAATTCACGTCAACCTCAACTATTGCTGAGCTCAAGTTCGACGTAGTGAACATGTCAGCCGTGGATGACTTCAGGTCTTTTGGCTTCGAGGCTTCGGTGGAATTCGTCAGACTGGACACGGTGTGCGAGAGCTCTCACAAGGTCCATGGCGCGAGTGGAGAACTGAGGCTAGCTGCTATGCACCCGGCTTCTGAAGCGGTGGGTTTTCTTTAGAATGATAATAAGTAGTTTGTAGTATATATTATTAGTCGTTATCTGGCAATAAACATACATTGGATAGGTCTACTTTAGTTAAATTTAAGTTCATAAAGTGTTTCAATTTGAAATTTGACAATAAGCGTGTTGCAGATGTAACTTTGTTTTGTTTCAAAGTAAGGTCCTTTATGCTGACGAAGTGTGTTCCGGATATTATTTTGTACCTATTGGTTAAATTTTGACGAAGCTTATTGCGGATATTATATGCTTTGTATAATAAGTAGGTGTTAGGAGGCTTTGTATTTGAAATTCACTTTAAATCCATGGACTTTAAGTCGTTGTTGAAGTTTGTCAGGCTTCGCATGGACTATTGTGGTAAATATTACCAAATATCCATGCGGATTATATAGAGACATTTAGAGACCTACTTTGAAGTTCTGAGAATAGTGTCGGCGATGGCGATGATGAGATATATGGAGTAATCGTGCCTTGGCTGCCAAGTTACGTCGTTACCTATTCAAAGGCCACTCATTACCTACGACCCGGAAAAAAATAACTTATCGCAAGACCTTATCTTAGCCCATTTATTAAGGGTCAGGCCAGGGCAGCATGCTTTTTTCTGCTGTTTGGTTTTTTGGGAAAAAAAACCACTATTATATTTTTCATATTATTTTAGGAGCACTGCGAACATCGCCCTTGGCTGATTGACCCGTCTCCAGGCCGGTACCTCTATCTGCAGATCCAGGGCAGCATTATCAAGGAGCCAGAACTGGATAACTTCACTCTTCTTAATAATATTACGGTCGCCCCAGATTTGAGACACCTGTGCCGAACTCAGAACAGAATAGCCGTACATGCTGGGGGTTTATCGCCGATCTTCATTTGTCCTCAACCTCCTGAGGAGCAGGTAAAGACTAAAAAACCATTTAAGAACCATCTTTGAAACAGTTTACCTTGGTCAGAATAATAGCCACGTTTGTTATGGTCCATGAAACAATCGATTTTCTCATACTTAAACATACATTCTGACCAATTTGTCACGATTAAGATCGTTGTTTCCTGTTGGTTGTCATTTTTGAGAAATAGTCACCTGGCATTAACACGCCTTTATTTTGCTGAATAACTTGTTCCCTGTTGGCTGTAATTTTTGAGAAATAGTCACCTGGCATCAACACGCCTTTATTTTGCTGATTAACTGGATCTCCGTGTTATTGCCGCTAAGTCTTTGTAGGGTCTTAATCAGAATTTTGTAACATTCCAGTGGGAGGAGGTGGTGGAAATATTCTCCGAAGGCTGGTCGAAGGAAGTCGACGGGCTGGCTCGTCACGTGCTGGGCCCTCCGCCGTCTCCCGACCGCTTTGACCTCGACTGGCCAAGGTCCCTATCCGTTGAGCTCATTGCGGTCGAACATGGGTCTTACTATGTGTCATGGCTGGAACTTTCTAGAAGGTAAGTTATAGATTCACACAAATCTTATATTATAATTTAAAACCTTATTTTAATTTAGTCTCTGAGTATCGAAATACATAATGGTAGTTTGCAATTCTGATAATATCTTACAACAGTTGCAGATGTTTACTTTAATTAAGAAACTCTCACTCCTAAACATGGGTCTCCTACGTAACTTCAACGTACGATAGCACTCTTTGTCGATTCATCAATCTATGTTTATGCCTTCTCTTTTGCCAATCTGTAATAACGACACGATTAATAATTTATTCCAGACACGCTAGTGAACGCGGTGGCGTATTCGCACTATCTGGTGACTGCGAATACCGCTGCGCTTCCCTCGACGCCTGCATCGAGCCTGCGTTGTGGTGTGACGGAATCGCGCAATGCCCTCATGGTGAAGATGAGCGGCTGGCTCAGTGCTCAGCATTACTGCGGGTCCCAGCACATTATGCGGCTGCTATGCTGGCTTTCACAATCCTGACGGCTTTTGCTGTGGTCAGTACATTTACCTTACTTATCTGGCAATTGAGTGCTATGCGAGCTTGGTGACTATGTACAGATATATTCACTACATCTTATTGCTTTCATAGTAAAATCTTCTCCGGCTTCTGCAGCAAGTATCATCATCATCATAAATTTAAGAGTGAAACTCTTGTCGGTGTAGCTGATAAATTATGTAGTTTTCTCCTACCCTTCCTTGACTTTCGTACACGACATGACGTCTATCTTCTCTTTAATTTATTTAATGAAACTTATTCTTGGCCTTCATCTTCCTCGCTTCCCCTCAACCTTTCCTTCTATGATGTTATGTATAAGGTGGCTTACATTTTCCCTCTCCTATCCTCTATAATTTTCATCTAATTCCTTTTTTCTTCCACTCTTTTAAGCACTTCATTGGTAACTTTTTCCATCCAACTGATCTTCTCCACCCTTCGCCAGCACCACATTTCAAATACCTCCAGCGCCTCGCGGTCCCTTTGCGTCATGGTCTGCAGGAAGCAGCATAATAAAAATCCGCTCACCTGTCACAAATATGTAGTTGCAAAAAGTGTGTTTAACGGTATTTAAATGGAACTGAATAGTACAGTGAAGTTTAGTTTATACCTAGGCCCTAATTCTTGTAATTTTTGATATTACAGATAGCCGTAACCCGCAACTGCCGCCGCCGCCGCTCCGCACTTCAGCAGCGTCTCAAGAGCCTCTCCTCAGACACGGCCATTTTTGACGAAAAAGAAGTGATTTGCTGACCAAGCGAGGACTCCGTGCGTTATGTGGAAGTCGACCGAGTCACCACTGTTTGACTTGCTTCCCGCACGGAGTCCCTACAGGCACATGTTAAAGTTTCACTTTCCACACCAGCTCTGAGGATGGTACTGGAAAAGTACTGTTGTTAAGGAATCGCTCATGCAATAAGCGTTGGTATTCTAGGGATTAGCTGACGTAAAGCGATTGTGAGGTTCGACTTGTTGATAGGATTAATGGTTGTGTGAGAGTGTTCATTTTAGACACTTTTAATAAGCAGCCGGTTTTTATTGAAATATAAATTATAGACGATCTCAATTGATATTTAATAGAAATGCTAATGGTAGTGTTTTTAAGAAGAGTGTCGAGTCCTCACAGCTGGTTCAGTCGAATTATGGTTTTAAGTGATGTAAATACGAATAAGATTTGGCGATGAGAATATTCTTACATTTTGGACCAAGTGCAGTCGATCGGCATTTATGATGACTTAAATTCAGTAAAATTAAAGATTAAATAAAAACCTAATGTTTAAATATAGTTTGAGTATGTTAACGTAAATAATAGCAAGTACGTACAAATTTTAATTCAAGATTAGTATGTTGAATTGATTTGTTAAATTTTTTTACATTCTAATTATGTTCTATGTCAATCCTGATGGACAACCGTTCAGATTAATAAAACATAGCTTGTATTGGTTGTATTACGAATCCCGAAATCGTAAGATGGGTTTGAATGAATTTAAAAACGTTCAAATAAAGCCAAAGTAAGGCGATAACGCACAATGTATGATTCTGATGAGTGGCCGATCGACCGAGGCACAATTTGAGTTACGAGTTATTGTGATTATTGCAACAACTGTACATAAATAGTGCGTTTGTAGCAAATACTATTCTCATTCGTTAGTAGGGTAAATAATATCGTTACGGCAATAATTTTGATTTCACGTTATCTGATTGGTGCAATCGAAATCTTAGACATCCATTACACGCTCATTCTGGCGTCAGTTCAACCCATTGTTCTGGACTGTCAGTTTACAGTCATTCATTCATTTTCATCAGCCCGGACCGTCAGTCCGAGAGGATTATACGGTCACATTATCTCGTCACGGTTCTATGTCAGCAGTATCGAAGCCTATCTAATGCGGCGACAGCTACGATGGTGTGATTATGTCTCCCGAATATCCAATAATAGAATCGCAAAGCGCACATTTTAATCGGAACTGCAAGACGGCAAGCGGAAACAGGACGGCCAATTCCTACGGTACAAAGATGCCCCGATGCGCCATATGCGGAAAGGTGACATTGCCCCATTGCATTGGGAGATCAGGGCCCTGTTTCATATACGTGACAAGTTGACAATTTGTCAGTTTTTGACAAAATTGTCAAATTGTAGCTACAAATTCTGTTTCATAAACGTGACAAATATGTCCGATTGCGACAGGTAAATAGTTGACAAAATTGTCAGTGTCAATCGCGTTTCATAAAGGTCTACAATTGTCAGTTTTAAAATGTCAGTATTTAAGAAAATTGTCAAGATATTTTTGTCATGGTAGTCGACATATATACTCGGGGTGTCTCTACGTGATCGAATCAGAAATGAGGAAATCCGTAGACGAACTAAAGTGACCGATATAGCTCACCGGATTAGCAAGTTGAAGTGGCAATGGGCAGGCCACATAGCACGCAGAGCAGATGGCCGATGGGGCCGTAAAGTGCTCGAGTGGAGACCTCGGACCAGCAAGCGCAGCGTAGGACGTCCACCTACAAGATGGACAGATGACCTTATAAAGGTCGCCGGAAGGCGCTGGATGCAGGTCGCTTCCAACCGGTATATATGGAAGTCCAAAGGGGAGGCCTATGTTCAGCAGTGGACGTCCTATGGCTGAGATGATGATGATGATGATGATGAATCGACATATTGTCATAAATTGCGACAAATATGTCACAGCATACATTTTTCTTAAAATGATATAGCAGTATGAGAGCAGCAATAAAAATGATTGTCTTAGATAGCATTCATCAGATAATTTTGACTAGCATTCTAGGATTTGTTCGGTAACTTGCAACAAGTAAAATGGACACGAAAATAATAATTTTGGGCCTTATACAAGACAACCGAGAAATATTGTTTGGCCAATTTAGTGAACATTTAACGCACGAAAAAAAATGGATGGAAATCTCAGAGCAATTGAAGGAATTGGGTATATTTCGCAAATATTGGGCCTGTTAAATCATTGAATTCGTTTGTAATACGCATAAAATTTGCTGAGTGGGAGTAAGTGCGAAATTTCTCGTTGTTGAATGTTGTAATTCTTGTCCTATTTTAGTTATTAAGTATTCGACGGTAATTTTACAAACTCGATTTTTTTCTATAAATTTGGGGTCAACCACGTCAAAAGTAAAGTTTGCCCTTGTCCTAAATGCGCGACGACGCCGACGTATTGGTTGAACTAAATATTTTTCATCGCTGTTGCTACTAATGTGTCGATGTTAGCACCATTTCACTCGTAATAAGTAATTAGTTAGTGAGAAGTAGCCGCTGACATTGGGTGAGGTCGCCTGTCAGAAATCTTCGACAAGTCTACAAATTTGTCAACTTGTAATTACAATTTTGTGTTTCATAAAACAAATATGTCAAGTTTTTCGCGACAAATTGTCACCTGTCGCCTGTCAAGGGAAAATGTTTATGAAACAGAAATATGTCAAAATGTCGCGACAATTTGACATAATTGTAATTTTTCCACCACGACTTATTTGTCATAGGTAATGTTTATGAAACAAAATGTCGAATTGTCACCTGTCACCTGTCGCCTGTCATTGTCACGTATATGAAACAGGGCCCAAGGCACAAGCTCGGCCGAAGTGGAGTGGCGGTAAACGTGCAAGCCTTCGGGAAAAAGAAGGAGTGAGCTCGGCACTAAGCGCGAGGAGCTTATGGACCGACCACCAGCGGTAATTCAGTACAATTTTGTCGGTGGGGTGCTGACTTACAGCGAATGAGGCCGAACATTAAATTTGTTGCAAAAGTTGGCTACGTCAGCCACCTCAGAGCTCATGAGCGACGCTCTCATTAGCCAGCGTTCAGTCGCCATGGCCAAAATTTGATAATGATAAGGTTGATGATGATGGTGATGATGATGATGATGACGATGATGATGATGGTGATGATGATGATGATGATGGTGATGATGATGATGATGACGACGATGATCTTGTCATTCTGACCAGACTGTTGGACTGAACTGACGGTAGTCTTAGAGTGTAAGTGCTGTCTTACCCTGTGTTCTGATAACTTAGTATATTTGTATACGTGATATGAAACTGCCATTTTTGTATAAAATATTGTTCGTATATCGTTATTAATATTGTGAAATTAATTTCAGATGATTTAAATTTTTTGTGATTGTTTTTATAAGTAATAAAATATTGTTCAATGACATTTACTGTATCTAAAATAATCTAATTAATACCACCTTGAAGAGTCATTCATAATGTAGAAGACCTATTATAATTCATGAGATATCCTATTCTATTGGACACAGTGTAAATATAACTAAGACTATTCATATCTTAGACGTGTATTGAAGTGATAATGTTTGTTTCCCAGGGAAATTATTAAATTTTACGATATCGCGTTAACTATTAGTGAAAATAGTAAAAAAGTATTTAGCTAACAATTTCACCTAAATGATAACGTCGAATTTTGCCAAAAACGAGTTCATACAAAAATATAAGATCGTTACCATTTAGTTTGAAATGTTATTAGAGATCCGAATAAAAATTTTAAAATTTTAGATAGAAAATCATGAAGGAAATATAACAAATAATTAAAATTTATTAAAACAATGATTTAAACGTTCAAATATGATTTGATGCCGCTTGTTACGCTAGTTTTACCTGTTGAGTTTAGGTATCCTAAACGTAAGCTAGTGAATTTATTAATTAAGGAATTATAGTAACACTGGATTTAGAGAATGTTTGTATCGTCTTCCATAATGTATGAGATTCTGGTTTTCTCCCTCCACCTCAATTATTTTGCAGCGTGACAAAATGGACATTAAAAGGAACCTTACAAAATGGATGTTATGATGAAAACTAAAAACTAAAACTAAGCCGCATCAGGTTCATCCTGGACAATAATGATGGATAATAGCTAAGCAGAGATACCTAATTTCACGTTCAAAACATTGATTACGAAGAGTTATGATGATAAGAAGTTTTTAAAATAAATTATTTATTGCATGAGTTACGTCGTTTCATTTTGGGCCGTCGGTTCTGCCTGCTATGTGCCCCGCCCACTGCCACTTAAGTTCAGCGACTATCTGAGCTATATACGACCTTTGTTCTCTTTCGGATCTCCTTATCTTTGATTCGATCACGCAAGGAGACTTCGAGCAGAAAGGTTTGGGCCAGAAGGTGGCGACCGCGTACCGAAAGACGCAGCGCAGGAAGGCCCCCAATAAGGTGGTCCAACGACCTGATTTAGGATCGCGGGAAGCAGTTAGATGAGGATGACGCACGACCGATCATCGTGAAGAACTTTGTAGGAGGCCTTTGTCCAACAGTGGACGTCTATCGGCTGGTATGATGATGATGATGATGATTTGTTTCGATACTTTGCACCTAAATTCAATCCACACCGGTAGATGGAATGAAATAGATGGGAATCCACAAGAAGGTAGGTAATGGAGCGCTGAAAACATATAATTTTTTTTAAATATTGGATTCTAGAGAAAGTCACCGAATCTTTATAAAAAACTATTGATATGTGTTTTTAAAAGTATGTACCTACTACCTATATATAGAATAGTAGATTGTTAACCAAGGGTACAAAGTGACCCATTTCACCCGAGATATTTCTGGAGTGAGAGCGCCAATAGTTCGAGGGTGAAATGGGTAACACCCGAGTTAAACACTCTACTTTTCATTTCGACTGTGAGGAAAATAAAATACTACACGCACATGTCATAAGTGAGTTAAATTAATGTCCATGTCACTGAAATCACTTTCCGAAACTATTATTAATCTATAATCAAAAAAAGACACGGTATTTATATTTAATTTCTTGTTCTCGCTTTTTCTATTGCAAACTTTCATTATTTATTATTTTATAGATTCGAAAAAAAGTTAAAATATACGTACCGCTACATTAAAAAGTAAGAAAAAAATCAATTTAGTTTTTTTTATATAAATGGACGATTCTATCAATAAATGTAGGACAGAATTATATGTATGTATTATAAACATAGTATAAATTAATATTTAATAATTAGATAATAAATTAAGCTTGCCTATATCTAACCTTTGGACGCCTTTTTTTCAATGGCCACTTACCACGGCCGACTAGATTGTACCTAATCGAGTTGGTCACGAAGTGCATCTAGATGGCCATGCCGAAATGTGAAAAAAATGCTGTCATGCTATCATGCTATGGCGGGCTGCAGAATATAGGAATGATTTTAAATGTTGCGCTTCTGTTATTAATGATGCAATACAAGAAGTATGAGTTTAAAATGTTTAAGCATAGGTACAGCTTCGATGATCAAAACATTGTTATAAAATATGTGTATAAATTATTTAACGATGTATTAACCAAAACGCCATCTGTGCGACCTCTCATGAACCATTTAGGGTCACAGCAGGGATCACTGCGCAGGCTTTAGGGATTCCAGCTTTTTTCCGAAGATGTCGCTATGCAGAATGCCTTTATGGTGCATTCAGTCTGCGAAAGTCTTACAAACCAAACCATAAAATGATATTAATTGATGTCCTTATTTCTTGTCAAAGAGGAAATATATTAAACAAAATAGCCCAGTTTGAAGTTTTAGAGGAGATCGTTTTTACAACCAAAAATGCAAAGTAGATATAAAGTTAGTTACTTAATCTATACAAATATTAAGAGGCCTTCTTCCATATTTTTTTTTTTTATATTATGACAAACATATTGACAATTTCAACCAACTTTTTGAAGTGAATAATACTTTTCCCCGAGTTCTAGGTAGTAACGTAGCTATTTCATGCTTTTATTGCGTGCAGTCGAAAATGAGTTAAAAAAACAAATTTTCCGCGTGAATTTTGTCAATTTCGAGTAGTTTTTAAAACAATGATTATCAATGATAATTTCAAACTGCAGGTTTTCAATATATACCAATAAATCCCAATAGCCCTGTTCTAGTAACATCAAGAATATGTTAAGAAATATGTTTGATCATAGAGAAAATGTCTAAAACAATCAGCATTTTAAATAAGGGCTCTTAAGAAAACAGGGAACAATTAAAATATTTGTGTAGATCTGTAAAAAAATATGTAATACTACTTTATAGGTACCTATCACATTTCTGGCAAATAAACAGACATATCTCTATTTGTATTGCATCGGGATAATCGCGATATAATCTTGAATAGGCACCAAACCGAAAACTACAAAATCCTACGCAAAGCTTTAACATGCCTATCATTTCGAAATATAATTTTTTGACAAAAAGTTTTTATCAAAAAAGTTGTGTATAAGTTGGTATAAGATACGCTTTTATTGTTGATTGTACTTTATTACACAAAACGTTAATTGCTCCTCAAGATCAATCAAATAAAACAATGTCTTTATAATATTATGCTATTAAGGAGACCGCCACCTTCCGCGTCCATCATCAGATGAGCACCAATCATTGATTGTCTCGAGTATAACATACACACGGAAAGTTTCATTTCGATACGATCTTAACATTACGATAGAAGTAGGTAGGTTAAAATTCATTTGAGGATTACATTTCACTGACAAAAAAAATAGCTCAACTATTTAACCAAAAAAATTGCCAAATTGTGCTTAGTAGCAGAGATGAGCATAATGTAATCGATTAACGATTAATATTAACCTACTTAATAGCGTTAAACGATTAAAAATTACGATTAATTAATAATAATCGTACGAGTTCCGATTAACTTAATCCTGATTAAATAAATCATAGATTAATATCCAGCGATTAAATTTTTAATCAATTAATTTATTTAAGAAGTAATCAATTAATGCCCATCTCTGCTTATTATAGTAACCAAAATTATGCTAACTTAAAATAACTTATTTTGGTTACTAGTTGCCCTCGGTTTGTCAGACCTCCGATTTACGTAACTAAGGGATCATCCACATATTACGTAACACCGTAATAGCAAAAAAGCGTGACATAGGGGGGGGAGGGGTTCAATAAGTCGACATTTTGCGTGACGTAATATGTGGACGACCCCTAATTCGTTTCGTGTTGATAGTTGCAATAATGTAGGTAAACAAATAAAATTAAGTTTAAAGTGAAGCGTTTTTTTGGCTTCACTATAAACAAGCTTAGTTTAAAGTTAAGCTAAAAAAAGCGTGTTAAAAGTAAAAACGACGAAACTATTGCCAATCTAAAAATATTAACAGTTCTCCGGTGAAAAAGTGGTTCACTTAGAAAATACTACCAACTTGTAGAGTAGGTATGACATAAATGAGTAAGATTTAAAGAGTGGTAATCTCTGTCTAATCAATCTAAGAAAAAAGGACGACACTACAATATTGCCACTTTAAAATTTTTACACTTTCTTGTCGGACTGTACAATATATCTGTTAAATATATTGGTTCCACGCAATAACAGGTTCCTGTCACAATAATAGTACCTAGTACTGAGAGTGATACAGTCGTTGATTACTATTTTGTTCTACTTGGCGTCGCTCCGGTTGCGAATTGATTGGAAAATAACCGCTTTTTGGTTATAAATTGCCGGGTGTGAAGCAATCTGTTGGTGGTCAAATGCAATTTCTCACTCTGTGCAGTCTGATTTTAATTTTCTGGATCGCCTTATAGAGGTGGGTCGCTAACCTACAAAGTCGCTACTTTAGCCGGCACTGAGCGCTCCCGAGCTCACCCACACAGAGCCAATGTGCATGTACATCTACTCACACAAACATGGCTCACCCGCGCTCATGAGATAAAAGTACTGTACCTTTTTATTACAAATTATATGCAAATAAACGAATCTGAATCTACGCTAGACGGGCTCAGGCAAAAAAACGTTTAAAAATACAACCAAATTGAGAACCCTCTTTATTTTAAGTCGGTTTAAAAATTATTTGCGTGATCATAAAAATTACCAAGTTCTTGTTACAAATATAATTTTTTTGGTTCTTTGCTGGACCTGACTGAGATTTTATGTCAATCAACCAAAGCAACCCAAAAGCCGTGAAGTTAAATAAAATGATCTAAAAATAGCCACGAATTTAATATTGCCACCATTTGTATTTGAATAAAAAGTGACCAGCCAGCAAGATTCAGTAAACAAAATACCCTTTAAGTAACCCATTTATCGAGTCATGGAGCCCGATTCCCATTTTTTATCACGGACTCGACAAAAAGGTAGGTAAATTTGTTTATCCCCGACCCGCGACGTGAACACAATCTAGTATTGAGACATACGTGGTTTGAAAATTGATTATTGTGCTGTATTTGAAACTACAATTGGTTAAGTTTAGCCCAGGTACAAACAAGCTACATAAGCACTAAAACAGCCTTTATATAGCTTACCTACTTGGATGCAATAAATGTAATATAAAATTATAAAAATTATAAATTATAAATTAGAGTTATAATGGCTGTATAAGCTCTTATAGAGCCTGTTAGCTACTTGGGAAGTTATTGGCATTTTTATAAAAAGTACAATCTTTACACGACATCTAGTCCCAAACTCGCTCATTGCTCGTAGAACCGAAGACCATTGGGGCATGAAGGTTCTTGAGTGACGACTGCGTACTGGAAGACGCATCATGGGAGGCCCCCAGCAAGGTGGACCGACGACCACGAGAATGGCGGGAAGCAAAGAGGACGGCGCAGGACTTTTTATTTATAGCTTGAGGACGAATTTTTTATGTGATTTACATTTTGTATTGTGTATGAATTAGTTGAAAATCCACGCAGACAAATCAGAATCAGACCAATGAGCGGGTGGATTTAAGTTTCAAATAGAAATAAATAGAAGTAATAAAAAATATGCGGGCATTGTCTTGACTCATATATGGTTGTTGTTATGCAATTGGTGTACTCCGTGATTCCCCTGGCCGGGTGCCTCGTCGTACGTTCGATATTCATATTATTCATAAAGACCTTGAGACTCGACCAAACCGTTTTAAATGTCGCTTCATGAATTTTTATTTGGCGATTAACACTACTTAAATAATAATAATACAGATCAACAAGTACGATTGTACCTTACTTAGATATTAATCATTTGTGTGGAAGCCTCGCCGTTTCCGACGTATGAAAATGTTCCGCGGAGTTTAAAATAACCAAGCTTATTGTAAGTACTTACTCACAATTGTTTGTACATTTGAACCATATATACCTATAGATTTCTTGCAAGTATAGACAATAAAAAAAAAATATAGCAATAAAATGTGTGACAATCAGGAATGAAAAATACCTAAAATTCTAAACATTTTTTTTTTTGTAAATGACAAGCAGGTTAGGAAGTATAAACAATTTTGAGGGGTAACAATAAAATTAAAAAGGTCTCATAAAGTAAAAAAAATCTGGTTCCAATAGTTTCAGATAGGTTTTATTAGACCATAAGTAGGTTTAATTATACTTACATTTTTTTTTGTTCTTTTTTCTTTGATAAATATTATGTAAGTATAATAAATCATAATTTTATGACCGTCAAAACAGTGACTTTTTTGGGAAATTCCCACTAATTTAGTCTTCGGTTTTGTTTCAATGGATTCTCAGTACCTACAGTCAAACTTATACGCTTGCTAAATACAAACTTTATATCACCGTGGCATCAAACGAGTACTGTCACCTACATACGCACCCATTGCGTTTTCTAAAGGACAAATCACAGCTTATCTTCCGGGAATGGAACTGCGCCAACGGAACGTCGGCAGGATGGCTGGATGCATTCCGCGTTCTCACACTAATATTGTTCGATATACCCGGTAGTGCATTATACACTCGAAGTCAATGCCACGGTGATATAAAGGGTTATGAAATCATTGAGGACACGTGCCGTTTCATAATAACTTTGTTGCGTGTTGTTATGTTATAAGTTTGGAGCTTATGAGTCTTTTGCACTAGTGAGGTCTGTCGGCCATGTGACCGTAGCTCACGCTCAGACGTATGAGCGTATTTAGAGTTATGTAGCTCGAAAAAGAAAACGAAATACTTGTAGAATTACTTTGTAAGATAAGATGGGGTAAAACTGACATATTTTATGGTCAGAGCCCGGAATATAGGCGGCAAAACAAAACACTGTCGCAATGAAGCTAGTGTTAGAAACATTTTTTTATCGATATCGATACTTGTGTCATAGAAAAAGAAATCGGTGTAATAGAAAATGAAAAGTATTTACAAAAAAACGTAATTAACGTGAGTTTTAACTTAAAGATAGATGCAATTTCTTCTGCGAAGTCCACGCCAGTACACACATGACATTTTATTTGCTTTGTGATAGTGATGTAGATAATCATTAAATCTCTGGGAGTAAATTGTTTCGTTTATCCCTATAAAGCCATTTATGTATAATATAAAAGAACATTCAACATCACTCCATGTCAAGGAAGCAAATTTATACAATTAATTTTAATTGGTATATTTGGTATGATATTCATTGTTCAGGTTGGGTAAGATGTTCCGATATTTCTCGTTTTTTTTATATATATAATAATACTCGACATCGATAAAAAAATGTTTCTAACACCAGCTACATTGCGACAGTGTTTTGTTTTGCCGCCAATATTCCGGGCTCTGTTTATTGTCAAATGGAGTAAGACTAACAGTTAGCTATTTAGTGGACTGTGGCTGTCTTCTTCAGTCGAAAACTGGCGTGGAACTGCGTAGGATCAGGACAAGTGGCGTGTTCTCGTTTCGGAGGATCCTGTTTGGGTCACTGAGCCAAAATAGTTGGTTAGTGGCAGTCTTCTCTCGGTGATAGTCTTATCCCACCTTACTTTATTCCGTCTGTCTTTCTGTCAAGAGGGAATGCAAACCTAAAGGGTACTTTTCGTTTAAGAGGCCTTATTCCTTTTAAACATTATTTTTTTTATATTATGACAAATGTATTGATAATTTCAACCAACTTTTTGAAGGGAATAATACTTATGCCTGAGTTCTAGTTAGTAACGTAGCCAATTCATTCTTTGATTGCGTGCAGTCGAAAATAAGTTGAAAAAAATAATTTTCCACGTGCATTTTGTCAATATCGAGTTAGTTTTTGAAACAAAAATTATCAATGAAAAATTCAAATTGTAGGTTACAAATACATACCAATAGATCCCAATAGCCTTGTTCTAGGTAGTAACATCAATAACATGTTAAGAAACATGTTAAATCATAGAGAAAAATGCTTTAAACAATCAGCAATTTTAAAGGAATAAGTACTTAACTAGAATCATGAAAATTTGCAAAAAGGAAAAGTACCTCAGTACCTTTTGGAAAGGGGAAGAAAAAGGGTAAGTAGGTACTTACCTAATACCTACTAAAAAAAATATCGAAATATGATCAGCCCTGTTGCGTGGATTTTTTTTTAAAAGGGTCCGTAATGGTAAAACAAAATATCGAAATATGATTAGCCCTGTTGCGTTAAGTTTGCATCTCAATTAAATGCAATGTCATAGATACCACGGACAAATTTAACGTAACCGGGTAGTTACTGATTCTTTCCAAGCTTTAAAGTCAGTATGCAAACTGCGTTGTATTGGTATGAAACCCTCGCTAGGCGAATCAAACTCGAACTTGTCCCTTTTTTTCTGACTCGCTTGCGGTGCTTCTACGTAGACCAATATATCAGTGATAGCACTCGAAAGTGCATTATACACTCGAAATCATTGCCACACAGATATTTAATGAAAGGGGTCATCAAATCATTGTGGCTACACGTGTTTAGAAAGCAACATAACTCTTATTGTTGTTATGTATATTTGAAAGATATTATACGATTTTGCAGTGCAGCACACATTTGAAACTAGGAATCATACCGGTAATCAAATATCTATTCTATTTTAACCCTTGTTTAGTCTGACAAATTTTGGTTTGACCCTGGGTCAGTGTTCAGTCACCAAATCAGTCACCAAATCAATCACCAAGTCAATTACCAAAGAATATTAAGTATTCGCCTGTAAAAAAATGTACCACTAATAATCCGCAAAATAGTGATGGTTTTAAAGCAATTTGTCGGGCTATACCGAATAGCATCTAACTAGAAAGATACCAATGCCAGATACCAATGTTTTAAGCATAACGTGGTGTGATGTGATGTGAATCATCTTACAAGTTCTCGATGGAAAATGACGGGTATACTGCATTTACGTACTTTAATTTATGTTTATATAAACATGTTCTTACCCGATCATGTCCTTATTTACAAAAATCTGTCCTTCCGTCTTACTGCGTCACAAAGCATTTAACAACAATACTCTCAAGTAAACAGCAATTACTGGAATGAAAAATGATTCATGCATAAACAAATTGCGTATCATCAATTCAGTCGCTATTAATTACATGCCAATGTCATTTGCGTTTGATAAGTTAAAGTATGATTATATTGTTTATATTTATATATCTTTTATAATAAGACGACATAATATATTTTTCAACTATGAAATAACCGACTTCAACAAGAAGAAATAGTAGTGTATCCGTTGGTTGTCAGGACAGGCCATTGGTAATCCACCGTGCCGTTGTACACCTTTTGCTTCAGTGGCTATCAGTTCGTCGACATTGGTCCTCCTACGGATCTCCTTATTTCTGGTTCGAACCGCCATCAGCTAGAGGAGGTCCACGACCAGTGGTCATGTAAGTTCTAGAGCACGCATCAGCTAAAGGAGGATCAATATGTGGGTGTCTTTCAGCTGATTTGATAATTATAACGAATTAGACGAAAATATAAAATTTTGCAATTGATTTGGCATCTCTTCGACAGGAATAGGCGGAACCAATGAAGTGCATTATTTCCCGAACGCATTTGATCCTTGCTGCAGTCACTTTATTATTGGATTTCCACGAGATTGATATTATATTTTTGGCTATTTGATAAAGCGACTAAGATAAGTTTAAGTTCCACAGAAGTCAGGGCGGATGAATTGGACGAATACCTATCATCTAACTCTCTGAACTGCCCTGCAGCAATCAATTCAAGATGGCATTGAGTCTAAAACCATCCCAATGTCAATATTTGGGATAGACCTTAAAGGTCTTGCGATTCTTCCGCCAATCATAACACGGAACGACCTCAGAAGTAATACGCGCCGAATTTGCCTGTAATCTCTCTGGCCTTTTCATCGCGCGACAAATATCGTACGTAATTGTCGTCCAATGCCGTGGGGTGGAGGCCGAAAAACATTTGCGAGACGTATTGCCGCTTCTATGAAACTTTCCTTGATCCCGTTATCATATCTATTGATACTGTCCAAGTAACACAACAGGAAAATAATACTGTTCATCGTAGTTAATTTCAGATCTAGGTATAATTATTGCCATGATCTGTGTTTTCTACAATCAGATGTGAAGAAAGATCTTAATAATATTGTCCTAAAAGAATAGTCGTAAATCAAATGGTGACATACTGTTGATACATTTATTGTGATTTATTTCGGGAGGGGCCATAACTATGCAGCAGTTAGATGATCTGGGTCAAATATTGGGATAATCTTCTATGGGTAACAAGGTCATGTGATGTTCAGGTCGCGAATGTTTGGTCGGCAGCGAAATATATTCATAACTCATAACAAATATAACTGTAATGTAATATTTATTACAGTTATATCTGTTATGAATATATTTCGATAAATTAAAATGAAGGATAATTCCGGAAATGTGTATTAACAATCCGAAACTTTTATGTGATTTTTAAAATTATCCTGCACTCGAAATTTTCCTAATACTCCTCATATGCTAATTTCCTTCATGGAGAGACGAGAGCAATGTGACGAGTACTATTTATTATATTTAGAAAAAAGAAGAGGAGAAATAATGTAAAATAGAAGGGAAAAATGAAATAATAATAATATGAAGATGATGTGGATACGTTATTACGTAATAATACGTGTTACGTGTAATTTTGTACCATCCATTATTATGGATGGTACAAAATTACAATGTAGCGATCAAGAAAGGAAGTAACAATGTAAAGAAAAGTTAAATTTTCGTACCAACCGTAGCTGTTGCATACCATCACCCGAGCCAGTGTAAATTCAGCCATTTGGCATGACGAGTAATTTTTGATACATAAACTACCAATGAAAAATTAAAACAGTTTTAAATCATTGCCAATAAATCGCAAAAGCCCTGTTCTAACTAGTAACATTTATTATTTGTTAAGAAACATGTTTGATCATGAAAAATGTCTGAAACAATTAGCGTTTTTCAACGGATAAGGAGCCTTAATGAATGACTGTATTTGTGTACTATATTTTAAATAAATTGGTAAATTTATTTTAGTGTTTTGTACGTACAGGCATGACGCATCTGCATTTGTGTCATATATTCCTTTACCTATGTATTTTACTACGTCATATGATAATAGCGTATTCACGTGGGCAGTGCGTCAATATATCTCTGTCACTTTTACAAAGCCCTATTAGGGTCAATGGTAATAATAATAACATAATAAGTTAGACCTTAGGTTTGAGGAATCTAGACTAGACCAACGTATATCTGCTTCTGAGCAAGCAGTCTGTAGCGTAGGTAGGTCTTTCGCTTGTTTAGTAATTCTTTAGTGACAATGCCAAACACAAAATATATATTAATCGCAATAACCCATTACATCTCCCAATGAAATTACTAGTAATTGAAAAATAAATATAAGATATATATATATATATATATATATATACATCCAGCAACACATTTGGCGTCATGCACATAGTGCATCATCATGGCGTCCACTAGTTCTGCTTATTTTTTTTTACATTTCTCTGCAAATATTGCTTAGTTTGTTGATTTCCTACTCCATAGGATATATGATTTTCTTTTTATTGCATACGCGGCAATATTCATTCTGCAGTTGGGCCTAAACATTTATGAACCCCATACAAAGGTGAAGAACTCTTGACTTCCTGGATATATTTATCATATTTCATCTAACACGCCGACATTTTTACGTCCACGCCAACGGTTGGGATTCGTAAGTGCGACGTTGCCAGCATTGTGATGTATCTATCTCTTTCATTCGTTCTTACTAGTGTGTTTGTTACCATACAGATGCATTTTTAAATGTGTAGACTTTTTCTTCGTCGTTTCAACATTGCTTATATAGAATGAATAAGGAGAGTTAAAAAAAAAAGAACTGTCGATGTCACGACTAATTACTATTTTCATTTTCCTTACCAATCAACTGTTGGTAGATATTTAGTCCAAATAACGAATAATAGTGTACGGGCACTTGACTGCTCGCACATTAACTTCATAATTATCTTGATAGTATTTTGGAATACGAAACACTTTTCTTGAAATAACTGTAGGTTATTGACCGAGCGAACGAAGTGAGCGAAGCGTCTTCTTCAGCTTGGATAAAAAATTCACAGATCTCGTGCCTTTCACGACCTTCTGGTACATTGGAAATGCACTTAGATAGGGCAAACTATAATGAAAACAACTATTTGCGCAAGAGAAACACAAGGGTTAGTAGCAGGTACCGGCGAGTACCGTTATTTTTTATAAACGGACTACGCCCTTTAACAAAGCTCAGCCTTTTTTTTCGCCTTTTGCACACACGCTTTCGTCCGCCAGATGTGGAATCATCAGCATTACCCAAACCACGCTATTCCTACGTTCGAGAAGACGAAGTATAGAAATAATAATCATAATTTTAACATTTTTACTTGAAGGAACTTTCTACTTCATGTGTCAAACAATTTATCTTGTAACAAATGAAAAAATACACAGATACGCAGATACACAGATACACATGTTAAACTTATAACACCCCTCTTTTTTCGTCGGAGGTTAAAAATATAATTTTCACTTCTCATGCTCTAAAAGTTCGACTTTATGCTGTGCGTAGGCGACATAAAGTAGCTTTTTATGCTCTAGAGCATAAAGTAAAATCGTCGTCGAAGACCAAGGCGATCGGTCCAACAGCCACACGAACAACATAAAACTTTATAGAATAAACTCTGTACTTTTTTCGTTTCGTTAGTATTCTAAGACCAAGGCAAAATACCAACAGCCAAAGTACACAATAAAACTTCTTGAAATAAATTTGTAATTTTTATTTACTATCATTTATTACTTTTTAAATTTATTTCTATTTTAGTTAATCAATATACTATATATTTAAACTACAACAATAATTTATCGTAGATATAAAAAACTATTTATTTTTTAATTTAATTAAATTTGTTTTTAAGTATAATATTTACATGATGTAGTTTAATTTTCTCGCAATCGAAGTGAAAAGTAGAGTGTGCAACTCGTCCATAAAACGCATTTTACACTCGACTTTATATTCATCCTCGCTCGCAAGCTCGCTCGGATGGATAAACGTCTCGTATAAAATGGTGCGTTTTATGCACTTGTACAATCTACTATTTATCATTCATATTTATTGTGTTTATTTTTTTTGTTTCTTTTTATGTAATCTAAAAACATCAAGGTTTACAACTTAACTAAAAAAATATTAAACTTACTAGTACACGAAACTCACTAATATACGCGCGCGCAGCACGCCGCGAAATCTCCGCCACATAAAGGTAAAGCTTTCTCCAACTCCATTACAGATAGCAAAGTTCCGTTTTTTGCAAACTGTAGCCCAACTCAATACCCCAAGTGTTCTTTTTTATTTTTTCGATATCGCTTTTCGTTTTTGAGATATCGTCGATTCAAGTTGAGAAGTCGCAAAATAATCACGTAATTTTTCGACATTTTTGCACTTTATCGAAAAAGTTTTTGATTTTTTCAATTTTTTTTTACACCATCTTGTAGATCTCGTCAAGACACGTCTTTTGATACCCCATTGACCCACGTAGCTCCAAAATTGACGACGCCAGAGCGATGTCGCACTTTCGCTGAAAACGGTCCCCTACCAACGCGATCGAAAAAACATTTCCAATGTTAAAATCGTTGAGTATATGTATTAGTATTAGATGTTTGGATTTCTGTTCTCGCCTAGAGCTCGCACTTCTCAACCGATTCTCATGAAATTTTGTGAGTAGGTTCGGTCAGTACATAGATTTTTTTTGTCAAGCCAGTTTTTCGAAATTTTGAAAAAAGTTGGAGATATTGTAGTTCAAAGCGTAAAAAAATACATATTTCGGCAAGTAAGAGGTCAGCGTTGACTGGGCGGTCGTGACGTTTTAGTACAAACTTGCTTTCCGTCCATTGTAGGTATCTTGAACTTCGGTAATAGTACATTACGGCAGAGACCAGTAAGTAAGCCATACTGGCCGAGTAGGAATTAGACGGACCGAGCCGTAGGCGAGGTCCGGATATAATACGAGGCCAGGATGGCTCTTACGGTCGAAGCAAGTATAGTGCTTTTCTCAAAAATTAAACAAGTAAATTAGATAGCTATCCGTGCTGCTACGCGACTCGCGACCCACTGCGCGTAGCAGCACGGATAGCTACCCCTGATGAAGAGCTCCAAATGAGTTCGAAACATGTCGGGCCGTTCCTGACAATTTTTACGTGAGTTTATACCGTTTTTATAATTAGTAAAGATGTCTCACGATAGCTTTAATAACATTATTTGCACTGTCTTATAAATCTAAGTCTTAAAGATAAAATTTAATTATTGTTATACATTGTTGTATTTTCTAACTAATTTTCATATCATAAAGCTTACCTTCAATTTTAACTCCGAGGTTTTTTCTAAACGACACAAAAAAGGAAGGAATTCCGAAATATCATTGTCATATTTTACACAGCACAATTATGAACTAAACGCTGCATACAAACTTCCGCACTAAACCTTGTCGCTATTTTTTTTTTTTAAATATGCATCTCGTGTTACGTTTATACTGCCAATAGTACTAACCTCTTTTTATTTTACATTTGCTCTTAGTGTAAATTGCAAATGTATACTGCAATGTCGTCTCTTTCTATTTAATCTATGAAAAAGGGACGCCACTTTTTAATTTCTACAATTTGCTCTCGCACTGTACTTATAATTAAAACAATTTGTGGAATGTATCCCTTTTACATTTATATACGACCTCATCGCCTTCACATCCTTAGTTTTTTTATAGGTCGGTGACGATGTAAATCGTGTTTCGATATTCAAATATCTTGATACGTAATAGAAATTACATACTTACTTACTGGACAAATATTGATTCCAAATTTAAAATCTCGCTGTTTACTGGACACTTCTAAAAAGTCTTCGGTATGTTCCACTTACTGTAGTCTATCTAGCGACGGTAAGGCAACATTACATGCAATTTTTGAGAAAAGTCATATTGCCGCCATTTCGAAACAAAGCGAGGTCTACAGCTCACAGAGCCACTAGTTTTATTAGTTTAGTACAGTATTTTAATTTTAGCTTTTATGATTGTACGTAGTTATTATACTATTATATTGATTCAATGATGTATATATTGTTTATTTATAAATAAACTGTTTCTGAAATAACTTGATTTATTTAACATGTATAGCGAACGTGAAGTGAAGTAAATTGACTTATTTGCTAATAACGAAATATTATACAATGCTTATGCTGATGGTGCAAATTATTGTTAATGCCTTGATCACACGTACCGAGACAGTGGGCGAGACAGTGCTCTCGTCCCTGTCACACACAAGACAAACGGGCGAGACAGAGCACTGTCTCGCCCGTTTACTCGGTACGTGTGATCAAGGCATAAGTATGTCGCGTGCGCATGTACTTGTAAAAATAGGTACGGTACTAGTGGCTCTGTGAGCTGTATACCTCGCTTTGTTTCGAAATGGCGGCAATTTGATTTTACCGAAGTTCAAGATACAGTGGGACGGAAAACAAATTTGTACCAAAACGTCGCGACCGCCCAGTCAACGCTGATCTCTTATTTGTAATTTTTTAAGTTTTGAACTCCCATGGTAGCTCCGCCATTTTTTTTAATTTCTAAAAACTGGCTTGACAAAAAAAATCTATGTACTGACCGAACCTACTCACAAAATTTCATGAGAATCGGTTGAGAAATGCGAGCTCTAGGCGAGAACAGAAATCCAAACATCCTAACATCTAACATACCAACGATTTTTCATCCAAGCTGAAGCAGAGACGCTTCGCTCACTTCGTTCGCTCGGTCAATAACATGAATTCACTTTTAGAAATTAAATGTTCCCAAATTATTGTTATTTCAAATAATTTACTTCATTTACGACGCGGGTTCTTTTATACTTGGAATTCTTTTTCTTAACCGAATTCACTACGCTTTTTTAGCGTGTTAGCTATAGATTGTTTGTTTTTAGGGTTCCGTAGTCAACGAGGAACCCTTATAGTTACGCCATGTCCGTCTGTCCGTCAGTCCGCGGCTTAGTTCCGTGATCATTAGTACTAGAAAGCTGAAATTTGGTATGAGTATGTGTATGTATTTTATTCTTACACTTTTCCTCACTTATGTCTTAAAATACACTTTTAATATGTTTTCTTGTAGAACTACGTATAGTTGTTCATATTATTGTAATAGTTAAGTACTTATGCTTTCTGAAAAAATGACAGACTGTTGAGTTTCTTTCGGCGTTTCTTCTCAACAATGGTCTCCTCTTGTGAAATGCCGGTAGACTCAGACATGTAAAAGTTCCCTTGTGGCCTACTTGCAGAATAAAGTTCATTATTTCATTATGTATCACGCCGACAAAACGGTAAAATAAAAACTAAAAAAAAAACCTTTTTTCGGGTACCTCCCGTACATCTGGGGGCTCCCCATACTTAGAACTGAAACTCAAAATTTTTTTTTTCATCAAACACATACCTACGTGTGGGGTATCTAATCTATGGATAGGTCTTCAAAAATGATATCGAGGTTTCTAAAATATTTTTTTTCTAAACCGAATAGTTTGCGTGACAGACGCTTCCAAAGTGGAAAAAAGTTGGTCCCCCCCCTCTAACTTCTAAAATAAGAAAATGAAAAATCAAAAAAAAAACATGATGTTACATTACTATAAAAACTACCAACGAAAATTGTTTTGAACGAGATCTAGTAAGTAGTTTTTTTTTTATATAATATAAATCGTAAACCGTTTCATTAAATCAACTCAAATATAAAAATAAACAAAAGACCTTTAATTTCATAAATCAATGGTACGGAACCCTTTGTGCGTGAGTCCGACACGCACTTGGCCGGTTTTTTTTGTATGTCCACCGAATAATCCGTCAATTGTGGACCGATTTTAAAAATTATTTTTTATTTTAAAGTGTATACTCCTGAGGTGGTCCCATTGTCACCATGTCGGGATCTGATGATGGGATCATGGAGAAATTTAGGGCAATTCTCAAATTTTATAGGCACTTAATAATGTTTTTCATACATTTTCTAAAGCTATTCAAGTATTTGCGTCTGGAAGTCTACATCTCATAATGCTGAGCTGATGATGGAAGGTACAACTCCTTTTAATGATTAGGAGTTAGGGAATAATTCCTTTAATACGAGTATTATAGGTACGTTAAGACCGTTAGTCGTATCCTTTTTAGTGTAGGTACTCCTGAGGTGATACCATTGTCACCTAGTCAGGATCTGATGATGGGATCTCAGGAAAATCGAAAGCATCTCTCAAACGTTCCGGGCACTAACAATGTTTTTCATGTATTTTCTAAAGTTCCATCGTCGTCTCATGATGATGAGCTAATAATTACAAGTACAACTCCTTAACGGTTAGGAATTAGGGGTTAATTCTTTAAATATTATATGTAAGTTAAGACCGTTGGTCGTATTCTTTTTAGTGTACTCCTGAGGTAAGTACCTAGTGTATTTTATTTCAATCACTAAATGGCAAAAAATAAAAAAAAAAAAATAACCCACTTCAAAATAAACTAAAAACCTAAAACCAAAAATAATCCTTTATGTACGGTACGGATCAAATTTGAATCACCTTTTGAAGTTGGTGCCAAACCTGGAGTAAAGTTCTTTTCTCAAAAATTGCATGTAATGTTGCCTTACCATCGCTAGATAGACTACAGTAAGTGGAACATACCGAAGACTTTTTAGAAGTGTCCAGTAAACAGCGAGATTTTAAATTTGGAATCAATATTTGTCCAGTAAGTAAGTATGTAATTCCTATTACGTATCAAGATATTTGAATATCGAAACACGATTTACATCGTCACCGACCTATAAAAAAACTAAGGATGTGAAGGCGATGAGGTCGTATATAAATGTAAAAAGGATGCATTCCACAAATTGTTTTAATTATAAGTACAGTGCGAGAGCAAATTGTAGAAATTAAAAAGTGGCGTCCCTTTTTCATAGATTATAGACGATAGAAAGAGACGACATTGCAGTATACACTTGCAATTTACACTAAGAGCAAATGTAAAATAAAAAGAGGTTAGTACTATTGGCAGTATAAACGTAACTCAAGATGCATATTTAAAAAAAAAAAAGTAGCGACAAGGTTTAGTGCGGAAGTTTGTATGCAGCGTTTAGTTCATAATTGTGCTGTGTAAAATGACAATGATATTTAGGAATTCCTTCCGTTTTTGTGTCGTTTAGAAAAAACCTCGGAGTTAAAATTGAAGGTAAGCTTTATGATATGAAAATTAGTTAGAAAATACAACAATGTATAACAATAATTAAATTTTATATTTAAGACTTAGATTTGTAAGACAGTGCAAATAATTAAACGCAGTATTTATAAAAAAAGAAATTAAGGCGGGATTTAAATTAAAAGACAAAAATTTCAAATTTGTTTGTGTGATCTATTACAATAATTCAGCAAAAATGAGTTCAGACGAGTCTGATTCCGAATAGACGGCACTCCTCCATACTTAAAAGCGGAGGCAGAGTTAGCTAAAACAATTTACTTCCGACTAAATCCAAGGAGATATAAAAAAATACAAGAGATTCATTAAATGGAAGGAAGAAAATCAAGTTAATAGTTGGTCAGATAATGTGTGATAAGGTCTGAATATTTCAACAATCGTTCTGAGACAATCGGATGGCTACAAAGGAAAGAAATCACAAATATTCAGCAGCAAAATATAGAAAAGTTCTTAAATCAAGCTCTAGATGATAAACAGTTTGGCGATGAAGGTAAATAAATGCTGCCACTATTTGATAACGATTTTTGCTATAGGTTGTTATCGTGGGAGTTAATGGTGCCTGCGACGACGAATATCACAATGTGTAATAATAAAAATGGGATATAACAAAAATATTCATTGGAAAATGGCCGAATATGAATGTCACCTATAAAATATAATTTTAATCTAATTTTCTTGTTTAATTTTTGAGAAAAGCACTATACTTGCTTCGACCGTAAGAGCCATCCTGGCCTCGTATTATATCCGGACCTCGCCTACGGCTCGGTCCGTCTAATTCCTACTCGGCCAGTATGGCTTACTTACTGGTCTCTGCCGTAATGTACTATTATTCAACAAAAAATCGAATATCTAAAACCAAATATAATGTAATAACTAAAAGGCTCGCCGCCGTGGTTCTTCGCGTGCCATTTGTGTTAATAGTATTAAATGAATAAATTGGCACCGACTTCAAAAGGTGATTCAAATGTGATGATAAAAAAGTTAATCGTCAAAGTTAATCGCGATTAATTTAATCTAGATTAACTTAATCGAGAGAGTCTTCGATTAACGATTAACTAATCGTCATTTTAATCGATTAAATTTCACGATTAACTTCTCGATTAAAAGTTGGAAAACGCGCATTTTGTGTTTTTTACGAAAATACAATAATGTCTTGTCCAGGGACACAAAGGAGTGTAGTACTCTAAGAAGTTCTAGGCAGGGACTTAGACTTACAAAAAATATCGTATTTTATATTGTATTAGTAAAGTTAATCTAATCGAGAAAAATTAAGCGAATTAACTAATCGATTAAAAATTTTCTTAATACTAATTTACTTAAACTTAATCGAGATTAAATTAATCGGAACTCGTACGATTAGATTAACTAATCGTCAATTTTAATCGTTAATCGAGATTAAAAAAGTTAATCTTAATCGTTAATCGATTAACTTTTGCCCATCTCTGCGGGAAACATGTTTTTTTTTTGTTTTCAAAATAGATACCTACCTTCGTGGCCATTATTAAGTGCTTAGAGGAGACGGCTGTATATGGATGCGATATAATTACGATAAGGTATAATTCATGACGGAGTAAATTATTTATTTTCAAATACCTACTACTCGCTAGACAGTTGAAATTTTCACAGATGATGTATTTCTGTTGCCGCTATAACAACAAAAAATACTAAAAACACAATAAATAAATAATTACGTGGGGCTCCCATACAACAAACGTGCGCGAAACCCTCGGTGCGTGAGTCCGACTCGAACTTGGCCAGTTTTTATAGCTTACCTGGCCCTGGCGTTCCCCCGTTCAGCCGTTTTCACGTGATGCGCGGTCAAATAAACTGACAAACAGATAACCAGACAAAAATTCTAAAAACTGTTGGAACGTGTTCTGTTATCGATTCTTAGTATCCCAAGCCAACTTTTTTTCGAATATCTTTCATGTACAGACTTTCGACCCTCTTCAGCTTTATTATATGAAATAAACAAGAATTGCTCGTTAAAATTAATAGAATTATCTGGCGCCTTGAACGAAATGACCCTTTGACTCGTACACAAAATAGGTACCATACCTACCAACACGAAAGTGATAATGAACTGCGTGTGATGGTTTTGTTAAATGTTGGTGCCAAATACTTATATACCTACCAATAATGTACTTTACTATTTATGAATAGAAAATGCAGGTATTGGCTTCCTTCAAGGACCTGTAGCGTCAGCAATTTGATACCGACAGTCTATCCGGAACTCTAAAGGTTATCGCACACCTAAGTGCTCGCCTCTGGATCAGCGCAACCTCAACTCATTAGGTACCTAGGTACAGTTGAATTTTTAATTATCTGACGTGATTTGAGAGTCGTAATAAATATTTTGTTACTTACTCAGAAATTATTTCTTGACAATGAATGAGAACATGGGTAAGTAATCGCTGATATATTATATTGACTGTTATTGATTAAACGTACCTACTCTTAATATAGTCAAACGGGATAATAGTTTCTTTGCTATTCCGCGAAAACTATCTTGGTCCAATGTGACAACAAATTGTGCAGGCTGACTTAGTACCTACCTATATTTCGATCTTTCCTTTTTTCCCCCCCAATTTCACTAGACACTAAGCGAAGTGAATTCGGTAAAGAAAAAGAATTCCCGCTCAGTGCTGGCGGGTATTTAAAGGTCTTCGCACATTATAACAACTCAACGGCGACTCGATTCTATGCCAAATATTGAAATTTAAGCCCTATGTCATATTTACTAGGTTTAATTTCAAAAAATGATATTAGTAGTGGACGACGAGTGGACGACGCGTCGTACATTTTTTTAAATTAAACCTAGTAAATATGACATAGGGCTTAAATTTCAATATTTGGCATAGAATCGAGTCGCCGTTGAGTTGTTATAATGTGCGAAGACCTTTAAACTATTCATGCCGCTCCATATTCGACGTCCATGTAATTATTCCAAAGCAGTGATCTGGATTCATAGACGGACGTAAAATATCGTGCGCTATGAATAGTATGCTTCAAACTAACGTCCGTATATGTATGTATGTGTCCGCAGTTTTTAAATTATATACGGACGTCAGTCTGGTAGCTGTGTAGGTACATACTATTCATGCCGCTTCATATTCGACGCCCATTAATTCTAAAGTAATGCTCTGCATTCATAACTATACGGAGGTAAAATATCGTGCGGTATGAACAGTATGCGTCAAACGAACGTCCGTATATGTATGTGTCACTCAGCTTTTAAATTGTATACGGACATCAGCTAGCCTGTATACTGTTCATGCCGCTTCATATTCGACGTCCGTGAATTCTAACGGTCAAGTTTTACTTATTAATGAAAAAACGGTTAAAACTCACATGAAAAATCAGTTTTTGAAGTGAGTTTTGACCGTTATTTTGGTAGCAAGTGTTTATTAATATGTCTGCGTAGAATTAGTCCTTCGGGATGGTTAATACTATTAACTAGATAATCTAAAGAATTACTTACCGTATGTTTAAAGAATTACTTGACGTAAAATATCGTGCGCTATGAATAGTATGCTTCAAACCAACGTCCGTATAATGTATGTATGTGTCACGCAGTTTTTAAATTATATACGGACGTAAGTCTGGTAGCTGTGTAGGTACCTACTATTCATGCCGCTTCATATTCGACGTCCGTTAATTCTAAAGTAATGCTCTGCATTCATAACTATACGGAGGTCAAATATCGTGCGGTATGAATAGTATGCGTCAAACTAACGTCCGTATATGTATGCATGTGTCACGCAGTTTTTAAATTATATACAGACGTCAGTCTGGTAGCTGTGTAGGTACCTACTATTCATGCCGCTTCCTATTCGACGTCCGTGAATTCTAAGGGTCAAGTTTTACTTATTAATGAAAAAACGGCTAAAACTCATAGTTTTTGAAGTGAGTTTTGACCGTTATTTTGGCAGCAAGTGTTTATTAATATGTCTGCGTAGAATAAGTCCTTCGGGATGGTTAATACTATTAACTAGATAATCTTAAGAATTACTTACCGTATGTTTGGTCGTTAATCTGCAGATTAACGACCAAACATACCGTAAAGTTAATAAGACCGGTTCTTTGCATAAATTGAACTAAGCGCCAGAATCAAACTGCTGAGTAAGCTTGTAAATTATATGCAGACGTCCGCTAGCTGTATAACTACTATTCATATTCGACGTCCATGTAGTTATTCCAAAGTAGTGCTCTGGATTCATAGACGGACGTAATATATCGTGCGCTATGAATAGTATGCTTCAAACTAACGTCCGTATATGTATGTATGTGTCACGCAGTTTTTAAATTATATACGGACGTCAGTCTGGTAGCTGTGTAGGTACCTAGTATTCATGCCGCTTCATATTCGACGTCCGTTAATTCTAAAGTAATGCTCTGCGTTCATAACTATACGGAGGTCCAATATCGTGCGGTATGAATAGTATGCGTCAAACTAACGTCCGTATATGTATGTATGTGTCACGCAGTTTTTAAATTATATACGGACGTCAGTCTGGTAGCTGTGTAGGTACATACTATTCATGCCGCTTCATATTCGACGCCCGTTAATTCTAAAGTAATGCTCTGCATTCATAACTATACGGAGGTCAAATATCGTGCGGTATGAATAGTATGCGTCAAACTAACGTCCGTATATGTATGTATGTGTCACGCAGTTATTTTGGTAGCAAGTGTTTATTAATATGTCTGCGTAGAATTAGTCCTTCGGGATGGTTAATACTATTAACTAGATAATCTGAAGAATTACTTGGTCGTTATGGTGGCTAAAAAGTGGAAAAATAATATTATAGAGTTTTGTGGCTACTCTGACAGAATTGCAATTCTTAAATTTCAACTAACAACAACAAAAACCCTGACGGTGATCCAAGTTTACGCACCAACATCTGCGCACAGCGACGACGAGGTAGAAGAATTTTACGACCTTTTAAACAAGACATGCGATGAACATCGCGGATCTTGGAATATAGTACTCGGCGATTTCAACGAAAAGATAGGCCCCAGACAAGAGCTGGACAACGATGAAATACTAGGACCACATGGGTTGGGATACCGGAATGCACGTGGTTCCCGTTTGATCCAGTTTGCGTTTGGGCAGAGCCTCAAGATTTGTAATAGCTTGTTCTTCAAAAAAGACCAACGTCGCTGGACTTGGATATCACCGGATGGTCAAACAAAAAATGAAATAGACTTTGTATTAACAACGAATGACATTGTAAAAAACATAGGCGTAATAAACAAAATTAAGTTCAGTTCAGATCACAGACCCGTCAGAGCATCACTGAATTTCAATTTCAAAATCAACCGAAAGAATTTGTTTTGCAGACACTAGGAGACTAGACAAATTTGCATTAACTGCCAACTACGACCAATTTAATTTAGGACTGGAAAATACATTCAATATTTTGAACCAAGATGTCGGCGACGTGGAGGTCCAATACAGCAATATCGTAGACGCAATCGAGTCGGCGAGTGCTAAGATCAAGACCAAGCAGAAAAAACACACCAAGTTTTCGTCTGAAACTATAAGTCTACTAGAAAGACGATGTAGTTCAAAAATAGGTTCAGCGGAATACCGTGCATTAGACAGGGAAACCAAACGCAGCATCAGATCCGATATCCGAAACAACAATACGAATTCAATTAAAATAGCATTAATCATTAACAGATCACTCCTTGGGGAGCTAAAAATGGAATTACCAAAGGCAAGACGTGGATTACAAACTTAAAAGATGAAACTGGCAACAAACAGTAACAGAAATAAAATAATGCAGATATGTACAGAATTCTACTCTTCTTTATACTCGGACCCACTGAAAACACAAAATGCTGAAGATGGCTCCTGTGTTCATACAGATACCACCTCCCCTATAACAGTCGATGAAGTTGCAAAAGCTTTGTCGACGATGAAATTCGATAAAAGCCCTGGAGCTGACGGGGTAACCACAGAGGCCCTAGTCTTTGGCAAACAGATACTTTTATCTCCACTAACTAAACTCTATAATGATATTTTGAAAACTGGTCAAATCCCTCAAAAACTCCTCCACTCGAATATTATTCTCTTACATAAAAAGGGCGATAAGAGCGACATAGCCAATTACCGACCCATCAGCCTAGTGTCTCATATCTATAAGGCATTTATCAAGGTAATTGAAACTCGCATTGCAGGGCAGCTTGATCGACACCAACCACCCAGTCAGGCTGGCTTTCGTCCTGGATTCTCCACCACCGACCACCTCCACACACTAAACCAGATTATAGAAAAAATCAACGAATTTAACTCTCCCTTATACCTAGCATTCGTGGATTACGCCAAAGCTTTCGAAAGCATCACACATTCCGCCATAATAACCGCACTTCAAAATCAAGACATTGATCCAATTTACATTAATCTCATGAAAAGTATTTACAATAATAGCACAGCAGACATTAAGCTTCAGTCTTCCGGCCAATCATTCAAAGTGCAGCGTGGTGTCAAACAAGGGGACCCGCTATCTCCAAAATTATTCACAAGCACACTAGAGGAAGTTTTCAAGAGCCTGGCAGTTTCCTGGGAAGCAAGGGGAATATTAGTTGGTGATAGAAGGCTTTCAAACCTTCGTTTCGCCGACGACATTATTCTCTTCGCTTCTTCTGCAGAAGAGTTACAGCTAATGCTCCAAATTGGACTTAGAATGAATCGTGTAAAGACTCAAGTAATGACCAACAGCACGAAACGTAGGGTCGAGGTAGACGGGCAGATAATACACTATGTCGATGAGTACATTTACTTGGGCCAGCTAGTCTCTTTCAGCAACAGACAGGACAAAGAAGTCGAACGCCGCGTCGAAAATGCCTGGAAGAGCTACTGGTCCATGAAAGAGTTCATGAAGGGAAACCTTCCACTGTCACTGAAGCGGAAACTTATCGACATGTGTATTTTGCCTGTCCTAACCTACGGTGCCCAAACATGGTCGCTAACTGAGAGCCAAAAGTCCAAGTTGAAGGTTTGCCAACGGGCCATGGAGCGCAGCATTTTAGGGGTGAAAAGGACGGACCGCATCCGAAACACCACGCTGCGCTCCAAAACACGCATAGCTGACGTAGGTAGCAAAACAGCTCAAGTGGGATTGGGCAGGCCACGTTTGCCGTATGCATCCAGAAAGATGGGCCAGCATAGCCACTAAGTGGGTGCCCAAAGATGGACGACGCAGACGGGGCAGGCCCAGACGGAGATGGCGGGATGACCTGGACGCATTTCTCAGCAACTGGCCGGAACAGGCACTAAACAGGGACCTGTGGAAGTCTGAGGGAGAGGCCTTTGCCCAGCAGTGGGACACAAACACAGGCTAAGGTACGGTAAAGTTAATAAGACAGGTTCTTTGCATAAATTGAACTAAGCGCCAGAATCAAACTGCTGAGTAAGCTTGTAAATTATATGCAGACGTCCGCTAGCTGTATAACTACTATTCATGCCGCATCATATTCGACGTCCATGTAATTATTCCAAAGTAGTGCTCTGGATGGAAGTAGTGCAGTTGGAGAGGCCTATGTCCAGCAGTGGACAAGAATAGGCTGATGATGATGATGATGATGATGAGTGCTCTGGATTCATAGACGGACGTAAAATATCGTGCGCTATGAATAGTATGCTTCAAACTAACGTCCGTATATGTATGTATGTGTCACGCAGTTTTTAAATTATATACGGACGTCAGTCTGGTAGCTGTGTAGGTACCTACTATTCATGCCGCTTCATTGTCGACGTCCGTTAATTCTAAAGTAATGCTCTGCATTCATAACTATACGGAGGTCAAATATCGTGCGGTATGAATAGTATGCGTCAAACTAACGTCAGTATATGTATGTATGTGTCACGCAGTTTTTAAATTATATACGGACGTAAGTCTGGTAGCTGTGTAGGTACCTACTATTCATGCCGCTTCATATTCGACGTCCGTTAATTCTAAAGTAATGCTCTGCATTCATAACTATACGGAGGTCAAATATCGTACGGTATGAATAGTATGCGTCAAACTAACGTCCGTATATGTATGTATGTGTCACGCAGTTATTTTGGTAGCAAGTGTTTATTAATATGTCTGCGTAGATTTAGTCCTTCGGGATGGTTAATACTATTAACTAGATAATCTGAAGAATTACTTACTTACCGTATGTTTGGTCGTTAATCTGCAGATTAACGACCAAACATACGGTAAAGTTAATAAGACAGGTTCTTTGCACAAATTGAACTAAGCGCCAGAATCAAACTGCTGAGTAAGCTTGTAAATTATATGCAGACGTCCGCTAGCTGTATAACTACTATTCATGCCGCTTCATATTCGACGTCGGGTAAGGTTAGATTTGATTTCCTTATGCAAAATAAAGTAAATTTAAACAAAGCCTATACATTTAAGACGTTTATTAAAAAAAAAATTACCTATTTTGTTCAAAACAGAGATCCGTCACTGCTACACATTTTTAACCAAGGTTATTAAGTTAGATAATAAAGTTAGGGGTACTTACAGCACAATATAATCGTACATGTATACTCGGAATCGTTTTTGGTGTCCGAATCTTATTACCTGCGAACAAAGGCTGGCTTTGTACGCAGACTCGGCCACCTAAAAAGATTCTGAGTTTAACAGCTACTTTCTATGGCCCATTTCACGAAGCTACAAGTTATAGTTTGTTGTTTCTGACGATAATGAGCTATAAACCAAATACAATAGACAAAATAATTTTATGTTTGTTGCTTAAGTATAGAATGGACACAAAATGAAACGACAAACTATACAATTTACAATCGTAATCTGAAATCTCTGGCTCTGGTTGTTAGAATGCGTGTAGAAAGATTTTCTCTGGTCCTTTTAATGTGGGTTGTTTTGCAATAAGTTTACTAAGATACTTAAGTGACTCAAAATAAACAAATTATCAATCTTTGGTAACAAAACACTAAGCACGTTAATATAGCTTTCATTATTACATAAAAACAAACTTATTATGTAAGTAACATATATATATATATATTACCTAAAATACTGAGTAATGTCAACTTAAAAAACAAGGTACTTTTAAAACACGTATTTTACTAAGTAGCTTCGTTACACGAAACCTTGGGACGGACGGACTTGGTCACTGTTTTTAAATGAAAACATTTTAACGAAAAATAATTTTAATCTCAATTTTAATGGGTAAGGTAAATTCCGTGCCTCCTTGGTGAGAAAGGGCATACCTAATTCAAAATGACTATTAGGCTGACACGATGATTCTAATGATAAGGTTATAAAAAAATAAGAGAAAACTTGAGTTTAGCCCTTTCTCACTAAAGGCACTAAATTAATTTCGGTAGTTTATTATTAAGGTGCCGACACTAATTGGGTCTCATACACTTAACGAGTACGGTGGTGAGACAGTTCCCTCGGCCAAGTGCTCGGTACATTACATCACTCGACCGAGGGCTGTCTCGCCACTGTACTCGTTACGTGTGGGAGACCCCTAAGTTTTCAACCACCGCGCTTTAATGCAATAAATAATTGAGCGATAACATGAAAATAAGTGATATTTATTATAAAACTAACTCTAAAACTTAGAAATTATATTTTACTTGTACACATCATTCATCTCATTGCACGAATATGCGTCGGTTAAAACGTTCAGAGGCCGCACCCCAATAATAAAAGCTACTCAAATTGTTAGCAACGTACTAAAAAATAAAACATAATAATACAGCCTGTAGTTAGTAATTATATAAAATATTAAGTAATCAACATCACAAAAAATCTATGTCACTGACAAGTATTTAATCAAGTTAAAAATATACAGATATTAAGCAAGAAACAAAAATAAACAGTAAAAAAAAACTTAAACTAAAGCCCTTATTAAAGTTAGGTGTGCGGACCTGCGGACAGCACAATTTATCCGGACATCCAAATAAATCTCGGAAATCTCTTTCTAACGCATAGATAGTCATAAAGAAACTCCTGCGTGTTAAATGTATCTTGTAGCTTCGTGAAATGGGCCACTGATATCAATTTACGGAGGTCTTGATTTAAAACCAATAAATACATTTTGCTTTTCCTATCGTTATGTAACAATAGAAAAAGCCAAAGAAATTTACTAAGTAAATAAAACTACTTAAAAAGAAAAAGTCGTGTATTAAATTGTTGTTTTTTACTTGGCACAACTAATATGTTCCCACTTATTTTCTTTATGTGTTATAGTTTTTTTTTTTTAGATGTCCGAATTCCACCGGAGAGCTTATCTTGTTAACATGTCTTCTGTATCTTTGTATAGAAGAGCTCACTTTAGAAGAAAATTAAGCAAATAACAAATTAATATCATCTTTTTATAGCTACAAGGTTGAAATTACAATAACAAGCACAAGTCGCGGTCGGAGGTCACTCAGGTAGACGGGCGACGAAGCAGGTGGCAAAGATCGCTCCTGTTCTAATGTCAAGCCATCACAACTTGAACATTATAGCTTAGAACAGAAGGTAGCTATTTGAGCAGGTTCGGACATCTAAGAAAATTTTGAGTACATATACACACACGTAATCAAAATTAGACCTTGTACTGTAAGGTTTTTCTTTTGGAACTAAATCTACAAGCTTTCTACTACGAAGTCTTCGTTCATTCATCTTTGAACAGCATCCAATATGTAGTTCACTGCACTTTAATTTTGTTTCACACACTATCACTCACTTTTTATAGCGCCAAATACGCAGCAGCATGTCCAAACCCTACGATAGGAAACTTGTTTATGTTTTGATTTCATTCTGAATGCGTCCGATGAAATGCCGTGCCGACCTGGCAACGTCGCATTCGGGGATGCCTCGGATGCCAAATACGCGGACCCGTAGTTAGAAGATAATCGAAGTATACGCCTGCAGATATACGCGCGGCAGTAGCGCCACACGTCAGCGGAGTTTTTGTCGAGAACTTTTCAGAATATAAATGCAGCTAAATGATGGATTTTTTGACGTCCGTCGATTTTTGCTGTACAGTTAGCTATAACCAAAAGGCCGCATGTGCCACCGGTAAAAAAAGTGGCGTCCGGTATGCGGACTCCCTATTATGACGGTGGACGTCACTTTAAATGTAATTTCGCCCATAGTGGACGGCCGTTTGTTTGCGGGATAAATATATATAAAAAACCGGCCAAGTGCGAGTCGGACTCGCGCACCGAGGGTTCCGTACAAACCTGCAAGGTTTACAAAGTTCGTTCATTACGACAATCGAGTCATAACTATGGTATTTTTATTTTTATATTTATTAAAAAATATATATTTTGTAATGTAACTAAAAATTTAAGGTTTTCGGAATTTTTCCTTTATGTGTGCTATAAAACGTTGCTTCATGCCAAATTTCAAGATTCTAGGTCGACTGGAAGTACCCTTTAGGTTTTGATTCCCTTGCGAGTACTTGCGAGTTTCAAAATATGCAGCTTAAATTGCTGTTACTTTTGATTGCGTTGACATAGAAGTTTGATTTTGTTACAGCTTAAAGTATTATAGACCTGAGTATTTGGTATGAATTTCAATTTAATACCTCTACGCGTTTATGAGGAAATGGGTAGTAAGTTTAAAATTATTAAAAAAAAATATATTATGTGATGTAACTAAAAATTTATGGTTTTCGTAATTTTTCCTTTATCTATGCTATAAGACGTTGCTTCGTACCAAATTTCAAGATTCTGAGTTCACGGGAAGCACCCTGTAGGTTTTGATTCCCTTGCAAGTGTCGAAAATTTGCGGCATAAACGGCTGTATCTTTTGATTGCGTTGGCTTAGAAGTTTGATTTTTTCACAGCTTCAAGGGACAGTAGACCTGAGTAATTGATATAAATTTCAGCTTCATACCTTCACGCGTTCCTGAGAAAAAGGGTCTTGACAGACGGACGGACGGACGGACAGACGGACAACAAAGTGATCCTATAAGGGTTCCGTTTTTTCCTTTTGAGGTACGGAACCCTAAAAATACTTCCGCCGTTACGAAGTCCCGTTTTGTTATAATAATGTGTGAAAATTGTGTAAGTATAAATCATTAGAATGAAGAGAAAACTAAAAATAGTAGACATTTTCAATGATAATAATTATAAAGAAGCACCTACTTTAGGCATAAGACAGGAGTGGATGGCGACGTTTCACGAAGACCCTCTGTACCACTGGGGTACCATAGGGCATCAACACACACACGGACCTTACTTTATGAACAAAAAATGTACTATCTACTAAACTTACGTATAAGTTCGTAATTCAATTTCATATATCAACCGTATCCGACAACGTGATACAGATGAGACGGATCTAATACGTATCGCGAAATGCCTACCCGATAAGTGATACGTGGGTGCTCGGCTCCGCCTTCTTCTTTTGTTCGTTCATTGCCACTCGTAGTGGCGGACACGACCGTGCACACACAACCAATAAAATACGGTTCTTAGGCGTCTATTGCGACTAGCAAAAAAGAGGCAGAGCCATTTTAATTAAACAGCTCAAGGTCACAGACAAAGTTGTCCATACATTGAATGTAAAATAAGTATCTTCGCGCTTCGCAGTATATTCGAACAATCGGTGGGAAGTACCTAATGTAGTGAATGTGATTCAAGAATATTCTACACATTTGAATCACAGTTCGTCGGCAATTGGCTTTTGGCGAGTTCAAAACACGCCTAATCACTATATTTTCAATAATACACTAAAATTATTTACTATAATGTCAGGAAAATATATCTTTGAGATGGGGGTATTCTTTTTATAGAAAATGTATATTTTTTATTTTATTTTATTTTCTAATTAGCTTTAAGCCATTGTACATACAATTATCCTTTCTTTTATATTTATCTATAGTTTTTATTATTGTAAATATTGTAAATATATTGTCATGTATGTGTTTATTTTAAAATAAATATTGTTCATTCTTTGAGAATAATTTTGTGTAACCATAGTAGGTAAAATGAAAACAAAGTAGGTATAGATTCAGTTACTTGTGAAAGTCGTCAAATTTAATAGCGGGTTTTGTTTAACTCAAATATTTTTATTTATTTATGTGTCATAGGTATTTTGTAGACTACCATACATGATTTTGTTATGTTTTAGAACGTTTTCATGCTCGTATTATCCTGGCTTATCGTTTATTATTTTTAGCGCTGATTGCCATGCGCCGGCGCGGCGGCTGCACACTGGCAGTGAACTTGCGCGAGGTCAGTTACGAGATAATTGAATGACGAAACTGCTCAACGAAATGATTGAGAATGATGATCGATGATCAGCTTGATTTTTGAGGATTAGACTAAATTGATTAAGGGTATTATATGGCCGCCCATCTACGGTAGCGCTGCGGCTCGGGATGCTGCGCGGTGCGACTTTGGACCTTAGTTACTACTACTAGGGTGCGACTCGCGCAGCGTGGTGCCGCGGGGGGCGGCGTTGTTGTTGATGGGTAGCGATAAAATGAGTGCAGTTTAGACTGGAGCGAATTTTTTTTTTTGGAAATTCAACTCAGAACGTCTCTAAAACGTTGCATTAACCTGCCAGGTGTACGAGAAAAATAATAATAAAAATATTCAATACTACTTTTAGCCCTCTACTGTCATTTTGAATATTATGATCAAGCCCATACTGAAAAAATGATTTTTTTATCAAAATCTTGTTTTTTTTTTTAATGGAAGCCAAGTGATTTTTATCTAAGCACATAATACTCGAAATAAAAGATATTATTGCATAAAAATATGACAATATTAAAAATATATATTTTTTTTAAATACTTACTGAATTTTAATTTGGGTCACAGGTTCACGTAGTAGTTGCCGTAAGTATGAAATAAGCTCAAAACATTTGAAGTTGAAACCCTTCTTTATAAATCTAATACTAATTACGTAAAAAAAAAAGTTTTTTTTTTACCAATTATGAGTAAAAAAAAATTTTTCTAGCTCTAGTAGAGGGCTGAAACATATTTAAAATCAATTACATATATATATTCATTAATATCTTATCTAAAGGCAACATATTACAAATATTCCAGGTCGATCAGACAACTTTTTTTTTTCTCCATACATCGACGCTCCACCCTAGTGCAGTTAGTACCTAAGTAAAAATTTACGTAAGTAATTTATAAGCACACGAAAATGTTTGTGAGCGCTTTATCCGCCAACAAACTTTCCTAAGTTTGGCGGAATATAAATGTTTTACAATACCTAAGTTTCTTATGACAAATAAAAAAAAAATATATATTTTGATTTAACGGTTCAGTATGCAAAAAAAAAATTCGTGAACAAAAGCTGGTTTCTTAAAACTAGGTATCCGTATCTTAGGTACGTAATGACATGCACATGTTTTCCAAAATTGCTATAGAAAATGTGTACTTTTAAAATTTTGTGAAAGTTTCCAGAATTTTTCACCGCTTTTCCTCCGCAACTTGCCCATTCGTAAATACCTACATGATTTTATTTATTTATTTTTACTAATATATAACTGGAGTAGGCGATGCTGCATGTCACGGTCGGTCTCCCCTTATTTTACGGACAGAAATTATTTGTATCGCAGAAAATTATTAACAACATATTTATTTCCGTAGCTACTGACTAATTTTAAAAACACACAACCGAACACAAGATATTTAATGCAAAAGAAGGAAACTTCTCAATATAAAACTTGGTGAAAAATTCGTCTCACTTACTCATTTAAGTTCCCCAGTCAGTCGGGAAGCTAATCCTGTTAACAAGTAGGTACGTCAGATCGGGAACTGACACCAGCATTAACTGTAAAATATTCCCTCTAAAATGTAGGTAAGTATAACAAGGATGCCGTGGAGCCGTGATGTCACAAAGATTATAATGTTTTAACATTGGGTTTTTCAGTGTTAACTCGCCCTTAAGAGGCCTTATTCCTTTTAAAATTTATTTTTTTCATATTATGACGAATATATTGATAATTTCAATGAACTTTTTGAAGTGATTAATACTTTTTCCCGAGTTCTAGGAAGTAACGTAGCTATTTCATGCTTTCATTGCGTGCAGTCGAAAATAAGTTGAAAAACGAATTTTGAACGTGAATTTTGACAATTTCGAGTAGTTTTTCGAACAAAAGTTATCAATGAAAAATTCAAACTGTAGGTTTCAAATATATACCGATAAATCCCAATAGCCCTGTTCTAGGTAGTAACATCAATAATATGTTAAGAAACATGTTTGATCATAGAGAAAAATGTCTACACAATCAGCATTTTTAAAGGAATAAGGCCTCTTAATGATGGCATTTGGGATTTCGGCGACCACGACAGGTGACCGACAAATTTCTATGGATTATTATGAAACGCTTACGGAACTGAGCGATCCAATGGTCGCGATAGCGAGCGACTTGAGTTGTGCGACCCGACTGGCCGGTCGCAACGGAGGCGGTGTACGACTAGGTCGACAGGCAACTAGGGACGTTTGGACATACATACAAACTTACAGGTCAAACTGAGAACCTCCTTTTTTGAAGTCGGTTAGCAGGAATATGACTTAACTTTTAATGGATTCTTAGGATTATCCCTTTTTGATACAAATTTTTTATTTTACCAAACTTACAAAACTCGCTTTTATGACTATTTTTGTCCAAAATTTGTTTTAAGGAAATTGTTTCTATTACCAAAAATATACACTAAACTTGGTCTAGAAACAGATATTTATTATACTAGGAAGTATACTTATCACAAGTTTTAAAAGAAAATCGTAAATCCCGCGATAGTACCACGAGCATTAAGGACACAATTTATGGAAGGATGGTGAGAGGTTGTCATAAAGAACACCGATCGTTAAGCTATCGGGCCTAAGCGATATTTTTACTGAATTAAGTTTAGGTGGAGTTTATCCCTATCTTTATGTACTTTAGTTCATAAATTATGCAAGCAATCAATTTAAGGAACCAAAATATTCCAAAAGGCTTGAGGCGTTGCTTTTTAAGAACACTACTGTTTTTTTTTTTCAGAAATATATCATACCGAAAAGATTTATTTAAAAGAGTCTTGTTTCTGGTCGACAATAAATACATTTTCCACCTTAGTTTCTACGGAGATAATCCCATTAGCGGGTTATACTCCCACACAAAGTCCGACTCACTGATAGTGAGGGTTAAACAGCCCTGATACAGGTCAAACCATGTTAAAAAAAATCTGTAAACGTGATTTGGCTGAGATAATAATGATAATAATGACGAATATTATGTCTATATATGTACTTATACATGTATAGCTTGACAAGTTGCAGTTTAGCCCGGGGATAGTAGTGACACACCGCTTTCATATGCGTTATAAATGTTAGTAGCGGTATGGTCAATTTTAATATGTATATTGGTCTTCGAAATTCTGCTCAATTCTTCTTTCTTCTTCTGAAATAAATATTGAAACATGGAAAATTACTTTTCATGCATAAATGTTAATAATTTTGGATATATTAAATGAAAACTATGTGTACGTGTATTATTTAGCTCTGTTTTCTCTTTATTAACATCAGTGACACTCGATGACTTTCAACGTCAATTGAGGTCAACACCATATGGCGACGGCGAGGGACATTCTTCATACAAAATTATAGATTTGTATTTAAAATAAGTTTTCTATGGAGGGGTCATGATTTCAGGAAAAATCTTAATAGCGTGATGCAGGATCGGCTTTCGTTTTGTATGGGCGCGCGGCGTCATGCCAGTGTGGCGCCATCTGTTGGGCATAATTTCCTTTGTCCTCGCATCACGCCGCAACGGCTGGACCTATTTTTACCTATTCCAGATGGTGACATCCAAAGATGGTTATAGGATACTTTTTACCCAACTAGGTTTAAAAAAAAATCGCTTTCGGAGTTGCGGACATCTTCTAGTTAATAATAAGTTTTATCTGACAGACAAAAATGCATGGCCTGAACCAGATTAGCGTCGCTGACTCCTTCTTAGATTGTAGCTAAATAGTTTAAGGGACACAGTTCTAATAAGAAAGCATATCAAACGTACATAAATTGTGATAAACCGTCAGGCTTTCTTGTAGTTTCTATTTTATTCTTACACTTTTCCTCACTTATATCTTAAAATACACTTTTAATATGTTTTCTTATAGAACTACGTATAGTTAATTTCATATCATTGTAATAGTTAAGTACTTATGCTTTCTGAAAAAATGGCTTACTGTTGAGTTTCTTTTGGCATTTCTTCTCAACAGTGGTCTCCTCTTGTGAAATGCTGGTAGACTCAGACATGTAAAAGTGCCCTTGTGGCCTCCTTGCAGAATAAAGTTCATTATTTCATTATTATTGGGTGTGTAATGATCGATATAACAATAAATGGTATAAGTATGTTTGATATAACAACATTTGGTATAACAACATTTGGTATAATGACTCATTTGATATAATAAACGTTTGGTATAATTTCATATGGTATAACAACATTTGGTATAATTTCGCTCGTCGTCGTACCTAACCATGACTCTATTACAATTTAACTTTCATGTTTGAGCAGTTTGAGCGGGTATCGAGCCTTTAAACGTATTATATCCTTTTTTTTTTTTTTGACACTTTTTTCCTTTTTTTCCCTCTTTTTTCCTTTTTTTTTCTATCCTAACCTAACCTAACCTACGTTTCTCTTGAACTTTCGGTTTAAGTTTTTTTTTAATGAGGGGGGCTTCGCCCCCCGAGCCCCCCTGTGGGGGCTCCGCCCCCCGCCCCCCTATTTCTCTATACCCTATACGTTATGCCATTTGAACGTTAGATAAAATAAACGTTATACCATAAATTCATTAGACGAAATATGCATTATACTAAAAGAATGTTATATTAAATGTTATTCGATAAAATGATCAGTATATGAAACAATAACACAGGTCTACAAAAACAAAATTTTTTTTTGGGTTTCTGTTCTAATGCTTGAATTCTGATTCCAAACATCGAAAAACACTCGGATATCCATTTTTAACTCTTAAAGTTTGCTTTTGTTTAAATAAAATAACAGAGAAAATATAAAAATTTGTATTTTTTTAAACTCCGTAAAATTGCTCTAGTTTCTACAAAAGCAAACTTTGATCGGAACAGATATTTTTTTATTTATTTGTGACATAGGAGAAACCAAAATTTCACATTCAGGAGCCAGACCCAGAAATCGTGTTGACCGGTGTAATTATATCAAATGTTGATATATTAAGTGTTGTTATATCATTCAATCATTATATCAAATGAGCGTTATACCGACTGAAATTATATCAAAAGTTGTTATAGCCATCGTTACGCACCCATTATTATTATCTCATTAATGCAATTTCAGTCCACTCCATGGCATTCCTTGTATCACCCTTCTTGCAATTTGTCACAGTCAGTTTGGTTTCGTTTACACAACCCCGGCGGCGACAGCGATGTTTTAATTATAATTAGCAAAATTTAATATCTCCTTTGGACATTAAAGGTACTACATATATACTGAATCTATTGACTTGGCTCTCTTTGTTCATGAGACATCATTAACATTATTATTTACATTGTTGAAATATGTGTTTGTATTTGTTTCTTGTCAATGCAAAATTATGAAATTTTTATTATAATAAATAAATAGATAAATATCGTACAACCTCACATAAATCGATCTAGTCCCAAATTAGGCTTAAGAAGGCTTGTGTTATGGGTACTAGACGACGATACACGTACTTATATAGATAAATATATACTTAAATATATAGAACAACCATGACCCAAGCACAAATATTCGAGTTCATTACACAAATATTTGCCCTGGCCGGGATTCGAACCCGGGACCGCCGGCTAAGTAGGCAGGTGCTACAAACCACAAGGTGTATAATAGTAGTATGAATGGGAATATAGTGGCAAGCTCTTCGATATATGTAAGTGTAAAATGTCCAATTTGGGCCCTGGAATCTACCGACTTCGAATTTTGGTCCCTAAGATATCATTATCATCACACTTTCACCAAATAGCTCGGTGTAATCACAGTAATGCCAGCCAATTGAGTTATTTTTTTTCGTTCGGGGATTATCTACTTTGTCGCACTAGGTAAGCAAGGGCTTCATTACTGATACTTTATCGGCGTCGTCTGAATTTTGTCGATGTCATTAAACCGTTCGTTGAACCGTACCTTGCCCATTTTTACGTTACCTTGGTAATGAACTTCTTTCGGAAGGACAAGGTAGACTCGTTGTGTTCAATTGTAGGTTATTTAATTATTATGTTCTTACCGGCTTTAAAATTGTGTACCTAGGAGTCAAAACCTTTTGTACCTAGTGTATACGTCTTTGATGTGACTTCTACCTACTATTATTCGGACTATTTAAAATGATTCGAGATCGTAGTTTGTTGTTGGGTCATTAGTAGCGGGATATAATGACTATATTTAAAGTATTTTTAACGATACATGTATGTAGTTGCTTTAAGATTGACAAAAAAGCGGAAGACTACATACTATTACATACTATTTTGCTTGTATAAAAAAGTTAATGTGTGGATGTATGTTTTTTAGATTGATTGTTATGATATAAACAAAAAAAAACACTCGGCGATGGAAATACATTTGTAAACGGAGGCTTTTTTTAATCTAGCAACTAGAAGGTTCACGCAACTTTGTCCGCCGAAAGAAACAGTATAACTTGATTTGCTTCTTGCCACTCACTTAAAAAATTATCTGTATATGCCAAGTTGCCAGTGCATTAAATAATAGTTTAAATTCCCTGCTTAGGTCCAAATACAAATACAAATACAAATACAAATATCTTTATTTGTGTAAAATGTGGTATTAAAGATGGTACATTTCAAATAAATACAGACACACACATTTTGCCAGCAACTGGCATGCAAAACAAGAATTTTAAAATACGACACTAATATATAATAAAGCGTCTATAACTAATAATGCAATTATACCTTAATTCATAACAGAATTCACATCTAAACATATTTATGACCATAAAATATTAAACAAATGTCAGTGCATACTAAATGATTCCTTATAAAACTATCTTAACCTAAAAAAATATATAATGTCATTTGATTGTTCAATTTATGGTGTCATTTACTTCTTATAATATTGGAAATATTCATCCACCGAATAAAAACATTTTTGCACTAGCCAGTTTTTAAGTTCCTTTCTAAATAAGTTAATTGGCAATTCTTTTATGTCATTGTGCAAACGATTGTAAATACTTATTGACATGCAGTAGGTGCTGTTGCCATACAGTTTTGTCTTCATTGCTGGAAAAACGAGACGATCTGGGTACCTTGTTAGAAATTTACAATTTGTTTTATTTGTTTTATACATTTCAGGATGCATTTTAACAAATTGACAAACCTCGTAGATATACATGCTTGGTACTGTTAACAAATTCAACTCCTGGAATAAGGGTCTACACGACGTCAGGATGTCAACATTTGATATGGCCCGGATGCACTGTTTTTGTGCTACCAGCACTCGCTTAGCGTGACAAGAGTTACCCCAAAGGAGAATGCCATATCTTATCAGGGAGCAAATCCTTATTACACATGCGATTTGCGAACGAGTTTTCTATGCAAATAAGCGTCGCGACGAAACTCGCTGCGCTCGCAAACCGCAAGTGTGATAAGGCCTTTAGGCGTGATGATGCCACAGTGACACATAAACATACAAAAAGGGGTTCAGCATTACAATTTTTCAATGACGAGGTTCACGGTTCATTCTCAATTTATATTGTGCAAGGACGGGAAAGGTACAGTCCGTGATCGGTGAGGATAAGATTTAAATAGGTAAGTACATAAGAAAAGGGGTTACTCACGTCATGCAAGTCGAATATCGCTCGACATGTTTCGAATCGGTTCGCGATTCGTCACAGGAGCGCTGATTAGTCGGAGGCGAATCGTACACGACACTGACTCAGGGGAGTTTTCTATTTAAAACACTGAGATGTGAACTTTAGAAATAAACTTCGAGTAATAACAACAACGATGACACGGGAACTGCTGCTTCTACTTTCATAGTGATTGCAATAATATAGCGCTGACGGAGTATTTGCCGAGGGAGGTTTCCATATTATAAATGTTGACTGTTTCCTTTGGTTTAATTATTGGATCGAGCAACAAGTTCGCAAATTTTGCTAAATTAGACTTGTTTGAATTGGGTTTGACTTCACTACATGATTATGCGATTCACTTGACAACAACTCTGTATAAGTGTGTTGACCAAATGGCCTCTTAAAGGGAAGCATATAGCACCTGCCCGATGGATAGACCAGAAGAGCTACTCCGATGTTCGAAATTCGACAATCGTATAGTGCAGTCCCTCTCGATCTCCTGTCATAGTATATTTGTGTAAGCGGGATGGCACTATACTACGACCGAATTTCGAGCATTGGAGTAGCCCTTCTGCTGCTTTTACTTTCATGACGATTGCGATAATAGAGCGCAGTCGAAGTATTTACTGGGGCACGTCAGTGGAGATTTAGGATTCGCGCACGAAGCTAGGCCTAAATCATTTTGTGTGGCTGGACATTGTGGCTGGTCTGTTAGTGGACAGACACTTAATTTTGTATTGGACCGTCATTTCATACTATGCAGTGCACGGGAGAAATCACTAATTTTGGTAATTTAGGCTTGTTTTCCACGCCACGGGGAACCGCGATTTATACCGCAGAAAAACATAGCTCAGAGGCCGATACTAATAAGTATAACACTGACCAAATGGCCTCTTAAAGGGAAGTGGCCCCGCATTATGGGAGCATAAAACCGTAACACCTGCCCGATGGATAGACCTACTGCTTTTACTTTCATGGCGATTGCGATAATAGAGCGCAGTCGGAGTATTTTACCGGAGAGTGAGGCGAGATTTAAGAGGATATATTATATAACTGCCCCCTTTCCCATTGATAAATTTACGTTATGTTTGCACCTGGTAACTATGCCGTCGTATACAAATTGGGTCCTCTAAAACTTAACCAATCATTACGTTTAACGAAATCTAAGGAACAGAATGGTAAAGAAATGTTCTGTGTCGGACCGTTTTGAATTTTGCGCAAATTATTATAATAGAACTAGCTTTTGCCCGCGACTACGTCCGCGTGGAACTTGGAAGTATGGAAGCAACCTCGTACAACACGATAGATATCCACCTAATCACCTTAATTAAAAGGGGTTTTTCAAAAGCGCCCAAGCAAATGTAAGAGCATTTGTGCTTTTGGTCTAATCATTACATTTCCTACAGGGTCATCAATGTCATCATGAATTACTTACTCACTTTTCAATCTTTTTAGGGATAATTTCCAGGATGAAAACTATCCTATGTCCTTCCTCGGATCTTAAACTATCTCCATGCCAAATTTCATTAAAATCGATTCAACGGTTTAAGCGTGAAGAGGTAACAGACAGACAGACACACTTTCGCATTTATAATATTAGTATGGATTCGCGTACTAGGCGTCCGTTTGTGGTGGAAATTTGGCCAATAACAGACGCCTACTATACAAATTATATACTAATAAGCGCAAAAATCAAACAAGCTCAATTTGTATGAGAAAATGAGCAGTGGTGTCCTCTTAAGCCGATCTCACACACGAGTTTGTTTGTATATGATTTTCTTTCGGCGGTTCTTTTCAACAGTGGTCTCAAATTCCGGTAGAGTCAGACATGTAAAAATGCCCTTGTGGGCTACTTGCGGAATAAAGTTCGTTAGGTATTTAATTTATTTCATGTCACGTAGAAGAAAAAGAGGGCGAGGGGTACTTCAATTAAAATATAGAAAGATATTTAATAAAAGTTAAAAACGATGTTTAATCAACATTTTCAAATGACTTTTTTTTTTCTTTAATGTTTATGATACATTTTTTTATTTGTCTCTTGGTCGATAAAAAGACTGCTGCTTAAGTTAGATACCGCAATCATTGTTTCTTTTTTTTTATTCAAATAAGTTTAAATCGGCAAGACGCAAAAAGGTGTATTACTAATACACATAACATTTATCATGTAGGTATTTTATTAATGTAATAAAGGTTTCTTCCTATTGCATGCTACTTTTATTGCTCGTGATTAAATCACGAATGATTCAATTACTTAAGTTTATGGAGCTGATTTGTATGAGATGCATTTGAATTATGCAATAATGATATCATAAATAATAATAATGTAGGCAAATACTTTGTTAGTTTGCTAGTATTAAAAAATTATACGTGTTTATAGTTATCCAAATCGTGGTTCAAATTATACATTTGTAATTGTATTGAAACTGAAATTTATTTTAAACATTAGGTAAGTACTTACCTGTAGGTAACATGGATACATAAGGACATTTACCGTTACATGTTTATCCCAAGGTTGTTCAGTTTTAAAATGTAAAACTTATTGCAATAAAAATTACACTTGAGAGCACTGGCTGTAAGTTATATCTTTTTTATCGTCATTTGTTTTATTTGGCAATTTTGGTGATAAAAAGGGGCGGAAAGGAGGTTTCTTTGAAAAAGTTATGCAACTTTATTAATCTTTTTTTTACGCTCGGTTACCCGAATGTTAATTAAATTTAAACCTGCTTTAAATGACGAAGGGTTTGTTTTCAATAAAATGAAGTAAGACCGAGCAAAATATTGACAGATGGGTTTTAAATGCCACGTTATATTGGTAACTGCTGCAAATGACTCCACGATATAGACTTGGCCTAGTGGGGTGGTCACAGAAAATACATACTAATGTTAAATTGATTTGGAAAATATTTATTATAGGCCAACATGAATAAAAAAACAAATGTATAGGTTATAAATGCACAAAAAACAAAAAACTAAGATAAAAAATATTCTAAAAACTAAGCCCTCGGTAGGGTGTGCCCCTGACGCAGGCAGCATTGCATTCCTACGCTGTATGGCTATGGAAAGCCTTTGCGCGAGAAAGCTGCCCGCGCGTGGGTCCTGTTGCCTCTCTCAGGCGCTTACCGAGCTCTTTGTGAAGCCCACGCGCACCCTGACCCCAGGACCAAGTGTCTCGACGCCGAAAGCGATGAACTCGCACTTGTATTAGGTTTTACAAAGAAACAGCCTCATTGGTTCATTTTCTCCACTTCTTATCCAACTTACATAAAAACAAAAACCATACATCCGAACACCTGTGCAAACCATCCAAAAATAGCCACGATTTGCACTATCGATAGTCATTAGGAGGTAGTCAACCCGGGTGAGCATTTAAATCAATAAGTTAGGGCGTAAGCTCGTCCTAAACAAATAATAATGTCTACTACCGGCAGGGGACCTATTCGAAAACACGCGACATAAAGAGCCCTCACGTTTATCTGATACACTGAGCTTTAAGGAAACTGAAAGAGTTATGGTTTTGGCCTAGTTTTGGTTTATGGTCAATCTTACATTTGTAGCCAGTAAATCCTATTGTTGACACGCAAGAAGTTTATACTACAGACCATTAGTTAGTTATTATAGTCAGCCTCTGATACTTACGTTTCATTTTTGCACAAAGTCGCAGTCACAGGCGGCTTTTCAAAGAAAATAAAAAACAGCGTTTTGGAGTAGCAGATCATTTCATGTAAGTTGGTTTGCCTACATTACACCAACAGACTAATGATTAAAAATTCTATCTAAGTACATTCAGCAGAATCTTCTTTGCTTTTCTGTTCCATCTCGCAATATGTATGTATATATTTACTATCGTATCGTGTCGCTTGCCCCGGCTTTGTCGTAAAGTTTCATTTCGTCTGATCTCAGAAAATCTCTACCATATCACACAGAATAGTAGTAGTAGCCAAACTTGCACAGAGTTTCACCACCCACGCGGAAAATAACGAATATTGACATTAATATGTTTTGTGACAAATAAGAATAGATGCCATGTTTTACATAAGACCGCGAAGAGAACATAGGTACGTAAGTGTAATATGATTGAGATTTGTATTACATAAAACCAAGAAGAAAGAAGTGAAAGAGAGAGAGAGAAACTCTGAGTCGTTTTGAAAAAACACCTACATAATTATAACAGGAATTCTTTATTTCCTAATCTTGCGTCAGTGTCTGAAAAGAGTGCTACACATCCTAGCCCTGTTCTGCCATCTCGCACAACCTCCCACCAGTAGTTGGAAAAAAGTATCCTATAAATATAATTGAACTCTTAAACGACAGCTCCTTCAAAAATAACATAACTTCGTCAACTATGTCAACGTGACATAACAGAAAACTGATGGGAAACAGACATACCTATAGGTAATCATTTCTTCAAATTTTTCGAAAACTATATTTTATGTACCTACGCTCTTCGCTACATAAAACGTTTAAATACATATTTATAATACTAAGGGCAAATTACAGTCATTACAGGACAGTTGCCCATGTTAAGTAATAAGCAATGTATGTCAAAGTTGTAGCTAATAAGAGCAAGTGCCCAGCGGCCGTGACCGCGAATAGAACACCTGGGAATTCCCGTAATTGATTGCATCACCTACACTACTAAGATAACTTTAGGGTCCTTTTAAATCCTATCTTAAATAATAAATAAATGTTAGTGGCGAAACTAAACAATATTTATTTTGTTCTGTGGGTATACTAGACGACGACGTTGGATAAAATATTAAATTACTAGCTGTGCCCCGCGGTGTTACCCGCTCATCCCACGGGAACACTAAATTTATTCGGGATGAAAAGTATCCTATGTCCTTTCCCGGGTCTCAAACTATCTCCATACCAAATTTCATCTAAATCGGTTCAGCGGTTTAAGCGTGAAGAGGTAACAGACAGACAGACAGACAGACAGACACACTTTCGCATTTATAATATTTTATTATCACACTACTAGCGGGTAGGTACAAGTGATCTTAAAGGACCCAAAGGTCTTAAAAAGTTCATTCCTAAGATCTAGAGGAGTAAAAAAAGTTAAACTAGTGCCCTAGTAGCCATTTCAGTTTAAGACCTCGCGAGTTTGTTTCGAAGTTGCTGAAATGTATATTGTTTTACGTTTTAAACACCCATAGTTCCGCCATTTTGAAAAATCTCGAAAAACTGAATCATCAAAAAACGTTTATCTACTTATCATAACAATTCATGAGAATCAGTTGGGAAATGCGACGACTAGGCGAGAACAGCCGCAAATCGTCTGGACGTCCAAACATCCTTACAAACGCAAGAATTTAGGGCCAAGCTAAAACGGAAACGATTCACACACTCGGACAATAAACATATAATACGGCCACTTTTGCTTTTTACATTTTTTTTCTCCTACCAATATTAGGGTGGTACTGATCAAAATATACTGCCTGTTGTATCACGGTATCGTGTTACAATAGCGCCATTTCTGTATTTTGCCGTTGTTCAGTTTCTATAGGTGTCTGACGTCTGTGCTTAAATGTCCTCTAATAGACAATCTACTTTGAATTTGCATCTCATCCAGAGGAAAATTTCTATTGTGAATTGTGAAGTTAATTTTGCCCAGAAACAAATAAGATAATCGGCGTGCTAGGGGTGGCTTTGTTTTATTTGCTATTCGAGCATTTTGCTAATAATGAGTTGATTTTTAATACAAAGGTAAAAACGAGAGAATGAGAAACTTTGAGAGACACTTCCTTATTAGTTGGGCACACAAACACAACTGCGATTCACAGAGCAATAGAAATGGAAACAATCTATATTGAAAAAAAAAAGATGATGTAAAATTTGAATTTTATAAATGAATTCTAATATGTTATGGTCAACTATGATCTTCAAATTTACGTAATATTTTCTTCGGTTTCCGCGACTGTCACACATTTAAATCGCGTATATTACTTATTTGAGCCTCCCTGACGTTTCGGTACCATTACAGATACCGTTGTCAAAGGTTGACTGAAACGTCAGGGAGGCTCAAATAATTAATATACGCGACATAATCCGTTTAAATTGATTTATTCAAATGTACAGTTTACAGGATCAACTAACCCACGAGACACGAGTGTCAGTTAACATTTTTCTAAAGTAAATAAGATAGTATCCTACCTCAATTTTGAAACATTATTTCCCATCTGTAACGTTTCGCTAAAGGACCCCGCGGCAAACTTAGGGAAAAAGTGGTTTCAGTCACATCGCACTAAATTTTAGTATGATGTAGATTGAACCCTCCTGATATTTTTTTTATAAGGGCACAACTCTCTCAGCTGTATACTTTCTGAAATAATCAAGCATACATTATTTTCTTTACGCGACGTGTTTTCTAAAATCGATATATTACGAAATGATACGCACTGACAGTTACTGACGTAATTAAGTCAAAGTAGCCATTGCTGCCATCATATGTGGTATAGGTAAGTACATTCCTTATTTTTATTCATGTACTTGTAATAACGTAATTAATAATTGTCGAACATAGAACATGATCTTTGTAATTTATCAATTATCTATGTTACGAACGACATGCATAACATATAACAGCGTATTTTGTATAAAACAATTAAATAGATTATTTCAGAAAGTATACGTCTGAGAAAGTTGCGCCCTTATAAAAAAATAATCAGGAGAGTTAATACATCATACAAAAATTTAGTGAGATTTGACTGAAACCACTTTTTCCCTAAGTTTGCTGCGGGGTCCTTTTCATTTTAACCCGTTATATTTTCAGGATTTTATAAACATCGTTTTAAAGAACCCATGAGGATAGGTTAGGTTTGTTTTATAATTATTCTCAAAAACTAACAGTTTTGGAAAATGGCTTTCAGACAAATGAAAATTTGGGGAAACGTTACGGATGGGAAACAATAATTAATAGTGTTTCAGATACCTAAGTAACCGTGGCTTTTCTGAAAATTTTACAAACAACAAGAAAGGCCACTTTTTCAAGTCTGACTGTGAGTCCACCCGTATTTCCCAAGAGGAGACTGCTCTTGAGAACAAAGCCGAAAGAAACTTAACATTAAGTATTTTTTCGTAATCATACTTAAAACAATCAATCACATTTTAAACTCCAATGGAAATTACAAAGACGCTGGTTTCAAGTTTGTGTAAAAGGTTACAATGAAATGTGAACAATGCTTTGAGAAGTGAAAGCTACAAATAAACATTGTTTAAAGCTGCAGTGCCCTTTTTAAGCTCGTCTATCTCAGTAACTATCGTACTTGGGCAAAGAGCCACAGTTCACCATATTTTTATTATTCCATAGGGATTTTATCATAAAGAAAAATACTTAGAAAGAAAGAAATAAAATTAACTTATCCAAACAGTATACAAATAACGCCACCATCATTATCACCGTCACGTTAGATGACTGCACCAGATCTCTAAAATATATTGATAAATTATAACATAAACGATTTCTATAAAGTTATTGTAATTCATTTGTTAATGTTGTCATCAAAAGATACTTACACATATTGTATTGTATTGTATTGTATTGTATTGTATTGTATTGTATTGTATTGTATTGTATTGTATTGTATTGTATTGTATTGTATTGTATTGTATTGTATTGTATTGTATTGTATTGTATTGTATTGTATTGTATTGTATTGTATTGTATTGTATTGTATTGTATTGTATTGTATTGTATTGTATTGTATTGTATTGTATTGTATTGTATTGTATTGTATTGTATTGTATTGTATTGTATTGTATTGTATTGTATTGTATTGTATTGTATTGTATTGTATTGTATTGTATTGTATTGTATTGTATTGTATTGTATTGTATTGTATTGTATTGTATTGTATTGTATTGTATTGTATTGTATTGTATTGTATTGTATTGTATTGTATTGTATTGTATTGTATTGTATTGTATTGTATTGTATTGTATTGTATTGTATTGTATTGTATTGTATTGTATTGTATTGTATTGTATTGTATTGTATTGTATTGTATTGTATTGTATTGTATTGTATTGTATTGTATTGTATTGTGTTGCAGGTTAAGCCTGCAATTTGAATGAAATCTCATTGTGCACACTCCCGAAACCGAAGATGCACAGTTTCGGGAGAAGTGCATAATGAAATTTATTTCCCCGAAAACATGGGATTTGCATGTTTAATAACATACTTATATTTCCTCTTAAAGAAAATACGTACTAATTTATCAAACGCTGTTCGTCTATTGATTGAAAAAATTACAATATAGTTACCCTACAAACGCAGAGACTGCAATACTTTCTATGGAGCCCGCGGCACCACCGTCGTCTAAGATATCATTTGCCCTATAAAGTTCAGGGGGCACCGTGCTGTATTGAAGCCATTACATTCAACAAAAAGGGGTGGAGACTTGGAGAGGCTCGTAATTTCGTAAATTATGTTCATCTGTAGCAAAAGCGCAGCAGTTATTTAAACTGCGCAAAGTTTGAAACCGTTCTCTTTACGTGAGGTTAGTATGGTGAAAAGACCTCTGTTTAGTACACTACCGCCATCGCCAAGAATATTCAGATAGATGTCTTGTTCTGTTTCAGGTTATATTTGGTGTGATACCTTTAAACTGAGCTCAGAGTCACTCATCGAGCTATATGGAAAGAACTATGCTCGGGAGATGAGAAAGAAGATATGGGGAAGGTCGCCGACGTAGCAAACTGGGTAAGCAAACTGAAGTGGCAATCGGTGTGGCGCACAGCTGGAAGCATCGATAGCTGTTGGGGCAGAAAGGTTCTCGAGTGGATACCATGTACAAGCAAACCCGGTGTAGGACGGCCACCGGCAAGGTGGATGAACGTCCTGGTTAGAGCTGCGGGGACTCACTGGATGTGAGTCGCTTCTATTTGGCTCATGTAGAAGTCTATTGAGGTGGCCTGTGGAGTCCAGCAGCGGACGTCCAATAGCTGAAATGAGAATGATGAGGCCGAGGATAACCTTAAAATTTTAGATCGGTGACGTGTGATGATGTGCAGCAACTTCGAAGTGTTCTGTCTTCTAAAAGTAACTCGTAACTAAGGTGGTGCCTGCAACGGGTCAGTACACTTTTTTTTCACTTTTAAGACATGACTTGAACTGTATCAGGGCTGGTTAGCCCTCACTGCTAGTAGTCAGACTTTGTGGTGGAGTATAACCCGCTAATGGCATTATCTCCGCGGCTCGGGAGTAATTTTTATGGGTCGGTGAACGCAACTTTGTATCGGCATCGGCAGTTATTTCGATTTTTTGTTGATGGTATAGACCTACAAAGCTAAGCCTATTAAATTCCAGTATCGAGTCTATTGTCCATTATTACTTGTTAACGGTATTTCGACTGCGCCAACGTTCGATTGGAAAATGTTTGTGAAGCATTGTTTGTATTTGGTAGTTTTATTTGTTCGAGTTAAATGGAGCGCTGTAATTGGGTCAAGGGGTTATACCAACCTAAAACGTATAATAAAGTTGGTTTACAGGCACTAACAGCAAAATTCAACATCATCTGGGCGCTAACTACTTGACCTATCATAAAATTTTGTACTTAAGTGATGGAGAAGATGGAGTAGCACGCACTTACGTACACATACTGTTAAGTATATTATAAAGCAGATACCTACGTATCTGTTAGTCTAGAAACTTTGCAATAATAGTTTTCATTAAATCTAAGTGGTTGCACACAATTTAATTAAGCCTTGTACTGTTATTAGACCCTATTTGCAGTGTCTTGTTAGCATTCTGGTCGACTGAGGCAATTCACACGGGACAAAGGACACGATTTGCTCTGGACACGTGCGATCCATACAATAATTGGATTTAAATACATCATAGGGACTGACATGATAGTAATGTGGCTTTAAGCACATTATTGAAGATCATAATTAACTTGATCATCAACCTTGGGTAGACAGTAGGTCAGCCGGGACATGTGAGCAGTGGGACAAGCTCACCTACTATATCGAAATATCGAAAAATTCATGTTAATAATAGAGTGTCGCATAATCTGTGCGTAAGTTTAAACATCTGTATTAAATAATATATTTATACTCGCGTACTTACTGTACGTAATCTGTCAATTATTTCACACACAAACTGCGACAACGCACTTTTTAGACCTGTACCAAAATTTAATACTCTGGAGTGCCCGCTATAGTAACTTTAATATTTCATAAGACAACTCAAATTAACTTAAAAAAGAAAACATCAGCATATTTTGATAAAATCAAATACGCTACTGTTCCCTGATCGGTTGAAATGACTTGTCAAATATACAACTAATCACGAGGCTCCCGCCAGACCCAACGATCATGTTTTTTTTTCAATCAATATATCAGTTTGAGTGAAAAAGGATTTATCAAAAATAAAAATTCATAGTATGACTGGAATGACTATTAAGTAAAGTACAAAATGTTTTGTTTGCGTTTTGGTCGTATAAAAAGTATTGTATACTTACAATAGTTACACAATTAGGTATTAAACTACCGTACCTTACTTAGAACCTTCATTGTGCAACGATTACATTAATATATGTACTATTATTTTTAGTACAAGAAGTCATTAAACTTGAGTCATAGTCATAGGTAGGTAAAGGATAACATAATATGGGTAAGGCCGCGGGAAGTTACCAATGTGACATAGAAGTAACATAAAAATATATACGTTATGTTATCATAAAACGTAACGTAAGTCGTTATAAAGCTTAGAGCATACTGGAAAATATTCCCCTTAAATAACGTAGCTAAGAAAAGAAATCAAGTTATAAAATGATTAGCTTTATATTGCCTGTAAACAAAATTTTCATGGCACATTAAAATCAATATAACCAAACACGCGTGTGATGGAACTAATGAAACCCAAAGCACTCTAGTGTTTTAAAGCCTCTCATTTTGTACCAGGTGGCAGTAATTACTATTTTGTTCACTGCAGGTACCCAATACTAGTAACCAGACGACCGTATAACAATAAAACAGCTTTAGAATCAATGATTCTACTGTGACTTGAGGTCGAAAATAAATTATTTTCTTCTTAAAACATTTTTTTTTATAAAGATGTTGTTTTTATTTATTTCATTATTGTACAGGAGTTTTGTTCGACTTTGTATATTTTCGTGTAATTAAAAATCTAATAAAACTCATTTAAATTAGTATATTCTGTGTGTACTTCCCTTTACAACATTTATTCGTTATGTTACGTAGAAAATACGTAACATTTTGCAAAAATGTAACATATTCGTAACGAAAGTGTAACGTATTTTTGAAAAAAAGTGGATTTTCATGGTGAAAGAAAGACATTTTTAATACAATAATACGTGTCACTTGCGTGAAAACCGTTACGCTATTGTATAAAAAAAACTGATTAAAAACAATAACTCTTTACCTTTAAAATCACACACGACACTTTGGGGGTACTTTCACGAAACTATGACTGCGTCTACTTTGAATTGAGTTTGTTGACAAACTGACGGGTTTGGGTTTGGACTTGCTCATCGGTGTTGCCCTAATAGAATATGAGTTGCTAGTGCATGAAAACTAATTTCTACTAAAATTTATTTAAAAACAAGCTACATAAAGCGTCACGAAAGTATTGTAACATAAGTGTGGAATGCTGATCCATTAAAATAATGTAAGATAAAAAATGTAATTGATTATATTATCAATAATGTTATTAAAACTATCGTGAGACATCTTTACTAATTATAAAAACGGTATAAACTCACGTAAAAAATTGCCCTCCCCGCGCCGCGCTATCTGCGCGTGCGCAGAGGGCGGCAAGAAGAGCGATCAAAAGTGCAGTGGGTCGCGAGTCGCGTAGCAGCACGGATAGCTACCCCTGATGAAGAGCTCCAAATGAGTTCGAAACATTTCGGGCCGTTCCTGACAATTTTTTACGTGAGTTTATACTGATTATATTATCATTATTCCGTAATCGGTAGAACTATCCTTATATCATAAATTTTAGTTTAAAACAAAAGTATGCCCATGAAAGTTGAAATATCATAAAAATAACAGAGCTTTTAGTACTCGTGGTCGAAAAAGTTAACCAACTTTCGTTACGTTTTGGACGGAAATATATTTTTAGGGTTCCGTACCCAAAGGGTAAAAACGGGACCCTATTACTGAGACTTCGCTGTCCGTCCGTCCGTCCGTCCGTCTGTCACCAGGCTGTATCTCAACAACGGTGATAGCTAGACAGTTGAAATTTTCACAGATGATGTATTTCTATTGCCGCTATAACAACAAATACTAAAAATAAAATAAATATTTAAGGGGGGCTCCCATACAACAAACTTGTTAATGTAGATTATATATATGTATAGGTACGGAACCCTTCATGCGCGAGTCGGGCTCGCACTTGCCCAATTTTTAGTATTTTTATAAAGGGGTTTATATTAATTATCTTACTTGCGACCATGAGAATTCCTATATCTACATATGATAAAAATATTTTTGAAACAGTAGGGGTTGACAATTTTTTTTAATCAGCTGGGTAAATTTGAAACGTCCAAATTGGTAACTTTCCGCGGCCTTACCCATATAGGAATGCAACTAATCTAATGGTTACTCATTTTTCTGCGGAACTCATAAAATAAGCGAGATTTCATCGTTTGTATGACATACGTATGTACGGTACATACCTATGTCATACAAACGATGAAACGATTTGTACTGGTCAATATTGTGGTTCAATGTTATTTGATTTTACCACTCATATTGATGTCCGTTTAGTCAATAAATCGTGTCAAATCTATAGATTTCGGCTACAGCTCATTGTATAACGCGATGTGTCGTAAAAAATTCAAATCACCTGCAGTAGGTACATTAATTCAGGTCCGCGGGCTGGAGATCGTTCGTGGTCACCACCGTTAAAAGTGGTAACACTAACGGTGATAATTTTTTTCCGGGGATTCCCCAAAAACACTTGTAACGTATCATTGTGTTTCTCTTTCCTTTTATTTTACTTTTAACGTCATCAGTGACCAGTGAGTCTACCTACTCGAGCACAATCTAATATTGTATTGTTTAAATAAATTAGAAAACTAAAATTATGGATATGAAGATGAAACCCAGTGGTGCATTTAAACGCAAACAACGCCAAGAAAGAGAAGATAGTAAACAAAAATTGCCCAAAATTTACAAGTTTTTTAGTCAGCCAAGTACATCTGGCCAAAATATTTCTATTGATATAGTGACTCAAATAATGTAACTGCAGTGTTGGTTAAGAAGCCTACTGAAGAAGATTCGACAATTATTGCAGTTGGAGATACCTCCGCCGCCGATCATGTGAACGTGGATGATGTTTGCATGACACACATAAGAGCGGAGGGTTTGGAGGAACCACAGACCTCTACATTTTTAGAAAATGTGTATGACAAATCTTCAATATCTTCAATATACAAATATAATTGTTATTTAGTCAGTTGGTAGGCCCGACCTTTATATAATAAACCCTTGAATCTTCTCTATTTCGTTTTATTAGCCAAACCTACACCAAGTATTAATAGTAATTTATGTTGTTACTGTTATTTTTATTACCTGCCCTGCAGTGCACAAAAAAGAGCTTAAGTAGCTTAGCATTTTTAAAGTATTTGTATATTTCATATTTTTATTTGATAAAACCTAATCAGTTTACATAGCAGTGGGGCCCCATTTTTTAATTTGCCCCAGGGCTCTTGGTTACCTAGCTACGCCACTGTATGTACCTAGACTAGCGGTTCCCAACCGGTGGTCCGTAATAGTCAGAATATGGTCAGCGAACGATTTAAATCCACGTAAAAAAAGGTTATTAACCACTGAACTAAACCATGATGTTCCAGAAATTTCAGTTCAATAAACGACTTCACACACTTCACACACGACTTCGACACATAAAAAATTCATCAAATGATTTTGTAGATTTTATTTATATTGACAATAAAATTGGTATATGACGACAAAGATATTTATTATTTTTACTGTTTTAAAATTAATCAAAAATACTTTTTTTATAAAGATAACATAAATAGGTAAATAAAATTGAACACTCACAAGTAATATGTATCGTAGTTATTAATTATATTAAATTACAGACTGTTTAATTATATAAAGTAGCTGTTATAATTTCAAATTTGTAAGTAATTTTAATTACATGTTAAATATATTTTAATGTGTGTATAGTTATGGTAAGTTATTTTTTTTGCTGGACAAGACTCAAACATTTTAACAGGTCAATAAACAAACATTGTTTAAAAGGGATGAGTCAACTCATCAAGTTTTATCAGTACACCGATAAAGGAATAAATAACGCAAACCGGACAGTCTTGGTCATCAAGAAATGCATCTCACGGCCAGAGGTGAACGCACAGCAGCGGTGTGAACTTGACTCGCTTCTACCTCATTGCGTCTAAGAACATTTCAACTGTGATATAATGATAACAGGAAAATGTGTGCGTGTATAGCTTGTAAAATACACATTTGCAAAACAGGGATAGTTTTTCGATACAAAAGATACTCGTACATTTTATTAATAATAACGTAAATACTTGCAGTTTATGTATTAAGTAGTGATTTTTGTTTGTTTATAACAGATTAATAAGTGAAACACAAACCTTGATGCGTTATTGTTTCTAATAAACAATCTTAGAAATGACGTAAGATTATCACAGCCAGACGTAGCCTAACCTCTGCAATCTGTAAAGTGTCAACACGTCAATGCGATTCCAGGGTGGAGACCGTGAACCCGGCGCACGCGCTGGCTCGCCAGCCGTCGGATGAGTCGAGGCCGGTATATAAGCCGGCAGCCGGTACACCCGACACCATTCGCAACCGTACAGCCCCACCGCGAGCTTCCGCGGAACGAGGTCACGCTGACCGCGAACTGAATTGACACAATTGCCACTTGCGATCCTTCCGCGATGTCTTCCATTCGCCTCCTGTTCTTCACGAGCGTTCTACTTCTGGCAATTTCGTCCATTGACAGCGCTCCGTTCTTTGACGCGCTCTACGATGCCATCAACGGCAACGGAAGAAGATCCTACGGATACAGTGGCTATGGAAACCAGAATTACGGTTACCAGAACGCGTATCCCGGCTACGGATACAACGGCTACAGCGGGTATGGACACGTAGAGAGACATCCGAGGAAGCAGGCTGATAAAACGTGGAATGATATCTGCAAAGTCCACTACCCTGACTCCATATCGGGTACGCCTGGCAGGGCAGGAGTGGTGTGCCCCTACTGAGGGTCAGATCGCGTGTTCTACGCAATGGAGCGGTTGCTACGGCGCCGGAACATCATGAGGATGGGTTGATCTCAATTTAGAACCTTGACGTACCAATTGTTGACAGGAACTCCAAGACTTTGATGATGAGATTCGACCCATACTACTGTAACAAAATCATGGTCATGAACCCGTTTTTTGATTTCGTATAGCTGATGACCGAAAAGTGATAAGAACTGCCGACGATGACTTCGCGTCATCGGATGTGATAACCTTGTGATAACGAGTTCACCTATAAATAGTTTCGATTGATGATACGTTAAGTATAGTTTCTTAAACGAGTCGATTACAGGATGCATAGTGCTAGAACACGCGATGTAAATCTCACGAAAACTAAAGTAAAATACTCTAATTGGCCTCTTTGTACTTATAAATTCTGCCTGATATTCTGTTTCTTGTCAATATTTTTCATCTGTGTATATCATATTTTTTTATTCCTCTTGGTTATCATTTCTTTATTAATTAAGTAGATAAAACTGTCGATTGAGCGTGTAATAAGTTTCGATTCTAAGTTTGCAGTGATAACGACAATCGTCCTGACATTCGATGTTTTAAGCTTCATATACGCTGCAATGCACAGTGCCATTATAAGTAAGATATAGGCTAAGATGTCTGTGTAAATGTAAATAAATATGTTCGTTATAAATTGACTATTTATTTTGGCGTTTTTAGTAATCCTAATGCGGTACAAACATATGTCTGTCCCTTTGTATTTGTTTATGTATTATTTTTTTATTGCACAAAAGAATAACTAATCGTACAAAAGGCGAACTTAATACCATAAGAATTTTTTACATAGAATATTATCGCGAGTCTCAGATATTATATATTAAAATACCTACAAAATGGGTTTAATCACGTGGCAGTCGAATATCGCTCGACATGTTTCGACTCGGTTCATGATTCATCGTCAGGAGAGCCAATCATTCGATCGATTCGAAACAGTATGTCGAGCAAAATTCGACCTCTACTACGTGAGTAAATTTCGTATATTATGTATTCGAAAAGGCATCCTCTACCAGTGAACCATCAGGCAAACATTATTGTGGGCTATAGTTGAATTATACAAAAAATCCCCAGCAGCTCTGTCTGGGATGCATTCGGTTTTCCCTGATGCACCTTGACTCTCCCGGATGGGTTTAGCACATACATTGTTTCTCTTCTTCTTAGTCGTTTCACTCTTTACAGAGCGGTCGTGATCAACTCGTAGTACTATTAGAGGCAAATATTGTTCGCTGTACGATTTTACGCCATTTCTCGCGATTCACAGACATTCTGGTGCACTCATGCAAAGGTCCGCCCACAGCCGATTTGGTCTGGTCGGTCCATCGCATGGGTGATCTTCCACGTGATCTGGTTCCCTCCACTTTGCCCTGGACAACGAGACATTGTTTACCTATATTGATAATGACGATGAATACCTTACTACATCAATCAATGCATGATTTAATACTTACTGGAAATCCTTGCACATCACGAGGCCAATCGCTGGTTGGAGGTATTTAATATGAATAACCTAATTTAAAAATTTAAAACACCCTTGACACAAGTAGCTGGTCATCATGAGAACCTCATTCAATGAGTTATATAGAAAATGCTACTAAAAGTGAACATAACTACAAAGTTTGGAATTCTTAGCTTCAATATTGGCTGAGATTTTGTCACTTGTTCCAATTAATGCTGAATATCTTGGAAACTACAGGTCCTATTTCTACTATACAAAGTTAAGAATCATCTTGACGAATAAGTCTTTCGATAAAAAAAATACACTCAAATTTGGTCTATCCGTTTGGGAGCTACGAGGCCACAAACAGACACACAGATACGCAACACATGTTAAACTTATAACACCCCTATTTTTTCGTCGGGGATTAAAAAGGCAATAATAAAATAAAATACAGCCCTTTACAAGTAGGTACGGCCAGCAGACACACTTACAAACGACCAGCGTAGGTTTACGAATAGCTCTGTTGATAAGAAGTTTTACCTAATATGATACATACAAATCCGACCAATCCATTTTTTTCCGATTTGACCATATATATTCAGCAATCATTTTTATACCGATTAATTACCGACAAATTCGATCTAAGACCTCGTCGCTAATTATCTAGGTATGGATTAAAATGGCTATAATTACGATTACTAAAATGCAGGGAAAAAAGGAAAAGCAGACAGACAGATGAACAGCGTAGATTTACCAATGCGGCTCCATTAAAACAAATGAATTCATGACAATATTTGATAAGGTGTGTTCAATTTTTACAAATCAATAGTGTCACTACATCGATTATATTGTAGTCACTACATCGAACCATTTTTACGGATCATACTGCTGAGGAAAATATGCGTCTTTCCGGTGAAGAACACATTCACGGTTTGGTTCCATTTTACTCATTATGCTTTCATCAGACAGCTTTCAAGAAAATGCTTAAGAGGGCCCAGTGCAGCGATTTTCAATTATGTTTTAAAGCCTCATTTTGCAATGAGGACCTATCGGACAACCGTACATAAATCGACCTAGTCCCAAATTAAGCTTCAGTAGGCTTGTGTTATGGGCACCACAAACACATCATATCTTGCTTACCTATATATGGGACGATATACATACTTATATGGATAAATAATAATATTTACTTACATGTATACACAAATCCATGAAACAAGAAAAGCACACAAATATTTTCCCATGTCAGGATTCGAACCCAGAACCGTCGGCTCAGTGCAGCCGGGCTACAGCAGCGCTAACTGCGTCGACAAATATCGTGCAATGTCCAACGAAAAGACTCTACGTCTCTTCTACGCTAACGTACTAAAAACTGAACATGACTGCAGAGTTCATATGGCACTATGCAATTATTTTTGTACCAATTTGTAATCAACGACAGATCTAAGTCTAGCCGCTAATTATAGAGGTATGGCAGTGAATGGTTTTCGAAGTTGATTAATGGCGTGTGCAAATTGATGTGTTGCGGACGGTTGCCCAACGCTTCGATCATGCTTCACGTGTGTTGGGAAAACGAGAGATTATAGGTTGATGATGTACTCGAATTATGAAAATGTTGATGCTATAGTACATTACTGCAGACGCAAAGAGAGAATGGCTTGCCGGGTCGATAGGTTTTGACAGATAAATATAAGTAATACGTAGCCGGCAAGCCCTTTTTACGGCTAGGCATGTACCTATAGTGCTTTAAATAAATAAAATACACCACTAAAAAAATATATAATTCAGCTGTTTAGCCTGTTCATGAACACACACGCCATGTTTAAAAAAATAGTTCCTGGCTTAGGCCTTCAATTTTGTATGAAATTCCTTTACAATTGAGTACATAGTTTCGCCCGAAACGTGATACTTCGATGCCTGTTATTTTTACGCACGTTATTTCATTACATGCGAAAAAAATGTTAATCGAAAATTTGGGTCCTCCTTGTGATATTACAATATCGCAAAATAATAATAACAATCTGAACTTGGACAACTTGGACCTGTCTATAGATTGTACCTGTACATAGACATTCAAACCAAAAAAATATAATGAACCATTGATACAAATCTAATAAAAAAATATATAATCGGACAACATACATACAAGTTTATGAATGAACTGAAATATTTTATTCTGGAATGCGTTAGGAGACAAATGAAGTAGGTATCTAGCCCCAAAGTAATCAATTCTTTGTACTACATGGATAGGTTAGGAATGGGTATGAACGCTAGACGACAACTCATAGAACACCAATGACACCAATGCTATGATATTTGGGGTTCATCACAAAAACATTAGGTTACTAGATGCGCCACGCAGTGTTACCAGCTCATCCCACGGAAACACAATTTTTTTCGGGATAAAAAGTAGCCTATGTATTAATCCAGGGTGTCAGCTACCTTCATAGCAAAATTTATCAAAATTGGTCCAGCCGTTTGAGCATGACGAAGTAACAAACATACACATAAACACACAAACACAAACTTTCGCCTTTATAATATTAGTGTGATGCCGAGATGGGAACTTACGATGTTTCGTAGTCGACGCTGTTCTACCGTGTCGCCGATCTATCCGTATCGTCGGTCCAACAAATAAACACAGCTGAATTTACGCTGATTACTCATGAATCTACATCTATCAATCGATGTTGAAAGATCCTAAAGGTGTGGAGATGAAAATGCTATAAAATTTGCAATTACAATGTTGATTAATACACGCTTTAATACTTTGTGAGATTTATGAACTATAACCGTCTAGAAGGCATAAAGTTCGCATTTATTTACTAGCCAATTAGTCTGGCCTGATACTGCTTCCGTCGGACAGAAAAGGGCGTAAACGTCACACAACTTGGTGGATGTTACCGCATTTATTTGCACATAATGGCGGACAGATATCAACAAACTCGGTTTCAGTTATTCCTCTTTGCACCAAAGATGTCTCGTAAAAGGCTAATAAGTTTGAGGGCGTTTTTTTAATGCTAGTTTTACACTAGCTTATTAGTTTTCGACGCTAAGTCAAACTTTAACCGGTTATATGCACAGTCAATTATAAATGTTATGGCCTTTACTATGACACTAAGCGGCAAGTAAGTAGATCGTTGGGCTAAACAGTAACATACAGTTACAATTTTGTTAAATGATGACTTGTGCTCGATAAGCACTAGCCACAATGTTAACTGGACAGAGTACTTAATAAAAATTGGGCAAGTGCGAGCCCGACTCGCGCATGAAGGGTTCCGTACCTATACATATATATAATCTATAACAAGTTTGTTGTATGGGAGCCCCCCTTAAATATTTATTTTATTTTATTTTTAGTATTTGTTGTTATAGCGGCAATAGAAATACATCATCTGTGAAAATTTCAACTGTCTAACTATCACCGTTGTTGAGATACAGCCTGGTGACAGACGGACGGACGGACGGACAGCGAAGTCTCAGTAATAGGGTCCCGTTTTTACCCTTTGGGTACGGAACCCTAAAAACGATCTTATCGTTCTACGATCAATGCAGCAGGCAATCAATACTGTTTGAATGTTGAGGGTATTTGAATATTCACGGTACTTTTCACTTGGGACGTCCTCGCGACGTTCTACGCCAAATGGTCGTGCGACATAACAAACATTAAATTAGCTTTTGCATCAGCTTAAAAATATATTATATTCTTCTAGTGTATTAAATTAATGTCCAATAATTATTACAACAATACACAACCCATGCAATTAAAAAAATACCTACATGATCTAATATGAACTCGGTGACAAACAAATAAAGAAGTCCCAAGTGGAACGGACCTGTGACTCAAATGCAGCGATAGACCCACAAATGGGTTACGATTCGCGGCCATACTTCAATTAGGCACAAAAGGTACCTTCCGCATTACAGCCGTTACGAAATATTTACCAACTCTTTAATGGGCGTGTTATAAATTGTATTACTTGTAATATTTCAACGTAATAAGTTTAAAAAGGTGCGCGCAGCTTTATCCATGTCTTTACCGATGGATAAAAAGTATCATATATGTACCTAACAAAAAAAAATTAACAAAAAAAAGAACCGACTTCAGTAAAACTGAAAAGCCAACAATAACCCGTTCAAGTACAGATTACATTTGACTCACCCTTCGAAGTCGATCCCAAACCACTCAGTTCTTATATTTATATAATTATAGTTTACGCGAGGTTTGGCACCGACTTCGAAGGGTGAGTCAAATGTAATCTGTACTTGAACGGGTTATTGTTGGCTTTTCAGTTTTACTGAAGTCGGTTCTTTTTTTTGTTAATTTTTTTTTTTTTTGCTTTTTAGTGATTCGTATGTGTGTTCATCATCAGTTTCCTTACACCAAATCCTATTTACTGAATGTAAATTCTTGACTTTATCAATAAATTACTGAAAGCGCCGTACATGTCCCTATAACATTTGAAGAGTTCTCTCGATTTCTCCAAGATTCCATCATCAGATCCCGACTTAGTGCCAACGGGACCAACTCGGAGTTATACCCTTTCGATTAAAAAAAAAAAATTCAAATCGGTTCACGATTCTCGGAGATATCGAGTAACATACATAGAAAAAAAAAAAAAAAAAAAATTAGGTCGAATTGAGAACCTACTCCTTTTTTGAAGTCGGTTAAAAAAGACTTTGAATGTCCAGATATCCCTTTACTAAAATAGGTTAAATCCATTCAGTCGTGTGGTTTTTTTTCAATAGATGGTGCTGTAGCTGGCACCACGCGCATATAAATTCTACTTCGCCTTTTAAATATTTTTCATCACATTTGCTCGTAAAAGATGGTATTACATGCAGGTGTACTGAAGGACAAAGGCCTATATAGTTCCCGCGGGAGTTATAAATTGTTATAACTCCCGAGGGAGTTATGGTTTTAGTTTTAAAAATATAGTATGCACTCGCAGTTAACTTCGGACTAAGGAGGTTTCAATCCAGCCAAGGTTATTTGTTGTATCAACAAAACTTGCCTACCAGCAAATTTTATTGTGTATTGAATTAATATAGTATATGTAACTGCATTAATATTTATATGTTTTACAATTATTTAAGCGTATTTTGCAATTGTTTTATTAAATTTAATTTTAAATTATCATTACAATCTGGCAGTTTCTAAACTGTCAAGTTTCTAAACTAAACGCAGTTCGTAGCATTATCTGTGCTGTGGTAGACGACACAAAAAAAAGAAAAAAGTTAAATATTATAACAAAATTACTGTTCGATTTAAGTTTTTTAATATTACGGTGTTAATTATTGCTGCATAATATTGTTCATTGTTATTTGTTTAATGATAGATATTAAGATTCTGTGTACATTTGTTTTCTGTTTTAAGCTGATGGCCGTTTTGCCAGTGCTTATAGTAAATTAAAAAAATATATATTATATACAGAAAAAAGTTAGTTGTCAATCGTTATCGTTTAATGTTTATTTTTTACTTATATATTTGTTATATACTCCCAAATGTGATGAAAAATATTGTGTGTAAGGCGGGTAGTAAGGGGATTACAAACTCAGGACATTAAAAGCTTACTACCCTTATGACACAATATACTATTTCCTTAAATAATGACCCCTTAGCATAGAACATTTTAGATTTTATATAATAATATAGATAACAATCCGCGGTATTAAGGCGCGCTTATAGGCGAACTTTCGGTATTTGCGGGGGTGAAGCAGACACGCGGTGGAGGCGCATGCGGGGCGCCCCGCTCCACGCCACGCGCGTTGCTCGCGCAGCCCGTTGATGGCCTTATTCTGTTCGTAACCGTATTCTGATTGAAGTAAAAAATTATAAAGTACTATTATTTTGTTTTATAAAAGAAATGCTTAGTGCTTCATTTAATATTCATTTAATGTAAATAGTGGTAACCCTACCCCGCGTTTTTATCGATGAATTTATTTATTTATTTTATTTATTTATGAATGATGATTTATTGATGATGATAGCACACGCAGTAGCAAGTAAGCAAAATAAAATTCAGATGTGGAAGTATGATAAAAAATTATCAATTATAAAACCGGTCGAGTTGCAAGTCGGACTCGCGCACCGAGGGTTCCGTACAAACTAGGTTGATTTGTGTGAGGTTGTCTGATATTTATTTATTTAAACACTTTCCATCCTTAAGTGTTTAAGTTTGCAACTGGTATGTAGTTATAGCAAAATGTTTACAAATGAAGCGAAAATTGAAAAATTTAATGATTCGGACAGGATTCGAACCTGCGTTTCCAACGGCTTTCCGGGCCAACACTGGCGTCCTCCCAATTGGACCACCGAATCAGATGTCAGAGTCATTGAATTTTTCAACCAGTTGCTTCGACATGCCTTAGGGTGGCATCGTAGCGCCATCTACCGTAAAGATTTAGACTTTATCGTCGGCACCATCGTCTCAAATTTGTTGAGAATCGATAGTAACGATGTGCTACACCCAAATTACTTATTTTTTATTAAAGCAGTAACGTCTGCTAACGTAAACTAAATGTTTACAAATGAAGCGAAAATTGAAAAATTTAATGATTCGGACAGGATTCGAACCTGCGTTTCCAACGGCTTTCCGGGCCAACACTGGCGTCCTCCCAATTGGACCACCGAATCAGATGTCAGAGTCATTGAATGTTTCAACCAGTTGCTTCGACATGCCTTAGGGTGGCATCGTAGCGCCATCTACCGTAAAGATTTAGACTTTATCGTCGGCACCATCGTCTCAAATTTGTTGAGAATCGATAGTAACGATGTGCTACACCCAAATTACTTATTTTTTATTAAAGCAGTAACGTCTGCTAACGTAAACTAAATGTTTACAAATGAAGCGAAAATTGAAAAATTTAATGATTCGGACAGGATTCGAACCTGCGTTTCCAACGGCTTTCCGGGCCAACACTGGCGTCCTCCCAATTGGACCACCGAATCAGATGTCAGAGTCATTGAATGTTTCAACCAGTTGCTTCGACATGCCATGTCATGTCATGTTGGTATGTATAGCGCCCCATACCTACAAATGAGGTGCAAAGTTAACGCAACCAATCCCGTTTGTTGTATTAGAGCCCCCCTTAAATACTTATTTTATTTTATTTTTAGTATTTGTTGTTATAGCGGCAATATAAATACATCATATGTGTAAATCTCAACTGTCTAGCTATCACCGTTCTTGAGATACAGCCTGGTGACAGAAAGACGGACGGACAGACAGCGAAGTCTCAGTAATAGGGTCCCGTTTTTACCCTTTAGGTACGGAACCCTAATAATTATCTAAGGTATTAGGGGCTTCAGTGTCCATTGAGTTTGGCAGTGATGCACCTGTCAGTGTCAGGATTGTAAGTGACGTTCCGGGGTTTTCAAGCTGAGAGTCCTGTTTAGCCTAAAATTAACCCTTAACCTACCTCCCGTCTCACAGACTCATTCAAACCTAAAATTGTTAACAGGGTCATTCTACTTTTTAGTGCAGGTTTTTGTGTCCCCCGGTAATAATCCAGTGAATAAAGGATTTTGACCTTACAAACGGTCCAGTAGTTTTGATTTTTGATATGTTGTCTAGGATGGTTAGTCAGTATTTAAAATGCAAAATGCACAATTCCCCCTCCTCCGCGCCCGCCGCCATATTGAAAAAACCAGCACTTTCTTCATATTTTTGCTCATATCTTCCTTTACATGCGAAAACTGCGTATTTCCTTATCCTTTGGAAGTGTTCGAACAATAATTGTAAATATTTATTAAGAAACCTAGCCCGTGTAAGTGCTGTGATTTAGCAAAAAGGTTATAGTAATAATAATAAAATTATCACTTTGCACGCCGTAAGTTATAATCGGTACCGCGCTCCAACAGCTGATCACGAGCACCACTCGTGATGCTCTTTTTCCCAAGAACGCCGCGCATTTTTTAGGGCGCCACCTATGGTTCGCCGGCGATTTTCGGTGATATTGTAAGATTTATAAAATAATAATTAGCGTAGATACAGGAATAATTTATTTTTTATTTAAGAGGTGTTTTAGTATTTTATAATGATAAAAATAAAACAATGTGTTTATTATATTTATTTTATTTTAAAACTGTCGCTGAAAAGAACTCGTTTTATGAAAAAATAAAAACTCTAACATGGATTTGTTAGGTGGCCCCGCAGCGCACTGACGAGGCAGCGCGGGCGACGCATCGTCATGCCGTTCCCCCAACCCTCACGTTCATAAATTGTATGTGTGTGGGTAGCTTAAATGTTCTTCTACACGTTGCTATTAAGCGGATCACGAACTGTGTTCGATATTTTAATACAAACAGTATGAAATCTGATCACGAGTACTATTCGTTATCCGCGACTCTAAGAAAAAAGGTGTCACGAGTGGTACTCGTCATCGGCGAGCTAGACTTGGCAGTTATTAAAATGGCCGGCGAATTAGAGAAAAAATGCGTACCGAGTGGTTCTCGTGATCGGCGTGCAAAGTGTTATTATTTACAACGTATGTTGTAATGTAACTAAGAGACTAATTAAGCATTTTTTTGTAAAAGAGAATTTTCTAATGAAACAACTTTGTTACTATTGAACAACTGTCTTACCATTATGTCCCTATTTCTATATTGAAGTTTTTTAATTTCAGTTGTACGATTGGTTTCTAAATTATATTACAAATATATCAGATGCAAGCTAACATAAATATTTATCAATGTTAAATACTTTGCTAAGATATTTTTACGCACTTTTGTTTCAAACTATTTGTCATAACCATGTATATGGTTATGACAAATAGTTTGAAACAAAAGTGCACAACAGTAATACAGTTGTCTTTTGAATGTGATTTATAAGACTAAATAAATTATAATTTCTAAATAAAATTATGAAAAAAAAAAGATTACGTCCTTAAAAAACGTATTGTATTTTTTCTTTGTTGTAATGAGCGACTGGCTGTGCTGGCAGTGTATTGCAATTGTTTAGATATAATTCTGCATACATACAATGACATAACTTTATTTATCTTTACACAATATTTTTTTCAAACCCGTTACTACTAGTGTCAAAAACCTGCAGTAAAAAGTAGAATGACCCAACATACCTATGGGCGAGCATCCTACAAACGTTTGTGTCCTTGTACCTTCTCCTCAGTGAGTGCCGCGTCGTCGCTCGACAAGGTCGGTCGTGCACGCATCTAATTTTGGTGAGCATATTACTGTCTCCGACCGTCTGTGAGACGGGTGGTAGGTGGATACGTATTTTTCTTAAGGGTCTCGGAGACGGGTGGTAGGTGGTTACGTGACTATGGATATTTTTTTCTTTACTTAGCCGACCGCTAAGTCAGGTTGGTAGTGATTGGAAGTGCGGAAAACCTGTTCTACTTTTGACCCGAATAAAAAACGGGACCCAGTACGTATGTTTCTAATGTAAAAAATCTATTTGCCTAGAATGTGCAAACAAACTTTCATTCACTGCCGCGAACAAATTGAATAAATTAGTGGTCTGCAATTTTATAAAAATATTACCTTCATTTTAACTAAACTTATTGATTTAGCATTGTTAATTATTGAGAAATTAGAAATAATGACTTGCATCTTTATATAAAGTCAACATTTTTGTTGATCTCACCTTCCAAAGGATATTATAGTTTCTAAAGTGAAATAAGGACTGTTGCCATATGTTAACAGTAAAAAAAATCTTTTAATGTTTCCAGAATGATTATTATTAGTTTAACAAATATTTTAATATGTCTATATTGCCATTATTATTTAAAATGTCCGATCCGATAAAATTTAATATATAAGGCCGACATTATGTATCCGTCCTGGGGACGGGAGGTAGGTGTTTCTGTGACTAAATAAGCAGTTAGGTAGTTAAGGGTTAAAATACATAAAATTACAATGTACTAAATGGTGTTAATCCGACACCTTAAAATAATGATAGTTAATTCACGTGTAGGTTAATTACAAACCGGAGTTTAAATAATAGTAAGACATATTAACACTCATTAAGGAAATAACGTTTGTAACTCACTTTAAGAGAACTAGAATAGAACTGTACAGCACACAATTAGTAAAACTGCACCCGAACTGCAAACCAACTACGTAAAAACGAATGTGAAATCCGCTACGATGCGGCCGGTCGATTGGTCTGGTATAGGTACTACATAAATATGTTCTCTTAGTTCACTTAAGCATTTTCCTCTTTCGCTTAACTTTATTTACACTGTGATTACCCATATTGCTTGCTGTCTAAAGTCGTATTACCGCGTTAGAAAAATGTGCACAGGTCCGGCGTCGACCGCTGTCACGAGCGTACTGGCGACTAGGCAATAGTCGGCCGCCGCCGCGCGCTGAACCATTTTATTTTGCCAATAACGAAACGAATTGGTATGATTGATGTACTCAACCTATTAAAAATCTATGAAGCACAAATCGAAATATACTAAAAAACTATTAAATAAAGCAAATTATGTGTTGATATTCATAATAGTTATCGAAATATTTGGCTTAAGGTGTAAAAAAGGGGTACTTTTCAAAAATAAAAACTATCGAGGATTTTTTCAGTAATCGTGTTTCTGATGAAGTCAAAAACTAGGGCATATACTGAAAATTTACATATAAAAAAGTTGCACTTGTAAGTTATGTGAAAGTATTTTATTAATATTTTCTAAAATTGTAGTTTTCACTATTTACAGTATGTGTACATATTTACAACTAAAAGATGCCTGCAAGTTCCGTCCGCGCGGAGTAAAAATACATAATCTGCAAAAATTTTGTTTCTTCATAGTTAAATAAAAAGATGTCCCACCATTGCTGATTTTTAGCAGAATGTTTTATAATGGAAAATAGAACAACGCCATCTGCCAACAAATTAGCAATATTTATCCACAGTGAACAATGGTTAAGTTTTGATACTTGCTCCTCTGGCCTAGCGATCCAAAGTGAGTCTTAATTGGCCTCTATACAAGGTGCCCGCTACTACTAGTCATTCTCGTGCGGTTCCTCTCCAGACGGATTTTTTTATACATATCACACTTTTTATAAAGCCGAAAGTTAGTGAGTATTCTTTACGCTCAAACGGCTGGACCAATTTTAATAAATTTTGGTATGAAGGTAGCTGACACTCTGGATTAACACATAGGCTACTTTTTATCCCGAAAAAAGAATTTTTTTCCGTGGGATGAGCGGGTAAACCCGCGGGGCGCAGCTAGTAGCTGAATAATTGGTAAACATAAAGTACCTACTACTTACTAATAACTTACCTGAGGTGTAAAATAACATGTGTGCAACCAATACTTACGGAATGCATGAATGGCATGCATTGTATTCCCGATATAGACGAGGTCTTATAAGGCGCAGCGAATACCCAAAAGTTGGTCAAACCTATGGCAGACTTAGCTACGTAAGTTTCCTGATCAGTAACTGGAGCACTGAACTGTTGTGTAATCTCAAGTACACTGGCTTTATTTAGTGACTAGTTTAGCACGGTCATTGGAATTGTACTTTATTAGATAGGTATGTAGGTAATAACTAGAATTTTCTCATTTTCGCTCATGTAGCTATAGTAATTTGTGTCACTAGGAGGCAAAATGAGGCAAAATGATGATGTTCCTTCGAGACTATGAACATAAAATCACGTTCGAAACGTCGAGGCAAATAAATAAATACTTTTTTTTTACGAATAAGTCCCGTTTTAGGGCGTTGAAGGCATTGAATCTAGAAAGCCAAAATTTGTACATCGCGGTCTTCCCATTGTTATCAAGTTTCTGATAATGAGATCCTGGAAGTACCTTCTGGATTCATTCAACGTAGACATGGTGTGCTTTTCGCTTTTCGAATCCCCTCAATGAGCATTTAGAACCAGTATTATAAAATTGACCTGATGATGGACCTTGGAAATGTCTACTGAATCTGGTGGATTATTTCAACGTGTAGCTTTTTTAAAAGCTTTTATTTATTGCATTTCGACGCACCTCAATGAACAATTAGAGTCACTATCAAGAATTTTCCCCGATGATGATGATGGTGATGGAAATTATTTTTATTAAAGCAGACATCATCATCATCATCATTTCAGCCATAGGACGACCACTGCTGGACACAGGCCTCCTCAATTGACTTCCACATGGGCCGGATAGAAGCGACCCGCATCCAGCGAGTCCCCGCAACCCTGACCAGGTCATCCGACCACCTTGCAGGTGGCCGGCCTACGCTGCGCTTGCCGGTACGTGGTCTCCATTCGAGAACCTTTCTGCCCCAATGGCCATCGGTTCTTCGAGCTATGTGCCCTGCCCATTGCCACTTCAGTTTGCTAACCCTGTTTGCTATGTCGTTGACGTTAGTTCGTCTACGAAGCTCATCATTCCTGATTCGATCACGTAGAGAGATCCCGAGCATAGCCCTTTCCATAGCTCGCTGAGTGACTCTGAGCTTCCTTAAGAGGCCCATAGTTAGAGACCACGTCTCGGCTCCGTAGGTCATCACCGGTAATACGCACTGGTTAAAGACTTTTGTCTTCAAGCACTGAGGTATCTTGGACGAGAAGACACTTCGCAGTTTCCCGAACGCTGCCCATCCGAGTTGAATCCGTCGATTGATCTCTTTCTCGAAGTTGGACCTGCCTAATTGGATCGTCTGACCCAGATAGACGTATTCGTCGACAACTTCGAGGATTAAAGCAGTAACGTCTGCTAACCAAATGTTTAAACCAAATTTTAACGATCAAGCGAAAAATTGAAAAATGTAACTCTTCAGGCAGGGTTCGAACCTGCGTTTCCAACGGCTTTCCGGGCCAACACGGGCGTCCTACCTATTGGACCACCAACCTGATGCGAGAGCCATTGAATCTTTCAACCAGTTGCTTCTACATGCCTTAGGGTGGCATCATAGCGCCATCTACCGTAAAGATTTAGACTTTATAATCGGCACTATCGTCTTAAAATATGTTGAGAATCGATAATAACGACGTTCTACATCCAAGTTAATTATTTTTGTTGAAGCAGTAACGTCTAACCAAATGTTTAAAATGAAGCGAAAAAAAAAAAAAAAAAACGGTTCATGATGGTGAAGGACCTTGTAAAATCCTACTGGATCTCAGGATTAAATTCAATGTAGACACGCACGGTTGCCGCTTTTTCCCCTTTTCACCATGATAAGCTGTATATAGAGGTTTGACGATTTCCAACCTCCCGAACAAGCCGGATTCCGAAAAGGTTTTAGCACCATAGACCACATTCATACGCTGCGGCAGGTTATACAGAAGACAGAGGAGTATAACCGGCCCCTATGCTTAGCGTTTGTGGACTATGAAAAAGCCTTTGATTCGATCGAGACTTGGGCTGTGCTTCAGTCTCTCCAGCGGTGCCGTATCGACTATCGATACATCGAAGTGCTGAAGTATTTGTACAGAAACGCCACCATGTCAGTCCGAATCCAAGACCAGAGCTCAGAGCCTATCCAACTGCAGCGAGGAGTAAGACAAGGAGACGTCATTTCTCCAAAACTGTACTGCTGCACTGGAAGATGCCTTTAAACTACTGGATTGGAACGGACTTGGCATCAACATCAACGGCGAGCACCTCACTCACCTTCGATTTGCAGATGATATCGTGGTCATGGCGGAGTCGTTGGAGAGATTAAGCGCTATGCTCGAAGACCTCGACAGAGTCTCCCAACAGGTAGGTCTGAAAATGAACATGGACAAAACGAAAATCATGTCGAATGACCATGTTGCGCCTTACCCGATAGTGGTTGGGAACTCTGCCCTCGAAGTTGTCGACGAGTATGTGTACCTGGGACAAATTGTCCAGCTAGGTAAGTCCAACTTCGAGAAGGAGGTTAATCGACGAATTCAACTCGGCTGGGCAGCGTTCGGGAAGCTACGTCATATCTTCTCGTCGAAAATTCCCCAGTGCCTGAAGACGAAAGTCTTCGAACAGTGCGTGTTGCCAGTGATGACTTACGGAACTGAGACATGGTCGTTCACAATGGGACTCATGAGGCGGCTAAGAGTCACGCAACGTGCAATGGAAAGGGCAATGTTCGGAGTTTCTTTGCGCGATAGAATCAGAAATGAGGATATCCGCAGAAGAACCAAGGTAACCGACATAGTGCACAGGATTGCCCGGTTGAAGTGGCAATGGGCAGGCCATGTAGCCCGGAGAACGGATGGCCGTTGGGGCAGCAAAGTCCTAGAGTGGCGACCACGTATAGGAAAGCGCAGCGTGGGTCGGCCCCCGACTAGATGGACGGATGACCTCGTGAGGGTAGCGGGGAATCATTGGATGCGGTCTGCACAGGATCGCACTTTGTGGCGAGTCATGGGGGAGGCCTATGTTCAGCAGTGGACGTCTGTGGCTGATAGATAGATAGATAGAAGCTGTATAGAGTCAGTATCATAAAATCGACCATTATTAGGCTTATCCTTTGGTAGGCTTTTGCGAAAAACAAAAGAGTTCCGGCTTGTGTAGAGTATTATTCTGCTGATGTACTGCATGTACAAGTGCAGTACCCGAGTGCATGCTCTCATAGTTTCGTTCAGTTATCCACTTTATGGCAACTTCTTGTTTAACGCGCTCGGAATTTTAAGCAGTGACACTATGAAGATCGCAAGGTCGTTTACACTTGTATGCAAAGTGATCAAATGTTCATATATATTATTCAATTATTTGTAGCTTATAAATTATTGATTCAGTGCTCTTAGAAGCTGAAATTGAATTTTTATTGTTCGTTATGAGCATGTAGTGCGTATGAGTTGAGTCATTGTGTTCCGCTTTTTAGCAAATTATTATTGACTATACGATTTAATATTTAGGACTCAAAGTGTACCTAAACTAACCTCACTTAGTGAACGCTAGACCATCTGCCTATCGTAGCCTTAAAATAAAATAAAAAGTGTCTTGTCCACCTTTCCCTTAAGACGTCTTATAAGTAGGTAGTCAAATTAGTTCCTCCAATTACTACCATTTTGTGGCGATGAGATCTTCGGAGATGATATGGATCCAAACAAAGGTATGTGCATTTTTGTAGTTATAAACCGGGGCGCATATTTATATTATTATTACATATTTTTATAATAACTGGCAACCTCATACAAACCGATCTAGTATCACAGTGACCGCTAGTAGGCTTGTATTATGGGCACTAGACGACGACATACATAAACATATTATATCGATAGCTGTATAGTTAAAACACATCTGTAATCATGACCCATGAACAAATATTAAAGTTTATCACACAAATATTGCTGGGATTCGAACCCAGGACCGCCGACTCAGTAGGCAGCTACACTACCAATGCGCAAACCGCGCCGTATATTATATTACTATTACAAGACACTATTTACTGGTATATGAAACGTGCGTAGCGTACGGTATGTCTTAAACAAGACGACAAACAAATCGTGTTAACATATACGTGAGTCTACTTTAAACATAATAAATATTTGGACATGATTTGGTACTATACCGCAGACAAATAATAAAGAAGATCTGCCGAAAAACTCAGGTCCAACCGCAGACAAATCATATACATAAGAAATGAAAAGATCTGCCGAAAAACTCAGGTCCAAACGCATGTCCGGATGTTTGGATATCCAGATGCCTTCTGTTGTCTAATTTTGTAAGTAGTTTCGTTAAGTACATTATGTATAAGTATTTTTTTTCATAAACATGCACTGAAATATCGTCATAACGTGCGTTATGAGTTATGACAGGTTTCGAAGTATCAGTTTCGGGCGGAACAACTCGAGAGAACTGTAAAGGAATTACATACAAAATTTTAAGGCCTAAGTTTTTTAGTCAAGTGAAAGAGAAAGTGGGCACTAGGTATGTCGTATCAGAAGACCAAATCACTATCAAGAAATAGGGAAGAGTGGCGATTACTCCACCGACAAGAGCGAAGCTCTTAAATTATGAATGAATGAAGGCCGGGAAGTATTTTTTTTATATGGTGTTTGTGTTCGTGAACAGGCTAAACAGCTGAATTATATTTCTCACCCGGCAAGCCCTTCTTTCGTCTGCAGTAATATAGTATTTTGCAATAAATTTTTCGAAATCTTTCTTAATATGACTTTCAACAATTTAAAAACAATCTCGCGAGGGCTAGCTCAAAGAGCCACCAACATTAATTATTAATGAAAGTAAGTATACTTATTTCTTGGAAAGTCGTAGGTAAGTATCATAAGCAGCAGCCGTTACCAATCTTTATTAATTGCATTTTTATTTTATAACAAAACCGTTGCTTAACCAATCATAATCAAACGGGTTAATGTTGAAAATATGCAAATTTAAGATAACGATGCACATTTAGGTACCTACTTAATGGAAACGGTTATTCTTTGAACACTTTTGTTTGTCTAAAAAATGCAACGTACTGAAAAAAGGTTTCATAATGGTTTGAGCTGATTTGGAATTTAAACTAACTTTCATTTAAGTACTTAATAGTTATTCAAAACATTGCAATAAAACAATGAAATTTTGAAATAAAAGCTCTATTGGTGTTACTCATAACAAACTCTAAATAAGCCGAAGCGATTAATGAAATGAAGCGAGGACAAAGGAAATTATGGAAACAGATGGCGCCAGGTTGGCACGGCGCCGCGCGCTCATACAAAACAAACGACGATCCTGCATCACGCTATTAAGATTATTCCTGAAATCATGACCCCTCTCCACAAAAAAATATTTTCAACCCAAATCTAGAATTTTATAATAGTATCATTCATGTACTTCTGTATTTCTATTTGCCCTTCCAGCTTCCCAAAGATAAAGTGGCCTCAATAAGCATAAGAATTGAGCAACATGAACAAAGTTATAGTAAACAAATGTCTTATATTCAACAAGTATCTGCAGATAGCATCGCCGGGGGCTGATAACGGTATTTCGTTCAATAACTCGGCTGAAGAGACTTAATCGGTTTGTTGTTGTTTAAACTTCCCACGACGTATTTATATAGAGCACACTTAACCATTCAAATTGGTTACTATTATTAGTAGGACTGGCGTATTATAATTATGTTTAGTGAATAAAAATAGAAGGATATACCTCGGGCTTGTCAATTTTCAATTGTTAACTTAAGAGGCCTTATACATATTAAAATTTATTTTTTCATATCATTACAAATATACCTATTGATAAATTTCAAACAACTTTTTATAGAGAAGAGGTTCTAGATAGTAACAAAGAAATTTTATGCATTCATTGCGTGCAGTCGAAATTAAGTTAACAAATAAACAGTTTTGTGCGTGTGTTTTGTCAATTTCGAGTAGTTTTTGAAACAAAAATTATCAATAAAAAATGCAAACTGTAGGTTTAAGATATATATATATATCAATAAATCGCAATACCCCTGTTCTTACTACATAGTAGCATTGGTAATATGTTAAGAAACATATATTATAACATATTTGATCATAGAGAAAAATTTCTAAAACAAACAGTACCTACCTATATCTTTTAGTATATAATATTATGAGTGCGAAACAATTTTAACGAAAAAAAAACTCCATTTCATGATGTAGTTTTATTTTATTTATTTATTTATTTAAACTTTATTGCACAGATCAAGCTAGTACAAATGGCGGACTTAATGCCACAAGGCATTCTCTACCAGTCAACCATAGGGCTAAACAGAAACATTGAGTTGGTGCAGGGTATTTTTGAATAATATTAGATTGTAGCAACTCTATTCAGTCCTCATTCGGCCTGTCAAAGTTGGATAACGCTTTGGTCAAAGACAGGCTTCATCAATCAAGGTGGATATCCGGCTTATCGGTGTCTCGTCGGCATCACCAGTTGTCGCCGCCTGGTCGACAAGTGTCGGTTACTTAGCGACCAACTTTAGCTCGGGATCAAATGTCTATTTGATAGTTTCTATTGTGCGATATATTGATTGAAACTTATTGTATTCAGCGGTTTACACTCACGTGACATTGTCAGGAACGGCCCGACATGTTTCGGACTCATATGGAGCTCTTCATCGGGGACTGCTGCCCGTACACCGACACAGCAACTTTATTATATGAAATATTTTGTAATAGTGTGGTATGAAACTTGAAATCAGCTATATACCTAGGTTTATTTTATGATGTAAACCTTAATTCCAACTTTCATATACCTTTTGAGTTTTGACCCGGGACTCCATAGCCAAAACGTATTTGTGGGCCTTATAGAAAAAAGGTTCAGAATCGCTGGTTTCAATCCTATCAATGTATGTATGATCGTTATAAAAAGAAAAAACAAATCTTGATTATCGCACCTCTAGCACAATTTGATACGCGATTCTTTCTCGCGCGATATATGATATCTATCTCTTTCAGCACAGTACTGTGAGAGAGTAACGGGTGATCTACGTCGCCCGACATAGATCGCAAACCATAGTTGTGCTAGACGGGCTGGAATTATTGTTTTTGATAATGACAAATTAAAATATTTACAAGGCAGCCAGCAGTTTGCATACCTATTTACTTAATAGGGTAAATCGCCAATTACTGGCCACCATTCAATAACTGGCCACCTCATACTAAAAATGAACTCTGTTCACCTGCAAACTGAATTCATTTTAGTATAAAGTGGCCAGTTATTGAAGGATGGCCAGTAATTAAAACCTTATACTGAAATGAATTCTGTTTGCAGGTTAACAGAGTTCATTTTTAGTATGAGGTGGCCAGTTATTGAACGGTGGCCAGTAATTGGCGATTTACCCTACTGTAAGTGCAAACTTTTTGATTGTTTCAATTTGTGTAATCCGATTGTTATAAAAACTTTGTTGGATGAATAAAATTTCACGTCTCATAAATAAATAAATGAACAAGACGAATATAAATAAGAATAGGGACTGTAAAAGAAGAGCTGAATTGATTTAAGATAAAATTGAATTGTAGGTAGGTATAAATGTTTCGTCGTCTGGCTATAAAGGGCAGCGAAACGTCAGTGATGAATAAGAATTATAAGCAAGTAAAACCGTGGATAATCTAAAAATGTCCAACATTAAGGTAAGGTGTTATTTGACTAAAATATGTCTAATATATTATATTTCAATCAAAGAACACCTGTAACTTCCTCGAACGAATCACCGCGATTTCCTTTAAATTTTCACGGTACAGTTCACTACAATAAATACACTGTTGTGACTTATTTTTTGTTCAAACCAACTGTTTCATAACCAGTTGCGGTCACAGAAAAAAGATTGCTATGGATACCGGGTATAGGTTACAATACAAAGGAATCCATAGCGTCGTTTGTTATATATGAAAAAGGACAAATTATGTGACCTGTATACCTTTTACCCAGAATGTACATTTGTAAGGTCAGGTTGGGTAAGACACATGTGGGTAGTGGAACACTGGAATATTTTCTATATTATAGCTTTACTAGACATAAAACGACCAACTACATACAGTTACATTTATTACTTTTTTACCTAGAAATGTTTCAAAAAAATTTATTTACCACATATACTGTGATTTATTTTAAGTGTTTCCATTACCCCAATGTGTTTCTCTTACCCAAACTGACCTTACTCGCAAGGTGAACAGAAGTAGTGATCTCATCCCTGGGATTGAATTTATTTGACTAAATGCAGCTATTGATCTTATAAGGAAAGTTGTTTCTGGAAAGAGCTACTGGCTTTCATCAGATTCAACTAGTGCACTGAAAAAAAGTCAGTGAGTCCCACTGACAATAACAATTAGGCTTACTGTAAGCCTAATTGTAATAACTTCGGCGGTCCCGGGTTCGAATCCCAGCCGGGGCAAATACTTTTGTGATGAACTCGAATATTGAAATTACCGGTGAAATTACTAATAGCATAGAGGCATTCTTTCTTCGTCCTCCGGGTAGGCAAGCACTTGTGACTCCTCTGGTGTTGCAGGTGTTTATGGGCGACGGTAATCGCTTTCCATCAGGCGATACGTTTGCTCGTTTGCCCCCTATGACATAAAAAAAAAAAAAAAAAAATTGTTCTTGGGTCATGGATGGTATCTATATATGTATGTATTTATATATTATTTATATCGTCGCCACTAGGCGATCAACTTAGTTTGGGACTAGGTTGATTTGTGTATGATTGTCCCTTAATATTTTTTTTTTAACAATAAGCCGACCTGTTATGTCAGTAGGATTCATTGTATATTTTTTTACAGTGTGGCCGTTATTTGGCCATCAGTCTCAGAACCCTTCCTCAAACGAATCACTGCAAATTCCTATTAATTCAAACGAATCATTGCAAATTCTAATACATTTCCACGCTGCGGTGCTTCAATTACAGTTGTGACTTTCTTATTGTTCAAAGCAACTGTTTCGCAACCAGTTGCCTTCTCAGAACAAGGATGGATACCCGGTATGGGATTCAGTACAAGGAATCTAAAACGTCGTTTGTTATATGAAGAAAGGAAACAAATCGATTGATATGTTAGACATGAGGCGAAAAAAACGTAAAGTAAACGTTTACCTGCGACTGTATTTATTTTCATAAATATCATGCGTCTATTGATTTCTGTAATCAATTTAAGCAGTCATAAGACTATGTAATGTACTTCATGCGTAAGAGCAAATTGTAAAAGTAAGTATTGTAAGACTAGCGATCGTAACACACACCTTCTACGTATTCAGACTTATTTTAACATTTCACCAAAAATCCAGCAGTAAATCAACAGATATTATCAACTATACTAGACAACTAAGTTAATGAGTGTACAAATTGTATATAGCCAACATATCTCACTCTTAGAACACCGTAACTTCCTCAAACGAATCACCGCAAATTCCAATAAATTTCCACGATACTTCACTACAGTTGTACACAGTTGTGACTCCTTTTTGTTCAAACCCACTGTTTCGCAACCAGTTGCCGTCACAAACAAAGTTATGGATACCGGGCATGGAATTCAATGCGAGGAATCTATTGCGTCGTTATATGAAGAAAGTGGAGAAAAGCAATTGAAAAATGAAATGTGAGATATCTGAAATTGTACTCATAAGGTAAATAATATCCTCGTAAAGAGAACGCACCTCTGTGAGTGTATTTGAATGCCAGAATGCATTATCAATTAGATACTCGTATAGCTAAGCATGTATTTACGTATGCATGCATTTACATAGTATCCTAACATTTTTAATGTTTGCCGATGAGCATTTCTCAAAAAGTTTGTACACAATTAAGACAGAAAATTAAAGTCCAATATAATTTTCCTATTTTGTTACCAATTTTCTTGGTGTTTTCGAATACATTGGTATCAGATTATATATAATTAAAAAGGTTAAAGCATAACAGAACCTTAATTATCGAACATAAACATAACATTGATATGAAATTACTAAAATAATTGGTAACAAAATAGGAAAATTATATTGACTTTAATTTTCTGTCTTAATTGTGTACACACTTTTTGAGAAATGCTCATGGACTGTCAGTTCAGTTAAGTAACTTACTGTTGATATATTTCACTTAAAATTTACTCTGAGTGAGTGAAGTTTCTGAGTTTCATTATGACTGGTGATTATTCAATTAAATTAGGAGTTCTAATTCATATATCTACTCGTATTCGTAAGTAGGTACAGTACAATGCAGTTCTAAATATCTATCCGAAGCACGATGAGTATCACTTGTTGACTGTTGTTGTTGTTGTTGTTGTTGTTGTTTGTTTGTTTGCTTGTGTGTCACTTTCTTATTAAGATATTAGCTAACGAACTAACTCTGGTTTGCTATCTATTTTACTCTGCTATGTATTTATTATGTTTAAATATTATATTATGTAGGAATATCAGCTTATTCGTATTTATAGTAGTTGGCATTTTCTATTTTAATTGCCACAGAAGAGAAATAAATACAGACTTTTCATTATTGAAATAATATCTAGCATTGAGAAGTTTATGATCGTACCAGAATGTTTGAATTTCTTCTCGTTGAGAAGAGATAAAAAATTACATGGAAATCCTAACAGTCACTCTAGCGAATGAGTTTACAAATTCTTAATACCAGATCTTATACTAGACTAGTTACACGGTAGTTTTATTGTACTTAAAGTTGTGGTGTGGTGCCACTTTGTGGTTAGGACTAGGAACTAGTTTGTAAGTTATATCATTGTCAGCCTGCTTAGAAAAGGTCTTGGAATAAAAAAAAACCTGGGTCGTGCGTAATTCACGAATGTTTATTTTTTATCGCCGTAATTCTTGCAGAAAATTGCTCGTAACTTTACTAAGTATAAAAAATAATAAAAAATGATACGCGCGGTTCCGCGAGTAAAAGTGAACTTTGTGTACCAGTCCTATTATCTCTATGCTGTGATAATAGTTACAAAATGCACGGCACTAAACTAATGAAGGATTACCTTTGTAGCGCTAATTACACTAGACTAAACTGTCACGCGCGACACGCCGCGTCACGTCATGATCATGCCTGCGTCGCTTCAACTACAATTTTTGATTAATTGAAGTTCTATGTGAAATGAAGGACTAACATTTTTGACGCAGTTGCCTACGAGGCCGGCAGGTCAAATATTCGTGTGATGAGCTTGATATATGCGTTCCTGGGTCATTCATGTAGTGTATTCTATATATTCTAGATTCGTATTAAAAAACATGTTTCTATGGGGAGGTCACGATTTCAGGAAAGTCTTTAATAGTGTACTGCAGGATCGTTATTTGCTTTATATATGGGCGCGCGGCGCCATCAGTTTTCATAATTTCTTTTGGCCTCGCATCACGCTGAAACGGCTGGATTTATTTTAAACGTCAATTTTGTTACAGGTATAGCTGGACACCCAAAAATAGTTACGGGATAGGTACTTTTTATTCGTCTACGGTTAAGAAAAAAAAAATACGCGAATGAATTTGCGAGCACCTCCTAGTTTAGCCATAAAATTGTCGTTTACACTACCCAAGCCTACTAAAGCTTGACTTGTGTTAAAATATATTATGTGTGTGAGATTGTCGGATATTAAAAAATACGCTGAAACATCAATGGCAATCTTCTTTAGTTTAAGTCTTGATGCCACATGTTAATGAAGCGACGTAAAAGTTAAGACAAAAACAAGAACAAAGTAAAAAGAAAGAAAGTAGTTCTAGATTCAGGATTTCACCCACGCATATTAACACGGTAAATTAAATAAATATCTTGTAGAAACAAGACATTATTCAAGACTAGCTGACCCGGCGAACTTTGTACCGCCTGAAAGTCGATAAATGTAGAGAGTTTTTACTATTAATCCCACGGGAACGTGATAAAAAGTATCCTATATCCTTCTCCTGGTTCTAAGCTACCTCCCCACCAATTTTCAGCCAAATCAGTTCAGCCGTTCTTGAGTTATAAATAGTGTAACTAACACGACTTTCTTTTATATATATATATATATATATATATATATATATATATATATATATAGATATAGATAGAAGATAGATTATAAGTCTACAATTGAAATCCCTAAGTTATAAATACCAAGTATACTTCAAAGAACTCACGTGTGAATTGATAGAATGATAACGCCTATACACGGTGTTTGAGCAATGTCTCTGCCTGTTCTCAGAGGGATTTGTTTTGCACAGGAACATATGGCTTTTCCCATGGCAAAGCTGAAAATATTGCCTGTTGCTGTAGTTTTATGGAACAAACGGTAATTTCAAATGTTATCAGTATTTGTTCTGTGTTCCAGGGGTTTAATTCAATTGTCAATAAATAACCATACAGTTCGATCATGGCCTGCTGGCGTATTATAGGCTTGGTGCTCTGTCCAAAATATGTCTACTAGCAGTGTGTATTATTTTCCTTTAAAAATAAACTTTATCTATCCAAATATCATAAACGCCTCCATGATGCGTGCAAGAACCGCACATTATGACCACCATAAAAATAGACAGTTTTGTTAGAACAAACATATCTGTAAAAATGTTATTATTGCTAAATAATAACATCGATTTCGATAATATTATTTATTCCAAAGGACAATGGGCAAATTGGACCAAGAACCAACAGAGATGAGAGTTAAATCATTAGATATATATTTAAATATACTTCATTTTTTATTATGGGCACCAGGCTGGATTCCATTGCAGAGCTGAGATATTCCTGTTTGAAATAGGGACATGTGGCGGAAATTGGTACTAACTAACTCATACTGGACAGTGACCAGTGCGTAGATAGTGGCGCCAGAATTATATTACAAAGCTAAATGGGCTTAAAGTTGACGCAAATCAGTTAGTTTATTATATAAATACATGAATATTATATTATGCTATCCAAATCAAAGTTTTAATCACATTAAAAGCTATTTTTTTATTGGTACTTATGCCCTCTAGTATGGAATAGCAAAACTCGTTATTGTCATTATTCTTGACAGTTTTTTCTTGAAATGGTGAGTAGCGGAACTAATTACATGTCAATAATGCTGTGTCCATACCGTCGCTGATACACGCTTGGAAATACCAAAAAAAGTTAATATAGGTAGGTTTTAAAAGGAAAGTGGAAGGTAAGTGTATACTTGTTTATTATTTTATCTCTTGCTTATACTATATGGGTAAGAGCGAATAGTGAATATAGTTTTGATATCTACATTTGGTGCGACGTGTATTAATTTCCATTGTAACTACCAAATATATAAATGCATTTTTATTATTTCTCATGTGTATTCTAAATCAATTGTTCAGCGAGGGAAAAGCTTGATTCTTACAATGCTCGTAATGATCAGTGCGCATCTTCATGATGATTGATCAGTAATCAATTACCATTTACAGCATTTTAAGGAGTTCATTTGGTGATAATTTTCATGCAAAGTAAGCAAGTATTTTACCTAGACTTCACCTGACGAAAAGTTACTATGAAATCAAAGAAAGAGCATGTTTCCTAAGAAAATGCATATCGTCTCTCAACTGGAAGCTCCAAGTTATGATTTTCGGGGAAGAGGTCTAAGGAACAAATACTGCTGCATATTTAGACCAAGCGGGATTTTAAACAGAATACTAGGCAGACCAGATCGCAGTTTGTTTTTTAGACCACTTGCTGTTTCGGGCAGCTATTGTTTAGACGAAATTATACTAACCCCTTTAAATAAAACAATTTAAACGGATTATATCGCGTATATTAATTATTTGAGCCTCCCTGACGTTTCAGTACCTTTACAGATACCGTTGTCAAAGGTTGACTGAGAAAAACATAATTTTTGTCTGTCAAAGTTACATTTGTGCAAACTACCCATTTTGCAAATATTAATTTAAAATAAAGGTGTTCATACATGCCAGATGGGCCTAATGTGTAAAGACAGTTACACATGTGCCAGAAGGGCATTTATTATTTATTTAAAATATCTACCAGCGGTTCACTAAAGGCTTACTGAGGAGAAAGAACCGCCAAAGAAAACTCCCAGATTGCCTTATTTATTACTATAAAATACTTTTAAACAAAAACTCTACATATACTACTTTTAACACTAATTTGTTTTACACCGTTCGAGGCCCAAGGTTTCCAGTCTTGTGTCTTGCTTGATCCTTGATAAGATGTACAACAGGATCCCAAGCCGGTGGTAATGACAAACCATCTTCTCTATTGAAATTGAGATATTTTTTGATTTCAATAGCCTCGCGCAACATTCTGGGAAAATATCGTTTCTCTCTGGCAAGGATTGAAGTGTTATCAAACTTAATTGAATGGTTTGGATTGTCCATGACATGCTCGCAGACTGCAGACCTGTTGCAACGACGGTGCTTGACATCGGCTACATGCTCCTTAACCCGTGTAGCTATACTACGTTTCGTTTGGCCAATGTATGACAGACCACACTCGCAGTCCAGCTTGTAAACACCAGCACTCTGCAGAGGGATGCTACGGGCTTCCATTAAAACATATTTCAAGCCGATGAAGAAGATGTCTCAATACCTGAGGCCCGTGAAGTGTAGCATCCCTCTGCAGAGTGCTGGTGTTTACAAGCTGGACTGCGAGTGTGGTCTGTCATACATTGGCCAAACGAAACGTAGTATAGCTACACGGGTTAAGGAGCATGTAGCCGATGTCAAGCACCGTCGTTGCAACAGGTCTGCAGTCTGCGAGCATGTCATGGACAATCCAAACCATTCAATTAAGTTTGATAACACTTCAATCCTTGCCAGAGAGAAACGATATTTTCCCAGAATGTTGCGCGAGGCTATTGAAATCAAAAAATATCCCAATTTCAATAGAGAAGATGGTTTGTCATTACCACCGGCTTGGGATCCTGTTGTAGATCTTATCAATGATCAAGCAAGACACAAGACTGGAAACCTTGGGCCTCGAACGGTGTAAAACAAATTAGTGTTAAAAGTAGTATATGTAGAGTTTTTGTTCAAAAGTATTTTATAGTAATAAATAAGGCAATCTGGGAGTTTTCTTTGGCGGTTCTTTCTCCTCAGTAAGCCTTTAGTGAACCGCTGGTAGATATTTTAAATAAATAATAAATGCCCTTCTGGCACATGTGTAACTGTCTTTACACATTAGGCCCATCTGGCATGTATGAACACCTTTATTTTAAATTAATATTTGCAAAATGGGTAGTTTGCACAAATGTAACTTTGACAGAGAAAAATTATGTTTTTCTCAGTCAACCTTTGACAACGGTATCTGTAAAGGTACTGAAACGTCAGGGAGGCTCAAATAATTAATATACGCGATATAATCCGTTTAAATTGTTTTATTTAAATGTGTGACAGACGCGGAAACCGAAGAAAATATTATATACTAACCCCTTTTAATTCATTACCAAGTAGCTTTTGAAGTCCTAAACTGAAACATATACCGACTCTTTCGCAGATTAGGTATAGTTAGAAATTCTCATGTTGCAACCACTGCACCAGATAACCTACTTGTCAATGATGGAAATAAAAAGAAAAGAGCAGGTTCCAAGATACTGGTATATTTACATAAGCGTAAAATAAAAAGCAATAAAATGCATAAAAAGATGGTAAAAGATAACCACTTCCTAAACCGACCTATTCCCAGAAAGCCGCTCCCCGGAATGACCACTTCTTATATTGACATTAAAGCCAAGTTTCCGGAACGACTACTTTCCCACGAAAAAACGGGTGTAGGATAGAAGATTTAGGGGTTATAAAAAATGTGTTTCTACGGATTAAACTAGTTTATTGCTAGCCATTTGTGTCGTATACCCACTCGTATATATAGATCTTATATTATCTAATACTAAACAGGTAAACCAATATGGTTTATTTGAGTTAAAAAAATTACCTATTTATTACCAAACTAAATACCAAAAAAAAGTTTTTTTGTACACAAAAAATAACGAATGCTTACTTGAAAACAGTATAAAGCGTAATAGGTAATTTAGTACATGTGCATAGCGGTGTACTGCCCCGCTCACTGTCTTGGTGCCTACTAAATTCGGCAGCACAATAAGACACATAATTTTTAGCTTTTATTCCGAGTAGTGGTCATTATGGCAGTGGTAAATTCCAGAAATGGTCGTTTTATCAAGTTGTGGTCTTGGGAATTGGTCTTCATGGGAGTGGACAATCCGGGAAATGGTCGCTTTGGTCATTATGGTCATACATAATTATAAAGGTAATACGTGTTGTAACTATACAGCATAAATAAGATTTTTTACTTCTGTTACGGTAATAATAAAAAATCGTTAAAATGATTATATTTTTGCATTTATTGTACTCTAATACTTTTGTCATTCTGGTACAGTCGTTATAGTTTCTTGCTGGTACTCACTTCCTGGCACGACCACGCGATTTGTTGGTAGGTAATCTGAGAAGATGTCAATGATAAAAGTCAAAAATAATGCGTAAAAATTCTAAAAGAACTTGTATTCACAACAAAAGACGTCGAAAAATCTACAATTACAAGCGCTAAATTCCTTTGGGTCCATAGTGTCCACTGTATCAAAACGTCCACCGTATCAAAACGTCCACCGTGTCAGAACGTCCACTGTGTCAGAACGTACACTATGTCAAAACGTCCCCTGTGTCAGAACGTACACTATGTCAGACCGTCCACTGTATCAGAACGTCCACTGTATCAGAACGTCCACTGTGTCAGAACGTACACTATGTCAAAACGTCCCCTGTGTCAGAACGTACACTATGTCAGACCGTCCACTGTATCAGAACGTCCACTGTATCAGAACGTCCACTGTATCAGAACGTCCAATTTAAAATGTCCACTCTACCAAATTGTCCACTCTATCAAATTGTCGACTGTATCGATAGGTCATCTCTATAAAAAGGTACACTTTGCCAAAAGGATCACCATATTATCTACCAAATAGTCCAACCTACACATACTACCTACGTTTTATTTCTGTAACTTTGTCGGTAAATGTATACTCTACTCAGAATGACATATTGCAGCGCGGTAGCAAACTGATAGTATTTTTTTTATTTCGAAACCTTCTTCAACTCATTTATAAATAGAGTGGGTATTAAGATTAAGTGAGACATTTGATATAGTGGTCATTTTGACACAGTTTTGATACACTGGACATTTTGGTACAGTGGACGTTCTGACACAGTGGACGTTTTGACACAGTGGACATTCTGAGACAGTGGACGTTTTGACACAGTGAACGATCTGACACAGTGGACGTTCTAACACAGTGGACGTTCTGACACAGTGGATGATCTGACACAGTGGACGGTTTGATACAGTGGACACTGTGGACCCAAAGGGCGCTATTGTGTTGTGATACTAGTAGTGTTATTGCAGTAAAAATCTATGTTACCTAGAGTACAATATTTTTTTTAGCATTTTCAATTGACATTTTCCCTTTGATTGACATTTATATATTCTTGGCTTTCAAAGGATTCGTGAACGTGCTAGGTAGTACCTAAGACTGTTGGCAGTCGTTGTGGTGAATGACGAAACTAGGTATAAAGGTATAATCAGTTTATGCAAAAATTTTAACAAAAAAGAACCAACTTAAAAAAAAAATTGTAAAGCCAAAAATAACCCCTTCATGTACAGATTACATTTGAATCACTTTTTTTAAGTCGGTGTCAAACCACTCAATTATTTATTACTATGAAAACAGATGCCGCGCATAAAGCCCAAGAAGTATATAAAGAAGAAGAAGTATATTTTAGTACCGTTATTTATAAATTGTGTAGACGACAACCGCGTCCGTCGGCTATCGGCTACAAGGGCACTCCGAAACTCAGGGATGAGTTATGGAGCGAAGTGGACTGTAGGCTAAGGTAAAACGAACGGACGAATACGAAAACGCAAACTAAAAATCAACGGTATATATTTACACAGAAAATTAACAAAAACAACAACGGATCGGAAACCCTTAAATTAACACTTAACTAATATAGTCTCTGTCTATGAATTTACACTAAATCGCGGACCGATGGTACTACGCTACACTAACAAAACTAACTCGCGGACCGATGGTACTACGCTACAACTGTTACAAAATGGTTTATGCAGGAGAACAAGAACTGGAAGTGATACTGTGGCGGATCGTTGATCAACGCCCTGACTACGGAGTGATACTCTACGTAGACTGAAGATGAACTGAAGTTGAACTGTGTTTACATAGAAAAATGGCCGTCCTTTTATACAATTCTGCCTAGAGGCCAGGGGGACGCCCGCCCTGTATGTTTACATCAAATTACTCAAGTTACATATTTCTGATCTTAAAACTAACTTATGTTATGGATTGACGCTGTTCGGATACACAAAATTTAATACATGTTTGCGTCGTGGGAGCTCCCGTCAGACTGTGAGATGCGAAAATACCTATCGTTTCTTTGTCCCCGGCAAGAGGCCGTCTCGCTCGCACCGTCCGAGATATACACCTGCCTTATCTCTCTTATGGCGCTGCGCGCTGCGCGTTCGCTTATTTTCGGCGTTGTGGTGCTCTCAGACGGTTGCGGCCGGGAGAAATTAAATGAATTTACATTTATTTAACATAATCAATGATTTTAACTAAGTCCTGAATTTATATAAAAAGTTTCCTTAAATTTTGCATCGAATGTAAACAAAGATGACTCATCTGTTTTCGACTAGGATTGGAAAGTTTTCGATGAGTCACCTTTGTTTTGCCGTGGTCTTTATTAAGACATGACGGGAGCTCTAACAAATAATGGATTATACACAAGGGAAATAAATCCTTTTAGCCACTTTTACGGGCAACAATCTTACATCTAGTTTATAAGTAATATTTATTTATTAATTTCCTTAAAAACTAAATGCTTCGCAAAGCTGTCCGCAACAGACTCCCCCCGTCGAGCTGCCGCGTAGACTCGGGTTGCATGGGGAGGACAGCTTCCGTACGGGCGTCGAAATACGTTGCCCTTGGTGTGCACGTTCGCGTTCTGCACCTCGCCGTCGGGACCCGGATGTGTTGCCTCGTTCCTCGGGTCCATGGAGACGTATGTGAGTGGCCGGGCGTTGACGTCGCCTCGGCCTCGGCGAGCAGCGTCGTCGGCTCCTCTTCTTGGCGCCATGGTTGGGCGCGCCGTCATGGCGCGTGATGTTGTCAGGGCGCGCGCTGTGGTAGCGCGTCGCGACGGTGGCGTCGGGTGGCGCGCTATGTTTGCGCGCGGCGTCGTTGCGTGTGACGCGACGCTCTTCTCCCCCCGTTGTGCGACAGCACTGAAGCGGGGGCAACGCCTGGCGGCGTTGAGTGTGTACGCTGCATGGTGGCTGCGCTTCGCGTCGGCTGTCGTAGCTCGACACGGCTGCGGCGGGCGCCGCGGCGTGAGGCGACGCGAGCGGCGTCGCGGCCGGAGTGGCTGCGGGCGCCGCGGCGGGAGTGGCAGCAGGCGACGCGGTGGCGTCGCGGCCGGCGACGCGGCGAGCGTCGCGGCGGGTGTAGCAGCAGGCACCGTGGCTAGAGTGGCGGCAGGCAACGCGGCGGGCGTCGCGGCCGGTGTAGCGGCGGGCGCCGTGGCGGCAGGCGACGCGGGTGGCGTCGCGGCCGGAGTAGCGGCGGGCGACGCGGGTGGCGTCGCGGCCGGAGTAGTGGCGGCTGGCGACGCGGGTGTCGTCGCGGCCGGAGGAGCGGCAGGCGCCGCGGCGGGCGCCGCGGCGGCAGTGGTGGCTGGCGACGCGGCAGGCGTTGCATCGGGTGTGGCGGCAGGCGACGCGTCAGGCGTCGCGGCGTGCGTCATCACCCTCTGTCGTTGTGTCGGCGTCTCCTGTGGCCACTCCGCTTCAGGCTGCCACAGGAATTCGGGTCCGGCGTAGCATCGGGCGCCTATGTCCAGGCGACGCGCGCTGTCGGCCCTTGTAGCGTCGTCGGCGGGATTTTTCCTTGTAGGCACCCATCTCCATTGCTCCTGGTCGTAGTTGTGTTCGGGGTGACGCCATCGGCGTAGTCTGCTTGGCCGCTTCCTCTTCTTTGCGCGTTGACGTGGCGTCGTCGTGCGCGTTACGGCGCCTTCCTCCCCCCGTCGACTAGTAGCGTCGGAACGGGGGCAACGCCGTCGGCGTTGTTTGCGCGGCGTCGCGGCGGGCGACGCCACTGTTGTAGTGTGTGGTTGAGGTGACGCCGCTGGCGTCTCTTGCAGTTTTCTTTGTGTGCACGCTGTCTGCAGTGCTTCTCTTGCCATTCCGCGTCGGTGTATGGCATGGCCGTCGTCTCGGCGTAGGCGGCGGGCGTCGTCATCTCTCCCCGTCGGCACGTACTGTGTTGCTCGGGGTGACGCCGCCGGAGTGGATTGGGTGCAGGGATCGACTTCCTCTGCTGTAGGCTGCCGTTGCTCATCTTTCTTGGACGGCGCGTTCCGTAGTGACATGAGTGACGCCGTCACGGGCTGGGGCTCACGTAGTGGCGTCGGGTCGTCTACGGCGTGGCAGTGCAGCACGGCATGCTGCCTGCTCGAGTGCTGCCGTGGCGCCGTCCCGAAGATCACCCAACCCAAGGGAGATAGTTGGGCGGCGGGCTCGTTCTGTCTGCCCACGCGGAGTGCGTAAGGCAGCATCAGGTGCCAATGGTCGGCACCGATGAGGATGCGTGGGCGGGCTTGGCTGTAGCAGGCTGCGCCCATGTCGGCGAGATGCGGGAACTGCGTGACATCGCTTCTCTCTGCCCGTTGTGCGCGTAGGCCCAGGTCATCGACGGTGCGTAGCTCGATAGGATGTGCCGGGCCGCCTGTCTGGCTGCGTACGTGAGCGTGTACTCGCCGACTCTTCTCACTGGCGGTCATGGATCCCACGCCTTGTATGTGTAGGCGCGTGGTGGCGCCTTCGGCGCCGATCTCGTCAGCAAGGCTCTCTTCCATGAGCGAGATTGTTGAGCCCTGGTCCATGAGTGCGTAGGCTTGTGTTTCGCCGCGTGGTCCGCCAATGATGATCGGGATGATCTTGAGGAGCACTGAAGTGGTGTGTCCGAACTCTGCCGTGTTAGAGGTGAATTCGGGAATGCACGCCGTCGTCTCGGGTGCATCTTCAGTTGTGCGCGTAGCAGGGCGCCGTCGCGGCGCTGCAGTGTGTTGCGCAGAGATTGGTTGTGGCGGAGCGGCTGGCGTAGCACTCGGCGTCGCGACGACTTGCTCAGTCGCGATGGGGGCCGGCGCGTACGGATAGGGCGCGTACGGGACGGTGTGTTGCATCGGCGTATACGGCGCTGGGGCGTTCAACGTATACTGCGGTGCGTTCGGTGTCGCGGCGAATTGCTCAGCCGCGTGGGGTGCCGGCACGTACTGGCGGTAGGCGAACGGCTCGGTGGTACACGGCGCTGTGGCGATCAACGTGTACGGCGCGTTCGGCGTCCAAGTGCGTGGCGGTGTTGGTTGCGCCCTGTCTGGCGCATTGCTCGGCGTTGGGCTTGCATCAGCGTGTAGCAAACGGTGATGCGGGTAAGTGCACCCGGGGACATCACAGCCGCGGGCGCGGCACTGGTCGCGGCGATGCCGGCGGTCCAGGCACGTGACGCAGAGCTTGTTGTTGCGAACCCAATCCCATCGGGCTCCGATTGTGATCTCGCGTAGCTTGCGGCAGTTTGTAGTGGAGTGAGTGCCGCCGCAGTACAAGCAGCCGTCGGCGTGCTTCGTCGCGTATATGTGCGCACGATCTTCGTGAGGGCGTCGTACGTCTCCTCTCTCGGCGCCGCCGCTTGTTGCTCGGTTGTCTGGGACGCGCTGCGATCCCCGTAGCTCGGCGGCGGGCGTCGGTCTTCGTGGCGGCGCCTTGGCGTGGGAAAATTCCATTTCCGCATCGCTCTCCTCCAGTAGGAATTCCGCCATGAGCATGAGTTCGCTCTCGGCGGAATGTAGGCGCTCCTTGGCGTAGGAGCACCATCGGCTGCGTAAGTGCGGGCTTAGGCGCTCCGTCACTTCTCGAATCAGCAGCGGGTTGGCGCCGTAGCTACGGCGATCGAGGTCCACCAGCGTCGAGACGATGTTCATGACTTTGATGGCGAAGTTGTTGAGATCGATGGCGCTCGGTCCCAGTGGCGGCATCCTCTTCAGCTCTTCAATGGCTCGGTCGATGAGAAGGTCAGTCCGCCCGAAGTTTTTCTTCAGTACTCGTATGATGAGTTCGGGGCGGGTCGACGAGGCAAGCATGTGTTGTACGCATTGCCTCGCTTCTCCTTTCAGGCTGTGGCGCAGGCGTGCGACGTTCTCAAATGGCGAGAATTTGTAGCGCGTAGTGCTCTCGGTGTAGCCGTTGTAAAATGTGAGCCACTCGCTCGGCTCCCCGGAGAATGGCGGCAACTCGTAGACTTGACGTGGAGGTGGCCGCATCATTGTTTCGATTGTGTCCGTCAGGCGGTCGATAGCTCGTCCTCTGCTCGTCGATCGCTCCCGCTGGCTATGTGGCGTCTGTGGCTCGTGCTGTTGCCGCCCGCGTGTCTCGCGTTGCGGCGTCCGTGCTCGAGCATGCTTCGCATCGTCCGCGTCAGCATTTTGCACGCCTGTCAGCCAGTCGTCGACTCGACGTTGAGAGTCAGCTTGAGAACCGCCGGCTCGGGATTGTTCATCGATGCGCTCCATCTCGACCGCGAGCCTCTTCTCGACGAGCTCGCGTTCCAGTCGAATTTCCTCGCAGCGAAGTTGCTTGAGCCGCTCCATAGCGGCGAGCTCCGCCTCGCGGCGGAGCACGTCCGTCGCGTTCGACGCTCTTGAGTGAAGTGATGCTGGTCGGCGCGGCGCGTGGGCTTTATCAGTGAAAGTCACGTTGAACTCGCGCCGCTGCGCGCGGGCCTCCGATTGGTCGGCCGGCGCGGAGTGCTGTGATTGGCCGGCCGGCGCGGCCGGCGCGGCGTGCTGTGATTGGTCGAAGCGCTCGGCGTTCTTCGACAGTCGTTTCTCCAGTTCGCTGCGCCAAGCCGTAGTGTCGGTTGGCGGTGAAATTGGAGCTTCTTCGGCGGGGGACTCTGGTGAGTCGGTTTGAAACTGCAGTCCCGAAGGGCCCGGCCGGGCCTGGGCAGCGGGCGGTGAGTGCGTGACTGCAACATTTGTCACCGCGAACCGTTGTAGGTCGACTGCAGCTTGTGTGCGCTCACGCTGCGAGCGCGCACTCTCCTCACTCTTGTTTCCTCGCGTTAAAACCATCTTGTTTGACGATTGGGAAAACCGCACTTTTCCCGCTACACAAACGAACCTAAACTAATTCCGATCCGGCTACTCGAAGGACCAAACAATGTAGACGACAACCGCGTCCGTCGGCTATCGGCTACAAGGGCACTCCGAAACTCAGGGATGAGTTATGGAGCGAAGTGGACTGTAGGCTAAGGTAAAACGAACGGACGAATACGAAAACGCAAACTAAAAATCAACGGTATATATTTACACAGAAAATTAACAAAAACAACAACGGATCGGAAACCCTTAAATTAACACTTAACTAATATAGTCTCTGTCTATGAATTTACACTAAATCGCGGACCGATGGTACTACGCTACACTAACAAAACTAACTCGCGGACCGATGGTACTACGCTACAACTGTTACAAAATGGTTTATGCAGGAGAACAAGAACTGGAAGTGATACTGTGGCGGATCGTTGATCAACGCCCTGACTACGGAGTGATACTCTACGTAGACTGAAGATGAACTGAAGTTGAACTGTGTTTACATAGAAAAATGGCCGTCCTTTTATACAATTCTGCCTAGAGGCCAGGGGGACGCCCGCCCTGTATGTTTACATCAAATTACTCAAGTTACATATTTCTGATCTTAAAACTAACTTATGTTATGGATTGACGCTGTTCGGATACACAAAATTTAATACATGTTTGCGTCGTGGGAGCTCCCGTCAGACTGTGAGATGCGAAAATACCTATCGTTTCTTTGTCCCCGGCAAGAGGCCGTCTCGCTCGCACCGTCCGAGATATACACCTGCCTTATCTCTCTTATGGCGCTGCGCGCTGCGCGTTCGCTTATTTTCGGCGTTGTGGTGCTCTCAGACGGTTGCGGCCGGGAGAAATTAAATGAATTTACATTTATTTAACATAATCAATGATTTTAACTATTATTATTATCGTATGGCTTTATTTTCGAGTCTGTTTACAAATTAACATCCAAGTTCTTCGCCCATTGGGCTGCGTTTCCACCTAATGTTAGTAAGTCCAGGGGGTCTCCAGGGTATTTACGTCGTGGGCAATCGTGGACGATGTGGTGTATGGACTGAACCGGTGCCCCGCAATCACATTTCGGTGTTTCACGCCATCCACACCTGAACATGAACTCGCCACAACGGCCGTGTCCAGTGCGGATTCTATTTAGTTGGCACCATTCCCGTCTCGGTGCTGAAAAGCCCTGTGGTATACTTGTAGGGTTGAAATTTGCATGAGCACCCTTAGGCAAGTTGGTCAGCCATTCTTCCTTCCATCTATCTGTGATGTTGAAACCGTGCTCAACTAGATCCTGCGCCGTGTTGTAGGGTGGGCATCGAGACTTGAGGCGTTGCTTGGGAGGGCGGCTGAATTCCTTATGGACGGGCAAGTTTGGATTTGCAGCAATCTTGTTTGCTTCCGCAAGTAGGGCTTGTTGTCTCCTTAGATGTGTTGGGGGAATATGGCTTAGAGTTGGCAGCCACTGGATAGGAGTCGATTGTATGGTGCCGGATATGCAGCGCATAGTTCTTCGAAGTTGGACGTCCACCTTCCCCACATGGGCGCTGTTTAGCCATATGGGCGCGCAGTATTCCCCCGCGGAGTAGACCAAACTGAGACCTGTTGTGCGTAGCACATCTGCACTCGCTCCCCATGTGGTGCCAGTTAACTTGTGGAGGATGTTATTCCGAGTTCCCAATTTCTTACTTAACTTGCTAAGATGGGAGTTGTACGTCAAGGACCGATCAAGTGTTACGCCGAGGTATTTGGGCTGTGGGTTATATGCGAGTGGTTTGCCATCAAAAAGTACAGTGGGGCTATAAGAGGCTAGCTTGTTGTTCAGGTGGAAGGCGGATATCTCCGTTTTGCAAGCATTGGGCACTAGTCTCCACCTTTTAAAATACTTATTTAGCACCTGCAGGTCGGCGGTAAGTTGAGTTTCCGAGAATCCAAAGGTTCTATGCTGGTAGGTCAGGGCAATATCGTCAGCATATATAAACTTTCTGGATGCCGTTTCCGGCAGATCGTGAGTGTAAAGGTTGAAAAGCAGCGGCGCCAGTGCAGAACCTTGAGGGAGCCCATTGTTCAGTTTTCTAGGATGGCTCTGCTTATCACCCAGGTGGACCACGAATTCTCTGTTACTCAGCATGTTAATTATTAGGTCAGTAATTCGACGGCAGGGGACAGCATTTAGTAACTTTAGGTGCAAACCATGGCGCCATACCGTGTCATAGGCTGCAGATAAATCCACGAAAACTGCCACAGTTTTTTGTTGTTGTTGGAAACCAGCCTCAATGTGTGTCGTGAGGGACAGCACCTGGTCCGCGCAGTTACGACCTTCTCTGAAACCAGCCTGCTCCAGCGGGACGATGTTGTTAATGAGGGGTGCAATTCTGCCTGAGATTAATTTTTCCAGGAGTTTATAGAGGGAACTAAGTAAAGCTATTGGTCTGTAGCTCCGTGGGTCGTCCGCTTGTTTGTTTGGCTTGAGGGTGGCTATTATTTTGGCGTAGTTGAAAGTGGGAGGTAGTTTGTTTCTGGCTAGGATGTCTGAGTAGAAGGTAGTCAGCCAGGTCCTACAGTGCGGCCCTAGGTTCTTGATGAATTCGTTGTAGACACCGTCCTGGCCAGCTGCTTTGCCCAATTTAAGGAGTTTAATGGAAGAAGATGTTTCCTCTACCGAGAAAGGTTTTGAAATGGCATCATCAACAGAAAGTTCTCTCTTTAGGTTTTGTAATTGCTTCTTTACTGTTTTAGTATGTGGTTTGTCTCCTCTGGCACGTGACGTCTCCACGATTTGGTTCGCTATCGAGTTGGTCAGTTTCTGAGTTACACATACATTTTTTGGACCCGATTTGCCAGTTAATTTGTTCAAAACTTTCCAGGCCTTCCTACTAGAAGTTCTAAAATCCATCCTTTCCACCGTGTCTATCCATTTGTTCCTGCGCTCCGAATCCAGCGAGTCCAAGAGCTGTTGTCCTATCTCTTGATCTCCGGTAAGTTGGTATTGTTTGTGGAGCTCCTCGCTATTTTCAGACCAGCCAGGAACATAGGTCTTTCTATAACCTCGCGGAACGTGCTTCTTTGCCACTTTGGTGATAAGTCCCACAAACCTCGTATAGCTTTCGGCTCTAGGTGGGATCCATCGAATAGCAGCGTCAATGTCCTTTGAAAAACCAGCCCAATTCGCCTTTTGAAAGTTCCACCTGGCGAGGGGCATTGATTGCATTAATGGGATATGATTTCCGGTTTTCATCAACACAGGGCGGTGTTGGCTGTTGGGGAAATTCGACAGTATCTTTCTAGTGATCGGCAGTGGAACGCCTGTGGGTTCACATGAAACAAATGTCAGATCTGGGTTGTAATCTTTCTTCCAACGGGCTGACCTGAAAGATCCCTTGTCTTTTGCATCGAAAACCAAGTGGAAGTTGTTTTCTTCTGCCCAATGAGACAATTGAACGCCATTATTGTCATTTGTATTGTACCGCCAGGAGGTGTGGTGGCTATTAAAGTCTCCCGCGTACACAGAAGGGTGCGGTAGCACAGGTATTCCATCTCCCCATGACTGAGCGGGGGGTTTGTAGATATTTACGATGGAGATATCGTTTACTTCGATTTCCGTGGTGAAAAAATTAGGGTTCTCACTTGTTGGTAATATTTTGATGTTCGCCAGGCCCTCTCTCACATATGTTGCGATTCCGTACTTGGCGTGGTTTAGTGCGGTAATGATGTTGTACCCTGGAATCTTACCTCTGGACTCTAGATCTTGCATGTCTCAAATGACTTACCTCAAATGTAATTTTAACTAAGTCCTGAATTTATATAAAAAGTTTCCTTAAATTTTGCATCGAATGTAAACAAAGATGACTCATCTGTTTTCGACTAGGATTGGAAAGTTTTCGATGAGTCACCTTTGTTTTGCCGTGGTCTTTATTAAGACATGACGGGAGCTCTAACAAATAATGGATTATACACAAGGGAAATAAATCCTTTTAGCCACTTTTACGGGCAACAATCTTACATCTAGTTTATAAGTAATATTTATTTATTAATTTCCTTAAAAACTAAATGCTTCGCAAAGCTGTCCGCAACAAATTGTATTTGTCTTTTGTAAACTTTTATTGGTGTGCAATAAAGTATTGTATCGTATTGTATATTTGTTCGATAATGAAGTATACGTGAGGTTTGGCACCGACTTCAAAAGATGATTCAAATGCAATCTGAACATGAAGGGGTTATTTTTGGCTTTACAGTTTTTAGAAGTCGGTTCTTTTTAGTTAAAAATTGTATTTTTTTGATTTTGAGTGATTCAATTATAATCAGAATCACTTTTACACAAAAAAAATAACAGACTTCAATGAGCGAAATGGAACACAATAAGACTTATATGATTTTCTCATAGATGCTTTTATGAGAACTGGACCAAATTGATATGAGACCACACGGGAAGCAACAGCTTTCAAATAAAAAAAGAATCATCAAAATCGGTTCACCCATTCGAAAGTTCTGAGGTCATAAAAGTAAAAAAAAATAGTTGAATTGAGAACCATCCTTTTTTTTTAAAGTCGGCTAAAATGTACATGTACCTCAAACTACTTTAATGAATTCGTATCACAAAAAAAAAATCCGCTGTGGTCGTGCTGTAATAGTATCTCATATATATTTGTAGTTCTAGACAAACTCAATCTATGCTAACCTACTAAGTCATCGATGACAGACTTTTTTATGAATTTCCATCTGTCATCGTGTCAATTTCATGAAATTGTCACAATGAATTTGGTTATACGATTGCAAACCCACAACGCATGAAACAATTTTTGGTGCAGTCGATGATGAATGTTTTTTATTATGCGGCGCTGACTTAGAATTCGCGGGTCTACTTTCTGCGACAACGTCCACATAATCCTGACCGGACGTCTAGTGTCTGCAACCACTGCAACGTGCGACGTAGCAGTTGGCTCAGGAATTCGATTCAGGATATCGACTAGAATTTTTAGCTTAGATTGACCTCTAGCCTCGTACCGGGCGGCATAGTCTAGCCATCCATCTATATCCATCTCAATAGGGGTAAAATAATAAAAAAAGTGGTAACGTAATTCGGTCATTCTCCAGATTTGTGTTCAAATTATAATTAACACGTCGCTTTTTTTCCTTTCACTTTACAATTATTTTTATCTCAAATATAGTAACATATCGATCATTGAAACTTAAATATGTATAGGGCACTTTTTAATTATTAAAGGTTAATTATTTAGAAATAAATTAAAATTTATATGACGCGTGAATTAGAACAACGACGTGTTAATTAGAATATTCTACTTTTGTATGACGCGTGAATTAGAAAAACGCCGTGTTAATTAGAATATTTTACTTTTGTGTGACGCGTGAATTAGAAAAGCGACGTGTTAATTATACAAAATCGGTTGTTATTTTTTTCGTTAAATAATAATAAATAAAAACGTTTTGTAGGCAGTCTTTATTATATAAGGCAGCGTGAAAATACCACCCTCATAGGTAACAATCTCTTTCTAAGATTCCACTAAAATCGTTCTAAAATCAACACTAATAATTAGTTTTTTGCAATTGCAAGCTACTCGTACAAAATAAAAAAAAGTCTTCCAATTTTGCATTAAGTACAAATATTTCTCTTTAAAAATTTCTTAAACCAATTATTACATAGATGTATGGCAGCAGCAGAAGTAGCTTTGCGGTTCAGTTGTTCAAAATCAGCTTGTCGTAAAAATAAAGACGTGATCAGGTCATTTTGAACACCTGAAACTCTTAGCTACTTCTGCTGTACGAGTACAATAACCATAAAATTTACTATAGAAAATAAACCGTATCTTTTTAAGATACTTTACAAGAGTCTGACTATAGGCAACTTTCTTATTATTAATCATAAAAACAAAATCTATAAAATTTGCTCTTAATTGGTAATAATCACTTTGCGGTGTGTGTGGTCCCAGCTGATCCACATATGTGATGCAACAAACAATAGAACAATAGAAAATTCATTTAACCTTGAATTGTATAACGACACGTGTAACCTCTTAGGAATGTCGAACCATATATGGAAATGACCTTAAGGAAAATCAGTATAAAAGCATTGGTAATTATTTAATAAATGTTCATTCTAACACCGAGCTTCGTCGTATTATTATCCCCGTGCTACCACACTTCATGGCGACCCTGCCAGAGGGGCTGCTCGACGCAACCCAACGCTTCGAGGCAGCCCCAGCTGTGAACACAGCATAACGGCCGCCCGACCCAGCTGCGAGCACAGTATAGAGGCCGCCCGACCCAGCTCGTCTCAGCATACCAGCCAGCCTGCCACCCGGAACCAGCACAACCAAGTGCCACCCGAAAAAGAAAAATTTTGAAGCAAAAGAAGACCTATGCAGAGGACGGCATCACCGATTAAAACGGGCCCTCCGACGACGCCAAGTCAGCTTCAACGACAGAGTCACGATCACGTGACGTCAGCGGGACATTTTGAGCGGCTAGCCAGAGGCAGCGACAGCAGGCCGGAGCAGAGCGTCCAGCAGCAGGTACCAGCACCACCAGCACCAGCACCACCAAAACAAACCTAGACTAGGACTGGAGGTACAACTTTAATGTAGAATAACGTTACTGTTATTATCATTATATTTTTATAGGATTAATTATGTAGGATATAAATAGAATATAATAAGTAGGTCAGTTGATGTGTAAACACAATGACCAGACTGCCTCCAAATAAGGAACGGAAGGCGCAGCCGTAATAACGTGTCAAGTTGCGCGACACAATCACAATATTCGCACAGTACAAGGACATAATGAACTTTAAATTATGGACGTAATTTTTTTATATGTTTCTTGATTTTTGCATTAAAATTATAACACACTCTTATGTAATTTAAAGGGTTTTGAGAATGAGTTTATTTTTCTGATGACCTGTCGTCATCAGCGGTGACCCGAGAGAGGCGCCCCTCAGCTGATAAGCATGCATACATAACAAGGTACAAGACAGGCAGGGATAACCTGCAGGGATACAAAGTATACCCTTAACTGTAATATGTACAAAAAAATGTACATGGTCGGCAAACCACTAAGAAGTGTTGTATTCCGAACCAGTAAAGTGAAGCCAAAGTGCACACTTAATTACGTACCTTATAAATGTTGCAAAAGAGAGGAAGAATAAAAAAAAAAATAACTCAAAGACGAAGACATGCAAAGTATTTAAAAACCCTAATTGACGCATTTCACAAAAATAATGCAAAAAATTAAAAATGAGTGTTATTAAATTTTAAAAAACTTATACTGTGTTAAAATTTTACTCAAGGACTATATTATTAATTACATTTAATAACAATAATTAATCAAGAAAATGTGTTTATAATAAGAAAATAACAAATATATTACGTAACGGGGAAAAACCAAATTAAATAATAATAAATAGATACTAAGTAAAAGATAAAACAAGTATAAATAAACATAAGTATTTCGATGAGCGATTAGCCTGATCACCTAAGAGCTATTGAAATTCTTATTTGATGAAGTTTTACGGCATAAAAGCCGCTTAAGGCATTAAAAGAGGAAAAAAGCGTAATAACGTTTTATTTCGGGTGTCAATACTTAAAGACAAAATAAAATGACACCACAGTTATATGATTTCAAAGTAAAGGGAAATAATGTCACTTGTGAGTACGTTACCACTGAGTAACATCGCAAGTAGGCATGTAATTGCAAGGTACACCAGGATACAAGGCAGGCGCGGAATCCTTGAAATCTGGTCATGATTCGATCGAGCATCAATCGTGAAGATCCTTGGACACCTGGAATGTCTATGAAAGACATGGAGTGTTAAAAGAACCGCCTGAACATATGTAATGCATATATTACATATTAATATTATATGCGCGCGCGCTCTTCAAATCCTTGTATACCTTTATGGAATTCCTATACACATAAATAGGTGTATATGTAAATACGGTCGGCCGACCACGCGCTGTGTAACCTTAGCTTCCCCAATCAGTGATACATATGTATCATAAGCGCAAGAAAATAAGAGTGAAATCATATACCTGCCACATTGGCGAAACAGGTGTCACACCCAATGCTCTATCGCGTACGAATCGAGCTTTGCTCGCGAGAGAATAAGGTACAATTTGCGAAAACTGCAACAGGAACCCCGATTGTATTAAATTAAAAGTGTTAAAAAATTTAGTAGTTATAAAGATAACGTAAAATAAAAGCATAAAGAAAATAGGATATTTAGAATTAAACTTAATGTTTTATATTCGTAAAATAATGATAAGAAGTTATACAATTAAATTTAAGCCAAGTTATTAAAATAAGTATTAGGTAATAAGATTCTATTAACGATTAGTATAGTTAACTGGATTAGATTAAGATAGTTTACGGGGTATGAGTTATAATTATACATAGATAAATAGATAGAATATTTTTTTTTTACTATTTTATACATACTTAGTGTTAATCAGTTAATGTAACTATAATATAGGAGATTTAATATTAGTCCGAAAGGAAGATAGAGATAAAATGGACCCAGTGTATAAGGGACCATATACTGTAATTTTAGATCTAGGTACAGTAGGTACTAATGTAAAAATATTAGTTTTAGGTAAAGAGCACATAGTGCACAAAAATAGAACAAAACTTTATTATGCATAAATTAATATTATTAAAATATATAGCAAAGAATGAATGATCCACCCAAATAAGGAGCCACCTCCATCAATAAGAAAGTATCAATGAACCAATTGTAAACAAGCATCATATTACTTCCACAACCATATAGAGATAAGATAATGTAAACATGTAATGTAAGTAGCATTAAGTTAATTTAAGAATCACTATGTACACCATAGCTATAAGTAGATTAAGTATTATGTAAGCCAAAAACAGTTGCATTTTAATTACTATTTTTGTCTCAAAAATGAGGGGAGAGATGCGGTGTGTGTGGTCCCAGCTGATCCACATATGTGATGCAACAAACAATAGAACAATAGAAAATTCATTTAACCTTGAATTGTATAACGACACGTGTAACCTCTTAGGAATGTCGAACCATATATGGAAATGACCTTAAGGAAAATCAGTATAAAAGCATTGGTAATTATTTAATAAATGTTCATTCTAACACCGAGCTTCGTCGTATTATTATCCCCGTGCTACCACACTTCACTTAATAGCAGTCTTCTTGGTAACTAGAGATAAACAATCTTAAATCGAACACAACTTATACATTTTAAAAACAACAAAATAACTTTTATTCTTTAAACTTTCATTTCTTAAAATTACAATAATATCGAATCACATTTTAAAAAAGCTTGTTGAGATAATCACGGAATATACACTTGACCTGACTTAAGAGCAATGCACAACCTTAATAAAAAAAAGTGAATATTCACTTTATCATATCAGCATATATTATCACAGTCAAGCTTGTCTCAATCGGTGCTGATTATAAGAAATACGACATAATAATTTACAATATATCGCTCACTGCAATAAAACAACTTTGTCTTTAACTTAAATTATATCTCAATAGTTAAAACATCTAGTTACAAGTTGTTTTATTACAGTGAGCAGAGCAGAGTATTAAAATCTTATAATACAAGATGGAACTGAACGATGATCTTTCCTGCCACCCACCGAATCCACTCACAATTACGATCAACTGCAAGTTGATTTAGCTAATTTAACTAGGAATCTTAAAAAAATAGAACCCCATTTTAAAGTGGTGGGTTAGCCCGAAGTTTTGTGTGGAGCAGAAATTTTTTTTCGTACTCAAAGTATCAGTGGATCCTGAGGGTGGTGGGAAAGCTCCTCGAACCGTTCCAACCTGTATATACATACTATTTAATTAATGTACATTACTACGTTACGTAACACTTTCCAGTGACCCCTGTCTACCCCGCGACCATAAACGCTGAAAAGTGTTACTAAACGTCGGGATGTACACGTAACATTAAATAAAAATAAAAAATATCGTCGATTAGTTAAATTCTCATTCAATCTTCTTGTACCTAATTCAACTAACCAATATTGCATCTCCTCATACAAACTATAATATACTTACTTTAATCACAGATTCATCACATGAAATATACATCTATAATCATCTTTTGTCTTTAGTTTTTACAATTTAAAATATGTCGTAATCAGAATCATCTGATTCTATCTCTTCGTTTCTGTCGTTCGAGATACACTGTTCAACGTTGATTCCCGAACTAGGCATTTCAAGACTACAGTCTATGGAGGAGACTGGAGCCCAAAAACTGTCTGTTTCAGGAATATTAAGCTCTGACAGTTCACTCACATCTACGTGATTTTTTTTTCTGAGTTTATCATTTTGGCTTGAGATTATTTTGGAACATTTCTTTGAGTTCTTTCCAGGTTTAAGTAATATATTTGACATTATTTTTGGTTTGTCAGAGTCCGTTTTTTTTAAACTAATAGCCGAACTCGGCTTATCAAAGCTGCAAGATGGGATTGGATCACGATACAAATCTATTTTAGGACTTGACTGCTTAATAATCTGTTTTCTGTCATCTAAAAATAAGAATCCCATATGTTTTCCATGTTTACATTCGATGGCATGATAAATGCATTCCTGTTCCAGGCAGCTAAGTTTCCGCATGGATAACACATAAGGATTGTCTAAGTTCCACACTGCCTGATGCACCTTCATAGTACCTGCAAATTCCCGCAAATTGGCTGGCATCATTAGATCTTTTTCCAGAATATCTGACTCGCGTATGATATGGGTAACAATGCCTGGAACATTTACCCTTAAATGTTGTACTAGCGACTCGACATCAACAATATGATTACCTTGGGCAACTATTTTGTCTGCTGTTCTTTTAAGGGTAGCACCAACGCCATCCGCTGCACTCTTCCCGTGACCACTTTCGGTGTAATTCCATCCAACAAACTTTAAATTAGCTAAGTCAAGGTGTAATTTTGACATTATGAAAAACATCTTTCGATTTCTGTATTGTCCTGTCGGTGAATCGGAAATAAAATGGATACCGTTTACTTGAGGAGCTTCTGTTTCAATGAACTGCAGTACGGGAAGAAGATGTGCCCAAACTGCGACGGCATCATGCCTTAAGGACTCACTTAATGAGCAAAAGCAGCGGTGACAGAGGTTTCCTTCCTTGATGTAATAAATCACAACAGTGTGAAGGGTGATTTGCTTACGGCTACCTCCAAAATGAAACGACTGAATTTCATTAGTATACTTGGTGTTATAGTTCTCGCTGAAGTCAATTTGGACTATGCAGTCATTTTCTGGCAAATTATATTTTAGGTGGTTGATATAGTTTGACTGAGTAATTTTATTAGCACAGTGTTGCATGTAAGGTCCTAACATCTTATCGAACTGCTTGATTACGTCTTTAGGAAATGCTGTATTTTTTTCTTTTACTGTTTGTATTGCACTCTTTTCCTTACCATCCTTCCCACTATACGAAACCTTTTTAGAAGTCCAGTGCCAGTAGTAAATCTGTTCCTCATCATTTGTTTCTTTCCAATTAATAGCCCGGGTTGCACATATGGCACATTTCCTTGACAGACAATCTACTTTGTTGGGATCGCAGCAAAGAGACGACAAAACCTTGTGCGAGTCACTTTCATTAATAACGTTAAACCTTTTCAGACACGTTATAATTAGGTCCATGTTTGCGTGAATTTTACACAGGCATGTCTCCCTAGCTTTGCAATCAGGCACAATGACCCAAAAGGGTCGCAACTTGCAAAAGAACGAGTAACTTATTACATAAGCATTTGATTCTACAAATTTTTTATGTAGATTAAGCAGGGTTTCCGTCAGATATCTTTTTTGTTTCTTTATTTTGTTTTTTGTAATAAATTCACGTTTACCGGGACACATGCGACTATTTTCATCATTTTCAAGAAACAGTTCGACATCTTTACGAATTTTTTCTATCTTCGATACAGCCTGAGCTGTTTGGTCAGATTCAGTGTCTTTAATATTTTTTTCATCTTTATTTCGGTTTATAGCGTTTGCTTTTAGGCGTAACCTATTAATTTGTCTTTTAAATTTATTATTGATATTTTTTAAATCATATATTTTTTTGTACAGGTGGTTAATTTCCTTATTTGTTTTACGTCTGTACCTACGAAGCAACAGCCGTGACGGAGATGTAATTCTTTTTTTGGGTGCTATCTTGGGTTTTAAACTTTCTGAGCAGCAGGTAGATACAGAGCTATTAGAGTTGACTCTTGAAATTGATGTCCCGGAACATGAAGTGGGCGTTGAAGTTGTTGAACGAACGTTGGCTAACTCATTTTCTCTGGTAACATTGTCCGAATACTTCTCTAGGTTACCAAAAGCTTCGATTGGTGTGCTTGACGTCGGCAGGGGAGTCGAAGAAGTAATTTCTAGAGAGTTTTTAAATGTCAATGGACTCTCAGAAAGCAATTGTTCATTTGAAATATTGCTTTTCAATATATTTGGAGATTCCCGTGTGTCTGTAGAATTAGTCGTTTTAGTACTGTCGCGATGTCTTGTACCATGAACACCTGAACGAAGACGATATCTGGAAGTCTCTGGCACAGGGGATGATGTTAAGGGATCGTTGTTTTTACGGGATTGTTCGTTTAGTTCTGGTAACGTGATCTCTGCCTCAGATTCTACTTCCTCAATAGTCTCCAATCTTTTTGCTTTTAGCCTCTGATAATAGGCACGAAATCCTTCTCTATTTCTTTGCCTTAAAATTTTTTGTTTATGTGGTGGTAGTTCGCTTATTGGCAAAGCCTTTTTTTCTTGTTTTCTTTTTTGATACCTTGCTTTTTCTTTTTCCCTAAATTTTCTATACAACTCAGGATCATTTTTAATTTTTTCCCGTCTTCTACGATCTCTTTCCCTTTTTTTCTGAAGAGCATCTTCACTTTTTGATTTTCCCATGCTGAAACGGAAGTGCTTTTTTACTAAGATTATTGTATTTATTTATTTATTTCATGAATGGTTTTAGGTTTAAGTATGAGATGTCATTTGATTTTTATGGTCAGATTTACGGTTAAGGTAAGCATTAAGAGGAAATCAGCAAACGTTTGCACAGAAATTGGATCCACATTGTGGCTCAAAGTAGCTCATTTGACAAATCGGGACATATATATGACTGATAATGGTGATAGTTATATGATAATAAGCTATGTTTAAATAATATGAAAGTATCTAGGTAGTTTGGAACAAACACACAGGTCGTTAGAGTTAAAAGGTAGGTATGTAGTTAAATTAATATAGTAAGTATTATGTCCAATAATTTATACATGTACCCGCCCGCGCTTCGTTTACTACCATATATTATATTATATATTATAGGTACTAATAAATATACAAATCTTCCAGAAAAAAAAACTTAACTGGTCGTTAGAACCGCATGCATAGTTAAATTCTAATTAACACGTTCATTTTTCATGCGTGAATTAGACTCGTGAATTAGGGATTCTTGAAAAACACAAAATAACTTTTTATAGGTACATGTAATAACCTACAAAATCTAGTATCTGCTAAATAATGCGGCCTTTAATGTATACTATAATTCACAGAGCAATAGAGTTACTGGTTGATTTTTAAAACATGAACGTGTTAATTAGAAATTTCGAGGACCAAAACGCGTGAATTAGATACTTACGTTCGTAGTCCGCGGCCCGCACACAACCGACACAACCATCCCGCACGGGGCTTGGGACACGACTGGCCGCTTCACCGAAATGCGATAGCGAGATCCGTACCTACTTTCAGAGGACTTCTATGAGCCGAACCGAACGCGACGCGTCAATTATTATACATTTCAAGACAAAGTTATTATATTTGATATCTTAGTGATATATGTACTGTATTCACTAGGTGTTTTTTCTGCAATAAAAACATGTATTCTATTGTTTAATAATCTTGCTTACACGGGTTTTTCTTCATGTATATCATCAGGAGAAATTGGTATGTAAGTAATTCGGGTAGTAGGACGCGACGTGTCAATTAGGAGAATAGGTCTTTAAGTATTTTTTTCTACCCGAAGGGTTTTAAATATGTTCTTGAAAATTCATGTACAGCTCAACACGAATACCTTCTACGATCAAAAAATATAACATATAATTAAATCAATAATTTTATATTTTTAAAGAGTGAAGACAAGCAAAAATGTACGTATGGAGAATGACCGAATTATCACCTGAATTCCGGTGATCTGTGGCATTCCGCATGATCTAACAAACGAATTACCTCAACACAATAGCTAACGCGACTGGCAAATACAGCAAGATTTCTATCTTCTCCGCTGATGAGCAGTAGCACATGCAGGCATCGCGGCCACCTCGCGCGTCACGAACAGATCGGGACGACCAAAACGCATCCGGTCGAAGGAGTGCATTTAAATCATAAAGGCTAAAAGCTACCACATTAGCGCCGCTTCGCGAACCTAAAATAACCTTCTTTTTAAGCAGGGATAGGGTAACGTTATTAATTGCGAGGTTATAGCCTTTATTTAACATTATCAATCAACGCTTGAAGAGAATCAAGAAGTTGCGAAACCTTCCCTTCTTCTGTGGCCAGCTGCGGGCGCGTCACCGCGTTCTTGGGGCGTTGGCCGCCGACGGCCCAAGAGACTTGCGCTTCAGGGTCTGGGTTTGTATACTTCTGAAAGCATTCTCAAAAATTAATGTGTCACGATTATGGCCTGCTTACTATTCAATTACTATGTCCTGCTTTTATCGTAATTACTAATTATATTCATATTTCTAGCAGGTAATACAGTTCAGCAATGAACTTCTTCCGTCCGAAAGAAAAAGTCATAATTATAACCTTCTTCTCATATATTATGTTTATCAGTAGTTCGGTAAAATAGGTCCATTAACCATCCGTGAATACCTAGCCACCTGTCCAAAAATTGTTAAAATTGATTCAGCTGTTGAATGGACAATGATACAAATATACAAACATAACAAATTATGACATGTAAAATGTATTAATTTTACCAATAAAAATCTGTATAAAAAGAAACCTTTTCGGATTGCTGACCTCCAAATGGCCTTACCTATAGCAACAACCTAAGATGAAAAACCGGGCAAGTGAGAGTCGGACTCGCGCACCGAGGGTTCCGTGCAAACACTTCCCATCTTATCTGGCCTGGTTAGTTAAGTTTGCACCTGGTACGAGTATGTATAGCGCCGCAAACAAGTGAGGTGCAAAGTCAACGCAACTGTTCACGTTTTTTTGTATACGGAGCCCTACTTTATTATTTATTTTATAAAATTCCGACACTAGCTATCACGGTTCATGAGATACAGCCTGGTGACTGACAGACGCACAGACGGACAGACGCACAGACGGACAGACGGACAGACGACAGACGGACAGACGGACAGACGGACAGATGGACAGACGGACAGACGGACAGACGGACAGACGGACAGACGGACAGACGGACAGACGGACAGACGGACAGACGGACAGACGGACAGACGGACAGACGGATAGACGGACAGACGGACAGACGGGCAGACGGACAGATGGACAGGCGGACAGGCGGACAGACGGACGGACGGATGGACGGACGGACGGATGGACGGACGGACGGACGGACAGGCGGACAGTCTACAAAATCAATACTGAAAGTTATATAATCACTATAAAAAACCAACTGCCCTTATAGTGGATCGTAGTTTCGACTACCAAGCAAGAGGGTGGAGTTTCGAGCCCGGGACTTCCGATATTACTTATACAGATTACGGATTCGTTATCGTAGAGTACACCTAAAATTGGTCTACATTTTTTTAAACAACTGAAGATCATTTGTCGCTAGTCGCTGCAGTGGTGGCCGCTTGTATAAGAAGGGTCCCGAAGAATTATGAAAAGTCCCTCCTGGCACCTATCATTAGTTCATGAGTTAGTCATAAATAAAATAGTAACATTAGGGATTATTATATATATTATTATATTATTCATTTAGTCTAATAAACGTAGTATTAATTTTAATATCATATTTTTATATGGACAAGTAAGTCATAATATGGCATAATATGGAACTAGGACTCGAACCTGAGCCAACTGATTTCACAGGCAAAGTTTCGTATGAGTATTACACCACCAGGAATCGAACCTGGGCTAAATTTTTTCACAGACAAGGCTTCATCCAAGTATTATACCATCAGGAATCGAACCTGGGGCTCACTGTCTTCACAGGCAGAACTTCATACGAGTATTATTTCACCAGGAATCGAACCTGGACTCCCTGTTCACAGGGAGAGCTTTATATGAGTATTATTTCACCAGGGGTCGAACCTGGACTCCCTGTTCACAGGGAGAGCTTTATATGAGTATTATTTCACCAGGGGTCGAACCTGGACTCCCTGTTCACAGGGAGAGCTTTATACGAGTATTATTTCATCAGGGATCGAACCTGGACTCACTGTCTTCACATGCAGAACATCAAATGAGTATTATTTCACCAGGGATGGAACCTGAACACACTGTGTTCACATGGAGAGCTTCATATGAGTATTATTTCACCAGGAATCGAACCTGGACTCCCTGTTCACAGGAAGAGCTTTATATGAGTATTATTTCACCAGGGATCGAACCTGGACTCCCTGTTCACAGGGAGAGCTTTATATGAGTATTATTTCACCAGGGATCGAACGTAGGCTCAATGTATTCACATGGAGAACTTCATCTGAGTATTATTTCACCAGGGATTGAACCTGGGCTCTTCGTCTTCACAGGGAGAGATTCATTCGAGAACTATACCATCAGGAATTGAACCTGAGCTCACCATCTTCACAGGCAGAGTTTCATCCGAGTACTAAACCACCAGGGATTGAACCTAAGCTCACTGACTTCACAGCCGAAGGTTCATCCGAGTTCCATACAACTGGAAACACAACACAGTTTACAAGCAGAACTTCATTCAAGGGCAGAACTTCATCTAAATATCGTACGAGTGAAATCGAATCCGAGATGATGATGTTGCTCCGTAGACGTATTTCCATCAACTTACCATGCTTTACCGTGAATGATTGGCTCAGTCAGTCGGAAGAATTACTATTTTTTTACTTTCAAAGAATTAAATAACAGTGGATTTTTCAACGGTGTCAAAATGTCAATGACGTTTGTTTTTTAAATGTATTTCACAGACTATGGTTTCCGATGTTTTTTTTTAATGCTATAGCGAGACTGACGTGTAAAAACCACATTTTGAAAGAAGGTAGCGTGATCTACTCTGCACCAGATGTCACTGCGCCAGCGATATCAGTCTCTTAAAACTATCAAATAACTGCAGAATATTCTGCGCATCATTTTATATTAATGGTCTTTTCTGTATTATATTTTTTGTTGATGTGTAATAAAGAATTGTTGCATTACAATGTACACAAACAGTACTAATGACATCTAGTGGGCAATAGAAGAACTATAATTTGAGTAAACTTGAAAAATAACTATAATTACACACTTCTACACGCATAATAGGAGGATTATTACTTGTAATAAAAAGGTACCATTAATACTACAAACTTAACATACGATATCGTCCATTTAAAATAATTTTAGCGTTGTATTACTACACTGTCGCTACTATCTATGTGGAACTGGTTTTAATGTATGTATTTTTTAGTTCCAATTTTTGCCACATCTTAACTACAAACACGAATATCTCAGATCTGCAATGGAATCCAGCTTGGTGCCCATAGTAAAAAATTAAGCCTATGTTAATACCTATCTAATAACCTAACTCTCATCTCTGTTGGTTCTTGGTCCAGCCTCCATACAAATTTGCCCATGGTCCTTTGAACATCTCTGAAAAACAAAGAAATTTGATTTGACCTCTATTCTGATATCAGTCGAGATGACGTTTAGTTCGAAATGGATTGTCAATTTGCAATCAAATTTTACAAATGTCGCACGTAAGTAAGATATCGAACGATATGTTAGTTGGGGCCGACTCTAGTTTGTCTCTGAATTAAAAAAAAAACTATGACAGCTGCCAGAAAACTTCATTACCATTACCGGGTAAAATTTGTCATAATGTGCGGCTACTGAATGCATATAATGGAGGCTTAGGTATGATATGTGGCTAGATAAAGTAGTGTATGTAACTGTACATAATTAGGCATTAAAACACTCGTGTGATGTTATTATGAAACTTGCCTTCGGCTCGTTGCATAAACCCACACTCGTGTTTAATACCCTTCATTAATTTCATTATGTACAGTCACATACTACATCACAACAAGAAAGGCAACTTCATCCGCGTAAAACTTTTTTTTTTCGTAGACTGGTAAGAAATCTATAACCATCTTTGGTTGTTGAGCTAAGTATCTCTTTACCAAAATTGGTTAAAATCCGTCCAGCCATATCGGCGTGAACAGTGCACAAAGAGATTTTTTGTAATAAAATGTCGCTGTTCGGCTGGCATGCGTCGCCCCGGTTTTCCTGAAACAATGACCCTATTCCCTATAAACCTATATTTAATACAATTTCTTGAGTAAGTATAACGGGGCAACTCCCAGGATCACCATGAGGCCTTTTTGTCTGTTACAGACGATCTTATGCAGTAGTAGACACCTTTATTGGTGACTAGTGTGTAATCTAATACGATAACGGGTCGATCGCCCACACTTCTGACATAAATAGCGCATGGTAGAAGGATGGTTTAAGTCTCAAACCGGGCTTTATCACAAGATTTCCTTCCAGTATAATATAGACGTATAAAAACAGACAACGAGTTCAAAATTTGACGTAAAATCCATAATAGTCATCACAATGCAGAGTCTAAATTGGGACCGACAAATTTTTATGAATAAGTATTTTCGAGGTTTCCAAGTAAAATAGGGAAATAATGCTTTGCATTTGAAACACGAGGGATCGTTTTTTATCTCGGCCTGTGACTGGAAAAAATAAAGGCCCTTAAAATTCTTTACCCTTGTAAAGCCTGACGTTTGCTAAAGAAAATGTTTTCGGTTGAGTTTTCAGGAAAATATCTTTTAAAAGGACATTGTGTTAAGAATCGTCTTACATCCCTCGGATGCGTCTTAGCGAAAGAAAGGATTCTGTGTTTGTGCCCGAATTCTTATGTACGAATAAGGGGTTTAACTATTTACAAGATCGAAGGGCTGTAAATGCATGAAATTTCCCCAAAATTCCCGTTTAAAGAATTCTTTGTCACCTTATTCATTTATATTTATGACTAGGAGGTGCCATTTCGTCTGCGTATATATTTTTTTCTTTGCCATAATCGAGTTTTAAATATCCAATCGATCTGTGGATGTCCAGCTAGCCCTGTACCAAAAGTTGGTTAAAATTCGTTCGGACCTTTCGGCATCATAGGCGAACAAGATTTTTTTTTACCCATAATTTGGCAACGCGTATTCAAATGCCAACCTTATTACGATAAGCATTGCATTGGTTGGAATACGGTTAGTTTATAGATCCGAGGGTGGCATATCGCTACTAGCTCTTTAGGTAGGTACACTTAAATATTTAATTCATTTAAATATTTATACAAATATGTTTTTTTTTACTATGTATACAACATTTCAAAAAAATAAACACATAATTAATAATAAATGTACCATAACGCAGGTGTATTATAGATAAAAAAAATGGGCCTTTATTTTCGTCTCATCTTGCCTCGCCTGTCAGAGCATATATGAAGAATATGGGTAAAGATGCGTTATTTCATACTAAGCAAAAAAATACTTCTTAGCCTGTTTTTTTTACCATTGGATTAGTAACATACATCTTTTCAGACATTGAGATATTAAATAGCTTTGCTAATATTAGGAATTAAAACCTTTAATTCGCCAATCACAATATAGCCCCTTGGGGTCCAAATAGCTCACGTTACGGTATGCTATGAAACGTTTAGCACCCTGTCTTTCGCACTTACTTGCTTGTAAAAGTCCAGGTTTACTGGTGAAGCCTAATAAAAACTTCTAGTATCAACAAGGCGATAGATATTTCTGGATGTACCTTGCCTTTGTATTGTTTTATGGCTTCTTTATTTGGCCAACGAACGAAGAAGAAAAATGCTTCTTCAAATTTACTTCGTCAACAAAGTTTGGCCTGATGACACAAAATGTTCATGACTTTTCCAGAAGATGTGTTTCTACTACACTTTTTTAATTTGTAACTTTATTGTATTTTTGTTTACTTATTACAATTAATAGTGCAGATATGTGCAAATTCAAATTAATTGCCTGATATAGGTACCTACGGTTCAAAAGAAATTTAACGCTGATATTACTTAACATAATTCCTGTATTCCGGTATATTTCATGAAATGTGTAATTAGGTAACCGCTGTACGGTTGAAATATTTACATATCGCTTAGGTATAGTTAGAGTTAGAATCCTGTCACAGACAGATGGGGCGACAAACAGACGAATAATAAACAGACAGCAGAGGTTATATAATAACTAAGCCCCATTCCGTTGTGACAACTTGTACTTTGAGTACAAATCCCAAAAAAAGTTCCCATATCAAATAAAGCGATACTTTATTTCTGGATACCTTTTGAATAGTTTTCTGTATAATGACGGCAATTTGTCCCAAATCCGACCCAACCTGAATCCACAATTAGAGCTCGATTTGCTTTACGTGGTCCGGGCAATTTATGGTCAGGGCGACGCGACGTCTGTTGAAATCAATTCAAACCCAACTACAATAATATAAGATCAGTCGGGACAAAGGCGCCAGTAGGACAAGTACACCTACCATATCGAAATATAGAAAAGTACAGACGTTATATGCTACTAACACCATCTTACAACGGAACCAACTGTACAAAGTAAGATGGCATTAGTAGTATAATATATGTACTTTTCGATATTTCAATGTGGTAGGTGCCTTTGTCCCCGTGGACAATGAGAATCTATGACATATTTAGGCAAACAAGACTGAATGTATGACTTGATGTATATTAAGATCTACTACGCTAGAACGTGTGATTTGATGTATGTTAAGATTTGCTATGCAACTGGTTAAATTGAAGTCAAATCGATTCTTCTTCTTCTTCACGTGACATCTCCATCCCAGAGGTCGCCGACCATTTGTTCATATTTCGATCTATCTTTGGTCATGCGAATTAGTTTTTTCGTGCTCTCCGCCATTTCCACCATTCCTTTACATTCTCAAATCAAGTCAATTACGCAAACTTCAAATTAAAATTAATTAATCATATGACATCAGATTAAATGATTTCCCCAGCACTAAAAAAATAAAAAATTCTTTTCAATAAAAAAAGGCTTTTCCAAATCGATCTAGCCAACGTCTCCACAAACTGAGACACCACTTCCTTTTAATAGGAAAAAATAAACAAATATTTCTAATACCTTTCAGAGATCTTAAAAGGTAAGAAGATTTAACCCAGTGGCCTTAAGCAGACACATTTTTCGTCTATACCTATACCTATCATTCCCCGCGCGTATGAAAAGGGTGACAGAAGTCAATAGATGAATTTGACTGTTACCCGTAACATAACCACTCAATTGCTTCGAATTTTGAGTTGGACTCTATTTATATAATAAAATAAGAGCGGTGACAGGTAGCCGTAGTTACCAAAAGCAATCTAGTGGATAAAACAATTAAGTGGTAGTCCCAGGAGCGTGCCTTTCGGCGTGTTTGCATGTCAAAAACTGGTAGACCAATTTTTAAGCTGGCCGTACCACGCAACCAAATGTTTTCCAAAAGTTATAGCACGAGTTACTAAAAAAACAATTTGCAAATCGGTCTAGTCGTCTTTGGGTAATGGCAGAATATGTCATAAATTAATCAAATATCTTCTTTTTAAACTCGGTTAAAACAAATCTTTCTAAAACCGTTGACCGATCTTTTAACGTCAGCGGATTTGCTCGAGCCCCGCGCGGACACATTTTTTCATCCATATATCATTCCCCGCCGGATGAAAAGGGTGACAGAAGTGAATAGACAAATTGGACTGTTACCCGTGACATAAAACAATAAAGTGGTAGTCCCAGGAGCGTTCCTTTCGGCGTGTTTGCTTGGCTCATAAAGTTGAATAGGTAATAAATCGAAAGCTCAGGCAGGTGGGTTGGATTAGGAGCGAGTGACGGATTGTGTTGTCGCTGTGTTGACGTTTAAGGGTTTAAGTTGACAGACTAGTTTTTGGATGTTTTGGGAGTTGCTGAATTAAAGTACAATCAACTGTTTAATGCAAGCTGTCATATGTATTTGTAAATAATAAAAATCGGACAACCTCACTCAAATTGATCAAGTCCCACAGTAAGCTCAAGCAGGCTTGTCTTATAGGCACTTGACGAGGATATATCAACTTATATAGATAAATACTTAAATACATAGAAAACATAGGCGCAAATATTCGAGTTCATCACACAAATATTTTCCCTTGGGTTTAAATCCCGGCAAATGCAGATTTTTGTGTAAGCTAAAATGCTCAAATCCCCTCATATAACTTCATAGTTACCTATATACATATGTATTTAATTATATATTTATTTACAAAAATACAACTAGGTACGCGTAAATACAACTTCGCTCCAGAGGTAAATTAAATCACCATATTATTTTACAAGCTTTTATTTAACTTGCAATGTATGTATGTATGTATCTAAGTATGTTTGTTCGGGTGGAATCTTGCAACTCAATTTTGAAGCAGATATCGTCATCTGATTGAGCTGAAATTTTGCATACTTACTTAAGAGGCCTTATTCCTTTTAAAATGCTGATTGTTTAGACATTTTTCTGTATGATCAAACATGTTTCTTAACATATTTTTGATGTTACTACCTAGAACAGGGCTATTGGGATTAATTGGTATATATTTGAAACCTACAGTTTGACATTTTCATTGATAATTTTTGTTTCAAAAACTACTCGAAATTGACAAAATTCACGCGGAAAATTAGTTTTTTCAACTTATTTTCGACTGCATGCAATAAAAACATGAAATAGCTATGTTACTACCTAGAACTTGGGGAAAAGTATTATTTACTTCAAAAAGTTGCTCAAAATTATCAATATATTTGTCGTAATATGAAAAAAATAATTTTTTAAAGGAATAAGGCCTCTTAACTTTGATGACAACACAATAATATGGTACCATGGGACTGATCTGATGATGGAGCCGGAAGGAGGCCATAGGAACTCTATAATAGAAAAACCCGGTCAAGTGCGAGTTGGACTCGCGCACCGAGGGTTCCGTACAAACACCTTCCATCCTTAAGTGGTTAAGTTAAGTTTGCACCTGGTATGTATAGCGCTCCATACAAATGAGGTGCAAAGTTAACGCAACCAATCCCGTTTGTTGTATGGGAGCCCCCTTAAATATTTATTTTATTTTATTTTTAGTGTTTGGTGTTATAGCGGCAATAGAAATACATCATCTGTAAAAATTTCAACTGTCTAGCTATCACCGTTCTTGAGATACAGCCTGGTGACAGACGGACGGACGGCCGGACGGACGGACGGACGGACGGACAGCGAAGTCTCAGTAATAGGGTCCCGTTTTTATCCTTTGGGTACGGAACCCTAAAAAGCAATCCTACCGAGTTTGGGCTCTTTAGAATCGTCTCAGTGAGAATTTGATTGATATCCAAAGAAAAGTACAGTCGGCTATAAAAGCTTGTCACTAAAATGTCATTTTTGACAGAAACTTATTTATATTTATTCCAAAAGTATATAACGCAATAATAACCAATCTCGCGTAGAAGGAAAAACATAATTGAAATAAAATGGCTGTGTAAATTAAAAATATCATTCACGCTAAAAAAAAAACAGGCACAAATGAAGCGCAGATAGGCTGAATGGGAATGAATCAGCAACTTAGTTTGTGCGTAAATAGGGAACAAATTGCTAGTTTCCGTGCGCTCAAAAAGCAATCAAGTTTTCGCACTGCACGTGTTAGTTTAAAATGCTTTCAAATGAATTTCGATGTTTAATGTTCAATGTCAAAATAATGCCCTGTGATGTTGATGAATTTCGAACGGAGCTCTCAATGTCGACCATTTTACAGGTATTCATCTCTTGAACGTCCAATATTAGTCAATATTGACTAACTTGATGACATTGCACTTAAACAATTAGTTCACTATCGTAATTTCGTCTGTTTACAGCCAAAACCACTAAGTAACAAATACCTACTTGAATTAAAGCTCGTATCTCAGTATCATACTACTAAACTAGATACGAGGTTTTGAAGATCAGTAACAAAAATTTTAGTGTCTTTTGGTTGTCACCAGGGAATCTGTCGGTGAAATTTTGTAATATCATCGTTTTAGTTTAGTCAGATGAACTACACAAGGTTAGAAATGGGTTAAAGTGGTGGTACTCAGGGTCTCGGCTCTCAATACCACTTCACCGCATTTGGTGTCGAGACCCTGGGCCCGTGGGGTCCAAGTGCTAGAATTCTTTTTAAAGAGCTTGCGAAACGGCTCATCGACACCACTGGTGACCAAAGGGCTGGCAGCTTCCTCGCTCAGCGTCTTAGTATAGAAATACAGCGAGGTAATGCTGCCAGCGTCTTTGGTACAATGCCACGGGGTCCATTTTTAGACTTAGATTAGATTTAATTTTAGATTCAGATAGACTTATTTTAATTGGTTATTGTTTATTGTGTTCTGTTATATTTTGAACTAGCGACCCGCCCCGGCTTTGCACGGGTGCAATGCTGATAAATTATCCATGTATTATACATATAAACCTTCCTCTTGAATCACTCTATCTATTAAAAAAAACCGCATCAAATTCCGTTGCCTAGTTTTAAAGATTTAAGCATACAAAGGGACATAGGGACAGAGAAAGCGACTTTGTTTTATACTATGTAGTGATAAATTATAATCATTACCGTTAAGGTGAGATAATTCATCAAAATATTCAATTAACATCAACATATTGTAAAGAACGCATGAAAGCTCGTTTGACATCGAATAAAATCTATCAAAATATTCTTTTTTTAACCAATGGTTTAACGTATAAAAACGGGTGGACGGATGTAAATTTTGGTATAGATTGCCGGACGAAGTGAAGTTGCGGACACCTTCTTTGAACAGAACTGAACTGAATTGAACTCCTCAAAATCTATGGATGGCGGAGTTTCAATTGAGATGCAATGAGCTCGATGTAAATTTTGATTGCCTATCAACGAACGTCCGAACCACCGTGCACCGCGAAAGTTTTCCAAGTTAGCTGTTCATACGGAATACGGGTCCTGCATATAACATATGACTTTGTCTCTGGGTTATTTGGTAAATACAAATGACTTATACTGTATGAACTTATGTGATTATTACGATCATACTGTATCAACTTATGTGATTATTAAGGGACGTTCTGACTTCTGGCACAATAAGTATATCTACGGAATTCATTAAGAAGAACTACTTATGTACCTTCTTTACATAATACAGTTACCTATGTTTTGGGGTCATTGATTTGTGTCAGCTGTACAGCGCCATCAGTTGATGAAAGTTTCTTTGCCGAAACGGCTTTCGTTTGGTTTTAACCAATTTTGGTAATTACTTGATTTCAAATCTTGTCTATTATAAAGTTGGTATTTATTTGACGGTCACCGAGCAGAAACATTTAATATCACGTCAAAGCTGGATCGATTAAGATCGAATTTGGTATAAAAGGTATAGTTGAACACGCAAAGATAGTTATTAGGTATTTTATTATCAGATATCAGGCAAATATTTAACTCATAATGTTGACATCATAGAAAGAAAGGAAGGAATAATACACTATACCTAAACCTTATTCCTACAACCTAGCATATATTATTGTATTAAAAAAAAACAACTACCCTGAATTCCAGTCTTAGAAGGCGTATAGCGGTCACGCTATCGGATGGATAAAGCACCCTTTTGTCCTGAACTTATATGGATACTTATCATGAAGAGACGAGACGAGGCGTTGTGACAATGTCAGAATATTGAGAAAATTGAAGCTGGGAGAGCTAAGAGTGAGGAAATCCTTACAATAATACTAACTAAACTGGTACCTCATGGTGTATAAGCATAACAGTTAAATAGTATCTTAATCCTCCTATCTTATAAAAAAAACTATTTTTTTTACGACAAAATTCGTTCAACGCTGCATGCTTTTTATATACCTACCAACGTGGAAAATAAGTATGTACATTGAAAATAACTTTATTTGCAAAGGTCCCTATTTTTCTTTCTTTCTTTCATTTTGCAATTTTCCATTAAAAACTGTGTTCATAATAAAACTGTTTTCCAGCATTTCTGTATACTTATCTTTAACGTCTTGAAACTTTAGGGATACACAATTTTAGCCAATTTTCTGTTGCTCTACGAAGCAGTGGAAACAGAAGCACGCTTTTAGCCAATTGCGGCCAATATACGCAGAAATTTGAAGAATTTATCCTGTAATTCTTTCTGGCTAATATACGTGTAAATTGTCTTAATTTCTACACATTTGTGTCATCTACACGGCCCATATACATGTAAATTTAAAGTCTTTATTTCTACACGCCTGTGTAATTCTATACGGCCAATACACGTTTAAATGAAAAGAGTCTTTATTTCTACACGCCTATGTAATGCTACAAAGCCAATATACGTGTAAATTTAAAGATCTTTTATTTCACCAGCTCGATTTTTTCCTCAATAGACAGTGTTCTTAAGGAAATAGATTAAGTTCTTTTGTGTAGTTTTTTTAATATCCCTGCCTATCTCCAAATCATAGACCTATCCATTTAGAGCCAATTTTCCGCTGCACTACAGACCAGCGGGAACAGAGGCATACTTTTCGCCAATCGCGGCCCACAGTCAATATGCGTGTAAATTGAAAACGGCTTTATTTGTGAAGAATTGGCAATGGCGTTTTTCTAAAAGAACAGCGTTAAATGTTGAATGTGTCACTTTTAATTTTATCGCGAAGTGGCTTGAACGGTCTGCCGATTCGCAATTCATTTTGAAATAGTTTCACGATTTTTTTTTATACTGAAGTCTATCACTTGCTACAAGCAAAAGCTTGTAAAACTAATCTTTACCTAATACAAAGTGGATGAAAAAGTTCTTGGCTTGATGAAATTAAAACTTTCGGATCAAAAAGTCTGTAATTAAATCTCGATTAAAATTCAATAAATCATTATTAGGAAGTTTTTGGAGTGTACATTTTTAAGATAAGAAAAAACCCTTTTATGTGCCCTTTTATGTTAACTGCTATACATTTTTGCTCATTTTAGAGATTAGGTAAACGCCCAAGTAGTACAGAGACGCTTATACAGACGTATTACAGCTAAAAATTTAAATTAGTTGTAAAAGGGCTGTATAAGCGCCTATGGCCTGTTACAGAACCAATAATTAAAAACATAGATTAACAACATTTGTTTAACCAACATGAAAAAGACAGTTTTCAGATGTTCATTATTTCTAACAAGTTAAATAGGATTCTCTTTTCAATGTTTTGTCCAATATTTTTTCATCGCTCTGACTGACAGTGGCTGCAGATATCTAACTATCCAATATTTCGCAATACAGGGCTTCTTTGAATATACAAGGTATTATTAAAATTTGCTAAACAAATTCATTTAGTTTAAATACTAGAATCTATGTTTTAATTTATTGCTCTTGTTACAGTCTACACCCCGTATATTGATATTGTTACCCCAAGATTGAATGTCCTATTTTCGTACATAATTAATATATTTCGTGATTGAATATAAATACAATGGTAACTTAAGTTGCGTGAGCGGATCTCGTTTATTTCGACGTAATTATAGAATATTGCCAGGTATTCTTTAAGATGAAATTTAATATTACCCTTATAATAAGTACAGTAATGAGTACGTACATTTTGTGCTTACGTATTCAGACAAGTTTTAATCAAAATGAGATTTGTAAAATTTAAGAGGTCGAGACCCTTCGTAGAGACTTATTAAATTTCTTTAACCTATCGTTTGAGAATTCTTATTTTTTTTGTATTCCTACAATCACTCACACTATTTTGAGTTTATACCGCACTCGTTTTCCTAATTTATCATTAATGAACCGATGGCTTGCTGTGTTATGTCTTTCTAAGATTATTTATTTCCTTTCTATAAATAGAATACACGATTAAAATAACTGGCGAGCTATCTCGGGCCGGCTGCGACATTTGTCCACCGATGCGTCGGTAAATGCATGTGGCGGAAAATGGACGAGCGCAATGGCGCGCGCCTGCTCCTTGCACTTCGTAAATCAAGCTGGGTTATATTCAGAGCGGAACCGAGCGGGCTAACTGGGTCTTACTTGATACAATACAAATATCAAATACAATGTATAAACATATTTTAATGAGTTTCACTTGATACTATTATCCTGGCATAATATATGAAAACTAAATATCGTCTTAGGGTAGGCTCACTGCCTGTGATACACAGATCGAGTCTCGTCTTTATTAGATTTTTTTTTTTGTATAGAATCTTTTTATCGATTCATATTTTTTTATATGGTAATACCACATTTTTATTTTTATAAATAATGACACAAAGGTAAATTAAGAAAGAAAAATTGAATGCGATCCACTACAATCCAAGCGGGATTTGAACCCGCGACCTCTGCGTTTCCGGCGCATTGCTCTTCCAACTGAGCTATTTGATCGCTACGTCAATCACACCAAATCTTTCATCCCTTAATTCTTTTACGCTACTGGAGCGCCCTCTGTGTCACATATGTTTTTGAAATGCTTATGCGCATTAGCCATACCCTAGGATGTGCGCTTTACACGCACGATCCCCAATCCCCATTGCTTTACAGCAAGTGTGAAGACTGCGAGAGAGATGGCGCTGTTCTAAATATTTGTATAGAATCTTTTTATCGATTCATATTTTTTTTATATGGTAATACCACATTTTTATTTTTATAAATAATGACACAAAGGTAAATTAAGAAAGAAAAATTGAATGCGATCCACTACAATCCAAGCGGGATTTGAACCCGCGACCTCTGCGTTTCCGGCGCATTGCTCTTCCAACTGAGCTATTTGATCGCTACGTCAATCACACCAAATCTTTCATCCCTTAATTCTTTTACGCTACTGGAGCGCCCTCTGTGTCACATATGTTTTTGAAATGCTTATGCGCATTAGCCATACCCTTTATTAGATTTTTTTTAATGTTCATTCTATAAATAAAATACACCATTAAAATAACTGGCGAGCTATCTCGGGCTGGCTGCGACATTTGTCCACCGATGCGTCGGTAAATGCATGTGGCGGAAAATGGACGAGCGCAATGGCGCGCGCCTGCTCCTTGCACTTTGTAAATCAAGCCGGGTTATATTCAGAGCGGAACCGAGCGGGCTAACTGGGTCTTACTTGATACGATACAAATATCAAATACAATGTATAAACATATTTTAATGAATTTCATTTGATACTATTATCCTGGCATAATAAATGAAAACTAAATATCGTCTTAGGGTAGGCTCACTGCCTGTGATACACAGATCGAGTCTCGTCTTTATTAGATTTTTTTTAATTTTCATTCTATAAATAAAATACACCATGAAAATAACTGGCGAGCTATCTCGGGCTGGCTGCGACATTTGTCCACCGATGCGTCTGTAAATGCATGTGGCGGAAAATGGACGAACGCAATGGCGCGCGCCTGCTCCTTGCACTTTGTAAATCAAGCCGGGTTATATTCAGAGCGGAACCGAGCGGGCTAACTGGGTCTTACTTGATACGATACAAATATCAAATACAATGTATAAACATATTTTAATGAGTTTCACTTGATACTATTATCCTGGCATAATATATGAAAACTAAATATCGTCTTAGGGTAGGCTCACTGCCTGTGATACACAGATCGAGTCTCGTCTTTATTAGATGTTTTTAATTTTCATTCTATAAATAAAATACACCATTAAAATAACTGGCGAGCTATCTCGGGCTGGCTGCGACATTTGTCCACCGATGCGTCGGTAAATGCATGTGGCGGAAAATGGACGAGCGCAATGGCGCGCGCCTGCTCCTTGCACTTCGTAAATCAAGCTGGGTTATAAAGCGAGCGGGATAATAACTGGGTTATACTTGAAAACGATTTTTCTGGCTTTTTGTCATAATTTTTGTCTTTTAAAGTTTACTATAAATCTATGTATGTCTGTTTGTCATGTGTTTTGTACTGTTTTTTTAATTAATTGAACAGATTATGCTGTTTCATATTAAAATGTCGATATCATGTCTAAAGGAGCCTCACCGCAAGCATTCGCTTGTAATGTAACAATAAATGATATGAAAATGACGTGACATTACAGGTAAATGATTGCGGTGAGTACGCTCCCTATTAATGTTACTCACTGCAACATGCATTTTGAAAAAACTTGTAGAAAAACTAAATGAACATTATAATAATAATGATAAAAATCTTTATTTGACTTTTGTTTACAAAAGTGTTAAGAACAGAGTTCTGCAAAACTGTTTGCACAGTTTGTCTGCAGGAGAGTCTCTACAAAATGTGTGTCTTACATTACTATAGTATTATCTATTACGTCTACTTACTTTATGGAAGGGTTTCTAACAAATGTTATTTAAGGAGTTTTTTTAATTTATTTTTGTCTTGTTCCGAGCGGATGTCTTCAGGTAGGCTGTTAAATAAATATGGCAATCTTTTATTTAATGTCCTGTCTCCAAAATAATTAGTTACTCTTGATACCTCGTATTTACCTGATGTCACCGACCTGGTTCTATGTCTATGGTTGACCAGTACCAAATTATGCTATAAAAGGTATACTTAGTAGGTAATCATAAATTTTACCCGAATTCGCTTTTCTTCTTAACTCTTTTTTTTTAATTTCTAGGGCAACCAATAAATAAAAACATTAGGTACATACATTTGGGAAGTCTGAAATCTTTCAAATGATCAATTGACTAATCTAACATATATGAGCAGGCTTCGGATTTTTTATAGCACGGTAGGACGTTAAAGAGCTATGAAGCCAATATTTACATTAAAATGTAATTTATACTCATTAATTTATTTAATTCTGAAGTGCCTTTAATTATTTTGTCAATCCAAGTATTTAGTGACTAAAATTATAAATAAAATAAAATAGTATTTTTATATAATTGTGAAGCCTGCTTATAAGTGAAAGCCAAGTGTGATATACAAAAAACACCCAAAGTTTTATCAAATTGCGCATTTTCAGACCAAACAAGCATTAAAGTTTAGAACTTTCTGGAAGTTCCACAAAGCATTGTGTGGAGTACGCCTTTGAGTCTTTCTGTTACTATCAACAAATGGAAGCAGGATGCCTTTAAGTAAATGACAAGGTATCTGTCCGTGAAAAAAGGTTCAAGTTACGATAACTTTTGTTGAATCAAAACCAAGGCTTTATGCTATTATTTCACTGGATGAGGCACAATAAGAAAAAAAAACAAAATTAATGGTCGTTTTAAACGATTCATACCAACAGACTGCACGTATATAAGCTAGGAAAAGGAAAAAAAAACATTAACTTTCATAGGTCTACCTCTGGGAAATCTAAAATAGAATTTTATTCCATACGTATTTATGCTACAAATAAACATACCCCGTGGGTCGGTGCACGAATGACGCCTACTGGTAGGTGTAGCTTTAAATGGACTGTATTTCCGGAAGGTTCGCGGGTCCTACCTAGAAAATTTGGAGTACTTAATAGCGGAGAAGAATGAACTAAAGATAAAATTTAGAGAATCATGGGAAGTTCCACTAACCTTTAAAAACTGCGGCACCGAAACAGGAACAACAAACGTAATAATCTGATGCGGGTGATGATGATAAATATTATTTATATATTAAAAAACGATTTCAATTTATCTTGGACGACGACACACACTGACATTGACTTGAGTGAGAAATTTATTTGTTTTTTCTTCTGATTTTTGGCGATCATAGACGTCCCACGCAGGTTGGTCCATGCGGATACTTCACAATGTAAAATAAAAATTATCTCAAGCCTAAACTGACGACCTAGTGTTAGATCATTCATAACCCCGAGGTATGATTTTATATAACAAGATAGTTCCATTGCTATATCGTAATTCGTAACATTTCACAGCCTTTCTAGGTTCCATAACTCCTTTACCTTCACCAGAGCAACATGTTGCAAAGGTTTTGCTTGTTTTGCTACCAAACGGGATCAAATGGCGATCGGCGAGAAACTTCTGATAAAATATTTCAGCATGCGGTCAGATGTCTGGTTTTGTTCTCGCTTTGCAAATATTAAACCTGTATCTTGATCTATGGCTTGGTTTAAAGATTAATTTGTAAAATTGCAGAGGAAATTTGCAGCGTGCGGGTTTAGCTACTGTAAAGTAAGTTAAATATACAATACAATACAATACAACAATACTTTATTACACACCAATAAAAGTTTACAAAAGGAAACAAGATAAATACAATTTATAAATAACGGTAGACAACAGGCGGTCTTATCGCTAAAGAGCGATCTCTTCCAGACAACCTTTGGGCAGTGAAATTGATGAAAATTTAAAATAAATAAATAAATATATTATGGCTGTTGGACTTTAATTTTTTACCATTGAATTTGCCTGGATTTAATAAAGTGAACTCTACAGTAGGTACGTAATGATATTAAATACTATAATCAGTCCCTGAATTTAAAAACATTTATGTTATTTATCGTTCCGAAATCTTGTTTTTTTTTCATTGGAAGTTTCAGGATAAGTACCAAAAACAATAACCGAAATAAATGGAAAAAAACGTTGTCTTGAGTCTCCAGTATAAATAAGTCTCAACTCAACAAAACGTCTCGATTGAGTTTGTTTCCCAAATAATGTATTTTTTTTATACATTACAGGATTATTATTTGTTTGACACGGGGCTAGAATTAAGCCATTAGTGATTTGTAATATTTTTTTTTTTTTTTTATAACGGCACAACATAGTGGCTCCACTTCGCCTGATGGTAAGCAAAAAGGGGAGCCCAAGTCGCAATGGCAACTGACGAGAAACCAACGGTGCCAAGTCAGTTGACACTGCCATGCTGGCCCGAGAGATGCTTCTTCACGCTTCGTTTGAAGGGTCCCAAGTTATAAGAAGGAGGAAACACATGAGCCGGCAAGGAGTTCCATACTTTAATAGTTCGGCAGATGAAGGAATTGCCAAACTTCTTGGTACGGGTGCGAATATTCTCCACGGTGAGGCGATGACATCGCAAGCTGGCACGTGTGGTTCTATGACGGAAAGGGGAGGGTGGGATAAGAGAAAATAACTCTTCAGAACACTCGCCATGGTATAGGCGATAGAAAACGCTCAGCGACCCAATGTCCCTACGTAATTGAAGGGGTTCGAGGAATCTGGTACTTTTCTCGTCACCTATAATGCGGACCGCCCGACGCTGCAATCTGTCAAGAGCATCGAGTAGATATTGGGCAGAGCCATCCCAAAGATGCGAGCAGTACTCAACGCACGACCGAACTTGAGTCTTATAAAGAAGACAAAGCTTTGAAGAATATTGTTATGTGTTGCTACTCTATCGCATTAGGAAACTGCCATTTGAACGAATTAATTATTTATAATATATCTGTGTCATAATGACTCTTATCCACGTTTTTCACTTCGACGACGCGAAAAAAAATTAATAAAAAAATTTTTAACAAAAAAAAGAACCGACTTCAGTAAAACTAAAAAGCCGAAAATAACCCGTTCAAGTACAGATTACATTTGACTCACCCTTTGAAATCGATCCCAAACCACTCAGTTATTATATTTATATATTAAAGTTTACGTGAGGTTTGGCACCGACTTCAAAGGGTGAGTCAAATGTAATCTGTACTTGAACGGGTTATTTTCGGCTTTTTAGTTTTACTGAAGTCGGTTCTTTTTCTTGTTAAAATTTTTTTTTTTTCGCTTTTTAGTGATTCATATAAAATACTTATGGCGGGGTGATCAGGGAGGTCTTGAAGGCATGCATCTCGTTTGAATTATCTCCTAACTCCTAACTGTTAAGGAGTTGTACCTTCCATCATCAGTTCAGCATGAGAAGATGATGACTACCATATGCAAATACTTAAATAGTTTTAGAAAATACATGAAAAATATTATGAGTGCCTATAAAATTTCAGGGAACTGAGAACCCCCTCCTTTTTTTGAAGTCGGTTAAAAACTAGATTCGATCAAATCGACCATTGTTCGATCTGATCAGATTGACCTGTTTTTAATTGTTCGCATTAAAGGATTCCATTTAATTTAAACCCTAGGACCTAAACCTAACAGGACCACTTTAGCCCCGATTCTCGAAGCTAAACTAACATAGGCACATTTCAAGCAAAAGCGAAAAAAAAATGTGTTTTGCATTAAAACAAAACGTACACTAGCCTTTGTTACCGGGACAGTTAGGAGTTTGTTCAACAAACCGCGGCTTAGGAGACTCAATTTGCACTACAACGTGGCCGTAAGGATTACACAAGTGATTTATTAGACAGCACTATAGTTTTATTACCTACGCAAGGGAATAAGTAAATTCTAGAATTGTACAAAAAATCTGTTTTCTATAGAGTCGTAATTATTTCAGGAGAAAGTAGAAGTAAAAGTATAGATTTGCGATTGAGATAACGGGACCGCGGCGCCATCTGTCGTTAAAAATGTCTTAGTTTGCGTATCAGAATTTTTTGCCGTTGACGCTAAAACGGTTTCACAAATTTTAACCATTTTTGATACAGGGATAGCTGGACATCCAAAATGGTTATAGGGTAAGTTAATTTTACCCAATGCAGGCTTCTTCCTGTTTATAACTTGAACACCAAAATTCCGACAAATCAAAAAGTGACACTTAAAACAAACCAGTCAACGAAGCTCATTCGATCCCCATCTTAATTTATAGCGTTAAGGGAAAATATTCTTTGTATTCGCTGCTTGCGCTATCCGTGATCATTTCTGTACGTGATTGGAATTTGTCGCAGTTGGATTCCCTCTGTCCACGTGTGAAGCACAATACTCAATAATCCGTTCCTCTTCTGAATCAGCTGTTTTATAAATGTAACACCTGCAGGTGTAATCGTCGCATTTATTACGCTTTTACATGATCTAGCAAAAGTAATCCTAGAGGTAGGTAATGTTGAATTTTTAGTAAAAATAAATAAATCAGTACCTATCCTGAAGTTTCCATTAAAAGCTTGTATCATTTAGAAGTAGGTACCTACCTATCTATACTACATATATGTATATGTAATTAACTAATTTTATCGGTAAGGGTAGTTCAGTAATAATATAATAATAATAATAATAAATCTTTATTAATAAAAAACATAAGAATAATCGTTAGCATAAAAAGTCTTACATCTACACAGAACACACTTAATACTTGTGCCTGAACTAGGAAAATCCTGTATCTCAGGCTTTGAGAGAGGTAATTTAATTACCAAAATTCTTAGTCAATTTATTTCACTAAAGAAATAGATAAAAACGCGTACAAATTATATTTTAAGTGTCAACGTAATTGTTTACAATTATACTATAAAACTATTATACTAATTTGATATGACATAATAATTGATTACGTTTATGAGGTACCTACCACCGGCACGGCATTGAAATGTCAGCATCAGCACAATTAGAAACTCGGTCAGGTCATAGTCGATATTGCAAAAAATTGTCGTCTCTGTAGTTTAACATACAATGAAAATCACTAATTATTAGAACAATATTTTTCTAAGTTACAAAACAGGGATTTAAAAATTCGAGAAAGGTATCTAATTTCTTAAAGCTAGGTGAACTAAAGACTCCTATGATTGCTACGTTAAAATTACAATTTTGTAGGTTAGGCTAATCTATTATAATATAATCTAAACATAATATAAACTGCAAATAAATACTGCAAATAACACACCAAAGAGCGGCGCTTTTAGACGCCTTCATAGTCAATTGAATTTATGTATCTTTGCTCGGCGAGTTTCCGGGCTGGACATTCTGCGTCACCTGTTTGGTGATTATTCGGCTTTTTGAAAAGTCTGCATGTTGCACATTTCGGGGACTCCGCCTTATTTCCGCACTCTCTGATAGAGTGACCTACATCACCGCAATAACCGCACGTGTACTCTGTCTGCTTGCATGATTTAGCGGCGTGACCATATTGTTGGCATTTGAAACACCTAGTAACGATCGTGAAATCTCTCACTGGGCATGAGGACCAATTTACAAATACACGATTTTGGCTTATTAAGGACTTTCGTATAACGGCGGGCACTTCTAGGACGTAATTACATGTCTCGGCATCTTTTTTGCCCGATTTATGGCTGAGTCTAATAGAGGACAAGAATTTATCCCTTGTTAAGTCCTGAAGTTTGTCGGCTAGGTTTTGCTCGAAAATGCATTTGTAGACAGCTTGTTCTGGCATGGTCGAAGGTACGCCAACAATAACAATCCTGGGCTTGCGTTTATGAGGCTCGTCAATGGTGAGTTCTGAGGTAGTCTTTTGAAAAGTTTGCTTGACTTTTTCAATGTCATCCTTAGAGTCTGTGCTGATTATAACGCCGCCATTCTTGACTTTACGAAGCGCTCTTACATGGAGCTTCATCTCCTCCGGATTAATTATCTTTTGGACCAAGGTTTTCGTGTCGTCACTTGTCTTCCGCTTATCATTGGGATAAACTGCTACAGAACTCAGATTATTTGGTCGAATCAAGCAGCTGGAACTATTTTTGACCATGTCGGCGAAAGAGAGAGCATTTGTTATGGGCTTATCTGATGACTTTATAGTACACTCTAGGTCTCTGAGGCGATCTGCAAGGTCTTGCCTTTCCTTGAGGTAGTGGTTTTGTTCGTGGGCGACGGTAGCATGTTTTCGTAATCCTTGATAGTGAACTGCCATGTGCGAAGTCCCATTTGCGACCTTACGGCAAAGGTTGTGAATCCGTAGTTTCTGATCCGTATTCATTTTACCTTCAGATGAGATGGTACATATCTCATTGAGGTATTTTTCAATCGAGGACATCCAGAAGTGTATGTCTGACGTTGAACACTCATTTTGCGTGGCGGCTGACTCATCGGCTGGATCATCTCTTGAGGGCGGTGGTTGAGGTGTTGATGGAGGGCTGCGCTGTATTTTGGCACTCCGACTAAAGGGGCTGCTATCACTCATTTTACAGTAGGTACTTCACAGAGAACGAAATGTCATAATTAAAGCACTACTCAGCAAATCCACGCGCGACACAGTTTATAGTATGATTGAGGTCAATATTATTGCGCACGATTTTATTTATTACAATATTTGTGCACACGTCCTATCGTAACGACGATGCAGAGCATAATCCTAAGTAATAACTTGAGAATTGTGGCAACTAAATAAACATTGTCAGTACGTTAATTTGATTGATGGTGTCGAAAACTAGTTGCCATTAAATGAGTAAACTTATTACTTCGTTACGTCTTTGGGCAGCTGAAGATTTATTTTCCTGTCTCTTATTTTGTTACTATACTTACACAAAAAATATAGCATGAATCTAAAATATACCAGAAGTCCTGTCCCGAAAATCAGGAAAGGAAATTCAAAGCTGTGATGCTTGCGGTTTAATTTTTTTAATGCCATGTTTCAAATATATTTAAAAACTGTAAGGTGTGCACAAAAGAGGGGGGAGGCCTTTGCCCAGCAGTGGGACATAATAGGCTCATAATATCAAGGAAGATAAAAGGTAAGGAAGTATGATGTTCATAGTAAGGAGCGTACGCCGATAAAGATTTTATCGTCGGGGAACTAGATGCCGTCGTATGTATCAAAATGAATTAAAACGGCGTTTCAGTAGCGACATAAACGACATAGAACGGTGTTAATATTTGTCAACTATTGCAGAGTTTTGTAAGTATCGTAATGTTATACCTTGTTGACAATAGATGGCGTTTCCACGTTGTGCTTTTACAATTTTTGATATGTTGAGAAGTTTTTTCACTGAAGGTAATTTTTCGCTTTTAAGGCTTTTATAGTTGATTAATTATTTATTATGGACGAAATATTTCAAGTCAAGCCTTTGAAGTAAGCCTGGCCATGTACTGGCCATAGTGCTATAGGTAAGTGTGATATACTGTCAAATGATGTTTTGTCTCTTTCAGTTTGAATGTAACGTCATGAAAATGTCATTAGTTTTTGATTGATGCTTATTGCAATATAGTTTTGCTATTTTCGATTTACATTACGCTTAAGGGAGGTTTATTATCAAAATTTATGACTGGTTAATAAATAGTTTTCAAATGACAATCCTAAACCTTCATTGTAAGAGCATTATTTTATTCTGACAAGATGCCGTCGTATGTATCAAAATGAATTAAAACGGCGTTTCAGTAGCGACATAAACGACATAGAACGGTGTTAATATTTGTCAACTATTGCAGAGTTTTGTAAGTATCGTAATGTTATACCTTGTTGACAATAGATGGCGTTTCCACGTTGTGCTTTTACAATTTTTGATATGTTGAGAAGTTTTTTCACTGAAGGTAATTTTTCGCTTTTAAGGCTTTTATAGTTGATTAATTATTTATTATGGACGAAATATTTCAAGTCAAGCCTTTGAAGTAAGCCTGGCCATGTACTGGCCATAGTGCTATAGGTAAGTGTGATATACTGTCAAATGATGTTTTGTCTCTTTCAGTTTGAATGTAACGTCATGAAAATGTCATTAGTTTTTGATTGATGCTTATTGCAATATAGTTTTGCTATTTTCGATTTACATTACGCTTAAGGGAGGTTTATTATCAAAATTTATGACTGGTTAATAAATAGTTTTCAAATGACAATCCTAAACCTTCATTGTAAGAGCATTATTTTATTCTGACAAGGTTAGCATCACAAGATTGCTTAGTTTAAACAGTTTAAGAAAAGGCTTAAATAGCGTGCTGCCATGCTACTTTGATAGGTTCTATATTTTATTTTAAGGTAATGACATTTTATGCCAAAGCAATTACTAATTTTAGAAAGTATTGAAGTGTTGCATCTAAAGCGCTGAATTTTATGATTAAATTATGGGCGTAATGCGAATTTGAATTTTCAGTTGAAATCATCTGTAATGCAATGAACCAGAATTAAAATTTCACTGGTATGGTAGTAGAGGCATAACGCCAAAAGAAAGACGGAAGCGAAAGCTTTTAGAAATATATGCTGAAGAAAAAATAGTTTTAAAGAAGACTCTATTCCTAGAGAAAACTCTATACTTGGCGTGCTTAAAGTGTTTAAAGAGAGATTTGAAGAAGAAGTGATTAAAGATTCCTAAAGTTTCTTTCAGTACGGAACACATGAGGGGTATTTTACGGTACAGAAGATTGAAATTGACAAGTCGTATTATGGCTACCTATATAAGTATGGCTTACGTCAAATTAAAGCAGATATAATCGCGATTCAGCGATTTTTGTATATGATGAAATGAGATATTTTGACTAAATGGGAATAAAATGGGCTTAACTAGTATTTATAATTACTTCTTCATATTGAACTTTATAGTGTGCCGTATGTTGTTAAAGTGTGTTAAAATGTTGGTTGTGTTGATCATTGTTCATAATAAAGATATACAATAAAAATAAGTAGCAGAATGTATTATTTACTGTTTAAGCCAGTATTAGTACTCGTAGTATCAATATACTCGGGTACTTATGTATCCCTACCTACCTACTTAGAATAGTTTAATGCAAAGGGTAATAATTATAAATATAGGTATGCCTAATCTCTCGTACAAATTAGTCGTGTCAAACTCATTGCATAGTAGTCATTACCGCGCAATGAGTTTGACATCTCTCTTTTTCCGTGAGATCAGGTAAACTTTTCATTCCCTACTTATTTCAATGTAATAAGACGAACATAAATGGCCACGAATTTCTGAACGGGTTGTCGTATAGGTAGTTCTGGCTAATGTATGATATGATATAGATATGATATCATTGGAGCGCTAGGAAAGTACGGACGTACGTTTATGACTTATGACGTTGGCTGTACCTATTCAATAACCAGTTTCCTTGATTATTCGTGATTAAGAAATCAACACGAGTAGTTTCAGCGCCATCTAGTTAAGAACTATACAGATACCACGCTGTCTCTTTTTGGTATAACGCTCAGCGACAATGACATCTATTATGTGTTTTAATAAAACATTGCGTATCTACGTCTTATAATCAGCGCCATCTAGAAATAAGACGATATTTGAGCTTTTTTCCGGAGTACGTTTTTTTGTATGAGGTTGTCAATCCTTATGTATGATCCTTGATAATATATATATATATATACTATTTATGTATACCGTATACCATATATAACCTCTATCTCTCTCAATGTTTCAAATATATTTAAAAACTGTAAGGTGTGCACAAAAGAGGGGGAGGCCTTTGCCCAGCAGTGGGACATAATAGGCTCATAATATATATATATATAACCTCTATCTCTCTCCCGCCAGGTTACGCATTTAAATTTTCTTTGTGCTTTGACCTTTGTATTTTTAAGTATAATATTAAAATTAAGTTGTGTACCCAGATTTAAAGAAATAAACATTACATGTTTCGTTAATTTATATTTGTTTTTATTTTCTCCCTAATACACTAGTATCTGAAGAATAACCATTCAATACATTTAATAAAGCCAATAACCTCTTTTGCTCGTCACTGAGTGTCACTTGCGACGTTGCCGTTGTTTGCGCCATCACAGTTTGAATCATGACTAAACCGAAGACCAGTAACAGAAGAACCATTGTCTGAAAAGAAAAAATATATATATTAAAAATGCTATGAAAACATCTTTAAATAAATAAATAAATATCGGACAACCTCACAAAAATCAATCTAGTCCCACAATAAACTCTAGTAGGCTTGTGTTATGGGTACTAGACCACGATATAAGTACTTATATAGATAAATATATACTTAAATACATATAGAACAACCATGACCCAAGCACAAATATTCGAGTTCATCACACAAATATTTGCCCTGGCCGAGATTCGAACCCGGGACCGCCGGCTCAGTAGGCAGGTGTCTACAAACCGAGCCAAACGCGTCGTCGATGCTTACTTTAAATCAAATTCGTCGGCGTAAAACTTTTTTTTTTACCATTTGACGATGGTAAATGAGTAAGGCTCAGAAGAGTTTCAACTGCTTGTTCCCTTGCGTTACGAAATTTAGACGAATATCATCTTATTTTTGAAGTTTATCACAATCCGCAAAAACATCTCTGGTCTCTAAGAGCTCACCAATTAACGTGTTTTTTTTTGCAAAAATAATGATAATTATTCATGAAAACATCACATAAGTCAAGGAGCGTTCAAAACGCCCCTGACCCTTACCCTTAGTTTAGTTAGTTACATGATACTTTTTAACCGAATGTAAACAGTATCCTGTAAATATATTTTCTCAAATATGCAATGAAATATCGTCATAACGTACGCGTACGTTAAAACAAGCTTCGAAGTGTCACGTTTCAGGCGGAACAAATCGAGAGAACTGTAAAGGAATTTCATACAAAATTGAAGGCCTAGGCCGGGAAGTTATTTTTTTAAACATGGCGTCTGTGTTCATGAACGGGTTAAACAGCTGAATTATGTTTTTTTTTATTTTTTATTTCATTGCATAAAATGTTCATAAATGTTAAATCAAACTTACATTTGTGCAAACTACACATTTTCTAAATATTAATTAAAACTATAAATAAAGGTGTACATACATGCCAGATGTTTCAATTGTTTCATTTAAATATGCGACAGTCAAATAAACCGAAGAACATATTTATCTTTAAGACAACTCTTAATGTTTTAATTGGAGGCCAATATTTTAACACTTTGCTAGTATTACCTGAAAAATATCACATTATCAAAAACTCACAACAATCGGATCATCTGTTTAGGATCTAGGACGCCCTGGACGCCACACACAGTTACAAATACACACACACACACGTATAAGTTTCACTTAAACGCCCCACAATACAATATACGTCCTTTACAATAGACGTCCTTAACTATGACTTATAAGAAATGAAGCACCTGGTTCACTCGTCTGGCCCGAAAAGCCGTGGATATGCGGGTTCAAATCCCGTTCAAAGCATTTTTTTGTCGCTTCAATAGTATATTTTTTTACGCGGTTTTAAACCAGCACTCCAAAGGTTGATTTGATCAATACTTACTTGTAGCATCATAGTGGTTTGTCCTGATAGCTGATAAACATAACAATCCGTTATTTACAAGTTCTGTATTTATAGCTATATAGTAATAATTGCTCGGAGATTAGCGTGACCGGTAAAAGCATGGTGTCATTGTATTGATTACTTCATTTTAATAACCGGTAGTGAACTAGATCAATTCTTGTCACGAAACGTTTGTGTTTACTTATAGATTTTTAGGGTTCCGTACCTCAAAAGGAAAAAACGGAACGACGAAGACTGCTTCGCGAGAGTCTTGCATTTGTGTCACTTCTGTCACGAGTTGCGAATGCGACAAAGGGTCACATGTCGCGAAGTCGCGTGTTCAGTGAATCGCTCGACTGTATCGCCACAGAACGCCTATCATAACTGTGACACGCGACTCTATGTGGCGAAACAAAAACTACCTATCAATCTCCTTTCAATACCGTGCGAACAAGACAGGTCACGCTGACTCGCGCGACAAGTGAAGTTGCAGCAAGATAATAATATATTAATATTATGCTAACCCTGCAGCCCGTCTAGCACAACTATGCTTCGCGACTCTTGTCGCGCGGCATAGCGCTACTCGTCACCCTCTCACATTACTGCGCAGAAAGAGACAGGGAATTATCTCGCGCGAGAAAAAGTCACTTGTGACAGTTGTGCTAGAGGTACAGGGAAGACACCACATACTAAAAACTGAATCTCAAATGGCAGTGTCAATGTGTGCGTGTAAGACGTACAGGGCTGCATAGACCCATTGCGACAACTAGTTGGGGACTTTAGTTGCACAAAAAGGAAATTAGAAGTGGTGGTGCTTGTAATGGTGGTGGTTATGGTTGTGGTAATATTGGTGGTGATAATGGTGATTTTATGGTCATCACCATCACCACCAGCATCATCATCACAATCATCATTATTATCATCATCATTCATCACCACCAGTCACCACCATCATCGTCATACTCATCACCATCACCAACACCACCATCATCATCATCTACACCATCATCCTAATCATCATCATTACCATCATCACCACCACCATCATCTTCATCATTACTATCACTAACCCCATCACTATTTCACAAGTTAATGCCCATCTATGCACCAACTATTTCAAAATTATTTACGCAGTCAACACGGTTTCAACTCAATTCGGGGAGAGGTAACTTGATTCGGTGCGGGGATTTGCTGTGCGTATCCATTGTGCATGTAATACTATTAATATTCCGTAGTATCGCTGCAAAAAGTCGCCGTATGCGTAAAGAAAAAGTAACGCAACTACAGACCGGCATTCATTATGTAACTTTGTAATAACTCTCATAATTGGTCTGTTATTGAGAGAAAAAAATATTTACACTTTGTAAACTCGTCAGTGGCCTGGCTGGACGACAATTATAAGAATGTAGGAAAGAATCTTCAATTAACTCAAGGATTTGTTATTAAGGTCAGTTTCGTTATGAACAATGTGGAAACAGAGATGTGACAGTTGAATGGAGGCGTGAATTGCAAACGACAAGGTAAATAATGTTCAATATAAAAAAAATTAATTAATTTATTTCGAGCAATACAAAAATAGATGATAACGTATTAAATTACTTTCAAAATACATTTACAAATCACAGCATAAATTTAGAAAAAAAAACTACTTATGCCTAATGGTTTTTATTCTCGCTCTTTTCAAAAATATGACGTAGGGTCTATAAATTCAATTGATCATCCGTTTAAGCGATGCATCGGCAATATCGCGGGTATGTATGTACAGTCGAGTTCATTTACATCTACACACTTACGAGAACAAAAATATCTGAACACGACCCTATTGTCAGGAGCATAAAATCGAGTTCAGATATTTTTGTTCTCGTAAGTGTGTAGATGTAAATGAACTCGACTGTACCGTGATATTGTTGGATTTTAGCTATTATTATTCCGCGAATGACAGGTCGTTTTTTTGCCAATGTCAGTTTTTAACGATATAATAGCAATTTTATAAAGATTTATCAACCATGCTTGTATAAGTTCATAAAAAAAAAAGAAAAACAGATTTTAGCTATTATATCTACATTAATTGACATTGTCAAGTTATTATTTAAACCTATAAATATTAGAATTAGTAGAGTTGTTAGTCCGGGCTGTTTTCTAACATAATTGTGCGCATCGGGTTACAAGCATGAAATTTCTACCACAGATAGAGTGTTTCTTGGTAATTATTTTCAGATGTGGAGGGAAGTCAGATTCGTCCCCTGTGAGGCGAGAGAGCGGAGTGAATAGGACCAAGTATACCTCTTTTTCTTTCTTTATTGCAACAATAACTTAAAATATATGTTTACGTCGGCGTAACCAACGTAAATCTCCGAACGCATCCTATTTCGCTTCATTAAATACATTAAATAATGATTATTTACATGTTTTTACATATAATATTTACCATATACGTTCTAGATAAACAAATTGATGTAAGTAATTAAAACAAAATATTTTTTGGCTAATGTATCACGAGCAGACGGGCTAATCTCAACATCAACAATTTATTTAAGTTACTGTTTCAACTATTTGTATGAAAAGTGTATGTATTTTTAGAAACGAGATTAAATTTGCTATTTTGCAATATTTTTGTTTGTTGTAAATATCAGGAAATATAACTAATTTATCTCCCTGAATAAAAAAAAAATCACCCCGCTTTCCCGCCGCACAGGGGACGAATCTGACTTCCCTCTACATCTTAAAATAATCACCGCAGAATACTCTATCAGTGGTAGAAATTTCGTGGTTGTATCCCGAAACACACAATTTCGCGACTTAGCAAAATGTACTAGAGCACGCAGGCTAAGCTTAACATCAACATTTTTTTCAAGGTACTTTTTGTATCAGACTTGCCCAATATGTATACATTTTTAAAAACAAGAATAAATTTACTATCAGGTAATGATTTTTTTAAATTATAAATATTCAGGAAATATAACTAATTTATTGTTCTGAATAAAAAAACTTGTTGTGATTTCGGCAATATAACCAAATTTTCATATCAAACTATACATAATTAACATAAAAAATTAATTGCTGATATCTGTTTTACATGAAAACGATACCAGACAAGCCCTAATAGCCTTAACTGATCAGTAATAAAAAAAAAGAAAAAGAGTAAGACTTCCCTCCACATCTGAAAATAATTACCACGGAACGTTGTATCTGTGGTAGAAATTTTATGCTTGTAACCCGATGCGCACAACTCGCGGCTTAGAAACTCTACTAAATATGTAGCCTTTGTTATCATTGTTATTTCAAAATGATGAGATAAACATTTTCATAAGCGCGAGTTTTATTTTGATTACAAAAGTAGCTTTTCTTGTACTCCTCGGCGCGATCGTGTTTCAAAATCCCTGAAACGCTTACTTTATGTCTCGGGATTGACGCGGGTGTCAAATAAACCGGGAGATTTTCGCGAAGAATCCGAACGCTCCGCCACAGTATAAAACCACGCAGTACGGCCATACAGACTTCAGATGAGTTAAGTCCACCCGAAAATAAAGGTAATTAAAATCGTAATTTTCGCTCTAGATCTTTATCCTTATGCGCATGTATAAACATGTAACTTTTGTATTTTCCATGCAGTTTTATATCTGTATGAACCGAACAAGAAATAAATATATATTCGAATAAGAGAATAAATTCGTGTTAAATTTTATGAAAATGACCAAAATTAATCTAAAGCTCCGTGAACATTTTGAAGTTAAACCACACTTAGACTATTTTTTTCAGTTCAACATTTCCACGGAGCGCTGAAAATGCTCCATCCTACTAAGAACACTTGTTCGGTGGTGTACCAAACTTGATATCGAAACCATTTAAACTACTATTTTGATCACAAAATTACTGCATTTCAATACATGAAAATCCTTATTAAAATAATGTATATAATATTTTTTATTGTAATACAAGGATTACAAAATATATAATTTTTACTTTGCCTTTGCTTTAAAGATCAGTTGCTTTGCTCATGGAATACAACTTTTTCATGATATTCTGGTATATTTTACGTTTAGTTACCTACCAAGGTAAATTTTTACAAAGTAGCTATAAAGTAATCGAACCTCTATCCATACTGTAAACCAGTATACTGTGGCTGTGTCAAGCACAAAATCCGCAACAGATACCTACGAGTTAAGACAATATTGGCTCTCCCACCGACATGCTCAGCGCGAAATATCAGATGTTTGTCGCTACGACGTTCCATTAAAGTCTCGTATCGACCTGTCTGCGAAAACTGCAGGTATAATGCAGTCTCAAGCCAATTTTATTCTGATAAACATATAAATAGTAATAGTATTCACCCCATTGAATTTCCTGTGCATATGTGCAAATTCAGCTATTTAAAAAATTAGAGGTTATTACGACGACGCGGTTGGCGCAGTTGGGTCATTGTCAGATTTAGGTCCAAGGGCCTAATTTTCTGCCTGTGAGAATAAAGAACGTAACCTCTTCTATAATCCGATGTAATAGCAACATAACCTAGATTCATACAAGCTCTTAACTTTTGACAAACATTCGCCTTCGTCCTACAAATATTTGTAGGATGAAGGCGAATGTTTGTTATATAGATGTTCTGTGTATATCAGTACATAGTATAAAACAAAGTCGCTTCCTGCTATCTGTCTGTCTGTCCCTATGTATGCTTAGATCTTTAAAACTACGCAAAGGACTTTGATACGTTTTTTTTAATAGATAGAGTGATTCAAGAGGAAGGTTTTTATATATAATTTAATTTTATGTGTAATATATATCCAGTTAAGCTGGCAAATGTTTGTACGAAACCCTCGGTGCGCGAGTCCGACTCGCACTTAGCCGGCTTTAGATATAATTATGATTTTAAACAATAAAATTAACAAATACACTCCATTGGCACTTTCTAAGCATATAGAGGACGGTAGTAGGTACCTAGTAGGCACCTTATGTAACTAAAATTAACGAACTTGTGCGTGACATAGCAAAAAATATTCAATTTGTGAACCTTAAATTATCTAAAGATATTTGAAAACCACATCATCATAGGCCCTTCAGTCTATTACAGACGATTTGTGGTCTTCAGTCTGCGAAGCACCGTCTTTGGTGGCTGAAAAGACCGATACGCGATCGGCATACCCGAAAACCACAAAGACGCTCGATATTGGCTACTCGACCTTATTCGGTTTTAATCAAACCATTATAATGGAAACCTATTGAAGACTTATTAATAATCCCTGAGCTTTCATTTTCACGGTTTCTGTTATGTCATTGACCTATATTGAACAAGAGATTTTCTATTAATAACATGCAGTACCTGGTGGCATTTCTATACCCACTGTGATTATATATTTTTTGTATTTGAAGTGAAATGACAATAATATATCACTTATGTTTAGAATTTTGCTTAGCTGCATTGTCTACTTTCCACAATTTAACCTATATTACGAATTCATTGTGAATGTTGCCACTGTACCTAGCACAACATTTACGTTTTCTCAAACATCCAAGGAAATGTCGTTCTTATGATCGTGGTAATGGAACGCGAAATACGTCTTTGTATAGCAATTGTTGAAGATTCGTTCTAATTTCAAATTAGAACGATATAAAGGAATTTCATACAACATTATTGGCCGTAGCCAACAAAGAGATTGTCTTTTGTTTCAGTGGGGTTTATTTCTTTTATTGATAATCTATGGCATACTGCCAATAAAAAAAAACTTAGTTTGTGCATGTATATTTACGTTTTATTTCTTATATTTAACTAGATTATTCAATTCGATTAAATCAGATATTCAATAAAATAAACAAGGAATCACGTTTATTGTTAAAAAATATAACAATTTCTAATTAATAAGGTGTTGTCATTTTTTAATAAATAGAATCATCTTAACATTTGGTGGCAAAAACGATGAACCGAACAGCTTAAAAAAATAAATTTGTTTTTTTTTATTAAATTTGAAATAAATTTGTTTTTATATGAACATATAAGTTGAACATTTGTATTATTTCCTTGGATTTATTTGAGAAAAGCACTATACAAGCCTCGGCGCGAACAGGGATTATCGGCCTCGTATCTCTAGATGGCCTCGTTATCACTCGGCCATCTATTACTACTCGGCCAATAATTCCCTATTTCGCGGCCTCTGCAGTAATGTACTATTAACACTTCAAACAAAGACTGCGTTGCTATTTTGATTTTGAAGTATTTAACAAGTGAAGATTTATTTTTAACAAAACCGAGTAAAAATATTGATTTTTCTTAGTTCGTTCACTGTAGAAAAATACACGTGAGGTCTTCTTATACCCCTCCCTCCGCCAACGTGATCTATCGTGATTTTTTCGTGACCTCCCCCTCACCTCTCTCATGCCTCACGTGATTTGGCACAAGCCCTAACCTGCTAATGGGATTATCTCCGCGTCACATTTTATTTTAGAGGTAGTGCTGAGTTATATGAGTGATCTTTGGTAGCGTACTTTCAGCATAGCTCGTTATGATACTGTAGCGCCTGATCTAAACTAATTAGCAATCAATGCTACTTCTTTCATCTGATGGCATCCGACGACAGTAACATTTTATTTACTGTCTAGTAATGTCCAGTTTACCTTTCAATGTAAAATCTACAGATTTGACGCAACTACTAAAGGCATTCAAAATGTAGTTAAAAAATAAATCACATGATAAAATTTGTCAAGTTACCGACTGATTTTGGAAATTCAAATGGCACTTTGGTGTCCGTCCGCGTACATCTCATAATATCTGCGAAATTACAAAGGTCACAAATTCAATTTCAAAGGTCACAATTTTTACATGTCACCAATGTGAGCTTCGCAAAGTGAGCATATCGAATTTGTTATTAGTTGTTATTACCACCTGGAGTGTAAACCTCGTCGTACCTTATGTTACATATGTGAATAAAAAAAAATATAGGCCTTGTTTTAGCCTATTTATAAAGTTTAAAGTGGGTAAATAACTCAGTAAACTAAGTAGGTAATTGTGCATGATTTTACTATTTAGGATTAAAATGAACACTAAATATGTAAATAACCTATTGTAACATTGTTTTTGAATAAAGACATTTTAAAAACAAACAAACAATTTCATAAATCCGGGCATTTCAGGCACTAAACTAAAACAAACGTCAAACGTTTTCAAAGTTGAAATATCTGGCTTGTTTATTGAGACGTAGGCATTGGCTGTCCGCAATACGGGAATATTCCTGATGGGTGATGGATGAAACTGAGTTACAAATAACATTCAAGCAACACTGCATATTCAGTTGAAAATTTCAAGTTCTACAATAACCTCGTTGATCTAGTTCAGTTAGTAAAACAACGAAAGGTGCAAAAAAGGCGCACACAGCACACGATAGGTTTTTTTCGGATTCTCGAGCGATCTTTGTTAGCTTTGGCTGCCAGCAATTTACATATTAATTAGTGTGATAACATGGTGATAACCTATGCAGGGCCAATTCCATGTACATCACTATTTATCTCGGAGAGATCTCCGAAGTGGCGGTATATCATAGTATATCGCCACTTCCCCAAAAGTTTGTATGTACCGCCATGGATATAAGTTAACTAGACCGGATAGTATTGTGACATGACACTTTATCCAGCTCTTTTCGCAAACATCGAGATTTGATAACAGTTAAAGGTGATATAATTATCAAAATATTTCACCATCAAAATAAACAACTGTACTTAAAATTTAACAAATGGTATTGTAACATTGTATTTTACACCATTTTGTTGCCAATTTAAACATTGTAAGGACTCGTTTCGTCGCTAAACATGTAAAATCCCGTATAAATGTTGGCAACATTTATATGATAGCCTCAGAGGTCTGACCATAGCACATTATGAGCGCTATTTGCTGGGTTGTAAAAAAACATTATACCTATGAGAGTCGGCCATAACTGGGAGTAATAACAGACGAGGGTGTATTTGTGGAGTTAAAGCTTGTGTTGCAACATCAATTTATGCAACGAGATGGTTCGAATACTATTATTATTGAAGGCAAAGCAAAAGTTGTGGTCAAAAAACATGGTGCTTTTTAGGGTTCCGTACACAAAGAGTAAAAACGGGACCCTATTACTAAGACGCCACTGTCCGTCTGCATGTCCGTCTCTCTGTCACCAGGATGTATCTCATGAACCGTGATAGCTAGAAAGTTGACATTTTCACAGATGATGTATTTCTGTTGGCGCTATAAGTGGGCTCCCATAGAACGAACGTGCAGATATTTTTTTTCTATCTATGTCTTTCTTCGCTGTACTGTGGGTGAGCGACGGGCGATGCCATGTCGCGCGACAAGAGTCGTGAAGCGTAGTTGTGCTAGGCGGGCTGCTGTCATATTTGGGATGGCTCTGCTAAGTGATAAGTACCTACCTAAGCAAAGCCATCCATCATTGGTGTAATTTTATTCGTTAAAAGCAACTCCAGGGCTTTAAATATCCCCCTAAAGTTGCTACCAGCAACAAGCTAAAGTTGCTGGTAACGAACAAAAGGCAGGCAACTGTTCTTCAGGATTCGGTTGTTCAATCAGCAAATTTTATAACGGCTAAGTTAAATATGTCCCTCAACCCAGTTTTAGTTAGAACATTGTTCAGTGGCTTCATGGTTTGTACGGTCGCGGACAGGGCGATAGCCCGCAGTGCTCGGTTGGCGACTGCCGCGACTGATTGGCTCTCCTGATAATGAATCGCGGACCGAGTTCGAAACGTCGAGCGATATTCAACTTCTACGACGTGAATTAACCCGTTTAGGTATTTTAATATGTCAGACTCACGGAAGTTTTTTATGGATATTATAGCAATGGAATTTTACTGGTCTACAAGCACAATGAAGATATGGATCATCTGATATTAAATGTTTACGCCAACGGCACATTCCATAACAGCCACCTGTTGAATGAACCCGAAAATATTATTGCTTTGCTTTCCGGGACAAACTAGTTACTTTTTTACAACACTCATATTATAGATCCACGCTTACAGAGATCTGCAGGTGTATTTGAACAAAAGTTAATGGAGACACGTGCTTGTGTATATTATGTATGTACATGAATTTGTGGATTAGGTACGACTAATTTTGGAGCAGAGGTAGCTCAACATAACGTTTTTTTTTTTTTTTTGACTACAATATACTAAAAGAGAGGGTTATCACTGTATTATCCTTCGCGAAAAAGTCGTAGATGGTCACCTGGGGGCCTATGATGGTTGTTTTTATCACGCGATAAATAAGTGACAAAGCATCCGTCACGTTTCGTCAAAATGCGAGCGTGAGCACAGAATAGATAATAGTACAAGTGTGAGTAACAGATGCTTTGTAACGTATTTATCACGTGATAAACGCCACAATCATAGGCCTATGGGTGGATGTTTGGTATAATACGGAACACCCAAAAATTCCGAAGTTTAATTTATCCGAATCCATAATTCCGAATTTTCATAATACCGAAAGCGTTATCACGCCAAACGATGATATTTTCTGTGGATGGTATGTGACACAATTTAATTAGGTTTGGTAAGGGTTATAATATGTTATTCCAAAAAAAAATATGTCACCAGAACATGGTTTTATGAAAATTCTGAATAGTGATGCATTCTGACAAATAAAATGTCGGGGTTTTGTAGTATACCCGGTATAATATCATACGAATTTAATGAGCACAAAATAAAGAATGCCAAGAGTAGGTGGTAAGGTGAACGATAAGTCATATGTCATATCGTTACAAGGCAATGAGAGGCATTGAAAATACATTTATACATCTTATTTTGACTGTAAGCATAATGGGGACTTTTGCACCGAACATGACGTTGAAAAGAAATTTTATAAATTAACCGCATGATCAATGCGGGAAATTTAAACTTTCCGTTAAAATATCAGTTAGTTTCAATTAATTCGCCACTTGTATTGTGGTAATATCTTTGACTAACATATGAGGGGTTAAGTTTTTCTTGACAAAGCGTGTCCCTGATTAATTATGTGGTTCTGAATAGGCTTGTTGCGGATAAACTTTACGAAAAGCATTGCATTATATTTAAGTTAGCGAAGCATGTGGCGGATACGGATTTATTTCCTATTCTTAAGTATTAGTTTTATTAATTAATGTAGGATAATTTAGAAATAAAATTTACTTTTAATATGACATGTTACAATTACAACTTATGATTTAATGTGTAACCTAAATAAAAAAAAATCGGCATAATGACCGTATTAAAGCTGAGATATTTATTCCTAAATATCGCAAATTTCGCCGCATGAGGACCTAGAGGAAATAAATATGTTACAAATAAGTGGGCGCCGTTGTCTGTTACGAATATTATATTTAAAATACCTAATTTTAAAAGAAGAATTTCATACAAACATTGTATGTACATAAATATATAATCCGTGTTAGCTTGAAGTCAGCCAGCTTAAGTTGAGCAATTATACTATTTACGTGACATTATAGCACTCATAATAAACTGCAGTAACCAAAATTCAGACCCCAAAATCGGACAACAACGGAAATTAACAACAGGTGAATTTCGTGTTATTTGTGTAATATCCTTAAATAAAAACAACTATCAATGCAGTTTGATAGCTACTATATTGCTACTAAAACGGAAATGTTTGTCACCCTATCTGCTCCCTATATTGTGCACAAGTCATAAGAAAAAGGCGAATTATTGACGACGCGTTTGGCTCGGTTTGTAGACACCTGCCTACTGAGCCGGCGGTCCCGGGTTCGAATCCCGGCCAGGGCAAATATTTGTGTGATGAACTCGAATATATGTGCTTGGGTCATGGTTGTTCTATGTATTTAAATATATATTTATCTATATAAATACGTATATCGTCGTCTAGTACCCATAACACAAGCCTTCTTGAGCTTAATTTGGGACTAGATCGATTTGTGTGAGGTTGTCCGATATTTATTTATTTATTTTATTGTCATCTGTCTCTAAATTCGTTCATAGGTTACAAAAGACTTAAAGGTACCATGAACTGGTAATTAATGAAATTAATTTCCTGGGCATTTACTCTACGAGTAGGAGTGTGTCAGTGAAAAAAATCAACTTGCGACGAAAACAAAACGACTTGCAATATTTCTTACATTTTGCTTTCAATTCAATGTTTTTGGAATTACATATTTGGCTTGTTTTATTTTGCCTCCTGTGTCATTTAGATTAGACTGTGTCCTTGGATTTAATTTGGATTTGCCAAATCAACAAAAAGAGGTATTATTATTATGTGAACCTACTTTAAAAAGAAAGTAGGTATTTAATTATAGGTAAGGGATTAGGATTTAATTATAGGTCGATTTGTGTAAAGTTCTCCTTCAATATTGATTTATTTATTTTAATTAAACATTAGTAAGAGTACCTATATACCCTAATCTTGATGTAAGTACTTGTTGACTTTATGCACCGTCCTTCATTCTTCACAATGACGTTGATTGTACCCTTATTATGTCTACTACATAGACGCTCACTACTTTAAAAAACGCACCCGCTTATCACTCACAGCTCCCCTTTACGATTAAAGATAAAATCGCGAACGTTTTCATTTGACAGCTAAACTCGGAGGCCGCCGCTTTACGTCCAAGTGTAAACTGTTTACAACTCACATTACGGCTGTTTTCGCTTATCTATTATCCTTTACGAGTAAAAAGCCTACACAATTTGGATATACATGTAGATATGATTTTTAACCAAAAAATCACAAATTCGCGGTATACTTAGGTGTAAGATTGGTCTCTTTTCTTTTTCAAGTAGTTTTAATTCGAAACCACAAAGGTTTTCACACTATCAAGATACTCCAACAAATTTTTGGGGATATAACGGTCGCTATAACAGTTTATGATAATATATATGGTCAATATAACGATCAAATGATATAATAACAATTGTTATAATACGTACAAAGGTTCAAACAAAAATGTAAAACAGAGTCATGGTTAGGTACTATGACGAGCGAAGCGAAGAGGAGTGTTAGGTTATCTTGCGAATATAAACGTCATATCAAATGTATTTTATTCTAATTGAAATTATACCCAGTTAAATTATACTTATTGTTGTTATATATGTTAAATAAAATATTATATCAAATGTTGATATATCTAGTGAAATTATATGAAACGTTGTTACATCCATAATGAAATAATGAACTTTATTCTGCAAGTAGGCCACAAGGGCAGTTTTACATGTCTGAGTCTACCGGCATTTCACAAGAGGAGACCACTGTTAAGAAGAAACGCCAAAAGAAACTCAACAGTCAGTCATTTTTTCATAAAGGATAAGTACTTAACTATTACTGTAATATGAACTTAACTATACGTAGTTCTCGAAGAAAACATATTAAAAGTGTATTCTAAGATATAAAGGAGGAAAAGTGTAAGAATAAAATAGAAACTACAAGAAAGTATGACGGTTTATCACAATTTATGTACGTTTGATATGTTTTTTTATTAGAACTGTGTCCCTTAAAAAACTAGTCAGGTACAATCTAAGAAGGAGTCAGTTACTTGGTTTCTGGTTCAGGCCATGCATTTTTGTCTGTCAGATAGTCCTCTACCTGTAGATATAATATCCTATTGACATTAGAGATTTTTTTTAATAATTTTTGAGAGATGGAAAGGCTCATTTTAAAAGATGATCAGGTAACTTGTTATAAAAATGAATACATTGGCCTAAAAATTAATTATATACTTTACGAACACGAAACTTTCTATTAGCAATTTTATTTTTATTTCTAGTGTTAAAATTGTGGACATCATTAGTACATATCCCTATTTTTATTGTTTTGAACATATTTGGGAATATGCGAAGAAATTATACCGTTAGTAGAAGCGATGACGTCAAAAGGTGGAATTCGTCCATTAATACTCTGTAATATAAATTGGGACTCTTATGAATGGCACTATACATCGCTTTTTTACCCATATCTAAGAGCACACTTGAATTAGCGCCCTGGATATATTCATTAACCCCTCTCTCCGTGACCTTTGTTTTCCTGAAAAAGGTGAAGCGTTACGTTTTTAAACTGTAGAACCGTTCAACAATTTACAAAACTTTTCAACGAATTCGTGTTTACAGAGAAAAGGCGAGATTTTTCGTTAAAAACAAAGGTCAAACGCACACTGGGTTTTTGTTTTAATTGGTGAAAAGGTAGTCATGTTGAAATCGATTTACGCTTGCATATGACCTGATTTTGTACAGTATACAGCTACGAGTATGTATTTAAAAACTTAAGGCCGAGTTCGACAATGCCTCTTCGAATGTCGGGGCATTGCGATATCTTCAAATGAGCAATATCGCGGTCATCTAACGGACAGAAATCGGATTCTGCTATTATGAGCTAAAAAAATTCAGTTACACCTAGTTGACATTTAAAAGAAATAGAAAGAAAATTAGATACCTATAGGGAAGCAATATTGAAACGTCGCCGCTTGTTGAAGCACTTTTATTTCTACCAAAAACATTTTTTTGTACTAAACGGTGATCATGTTTCATTAATTAAGAATGTGTCTTTGGACTCTGGTTGTTGACTATATTTTATTATACTTGTAGCGATTATGCTACAATAATAACAGATTGATGGGTACTAACACTACAATATTATACCGAATTTTCATTTCTAATTTCACATATAAATAACATCGTTGACCCAGGATTCCAGGAACAAAATATTCGAGTACATCACACAAATGTTTGACCTTTGCGGGGATTTGGATCCAGGACCGCCGGCTCAATAGGCAGCTGCACTACAAACTGAGCCAACCGCGTCGTTTGTTCTACGACCTTGAATTCCCAGTTAAATATGCACTAAAATTTTATGAAATCTACTAATCCGTTTTGAAGAAAAATTGTTGCGAATATTACACAAATACACTTGTCGTTCAAAATCATCCAACACATTTCCTAATAATGCACAGACAAAATCTATTAATAGACAATATATTTATATTAAGGTTCGGTAATGTCGCAAAACTTTTCCTTCTGTTCACTACACAGCGTTTGACCACCTCATCGTGTGTATTGATCTGTTATAAAAGTAGCCATCTCCAAATGGAACACAAACAAATGATAATAGAACAAAACACAATCGCCAAACATCTTAATAACCCAACTATCTGACGTAAAAGTTGCCAGTTACCGAAAACTTTTGATGGGCGGAGTCTATTAGCGCATGCGCGTTACATGCGCTGAAGAATGGTCCTCCTCGACTGCTGGTGGTGTCTTGCAGCAGGCCAGTACACGCGAAACCTCGGTGATAGCCGGACACCCGACATGGACCACTCACTCGTGAACTAAATTCAAATTTGTCATTCCGAAATCGAAAGTTAGAGTAAGTTTTGGAAAGTTTGCGAACTGTATGTCTAGTAACTTTGTCACTTTTCTAGTTTCGACATGTTGATTAAGTTTTGAATTTTAATTATTTAATTAACGTATCAATTACACAACGGCATTAAAAATTATAATCACACATGATCGAGTTTAAGTTTAATAAACACAAGGATGTATGTTAAAAACAACAATCATATTTTAAAAACTTTTCGTCCTATATAATCTCTGTGTGAAATAAAAATCAACACTAAAGCAACTTTATTTGCCTAAGCGGCGAAATATTTAATATTAAAATTTATAACATTGCAATAAAAAATACTAATTACCTATATATTTTAGTCATAAATCAAAAATACTAATTAACAAAAATTTAATAAAAAACATTTAAAAAGTTTAAATTAAATTAATACAGGTCAAGGTGAACAGCTGTCCTATTTTACATTAAAGGACAAAACCCACAAACTTTACTTGAACTTTACTAATACATGAAAATCCTGTTATAATGATATTGTCATCTAATTAGTGCATAACACCATAACTATTAAGAACCACACTAATATCAGACAGCAATAAGATGAAAACTTATTCGTTACTTTTAAAACTGCATAACAATTGCGCAACCGGAGAAACCCATCTTCAGAATAATGAAATTAAATGCATAATACTTACATCACATAAACGACGCCAAAAGTTTAAACGGTGGTCAATCCTCCTCTTGTCTTTATAAATATTAAAACTGAACACGATACCTACCTGTGGGCTACAAAAAGTTTGTCACACTATTTAAGAGTCAAGAACTAAAACACGTTTTGCTATTATAAATTCTGCGTTAATATTAAATACTTATGATATTCATTATGATTATGAATTAACACAATTAAATATTTAAATTTGGGTATAAACGTTTAAAGAGCTTTGATTTTTGTAACCCTTTAAAAAAATGTTCGATAGTCATACATAATGAAGAGAAGCCGAATTATAATAAAAAGAAACAACTGTCCGGATTTTGGCAGACGAAAAGCTATCATTAAATTTCTTAAATATATTAATATGCAGTGCGATATTATTATAAACTGCTTAAGTATAAGAAACACATAAGTTTCTAGAAACATTGCCGTGTAGCAATTAAAATAAATCATCACATAATAAGTGGCAGTATGCACAGGGCTTGTTCTAAAATTTCCTAATGTACAGTCTAATAACCACTAAAGAAAAAGATCATCTCACAAGATGTAAAGTGGGATGAGCGTTGTTAAAGAAATTAAAAATAAAGTCAAGTCCTTTTACAAGTCTGGTAGATACAAGTACATAGAAAACCAATGACGCCTGAAGAGAAGAATTAGTGAGAAAGCCTAAAGTTTATCTTTATATCTTTAGTGTTGAATAGATTTATAATATACCAGACGCCTTACGGAAATCAGTACTGAAATGAACTATAGCGTAAGTTTACTTTTATCGCAAAAAACACTTCGAACGTGTCGTTGTATTGTTCTATTATATTGTGTCGGAAACTTATACGAAAGGCCCAGAAGTTTTCTCCGTAGGATTTGCCATTATTAAATCGCGAATTATTTAGTTAGAAAATTTGTTATAAAGGGTGTTGCGATACGAAAACTCATTAACCCTAAAAAGGCTTAGTAAGCCCCTTCGATTCAAACTACTGACTTAATAGCCCATCGACGCGCTTCTATGCGAAAATTACCAAAATTGTTTCGATGACGTCAACAGAAGCCTAATGACGTCATGTAATGACCCATAATGACATCTTGGGTTTTGAAAAGGTAGGCAATTTCAAAGGAGGGCTAAATATAACCCAGTTATTTTTAACTGCATTGTATTTTAATGCAAACTTGTTAAGCAACATTATCATAATACAATTCTCGCGTGCCATGTCGTAAGCAATATCTGATGCACCCTCTTGACTTGGAAAACATATTTATTTATATATAAATACAAATTACTAAACAATATTTGTGTTGAAGTTTGGTAACTACCTGCTAATATTTTCATTTTACAGGAATCAACCTGTGTCGTAGGTATGCGGGCATCAAATTAAAATTGCTTGTAATTTGCGAAACTGTTCTCTATCGTTTTCCCAAATTACACAGTCATGCCATATGTTTTTACTAGTAGTAGTAAATACTTAATATTCCTTGTTGAGCACGCCATGAAAAATAATTCAACAAAGAAATATTATAACAAAAAGTAGGGTAACAACAGATGGTATTATCACTAAAGAGCGATCTCTTACAGATAACCTTTGGCTGACAACAAAATTCGATGGATGTACAAATCACTTAAGCGAGAAACAAACAATATCTCAGTATAACATCATTATAAGTAACGATATTTATATGTTAATTATAACTAAGTTAAGTTTTCATAACATTTTCTACCTGTATTTGTATAGAATCTTTTTATCGATTCTTATTTTTTGTGTTAATACCACATTTTTTTTTTATAAATAATGACACAAAGGTAAATTAAGAAAGAAAAATTGAATGCGATCTACTACAATCGAAGCGGGGTTTGAACCCGCGACCTCTGCGTTTCCGATTGTAGTAGATCGCATTCAATTTTTCTTTCTTAATTTACCTTTGTGTCATTATTTATTTTCTACCTGTGTTACATTTTGCAGTTTAATATTGCCAAGCTACAAGTCATGCGTAGATTGTGCTCCGTTTAAATAAAAGGGTCAGTCACGTGAGTGGAGCTCATCCCCACGTAAAATGTCGAACGAGCAGCCGCGCGCTGTGTTATATTATATTCACCTAGTTTCTTGATGAGGGGCCCCAATGATAACTCAGGTGTATACGGATTAAAAAAAGTTAAATTGAAAAAATATATTTATATTTAAACAATATACATTTTCTTTGTTAGATGAGTATTTTATCCTACTCTATTTTAAAGGATACTAGAAATGGTGAGTCATACCGGTAAAGTGCAAATTGCAGGAGCGTGCATACGCTCGTGATTCAATGTTAGAATCCTGAGTGTAGCGAGGGACTCAACAGCACGAGATGCAAAAAACTTTGCTCTCGTGTAGCACACACAACTTTTCACCTCATCAGCGAGAACATATTCGACATTTTGTGTTTTTTCTTCCAACGTATGTTTATAGTCTTTGTTGCTGATTTGAATAATATTATTAATCAGAAAATAGATAAGTGCTGCTTAAAAAGGAATAACAATATAATTTCATTGAAATTATAATCAACCAACCGACACGGTTATTGTCATTATTTGATCAAATTGGAAGATTTAGCAGATACATGACGTGTTTATTTATAAATACATTATTATATTACGAGATTTTGTTTATACATTGATTAATATTTTTACTCCTAAAACACCAAACAAAATATATGCAAAAGAAAATAACAATTACAATATGAACTCGATATTTTTTAAGGTACGTTTAGAATGTGCATCTATGATAAATGGCGAAATTATAAATTATATTTTACAATAAGTAAATATAATTTACAATAAGTAATAAGGTGAAAAATCTTATTATATTTGAGCAATGATCAATTGTTCCAGTGTCCAAATCTACAGTTGCTTCGCCTTCAGCAGAAAGAAGCATTAAATTTCACTCCTGTTCGCTCAACAGCTCAACAGTTGGGTCCGACTCAGTTCCCTTGTGTAACTGTCAGGCTATAAAATGGCAAACCGTTGTCAAATACTTAGGCCTTTTATTTGACCAACACCTCTCTTTTGCACAACACATCACCGCTCTCGCTGCAAGAGTTAGAAAAATCATTTATGTAATGAAGAGACTGCGGAACTGTGCCACGCAAGAAATACTTACACTTGTTTACCATGCGCTGTGCCAATCCATCCTGCAGTATGGAGCTGCTGTATGGGGCGGTGCTGCCAAGAGTCATATGCTGCTTTTGGAGCGTGCACAGAGAGCTGTGCTCAAAGTAATGCTCAAAAGACCATATAGGTATTCCACAAATTTGCTGTACCATGAAACCAAACTACTAAGGGTAAGGCATCTCTTTATTCTTAAAGCAGTAACTCGTACACACACTGATATCCTTAGTAGTACGGATCTACACGAGGAAACTCTTCGTAAACGTCACTACAAGTTACCGCTCCCTCTATGTAGGTCCGCCCTTGCTAGGAAATCACCCGCCTATTCACATTGCTGTATTTACAACTACATATGCAATTATTGTGACATAAAACGTCTCACAGTTCCCAATGCACTGAGAATAGTGAAAAGATGGTTAATCACGCTGAGTTACAGTGACACCGAAGACATTATTAAAACTATTAAGATAAAATAAACCCCTACCGTAAAACAAACACAAGGTATGCATTTGATGCCAGTGGGGTATTAGGTGTATATTTTGTGTGTGTAGACATATAGCCACACACACATACACACACACAACACGAACACACACACACACACACACACACGCGCGCATATACACACACAAACACACGTACCCACATATTTGTTTGAACCTTGTATTGTATAGCTCGCTTTTGTTTGTTTGTTTTTCATTTCTTTTTAATGTATCGACACAATTAGTTACTTACTAACATAGTTACACATAGTTTCCTAAGATAAAATTTAAGTAACTGTTATATTAATTATTATTGTCAAACCGCACTCGCAGACGGCCAAGATACAGGCTCAGCCTAGTTTGGTCTCTGACGGATAGCTTCATTTATGTAAAGTATTGTTTTTTGTCAAATAAATTATTTTGTATTTTGTATTTTGTTTTATATAAAAGGCACAATCATTTTAATATTCGGTCGTTAAATAAAAAAAAAATAAATAAAAAAAATACGTTGCAATTAAAACTTTTTCGGGTCTTTTTAATGATTTTTTTGGTATAGATAAAGATAAAGATATTTATTGCAAGAACAGTGTAGCTACAATGGATGTTGATAACACACAGGAAGTTCATGTTCGACCTAAAATAGGCATGCAATATAATTAATTTTTGTTCGCTGTTTACAATATTATGAAGAACATAACTTAGACAGTAGGCACAATTCTATATTAAATGTCGACTTATTATTAATATGATTACAATAGATTACAATACTTATGTCAAAATTGGGAGATATATTTGTTTTAAATGTTATTATCATTATTATTATATTGTTCATTCAGAAAGTCTTGGATGGAATAATAACATTTTTCAAGAAGCCAACTTTGTTAAACTGATTAAGGGGCGGATATAACGCGTATCCGAACTGTTCTCAATCGAGGTCGGATTCGAAAATCGAATTTCAAATTGATAAGTTTCTATCCCTCTCTTTTATATACATATGAAAGAAACAGAGTGCATCGAGATTCAAATGATTAGAATTTTATAATTAACCTTTGGCTGAAGAATGACAATTCGTGGTCAGATATTGAAAAAATTAAAAAGCTACTTTCTACTCACGCTCGAAACAAAATCGCATTTTGTTCACTGTTATCTGACAGCAAAATCGCCATGTTTGAGCTGGTGAGGTGAAAAATATATTTTGTAATCTGTAAAATCACTATTTGTAAAACTAGAAATGGTGAGACACCGTTAAAGTGCCAATTGCAGAAGCGAGCACTACCTATACCTATTCCAAACGGCATTATCAGAAAAATATATTTTAGGATCTGTAAAATAATTGAAAAATATGTATTTCCGGCTTTTGGAATAAATTGTATTCTTGTGCGACTCTTACGTAATAAGTCATAAAACACGAGTGCTGTTTTATAATCTGAACTTGTTACAGTAATGTTACAATATGGGTGTAGATAAACATTGTTATATCCAAATGCTTAATTTTCTTCCTAATTTTTCGTAAGCATAGACACATTTTAAGAAAAACAATCAAGTAATGACCTTCCAAGCGTCTCCGCAAATATCATAAATATGTACATATTAAAAGCGCTAGTAGGATGGCATATGTAAGTACCAGTGTGGCCTACTTGGAAGAAAGTTTTAAAGTTTGAGTTTTTTCAACACTGTTCAGCGCTTTCTTTGCTGTTTTTATAGTAAAACTAAAAATACAAGAAGAGGTTTTAGATTTGCATTCTAATAATAGTATTTAGCGTCATTACCATAAAACGGACATTGTGAGTAGCTAATAGCTTTCCTTTTATCATAGAATTAGTGCACTTTGTTATTTTGTTTAGTAAATTTCTCAGGGATTATGAATCAGTGAAGGAATTACCAATATATACATTAAAATGCAATAAGTTAAGCGGATTATATCGCGTATATTTATTATTTGAGCCTTCTTGATGTTTCAGTAACTTTACAGTTACTGTTGTCAAAGGCTGACGGAGAATAACATAAATTTTCTTCGCCAAAGTCATTTTATAAATATGAGAGGAATTATTTTCTTTATTTCAAAATCACTAGTTACTCGAGCCAAAAATAAATGACGACTCGTACTTTGGTTGACAGCACTTACATGCGAGAACATTTAGTTTAAATCTCTAGCACAAGCTCGTTCTTTTTTTAATATCTACGAATTTCAAATTATTATTATTAAGTATTTTTAAATACTTACCTATTGGAAGCGCGAGCAAGAATTGATTGTGTGTGGTCTTATTTAACCTAATTTGAATATAAACATTAGGAAACCGGATTTTGAAGTCCATCAATACGAGTATAATTTTATTTTCAAATAAAATATAGGTAATATATTTTAAGTAAGCTTTATCTTTAAATCTGGTGAAGAGTCCTATTTCAATTCGAGTTTAGGTAGTTGGATATTCAAATCACTGTCTGTAAATTTAACGTAATATCTCATAATGCTTTCAAAACTAAAGTTTTACTTTGAAATAGGGAATTGTCTTTTCATCTGAACATTGTTCCAGTACGCTCTGAAAGGTTCTAACGATTCCCTTAGAATAAATTTATACTGTCTTTGTTGCAGAAAAGTGTATTCATGAGGGTATTTTGTATTTCTTTTCTCATAAAATATTCGAGGATTTTTAAGAACAAGAAAGAATTTACAGACATCAATTTTGTATGAGTAAAAATTGTCATACTAAAAGTTTTTCCTTTTGTGATTTTTGAAGCCTGCATTTGATTTGAATAATATGTCATGACAATTCGAGTATCGTTAACAGAATCGGAGAAATTTATAAAACTAAAACCGGTCTCAAAATTGTATATGAACTGTTTGAAATTCATCAATTCACCATTGTTGAAAAAGCCGCAAAAAGGATTATTAATCGTGCGCTGATAGCATCCGGTATTTGGTGCCAGCTCGATCAGCTTTTCTTTATGAAATATCAAAACAGAATTGCTAGTATGAAATTTTTATGAGGATGTCAAAGCGCGTCATCTTTTTAGTTTTAGTTACTTAAAAAATTGTATAACGTCCAAAATTTTATGGCAGATTCATATGTACCCTTTTTAAATGTGTTATTACAATCACACCTTTAAAATTTGAATAAGACATTTTTTTTTCACTACACTCAAAAACCGTATTAAAGCAAATACTAGCGCGAATATTCTCTTTACTAATATTCTGGTTGTTCCCTAAATACAATCTAAATGCGTCGAACATGTTTAACGGGCCGACGTGCAAAACAATGTCGCGACATCGATACCGTCACTTGTTTCCTCCGGAGTTTGCCCGCGGGACTTGCCTAGTCTGTTTACACAATGTTAACGATTTACAGATGAACCACTAAGAACGTAAGATCGATAATAATACCGTTTTGTAGAGCTTAGTAAGTTTGAAGTGTTAAATGAAATTGTTGATGAAATTATGTCTTTGTTGAAACGGTCGATTTAACAATAACATTGTGTGGAGGCAATTTTGGAACAAAAATGTTTCCGTAGGATAAACCAATGCCAAAAGTATAATATACTGAAAAATCCTCAATTTTATCGTCAAATAAGTAAAAAAAAAAGTGACTAGCTTTTATTTCAATGAAACAATTTAATCGGATTTTATTGCGTATATTAATTATTTGAGCCTCCCTGACGTTTCGGTACCTTTACAGATACCGTTGTCAAAGGTTGACTGAGAAAAACACAAATTTAAAAGCTTTTATTTTGGACTGTATTTTTCTTTAAACAGCCGCCAACTAAGTACTCAGCCGAGGTTCCTATGATTACCGTTCAGCGCCATAATCAGACTAGTTTCATGGTGTCATATTATTGTATTTTCACTGAAGTAACTACACCAATTTTCAGCTCAATCGGTCACCGGGAAGTGGTTCAAACCTTACTTGCAAGATTTGATTTAAGACACCGGGACAGGTGAAAGTAAATAAAAGCTCGGAAAATAGTTACATTTTCCCAAGTGGGACCTTAATATTATTCAATGTTAGTGGTAGAATAATACTGTCTCAATTTAACATTTTAAATAAATCAAAAGAAAGTGTCACCAATCAATCAAAAAGCCAACATCTCAGTCCAATATTGGTTCCAAAAACTTTCTAAAAATATTAGGCCAATATTTTTGACGATACTTTTTAAAGAAACAAAAGCATCACAATAATGGCCCATCAAGAAGTTGCCACAAAGGGAACAGATCGCCAGCCTAGCGCCTTATCGCGACCAAGTTTCCTGAATTACTTTTATCGACTTTTACTCTTTGGTTTGATTGAAATCTAAACAATTGTTCAGGTGCTTATGTTCTTTGAACAATGTTTGAAATCATTTCTAGGTTAATTATTTATGGGCAATAACTTTTATTAAAAATTAATACGTAAATTATTCAAATATAAATTGAACTTTACCGATCGAGGATGGGCATCCTACAGTCATTTTCACATCCAGATCATAGGTATTCGTTTTCTAGTTCCTCGAACTAATTGATTTGATTGAAATCAAAACAATCATATATAGTTAAGTACTTTTGTTTCCAAAACAATGTTTATGATAATCTCTAGGTTAATTATTTATTGTTATTTTAGTCAGGTATCAAAATTAGCTTTCTTGTGCGTGACGCTTTTACTAATCGTATCATAATCGAGTTGCAACAACTGGCGATGAAAAGTAGCTCTCTAAATTAACTTCTGCGTCTAAATTTTCAACTGTTCGGATGGATTTGATTGTGCCGGCTTGTAAGTACAAATACTTCATTAAAATTAACGTCTTAAGAATAATAATTACGTCATTGACGAAACACGGAATTGGAATGTTTTAAAAGAAGAAGTCAGCAACCTGCATATTTTTAATTAAATTTTAACGGAACACGATTTCTCAACAAACGGTTGTATTCTGGATTTAGTCAGATATTTTTGCCAAAAAAAAATTATGCGGTGTAAGTTTTTTTCCGTGTATATAGACTAAATACAATTATAATTTAATTTAATGTACATATTTGGAACATGTATTTATATGATATATGTAGGAAACTATATATATGTAGGTTAACTATGATATATGTAGGTTATATAGTATTTAGTAAGGGGAATATTCGTAATATTTACTTTAATAAATACATGTGATTTTGGATTGTGCAAGTGTTTTTTTTTTCAATAAAAGTACACTTTTTTTTAGTAAGTAGCAATAATAAAAGAAATTATGTAAATAAAAAGAAATAAAGATAATATAGCGTACAAAGACAACGTTACAGACATGTTCAAACGTGTCTCATAAGGCATTATTTAGGCAACTTTCAACACGGCTTTATTACCAACTCAAACAAGTCTTGAATATTCATAATAGGTAAACTCCTGACTTAATGGATAAATAGCTGTTCTTGTGTTCTGTTTGTGAGCAAAGTTTTATTAATTCCCTTGTGTAGTCGGTTCTGAAATACATTTTGTCATTGTTCTAAATTTGTTAATTAGGTTTTTTAGGTACAGTTGGGCTTCAATTTGCTTAAAAACATAGTAAATAATGCTTCAAAAAAAGAGGTTCTGAATTCAATGCGTATGTTTATTTATGTTTTTAACTCAGAATTTCGTCACTTAAGACCCGACTTTTAGTAACTGAGAGCTTGAACCGGTTGAACGGTCCCATTGTCAAATTTGAGATATGGTGAAGACGAGACTTCTCAATTTTTGTAAACATACGTATAGGCATTTTGTGTTTTATCAAAATAAAATAATAATAAATACATTGTATGAAAAATTACATTTCATTTGTTTCTGATTTTATTTTTCAGTCTTTTCAGAGTTGATTATCTTTTTGTTAAAAATACATTAATGTTTTTAATAAAAAAACTTGGTTTAACACACGTTATCTTTATTCTTTTATTCTTTATTCTTTATTCAATAACAACGTGAGTTGTGTTTGAAATTCATTTAACAACATACAAAATTAAAACCTAAATTATCAAATTATTCAAATCAAAAACATGAGTCAACTAACCGAAAATAATATAAACATTCAAAAAAGACAAACACTAATTATCATATAAAAAAAACAATAAATGTCAAAAAAAAAAAAAAAAAAACCAAAAATACAATAAAAAATTAATCAAAAACATTAAGTAAAAAAAAACATCGTCATAATCTAGTCATTTAAAAATAAGGTATAATTATAAGTTAATAGGTAATATCAATTATTCTAAAACATAATTATTTAAAAATCATCAAAATAAAATAAGAAATATAGATATCGAAATCACAATGTAACATTTGCAAAAGTCACAATCATAATCATAATCATTATTATTATTTATATAAATTTGAACATTTCAGGCTTGCTCGCAATATTCCTCAACTGAATAATAGCACTTTTCCTGCAAGAAAACTTTCAATTTATTTTTAAAAATTAAGCTATTGGTGATCGACTTCAGCTCAGTTGGCAATCTGTTAAAGAGCATAATGCCCTGATAGGCTGCCGAATGTTTGACAACCTTCAGCCTAGTGTCAAGAGATTGTGGTAAATCCTTTCGTCTAGTTGCCAGACGCCTTTCTCTCTGATCTGGTGTCTCTAATTTATTTAAGTATTTCACGAGGTCTGACAACACTACCAAAATGTATAAGCAGGGAACAGTTAGTATTTTGTAGTCTTTAAAGTATGGCCTACAGGATGTTTGTTGTGAAATTTTGGCCATAATTCTTATCGCCCTTTTTTGGGCTACAAAGGCGGCTTGGGTATTATACTTGTAGCTGTGTCCCCATAATTTAATACTGTAGCGTATTTTGGACTCGACTAAAGCAAAGTATACCATTCTTAGTTGCGTCAACTTTAGCTCATCCCTAAGACTTCTGAGAGCATAACACGCAGAACTAACAGCATTCACAACTGCAGACACTTCAGCCTTCCAATTTAGACTGGAGTCTATACTAATACCAAGAAATTTGGCCATTTCCACCTGTTCTATTCCAGTGCCCTGTAGTGAGATCTGCAACTTACTCTTAAATCTTGAGGTTGTTTTGAACAGTAGAATTTTTGTTTTATTACTGTTCAGCTTCAGGTCATTAGTATCAAACCATTCCAAAAAGAACCGAAAAGCGCAATCCACTTTGTCGTTTAGCTCCGAGATAGTTTCTGCCGATATGACCGCATTGGTATCATCTGCGAAGACAACCAATCTACTATTGGGTACATTGTTGTGCGTGAACTGAATAAGGTCATTCGTGAATATGAGAAAAAGGACTGGGCCCAATATGGAACCCTGAGGTACTCCTCTCAATACGCTGGCTACACTGGACCTATAAGCAACCCGACGATTTTCTTGAGTCCACATAAGTTCAACAAATTGCTTCCTGTTTCCCAGGTATGACCGAAAGAGATTCAACACTTCTCCCCTCACACCATAGTGTTCCAATTTCCCCAGAAGAATATCATGACTAACAGTGTCGAACGCAGAACTTAGGTCTAACATCACTCCTGCCACTTTTTTTTTCTGATTTAATTGGGTCACTACATCATCAATGAACGTTGTTATAGCTTCATTGGTACCTTTACTCTTCTGGTATCCAAATTGTCTCTCATCTATGACACTGTTTGAATAAAGATGTCTGGTAAGCCTGTCTTTCATTATTCTTTCAAATAATTTAGAGAGGGTAGGCAAGAGTGAAATAGGCCTGTAATTTTTCGGATCAGTCTTAGAACCCTTTTTATATACTGGTATGATTTTTGCTACCTTAAGCTGATCCGGAAAAACACAATTTGCAACGCACTCGTTGAAGAAGCTGGCTAATGGACCCGCCAGTATATCTACATTGTCTTTAATGACAGTGATAGGAATTTCGTCGTAACCACTTGTCATTTTAGGTTTCATTTTTTTAACTAGGCATATAACTTCCGACGGGGTTACCTTTTCAAACTTCATTTCGTGTTCTACTCTGGGCATGTTTGAACGAAGTATTGAGAGGGCTTCATCAATCCTGGTTTCCAACGCCCTGCCATGGTGGAATTGTTGTAATAAAATAGTACACACATCTCTTGGGTCGTTCACTATTTTATAAGACCCATTCTCATTTTCAACTTTAAGAACTAAATTTTCCTGAACCCCACTGACTACCTTGTTGCGATGCTTGTGTACTACCTTCCAAATTTCCTTTGAGGAATCCTTTGCCCTGACTATTTGAGACTGAACCGCTATTCTTTTTGCATTTCTAACGACACGTCTAAAGATACTTACGTACTTTCTCGTATAGTTCACTATTGACTCAGAGCGGGTCGAACTTTTATTTGTTAGCAGGAAGCGCTTCATCTTGCTTGATGTTTTAATACCTTTTGTGATCCATTTAATCTTACCACCTACTTTATTCACAATTTGTTTCCTATGTTTCTTGAAGCTCTCCTTGAAGGTTCGGGTAAATTTGTTTAGGAACGTATTCACTCCTGTATACTCCCAACATTCAGACAGTATTTTTTGTCTAAATTTAGTGTTTCCGATATCAGTAAGTTTTCTTACTTCCTTCCATAATGGTTGATCGTTTTCCGTGTTTTCTTTCGTGATGACAGTGAAGGAACTAAGTAGACCGGCATGGCCATCACCTAGACCATTATTGTCTACTGAACAAAGAGGAGTGCATTCTTCCGGTAGATTCGTTAAAACATTATCTAAACAAGATTCAGTGGAGTTACGTGTGAATGTAGCAGAATTAATTAGCCATTTAAAATTGTAGCATGTCAGCAGTCCTAAAAATTCATCGGTTTTTTTTTCATCCTTAAGTAAATCTATATTGAAATCGCCACATATTACACATTTCTTGCTGAAAAAGTGCTCAAGTAATTTTTCCAAACGCTCAAAAAATAAACCTAGCAGAGCATCGTTTGGATTTCGATAGCAGCAAATAACGTTTATATTAGTTTTACAATCTTTTAGACCACAAACCTCAAAGCATTCAACTTTATATAACTTTTTACAAATAGCGAGTTCTTCAAAATTTACGTCCTTGTAACATAAAATAAGTGAGCCACCTCTTATCTTTTTTGACCTAACATTATATGTAGCCAGGCTGTGGTCAACTAAGCTAAGAAGAGGGGCAGAAGCCGAATTCAAAAAATGTTCACATACACAGACATAATGTTGTATATTGGGAAGTTCGTTCAAATATATTTCTAGTTCGTGTTTTTTGTTATTAATGCCACATAGATTTTGATAAAAAATTCTTAACATACTGTGTTTAACTACAGTGGCTGTATCTTCGGGTGAGTTTGGTCTAAAAAAGTATTTTCTGTATTTTGCGAACATGATATATTTACCTGGGATATATTATTATTATTATTACTACTATTACTTCGCTCCAGTGCTGGAGTACATACGCTCTGAATTTCAGTTACAAAACTTTTTATATCTTTAAAAATTGACAATAATCCCCTGTTATTTATTTCGCCTGTAATTTTTCTAAACATACTATAGCGTTTATCGCGAGTAAACTATAAGATAAGTGACAACGTTACAGAAGCCATTCCAAACATTTCAGCTCAAAGCAATGTATAAGTAAATTCCATTCAAAAGCAGTGTAAAAATATCATGCGAATATTCGAATTCGGTTAAGTAGATAAAAAAGTACAAGCATATCAAAATGATGTCTCAACACCTGACGAGTATGTTCGAGCAAATTGGGAATTTCACGAAGAACAACCTTCACACGAGCAAGTTGATGAAAGAGAAGGAGAACAAGTCGAATTCGAACCACGTTGGAGAGAAACAGCAGGCATCACCCTCGCACAAACACCCGCCACCACCGCCGTTGAAGAAGCCTTACAAGTTGAGAAATGTGTGCTCTAAGGCAGAGTCTTATGACACGCTTTATTCTAACAGTATCATGGTAAGTCTTTAGAATTAATAATTATATTTTTATACGGTAAAGAGCATTATTTTTTGATTGAGTGTGATATTTTGTATCTATATAAAAAAATCTCAAATTTGATGGGTCGGGCTGATTCATTAGCCTAGTGGTCGAGGCGCCCGTGTAGACGTAAAGAGTTGGATGCGTCGTCGGTTCAAATCCCGATTGAAGAATCAAATTCATTAATACAAAAAGGTTTACAAAAAAAAAAACAGTTAGAACTAAATTAACTTGAATAAAATAGGTTTAATTGGAATAAATATATACATATTAGTTTGCTATAAAAGTTTTAGTAAGTACTGCATATTTATTACTGGTCACACATTCTATTAAAATAGGTACTAAAGTAATTAAGTACCTACTTTAATCTCAAGTGGATGGGGGGATGAAATTTACTTAAAACTTTTATTGATTTAGTTGAAAGCACACGTTAATTTGTGGGTACAAAATTACACATTCCGTTCCAAATCCAATACAAGTGCGGGATTCAGAAGACATCAATAAAAACAATTAATTATTTTAACCTTCTAAAGGCCTTTATTGGTTTTCGATTTAAATCGTACACAATCTATTAACTCTCTGAGAGCGATATTAGTTTAATAAAAAAGGTAGGGGAGGCCGAGGAGTTTTGATACAGAGGTTTTTTGAAACAACATAAATTTCTCGTTTCTATATCCGTTAGCGAAGCAAGGACGCACACTGAGGCGCGTAGCTTGTGGGCGCGTCGATAGAACGTAGTTGTCGACTCGCCAACGGATGTACATACCGAGAAATTGACGTTGCTTCAACACTCTTCTGTTTCAAAACACCTTGGTCTCCCACACCTACCGTCAACTGTTTATTTTGACCACAGTCACATTATTTATTTCCAAATAAGAAGTTTTAGTAGGGTAGGCCACGATGCTAACTCGGGATTCACTCGAGCGTCATAGAGACCTATTGGGTTGCGAAGCTTAGATGATAAAAAGAAAAAAATGTCATATAAGATATACCTTTTCATCGGTGGGGGGAGCGGCTACAGAGTAACAAAAATGTAAAAAAAAACTGTTGCATGGACATACTCGAGCGCGTCAGATATTGATAGCATCCATGTCCTACACATTTTTAAAGATGTACGCATGTTAAACTGATTGTTTCCATGATGGGGTTGGTCGTACTTGAGGGTTGAAAATGAAAAAATCGGGCGCGTCAGATTTTCTAAGGGGATGTTAAGTGAACCTAAAAAAAAGCTCTTATATAATAATCTGACGATTTAGATGTGACGCAAACTCGCAGTTATTATTAGAATGTGCAAAAAAAATTCGCTATTTTGAAATACTCAAGCGCGTCAGATTAAGATATATATGGTTCATCTTGATGCCCTAGACGTGCTGTCTCATAATCTGACGATTATCTGGCGGGGTTCGCCTAATCTGACAATAGAAAAAATTAACAGGAACTTGTGACTCAGAGCACTCTCCAGAAACAGGAAAATGTGACTCGGAGCACTCCCCAGAAGCAGGGGCATGTGATTCGTAGCTATTCCCAGAAACTTCCGATGCACTGTCATATTCCATAATACTTTGCCGCTGTTGTAAATACTTAAAGACTCGCGGTATTTTTATTGCTATAAATAATTGATAGCACTGTGCGTGATTTACTTCATTTAATGAAGATTCTCTCGAAAGTTCAAGATTATCGTATGTTGTTCGGGATTTTCGGAGAACCGGTTCGCTCCGACTATATTCTAAAATATTTACACATTTTTGTTCTGTTTCTAATGTAAATTTAATTGTTTTTTGTAAAGTAGTTTTATCACAAAATACACACTTTATATTAATATCACTCATAGTACAGCTTGCGGGAATCTTTTAGAGCATAATCTTGACTGTGCAGTAGCCGATTTACGTACAAATGTACATGCGCAAATCCGCCATTTTTGTTCTAAAAGTTGCCGGCAACTATAAATATTTAATAACTTTAGTGTTCTAAACAACATGATCAGCTGTCATGGCGTCATGGCAACAGAAACCAGAGTGGAATACAGGCATCACGTAACTGAACGCATTAAACTTTACGATGAATTTTTGTTACTTCGGCTAGTGGAAATCGTCAGATTATATATTTTCCGTTATCATAGATTCATTCCCTTTTAAATAAAATAAAAATTAGCCACGCTCGAGAATGTCGAGATGAAGTTTTTTTTTTACAACTTTGTAGCCCTCCGCCTTCTTTACGTCACCTTTAAATTGTCAGATTAGAAGAATATACACGTTTTAGCATGTAACTAACTCACCCTACCTTAATCTGACGCGCTCGAGAATTTCAGATGAACAATTTTTTTTTACTAATCTGATCTTTTATCCTTGACGGGCGGCCATACATATGAGGCTCATATTTGGTGGAAGTACTTAACTGGGTACAAGGTATCCCCCTATATATTAATCTGCCGCGCTTTAGGTACTCCCGAAATCCCCTCTTCGGCTCTCCTACTATAATAAGATTTTATAGAACCTAAGTAAACACATTATGAACACCTTCAGAAACAAAGGCATTTAGTTTAGTTTTATCAGTGGTGCAAAATAACCCCCCCAGTCCACGGTGCCAAAATATTTATCCGAAATGTGTTTTTTTTTCATCTCACAGGATAACGATTCGATATTTTTATTCAAACCTTTTAAATTACTCAATTTAATAATTATAAAGTCTTAACCTGACTATTTTTTTTTTTACGTGGTGATATACTTCATAGACGAATTTTAATTGTATTTTCCTTCGTTGGAAAACTGTCGTACAATGAGTCGAAAAAATCGTCTACATGCGATGAAATACATCGAAAACATTTTAGCAATATTCTGTTTTGAAATATTTTGACAAAGCTAATATGATCCTTCATTCGTAGACTAACCCTTTGTGGGTTTAATACCTAAAAGGCAAAATGATGGTATACAAAATTTATCAAAATACAATTTTTATATTACACCTTATTTAAATATTGATAAAAGACTATCCATTTCATGTTTCAAAAAGCTTTATCTTTAAGTATCTTGAAACACGTTTTAAATAAGTTTATTTACATTCGAAAAAAGGAATAAGATGAAAAAAAATAGGAGGGTTTTAAATTATTGACTAAGTTTGTTTTAACAAAAGGGAAGGTTTATCTAAAACAAAAAAAGAAACGCCCGGATACCGGCTGGGGCCGGCTCGTAGTAAATAATAACTTTATCCTCGAAACTGTCATATTTCCTTTATAAACAGTAAGCGTTCTTAAAATAGTATTTTATGCAATCGTTGAACAATGAAGTTTTACCCTTAATTTGGCAGGGTGAACAAATTCTTTCAAGATTCAAAGATTCAAATATTCAAAGATTTTTATTTGCTTCGAACACAGTAAAATGTGATATACATATTATACATAAAAGTTCAGTGCGTTCAACCATGAAATAGGCATGCAAATAGTTGAGAGGGGCGACGAAATTATTTCAAATTATTATTAACTAATTTAGAAAATGTCAGAAAGAGCATAATAAAGATTAGAAAATGTCAGAAAAAAAAACAGTCATGATAATTAAAACAGGAAAATAACATACTATATAATAATAATAACCAAATAATCAATGTCAGTCACATGTGTGATCCAAGTAATCCTTTACCTTATAAAAGCATTTTTCTAAGAGCCATGCAGTCAAATTATTCTTAAAACTAGTTCCATTAAGCAATTTTATGTCAGCAGGTAATCTATTATATATTGCAACTGACTATCTATTTCAATTTTTTTTCGAACCAGATTTTGTTGCTCTATTTTAGCACAACGAGGCTTGTCAAACTAAGGGTTAAAGTCGAGTACCGCGTTTAGGCCACGAGGCTTGCTGAGTGGCGTAAGGTACGAATTTTTAAGACCTAATTATGTAACGATTGTATACAATACTTTTTATACGAGCAAAACGCAGAAAAACATTTTTTAATTGAATCGTCATCCCCCACAATTAATGTTTATTTTGTGATTGGTTAATTTTTTTGTCAAGTAATTTTAACCAATCAGGGAACAGAAGCATGTCTTTTTAATGAAATATACTGATTTTTTCTCTTTGAAATTAATTTGAGTTGAGTAGAGATACTTATGAAGTTCAGTAGAGGGTACCATAGAGTCTAGAACTTTGGTACAGGTTTAAAAAGTGCGTTATTGTGTTTTTTTCTGTGAAATTGACAAATTACAGTACGCGAGTATAAACAATATATTGCATTGTACTAATTATTTATAATTCGGTGTCAAATTAATTTAATGATTATTAAAAAATATCGTATTTTGTACAAAACTACTATCCTGACTCTCATGTAAGAGGAAGTCTGGCCGAATGGTGTAATGTTACGGCGTTTTCGCGGTTGGTTAGTCGTCACTCAAAATCAGAAGTTACATACGTCACACGTCGCCGATCTAAAGCGTTAATGTGTTTGTGTTTATAAGGTTTAAAGATCTTTATTTCTCATAAGAATACATGAATATTCACTTACATGAGAATCTTATAATTAATAAATATGCTACCTTTAAGTATTACCTACCTTTAGGTATTTGACTGAACTTTTCGTGAAAGTATAAGTATCTAGAACACGTACATATAACATTTTCGTCACTAGTATAACAATAAATGTCCCAAACTACTCGGAAAATATGGGATAAAGTAACAGTTAATGCTATTTGTTTTAATCTATAAGATTTGTTTATGAAATTATATTGTATAATATTTATTTTTCAAACGACAATTAGTTTCATTCGGTAAGCTGTTAACAACAAAGACAACAAAGATGTGTGTTCCTCGCCAGAAATGATTTTGGGAAAAGATGAAATGTTCTCGTGATCAGACACAGGTTAGAATCTAGTTCACCAAGTCTCTCGGTAACTACACCGCGTATTTCCCCACGCTTCCAAAGATAACTGGTTAGGTCATCAACACATTTGCGTTGTTATCGCGTCGATAACAGAACAACGTTTCTGATTTAGCCTCTCTGACGTTGCGCCGACGGCGACGATGAGTTTTCCTTTTATCATTTCGGGGAAACGCCATGACCATTTACGCTTGTTACGATGATTTGTGAGTGAGTTTTATGAGTGTCATATTCCACCGTAAAATATGACGCTAGTGCGAGTTGACTTTTAGTTATCAAGGATTGTATAACCATGTTTTCATTATAGGATGATGAGGTGAAGACTTTCTGATAGTCATTTATTTATTTAATCTTTACTGCTCAAATGAAAAACAAATCGTATAAAAGCCATTGGTGGGCGGTGCAACTAAAATAAACAGATTTTAAATAGATAAGACTACGACTTTTACCCGTCAACAGATGAGGCACGAAGGCATAGGGTAGAGTAATCATATTTCAACTTTATTTTCTGAATGCATTATAGTAGGTACCTTTAGTGTAGTTTATCAATACAGTAGGGAGTGCAATATCCTCTGTTTAAATTTTAATTAGTGCATCAGTTTTTAATGGAATGTTGCAGGACACGATCTAAAAGGAATGGTTTGGGCTGGTATGTGATTCTGTTCACATGGGAATTTTAATTCAATATTAGCAGAACCCTTTCAGAACCGGCAAAATTTGTATACCTACAGTTTTTTTTTATAGTGTATCCAAATGAAGTCGTTTTTGTTTATACGGTCTAATGATTTTTTTAAAGTAAATTGTTGTTTTGTATCAGAGCAGAAATGCTCATTTTAATGAACAAACCTAATAAATAAAAAGAAAAAAAAATACGGCAAGTCTCGCTTGTTGTAGACGCCAGCACGTCTAGCATAACTGTGACACACACTACCTGTCACTATCCTTTTAATACAGTCCGAGCCAGACAGGTGTAGCTGAGTCGCGCGATAAGCGAAGTCGCGTCAAGATATGCTAGCTCAGCAGGAACGAAATATTTCAAGAAATATACGAAATTTCTGAGCAAGCACAGGCTGTGCCGCACCGTGGGCTAGCGTTATGAATGTTATGATAATGCCTTTGGGCCCGTATACGTATTATTTGTTCCACTAGATGCTAATTTCCATTCGTACGTGCGTTGAAGGGCCTTTCTTCATAATAATGCTCACACTCAAGATACCGTGATATTGATTCTCCCGTTGTTGTATGTTTTATTTATAGTAATAATGAATATAAAAGAGATCGTGAGTATCGACGCAACGTTATTCTGTTTGTCTTTATCAATTTGTCAAAGAGCTCGGAAATATGTATGTTCGGTGTCTCGGATATAGCATTAACATTGAATTGGTAAGGTAACAAGCCGGCAAGTGAAATACCTACGATTTTTACGTCTTGTTTGTGATCGACTCAACATCTTTTAGTCGTGATTCGATTCTCTTTATCTCTCCGTTGAATACTGGTAGGCTACTCTGGCGGGTATTAGATTTAAAAATATCCGAGAATTTCTTGAAACGTGAAATAAAAAAATTCAGCTTTAGAGAAACGGGCTATATATAAATAGCCTCCGCCTAGTATTAAGTGTTTACTTACCTTACCTTATCTAAGAAAAATGTGCTATTTATTACACTAATATTATAAAGGCGAAAGTTTGTAAGTGTATTTGTGTGTTTATGTGTAGGTAAGTATGTTTGTTACTTCTTCACGTTCAAACGGCTAGACCAATTTTGATAAGTTTCGGTATGAAGATAGGTGACAACCTGGATTAACTTACTACTACTACGGCTACTTTTTATCCCAAAAAATGTAGTGTTCCCGTGAGATGAGCGGGTAACACCGCGCGGCGCATCTAGTAATCTAATAAAAGCCTTTGTATGCAGTTTTTATGTATATCTATGATCGCTGACATGGTACCGAAATTCGAAAACTAAATTTTCTTGTTTACCTACTTTGTTTATTTATCATGTAGATTGCTTACCTACATACAAGTTACTTAGGATATCACAATTGATTTTGATTTGATAAAAAAAAAATGTTTTTTTCATATTATGACAAATATATTAATAATTTCAATCAACTTTTTAAATTGAATTATAATTTTACCTGACTTTCCCAAAGTAACATAGCTATTTCATGCTTTCATGCGTACATTAAAAAAAAATTAAAGAAGAAAAGTTTTCTGCGTGAATTTTGACAATTTCGAATAGATTTTGAAACAAAAATTATCAATGAAAAAATCAAACTGTAGGTTTCAAATATATACCAATAAATTTCAATGGCCCTGTTCTAATTAGTAACATTGATAATTTGTTAAGAAACATGTTTGATCATACAGAAAAATGTCTGAAACAATCACCAGTTTTGAACGGATAGGCCTTATGCATGGCTATTTTCATTATCCTCGTCCAAAAATGTCCATCATTCAAATATTAGTTGCGTTTGTACTATCATACTACAAAACAAGCGTATTGAGTTGTCAAGTCGGTCACGAGTCAAAATCCACCGCTAGTAATAAAGCCCGGCTCGCAAATGACGCTATTTTGTGCGCTGTCACGTGACTCAACGGTACGTGCGAAAGCACGATGCTGGCCAACACGAAAACTGAGTATGCAACATTTCTTATAGGTAAATACTTTGACACCGAAGAAAATTTGAACTGTTTTACTAAACTTTTCATGAATCCTTTATAAAAAAAATATTGAGGAGATAAATTTGAAGCGAGCAACGAACGCAATTTATAGACCTGTTTTTTCGTTACGTTGGAAACAATCAGGATTTCCTTAACTTCCCTATTAACAAAACGCATACGGTGAAAATTGCAACAGATGAAAACTTAACCTCAGGCGCTACGCTACGCAAACTCAACGCTGCGCGTGAGCACGCTGCTTTCCGTCACGAAAACAGAGTATACAACATTCAATCGCATTCAATTTTTCTTTCTTAATTTACCTTTGTGTCATTATTTATAAAAATAAAAATGTGGTATTACCACATAAAAAAAAAATATATATATATATATATATATATATATGAATCGATAAAAAGATTCTATACAAATATAGAGTATACAACATTTCATAAAAATATTTTAATTCACAATTAAAACGATATGTTTCAAACCTTATTATCTCGGAGATATTCAGTATTTTGCTATTTTTTTCCTATGACCACCACGAGTATAAAGCCTGGCCTCGCATATGACGCTATTTTGTGCGCTGTCACGTGACTCGACGACGCTACGTGCGAACTGAGTATGCAATATTTCATGTTATTTTAATTCAATGATAATCTATTCGTTGCCTATTAAATAGGCGACACGTCTGTGTTATAGGACTACTCGTCATAGGGGGATGATGCTGCACGTGGGCAACGGAATAAGTAATATTTTATCTCGGATGATTCGTAATAAAACTGGATAATTAACCTAAATAACGACAATGATTTTTTGAATTAAAAGAGAGACATTTTATTTTGGAAATATTGTCTTAAGTATACTTTCATGTATGTTTATGATGAGAATAATACATTATTATCATTATGTTTTTAGTAGTTTACTTTTTGCATGGCCTCCTCATCTCATTTAATTTATTAATTCGCTAGCCAAAGGTTGTCTGGAAGAGATCGCTCTTTAGCAATAAGATCGCATATTGTTTACCTCTATTTGCTAAGTGTTATCTGTATTTGTATTTCTTTCTTGTTGTAGTGTGCATGCGGTGAGGCTTCTCATGTAATATTTTTCTTGTTGATGTGCCATAAAGTATTGTTGTAGTGTTTCGTATTGTACAATAAAGAGTTTTCTATTCAGTAAAGCTTTAAAAATCCTATACGACGTTCTTAGTGTCACAACTAGCGTGGCCCTTTACATGTGTGTCTAGATATCTCACCTGCGCCCTGGGACGAGTAACGTCTTCTTTTCAAGATATACTGACTACCCGCCGATATTTACGGATACAATGCATCTTTTAGTAAAAAGACGTGCCCTTTTAGAGTCACTGAAAGCTACTTCCTTCCTTGTCTTTGACGTCAAGAATTCTAAATTATTAGTTAGGTATTTAAACATGAATTATATCACCTTTATATGTATAACTGCAACTTTGCTATTATTATCTTAGGATTAGAAGTAGTAATTGGTTTTTATAGATCAACACTGCATCATTATTTTTTGAAGCATCTGTGAATTATATACTTTTAAAGAAAAAAAAAAACACACAATATATAAAATATATAACTAAACCTTAAGAAACTTATGATGTAATTAAACCTAACTCAACCTATGAAACCTAACCTCTATGTAAATATATCCCCTAGATCACTACCATTAAATAGGGTGCCTGTAAGGCTGGCCGCGTTACCTCGCTGAATGGCTTTGCCAATGCGTTGAGCGAGGAACGAGCTCGCGCTACGATCACCGGAAGACCGTAGAAGCAAATACGACGCGGTTGGCTCAGTTTGTAAGCGCTTGCCTACTGAGCCGGTAGTCCCGGGTTCGAATCCCGGCCAGGGCAAATATTTGTGTGATGAACTCGAATAGTTGTGCTTGGGTCATGGTTGTTCTAGGTATTTAAGTATATATTTATCTATATAAGTATGTATATCGTCGTCTGGTACCCATAACACAAGCCTTCTTAAGCTTAATAATTTGGGACTAGATCGATTTGTGTGAGGTCGTCTGATATTTATTTATTTATTATTATTATTTATTAAATAGCTCAGATTTATAAAAGCTCTGTGAATTTGATTCTTAAACCTTATATCGGTTTATAAGACCAAATATCTTTTAGGTATAGTTTCAGATATCGCCTGAGCCAATTAAATTTCTCAACTAGGTAGACGGTGTGTGAGTAAGCAATTAAGGGCCTTTATCCCACTTGCGAGTTGCGAGCGTGTTTTCTATACAATGTCAGTCGCAGCGAACTCGCTGTCGAGATCGCCTTCATATAAAACTCGCTAGGAACTCGCAAGTGTGATGAGGAACCTACTCTGAAGCTTAAAATCCGAAATTTGTATTGTGGCATTACACTCGCTCTTTTGTTAAAATTTATCTGAATGAACGGCAGGTGCAACACGAATTTTGAACTTTAGAGTAACCCTTCTGAGGCTATTTTTAGGCCGGTAATTCACTTAGCCGATTTTCCGTTAAATAGATCTGGTTGCATCTCTTGTGTTTTTATGTTCAATCAACAACACATATTAGCTAAAATCACCTTATGAAAATATACTAATCTTGTTAAGTTAGAAGCAAATAATAATTACTGGAATTTACCAAATGAGAAATTAACGGTCAATAACCAAACCAAATAGAATTGTAATAAAATGTAAATAAGGCTGACTGACAGGTCGAATGATCTACTTCAGGATGTCAAACTACTAAATGTAATTAATGGCAATAATTTATTTATCAATAGATTGATGATGCGGTTATCATTAATTTTGTTAGTCACGTATCAACTTCGTTTTGCAGGTGTTTTTTTTTAAATAGGTCTCCCCGTGGTCTTGTTTGACAGGAGTTCTAATTCTATAAAATCCAACCATTTGTTTATCCTTGAATGATACTCTTAAATGGAGCTCTACAATTTTCGTATCCAGAGCCGTACCTAATTCCATATAATCTCCCTCTTCCATATTGTTCTTCGGAGAGATCTCTAGAGATATATCTATTATAAAATTAATTCGCCAATCCGGTCGCGTAAAGTTCACGCCTCATTTATATCCGACGTGATTGGTATCAGGCGCAAACTTAATTCGGCCGGGTAATAACGTGAAATGTCACTTTATGTAGCCTGAATCATAAACTTCACGTTCTAATGACAGTTAAATGCAATATACCTGAAAAATACCTGAGACATAGCTTATTTTGGCCATACATTATGTCGAAGTACACTCGAATTAGCGCCCTGATTTTGATTGGTTGTATTTATAATAAGTACCTACATCAGTATGTCTCTAAATATAACTAATTTAAGTAACTTCTTAGATACGTGTCAAACAAAAAATACAAAATATACGCCTCCAATAGCCAGTGTTAAAGGTAACGTAAGTAGTACTTACTAGTCTTACATATACGTTTGCCTACTAATGTTTATGAATATAATGTAAGTAGGTATTATGTATATTCGGTTACAACTGCATACCTGTTTTCCTGCTATACCTGCCTCGTTTAGTGATGCACTATAGCCCAAGTTGTACTAAATCTAAGTGTAAAAAAAACTTATTTTGTTATCCGATGTCCCCGATTGTACAGGCACCCTGCCAAGTCAAAGAAACGAAAGAAATTCCTTTCGATCCAATTAAGCTTGCTATAAATTGCCACAGACTAAACACGATAAGCTCTTTCCAATACAGCTTTATTAGTTCCAAAGCAACAAAATTAATCCCACAAAGTCCACGTCGATTAGCTACTGCACTGAGCGGATGTTTCTACTATTGAGTTGTCTAGACGAAACTTTTCGACGTTTCTAATCTCTAAAAAATAACGTCTACTTAAGCGCATATGCTTTATTTAAATTATCCATCATCGATAAAGTGATACTTCGTTTTTCATTTAAATTAATATTTTACTTTATATCAGTAATGATTCGTTACCAAAATTGGGGTAACCACAGATAACACCACCTGTACCTTTCCAAACTACGGTGACGTAGTAAAACCCCGGTTACTGAAGGTCAAGTGAAAAATTGGGTAGTATCTTTTTTACGAAATTTTTGTAATTTTTTTCAATAACTAGAAATGGTTCAGAAAGAACCCAGCTCGTCAGTCATAATCGAATTAACGGTTTTGAAAAAAAACGGTACACCCCAATTATGGTGTGGGCTTAAAACAATATATCGGTCAATATGGCTTACATAGTAAAAAAATCGATAGAATAGTCCATTAGATAACTGTGAACAGGTTGATAGAGGAAGCCCGGGCAAGACCCATTAAGCCAGGTAAAAAAAAAAAAACAATTTTACCAAGTTTGTATAATTGATGCCGTTATGGGCCTGCACACGTTTGGTAAAGCAGCGATCCTGGGACGCCATGGCAGTGACGATGTAACAATTAAACTAGAAACTGTTTACGTTTTTATATTTAAATAGTTATTAATTATTCCTTCTTTTTATTAAGTCGTATGGCAAACACAGTGATGAAATACCGACCAAGTGCGAGTCTGTGTTAAGTTAAGTTTGCACCTAGTATGTCTGGTGGGAGTGTGGGTTCTCCAAATATGAGTTCCGAAAAGGACTATATTTTTTACATTAGTGTAGTTTTCCGACTTTTCCCTATACTGTTAGTATAAGACGGTATTACTTGCCAAATTTAATAGGTATAGTTCAACAGAAAATACTTTATAGATTTTGATTTCCTTAAGTGCCTTATCACACTTGTGATTTGCGAGCGAATTTTGTATGAAGGCGATCACGCAGCAAGTTCGCCGCGACGCTTATTTGTATAGAAAAATCGCAAGTGCGATGAGGCCCTAAGAGTGTTGAAATACCTGTACGTTTTTTGCGGTATCACATTTGTATCTATTTTTTACGTTACGTCTGATTTTTTTTAGAGCTTTTCTCACAGCAAGGGCTGTAGACTTGAGTATATGGTTTTAATTTAAACTCGATACTCCACGCGTTCCCGAGATAAATGATCTTGACAGACGGACGGACGGACGGACAATAAAGTGATCTTATAAGGGTTCCGTTTTTTCCTTTTGAGGTGCGGAACCCTAAAAACAGCTCGAATACTTAGTGATGATAAATTAATATGAATTGATTATAAATTAAACTCCTACCAACGAGTTATTTCTTTATCATTAGTTTAAGTGTTTTTATTATTATGCCTGTTGCCCGGGCTTCCCTTGTTGATAAATTGGAGATAACTCAAAACTTCGTCGACTTCTGGCCCTGGGCATGGCTGTTTTTCTCTATTCAGTTGTCTTTAGAGTCTTTAGACAGAATTAGTTGTTTGTGGCGATAATAATAGTGCTACAGTTAGCACAATAGCTCCAAACACCCATTGTTGTAGCGCAGAAACGAAGTCTTTATGTACATTTCAACTTGAGATAAGAAGATTTTATTTCTTTAGAAATGTGAATCAGAGTTTATACGGTACGCCTCTTTGCTTCTGTTTTACAGAAAATGAGGACTCTAATTCCATATATCGTCGGGGATAGTGCAATACCGCGTAAGTAAGAAGTGTAGATACGAATCAATATTCAAACAAATTCTAAGTGTTTTATTGAAATGAGAACTTTTTCGACAGCTGTTATTTACACGGTATTACACTATTTATCCCCGACGATATATAATATGTATATAGGTAACTATCTGATATCTTGGAGGGGTCTCCCTAGTGGTCATTTATGAAAAATGAAAAGAAAATTTGTCTTTCAAAAGGCGGATTTATAATGCCATGAGGCATTTTCTACCAGTCAACCTAATAAGACTAATGACATGTTTTATTAAATGTAATGTTTTTTAGACAATAATGAAACGATTAGAACATTAATTTTATTTAAGTAATAACATTCATGCATGCATCCAAATATTATATCCACGAATGAATGAAAGAATGAAATTGGTTTTATAAGTTAACCAAGGGTACTATGATCATCCTTATTCATTTCTTCCCACGTTAAGGCGTCGCAAAGTTCTATGCCAACGTAACGTAAAATTCTATTTTGAGTAACGGCCTTTAATCCCGCGGATTTTTGTATGGGGTAACCCAGGATCTCGTTATCAGAAGTCTTTGACCATATAACTGCAGTAGGTATATCTTGAAAATTAGCATCGTTGCAGTTATGACGCTAGTGCCCATGCGCATTCGCAGTGCACAAATGCGAAGCATAATTGTGGATGTGGGCTTTGTCAATTAGAGCAAGTACGATCAATCATAAAAAAAAAAAAATTGGGCTAGTGCGAGTCCGACTCGCGCATGAAGGGTTCCGTTCCATAATCTATAACAAGTATGTTGTATGGGAGCCCCCCTTAAATATTTATTTTAGTATTTGTTGTTATAGCGGCAATAGAAATACATCATCTGTGAAAATTTCAACTGTCTAGCTATCACCGTTCTTGAGATACAGCCTGGTGACAGACGGACGGGCGGACAGACGGACGGACAGCGAAGTCTCAGTAATAGGGTCCCGTTTTGACCCCTTTGGGTACGGAACCCTAACAAGTTTACTTTATTTTCACAGATGATTTGTCTTTAAATCACAACGGGAAGCTTTTGGATATTAGGTACGACATTAAAAAATACGTAGGTAGGTATATTAAAAGCTTCCGTTTAAAAGCTTAGTCATAGTCATAGTAGTCATAGTATTTATTCATTAACAATACATGATTGTGTTTGAAATACATTTGTTTTGGATATGATAATAATGTTAACAATTAATATTTTGTTGATGTCAACGAATTACATCACAATATTTTTCATTGATGACAATATATAGCAAATAAATTATAAGTATAATAAAGTTTACAAAGACTTAAACAATCGCAAATTCAATAATATAAATACTCAATAAAATCAAAATTAATAAATAAAATACAACGTCAAGAATACAAATCAGATATTTCATCAAATATTTCTTCCACACTGTACGAACACCTTCTCAATAAAAAACAATTTAAACATCTTTTAAAAATTGCGTAATTAGAAATACATTTTAAACTGTTAGGTAGTTTATTAAACAATTTAACAGCCTGATGCCTTGAACAGTGTTCCTCAATTTTCGATTTTGGGCAAAAAGTGTGGCTTATATTTTTTGTCCGCGTGAGGAGACGTAGCTCTTGATCTTCATAAGTCTCAAACCTAGATTTATGTTTTATCAGCTCTGTAAGAAGAACGAGAACATACAAACTAGGCACTGTAAGTATACCCAAATTGAGAAAAAGGTCCCTACAGGAAACCCATTGAGGGATACGCAACATAATCCTAATGGCTCTCTTTTGCGCAACTAGAGCTCTATTGACATTATATTTATAGCTATTCTCCCAAAACATGATGCTATAACGTAGTTTTGATTCAATCAATGCATAGTACACTATTTTTAGTTCCTCTATGCCTACCTACTTACTGCTTACTGACGCCTGCAGTATAGATATCTTGCAAATTAACAAGGTTGCAGACGCCTCGGTACGTTGATTCCCGTCATGGCGTCGCAGCGTTCCAAGCCAACGTAACATCAAATTGTGTTTTGTTTTGACCCCCTAACTGCAGCATAATATCTGAATGAATTAGAGCAAGGCAGCTTGTGTTTACTTAGTTACACACAAATTTTAGTTGTTTTGAATATTTGAGAGTAACTACTTAATAATTTAACTTTAAATTACAACGGAAAGTTTTTCGGATATTGCAACAATAATATTCAAAGCTTTCTGATTGGGGTGATTATGTAATGGTGTTATTGGTCACATGCAATCCTAACCCAAACTCGTATTTTCGCACCTTGTATGCCATCATCAATGATAATAAGAGATCATTTCAACAGATACTTACTTAAAGAATTTCCTCTGTATTATCGAAGAGGTGTAGATAGTAAAAGTACTTTTAAAGACTACTCAAATAATTTCTGTAAAATATTCTCCGTCCGTATAAAGCATAAATACCTTTTAGCGATAAACAAGAGCATAACGAAATATTAGTTGACCAGAAGCATGGAACAAGGTCGGTGTCTTCGGGCAAGTTTGAGGTACCACGGCTTAACAACTATTTTGGTGACAGAAGTTTAACCAAAAGACTCCCGTACTTCCTCAATAGTTTGCCAGAAGACATTCGCCATGAGCCGTGCAAGCGAAATTAAAAAGGCTTTAAAACTATACTAACTAACTTCAGTGACATGAAGTCTAATTTTAGAAAGCATCTATTAATAAGCAGACGATACCTATAGTCGAACTGTGAATACAGTTTTGAAGGAACTTTCTTTTGTAAGTTCTTTTACTTACCCTGTATAATAACAAATAAACAAAGTCCTAGATTTTTCTTCAAATCATGCCCTGTAACTAATAAGTACCTAATAAACTAGTATGTATTGTACAAAAGCAATCCATTGCTATTCTGTGGTATGTATGTGGTCCAAATATTCCAAAATGGATTCCCATTTTCTTGCGACAAAATCCACGGTCCAAATTCAAATGCCTGGTTAAATTTCATCACTAATTAGTTTGCTAACGAATTCATGTTTGCTCCCGCAGATCCCTTAAATGACGGTTTCATTTCACCCGATAGAGGCGAAATGATCATTTCTGCATTCCGTAATGCATACAACGTACGTCACGATTTTCAGTTTTGAGGCATTCAGAGGTACTAATTAATATCGAAACATCACCGCAAGTTGAAAATACTCGGGTATATCACTACAGAGCTGAAATGCAGTGCAGAGCTGATATTTGGTATTGCATGGTGCATTTAATTTCATGCTTCGTTTAACAATGATTTGGGGTATATCACCCATGCATCATTAAAGTTTATGTTTCGTTTAACAATGATTTAAGGCGTATTCTTTATGCTACCATAACATAAAAAATATCATACAGCACAAAACTGACCTAAATGATGCACCAGTGCATCACCAAAATTACAAATTGTTATAGTATTAATTTCTATAATATTTAAATAACTATGTAGTACTCCATCCATCGCTCAAAATGGGCCTCATATGAAGGCTCAAAGCTACTCAAAGGGCAACGCCATGCTCGGAGTTTCCTTGCGGGATTGTTCGTAGAACCGATGACTGTTGGGGCAGAAAGGTTCTTGAGTAGCGACCGCGGGCCGGAAGACGCAGTGTGAGAAGGAACCTAACAAGGTGGACCGACGACCTGGATAGGATTGCGGGCAGAAATCTGATGAGGGCGGCGCAAGAACGATCGTTGTGAAGAACTTTGGGAGAGACCTTTGTCTAGCAGTGGACGTGGACGTCCATCGGTTGATATCATGCAGATGACAACTGTATTCCATAACATTTATAATTTTCCATAGATCCGCATACGTTGTACCTTTGAAAAAAATTTCAATTTCCTTATGAATTTAATAATTCGATTATCGATGAAGACGACGTGTGTATCAATGGGAATTCAGTGAATCGGTTTCAATTGAATTTCTGAAGTAATCTTCACAATTCTAAAAGCAACAAACATTGTTCATTTTTCACATCGTATTCAAAGCAGTCTGCTTTTCAACCGACTTCAAAAGGAGGTTCTCAATTCGATATTTATTTTTTGATAATACTACAAACCTAAATGCGATTGAAAAATTTGGTTGCATTGAACACTCACACTTGAGGCTTAGACTAGACGAACTGTACGTTATTGCATTATTTTACTGTTACTTTTTGTATTTTAGATTGGATTATGATTCACTTAATATGTTAAAGAATAAAAATTTCAAAGTGTAAGTATAGTTAAAGATCCCATTTTTAGGTTTCCATAGAGACGAAATTTGTTTGGATCTTTATAATTGAGGTTTGAGGTATTATGTAATTATTACGTCAATGATCTTTATATAAATAGCCCGTCCGTCAACCCGTCTATATAAAAACCTGAAGACATTTTACTAAACACTGTCACAAATATTTGGTTGGATAAAGGTTCATATACGTTTGATTTCAACCTCACAAGTTCCTTATTAAATTTAGAGTCATAGACTTATAAAAAAAAACTAAACTCAAGTCACCATTCCAAAACATAAATGTTTTCTAAAAAGGTTTGTGGGTTTGTCCATTCTACTACTAAATCCTTAATGTCACGCGATATGTAGGTAACATACAGGGAATTTAATATTTACTAATGTATGAAATAAACCCTGTTGTCACAGCGTGCAACGTAGACTCAATGTTCCGCATACAATATTATAATAATACTCGGGAAATTGTACACAATACAAATATTCTGTTCAACATAACGACACTACTTGAGCCTGTGCTTGAGCTAAACGTCTTTGTCTACTTTGTCGTGAAAAATGATTACAACAGAACATAGAAAACAATTTTTTTAATTCAAATCTAGAATTTTATAATAGTATGGATGTTTTTACATATTTTTACAATAAATAAACAAATACACTTTTGTTGAAAGTAGTTATCTCTCGTTCTTAACTATCGAAATTCTTAACTAAGTATTCCATTTTTTATTCAATGTCTGTTGCATTGTTAACCAAGCACTACTCTCACTTCTTTTATTAATGCATATTTTTAGCATAACAACTCTTACAGAGTACTGATTGAATATTCTCATTTTATCATTGTGTATTTGAATAATAAATAATATATGAAATTATTTTTCTGCCAACTTGAAATTACCTCACAATACAATATCAATCATTTTATTAACTTTGATACTTATTTATACAGCTGTATATTTGATATAGCCGCAAATTGAAGCCAGACGGAGATTTTAGTGATATAATCTGATATTTATAACAATTATTAATTTAGCGTTAACTGCTATAGCGTAATTAATTTTTGAAAATTTTCTGAGCAGCAATGTGTGGCGTAGTTATTACTAGTGACAGTTGTCACATCACGATGTTAAGTGTCAACAAACAACAACAAACAAATACATTGCGTGCTGAATTATTTTATATGGAAAAAAGAAATTAGATTTTTTTTTATAATGTACGGTGCAATATATATTATTAACAAATGCCTATACTAACACCCTGTAAAGTTTGCGGTAATATCAAATATACACGCTGTATATTTTATGATCAAACCGCTACCGCTAGTAGCAAAGGATTTGCATTTACTTTTCTAAATAGGACGGCAAAAGTATAAAACACCCTTTCGTCGAACCTTTTCCCAGAAAATTATAACTTGGATCACTTCAAGGCGAGAGTAAATAGTAAAACAGACGCCGGGAAGAAGAGCTTGCCTGGTGAGTAGGTATAAACGGCCGACCGTAGGGAGACCGGATAGTGATACGAAGCCGGCAAGCCCTTTTCAAGGCTAATAGTGCTTTTCTCAAACATATGCAATGAAATAAAAAAATACACCACTCAAAACAAATATAATTCAGCTGTTTAGCCTGTTCATGAACACAGACGCCATGTTTAAGAAAAAATTACTTCGCAGCTTAGGCCTTCAATTTTGTATGAAATTCCTTTACAGTTCTTTCGAGTTATTCGCCCGAAACGTGATACTTCGAAGCCTGTTATAATGCACGTTATGACGACCTTTCGTTGCATGTTTGAGAAAAGTAATTTTTACCATATTTGCCGTAAAATTGCTATAATACAAGTTTATAAAAAGTCTATGAGTTTTAAATAAAACTATAGCGGAATTTATATCCAAATCTCCGATCCATCAACTGGCATTTTAAGCCGGGAACCCATAATATCGAACGCTATTTGAGTGCAGTGCACGGACGGAGTTCCCAACAAACTCCACGATGTTCCACTGAGCTTACGGGATTTTCAACTTAGCTGTGTATTTCGGATAACAAGGATTAAAAACACATCGTCTCCTCACCTTTATTGGCTTTTAGTACAACAAGATATCAAGTTTAAGCCAGAAGCCGACGCAAATTCCATTTGCTGACCCAAATTTAGGGAAATAGTTTATAGATACCAGTATGCCTTAACACTTTGCACGCCGTAAGTTATAATCGGTACCGCGCTCCAACAGCTGATCACGAGCACCACTCGTGATGCTCTTTTTCCCAATTCAATTCAATTCAAATTCAAATTCAATTCAATTCAAATTATTTATTTCGGAAAAAGATCCATATATTCAAAAGATCCAAGAACGCCGCGCATTTTTTAAGGCGCCACCTATGGTTCGCCGGTGATTTTCGGTGATATTGTAAGATTTATAAAATAATAATTAGCGTAGATACAGGAATGATTTATTTTTTATTTAAGAGGTGTTTTAGTATTTTATAATGATAAAAATAAAACAATGTGTTTATATTATTTATTTTATTTTAAAACTGTCGCTGAAAAGAACTCGATTTATGAAAAAATAAAAACCCTAACATGGATTTGTTAGGTAGCCCGCGCAGCGCACTGACGAGGCAGCGCGGGCGACGCATCGTCATGCCGTTCCCTCAACCCTCACGTTAATAAATTGTATGTGTGCGGGTAGCTTAAACGTTCTTCTACACGTTGCTATTAAGCGGATCACGAACTGTGTTCGATATTTTAATACAAACAGTATGAAATCTGATCACGAGTACTATTCGTTATCCGCGACTCTAAGAAAAAAAGTGTCACGAGTGGTACTCGTCATCGGCGAGCTAGACATGGCAGTTATTAAAATGGCCGGCGAATTACAGAAAAAATGCGTACCGAGTGGTTCTCGTGATCGGCGTGCAAAGTGTTAACAGGTTACGAATGCAGTGAGGTCGAATTGCGTCTATACAGGCAAATGAGTCTTTAGATGACATAAATAAATAGATAAATTAATTAGGTAACAACGTTTTAAGACCATCAACCTTACTATTAGGCACTAATAATATAATCAAAGAGAGCGGTAGTTCTAGTCAGTATGCATTTGTATTTGAAAACTTGAACCCTCCAAATATCGATATCGATGAAAGAATCCATTAAGAAATCGACACGTATTTTTGACATTTGCCATATATGTATATTTACTTCAAAATCAAAAACGCATACCTAATTAAAGGAATTAAAAATGGCTCTCGCAACAGGTTCAGTGGTTCAATAGGTAGCACGCCCGTGTTGGCCCGAAAACGCGGGTTCAAACCCTGCCTGATCCATAATATTTTTAAACTTTTCGCTTCATAGTAAACGGTAATCAGCAAATTAATATACGCAGAATTTAAATAACTGTAGAGAACAGGTGGTCAGTGGTCTTATCGCTTGAGAGTGATCTCTTCTAGACACCCTTTGAGTAGTGAAAACTTATCTATTTTCTTATCTTACAGTATCTTTGTCACTATTCCTCAAGTCAGGATATAAGAGGAACTGAATGAACTCTCCGATTGTTGTAAGTACACGCACCTACAGCAAGTTCGGTATTTTCCATTTATTATTCACGCGCTCGCTCTAACAATGTATAAGAACAGGTATTTTTTTGTTAAAAAGTTATTTATATTCTATTCCATTTTACGGAACAAAATAAACCATTAAATAATGTCCCATCCGCTTTGTACAAAATTTGGTTAAGCAAACGCGTTCAAATTTGAAAACAATTCCCTTTACAGTGACTTAGCACAGAGCAGCGCGTATTTTTCTCCTCATTCAAACTCTTAAACTTAATCTCTGCATATAAAAACACCGCATTCTGAAGCCAACTGAAGCCTTAACAGGAAAATATGCAAACAATAAAGATAACATTGAAGACATTGTGAACAGCGCATTCCTTTTGGCGAGGTTTCTTGCATTGAATGTCGATGTCGCTCATTCTTCATTGAATGTCGAGCTAAAATAGCTATATTTTAGTAGTATAGTTCATTTCATATAGTATATTAAATCACACTTCAATTCAAATAATAATTAATTTATTTTCACCTCACCAGCTCAAACATGGCGGCTTTGCTGCGAGATAACAATGCACAAAATGCGATTTTGTTTCGAGCGTGAGTAGAAAGTAGCTTTTTAATTTTTAATTTTTTTTACTACGAATTGTCATTTCTCAGCCACAGGTTAATTGTATTATAAAATTTGAATCATTCTAATTTTGATGCACTCTGTCTCTTTCATATCTATATGAAAAAGAGAGTGATAAAGACATATCGATTCGAAATTCTATTTTCGAATCAACTTCGAATAAGAACAGATTCCGATCGACGCGTTGTACCAAAAAAATAAAAAATAAAAATACCCGAAGAAGTTTTTATTACAAAATACTGTTTTGAGAACGACCGAATGTAGACCGAATGTTTAAATAATTGTGTCTTTTATATAAACCAAATAAATTATTGTTTAAATAAGTTAAGATTTTTCAACTTTATGCTGTAAATACCTGTACAAATAATTTATGACTTCACCAATTTATCATAGACGCAGTTTCGAATCATAGTTTAAAAAAATATCGAGTTCAAATTGTTATTTTCTTTTGTATTATTAATTTTGTTTAGAGCTTTACGAGTAAAAATATTAATTAAACTATAAACAAAATCTCGTATAAAATAAATAAACACGTAATGTATCTGCTCAATCTTCCAATTTGATCAAATAATGACAACCATGGTGGTCCTGAGGGACTGGTACAGTGTTGGAACTTCTTATTTCAATTTATTTAGATTTTTATTTCATTTCAAGCAGCGGGTATCTATTTTCTAATTAATAATGTCATTGAAATCAGCAACAAAGACAATACACATACCTACACCTGAATGGTTGGAAGAAAAAGTACAAAAGTCGAACCTATGTTCTCGCTGTCGAGGTGAAAAGTTGTGTGTGCTACACGAGAGCAAAGTTTTTTGCATCTCGTGCTGTTGAGTCCCTCGCTACACTCAGATTTTGTTTATAGCTTGATTAGTATTTTTACTCGTAAAGCTCCAAACACAATAAATACAAAAGAAAATAACAATAACAATTTAAACTCGATATTTCTTAAAGTACGTTTCGAATATGCATCTATGATAAATTGGTGAAATTATAAAATATTAACAGTAGGCAATAAGTTGAAAAATCTTACTTTATTTCAACAATAATCTATTGCTTTATATAAAAGACACAATTATTAAAATAATTGGTCGCTAAAAACAATATGTTGCAATTATTACATTTTCGAGTGTTTTAATAAACTTTATGGTATAACACGTATCCGAACTGTTCTCATTCGAGGACGGATTCGAAAATAGAATTTAAAATTGATATGTTTTTATCCCTCTCTTTTTTATTGGAGCGGAGCGAGCGAAGCTCCCATGGATCGACTCGAATGGACTTTGTAACAATGCGCAGATCTCAGTGAATTCTCAACCGATTTTAGAAATTTTTGTTTTAAAATGCACAAATTAAATTTCACTAGGTCGTGACGAAGAGAAAATTTCGAAAAAAAAAACCGCTCTAATCTATAGTGCAAGCTTAGCCGGTGGCTGACTCTGCATCGACCTAGTATAGATATGAAAGAAACAGAGTGCATCAAAATTCGAATGAGTCAAATTTTATAATTAACCTGTGGCTGATTAATGATAATTCATGGCCAAAAATTGAAAAAATTAAAAAGCTACTTTGTACAGTTTGTACTCACGCTCGAAACAAAATTGCATTTTGTTCACTGTTAGCTCGCAGCAAAATCACCATGTTTGAGCTGCAGAGGTGAAAATAACTATTTATTTAAAACTGTTATCGTTAAAACTAGCACATACAAACACTTCAATTGGCACTTATTGACTACGACTCGTAGTCCGTTCCAGTCCTCGTAGTCTACGAGGACTGGAACGGAACAGAAAGCCCAGAAAGGTTACGATGTTAGAAATTCGATCGTAGTATAGTGCCATCTCTCTCGATCTCCAGTCAAACGATATTTGAGTGAGTGGAATAGCACTATATGACGGTTGAATTTCGAACATCAGAGTTCCCCTTCAGAGCTCGTTGGCCAAGTGACGATCCTTTTATTCCCTGTGACGTAGCTTTCATAAAAACGGTAGATGGTCACCATTTTTACATACAACTACCATATCCTATCTAAAAAATATATTTTCACAAGTGTTACCATTGCATTTACATTTATATTTTGTTTTTGTTTGACTAATTGCTTTATGATCTCACTTTTTCAAATTGGCACGTGTCGTTATTTCCAAACTGTAAAGTCCTTATTAACTATGTGTGTTGCATGTATAGTCAACCAATTTGATTCCTAGGCCATTTCGTCCTTTGTCACAGTGAACGCCAATATGAAAGCTGCTTGAGATCTCATATCATTGTCATTGTGACAAGGTTCTATAGTGGCCTAGAAATCAAATTGGTTGCATGTACGCTAAGCATGTCAATATTTAATTTGTATGCCCAATGGCACCACATAGTGGTAAAATAATTATGAAACACCTAAATTTGCCAGTGTTGGACAAATAAATATTTTCATTTTGATTTTATCTTTATCATTGTCTTTGTTCCCACCTTAATAGCATTCTCAAGTAGAATCTCTTTTTTATATTGGTACAACATAGTGGCTCCACTTCGCCTGATGGTAAGCAAAAAGGAGAGGCCAAGCCGCAATGGCAACTGACAAGAAACCAACGGTGCCTTTTCTGTTAATACTGCCATGAGAGATGCTTCTTCACGCTTCGTTTGAAGGGTCGCATGTTGTATGAAGGAAGAAACACATGTGTGCCTGCAAAGAGTTCCACTTTTACAAACCTTGTTATTTAAAATGAACTATACCAATATCGAGAGATACACCAATTTATAGAGGAGCCAGCGTTACTCGCATAGATAGAGAATAAAATTTGCATTTTGTAGCAGATCGGACGGCGTCGAGGCAATTGGATGTGCTATGTGCTTGAGAATTGAATGAAGTCCATGAGAATGTAGCGAAGTGAATTATTTTATCGATGTATTCTGATTTATGAAAAAAGAACCATACTTACCTTCATGTGTTAAAAATGGAGGTGTAGTGTAGACTGATGTTGAATTATACAACACAATTACAATACAATACAATACAATGCAATGCAATGCCATGCAATGCACTGCAATGCACTGGAATGCAATGGATCGCGTTAGAGCGAGCGAGACAGATATAAAACGCAAATCGCATTCTGACTGCCCATGCACTGTACACTCCTATTCCGATGCACTGTCTTAAGTTCATTTATTTTGTTTACTTATTCTTCTTGTGGTGCCATATCCTAATGGATGTCGGCGATCATCATACGAATGTCTTCTCTATTTTTTGCCACTCTGCTGAGTGGTGACGTCCTCAATACAGGTCCAGTCCCTGATTATCACACCAAGTTCTAGGTCTTCCTCTACCTCTTCTTCTTATTTTGGCTCAGTGACCCAAACAGGATCTTAGCCCCCGAAACGAGAGCACGCCACTTGTACCGATCCTGCGCAGTTTCTCACATTTTTTCAGCTTTTGCTTACGCAGATCCACCTCCACCACGTCTTCCCAGCGGTACCTGGGACGACCGACCGGTCGTCGACCCGTTGGTCGCCCCAAGCACGCTCTTTTCGTCGCGCGATCCTCTTCCATTCTTTGTAGGTGACCGAGCCAACGAAGTCTATGGGACTTTGTCTCTCCGATAATGTTCGGCTCGGCCACCAGCTCCTCAATCTCGGCGTTGGTACGGATCCGCCACGTACCATCATTCCTCTTAGTAGGTCCCAGGACCTTCCGAAGCAAACTTTCTTTTGTTTACTTACAGGATATAAAATAATAAAATGTTATTTTTAGATTAATAAATCATCGAAATAGGTATCAAAAACACTCCAAGCGTCAAATTAATTGAACTCCAAACTTCCAAATAAAGCTTTCACTGTTTTACTAACTGAATAACCAATCCCTCCCTAAGTCTACAGTGGGGTACCTATTTATAGTTGGCTCAAATTATAAATTTTAATCGGCATATTGCTTTAACCAACCCGACTAGCTTAAGGAGATAAAATAGATACATTACAAATAGAGCGAAGCGTTTCTGTTTCAGCTTGGGCTTTCATTTATCTCAATGTCCGGATGTCCAGCCGTTCTCCTCTATAGGTCGTATGTATTTTACAGCTCGTGTTTTTTGTAAGATTCGTTAGTTAAATTGAATGTTTTGTTACGGTATAGCTTTTTTTAAATTTTATATTCATTATTTCAAAAAAAAATCAAATTGCGTTAACCCTAGGGTATCACGCTGCCATGGTTCACATTTTTTTCTTTCAATAGACATAATGTTACCGTATCATGAGGCAATCGGTAAAAGTCGCTAGCTACTTTATTTTAAGTTTTTGTTGGGAAATAGTAAACGTCACACGTCAGGCGAGGTATTAAGTTAGTACTATTTGTTATGAAAAAAAGCTGCACTCTGTGATGGAAGCAAGCCGTTTTGCACAGTGATAATATAGCCCAAAATAAACGATTTCACTCGAGGCGAAATTAGTTTCACCCCTTAGGAACAGAGATGGCGCCACTTATTCAAAAAAAGTTTAAAAAATTCTAAATCCTGAACGGATACTCCGATTTTGACGTAACAGGTGCCAATCAGCAGATAATTACCCAATTTAACATGAAAAAAATTAAAATCACGTAGAAAATAATTTTGGATACCTAAGAAATAATATTTTCTGAAAAAAATATTTAAAATTTGTGATTTTTGGAATTTTACTCGTAAAAATGTATGTACATGGTACTTTTTTTATTTATTTATATTAATACACAACTAATTTTACATTTACGAAAAAAAAACCGCATATCATTAGCTCGTATAATTCCAAAGTTATTGAAGAATACAGACATGGCGCCGCTGGGTCAAAAAATCTTACAAAAAATGTAAAACCTCAACGGATATTCCGATTTTGATAATTAAGGTGGTAATCGACAGATAATTACTTAAATTAGTTTAAAAAAATAAAATAAAAATTCAAATAGGCAAAAAGTAATAATATTTCCAAAAAAAAACATACATTATGAAAAAAATAAATTTTTTTTGGGGCTTTTATGTAATTTCATATAAAAAAATTATGAATATGGCTTTATTTTACTTATGTATATTATAACACTATTAGGTAATTGATCGTTTAATAAAAAACCGCATGTCGAGAACTTGTATAGAACTTGTATACAGTTCCAACGGTATTGAAGATTTTACTATAGGGTGCCGGTGCGATGTTGCCGCCGCACGTGCAACTTATGTACATGTATATAGAAAAGTATTCTCCCGTTTCGAAGGTACTGATTACCCTGAAAATATAACCACAATTGAAAGTACAAATCATAATCATCCCAAGTAGCACACAACACACTTATATCCCTTGTACAGCTTAAATTAAAGTTTTAACGGGTGAATAGGCTTCTATACAACCTGTTTGCTAATATCACAAGTATATTAGATGCTAAATAGCATTTCTGAATCAATATTTTACTTACTTTACGTTTTATTTTCACTTTAGTCTTTGCAGGCTTTGCATTGTAACGTGCAAGTTAGGCCGTCGCATCATAAAAAAAACAACAACGCATTATGCCACAGCCCAATTTGTATCCATAATGTTCAAGGAGTTTCCAAATTGAACTAACCTTCAACTATTGTGGACCCCACCTACTTTTCATGCCGTTTCATTCCCAAAAAGAAGGACTTGGGACTCGATATTTCCAAATTAAAACGTGAACCCACATTTGGTTTGCATGAAACGGTATTCAATGGCAGCTGAAATAGATGGAAGGTATCTCACAAGCTTGTTTAGTTTAGTGTTTTTTAGTTTAAACAGATCTTTTCGAATCGCATTAACAGTAATAATATATGCTCTGTTGGAGCATCGTATAGCCTGCATGTGAATCTGGGACCAACAACGTTACGATTAATTGAGAACCAATTAATGACATTAATATAGTGATTGAATCTTACACGATTTTCACACATTATATTAAAATAATAAAACGGGACTTAATTGCGGTAAATAAACATTTTTGAACTCGGTTAAATCCCGTTTTGTTATAATAATGAATGACATTAATTATGTAAACACACCCTAACAAAAAGAAACAAAAATGGCCCTAAGTAGTCGTTTCACATGAGCCGTTACGTATCGAGTGAGAATTTCTATAGATAGCGATGTTACTTGCAAAAGCAGTAGTTATTTCAGGGTATAACATGCAAGTTTTAAAACAGGTCTCTTTTCTTATTGTATTAAAATTAGACGTCTTGTCATACTCTGTGAAAGCCTTGAAGTGCAGTCATCATTTCATTACTTAAAATAATAACTGTTTTGTAAACTGCTACTAGTAGACCGTTGCACTGACGACTGCAATTTGAATGCTTCGATGCTTTCACAGAGCTTGCGACAAGCCTTTCGCCGACTACTTCAGCTGCCATTGAACAACATGTTCTGCGTGTAGCGTTTCAAGCGAGCCAAATGTGAAATAAACGTCTTAATTTGGATATATCCTGTCCCAAGTCCTTTCTTTTTAGGAATGGAATGGCATTGGAAGCAGGTTGCAGGTGCGATCCACAATAGAACAGTTAGTATGAGTGCAAATCGAGCTATGGAAAAATGCGTTGTTGCAGCCGATGCAACGGCCTAACATGCACGTTACAATGCACAGTTTAGTGAAAATAGGCAGAATATACTTGTGATATTAGCAAACTGGTTGTATAAGAGCCTATTCACCAGTTAAAACTCTAATTTAAGCTGTACAAGGGATATAAGTGTGTTGTGTGCTACTTGGGATGATTATGATTTGTACTTTCAATTGTGGTTATATTTTCAGGGTAATCAGTACCTTCGAAACGGGAGAATACTTTTCTATATACATGTACATAAGTTGCACGTGCGGCGGCAACATCGCACCGGCACCCTATAGTAAAATCTTCAATACCGTTGGAACTGTACAAGTTCTCGATATGCGGTTTTTTATTAAACGATCAATTACCTAATAGTGTTATAATATACATAAGTAAAATAAAGCCATATTCATATTTTTTTTTATATGAAATTACATAAAAGCCCCAAAAAAATATATATTTTTTCAAAATGTATGTTTTTTTTTTGGAAATATTATTACTTTTTGCCTATTTGAATTTTTATTTTATTTTTTTAAACTAATTTAAGTAATTATCTGTCGATTACCACCTTAATTATCAAAATCGGAATATCCGTTGAGGTTTTACATTTTTTGTAAGATTTTTTGACCCAGCGGCGCCATGTCTGTATTCTTCAATAACTTTGGAATTATACGAGCTAATGATATGCGGTTTTTTTTCGTAAATGTAAAATTAGTTGTGTATTAATATAAATAAATAAAAAAAGTACCATGTACATAAATTTTTACGAGTAAAATTCAAAAAATCACAAATTTTAAATATTTTTTTCAGAAAATATTATTTCTTAGGTATCCAAAATTATTTTCTACGTAATTTTAATATTTTTCATGTTAAATTGGGTAATTATCTGCTGATTGGCACCTGTTACGTCAAAATCGGAGTATCCGTTCAGGATTTAGAATTTTTTAAACTTTTTTTGAATAAGTGGCGCCATCTCTGTTCCTAAGGGGTGAAACTAATTTCGCCTCGAGTGAAATCGTTTATTTTGGTCTATATTATCACTGTGCAAAACGGCTTGCTTCCATCACAAAGTGCAGCTTCCAGGCCAAAACCGTCCATAACAAGTAATACTAAGTTGAGAATAGGCTTGTACAATTTTTGGATGACCATAGAATTTGTTTTTCTTTCTGTAAGGATCTACAAGCTGCAGATCATTCACAAGTCATACACAAGTCTTCTTGAGCTTAATTTGGGACTAGGTTGATTTGTGTGAGGTTGTCTGATATATATATATATATATTTTTTTTTTTTTTTTTTTTCATTTTTCTTTTCTTTACCATGGTTTTTCCGAAATGTTTTTTCTAAATTGTCAATTTTACAGTTTTCAATAATAGGGGCGGTGAAAGGAGGCCTTTGAAACTTAAGAAAAAACTAGTCGATGATTGACACTTGTTGTCAATATTTCAACGGCTTGACACTGACATGTGTCAGAATTTGAATGATTTCACACTGACGTGTGTCAACATTAAATGGTTTGACATTGACAAGTGCCAACCTTCAACATTTTTTTTATTAAGTTTCAAAGGCAATTATTCTCTTTACTCTTCATCCATATTATTGAGAACTGTCAAATTGTCAATTTAAAAAACATATCGAAATTAAATATAGTTTAATGGTCTTCCAAAAATTTACCAAATAGGTTTTGTACGGTAGGGATACCTTTCTGGAACTTTCCAAAGTACACGTTTCTATGAGGAGCTAATTGTTAACAGGTATCTCGCGTGGATGCAAGTTTAATGGCGAAAGTTAAACTCAAGAGCTCGTTCGCAGGAAGCCTGCACTTTTCAATTACCTCGGTGTTCTTCGGAGGAAAATGATATTTCATTCATGATATACACTAGCTTGAGGTTACTGATTAACGTAAGCTGACTAATGATAATCATACCTAATAATACTCATATTGTAGCATAAGCGCGAGCGTTTTCTTTTTATACAATACTAGCTGTGCCCCGCGGTGTTACCCGCTCATCCCACGGGAACACTACATTTATTCGGGATGAAAAGTATCCTATGTCCTTCCCCGGGACTGAAACTATCTATATACCAAATTTCATCTAAATCGGTTCAGCGGTTTAAGCGTGAAGAGGTAACAGACAGACAGACAGACAGACACACTTTCGCATTTATAATATTAGTATGGATTACTTATTAGTTATACTTATTTCTGTATATGTGTATGACCTTCTTCTATTAATGTTTGTATGGCAATTATTTGTTGAGCTTTTTAATTTTTATCTCACCAGCACAATCATTGTTTACTTTTTGTTTATATTAGTATGGATAAATATATGTACGAGTAGATCGCGGCAAACTCGGTGCGTGATCGCTTTCATACAAAATTCGTTTGCAACTCGTAAGTGTAATAAGACCCTAAAACAATAAATATACTTCTTGAACATCGTGCATCGTACGTACGATATACATATTAATGTACAGGAGCCTTACCACAATCTTTATAAAAACTATCCAAAAGCAGTGCAGTTCAGTTTAGGCACCTAAATTGAATCGCTGAATTTCGTACCATAACACATTTAAAGCAGCGCTGATTCTCGATCGCATAAAGTGAATGAAAGACCGATATTTGTCTCTGGTCTGCAATTGAGACGCTACGGCGCGAAAGGGATGCCGCTATGTGAGTTTCGTATATGTTTATCTCTTTCTGGCTTCTATCCGTTCGGTAACTAAAATATTACAAATTAATTTCGCAGCACACTTTGTTTAAAACTAATTGGTAATTTTGAAAAGAAAAGACATATATTTCATAGCGGACTTATGTTCTTTTTTTAATTTAATGACAATATTTGCCATACCAAATGCTTTATTGAATGAAATAAAGTTTAAAATGTCTGTATTTCAAAAGAATTGTAATTAAGACTCGGAACGTGTGCCGCCTTCCGCCTGTGATAATGTCATGTCAATCATTGACATGTAAATTTGTTAAATTTCAAATGAATTTTACGTGGTATGTCAATCTTCGAATTCAGTTTAATCCTCCGCGGATTTAGTGTATTCGTTCAGGGGAAAGAAATTGTGACCAGGAAATGCGGTGAAGTGATTTTATCACCCATATAATATCAAGTGTGTCAATGACAATGTTAAAAGCTCCGTTTTTATCGCCAGCTGTCTCCCGCCGAGATAGAGACCTTTGAAATCGGGCTTATATTTTTGACCCCATGATATCAATATTATCCAGCTGCAGTCCCGGCACTACGTGTACTTCAGCTCATTTGTGGTGTGCGTGCCGCGGCCGCTGCAGGACACCATCGCAAGTGCAGACTTCTGGCGGAAGGGTGTTGTGTTTCGGCAGTTCCGCGGTAATTTGCCGAATTATACACCAGATCAGACGACGCAAAGGACCCACGCGGTTGTGTCGCCTAAATTAACTAGTTTTATAAGTCTTGTTTATATGTATTTTTGTAGTTCAGTGCCTTATTGGTTTCATTACTGTAATGCTGTGTAACTTTTTTGAATAATAAATAAATTATCAACTGCTTAAAGATATGTTCAATTTTAGTTGCCTATTTTAGGTTCAGTGCAAATGTTTGTAACTCCAGTTCTTTGTTTTACAAAATAGTTTACTTGTTTTTATAATTCAATCTATTAAAAATCATATTGTGGTTTAAGAACTTAAATAGTAACCAAATAAAGAAGCATGATGTAAAGCACCCTCGAGCGGCTAATTTAGTTACTACAGTCTGCAATGCTACGGAAAAAAAACGTATCTTACTATGAAATCCATACAAAGCTACGAGCTCTTTACCGTAGTATTGCAGTAGTCATATGGAACCGAAAAACACGAAGTTCTATCTACTTATTACCAGTAATGCACTCTTATCTATGCGCATTGTGCATCTTTTTTTTCCCCGTTGCATTATCCAAGAGATCGTATTATAATAACTCAAAAGAAATTAACTCGTCAGTATTCTGAAAAACCTGTCAAACACTTTGCTACCCTAAATTTTTCGGCGATGGGGTGCGTACGTACGTAGTAGTGCGTGTATATTGTAACAGAAATAGATAATAACGCGAGCGCAGCGAGACCGAAATTTTTCGGCGCGGGGGTGCGTACGTACCTAGTAGTGCGTGTATATTGTAACAGAAATAGATAATAACGCGAGCGCAGCGAGACCGAAATTTTTGGCCCGGGGATGCGTAGTAACACGATCAGATGAAAACGCGAGCGCAGCGAGAGCGAAATTGTTCGGCGCGGGGGTACGTAGTAACAAAATTGACCGATATAGTGTAAAAAGATCCGATCTGGCAACGCTGATATATGTATGGCCTATTGCCACCGCCCCTCTTGCCGGCCCGCGACCTCACTCGGCGCCCGCGCCCTATATTTGAAGCATGTTCATGTTCTTACTTACAGACGCGCCCCGAAGATATTGACAAACTTACAAGCATGTTTTCGACCAAAACTATTTGTTCTTGTTATTTTTCATGTTCATTTTAAAATTTGGATTGACAAAAAAAGGTGAAAAGTAATAGTTGGTTGAAAGGCGCCAATACCAAAACAAAATGCAAACGGCCAGGGGCGCCTACGCCGCCCCTGTCGGTTTGGCGCCCCGGGCTATAGCCCGGATCGCCCTAGGGTAAATACGTCCCTGAATAAAACGGTAGGAAGTTACACAGACACGTTTCCAGACCTGTGCGAGACAAGTCGCGAACAAAAGCTAAGAACTAATAAATATTCTACACAAAACTATCCAGAACGATACATTCAATGAGGAACTTTTTATTAGTCGCAAAATTTGACACTCGTGCGATTCAGTTTCGTCTCAAGTGACACATCGTGGTACGAAAAGTACTTGAAATGAGAGAATGAAATAGTTGAGACGCTCTTACTGAACTGTCATCTGAACTGAGTCGTAAATACAATGTCATGGTATGAAATAGCGATACAGTTCAGTTTAGGGCCTAAAGTGAGTCGCGTTAAGAGATCGTGGTAAGGCTCCAGTTAAGGTAATTATTCGCTCTTGTCAAAATGACAATTAGGGTTCAAAACGTACCTACGCGTTTCAGTTTCGTTTACTGTACACTAGGTGAGATAGTATTAGTACGCAATTTTGTTTAAAATTAATTGATTTACGTTACGTTGCGTTACACGTCCATGTTTGGGTCATCGGTCATAGACGGCGCGGGGGGGTGACGCTCGCCCCGGGGAGGGGGGAGAGTAGATAAAATTTAACTTTGCTATATAACCTACATATCCTGATAAATAAAAGTTGTCCTTTAATTATGCCAAATGTTCCATACATTTTAATCTAATTTTCTTTAACTATAAGTATACTTTACTGGATTACCTACGTACGTGTTAAAGTATGCCGATATTAACACTTTTCCCCAAACCTGGGGCAACAAAAGAGTTGTATTGGCTTCAATTTAATATCATGTCGTACAAACAAGACATCTGATACAAACAAGGTCTCGTTCACCGAGCGAGCGAAGCGAGCAAAGCATCTCCATTTCAGCTTGGTCCGAAATTCTTTCTAATATTTTCGGTTGTTTTCGCCTACAGGTCATATTTCTCAACCAATCCTCTTGAAATTTCGGAAGGTTCGTTAATTATTTAACATCTTCTTAAAAATTATGACACATACTACAATCTAAGCTGGATTTGAATCGGTGACCTCTACGTTTCCGGCGTATTACTCTCCCAACTGAGCTATTAGATCGCTACGTCAATCACACCAAATCTTTCATTCCATAGTTCTTACGCTACTGGAGAGCCCTCTGCGTCATATGTGTTTGAAATGCTTATGCGCATTAGCCAAATGTGGTATTTCCACATAAAAAATAGAATAGATAAAAAGATTCTATAAAAATAACATATTCTTAGTTTTTCTTTTCGATTCAGTTTTTTGTTTTTTTTTTCAAAAAGCGGATATCTATAAACGTAATAAAATTGAAAATATCAGCCATTTCAAAACAAGCTTGCGAGGTTAACAGTTCACAGAGATACTAGTTCAATCGGAGCTACAGCAAACTCTTATCTATTTTACAAGAAAAGAAATTGCCTTTCAGTGCACTCACTAAGAATTCATAGCAACCCGACTGGCTCTCCGCGTTGACAAATAGACTGTGATTCAACGAGGTCGAAGGAAAGTACGTTAGGCTACTTTCAGGGACAAAGTATGTAATCAAATACTCGGTATTGAGGCTTTGTCATTCATTTATTGTTTTTATGTGTGGTATTTTATCTTCTACCTAGCGTTATCCCGGCTCTTGCCAGGGTCCGCTTTCATATTAGCTTTCCTCCACTCTGCACGATCCTGTAGGCCTATGATGGTTGCGTTTATCACGTGATAAATAAGTGTCAAAGCATCCATCACGTTTTGACCAATTGCGAGTGCAAGGGACAGATGCTTTGTCACTTATTTATCACGTGATAAACGCAACCATCATAGGCCCACTGGACATCGTTTGTTTTTATTGTCTGGTATATAATAAATATACCCTTATTATACTCAAAATTATACTGTACCTATTTGTAAAATTTTAAACCATGTCGATATCTACAAACATTTCCCTAAAGCTGCTTGTCCACTAATGCCGAGGGAAGAAAAACGACCCATCAGGCTGTATCTTTATGAAGCTCAGAAGAAGTGCGTTTAAATCTGATGGTGTTAATGTGAAATGGACAGCCAGCCTAAAGTTGTTTCAATAAATGGGGTTTGCTCTTGGCTTAAAATATCTTGCAGTACTAAAAGCCGTATCTTGGATGATCTTGGATGAGGCTGGTTTAGGACTCTCGCAACCTGTACCGGTTGTGTGCAACAGCGTTCCCGGAACCCCGACCACAGGCGAGCGCAGGAACACCCCAGGAGTTTTAGTCTGTGTGAGTCGGACATACCCACCTGGCTCCTCCCGGGCAGGGTGGGATCCATAACGGATTTCTCCTGGGTAAAAAAAAAAAAAAAGGACTCGCAACCAAACGTGCCAAAAGACATCTCAGCTCGACCCTTGCTCACCGCGCGCAGGCCAGTCTTACATCTGCCAAGCCTGTGGTCGCGTGTGTCATTCTCCTATTGGCTAATAGCATAGCCATGAAAAGCGTTGTTCTTCATGACACTGTTTTGTATAGTCTGTCAAAGACTGAAAGGCCATTGATTGACTAAAAGCCAATATATGTGAAGAGCACATATGTTTTTAATCCCTGTTATCCGAAATACACAGCTAAGTTGAAATCCCGTAAGCTCACTGGAACATCGGGAGCTTGTTGGGAACTCCGTCCGTGCGCTGCACTCAAATAGCGTTCGATATTATCGGTTCTCGGCTTAAAATGCGTGTCAGTTGATGGATCATTAATGTAATTATTTATAGGTAAATTATGAAAGAAAAATATGATGTAATTCTGCAATGTAAGCAGGATTCGAAGCTGCGGCCCTTGGCGTAGAGCTCTCTCAACTGAGTCATAACATCGTTACGTAATACATATGTGGTATTTCCACATTACAAATATTACAATAAAAACAGCCAATTATTATATAAATTTATGAAACATGTAATATCTCATTTTTTTTAATGTGGATACACACCACATTTTTTTATAAATATATTTTTTTATATCTTTGTATCAATAGTTTAAGCCATAATAATTGTTTTAGAGACTTAAAAAATACAATTACAATTACACAGCAAATCTGGTAAACACTATTTTGAAGTAATACATATATGATTCAAAATGTCTCGATCTTTTTTGGCGGCGGGGGGTGGCCTAGGAACAAACTTGTATGCGTTCACCATAATATGCGTTGCTGGCATTGAATGCGAAAGTATGCAAGCATAATTTTACTGTGCCTTCAATCTCAATCTTAATCTCAAGTAACTCTCGGCTTGAAGAGTTCTTGTTAATTCAAAGTAGTAAAGATATGACAGACGCGGTGCCAAATTGAGGAATAAATTACATTTCAATTTCCGAAAAAGATTTTAAAGAAACTCGCTATTAGGTATATAAATGCAACATAATTGAAATCCATTTCAGTGTTAGGGTTTCAAAATGGGAAAAACAATGATTAAGTGTAAAAATAAAAAAATCGTAATTAAATTATCCACAGTAGCGCAAAAACCAGACGAGGATAAAAGACAAAAGTTTCTATCTGATCCCTCTTTGTAGAGCGTTGGGTATTAAAATTATATAAAACAGGAACTCCAATAAAACAGAAAGGTCCATTAGGGGTGTCGTTGAGACTCGAGCATGTATGAGGCAATAAAGGAAGCCTTCACGTTGCACGTCGCGCCCGTATATCACAAGATTCATAACAAACCACTGTACTTACGAAAAAACCGGCCAAGTGCGAGTCTGACTCGCGCACCGAGTGTTCAGTACGAATACTTATCCTATCTTAACTGGCTGGGTTAAGTTAAGTATGCACCTGCTATGTATGGCGCCGGATAAATGAGGTGCAAAGTTAACGCAACCGATCACGTTTTGACGACCATTGTTGAATAGGAGCCCTTTTAAATATTTATTTTATTCTGTTTTTTAGTAGTTGTGGTTATAGCGCCAACAAAAATACATCATCTCTGAAAATGTCAACTGTCTAGCTATCACACACAGTTAATGAGATATAGTCTGACAGACAGACAGACGGACAGCGGAGGCTTAGTAATATGATCCCTTTTTTTACCCTTTGTGTACGGAACCCTAAAAAACGCAAGTCGAGAAAATGACCGCATCAGGCAGATTTTTCATGAAGATCTTCAGTCGCATGTAAATGTGCGGAGGCAAGTCTCAAACGCTTTACAGCAGAGCTAGCATATATTGCCGCGATTTGGTTTGTCGCGTGACTTAGCGTCACCTGTCTTGCTCGCACTGTATAGATTTGAAAGAGACTAGGTAGTCGACGGGTGACAAAGAGTCGCGTGTCACAGATGGGCTAGAGGTGCAGCGATCACAATCACGTCGATGACATGTGATCGACGGCGACACAGCCCGCGGACATATGGCGCGTTATTCGCGAGACGTAATAGACAAAGTTCCCATATTATTATAACAGATAATCGCGCGATTAACGCGCCATATTATGTCCGCGGGCTGTGTTGAAACAGGACTTAATCGCGTTAAAAAAAAAACTGTAGACAATTATTGTCTTACAATTATATTTTAAAACCTTATTATAGTTGGTGGTGGGTATAGATCTATGATGTAGTGTACCAAAAATATCCTATTAAACTGAACGAAAGCCAATATCCTGACAAGACAGGGAACTGAGATCATAAAGCTGCGGATCAAGACTCGATGTAATTTAACTGTCATCGGCAAACAATCGAAGCTGCCACATGATGCAAAGTGACGTTTCAATTCTGTCTTCGAGGGTTGGACGTACATTGAATTAGTATCCTACGATTCCTATAATATCTGTTTGTCAGTTGTAAAAAACTTTTCCGAGATCTATACTATTATAAAATACTAGATTTGTATTCAAAATCAATAGGATATTTTTTACCCGACTACGATAAAAATAAGTTTTGGGCGGAGGAATTTGCACCTCCCAGTTACGAATAAATATTAAGTAATAAAAATAACGACGTCAACAACTGCGCAAAGGGCTGTAATGCTATTCATGTTTAACGCCCCTACGATCAGTGTTGCCAGATGACATTTATGAAAATCCGTAGGGTGAGACATAAAAGTCTGTAGAATTCCGTAGATTGTCGCTTGAAAAATCCGTAGTTCTACAGATTTTTTTTCAATGCTTTATTGGACCATATTAAAGCTTAAAATGTTATTAAAAGTTGGTAACTTTTGCAAAAACGTACGTGGAAAAACAAAAATCTAATATTTTTGAACACCATGTCCATAGTTTATTCAGTTTTGAGTTGGTAAGAAAATGAAATTAAAAAAACGGACCACTGAGTGAAAGTGCATGATTAGTCCGCGAGTGTTTCAGCCAGAATTACAATTAATTCGCAGAAAAAGTACATGTTTTGGTGATAAATAAAAGTAGTCTGAAATTCCGTAGGTTCCCCAATAATTTCCGTAGGTCTGGGCACAAGGCCTAAATTCCGTAGATCTACGGATTTTTCCGTAGTTCTGGCAACGCTGCCTACGATACCCACATCCAATAGCTTGTCGCGATCTTCCCAAGACCCACAGGGTCGTTCTCAAAATATTTGCACCGCGGCGTTAATTTTGCATTTTTTTTTAAAGTTGCGATTTCTTCTTTTATTTTTCAAAGGATCGCTAGAAATATATTCAGAAAATTGATATCACGTCGAGGGAAGTAGTTAAATTGAATATCTTAGAAGATATAGGTGTTTGAAATTTTAGGTCGACAGGTGAAAGACATCGATGTCAGGTAAACGACATTTGTTACCAGGTATTCGACAATGGGTGCAGGTTTGCGACAAATATGTTCCAACTTAACTGAATTTGTTAGCAGGTTAACGACGACGGTGGCAGGTAAATGACATTTTAAATAAAACCTACGTTGAACTGTCAACTAGTGCTTTTTTGATTGTTTTTAATTTTTTATTTTTCCTTATATTAGTAATTTGCATAAAGAAAACAAGCATTTAATTCTCATCTCATAGGACATTTCTCAGGAGGTTTTTTGAAGCCTGTACAATCCAGAAAGGTCATAACCGGCAAAAAGATGCAAAACTCAAGCATACCCACGTGATTTTATAAATTTCTTATGAAGGTTCAACAGCGAATCATTTAAATAACGTTTCTGCATCCTAATGCTGCATCTTTTGAGGTATTGTTTCTTACCCGCTGAGTTACCTACTGCTGTTTTCGTCATCTTCGAGGAATTCCTTCCCATCTGATTACCAGAAAGCCTTCGGCTGCGTTAGGTGGGATAAGCTATGGGAGGTATTGTCTGAAGCTGCCAGCACATCTGGTAACACTTTATAAAGCCTTTACGAGTCTGGATACGGAATGGTGAAGGTAGGAGATGTCACATACAAGAACTTTAAGTTCCGGAAAGGCGTACGACAGGGATGCATCATATCCCCAATACTATTTAACAGATATAGAGTCCTTGAAGGTACGTGGTAGACATCGCCTATTTTGCATCACCCGAAGCAGAAGTGGCCCAACTTTTGGAATGAGTCAAAACAACCAGCCTCAGAATGGGTCTCGATATTAATAAAAAAAAGACCAATCTGATGATAGTCGACCATTTACTAGTCGACAAAGTACTAACCTGCTTCAAGAGTTTAAACTGTTGATCACTTTCAGTACCTTGGCTCCATTGTCACAAGTAGAGGCACATGTAAACCAGAGATTCGCAGACGAATCGGAATGGCCAATACAGCGATGAACCAACTCAGCCAAAATATAGAAAAATAGTAACATCCCTAACCGGACTAACATGCACCTCGTCTGTGCACTTGTCTTCTCCATATTTCTTTATGGGGCTGAGACCTGCACGCTCAAAGCCGCTGACATGCAGAGGATTGTCTGTTTTTAGTATCAACCAAGGAACCTCTTCATCTACTCCCAAGTTTCTCCGTGGTCGACCGGCGTCGGTCCCGAAGCCTGGACCTTCTGAGCCACCCAGAACAAGTGAACCCTCGAACCAGAATAATGAGAAAAAAAACTGTCCTCGAGTTCATCGGAAACTATGTATTATAAGTAGTTATAACAACAATAATGTGCTTAAAACGGCTGAAAACATCTTTACAGAATATGAAATATGCCATTACTTATTTCCTAATGGAGAAATTACTCATTTACTTCAGGGAATCGACAGTAAACTACGCCACTTTACATCCGAGGATCTGTGTATAATTTTGATTGGGCATAAAGACTTTCAAAGAACAAATAATTACCATAAAACTGTAGCTTTAATTAGAGATAAGCTTAGCTCTATACAAAATACCAATATAATCATTTGCAATCCGACTTACAAATTGAATAAATTTAATGTATTATTGAATAAGCGAATTGAAACCTTTAATGACATTTTATATTTAGATATATTACAACATGAATACGCATTTCTCTTGGATTCAAACAAAAATTTACAATATACAAAAGAAATGTTTTGGATACGCTCTGGCCTAATTAATAATGCAGGCATATCTAGGATATTCAGAGACCTTAAAGCGTGCTTACCGACTATCTACTCAAGCACCGCAGTTACGCAACAGCTCACACTGGCACAGGAGCCTGCAAACGCTCAGATCCCCACACAGACACAACCACCAAAGAGGTCGGAGGCAGCCATACCCGAGACATCGAATGTACAATTACTCGATGATTTTTTTCGTGAATAACGTATTTTGTGTGTTACATCAAAACATAGCCGGTATCTTAACAAAGAGAGATGAAATTGAAATAGTACTTAATGATCTGAGTAAAAAAAGAATATTTCCAACTGTTTTGTGTTTCTCAGAAACATTTCTGCTCTCAGGTAACGAAAACAATCTTTTTCTTACCAATTACCAATTAGCTTCGTTTTTTTCTAGAAAAAATAAAAAACGCGGAGGAGTTGCAGTGATGATTCATAAAAACATAAATTATAATGACCTTGCTGTTTTAAAAAACTACGCAATTGAAAAAGAATTTGAGAGTTGCGGCATAGAAATTTTAAATAGCAACCTTATTGTTATTTGTCTTTACAGAACGCCAAATGTAAAAGTAAACAAGTTCCTTTGCCACTTAAAAACGCTTTTAAACTTTCTTCGGTCTAAAAAAAATAAGAGAATTATTATATGCGGAGATGTTAACATAAATACTATGATTGGTAACAATATTGCTAAAGAATATCTGAACTTGCTTCGTAATTACGGCATGCGTAATCACATCAAAGTACCTACTCGTAAAAAAAATTGTTTAGATCATATCATTAGCAATATTCCTAAAGCAAAAGGTAAAACACACTCGCTAGGATTGTCAGACCACGATACGGCCCAAACTTTGACATTTAATTGCAAAACTCAACATGTGTCATCTTATTGGTACATAAAAAAGAGGGATTACTGTGATGAAAATGTTGATAAATTCAAAGAATGTATCAACAGCTTATCGTTCTCCGAAATCTATGAGGTTGATTGTCCAGATAAATCTTTCCAAATATTTCATGACCTCTTAATGTTATTCCACAACCTTTGCTTTCCACTTATTAAAGTTAAAATAACATCTAAACGAAATAGAACTAATAAGTGGTTAACAAATACGCTTAGAAAATGTTGCATTAAAAAAAGAAAACTATACTATAAACATTATAGGAGTAAAACTATAAGTAAAAGTTATTTACAGACCTACACACGTATACTACGAAAATGTATCACCTGCTCACAGAAAATGTGCAACGTAAAATTTATAAAAAACTCTAAAAACAAATGTCGCGCAGCTTGGAACATAGTAAAACAAAACTTTAACCAACCGCCGATCAAGGAAATACAGAGTATAACAGATAGGCACAATAACCTATTGCATTCTCCACAAGATATTGCCGAGGAATTTAATGAATATTTTATAAATATAAATAAAATTCATACGTTACATGGAACGAATTCACAGACCCTAAATACCATACAATCCTACCAACATACTATTTTCCTGTCACCAACTGTACCCTTTGAGATTAATAAAATAATTAAATCCCTCAAAAATACACAATCCACTGGTTATGACAAAATACCTACCAGAATACTAAAAGAAGTCGCGTTTGCACTGTCATTTCACATTTCTTATTTAATCAACATATCATTTGAACAAGGCGTATTTCCGCAAAGACTAAAGAAATCAGTAGTAAAGCCATTATTTAAAAAAGGAGATAATAAAAATTTATGCAACTACAGACCCATAACATTAATACCAATTTTATCGAAAATATATGAAAAAGCCATGTATATACGAATAGAACAGTACTTAGAAAAATATAGCATTCTAAAAACAGAGCAAAATGGTTTCAGGAAAAAGAAATCCACTTCATTAGCTTGTTTTCACCTTAATGATAAAGTAACTAAATGCATAGACAAAGGTATACCAGTAGGAGTGTTATTCCTTGATATGTCGAAAGCATTTGACACAGTATGTCATAAGCTACTTCTACAAAAATTATACAAGTACGGAATTCGTGGTCCGGCGTATTCTTGGATTGAAAGTTATGTATCTAACAGAGAACAATGTATCCAAATAAACAAAACGGTTAAACATGTTGTGACTTCGTTCAGTTCAAAATATAAAATTAACGCATATGGAGTCCCCCAAGGAAGCATTTTGGGACCTCTCTTGTTTCTACTCTATATTAATGATCTGCCTGACTCCATCCAACAAGATTGTATCCTATTTGCTGACGATACAACTATAATAATTGAAGGTAGAAATACAGATAGGTTTGAGGATGATATCAATGGAGCCCTAAGCAATGTTATCGATTGGCTTAACTGTAATCATCTACAAATCAATCTCAGTAAAACCAAATTTATGCAATTCAAGTCACATAAATCTACGACACACCCATTAAAAGTTACGCACAACTCCGACACTATCGAAGAGGTAAACAATACTATCTTCCTCGGCATGAACCTAGATACACATTGCAATTGGAAGGAGCACGTTGATACAGTCTGTAAAAAAGTTAATAAATTTGTATTTGCGCTATGGCGCATTAAGCAGACTGTGTCACTACAAACTGCTTTAACAACGTACCACGGCTATGTTATGTCGACCTTGAGATACGGAATCCTTTTGTGGGGAAATTCTGTGTACGCAAATCGCGCATTCTTGGCGCAAAAAAAATGCATCAGGACCTTATGTGGAGTAAATAGACGCGAAACATGTAAACCGCTGTTCCAAAAACTCAGACTACTTCCACTGCCCTGTGTTTACATTTTCGAAGTAGCAAATTTTGTTAGAACACATCCTGAAATCTTCAGCTATAGTGATAAAGAAACCACTAGGTCACACAGAAAACATCACTTAGTCTTGATGGAAAATACTAAGTTAGTAATAAGGAACAAAAGCGCTCATAACATGTGCATCAAAATCTATAATAAATTGCCATCATTACTAAAATCTTTAAATGATCAGCAATTCAAGACAACATTATTCAAAATATTATTAGAAAATTGTTTTTATGGCATTAATGAATTTTTTGAACATAAATTTTAATTCTAAGCATTTAAGTATTATTATTTAATTAACTAATAAGGATTTTGACATGAAAGATATTTTAATTTGAATTTAATAACTGTTTTTTAATTTTATTTTATTTGAAATATCATGTTGTAATTTTAATTTTAAGATTATTATGTTTAACTGTATTTAAATTTTTTATTTGTACACTAATTTTAATCAGCTGACTTTTATCTTTGTTTTGTTGTTTATTATGTTCAAATGGATCATGATGTTATTATGTTATTCGATTTTATATTAATTTTTATTTCAATTTTATATGTTAAATTTAATTTTAATTTTAATTGATCCGTTTTCAATAGCTTCAAAACTATGAAAAGGCACAATGTTTTCTTTGTTGCCATTTAAATTTTCACATGCCAATGCTCATTGGCTGAATATATTGGGAAGCTTTTGTTTGATTACTTTTATGGAACACCTGTAATATGTTTGTACCATATATTCAAGTGAATAAACTACATTCATTCATTCATTCATTCATTCATTCATTCATTGATGCTTTCGAAATCTGGTGCGGGCGCCGCCTGCTAACGATTCCTAAGACAGCTTGAAAGTAAAATGGAATACTCAAACTAAGCTATTTCGGTAATTATATGTTTTTATAACAACGAAACATGAGTTGAGACACGGCGAGTGACCGATAAAACCTGGTTTTTAAATAATTTTGTATAAATGTTTAAATAATTGTCGTTCGCCTGCCGTATGTGTCGTTCACCTGTTTTTTTATAGACAAGTGAACGACATACAGGAGATGGACAAAATGAGAGTTATGTCATCAAAACAAATAAAGTATTTCGTTGATGAACTGCATATTTATACACATAAAAGTAGACCATACTTTACGGGTTATAAGTTAAAATGAATGCAATAGTACACACGTCAACCAAAATATGGAAGGCAGAATATAGACTACATACCCATTACAAACTCCCGCTCGCGTAAGTGTATGTATCATATTTTTTTAGTGCAGCACACTGACGACGACGTGTCACTCGGGACAGTGTTAGGTGGCAACTGAAGGTCTCAATTTATGCGGGGTGAGGCAGGGGAAACGAAATAGTAGTCGCACAATTGTAATGTTTGTCTCATGACAAGTGAACGACAAAAAATGGCGTGGACAAACTTAAATTGCAAATAATTCGCAACATAAGCATAGTATTATTATTCGATATGGTAGTATTCAATCCTCATCATATATGAAAATAAAATGGAGTACTGAACTTAAGCTAAGTCGGTAATGTATATGTTTTTATTGCAACGAAACATGAGTACCTCGCGTTGGGACACGGCAAGTGACCGACAAAACCTAGTTTTAAATCGTTTTTTTGTCTATTAATATACTTTAGTTTTAATTAAAAGCATTTGGCCTCTATGTAAAAAGTGTCTATCGATATGTGTTGATAATTGGATATTTAAAATAATGCGGTGTAAAAAACTTCTTCTAAAGACAAACCTGTTGATAGGTGGCGGTGCAAATATTTTGAGAACGACCCCACAGTCCACCTTTTTGGTGACTTCAAACAGTGTGTCTTCCAGTATGTGGTCGCCATTCGAGAACCTTTCCCAGCGGCTGTCGGTTTTACGGGCAATGTGCACCGCCCACTATCGCTTTACTTACTTACTTACTCTTATTTAGTAGGAAGATTTTGGCCTCTCACAAGAAAACACCATTCTTCTCTGTTTTGCGCCTTTTCCCGCCAGTTAGGGGTATTTAGGGCGCACAGATCCTTCTGCACCAGTTCTTTTAACTCTCTTATTTTTTCTTCGTCTCCAACAACTTCCCTCGTCGCTTATTGGTGCAAAAATCTCGCCATCGCCAGATTTCCCTTTCCGCCTTTAAGAACTTATATTTTCTTCGTTTTGAGTCAGTGTCCAAGTTTCACACCCATACATCAGGATTGGTCTATTGTAGACCAATCCTGATGGATTACCGTTTTGTAGACACATATGTGTTGTTCTACTACTCAACTTGGAGACTAAAACGCCGCTTTAATGTTGCTTTTAAAATACAATGACATGTGTATGGTATACTATATGTATTCTCGCAGTCTAACTAATTAAACTCTTTTCGCTTCGTTGAGATACATTCAAAATAATATATTTCTTTACTCTAGACAGTGTATAATATTTTTCATTTTCCTCCTTTAACGCTAGCCGCAAATACAAATGGCAAAAAAGTAGTTCGCCTCGCAAGCATAGAGTTCCGTATGAAATAAAAAGCCTGAAAATAAATGCAAGTCGGACTCGCGCACCGAGGGTCCCGTACGAACTGTGAAAGCATTGTATGTTGCTCTACGAAAAGATAAACTGTGCTGAGGCTATAGCTTTCCAAAATGGTATAGTTCTACGTCAACGGAAAATATTCTATACTTTTTGATAATCTTGAGAATGTCGAAATATACGTTTTTGTTTTGATTTTTACAAGCTTCATGGAACTGTAGAAATAGTTTTAATATTTTACAAATGCGAAAGTGTGTATGTCTGTCAGTCTGTCTATTACCTCTTTGCGCTTAAACCTCTGAACCGATTTAGATGACATTTTGTATAAGTAGAGATATTTTGAGTTCCGAGTGAGGACATCAAAAATCATCCTACTTGATCTCTTGATTGGTTTGACGTCATGCATGTGCAGTTTCCGCTTTTCGACTCATCTTGACTTCTGCCAGTATCCTATTAAAATTTATCCAATAGTGGATTCAGTGTCTACTGGATCCCAGCATTCGTTCAACGTAAACATGTGCGGTTTTTCTTTTCCACTAAACCGATTTGAATAAAATTGAGTACATATATATGCTTTCCATGAATATAGGCTAAGAAAAAAAAAATAGGTAAATGTATAAACATACCTAATTATGTGGTTGTAAGTTGTAATCCATTTTAACGTAGTTCTATTGTTAACACTATAAATTGAAGAGCGAGGCCTCCTGATACAGGTTGGATAAACCTAATAGAAGGACTCGACCACACTCTGTACTTACCACCTAAGTTTAAATGGAAATAAATAATTTATTATTATTATTATTCCTTTATTTCTCTTGTATCTTAGGCTAGGGTTTTTACAATAAATTATTATTATTATTATTATATATAGTTTTGGACTCGGGGAAGGACACGAGATAGTTTATTGTCATGGAATTAAATTCTTTAAGAGGCCTTAAACTTTATTTTTTTTCATATTTAGACAAATATATTGATAATTTCAACAAACTTTTTGAAGTGAATAATACTTCTCTCCGAGTTTTAGGACTTTTAGGTAGTAACAAAGCTATTTCATGCTTTCATTGCGTGCAGTCGAAAATAAGTTGATAAAACTAATTTTCCGCGTGAATTTTGTCAATTTCGAGTAGTCTTTGAAACAAAGATTATCAATGAAAACTTCAAACTGTAGATTTCAAATATGTACCAATAAATTAGTCATACATTGTAACTTTATATAACTCGGTTGGAAGGCACTGGCTTACAAGACACAGGGAAACCTACTTTGAAAGCCAGGGTACATAAAATTGTATATCTGAAGTTGCAAATAAAGATTTATTATTATTATTATTATTAAATCCCAATAGCCCTGTTCTAGGTAGTAACATCAATAATATGTTAAGAAACACGTTTGATCATAGAAAAAAATATCTAAAACAGTCAGCATTTTAAAAGGAATAAGGCCTCTTAAGAATGATAGAAATTGCTATGCAAGTGTAATGCGTTGGTAACGTTAGCGTTTAAGTATAATGCGTGTAATTTAATGTTTATCAAAATATATTAAAGCATTCTATTAATCCCTCGTGACTTGTGGCGATTAACTTTTACTACGCAGGTGAAGTCGCGGGCAGAAGCTAGTACTAAATAAAGCACACCGCTGTAGGGGACACTATGTCGGACATGGAGTCTGATCTAGCTCATGATCATGATCATGAGTATGATTTTTTATATACATGCCTTGTATTTTTCTCGACATAATTATGTAAATGCACTGGTTTAATTGCAGGTTTTCACAGGTTCGGCACGGAACCCTGAAAACTAAATATATTTCTAGTTTAATAACGAAACGAGGATTCAGTGTTTAATTAAAGTTTTTAGCGCTTTTGCGTCCATGTGCGAACAAATTCAAGTTCTCTTTACTCGCTATAAAAAGGCTAATAAATCTGAAATGCTTTTAATACTGAACCATTGACATTAACTGAGATAGCTGCTGGATACGAAATATTATACTTAGATTTTCACGGATAAATAGACTATAAACATAAAAATAAAGTATTAAAGTATTAAAAAAACGGGCTGTTTATTTAACTATTACTTACTTATATCATAAAATTAAGCAGCTTATGATGAGAGCACAAAGACAATAAACGTTTCATACAAACATACAGAAAGCCAATAAAAATATTGTATCTATAACTTCCAAGTCAATTTCTCCTATTTTTACAAAATCCCGTTCTTCAATGTAGCTAGATACTTTTCGTTTTCATTACATTTTTGTGATTGTATTCCACATCTTATACCTACGTTTATTAACCATAAAACTTAATCCATTATACGAGATAGGCTACTTTTTAATAACCCTTTAAGGCCTTTAATGCTATGAAATAAAATCTCATTTACCAACACTCTACAGTTCATAAAACTAACGCTAGAATTACTTAAAAACGATTGTAGACGATTAATTGCATATGTAGACAATTATTATGAAGTAGATATACCCTATTTCATTCAACAAGTGTACTCAAATGCAAAACATTTAAGACCACTCCATACGAACACTTTACGGTACCCTCCTTTATGAAGCCTTCAATGCTCTTCAATTAATCGTACTTAATTTTATGGACACTGGTTTCAACTAAAAGCCCCTCTCAGTTTCAAACATTAATGGTCGAGTCCTATCCGGTTGTTAACCAACCCTTAAGAAACCCTTAAGATTTAACCGAAGGGGTTAACCTCCTGACTCGTATTTTAATCTTTAAGGGACGTAACAGTGACGTAGCCAAAAAGAGGTACAGACTAAAATAATAGAAAAGGTTTTCTGTTTTCATCTTCGCATAAACGGTCGCCGTGAACCATATTTTATTGGTTGCCTTTTCAAAATGCGATGCGTTTGGCTGTGGGGCGTGGCGATGCGAATGAACGACATGGAGTGGAAAGAACTGGAGTGGTGAACTGGTGTGCGCTGGTCGGTAGGCCATTAGCGCGCGGCTCAGCCAGAGACCTTGGTGAAATCCATTTTGCAAGTCCATTCTGATCGCGGTGATATGCAAAAAACATGTTCAAGATAGCTTGAACATGTTTTTTGCATTTGCAGGTTTTTATGCATTTTCTGTATTTAAATAAAACATATAATTTTTAATCAAATTAGCTTTAGGGGTGCACACTGTACCCAGGTCGAGTGATGCATTGTGTATTGCACTCTAACCTTCTCATTGCAATTCTATTCTATTGTAAATACCTAGAACAGAACAGAATCGGGAGCTCTGTGGCCGGCCTTAAAATCAGTACCTAACAGAGAATTTGTGGTTAAACTATCAATCGGGCACGTTGACTGTTTGACAAGGTAAACAAAGTTCAACTAACTCAAACAGAAATTAATTCAGTCTAGGAAGTGATTGAAGGGACTGGCTTTCAAAGGCATGAAATGCCAACAATTAATCAAAGTGGTTAATCTACAAACTATTTTATTTACTTTACAGATAAAGTTTGTTAAGAAGCACCTTAATTTTTTTAATATACACGAATAAAATTGGGATAAAGTTTAAGGTTCTTGAAATAAACAAATGCAATTAAAATTTGAGTCCGTCAAATTAAAGATATACGAATAATAAAACTAAAAAAATTCGAAACTTTCATGAACTGTTAATTAGTTGAAATTAATTTGAAAGTTTAATCAAAGACTTATTTTTAATTTGTCCAGCAGCGCAATTCGACTAGCAATTTCATCTTTATTCGAAATATATATATATGGTTTGATTAAATAACATTTGCGTATTGAAAGCAAGGACTGCATCTGAACCCAACTTTTTGACCGAGTTTGTGACATGGAATGGAAATCCAAACTTATTTATATATCGTCGGTTGACAGCCAAAACTCACTAAGTAACAAATACCTACTTGAAACAAAACTCGTATCTCAGTATCAATTTACTAACTAGATACGACCTTTTGAAGAGCAGTGACAGAAATTTTAGTGACTTTTAGTTGTCACCAGGCTATATAGTCGTTTTATCAATATTACTATAAAACATTTAATAATGAAACATAAATCAATTTTATTTCTGTCGTCATATACATATACTAATGTTTGGAATTTTGGATGTGTTATTATTGTGTTATTAAATATAAGTGATGATGATGATGATGATGATGATGATGATGATGATGATAATGATGATGATGATAATGATGATGATGATGATGATGATGATGATGATGATGATGATGACGGCCTCCTTGACGTATCCGTCAACGGCGACACCCTGTCAACTGTTTCTGGCGAGTGCGACTGTGCGCGCACGTGGCTCGTGAATCCCAGCTTGTTCACGAATACACTATCACAAGTAGGACAGTACAGCTGACCGTCAGTAATGTAAACTACATTCTCATCATCTGTATAAAAAAATGTGTAAGTTAAAAGCCAAAGCTAGTGCTTATAAAATAGTGCCCAGCCAACGAACCGTGGAAGCCAATATAATAAGATTACCCGGGATCGACTTGATAGTAATAGGGTCTTAGTGGCCTCGGAAACGTTCTCAGCTTATTAGTAAAATTATCGGTTTACACTTACCCACAAGTAAATTATGTAGGCTAGGTCTACATAAGACGTCCCGAGGTCTCGAGGGGCCAGGGACTGGGTATTCGACGTTTGACAATGGCGTCTATCCGAGGCCTCGCTTCCATTATGTCCATTTGTAATACGTGGTAATACCATGGTATAAGAAAACAAGTAGTATGGCACTCTGAAAATACAGGTGGACATTTGACGTCATCACTTTGCCAGTGTTGTATCGTAATACTCCCCGGTTCCTCTGTTACCTGTATGTGAATCTTATAAAAACATAAGTGTTTTAAATCAATTATTACGACAAAATAAAATTTAGTAAGAGACCATGACAACTGTGATGCATAAAATGCATTTTTTTTGTACGACCTTTTCTAAAAGAGAGGTTTGCTTTGGTACTTGTTTATCGCGTGATACATTCTTTTGGATAAAATCTTCTACTCTTGGCTTTGCTTCGACAAGTAAATACTTATGTATGAAGCAGCAATAAATTAACATAATACGACGGTAAAATATTGTATGTATGTATGTAAACACTTTATTGTATATAAAAACAAGAAATACATTACAAAAGAACTTATTTTATAGGTGATTGTTTATTTGCGACGCCGCTTTACAAGAAAGCACCATTAGCAAACGGTCGGTGCAATGTTTGTGACATAGGTAACTATAAGTTATATTATTAATCCAGTTAATAAAGGAGTTTGCCCTTACAAACGGTCCGGTATATAGCTAAAGACGTTCACGACGACGCTCATTACCTATAATGATCAGTTTTCAAGGCTATTTTAGTTTATTATATCACATTTGATCCTATTGCACTAGCATAAGGTAAATACGTGTTTGTATTATTTTAAAATTATCAACTAGAACGAACAAAAAAGTATCGTTTTAAGAAAAGTACAATAATTTTAAAACACGCGTAGAATAAAATGCTCCGAAAATTGATTTTTACGTCGATTAAAATCGGTAAAGTATACATTTTAAATTTCACAATATTATAAATTGAAAGCTTCTTAAGTCTTTCTAACTAAGTTAAATACCAATCTTTACTTCGTTCTTAATTTGTCTCTGGATATAAATTCAAAAAGGTATAAACATAGCAATGGCACCGCGTCCGTGTTTAAGCCTTATCTTTGCAGTTCGACTGAGATTTGGGTGAAGCTAATGCCAATTTAGTCCAATTTATATTCATGGGCAATAATGACCCGGGTTTTAATAAATCTAATCAGAAGCAGGCGAGTCAAACGTTAGAAGGAAAAGAGCGGACAGAAGGCTAGCACTCATAATATTCCGGAAAGCTGACACAGGTAAACCAACCTTTTTTGGGACTGGGCACTAATTCGGAGTGAATTGCGATGTCTTATTTTACAATTAGGTACTTACTACTGTGAAGGTTGTGCTTCACGGATGGTGCTTGGCCGTCAACTTAAGAATAAAGTAGTTTTAGATTTAGAATAAGACGTATGACATGAGTCATAAAAATAAAATGTATAGTTAGTTATCGTCTGGCCTCTGGGCAATAAACAGTTTAACGAAGTACCTCTGCTCTTATTATTCATCATCTGAAGCTATCCCCCAGCAGGCGTCACACTTGGTGGAGTCTGCGAAATTTTTAACTAGAGTCACGCGAGTATTGAAAGTTTCCCCGCTCCCAATTAATTTTGTCCACAGATTCTTGGGCATATGTAACAATTACGTACTGGAAGCGGTTTGCATAGAAGCCGTACAGGAGCGGAACGCACTGTCTATATGCGTACGAAGCGCAACGAAGATTAAGTGCACATTTGACAGTGTGGTATTGTATGTCGTGACGGCACTGCCGCAACGGAGCGAGTTCGACAGACGGGTGAAGTTGTCGAATTATTGAATCACCCATTATCATTTTTCATACTATGCGATTATAATTTGTTTGTGCATCGTTTCGGACTCCACATTAAAATGGAGACGAGTACTTTTAATGGCTTATCAGACGTGGATGATTTTATTTTCCAATTCAAAATATTGGCGCAAATCAAAAAATATGAACCTGAACAGTCGCAAGCAGCGATCGCAGCGTATTTATCAGGACCAGCGTTACAATTTTATAAGGCGAATCACGCAACTTTCACATCATTCGAAGATGTTTTGACGAAATTAAAAAACGAATTCCCGTCGAGCCAAAATTATGTACAAAGTTTTTATTATCGTCGGCAGGAGACTCATGAATCACCAATAATATTCTATTATGCTCTGGAAGCATTGGCATCTAAGGCCGGGAACATTGTAGAAACAGACTTTATAACTCATTTCATTAAAAATTTACATGACAACGTCAAATTATTCTTTACAACTTCAGCGATCAACACGAAGGCAGAGCTCAAAGCGGCTATCCAGCGGTACAATGAGTATCATTCGCAAGAGCAAAAACCCTCAATTGTGATCCCTATAAAAGAAAATCAGTATACAATGATTCAAAGCCAACAAGGTGGAAATCCACCATCACCTATGTACATTTCTTCCCCAAACGTGTCTACGGCACCCCAATCTGCATTTTCAACACCGATACCAGTACATACACCGGTACCAGTATGTGCAACGATGACCAACGACCAGGCAGTGAACACACCAGTGAACCGAAATTATCCAGCCTATAATTTCAGACAAAGAACACAGCAAAACTATCGTGGCAGCTACCAAGGAAATGCACATTCAAGATCAACGTACCGGAATGAAGAGAATCACCCAAACGCAGATGGACGACGCGGGACCGGAGCGGCGCGGCGTTAAACACACTACGCTCCGATACTATTACAGGCAATAATACACCAATACATAATAGGTCATATATAAATGTAGAAATATCTAATGACAATTATCTAGCTCTGATAAATAGTGGAGCAAGTGTATCTTGCATTAGTTTATCTATTGTCAAAAGTTTTAATATTAAATTTAATGACGATGATAGGATGTCGTTGAAGATAATCGGTGGCAAATTTGTTTGTACTGAGGGTTCAGTACAATTAAATATAATTGTAGATAATGTAGTATATAGTCACAAATTTAATATAATTGACATCAATTCTGACCAAATCATCATCGGTTATGACTTTTTGGTACAGAATGGTGCCAACATTGATTTTCAGGAGAATGTAATATGTTTACGTGGAAGATTTACCACGACATTGGTAAATAATATAAGGAAGGAACCAAGAAAACCAATGCCACTGGAAGAATCAAATAAAAAAGGCATCCGATGTGAAACGATATATTTTGCAGAAGAGAATAAGGATAGTATACAAATTGGCGAGGAATTAAACAATTCTCAGAAGCAGCAGCTAATGACACTATTGAATAAGTATGAAGATAGATTTGCATACAGTCCGTCAAATCTAGGAGCATACAATGCATATAAAATAGACATCGAAACGACTGATGAGGTACCAGTACATAAACCGCCATATCGAATGTCGGAGAAACAGAAGCAAATTATTGAAGAACAAGTTCAGGAAATGCTCAAGAATGACGTTATAGAACGATCTCAAAGCCCATACGCATCACCAGTCGTGATTGTAGAGAAAGCAGATGGGAAACCGAGATTTTGTATAGATTTTAGAAGCTTAAACAAGAAAATTAAACCAGATGCATATCCTATACCGCGGATTGAAGAATTATTAACGTGTCTAGAAGGAGCACGTTTCTTTGCCGAACTGGATCTAAATTCAGGATATTGGCAATTATGCCTCGGAAAAGGCAAAGAAAAAACAGCTTTTATTTGTCAATCAGGTTTATATGCATTCAAGAAATTACCTATGGGATTGATAACAAGTATGGCCCATTTTCAGAGAGCAATGGATACAGTTTTAGCGGAAATGAAATACAAAAATGTTTTGGTATATGTTGATAACATCATAGTATATGCTAAGACTTATAAAGAATTTTTAACGGCACTGGAAAATGTATTACGAAAATTTCAGAAGGCAAATTTAACCTTGAAACCAACGAAGTGTAAGATCGGGTTTACAAGTTTAACAGTATTAGGACATACTGTATCAAAGGATGGCATTGGACCCGACATGGAGAAGGTAAAAGCAATGCGAAATGCAAAGCCGCCATCTAACTTAAAGGAACTAAGATCAGTACTAGGTCTATTTTCGTATTACAGAAAATTTATTGACGGTTTCGCTCAGATAACATTGCCTCTGACAGAATTGACGAAGAAAGGCCGTAAATTTGAATGGTCAACAGAAGCGCAAAAGGCCTTCAATATAATGAAAAACAAGATTTGTGAAGCTCCAATACTCAGATATTTCACGACAGATGAAGATGTGACAACAAGACTGTATGTAGATGCATCAGATCAATCTTTGGGAGCATGTATTATGCAAGGCAAATCAGATCTACGGCCAGTAGCTTTTGCTTCGAGGAAATTAAGCGACGCGGAAAAACGTTATACAATTACGGAAAAAGAATGTTTAGGTCTAATATGGGCACTATCATATTTTAAACAATATTTATGGGGCATGGAATTTGAAGTATTTACGGATCATAAGAGCCTCGTATGGTTACGATCACGTAGAGATATGAATGGACGTTTGGCGAGATGGGCCTTAGCCATACAACCGTGGAATTTTAAAATAATCCATTGTAAGGGAAAGGACAATATTCATGCAGATTTCCTAAGCAGAAATCCCCTCTACAATGATGAAAAACCAGAAGAAAATATCGCACCGAATCAGGACGATTTATGTTTGTATAGCTTTGAAAAAATAGATTTATTACAGAAACAACAGGCTGACGAGGAATATAAAAATATATTTGAAAAATTATCAAATATGAACCAATATAAAGGTTATCACACGAAACGGAATATTTTATGCAAGAAAGTATGGGTTGATAACCAGCTGAAAAGTGTCACAGTTTTACCACAATGTTTATTTACAGAATGTATGGCAGAATTACATGATAACACATGGAGTGGAGGACATTTTGGTTTATTTAAAACCCTAAGAAAATTCAAGAATCGCTATTATATTCCGAATGCAGAAAAGAAAGTAGAAAATTATATAAAGTCTTGTACAAAGTGCCAGGAAAAGAATATTGTACACCAGAGGGCGCCACTGCAAAATGTGAAGATTCAAAACTTTGGTCATCGTATAGCAATGGATGTGCTTGGCCCATTCTGCAAATCAAAGGACGGACATAGATATGTCATTGGGGCTATAGAATACATGAGCAAATTTGCCATTTGTAAAGCGGTACCTAGAGTTACAGCAGAGGTTATCGCACAGTTTCTTGTTGAGAACATATTCTGCACCTTCGGGAGTATCGAATCAATCATCACAGATCGAGGTACAGTCTTCACCTCAAAACTGGTGCAAAATACAGTAGAAGAATTTGGAGGTCGACTTCTTCATACGACGGCATACCATCCACAGGCGAATGGCTTAATAGAAAGATTCTTCAAGACATTGACAACAGCTATGTCAAAATGTATACAAGAAGATCAGAAGGATTGGTCGTCAGCATTGCCAAGAATTGTCTTCTCATACAATACCTCAATTCAAGCATCTACAGGCGTTGCACCATATCATATAGTTTTTGGACGGGAACCGCATTTTAATCAAGATTTGAAGCTAAGACTACATGAGGAAGAACACACTACGTTAAAGAAGAAAGTGGATTACATACAAGAATTATCAGAGAAAGCAATGAAGAATATAGAGAAGGCACAGCGCTCTCAAAAACTACAATATGACAAGAAGACAAAATCAGTTCAATATGAGCCTGATGATTTGGTCATGATTATAAAACCAAGACGGTTGACTGGAAGAAGTTTAAAACTTTGTAGATTATTTATAGGACCCTATAAAATAATCCACCGATTATCTCCATGGAATTATGTGGTACAAAGACTCACTCCTAATGGTCGTGCCAAAAATGTAATAATTCATGTTAACAGATTGAAGAAATTCTTCAATCGTTAATTAAAAATAAATTTAAACAGTTCTATATTTCTAGGGTGTAAATAATAAAACTATTATTTTTCAGCAATTTTTAATTCAGGCTGACTGTACAAGGATGCAGTTATGTTTGTTGCATTTGCAAGTGTCACTGTTGTAACTATAATTTAATTTCTTTCCACTATATATTAGCTGCATTTCTAAGATATTACTATAGGAAGTTCAATTTTTAATTTCTTGCACTATAAATTTATTGCACTTTAAGTTTATTGCATTTACGATACCTTTCCTTGTAATAATAATAACTTATAACTTTCACAGAATTCCAATAATTAATTATAACACTGATTTATTTTTTCAGAACTTTAATGTTTACACATGTTATAATAATCTTTTATTTTCATGTATCACACTGCGGAGGCCATACATAGCTGTCCCAGCTTTCTGGGATTTCAGCTACTGGTGTGACTGAATGCGGCTCGCATTCTTCATCCAGGCGGCGGCAGGATCGTGGGGTCTTGGCCTGTCGGGCCAAGGACTCTGCACCCTGCATCAGGCCAATGCAGACTGAAGATTTTATTTTATTTTCATGTCTGTAATATAATAAATTTTATTAATTTTAATTAAGTGATAGGTAGGATTTTTAATAAAAATATCTTTCGTTTCGTCTTTCAGTAATTGATTTCGCGAATTGTCAATGACATGGCATTTGACATGTCAATATGACATGCCATGCCATCATCTATGGTCGTGAAATTAATTATATGGTAATGGTTTTTATTTAGAATAGGTACAAGTATCTAGATTAAATTGGAAATTTAATCCAGATATTTATTTTTTTAATGGTACGGATTTTTGGGACATATCTAATATGTTCCAGAAGTCTAATATTAAGCTAGTAGTAGACGATTGTCACTGTTTGTTTGGATGACTGAGACAAGTGTCATAGACAATGTGTCAGGCATCTAATATAAGGGCAGTGACATATCGTGGTACAATTGTTTGGAGCATGCGACGTGTGTCATACTCCAGGCAGTTAAGGTGGGAACATTCGAGGCGATTTAATCGGGTAATTTATTTAAGCCGGTTTTACACCAGGCGATTAAATTGTGGAAGCCTATCTTTTTAATATCGTATCGAATGGTCTATGCTTTAGAATAAGTCGAATGACACTTGGGGTAGTCAGATTGGTGCCTTGCCTTTTTAGCAGGGTTTTTGTCAAGGCGAAGCCAGTGTCAGACAACATGTCAGATTACGTAACATGCCATAGGCTAGTGTCTGCTCATGTCCTGACCCTGGTTATCTCTTAGCAAGAGACCATCTGGGTATGAATGTATGGGTATCCCTGCATAGGTAGGGACTTATTATGTGTTAGGCAGGAGTAGTCTGTCTAGTGTGTCTGTATTAAGATGAATTTCCCTCGTCCACCCCGAGACGGCGGGAAATGTGAAGGTTGTGCTTCACGGATGGTGCTTGGCCGTCAACTTAAGAATAAAGTAGTTTTAGATTTAGAATAAGACGTATGACATGAGTCATAAAAATAAAATGTATAGTTAGTTATCGTCTGGCCTCTGGGCAATAAACAGTTTAACGAAGTACCTCTGCTCTTATTATTCATCATCTGAAGCTATCCCCCAGCAGGCGTCACACTACTTACACATTTAGAAGTTGACATTTTAAAGAACCATAGCTTATGCATTTTAGGATTCATCATTGCATCTCTCGGGCAGTGTCAACTGACTTGGCACCGTTGGTTTCTCGTCAGTTGCCATTGCGACTTGGGCTCTCCTTGTTGCTTACCATCAGGTGAAGTGGAGCCACTATGTTGTGCCGTTAAAAAAAAAGATTGTTTTTTTTTTTATTTTCGATATTCTACTCAGAATAACAAGCTCTATCGATATAATTAAGTAAAAAAAGTGTTCCTAAATGTCATATAATATTTTTTATTTCTCCATACCGTTATACTAGGTTATATGAAAATGGTAACGGAATGGAATGAAACTATCCAGGTACTTGAATGGCCGTTGAATTGTGTTGCTTTTGACTATTTTCCGTTTTCTTTTTTTTTACGAATGTTTATTGTAAAATTAAGTACATACTAGTTACCATTTTAGCCACATTCAAGTGACTACCTGCGTAAATCATTAGGCAATAAAAAAAAAATATTTTAAATCATCCCACTGAATTTATCTCAAATGTCCGCCGTCCCGTTGTCACATCCTGGGAGAGTCGTCATCTGTTACACTGGATGCTCAGAAGAAAATTCTCTTAATTTGCATGCTCTTAAAAAAGCGGAGAAAAGGTAAGCCCGATTAATTATGTATAGAGATACCGTACTTAAAACGAAGGTATTTGCTTAAAGGTTTTATTTCGGAGTAACAATTTTATGATGATCTTTGGAGGGGGTAATTCTAGAGGTCTACTTATAGGCTCCAATTCGCATGATAAATAATGCCAATTCAATATTTTACAACAACACCTTTTTATTTATAAAGACAGCCATAACTTCCCAACTAATCCAAGAAAATTAGATTGCAATATATGGAAAATTTGGCAAAATGAAAGGACAACTTTTATCTATCAGGATATTAGGTTATAGAGCCAAGTTTAATTTTATCTACTCTCCCCCCCTCTCAGGGGTGAGCGTCACCCCCCCGCGCCCTCGAATGTGTCCCGGAGCGCGGTATTTTCCACTTTAAAAGAAAACCGTGTACGATACATACAAAGTGTATAGGAACGAAATAATCCTGAATAAATTTACTATAAACCTTTTATACATTTAAAAGCCATATCACTTATAGAATCGGCGCAATCTGTTACCAAATACTAACGTTTTTAATTATTGATCTTTTTTTTCTGCTAAAAGGTTAGTTATCTCAAAAACTGCACACTTCTCGGCCAAAATATGTATGATAAAAGTAAAGAATGGAAAATGTTCTTTCTAAAAATGTATAATTTATTTCTGTTTCTCTTTCATTTAGCGTTGCAAAGCTATTTTTAAAATTTATGTCATTTGGCCATTATGCGAAATATAAATATTCGTACTAGTTAAACGGTGTTACTTGCAATACCATAGACTTCTTATATGTTTTTCTGTAATCTACAAGTATTGAACTATATTCTGTATTTTTTTTATTTTTTTAGACCACTATTTTAGGAAATAAGGGGTGTGTGGGGAAATCGTCAAGTTTTGCTCATTTTCGTAAATAACTTCAAAACCGTTTAATTTAGAATTAAATAATACATATATTTGTGATGTTCATAAGGTACCCTTTCATTTGATATGTCACACGATATACTATGCCATTTTTTTTTTTTTTCTATTTGCCCCCTAAACTGGCCCTCATGTCAAAATTTATTTATTTGCGTTACGTTACGTTACACGTCCATGTTTGGGTCATTAATTTACATACGTGTACAAAATTTCAACTCAATCGGTCCAGTAGTTTCGGAGCAAATTGGCTATGACCGACGGACGGACTGACACAGACACACGAGGGATCCTACTATAATCATAGCGAATTTTCTCCGAAACTACTGGACCGATTGAGTTGAAATTTAGTACACGTATGTAAATTGATGACCCAAATATGGAAATGTAACGTAACGTAAAGTAAATCAAGTAATTTGAAACATGGGGGCCAGATTTGAGGGGTAAATTAGAAAAAAAATAGCAAAGTATATCGTGTGACATATCAAATGAAAGAGTACATTATGAATATCTCAAATATATATATTTAAAAATTCAAAATTAAACGGTTTTGAAGTTATTTACGAAAACGAGCAAAACTTGATGATTTCCCCACACACCCCTTATTTCCTTAAATAGTAAGTCTAAAAAAAAAAAAATACAGGATATAGTTCAATATTCGTAGATTACAAAAAAACATATAAGAAGTCTATGGTATTGCAAGTAACACCGTTTAACTAGTACGAATATTTATATTTCGCATAATGGCCAAATGACTTCAATTTTAAAAATAGCATTGCAACGGTAACTTAAAGAGTAACAGAAAAAAATTATACATTTTTAGAAAGAACATTGTCCATTCTTTACTTTTGTCATACATATTTTGGCCGAGAAGTGTGCAGTTTTTGAGATAACTAACCTTTTAGCAGAAAAAAAAGATCAATAATTAAAAACGTTAGTAGTTGGTAACAGATTGCGCTGATTGTATAAGTGCTATCGCTTTTGTATGTATAAAAGGTTTATAGTAAATTTATTCAGGATTATTTCGTTCCTATACACTTTGTATGTATCGTACACGGTTCTCTTCTAAAGTGGAAAATACCGCGCTCCGGGACACATTCGAGGGCGCGGGGGGGTGACGCTCACCCCTGAGAGGGGGGGAGAGTAGATAAAATTTAACTTGGCTCTATAACCTACATATCCTGATAGATAAAAGTTGTCCTTTCATTTTGCCAAATTTTCAGCTAATCTTACTGAATTAAAAATTTTACAATGACTTCAAGGAAAAGAAAGATATAAAATAGATTTAACGGAAAAATAAAAATATAGACTCGCTTGATTCGGCAGAATGACGGTAACTAAACGGATACCGAATGAAAATTTGTATATGAAATATAATTTAGACTGATGAGCTAAACTGGACCATACTTTCTTTGTTGACGGACCTACTTTCCGACTGTTTTCACCTAGAGGTCGCATTTCCCAACCGATTCTCATTTAGAGAATAGGTTTCATAAGTACCTAGATTTTTTGTCGATTCAGTTATATAGGTTATAGCGGGCTAGTTTTCCGCAACTCGACGTCTTACAATGCGCCTATTTTCGATTCAGTTTTTCGTCATTTTTCAAAACGAGGGGTAGCCAAACGGAAAAAAAAACTAATATCAGCAATTTCAAAACAAGCTTGCGACTCTCATAAGGTCTACAACTCACAAAGTCACTAGTCCGTCCGTCTGTCCGCAGCTTAGCTTAGGGACTGGTCTACTTCAATATATGTACCTACATTAGTCACACTGACAACATGGTAGAATAAAATATTGAAAATAATATTTTTTCCTTCTCTACACGTAAAGTGGGGATCTAATATTTTTTTAGAGATAGATATGAGAAGAGCAACCTACGGAACCCTACATTGTGCGTGGTTCGAGACATACTTGGCCGGTTTTTTAACCTTTCTTTACACAAAGACCAGCAATCTTCAAAGCTTAGGCATCTTGTATCGAAACTGCAATATCATTCACGAATTTCTCGTAAGGTTTGCATGAATAATGTGGAAGTTTGCATGAATAGTACGAAGTTTCGAGCACAATGGCCGGCATATATCGGGATGCAAAAACGCCATAATGCATTTTAAAGCAGCGCGGGAACTCTGTGGCTCGCTCGGGGTGACATTGACTAAGGGGTTTGCACACTAGCCACGCACTACGATGCGAGGCGGCAGATTAAAGAAAATTATATGTGCAAGTATACTTTATATATATATAAGAGATATATATTTGGCATACTGCGCCGCTCGACCGTGCAGATTTTTGTCACAGCGACCACGACGACGACGTAGCACGTGGTCAGTGTGAAATACGCCTAATAATAATAATATAACTACGGTACGACTTTTGGTACCATGTTCTAAAAATCCACGGAGTCGCAAATTGTAAAAAAAGAAATAAAAGCGTATAGATTTAAACTTTTACGATTTTCTTACATTTTATAATAAAACGGGGCATAATGGCATGTTGAAGCTTCAGACCCTTTGAGATCATTGTCGTAACATCACGTCAGACGCGTCGAGGTAATTAAAAAACACCTTTCGAACGTGATTAAGTGCCGTTTTGTTATAATAATGTTATAATTTTTTTAATTTCAAATGTATGCAACTAATAATGTTTCAAAATATTATTTTTGGTTATACATATAATATAATTCTCGATCTTTTCCGCCAGGTTACGCATTTCAATTTCTCTTTGTGCTTTGATCTTTGTATCAATGTTTTTTTTTTACATATATAATGTTTTTTTTTGTAAATGCAATTTATTAATAATAGTTTTCTTCTTTCAGGTAAGTACCCTTCTAGTACAAATTTTTGGTAAGTTACTACGCCGTGTATTTATAAGTGTATACCCGTCTTTTTAGTTTACACAAATCGTTTGATATAAATATGACGCAAATACCCATCTATGGTTTAAAGCGCAAAAGACAAGACAATTTATTCTAGAATAAACCGCTCGAACACTCGCCACTTCATGTTGTTGACACACAATAAATTGCTATTCACTGCTCCGGGTAGACAAAAGAGAGTCACAAACTTCCTAGTTATATAAACCTTTTTGCGCTTGTAGTGTATCCCTATTGTCAATTTATGGAATGTTCTGCTTTACATTGGAAAGTTTTAACAGCATTCAATTTAAATATATCTGCCAGGCTAACACTACTAACCGCAACTTCGTTTGTCTCACGAGATCATATCATTATCTTTCATCAATCATCATTTTGTCTTTCTCGCACTGTAGTGGGCAGACAGAGACAGACTCACGTGGCAGAGAGTCATGCTTCATAGTTGGTTGTGCTAGAGGTGCTATAGGTTTTATTTAAACTAAGAATTTTACATAAATACGTTCTCGCACTCGTATAAAATAATTAACAAATAATAATTACATACTTAAATACCGAAAAAGAACTACTGAGGGCACTCTACCTCTATAATATTACAACTAACAAAGTTTCAGATTCTTACTGTTCCTAGCCTATACATTCTGGTAGTTCTAACGGATCTGATAAAACATATGAACGACATAGAAACACCAGAACAGAGAGATAAACGGTTAGCTACAAGAAGAAAAGATCTGCTACAGCCGACCAACACCCGACTCAAAGTAGTAAAGCACGCTTCGGGTTATCAAGCAATAAGGCTATTCAATGAGTTGCCAGTGGAAAAAATCAATAAACAACAGTTCTATTTTTGGAAATAAATTAAAAGCTTTCTTGTTAGAGAAGTGTTATTATTCGGTTGATGATTTTTACGCTCATACTTAATGCTTAATTTATTTTGTCAATTTGATAATTTTACTTATAATGTTTGGTGAATGAACTTATAATTTTACTCTATTTATTGGTTGACATGATTGTACATAGGTTTCTTCTGATATTGACATTTTACATTAATTATTAAAATTGTATCTTACCTATATGTGCCTATATTATAAATAATAATTTAGCATAGCTCTATAGTTGATAATTATTTTTTGTTATTTTAAATTATTGTATTTCAACACGACTGTATGTTGTTATGAATAAATTACTTACTTACTTACTTACTAATTTTCAAGGTACACTAGTTAGTCGGTTACTAGGTTAGGGTGGGTCTAGTTAGTTGGTTCGCTAGTTACTCTTACGGTCCGGTCACAAATTCGGTCTAAGCGGCGAGTGGCAGCGGTGCGCGGTAGGTGTGTCTCACTCACTCGTATGCCCGCCGCGCACGAATCTCTGGCTCAACCGCTAGCCGCGCCGCTTGCTGCCGAAAGTCGTGGCATGTCCGAGAGCGGCAAGCGCCGTATATTATATATTACTATAGGTATGCGATTTCGTTCGTGACACTCCCATGGTTCGCGGGCGACGGGGGCGAATGCCAGCGGGGCGATATGAAGTGTGGGGGCATAGTCTTATAAAACATGGTCTTCTCTTCCCAGAGTGACACAAGCCTACGTCACAATAACATTGCCACTTTATTTCAACATGTTATATGGGTACATTATACCTATGGTTAATTACTTAAAATATTTACTTATAATTTTATAATTTTCATTTATATGTATTTTATCTTCAATTTTACAACAACATGTCATTTTTAATTATTCGTTAGCAATATCTTCCGATGCACGAAATAAATTTCAGACGTTTGGAGAATGTTACCTACTATGTCGCCATTACATAAGAAGAAATGATACATTTATATCTTCTAAACATAATCTATAAATTATTTCCACGAAATTACAAACAAAAAAACTTTTCAATGTATGGGATGTTGCACTATGACGTCATACTACACCATCAACTTTGTATGAAAACTGAACTTTGGACACTCATAATTCAGCTAATTTTGATTGTATGACAAAACTTATTATACAGATTAATTCGTATTATCAAAGGCTTCAAAGCTACATATTTATCTAAAAACGTTAACATTCTCCACTACTGGAGACACAGGATAGTGCTGTCACATTTGACAATCCGTCATTTTGTCCCTGACCGTCATCCTTGTCGAACGCGCGTGTTAATTGTTATTTCCTTATCGTTTCAGCATCGCTGCGTTTTCCAAACTTTTCACGTGTGTCACGTAAGCTTGGTAATTAATGTTTTGTTACGAAAATGGTTGGCTGTTCTATTCGGAACTGTAAGAGTTGGAGTGAAAAGGGCAGTATAATTAGATTTTATTCGTTTCCGAAAAAATAATCCTTAGCCAATTAATGGCTTCGCTATTGTGGACTGAAAACAACATGTAAAAATGGCATGTATACATACTTATCGACACTAATTACTATTAATAATAAAATTTTAAGGCGTCAACAAGCAAACAGTTGCTTGTTGACGCAGGCAGCCCCCCTAAGTGCACTAAACCGATATTATTTTTTACAAGCAGAGTTTGTTCAAAACATTTCACGAGTTCTGATTAATTTAATCCCGATTAAGTTAATAGTAGATTAATATCTAGCGATTAAACTTTTAATCAATTAATTTTCTCTCGATTAATATTAGGAAAAAATAATATATTTTTTGTTAGTCTAAGTCCCTAGCTAGAACATCTTACTGCACTATAAAAACCACCTTGTATTATTGTAACAAGTTTATTTCACACAGCACACTAGAATGTTTTTTCTAGTTTACACATGACAAGACATAATTGTACTTTCGCAAAATGCACAAATGAGCGTATTCCAACTTTTAATCGAGAATTAGTCGTGAAATTTAATCGATTAAAATGACGATTAGTTAATTGTTAATCGAAGACTGTCGAAGAATTTAATCGTGATTAAATTGATCGCGATTAATTTTTTTAATAGATTAATTAATCGATTAAAAAATTAATCGATTAATGACCATCTCTGAATGTATATAGCCATTTAAAAAAACTTAAAGCAGACCCAACTTCAATGGAACATCAAAATACAGATAACTGTCCTTACCTTACTTCCTAAATTACTCACATAAATCAACCAATTATTTATTCCTAATGGTTGATCGGTCACAACTACATTATATTCGTATAAACGAATTAGGTTCATGCAGAATATTGCTAGGGATATTGGCAAATATATCCGTTATGTAAATCATATCGTGTGTAGCGGTGATCAACATGGCGGCAATGTGTCATCGAATAGTATACCGTCTCCCGCCCCCACACGGACCATGGGAGTGTCACGTATAAAATTCTAGACCTTTAGCGATTCGCCCTGGCTTCGCACGGGTGCAATGCTGATAAATTATGCATGTATTACACATATAAACCTTCCTCTTGAATCACTCTATCTATAAAAAAGAACACATCAAAATCCGTTGCGTAGTTTTAAAGCTACATACATAGGGATAGACAGACAGACACACAGCAGGAAGCGCCTTTGTTTTATACTATGTAGTGATATCGCTATGATTTAGTTTTTATCGCTCGCCACCATCGCTGCCGTTGCCGATGGTCGCGGGTGGCCGGGCCTTTAGAGCCAGCGCACACTACGGCACAGAATACTTAATAGTATCGGGTTTAAGAATCTTTATTTCTCAAAAGAAGATATTAACAACTTCACTTAAATGAGAAATTATTACTAAATATATATAAACTAGAAAACCACTAAATGCTCGCCACTCTGCCGCGGTAATGCAATGCTAATTTCGGAACTATGTATTTACGATAGCAAAATGTTATCGTTAAGTTAACTATAAGTAATCAGTATTAGAGATCACAGCACAATTTTTTAGTGCGCGGTGGCGCGTGGCGTAGGGTAGATTCCGCTTAATTCTACAACGCGGCAGCCGGCAAGCACCCGGTAGTGAGCGATTATGATTTAATTAAGTATATTACTTATGTTACGTGTTAGCCTAGTACATTTTTGTGTCAATTTTCTTGACATACAATATTATGTAACTTTTATATGTAGGTACCTAGTACAGTACACACGAATTTGAAAGTTTAAACAAAGATACACACAAATACTAATTTGAACTCTGTAACAACAAGTAAATGGTAAATCGATTAACATGAAAATAGTAAATAGAAGATCGATCCATTCTTCGTGTGATGTTTATACTGTTTATAGTCATGAAACAGTTTCAAAATGTATCAATTAATTTTTAAACCAATATTAGTTTATTATTATTATTTTAGTAAAATACTAAAATTAAAATTGATTCATGACGTAAGGCTTAAGTTTTTTCTTAAATATATTCAATGATTCCGCGTCGCGAATGTCTTTAGTTAAACTATTATGAAGTTTAGATCCCTCGTAAGTGATACTTTTCTTGCCGAACCGGTTCGTCCGAACCTGTGGCAAAGATAGATCGTTACCTCTGCGAGTGTTCCGTAGATTTTTCTCGTTTTTAGTTTTAAAGGATAACTGTGAGTGTACTTGATTATTAATTATTTTTCTGATCAAAATACATGTATTATAGACATAATTTTGTTTTAATGTCAGTAAATTCGTTTCTTTGTATATTTTGGATGTAGGTGTTAGGTAATCATAGTTAAATAATATTTTAATTATTTTATTTTGTGTTCTTTGTAGTTTATTTATGTTAGTTTTTGCGGCATTTCCCCAAATCTCGATAAGATAGTCTAAGTGTGGTTTAACTAGGGCATTATATACCAGAAAACGAATAGGACGCGGGACACAGCCAACCATTCGTCTGAGAGATCCAGCGAGAGAAGACATTTTAGTTTTAATTTTTTGGATGTGGGCCTGCCATGTTAAACCGCTATCTAAAATTAATCCTAAGTATTTTTCTTGTTTAGTCTCCTTTATTATTTGATCGTTAATGGTTAGGGGTGCACAGGTTTCGAGTTTTTTGTTCCTAGCTGAAAAAATAATGTAGCATGTTTTTGCTGTATTGATAGTAAGTAAGTTGATTTCTAACCATTTATTTAGCGTTGTTAAGTCTGTTTGGGCCTGTTGCATTAGCTCTTTAATTGAGTTACCAAAATAAAATAGGCAGGTAGCAGTAGTATACTACTTACGGCTTCTTGTGGCGGCGACAGTACATCTCTCTCTTTCTCACTTCGAGTGTGGAAAAGAGACAAGTGTACTGTGGCGGCCACAAGAAGCCGTAGTGTGCGGAGCCATTTAGGCTGCCTGACCACGGAAGCGGATTGTAGAAAATTAACCAATCAGGATGCGCCTTTGTGAGGCCCAAAAGAAGTGAACTTATATCTGAGGAATGTGATTGGTCCATTACCCACAGCTCCGCTCCAGTAGACAGGTAGCCTTATACTACACCGATTCCAAATACAAATTATACATTTATTGAACCAACATCCATACTAATCTCGTATTATAAATGCGAAAGTGTGTCTGTCTGTCTGTCTGTCTGTCTGTCTGTCTGTCTGTCTGTCTGTCTGTCTGTCTGTCTGTCTGTCTGTTACCTCTTCACGCTTAAACCGCTGAACCGATTTAGATGAAATTTGGCATGTAGATAGTTTCAATCCCGGGGAAGGACATAGGATACTTTTCATCCCGAATAAATTTAGTGTTCCCGTGGGATGAGCGGATAACACCGCGGGGCACAGCTAGTATTTAATATACGGAGAGGTACGGCTAAATTCTATTATATACAAATAAATACTATGTAGGTAAATAACAAAACCTCATAATTAATTGCATTGTCCTTACGTGGTGGCTTTCCTTCCTCAAGGCCCGGAACAATAATGTAAGTACTCGTATCGTATTAATTAGTGTTCACATAAATAACAATAAAATGTAGTATAATGTACCAACTACGCGCAAAATATCAAGGTACTAGAAAGCCCATAAGAACGTTGCCTGTAGGTAACAATCTGTATAAAAACAACAGTGTTGAACGTAGACTACGAGTAAATAGTTGGTGATAAAAAAACCCGGCCAAGTGCGAGCAGGACTCGCTCACGAAGGGTTCCGTACAAAATACTGTTTAAACACACCAATAAACACTTTTTGAACACAATTAAGTCCCGTTTTATTATAATAATGGGTTCCGTACCATCAATTAAAAAACTATTTAAAACTCTAAACTTCTTTACTTTTTCACTATACTTTAAGTATCTACTCTACTTATTAACATACATCTGGGACAGCAAAAAATCCTAAATTAGAAAAACACTGCGTGGGTATCCACCTTCTGATTACTATTACTTGTTGTTATATCGGCCATAAACACATAATACGAAAATGTAATGCCTCTACATCTTACGGTTGGAAAGATACATGCCTGTGACAGACACACAGAAGAGAATTAGCAATAGGGTCCCGTTAAACTCTAGGTTTGGAACTCTAAAAAGCCTCTAGAAATTTCGGCTAGTTAAGAAGAAAAAGATTGTATTTTCGTCGTGCAATGTTGTAAAATTGGAGTAATGAAGAAAAAGCTTGTAAAAGTAAAACAAGGGAGCTATTCATGTCATAGCGGACAACAATTTGTCTGCATATTTTAACTAAAGTGCACTTCTGGGACGCTGCTCTATTACGATGAAATAACTTCATTTCACATGACAACTACCGAAGAAACTTTGTTTTAATTTCGCTATTCTGTATTTCAAACAAGCTATAGGTAAAAACTTTAGTTTAAAGCTCCTTTTATAAAATATATAGATAATATATATTTTTTTATAGTAGTAGCCTGTTTATATAGTAGCGAAAAAATTCAAAATAGTTATGTATGCTTTGAGTGGGATATGGACCCACGTCCATGCAATGCTTTGAGCGGGATATGGACTTAAGTCCGTGCCCTGCTTTGAGCGGGATATGGACCCACGTCCGTGCCCTGCTTTGAGCGGGATATGGACCCACGTCCGTGCCCTGCTTTGAGCTGTCCGTGCCCACGGCTTTCTGGGCCAGACGGGTGCAATACCAATTATGCTATTAAAGCTTCATTTTTACATGCCTTAGGTCGCCATCGTAGCGCCATCTACCCGTAAAGATTAATTATTTATTTCTTTATGTTTGGCACCAACGTCTCAAATTATGTTGAGAAATCGATACTAATAATGTGCTACACCTAAATTAATAAATGTTTATTAAAGCAGTATCGTCTGCTAGCGTAAACTAAATGTTTATATAGAAGCGAAAAATAAAAAATAAAATGCCTTGAGCAGTATGCAAGAGGAGTTAAGGCGCCGCCATCCAATCGCTTCTCGCGATGCCAAACAGGTCGTCGGTCAACCTTGTTGGGGGCTTATCCACGCTGCATCTTCCGGTACGTGGTCGCCACTCAAGAACCTTTCTTCCCCAATGACCATCGGTATTTCGAGCAATGTGCGCGCACTGCTGCTTAAGTTTGACAACTGTCTGAGCTACATGCTTTATCTACAATCTTGGTCCTCTTGCGGATCTCCTCAATTCTGATTTAAACACGCAAGAAAACTCCGAGCGTAGCTCAATCCATTGCCCTTTGAGTTAATTTAAGCCTTCTTACGGTACTAAGACATGGTTGCTACACATTATATGTCAATCTAATTTATGCTACACGAAGACATATTAGAAATATTAAACGCTGTATCATGGCTCCGGTTTCCTTCCTTAAATTACACGTTTGTAGCATTTCGGTATAAAAATGTCCCAAACAATCTCAATAATAATCGGCAGACTGAAGTAAATCTCGGAATTCACCTCAGCTCAGAAACATTTTCCCAATGCATATTTAAGCGACCGCCATTGTATTTTCTTTTGAACACATTTCCTATTTAAATTGTGGACTGGTCGAATTTAAATGAATAAATCTCAACTTTGTTCTCTCGTTGTTAAAAGCTGTATGATTCTTTTGTATCCGTGCAACTTTTTGTGGATTATTTTTGAGTTTCTAATAAAAGCAGTGTTTTAATTTAAAACGTGGACCTGTTTTCATGTTGCTACGAATTTAATAATTTCAGCAGTAACCCTGTGTTTTGTTTGGTCAGAATATGATATACCCGACAGTCAAATGTGATATACTCGAGATATATACTCGAGACAACGCTTATTTTGGCCATATCTCAAAACACACTCAAATTAGTGCCCAGTCCGTAGCGTGATTAAAATTACATAAGAACATTTTAATTAATTTAACAAATTTAATGTAATTTATGAATAAAACTAAGTGAGCTCCACTATTTAATATCGAATGGCATTTTGTGTAAATTTATGTTGTTTGTTCAATCTTCGCACCACAGCTTCGCACTAATGAATTAGTTTCTGTAACACAAACACGTAAACCCACTTTTAGTACCTAATGTGCGGCCTATTAGTTCATCTTGAGTAACCATTTTGCGTATTTTTGACGTATTCTTTTCTTTTTTTTTTTTTTTTTTTTTTTTTTATGTCATAATAACCAACTGTCGTAATAATTTCAAATGTGCGTTAAAATTAAAACAGAATTGTTTTTAAGTTTAGATTGCATTGCAAATCTACGTAGTCTTAGGTTTATAGGTCACACAAATATATTTTTTTTATTCTGAATACTAAACTGATAGCTCCGAGGATTTTCAAATATTAACTGTACATTTTTATACATTTAATATGGTTGTGTATTTGAGCTCATATTACATTTTAAAATTGCCCATATATTCTAAGTAAATACTTATTATTATAATAGACGCAAAATATTTACCTTTAGTTTAAACTAAATGGTTGCTTTAGTTTTAATTTTATTGACTGTTAGTATAGGTACAGCGTGTATATTTGATATAACCGCAAATTGAAGCCAGACGGAGATTTTAGTGCTACAATCTGATATTTATATCAATTATTAATTTAGCGTTAACTGCTATAAAGTAATTAATTTTTGATTTTTTTCTGAGCAGCAATGTATGGCGTAGTTATTACTAGTGACAGTTGTCACATCACGATGTTAAGTGTCAACAAACAACAACAAACAAATACATTGCGTGCTGAATTATTTTATACGGAAAAAAAAAGTTCGATTTTTTAAATAATTTACGGTGCAATATTATTAGCAAATGCCTATACTAAGACCCCGTAAAGTTTGCGGTAATATCAAATATACACGCTGTATAATGTGAAATAAATAAACTTTGCCCTTAGTATTCGGAATAAAGAGGTACCTAACTATAGTCAAATATGTGAAGAACTATAACTCAAGTTATTACATTCATCCCCATAAAACGACATCCTTCACATTTTCCGCGCACGTAAGATTGCCAAACACAGCTTGTATTAAGGATATCCCCAACTACCTATCACGAAATAATCCCAGAATAATCTATTTACATAGCACGCACGATGTTTGATATCAAACAGCTTTGACACAATATAATTACAACTTTGGGCTGACATTATTGAGTCACGAAATATGATTAAAATGGTAAACCGACATGATAGTTACTGCTGCGAATTTCATTATCTTAAGATTATAAGCATCCTTTAATCAGATTTGGCGCGAATGAGGATGGGATTTACACACGTTTGCTTGTGGTTCTATGTAGGAAGCTGTAAATTTGAACTCATATTAATTTATATAGGTCGTCCTTACTTGTACAATAGGCGTGCCAACATTTTTTTTATGTCAATCGTAAAAAAAAAATATTGGGATCAAATGTCTAAATGGAACTAACTACACTTAGACTGCTCTAAAAGTCAGAAATTACAGTCAAAGTTCAACATTCCTACGGAGCGCTAAAAACGCTTCATACAAAATATGGCTACCTACAAACCTACATGTGTCTTTATTACCTATAGAGTCTAAGGAAGCCTTAGAGTTAAAATTTATAGGATACTTTCCGTTGACCTAGAACTATGAAATTTGGCAGTTATTTTGTCGTCTCATTTTATGTACTAATCCAATGCAATTAGGTTGTAAAATAAATATACGTTATTATCTTCAAAGCAAAGATATTGCATTTTAATAGTAGGTTAAATTGATATAATACATTTTTCATTCATTAAACAGATGCGTTGAGGTCGTTTCTAATTCGTATCTTAGACTAATTGTATCTCTATTGTTAAAGTAGTGTCGTGGTCATAGTAAACACTCGTATTTTACTTAACAATGCGGACGGAAACAGCACTGTCTAACACTTCCCGTTACTGAGCGCACTTCCTGGAACTTTTCTGGCTGTACGTTAAATAAATCATGCACTTTCAAATTTATTGCCACTATTTTTCAACAATGTTAAAGATCAGATAAATATAATAAAGAACCGTCCACGATTTTCACATATTCCTCTTAAACTTCTCTTCAAATAAAATTTATATCATTGAATTATTAGGTACTCTTCATTATTATTAGTGTTAATTAAATAAACATTGGAAACAGAACAATTGCGTGAAATCGTTGTAAGAGTATTTATTATTACTGATTGAAAAGTTTGATAAACAATAGTTCGTAATAAAATTCCTAAATGCAAATAATCTCATCTTCACTAATTTAGAACTGTAAACTGTCTAATTTGTCGACACTATAAATTATTCGACCGTGCTAGAGAAAATGTGTAATAATATTTCCTGAGTACGCTTGCGAAGCTTGCGAATTTTATCGCATGCGATGCTGTACTTAATCGGTTTTAATGTCTCGCTTTTAACCAAAGTTCAATTTATTTTTCCTTTTAACCGACTTAAAAAGGGTAGGTTACGCATTTTTTTATGTTGTTCCTGTTTCCTAATATTGTCAGAAAACGACGTAACTTCTCATTTGTTATTTTTTTTGTATGTTGCCTCAAGTGGCCCGCTTCATCTGATGGTAAGCGAAAAGGGGAGGCAAATTTGCAATGGCAACGGACAAGAAACCAACAGTGCCCTGCCAGTAGACACTACCAAATTGAAATGAGAATGCCATCTTTGAAAAAAAAAAATGGTTGCCTGTAAAGTCAGTTTTACGGGCGAAGGAAGATTTTACGTGACAACGTCCTTTTCTCGGTAGAATATTTATTTGTATCATATCCATTCACAATTTCCCTAACAACATTTTAATTGTTACTTTCTGAACGCACCCATCACATGTCATTAATGTCATTATAGTGTCATTATTTTACATGTTTTAAATCTTAATATGCGATAATCAGACTATTATGCATGTATGTTGTCGATTCCAAACCCTTATTTAGTCTAGATCTACATGTAATTATTCTAAAAATACCGAACCGACGGAACAAACATCATATGTACGAACAGTTTGTATTTGTATGGGAATATAAAATTATCGTTTTTATTATTTTCCACTCATTTATTCAATATGTTCTCACCGTTTAAACCTTCCCTTGACTTTCACGAATATTTCAATACTAAAATTAGCCAAATCGGTTCAGCCGTTCTCGAGTTTTAGCGGGACAACCGGCCCTCGTAACAGACGTGAGCGGGCGTTACACTTTTTCATGATGAGTGACTCCGAGCCGCAACCTAATTTAAGACGTTGTCACGTCAAAAATTATCGTTGTATCAACGGTTCAAAAAAATATTTTGTAATGTGAGTGAAAGCTACCTAGCCGTATGTTTAACCTGAGAGCGTTTACAGATATAAAAGAGTTTAGATAAAAAAAATATGTCATAGAGGGCAAACGAGCAAACGGATCGCCTGATGGAAAGCGATTACCGTCGCCCACAGAAACCTGCAACACCAGAGGAGTCACAAGTGCATTGCCGGTCTTTCAGGAGGGAGTACGCTCCTTTCTTAAAGTTTTGAAGGTTGTATCAGTCTGGAAACACCGCAAGCGACAATTCATTCCACAATGCAGTCGTGCGAGGCAGGAAATTTCTATAATAAAAAAAATTGGGCAAGTGCGAGCCCGACTCGCGCATGAAGGGTTCCGTACCTATACATACCTATATATAATCTATAACAAGTTTGTTGTATGGGAGCCCCCCTTAAATATTTATTTTGTTTTATTTTTAGTATTTGTTGTTATAGCGGCAATAGAAATACATCATCTGTGAAAATTTCAACTGTCTAGCTATCACCGTTGTTGAGATACAGTCTGGTGACAGACGGACGGACGGACGGACGGACGGACGGACGGACGCACGGACGGACGGACGGACAGCGAAGTCTCAGTAATAGGGTCCCGTTTTTACCCTTTGGGTACGGAACCCTAAAAACGCACAGTTGTGGACTGCCAACTATCTAAGTGATGAGGATGGATTAAAAACTCTCGCGTAGTTATTTTATATGCTTGTACCACCGGCATAAAGCCAAATTGTTTAGCTCAAACATCGCAGTTTCAACCGGCCCACGTTTGCTAAATAAATATTTCTACGAGAAAGTTTGTTTATTTGAATTACCTGTTTTATTGTGAAGTTAAACTAGGTAATGTTAACACTTGTTGAACGTTTGTTGTAGCGTGGGCTGCTAAGTTTTGTGTACACTGAAAAAAGGATTTTGTTAACAGTAGCCCAAATGTTAGCTGCTAGTTACATAAATCGGAGGACTAACAAACTGAGGGCTTCTCTAGTAACCAAAATAAGTACCTATCGCAAAATTAGCTTTAATTTTGGGTACTAGTAACCACAATTTCGCTATTTCTTAATAAGTTAAACTTATTGAGCAATCTTAAATAGTTAAAATTTAAGGATCGCACAAATACCTAGGAACTGGGACATTCATGGATTCACCGCCCAATGAATGTTATGTTATTGCTGTCGTAATAAAATAAGACAAATGTCGAAATGAGCCGAAATAAGTTTCTGTCAAAAATGACATTTTAGTGGCAAGCTTTTATAGCCGACTGTACTTTTCTTTGGATATCCATCAAATGCTCACTGAGACGATTCTAAAGAGCCCAAGCTCGGTAGGATTGCTTTTTCTATTATAGAGTTCCTATGGCCACCTTCTGGCTCCATCATCACATCAGCCCCATGGTACCATATTATTGTATTGTCATCAAAGTTAAGTAATTATGCAAAATTTCAGCTCAATCGGTTGACTATATCTGCTTCAAAATTGAGTTGCAAGATTTCACCCGAACAAACATACTTACATATATTGCAAGTTAAATAAAAGCTTTTAAAATAAAGATGTCCAACATACGCCCTTTTTACCGCCCTATCGTCCGGCATTCTCTCTAGATGCCCGAGCCACCGGAGTCTTGCTGCTTTTATCTCCCCAATAATATTTGGCTCAGACACTAGGTCTTCCAGTTCTTGGTTTTTACGGACCCTCCAGCTACCATCTTCCCTCCGTGTTGGTCCCATGATCTTGCGGAATATCTTTCTCTCTGTGACAAGAAGCTTATTTTCCTCTTTTAGGGTGAGTGTCCATGCCTCACATCCGTACATTAAGTACATTAAGATAGGTCTTATGACTGTTTTATAGACTGATCTTAACAATGGTTTTTTTATGTGGACGGGCCGTTAACCCATCGCACAACCCCCGAACAGCCTGTAGGTCGTCGACCGGTCGGCCGACCGAGGTACCGATGGAAGGACGAAGTCATGAAGGACCTACGCGCTCTACAAGCAGGAAACTGGGAGGAGATTGCTCAAGACAGAGCGCGCTGGCGTCATTTCGTATCGGAGGCCAAGATCCACTTCGGGTCGCTGCGCCAGCGGAGTAAGTAAGTAAAATAAAGATGAATTTGTAAAGCGGTCGAAAAGTCGCTTCCATTGTTTTTAAAGTGAATCGTTTTCCACGAATGAATAGAAACCTATAAGCTGACATATACAGGTTGACTTTATAACCTTGGGACCTGCGTCGCAGTGCGAGGTTCGACCTCGATTTCGACGATTTCTGCAGATATTTGTTGACACCTGCCTACCGAGCCGTTTTGATTCCCTGCAATGCAACATGTTACGTGCTACCATGGTATAAGAAAATAAGGTATGATAATCCGGAGTGAGTTCTACGTCACTGATAACGTTGTCTACGTCACGTCCTTTTTACAATTATTCTGTTACCATAAAGCGGCAACTACGCTTTAGGAAATTGTATGCCGCGAGGCGTATAATAAATAATTATTATGCATTACGATTGTCATGTTATTTGACTAAGTAGTAAGTGGGTCATTGTCAGTTCAAAAAACAAAATTTGTCCCTTCGGTGGCCAAAAGTTAAGACCTTGAATGAATCTAGGTTATGTTGCTATTTACGACTTGACAGAACCAACCAACCAATCATAGCGTGATGACGGCAAAAGTCTCGCTTATCATTCCGGAGTACTATACCTTATTTTCTTATAACATGATGCGTGATACCAGCAGCTTAGAGACATGTATTTGTGACACTTGCATCACACATGTGAAGCTATCAGTGTGCAGTATGAGTCTCCCAAAAGACAAACTTAGTGTTTTCATATGAGACGGTCGTGCATTCACTACTAACGCGTGTCACAGTATATACAAGGCGGCGGCCATCGAGTATAATTTTGTCGGTGGGGTGCTGACTTGCAGCGAATGTGGTCGCACATTTGCTGCAGAAATTAGCTACATCAGCCACCTGAGAGAAATCGGCCGGATGTAATGAAGATGATGATGACAAGGCTACAGCAATCAAATCGTGCATAATATCTAGTTATTATACGAAGGCAAGACAAAAGCGTCTTAAGCAGCTTTTATTTAGGAACTAATAGAATAAAAATGATATAACAAATATAAGATCTAAAATTGACAGCTTCTTTTGATGCTGACCATACACTATGCACGCGGTCCAATTGCGTCACATTTTACACTAACTATCAATAAAATTCAGTTTTGCGAAGGGAGAACTTTGTGTTATAATTAACGAGGACGCGGTCGGTGCAGTGGTATTGCAGCTACCTACTGATCTGGTGGTTCTCGTTGTGAATCCCGGCAAGGGCAAATAGTTGTGTGATAAACTCGAATATTTGTTTCTCGATCATGGATGTTTTATAGGTATTTCAGTTTCTATTTATCTATTCAAGTAACTATAAGCACAATGATTATGAGCCTATAACACAAGCCTACTAAAGCTTAACTACTATGGGATTAGATTGATGTGTGTGAGGTTGCTTGATATTTATTTAATTACAATTAAGATGGACAGATAGTTAACATACTGCGTCAACTATGACATTTACTGTGCCCGCATCTTGTCCCACTAACTCGACGCGCGTTGGATTTACTACTTTCATCTTGGCCCTAAACTTAGGTTAACAGTCTGCGGCCTAATATTAACTCACGAGCCCAACAACTATTTTATTGTTCCATGTAATATTAAAATTACTGCTCAACTTCAGCAATTCATATCAGAACTGCAAGTCTAATATGCTAACTTAATAGGAGTTCTCCTTGTAATAGTCATAGAGACCGAAAATGAAATTGGATATTAATTTTGTGTTCCAATTATGCAAATATTTTGAGAGTCTAGTTGGGGGAATTAATTTTAATATACAAACTTTTGAGGTTGAATGAGTTGTTATATCTAGGAATAAAATTCTCTTTATTGCACACCTCGAGAAGAAATAAATACAAAGGACATGTAAAGATCGTAAAATGACAATAGATGTAAACAACAAGCGGTCTTATGGCCAGCGGCGAGCGATCACTATAAGATTTCTATCCCTGCTTATCTTCAGTTAGAATATCCAATTTCTAACCCTGCATCCGCGATGATAGTCCAACCAAGTGGACTTTCAGAATTCCTCGAAGTTCGATTGTCAAACTATACGTGGAAAAATTCCTTATAGTCCGACAAGAATTAAAATTCCTACACAAGGAACTAATCTCTTTAATGTATTTACCACAAAATCAGCTAATTTCGACTCAATCCTGTCAATCCATAATACTGAATCGTATGTTTTTACAAAACAAGTAATTTACATAACTTCTTTGTATGTAGTTAACGACGGACTTGAAAGAAATACCTAATTTACCGTCCAGGATTCAAGATCCAAACACCAATAAAATAACTTTGCTAAGCATATTACTCGGAAACATATTGTATGATTTATGTACCCCGCTTTCATTACTTCCCGACTAGGCATATAGGCCGGGTAAATATAATCATAATTTTCAAGCTACGACAAACATACAGCGATGTTTACTGTGCCCTTTAATAAGGAACGTTGTATACGCCGCTGGAATTCTATAAACATAAGTCATTGTGGAACTGGGTTACATGAATTATGTTCTAGTATATTGTGTGACGATTCCGTGTTCTTGGTTGAATAACGTCGTATGTGACTGCGAGCAGTATATGAACATAGGATTTGTAAGATTTGGTGCTTACGTCGTATATCATTTTCAATGGACTGGGTTGTCTCATGCTTAAACTTGTCATGTTCTGAGCGCAAAACACAATGAGAAACGTAATGATAGTAGATATTCGTATAATGCTTAAGTGAAATGTTCACTAATCAGTAGGTTTTATCCTCGTACAGTCAGCATAAAAAAAAACAAACAAACAAACAAATATTTTATTTCAGACCAAGTCCATATCTGGTTAATAAACATAACGCTTAGAAACTATGTTAGGTTAAAAATAAAATACAAATTAGAAAAGAATTTTTACACTTAATTTTAACAGGTATGTCCGTATTTTAACGTAGTCCTACCTTGCTCAATCCAGTGCTTCAAACTGCCCCACAGTTAAATCTGTCAGCAAAAGTATGACCATTTGACATAAGACTGTAGTAAAATTGTTAGCTACTTTTGATACTACATAAATAAATATCAGACTCAACCTCACACAAATCGATCTAGTCCCAAATTAAGCTTAAGAAGGCTTGTGTTATGGGTACTAGACGACGATATACATACTTACATAATTATGTCGTCGCGCCACCGACAAACGTCAGATTTGTTCAGTTGTTTACTTTGATTAAATTGTTTAGCTATCCTCGATTATTATTATAGCTGTCAGATTGAAAGAAATGTAATGTTACCCTCCACTTAATATTATTCGATGGCGCCACTAGTTTTATTATGACTGGCAACACCAGCAGAGGATTGGCGGAAATCCGGCTGTCAGAGAGACGAGGGAAGTGGTAGTAGTGGAGCGAAAGGTCACTTTGGTTGGAACGGTGCTCGAGTGCACACGCGCTCTTGGTGAATGTGGAGGTTAAGTGGTTACATCTCTTGATATCTTGTCAATCAGCTGCTATTTTCAAGTGAATGTGATTGGATTTGAATAAACAAATATCAAGACAAGTAATTTCGTGTTTATTTCGAGTAAACTTACAATAAAATTATGGATGAACATGTGGTCGATAACGGTCCCGATAGGACCTCTCCCCGGCTATCCCCGACATATAGATAAATATATATACATAAATATATAGAACAACCATGACCCAAGCACAAATATTCGAGTTCATCACACAAATATTTGCCCTGGTCGGGATTCGAACTCGGGACCGCTGGCTCAGTAGGCAGGTGCTCATCAATACTGACTGACTGACTGACTGTGTAGGTCATCAATACTGACCGTACTTACTATATAAATGAGTAAAATGCGACATTTTATCCATTTCGTGCATTAAAATTCACCTGAAAATAATTTCATTTTAAAAATAAAATATCGGTTTCCTGTCGTCTTTAGAGCTCAGTCTTTTCCAATTAAGCTCAATTGCGCAAAGTTTACAGCATAAAACTTAAGCTTTCTTATATAAAAGAATATTTGTGTACGAAGAACGGACGTTCTGTGCCATTAAGAGAAGCCAGTACGCTCGAAACTTAATCCTCTGTGCAAACAAAGTTTAATTTCAGATTTGTCACTTTGTTTGGTGCTCAAGTTTTTAACCGTTTTTAAAACGTACCTACAATAAGAGCTAATTAATACCTCATTCATCATCATTCCTTTGCCCTTATCCCATTTATACAGGGTCGGCGCAACTTGTTTTCTTCCTCCATTTTTCCCTATTACTCGTCATTTTGTCGTTTACTTACATCTTATTCATTTTCCAATTAACACCTCTCTAAGGGTAAAAAAACACATAAACACTGCAATGCACCAGATCCACCTTCCGGTTTTTTTCCCGTAGTCAGTCGTAGCGGTGTGCACTCGCCAGTTTGGTCATATTACGTGACATCCAGGATTTCAGGACGGGAAGATTCAATTCAATAAAACACGTAAATGGGTTAACTATGGACCACGACCTGCCCGCTCCTGTTGACGTCTGTCATAGTAATGGCGGCAGCGGGCAGGTAGCGGGGACACTTTATTATATTATAAATATGTATATACATCCTAGGGTATGGCGAATACGCCTAAGTATTTAAAAAACGTATGACGCAGAGGGCGCTCTAGTAGCGTAGAGTTATGGAATCAAAGATTTGATACGAACGATGTGATAGCTCAGTTGAGAGAGCACTACGTCGGAAAGGGTCGCAGGTTCGAGTAGTGCTTACATTGCAGTGGATCACATTAAATTTGTCTTTCATGATTTACCTTCGTGTCAGTATTTATAAATATATCAATATGGTGTTTTCGCATTGAAAACAGAATCAACAAAAAGATTCTATTCGAACATTAATACGTAAAAATTTCAGGTAGGTACACTGAAATCAAACAATTCAACCGTAATTTACTGCCAACTCAAATAAGATTTCAGAATTTCCCAAAACCTTATAAATCTTAATTTGTTCGTTAGATGATCCCCTTAACTTAAGCGTCTTTGTAATGCATATTCTTTTCCAGGCTAATTTTTATTATTCGCGGCACTGAATTTTTATGAGACACCCGAACTCAACGTGGAAAGGTAATCCGTGGATAAGAAAATACTTGAGGAATAAATTTAAAACGTCAGCCGACTAAAACACCTATTTATCTGTTCTCTCTGTGGATTGAAATAATGGTTGTGAAAATGCTCTTGGTGACATTATAATTACGTCTAGACAAACACGATTTAACACCGTCTTGTGTAAAATGGATTAAATATTTTAAGGACTGCAATAGTAGATTGTTAACCAAGGGTAGAAAGTGACCCATTCCACCCGAGATATTTCTGGCCAATAGTTCGAGGGTGAGATGGGTAATTTCATCCGAGTTAAAAAAAACAGTCTGTTCGGTGCAATATGCACCTAACACGTGACGCGCCCCTGCGTACGTATGCGTTTTCGCTACATTGAGGTCAACACTAATTTCAATTTATTAATTTAATGCAATTACGGATACCGTCGCGACCGGGTGCATTCGAACACAGTTTTATAACATTTTAACATTTAGAAACATTTTAAACTAACTTAGCTTTTAGTAACAGTGTGTTTAGCAGTCGTTTTTTAGACATTAAACATTTTCTTCTCTTCTCCGGACTTTTAACATTTACTCACAACCCTCGCCCACCACATTGGTCCTTCGAACCGGATCTCTCGCGTCGTGAGCTTTGTGGTTGACTGGCGTGTGAGGTGAAAGAACGGGTGAACATCATCAGGCGTGGGGGTTGGAGCGATTGAAGGAGTAGAGAGGCAGCAACAGTAGCGGTGGTATTGGCAGTAAACAGTAACAGCACTAAGGAGATATTCAAGTAAGATCTTTCCTTATTTTACTAACACTAAACCAGTCAAGATGGCATACATTCAACGTCAAGGAGAAATTCAGCGTAACATTGAATATGCTTTAGCTAATTTCAAGAAGGATGGGGCGGATAGAAAGTCGAAGATTGAATACTTTAAAAGTCGTTTGGACACTTTAAACGCTTTTTGGACTGAATTTCAGTTCAACCATGAACAAATTTGTATGGTAGCAACCGAAAATGATCCTTATTTTACTAATCGTATCTTTGAAAGCACGAAGGCAGTTTATTTAACATTTAACTCCAAGCTGGTTGAGGGCTTTAAGAAGCTAAGTGAGGAACCCTATGATCCGAAAATTGAACCAGGGACTTCAGGGTTGAGACAGATGGAGACACAAGATAGTGAAACAGAGGAACGGACGGACAATGCAGCACTTCCTCCGCTTCCTCCGCCACCTAGGCAAACAGATTACAATCAACAGAGGCAGAAGGATAAGGGATTAGAGAGTAAGATGGATGAAATGTTACGGAAGCAGGCAGCTAATATGAAAGCTTTTGTGCGAACTGTCAACAGTATCGATATTGAGTTATTAACAGATAAGTGGGAGCTGGAGGACGCTCTTAAATCGTTGGGAACTCGTTGGTCAGTTGTAGATTCTCTGCATTGGGAGATCGAAAGCGAGGGTACTCAATTGAACTCAACTTATGAGGGGACATTCAATCAACATGAGAAAACATATAACATGCTAAAGAAAAACATTAATAAAAAGATTTGGTCAGTGGCTCACCGGGAGAAGTCAACGCCGGTTTTGGACATACCTACTTTTCATGGCAATTATAATGCGTGGGTTTCCTTTAAGGACTTGTTTAACGAGGCAATTCATAATAACACTGCGCTATCGAGCGCTCAGAAAATGCAGTTCTTAAAGGCAAAAATAAAGGGAGAAGCTGAGAGGCTGATTCAACATTTGTCAATTAGCTCTGACAATTATTTAGTTTGCTGGGAGATTCTCAATAACCGTTACAATAACACTAAGCTTATATTTACATCTCACATGAACATCTTATTTGGGCTGCCAACCATGCAACAACAATCAATAGCTCAAATAAAGAAAATGCATGACACAGCGACTGAATGCTTACATGCTGTTAAGAATCTCGGAGTAGATATCAACACCTGGGACCCAATAATAGTCCATATTCTAACTCAAAAACTGGACTCTGAAACGCACAAGGACTACATAGAATCATTAAAAAATTCTCGGGAACTACCCATACTACAGGAGTTCTTTGATTTCTTGGAGGGAAAATTCACAAGCTTGGAATCATCCCGCCGCAAACAGGAGCCAGTGTATTCTAGAACTCATCTCCAGCAAACATCGAACACTAACTACGTAAAGAAACCAGGGCAAACATTCAACAATCGCCCTTATTACAATAACAATCAGAACATTAACGGAACAAGCCGAAATAATGGAAATATAACTATTGCGAAAACAATGCACGTTGCCGGTATCAAATGTCCGTTGTGCAAGAATCCACACGGCATTTACAGCTGTCGTCAATTTCTGCAAATGCCTATGGAAAAAAGGCATTATACGGTCAATAAACTTGCATTATGCATAAATTGCTTGTTTAGTCATAATGGCAATGCATGCAATTCGAATAAAACATGTCAGAAGTGCTCAGGTCAACATAACACTTTATTACACGAGGCATGCGTAAAATCTGCTGCATCAGCACAGTCGTCGACCTCAACACACACGTCGAATGCAGCTATTACGAAAAAACATTCAGAACACGTGACTAACACTTCACAGATATTGCATTCTGAAATCTTATTGGCTACAGCACAACTGAAAGTCAAAGCAGCAGATGGCACTTATCATTTCCTTAGGGCTTTGATCGACCAAGGAAGTCAAATTTCACTAATTACCGAACAAGCAGCTCAACTACTCAATTTGAAAAGAGAAAAATGTAAAGGAGTTATTTATGGTGTGGGTCAAAAAGAAAATAACTGCAAGGGTAAATTAAACATAGCTTGCTCGTCTATTTATAATGATTTTGCGTTTAACGCGGAAGTTATTATCATGAACAATCTTATAAAAAGCCTGCCAAACAGAACATTCGGGAAACCCTCCTGGTCCATGATTCAAAACATTAACCTTGCTGACCCCGACTTTAACATCAGTCGCCCGGTAGATTTACTTCTGGGGGCAGACATTTATTCCCTTATACTCCTGAGCGGAATGATAAAAGGAGATGACTCTTCACAACCGATGGCGCAACAAACTCACCTGGGATGGCTGTTATGTGGCAATGCGCAAACATATCACTGCAACGTCGTGATCAACAATTTGGAAGAAATACAACAGTTTTGGGAGGTAGAAGACATATCAGAAGATGGAGATCTATCTCGAGATGATATTGAGTGCATACAGCATTTCGAGGCAAACACTAAACGCAACATTGACGGCAGATACGAGGTGCGCCTTCCCATGAAGCCTAACTTTGAACAGAAATTGGGTGAATCTAAAACAAAAGCCATAGCTCAGTTCAGAAACATGGAGAAGAAGTTCGAGCGACAACAGAAACTAGCGGAGGCTTATAAAGATTTCATGAAGGAATACAGTGACCTCGGGCACATGAAACCGGCAAGAGAGAGTCATGAAATCGAATGTTACTTACCACATCATGGGGTAGTACGTGAAGAGTCCACATCCACCAAATACAGGGTAGTCTTCAACGCATCCTCCAAGACCTCAACAGGATATTCATTAAACGATCTCATGTACACTGGGCCTAATTTACAAAATGATTTACAAACATTGCTGTTAAAATGGAGGCAATACGAATTCGCATTTTCCGCGGACATTGAGAAAATGTACCGTCAGATACTTATCCATGAGGAAGATCAAGCATTACAGAAGATCATTTGGAGGGAAGGTAATGGACCAGTACAGTCATTTTTGCTAACAACCGTCTCATTCGGTACAAAGCCTGCCCCTTTCTTGGCCATGATGACGCTAAGAAAACTAGCATCGGATGAAAGAGACAGGTACCCTGAAGCGGCCAAAGTATTGGAAGAATCCTTTTACATGGACGACTTAGTACACGGAGCGCATTCCGTGGAGCAGGCCAAAACATTAATCACGGATCTAATCGCTATTCTAAAATCAGCAGGATTTAACTTGCGTAAATGGTCTACAAACAGAGAACAGGTATTGGAAAACATTCAAGACAAATCTAACAACGAAAACCTACTCGTCAACTTCAAACAGAATAACATTTCAAAAACACTCGGACTGTGCTGGAACCCAGAAGAAGATAACTTCATTTTTCAATGCAAAATAACAAAACAAATAGGCATACCAACAAAAAGAACACTGCTGTCAGAGATCTCCAAACTTTTTGACCCCTTGGGCTGGCTAGCCCCTCTGAGCACGAAGCTTAAAATTCTATTCCAAAAAGTTTGGGAACAAAACATTAATTGGGACGAACAAATAACACAAGAAATATACACAGAGTGGTCCCAAATACAGGATGACATACACGTCATCAATGAATGCAAAATAAGGCGCTGGCTGTCATGTAAGGAAAATGACGTCATTCAACTACATGGCTTTTGTGACGCGTCCTTAGCGGCCTACGCTTGTGCTATATACGCGCGAATCAACAATCAAGCAGAACCTATACTGGTCGCCGCTAAAACAAAACTCGTACCACACAAAAAACAATTGACTCTGCCAAAACTAGAATTGTGTGGCGCACATCTTCTTTCCAAATTAATGGCAAAAGTCAAAGCATCCTTACCGTTACGTAAAACAGAAACATTCTGCTGGACAGATTCTAAGATCGTACTGGGCTGGTTGCAAGGCGAACCAAGCCGATGGAAACCGTTCGTGGCGAACCGTGTCGAACAAATAACTACAGTGATACCAGAAGAACAATGGCGCTACGTAAAATCAGCGGAAAATCCATCAGATGCTGCCAGCCGTGGTCAAACTGCATCTCAACTAAAAGAAAATACGTTATGGTGGACAGGCCCGACTTGGCTAACAACTTTTCAGCCAGACCTAGAAAAATCAGGGAAACTGAAATTTATAACAAGTGAAGAACAGAAAAGATCGTATAAATCAAATGCGATTCAAAACAATAACAACCAAGATGCTATAAATAGATTATTAGAAAAACATAGCTCTATAACTAAAGTAATACGAATCGTTGCATACATTCTACGGGCATTGACACCGAAGCGCAGCGCTTTACCTACATATCTCACATTACCCGAGCTACAAAGAGCAAAATTAATTATAATTAAACATGTACAGAACAGCGAATTGGGCACGGACATAGAATATTTACGCAGACAGAACAAAGTTGATTCAAGTAGTTCACTTTTCAAGTTGAGACCCTTTATTGACAGTGACAAAATTCTACGCATTGGGGGTCGACTCGAGGAAGCGCATTTGTCCTACGACATGAAACATCCGAAAATTATTCCGAAAGATTCCCGGCTAACTACGCTACTTATCGACCAGGCTCACCAGTTAACACTTCACGGGGGTGCCAAACTGACCCTGAACAAGTTACGAGAAGAATATTGGATTATTGGTGGAAATAACAGAGTTAAAAAACAAGTTGGAAATTGCGTGAAATGTTTGAAAATCGACGGGAAAACACAACAACAGCTTATGGGAGATCTTCCAGCCGCCCGTGTAAATGAAGCAAAGCCGTTTTATCATACGGGAGTAGACTATACTGGATTTGTAACCTTAAGGGCAAGCAAAGGTCGAGGAAGCAGAACATTGAAGGGCTATATAGTCATATTTGTCTGTATGGTTACAAAAGCGGTGCATTTGGATCTAGTAACAGATTTAACGAGTTCAGCATTCCTAGCTGCTTTGAGGCGAATGGCAGCCAGGAAGGGAGCCCCACATCATATTTACAGTGATAATGGTACGAATTTCCGGGGCTCAGACAACAGATTGCAAGGACAGTGGCAGGAACTTGAAAACATTTTCACTGACAGCTTTATGACGGAAGTAGCTGAGATGAAGATACAATGGCACTTCACAGCACCATCCTGGCCCAGCTCAGGAGGATTATGGGAAAGGGGAGTCAGAAGTTTAAAGGGGCACTTAAAACGAGTAGTGGGGGACCAAAAACTCACTTACGAAGAATACAGCACCGTCCTAGCCCAGATAGAGGCGTGTCTAAACTCGCGCCCACTCTGCCCATTAAAGGAAAGCATTGACGATTTAGACGCTCTCACACCAGCACACTTCTTTCCCGGAAGGGCTGGCGTAACAGTCATACAAACAGAAGAAGATGCGCGGACAAGGTGGCACTTGACCCAAAAAATATTCAGTGATATCTGGAAGAGATGGAAGGCTGAGTATTTAACCCAAATTACCGCGAGACAAAAATGGAACAAACCTCAGAAAAACGTTGAAATTGGAGATCTTGTGGTCATACATGAAGATAACCTACCAGCAGGGAAGTGGGCAATGGGACGAGTCCTAGAAGTACATCCAGGGAAAGATGGACTAGTAAGAGTAGTGACACTCAAAACAAAAAATGGTGTGATGAAAAGGCCAGTAGTCAAGCTCTCGGTCCTACCCTTAGCAAAACAAAAAACATTAGAAGAAACAAAACAAACAAAAACACAAACACCAAAACAGAAAAGAAGAGGATGTTTTGCAACAATCATCGCAATATTGTTGTATTTTCTTACATTGTCAACCGCCGGAAGTTGCGTGAAAATGACCCCTATAAACGACAGGCAAGGATTGTATTTTGATAAACTAGGAAACATGGAATTAGTAAGGGACGATTGGAAACTAGTTGCATACTACGACATGAGCCCCTACTGGGAAGGCGTATCTGCGTATAAAAAGTATAATGATCAATTAGAAACCATTTGTAAACAAATAACAACCTTATCCCATTGTGACGTCGTCATGTTACAACTACGCCACACGTACGAGGAACTGCAACACTATAATAACATTTTATTACGAAATCAGCTGAAACGGCAGACTCGTAGGCGACGGGGACTAATTAACGGCGTTGGAAACCTTGCGAACACGCTATTCGGAGTCCTAGATGACCGCTTCGCTGAACAATACCAGAAGGACATAGGTCTTCTTCGAGATAATGAAAAACATCTCGTGACAATGTGGAAAAATCAGACGTCTATTGTTGAAGCCGAATACAACATGCTATTGAGAACCCGAGAAACAATTCAAAAACAACATAAACTAATACATCAACATTTACTTAACTTGGAAAAGGACACAGGCGTAATGGCAAAGGAAATTACCGCCGCAGAATGCCTTTCTCAATTTACAATAATCAGCATGGCTGCAAACAATTTATTAAATCACCTCAAGACAATACAAGATACCTTAATTGATACCATAACGAACATTTATAATGAAAAATTGAACATACATATTATGAGTCCTCAGCAATTACAACGAGAACTAAGCATTATTTCCAGTCAGCTTACTAATGACCTGACTCTCCCCATCGAAAACATACAAACAAATCTACACAGTATTTACCAGGTGTTAAAAGTAAAAGCAAGAATCACTGACCTATATATGATATTTGAAATTCGCATTCCTTTAATAACTCGTGATCGTTACGATCTTTACACAATTATTCCAGTTCCGCAAAGCTCAGCAAAGAACATGATATCTGTCCTTCCTATAGCAAAACATATAGCCATGAACTTACAAAAGGATGCATTTATGCCTTTACAAGAACAGGACCTAGAAAATTGCCTTCTGCGAGATTCGTTTTCCTACTTATGCTATCTCAAGGTTCCGATTTATAAAATGAACAATGATAAGGATCTATGCATTAAAGATGAGACCGAAAATCATAAATGTAAAACAAGTATCGCCGCGTGCCAGAACATGTGGATAAGCTTATCAAAGCCAAACCATTACTTATATTTTTGTTGTGATCACTGTCCGCTGAGAACAATATGCACGGATCGAGTTACCGCTCAATCGGTAACCCGAACTAACATTATTTATATTGAAGAAAACTGCATCGTAAAAACAGATAACTTTGCAGTTCACACGCATATGAATATGCAAAGTAAATTGAATTTAAAGTATGAGATTCTAACCCCAGAAATAGACCCAATAAACCATATAATTAACATAACAATGCATGAAATTGAAAACTATAATTTGACCTTGACAAACGAAGACAAAGAACAGAAGATCATTGAACAGAAGTTAAAGATTTTAAAAGAGACTAAATCTCCAATAGATCGTACTCGGCACATGACGTGCACCATTACGCTGCCATATACTGCCTCTGGGCTGCGATGATCATCGTAGTCTCAGTGCTCATATGTCGCAGAACACGCTGTCAGTGGCGACTGAACAGGTTAGCTGCTCCCACCCTAACAACTCCAGAGGATACGAGTTCAACATCAGCGCACGGAGTGCCAGCAAGCCGCCGAGTGGAGCGACCGGCCCCAGCGCCGGTGCGGGCGACGCCCGCCCCGCGGGCTGCCCGATGCATCAGCCTGCATGATATTGGTGATAGTGATCAGTGTAGTCTTAGTGCGCGAAGCATAGTGAGAAGTGCAAGTGAAAACCAAATTAACAGTGCGCGTGTGGAAGCCGTAGAGCTTCAAGAAATAAGTAGATCGCAAAAGATGGACAGGGGAAGCTCCCCAATTTTAAGAAAAATATCTTTTAATTAATATGTAGTTTATATCATGTTTATTACATTGTTCTATCACCTTGTATCATCCTTTCAATTTTATCTCATCTCACCGTTTGCCCCCGGCAAGATGTTCGGTGCAATATGCACCTAACACGTGACGCGCCCCTGCGTACGTATGCGTTTTCGCTACATTGAGGTCAACACTAATTTCAATTTATTAATTTAATGCAATTACGGATACCGTCGCGACCGGGTGCATTCGAACACAGTTTTATAACATTTTAACATTTAGAAACATTTTAAACTAACTTAGCTTTTAGTAACAGTGTGTTTAGCAGTCGTTTTTTAGACATTAAACATTTTCTTCTCTTCTCCGGACTTTTAACATTTACTCACAACCCTCGCCCACCACACAGTCTTTATTTTTCATTTCGACTGCGAGGAAAATAAAATACTACACGCACATTTCATGAGTTAAATTAATATCCACATCACTGGAATCACTTTCCGAAACAATTTTTCACCAATAACCAATAAAAGACACGGTATTTACATTTAACACGTTTCCCGAGTTTTTATTGCAAACTTTCATTATTATTATTTTTTAATAAATAAAAAAAAGTTAAAATATACACCGTACCCAAAAGTAAAAAAAAGTATCCAATGGTTTCAATTTTGTTTTTAATTTAAATGTACGATTTTATCAACAAAATGTGGGACAGAATATGTATGTATTATAAATATAATATAAATTAATAATTAGATATATATAAATTAAGGTTGCCTATATCTAACGTTTGAAGGCCTTTTTTTCAATGGCCACTTACCACGGCCGACTAGATTGTACCTAATCGAGTTGGTCACGACGTGCAATCTCGATGGCTTTGCCCAAATAATGTAAAAAAAGTGTCATGCTATCATAGTATTATGGCGGGCAGCAGAATGTAGAAATGATTTTAAATGTTGAGCTTCTATAATTGGCGAAAAAATAGATCAACTGATTTTAATTCAATAAGATGACGTAACATAACTATCTTTGACACCGTGGCAATTAAAAAAAATACTTTCCACCCTAGGGATGGAAAAGCAATTTTCCACCCGGATATCTACTCATGAAAATGAAACTTTCCGAATAGGAGGGATGAAAAATTCTTTGTCAGTTAACAGAGTATTATAAAATGTACATATTGTGAATATGTATGTACCTACAATATATTTTAAAAATAATCTATCATTTAATTTATATCAATTAAAATAAAACCTTTCAATTACGAATTAAATATTAATTAAGGCTCCTTACCTACCTATCCGTTTAAAAATACAGATTGTTTTAGATATTTTTCTCTATGATCAAACGTGTTTCATAACACCAATGTTATACTTAGAACAAGGCTTTTGAGATTTATTGGTATATATTTGAAACCTATAAATAAAAGTGTAAATTTTTCATTGATAATTTTTATTTCAAAAACTACTCAAACGACAAAATTCACGCAGAAATATGTTTTTTTTTTTTACTTATTTTCGACTGCACGCAACGAAAGCCTGAAATAGCTACATTACTTTCTAGAACACAGGGAAAGTATCAATTTATTAAAAGTTACCTAGTTGAAATTATCAATATGTCATAATTATGAAAAAAAATGTAAAAGGAATAAGGCCTCTCAAAACAATGCAAATATGTCTAAACTAAAATACATTAATACTTTGATTCATTAATATAATATACATTATAATCAATATAAAACAAAACACTATCCCCTCAACACTATGGTAACGATATTCCTTTACCTGACATGATAGTGAGATTTCTGAGCAATTAGTCTACCCCTTTTCTCGGTCATTTATGCAGCTTAACATTATATATCTCAATAAAATTAAGTCAATTTTGGTTACTAATTACCTACACCAGCTAACCGGTTCGATCTGGTTTCAATTACCGGCCTCAGGCAGTTTTCCTGGTTCAGCGCTTTGCGGTCAATCAGGTTTGTGCCTACATACTAGAACACTTACCATGTAGTACCTGAATACATTTTTAGGCACAATTCACAGAGATACTGTATAGAAATTTGCAATTGAACAATTTTATTCCCTGTATTAAAACACTACAATTGTCTTTTATTGTGTACGAAAAATAATTTAATAGAGTTTTTTTAATACGATTTGATTGCTGACTGTAGTTTCTTACACATATGTAAGTTAATTGCTCATCATGACCAATCAAAGGAGCACATAGGTACACTATGGCGTTATCTTGTGCTGTTTGGGAGTTCCTATAGTCTCTATTATCAGATCAGCTCCAAGATACCGAATAATAGTATTTTCACGTGAATTACATATACAATGTATATCATATTATATATTATGTATATTATTATAAATGTACGTGTATATAATACACCAAAGTTTCATTTCAACACGTTTGGAGCAGTTTGTAGACACCTGCCTACTGAGCCGGCGGTCCGAGTTCGAATCCCGGCCAGGGCAAATATTTGTGTGATGAACTCTAATGTTTGTGCTTGGGTCATGGATGTTCTATGTATTTAAGTATATATCTATCTATATAAGTACTTATATTGTCGTCTAGTATCCATAACACAAGCCTTCTTGAGCTTAATTTGGGACTAGATCGATTTCGACGATCGATTATATTTATTTATTTATTTAATATGACAATTAGAATTAAATTATTTTCAAATTTATTCCTTTACAAATGTCATGTCCATACCCCGGGGTTCGATGCACGAATGATTTAATACAAGGCCGACGGCGTCAAATCACACGCTCACCGAAAATGTGCTTAAATCATCTGACAGTTCCCTCTAGTTACGATTTACGGGAGCTTTGTGGCGCTGCAGTCGGCTATATGAGAGCCTATAATATGAATCTCACACTTTGTAAGGAAGGTTACTTCGACCTTTATAACTACTAGCCGTAACTACTGTTAATTAACAGGAAAACAATTGGAATATACCAAAAAACAGTCACCTTTTTATGTGGTGCCGTGAATACTCCACTCCACATGACTTTGTACTGCAAACGGCAAGGACGAATGAAAGTCGAAACTAAGATATGAATAACATTTCACAGATGTCATATTTATACAATGTAATTGTTTATTGCGATGTAAAAACCCTATTCCCAGATATGGCTCCCGAATTGAAATAACAAAACTACCTTTTTCATCTGATGCCCAAGCAGGCAGGATATCTTGGCAACATTTTTATTGAAATATAAAAAAAAAGAAAATAAAACATAATCAAGGCTCCTTGTCCGTTTAAAAAATTGCTGATTGTTTTAGACATTTTTCTCTGTGCTCAAACATGTTTCTTTACAATTATCATTGTTACAACTTAGAAAAGGGTTATTGAGATTTTTTTTTTTTTGTGGCTTTGACCTTCTTGCTGAGCAAGTGGTATTTCGCCAATGACTCGTTTCGAATCGCACGCGGCGACAAGATTGAGGATTTATATCACGTTGTACGGTGAGGTGCTTTATTGTAAATTGATAGCGATTTACAAAAAACCACGCGGTCTATCGGGCCTTGACCCAAGAAGGGCTATGTACGCTTCAAGTTGAATTCTTCATTAGCTATTCACACATTCGTTTGATCACTGCACAATACGCTATCAATACTACACATTGAACAACAAAAATGAATAAATAACGAACAACAAAACTTTCATAAACGCATGCGGCCATCTTTAGTCACGAACCGGAAGACCTTATTGAGATTTATTGATATATATTATATTCGAAACCTAGTTTGAATTTTTCTTTGATAATTTATGTTTCTGAAAACTGGTTTTATCCAACTTATTTTCGACTAGCATAAAATAGCTATGTTTCTTTCTAGAACTCAGGGAAAATTATTATTCACTCTGGTTAAAATTATCAATCTATTTGTCATAATATGGAAAAAAATATATTTTAAAGGAATAAGGCCTCTTAAACCTTTACCGCATACGAAGCCATATATGGCAGATATGAACTTGGACCTTATTGGCACAGGTCAAGGTTCAAATTCAAACAACTATTTTCTTTCTATATGCGGTAAAGGGTTAAATAAAACCCAGGCTGGATTTTAAAAACCTCTTAATGATTCATAAGTATAGCAAAGACTCCGACTTTCTTAAGCGCGCCTTTTTACTGAGTTCACACAAATTCTGAAAGTTATTAAAATTAGACGAACAAATTCCGGTATTCATTTTAATACTAGAGTAGATTAATTTGCTTGTAATATTCTTGTTTATGGCTTGATCGTTTGGATCTGACTGGATTAAGTCTGGATACTGTTTGTATTTTCACAATTTAAATTTTAACTTTAGGTTTGAATAATGTTTTTTTTTTTTTTTTTACGATTGTTGTCCACGAATGTAATAAATATTTCCTTTTCTGGATAATATCATCAAAGCTCAAACAGTTTTCTTACAACTTCATAATAATAAAGATGATGAAGTCATTAAAATACGATTACGCATTCCATAATTAAAAACAAAAGCACGCTGTTATTTTATGAAGCGTTCCAATTTCGAAACAACGGTCCCTCAGAATCGGGCTAATCGCAGATCAACTGTAATTATAAACACGATGGGTCTCGTCCAACGTCGAACAGAATCCGCAATTTTGTGCCGCGGAATTAGTGGGCCAAACAATAATTGAGACACCTGTACAAAGGAAATTTCAATTAAAAACGTGTTGAATGCCCACCCTTGTTAATGAGATTTCGCTAAAAAGGCTTTACTATTTCACCGAGAAGCGAAAACCAATCACGCGTAAATTGAACAGACGAGTTTTTTGCACGCAGTTGTGTTCTCCTCGATTATGACTCTGTGATTACTTATTATAAATAAAACAATAATAAACGGTTACCGAATTCCTAATTTACGGCGTGAAAAAGCAATTAAAACGTATGGGTCCAAAGCAAATTACTTACCGTGAAAACTTATTGTAACCGATTACCAAAGCGAAAATATTCGGCACATGTTGCCGCCGAAATTCTCATTAATTTGTCCCGGCTTGTTAAACGGCCAATTTATCTAGACCCTTGGGATTCGGGGCTCGTGAGCAAGATTCGTTTATTTCGCACGGACTGGTTGTGTTCTAATAGACCAAAGTGATTGGTCGGACGCATGTGACGAGATCAAAGAAATACGTAGGGTGAGACATCGATTCTAAGTCAGGCGTCGTAATTGCGTTAACATTACACTTTTACACCCTGTCGACTCGGTTTGCACATTTCGCCTTCGGCTCGCAGAGCAAAGGTGATACAGAGACATTACCGCGCAGCGAGCGGAGTATATAATTGTAATTGTGTTAACGCTCCTTGCTGCGAGTCTGGATATAATGAAGCCTCTGGAGGCGCAAATTATTCTGTAACGTAACGTTTTAAAAGGAATTGTAAAATTAAATACGTGAGTTTTAAAGTCACAAAGTGGAGTCAATTTTTTTACTTGAATTATAAAACCTTCGGCGCAAAAAATTTATATATTGAAGCTACAATTCTACATTCAAGTGTGTTCCTACAGGGGTTTGTTCGCCACTAACCGTCAAGATAGAATTTGAATATTTTTGACTAGGCATTTAGTTAAACAGTGATCCTTTTTTTTAATTCCGTCCCATCCTAGCTAAAGAGTTCTTCTTAAAAAAATAAGTTCTAGATAAAAAGTATGTAGATCTAAAGAAACATATAAAAATATTAAGTGGTCTTAAAATACTCTTCTTTCTTAATGACAACTGAAAGCCCTCTGAATCCTAATACTTATCCCAAAATTTAACAAAACCTTCTACCATCTATTCCGTGCTCGCTTTGCATAATTATTTTAAAATTCCGTCAGAAAAAAGAAACTAAGAAAATGGAGGCTATTTGGGTATTATTTGATTAGGTACTCTGTGCTGAACTGACCCGCCACTTGTAAATGCCGCTAACGAAATACAAACAGTCGCTGGGGGCGAAACAGATGTCAATCCTTTTAATCCTCCTTTCGCTTTTAATAATAAAGAAATTTAGCTTCATTTTATTCCGCTTAAGTCGTAATCTTGTTAGGTTTAATGTCAATACAATTTTGTTTAGATTACAAAGAAGAGTGTACTTTTAACTGCCTGGCATAAAAACAACAGTCATGATCTCAAGAGGGTTGTTATGTATATAAGAGCTGTCCGTAACTTGTTTCGAAAGAAAAAGTCACAACTGACTTTTTGCGTCTCCGTAGTTGGGCAAGGTTTATATAACTAGCCGTGGATGCCAAACTACAGTATTATATCAGAAATAGTGATTGCAAGGACATACAAAATAATTGAGTGAATTCCAAATAACCGATTTCGCGTATAAAAAAAAGTTATCAATCATCGTCATCGTCATGATCACGATCTTATATTATACAGAAGATTCGTCTGACGCTGCAAAAAGTTTGAAATGTGTGTGTTGTTAGCTCGGCAACGCGGCTTTCCCGATAAGCCGCGTAAACTGTACAAGCATCGCGCTTTCCGCTAACTTGCTATTTCGGAAACTTTCTGGCATACTTACACTTAAGATGTAAATCCTTTCAAATAAACAATGCAAAGATTGACACACAAAGCATAAGGAAAAATTCGAAAGGTTATTTGGGCGTTACCGGCAATCCAGAGGTACCGGGTTCGATTCCCGGTCTCTTCCACCAGGTTACGCATTTCAATTTTTCTTCACACTGTTTCAAAGAGCTTATAATCCAAGAAAATTAGATTGCAATATATGGAAAATTTGGCAAAATGAAAGGACAACTTTTATCTATCAGGATATGTAGGTTATAGAGCCAAGTTTAATTTTATCTACTCTCCCCCCCTCTCAGGGGTGAGCGTCACCCCCCCGCGCCTTCGAATGTGTCCCGGAGCGCGGTATTTTCCACTTTAAAAGAAAACCGTGTACGATACATACAAAGTGTATAGGAACAAAATAATCCTGAATAAATTTACTATAAACCTTTTAAACATACAAAAGCGATATCACTTATAGAATCGGCGCAATCTGTTACCAAATACTAACGTTTTTAATTATTGATCTTTTTTTTCTGCTAAAAGGTTAGTTATCTCAAAAACTGCACACTTCTCGGCCAAAATATGTATGACAAAAGTAAAGAATGGAAAATGTTCTTTCTAAAAATGTATAATTTATTTCTGTTACTCTTTCATTTACCGTTGCAATGCTATTTTTAAAATTTAAGTCATTTGGCCATTATGCGAAATATAAATATTCGTACTAGTTAAACGGTGTTACTTGCAATACCATAGACTTCTTATATGTTTTTCTGTAATCTTCAAATATTGAACTATATCCTGTATTTTTTATTTTTTTTTAGCCTCACTATTTTAGGAAATAAGGGGTGTGTGGGGAAATCGTCAAGTTTTGCTCATTTTCGTAAATAACTTCAAAACCGTTTCATTTAGAATTATATAATACATATATTTGAGATGTTCATAATGTACCCCTTCATTTGATATGTCACACGATATACTATGCCATTTTTTTTTCTATTTTGCCCCCTAAACTGGCCCTCATGTCAAAATTTATTTATTTGCGTTACGTTACGTTACACGTCCATGTTTGGGTCATCAATTTACATACGTGTACAAAATTTCAACTCAATCGGTCCAGTAGTTTCGGAGCAAATTGGCTATGACCGACGGACGGACTGACACAGACACACGAGGGATCCTACTATAATCATAGCAAATTTTCTCCGAAACTACTGGACCGATTGAGTTGAAATTTAGTACACGTATGTAAATTGATGACCCAAATATGGAAATGTAACGTAACGTAAAGTAAATCAAGTAATTTGAAACATGGGGGCCAGATTTGAGGGGTAAATTAGAAAAAAAAATTGCAAAGTATATTGTGTGACATATCAAATGAAAGAGTACATTATGAATATCTCAAATATATATATTTAATAATTCAAAATTAAACGGTTTTGAAGTTATTTACGAAAATGAGCAAAACTTGACGATTTCCCCACACACCCCTTATTTCCTTAAATAGTAAGTCTAAAAAAAAATAAAAAATACAGGATATAGTTCAATATTTGTAGATTACAGAAAAACATATAAGAAGTCTATGGTATTGCAAGTAACACCGTTTAACTAGTACGAATATTTATATTTCGCATAATGGCCAAATGACTTAAATTTTAAAAATAGCATTGCAACGGTAAATTAAGGAGTAACAGAAATAAATTATACATTTTTCGAAAGAACATTGTCCATTCTTTACTTTTGTCATACATATTTTGGCCGAGAAGTGTGCAGTTTTTGAGATAACTAACCTTTTAGCAGAAAAAACAGATCAATAATTAAAAACGTTAGTATTTGATTACAGATTGCGCTGATTGTATAAGTGCTATCGCTTTTGTATGTATGAAAGGTTTATAGTTAATTTATTGAGGATTATTTCGTTCCTATACACTTTGTATGTATCGTACACGGTTTTCTTTTAAAGTGGAAAATACCGCGCTCCGGGACACATTCGAGGGCGCGGGGGGGTGACGCTCACCCCTGAGAGGGGGGGAGAGTAGATAAAATTAAACTTGGCTCTATAACCTACATATCCTGATAGATAAAAGTTGTCCTTTCATTTTGCCAAATTTTCAGCTAATCTTACTGAATTATTAATTCTTTATTATCGTACAACAGGTGTAGAGATGCCTGTGAAATTTTGAAACTTTTTGTTCTTAGGCAAATTACTATGAGGTAGATTAGGTATCCTCCCGGAAAAATTAGAAATTTACCCAAATTTACCCACCAACGCTGTTATTTAAACAGGTGCTGTGTTACGGTTTGTCTTTAGCATAATTATGTTTTATAAGTACAGTAATTGTTTGAGCGTTTTAACCACCTGATTAATTTTAACATTTTTTGAAAAAAAAGGAGCATCCACAGATTGTTGTAGAATACTTTTAGTCGACTACTGAGAAACATTAAAATACTTTTTGTCCCGCGTGGGGCGTGAGACGCGTTTTAGTAAGATATATTTCAACAGATATTATGGCCGTGATATAGTAAATACATTTGAAGTTTTGCTTCTCGATGTTTTTCATTTCGTCAGTCATTTGTTTAACCTTTTTAATACTGCTATGTTTTAGGGGTTTTAATTGGAATTTTTGTTCCAGCTTTTTCTTTTGTAACGGCTTAATTGAATCAACTGCCGTTCGGTGGGTGATTCTTGAAAATCGTAGCGGGATTTAATTCCCAAGTCGGTTAGTAATTTCATTTTGCCATGCCCTTTGGACAACAAATTATTTCAAAAGTCTCGATTTTTTCTTTATACGTAGGAATAACGCCCCTCGTGACTAGAAAAAGTTGCTCCTTATGGTCTCATCAACCAATGGTGATGGAATTGATTATGTACGATTTATAATGTATCCCTATAGGTGTTAAATAAATCTAATCTAATCTACATCACATATAAATGTATGTATGTAAGTATATCATATGAAGTATTCGTGTAAGTTTATGGTAATTATATATACATTCCTATACATACATATCCTATATTATTGATTTGTGTTTTCATTACTTTGTTTGTTTCTCTGTAATTTGATCCCGCACCGACTACATATTTCTGTTTAACCCAGTGGTTGACAGGTAGAGAATGCCTGAAGGCATTAAGTCCGCCATTTGTACTCTTTTTTTGTATTGTGCGATAAAGTTTAAATAAATAAATAAATCAGCGCTGACGTTCGAGTAGGACCATTTCGAGCCATAGGAAAGTTTTTGTTTGAATGTTTGTATTTTATAGAAAATTACGAATAGTTGCATTGAATTTTTCTATTGCGCTTGCTTTTCTTTCTTTCTTTCTTTCCTTATTACTTACTTACAGCAAACATTCGAGATTTTTTTTAATTACATCCATATTCCCCAAGGCGTGGCATTCTACATATATAGCCTGTCTCTGACTATGGAGATCTAAATGTAAAGTTAGATTCTACTCTCATATCTGATCTAATTTTGTTTATTGATATAAAAAAAATACAATTTACCTAAGTTATTAGACCTCAAAGTGTAATCGTTAAGGGGACGGGTAATGCGAAACTAGCGCCACTTACGAATTTTTATTATATCTTCCAAACCAGATCAATATTCAGTAATTGCAAGATATTAGGAGTTGGAAAAACACCTTTAGTGTTTATTAAATCATTATACACAATTTCTTGTTCTTTAGTTGTCTCTAAAAACTTGCCCAAAACTATTGAGGCCGCTTTTGACGTGAACAAGTTTTTTAAGGTAAACTACAGTGAACAAATTGTATATAGTGATTTAATAAATATTAAAGGTGTTTTGCTAGCTCCTAGACTTCAGCTATTTCTAAAAAAAATATCATATTATGAAGGTATAAGAAAAAAATCGAAGGTTTGAAAAATAGTTTCGCATTACCCGTCGCCTTAAGCTAGTCGAGTGTACCGTAAATTGCGATTATTAATTTGACGTATCTTAAAGATAAACCTTTATTCTAATATCAGTATGCTGTCAATTTTGTGTTAGATTGCGTTCATTGAAAATAACATTTAACTCGTACCTATATAAAATGAAGACTGGAGATATTTTGTAAAAGTTGCAGAAAAACAGATGGTGTTTGAAGAGCACAATCAAACCTTGCATTTAAAGCCTCATGGTCCGAGACATCCTGTACAAGCAACTAATTAAAGAGAAACCCTACTGTAGTATCTATTGTGCCTTGATAGGCTTACTTTATACAATGGCAATACTATAAGATTGCTTTGTAATTAAATTCGAGTATTTATCTACAAACCCACTGCATTAACGACATTCTACTAGGGCTTCCAATCTCGGTATTTTTTAGTATGGGCGATACTGGGACCCCGGAATTCCTCATACAACAAAAAACCGGGATGGAAGCCTTCTATTATTCATTTTGGATAATCCTTATACTCAATATGATGTTAATGAGTATGTGGAAATGTAATTCATATTGTAATTGACATTGTTTTTATTTATACTCTAGTTTTGTACATCATTATCAGCCAAAAGACGTCCACTGCTGGACATAGGCCTCCCCCAGAGAACGCCACCATGACCGGTCCTGCGCCTCCCGCATCCAGCGGACTCCAGCGACCCTCACCAGTTCATCAGTCCACCTTGTGGGGGGCCTACCCACGCTGCTAGTTTTGTACACATTATAATTATATCGACAATACTTTTTTAACCTTATTCCAATTGTTTGCCTTGTTTGACTTTGTAATTCTCAATGTTATTTTTACAGTGTTACCAAAATTTTTGTATTTTCGAAGGAGATTCTTTGACATTTTTATCTCAATCTGTTTAAATTTTATAATAAATTTCGCTGTTTTTATGATTGCATTTGATTATCTATTGGTTTAATGTATGTGACGATCATAGTACAAGTGCATCTAAATTGACTTGCGGAATTCATATTGTCATTTTATATCACTACATAGTATAAAACAAAGTCGCTTTCTCTGTCCCTATGTCCCTTTGTATGCTTAAATCTTTAAAACTACGCAACGGATTTTGATGCGGTTTTTTTTACTAGATAGAGTGATTCAAGAGGAAGGTTTATGTATATAAAACATGCATAATTTGTTAGCATTTCACCCGTGCGAAGCCGGGGCGGGTCGCTAGTTATGAAATAAAGAAATCTAATCGAATCCATACACTTAACTATGTATTCAGAGGCCTTATTCGTTTTATTTTTTTTTCCATATTATGACCTAAGTATATTGATAATTTCAACCAACTTTTTTAAGTTACTAATACTTTTCCCTGAGTTCTAGAAATGTTCACGTTTTCATTAAATATTTAATATTTATTTTATTTTATTTTATTTATAGTATTTGTTGTTCTAGGGGCAAGAGAATCTGTGAAAATTTCAACTGTCTAGCTATCACCGTTCTGAGATACAGCCTGGTGACAGACGGACGGACAGACAGCGAAGTCTCAATAATAGAGTCCCGTTTTTACCCTTTGAGTACGGAACCCTAAAAATACTGTTTTCTGCGTGAATTTTGTCAAATTCGAGTAGTTCTTGAAACAAAAATTATCAATGAAAAATTTAAACTGAAGGTTTCAAATATATACCAATAAACCGCAATGGCCCTGTTCTAAGTAGTAACATTGATAAAATGTTGGTGGTGCCTTAAGTATACTAACTCGGAGTCCCAGCCAGTCCATTTGCCTACAAAGCTGCAGGTATATTTGATTGTGGTCCGCAAACTTGCACTAATGGTTCACAAATGGAGTAGTAATTTTCTTGAAATTGAATGCGGAAACGGAGTGTTGGCAAAAAGTGTGAATCTGAGTTGTTTTAGTTTGAAAGTTCAGTTGTTTTAAATTTCGACTACATTCATTTGTTTAAGCGGTGGCTTAACTCCTAAATTTAAGGCTTTCAATTGGATTTTTTTATCAAATACGACAGCATTTATTTTTTTGTAAGGATCAAATTAGTGACTATTTGACATCTGCTGCCGTTAAAGCTTTATCAAAAACGTTAGAAATGAGCAATGCAAACAACACATAATTATATACACAAAACAGGTAATCTCGAATTTTAAAATTCAAAGCAGCCTTTCTTTTTTTTCAGATGGTAACAAAATATTGACTTGGTCTTGATTTCGTATTTATAACTGTTTATTTTGTGTCAATTGTTTTAAGTGATGGCGTATGTTAAGGCGGCTAAAAGTGCATAAGAGTGCAACGTGCAATTCAAAGGGCTATTATGCTCAGAGTTTGCGCGATAGGATCATTAATGAGGATATCCGCAGAAGAACCAAGGTAACCGACATAGCTCACAGGATTGCACGTTTGAAGTGGCAACTGGCAGGCCATGTAGCCCGGAGAATGGACGGCTGTTGGGGCAGCAAAATCCTAGAGTGGCGACCAAGTATAGGAAAGCGCAGCGTTAGTCGGCCCGCGACTAGATGGACCGATGACCTCATGTGGGTAGCGGGGAATCAATGGATGCGTTCTGCACGGGATCGCACTTTGTGGCGAGTCATAGGGGAGGCCTATGTTCAGCAGTCGACGTCTGTGGCTGATAGATAGATAGTATGATAAACCTCACCTTGAAGTATCCTTAAAAGTTCTCTGTTAACCCTCACAAAATGCCCTTGAAATGACATATCTAATTTTAGCAAATCACGTAATTTTGTCGCCCATGTGCCACGTCGACTTAATTACGAAACGGCGTAACTTTACACGGTACTTACCGAGCGGGCCATATCACTTTATATTATGTTTGCGTAATGAGGACAGTCTCATTACGTGTCTGTAAACGTCATGATTAATTATATTTTAAACTTACACGATTGTCGCATATCAATTATAACAATAAAACTCCTTTTTCCTTCGCCGTAGTCCGGTAAAACGGGACTAAACTTAATCGCGTTGAAAAACATATTTGACACAAACAAAATAAGCCTTCTAGACCATAGAGGTAACATCACGTCCGTAACGCCGAGTTGATTAAATAAACACTTTTTTATCGGAAGAAAACCTATTAAAATAATAAATTTACTTATATCTCCAAAATAATCAATGTGAGATATTAGTATGGAATCATAGGCAAGGGACTCACTATTTTTTCTTCAAAACAGTACATTATAAAAAATACAAGTTATTATCTATTTATTATGTAAAACCAAAAACTTTTTTAATAAGTTAAATAATTATATTTAAAGTTGACACTTTTACAAAATAGCTTACACAGTATTGTTACGAGCGTGTGGTTCGTATTTGATAGAAAAGCACAAATTAATCCACAAATGAAAACACACTGTTTATTACCAAAATTACGCACTTACAATTTACACGAACTGTACTTTAAATCCACTAATTAACACAAACACACTGTTACCTATACAAATTACGCTCTCACTATTCACACGGACTGTACTTAAAACGCACTTATCACTTAAGAGTATTTCTGTCCGAATATCCTTTTACTCGCACTGTATCGCAGTTAAAATGTAACTAACTCCCGCCGACCGCTGGCGGCTTTTATATTCCGCGGACGCGTTGTCCACATAAAGCGCGAATATTCCAGTAAGGTCCAGCGTGAGCGCCGAGAACATTCGAGGCGTCTAGATATCTCTCTCTAATGGTGCACTCTCTGTCACTCCCTTCTCGAATGTTCCGAGTATAGCTATCTCTTTCTAGTAGTGCTATCTCTGTTACACACTTCTCGATTCTTCTGACCATAGCTATCTCTTTCTACTAGTGCTATCTCTGTCACTCCTACTGGAAATTTCGCCTTATAATGATTTGTGCTTCAGAGGCCCATAAGGGGTCCTGAAAACGGGTTTTCAGGTTATGGCATCAACTGATAGAGGGTGCCCTGAAACGGACTGAAAACATGTTTCAGGCGCCTGAAAACAACGGCAACTTGGATGAAATCTTGTTCTTTAGATATGAGATAAAGCAACTCCTGAAACGGTCTGAAATGACTTTTCAGCGTGCTGAAAACGCTTCTAACGCACTGAAAATGACGTTCAAAGTTTTTGACCTAACCTACCGGCGTAACAGTATAATAATGAAGATTCATTAACACGATACGGTTTAAAACTATCGTGAGACATCTTTACTAATTATAAAAACGGTATAAACTCACGTAAAAATTGTCAGGAACGGCCCGACATGTATAGCTACCCCTGATGAAGAGCTCCAAATGAGTTCGAAACATGTCGGGCCGTTCCTGACAATTTTTACGTGAGTTTATACCGTTTTTATAATTAGTAACGATACGGTTTGCCAACAGAGGTTTTAATTAGTCAAATTTTCTCCGCAATTTCATTGATACTGGAATTTCACAATTAAAACACGACGAACTACAAGAATCAAATTTAATATGGTTAAATAGAATACTATAACAAAATCTAGCGTAGGCATGTACTTTGGATTTACCTCTCCTAACCCTAGAGTATGATAATGATAATCATAATCAAAAGAGTCTTTCTTAGTGTTGCTCCTTTTATAACCCGTCCGTCCGCTCATGTTACTTTGCAATTTATTAAAAAAACAATCAGTTTAATGGCTAGACTTTATTCCATGACGATTTCTAGCACCCTCTTTTGAGGTATCTTTTTCCTTAACACAAAATTCTGCTTCACAATTTTGTTTTGCTATAACTTTTTTTCTGATTATATGTATAATATTTTTTCTATAATTCGTAATCACGTAGTCTCACTCAGCCGTCAGCAGCCGTTAATGAGCGAGAAATAATTACGACACACGCGGCCCATTACTCAGCATTACGCCTCCGAATATGCGCCGTCTACCTAATGTGTTCCGTTAGTGCAGCCAGCACGAAGCTTTCTCTGAAATTCGAAATCGAAGATATCGTACCATGCCCTTCACTCAAACACTGTTTAACATAAGAGCGAAAGCAATGACACGATGCGAACGTCGAATTTCGTAAGTCGGAATAACCCCAAAGGTTTTGTGTCGTGGGAGACGCCGTCGCTGACACGAGAGACAGGTTTCTACTAAAACAGCTGAATATTGCATCATTTAAAGTGAAGTTCTTTGTAACTAATCGCAACAGAAAATTTCGTTCCAATTTCAAATTGCAATATTTGTTTCGATATATTCGATATCAATTCCATTACATTTGAAATGTTATCTTATCAGTATGATATGGTATTAATACGAAATTAAAAAAACGGTCACTTTATCATTGTTTTCCGTAGGTATCTTCTTAGAAATGAGAAATTTTCATGATAACACTACCTATCACCAGTATAATTAATCTTCGGGGAAATACTTACAAGGATTTCCGTAAAGTAACACCTTAATGGCTAATTTGTGCTTATCTTCACTTTTCATTTTGATGAAATTGATTGAAATCCTTAAGTACTCAAATTCTCAATTATTCTTATTTTTTTTTCTTCTAATAAAATCTGTGTTTCCATCTGTTGACACCCGTTCGCAGTCATAATTAGAGAAGACCCTGTGTAGTGCGACCCAACATGCGAACGCGGCGAGCGTGTTTGGCACCGATTCGGGCGGGCTTTTTGATTAGGTAGTTTTTTTTTCTGCAACTAACAAAACTCTCCCGTTTGTCCGGATCTTTCGTTGTTTTAAAGTTTGGATTTCCGGACGCTGTCCGCGGCTTCTCTCGCTTAGAGGTCGCATTTCTCAAAACATAGTTTTTTTTGTCGATTCGGTTTTACGATTATTTTCAAGATGAATATGGGGGTTAAAATAAAATACAAATTTAGAAGATTTCAAATAAAACTTGAGGTCTACAGCTCACAGAGCTACTGTAGCATAATTTTATGCCTATTTAAAAAATCTTTACAAGTAGTGCGGCCCGCCCTAACTTAATTTTACATTTTAAATTACTCTAGTTGCGTCGCGCGATGTTACCTGCTCACCCGACGGGAACACTAATTTATTTCGGGAAAAAAGTAGCCTATGTGTTAATTCAGGGTACAGCTACCTTCATACCAAAATGTATCAAAATTGGTTTAGCCGTTTGACCGCGAAGAAGTAACAAACATAGACATAAACACACGCAAACTTTCGCCTTTATATAATATTAGTGGGTTTTTATACGCTTTCGTCTACATTTCATACGCTTGCGTGCTAAAAGTTTGCCGAACGCTTAACAACGTTTGTAGTTCTAATTATTAGCTAACTAGATCCAACTACAAATAATGATTACATGAGCACGAGTTCAGGCATATAACTGTGTGTAGCCCCGTAATTACTGTCAATGCGGGTATCTTGGACAAACAGACTACAATTTGAGGCAATAAACAGATGCAACGATAACACTGTTATATCGGGTGTCCCAAGACTGTGGGACATCAAGGGTAAAAAACACCCCTATTTTCATGATGCCAATCGAGACTGGATAAAAAAAAATCTTTCTATGTAACATAGTATCTTAAAAGAAAGGAACAACGTAAAATGTTTGAGTCTTTCAATAGAATTATTTATTGCCGACGACCAATAATTAAGCAAGTAATTCTTAGAAAATCTTTAGATGCAGAATTACTCATCATCCTCATCCTCCTAGCCTTTGTCCCATTTTTTGAGAATGAATTCTCAATCGGGGTCGGCTACCTAAAATCCCAAGATGTGACGTAGGCACTAGTTTTTACGCAAGCGACTGCCATCTGACCTTCCAACCCAGAGGGGAAACTAGGCCTTATTGGGCTTACTTAGGTGGTTTCCTCACGATGTTTTCCTTCACCGAAAAGCGAGTGGTAAATATCAAATGACATTCCGTACATAAGTTGCGAGAAACTCATTGGTACGGGCCGGGTTCGAACCCGCGACCTCCGGATTGAAAGTCGCATGCCCTAACCACTAGGCTACCACCGCTTCAGATGCAGAATTACTAACTTTTAAAAATAACATAATGTCCTCTTTCAGCAAAATATCCTATCTACGATATTTAAGGTACTTTCCCTTGATGTCCCATAGTCTTGGGACGCCCTGTCTAGTCTAGGTTATAGTTACTTTACTTCTGTGTATACTTACTTATTTCAAAATAAAGCTCACTTATTTTATTTTTATTCTTTATTAAATAACAACATGAGTTGTATTTGAAATTGATATACAATACAATCAATCAACGGTGGGATCATAATCGTAAGTAAAAAAATCCAAAATAAATGTTATCAAAAAACATGAAAATAATAATCATTGTCAAAAAAATACATACTTAAGAGGCCTTATTCCTTTTAAAATTTATTTTTTTCATATTATGACGAATATATTGATAATTTCAACCAACTTTTTGAAGTGATTAATACTTTTTCCCGAGTTCTAGGAAGTAACGTAGCTATTTCATGCTTTCATTGCGTGCAGTCGAAAATAAGTTGAAAAACGAATTTTCAACGTGAATTTTGTCAATTTCGAGTAGTTTTTCGAACAAAAGTTATCAATGAAAAATTCAAACTGTAGGTTTCAAATATATACCGATAAATCCCAATAGCCCTGTTCTAGGTAGTAACATCAATAATATGTTAAGAAACATGTTTGATCATAGAGAAAAATGTCTACACAATCAGCATTTTTAAAGGAATAAGGCCTCTTAAAATCTAAATCTAAAATCATAAAAACACAAATACTAGTTAAAGGATTATAGATTAAATTAAGAAAACAATGTTTAGGGTTCCGTAGCCATATCTCGAAGTCATAATTGCATTTGAAGTTCCTTGAATTCAGATCTACTCTTACGTTCATTCTGGACGTATATTGCAATTCTTTATGCGTTTGTGGACTTTGCTCCAACTGAATTCGACAACTTACTGTCTAAAGTTTTCACAAGTAAAGTTGTAAAAGAGTTATAGCACCTGAGTACTTTTTGACGCTTGAATATCTTTTCAGCTGAAGATACTTCATTTTCAGCTGAAAATACCTTCCTTTTCAGCTGCAACACTTTAGTGAAGCTATTTCAAACCTTTGAAATAGCTTCACTAAAATGTTTAACTGACATGATCGTATATATCTACTATAGTTCGTTTTCTATTGGGAAACAGTATGACACTTTGGAGTACAACAATGCCATTTGGCACGGATATTATACACGTCTACCTGAGCCCAAAACACCCGGTAGCCAGACTGTACACCGCGTCAGAAGGGGGGAGGGGAGGTTCAAAATACAGTGCTCCCGTCGTTCAGAAAAAAAAATCTGGCGGATTAGTTTAAACCTTTAAGTCAAGTTTGGTGGCGTTATCCGGTAATTAGATGATGCCCGATTCATTACCTGTGCCAGTTTTTTAGGGTCCCGTAGCAAGATATGACGCAATCCTTAAAATAACAAACTTTCAGTACTAACAAAATGTAAACAAACCCTTATATTTTCATATTTTTTGTATTAAACTTGGTATATAAAAAATACTATTCAAAAGCCAATTTTATACAAATTCTAAAAAGATTAACAATAAATATAAATTTGTCTATTTTCAATGAAAAATAAAATATTGAAAATACTGCAACGTTCGTCAGCGCAGCGTAGGGAACGGCAAAAAGACCCGAATACTAAAGTAAAATAAGTATTACTAACAAAAAAACCCAGTCAAGTGTGAGTCGAACTCGCGCATCGAGCGTTCCCTACAAATTTTAACCTTTCTCATCCCATCTTAACTGGTAGGACCCGGTTAAGTTAAGTTTGCACCTGGTACGTATGGCCCTGCATACAAATGAGGTGTAAACTTAATCCAAACGGGTAGTCCTCATATAACTTTTGAAAGCACATTTTTTTATGTTTTAATTAGAAATGTATAGTTTTCAGATAATTACCTGTACTGGTGGTATAAGACGACATTAGTTGCTAAATTTTATAGTTCTAGGTCAACGGAAAGTACCCTATATACTTTGATTCTCTTGAGAGTGGCGAAATATAAATATACGGCCGTATCTTTTTTAGGGTTCCGTACCCAAAGGGTAAAAACGGGACCCTATTACTGAGACTTCGCTGTCCGTCCGTCCGTCCGTCCGTCCGTCCGTCCGTCTGTCTGTCACCAGGCTGTATCTCAAGAACGGTGATAGCTAGACAGTTGAAATTTTCACAGATGATGTATTTCTATTGCCGCTATAACAACAAATACTAAAATGCAAATAAAATAAATATTTAAGGGGGGCTCCCATACAACAAACTTGTTATAGATTATGTATATATATATATATATATATATAGGTACGGAACCCTTCATGCGCGAGTCGGACTCGCACTTGCCCAATTTTTTTTTATTAATTTAGAAAATTGATTTTTTCATGACTTCAAGGGATTGTAGACTTGAGTATATGGTTTAAATTTCAACTTGATATCTCAACGCGTTCCCGAGATACAAAAACGGAAACCTTATATAATTACTTTGTTTTCCTTCGGTCCGTACGTGTGTCAAAACCCTTATCTCGGGAACGCGTCGAGATATCAAGTTGAAATTTAAACCATATACTCAAGTCTACAATCCCTTGAAGTCATGAAAAAATCAATTTTCTAAATTAATAAAAAAAAAAGATACGGTCGTATATTTATATTTCGCCACTCTCAAGAGAATCAAAGTATATAGGGTACTTTCCGTTGACCTAGAACTATGAAATTTAGCAACTAATGTCGTCTTATACCACCAGTACAGGTAATTATCTGAAAACTATACATTTCTAATTAAAACATAAAAAAATGTGCTTTCAAAAGTTATATGAGGACTACCCGTTTGGATTAAGTTTACACCTCATTTGTATGCAGGGCCATACGTACCAGGTGCAAACTTAACTTAACCGAGTCCTACCAGTTAAGATGGGATGAGAAAGGTTAAAATTTGTAGGGAACGCTCGATGCGCGAGTTCGACTCACACTTGACTGGGTTTTTTTGTTAGTAATACTTATTTTACTTTAGTATTCGGGTCTTTTTGCCGTTCCCTACGCTGCGCTGACGAACGTTGCAGTATTTTCAATATTTTATTTTTCATTGAAAATAGACAAATTTATATTTATTGTTAATTTTTTTAGAATTTATATAAAATTGTCTTTTGAATAGTATTTTTTATATACCAAGTTTAATACAAAAAATATGAAAGGAAAAAACTTAAAATCTACATTATAAGAATTTGCGAATTTCCCATCCTTTTAGCAAAATCCCGTTGATATTCAACGGCCCGAATCTAGTATTATTATTGCCTATATCACAGCGTTTATTTAAGACGTACCATGTGTATGGGGCATAATGACTCAAAATCGTTGTAGACTTTAATTAATTCCTTATTATTAATATGCGGAGCTGACTGCCAACCTTCACTAGTTGGAAAGGCACTATAAGAAGAAGAAGAAGGTGTCTACCAAATAGCTTGAAATAATATATAACAATCTACAGGCCCATCGACAAAACTGTCCACGAAATTGAAGCGGTTAACACTCGCATGCGGTACTGTTGTGATGTGACACATCAACGTCACCTTAGACTATAAATGGGATTTACTGCTCGCTACGCGGTGAGAAAATCTCACTTCCTGGACAGGGAAAACGTAAAACTTTAGACAAAACACGGGCGGTAATTATTAAAGCCCTAAATCGCATATATATGGCCCTCATCTTCGGTTCGGGCAAACACCTGCGATCTCGGACATTCACGAATTCGTCGCCCTAGATATTGTATGTACGATTCACTTCTTAGTTGGTTAGAGGTTCTATACATTGTGTGTCTCGTTCGACCGCAGCAGCGGTCACCTATTCCGGCCCGACTGCACATTGCGCGCCAATTCGGAATAAGCCGCTTCGCAGATGTGCCGCAAGTGGAGTGTGCGGTCAGCACAGCTTTGCATAGACGGATTCTTGGAGCAACAAAGTTGCAAGCGAGTCTATGCCTATGCCTAGTTATCAGAAACGTTTATCCCGGCATAAATCCTCACACTATCGGTATATACAAAAAATACCCAATTTTTATTAAAGACAATATAGGCCTATTTATCGTATGATAAAAGTTTACACTGCGTGCTTATAGACTAAATTTACAATTGGTCATAGCATCAATAGCTTCTCATGATACATTTTTGAGGTCTTCCACTTGACCTGCGTATTTTGTTAGTCGGCATTCCATAATAATGTGGCGTACAGTCTGCCACGAAATTTAAGTCCTGAAACCTACCGGCACTGGCACACCAACCACACTCCTATTGGAACACGATCGAGGTCTTGTCGTGGAGCTGGATCCACGCACTCGTCCACCTGAATTTGACGAACAATGTCCGGTCTGGTGCATGCTCAACCTGCTGAGAACATGAGTTGGTCAATGCAACTGAGGAAAAGTGAGACTGGACCGAAGTCGCATGCTGTGAATGTGGATGCCCGGAGCAGACTGTACGCCACGTTTTGACAAGATACGAGTGTGAGTGACCGATGCTTTGCCACTTATTTATCACGTGATATACGCAACCATCATAGGCCCCCGTAAGTAGCCTACTATTGCCTATTGCAAAACGCCAAGGACGAGTTAGATCAAGTAGCAGTTGCATAAACAATTAGTTAGCTCGTATACAAACGAACCATTAAATCCGCAGCACGCGCTCTTGCACACGCTTCCATAAAGTGACAAGTGCGTTGACTTGCTTGCTCCCGAAATAGATCCATGATAACAATCATTAAGGCTTTGTTGCACTAAGTCTATTGTTATACAATTCTATAATCGGTTTTCTATGGAGCGGGGTCATTAATTCAGGGAAAATCTTAACAGTGCGATTTGTATGGGCAGGCGGTACAGCATCATCTATTCTGTTGTTAGAAACTAGTTGTCAGCTGGCACAACGCCGAATCAGCTGGACGGGCTATATCCGAATTTGGTAGAGGGATAGAGAGCTGGACATCTAAAGATAAAGAAAAAGTTATCGTGGATGATGTTGTGGGTACTTTGTACTAACTGCACCTAATAAAACTTTCAAAATGAAATGTGTCGTAATAATACTATTAAAACTATCGTGAGACATCTTTAATAAATTATAAAAACGGTTTAAACTCACGTAAAAATTATCAGGAACGGTCCGACATCTTTCGAACTCATTTGGAGCATCAGGGGCTATCCGTGTTTTAAACCGTTTTTATAATTTATGTCTGTTGTATAAAAGATATAAAACTTAATACAAAAGAACACGCCAAACTATTTTTTGCGACATATTTTTATCGTCAATAGTCTTTCTTATACAAACGTTTATTTCTCATGAAGACAAGTAAATGACCATAAACACGATTGGCTTTATCTTGTCATGTTTAGGAATTCCTGCGTTCCACCTTCCATCTCAAACTATGCTTCGCGAGTCTTGTCGCGCGACATAGCGCTTCCCGTCACTCTCTCACATTACTGCACAGAAAGAGACGCGTCAGTATAACAGTTATAGAAAGAATAGAATAGAATATTGTTTATTTCAGGCATATTATCCCATTTACAAAAACCATTAATGGTCCTTAAGAGGCCTTATTCCTTTGAAAATGCTGATTGTTTAGACATTTTTCTCTATGATCAAACATGTTTCTTAACATACTATTGATGTTACTTTCTAGAACAAGGCTATTGGGATTTATTGGTATATATTTGAAACCTACAGTTTGAATTTTTCATTGATAATTTTTGTTTCAAAAACTACTCGAAATTGACAAAATCCACGCGGAAAATTAGTTTTTTTAACTTATTTTCGACTGTACGCAATGAAAGCGTGAAATAACTATGTTACTACCTAGAACTCGGGGAAAAGTATTATTCACTTCAAAAAGTTGGTTGAAATTATCAATATATTTGTCATAATATGAAAAAAATAAATTTTAAAAGGAATAAGGCCTCTTAATATTATGAATCACTAATCCTACTAATCACTACATAGTATAAAACAAAGTCGCTTTCTCTGTCCCTATGTCCCTTTGTATGGTTAAATCTTTAAAACTACGCAACGGATTTTGATGCGGTTTTTTTTAATAGATAAAGTGATTCAAGAGGAAGGTTTATATGTATAATACATGCATAATTTATCAGCATTGCACCCGTGCGAAGCCGGGGCGGGTCGCTAGTACTATATAAAACATTGTACACATGAGGACAAAATAAATAAAATGAATTTCAATTCAATTTAAAATTAAAATGTACACATTAATGAAATTAAATCAAATCAACTTAAAATTTAAAAATGTGAGTCAATAAAAAGCTATAGTAAAACTAAATTAAGATTTAAAACAGTGTATAAATAAAAAAAACTATTTGCGGTTTGTCTGCCGGTGCACAGACAATCAGTGCGTGAAAATAACATTTTTATAAATATTACCATTAACAGCAATAAGAAGTTCATTATTTGAGACTTTAATTCTTTGCCAGAACGACGTTATCCTACTCCTCATAATGGCAATGAAGTCAGGTACTGGTGGTGGTGGTGGAGGTGGTGGCTTCCGCAAACATTGCTGAAGCCCTACAACATCTGGGTTGCTTTAACAGAATACGTAAAGCATCGTTATACTGTACCCTGAGGATGTTATAGGTTTTTCGTGTATATTTAGTCCACAGTTGACAAGTGTAAAAACTTTGGCAGTACGCTCTAAACAGAACCACCTTAACATCCTCAGAGCACTTTGCAAATCTACGTGCTAGCATGTTGCTACGAACAGCGAGGGCTCTTCGTTCACGCTGGATGTCCAAGTCACCTCGCACGTCGTCGCATAGAATATGGCACAGGAATTTGATTATGCTATTTAGAGGTTCCGATTATATACACATACAAAGCTTCATTTCAATACGACACTTAGAAGTAGGTTAAAATGTGCTCCCAACTACTTGAGGTAAGTACTCATGGTCTCGAGCAGCTGAAATCGGGTATAGTCTGCCTCTGCCTGCTAAGGCTGTCTGTCCACTGGAGTGGAGCAGAGCGAAGCTGAGTAAAACCACATTCCTCAGATTTCTCTTCTTCCTGTGTCGTTCCTCATTGCTGAGGGTCCTCTATTTATCGCTCTTCAGACGATCGCTCTCCACTCATTTCAATTTATTGCAGACTGCATGGCGTCGGGAAACTTGGTGGCCGTTGTTCCTCTTGGTCTTCTTCCTTGAAACTTCTTTGAAACTTAGATTTAATTGCACTTCTTTTGAGCTTCATTGGTATATTTACGCGCCTTGATTGGTTTATTTTCTCCGCTCCGCTTCAGGACAGGCAGCCTTAATAAATGGACTGCATTCCAATATTTCCAAGGCACAAGACGGCAGGACGCAAAACGCATTCGGTGTGATTAGGCCTTTACAACATTGATAAACTGTACCTACCCAGATTCTCATAGTATATAGATTTGTCTGAAGTAGGCAAATATGACAAAGTTATTGATAGAATATAAACATACCACAAAAGGCTTAACTTCTTGCCTTAATAGGTTAAATAAATGTCAATATTTGAATAAAACGCCTACTTTACACAGCTTGTTGCTAGAGAGATAAACTATGTTATTTGCTTTCTTTGTTTCAAATATTGACTTAAATTAATCTTCTCTATACAATGAATGCACAACGCCCGTCAATCATAGCATTATTATACTCGTAAGTACATTGTTCCGGTTGGTGTTTGCGATAAATTCTTGAATGTAAATTTTAATTAGTTTTTATTAGTGTATACTATTATTAATAGGAAAGTGTACACTGACCATTGGATACCTACTGATAAGCGCCGAGATTAACTTTAAGAAGCAAAAGCATCGCCATTTGTTTTGAAATGGCTAAAAAACACGTATTTTTTTTCGCGTTTTGTTGCCCCATATCTCCGCCATTTTGAAAAATTTCTAAAAACTGAATCGAAAAAAAATCTATATACTTTTCGAACCTATTCACAAAATGTCAATGAGAATCGTTTGAAAATGTGGGGCGTAGGTGAGAAAAGTCGAAAATCTGGACATCCCAACATCTGGACTCACATCACAGCATCTGTTAAAGTGAACTATAGGGTACTATCTAATAAATATAATAAACTTGTAATATTGCATGCCTTTCCGTAGTAACTGTATTTTATTATGATCATCTTATGTAACTATGTTTCTTGCAATAAATGTTTGATTGATTGATTGATTGATTGATTGATTGAAGCTGAGAGCGAGACGCTTTGCTCGCTCGAGCGATTAAAATGTTATAAAGTTTATCTATTTTTTTTTATTTATAATACCGAGAGAGACCAAAGTTTACTGTTCTAAAGAGATGGAACTCATTTCTGAACAGTGGTGTCCACTTGTTCTTCTATCGTGGCAGACTGACAGTATCATAATCAAGATTGTGCAGGTCTCCTCCCGGTGTTTACTTTCACCTTAAAAACTCTTATAGAAAATTACACTTAAATGCCTAATCAGCCCAAGAGAATTGGCATGAAGACAATTTTTCAAAATGTTAACCGATCCGTTTTTTAATCTCTATAAATCAGAAATGACCGTTAAAATACGACATTCCTAAGGAGCGCTAAAAACGCTCCATACAAATGACGCCACACCGTAACGTCATCGTCAAGTAAACGTTCCAATATCATTATGGATAACCAACTAATTTGCCATTCTATTATTGTTTCGTTGAATTATGAGGGTTCTGAAAAACATTCATAATACAACATAATACATAACATCAATCAACCCTACTAGGCGCCAGTTCAGTACCTAGTCACTACAAAATCTACTCTCCTAGGGTTCTAATCTTTGGTACCTTATAAAAAGTTAATGACAGCATAAGGGGCAACGACATAATAATTATATTGCTACATGCTTATAGTTTGCCAATAGTTACACACGAGCACTTAACAAAAGATTATCTCGCTGTGATCTCTTTTAGACATTGTAATGCGAAGATTTTTCCATCAAACACCCTCAGAACCGCTATACGTGCCTTATCTGGCATCGCACCTCTTGGCTCCCGAAATTGCTTATTAATAACCGTGACTGCCGATATGCGAATAAACAGGGCATTAAAGTCGTTCGAAGGTGCATCGTATGGTGAAAATAGATGAAATATTGGAATGAAGTTTCTTATCGCAATTTACACTCCAGATGTTTGGCCAGGCGGTTTGGTTTGCCAGTTGATAAGTTTTTAGGCTTTTAGCACTCGGTTGACAGCTTTTTATAGTGAACTCTTCATTATTGTCTCAAATGGTAATAATTACGGATGAATACGGAAATTCTCGAACTGAAATTCATCTATTTAGGCTATTAAACAGAACGCGTGTGCAGTCTGAGCCGGCTTGGGAGGTACAGTATTAATGACTCTTAAAACTATTTGCACAACTTATACAAAACAAAATGGTACATAGATCCTTAACAATATTAGTACTTATTAGCGGCTCTTTTATTTTACATCGATACAATACAATACGCAAGCGGTGATAAATTAAAAGTGTAAATTTTCGAAATCATTTTAATCCAATTTTATTCGATACATAAATTATTGTTTAATTTGTGTATTAAGGAATATTGGCAAACTGGAAAAGATACGTTAATTGAGTGATTATTAAAAAGTACTTGATACCTTTTTTAGTAGAAAATAATATAATTTCCTATATCGTAAAATCTTAGTCTTATCGAATATATGTATTTAAGAAAAATCTTAAAACCGTAATGCAGGTTTTACATAAAATGTGATGGCCGTTGCCGCCATATTTAAAGTCAAAGTCAAAGTCAAACATTTATTGCATATCACATTACATTTGATAATAATAATAATAGTCATAATTTACTTATGGATATAATAAAAAAATAAGCAAAACAATCAACAAAAAATCTACCAAACTGACAATCGGGAATACGCGATCTCTATTCATAATGTTGCTTAGAAAAGACTCGCACCTACGAGCTGGTGGCGGAAGGGACTCGTGAGTTACCTCCCTTTTAGTGTTTCCGACCTCATTCGCATGGCTTAAAAGCAGCCATTTTGATTTCTCACACAAAAATATAACCCTAGCACCACACTACACGCGAAGTTGACCAAAGTTGGGCGAGTATGTTAGTGTGACACTTCGCTGCGGAAACCTATACTTCGGCCAGATTCGGTTAACGCAGAATTTGCTCAAAAAAGTATTACAATCTTGTCTAGTAACAAATACAAATCCTCTATTGCATATTAAAAACACAGGGAAACAAATCATAAGAGATACAATAAAATAATAAGCATACGTAAACAATAGGTTGTCTTATCGCTACATAGCGATCTCTTTCAGACAGCCTTTAGTGTAACCTATCGAGAAACAAAGTGAAATATCGTATTTTCTTGTTTTGCCTGGACACTTCATTTAAATTAAGAAAACATCATACTCACACTCCACGATCAAAAATACTCGTCCGGTTAAGGGTCGATTGCAAAAAAATTGTACATAGTTAAAAGCTTAGATAACAAAAAATCACGATCGCTTCCTTTGTGTGACGAAAGTTAGTCATACAAAATGTGTGGGTAACTTTCGTCACACAAAGGAATCAATTAACTTTTGTTTTAATTAAAGGCCTTAACTATATGTACAATTTTTTTGCAATCGACCCTTTATTGTTTTCCGGTTTCATTTATTGTTGAGGGTGCGAACAATAGGGGCAATAGGTACCTAATGTATTGTATAGGTAACAAAAAAATATGAGTTTTTTTTTTGTCTGACTTGTTGATTTCAGCATCGTTTATGTGTTTGTTTCACGATTACATAATTACACATTTAATCACATGGTACGGTACTCGTTCAATTTCAAACAGAGCCCAATCATCCCTCATTTTTGACAACCGTGAAAATTACTCCAAGCATCAATTGCGACACTTAGTAAGATCGATGGTATCGCCAGGGATGAATATTTATGTAAGTAACCTTCGGAATACGGCCGGATATTAATTAGAACCCGCTTAGCTCTGGATCATCGCTTATACAGAGTGAATCCTAAGGCTGCGTTCATTTATTGTAAGTATTCCAAGACTAACGCTTAGTCTCGGTAAGTAATGTCAGATCCCCATATCCAGCATAAGTCGTCTACAATGTACATGTACAATGGTTGTAGTGTATGTTTGCTTTACGCAAAAAGTATTTTTTTTTTGTTCACCAAAATTAATTTATAACAGTAACACAAATACAATGCATTTGAAAATCCTGTAGGTATACGGTTTGATAGCTACAGGGCGATATCTTACAGAAAATGCATTGATTGCATGAAATGTATCATAAGTACAGTTTGTGGCCGCAGTTTAGAATGTAAACAATACCCTTTGGGTCCTATCGTTTGTAAGAACAAAGATAAATTAATTCGGCCTCAAAAAAGGATTCCTACTATACGAAAATGCACTGATGAGTGTATGCACAGAACGTGTACTTATTAGCCAATCGCTAAAGATAGTCTCAATAATTTTACGAAAATATAGTAAAATAAGTTAAGTATGTCCAGAACTTGGGATTCACACTGTATATCTGAGACTGTAAGTGAAAGATGTCAGTTAAACTATTCAATCGACAGGCGATGGGAAGTTAACACTTCAGAGCAATATGGCGATTATGTAAACATCAATTAACATTAATTTGTATAAATTAAAAGTTTACTAGTTTGGGTTTGTTGTCGTCATTATAAAAGTACCTATGTCTTATAAATAATGACACAAAGGTAAATTAAGAAAGAAAAATTGAATGCGATCTACTACAATCGAAGCGGGGTTTCTTTCTTAAATTACCTTTGTGTCATTATTTATAAAAATAAAAATGTGGTATTACCACATAAAAATATGAATCGATAAAAAAAAGAAAAATAAAAGAAAAATAAAAGTGGATTGAATATATTATAGGTATGCACTGGAAAAAAAGATTTGTTAACTTCAAAAGGTGATTCAATTGTAATATGTACATGATCGGGTTATTTACCCTTACCATGAGTTGATGTGACCGTACTCGCTATCGACTCCGTAAACTTTGGTATGGGGAATTGTAGTTCTACAAAGTAACCGCTAGGGGCGCTGTGTTATTCTCATTACAAATCGTTTACGCTGTCGCTAGCGAGTGTACTGTCACTGTAAACCCATGGTAAGGGTACAGTTAGGTACTGATGCTCACATCACCCCCGCATACTATCCCGCGACTATCGTCAACTAGGCTGACACAAAGGGAGGAGTCACAACAAGGAGTTATATCACTATTAATATTTTAATAGTTGCCAACCAAACTCGCTTGAAAGTTTACGCCACTTTAGGAGACAAGTTTCTAGCAATTAGCATTATAATCGCGTATCAAACGAAAGACTTTATGATTTTGGTGGTTGTACACATTTTATGACATATCAAATATGATAATGTGAGCAGCTACGACATAACTACTCTTATTACTTGAGCATTTAGGTCATTATCAAAATGGTTTACACAGACTTTTTACGCGTAGAAACTTAGACAAGTCGGTTTTGTGTTGACACAACGTAATCTGACTCCGCCCTCTTTAATCGACAGAATATTTGCGTTAGACAGAATTCTCAACTGAATTATCCAATAGCTACACCGTGAAACAACAAAATTGACTTCTTCTAAGTTAACAATATTAAGTTCAGCTTTAGTATAATATTTTAGATCTAGAGCAAAACATCGTTTGACATGGTATCGTTTTATAATAGTTTTTCTAACAAACGACGCAAATTTGTATGTATTTACGGGACATTACTGTTGATCCACAATGGATACCGTAAGTTATAAAAGTACCGCAAAGTCCGAACATCTCTGAACATGGAAATTGAATTTCCCCCAAAGAAAGTTCTATAGTAATCGTTGGCGTTTTTCACAACAGAATATCGATGGCAACATTTCCCAAGAATTTTCCGGAGTATGGCTTGAGACAGCTTTTTGCATGATTAACTTTTTATTACTAAATAAATAAATATTAAGGGACAGTCATACACAAATCGACCGAGTAATTACGAAATAGATAAAGTTTATAACATGGCTTTGAGTGATGATCGGAGAGGATATAGAAAAAGTTTTGGCGCGGGATTATATTATTATCACGTTTCTGGTGAATGCGAATATTTTTCTAACACTTATAAATAAATATCGGACAACCTCACACAAATCGATCTAGTCCCAAATTAAGCTCAAGAAGGCTTGTGTTATGGGTACTAGACGACGATGTAATACTTACATAGATAAATATATAGGTACTTAAATACATAGAACAACCATGACCCAAGCACAAATATTCGAGTTCATCACACAAATATTTGCCCTGGCCGGGATTCGAACCCGGGACCGCCGGCTCAGTAGGCAAGTGTCTACAAACCGAGCCAAACGCGTCGTCAAACTTATGATTATAAAATTATTATTACTTTATAACATAGTAGAAAGTGCCCGTGAACTTTGTCCGTTCGTCTTTTTTTCTTCTCCCTAGTCGGATAAAAAGTATCCCATATAACCATTTGGGGATGTGCAGCTACCAGAATATACGTACCAAAAACTTCTCTTAGTCGGGTAAAAAGTATCCAATACTCATCTGGGGATGTCCAACTACCAAATAGTGTACTAACCATTTTAAAAATCATTCTAGCCGTTTAGGCGTAATGAGAGGACAAATATTTAATTTTATCAATTTTATAATAGCATAAGATAATATAAGTAGAAGAACATTTTGAAAAAGAGAATGAACAATTGGGAAGTACTTATAAGTGATCGTTCCTAGTATTGTTTCTGAAATCGAGGTGATTTCAAGTACTTTTTTATTAAATCAAATAACTACGCAAAGATGCGATTTGTGAGATATTCAAACTAAACCGAGGTCAAAATGAAACATCTTGAATATTAAACATATAGTCTTAGAGGCATTATTTTTTTTGTATTCAAATTTTAATTTTAAAATTGATAGAAAATTAATGAAAATTGCTGAAATTTATATAAATAACAAATAATATATATTGCAAAAAATGTTGCTCATTAAATTCATTCAGCAAAAGCATTACTAGAGGAATCTGAGTTCGTATTCTGTTGCTTACGCTTTAGTAGGTATTTATAGTAAATGCAACTAAATTCGAGTCAAACACTTTTTTGGGATACTTACTTCCGTTCCCTTTGTGTATTTAATACGAAAATTTTAAATAGCCTTTCTCATTTTCCGCCGAAAATTTAGTCCCCTAGTTTGCTTTGTACGGTTTGTTCGAACTAGTCTGTGTGGGAGTAAAAAATGGACTGGGACAAACAACGAACTCATTTGCCACCCGCCGCTCGTGGAATAGGGTCAGGAAGAAAAGCGGAATTAATATATGTTATTTTCCGAATGCTTAGTACTTGTGAGCAATAAAAAAAAAATAATAGCATTTAGGTCGATATACGTGAATTAAATAATGTGGTTATTGTTGGTAATTATTTTAAACATGTATCCTGGTCACAGCACCAATGAAATATTTAAAGCACCGAAAAAGTAAAAATATGTGTAGCGTATTAAAAAAACTGTCATGTCATACTTGTTTCTGGGTAATATGTTGCGCAGGATTTTATTCTACGTAAATCGTAGGTTTTGTTATGGAAATATTTTCAAAATAGCATAGTGTCCTTAGTTCTAATTTAAAGCATGAATGTTTACGTTTTTTCCTTCAGCTGAGTGTGTGCTAATATTATATGAGTAGTTATTTTTATAGCAGATATTTATTTTGTGAAGTCTAAATTAACAAAACAAATTTGTATTGCTTATTTTTCAACCGACGTCGAAAAACCGAGTAGGTTTTCAGTTCGTTGGAGATATTTTTTTAATGTATCTTCTCCGATTTCTCGAAAATGGCTGGACCGTTTGATTCAATGAGCATACTTTCTAGTGGGTCCTATTGTGATATATATATATAACTTTCGTTTCGTTTCGTTAAAGTGATTATAAGCGTACCTAATAAGTTATCAAGCCTGCTTACTCGTAATCCATGTAAGAAGTAACTTTTTGCAATCATTCTCTTAGGATCCATTGGCTGGATCCATGATGTATATAGTGATTTTATTTTTTCTTACGAGATCCATTACTTGGAAGTATGGATCTAATGAAATCATATTTCTCTTCTGATACATCTTTGTACCCAGCTGCAAGAAATGGATCTATAGAGAATATTTCTCTCAGTAGATACATTGCCCATCTCTGGAATAGATCTAGGGGTAGTACTTTCTCAATAGATCCATTTATTCATTTGTCCATGTATCTAATGAGACCACTTTTCTCGCCAGATACATTTTAAAAGATCCATTATGGACCTGGTGAGAATATTTTCTCAGTAGATACATTGATGCTCGCGATAGTGGATCCGTTGAGAATATTTTACAACTAGATCCATTGATGCTCTCGATTGTGGATCCGTTGAGAATATTTTCCAACTAGATCCATTGATGCTCTCGATTGTGGATCCGTTGAGAATATTTTCTCAGTAGATACATTGATGCTCGCGATAGTGGATCCGTTGAGAATATTTTACAACTAGATCCATTGATGCTCTCGATTGTGGATCCGTTGAGAATATTTTCTCAGTAGATACATTTGCTCTGACCCCATATTATGGATCTAATAAGACTTTTTTCACACTATATCCACCTGTCTCATAGACTACGTCGTCAATTCTCTTTAGGTATAATGTTGAATTGGCCACTTATACGATAATAATGATAATAAAAACCTGTAGTTGTCACCTGTTACTTGTCATCATACCAATATACTTATCCATTCATCGAAAACTGAACAATGGATGAATTAAAATTCATTAAGAGTGGACGTGGAACAGTTCTCTTGTTTGATGGGCATAGGTTCCATGCCCATGTAAAATACAAGAAAGGAACCAGTCTATGGCGGTGTGAAAATTATAAAAAAACGAAGTTAAAGTGCACAGGATCCGTAACGTTATCTGCGGTAAGTATTTGTCAAAATGTACCTACAGTACGATTAAAATCAGTTAACGATTCGGCTTTTACCCCTCTCTCGCACGCTCTTATTAAAATCGCATAAGTACGAGCAAGACAGATATATACAATCCGAATCGTTAACTGGTTTTAATCGTATTGTAACAACTTAAATCTCAATTTAAATTGTTGCGAAATAAAAATACGTGATTTTATATTTTTTTATCGTTATTTGTTTTAGAACGAATTGGATGTTTTAATACGGAAACATCACAGTGAAAAATGTGTTCCTGATGAAACAGGTAACTTGATAGAGGCCACTATTAATGCCCATTGTGCTGAAGCTGCTATGGGTAGAGAACCGGCCCCCCGTGTTTATAAAAAGGCCTTAGCAGCAATAACAGAGAAAGGTTGGCACTTGGCAACAAATAAACCTGTTCCGACGTTTGATGAAAAGAAATCTTCGATATATCGACAAAAAAACAAAATTGCCGGTGTTAATAAAACATGCCATATTGATGCCAAAAAAGTCGAAGTTCCTAATCAGTATAAGGACTTTCTATTAGCAGATTACAACCATGATGGCATGAGAATCATGATATTTAGTTTGCGTGAGGCACGGGAATGTTTAATCCAAGCAAAACACACATTTATGGACGGAACGTACAAATCATGCCCTTCGCCTTTCCGACAAATTTACACCATCCATGGTGACATTGGGAGCAGCTCGGAAAACACTAACATAGTGCCTTTAGTTTTTGCTTTCATGACTCATCAAACGAAGGAAGCATACGATATACTTTTCAGTTTGATACAGTCCCAGGTGCCAGATTGGCGACCCAAGGCAGTGACATTGGACTTTGAAAAGGCGGCATTGCACGCCTTATCGAAAATGAACGTGGAAATAATGGGATGTCACTACCATTTTATTAACGCCTTATTTAAAAAGGCAAGATTACTTGGCATAAAAAGGACAAAAAGCACCAACCGGATTATATCCCTCTGCAGCCAGCTTGCACTACTGCCCGACTATTTAATACCCGATGGTTGGGGCTATGTTAAAAACGAAATGCCCGCAAGTGACGAGATGGCTAAATTTACCAAATATTTTTCATCCTACTGGATGCAAAATAATTTTTACCGTGTGTGGTGCATGTATGGTCAACAGCACAGAACTAATAATAGCTGCGAGGGCTGGCACCACAGCCTCAATGTAAATATTAATAAAAATGAGGGTCAGTTAGTGCAAGTTCTACATATATTGCACCAAGAGGCAAAAATCAGTGATCTTCGAAGTCATCGTCTCCAAAAATTTAAAAAGAGTTCGGGACCTAAACGTCGGAAACGCGTCAGAGACAATGACAATCGAATTTCGGTGGCTCAAATGCAATTAACCAACGGAGATATTAGTATTGGGCATTTCTTAGAAAAACTGAGATAAGTTCATATAGCAATCGCAGGTAGCGGGCATACATTTATTTTAATTTTATTATTTTTATTATAATTTTTTCGCCCCGTTTTCGCATAATTCTATTTGTCCGAATTCATACTTACTCCAAATCTTCATTTCGCATTTTAATCGTTCGAATACGTGCCATACTTTTTTTTTTCAATTATACAAGAACCCTAACCTAACCTAGTTGTTCTAGTTGACCACAGAAAAAAATTGCCTATAAATCTTTCATTTTAGCTGGCCAAACATTATGCGAAATGAAGTTTTGGCGTAAATATGAATGTGGTCAAAAAATATTATTCGAAATAGAGGGATCCCAGTTTCAACATTTGGATTGTCATAGTCAGGTGGGGTAAGAGAAACATATTAATAATAATAATAATAAATACATTTATTTCGAATAGCTACGATTCATTTTTACAATTATTGGGGTAAGGGAAACACTTAAAATAAATCACAGTATGTGAGGCGAATCCGATTTTTCGAAACAGTTGTAGGTAAAGAATAAATAAATGTCGCTGCAGTTGATCGTTTTATATTTATTGAAGCTATTATATAGAAAATATTCCAAAGTGTTCCACTTCCCCCGTGTGTTTCCCTTACCCCACCTGACAGTATTCGTAAGTTGTCTACTTCTTAAATTTGGCTCAGTCTATACGTGACTATACAAGAAAAGTTATGTTAAATAAATATTTTTGCTTGTTTTAATAAATATTTAAAAAAAGTTATACCTACGTATTTTTTTTTATATATTTTCCTGTAAAAAGGGTAAATTAATAATAGATAATGCAACACATAAACCTACAGAAATTAAAACTATAAACTATGAACTTAACTACCTAAAATATAAGGCTAACAACATTTTAAATTGAATATTAAAAAAGACTTAAAAAATCGGACCCCTTTGGCATAGTCTCGAAGACGCTGGCAGCATTTCCTCGCTGTATAGCAACGCTAATGCGTTGAGCGAGGAAGCTGCCAGCTCTTCGGTACCCCGTGATGTCAACCAGTCTTAAAAATCTGCCTAAATAGTTGACGAGCACTGGGCCTCCACGGACCAAGGGTCTCAACCCCGAATGGAACAAAATCGTATTCAGAGCAAAAACCCCTGTACTTGTGCTTTTACGTAAAATGAAATAGAAAATGAGTAAATATCCTAGAATACATTTTGTACAACTTCTCATTAGATCCATAACAATTTGTTAGATCTATTGAAAGAAATATTCTCTATAGATCCATTTCTTGCAACTAGGTATAAAGATGTATCAGAAGAGAAATTAAATTTCATTAGATCCATACTTCCAAGTAATGGATCTAGTAAGTAAAAATAAACTCACTATATACATCATGGATCCAGCTAATGGATCTTAAGAGAATGATCCACTTTTTGTGTTTTACAATTTCTTCTGTTTCGTCTGACCGTACAAACGAAGTTCCCAACCTAAGTGGCTATAAATTTTATCAAAGCTATAAACAACAAATAAAAGTATTTTCCTAAACGATAATTTGTCATAAAACCCTATTTGGGTTTTATTCGTCGTGTACCTACTGAAGTTGTAATGAAATAAGGGTCCATCTTCTTTTTTTGTGATTACGAGTGTATAAATTGTTTCGCAGTGTTGTGTAAATGGTTTCGGGGTGTTACAGGATTGAAATGAATAGGATTTTGTCTATTAAAATTATGAGTGCGTAAGTGTGATGTTCCTGCAAGTAGTACTTGTAGAGGTAAGGAGGACCACACTACTTCAGTTATGTGAGTCGGTGATATTGTAATTACCTGTGTACTGTAGCGGCAATACATCTACTTTATACTGTCTATTTTGTACGAAAGAAACCTTACTTTTACTATAGAAAAGTTTTAGAACGAATGCTGACAATTCACTTTCAGCAAATAAACCGTCTATTTTTTCTATCTAAATAATCTTTACTTACTAAATTATCGTACATATTTACTTCCCTAAAATTATTAACCTAACACAATATTATGCAAACGAGGTTGCAGCCACACTGTACTACACTTTCTATATCAATATATAAACATAACATGTAATCAAGAGAATCATATGACCAGAAGATCACTAGTCAACATAATGAACGTAGTCAAAATGCATGACTTTGATCAAATATTGTTAAAAGCACGTGATAAGAAACCACGAGGGGTTTTATTTGTTCCAAGCATGAACAAATCTATATTTGATTACGTTGATAACTAAAGGATACACCACGCTGTATCGAAGTCCAATGAACCTTGCAATTGGTGCAATTATACCCAAGTTAGTTATTTTATTGATTATAGGCAAAAAAAATCAATTACAATCTAGCCTTAAAACAGATTAATGAATAACTACTAGTTATCTATTAGTGACCTATTTTTAAAAAATCATGCTATGAAATACGATTGGCATTTTTAATAAACAACAAAAAACTCTGTGTAGGTATTTGTGTGTCTGTCTGTGGCATGGGAACTCCCATACGGAAAGCCTTGTCTATCGAGTCGAGGTAGTTTTAACCTATGTTTGGTTCGTTTAGGGTTTTTTTTTTTTCATTTTATTTAGATTATTAGTACCTATCTCAATTTGATAGAAAGGCAATGGAGGTGTGTATTCATGAAAAAAAAAACGGTTAGATTCTTAAGTAAATGTAAAGTAACTAGACCACATCGCTAAAGCTAGCACAAAAGTAGTGGTCGTATGGTATGACAAACATCAAAGGCCATAGCAATGACTAGTTAGGGTTCCGTACCCAAAGGGTAAAAACGGGCCTATTACTGAAACTTCGCTGTCCGTCCGTCCGTCTGTCCGTCTGTCACCAGGCTGTATCTCAAGCACGGTGATAGCTAGACAGTTGAAGTTTTCACAGATGATATTTCTATTGCCGCTAACAACAAATACTAAAAATAAAATAAAATAAATAATATTTTCTTCGGTTTCCGCGACTGTCACACATTTAAATAAAACAGGTTGACCTTTGACAACGGTATCTGTAAAGGTACTGAAACGTCAGGGAGGCTCAAATAATTAATATACGCGATATAATCCGTTTAAATTGTTTTATTTAAATAAAATAAATATTTAAGGGGGGCTCCCATATAACAAACTTGTTATAGATTATGGTACGGAACCCTTCATGCGCGAGTCGGACTCGCACTTGCTATTTTTTTTCTACAGATGCAGTTGCACTGCTAGATGTAACTGTAGAAAAACACCGGCTCATTATCATAAAACAGCATTTCTACTTCCCTTATCCTATTACGGCCTTTTGACCATGTCCCATAATATTATAATATTTATATTTGTTAGTAAATAAATAAATGAATATCGGACAACCTCGCACAAATCGATCTAGTCCCAAATTAAGCTCTAGAAGGCTTGTGTTATGGGTACTAGACGACGATATACATACTTATATAGATAAATATATAGTTACTTAAATACATATTAGAACAACCATGACCCAAGCTTAAATATTCGAGTTCATCACACAAATATTTGCCCTGGCCGGGATTCGAACCCGGGACCGCCGGCTTAGTAGGCAGATGTCTACAAACCGAGCCAAACGCGTCGTCAGTATTAAAATAAATATATATCTTTACAAACTTGAAAACTAACCGGGTAGGTTACTAAATATAATCAAAAGGTAAACTACAGATTACAGCACTTTGTATGACTGCGGAAAATGATCCATTAGGTCCCTAGGGCCGCGCATTCGTGGCTATGGCACCCTAAGAATTATGACGGCATATGCGTAACAGATAACGTTGAAATTATCACGTTTAAAATATCAACAATCAAAAGTAAAATTCGCTTGAAATGAATCACCCCGCAAGCACCGCCTGTACATAACATCTCTGTTGTGGCGATATGCAAACAGACCTGGAACTCTGCAAGATAAAATTCTTATAAATACGACGGAGTCGCATATTCGAGCACAGTTTATCCGCGCACCTGCGCCTCACGTACTGTCCAAATATATTATAATAATTAACATTTTACTATCATCCTTCTATTAATATTTTCACTTCTTTCTTCCCGTTAAAATGGCGCCAGGTGTAATTTCCAATACCGACGCTGTTATTAACAGTTCTTTAGACGAGATTTCTTCCGTCCATAATGATACTCTGATTAGCGGTTTGATTGCTCAAAAAGAGCTTTCTCGTGAAAAATGTCCCATAGACCATACCAAACTGATTATCAACGGGCTCTTAGCTACCGATGATATTGACAACGTTGTAATGGTAAAAATCAGCGTGAATGGAGTCGACATAAATGAAAAAGCGGATATGTTAGCTATTGAGAAGACTTGTCCTATTGAGGACGCTGGTCTTACCAACGGTGAATTGATTGAGAAAGTGCAAGACGGTGTTAAGGATCAAGAAGCGGCGTGTAAGCAGCCGATCCCTAAGCCAGCCCGAAAAGTTGTAAAACCCAAGGTGTTGAAAAACTATGAATCGTACGATTATCTCTACGATCGTCTCTACGACAGTGGCTGTCCTATGGCGGTAAGTGAATTAAAAAAATGTATATATTCCGCAAATAAGTTTCTAGAGCATTTATGTAGCTCAAATCAATCAAACCTCAAACGTTGTTTGTGTTATGGATTCAGAAGTGTGTGAAATGATACTGCCTTAGTATCCACATGACATGACCACCCAGGACTGTTAGACTGCTGAGTTACTGACTTATATTGCAACGTAAAATATAAAAATATATCAATATTCATATTATTATTTTTTAACAAAACGTAGTAAAAACCCTTAGTAAGTCCGACTTTCATTACTAACAAAAGCTTAAAGTTGTCAAGTCATAAACTGATGAGACCTACAAGTTCAGTTTTTAATAAAATTATTTTATTTTACGTTAATTGGTAAAACCTAACAAAATTCAAGATTAGTCCGCGAGCAGTTTAATCGAGAGCCGTTTAGAATATTTTAATTTCCTTTCGATTTAATGGCACAACTTCCAGTTCCTGTCTCAGGATGCCACCAGGAACTTATAAATCTTTACTCGCTCATTGGTTTTATCAAATTATATAAATTAACTATTTTGTTATTGTTTCTGCCCGCGGCTTCGCTCGCGTTGAAATCTCATTCCCTATCCTGCGGGATTAACGCTTTTACCACTCGTATAATTATAACAAAATCGAATATTTATATTAATACAAGCGTAGGTAAAGCTAACCAATATTCGCATTTTGGTTGGACTCTGCTACAGTTTTGATTTCAAATATTAATAATAACGAAATTCATAACGTTTTACGAAATAGTTTACAGATTATATTTGTATTGCAATAGTTTATATATAAAAAAAAAACAAGATTTATTCAAAGAATATGTTGAATTGGATGTATGTTTGGTAAATATAAAATCCTTATTAACATAAGTTTTGTTAATGAACTACAATATTTATTTAACAAAAGCAATAACACACTACTAAGTAAACTTATCGTTTAAACATACGAGAGTTCAGATCTCTAGATAGGACAGCTTATGACCGAGTTCTGCTCAAAATGACATCACCAGCGACATTATAGAACTCATTTCAACTTTGCCAATTAGTATTTTAAGCTAAATACTAACGTTATCTTAAATTTAGCTCATTTAACGCAAATCCTATGTCATTTTCTACGATAGCGTGTAACTTCAAACTTCTTATTATTTGCTCGACAAGGATTCTTGCGTTCTTTTGTCTGTATAGCGCAGAGAAAATTTACAAAGTTGCGGATATTTTCTAGTAGTACGTGAGATCTTAGAAGAACATTCGGGTTCGGGGGAAAACTGAGAAGTCCTTTTCTAGATCGCGTATGAGCGAGCGAGACAGGTATAAAACCCGAATGGTCTTCTAAGATCTACAAAGTTTATTCCTTGAATATTCAGCAAAGTTTCCAATAATTATTCCTTGTGTACATGTTAGTAACCGTTAGGCCACCCCCAAAAGAAAAAAAATAGAACATCCATTATTAAAACATCTGCATATTGTAAAAAAAATATATATAGGTACTTAACTAAATCCGGAACAAAGTGCATGCATGTCGTCGTTTTTTTATTGCCTTTCTACAAAATGTTGCACTGGCAATTTTCATAAGCAGAATTTGCGTTATTGACTTTTAAAATGTTTATAATCATTTTTATATTGTGATTTTGTAATTTATTCCGTAAGGAAACCACAGGTTTGTATAGTAATATACCTAAGCTTGTTTTCATGCTTTTGGCCTGGGGTGTACACACAAGTATAGTATGTAGCCTTTCTAGTATAATTTATCTAGTATAGCTCATTTGACGCAAATCCTATGACATTTTCTACGATATAGCGTGTCACTTTAAACTTCTAATTATTTGCTCGACAAGGATTCTTGGGTTCTTTTATCTGGATAGTGTAGAGAAAGTTTACAATGTTGCGGATATTTTCTAGTATTAGTATTAGTATTTTTCAATTAGCCTTTCTAGTACAATTTATGTTCATGGTTTTGACGTACGCTCCACTGATATCACTCAACAAGCATGACAGTGTTTCTGATTTTATTACCCCACCGATTTGTGTGTTCCGAACGTCAATGTTTACTTCCACAGCCAGATTACGTGGGAACCTATTTTTTATTGAAATACAAAGATCTGACAGCTATTAGTATGCTGGTTTGGTGCTTTGTATTTAATAATACGTAATTAGTAAAGGAAAACGTAGAATACGTTTCGGTACAATGTCTCACGGCTGTTAAAATCTTATTTAATTTCCAATGATGTCACTGTTTGTTGTGAAGAATTTCCGATGGTTTCGGTTGCATTTACTATCATTAATTGTCCCTATTCTTAATGATCAAAGCTGCTTGATTGCTTGAGATGATTATTTAGTCTTTTAAAATCTGTCTGAACTTCCTTAAATGAGAGACTCTCAGCTTCTTAATTCAAAGAGGTCTTGTGATATCACCACTGCAGTAATATCGCGGCTTTATCATGTTATTAAATAATATACAACCTGCATTGAGTTGCGTTGACCAGTTGACATTTAAACCAGTGGCTCTGTGACCTGTAGACTAGTCCTCGCGTTTTTTTCAAAATGGCCGATATTTGTTTCTTTTTACATTTCCGACCCCATTCTTTCGCCATTTAGAAAACTTGAAAAAAACGATCAAAAATATTTTAACATTAATTAAATTACTCACACAATTTCATGAGATTGAGACGGTTGCGAAATGCGACCTCTAGACGATAATAGCCGAAAATCTGGACATACGAAAATTATTAGGTCAAGCTGAAACAGAGACGCTTCGCTCGATCGGACAATTAGAGTTATTGCTAAAATGGGTATATAGCATTACCACGGCGATTTACGGTCCAGAATTTCAGGATTAGCCTAACATTTAACGTATTCAAAACCATATCATAAGCAGCAAAAAATATTCCAGCATTAAATCATGCGACGACATTCGATTTCCTATATTGTGTTATCGCCTACGCCCAACAAACTTGGTTGGAGATTCATTCCCGCAGTTGGGAACTGCCTAAGGCTTCGCAACGTATCTTTGGAAATGCAATAGTTAGGAGTTGAGCATCTATTGGTGTGAAATATTGCTTTTATCGAGGTTGTACGTTAAAATTTGAAGTTTATAGGATTCTGCACCACAGCATGATCAAACCCTCTGAACTGAAATCTGAAGGTCAGAATAAAATACTATTTGTATGGACCGTTTTCAGCGGTCCGTGGGAATGTCGAACTTTAACGGTAATTTCTGACTTTAAGAGCAGTCTAAGTGTCGCTTTTTGCTGCCTCGCACCTTGGTCGCACCACCAGGTTTGCAGGAGGTGAGGAGGCGGCCTGTAGGAAGAGGGGCAAGTACTCGGCACTTGGTGGTTATATAGTTATCTCATTCGCGGTAGAGACGACTAAATGTTGGGGTGCTGAGGCGTTTCGTCGCAGCGATTGGGCGGCACTTACAGGAGAGGGATATTGACCCTCGTTCCGGGTCGTTCCTGGTGCAAAGGATGTCCATCACGATTCAGCAGTAATGCGGCAAGTGTGTACCTTTGCGCAGGGCGGGTTGTTTGACTAGTAATTAATTAAGGTAGCTTATTTGTAGATTCATGACTAGGTTTAATATTTTTATGGAATCTTTTTATCGATTCTATTTTTTATATGGAAATACCACATTTTTATTTTTATAAATAATGACACAAAGGTAAATTAAGAAATCAAGTAAGAGATTTTCAGAATATTGGAGTTGGAAGAGCAATACGCCGGAAACGTAGAAGTCGCAAGTTCAAATCCTGCTTAGATTGTAGTGGATCGCATTCAATTGTTCTTTCTTAATTTACCTTTGTGTCGTTATTTATTTATAGGTTTAATATTGTCATTGTTAAATAAATAATACTATGTACGAGTACACCCGTCTAATAAGTCTCATATAGACATTTGATCACGATAAAAAATAGGATTGATTGACGCCCTAAAAAATATTTCATCATGCAATGCATGCCTATGCATGGCATGGCTATTGACATCGCTTTAGCTGTTTATATATATTTTCCCCTATGACTTCTAAGTAGTATCTTCGGCTATCCGTCTCAGCAAGGTTGCTACTTTCTATATTCTGCTCACGAATCTTCGTATTTATCGATGTAGGTTGTAATTCCTCTTACTGTTATTGGATACACGATGTAGGTATAAAGTAACTGATGAAACGGCGTTCATATTATTTATTTCGTAGACATATGAGTATGCGAAGCGATTTTCATACCGAATGAGTAGGCTACTTCGTAAGGTTTTTTTTAACATCCTTCCTTAGCATAGCCTAGTACAGCCTCATGCGCATGCGTCAGTCTGATGTTCAAATAATTTGTTGTCTCAAAATAAATTTATTTATGCCTAAAAGTGGAATCAAGCATAGCTACATGTTGTAGCCCCTTTTATTGTTAACTAAGTCATCATAAAGTTATTAAATATATATATTGCACACTATACAAAACATTATCATATAAATGGCACCACATTTAACTTTCAAAACTACTGCTGAATACAATTTTACTTACACTTCAACTGAACGCAATTGCATAGTCAATTTATGTACTTTACTTCGAGGACTTTCTTACATTAGATTTCTATTGTACTGAATGTACAATGGTCGAAATAAAGAGATGGAAATTGATAACTAACATTTATCTTTTTTATGCTAGCAAGGTTTCAGTCTAATCTAGTATGTACTAAGCTACACATTTGATTTAATCAACTCGTAACATACACAAAATACGATAAAATAATTCCAAAAAGTTTTATAAACACATGCACATCCCATTAGGTCTTCCTTGTTCTGGCTGGCTACAAAAACATACAAAACTATTTTTTTTCTTTCGATAACAAAATATACCGGCCGGTATACAATACTAGCAACAACATTCATAAAATTAAATTAAGAACAAAATGCGGAACATAGCCGACATTCGTTTGTTTTGGTTTTAAACCGTGATTAAATTTTGGTCACGCTGTAGAGATTCCAATTATCGCTTCTGGGACTATATTATTTATATTTTATTCGATTGCTTTTTCAGAGTTTAGGTTATTCGCTTAAAACATTGTATTATCTGTATATGTATACGTTCGCTTTCTGTGTTCCGAAGTAAAATTGGTTCACTAAATTGAGACAGGTTAGTAATTTACAAAGATTCCATATTTACCTTACGCTGAATCTTGATGTAAGTAAAATGTATTTTGCGAGATATTTCGAGCTCAAAGTCAAAGCTTTGATAAGCGAACTTCCGTTAAAACGACACGAGAATATTAGTGAAATATTTTCGTCAGTTTTCGAACTTGCATTTCTAAGATTGGAACAAAATATAGAGCAGAAAATATTCTATCACTACCGATTTTACCAACCATTCGTTATTTCAAAGTTAGAATACCTACTAAAATTTATTTTACATGTTACACTTCTTAGTTTAGTACCTTAGCTACCTACTTGTAAATAAGAGTAATGAATACAGCAAATACTTTAGAGACGTCATATTTAATATGTGATTTTCGTTGCCATAAAACATTGCTTGTGAAGTTTATACAGGCAATCGAGCATAGCGCACATTTGGCGGATTATTTTATGATTGCAGTAAAAATTGGGAGTTGTTCATAAATCATCCATGACCAAATGTGCCCCTTTATTGTTGTCGATATTTGTTATACGAGACTGTAGGAAGGGAATGCTCAGCGGCTTCAAAGTTCTAAATTATACAAATTAGAAGTGTCAAAATGAATTTCTCGCATTATTTGTTAATTCCAGTTGTCGATAACAAGGTTAAAAGTTTTGGCTAGACGTACAATGAAACATAAAGTAAAGATTGATACTGAAATGAGTTCTAAATCCTAAAATCCAGCAGGAAGAAAACAGGACATTAAAACATTAAAGGATTATTTTCAACAGTGCTAGCAGAACATTTTCGACAATTTCAACTAGTTTTCATCTATCATCGGGGTTTTTTAAAACGCTTCAAACATTTCATTTTTGTGCGACAGAAACCACTCATTATCACTTTTTCGTGAGTAGCAGAGATCACAAATCTTATCGTTTTTGTATTTAACACCCTATTATCATCAACTTCTACTGTGATGTTATTTAAGGACGTCAAATCGGTAGGAAAAAGCTACATATTGAATAAGTTTTCAAACCAGAAATCGAAAAAAAAATTAAAAATAGGACGGATTTTAACGAATTAAAGGAATATCTGACTATTTCTGCAAAAACCATAAAAATTCTAAATGAACGTTCTGAAATATTTTATTCTATGGCGCGGTGTAAAAACATTTGTTTTTGTTGCAGCCCACACTATGCAACGAGAAGTCCTGTCTTGGCAGCGTCATGGCCATCCCTGGGCGCGGAGACGTGCCAAGAGACCCAGAGGAGGTGCTCAACGACGCCAAGGACTTCTTTGGCCAATACTTCGCTTCTATACGGAGGTAGGTTGTGCCCACGCTATGCAGCGAAAAGTCCTATCTCGGTAGTTCCCTGGGAGCGGAGACGTGCCGAGAGACCCGGAGGAGGTGCTCAACGACTTCAAGGACTTCTTTGGCTAATACTTTGCTTCTATACGGAGGTAGGTTGTGCCCACGCTATGCAACGAGAAATCCTATCTTGGTAGCTCCCTGGGCGCGAGGACGTGCAGAGAGACGGAGAGGAGGTGTTCGACGACACCCAGGATTTCGTTGCCTAAAGTTGCGCTTCTATATAGAGGTCGGTTGTGCCCACACTATGCAAAGAAAAGTCCTATCTTGGTAGCTCCCTTGGCGCGGGGACGGGCCGAGAGACCCTTACCAATACTTAACTTCCATTGCTCGTATATTTTTTTTTTAAACTGTCATGAAGCCACTTGTTAACTATTATTCCATTTTACATTCGTCGAACCTTTCATCATATATTTTTTGCTGTTGCTCATTTCTGATTTATGTAGTCCTACATCATTCCCTTGCCCTTATCCCATTTATTTGCGGTCGGCGCAGCATGTTTTCATCCTCCATTCTTCCCAATGACTCGTCATCTCGGCGTTTACTTCTTTCTTATTCATATCGTCTTTCACACAATCCACCCATATTTTGATCTTCCTCTTTTTCTGTATCCGTCCACATTCATGCTTAAATTTAAAATGTATTTGCTCTAGGGCCAACACACCAGCCCACGAGGCGCGCTGGAATGCAGTTCAAGAAGAAGTGGCGAAGACCGGTACCTACCAGCTTACTACCACGGAGCTGGTCTTCGGCTGCAAGCTAGCATGGAGAAACGCCAGTCGCTGCATAGGAAGAATACAGTGGTCGAAACTACAGGTATGTAAATAGTCATCATTGCATCTGGCCGATTTCGGCCATGGCGACTGAACGCTGGCTAATGAGAGCATCGCTCATGAGCTCTCAGGTGGCTGATGTAGCCAATTTTTACAAAAAAAAATCGCGGCCACAATCGCTGCAAGTCGGCACCCGACCGACAAAACTGTACTGAATAACCGCTGGTGGTCGGGCCTTAAGCTCTCGCGCTTAGCGTCGAGCTCACTCTTTCTTTTTTCTTGGAGGGCTTGCTGGTTTAACACCACTGTATGCCTACCGCCCACTTTCACTCTACCTCTTGGTGCATGGGGAAAATAGGTAGAGGTTATCTGCACTAGTCCACAGTCCATCAGTCTAAAACGGCCTAAGGTTTTCTACTTGCTTCGTTAGCTATTTCAAGATTTAAAAGGTCAATATTACAATATAAGTAAGACGAGGAAGAGATGCTATTAATGTCAAGTGTTCTAATTTTTAAATAAATACAGGAATATAATGATCAAAATATCCTTAATGCAATTAAAACTGGTTGTTTACGTCAACTTCCTCAATCTTCTAACATAACAAACAATACTATATAAAAATATGGTATTTAAAATTATGTAATGACTAATGACATTATCAATAATTTAATTGAATTCAATTAGTTAGAATATGAGAAAATATAAACAGCGTTTTTTTTAAATATCAAGGAAAACACAGTTTCCTTGACTATTTGCCACTAATAGATGTTACAAGTTCTAAAACCAGCAATTTCGGAAAACTTATGGCTTATATTAGCTTCATGGTCTGAAACCGGGCATGCTAAGCAGAACACTCGAATCAATTTACCTTGTTCTTGCCTAGTGGCTCCTAAGTGGCGGGAGCAAAGCAACTAAATGAATTTGCCGACTGTAATGAGAAAACTCCCATTCCGCACTGCAACGGGGAAAAAACATGGGCAATTAACGAGTAGTTCGTGTTTGGGTACCGCGGGCTTGAGGAAAAGGCGTCAGAAAATTACTACTGAGAAATAATTTCTAAAAATACACTTGTTTATGACCTGTAGGATTTTAATACCCATCATCTTCCTCTTAATCTTACGGTATGATGCTTGTTAGTTTCTGGAATGCCAAACATCCAAACATAAAAGACCGGTAATACCCAATTAATTCCCAAACAGTAAAAAAAATGTCCCAAACCGTAGAACTCTGTCGTAACCACGTCAGGTCTTCTTCAAACAAGCAGATCAGTTCTACCAGATCTGATAATATGGTGATTATACTATGGATAATACTTTTGTTAGGTAATGATCGCTAGGGTTTCTAATAGAACTCTACGAAAATTTAATTTAATATGTGGCCTTACCTTTGTCATACCTTTTTAGTTTACTTATTCACTTTACAACATCAAAGTCTGAAAATATCGTAACTATTTTTTTCCATCAAAATACACTAAATTTTATTACGAATTCGCACAGCTGTCATTTTCAAGCTTCACACCATATAAAAATGCGACGAGCTGTGCAAATGTATTCACTAAAGCCACTCTTCCTTTGTATTTTCAAGGGAACCCAGCAAACAAGTAGCAATTAGCAGCTTGCCCGTGTAACAATATTATCTCATGACAAAATAAACGATGGTGTTACCGCAATTTCACTCCGAACTCGACACTAGCTTTTTTGTACAGACCACAGCTACACAGATTAGTTGTATGGCATTTTTATGACTTTTTATTTTCAATAGCTTGGTAGAAGATTCCTGTGTAGATTGCCTGAATATACGAACATAATTTATTTCTGTTGGACAAAAATGTATTAATTGCATTGTGGTGTGCCCATTGCAAAAGAAAGTGAACAAGCATAATTACAGGAACATGGAATAAACATATACATACAGCTTGTGTGATATGCGACTTCTACGACGTGGATAATCGCTTTATGTACTTAAATATGTATTTTAATACTGGTTGCGTGATTTATTATTTAAAATTGAAATATTTTTTTATTTGTTGACATGTAGCCATTAAATTAAAGATGAAACTTAAAAGAAATATAGAACCAAGAGTGCATTAGGCATGAATGTAGTGTAGTCACAAGTGCCGTCTGCTTGTTTTACACTCGTTAGTGTCGGAAAATCCCACTTACAGCGGATATTCTGGATTACATTCAAATTAATCCCTCAGAACTGATCGGTAAAAGGTATTTACCAATATTTTTCAAATAAGCGTCCCGATTGGCTTCGAACGCCATTAATTTATTCATTCACTTCCATTCGCTCATTCAATCTTCGAGTGTCGCGGTTAGAGACTTAAATGAGCATTACGGAGCTTAGTGTTAAGTCGTCGACATGATATCGAGCGATTTGTAATTACCGCTCATGATTGCGCGGGCTAATCGGGACAATTTGATGGATTTCGGGGGCCTATTCCGGCAAGGGGCTGATTGATTGTAGTTAAAACGCAAGCCTTTGTGTAAATAAGTACATTGGTAATGGTTTTGTCAGCTTGAACTAGCGAACAAATAAAGTGTTAGGAAGCGTACATGTTTGCGCGATTTTAGATTAATTTTTTAAGTTACTTAATTAAGCTTATTTCTATTCAACACGTATACCTACTATAGAAATATATTAGGTATTTGAAACAAATACATACCTACAGAGATCGTTCACCTTTCGTAGGATGTGAGATTACAAAAAAAAACATGGGTGCACGTCTCATTTGCGGAAACTCAAAGAGAAGGCTCTGGGGGCCTATGATGGTTGCGTTTATCACGTGATAAATAAGTGACAAAGCAGCTGTCACTCACACTCGCATTTTGTCAAAACGTGACTGGATGCTTTGTCACTTATTTATCGCGTGATAAAAGCAACCATCATAGGTCCGCTGGTGTAGTCAGGATCCTTACCAGATACAGACGTAGGGTTAGTAATGCAAGTTACCTTCGTAATTTTGCTTCGTAAGTCTGTATTGATAAAATAGGGGCGCCGATTCCGTTCTTGTTTAAGAAGCAGTACTTAGATTGTATTATTTTGTTCTTTGTGCTTGCTTTTGGTATCTATCCTGATATGTCGCATGATTCAGAATAGACCCCGGAACCCGTCGCCCCGTGATAAAATGGTCGTTAATTCAACCGACGCGCACTAGGCGATGAGCTCCGTGACGATCAAATATTTACTCCCTATTAGCCCACTAAACTTAGCACTATATTAACCATCGTCATAAATAAGGAAGGCTTTTAGCTACGATGTATAATTAATAAGCAACCCTACTACGTATGCATTTGCATAGATTCTATAAGAAATCCGTTCTTAAGATATATATTCCTTTATGAACCTTTATGAATGTGTATCATTGTTTTTTAGTACAGTTGCTCACACTTTACATACACTAAATTAGGACAGTTTAATTAGAAATTTAGTAAATCGAACTTAAGTGAAAAACGTTGACTCCTATTGGTACTTAATATATTTATAAATTTTTAATAATCGATACAAATGTAGGGTGCACGGAAAGAACATGTCTAGTCACCTTAGTAACTCTTTGAGTTATCGCGATTTGAAAGTTCGGAACGATGTAATTATCCATTTAAGTATAATTTTCGTATTCATATTTTTTTTTAAGTGTTAAAAAATAAAAGTTACATAAATATTTTGTATATGTAACTGAGTGGTAGTTAGTCTATTGAGTGTAGAGCACTTTATTTTGAGTTCAAAATCTCGTTTTCAAAAAAGTGACTACATTATTATGATCTTAAACAGTTGCAAAATATTTAATAGCAGAACAAAGACAACGGTAACGGCAAAGTTGCCGAAACGTCTGGGAGGCACAAATAATTAATATTCGCTATATAATCCGTTTAAATTGTCTTATTTAAATATTAGAACAAATGCATCTAACTAGATTAGAAATAAACTATATTTTCGTCAACGCGTGCTCCACGCAAAACAAAGTTGTAAAAGCAATTCGCATCTCAGGTTAAATATTGACAGTGAACAGTTCATTGGAGAGCGTATGCAAGCACACAAATTATCCTTTGCCGATTTCCTTGCTTCCATCATCGACAAGTTCTGCGGTACTCGGGCAAAAAGAGCTTGTTTATATGGATTTTATAGTAAGATACGACCTTTTAAATACGGTAGCACGACGAGTTGTGTAATGTGTTCCGATCAAAGTGCCCCTTGTTAAATAGATCAGGCTTTTGAGTTATTTCTGTTACACTTTTTTTTTTCGTTTATTTATGTATCGTCTTTGCTGTTTTCAGTCAAACTTAGACCACTGATAGTAAAGCCTTTACCTATTAAAAGAGTGCTTGTTCTAATAATCTAACAATATGTATGTACATAAACACTAATTATAAAAAACGGTATAAACTCACGTAAAATTTGTCAGGAACGGCCCGACATGTTTCGAACTCATTTGGAGCTCTTCAGCAGGGGTAGCTATCCGTGCTGCTACGCGACTCGCGACCCACTGATAGCTACCCCTGATGAAGAGCTCCAAATGAGCTCGAAACATGTCGGGCCGTTCCTGACAAATTTTACGTGAGTTTATACCGTTTTTTATAATTAGTAAAGATGTCTCACGATAGTTTTAATAACATTAGTACATAAACACGTTGAGATTGGGCCCATATTGGCTCACATAAAATTCTGATTCATAATTGTCATTATTATTAGTCATAATTTTCGTAGTCATAATTTCTTTTCTCTGAAACAAATAACTTTTCATGATTGTTATAATACAAACATAACCTAACCTAACCTACGCGAATGGGTTCTACTCTCAAATCCCTTCTAAAGTTAATAATTTCAGAGTTATGGCTAACGATATGACAAACAATAGGTTATGACAATCAGTCGTTATATGAAAAAATGCGTACTCGCGACGATTAGTGCTTTATGTGTGCATAGAACATGTAGAAAATGTGGACGTGTATGTTGCTCCCGGATAGGACTACATAGTCACGAGGCGTTGCCTCTCGCAAACAGACGCTGCTTAAAATCATCTGTCAAGATGTATAAGGCCTTTTTTTTGACGTGACAACGTCTTAATTTAGGTTGCGCTCGGAGTCACTCATGAAAAAATGTAACGCCCGCCGCTCACGGTTGATGAGTGAGAGAGACAAAATATATTTCTATAGTTAAAATTTGTGCAATTCTTATTTTCATTCATCGAGCATTACTGTAACAAGAGGGAAGAGGGCGGAAGAGGGAAGAGGGAAGAGGGAAGAGGGAAGAGGGAAGAGGGAAGAGGGAAGAGGGAAGAGGGAAGAGGGAAGAGGGAAGAGGGAAGAGGGAAGAGGGAAGAGGGAAGAGGGAAGAGGGAAGAGGGAAGAGGGAAGAGGGAAGAGGGAAGAGGGAAGAGGGAAGAGGGAAGAGGGAAGAGGGAAGAGGGAAGAGGGAAGAGGGAAGAGGGAAGAGGGAAGAGGGAAGAGGGAAGAGGGAAGAGGGAAGAGGGAAGAGGGAAGAGGGAAGAGGGAAGAGGGAAGAGGGAAGAGGGAAGAGGGAAGAGGGAAGAGGGAAGAGGGAAGAGGGAAGAGGGAAGAGGGAAGAGGGAAGAGGGAAGAGGGAAGAAGAGACGGACATAATTTTTTCTTAAAAATCGATATGGGTGTCATCTCCAAGGTTCCTCGGGGTTACGATTACGAAAATGACATCCATTTTGAAATCAAAGATGGCGGACATAATTTTTTCTTTTTTGGCGGAAGAGGGAAGAGGGAAGAGGGAAGAGGGAAGAGGGACGGGGGAAGGGGGAAGGGGGAAGGGGGAAGGGGGAAGGGGGAAGGGGGAAGGGGGAAGGGGGAAGGGGGAAGTACAATGTTTTAGTAAACAAAATATATTTCTATAGTTAAAATTTGTGCAATTCTTATTTTCATTCAATTCCTTGTTCCTATTGTGCAATTTAATAATATTCATATCAATAAATATTCTACCGAGAATAAGACGTTGTCACGTAAAATCTTCCTTCGCCCGTAAAACCGACTTTACAGGCAACCATTTTTTTTTTTTTTTGTATAACTAATTTAACAAAATGTTCCCTCGACAGGTATTTGACTGCCGGCAAGTGACGACCACAAGCGGCATGTTCGAAGCGCTATGCAACCACATCAAATACAGCACCAACAAAGGCAACATTAGGTTTGTATACCAATCATGAAATGGTATTGCATAACATGTTTCATAAATTTATATTAACACTGTTTATATAAATAAATATCGGACAAGCTCAGTAGCTCATGTTATGTGTACAAGACGACGATATACATACTTAAATAAATAAATAAAAAACAAAAAGTTTTTTTTGGTTGATAGTGTTTTACACTTGACCAAAGGCTGGCTCCTAGTAAGCATAATATACTACTTGTGGCAGGAGATCCCGCTCTTATATCTGCATAATTTTACATATAACCAATGTAGAATATAAAAGTAATATACAAGTTTACAATTTAATACTGTCTTAACATCTTAATACATATTTTAGTGTTTAAGTTTACAATTATAACAAGTAATATTATAGCTAAGAACAAAAAAGAGATAGATAGGTAAATACGGACATAGAAAACCTCCATAACCCAGGAACAAATATTCGAGTTCATCACACAAATATTTGCCCTTACCGAGATTCTTACCCATGAACGTCGGCTCAGTAGACAGACAGTGCTTTTACTACTGAGCCAACCGAGCGTCTAAATTATATGAATATGACTTTATGTTAAGTCGCGATTCAGTGGCATTGGCTATTTTCCTAAGTCCATGGTACAATGCGTGAGCTGTCAAAATGCGATGTGCATTATATAGCTATCTCGCTTGCTCTAACGCAATCCAGATAAGCACCTCTCAGTTTTAACTTAAACCTGAATCGCAATCTGAGAGCTCACAGACTGTAGAAGTAAAGCTCTACATTAAATAGAACAGAAATATAATACAACCTCAAAACATACAAAACTATAAATATCATGCATCCATAGCCATCATTTGATTTCAAAGTTATATAGTATTTTCGCTATTTTTTAGCCCACAATTTATGTTACAACAAATTCGTAACACCGCATTTTTAGACATTTTCCTAAGAAATTCATATTAATGTAAGTATTATGTCAAGAGTTTCTTTTCTATCTGTCACCCCACAATAAATTACGATTGACGTATTGGATTAATTCAAAGAAATAAAACCTCAATCTGAAGCGAACGGACTGAAAAAATCAAGATAATTCTAAAACATTCGTTCAAATAGCTTAATTGTAACAATAAAACAATATAACTTTGACAGCCGATCACTTATAGCTTCCAACCATGACGCTGGCAGAATTGTCCCAATGGACATAATGGTTATTAAACATTATGTTTAATTTTATTATTGAAGTGAAACTTCTAATGCGACTTCCAACAAGGTTGCGTTAAACGTTTAACGTTTAACGCTACCGTGGAGGGGGTAGGAAAGCACTGTTGCGTTAAACGTTCAACGCAACAATCCCACGGACAATGCGACGAATTTAAGGTTATGTCAAGGTACGTCTCTTGTGAATATCAATTGATTGTTAGGTTTTCTCTTATGAAATTACAATTTCTACCCCTTCCTATTTTCATTTCCACATTACGAAGTTTCACTTCTTCCGCGCGGAGGGCCTCCACGCACCAATTTTTTTTTATGGTATGAATTAAATTTTATTTTTATGTTAAATATTGAATCGAATTGAAACAATATAGACACCACAAAATGATATTCCATCGGCAAACAAGTATTCCCACCGGGAATCCCACGCATAACGTCGTTTTATGCAGATGCTGAAAGGGGCTAGAGGAAGTTCAGTTTAGAAGATTGAATTAGTGTGTCCACCGTCACCTGATACTGAGGACGTTTCCTCATGGGAAATCGTATGCAGATACGTATCCGTAACGATAGTGATAGCCATACCTGGGATAACTCGGGGCATCTATACGAAAGTGATGTAGCAAAATATTTTATCGACAAAAATATATCGATGTTACTGTCAAGATCTAAATGTTATCCAACATATTTTAGTTCTGTTTATTTTAAAATTAAAACAATACAACGTCTATTATTAGTTTATTTTTAAATAATTTTCATAGTAAGAGCACAATCAATATTTTTCCCTATTCGTCGGTACAAAATATTGCCATCTAGATGAAAATATCCACTTTATCAGAGATAATATCGAACCTTTTTCTAGTAATCGAAAATATTCAATGAGCACATGGATGAATACATTTATATATCGACATATTTTTATCGATATTAAATCCCTATTGACGTGCCCCGAGTTATCACAGGTATGGTGATAGCCAGGCATCGGACTTATGGGAGTGACGGTAGGGTGTTGCCTATATCGATAAACTCATTTATCGCTCCCAATTTCGTTTGTAAAGTTTGTATAATAATATATTGTCTGATCAACTTATGTACCCTATTTAAAGCAAAATAAAGACATTTGTATTTGTATTTCTTATGTAAGTATAATTTTGGAGCTCGTTTATATTGAAAATAGTAAATGACAAAATAATTCTGAAATACTCACTGAAGAAAAATACGATGATGACAGAACTTTTAAAGATCTTTTCAAAATAAAGAAGAACAGAATTAAGTTATTATTATTCATGAACTTTCATCAACAAGATTATATTTTTTACAAACAAAATATGAAGCATCCATTAGTAGAGGGGTAAGAATCGATATGCTAGTTTAATGATATGGAAATCCCTACCTGTCGCTCTCAATATTCCGATGTGTGGATGTATAGCTATTGTAGTGCGTGTATCTATCTGTAGATGTATAGCGAGTATCTAACGATGGATTTTTGTATTTGTTAAGAAACGTTTAATACTTAATTGCTTAAAATCTGTCCATCCGTTTCGGCGCCATGAGCGGACAGAGAAATGTTTACCAACAGATGGCGCAAAAAGGTCCAGTAGCGCGCTGTTAAGATTGTTCCAGAAATTAAAACCGTTTTGCAAATCTTTATTAATTATAATAGATGAATATGATATTTTAGATATTTATCGAATTTAATGGGTCAAAGTACTTCATGATTAATGAAGCTATACGTACTTTTATGTACGAGGAAAAAAACGATATGTAAAGTAAAAACCTTGTGTCTTAAACGCAACTTTTAAGTTTAACCGGATATTGAGATAAGCAGGTGTCATTCGATTAAACCTGAAAAAATTCAACTTTACAATCGATCCCAAACCCATATCATGCGTAGCGAAATTCCCTTTACAATACAATTAAAATGACGTATCTCTCTTCACCTCTTCCACACATACGCCCTTTCAATCACACCAGTTGCTTAGTGAATTAAGAGGCTTTATTCTTTTTAAAATTTATTTTATTCATATTACTTACTTGTGACCAATATATTGATAGTTTCAACCAACTTTTTGAAGTGAATAATACTTTTCCCCGAGTTTTAGGTAGTAACATAGCTATGTCATGCTTTCATTGCGTGCAGTCGAAAATAATTTTAAAAAACTAATTTTTCGCGTGAATTTTGTCAATTTCGAGTAGTTTTTGAAACAAAAATTATCAATGAAAAATTCAAATTGTACGTTTTTAATATATACCAATAAATTTAAATAGCCCTGTTCTAGGTAGTAACATCAATAATATGTTAAGAAACATGCTTTATCATAGAGAAAAATGTCTAAAACAATCAGTTTCAAAAGGAATAAGGCCTCTTAAAATCATATCTCAACCCGCTCCCAAGAAATAACGACTTTGCGTATCAGCGCGCGGAGTCGATTTTCCTCAAAGTAGCGATTTCGGTGTGGTATTCTAAACCCGTCGATATTCCCAGGTCCGCTATCACGGTGTTCCCACAACGCACGGACGGGCAGCACGACTACAGAATATGGAACAGTCAGCTGATCAGCTACGCGGGATACAAACAGCCCGACGGCACCGTTCTGGGCGACCCGATGCACTGCGAATTCACTGAGGTAAGGTATCTTTCTAGAATATAAAGTAAACGTCCCTGTGCTCGGCACGCTAATACCTAGTAGTCGACACCATGTACCTCTATTGCTAATTAATGATATAATATTCAAGATGGCAACTATTGGGACAGTGTCGAGCATAGGGACATTTACCTTAGCAGTATAATGTTTTCAGTTTCGATATTTTTCATTCAAAAACTTAATAAACCAATACCCACTAAGTATATTTAGGCCAATTTCAACGTGATTTGTTTATAACTAAGTGTGATCCTATTTGTCTTAATAACAATATTAGCCAAATGCATAGTTTCCAATATAGGCTTGGTACAATTTTAAGATCATTAAATTATATTTTATTTCGATATTCCTTGCTATAAGAATCTACGAACTGCAAGGTCTTTAACTTTTCTTTACCATAGTCTTTTCCGAAATGTTTTTTTTTTATTGTCAATTTGACAGTTCTCAATAATAGTGGCTGAAGGAATCTTTGCCTTCAAAACTTAATTAATGTCTTGTTTTAGAGATAAACGTTTCATAGAATTTTCAATTCCGATTCCCGTATGATTTCCGAGGAAAAATTATCCATGGAAAGAAGCATTCGGTGAACTGTTTTTCCATAATGGATGCCGTCAATGCTCACGTGCCTATAATATTGTGTCAACGTCAATTCTGAAGTCCCAATTTAAACGTGGCTCAAACTATTCCTCATAAAGGATAAGCTCGCATCAAACAATTCTCATCACAAATATATCCCTCATCGATAACTCCCAAAAGCAATTAATCGAAACAAGCCGCTTAATTGCTTGAAAAAAAACTGTTGAAATCGAAATTGAAACTTTATTTAACACCGTCACCGAATGAATTTATTCGTTATCTGTGGCTTGTGCTAACAGTATGAGTGATTGCGGTGGTTGGGGGGTTCAGTAATCCTCATTAAATATATTCACGGCTTTTGGTCACTATAAGTGAGGTCGCATACGGCAACTTTACAGTCGCGCGATTCGTGAACGCGCCGATGAACCTCATTTTATTCAAACTTATTCGTAATAATATTTTCATAACACTTTCTCGTAAACAAGGGTTTACATGCTAGAAAAGCGGGCGGTAAGTCGTAAATTACGCCCTAGAGCGGTAAGTAATTTCTATCACACTTTAAGAGTTTACATGCTAGAAACCCGGGCGGTAAATCGTATATTACGCCCTAGGGCGGTAAGTCGTATATTATGCCCTAGGGCCGTAAGTAATTTTGGTATTGACTACTATTGATTACTTTTGTTTTATTTCCTCCAAAGTGAGCCTTCGGCTTCGGGCTTCTAATAGACACTCGTTTGTAATTTCTCGTTTACCACCCTTGTTACGTCATGTACTATTAATTAATAAATAAATATTAAGCGACAATTTCTCTGGTCGAAAGGTTGAGACGCTGGACCAGTAATCCAAAGATACCGGGTTCGAGTTCCGGTGTGGAATACGCATGAGCGCAATATTTTTTTTCTTTGTGTGTCAATCATTGTATCTATAAAGCAATTATTAGTAATAATTAGTACAAAATACAGCAGTCAAATATTCATACTATAGTACCTACATATCGCTGAGATTTCGGAGTACTAATATTTGACATTAGCCAAAGAGTAGATATTCACTTGAAAAACAGAGAGTACTATTGAGAGAAGCTTTATGAAATAGTTACCTATACCACCTATTTAATCCTTCGTACTAATTTTATGCATCTTATCAGCCCTAGCAGCATGGTGAGATCTCGTATATCACCGATATAAACTATTTATCAATATTGTGACATTAAACTAGAAGTATTCATCATATTATATGTAGTACATAACACTTCGTACAAGGATAGGATATAGTAATTATTTACTACTTAAATACTTCTTCATCCTCAGGAAGTTTCCTCTTAAATGTGCCCTCTAATAATTAATAGACCGCATAAAATCAATTTATTTTGCTAAATCATCATAGGTGAGGAAAATTGACGTAAATAAGCGAATCACTCCAACAAAGTAGCGTATGGAGTCAGATTTTGTATAGAGTGTTCAATGTATGGAAAAAAAATCAGGTGCAGTCATTATCTCAGAAGTTCCTTGTTTATTATTTACTGTATTTAAACCAAAAGTAATGGAGTTAGAAGACAATAAAACTGTTACATACAAATACCCATACACATACACAGTGTTACTATCATTAGTTTCATTGATAAAGAGATATATTAACACAGCTTTTTATTCAATTGTAAAAAAAATAGGTCATTCTATTTAGGTCGTGTCTATTGCGGATTATTCTTAGTAGGTACCCTACAATAATGAATAGCCTCTCCTCCCCACTATGTAGGTGGTTCAGGTAAAACCTACTTACCTAGTGTTTGCCCTTAAATTCCTCAGCCCTTCTTGCGGTAAGGGTATTACGTCAATGGGATACTCAGTCGAGGCAAACCCTTTAAAAAACTAAGTACTTAGGTCTATATTTTATATGCTACACCTCAAACTTTACCTATATGTTAACAATATGCGGTCAAGTCATGAATAGTAGGAAAATGTAAGTGGTTTTTATTCAATTGAAAGGCTTGTTATTTAATTAAATAATTGATGTAGCAATACCTATTGATGATTCACCTTCTTTACTAAGTAGTTACTTAGGTAAATATATTAATTCGCTCCAAGAAAGAGCACTGCAATAGGTACGGCAATCTCTACATAAGCGAGATACGATGTTAATACGTAATCGGTACTATCAATTGATAGATAAATCAATTATCGCTATTTGACTCGAGTTTTCATAGAGAAACCATGCATTTCTACATAATATAATAAATAATTTAACAAAACCAAAATAAAATAAAGGCACTAAACTGCAACGAATTATACAGAAGGCAAGTCTTAGCCCGCAATGTAATAAAAGTTATATAAAATCATATGACATTAGAGGCGAATATATAGACAACTCCGAAGTTTAATCCGAATCATTATTCCAAATTTTCGCCATTCCGATAACGTTCTGATGAGAATTCATACACTAATGATAACGATAAATCGATATTCAAAATTTTTAGGTGTTCCGGGCCTAACTAGAGAACAGTCTACCTCATCATTTGTCATTCATATAATTGGTAACACTTATGTCATCATCATCATCTCATATCAGCTGATTGACGTCCACTGCTGGACAAAGTTCTCCACAACGATCGGTCTTGTGCCGCCCTCATCCAATCCAACACTTACGTATTACAATAAGTATTACCATGATAACCGTCAGTCTGTCAGTCTAAGATCATCCTCCAGTCATTCTGAACGGGACAGAGAGAGCGTGTAACCGATTTCTATCTTTATCCACCCCTGGAACTAAATCATCCTGTTATTCACAAATCCCATTCCACCTAATGTGTCACTCGCGCCTAACAGGGCTCAACAGGTCGTTAAATATGTATTAATATCTCATCCATACGGCTCAATACACCCGATATGTGCCTAATATCCCCAAAGAAAATACGTTTTCATGTCAACATTATTATCGGGCAAATAGAAAACAAACATGCGACCCTGATTCGAGCATAGAGGCATACATTAATAATCATCCATAAAGCTTTGAGTGATTTTCTTGGTAAGTAAAGGTAATGTAAGCCGTAATACTGTTCGACCAAAGTATCTAAGCCAAATAAATACTTATGAAACCTAGTATAATAATAATAATAATAAAGCCTCTTTTGCTATAGTTACTAACTCTAATATAAAGACATACATTATGAAAGTCTGTAAAAGTTTATACTCTACTGCCCAAAAAACACTGACGATGACGAAACGCAAAAAAAGCATTCCTTAGTACCACAGATTACAAAATTTAAATTAAGTAGTCTATGTATATTCAATGTGTTCCAAACGAACGTTAAATAAAATACTTCGTGTTACCAACTTAATTAACAGCTGCATTCACACAATTTGCAATAAAAAAAACTTATTGAAATAAGGCATTACAGCCAACTTAAAAAAAAGTTTTACCTTCTGTGCATGGATGTATAGTATTGTGAACGTATACCTTTAGGTATAAGTTCACATTTTATTGACAGATAGACTTCAATAAAAACAAAAGTTTATCAGAGACTATTTTATTTTTATTATTTTGTTGGTTTCGACTCAAGCGGAGACGTGTAATTTTTATTTTGTTCGTTGTTTATTTTGCTATATATTCATCAACATCGAGTCGTAGAAAAAGTATTGTATGCAACGTTGCATAAAATACTATTGTTCCAAATTTGACATTTCAAATGTTGTTAGTATATATGTTGTACCTATTTTCTAGTGTTAGTCAAAGTAATTTATATATTCTAATTAGTCTAAGATATCGATCTCACTTTCGGTACAGCCCCCCCAACTTTTACCATCTGTCCCTATACTTGCCCTAGTCCATCCAGCCTCCCCCGACTGCCTGCACCAATGTCGTCTGCCCATCGCTGCTTTGGTCTGCCAACTTTTATTTTGTCTGATGGTGATCCTTTACATTTGGTGGTCTCTATTGTCCACCTTCTGTCTGTGATATAAACCTAATACATTTTATATTTAAGGATTTTCGTTACTTAGTAAATAAAAGATGAAACTTTTGTGAGACTGAAATATGTGACGTTATAATTTCCGGAACATGAGAAGAACGAACAAAAGGCGAAAGACGTCCATAGACGAAATAGCTCTAGGTATAAAGGATCTTGATAATATCAACAAAAATTTCATAAAGAAAATATATTGCGTTTATTATCTAACAAAATATATATACCGGGTGTTTCCTGTAATAGGAGCGATAAATTAAAACATAGATTCTTCCCTTAAAACTGGACAACATTTGTTAAGCAACTTCTAAAAATAACGTGTATTAAATGATATTTTGTAGAATAATGTTTAGACAAAGAAGCAATGTATTGCGAAATGTCCGATATTAGTAGAGTGACAAGTTATGTCAATGCTCAGGGAATGTCAATGTTGGACGACGTACATTGAAAATACTATTTAATTGGTTTGAAATAATAAAATTCTGAAAACTGACTTTTTTTAAAGTTGCTGAACAAATGTTCATAAATTTAAAGAGCAGAATCTATATTTTAATTTATTGCTCCTATTACAGGCAACACCTGGTATATATTTGACAACTCGTCTAATCATCTGCATACAAATTATATTGCAGTTACCAACATTTGTACCTACTGAAAAATATTAATAATTGTTTATTAGCTGCTATTTATATAATAATGGAAATACCCGACCCCTTATATATTTTCTTGGCAATAATGTAAAAATAAACTTGGTTGCATGGTTAAAAGTAACACTACTAAATAATTCTACAAAGTCTATACTTAGTATTTTGTTTTCAAAACTAGAGGTCTTTAATAGCAGGACAAAATACTGTCTACAAATTGTCCTGCATAATATTAATTCCCATAGTCAAATTAATGGGTAATTAAATAATAAATAAGGTAAATGACATAAGTACTACAATTTTATGATCATTTAGGGATTTTACCGGGTAGTCATCTATTGTTATTATTCAAATGTTCGTCCTTATGCAACTAATGAGGAAAGACTACTTGCTAAACATTATTTATTTTGACTGTTTATTGAGTTTGTTTATTAGTTGCTTCTAATTATGAAGGAGAAAATATTGTAAAGAGAAAAACATATATGCTTAATGACATTTAAAAAAAAATATCTTTTATTTTCAAGTTGTGTTCCAAAGTATTCTTTTGAAATTAAAATAAGTATAATATGTAAATACGTACCAATGTTGAGTAATATGTACCATAATTTATACGTGTGTCTGCTGCTGTATAATATAATAATGATATTTAAGTATAACATGTTAAATAACCACTGAATATGAATCGAAAATCTTTTCATTATAAGAGCCGAAATGTAACCAATATTTACAAGGATCTATTTATTAACGCGTTAATGCTAAGCAGGGTTAAAATATATGTATGATTGTCTGATTGATAATGTTATTCATACAGATACATGATATCCTATCGAAACCACGCTATTTTCTGTTCGTTGTTTGCGGCTGAAATAAATCACTCCATACTTGACGTATTCAATTTACCTGCCTCTCTTTTTCATTCATTTTCCGCCGTTATACAATAATATTTGTTTTATTTCCAAAAAAAATTAAAATGCAGCACAAAAGACTTCAAATAGTGCCATGAGATTACCTATAGACAATTAATAATTGGATTTTCTTCCTGAGCAGGGTTTTACCAAATAGGCTACAAAAATAAATTAGCAACAGATTTAAATTTTAATTTTGTCGTATCTATATTTTTCATTTCATGATAAAATCAGTTTCATTTATGTTATGTGACAAGCTTTTATAGCTGACTGTCCTTTTTTTTTCAACATCCATCATTTGCTGACTGAGACGATTCTAATGACCCCAGACTCGGTAGGATTGCTTTATCAACTGCACAGTTTCCCGGCTCCATCATCAGACTAGCCCCATGGTACCATGGTCGAAGATATCTGCTTCAAAATTGAGTTGCCTGATTCCTACCGAACAAACATAGTTACTTGCATTGCAAGTTAAAATAAAAGCTTGTAAAAAACACTTATTTATAATTAATGCCTTTATCTTAAACAGTTTATTAGTCAGTGCGACCACTGAAAATCTGCTTGGCTTTGGCGCCTCATTTTAAAGTTACTAATTAAACCCCTAGGGCGTTAACTTAACTCTCCCTATTCTCCTGTAGCAGACAATAACCGGACCTCCCAGACATTATATGCAAAATTAACTTAAAACAATTGTTTCAGCTTTGTCTAAAACTCGGCTGGAAGCCGCCTAGGACTGCCTGGGACATTTTGCCGCTGGTACTATCCGCCAATGGGAAAGACCCCGATTATTTTGAGATCCCTCGGGAGCTGATCATGGAAATTCACATGACCCATCCAACGTAAGTAAATTGATTTTCTGACAGAGCCACATTAGATATGTAATGAATATTATATGAACATTTTTGCCGCTTAATTTGTTGTGAGAACGATTTCCTTTATTGTTGTCCAGAAATTGATTCAACTATTAATAACGTAATTTTTAGATATCAGACTACTTCACGTAACTGTGTCTGAAACATTTATTTGAATGTCATTCACTTTGTTCCGAAGAAAGGACTTAACAAGAAAAAAACTGCCTATGAAGTGCGTACCTACCGATAGAATAGAAACCAATTTTTCTTCTAAATCGCAATAAGGCCTATATAGATGCCTCCGTGAAAATAAAATGCCGGATTTGCATACAAGATTTACGATTTACGACGGCGAACTATGTATTACACGGCTACTTACGAGCAACACGTCGCCCTATCGCTTTCCATCACAGATTTATGCCAACATAAAAAGTCGGGGAATGCATATTGTGTCTGGCGAGTAAGAGCCTGCAAATAGGCGAAAAGAGCGCCTTGCCCATACAGAGCAGATTGCTTATCGTAAAACTGTGGTCCAGTGATCTCCAATCTGCGTTTATGGCCCATAAATCTTAGCCATTCAATAATCTATTGCTTTGATAATAGATATCAGGCGTTAATGCAATATAAACTGCATGATTGAGTGTTCGGATTCAAGGTAACCCATTATTTTTCAAAGGGTTAACAAAGTTATCCTTAATTAATGACAACGCCACGTTATCCATTCGTCACGATTATTGGAGTTTTATAACAGTAGGTACCAACTAGTGCTACTTCTCTTAACGATCAAATCTTGATAAGATTGATTGCATTAATCGACATCATTAGTCAATCTTGGATTAAGAGGTTATTCCGTTTATTTTATTTTGAAGTGAAACTTCTAATGCGACTTCCAACAAGGTTGCGTTAAACATTTAACGGTTGCGTTAAACGTTTAACGAAGTTTCACTTCTTCCGCGCGGAGGGACTCCACGCACTATTTTTTTGAAGTGATACTTCTAATGCGTCTTCCAACAAGGTTGCGTTAAACGTTAAACGTTTAACGTTTAACACTTTCGTGAAGGGGGTAGGAAAGCACTGTTGCGTTAAACGTTCAACGCAACAATCCCACGGATAATGCGACGGATTTAAGGTTATGTCAAGGTACGTCTCTTGTGAATATCAATTGATTGTTAGGTTTTCTCTTTTTAAATTACAATTTCTTCATCTTCTTATTTTCATTTCCACATTACGAAGTTTCACTTTTTCCGCGCGGAGGGCCTCCACGCGCACTATTTTCTTATATTGATGATAAGTATATTGATAATTTCAACTAACATTTTTAAGTGAATAATACTTTTCCCTGAGTTCTAGAAAGTAACATAGCTACTCGTATTATATGCTTTCATTACATGCAGACGAAAATAAGTTGAAAAAACCGGCCAAGAGCATGTCTGGCCACGCTCGTCGCTCAGTGTAGGATTCCGTAGTTGCCCATCCTTCACAATAGATTAGATAATAGATTTAAATTACGAGAAAGATTTCAAGCTCTATAAAAAGGTCGTAAACGCCAAAGTAACTGTAATTAATCATTACTTTCTGGAAGTTATCGATTATACGCGCCAGACTGAGCGAAATGTTTTAATACAGTATGCCACTTAACACACTATTGCCGACGATCGACGCTTCAAATTTCTATTCAGCGATGACGCGAATTTGCGTCTTCGGCAATGAATGGGTTAGCTAAAATGTGTAACGTTCGAAGTATAAGGACACCGCGCGGCACTTACGTAATTTTAAAGAAAATTATGAATTTTTGCGATAACTCAATAACGGCTCGACGGATTTTATTCACTATAGTTTTCATTGAAAGTCTCATTTTTATGAATTTTTCCATAATTTTTCGACCCGTTGTTGAAAAGATAGAGGGGGGGAGACGCTAGTTTTTGGATTTCTGGAGCGAATATTTACAAAACTGCTGACTTTATCAAAAAACGTTGTTGAAGACCCTTACTTTGTTTAAAAGACCTATTCAACGACACCCCACACGCTAGGGTTGGAATGAAAAAAAAATCAACCCCACTTTAGGTGTACGGGATACCCGGAAAAAAGGATTTTTTTTTATTTTTTATTTTACCGTTTTGTCGGCGTAAACTGATACCAAATTTCAGCTTTCTAGTACTAATGATCACGGAGCTAAGCCGCGGACGGACAGACAGACAGACGGACATGGCCAAACTATAAGGGTTCCTAGTTGACTACGGAACCCTAAAACCCAGTTTTCTGCGTGAATTTTATCAATATCGAATAGTTTTTGAAACAAAAACTATCAATGAAAAATTCAAATATATACCAATCAATCTCAATAGCCCTGTTCTAAGTCGTAACGTTAATAATATAAGTTGAAAAATGTCTAAAACAATCAGCATTTTTGAACGGATAAGGAGCCTTAATCAGTAAGTTTTAGAGATCGTTGGCCTGTAGATATCCAAAATGAAAACGTAACCATCAAAGACTAACATTGCCGTAATTTGCGCAGGTACGAATGGTTTGAAGAGCTGAAACTGCGCTGGTATGCGCTGCCGGCTGTATCCAGTATGCGTTTTGACTGCGGCGGCATCGAATTCACCGCGAATGCCTTCAATGGCTGGTACATGAGCACAGAGATTGGATGCAGGAACTTCTGTGACGTTAATCGACTCAATATGCTTGAGGTAATTATTCTACGAAATTAGAAAGACCTATTAGTAACGCAATCTACCTATATTGCGGGTATCTTGTGTTGTTGCATTGCAATATAGCAACGTAGGCATGAAGTAATGGAAGGCATCAACTGCTTAAAAAAAAATATGTCAAGCACAACTTCGGTCACTAATTGAAGACTCGGGTTCAAATCCAGACTGAAGCATTTTCTTATTTTGAAATTTCGCTTTACTGCGTATTATACCTACGCTATTTCTAACTATTTATTTAATCTTTGTTGCACAAAAGAAAACTTATCGTACAAAAGGCGGACTTAATGTCATGACGAATTCTCAACCAGTCAACCTATAGTCAACTTTATCATACATAAAAACGAATCAACCTATACGCCTTGTTATTATGCATGAAGTCAATACGAATAAAGTCGAAAGATTAAAATGTACTCTTCGATAAGTAGATTTTAAGGGACACGCACATGTTTGGATATTTTCCCACCTGATCCTAAACATGATAATTTCGTTAACAGGAATCACGTTGGCTGTATAAGCAACAAACGTGACCGGACCCTTAGGGTAATAAAATCACATAAAACGGGCGTGAGATTATTAGCTAAGAACCCATGAGTATGTTTACAACATGTTCAGCTATAATATAGAACCTTGGCTTTTATTATTGATTCTTATCTCAGCTGTGTCAATTGTCTCAATGGTCCTTGGTTTGATTCCCGTTCTTGTTTAATTACGGCAAAGCTAATTTGTTTGTCCGACACCTTTTTCGTAAGGTGATGGTGGTACAGTGAAGATTTTACATTCAGTTTATTTCCTACCTTACTTCAATACTCTAATAATTACAATGTAGGTAATTATTAATGATAAGTTGTTAAATTTTATAAGACCAATATTTTTAGTAGAGTTGCTAAGCCGCGAAATTGTGCGCATCGGGTTACAAGCATGAAATTTTTACCACACATAGAGCGTTCCACGGTGATTATTTTCAGATGTAGAGGGAAGTCAGATTCATCCCCTGTGGTGTGGGAGAGCGGGGTGAAGAGGACCAAGTACTGCTCTTTTTCTTTTTTTTATTACTGATCAGTAAAGGCTATTAGGGCGTGTGCGACATCGTTTTTGTGTAAAATAGATATCAGCTATTAATTTTTTATGTTATTTAAGAATAGTTTCTTATTAAAATTTGGGTTAATTGCCGAAAAGGTAAAAATCACAACAAGTTTTTTTTATTCAGAACGATAAATTAGTTACCTATCCTGAATATTTAAAATATAAAAAAATATTAATAAACAGCAAATTTAATCTTGTTTTTAAAAATGTATACATATTGGGCACATCTGATACAAAAAATACCGTGAAAAAAATGTTGATGTTAAGCTTAGCCTGCGTGCTCTAGTACATTTTGCTAAGTCGCGAAATTGTGTACATCGGGATACAACCACAAAATTTCTACCACAGATAGAGTATTCTGCGGTGATTATTTTCAGATGTGGAGGGAAGTCAGATTCGTCCCCTGTGCGGTGGGAAAGCGGGGTGAATGGGACAAATGTGTCCTCTTTTTCTTTTTATATTACTGATCATATAACGCTACTCGGACTTGTGTGGTATCGTTTTCGTGTAAAACAGATATCAGCAATTTATTATTTATGTTATTTATTCATAGTACCATATAAAAATATGGTTGTATTTCCGAAATTGTAAAAATCACAACAAGTTTTTTTTATTCAGGGAGATAAATTAGTTATATTTCCCGAATATTTACAACAAACAAAAATATTGCAAAATAGCAAATTTAATCTAGTTTCTAAAAACATATACATATTTGGCACTTTTCATACAAACAGTAACTTAAATAAATTGTTGATGTTGAGATTAGCCTGTATGCTCGTGACACATTTGCAAAAAAAAAAAATTTTTATTGCATTAATTTGTTTTTCTAGGACGTATATAGTAAATATTATATGTAAAAGCATGTTAATAATCATTATTTAATGTATTTAATGAAGCGAAATAGGATGCGTTCGGAGATTTACGTTGGTTACGCCGACGTAAAGATATATTTTAAGCTACTGTTTGTATGAGAAGTGCCCAACATGCATATATTTTTAGAAACTAGATTAAATGAGCTTTTTAAAATAACAATAATAATTTGAAAATGTTCACGAAATTGAACTAATTTACCTCACTGAATAAAAAAACTTGTTGTGATTTTTACCTATTCGCCCATACACCCATATTTTTATATAGAACTATACAAAAATAACATAAAAAATTAATTTCTGATATTTGTTTTACACGGAAACGATACCAAACACGTCCTGGTAGACTTAACTGACCAGCAATAAAGAAAGAAAAGAGGGATACTTGGCCCTATTCACTCCACTCTCCCGCCTCACAGGGGACGAATCTGACTTCCCTCCACATCTGAAAATAATCACCGTGGAACACTCTATCTATGGTAGAAATTTCATGCTTGTAACCCGATGCGCACAATTATGTTAGAAAACAGCGGACTAACAACTCTACTATTTAGACTAGATGCGTCCAAGAGGGTGTCCTATCGTTTGACCAAAAAAAGTTTGACAAATGATCACTTGACCAAACAACGTTTCACCAAAAAAACGTTTCACCAATTGATCATTTTACAAATGATTCACTTCACCAAATGATCAGATGTAAAATTTTCATTTTACAAATAATCATTTGACCAAATGATCATTTAGCAACTTGAGTCATTTGACCAAACTTGAGGTGAATCAATCAACTTTCAGAGCAGATCCGACCCGGCCGGGTTAGGTTAGGTTAGTTTTTTTTTAATATCCATAAAAAAAACGTATTGTCATCAAAGTTATGTAAGTATGCAAAATTTCAGCTCAATCGGTAAAATAAAGATGAGATGAGATGAGATGAGATGAGATGAGATGAGATGAGATGAGATGAGATGTGAGATGAGATGAGATGAGATGAGATCAGATGAGATGAGATGAGATGAGATAAGAAGATAAAGATAAGATACAGATAAGATAAAGATAAGATACAGATACATTTATTTTGTTAAAAAGAAGTACTTTTTATGAAATAACATTTTGTAAAATGATATTTTGTAAAATGATATTTTGTCAAGTGTAGTGTTTGTAAAATGATCATTTGTAAAGTGACTTTTTGTAATATGATACTTTTGTCAAATGTCTCGTTTGCCTAATGAATATTTGGTGAAACGTTGTTTGGTCAAGTGATCATTTGTCAAACGTTTTTTAGTCAAACATTAGTGAACCGTCCAAGAGATAATCATGACGACTGTTTACAACTGATCATGATCACAAAGAAATCAAACGATTATCTATTTTATAATAGAGCAATTCCAAACAACAGTCACAATTAGTTCACAGCCCATGATAAAGTTAAACTTGCTGGCAAATAAATATCGACGAATCTTCTTAGTACCTTTTACGATTAGTTATCATATTTTGGACGAAATACATTACCATTTATTATAACGGGAAGAGAGAAGTTGTAGGAATAAATGCATTAATTTTATCCACCAGAAAGTGGCCCAGAAAATGGGATGCGACACCAGAACACCAGTGACCCTGTGGAAAGACAAGGCTCTTGTAGAAGTGAACGTGGCAGTACTGCACAGTTTCCAGCAACATAATGCGACCATTGTCGACCACCACACCGCTTCAGAGAGTTTCATCAAGCATCTCGATAATGAAAATAGACTACGGTAAGGGCTTCTCTAGCTTCACCAAACATCTCGACAGTGAGAATACACTACGGTAAGGACTTATCTAAGGCATAGAATAACATTGACCCTGTACCTATAGAATTGAACGTGGCGGTTGACCAGCTTCTGAGAGCTTCACCAAACATCTCGACGATGAGAATAGACTACGGTAAGAACTTCTCTAAAGCATAGAATAACATTGACCCTGTACCTATAGAACTTAACGTGGCGGTTGACCAGCTTCTGAGAGCTACACCAAACATCTTGACAAATAGATGACTACCGTAAAGACCTCTCATAGCCATATAGATTGATCCTGTGGAAGAACTAGGCACTAGTAGAAGGGAACATGGCGGCTGACCATCACACCGCTTGTGAGAGCTTCACCAAACATCTCGACAATGAGAATAGACTACGGTAAGGACCTCTCTTAACCACATAGTAACATTGATCCGGTGGAAAGACAAGTCGCTAGTAGTAGTAAACGTGGCGGTTGACCATCACACCGCTTCTGAGAGCTTCACCAAGCATCATGAATCAACATCATATCTTGACAATAAGGGTCCCGAAATTGTTGAACAAATCTAAGGGTTATAATAATACGGTAAAGTTCTTCACTCTAGGACGAGCCGACGACCGAATTCGAGTAAACCGTGTTAAGATCTTTGTTGTGTATTGTTTTTGCCTAATAAGTGGCCCACAGTTTTGTTAATTATCTTTAATTTGTAATAACTTAATTAAAGTGATAACCAGAATACACAACGACTTTCACAAGTAAATTTGAATCATTCGGAAAAATGAAGCAATATAGCGTTGCAATTAGCTCCGAATTATATGTGAATAGTATTCATATCCACAAACTTACAGTCTAAGGCAATTTGCTGCTGTTGTCATCAAAACTCGTCAACATCGAGTTATTACGAGCAAGAGTAGTTAACGATCAATAGTAGTAGTTACCTACTAAACAATTATAACGATGACTCAACATGCATATACCTTACAATCATTACATTACATCTAACACTTAATTCTAGGCGGTTTCCGGAACCTTAATATCCGTAAATCCGTCTATTATGGTAGCTGCTCCAAGATGACCTCACCGACAAAAACAGAAAAATCCTCGGTTTTGCTTAAACCGGCTTTAAAACCATAAATCGTTCATCACCGTCCTTGCAGTCTTGTGAACTAAGGCAAATTGTAAACATAATAATATTATGCACATGTTCACAGACGGATATGTAAACATTACTGTCGTGTGATCGCGAGAAACTATTGTGAAATATTTTGGACCCAGATCCCATGGAACAATAAACAGTTTGTATGTATGAGTTTGCAATTTACACCTCATTTGTTTTTCTATTATGACTGACTGCGCATGACACGCCAACCGCTAAATATGTTAATTAATTCCCTTAAACGTTATATAAACTTTTTGATACGATTTGCAACAAACTACAAATACGAAGGTGGGAATGACACATTTCTGGCACTTGGTACAAAAAGTAACAGTAGAGGACTTGCTGAATAAACACTCCCGACATCCAGACTGGGCAAAGGATTCGCCTCGTACTGGAGATGTTTGAACTAATGCTGTCGTCAAAGCTTTAATGTTTAGTGATGAAAATAAAGGCTAACTAGAGGCCCGTTGCGGCGTCGAACCGCCGCTAGAATATGGAAATCCGGTAGTGTTACAGAAGATAACTGCTTTATCGATAAGAAGTTTTCGGCGAACGAAGAATAAATACTGTAAAAAAACACGTTTAAATTATGTTTTAAAAACGTTAAAACATGCCAGGCTAGAGCTAGGCCTGATAGCCAACTGCCAGCTTCATCGTGACAACTTTTTCAACTCTTTTGTAAAAATAACTTGTGCATAATGACATGTGATCTGCTGATCTGTTTCACAAATAAAATGCATATTATTTTTATGGAAAAATTTAATTCATAAAAATAATCCCATATCTTAAAAAAAATGACATATTTTCATAGGACCGAACATAAGATTGGTAGAATTTTAATTTGTTGTTCTTTCTTCAGGAAAGAAGAATTTATCGATTTGATCGATTTCTATCAATTTCCAGAAATAGCACATGAATCGAAACGACAGATTTGGGCACTCACTACGCAGGTTTTAAAAAGGAAATCATGTAATGTGTAACTGTTTATGTATTCATTTATAACCGTAAATACTTAAAAAATAGAATAGAATAGAATAAAAAAAGTGGACAACTAATATAAAAAAATAGTTATAAAAAAAATGTTACATAAACTCAATTGTATGAAATAGAGAGTATAAAACGTTTATAGATACACGAAAAACCACTATTATCACTGCTTGTTTTTTTAATGAAATTCAATAGATCGTGCAAATTTTCTTAATATGGGTGCTGCCATGTCATCATCATCAATCATTTATTCAATAACAATTACACATTGTGTTTGAAATTCTTACGCTAGGTATACTTAATGAAAAAAGAATATTAAGACATATTTTGTTCAATAAATTTAGAGCTGAAGGCCTAATACCTGAATTCCAAATTCAAACTTTCGTTTTTCCTCTCATTGAAATAGTGTCTGACAGAAGAGTGAGGGAGATGCTATCTATACTCTCAAGTCTATGATATACACCTAATTTTAGGGTTCCTTACCATAGTCGGTAAAAACGGAAGCCTTATAAAATAAATTTGTTTTGTTGACAGCAGAATTTGTCAAATTTTATTTTAATGAGAATGATCAGCCAGACGTCATTAATTCAAATATGATTTATTCTTGAGAGCATCGATTTTTTGAAATTTGCATCATATGTAGGTTATTTCTACCATCAAGTTTCGCATGTTAGGGTAACATGTAATTATTCCACATTGCCAACTCGTCCACAATGTCAGCTCGTCTATATTCCCATCTGGGTCAAATTGCCAACTTGTCCACACACCCAACACGTCCACATTGCCAACTCGTTCATACACCCAACTCATCTGCATTGCCAACTCGTCTATATTACCAATTCGTCTCCATTGGCAACTCGTCCATATTCCCAATTTGTCTACAATGCCAACTCGACCATATTGCTAACTCATCCATATATCCAACTCATCCACAATTCCAACGCGTCCATATTGCTTACTCGTCCACAATGCCAACACGTTCACAACTACAACTCGTCTACATTTCCAACTCGTCCATATTTCCAACTCGTCCACATTCCCAACTCGTACTCAATGCCAAATCGTTCACATTGCCCACTCGTCCATAAACCCAACTCATCTACAATGCCAACTCGTCCATATTACCAACTCATCCATATTCCCAACTCGTCCACAATGCCAACTCAGCCATATTGCTAACTCGTCCACATTTCCAACTCGTCCATACACCCAACTCGTATACAATACCAACTCGTCTTTATTGCCAATCTCGTCTATATTATCAACTCGTCCGTATTACCAACTCGTCTTCATTGCCAACTCGTTTATATTCCCAACTCATCCACAATGCCAACGCGTCCATATTACTTGCTCGTCCACAATGCCAACTCGTCCACATTTCCAACTCATCCATATTCCCACCTCGTCCACAATGCCAAGTCGTCCACATTACCAACTCGTCCATACGCCCAACTCATCTACATTGCCAACTCGTCTTCATTTCCAACTCATCAACAATGCCAACTCGTCCATATTGCTAACTCGTCCACAAATACAACTCGTCCACATTTCCAACTTGTCGATAGGCCCAACTCGTCTACAATTCCAAGTCGTCCACATTTCCAACTCGTCCATATTCCCAACTCGACGATACACCCAACTCGTCTATACAAACTCGTCCTTATTATCAGCCCGTCTTTATTGCCAACTCGTCCATATTCCCAACTTGTTCATTTTGCCAACTGATCCACATTCCCAACTCGTCCATATTCTCAACTCGTCCGTATTACCAAGTCGTCTTCATTGCCCACTCGTCCGTGTTCCCAACTTGTTCATTTTGCCAACTCATTTACATACCCAACTCGTCCATATTCCCAACTCGTCCACATTGACAACTCGTCCATATTACCAACTTGTCCGTATTACCAACTCGTCTTTATTGCCAACTCGTCCATAATGCGAACTCGTCCACAGGTGTGCAGGTGTCTATGGGCGACGGTAATCGGTTTCCATCAGGCGATTCGTTTGCTCGTTTGCCCTATGACATAAAAAAAAACTGCCCACTTTTCCATGTTCCCAACTCATCCACATTTCCAACTCGTTCATATTCCCAACTCGACGATACACCCAACTCGTCTACAATACCTACTTGTCCTTATTATCAGCTCGTCTTTATTGCCAAATCTTCCATATCACCAACTCGTCCGTATTACCAAGTCGTCTTCATTGCCAACTCGTCCATATTCTCAACTCATCCATATTACCAATGTAGATACATTCCCAACTTAGCTACATTGTCAAGTCGTCCATATTCTCAACTCGACCACATTTCCAACTCGTCCATTTTATCAACTCATCCATATTACCAATGTAGATACATTCCCAACTTAGCTACATTGTCAAGTCGTCCATATCCTCAACTCGACCACATTTCCAACTCGTCCATTTTACCAACTCATCCATATTACCAATGTAGATACATTCCCAACTTAGCTACATTGTCAAGTCGTCCATATTCTCAACTCGACCACATTTCCAACTCGACCATTTTACCAACTCATCCATATTACCAATGTAGATACATTCCCAACTTAGCTACATTGTCAAGTCGTCCATATTCTCAACTCTACCACATTTCCCATCCCGTCGACATTCAAGCGGAAGGACTAAGTTTTTTCTTGTAAAATACCATTTAATTTACCATAACTCATGCCATTTTCCTTGGAATTATTTTTTTGATGGACTTATATAATCATATTTATTTTATTTATTATAAATTTACTTATTTGAATGACGTTTAAATTATTTGTACTTACTACATTTTTTCTGCTTTGATTTATTGTAAAACTCGCCTATAAAAATAATCTTTTCTTGAATGACGGTCAGTTTTTCTAGTCTTGCGAGCACCAGTCCAACTCGCACTTAACCGGCTTTTTCCTCCACATTTTTAACAGGTATGTATTTATTTCATAAAAAACACAAGATATTAATAAAAACAATAAACAATAAACTAATATATAACTAAGACTAAGTATATGCTAAAAACCTAAACTATTTACAAATAAAAAATTTGCCCTAAATCGCTGTCGCTCGGAAGTGTGCCCAGAAGGCTGGCCGCATTGCCACGCTGGATGGCAATGCTTATTCGCTGGGCAAAATAGTGGCCAGCCCTCTGGTCATGGGTTGCGTCAATGAGGCGCGTCGACAATTCTTTGAAGAGTCGACGCGCACTTGGCCCCCACGGCCCCAGAGTTTCAATCCCAAACGCCGCAAATATGTAACTGCTACCGAGAGCAGCATATTTACGACGTTTGAGGCTTTCCGCAGACGCAGCCGCCGCGCCAGCACCATATAGGTATGCGAAAAAAGTTTTCATATCAACATTTTAAAAAGAAAAACAACCTGGCAATTTAGATCATTGACATAATATCCCCTAATAAAAAATACATTAAAAGTTGTCAGAATATGGTTACTGTCATTCATTGACAACAAACTGTAAAACTATTTTTGCATATTCGTAATTTCGTGCATGTTTTAAGTGTTGCGGATATTATGTTGCCGACTCAAAAATAATATTTCATCATACTGAACAACTTACTACAGGTTTGTGAGCAAATCATGCTTATTATTATTTGGTCATCTTATGTCAAAATAGGGATCACAGGTCACGTGGTCAATGTCACGTGGTTAGCGCACAGTAGTTTTTTCAAATCCATTTTTCAGTACTTTTTCAGGAAAAAATTAAAAATCCAAGAGTTTTATGCACATCTCCAGCATGAGACGAATCCAATGACATATCATTTATCAAAATCGGACCATAACTGTAGATCTGATGGGATGTACAAAAATCGGCCTCGCGTAATATATATATAGATAGATAAGTAGGTATAGCATTTCAGGCCTTAAATCGTTTGTGAACAAGTCACACTAAAGAGTCATGTTGTACTGTTTCTGTATAACTAATAGATCTATTTGCGTAAGCGATGAATATATAATCTTTAAGAATATTCCTAACTTTTTTTTTTGCCTGTTTATATTACGTACCACGTTTTCCTCAAATACAAGCATTTTTAATATCCAGGAAAAAGATGTGTATCTCATTAGAATTTGACTAAAATAAAAATAAAAATCTGGAACTAAACTTCCCAAACTCCAAATAAAGTTGCAGGTGTTTAGAAAATGAGTAATTTTTATCATCAACACTCGTTGATATAAAAAAAACTATTCCATAAGTCACTTAAGCATTTTTTTTTCCCTGTTTCATATCATCATATTTTTTTAGTTTTATTTTTAAATGGCCAGGAAAAAAGAACAGAAGTTATTGAGTCCAAACTTCCCAAATCTCCGAATAAAGTTGCAGGTGTTTGGAAAAGGTGTTATTTTTATTTACAACGATACTAAAACCAGTCTATAAGTCACTTAAAAAAAGCTTTTTCCTGTTTCAAATCGCCTTATTTTTTTTAGTTGTGCATAGTATGAATATTTAATATTTCCGACAGTTCGGGCTGTCCCGCGGATTGGATATGGATCGTCCCGCCGATGTCGTCATCCATCACTCCGGTATTCCATCAAGAGATGGCGCTTTACTATCTCAGGCCTTCCTATGAATATCAGGTTTGTAATAACATAATAAAAAAAATATATCAAGCACAATCAACACAGTGAAAAATACAAAGTACAATAGGAAATAACGCTTCATATTGCATCAAAATCAAGCATGTAGCTTCCATAAATTCCAGACATTTATCGTCGGTTCGACGTAACAACATCGACCCTTCTTTTATCTTGTTTGATTAAGAAACAAAAGCTTGCTAACGATTCACTATTAACCTCTGCGTAAATTAGGAACCAGCATGGAAGACCCACCAGTGGCAGAAGTCGAAGCCGATCACCGGTAAAAGGCCGATAAACAGAAAGTTCCACTTTAAGCAGATAGCTCGAGCTGTCAAATTTACATCGAAACTGTTCGGCCGGGCGCTTTCCAAGAGGATTAAAGCGACGGTTTTGTATGCCACCGAGACCGGCAAATCTGAACAATACGCCAAGGAACTAGGAGTCATATTTGGACACGCCTTCAATGCCCAGGTACTTCGTTAGCCTACTAACTAGATGAAGTATTAATGAAACGAACAAAGCTTATTTGTGAACTTCTTTTGTTTTAGGTTCATTGCATGGCAGACTATGATATAACCTCAATAGAGCATGAGGCACTTTTGTTGGTTGTGACGTCCACGTTTGGCAATGGTGATCCTCCTGAAAACGGAGTGGTAAGTATTCATTTTGAAATTAATTTTGTTGGGTTCGAGAATGAAATATTATTTAATTTACTAATAACTATTCTTTAATCTAGGCTTTCGGAGAACATCTTTGCGAGATTTTATACGCTGATCAAGTTGAAGACTCTGGGTACGCATTCATAAATAACATTATCTAAATAATTCAAATCCTCTCATTTGTGCCGTTGAATAATTTAAACTATTGGTAAATTTCAGAACTCAAAATATGCCGACACCTAAGTCCTTTATTAAGGCTAACAGCCAAATGGAATTACAAAAATTCACTGTTGGGAATCCTAAGCAGTTAAACAGATTGGAATCACTTAAAGGTACAAAACTAGATTTCTCAAATTATACATTTCAAACATATACTCGTATATACGAACACAAAATATGTTCTTATCCTTGATTATTTATTTTAGGGAGTGCTACTGATACAGCATCCATCGACAGTTTTGGACCTCTTAGCAATGTACGTTTCGCTGTTTTTGCGCTAGGTTCAAGCGCATATCCCAATTTTTGCAATTTCGGAAAGTATGTAGACAAACTGCTGGGTGATCTAGGCGGTGAAAGAATTCATGACGTTGCTACTGGAGACGAAATGTGTGGACAAGATCAGGCATTCAGGAAATGGGCGTCCAGCGTATTTAATGTAAGAATTATATAGAAATTATTATGATAATTATTCTAACCATGATATTTTTATAAAGAGAAACAGAAATGAATTGTAAATATCACTGAACGTTCTTAGGTTGCTTGCGAGACATTCTGCTTAGACGATGATGAAACACTTCAAGAAGCAAAGAGAGCGCTCGGAACTGTAGCTTTGAGTGAGGAAACCGTTCGGTTTTCTCAACCTGAAACTAAAGCCCCGACTTTGACAGTTGCATTGCAGTCAACTCTGAACAGGCAACTAGTTACTTGTGTTGTAAGAGCTAACAAAGATTTGGGTGATGAATCTGCTGAAAGATCGACTATTTTCATTGACTTGGAGCCAAAGGTAAAAATAAACAAGATTCATATAAATACAAAAATCAATGAGTAAATGCTTCATGACTATTTTTACAACGATGCTTTTTTTCAGGATGAGATTAAATATGACCCTGGAGATCACGTTGGAATTATCGCCTGCAATCGTAAAGAACTCGTAGATAGTTTGTTAGCACGTTTAAGAGACGTTGTAGATTACGATGAACCATTGCAATTGCAACTTATGAAGGAAACCCATACATCAGCTGGTAAGATATACAATCATAATTAATAAGACGTACATATTGTAAATCGAAAGAACTTTATTATAAACACGTCTTTCTTTTAGGGCCCGTAAAATCTTGGGAGCCCCACGAAAAATTGCCTGTGGCGAGTGTAAGGGAACTTTTCACACGTTTTCTGGACATCACTACAGCGCCAACCACAATACTTTTGCAGTATTTAGCGACAACTTGCGAAAATGAGGAGGAGAGGTTTCAACTAAATTTATTAGCCACGGTAAGTAGTTCATAGTCATCATCGTTACCATCTAAAACAATGCTAAACTGAATTGATATTGATACTTCTTATTTTGTGCCGTAATTCTTGTATAGAATGGTTATAATAGTTAAACTTTGCGTTTGGTGTCTCTTAGGATCCTGGAGCATATGAAGATTGGCGCCACTTCCACTTTCCCACATTGCCCGAAGTTTTGGAACAGTTCACTTCAGCTAGACCATGCGCATCACTTTTGGTTGCTTTGCTGTCACCCTTGCAACCGAGATTTTACTCGATATCCTCCTCGCCTATTGCGCATCCTAAACGGTTACATCTTACCATTGCTGTCGTTACGTATAGAACTCAGGGTAAGCATTTTCCTAAATTGATAATCAATTGCTATCACACTACTTGAGTGTCCTTATAATTAAAATTTATGTTTTGATAACAGACGGAGAAGGCCCTCTTCACTACGGTGTCTGCTCCAATTATCTTATGGACCGCAAGCCGGGTGATGAAGTGTACCTGTTCATTAGAAGGTATTACTATTTCATTTATACTGATGACATTATCGGGAATGAAAGTATAATTATCTTAGAACCTGATTTTATTTCATTTTTGCAGCGCGCCGAACTTCCACCTTCCCGAAGACTTGTCAGTACCATTGATCCTGATTGGACCTGGTACTGGCATTGCACCATTCCGTGGATTCTGGCACCATCGCAGAGCTCTCCTGAATGCTTGGTCTCGAACTAACACTGGTCCAGTGTGGCTATTCTTTGGATGTCGAACGAAGACTATGGATTTGTACCGCGAAGAAAAGGAGCAGGCTTTGAGGGACAATGTCTTAACAAAAGTTTTCTTGGCCTTATCACGGGAGAAGAATATTCCAAAGGTATACTATACGTCTGTCAAAGTTACTTGTCACGTCCAAACCGCGCTCGCATAAATTAACCGTGTTTAGCCGTACAACTGTGAATTCACGTTTAAAAACAGTGCCAAAGTGTAAAGACCGTGATCAAAACGCTGTGGGAACGTTATCTATAAAAAGGACTAAGTTATTATAACTAAATCAAAGTAAAATACAGTGGGTTTGACATTAGTGCTCAGAACAAAATATTCGCTACCCCCAATTATCAAGCAACGGATTTTGACAACCAGACCAGTGTTGCCATAAACAAAAATATACCTCAACAGTTTGAAGTCAAGAGTTATTTGCCACTAACAAAGTCCGTTCAGAAACTAATTAAATGGATTTATCAGAAGCATCTTTAAATAAAATTTTCTTGAGAATGAGATATGAGATGGAGCAACAAACAGAAAATATATATCAACGGCTTATGGATTCATTAAACATCGAGTTATCAGAAATGCAGAAAAAACAGGAAGAGAGCGAAGAAAAAATCAAGATATTGGAAAATAAAATTTCATTCATGGAAAACAGAGAGAGACAGCGGAATGTTATATTCCATGGAATAATAGCTGAGCAGTGGGAAAAAGAGGAAAAAGTAATAGATATAGTCAATAAAGATATGGGCATCAACCTGCATAAATCGGAAATACAGTTTAGTAGGAGATTAGGCAAGGCTAATAATAGTCCTATATTGGTGCATGTTTCCTCTCAATGGAAACGGAACACAATTTTAAAAAATAAGAAAATATTGAAAGAAAAAAATTCAGGAATATATGTGACGGAAGACTTTCCAAAAGAAGTGTTAGAAGAAAGAAGGAAATTAAAGGAACGTGTAATAGAAGAAAAGAATAAAGGAAATATCGCTTACATTAAATACAACAAACTGATAGTAAAAGAAAATAATGAAAATAAGAAGAGAGCCCTCTCACACTCCCCAAAAGAGTATGACAACTCATCACCGTCAAACCAACAGGGACCGTCAAAAAATCATAAACCCGATACACCCGCACATCTAATACACAGGACAGCATCAAAAGAACTCATCAAACCAAGCTCATTTAACTATGTCGAGCGAGAGCGGTCTGCGTCATTATCAGAGATTCCAAAAAACTTATAAACGCCAGGACCGAAATTAAAGAATTGCCACAACTATATCAAAACCAAGTACAACTTTTAGAATATAATCTCCTAACACGGCCGGTCCCCGTGGGAGCATTAGACCACTACCCCCAAAAGCATGATAGACAGAAGATCAAAGACACAAACGCCGAAAAACTACACAATGGAAAAACCGATTATAATCAAACATCCAGGAATAAAGTCAACATAGCTACACTAAATACAAGATCATTAAAGTCGCGAGAAAAGTTACTAGAACTGGAACACGCATTGGAAACAATCAATTGGGACATTATAGGATTGAGTGATGTAAGAAGAACAGACGAGAAAACGGAACAATATGAGAACTACATACTATATCACTTTAACGAAAAAGCCGGGATTTACGGAGTAGGGTTCACGGTAAAAAAATACTTGAAAAATGAAATAATAGAATTTAGAGGAATATCGGACAGGATTGCTATTTTGAACATAAAACTTCCTGGCTATAAACAACCAACTTCAATCGTTCAAATATATGCTCCAACAGAAGTAAGCGATACCAATGTTAAAGAAGAATTCTACAAAAAACTTAATCAAACTATGTCAGATTTGTACAAAACAGTTATTATAATGGGAGACTTTAACAGCCAAATTGGAAAGAGGAACAAAAATGAAGATAACATACTCGGACCATATCCTACTGGAAAACGAAACGACAATGGACAAAGATTGGTGAATTTCGCTGTAGAACATAACCTGCACATAATGAATAGCTACTACAAAAGGAAATATAGCAGAAAATGGACATGGATGTCACCTGATGGCAAAACAAAAAATGAAATTGATTATATTCTCACAAACAAACCTAGAATATTTCTGAATGTTGATATTGTAAACCAACTTAACTTTAACACAGACCACAGAATGCTTCGAGGACAGGTGCAATCATCAGAACCAAAAATATCTAGGAAAAATATCCAAAGTAGTAGAAAACCCATACCTTTACCAATACCAAGGAATATCCTGGAATCTTTAGAAAACACATTTAAAATGAAAAAGAACCACAAAGATGTCCAAGAAAGTTATAATACGTTTGAAAAACAGCTGAAAAAAATAGAAAACGAAATGAAAATAAATAACAAAATTCAAGATAAAATAAGCCCAGAGGCAAGAGATCTGATGAAACAGAGGAAAACCTTTTACAAGGACAGGAAAAACAACAAACAAATCATAACAAATTTAAGTAAGGAAATAAATTTACAAATCAGAAGGTACAGACAGAAAAAGCGGGATAGCATAATCAATTACTACATAGAAAAATCTGGAGGAATTAAGAAGGCATGGAACTTTCTACGAGAAACTACAAATTGGATAGACAATATGAGACACCATAGAAATAAGAAAACCAAGACCAAGAGAATCGAAATACTGGAAGTAGCCACAGAATATTACCGTGAACTTTATAACGACAATAGGATACTAGACGAAACACAAACAACTGAAAAACGTTTAAATACGATGGAAGAAGTCCCAAACATACTAAAACAAGAAGTAGAAAAGGCAATAAAATCGCAAAAAAAAGGGAAATCAACGGGAGAAGATTGTATATCAAATGAACTTCTAATAGGAATATCAGATGTTGCATTAGACACTATGACAGACCTATTTAACGATATCTTAGACACAGAATACATACCTAAACAATGGACCACATCAACCATTATATTGCTCCACAAAAAAGGAAATAGGGACAATATTGCCAATTACAGACCTATCAGTCTGATGTCTAATGTCTATAAAGTGTTCTCTAAAGTAATAGTAAACCGCTTAACGAAGACTCTCGATGAAAATCAACCGAGAGAACAAGCTGGCTTCCGCAGTGATTTTGCAACGATTGACCACATCCACACAATAAAGCAAGTAATTCAGAAATGCAATGAATATGGCTTAACCTATTACCTAGCCTTTGTTGACTACAACAAAGCATTCGATTCTTTAAGGCACACAAAAATTTGGGAAGCACTTGCAGCTCAAGGTGTCGAAAATAAATACATAAGAGTGATCAACAACATATACAAAACAATGACGGCGAGGATAAGAACAGAAAGAGTCGGCGAACACTTCCCTATCAAGAGAGGAGTCAGACAAGGGGACCCGCTGTCACCGAAACTCTTTTCGGCAGTGTTGGAACACATATTCAGAAATCTTGAATGGGACAACTATGGACTAAACATTAACGGAGTTCGTCTAAACCACTTGAGATTCGCAGATGACTTAATTCTGATTTCCACAGACCCAAGAAACTTAGAAGAAATGCTCAAACATCTAGTACTAGAAAGTGATAAAGTTGGACTCTCAATGAACGCAACAAAAACCAAAGTAATGACGAATCATACCAAATCACCCATCATAGTAAACGGCGCCGAAATAGAATATGTTGAAGAATACACATACCTTGGACAAACAATAGCACCAATGGACCTCACAACAAAAGAAATAAACAACAGAATACAGCTAGCATGGAAAAGATATTGGTCTCTCAAAGACGTTGTCAAAAATCCTCAAGTACCACCCAAAGCAAAGAAAAAGATATTTGATTCATGTATTCTGCCCGTAATGACTTATGGATGTCAAACATGGAGCCTAACAAAACTAAATATGACCAAACTCGAGACGTGTCAACACAGCATGGAGCGAAGTATGCTCAATGTGAAACTAAAAGACCGAGTAAGACTAAAAACATTACGAAACCAAACAAAAATCACTGATGTAAAGTACACCGTAAGAAAACTAAAATGGAGGTGGGCAGGTCATATTATGAGAAACAATAAAGACAAATGGGTGAAGGACGTTACCCAATGGTGTCCAAGACAAAATAAAAGAAGGAAAGGGAGGCAACGTCTAAGATGGGAAGACGAAATTAAAAACGTGGCTGGTGCTACCTGGATGAGAAAGACACAGGATAGAGGACTGTGGAGGGCTTTAGGGGAGGCCTTTGCGAAATCGCAAGACAATCTTCAAACTGGCTCATAAATATAAAATATATAAGGAATGTCAATAACATGTAATACATACATACATATAAATGTAAATTACACAAACCATATTTTATAAGATTGTTAAATAAAGGCTAATAATAATAATAATAAATACTATACGTCATTATTCAAAAGTTGTAGGCATTCGGTCTTACGTTATACAACTCTACAATATTATGTTTCAAACAAGGAATAAAATAATTATCTTCTTATTGTAGATGTACGTTCAAGAGTTAGCTGAAAAGGAGGGGCAAGAAATTCACGACCTGTTAATAAACAGAGGAGCACATTTCTACGTCTGTGGCGACTGCAAAATGGCTGAAGACGTCAATCAAAAACTAAAGGGCATCATAATGAAGTACAGCAATATGACCAAAGACCAAGTGCAAAGCTTCATGTTTAAATTAAAGGTTAGTAGTCTAGTAAATAGGTCTGCGAGAAACACCAGTGTCAGAAAATTTAGGAATCATGAGACGTATCAAAGGAAATCTATTGATTTTGATTGGTTTCTCTGTTCTTAGGAGGAGAACCGCTACCACGAAGATATCTTCGGCATCACGTTGCGTACCGCGGAGGTCCACAGTGCTTCCCGGGAGTCTGCCCGTCGCAACCGCGTCGCCGCGCAGCCCTGACGCCGATCCTCCCGCTTTCGACCCAACTCGCTCATCTAGCCAGAATGCCTCATGACAGTCATGACTAACTACAACAGTTATTGCATGATGTGCGCTGAAAAATGAGCCCTGCTGAACGAAGCAACGGTGTACTTTAAATTTGTCAACGACATAATTGCTAAGGGATTTACGACTAATTCGAAGGGATGCTCCAATAATAATACAACTTAAATTACGAAGGTTTGACCCAAAATTTTATGACGCCAAGAAACTAACATTTATTAAAAGTTAAGTGTTTCCTTACATTTCTGTAAGCCTCATTTAGGTTTAATCCGCTGGAATGGATTTTGAATAAAAATCTTTATGCAGTTGCCTAAAATTGTGTCCTATCCTATATTGGAGATGTTTATCTATTGAATAACTTTTAATGAAATCCAAGAAAAAAATGAGAGGACAACATTTTGTTGCTATCAGATAAGTTTACTTTTGGCTTAGCAAAGTCAATTACAAAATTTGAGAGGTACACCAAATTATGATGTTTCGGCCCAATTAATGTTTCAATGATCTCTTAATAGGTTGTGCAAAATGAGAAAAATACGTGTAAATAATCCTAAATTGCGCTATTATTTACATGATTAGCCATTATCATCGTGATTGTCGCTTTATTTGCTAATGAGTGTAACTAAAATGACCAGTATCCATTTTTCTAAAGGAAAATTGAGTATTTTGGAATTAAGTAAAGCAGGGTGTTTGTAAATTATTAACGCACAATGCATTATATTTTGTATATTCTCTTAATATCTTTAAATAATAGTAACCTTTTATTATTAGTTCCTTAGTCAAAATTAAAAAGCGTAATTATTACCTAATTTAAATTTTTGAAAGATCATATTTTAATCTATAATATTGTCCAATATATTGCTTTTAATTGATTTAAAGAGAATAATTACAGTTTATAAAAAGGCGAACCTATTATACTTTTATCCTTAGATAGATGAATACAACGATGCTTCTATGATTTTAAACAAGTTTTGGTAGTTTTTAAGTTTTGTACAGAATATTATATTAATTTATTAAATACTATGTAAATAAAAGTAATTTTAAGTTTTATATTTTAATTGTATTTTATTATTTCAGCTATGAAAATTTGGCTCTGTATTACTCTATTGCAGATATAATATTAATGGATGCATTGATCAAGTATTTTGTAACTTAAGCAAAGACAGTAATTATTATGTGTAGATAAATAGCAAAAGTGGTCCAAATCAATCTTACCCAAGTACCACACAGTTTGCAAAAGCACTTATACAGCCTTTATACAGCTTAAATTAGAGTTATAATCGCTGTATAAGCTCTTATACTTACAGCCTGTTTGCTATATAAAAATGTATAAAAAAAATACTGGGTATATAAAAAATATGTGCGGAACTGTAGTCACAATACTGATGGCTGTACTGATGGCTGTTGGTGGGTGGGAGCGGAAGGTACGAAAGCGGTGTCTCGCTCCCTCTTATGACCGCCGCTTGCCGCGGCCGCTTGCCACTGTGTCGTGGCCAGCCCGCATAGATTGACTACTTTTGTCATTTTTCTCCATGCTGCATTTAAAGACTAATCAAATTAAATATTGTGAGATTTGTCTCCATTCTGTGGTATTCCAAAAATTGTTCTGTCCTTTTACGCTAGGTGTGAGTGTTGAATTTGTGATCTTGTAAACTAGTTGTAAGAAATGTATTCATATTTTCTATTATCCATGTTACAAGAATTTAATATACAAAAAAAATCTTTTCTGATACCTACTATTTCTATATTAAAATATAAATCCTAATTATATCTTATTATAATAATACGAGATATTTACAAATAACTCAGTTCATATCTAATAAATGGGATAAGGTGCACGAATAAAAAGATAATGTTACTGTCTAAATCATATCACGCAAATGTTAATATATTATTATATTATGCACTATTTGAAATAATAAAGACTACTGAACATGTTACGCTGTCGATTATAATACTTGAATTTCAATATATTTGTCTGTAATTGGTCAAATAAAGTTCCTTCATATTCGAAAATATAGATTTTGTTTTATTTGACCAAACCCGTCCGTTCCTTAATTGCAGCTACGGTTACAGTACCTAATGCCTTCATTAGAGACAGCCCAAATTTTGTGTTAAGTTGTTTAAAATATAATTTAACCTTAAATGAATTGTATCCAGAACTGTTGTAGGGATATAAGTTTTTACGAAAAAATATTGGTGGCTACTGTGCAATTCGTGACAAAATCTAAGGAGATAGTTGGAGCTCTTACTTTCTACTAAACTTTATCCATTACATCCAGCGTTGCCATCTATGTATGTATATTATATTTTATAGACGCTAGCTGTCGTTATTTCTAAATATATACCCTGAATTTTCCATAAATTCTATTACATGTTTAGCAAAATCGAGCTTTTAAACAAAGCTAAAACGTGTTTTATTGTTAAATTTTGTGTCCATTTTTGAGGATGGCCCAGGTACAAACTGCAAATAAACGCTTCACTGTGGAAGTTTAAACAGAATATAAATGGACGCTAACTGCAAACCGTTTGTATTTCCGGGGATAAACGAAGAATACTGAAGCGTAAAATCTTAATCTGATGGTTCTGAATAATTTGACATTTCATCATGAGTCAAGAGCGCAATATTTAACAGGCTCACTGTTCCAAATAGGAAATGCAAACCGGTAAGTTTTTGTATAGACATTGCTTTTTTACCGGTAAATTACCGTAGAATGTAATTTCCATAGAAAAAAGTTACTGGTTTGCATTTCCTAGTTCCGAAGCAATGCAGCTTTCAACAAGAGAAATACATAACCTTTAAAAATGACAAATACCACGGGTCGGTTCATTATAAATATATTATTATTTTTTGTTTATAATAGAAGGTACCTACCCGTAAAGTACTTAGGTCCTTGGTACTCGGAAGATCACAAAACTCATCTTTCAGAAAACAAGGAAACTCGTTTGTTTCATCTCGGCAAGTTCTTGCCTCACTTGTGTTGTGTTTGTTTGTTATTTTAGTATTCTCTAGCGGGGCATCCCTTTATCCCTTTACTATATTTTCTTGTTTTTTGTTTCCTAAAGTGGCAATTAATTTGTCAGAGGTTACAGTAAAATGAAATTAAAACACAAATCAATTGCCTAAAGATATATAAATATATATAATTACCACTTACACGAACATTTTATATGATATACTTACATACATATACCTATTTTGTATACTCAAGGTAAAATATATCGAACAAAGTTAGGAAGAGAGATTTACACCCCGTATATTCATTATTTGAGCCTCCCTGACGTCATAATCCGTTTAAATTGTTTCATGTAAATTTGTGACAGTCGGAAACCGAAGAAAATATTTTACGTATCATTATTTCAAGAGAGTTTGTGTAAGTTTCTCATGAAAGTACGGTAACATGCAGAAACCAGTCATATCATAGCAATTACTATGGCGGGGGGTCGGGTTTCTTTGCAGCTTAGGTACCTACTGTACAATGGCCAAAAATGAGGAAAAGTGATTTAGTAAATAAATAAGTAAGTAAATATGAGACAATCCTACACAAATCGATCAATGTAAGCTCAAATTAAGCTCGAGAAGGCTTGTGCTATAGACGAAGATAGCTATTCATCTAATTTATATTTTACATTTGTATAGACAAAAAATGTACTAAAACGCATGTGGGATTGGTACTAGTTGAGTATAAGGAGCTGGCTGTTAGACGATTAATGTTAGTTCGAATAGAATGAATGTATGTTTGTATGTATGATTTAGATACATTTAGATTTATTTATTTCATAATAACAAATTACATTATAAATTATCCTAAGTCAATTTACATGAATCTTGATATTATGATCGTCAATAGCAACATCAAATTAGATAATAATCATTCAATTAAGTCAAATACACCATCATAATATAACTACAAAAATAACAATAGAATCATTAAATGCAATGTTAGATAAAACAGAAAATATAATGTCACTATGAGTAAAACACTAGCTTACACAACTTATAATAGATATATGTCGAAGCGTAACAACGGGTGGCACAAATTGTCATGACATTTCGACCGATTGAATGTTTTGACAGGCGCTGTCACTCGAGCTACGTTCAGAAATTGTTATCTTTTCTTTTAATAAGGAACGTCAAGTGGGTAGCTTGAGTGAGGTCGATACCGGGCTGGCAACTGTGGCAACATTTGCTTAGTGCTGGGAGGTTGGTACACGGCAGGAAGTTGGTGGGGAGTGGATGACAGGAGGTGTGGTTGGAGGTGACAGACCTCACTTTTGATGGAGCAGCGGTCGAGTCAACAACTTGAGCCAGCCCCGTATCGAACTCACTACGTTCATAAAAGTAATCCGTGCGTATCCTATTGATCACGATAGATTAAGTTGATTACAAATTTGGAATCAATTAATACAAGTCTATACTACCGACGAGTGCTTTTATTTCCGATCCACCTACCATGGGTGATGCGCAAGACAACGAAGACCGTCGCGATTCGTCATCAGAAGTTGGGATACTACCTACGGGCCCATGAGCGAACACGAAGAATGATGGAACACGAAGCGAATAAAACGGAAGAAAAAAAGTTTGTGGCTACTCTTTGAAATACAACGAACTTGACATCACTAAATCAAGGAACAGGAGCTACAAGCGTTTGCGTTATTGAAACTCAAGCTAACACCGTCACGGAGACCTACAAAACCGTATGAAAACAAATGAAGATTGCACTGTTTAAATTGTTTTCATGGCGAGAGAAACGGACATGAAAAATTCGATTGTTTACTTCGTATAAAAGAAAACTACAACTTACCACCTCGGCGGCAAAAGCCAGCAGTCACAATACAAACTACATCGAAGTTCATTGTTTGCTTCAATAACAGCGGGACACATGTGACCCAGAAGCGACGGTCAACTACAAGCGACGCATGGACATTGGACGTAGGCACCATGCCCCACAGACAGATTTTAAAATCTCAGGTCAGTCGTTAACTTTTCACTACGATTCCGATATAGTGTTCACAAATAAAAGTGTAACTAGATGCTGGGTAGACTTGAGTTACACTTACTTATTCAGTTTAGTGGGTATTTCTCAAAAAAGTATTACCGGGTACTGGTAAAAGCAACCCTCCAAGTAAAAGTTGAATATTGCGTGCTAGAAATTAATAATCATTTGAAACAAAGTTTATTGCACGTTTTTCTAACGATTGTTTACGTAGTGATATAATAAGACCGGACGCGAAATTGTGATATTTTTCTTAATAAAGTTTAGGCTGTAAACATTGCGCTATGAGGGTGCATCAATCATACACAGTACTAAGTAGTAGGAGTTGCTGCGGTAATAATAATCTACCCTCTTTTCATGATTTTCCAATCGTTCCGTAGAATTGTATTTGTTTACGTCTCAAATAGTTTCTTACACAGTGTACTTTAGCTGGTGTATAGTTTAGCGTCTATAACTTTCGTAAGAACTAGTGAGCTTGAGATTTGTTTAAACGATCTTAATGTTATTTTTAATTGTGGTGATCGCTATATAGCCTTAAATAGTTAAACTGGAAACACTATAGGATTAGGAGAATGTTAGGACACAGGAGTTCGAAATTGAAATTTGATTTTTGTCATTAATGTTTCGTAATCGGTAAAGCCTTGGTAATCCAAAAATTATCATACAAAGTATAAAGCTTGTTATTTAAGTGCAAGTAATGATTTAATTTAAATCTTTTTTTGTATCTACGTCGTGGATTAGATGTTCTCATTAACGAATCATAATTTAAGTGTAACTTTGTTAGATTGATTTGAATTTCCTTGTTTTCGTTGGATTTAAAAGGTTAGAATGACCGAGCTTTGTGATACTGTGGTTGGAGTTTTTGTTTCAGGAAAAGATACGCGAACTTAGCAGCTAACAGCGAAGCCATGAGTCGTCTGCTTCAGCTGCCGCGGTACAAGACATCACGCAAAGAACTGCACGAAGGCGTGCAACAGGGCGCCTTCATCCACCGGGAAGAGGGTTGACGTGTGACGTCACCACACCATACGAGACAATCTGGTGAGGAGTTTTCATTTTATTGTGATTCGGTTGCCGAGTGATCGCTTAGGGAAGAGTTGATTTCCAATAAGTTTCATGGCAAACGGGTGCATTATTCAGTGACTATGTAGGACATGTATCAGTCTAGCTAAAATTGTTAGTACTGTGCAGTAAATAGACTTACTGAAGCGAGCCTATTAGAAATTTTGACATGTAGTAGGTATTGAAAAAATGCACTGTTCAGAATATTGAGAAGAAGTATACGTACCAAGAATTCCCGGTTTGGCGAAGGCATAGTTGTTAAATTTGAGACAAGACATTGATCATATGGGTGATTCGAATACTAGTGAAACTGTTGAGCAATGATTTTTCATTTTTTTATTATTGTATATTGCATAATTTTGTTAATTCGTAAAGTCATACGTCATGCTTTACTTTAAATGAGAGTTTGTCAGACGCCAGGTGTAGGTTGTCTTGAGTGCCTATCAGACGCCGGATGTAGGTTGTCTTTGACGGCAAACAATCAGACTATCAGACGCCGGATGTAGGTTGTCTTGAGTCACTGTCAGACGCCGGATGTAGGCTGTCTTGAGTCACTGTCAGACGCCGGATGTAGGCTGTCTTGAGGGATGTTTATGAGTACACCATGACATGACGTAATTTCAGATTGGATACTGATACTGTTGTAAGCGTATAATGATAATGTGAATGATTGCTGTTCGACAGTTGTTTTAATTTTATTTGAGCTTCTATTACGAAAGTTGCTTTGTTTTGTGTGTTGTTATTGCTAATATTAGAATAACGATTAATTGTAAAGTTTTGCAAAAAATCCACAAAAAAACTTGAGTTGCTTATTCATGGTCAGGTTGACCGAGCAGATGAGAACAATTACTCTGCAAGCCTCTTTTGTCTTTTCAGATACCTCACACGAGGACGCGTGAGCTGCCAGGACGGCCGTGTCGAAGCGTAACAACGGGTGGCACAAATTGTCATGACATTTCGACCGATTGAATGTTTTGACAGGCGCTGTCACTCGAGCTACGTTCAGAAATTGTTATCTTTTCTTTTAATAAGGAACGTCAAGTGGGTAGCTTGAGTGAGGTCGATACCGGGCTGGCAACTGTGGCAACATTTGCTTAGTGCTGGGAGGTTGGTACACGGCAGGAAGTTGGTGGGGAGTGGATGACAGGAGGTGTGGTTGGAGGTGACAGACCTCACTTTTGATGGAGCAGCGGTCGAGTCAACAACTTGAGCCAGCCCCGTATCGAACTCACTACGTTCATAAAAGTAATCCGTGCGTATCCTATTGATCACGATAGATTAAGTTGATTACAAATTTGGAATCAATTAATACAAGTCTATACTACCGACGAGTGCTTTTATTTCCGATCCACCTACCATGGGTGATGCGCAAGACAACGAAGACCGTCGCGATTCGTCATATACATTATCTCCCATGGGATTGTCAGAAAAACATTAAATAACTAAATAAACAAATGTAAGTTTATAATTTCATGTCCATGTTCTCACTAACAGAATAAATAGTACATTACTGCAGAGGCCGTGAAGTAAGGGATTGCTGGACGAGTTTGGGGTAGATGGCCGAGTCGAAGACGAGGCCAGATAGAACGAGTCCTGCAATCCCTGTTCCGGCCGAAGCTTGTATAGTGCTTTTCTCAAACGATGTGAGGAAATATTAAAATTAAAATAACTACTAGATAATCAAGTAAACAAAACAAAATATGCTACGGGAAAAAAGTAAAAACTATTTTTTTCCCCGTAGCATATTTTGCATGGCTAAATTTGCCTCCTCATAAGTTCCCCGTTATCCTTTGTTCATAAGTTCCCCGTCACCCTCATCACTAGAAGTAATTTTTATGTCTGTTAAAATTATATTATAATCACTACGAAATACGAATAAGCAGACAAAAAGTTGTTCATATTGCTGCCTTTTTTATTTTTTTAATATGTTATTTGATCCAGCTATTTGAGCACCATGTTTAACCGCACATAAATATAGTACCATAGATTTTGTTTTTTTTTTTATATCGCAAGTATGCTTACAGAGGGCGGTGGTGGTTGGCTGTATGTAATTTTTCCTTTGCCAATTTAACCATAGTAAGGAAATTGAAAAAGTTAGAGCAGCGGACAATAATGGATTTTCATACTTAATTTTTTGGCCTAGGCCAAGAAGTAATGTAGGGAGCCATAAACGAGAAACTTCATGTCCTCATATCGGGACATTAACGCATACATTTCCGAGCATGTTCGAGAAAATGGATTTTTCAATAAAAAGTTTCTCAATTTTCGTCGAAATGTTTCGTCAGATGGTTCAGTTCGTATTTCGGCGGGTAGACGCTCGTAGTAGGTATGTATTATATATGTTTATATGTAGGTATGTATTATATATGTATGTAGGTATGTGTTATTATGTATGTTTGTATTTATGTATTTATTGATTATATTGTATTTATTTATTTCTTTTTCGTGTATATATTATTCCTTTTATCTGATGTTTGCACCGCCTGATAACAAAATATTTTTCAAGTTCTCCCAAGGTTGTCTGGAAGAGATCGCTCTTTAGCGATAAGACCACCCGTTGTTTATCCTTATTGTGATTTCTTGCGTTTTATTTCTCCTTTATGTTTCACGAGGTGTGCAATAAAGAGTTGTATTGTATTGTATTGTTATTAAATACTCATACTCATACTCATTTATTAATAAAATGTCAACATGTAACAAATAAGGAATGTGTTAGATTTGTCGTATGACGGAGAGTGGCAGACGATAGCATGATTCCCTAGAAGGACATTTTTACTGAAACTATGTACATAAATTGTGAAAATCACACTAATATTATAAAGGCGAAAGTTTGTGAGTGTGTTTATGTGTATGTTTGTTACTTCTTCACGCTCAAACGTCTGGACCAATTTTGATAAATTTTGATGAATGTAATAGCTGACACCCCGGATATTTTTTCATATACACATAGGCTACTTTTCTCCCGAAAAAATGTAGTGTTCCTGTGGAATGAGCGGGTGACACCGCGTGGCGCAGTTAGTATGTAAATAAACGACGTAACAAACATCATATGCGTTTGCCTGCCCCATCCCCACATTCATAGAAAACGTCTTAGGCCCAGGAACGAATATTCCCGATCATCACACATAATACCTGCCCTTGTCCGAATTCGAACCCAGGACCGCCAACTTCGTAGGCCGTTGTGCAACCAACTTAACTAAACGTCGTCGTCATAATAAGAGTTTCAAGTAATCTAACCCAAATAATTCAGTCAACATTAGAATAGATAATGATGTAATGAATAACACCATTATCTATGATGGCTTTATAAATATTGAACGTCAACATTTTTAGCAAACATTATGACCTTCGATGGTCAGAAATTAGACAAGCAGTACATAATAGGAGGTATTACAGTGCGTGAGCTGTCTGAATGCGATTCGTTGTTTATACCTGTCTCGTTCGCTCTTATGCGGTCCTGATAAGAACCTCTCAGTTTTCACCGAAACCCGAATCGTCATCTTGCCACAATTATTAATATTTACAAGTTATATTGTTGTAACGCATTTTGTATTTACTCATTTATACTCAAAACGCTATATTATTTATGTACCAGTAAAAAAACCTGCGCAAGTGTCAATAACATTATTTTATATTATGATACTTTGGGATTCTTTTTTCTGAATATCTTAATAATGCCGGTGTTCTAAATATGCTAAAAAATTTCACGTGCTGTACGTAGCTACCAACTATGAGACTAGTAACGCTGCTTTCTCATAATGATAATATATAATACAAACTACATAGGTTTTTTTACACACTATCCATAGATAATATAATGTGGATTATGTTTGAGTTATGATTATGGCTGAATGTTATATCTGGTGGTCTATTTCTGACAAAAACTAACAAATTCGTTTGAAATTATACGCAATAACCATAACACATACATAAAATACGCAATGAACGATTCATAATGCTTGAATTCCTCCGTACAAACTGCGGGCATTTTCTATTCTTATCGCCCCGCATTTTGCTCGTTTTGTTTGACAGACTAACTAATTTGATAAATCTAAATTCCAACAACAAATCATAATCGGAAAAATCAAATCTTCCTCTCTCGCTAATCTATGGTGATTAGATTATCTACTACCAACACGATCGCGGCCGGATTCTGATATTATCTGCTTTAAAACGCGACCAAGATAGTATTTAGTTTGAAGGACACGTACCCTAAACTTCGCAAAATAAAAAAGAAGCCCAAGTTCAAACCTCGGTGCCGTTAAAAATAGTAACAAAATCTGGTAAAAAATATATACCGTAAAATTAAGAAATTAAGGGTTAAGCTGGTTGCAATCCCTACGAAACTAGTCAGATATGAATATTTATTACGAGACTTGATTCTACGATATCAATATCTACTTTCCTCTAGATAGTGCGAAACCGTAAGAATAAAATGATGTCAAAGTTATTAAAACAGCTGATACTGTAGTAGATAATACGGTAGTTATTCACTTATACCGGTTTGCATAGCTTTCAACCATTCTGCAATAATTGGTTTAGTTTGGAATCCATTTTTTTTATCCGGCCTCATTCATCGTTAGTATTTTCTTTAGACTTTTTTAAACAATACAAATTAGTAAGTAGTAAAAATGGCTGACTCAATGCAAGGAGGCATTTTCTACCGGTCAACCATAGGGCCAAACAGAAACTATAGGAGTTGGAGCAGATTTTTTTTTTTCTTTTTTTTAAGTTACCTCAGAACCGTATCGCTTATGAACTGAAGAGCAACTTCGATGTTCGAAATTCAACCTTCGTACATTGCCGTCCCTCTCACACATAAACAGGACCTTTTAAGCGAGATCGAGAGCAACGGTCCAATTTTACGTATTTGCCAGAAAGGTGCAGATGCAGAACATTAATCGTAGGGTCGCAGAAGTGAAACAAAATATAATTATATACAAAAATCATATTTCTACATAACTTTTATAAGTTAAACATAAATGCAGAGCGTCTAGATTTTTTCAATATCACGTTTGGTTTTTGAGATATTAAAGAAAACGTACTATAATTGATCAATGTCATGTGTGCATTTCAAGTACTTCAACTCTGCAAAGTTTTTATAGAAAACGATTAAAACGGATTATATCGCGTTTTAACCATGTTACGGTCTTTACACATTAGACCCACCTGGCATATATGTACACCTTTATTTTTAATTCACATTCATATATGGGTAGTTTGCAAAATGTAACTTTGACAGAGAAAATTTGTTTTTCTCAGACAACCTTTGATAACGGTATCTAGAAAGCTCAACGTCAGGGAGGTTCAAATAATTAATATACGCGATATAATCCGCTTAAATCGTTTTCATTAAATGTGTGACAGTCGCGGAAACCGAAGAAAATGTCCCTTAAAGTTTTGTTAGAGTTCCAATGCAGCTCTGCTCTACGTAACTCGTGACGCGTTGTTGATATTTTTTACCGTGTTTAGAACGCTGTCGCCTCGACAACGTCCACTCAGTGTTACTCCGCGCTCCGCCAGCATATATACTATGCACGAGACAAAAATCCTTCAGTTTGACAAATTGACACGCGCAAACCGTACAGCTAATGTCAAATCTCTTTAACTGTTGCATGAACGATCCCGTTGGATCAGAAAATACTTTACAAGAAAAAAAAATACAAGTAAAAAAAATAAAAGAAAATAAAACAACAGAGACAATGGAGCAGGTTGCTGTTAACGGTAACCATCCCCCTTTAAGTGGTAGTGTTAATAAAGTGAATGATAAAAATTTGCGTGTGAAGGTGAGCAAGCCGCTGAAACTCCGGAATTACGAGGATGCCTCGCTACAGAGCGTCGACGTGCTGCACACGAAGGAGAATGACATGGCTTTACTAGTAAGCATTTTTGAATAATTTATTTCGCAGATTTAATTAGCGGCAAAGTGGACATTTGTACTATTGGATACCTCAAGAGTTAGTAACATCGCCATTCTTATTTAGCTCTATTTACAGGATCCAAACATTACCGGAAAGTAAAAAAAAATGTGAGTGTATTTTTCATTGATACAGAGTTACTCTATAAAGTAACATAACGCCTTCACTAAATAATATAAGATTCCCCTGAATATTGAAAAAGTTTAAGAATTACATAAAAAAATATCCTACCAGTAATATTTTAAAGCTATATAAAAGTGATTTTCAGTTGAGTGACTTCGTATCTAATTAAGAAAATTAACATGCGGTCTGAAAACATCAGTTCACAGTTTACAAGTTTCGTGTAAGAAACATAAAAAGTAATTAAATCTATATTAAATAGTATCTTTATATATATATATAAATTTTTATTAGATATTCTTAACTCAGTCACGAATGCGGAAATCAAGCGTCCAATACTCGACGCAATGCATCGCAAAATATTCTAATGTTAGTCGTAAATCTGTTAATTTTTTTTCACGTTTTTGCATGGTCTGTTTTTAGGCTAAAGCATTTACATATAAATTAATGTGAATAAAAGAATTTATCCGTGCTGTAGGTACACCGCGAGTACGGTGCGGCTGATTTGTGACAAAAAACAAATGAAATTCTCATATATTTTTTTGTAATATTACAGGCGAATACTCGCGGTGAGAGAGCACCCTAGTCTTGTTTTTAATAAAACCTGTCTTCATCAGAATTTTATTATACCAATCAAGCTACCGTGCAAATTAATTTTATTCTAACTATAATTAGTTCTCAACCGGTATTGCTTCACGAAGTGATATTTCTCCGAAACAATTCGTTCGAATAACATGCTCCAATAATAACTTGTGTAGTTTGTAGTTATTACTTATACGTATATAACATTAAAAAAAGTTTTTTTTTGTATGCAATATATTTATTAAACGATAAACCAATAAAAAACAACAGTACCCAACTTAAGCTATTCTAAATAAAAATGTTACTTAATCTTTTATGAGAAATTATCCTTCTCCGGAAAAAAATGCCTGAAAACTCGAAGCGGATTTTCTAAATCGTGACAGAAGCGACTTTTTTGTAAACAAATGCGCCTACGCCACCTTTTACCAATAATAACAAACAACCGTGTCAAACTCTTGCCACAAATTACCGACCCGGTGATTCGGGTAATGACTGATCATAAAATATATTTAGGTATGACGAATCATTACTAATCTATAAAAAACGGTCACAGCTACGGTCCGTCTAAAGATGATGTAACGCAAATTGTTCTACCTTATCATAATGTAGTTTGACTTGTCAAATGTAAATCACTTCTGAGAACCTGTTTGAGAGATGATCTCCATTCCTTCCACGTGGTAATGATGTATCAAAATTGTTATATGCATCGCGCCGTTTATAACCACTGCTATTTTTTTCATACAAATCGAGGTTTCGTTTCTTTACAAAATTTTACGAACTGAATAGGAAGGTGTTGATCTGTGTCAGACCGTTTCATTTTTTAACGTACTAGGTTTCCGTTTGCAGCGGAATTTTGGCCAAAAGCAGACCCTTAGCACACAATTTTATAATAATAATTGTACCTACACACAAAGTTCGACTATCTGGTAGTGAAATGAAATGAAACACAAGGGCACTTTTACAAGTCAGATTGTGAATCTACCGGCATTTCGCAAGAGGAGACCGCTGTTGAGAAGAAAGCCGAAAGAAACTCAACAGTAAGTCATTTTTTCGTAAATAATACTTAGAACAATTACATTACATTAGTGTTAACTAATTATTACATGCGTACACGTATAGGAGATATATAGATACTCCAAATCAATGTTAGGTAGGAATATTAAAATAAAATTTTAACGATCAATTTAAAATATTAAATGTACCCAGAGATGTATAAAGTCTCTGGGTGTCACAATATGCAATAAAATATAATTACTTAATTAATTTAATTTCACAGAGATGTATAAGGTCTCTCGGTGTCAATGTGAATAATTTACAATAGACAATAATTATTAAACCTCAATTCCTTAGAGATGTATAAGGTCTCTAGGCGTCACAATATACAAAAAAGAAAAAATAAATAATGATAAAAATAATATAGGCATTTATGAGGGCCCTGTCGCCTCGGTTGGTTCGCGTCTCAGGAGACCCCAGAGCTGGCGCATACCTCTCACAGAGGATCGCTCTTGCGATCCAAAGAGGTAACGCCGCCAGCGTAATGGGAACCATGCCGCAGGCAGACTTGCTGGACGGGGTATTCTTTTTATAGAAAATGTATGTATTTTTTATTTTATTTTCTAATTAGCTTTAAGCCATTGTACATACAATTATCCTTTCTTTTATATTTATCTATAGTTTTTATTATTGTAAATATTGTAAATATATTGTCCTTGTACATAGATGTCAATTAAAGTTCATTATATTGATTTTGGATATCATTTTTAAGATATAGGAGTTAAAAATATGATAATAGTTAAATTTCATTCCTCAGAGATGTATAAGGTCTCTGAGCGTCATTATTCAGTACACTAAGTTTATTAGAGATGTATACAGTCTCTAAGTAAAATAATAAAAAATAATAACTTCAATCGAGTACAGGATGAAGTCTCTCACGTCAATTCACTAAACACTGGTAAGCAGTTACTACACAACTAATTTGGCCCTTGCTAGTGTGAACAGACCGGAACTCACAAACGGCACCCGGCACCCGTGAGGGCTAACCAGCCCTGATACAAATCAAGTCTATCGTATCAAGCGTTTTCCACTCATGTAAATTGTCAGGAACGGCCTGACATGTTTCGAACTCATAATATAAATATGGAGCTCTTCATCAGGGACTGCTACCCGTACAGCAGCGCGGTAACTTCCTCACACAATAACTGATCAAACCGCTTAATATAATAATTAAATGTGTCTTTCGAAAGTATTAAAAAGATTAAATCAAGTCAAGTTTAAAAAAGGAGATATATCGTTTAATTTGGTTCTGTTGCAAATATATCAGTTGTTGCATAATCAATCAATGCGACCAAAAGCTGCCGGAATTTCAGACCCGATTAAATCATGAAAGGCATCTGATATCGTTCCGTCCGTTTAAAAATTAACACTCTGTTAGTGCAATGACATCCACTTCGTCCACGATAGGCTGGTTACAGCCAATGTGACTGTGGCCTGTAAAAGTACAGCTGTTGATGAATTTGTAGTAAAATGGTCTCAAAACAAATGTGTAAACAATAAGGTAGTCACTTAAAAAAATATAGGAAACGAAAAAATACTAGCCTTGCCCATAGTTACCGATCAACTAGTAATTTTGAAAAGTTTGTCCCTATTTTGGTTTCATAAAGGGAACCTGAAACAAAATTTGAGCCTTATATTAGCGGAGTTGAGACTTCGTTTCGTGATGTGAATAATTTAATTTGGAGGTATTGAACTGACCCGTATCAAACTATTATTATAATAATAGATATCCGTTTAAAACGCAAAAAGCACTTGCATGCGTTTTTTTGCTGAACCACTGAACCACATCCCGTATTCACATAGGTACTATAGGTTTAAAAAAAAACATTAATTACCACACAACCAGTTACGACAAAATGAGGAGAACATTTAGGTATACATAAACCTTAATAGTCGGAAATATTACTAGTTGTGTAGTCACTATATAGGTTAAAGGACCATAATATGACATTATTTAATCTATAACTTAATGCTTATTATAATAATAATATTTTGAAGAAAGATAATTTTAACCAAAATCTATTTCAAGAATACCGTGAACCGTGCGTGAAAACATCTGTTAACGTTGACTCGATAAATAATTTGCATTGGAGTGCGAGACGATGTATAAGGCAATTAAATAGTTCGTCTATAGTAGTTTATGCAACTGATACATAATGAGAGGCATTAAAACACGAGTGTGGTTTTATGAAACGAGCGTCAGCGAGTTTCATAATAGGATCACACGAGTGTTTTAAGGCCTAATTATGTACAGTTGTATACACTACTTTATCTACACACATATGGGTTCAGAAGCCATAAGGAAATGACCGGCACCACTAGTGCTACCTGTAAAATATCTAAAAACGACATATACTAATGCAGTAAGAAATAAATCTGAACAAATACATAAACAGATTATTTATTGTAATAGTTGTAATTTACATTTACATTGAAACAATATTTTCAATTAAAATGTGAATTACAATAAACTTATCACAATTATACTTTCGTAACAGCAAAGAACCAACAAACAAATGACAACAATAATGGCGGCAATTCGAACCTCCGTCAAGAAGAATGTTTTTTTTTTTCTAAATCATATACAAACGAATGTAACCATATTCTCATGTCACTCGAGATCAAATGTCGTGCGGTTTTTATAAAAAAACATACTGAATTGACGTTTCGTATCGATAACAATATTAATATCTATGGATACTAGAATAGAGACCTACTTTAATTTTGACAGCTGTTCCAAATTTAAACTCATAACCTTACAAAAATTGATACTGTTATAACATTACAGTACAGATTTTACCTACTGCCACAGATAAGAAAGTTCTCATAGTAAAATTGGTTGTAGTAATGCTGGTCATTTCCTACGGTTTCTGAACGCATTTTAGAGCACTAATGATATGTGCGTAGATAAATATGTTAACAAACCAGCTTGCTAATTAAAAGGTTTTTATAAATAACAAACTGCTTGAAAATGGCATCTAATGAATTTTTAATTTCTGTGAGGCGTAAAGATGCATAAATAATATGCAATTGTGCAGTAAGTTTTTTTTTATATGTAATCGTGTAGACAAAACAATGTCTGTGAACTAGCCTACGCTTCCTGTAACATATATTATGCTATTTATTGCCTTTCCACAAAAGCGGAGCGAAGCAAAGATGTGTAAAATGGGCCAATCTCATTCCCCAGATTGAAATGCACTTCTTTATTATTATTATTATTATATAGGGTATAAAAACTTAGATACATTTCATGAGTAGGTAAGTTCCAACAAAACTGTATTGACAGTTTGACTGTAGGTATCGTCTCTGCTTATTATAGATACTTTAATAAAATATTTTGGGCTGTACAAAGACAGTCTGGTTGGTTTATTTTCTCTGCTCCACGTCTTCGAACAGGCAGTTAGTGACGTGTCCATATTTAAGAGGTGTGCCGTTCATGGGAATATGTTATGATGCGAAATATGACCCAAATTTTTTATAATTCAATGTTTAACAACTATATAACTCGTGAAATTATCAGAAACGGCCCGTCATGTTTCGAACTCGTACGGAGCTTCATTAGGAACTGCTACCCGTACACCGGCGCGGCAACTTTGTTACTTGTGCTAACCACTTAATACAATAATTAAATATGTCTCACGAAAGTTTTAATAGCATTATATGCCTCGTTTATTATTTACATTTTAGCTTTGTGACAACACAATACCATCATTATTTCCGGACAAAGCGTGTATTTTAGCATTATTATTAAATAATGACGGGAACTAAAACAACATTTATGTCCATTAATGTAATATTTACGTGCGGAAAGCCGATAAAAAGGTCTCCACGAAATAATTGGCAACAACAGGCAAACCGAAGCGACAAGGTTTATGAATATGTAAAGACTGAACTAGTTTGATCCGACTTTGAGGAACTATTAATTCCATTATAACTCGGAACATATTATAATACTTCCGTAAATACTTTAACCACTTCTCCGAATACGAGGTATGAAGTAAGTAGTATAAAAGAAGTATTAACCGTTCCAATAAAAACAAACAAAATAAGTATTCTTTAAATCAAAATATTTGTGCACGCAATAAACGCATAATAACGTATAATTTTGTTTGTTGTATAATGTTGTTTGGGCTTGCACACGGGGGAAATTGGTTATTGGTTAGGGTTAAGTTTTCGTGATAAAGTCTTCAGTGATAAAGTTTTCCTGATTATGTTCTCGAGATATGGCCTTTTCGTGATAAAGCCGTTCGTGAAAAAGTTTTCGTGAAAAAGTTGTCGTTGTCGTGGTTAAATTGGGTGGTCAAACGTGGTTGCACGTTAAATTTAGCCATTTATTGTATAGGACACTAGGTGAAGGCGAGGAATATAATAAACATAAGCTCAAAGTGAGCGGGTAGTTTTGCTTTATTTATTTGTTATTTATTTATTTAGACTTTATTGAACAATACAAAGTAGTAAATAGTACAAAAATGCCATAAGGCATTCTCTATCAATCTACCATAGGGCCAAACAGAAACTAGCAGTTGGTGGTTTAGTCCATTGAATAAAAAGTTCTAGAGTGCGTGAGTTAGTAACGTAAGATGTTTCTTCGGAATCATGTCAAGAGTCCCTAGGTAATAAACATACTAAAACCCCGGGACACTAGGAGGTGCCCCGGAGTGGGGGGTGGGGGGGAAAGGGTCCATTTTTTCATTTTACGCTTAAATCTCAAAAACGGTACATGTTAGAGAAAAACTTTCAAGGAAAAGTTGAAAGGCCATAAAATTATCTACAAGTTGTATCTAAATATTTTTTTCCTATATCCTACCGTTTCTGAGTTACACGCAGTAAAAAATGATTTTGGCTCAAACAATTTCCCCATACTACATACCCATGTTTATCACATCAATCGATCAAAATATATTTCTTTCTTCCAAAAAACTCAAATGTGCAACTTCTGACCGGTACTGATAGATTGCTCTTAATTAGGTCTATAATTGGTAAAGTAAACACATTCCTCCATGGAAGCCTTTAGGAGGAATCGATTGTCAAAATATTATATTAGGGTAGTTTGAGTTACTGAACTTGATCTTTTTATTTTTTCTTCCAAAAAAACTCAAAAGTGCAACTTGTGACCGGTACAGATAGATTGCTCATAATTAGGTCTATCATTGATAAAAATACCAGATTCCACCACGGAGGCGTTTACGGGGAATTGAATTTTATTAGGGTAGTTACGATACTTGAACTTTTTATTTTTTTTCTTCCAAAAAGCTCAAAAGTGCAACTTGTGACCGGTACTGATAGATTGCTCTTAATTAGGTCTATCATTGGTAAAAAAAACACATTCCTCCATGGAAGCCTTTAGGAGGAATTGATTGTCAAAATATTATAATAGGGTTTTCGAATTTTTCACCTTTCATGGGATGTACCTCGAAAACGGCTGCGAATAGAAAAAAAATATTCAGGTACAACTTGTAGATAATTTTATGGCCTTTCAACTTTTATTTAAAAGTTTTTCTCTAACATGTACCGTTTTTGAGATTTAAGCGAAAAATGAAAAAATTGACCCTTTCCCCCCCTCCCCCCACTCCGGGGCTCCTCCTAGTGTCCCGGGGTTTTAGTATGTTTATTACCTAGGGACTCTTGACATGTTTCCGAAGAAACATCTTACGTTACTAACTCACGCACTCTAGACCCCCCTTGGAGGGGGACAACTTATTTTTGTGATTATAAATACTTATACACATAACAAGAAAATCAAAACTACAATCCGTTTAACATTGCTATAGTAGTTGTAAATAATTATTTAAGTTTAACACAACAATTACTTAAAACAAAAAATAAATAATAATAAATATCAGACAACCTCACACAAATCGATCTAGTCCCAAATTATTAAGCTCAAGAAGGCTTGTGTTATTGGTACTAGATGACGATATAAATACTTATATTTACAGTTAAATATATACTTACTTACACATAACAAGAAAATCAAAACTACAATCCGTTTAACATTGCTATAGTAGTTGTAAATAATTATTTAAGTTTAACACAACAATTACTTAAAACAAAAAATAAATAATAATAAATATCAGACAACCTCGCACAAATCGATCTAGTCCCAAATTATTAAGCTCAAGAAGGCTTGTGTTATTGGTACTAGATGACGATATAAATACTTATATTTACAGTTAAATATATACTTAAATACATAGAACAACCATGACCCAAGCACAAATATTCAAGTTCATGACACAAATATTTGCCCTGGCCGGGATTGGACCCGGGACCGCCGGCTCAGTAGGTAGGTGCTTACAAACTGAGCCAACCGCGTCGTCAACAAATAAACTACTTCGACTAAAAAGATTTTGCTAAATCAGTTCAGCCCTCTTCGAGTAATCGGGTAACACACGTAAAAAGCCTTCTTTTTTTGGTGTCGGTTAAATAAAGTTGAACCTTCTCTTTTCAAAATCACATAAAATAGAAATAGGACCTTTAGCCACAAAAGGCACAGACTAGTAAACAATGGTCCATAGAGCATTAGTGTTGGACTTAATTTGCTCAGCACACACATTATGTTGCTTCCATAATATTGATATTACATTTTAATGACTAAGCTGATATTGTAGAATAACCTTCGGCGGTTGTGAGGAGCAAACATTGTGGTATATAAGTATACCTTATACAGGGTGAATCCTATGACGTTAACAGAAATGTGCGTTTCTTACTGTTTAACTTTAGTTTGTTTAAACTAGTAGACGTGATAACACGCAAAAATATGAAAGTAAACGTTGTTTTTTAATTCGTTGATAAAAATTATTGTTTTAAATTTACTAAGTCTCATGGTCAACCTAATTGCTACGTTAAACTGTCATAGACCGTACAGACAAAGTCTTGTCGAATAGGGTGACCATAAGGTTGGTGTTTTTGGTATTGAAAACGATTATCAATAAAGTTTAATTTTTTGCTTCTAGTTAATGCGCAATGAATTTGCCTTAAAAAACAGCGATACAACAAAATTCTGTTTTCGACTTAGGTTTCATCCTGTATTAACTATGTGCATGGCGCTAGATCCGAGTATGACTTTTGATACTGACATACTGACATCGGATTTTTGGAAGTGACACGTAGAGACTTGTTGTATCGATAAACTCACTTATCGATACTTTTCCCCTACACTAAAAACCGCTCCCAGCTTCGATTGCAAGTGTGCATTTCTTTAGTATGTATTATTTTTGGACACAATTGTTTATTTTGACAATAGTAAATAGGAAAAGAATATTGAAATACACACTGAAAAAGTACGACTATGACTGCAGTTTCAAAGGTGCTTTTAAAATAAAGAGGAACAGAATTAAGTTATTATATTGTATCATTTTCATACCTTCAATAAAAAATATTTTTAAAACAAAACTTAGAGTAATAGTATATCTACTTATTGTATAGTATATCTACTTATATGGTTCATTTTACAATTTAGCGGTTAAAACAAAACGTAGGTTGGCGCAGCGGTTAAGCAACTGCCTACTGAGCCGACGGTCCTGGGTTTGAATCCCGGCAAGGGCAAATATTTGTGTGATGAACTCGAATATTTGTGCCTGGGTCATGGATATTATTTGTTGTGGGACTAGATTGATATGTGTGGGGTAGTCCGATATTTATTATTTATTTATTTATGTCAGCTGTCTCATAACTCTATGGAAACTGTATATTTTAGGATTATGACTCAAATATAAGTATCGCTAGAATGACAAACCACTAAGTGCGTATTCTACTTAACAACTCGCCTATTATGTCTATGTACATGATCAACCTAGATACTTACTCCATTGGGGCTCAGTTAGTGCTAATTAATTGTGGTCGTTTAACACTTATGGTTTTCACACGAGGATTTTAAACGAGCTGATGACTTGTGTTTGTGTTATACGAGTCTAAAAACCTCGTGTGAAAAGACCTTAAATGTTAAACGACCACACAATTAATTAACAAAGGCACACGAGGTTTTTAAGACGCGTTTAAAAAAACGTCGCGTGCGCAGTCCCTTATTTATACACGTACGGGCCGAAGAATCTGAGAAACAGTCGTATCACCATGACAGTGCACTTATAATCCAGAATACTTTTAGATTTATTCTAAGGATGACGTAATTTATTTGTAGAATAAGTCTTGCTGTCGTGGCTCTATTTCAGTTCATTTTGTAATGATAAATACTTACGTATTCCAAGTAATAGCGATATAACTTTTCTATTAAAACATGTCAAAGGTATCTCAAACACGTCATGTTCATGAAGCGCTAATAGCTTTAATATCCGCGTATAAAAACGTCAAAGTAATCTCACGGGTACTCACGGGTTTTATCCATCAACAGACATCCTATACCTGTCTCAAACGGTTTCAACCACGTCGACAAAGTTATCTACATTGAACCAAGCAATCATATACTTTTTGCCAATGAGGCGTAGACAACAGAAGCTTTGATAATCGCTGAATAATTTGAAAATGGAACACATAATATCAGCCGATTTTGATAGCTTTTGTTTTTGGTTGTTAATTGGTTTCCCTTTTAAATCACAACCCGTAACGGATATTATCATCTTCAAAGGGCTTTTATCTCAGTGCTAAATATACTTTGTATGTCAACGAACATGTCAATTGATCATAAAAATGTTACGATGTTATCAGCACTCAAAAGGTTTCACGGATAGATAATAAGAGCAAACAACAACAATGTTTTGGATTGGGAGGTTATTTTTATACATTTTTGTTAGACAGTTAGAAGCAGGATATGTTATATAACTAGCTGTGCCCCGCGGTGTTACCCGCTCATCTCATGGGAACACTAAATTTATTCGGGATGAAAAGTATCCTATGTCCTTTCCCGGGTCTCAAACTATCTCCATACCAAATTTTCATCTAAGTCGGTTCAGCGGTTGAAGCGTGAAGAGGTAACAGACAGACAGACAGACACACTTTCGCATTTATAATATTAGTATGGAAGTATGGATAGTATAGATATCGAAACGTCATGTCATGTAGGATAAAGAGGAATCATAGAATAAACAATTGTTGTAAGCTTGCCCCGAATTCCGAGCACAGCCAGAGATTTAAAATTATTAAGAATAGAATACGTCACTGTGTTGATAATATCAGAAATTTTAAATTTATCTTGGAACTTTTGCCTTGTCCGTCTCGATTATCATGAAATTATGACTGTATTTTTCATATACCTAGTAACCACAATAAGAATAAAAATATGTTGCTTTTCTTAAATTAGCCATACACAAAACTTACACAATTTTGTTTCATAAACTTGTGACACTGTGTAACACATTTGTATCGAGACACAACCACCTCTAGTGATACATGCTCGTTAAATGTATGGTCTTATTTACTAGCGTGGGTAGGGCCTCGATCTTGGTTTGTGTAAACCAGGATTCTAATTGACCCCAATTGTCTAACAGTTTTAACACTGACAAGCAATGATGATGAACAAATTCCGTGTTAGACAAATGTCTGTAGGAGGAGCTAATTGCTTCGTAAAATGTCTACAATCTCGGTGTTTGCCAACCGTGTCATTATGACGAATAACATTGTGAGAGTGAATATTTAATCGATTGATTGCAAACGAGTAAACACACCACGTTAATCGGAATAGGTCCCAGGAAACATCATTCCGGGGTAGTTCTAGCAGTTTATCGTATTGTTGGCGAATCGAAATAAATTGTTGAAACAGAAAGTTTAAGTATAAAGTACTGCACCACACAATGTTTAAGCAATTAACATTAGGAAGTAGCGTGTTTTTTTTTAAGTTAGAATTGGGAATTTGTATGAATAATATAATATTGAATCTATCGTTTTTCGGCTATAACTCAGCTAATGCCGTGCGATTTTTTTTTTCGTAGTTGCGACTATAGCTCTTATGGAAAAGTAGACTTACCTACTCAAAAACAGGGGTGGTTTTGTCTACGCTATCGAAGCTATGACCGGCCAATTGGTAGTTTTTTAAGTAGTCCCTTACTTTTCCGCATTATAGAGTTACAACTCCCAATTAACAAATAACGTTAAAGATAAATACAATAACAACGTTTTATAAAATACCTGTATGACGAAAAAAAACATGTACTATTTTGTTAATTTACCCAAAACAGGACTCAACGTACATTGATTCTTGAAAACCATATGCTACGTCTATATAAAAAAATCATCTCCACATTCAAATTGCACGCCACCGCTTCACACAACGCCCTCGTAAATATTAAAACCGTAATTAAGTTACAATCACTCGGATAAATGGGTGACTCCAATGTTCGCGAACAAAGACGACATAAATATGCAACAGGCGGTTCCATTCGGAAGCACGGCTTCATTTCCCAGGCAACCCTGTAGACGAGAGAATATTTGAGGTATCAAGTAGTAAAATGTGGGTGGTATTGAAGTATTAATTTATTATCACGTTGCCACACCTATTCATTATTTAAATTGTGGTGATTTTGAGAGGGCTGGAGAAGATGACAATATAATAAGCCGTTCCATTCGGAAGCACAGCTCAGCATGACCATATTAAGTAACTATAAAAATCATCGTCATGTTCAAAGGCCACGCCACTGGTGTATAGCAGTCATAGTAAATATTAAACCCATAATTACATTACAATCACTTGCATAAATGGATGACTTCCAATATTCGGACAAAGGCGGCATAAATATGCAACAGGCAATTCCATTCGGAAGCACAGCGACTTTTCTCTAGCAAATCGATGTGACAGAATATTTGAGGCAATATAGTACGTAATCTATACTATTATAAAATTCTAAAATTGTATCGATAATCTGTTTTCTATTCAGAGAGGTCATTATTTCAGGGAAAAAATTAACAGCGCGCTGCCGCAACGACACGCCAGTCGTAGCTTCAGTGTCACCGGTTGGTAATTTTTAACGGTTACTCCAAAACGCCTGGATGAATTTTAACCAATTTTGGTACAGGGACCACATGGACATCCAAACTAACCATGTGAATCTATATTAAGACCAATTGTACCATGATTAATGCAAATAAATATACATTTATTCCTTTTAAGATAGTTATGCGACACTTTTACCTGACTATGATAAAAAAAAATATGCGGACGAAGTTGCCTTTTAGTTAGGTATTTCATAAATTAAAACGAATTTACTACTTGATGTAATTTTAAATCATATTAAGAAAATTTTATTATACATATTTATTAGACACAGCACCGAAACACAGCCAACACATGCATCTAAATATAATCGAAATGAAATTTTGCAAAATACTCGTGAATACAGATACAACAGCATTCTCAATAATAGTTGGTTTGGCAATAGAATATACGCACAATGACTAGAATAATAAATAAATATCACTCGGTTCATTTGCGAGAACATTTTTCATATCGTATTAATAAATTTAAGAAAACGAGGAGAACGCAAAAATGCAACAAGCGGTTCCAAGCATGTTTGTTGAAAGCGCGGCCTTATTTCCCCCGGTGCTGCAGCGACACTGCACGCTGCTGGTGGAAATTCGCGCAAATTGCGAGTTTCAATTGCTTTCCTGTGGTCTATTTATTATACAACTAATAAAATAATTGGGAACATGCAACAAAAAAATACTTCAATATAGTTATACTATTATAAAGTTCTAGATTTGTATTGAGAATAAGTGTTATGGAAAGGGCTCATGATATGAGGAAAAATCTTAATAGCATGTATTTGTCTAAGTATATTATAGAACCACTGTGGTGGAGTGGAGACCTCGGACCAGCAAGCGCAGCGTGGGACGTCCACCTACAAGATGGACAGATGACCTTATAAAGGTCGCCGGAAGGCGCTGGATGCAGGTCGCTTCCAACCGGTATATATGGAAGTCCAAAGGGGAGGCCTATGTTCAGCAGTGGACGTCCTATGGCTGAGATGATGATGATGATGATGAGAACCACTGTAACTCCCTTACATACAAACAATCAATCCCTAGCTCTTAAAAAATATATTTTTAACAGGTTTCAAGTAAAAATATCGAATTCTCTCAAGGCTTATGCCAGAGCAAAGATCAGATTGAATGATTCTGCAAAATTAAAGCATCAAATGTTCGCAAAACCACAATCAAGTTGTCAATGATATAGGTAATTACTTATAATGTAATGTAGGCAATAGGTCCGTTTTTAATCTGATGTTCTTGTGTATACTTTAACCATTACCTACCAACAAAATAATGTTGGTACGATGTAGGTTTATTAAAATTCCTGAAATTAACCTTCATATTTCTATATCTAGTGCAGCAGTTATACCTACAGGAATAATAACTACATTTACCGCGTAATTATTACCTGAAACACTTCAGCAAAATAATTAAAATGCCATATTGATTCAAACAATTTATAATTTAATTAAATGTTAATGACTTATAATTAATTAACTTCGTGATGAAAAGTAGGTACTACCTACATTAATTAACTAAGTATAATAAACGAGCCATAATAATTAAGTCATAATTTAACCATACAACTGATGATAAGCATCGCAATCAATCACATCGATTAATTAGATTCAAAACCAGTTAAAAATGCGACTAAAGGTCCTCGCACATTAAATGATATTAGTAGTGGACGAAGACTGGACGACGCGTCGTACATTTTTTTAAATTAAACCTAGTAAATATGACATAGGGCTTAAATTTCAATATTTGGCATAGAATCGAGTCGCCGTTGAGTTGTTACAATGTGCGAAGACCTTAACAGTCAACATAAGTTTATTTGTAGCTGATTATAGTCATTATAATCGTAAATCTGCACGATAATGTGACGTATTACACACAGGTGTGCACTGGTTTACCAATAATGTTTTGCAGAAAATTGTTTTACCGAAAGTAAATAAATAAATAATAAATAAATATCAGACAACCTCACACAAATCGATCTAGTCCCAAATTAAGCTCAAGAAAGAAGGCTTGTGTTATGGGTACTAGACGACGATATACGTACTTATATAGATAAATATATACTTAAATACGTAGAACAAGCATGACCCAAGCCCAAATATTCGAGTTCATAACACAGATATTTGCCCCGGCCGGGATTCGAACCCGCATGTAATGTTTCGCATAATGCTCATTTCGCATAATTGTTATTCTACGGATACCGTAGATTTTTCTGAAGAGCTATAAAATGTACCTAACCTAACCTAACGAAATCTATCAGGATACACAAAAACATTTAAATATATATTTCCCATTTAAGCGGCAGAAAATTTCTGCGAAATGAGCATTATGCGAAATGTTACTTTCGGTAAAAATACTTTCTGCTAGATGACGGTAACCCGTGTGCACTTATACAAATAGACTTGATCCCCGAATCGACGAAAATGTGCGATATCAGAAATATAGTGATGTCTGGGCTTTATTACGGCATTATAAAGGAGATATGGTAAAGTACAGTTAGACATATTGCTCGCACCTGTGCGGCATAACTTGCCTGAATTTTACGTCAATCAAAGTAAGAATATTCAACTCAATGAGAAATAAAGTGCCATTACGGTAACGGTGGAAATGCGCATATCTTCAAAGTAAAAACATAATGTAAACTCGTTACTGCGCATAAAAACAAAATAACAAAGACTTGAAAGCTATAAATGTGTACAAAGGTGAACTTATACCTAGGGAAGGGCAAACGAACAAGTTAATACAAAGTATGTTACATTATATCTCCTTAAGTTATATAATAGCTTTATATGGACGTTAGCTTGCCATATTAAATATCATTCAAATTCCACTCACACGCAGCTTTAACGTTATCCTAACAATCAAACATTTGTCCAATGCTCCACGGAAATAATCACGAAACAGCGTATCAGCGCCGTGACCAAAAATGGTATTGTGTTGATATTTGACATGTCCATGTCATTTGTCTTTTTATTTAAAAGGTACCAACAGCATAATTAGCTAGTCATTTCGCACAAACACTTTGTAAAACTTCAGTGGATATGGATACTGATGAATGGAAACGATTAGTTAAACGAAACACAAATTAAGAACTATTTGCAGAAGTTTGATAAAAACGATACAGAAGAAGGATTACAATAATCGCTGCATTTTTTTATTTATTTAATATTGAAAAGCACAGATGATGTTAGTAGCATGCATCTAAGTTAGTTGCATAGTTTGTATTGTAAGTTGGCGACAGTAGTATTAAGGTGTACTTTTCGATATTTTTATGGTAGCTGATGGTAGCTACGCTTACCTCGTGTAGCCCTCTTATCACCGACTGACCTTACACTATCATAAGGTATAGAATAGATATCGCTAAAGTAGAAACATCTTCTTTAGCGATTAGAATTGCATGTCCTATTTATAAATGATTCATTCATACATAGGCCATGCAATTCTGCAGATCATAGTACAGTCAGCGTCAGAGAAAAGGAACCCCCTAGTTTTAAAAGAAACTTTTGCGTGGCGGACACTCACACGCTAAGATCACATGCCAAATACAAATATTACAAAAGACCAATTTACCTAGAAGATTCCTAACAAATTCTAATAAATATTTATTAGTACAAAATAAAGTCTAAGGAATACAACTTAAAATACTTACAATAAAACTATACTAAAAATCGAACATAATAAACTTAAACTAAATCTAAAAATGGCCCCTGCGGCATAGTGCCAAAGATGCTGGCGGCATTTCCTCGCTGAATCGCCAAACTGATTCTTTGAGCGAGGAAACCGCCAGCTCTCCGGTCAACAGTAACATCAATAAGCCTCTTCGAAATATCTTTGAAGAGGCTTAATGCGCTGGGGCCCCACGGACCCAGGGTCTCGACGCCAAAAGGTAAGAAATTGTACTCAGCGCCAAGACCACTGTACTTATTCCGTTTTATGCCTTCGGCCGCTTCTGCCGCTGCTCCGGCCCTGATTGAGGATCGGTGGAGATGTGACGGGGCCAGTATGTCTACACAGGTTGCATCCCACACCAGCACCCGTCCCTTACTCCACGGAATCAAAGACATTCCGTCCGGTCTCTTGCCATCGTCTCTTGAGATGCCGGTCGGCTCTAAAAGGGCCGGCACATTGATTGATGCAAGAGACCGGCGGATGATGTCGTTCAGAGCAGCATGTCTTGAGAAGCGGCCTGCACTGCTCTGGCAGGAAAGTCCGTGGTGACCCAGCCTGTCAACGTTCTTGGATAAATGTTTTTACTTAACACGAATTCTTTGAGCCGGGGATCGAACCCCGATTCAATATCTGGCTGTTCGTTATCTCAGCCGCTTCGTTAGCCACTCGGCTATCGAGGCATTACGTCAACGGGCGAAACTAAGAATCTCTTAAAAAGTATGACGTATCTGTGTGGTAGACATTTACTTTATTCTTGCATCCCTGTCTAGCTAATGCGTATAGATAGGTAGTTTGTTTATTGCCGATTGTTGCACTATCGTAATTTAGCTTCAAAGTATCGAGGGCTGCTGTATTGAACTGCAACTTAAGGTTGAATGTAGAATAATTTATTTGGATTCTTCGGCTCATTTACTAAACGGTGATTGAGGGTAATTTTATAATTACCTATATCGTTACGATTATTCGTGCCAGTCCGCTCGTGTGAATATCTCCACGTCGTAATATCCGCTTATTAAGTTTTTGAAAAGTTTTTATTATGGTTCGCTTAACAACTTTTTTGAAGGCTAAAATTGATGTTCTCTGGGAACAGGAACAACCTATAAAGAAAATAGCACGAGAAATGGGCATAACGGTAAGATTTAGATTACACACATATTTACTGTTTCAATATTATTTACAAACTGTTTTGTTATGCATTTCTAATACTTACTATTATTTTCATTGTATACAGAGAAAAACAGTTCGTAGATGGATACACAGGTATCAAGCGACGGGTGATGTGAAATGTGATCGCCAAGGCCCTCGCCCAATTGCTTACACCGACGAATCAGAGCGACACCGTAATATAGTGCAAGCTCACTCGGTAGCACCCTTCAAATCTACACGCTCAAGTGCTCAGTTTGGAGTATCGCTCAGCACAGTTCGACGACATCTACACGCGGCAGACATTCATAATTATAAGCCGGCCAGAAAAATTAAGCTTACTGACGATCACCGCACCAAAAGAGTGAACTTTGCTACTCGTTATTTAAATTTTGATTGGGAAAACGAAATAGTTATATTTACCGACGAAAAATGCTTTAAGTCGGACAAGGATGGCCGACAAATTTTATGGAGAAGAAGTGGGGAAAGGTATAACCCTAGCAACGTATTGGACCTCAGAACAAGCGGGCGGTTAACACCTAGGTAAATAATAAATTTATTGAAATTATGATCACGGCGCATATATTTAATCTATTGAATTTTATTTATATCACATTTTGCGTTTTTAGGTTACTGGGGATGGATGTCTTCAATGGGCCCAGGCGAGCTCGCGGAAGTAGGCGGCCGCATGGACAGCAAGCGATACCTAGAAGTGTTGAAAGACGTGATGCTTCCGTCAGTCCGTGAAGCATAAATCCTCAAGCCCAAATTTACCTAGTTCAGGATAATTCATCAGTGCATCGGTCCAAAATCGTTAAAAACTGGCTAGATAACCAAAAAGAAATAATGGTATTTGACTGGCCGGCAAAAAGTCCGGATCTAAATCCTATAGAAAACTTGTGGGGTCAGATGGTTTTAAATTGGAACTCCAGTGAAATAAGGTCAACAAAGAATTTGGACGAGGAGGTAAACAAAACTTCGGAACTGATGCGAAATAGTGATACATGTGTCAATATGGTTTCCAGCATGAAAAATCGGCTTCAAGAAGTGATAGATAGTGACGGCCATCCTCTCGGTTACTAATTGAGGAAAACAGCAGAGTGATTGGTGTAACTTATCTGATAAAACGGCATTAGAACGAAGGAACATGTGTTAATATTTCCTAATATTAATATTTTGTAGTTAATCATATATAAACAATCTTTATTGTTATCAATCAAGTTTCCCTTTTTTTCGAATATTAATGTATTAAATGTAATATATAAAATGCACCATCTGACCTCACATACTAGTAGGCATTGTTTTAAATGTTGTGTTAAAAGGGTTATCAGAAACTGTGATAACAGAGAAAGATGTAAATTGATATACTATATAATAGTTAAGCATGTTGGTTCTTTCGCAGTGATTCACAGGCACAATTATTGTTCACAATTTTAAGTAAATAAATATTAAGGTGGGTCATTATTTTTTCTTTTTCAATTTCTAACGGGCACAGTTGAAAAAAGGTGCTATTTAGTGCCGTTAATGGATACATATTTTCATTTATTTTTATATTTCCGTTTTATTGCCTCCGGATTACTCCAGAAAAAAAGTTCCTAATGTATGGAGCACTAAAAAAAAAAGTGGCCTTGTATATTATTTTTTTATTGTTGTATTTCATTTGTGATGCCGTATTTATTATACTCTGAATAAAAATACATTAAAATATTGGGCCAAATTTAAAATAATAAAACCAGACTTCATAACGTTCATTTAATATGGGCATTTCTATACTAACTTAAAAATAGATCCGGAGGCAAAAGATCAACATCAATTACAATGCAATTCTAGTATTTAGTTTATATTATTATGAGTTACATTATTTTTGCTATGCCTAAAGAAATAAAAGTATTTTTTTTTTCCCATACAAAAGTGACCCACCCTAATAAATATGGCAATTGGGGTATTTTATGAAAACATCTACGTTTGTCCCCCTACCCTAATAAAACATACCTATAAAACATACCTATATTTTTATACCTATTGCTTGCTGCTAAGAAACACTATCAATCTTAAAGCTTATGACTTATTTTATGATATTACCATACACCGCTGTTCAGCTTCCTAACTTCTCAAAAGTATTAAACAGAGTAGTGACGCCGTAACGTTTACGTGGAATGCTCCAATTGTGTTTCTTGAAATATCTATAGGTAGGTAAGCAAACCGTTGCCTAATGTAAAACGTTCTAAACGTAATCCAAGTATATATCTTGTGTTGTGTTAGTATATAGTTCGGTTAACTTTTATAGTTAATTATGAATTGTAGTTAATTCGGCTAAGTAAATAACCATATTTTAACACAGTGCAGAGATAGAAAACTGTATACAAAAATGAATTGTATAGATTTCCTAGAAATGTAATGCCTACTAGTTTATTTTTGCTAGTTATCATTATGCAGTATTTTTTTTATTAACTTCATGGAAATAAAATCATTACTTGTCATTACGATCATAAAATTCATAACGTAACGCATTTATTTGCTTAAATAAATAAAAGTTGTTTTTGCAACAAGCCCGTCTTTCCTTGTATACCTACTTCATACCTAATAAAAAAAATGTTAAATAATAATCAACAAAAAGTGATTAAAGGAAAATAAAAAAAAGCAAAAACTACTTCCTAGTCGAAGGTTCGAACGAGCGACCATCTACATGAGAGGCTGGTTGACTATCCACTAGACCAACTCACCTTCTACGCTACCGATCAAAAAAATTAAACCCTTTGATGTCATTACTAGAGGGGGTTCCTTTTCTCTGACGCTGACTGTACATGGTAGGCACGTAAGCGACGATATCGTACAGGAAAATTAAGACTAAGTTAAATAGAGAGTCGATAATTTTTACTGCTTTACATACACTACAACTACCGACAAACAAAAGTTAAGGTCAGTCCCACGACCCGCCACTCGCGCTAAATGTTCTAATCTAACCTTTGAAAAACGTGAACAGCGAAACCAACACATATAGATAAACTAGGCATAAACAAGCCATTTGCTGGATAAATCCCCATTCCAAGTGATTAATTGTCCTAATGAGATGTAATAATTGGAAATCAGTCAAACGATATGCCTGCATACTGAGTTGAGCAAATGGCTCAATTATTATCCAAACGTAACTGTTCCGTATTGCATTTTAGCGACTGTATATCTTTACATATTAATAATTTTATTATTAACTAGATGGAGATGGGCCAAAAATATTTGGGCCTTAAAAAAGCGATGAAAATGAATGAACACTTCTAGAAAAACCTAATGTCACCGAATAGTTCTATGAAGAAAAACTGTTTGAAGTGTGTTGTGTGTCTTTACAAATAGAGTCTTACAAGATTTTTATAAGCACAGTGTATAGAAGTCAAAAATAAAAAACATAGTTCTTTCATATGTGGAGACTTCAACATTGATTTAAAAAGTGAATCCACTGTGTCTCAAGACTTTTTGCAAAAGCTTAGGGAGCACAACATGAAGCCAACAATAAAAGATTATACTCGGGTAACTGAAACATCAAAAACCTTAGTAGACAATGTATTTTCAGACATGTATGATAACTACAGTGCGCATGTTGTACCATGTAGCTTTTCGGATCATGACGCTCAAATTGTATTATTTTTGGATCAATTAATAATACCAGTAAAAGAAGTAAAACTACAGGTTAAAAGTAATTATTCTCAAATTGCTCTAAAGAATTTTAACGAAGAATGAAGAAAAGTTAGCTGGGAAAACCTATTCGTAGAAAATCATGTGAAGGAAAATTACAATTGTTCTATAGTATTATAAATAATTGTATTGACAAACACTTTCCTTTAAAAAAAGTTAAACTGAGAAAATGTCACAAGACTTGGATAACGCGTGGAATTAAAGTATCATGTAGAAGGAAAAGATTTTTAATGTTAGAAATGCGTAAATTCAGACATGATATAAACCTTAAGAAATACTATGGTACATATAACAGTATACTAAAGAAACTAATATTTAGGGCTAAAAATATACATGTTAAAAGTAGAATACAAAAAGCTAAATCTAAGGGCAAAGCCATATGGAACATTGTAAACGAGAATACAGGAAAAAATAAAAAAAAACTGAAAAGGGTACCATCAAACTACAGATTGATAATGAACTGACTGATGACCCTGTAAGAATAAGTAACACTTTTAATGACTATTTTATTAAATCAGGCCAGAGTATTGAAATCGATGCGGAGCATAGCGGTCAACATATGAAACTTTTGAAAAATAATAACATTAACAATGCAAAATCCATGTTTATGGCTCCTATTGATGAGATAGAGATAATCAACATTGTTAGGTCTCTAAAAAATACAAGTTCATGTGGTCCAGACGACATAAATACTACTGTCATCAAGTATAGCATTGAAGTCCTATGTGTACCGCTGTGCGATATATTCAACGCATGCATATGTGAGGGGGTTTTCCCTGTTCAATTAAAAATTGCAAAAGTAGTTCCTTTACATAAAAAGCATTCCAAAACAGACATAAATAATTACCGCCCTATTTCCCTGCTAACAGTTTTATCAAAAATCTTCGAAAAAGCAATTGCAATCAGAATGATTAACCATTTAGAAAAAATCAGTATTTTTGTTCTCAACAATTTGGTTTTAGGAAAAATCGGAATGCGGTAACAGCTATTACTGAATTAGTTTGGCAAGTTATAACCAATCTTAACCTAAATTTGCAATGTGCTGGTATATTCTGTGACCTCAGTAAGGCGTTCGATCTTGTGAACCATAGAATATTACTAGATAAGTTGGAATTTTATGGGATACGCGGGTCTATACTAAAACTACTTACGTCTTACCTCACGGATAGAGCTCAATATGTTGAAATATCTGAAGTAGATAGATTGGGGTGTATTGAATTTGTTAATTCTGCCAAAAAGCAATTGACTGTGGGGTCCCCCAAGGATCGGTCCTTGGGCCTCTGCTATTTATTATTTTCATTAATGACTTACAGTATAATATCTCATATGGAACAGTTTACCTCTATGCTGATGATACAAGTATTATATTAGAAAATGAAAATATTGTAGCACTTAAGACCCAAATTTGCCAGACTTGGACGGACCTGACACATTGGTTTAAATGTAATGGTCTTAAGATCAACACGGATAAAACTTTTTATTTCCCTTTTCTAAGACATACGAATAGCTTAACGTACGACTTGCCACTACCCATAGTAAAGGCCACTAAGGTTAAATTTTTGGGTGTAGAACTAGATTCTCAGTTGCGTTGGTCAGATCATATAAGCCTACTAAGGAAAAAATTGGCCAGCTCCTGTTACGCATTGAAAATTTGTCAGAAATATTGGACTCTTCAGTACTTAAGACAGTCTATTTTGCTCATTTTGAAAGCTTAATACGGTACGGCATTGAGGTTTGGGGTAATAGCGTTTATGTGTACCATGTTCTCCTGTTACAAAAAAAAGTTCTTAGGTATGTCGGAAAAGCAAAACCACTTGAAAATTGTCGTCCACTTTTTATAAAACATGGAATACTGACTGTGATATCACTTTACATTTACTTAATAAGCATTTTTATCTATAAAAATAAGTCCACTTTTGCCATTAACAATAACAATAGACCACTTAGATTATGTAGAAACAATTTTGACATTATGTTACCAAAATCTAAAAATTATGTAAATTTTAAACGGAGTATTGAATATAATGGTATAAAAATTTATAACTTTCTAAATGAGGACATAAGAAAATGTAATACTATTCATGAATTTTCTAGAAAATTAAAATCCTACTTGAGGATGAATATCACAACAGCATTTTTTACGCGTCCAAGCTGAGAATCCCAGTGTAAAATGCATATTTTTTTCTAAAATTTTTATGGTTAATTATTGGAATAACAAAGTAGTTGGCTACAAGTTTAGATTGCAGTAGACATATATATTTATTAAAATAAAAAATAAAAAGTAAATTATTTAAGAACAAGGTGGCTTGTCCTCAACGTACTTCTTATGAAACAAGCGCTCAGCATGGCTATGTTTTAAGCTTGTATATAAATAAGGCATCAAATTAACAATTTATGAAGTCATAGCCTCTTAATGTTGGTATAATTTCATTATTATAACTATTTAAATACACATGACTCTGGATCAAAGTTTGTCCAGGCAAAATTGTAAGTTACGGTGGCGAAATTTCAAGATGTCGTAGCTGGTTATTAAATGGCGCAGGAGTTGTCGCGTTGGTTTACCCCACTCAGGTCAGTCGTGCGCTAGCGCTTGCACGGAGTGGAAGTGCGACTGAGACGGTGTGTTTCCCGCCATAACGTACGTAACCTCTTTGGTGGCATTTTGTTCAACGATTTGTTAGTTTTGGTGGCTCGAATTGTGCGCTTGTTCTTTGTTCTTCGTGTCGTAATCATACAGTGTTTTGGTATGTAGTTTAATTTATTCTATAATTACAATCTTAAAATTAATCATTAAATTGTAACAATTTTTTTTCGTAAATTTTCAGTTTAGGTGGCTATATATCATTTTTCATACAAATAGTAAGGAGTTTTCAGTTCTTGGTGGGCAAGATTAAGTTTTGGTGGCGTATATTTAAGATTAGGTGGGCAAAATTCAGTTTTGGTGGCAACCCAAAAATTTGGGTGCTCATATTTCATTATTTATTGTTAAAATTCGTGGAGAAATATGAAAATATGTAATATTGTGTATAGATATTTAGTATTACAACTTAATTTCTTCTTAAAAACTAAAAAAAAAATGAGCCACCAAATCTTAAAAAAATTTGCAATGTTGATATTCACCCTTGATTATTCGACCATTTTATAATTTAAATGAATATTTTGATAAATTGTATGATTAGGGTTTAGTATTAGTATTATTATTATTTTTTTAAGTTAGAATAAGATTTTGCATGCCGAATTATGGCGAAACATGCCTTCATGTAACTGAATCCTACTGATATGTATGTTGTTATACCACCTGTGTATGTTTAGCAAAATAAATGATTCGATTTGATTTGAATATTTTTTAGCAGTTTTAAGTTATTTCTCAACCGGACCTTGGACGTTTGACAAAAAAAAATCCCATATTTCCGGTATTTATATTACAGAATAGTCCCATTTGGCACTCAAATTACCACTGTATTACCAGTCCCCAGATCTCTTCGAATAATATACACTTGTTTTTTTTTATTATTAACTAGTCCTATGTCGATAAAATTATCGCTCGAATAAACATAAAATTTATTTATATTTTTAAATTATATTTTTGTGAAGATTATCCTACCGAGTATGAAATTATGCGTTAAAATAAATACAAGGGATGTTTTTATAGGCATCGAAAACAATTTTGACACAATGTTTTGCTTATATCTGGATACATACACTTGTATAGTAGGAAGTATTTTTATAGGCCGAGTCTACTTAACTTTGTAACTGACGAATATTTAATTATGCAGTGTGGCCACAAACCGCTACTCTAAATTTTAAAAAAATATATAAGTTTTGTTTCTCAAGTAACAATAGATTCAGATTCCTAAAATAAGTCTTACTATACTATCCTTTTTTGAAGTCACTGAAAACGTTTTAGATCCCTTTATTATGGACGAAGATAGGAGCCTGAATTTTCAGTGACAAAGAGGACATAATATAACATACTTTATACTAAAACTGTACCGTGACAAACAAGTGTACGACCTACCTAATTGTAAAACAGTCACAACAGCTAATAATAGAGGCAAGCCTAACGTCAAACGCATGCGCGCACAAGTTAACAATGAAAACATAAAATTAAATTAAGAGTAAGAAACTTGAAAACCGTACAAAGTTAACTTTTTCAAACCCGCCAAGTACTTAGGGCCGAAAGGGCCAATTTGCCGCCCTTCATTAGTCGGTAACGATGATAAAGTACTTTTTGCCTGACGGCCGTGAGAACTTCACGTGTTAATTTAATAACAAAGCGGCGCTGTAGCAGACGTAGTTAAACACATGAGTTTCCGAACGACTTGTTAGTGAGTTATTATTAATTTATTGGTACGGGGAATTCGCACGTGAGCGCCGACGTTCGGATACTATGTTAAATGCGTCGGGCGACTAAATGATTCTTGAGGAAAATAATTTTTAGAATACGTAGTCATAGAGCAAAAAGACGGGATTGGTTTTTGGGTCGATTGCAAAAACAATGAACATAGTTAAGGGCTTTGTTTAAAACCACTTAATTGATTCCTTTGTGGAAGCGATCGTGACTTTTTGTTAACTACGCTTTTAACTATGTACAATTTTTTTGCAACCGACCCTTTTATGTCACTTTTGTATAAGAAAATTATATCGGTCCGAGATGTTGTTATTAAGTTAATTATATAATCAGTTACATTAAAATATATATTGTACTTAATAATAAGTAACATTTCACCTAATTAATAAATATTAAATAATATTAGTGGGATACGTGATTTCGTTTTGCTGTAGAACTTGTAGTTGGCTAATTACAAAAAAAAACACTTGGAAAGTTTGCCATATCTTTTATTTAGATACATTTTTGCCACTGGTATAAAAAGCAGTACAACCAAATATTGAATGTATCATTACATGGATAACAAAGTACTGTTGATCAATTTCAATGGCCCGACTCTTTAAAGTGTCGAAATGTGCTATTGTGATTTTATTCTCTCACCTTGACCCCGAATTCTTACAATAGCTTGTACATTTGTAGACAAATAGTCGCAAATTAGGTGGTTAAGTAATACTGACATATCCGATTAATTTATGTTCATTTTCTATTACGATGAACCAAAAAGGAGGCTGATATTAACCGGTATGTATGTGGGCATGTATGTATGATCATCTGTTCCCTCATTACTTCTAAACTACTTGTCCTAATCATAATTAGACAAATGAGGTATCGTTGGACGTGTTTTTACCGTCCGCTGGTTATACATAACATTTTTAAATGCGTCACCTCAAAATTTTGCCCTCTAAAAGAGAGAAAATCTCACTGACCACGGCACGACGTAAAACTTTAGACAAACCACGGGCGGTAATTTGTAAAGCGCCTGATCGCATATTTATGGCCCTCAACATCGGTTCGGGCAACAAACACCTGCGATCCTGGACTTCATGAATTCAATACACCGCCCTAATCCGAGCACTGTTCGTAAGATACGAAGAGAATTATAATATTGCTTGTACAATCCAATCAATGGAAAAAATGAAAATGAAAATGAAAAATGATTTATTTCCTTTTTACGCACGTACAATTCCAGCAGTGATTGGGACTTCATTTTAGGTAGAAACTGAGTTATACGTTTAGTTGCAATTAATAATTTGCACGATACAATAATAGCTCTGTATCATCATAGCTTAGGTGTTTTAGCCATGTTGTCACTTCAATTTTACACTTATGTAGCAGAAGTTGGAGTATGTCATCACTTTATTGTTAATATGTGCCGATTGTGCTTTGTATTGTCTTTTAGCAAACAGGGATTTACGGGTTATCAATGGGTACAATACATACTAAATGCGCCCAGCACTCTCGGTTCACTAGGAATGCAACCAATCCGCTTAGCCCAAGTGGGTCCTCCATTATGAAGACATATAAACTTCCCGTCTCCCAACAGATTTTGATATATGTTGTTACAAGCAAGAGGAGAGGCCCACTAAGAGCCGCGAGCCGCGCTAATAGCCTACGCATCGGCGCGCACCATTGTACTCCGCCTTCCTCTTTTATTCGCGTATTTAGGCCGCGCGTAGTGTCCCACGTACGAGTACGCTTCAGTTCGTCGCGTAGTCTCGCCCACGACCAATTGCGGCGCATTTTACGCAAACAACCAATTATATAGTTACTATATACTATTATATAGTTTTCAGGCGGTCTATGTGAAAATCAAATTGACAACCATCTCTGGTGGTTAATTCTATGATAAAATATTCTGATCAATTATTTTGTTGCGACTTAGGTACCTATTACGGATCTCCGTTAAATTGTAAAAACACCGTTTAATGTATGTGAGAACGAGCGGTGCTCCATATTTAATTATTTCTGTCAAGTTAAATATATAACCAGAAGCCGATTAAGTTTGCGGTAAATATCATAATTAGCGTTGGTTCATCTTTATTCATGAACCACTAATGGATCGATTTAAAACCAACATAAAATAGTTCTCAAATTCCTGCTTAATTACAAAATTCTGTTATGAAAACAGATTGATTTAATTAAAAATATTATATGCCCTTTTATAAATATTTGAATCAGTAAATATTAAATAAGTTTCTACTAACAAATTAATAGGGCCGGTATTAAAATAGTATAAAGATATCTTTTAAATATATTTACGAAAGTATATTGTTTGTATTAAATTTTAATGATTAAAGCACTTAAAATAGTTGCTTTGCATGGCAGGGATCTCCAAGTCTCTATTAAACAACTACGCGTAATTAGGGCCTGCAAATATTTGACCATTTTAGGTATTCGAATATTCGTTTTTTTTTTCGCAGTTATTCGAATTATTCGAATACTATTCGAATAGTTGAAATTATTTTTAAAAAGTATTAAAATTCGCTTATTTTTAATCCTGTGGTAAAATTAAACGAACAGCAATTCGTGAATACCTAAACATACGATGCCGACGACAATGCAAAGCGAAATCAACGATACCCTGTGTCCAAAAGTGAAATCTTCTGTATCTGTGCTTTGACCCAGCCAGATGGCTCGAGAACGAGATCCTTTTAAGGTGTTTTAGCGAAACCCTGTAAGGACCCTGTAGAACAACCCGTACTGCTCCTTGCTCTTCCATACGTTCCTGCGGTCATCGGTGCTACGTAGCTCTGGTAAAAGTAAAGGCTTTGTCTACTGCCACGTATTTTCTACTACTACACTGCGATTAATTCCATACTTGTTGTTTAGGAAATATTCCCTGAGACTGTACATCTCGCGGTTGTGCAGATTCTTGGCGTTTAAGTCACGGCCTCGACTCTTACGCAGAATGAACAGTCTCATAAATGATGGCTTTAACATACCATATACCATATGTAGTGAGTAACACCTTCCTGTCCAAAGCGCCTAGCTTAGTCTGAGTCCACAGTCCACTCAGTAGGCCAAAGAAGTAAGTAATCAGAGGCATTTCCCAAACACACCTTGTAGCCACCCGACAAGAATTAAGTAATTTTGTCAAACGACAAAAGAAGCGCCTCTTTGAAGCCTGTTTCATGTCCCCGCAATACCAAATAGTAGTACCTAGATTTAATTTCGGAAAGAGATCTAAGGTGCTATCGCCACTAATTCTTTCTGTGGATTTCTGTAGCTCCACCACGTTTAAGCCTTCTGGGGCACTCAGTTTAGGGTTGTCAATGTACAGAAAATGAGCAATGACCTTGCGCCCTCTTCAAAACCGGCATTCCAATCCTGAAACCTTCAGAAGAGTAGGCTCAGGGCCAGGCAGAACCACAGAGCCCTGAAATAAGTTTCTCAATCCCTATAAAATCCTGCGGACCAGGAGAAGAAGACTTATCATTCATAATATTCACATATACATACATAGTCCGAAAGTTATTTTTATGGATATATTCATTAGTTACGTTAGTCTACAATTTTATACATAGGTATACATACCCTATTTTGCTGAAGTGAAAGGATTACATTTAATTTGTTACATTTTTCATTAATAAAAAAATATTCGAATATTCGAATACCGCACATATTAGTATTCGAATATCAAAACAAGTCGAATATTCGTACTATTCGAATATTCGAATATTCGAATTGCAGGCCCTACGCGTAATGCATTAGGGCGGCCACACGCAGTCTGAATTCCGGTCCGGTTTCAGAACGGAATGACGTCAGCAAGCGAGACATCGCCATATGACAGACAGAGACAGAGACACTTTCTGATGTCATTCCGTTCAGAAACCGAATAGGAATTATTCAGACTGTGTGTTTGGCCGGGGTTACGCGTAATTTATATTGCATACGATGCGGTAGACGGTGTTACGGATTATAATACATAAATACATATGTTCGGGATCACGCCACTTCATATAATAACTATTAATGAGGACGTAGCTGGCGTTGTAACCGACACAAATCTGTCCAAAAGTTTAAGAGGAAATAACACGGCTAATTTTTTCATACAAATCGAGGTTTCGTTCTCGTTTGTTTCCTTCTCTAAAACTTGACCAATCTTTACGAAATTTTAGGAATTGAATGGAAAGGAAATGTTTGGTATCGGACCGTTTCCAACTTTCCACTTCTTATTATGAGATTTGTTTATTGGCCAAAATTCCGCCTCAAATGGCCGCCTATACACACGTTCTGTAATAATTTGTAAATGAATCGAAACGGTCCAACATAAAACATTTCCTTCTCTTTTCCTTCTGAAGATTTGTAAGTTTTGGAAAAGGAAGCAGATGAAAACGAAAGCCCGATTTGTATAAACCAGGATGGACTTGATTTGTATGTGATGCCGTAGTTACTAGGTGTAAACTTAACGTAAGCGGATAGTCCAGAAAACGAATTCGTAGTGAAATTTCACATTTAGTAATGGCTTATCTATGTTTAAGTTTATGGTTTACGAGAAACGTAAAAAGAATATGTTTATTAGAAGCCCGATTTTTTGGCAACTCCGGAGACAGTTTGAGTAACACCAAAAAGAGTGAAAACTGTCGACCAGAATTGATTCGCCTTTATTTAGAAGTGTTTTTAGTTACTTAAACCACTTACGTACATATTTACCAACATCTCATGAATATTACTGTGATAATCAGCTTTACATATCGATGACTTCATAAGAAATTCCCTAATGATTTATATTGAACAACCAAATAAATCAAATTGAGTATTACCTAGCTGTTACTCTCTTTACAATGCATAATTTTTCATTTTTCTTCAGTTAGCTAATTCAGTATTTTATAAAATGCTATGTAATACGAAGGTTCATTTATTGGCATATTGGTTTGTTCTCTTTTCACACAATAATGGAATAACCAATCGACGCTTCTTTTTAAACACGCATAGAATTTTAATTTTCACTGTTTATCAATTCCTCACCAATAATCTTTTGGTCCTTAATGAGGACCAGTTAAAGAACTCCTTATGGTTAACTGGTAGAAATTACATCATTAGTGGCATTAAGTCCGCAACTTGTAAAATAACATAAATGTAAGTAAATAAACTAGTTTTATATGCTTAGCAACCTGCGCTTAACTACAGGAAAAACCTAGTTACTCGTACCTAATCATAATGTTTAATTTCGTTTGCAAAGCCAAGACCACCATGTCCAATGTAACGGAGTCAGCTTATGACGTCACGCAAGGTGATCAATCGCCTCAACCAATCAGAGGCGAGCTCGAGACGGATACGGGAAATACCGGCGCCCGCGCACCTCGCCGTAAACAATGCCTTCTAATGCAATCAAGATAAAAATTCTGTGAAATTTCCTCACCCGGATTCTATTCTAAATTAGATCGATGACAAGTCGTTGACCTTGCTCGTATTATACGCTCAATCAAAACAAAATAGCGTCTAATTAGGCCCGCATTAAACTTGAATTGAGGAACTGCTTTCTTAGGAACTGATAAGTTTGTAGTCTTGAAACTAGTACGAGTTTAGTGACTTAATTGTAGTAAAGAGCTGAGGTTGAACGATAAATTTAATTAGGATTGTGACAGATCTTAGCCTCTAGTGGGAGTTGCCAGTGTTATAAATATTCATATGACAAATGGGAAAGGTTTTTTTTTTAGTTAAATGCAAGCTAACACACGAATCTCTTGACACGCGTTCATGTGAACTAAGATTAACTGAAATCTGTACAGTCAACTCGTAGAAAAGTCAATATTTATAAAAAAACATTATGTTTTTTAATGTTTGGTTGGTATTACTGGTACAATATTTAAGGTGGCATGCTCATTAAATTTTCATTACTCGTAGACCAAATTTCAATTCTAATCAATCACTGCGCGCTGTAAAAAAAAAAGTTCTGTACGTAGGTACTTAATTTATGTTATCTTAAATGTTTAACAGTGTCGTAAATCAGGACGGTAATACGTTTATTAACACGGGTAAAGTATATGGTTAAATAATCCAGGGAGGGACTTACTATACGTGGAAATCCTATTTTTGTCGTAACAACCGATTATTATAGGTATGTATTTTGTCAATGGTAGCCAGAATTCAATAATCTTATTATTTATTGTGTAAACTCATAACAATAAAATAAAATACATCAATAGTCAAAAACGTTAAATGAAATCAGGTGGCTCTCTAAATGCTCTGTGATACATACAGTATCTACGAACAATTAAAATGAAAGGCGAGAGAGCTTTTTCCACGTAGTTTTTTTTTTTTTTTTTTTTTTTTCATTTATTTGGGTAAACAAACAGTCATCACAATTGCGTTATACCTAAGCGTTTTAAAACAGTTTTTAAATATATGTGTGACCAACACCGTTCACCACTTATTAATATTACAATTTAATCGTTCTTAGCGATCGACGACCAGTGTGCACTACACAAGAGCACACACAATATAAACATATATATACATATACATACGCACACATATTGATAGGTGCGTGCACATATGCATACTTACACAATACACATGTGTGTCTATATACTTAGTTTAATCACTGTAATGCTGTGTAACTAATTTGAATAAATAAATAAATAAATAAATAAATATACACACACACACACACACACAATACATATATCGCACTAGGTTCTTACAATAATACAAAGTGACCTAAAGGTAGGTTACAATTACAATTAGCATCACATCACCGATTCATTCAATTATATAATAATGTTCAACCGTACAGGTATCTTGATCTACGACATTTAATTGAATGAATTGGAAATGTACTTACACGTTTATTCATTGTGAGAAAGTGCAACCATAATAAGTTTTTTATACTTGCTTATACTGTGACCAAAGATATCTATATGATTAAAGCGAGTGTTGTATGTATCAACTAGTCTGTGCAGAGGCGCGCGCGCACCGGCGTTCGTGCGGCAGCGGCCGGTCACAAACAGCCGGTGTGGGCGCGCTGAGCGTTGTTTACGTTGAGGGACCTTAAAACTTAGCTTGTTGTTAAGAGCAATGCAGTCGAAATGGTTATTACAAAGACCATGCAGAACCATGGCCTCGAGTAGTGAGCGCCTAGAACTTAGGTCTAATAGTCCATATTTGCTTAACAGCTGCGAGTACGACAATCTAGCATGGTAACATCGATAATGCATAGTGTTAAGAAACTTCCTCTGTACAGATTCAAGAGCATCGGAATACTTTTTATAATAAGGATTCCAAACCGACACGGCATGTTCCAATTGAGAGCGTATCAACGATTTAAACATGTGTAAATACGTTTTTGGGTTACGAAATTCAGTGCTTGAGCGCATGACAAATCCGTACAATACAATACAAAATGCTTTATTGCACACCAAAAAAGTTTACAAATTCAGTACAGAACAATAATTTTAATAACGGTAGACAACAGGCGGTCTTATCGCTAAAGAGCGAAGAGCCGTACATTTTGAATGCTTTACTAATTATGGAACTAACATGAAGGTCGAGATGTAACTTAGAATCCAGTATTATACCAAGATCCCTTATCGACTGAACTATGTCTAGTTTAGCATTACAAAGGTAATAGGAGTTATTCAGTGTATTTCTTTTTTTAGTAAATTTAATTAGTTTACATTTGTCGAAATTTAATTTAAGTTTATTAAAAGACACATGAAAGGAAAAATTACAATAAGTTCTGATCCGCATCGCAGGCTTCGTCAGGTGAGATACAACAACAAATCAGCAACAGGCTTCGTCAAATACAAACCAATGATATGATCCACAACAGGCTTCGTCAATTTCGTTAATGAGGCACGCCCCGAATCGTACCTGGCCCAAACGTACCCATCACACTGGCGGCGTTACCACGCTGAATGGCCAACGAAATTTGTTGCACCAGGTACGATCCAGAGCGCGGGTCACAGCCCCTATCCCTAAGCCGGCGGCCCAATTCCTTAATAAAATCCCTGGCCTCCGAGCCCCAAGGTCCACCAGTCTCCACTGCGATAGGTACAAAATCGTACGCTGGCTCCAAGGCACTGTATTTAGTGTGCTTCACTCTTGCCGCACACTCCGCGGCCGCCCCAGCAGTTCTAATGGTGTGAGTCAAGTGGGACGGAGCAAACGTACTCACACAAGTTGCGTCCCACAAGAGGCACCGACCTTTCTGCCAAGGAACCAACGTGAGACCATCAGGCCTCTTGCCATCAGTTCGACTCAACCCAGGAGGCTCCAAGGTACAAGGTATATTGGCAGACACTAAAGCCCGACGAACCAAATCATTGATCGCATGATGCCTTGCAAATCGCCCCGCGCATCTCTGACAGCTAAGTCCATGGTGGCCATTCTCCTCAACTGTTACCCCGCAGATGCAACGATGTGGCTCGCATACTTTACAACCAACCCGCAGAGCAACCGCGATTCTTAATGAGTCGTTGTCCAGCAATGTACCCAACTGAGGAGAAGGCAAAGCATGTAGCCACGCTCCTGATTCAGGCTTAGCAACAGCTTTCAAACGCGCCAAATTAAAGCCTGTTGCGTCGGCAAGTAACCCACCGTAGACTTCCCTACATAAAATGTCATCCCAACCCCTTTGGCTGACGACATTATCAGGCCGTTCGTTACCTTGACACACAGTGGACCATTTGGTGAGTGCCTCAGCGACAAATGGTACCTGGATATTGTCACCATTCAAATGCAATATGCGAGTGACAAGAGCCAGAGTCCCATGAGCTGAAGCTAAGAATGCTACCAAACCGACTTCACGACATCGGCGTATACCTAGACCACCATGGCGGACTGCCAAAGAAGCCTGACACCACTGTGACTCGTTGAGATGGATATTCAGTATGGACTCAAGTGACATTTTGATTGCGTTATCCAGCCTCTCTACATCATCCTCAAATAACCAAGTTGGGGAGGTTCTTAAAATGTAAATCATGCGTGGCATCGCAAAACAGTTACGCAATAAAACAAGTGCGACGTGAGATGATAAATTTGATAAATGTTCTTGAGCCCGTACTAAAGCCAACCTCTTCTCCTCGAGAGCCGAGCTTGCACCATCCGGAAAAACAGGTGCGCCTAATAAACTGAAGGTTGTCTTATCAAGACGGCGAACACCTGGTAATACCAACTCAACATCGGACAACACACTAGCATCACTATTATTGCAGCAAAAAAGCTCACATTTGCTGGGGTTTATTTCTAAGCCAATCTCCTTCAAAGCTGGAACCAGCCTTGTCAAATCCTGTAATACCACCTGTGGATTCCCTCCAATCGTTCCATCATCCAAATACCACACATTTAACGGTGAGTCCAGCGACAAAATAACTTTCTGCATGGCTAAACAAAATATTAAAGGCCCCAAAGGATCGCCTTGCTGGGCCCCAACCTGTGAACTTATAGGTTGATCGTTATAAAATAAATTGCTGGCTGTAGAGTAACATTGGTGAAGAAATGGGTAGAGCGACGGCACCTGCTCCAAAACTTCCCCGAGAATAGCGTCCCTCTCAAGACTATTAAAAGCATTTTTAATATCTATTTTCAAAATAATGGTCGATGTATCCTCATTTCCAAGTGCAAATGTTCTAGTGGCATGTATAGCTGCCTCGCAACCCTGGATAGTCCCGAAACCTACTTGAACCGGCTGAAGATAACTGGCCATAGTCTCTCTGACCATGCTACAACACAATTTGGCCGTTAGACGTCTAATTGTGCTACCTATGGCAATAGGTCGTATACCTCCATCTTTTTTTGATAGGGCACATAGAGAAGCTCCATACAAATAAGGACATACGGCAGGATTCAGTGATCCACTTAACAAAAAATTGCAAAGATTCGTAAGACAGTCTACTAATCGAACACCACTACTACCAGCTGAAGAAGATGTTAATTCTTTAAGATGCTGAGGTCGCAAGCCATCGAGACCAGATGCAGATCCATTATAAAACGAACCAATTGCGGCTCTCACTTCAACAGGAGTTACCGATATAGGAGGACTCGATCCATCAGGCTCTGGAGGAAATAGAAGTGGTCTAGACGGGGATGGATGCTTCTCTCGCAATGAACTTACAGTCTCATCGCTCGGAGGGGCTAACGATGAGTTTGATAAAAGAAGCCGGACTGCACCCCTCAGATCTCCGTCGTGTACCTTGTTTTCTATGAGTTATGTGAGTTTTGTATGAGTAGTTATTTAAGTTTATTAGCAGAACAGTAATTTGTGAAGCGGTCTAAGTCCTGTTGAAATTGGTTACATTCATTGTCGTTACTTATTGTATGGTATATTTTTAAGTCATCTGCATAAAGTAGGATATTACAAAAGTGAAAACAGTTACTAATATCATTAATAAAGATTGTAAATAGTAGAGGACCCAAAATGGACCCTCGTGGTACTCCGGAACTAACAGTGAAAGGAAAAGATTCGCAGCTCCTAATTGCAACTTTTTGCGTGCGATTTATAATGTAGGACTTAAACCATCGCCAGAGGTTTCCCCGTATACCATTGAAAGCAAGTTTTTGCAATAAGATTTTGTGATCCACTCTGTCGAAGGCCTTCCGGAAATCAGTGTATACACTGTCTACTTGCTTGTTATTATCCATGCTTTCAAATAAGTAAGTAGTATAGACAAGAAGATTTGTAGATGTTGATCGATGCTGTACGAATCCGTGTTGATGTGAAGTTATTTGACTATGTAGATGAGGGTATATCAGTGTATGCACTAACTTCTCGAATACCTTGGACAGAGTGGATAGAATTGATATCGGTCGGTAATTCTCGACTTTTTGCTTAGATCCGGCTTTGTGGACAGGAACTATTTTTGCAGTTTTCCATACAGAGGGAAAAACTCCTTCTTTCAGGCATCTATTATATAAAATTGCAAGTGGTACAGCTATAGTATCGAAGGTATTTTTGAGAAATGTAGGTGGAATATTGTCGGAGCCTTGACCTTTAGTAGTTTCTTGCACAATAAGTTTTTTCATTTCCTACAAAAAGCCTTCAACATCCGCCGAAAGGCTAAGTGCAAATCCAGGGTGTTACAGAGACTGGCTACTATTTTAGTTCGATAATTTGCAAAACTATTGTCATTATTACTGAAGAAGAGGAAGAAATCTTCTAATGAATGGAATATACTATTTTAATGTACTAATTTCATCAATCTCTCTGTTTTAGTCCTAAGTAATTTGCGTAGTCGTCACTATTTGACATAACTTGAACTGTTAAGTTATATTGACACAGTCTAATTGTTTATTACTAGGCATCGGACTTTCGATAGCACGGTCAGACTTTAGAGAGCCGATATTAAAATTAAAATACGATTGATACTCAAGGACAAAGTCAGAAGACTATACAAAGACCCAATTTGTAGGCATTGTTTTTTTCGTCATTAAAAAATACGTAATATTTGCGACATTTTCCATGATTTCTGGAGTAAATTGGGTTCTATAATGATCGAATATTCAGTATATTTTATAATAGGTATAGTTAAATCTGGGAGTTTGTAATACAAATTTTATTTTATTTATAACTTTAGGCATTTATTGCTTGGGAATGTTAACCATAATAACCATAAAAATAGTTTGGAATTAAATAGTTGAATGAGTATGAGTATGAGGATGAATTGTATTTTAATGTTAATATCTCTAAAGTCCTACCGTGCTAACGAAAGTCCGATGCCTATTTATTACGATATAAGAACCCTATTCCCAGAAATGGTTTCTTAACTTATGTAGTAAACAATTTGTATATACATATCCCAATTCTGAGAACTTGAACCATAAGTACTAACATGGAGCACACTGAAAAAAATAGTAAGTGAAATTTCAGTAGGATTCACTGGCTATTTATTTTAGTGCAGCTACAACGAAATGAGCTGATGATTAAAGTTAGTCGGGGTCCTGAACCTAACATAATAGACCACATAATTTGCAGCATTACTGAACTTTAACATCGTGAATAACCGCTTTGGAATCGGAATAAACATCATGTTTGAGTCGTTAAACCAGTGTATTTAGACTATTTAGTTAGCATTGGCGCGGCAAGAAATACTAGAGCAAACCGGAGCAAATTTGACTTAGTCCTTGTTTAGACGAAACGGAAAAGAGTAAATAAAAAGTGGAAATACGCTCTAAAATAGGCAAGCCGGAATTAGCGGAGTTGTATGGACGCCACGCTATTGTTAGGTAGATGAGTACTGTTACATTGTCCTGTACTTGACTTATATGCGATAAATCTACAAGCCAATTTGACAACTTTATAGACGACGAGCGTGCATAAAATATGGTAATATATTTTATTATCACGACCACGGTAATCGTTTAACCAATAACAACATAATTATCGTTATCTGCCATGTTAGTTTGCGGTGCGCAAAACCACAAAATGCTTTTAACTAGGGGATTACATTCATTTTTCACCGTGTAATACTGCACACAAAGTCGCAAAGTCGCAAAGTCTGCTGTCTGTGTATGCGTAGATCTTTAAAACTGCGCAACGGATTTTGATGCACATTTTTTTAATAGATAGAGTGATTCAAGATGAAGGTTTATATGTACATATAATACATGCATAATTTATCGACTTCGCACGGGTGCTGGTCGCTAGTATTGGAATAAGCGGGATGGGATGGCAAATGGCATGATACGAAGTTTTAATTTCGAAGTCCTAATCGGGGTAACCCTCAAGGTTTTAAAAACTTTTTTACCGCGCGCACTGGCCACTCAGAAAAAAAATATCGATGGACTATTGTTTTTTTTTCTTTCACGATGCACATTGTACATTGTTTTATTGTTCTTTAGTAGTGCTTGATTAAAACAGGTAAGTAAGACATTTAATTCTATTGGTTAGTGCGTAATTACATACTTATATTATAATATTGAATCGTGGAGTTAAAAATTATTCCAATCGACATTTTACACGTCGGATTGTCATTTTAAATAACGTTTCAATGATAGCAATGACATCCAAATGCTTAATTATATTTTAATGTTAACTTTTTTAATCGACTTTAATAAATCGAGGAAGATATAAATTAGGCGGAATGTTATTTTTTATACTGTCTGTTTATTCCAAATAAGGTGAAAGGAGAGTTTGGTTAATATATAATAATAAGTTGTTGCATCATAATCATAAAACATAAATTCTGACCATGTCCATTTTATCACTGCAATCATCTTATTAGCAGGTTACTTTTATGTTTCTTTTTCATATTTGAAAATACATGTAGCGTTCGTGGCTGCTTGTTTTTTTGGATTTGGATGAATTCTTGAGTAGGTATGGTGAACTAAAGGAGTCACGGGATTTTACATAGAAAACTACAGTGAGTTTCAAACAGCACAGTTGGATTCGAAACATGTTGAGGAATTTTCGACTTCTACGATGTAAGTAAATCCGTGTCGTAGGTATTTTAATAAGTCATGGCATTTTACAGACAAAAAAAAATACGAGAAAGATTTCAAGCTCTATAAAAAGGTCGTAAACGCCAAAGTAACTGCAATTACTTATTACCTTCTGGAAGTTATCGATTATACGCGCCAGATTGAGCGGAATGTTTTAATGCAGTTTGGCACTTAACTAATATGTGTAACGTTCGAAGTATTAGGACACCGCGCGGCACTTACGTAATTTTAAACAAAATCATGAAATTTTGCGGTAAGTCTAAAACGGCTCGACCGATTTTATTCAATATAGTTTTCATTAAAAGTACTTATAAGGCCTCATTTTCATGTATTTTTCCATAATTTTCTGACCCGTTTTTAAAAAACCTATTCTACGGACACCCCCACACACTAGTATTGGAACGAAAAGTTTTTTAGTTTTTATTTTACCGTTTTGTCGGCGTGATACATACACATACGGGTTCCTAGTGACTACGGAACCCTAAACATAGAAGAACTTTTAGACCTATATACAATATTCATTTTAACAATAGACCCGATATATCTGAACAAACTATGTATATCAGATCTTGTAGTTACCACGTAGATTTACATTCGTACCTGTAATTACTTATCGACGGCTCGGAGCCTTATTGTGTCTGACTACGCGTATTCAAGCTCCTTGGTCAGCAATGGGCCGTTATATGTATCGCGGTAATGTACAAGGCGTATTGTTGGATTACTATAGGACGGGTGATCGATTTGCGGTAGTGTAGTTATACTTGACTGGCCTTAGCACGTGGGGGAATCGTGAGTTATACTTTATTAACGTCGTCTAGTACCCATAACACAAGCCTTCTTGAGCTTAATTTGGGACTAGATCGATTTGTGTGAGGTTGTCTGCTATTTATTATTTATATTTACTAATTATTATTATTTCTCTATTAAGTAAGTGTACGAGTAGGTAGGTATACTTGACTATATATACCTATTATGTAGATTTTTTGAGTAAATTTCAACTTGACGAAGTCGAAAAGAAAAGTCCTGTTTCAATTTTTAACGAGCTATACAGGTACCGTAACCAAGTTCCAGGAAGAGGCTACAACAGGATATAACACGCATATACTAATAAAATTTTATCTGCGGAAAATGCTATTTCCTGTACAAAAATTTAGTTTACCTTATAATTTCCTTTCTGAAATGTTCTAATGATGCATAAGCCAAGCTTTTTGTAATCAATACCTCGGTGACACGAAGAGTCAGGGCCAAAACACAATTACAAGACACGACACCGCATCGTCTTAAAATTCATTTTACAATCTCACGACGTCGCATCGTGGCACGATGTCGCGTCGTACCACGATACGATATCGTATCTATCTTGTAACTGTGTTTTGGCCCTAAAGGTCTGGTTAAGGAAACTAGCGGATAGACGCATTATTCTATGCATAGAATATAATTGGCCTATAACTGTATCAAGGGCAAGTTTATTAGGTCTCGTTTTTGCTTTATTAAGATAAGAATAGCGTGCAGCCTATAGAACAAAACGAATTAATCGACGATCGTCTTTAAGTGACCGTGTTATAATTGCTATATTAAAACATGATTGTCAAGTATGTACTATACTTACATAATAGCGTGTGACCTAGGCATTCTGATTCCTTTGACTGGCGCTAACTTTTTAATGGCATGTATTTAACGCGGCGACAAATTAATCAGATTTAGGGATTTATAAAAAATTAAAGGGGATAGCAAAAATAATAAGTTGGCGACTAATTGCGGAGACTATTAAAGTAAAAAGTAGCAGCTAAGTAATCAATTTTCGGCTTTGTTTCAATATAAACTAGCATCGAGTTATTGTTTTGGCGACTGAATTAACTAATTAAGCGGAAACATGACAGCGGATAAAAAGTTGAAAATGGCCTACTCTAATTGTTCAATGGAGATTACATATAAAATAAATCAAGGTCATAAAAAAAATACTTTGTGCGACAATTTAAGAGCTTTAATCAAAGTTGAAAATTGCATGTATAAATAATAATTTTGGTCTATAGTTTTATTTAGTGGCTCTGATTTTGGTAAATTTTTCGTCAGGTGTGATGTCATATTGACACCTATTTTTTATGATTCTATCGTATAGAATACGTTAAAATAAACGTGTTTTGTATGGACAACTTTTTTCTAAACTTAATAATTACCGAGATATGGACTCCTAAAACCGACAATATTTTTTTGGATATTGTGTCAGACTCTGCATTAGCTCCGGCGCTGCGGGAAGTGCAGCCCTTCCGCCCTTGCGTGGCAAAGCACGGTCGCCCGTACTCCGTTCCGCAGCTTCGGCTTGTTGGTCGCCTTCGGCGACCAGCCTCAGCCGCTCCGCTCCGCACGGCTCCCGAGCTTTGTCGCGGCGGGCGAGGGCTGCTCTCCCTCCGCGCCTCCGGCTTTTTATATACACTCTAGGGGTAGGGCAGACAAGACCACGTGGAATCGGGGTTGACAGCTTCGGTTCTGAGGCAAGTCTTATGATAATGCAATGCTTATTTTAGCGTAGCGTGTTTTAGCTAGATTCGGACTAAAATAAGCGTGTTTTGTATGGGCAAAACATTTTTACCTAAAAAACGCTTATCGCCGTTTTCATTAAATTATGGTTTCGAAAACTAAAAAAATAACTCCCCATTACTTTTATATAGTACCCATTTTAATATTTAAGCTGCCAGCAAATCAAAGCCCAAAATGCTTTTTTAGATGGAGACCTGTAGTTGCCACTAATATAAAGTTTGTTATCCTTCTGCTAATATTAGTCGCCAAGTCATTATTTATAGTACCTCACCTATGATTTTAGTAATCTTGTTTATTATTTCTGCTACCTTAAAGTAGCTGCCATTATTTGAATTTTAAAATATCCTTAGTTTAAAGCTCATTTAATATAAATGATTGCCAAAATATTTAATCGCTGACAAGTTATTATTTTAGTTGCAAATAGTTTGCTGCTCTTTAATTTTTCTGTCGCCGCGAAAATAATAAGCCCTTTTTAATTGGTAGTACCTACATTTGATGAATAGTTATAAGGTACTTATTCAATAATAACATATACAAATACCTATAACATAATCTATCCTAACCAGCACAGTGAGATATTCAAGCGTAGCGTCGGCCAGTTATGTTACAGCCCGGACACGATTAACAACGAAAGGTACCCAACTGTCCGACTCCAATTTTATTCATTTTGATATATGTTATGTATGGGGTAATCTAAAATAGCAGACACTTATATTTTTTTAGCTGCCCAAATTCAACCTATTAGGACAAATTGTCCTTCAAAGTACTGAGAATTGGTCAAACCCTGTAACTTCTGTAGAGATATGTGTGTTCAAGCAAATTGATAATTAATTACTGGTTTCACTATATGTTGGAGAACATAAAAAAAGAATGGACACGTGTTTTGTCATTTCACCAAAAAAAACACTTAAATTTTTTCAAATAAAGTTTTTTTTTTATATATATAAAATATGAGTTTGAGGTGGAGTACTTTGAAGGACAATTTGTTGAATTTGGGCAGCCCAAAAAAAATACGTGTCTTTTAGACTACTCTATAACATATATCAAAATGAATCAAATCGGAGTTGGACAGTTGGGTACCTTTCCTTGTAAGTGCGATCAGCGGCAACAGTGAGCAGCGAGCGGTAATAATACAATACAACAATACTTTATTGCACACCAACAAGAAAAAGATTACATGAGAAATCTTAAATTAAACAATGGTAGACAATAGGCGTTCTTATCGCTAAAGAGCGATCTCTTCCAGACAACCTTTGGGTAGCGGAGAAAATAAAATATAAATAAATAACTAAAATAAATATAAATAATAACTAAATCATAGCGATATATGACGCACGCCACGAGCCTTAGCGCGCGATAGCTGCTATTTGTTCAAACGCTGACGCAGCTAAGACCGTAGTTTTACTCGTTTCTGTTAGCGCCCATCTCCTTCACTCTAAGCTATCAAGCCGCGGATGGTCAATCTCCTCCTCTAAACAAAGTTTAAGAATAAGTATGACAGTGTCAACCGATAAGGCACCGTTGGTTTCTAGTGAGTTGCCAATGCGTCTTGGGCTCCCCTTTTTGTTCAAGTAGAGCCACTATGTTGTGCCAATATAATATACATAACATATGTATTGATTGATATAAACTCACACGATTGGCACATATTATTATAAGTTATAACAAACTTTCAAAACGCAATTAAGTCCCGTTTTGTTATGATAAAGTTGAAGATATATCTAACTTAAATATTTTTTTTATGTTTCAGGAAAATCGGTGTACGCGCACAGTATGCCATGGCAGTATCATAGACATAAACCGGGACGATGGCGCGCGGCCGCCGGATGAGATCTATCTCGACGCTGAGAAGTTCATTAGAGAATACTTCATCTCCATACGCAGGTACGGACCAAATCACCTCCGCTAAGGAATGCATATCCGGTTATTTTTTCATAGAAAACCCGGTTACAAACGGTTATTTGTATGGTAAAATAACCGGGTTTGCGTTAGTTCACTTCTTGCATCGATTTTCTCATCGAATTGAATGTCATGTTCGCCTGTTGTGTATTTGTTGTGGAATGTTGTATATTGACTTACTCGTATGTACCTTATGTTTGACATGTTTTCTGTAACTATTACAGTTTCTAACCGAACCTAGCCTACCCCAACCTAAGCTAGCCTATCTCATCTGACAGTTTACAATTTGATAGATTTTATAGAAAAATTATCAAGGGAAAAATCGCAATGTACCAAACGTTCCATTACGTCAAAAAATATTATAGCAAATGTCGGGCACCCGTATTATTAAACCAATCATTGCTAAAGACCCGCAAGGTATTTAGACCGCCAAGTATATTATACGTATGATACTGTTTAAATTAACAAAGAAATAAGCACAGTAAAGGAACATCAGCACTCCTTTGTGAATATTGTTCTCCTTATTTAACGAACGAAAATTAAAAGATGTTGAAATTGAAATAAACCGAGGTAGGTACACACCGGTTAACGACGCACTGAACTAGAAATAAACGACTATTTACGTTCAAGCGAGATAAAACACATATTTTCAACGCTGAAAATATTTTCGGAAGCTCCCGTCCCCAAAAAAGCTCTTAAAATCCTACCAGAGTTACCGTGTTAGCAAAAAACTTAAAACAAAGCATACACGTGCAACATTGCTGAACCGCTACGGAAATGGCTCTCAAAACATAATATTTTCTAACAAATGCAGTCTTGAAATGTCTATATTAAACCTTGATATCATAAGCAAATGGTTGAATGAGTTAAAACACATTAATAAGTCTTTTAACAGAATTATATGTTGATTCTGTTTTATTCGGGAAATATACTACATTTTATTTTAATACTAGCTGCGCGCCGCGGTGTTACCCGCTCATCCCACGGGAACACTACATGTTTTCGGGATACAAAGTAGCCTATCTGTTAATCCAGGGTGTCAGGTACTTCTACCAAATTTCATAAAAATTGTTCCCGCCGTTTGAGCGTGATGGAGTAACAAACATACTCGTATAAACACACTCAAAGCCTTTCTCACTCTTTCTCGTAGCTCAGTTAGTAATAAGCACTACTCCCGAAAGGTAGGGTAGTAGGTTCGAGTTACGTTCCGTTACATTGCAGTATGCAATTTTGCCTTTTTAATTAATGTTTGTGTCAATGTTCACATTAAATATGATATTTTTTAAAGGGAGAATTCGAGTCAACACACCGCGAGGCTACAGTCAGTTAAAGATGAGTTGGCTAAAACTGGCACCTACGAGTTGAAAAGTCCGGAATTAGTATTCGCGACCAAACTAGCGTGGAGGAACGCAACGCGATGCATTGGACGAATACAGTGGAAGAAGTTACAGGTGAGTTCGACTTTAATTGGCAGTGCCGTACTTACCCCCACGCCCACAAGGCCCAGGCCTAGGGGCCCAGCAAGTCTAGGGGCCCAGTCCCAGAATCAGGACTTGCACCATACTTCTTCCACCACCACACACCAATCTCCCAAATGCCAAGTGGACTTTCAAGTCCGGGCCTGTTAATTGGTTGATTCTCAAAAAAAGGTATAGATGTCCTAAATCAACTTTTCTTTACACATTGAACCTCATACAATAAAAAGAGGGCACATACATAGTTATACCTAATAACTTTTTACCTACAATATTTCGTTGTATTTGTTTCACAATCGCAGCACAGCAGGTCTCATTTTTAGACAGTAAAACACCCAAAACCAAAGAAATAAACAATATATACACACGGAAATTTCCAGAGTAAACTTAACAACGTTTACGAGTAAATTCATCCGTTGCCATCTATCGACTCTAAGGAGAGATTTAATTGGATGTTTACATAGAACCCTTGCTGAAAATAAACTTATAGCCCTTTTCGTATGTGCTATGTTTTGTATCCCGATAAATGTTTATTTTATGAGCAGTCAAAGCTTTTCACCATGTGCGCAGGAAACTAGAGTCACTTAGTTGGATATCCTATTTGTAGTTACTAGTTACCTATCGCTGAGTATAAGGTAAGCTGGGGTAGGACTAACAGAGTTTATTGTCTAAAGGTAAGACTAACTGTTAGTTAGTTATTGGACTGTGGTAGACACCCCCAGTTAGTCTTATCTTGCCTTACCTTACTCGTTATAAATATGACTTTTGCTTTGGTCACTGCATCCATTATGGTCATCACAAATATGCACAAATTATCAGTATTTAAATACTTGCAACATTACTATAAATTTAGGAATCAACCCGGTACATGTACAACGGTACAAGGTCTCATTGTAAAGCGGCATCCTGTATAACCTCAGTCGCCATGATTTGCGGTTGGTGCGGTTCAGGGGTCCCTCGCGGGACCCTTCCTACCTGGGTACAATGTACCCGGTACATTACATTGGCCGAGTGTTTTGCAATTTCAGACTACCGACATAGCTTTCGATTGACCTAATTAATATTTACTCTGTTACTGAGTACTTTCTTTATTATTGTTTCATTGTACTTTCTGGAAGACAATTTTTAGGAGTCTAAGCATGAGTAGAAATAATTATCAAAGTATATATTTATGTTATGAATTCACCACGTAACACAGCAACTACGTAAAGAATAATTTTACTATGGGTACAATCTTAAGCCAGATTTGAACTCGTACTCTCTAAGCACTACTTAGTTGCATTCTTTGTCTAGTGTCAATGTTCACATAAAGTGCCAATTTACTCGGCGTGAACAGTTATAATAGAGCGTTGATGGCATCACTACAGCTCTGCCGTGCAAATGGGAAAAGCCTTAACAAAGTGGGCATTTAATACATTCTTATTGCCATTTTTCCCCTCAGAGCTGGAGCAAGCGTGAATACACGTAGCGCGAGAAAATGCCCTAGAGGTGTAAGATGCGACGTCATATTTCTAAAGGCATGGTAATATATAACACGTAGTCACCATAACGATGTTTAAATTTAAAAAGCAGGTTTGTACTTGTTTAGGCACCTAAGGTTACGAGCCACTTCCAAGCACAACATTCCAATTAGCGTACAACGCTTGGTAAAACAATACTCGGGGTATGTGGGCAAACTAAACACTAGGAGGGTAAGGGGCACTCGTTTGTAGTGCGCGTGCCGCGGCCGCTCCAGGAGACCACCGCGTGTGCTGATTTCTGGCCGAAACGTGTCGTGTTTCGTCGGTTCCGGGGTAACCTACCAAATCCAACACCCGACATGTCGGAACAACGGGGCTACGCCGTTTCGCCATTTATATAAACACTGTTCGGTTCATGACGCATTGGTGTAAATTGTAATGGTATGTAACCTGTAATAAATAAATAAATAAGGGTCAGGAGCATTTCAACTGCTCGTTCCCTTGTGTTACGAAACTCTGACGAGTATCATCTTATTTTTGGAGTCTATCACAATCTCAAAAAGCACTCTGTTATGACCTACCAATTACCGCTTTTTTTGCAAAATAATGTTAATTACCTATTGGTGAAAACATAATATAAGTCAAGGAGCGTTCAAGACGCTCCTGAGCCTTACCCAAGAATACTGTATTCTATTTCACACGAATACTTATCGGGTGGTTTTTAATAGCCGGCCGTTGTTATTATTTTGCTTTCCATTTAGCAGTTTACTTCAACCGAGTCATACGTGATATTTCTTTGAGTTAACCGCAAAGAACAAATGTAAACTTTTAATTAGGATTACAAAGTTAACGACCACCGGCAAGTTATAACGAGCCTGAGATGGGAGGCCTTTCTCGCGTTATGCGACATTTAAAATCAGACATTTGTATTGTGGCTTGCTGAGACGACATGTCTTGTTTTTCAATTAAAATATCCATATGAGTAGTTGCAACTTCACGTGATGTGGGATTGATTATGTCCTAATTCAGTAAACACAAAACTATACCTGCACCGACATTGAAAGGCGTAATTATAATATGACACAAAACACATTATGCAATACAGCGTGCCTATGATAGTTTGTTTTATCACGCGATAAATAAGCGACAAAGCATCCGTCGCGTTTTAACACGTTCACTACGGCATCGGGTCGAATATATCCGATGAAGAACTTTCCTCCGGTGCGGGGGAGAAATTGCTGTTCCTACCGTTGCTGCGGGACAGATATCTCAGAATTTTGCAGGAGTAGAAAAGGGACAGTTAGTGTTTTATCGATGTTTTTTCGAATATAAGCGGTTTACGTAATAAAAACTCATCGGATCTTTTCGACCCCATGACGACCAGAGAGAAACTGTTTTCATCTAGTACGGCTACCGGGTCTTAAGGACCCGATGCCCGGTGACCCGATAGCCGTACTGAATGAAAGTCTAGTTGAGCCAGTGACGTCCAAGTGTGTGGGTGGTTATTAATAAAATTACAGTGATTTACGAGATAAGGTGAATTGTCGATCATGAAGCGGTCGCGGAAAATGTTATTTATGTGTGACAAAAATGAAAATAAACATGAAACTGTGAAAAAGAAAAAAGATGATATACGTGCCAGAAATATTATAATTGGTAAGCGAAATATTGCCATTAATAATGTTTATACAAACCCATCGACTGGCCAGACACTCCAAATACTACAAAATATTAAAAGTAATTCAAAATGTTATGTATCTGATAAGTCTTAGTTAGCCTATTAAAATTAATAACTATCGATATCGGTATTTTTTTTCTACCCCAACACTAAAAAAATATCGACAATGTTAACATTCAGTGCAGATATCGGGTCTAAAAGATCCGACAGATTGTTCTTTGTTTTGCAATCAAACCATTAATTGGATCTACCTGCGTTTTGAAGATTGGTTTGGTTGTCTATGTAAGAATATGTTAACATAAATATATTTGCGTGAATGGCTATAACTACGTACATAATCACAATTAAACAAGAGTATGCCCAACGGATCTTTTAGACCCGTTAACGCACCACAGTACAGTTACACGTCGGGTCTAAAAGACCCCATGTCGTACCCAGGTAAAGTCACAAAAATTCTTTGCCGTAGTGAACGTGTTAACAAAATGCGAGTGTGAGTGACAGATGCTTGGTCACTTATTTATCCCGTGATAAACGCAACCATCATAGGCCCCCGTTACTTCTATACTTACTGTAATAAAAAAATAAGTAGTAAATGCTATAATACTGCTTTATATTTATCATGTCCATTATACTCACATGAATATTTAAACAATATTTTTCATAAAAGTTACCTAATAATGTTGACATAATTATGCAGAACACGTCAGAGCAGTAATATTATGCTTTTTTTTCAGGTTTTTGATTGCCGAGAAGTAACAACAGCGAAAGGAATGTTCGAGGCGCTTTGTACTCATATCAAATACGCCACGAATAAAGGAAATATTCGGTAAGATCTCCATTCATCGGATCCAATGTCAGAGCCCACAAATCACTTCCAACATCTGACGACGCCGAACGGTACCCGATCTTGATAAACGCGATAAAAAATTAGATAGTAACAAAAATCGGGTATCAACTGGTTTTTAGACACGTTTCTTAGAAACCTTTTTGTTATCAAATTGAGTTGCAATATAATACGGTGAATAGAGACTAAAGTACTATGGGTGACCTTACAAACGGTCCGGTAGTTTTGAATTTTTGATATGTTGTCTAGGATGGTTAGTCAGTGTTTAAAATGAAAAATGCACAATTCCCCCCCCTCCGCGCCCGCCACCATATTGAAAAAACCGGCACTTTCTTCATATTTTTGCTCATATCTTTGTTTAGGAGCATTTTAGCTAGAAAAAAGGTTCGACAATTTTATACAAAGTTAAATTTACTACATTCTTCATTTTATTTTATTTTTCTAGGACAGATAGTTACGGAGATATCCACATTTAAAAAAACGTAAAAAATCACAATTTCCTACTGAAAAACAAACTTCTGGATTATATCTTCGTTTAGGAGCATTTTAGCTACAACAAAGCTTAGGCAATGTTGTAGAGAATTAAATTTACTATAATTTACACTTCAAATTTTGTTTCAAGGACGGTTAGTTACGGAGATATGCACATTTAAAAAACAGGAAAAGTCGAATTTTCCGAAAATTTCTCAAAATTCTTGGTTTAGAACGCTGTTATTCAGTTACGGACTAGTCTAGGACAAATTAAAACATGTAGGAAATATAATTGCTTATAAAACTCATGTCCATTTTTACATACATTTTCGGAAAACGTGACTTTATTTTTTACATATCTCCGTAATTATTTGTCCTAGAAACAAAATTTGAAATGTAAATTATAGTAAATTTAATTCTCTACAAAATTGCCCAAGCACTGTTCTAGCTAAAATGCTCCTAAACGAAAATATAATCCAGAAGTTTGTTTTTGAGTTGGAAATTGCAATTTCTTAAGTTTTTTAAATGTGCATATCTCCGTAACTATCTTTCCTAGAAACAAAATATAAAATAGAAAATGTAGTAAATTTAACTCTCTATAAGATTGTCAAAGCTTTCTTGTAGCTAAAATGCTCCTAAAGGAAGATATGAGCAAAAACATGAAGAGAGTGCCGATTTTTTCAATATGGCGGCGGGCGCGGAGGGGGGGGAATTGTGCATTTTGCATTTTAAACATTGACTAACCATCCTAGACAACATATCAAAAATTCAAAACTACCGGACCGTTTGTAAGGTCAAAATCCTTTATTCACTGAATTAATATTCATTATAGAATATTGAGTTGGTTTTAAGCGTGCCCATTAAAACTAAATCCTTGGAGATGATAAAACGCTGAATCATGGCTTGCCAATTGCTCCTCACCTTACATCGATGCCTTGAATTAATACCTAATACATAACAACGACTGTAATTTATATATCTCTCGGGTTAGATTTTACGGCTGCTAAATGCCGTTTTTTTATTGAAGTAGTGCTGACTTAATTAGACTTTTAAAATAACGCTACGGAGGTCGCAAGCAATTCCCAACTCACGTCTATCTCCGAAACCAAAAAAAATACCAAAGCTTAAGTTCTAAGGTTAGTTTTATAAAAGTTCTGAAATGATTTCGGTTTAAAAGAAAAACTTATGCTTCTAAATTAAATAGTAGGACAATGAACCAGTTCGAAAAACATGGACCACAACTTTATAAGCCCTTGGGTAGATTTCTTTTTTTTTTCTATGAGAAATGAAAACACATGTCTATTTCCACAGATCAGCAATCACCGTGTTCCCTCAGCGAACAGACGGGAAACACGACTACAAGATATGGAACCCACAGCTGATCAACTACGCCGGCTACAAGATGGAGGACGGAACCATCCTTGGTGACCCGGGTCGAATTGAATTTACAGAGGTAAGCACATATAACGTACTACGTGGCTAAGGGCCTTATTCCACTTGCGATTTGCGAGCGAGTTTTTCATACAAGTGTCCGCCTTCATACAAAATTCGTTCGCAAACCGCAAGGCCCTAAGTCACGTAATAAAACATCCATAGCTGCCCTGAGTTTCTTCTTCCTCCTTAACCTTGTCTCATTATCTGGGGTCCGTTATCCTTGTCTGATCTCTCCGTCATGATGCATTGTGCCGTTACGTCGTATAGATTATTTACCTTCGGGTCTTTTGTGACCGTTCGTTAGTCACGAGGTTCGAGGTCTTCCAGGCCCACGCTTTTCTGTTGGTAGCTAAAGCGCTACTTTAACCATGCGTCGTCTAACTACATGGCCATACGATCTCAAACGATTTTCTTCGATGTTTTCGTCAAAAGAGCAATCTGGTAGCTACTGCGGGTATAGGAGTATTGGATTTTATACTCAGTTGCCTCAAGCGATGCTAATAAGACTTTTAGGTGATTTTCCCTTCGCACGTCGCTTAGATACTTAACGTGGCTCTATTGGAAAAACAGCCTAAGCATTTAAACTTAATTTGTCCGTTTGGCAATTAACATGGCCAAGATATACAAAATTAGACGGTCATGTTCATATAAAGCTGCAAAAGTTCACAGCTGGCCTAGTCGAATACGGTGAGGTGATTCAATCAACGTGCTCATTTCCCGACCAATGCGATGTAGAGCGAGGAAATGAGACGAAACAGTGGTCTCCTTGCCCAGTACCCTTACCATGACTTAACGTGACCGTATTCGCTAGCAACAGCGTAAATAATTTGTATGGAGAACAGTACAGCGCCCCTAGCGGTTACTTTGTAGAACTACAATTCTCCATACAACTCGTTCACGATGTCGCGAGTACTGTCACTGTAAACTCGACCTCGTGCATGGTAAGGGTACAGTTGCCCGGTCCCACGCACTTAATAAGCAAATAGCGTAATATGTGTACGGCTTCTCAGTTTTTAACCGATTTCTCAAACCGCCTGAATGTTTTTAACATAATTAGACGAGATATTATGACGACGCAGTTGGTTAGGTAATGCAGCTGCTTACTGAGCCGACGGTCCTGGGTTCGAATCCCGGCAAGGACAGCCGTGTGATGAACTCGAATATTAGTTCCTGGATAATGGATGTTTCTATGTATTTAAGTATATATTTACCTTTACATACATGTATATCGTCGTCTAGTTTCCATAACACATGCCTACTAGAGCTTACTACTTATGGGACCAGATCGATTTATATGAGGTTGTACGATATTATTTTTTTTATAATCTTTTAACATTTTTTTGTTATCTAAGGTTACATACCTTCAATATAACTCATAGCCGCGGTACTGATATCTAAAACAAAGTACTAAACTTCTGGAGCTTAATTTTACCCACGTTGCAGGAATTAAGTACCGATTCTACGTTGTAATGCGATTCGTACCCTGATTGATCTGTGTGCCAAGATTCGTCTAAATCCGTTCGACAGTTTACGTGTTTAAATAGCAAATGTCTAAACATCTTCATAAACGTTCACATCTATTCTATATAGGTACGATTATACAGGATGTAGCCTGTAATAAGAGCAATAGGTATAAAACATTGATTTGACTCTTCAAACTAAACAGCCTTTTTTTTCTCCAACTCGAGAAGTTCAGTTTGAAGAGTCAAGCCAATGTTTTAATCTATTGCTCTTCTAAACTATAGTGCGTCCGTGTCCCGCTGCTAATTATTAAATATGTCGTAAAATTTTGCTTCTTTGAATAATATCTATAGCTCAGTGGTGAGAGCACTGCTTCAGATAATAAGCGGAGATCGTGGATTTAAGTCATGAAATATGATTTTTACTTCAGCGCCAACGTTGCGGGTTCCTTCAAGTTTATTAATAGGAGTTATTTTTGGCCAGGTCTGCATAAGGCTGGGTTGGAAGCCACCGTACACGCAGTGGGACGTGCTGCCATTGATACTGCAGGCTGATGGCAAGGAGCCAGAGTTCTTCGACATACCCCGGGACATCGTGCTGGAGGTCCATATGGAGCATCCGCAGTAAGTTTATTATTGTACCCTTTAGCTAGAATATGCAGATTCTTACGCGGGCTCCACACTATCCTGAGGTTGGCCGAGGCGAAGCTGGCCTAGTTTTGGACGATCCTGGCCAAAATAGAATATGACACTTGGAGGAGGATTGAGGATTTAACGGCTTGATTAAATTGTTGAATAGCTACACTTCGCTGACTCGGCTGCCTGCAAATAACAGTGAAGTTGAGCATAACTATGACGACCTAGTGACAGAGCATTTTTATATAAACTAAAAAACAAACTGATATGTGACGCGTTTTACTCCGTTGACGAGTTTTTTTCAAACGCCTGGATAACGTAACCCTGGTCACTTACCCAACAATAATGTAGTGTTGTAATGTAATGTAAAAACTATAAATTATAATTATACCTAACCTTAAATAGTTTAAGAATTATAACAAATATTTATAATAACTTTACATGTAAAATATTATTTTATAAATAAATGTTTGAATTGAATTGACCACAATCGGACGTCCCAAAAAGGTATCGCGGAGGATCCGTTCAATATCGCAACAAGGGACATATACTATCGTTGTGAAGGCCGAGTCTCTTTTGAACTGAAATTTATAAATTTTATATCTAACCCAATGTTGAAACAAGTTCTCCCATCATTATCATATCTTCCGTTCTGTTTTACCAGCTATTTGTTAAGACATCCAACTCATTTCGTTTTGACTCTCTTTGTTAGCCACATCTTTGCCGACGGTAGATTGAAAAAGTCATCAGTATTGAGAACTCTCCACAAGACGCTTCCCGTCCAGGCAGTTTCAAAAATTATACAATAAGATGATTTTACATCTGAGTATTTTTGCAAGATGTATATGGCAAGCTTTTTACAGTCATTTTCTGAGCTCTTAAGCTACGTGAATCACGAAGATCGTGTTATGGTTACCTTTATAGTTCATCAAAGGACAGGTCAGTCGAACACATGTGGCGTAGACCTCAACCAAGGCTACAAAAAAATATTCTTATACTATTTCCCATTGATAAGCTGCATTTTATAGATAAGTAGGAAGATATTAATAGTATAATGATGATCCACCCGCAGTAATAACACTTAATTATATATTTTACGGCGCATCAATGATCATAAAGTGAGAACGTCATTGTTGTACATGGATGATGTCGTAACGTGTTTCATTACGTACTAATGTACGTAGGCGTTATGACGATATGATGACACACGGGAAGCGTGTCTGTTAATAAACGAGTAATGGATTGTAATTAAATTGACAGGAAGGTGATTCATAAGATATATTTTAGAAATTCTACGTATTGTAAAATTTTATAGCATGTTGTTACAGTCGAAAAATATGTTTTAATTTTTAAGTTTTATTCTTCACTCTTCACATTACGATCCATAAGCTGAAGTAAAAATAAAAACACTTATGCATAGATGTCACTATTTTAGTCTCGGGTCAAAACGCCAGAAATATTCGTTTGTACGCGACCTGAACGAACCGATTTTGATAATGTTTTCTTCAGGTGAAAGGTGACTTTATCAATAGAGTTCTTATACGAGCTCAGCTCACTCATTATTACTCATTGAAGAACATCGGCCTATTACTTGATATGTCGAGTTTCATCCTTGCAGCGATATAACGTTTCATCCCTTTTCCTACGGGACCTAACCTGCCCAGCAATAATAACCTACCTACGTTTTTTTTTAATCGAAAGAATTATCCGTCGTGATGGTTCTTAGCTACTATGTTTGTTAGAAATAGGACCAGTACTTTTCAAGGTATTTATTTGATTGGAACTAGTGACAAGATCTCATCCAGTATTGAAGCTAAAAACTCCAAATTTTGGAGTTATGTTCAATTTTAGTAGCATTTCCTATGTCACCCATTGGATGAGGGTCTCATGATGTCCAGCTACTTATGTCGGGGGTATTTAATTTTTTTAATTTAGGTTATTTATTGTTTTATTTTACTGTATGTGTTGTCTCCCTTAAATACGATTTTGCATTCTTGCGGTGACAAAAACCAAGCTAAACACACGTATTTCTGTAAAAACCATAGTCTCATGGAACTGATGTATATCTTATATGAGAACATCTTCAAATCTAGTAGTAACCGTACTACGAGTCCAAAATGCTCTGATAGATTGCGCCGCAAGGGAACATTCCTGGACGACGCAAACCGCGTAATTGCCCGTCGCTCCACTGCCCTCGGCTATTTGAAGCGCATATGATGCTATACGGTCTAGTGCGAATCCCAAACAACGCAGAATAGAAACGCAAATCTGATTATTGAGGAAATTTAAACTCATTGCGCGGAGTCAAAGTTTACGCTCGCATGAGGCCGTGTGTTCAGTTCGCCGAATTTCCCTGGAACGAATTCAAAACTGACCATTTTCAATTTAAGCACGTTCAAAATCCTGTAGTAGGTACAGGCAAGGGAATTGAAACATGTTCCCTTTATCACTCTTGTCACAATTATAGTAAGTGTTAAAAAAGGTAACGTGCACTTATAGATTGTACAATATGAATATACTTTACCCATCAAAATTCCGAATTTTACGGTACTTATACTTGTAGTGCTACATGTCAACTTTTGTAACAAATCTTCTCTCTGACATTAATGAATTACTTTAATTATTGTTGAAGTATCTCAATTTATGATTTTTTCGATTTGGCGCGTTGACGAGAATCACACTTAAATTTTTCAATTGTCAAATAATAACATTATTCAGTTACAATTTGTAATTTTAAATGTCAATTATAACATTATTAGGTACTTACCTACAATCCACATTACTAAATTAGCCGTATTATTTTATGTAGCCAGAAAACAGAAAATACTAATTGAAATGACAACAATAAAAAAAAAATCACGATTCTATATTAAAAGATTACCAAATTCATACTTTATAATTTAAATTTATTCTTACTGTTGTAGAGCAGGTATAATTCAAGAAAAGGGGCTGGGAAAACGTATTACATTGATAGACTTTATTCAAACTTTAATCCGAAAGATATAAAATAAGAAAGTATAGCTCGAGTTTTACGATCCCGTACGATCAAAGTACTCTACGTGAGACATAAGCTCAAGAAGACCAGGCGACATTACAAATCAAGGAAAGAACATAAATTTCAAGTTCACTGACATTAGCTGTAACACGACCAATAAAATAATGAAATCACATATCAATCATATCATACATGTAACCATAATAAAATGAATTTCAAGCCTAGTTTTCTTAGCCCATCCTGTGATTGCAATGATAGATTGTTTTTTTTTAATGTTAATAAAGGCTCTCATTGATATGTATTCATCGTGTAGTACCCAATATATATATTTTTTACAAGGATTCAAACTGACGGATTACAACCTACAAATTCAACTTGTGCAGCTACACGTTAGCACGCAGTGCTGTGCAGTGGTGGTTCTTGCTGTTCTCATACAAATAGCATTTGAGATACAATCAGCCTGATTAAAACCAAATTGTAACAATAGAAAGCAATCTCTGTATGCTGTTATCGGGATGGAAATGATGGTATACTTACTTATTTACCATGCGCAAGAGATTCACTTCAGAAAAAATACAATATGATTTTGTTTTCCGCCAGATTCGATTGGTTCAAAGACCTCGCACTGCGCTGGTACGCGCTGCCAGCTGTCGCCAACATGAGGATGGATTGTGGAGGCCTGGAGTTCACAGCAACAGCATTCAACGGCTGGTACATGAGCACCGAGATCGGGTGCCGAAACTTCTGCGATAGGAATCGTCTGAATATACTAGAGGTTCGTATCAACTTATTGTTTTACATGGTACGTGTATCTTGCTTGTCCAATGCTGGGCTGAGGTTTCTCTCTTAGTTTTCCACAGGTTCCTATTTTACAGTCATTCTGACCAGATGCTGGCAAATGCGTCCAAGAGGCCTGTTCCACCTCTGTAGCTCATCTTGAAGCACCCACTCGTTGTAATAATAAATATAACATAAGATTATATTAATATTTTCTTCGGTTTCCGCGACTGTCACACTTTTAAATAAAACAATTTAAACGGATTATATCGCGTATATTAATTAGGGACCCTCAAATAATTAATATACGCGATATAATCCGTTTAAATTGTTTTATTTTAATAAGATTATATTATCATAATATTAATATTATCATATTAAATTTACATGAGATTATGTATAGAGGCCGGCTTAAAAAATTATGTATATATATCCAAACACATGATTATTTTGACGAGCCGTTACATTATTCCAGTGCATCTACCGCCTTACCCTCCCTCTTATGTTTTTGTTGAAGTATGGCATATACAGGGTGACTTTTTAGTCGTGAATGGTAGTGCCAGTAGGTGATGAGGAGGGTGACGCTGAGCAACTTTCACTATGGGGACATCCACGAAGTCTCATTTCGTGGATGTGCCCATCAAAAAGTCATCCTGTATATTGTTGGTATTTCGAGCTGTAATTGGAGATCCAGGATATATTCCCATTGAAATCTACAGGCATTTGGACAAAATCGAGACTAGATACGTGATTCGGAACAAACGCTCGAATACTGGCCCGCCATCTACAACAAGATAAATAAACTGCACAGGCACACTAAACAAAGTAACTCAACGTTTACGTTAATTTCCAGAAAGTGGCTACAAAACTGGGCCTCGAGACAACTTCAATGGTATCTCTCTGGAAAGACCAGGCATTGGTGGAGATCAATAAAGCAGTTCTGCACAGCTTTCACAGGGACGTCGTCTCCATAGTGGACCACCACTCTGCTTCTGAGCAGTTTATGAAGCATTTGGAAAACGAGAATAGGGCCAGGTTAGCAAGCTTTTGTTACTTCTTAGGAGGTTACTTAACCTTTCGTATGCAATGTCAAAAATTTGCTAATCAAATTGAAATCAACCGATATTTTAAAGTAAGGTTCAAATGTCCCGCGCAGATCTGTGCCTAAGCATACAAGAGGTTAATAGAAATTTTTAGATACTGTAGAAACGATATATTTTACATGTGACGTCTACTATTTAACAATTTTAATCGTATCCCTGCCATTTTTTCAGTCCTATCTGTAAAGTAATTATTTAGGTATTAGATTTTGTTTTTCTCTCTCTCTAGGACACTCGCCTTTCCTATTCTCCTAAAATTCTCTTACTCACTGTTCACTTCTGGGTTGTTGCGTTAATCTCTGCTATAATGACTGGCACTCAATTATTTTTCTCGTCTAATAACTGATAATTTTAAATACTTTTCCAGGGGAGGCTGTCCATCTGACTGGGTCTGGGTTGTTCCACCAATGTCATCATCTCTTACGCAAGTGTTCCACCAAGAAATGGCTCTATACTACGTCAAGCCGTCTTATGAATATCAAGTAAGTCAAATTTCCTGAATCTCCATGTGGATTGCTAGGTATAACAGGTGAAAATATACTTAATCACTTGGTTCCATATGGATTCACTGCAGAGCTACTTACAGGGTTCAATTTACGGGGTTGAATCGAATTATTGTTTGCGCGTCAACCATAGTATTTTTTTAAGTATGCTCTTTAAGCAACCCACTGCTAGGCAACGGCCTCTCTAGTCTGCCTCTGGTCTGGTATCCATCTCGAGGGCTACATTTATATCGCAATAAAAAAATTGGGTGTTAATTGAACCACATTAATAATACTTAGAAACATTTTTTTTTTGTTCTTTAGGAAAATGCATGGAAAACATATAATTGGTACAAATCGGGAGACCAACCACAACGCAAGTTCCACTTCAAGCAAATAGCACGAGCCGTCAAGTTCACATCTAAGCTGTTCACCAGGGCGCTCTCCCGGCGCGTCAAGGTCACCATCCTCTATGCCACGGAGACTGGGAAATCTGAACAGTATGCCCGAGAGCTGGGTAATGTTTTTGGACACGCTTTTAATGCCCAAGTAAGTACCTAAGTAATCACATCAGCATGAACCAATAGATCAAGAACATGGCAGCGTCATATTAGAGAAGTTTCTATCTCATACACTTCGTTGGGTCCTTCGAATTTTCTCAGCACATTAACACCAGTCTAAAGAATACTTCTAAATCAGTCATCAGATGGCACTACCATTCGGTCCTATTCAAATCGTGGTTGATCCATTTGAATCGGACCAGGCCGATGAAACACGAATTCTCACTCCATGGACACCAGTCTATTACTTAGCAGAACTCTACTCTTATTATTATTATGAATAACATGGTGTTTTACTTCCATGATCGTCACTGCCAACCATCATATTTCTTTAAGATGAAAACTCTAATAGCATTTGGTTACTGGGCATTTTTATTAAATAAGCCTCGACTTTTTTACTCAGGTCTTCGCGATGGACGAGTACGATATGTTCTCGATGGAGCACGAGACGCTAATTCTAATCGTGACGTCAACATTCGGAAATGGAGAGGCTCCTGCTAATGGCCAGGTCAGTGTAGTATATTCAGGCAACTTGACAAGCCAACCATGATAAAAAAAACAAGGTCAGACACTTATAGCTAACCAACACTTACGTAACTAGCTAGTCCGTGACGCCGCCTAAATAGTAACAAAATAAATATAGACATAATATGTAAGTATTTTATCAAGATTTGACAATGAGTTGTATGGTTACCAATGTTATATAATATGCGAATAAATCATTAGATAACTGGCGTAGCATGTTCATTACTCCGTTTTGTGTTTTTAATAAAATCGTCTGACAGGTAAATTAATTTCATTGTAATTTTCTGAACATCAATGTTATTACCAATTCTTTATTTTACTTCACAGGCTTTTATAGATCATCTATTCGAAATGCAGAACAGACAAAATGAAATCGAAGGATCTACCACCGTCAGTCCAGGGTAGCTAATAAATTTTTCTATCATATACAACTATGATTTTCAATTATGAACGTTATAAGCACAAACATGTTTTATTTTCAGTTTCAGGACTCCAACACCAAAATCTTTAATGAGGACGAACAGCGTGGTCTCTCCTGCTCCTAACGCGAAAAGACCACTTTCGCGATTGGAGTCTAATAAAAGTAATTTTATTGCGTATTATGTTTTGTGTGTATTTTACAAGTGTGTTATATTTATTATTTATTTATTAAATTTATATAAACATTGGTTGTGTGCAATTGTATAATCTGTAATCTTAATTTTGTTAATTTTACAAATAGGTACTACTGCGGACTCCTCGATTGAAAATTTAGGACCATTGGGAAATATCAGCTTTGCAGTATTTGGTCTAGGATCTAGCGCATACCCGAAATTTGCAAACTTCGCCAAAACTGTCGATAGAGTTTTGGAAGAGTTGGGAGGAGAAAGAATCTTAGACCTCGCGACTGGTGATGAAATGTTTGGCCAAGAACAAGAATTCTATGCCTGGTCTTCCAAAATCTTCCAGGTAAATAGCCTAGATCGAACCTAAATGCTAAATAAATGTAATCAATATAATTATTTTCCATAATGTTTCACACTTGGATACTTTTCATGAACTTTTCATGTATGTGACACATTCACTGCCGGTCCACGCCTCTTAGGATTTTTTGTATGAGCGTGAACGTACATATGCGCTGACAGCAGCAGTGATTGTGTTATACCAATACTAGCACCTATCAGTTATACAAAACGTACACTTTGCGATTTATATAAGTCTGCTATATTTATTTATAACGTCATTATTTAAGGTGGCTGCCGAAACATTCTGCGTCGAAGAAGATATGTTGATGGATGGGAAAAACGCAATTTCCAAATTGCCCCTAACGGAAGAAACTGTCAGGTTTAATAATAAACCATCTCCAAGTACCATTATGTCTATGAAGGAGGCCCTGGAGTCTTACTTCAAGAGGCAGGTGGTCCCAAGTGTGATCAGGAAAAATAAATTCCTAGGCGATCACACGGAAGATCGTGAAACCATCTTTGTAGATATGCAACCAAGGGTAAGTTCAGAGTTTAGTTTATTAACATATGGTACGGTTTTTTAAATAAAACTTTTAATATTGTAAAATGAATCGTTTTTTTCACAAAAAATACCCGACTTCAACGAAAAGGAATTGTGTCTCCGAGAACGACTGCACAAGTTGCAGTATAAGAACACCAAAATCGTTATAATGTGCCTATAATTTTTGATGAGTTCCCTTGATTCCTCATTGATTCATCTTGTCATCAAATCTTCATCAATAATTGTACAAACAAAAAAATCTTTTCAAAATCTGTTCATAAATGACGGAGTTCTGAGATAATAAACATAAAAAAAAAAATTTAAAAAACCAACCGAGTTGAGATCCCCCTTTTTGAAGTCGGTTGAGAAACTATTAAGGAAGTACTCTGGATCACAACTTAACACTACGAAAGAAAATTTCTGTGCATTGCGAGCCAATCGCCAAACACATTACTTACTTAAAACATAACAAAACTGACTTTATCTTACAGGACGAAGTAAATTATGATCCCGGTGATCATCTTGGTGTTATGCCTTGCAATCGTGAAGAAATTGTGGAATCAGTACTAAAGCGACTAAAAGAAACTGATTACGATATTCCTGTGCAACTTCAGATTATGAAGGAAAACCTTTCACCACTCGGTAATACAAATATTAAGACTAATAAAATGCCTATTCACGTCTTTGTTTGTATTTTTATCGTAATAAAATTATCGTCTAAAATTTAATTTTTAAGGTTCAACAAAGACTTGGGAGAAGCACGAACGCATGCCAGTTGTGTCCCTTCGAGACATGTTTACTAGATTCTTGGACATTACTACTCCACCTTCCACAACTGTCTTGAAGTATTTAGCTAATGCTTGTACTGATGTCTGTGATACGGCGAGAATCAATGAACTAGTATTGGTAAGCAATATATGTAAAACATACACCTAGTACCCCATTTGAGTTATAAGTGTAGTGGTAGCAGAGATTGGGCTAAGTTGCTGTTGCTAAGCTGCGCTCACGCACGTAAGAAAACGTAAATTTAAATGATCTTATCAGAGTGTCACCGTCGACAGATATTGATTAATTTAAACTAGTTTTGGAGCAGTTAAAAATGTTGTTTATTTTTGTTTCAGGACGGAAATAAGTACGATGACTGGAAACACTGCTGCTACCCACATTTAGGAGAAGTTTTGGATTATTTTCCATCATGTAAACCTCAGGGGTCACTCCTTGCTGCGCTTTTGCCGACCTTACAACCAAGATTCTATTCCATTTCATCATCGCCTCTAGCGCACCCAAAACACATTCACCTCACTGTATCTGTCGTATTTTTCGGTGCTCATGGTGAGTAACCTTATATATCATCTATAGCTGCTGCAGGTCATTTAATATTTTTCCCAGTTAACTTATGAGTGTTTTTATACTTTACAGATGGAAAAGGTCCTACACATTATGGAGTCTGCTCGAATTACTTGAAGAATCTAAAAGAAAATGATGAAATTTACGTTTTCCTTAGACGGTAAGAAACGTCTTGATCAATAATATGATTCGATTTACGGAGCGAGTCTTTCATTGCATATTTTGTTTTAGTGCGCCGAGCTTCCACCTGCCAAAGAGTTTGTCGGTACCTCTCATTCTCATAGGACCTGGTTCTGGTATAGCTCCTCTGAGAGGATTCTGGCATCATAGAAAATACCAACTGAGAGATATGAACCCGAATGAGAAAATCGGAGAAGTCTGGCTGTTCTTTGGATGCAGAAACAAAGGGATGGATATATACAGAGTTGAGAAAGAGCAAGCCCTTCGAGAAGGGACCCTAACTAAAGTATTTTTAGCACTCTCAAGAGAAACTGGAGAGGAGAAGGTAAAACTACGTTTAATTTCCTAAATGCACAACATAAGCATGACTTTGTTTCTACCGTAATCTCCATTGGGAATATTGGATTATTTTCGCCACTTATCATCAGTGGAAGCGAAAAAAAAATCGAGTAGTTACCACTAAAATAAATCTGTACTTACCTAGTAACTAGTAATGTGTTTAGCGATCCAAATTATGTTATTTTACCGGCCATTGAAACCCTTTAATTTATGAAATAATTATTTCCATTGCAGAAATACGTGCAAGACCACTTAAAGCAAGAAGGTGCTGCCATAGCTAAGATGCTCGTGAAAGAAGGGGGTCACTTCTACGTATGTGGTGACTGTAAGATGGCTGAGGAAGTTCAGCAAACGTTGAAACAGACGCTGCAGAAACACGCAAATATGTCAAACCAAGACGCGGAGCACTTTATAATGAACTTAATGGTGAGAACTATTTACTGTATACTTAGATATTATAAAATAAATTCTCATAGTTTATATATTCAATGAATTGACAACATCTGTCTGTCTAGGATCATATCATGGCAGTATATCACTGACTTGAATTTTATATATATCTATAGACTTAAATTTAACACATTAAAAAAATGCAGTATTAGTATTACAACAAAATCTAACTCACAGTCTATATCATAGCTTTGGGCGTGTCACATCTGTCATCTCAGTACAATTTATAACCTAAATTCTAAAGCTATGTAAAATATACTAAAGAAAGATTAGAAAGTATAAGTATTGCTGTTTGTGCTAGCCAAATCCAGCTTAGAAGTACAAGATAGGTTGGTTGTCAGCACAACTGCCTTTAATGCCTATCTAAATAGATAGGTAAAATGTGTAATGGTGCTGACAAAAAAATATTTATCCTTCAACAAGTAAAAATCTACATGCAAGTTTTGTAATATGTACATATTTTATGTTTCAGGATGAAAACCGATATCACGAAGACATATTTGGAATAACTTTACGCACCGCGCAAGTGAAGACCCAAAGCTGGGAAAATGCTCGACGATCTCACTTGGAATCAGCACAATCTCAAGCCTCATCTTAAATCTTGTTATGATGGAACTAAATGCAGTAACACACTGTTACAAATATATTTTAATGATAATGACTATATTAGGTCCAAGAAACTCAGATACCTATTTAATGGTTGTTAATAATAAGAAAATGTGATATCGAGACTGTCATGTAACATACAATTTGCGACTGTGTAAAGTAACAGTCGCGCTGCCATGGACACTCCCTCAAGTCTCGAGACTGCATGATGTGGCAACAGCGATGAGCGAAGCGTGGTCGTCTAGATGAATAACTTAGAAGTTACAAATTCGAACTGCGTATCTTGTCAACCTATTCATTCAAAAATGCTTAACTCGAGGGCGAATCAAATACAATAATAAAACTTAATTTTGACCTTCTAGTAGACTCTCAGAGCCATCGAGACTAACGGTGCAGCGCGCATCTATTTGAGTGCGTTTGGGACTTTATGTGGATTTGTTTTTATTTACGAACTTATTCAAGTTCACCTAGATCCTATAAAAGTCATGTTCATCATTACTGACTTTTAAATTTCTATTCCTGGACATACTGCACCTCCATTTTCCTTCTTGACAATGTCTATGGGTGAGTGTTTTCTACAAATGGATCTGCACAAATGGTATGACATGATTGAGAAGCATTTACTTAATTAAATATTATGTTAAGCGTTACTTCAAATTCGGTTAAGTTTTAGGGTTAGGTTCGTCAGGTAATTTAATTTTATAATAATTATGGTACATACTTTATTTACTTAGTTTAAAATAGCTACATGTTTTAACTATCTGAATGATTGCCGGAAGACCTTTATTTACTCTTCATTTTCACTGTTATATTTGTTAAAACCAGTGTTATTAACATTTTATTAATCACATTTTGATGGCCTTCATTCATGTTTTAAACTTCTTGCGTTGCATTTTAATCGAAACCAAAAAATATAGTTTCACTATATAAGTATGAAGTATTATTTAGAAACATAAGTGGTTTGTATTGTAATTCTATCTTATCTTTGAGTAGTTCATGATCATGAATATAGAAATTGACTGAAAATGTGTGAAATAAGCGGAAGGCTTCTAGAAAAAACACGACGTTTTACGATTTGGACTTACATTCCTTACATTACAAGGAGTTCATTCATTATTGACAGAACAATAACGGGTCCCCGTGAACGTGGCAATGTACTCGAAGCATGCCTACGTGACAAAACTACAAGCCCTACAAGGGTTGGGCCCTGTTGTTGTAAACATTGCAGGTTTCAGATAAGGTTGTGACTACTTGTGATATTTGCCTACCATAACTGCAAGAATGTCTAAATTCTGTCCTAATCATGATTTGCACTTTTAACTCCATTTCAACATTTACAAAGGTTTCTATTGTGGCATTTTGTTAATGGAATGGAGCAAATTTGCTCACTTTAAAAAACGGCGAATGTAATGCTATCACATCCCTAACAGGCGTTTGAAATAAAAATCCAGTGATTTTTGTATGTTTCAACTTTAAAAACTGTTTTCTAAAATAAATATATCGCATGATATCCAATGAAACTTGTGTCAAAATTAAATCCATTTTAAAAATAATTAAATTCATAAGTGAAATGTTGTATTATTTATTGTATACCTTAAAATGTGTTTGATAAACCTGTATAGTTTGGATAATTTACATTTTTATGAATACAACTGCTTTACTGAGATCTGTGTTAAAATCTTCCTTCTAACCACTCTAGTGAATCTTGGAGAGTAGATTCACTACTTCGTGGTACCAGAAATCGTTAAAATATTTTTGCCAACCCTGGACCTGTGAACCAGTGTTTAAACTCTTCTTTTCGAGGACTTGGCGTCTATCTGTATATCTCGGAGGTAAATCCGCTGCTTCGTGGAGTTCTTTTAAACATATTTTTGTATAGTTCGGACCACTGAACCAGTATTTTAATTCTTCCAATCGACAACGAGTTATCTATCTGCGTATGTCTTGGAGGAATGATTCGCTGCGTGAGCTATTATTTTCACATCTTTTTGATAAACCTGTCTAGTTTCCATTTAGATTTTTTGAAATTTACTTTATCGGTGTGTTTTAACTTTTTCTTCTGACAACGTGGTCGTATATTTCTATTTGGGTGTATCTTGGGGAGAAGATTCTTTGCTTCGTGGTGTTCTGACCAGGATCGTGCTCAGGGTCCGGCCAGATGATCTTGTGGTCGTGTCGATTTTGGAACAAAAGTCCTTTGTCAGGGTCCATTATTGGCTACAAATTACGATATTATTATTAGAAGGATTACGAAGAAAAATTATGCTTTATTATGTTTTTTTTGTTCCTTTTCCAACTCAAAAAAAAATGCATATACCAGACAAAGCCGCGGAAAACATAAGCAGACGCGTGTCTCAGTTTTTCTACAGCTTATTTTGCTAACTTTTGCAGCAAATTTGTAGTTCTTAAAAAATATTGTGTTTTACCTTCAATTCATAAATATGTGATTGAGCTGCGTTTGCCGACAAAAAAATAGTTCCTTTTAGGAAGAGATAGAACAGCGAGAAGCATTCTATTTTCGTAAATTTCAGGAAAACTTAAAAGGAATAATGTATGAAGTTCTATTGCTTTGGGAGGGGTAGGTAAAGATGCGTACCTAGTTATGTTGCAAAGTTATTATACAATATCTTAGAAATCGGTATTGTTCGAATAATCCATAATAATACGAAAAAAGAGAGGTAAGTAATTCGGCTAACGACGGCCACATGAGGTTGTGACAGGGATGCCTATAAATATGTTGTAATAATAATAACAACCTAATACTATTACATAGGTAACATAGGTAAATGGATCTGTAATCTGTAACTTATGTTTCATATTATGCCCCATAATGCAATGGTAATTCCATCCGTAATTATGTCCGGTTATATCGTCCGAGCGATTTCTCTTTTACCTTACCTTATAATTTCTGCTCATGTTGCTCCTAACGGTCCCGTGTCGCCAGTGGTAGTACCCGAGGTCGCTGTCTCTCGGCCACAGCATCTTGTTGCCCTTGAAGAAAGGACCCCAGTTTTCCGATATTAGACGGTGAGCGTAGTCGATGTAGCCGGAAATCTCGAAACCGCCTTTCGTGAAGTGCCGGATAAATATTATGGACTGCGGAATAACCAATAAAAAATGTCGGGAAGGGCGGAACTTTGTATTCCCAGTTTGATTACTCTTAGAAAAACTTCATAATTTCATAATCATAAGTGATGGATAGCCCATAAGTTTAAATAACTACTCATTACTAATTATAATGCCATACACCTAGACGGATTTTTAATGAAAAAAAAATAGTATGAGTTTGATCTGTTGAAAGTCTTAAATATAGTCTTATTCAATCTGTGAACTTCATATTCTGTACTACACCTGCTAAAATTTCACTAAGGTAAGCTTCTTCATTGAACAGCTCGTACGATTTCACCGTTAGGTGGGCCATTTTTTCTAAAGTTGTACACCCCACTTTTTTTTTTAATCTTCGATATTTTGGGTATTTTCTACTCAGAATCACGAGCTCTTTCGATCTAATTAGGAGAAAAAAACTGTCCCAAAATATTCATACATTTTTTGTTTTTCCATTCCGTTACCGCTGTAGTAGGTTATATGGAAATGGTAACGGAATGGAACGAAAAAACTTGGGACAGTTTTTTTCTCCTAATTAGATCGAAAGAGCTCGTGATTCTGAGTAGGAAAAACCCAAAATATCGAAAATTAAAAAAAAAAGTGGGGTGTACAACTTTAGAAAAAATGGCCCAGGTACACTAAAATTGTGAATCGAATCAATCACAGTGTATGGCTGATTTTTTTGTACATTTAGTTTCACCGTACCCGTGTAGCTATCATAAGGATGTTTGGATTGGTAGACCAAGAATTATTGTAATTACCTGCAATATGCCGACTCGGTTGGCCCTCTCTCGGACTGCTAACTCCCTATTAAAAGGGTCTCTGACGTCAGCTCCTTCACTGGCTAGCACGTATGCCTTTACCGTTGGGTACACTATCTCATGAATTACAGCGCGGCGGTGGTTGAACTCTTTTTCTGATAATGTATCGCCATTAGCTCTAAAGAACAAAATAGGAAGCAATATTGCATTATTAGCAACAAAACTACAGACGGCATTCTAAATGACATCCAAATCTGAGTTACAAGCAGAAACATAATGTATCGCCATTAGCTCTAAAGAACAAAATAGGAAGCAATATTGCATTATTAGCAACAAAACTACAGACGGCATTCTAAATGACATCCAAATCTGAGTTACAAGCAGAAACATACGAGACGTATCTTTGCCCCTAAGATTTCTTAAATCAGTCATCATCAGCAATTTAGTGAGGCGGTGAGGCCGTATAATCTAGATTATAATATGCATCAAAAATTTGTACCATCGGTACCGCTCGTTTAAGTAACCTATTATCCCATAGCAGCAACATCAGGTGCAATCGAGGTTAAATGCATGGCTATTTTGAATATAAAAAAAAAACAGTACGTTCGTGTGTCCAGATAATCCTTCCAAGATTTAAAGGTCAGTATATCTCCCGAATGCCTGCGGGATATTTGTTTTAGTTACCTGTATCCCAAAGCAGCAACAGTACGAGACGCCTCGATGCTCCTAAGATTCCTTAGATCAGCTATTTCTATTAGCGACTCCAAATAATCCCTCCAAGATTCGAAAACCAGCAGCCGGCGGTCTGCCTCTACGGAGACTGGAAACTCGTTTTTCTTCTCAGCCATCGCCATGATGTTTTAGTAAAATATCAAAATGAGGGTAAAAATAATAATGTTTGTTTATAAGTATAATTGGTAAATTAACATGTTTGAAGGTTGACATTTAACGTATATATCAGTGACGTTTTATATTAATAGGTTGAGTCATATTTCATTGAAATAAATAGGTTGTCTATATAAAAATAAAATGGAAATTGTTTCTCCTTCATTTAGTACAGTCGGCGTAATTTTTTTTCTGTAATATGCAAGTACTACTCAAACTCAATAAATTGCCCTACTTTCAACCGTCACTTTCGATAGAATTACAGTCCGTGAGCTCTCAGATTGTAATTTGGATTTGGGTGAAAACTGAGAGGTTCTTATCTGGATAGCGTAAGAGCGAGCGAGATACAAATAACGAATTGCATTCTGACAGCTGTAGTGCGTTGTAAAACAACGGAACAAGGCCACAGAGAGACGGTAAAGCCATCTAGTACATACGGCAAAGATATTTCGTGTATTCTTTCACGTTCAATTGTCTACGAACTAAATTAAAGGTTCTCATAAAATAATTTGGCATGATTTAATTTGATCTTTAGTTTTCATTACGCAAAATAAGAGCACTGTAGCATCGCGTTTGGGTGTGTGATATAACAAAATATACCTAGGTACAGTCTGACCAAAAAGAGTAGAAATTAAAAAGTGTCAATACTGTAGTGTCGTCCCTTTCTAATCAATTTAAGAAAACGGGGACGACATTACGGTACTGCCACTTCTACTCTTTTTGGTCAGACTGTACCTAGGTATATTTTATTGGCTTATTATTTTCGCGGCGACAGAAAAATTAAAGAACAGCAAACTATTTGCAACTAAAATAATAACTTGTCAGCGATTAAATATTTTGGCAATCATTTATATTAAATGAGCTTTAAACTAAGGATATTTTAAAATTCAAATAATGGCAGCTACTTTAAGGTAGCAGAAATAATAAACAAGATTACTGAAATCATAAGTGAGGTACTATAAATAATGACTTGGCGACTAATATTACCAAAAAAAAATATCAAAAATGTTTATTGGTATCATATGTAAGGTTGCAATTCTGCACTGGTGCCTCTTTTTAAGTATTCGAGATACTTGTGCTAAGAGAACACCGCTCTCCCTCAAGTTGTGAGTATACCATTACTACTAGTTAGTTCGGTTATTAATTTATCTTATCAAAATAAGATATTAAAGGTGAGACAATTTTCAACAATTCATCTTTAAATTTAAACAATGTTTATAAACAATTTTAAACAATTTTAAACAATTTTAAACAATTTTAAACTATTTTAAACAATCTTAAACAATTTTAAACAAATTTTATCTTTGTATTAAAGGCTTAAGTTCTAAACAAGAATACAGAACTATACTGTAGGTACTTACAAAATTTAAAAGTCGTACAGCTTTAGCTATCTAGGTGTGTGAATATGTATGTATGTATGTGTGTGTGTGCGTGTGCGTGTGTGTGTGTGTGTGTATGTATGTGTGTGTGCGTATTTGTATGTGTGTGTATGTGAGTGTGAGTGTTTGTGTGTGTGTGTGCGTGCGTGTCTGTGTGTGTGTGTGTGTGTGTGTATGCGCGCGCATGCATCAGTATAATTATATTGGTTTCTGAATTAAATTTTCAATATCAGAGTAGCTTTTACTTTTTAGCCACTTTGTTAGTTTAGTTTTACACTCTATGTAGTGGAGGAATGTATATCTATGTGTTTATTTATGAGATTATACAGGTTGGCGGATTGTGCTGCCTGTTGTCTCCTTGCAAATGCGGATTTCACTGTAGGGGGTTGGATAACTTTGAATTTTTTCCTGCGTGTGAAAGTTGTATCTATTTTGTATGTGGTTGTTTTGTGTGTCTTTAAGATCAGATGTAATATATACAGTTTCCTTACAGTTAGTAGGTCACCTAATACGTAGAGTTCCTCTGTGGGGAATCTGTACGGCTTTAGATACATTACTTTTAGCAATGCTCTTTGAGCTCTTTCAAGCTCAAGGAACTTAGCCTTTGTAGCACCACCCCATACAGGAATACAGTATGTGAGGACTGACTGGGCCAGCGACACGTAAACTTGATTTAGCATTTCTTTCGTAGCTACATGCCTAAGATTTTTAAAGATCCATATTAATTTACGAATTCTACTCATAATACTTTCTGTATGCAAGTGCCACGTGAGACGCTGATCAACCACAACCCCCAGGTATTTGGTAGATTCTACCTTGTCAATTTTAGGACAGGAACAGGTGGTTTGAGCGTTGTTACAGGTATGGATCCTAATTGAGAAAGCAGCATTCGGTTGTGTACGGTTGTAGTTCGTAAAGCAAACATAATTAGTTTTTGCTGTGTTTAAGGTAAGTAAATGTCTCTTGAGCCATCCAGCAATCCTTGCGAGGCCAAGTTCTGCGGAGTGCTGCACATCCTCCCAAGTGTCCCCAGTAAAAACCACCGCCGTGTCATCAGCATATGTGAATACAGTTCCCTCCGCAATAGGCATATTACATAGCTGATTTATGTAGATCAGGAAAAGGGTAGGGCCCAAGACACTGCCCTGGGGTACACCGTAAGATATAACGCACTCATCGCTCACATGATTTCCTATCTTGACCTTTTGTGTCCTGTTTTGGAGATAGCTACTGAGTAGACATAGAGGAGTACCTCTTATACCAATCTTTTCTAGAATATTAATAAGGATGGGAACAGAGACGGTGTCGAATGCTTTTTTAAGGTCTAGGAAGACAGACAGACATTTTTTGTTTTTATCTACTTTACTAATTATTAGAGAAGAGAGAGCAGTTATGGCATCTTCTGTAGAGATACCCTTTCTGAAACCAAATTGGGCCCTTGATAGAATATCAAATTTATTTAAATAGTTCATTAACCTATTGTTTATCAGTTTCTCTAAAATTTTTGAAATAGTGGGTAGCACCGATATCGGCCTATAGTTGGAGACATCATCTTTGTTCCCACCCTTGTATACCGGAGTAATAATAGCTTGTTTTAGGATGTCAGGGAAGACCCCTTGATCAAAACACAAGTTTGCTAAGCGCGATATAATAGGGATGACGATGTTACTTGCTACTTTTAAGAATTGGGTTGGGACATTATCCCACCCAGGAGCACTACTTGATTTTAAATTTGATAAGACTGTGAGTACTTCGCTCGGATCTGCAGAAGCTTCTCCATCTAGCAGAAGGATAACAAACTTTATATTAGTGGCAACTACAGGTCTCCATCTAAAAAAGCATTTTGGGCTTTGATTTGCTGGCAGCTTAAATATTAAAATGGGTACTATATAAAAGTAATGGGGAGTTATTTTTTTAGTTTTCGAAACCATAATTTAATGAAAACGGCGATAAGCGTTTTTTAGGTAAAAATGTTTTGCCCATACAAAACACGCTTATTTTAGTCCGAATCTAGCTAAAAGACGCTACGCTAAAATAAGCATTGCATTATCATAAGACTTGCCTCAGAACCGAAGCTGTCAACCCCGATTCCACGTGGTCTTGTCTGCCCTACCCCTAGAGTGTATATAAAAAGCCGGAGGCGCGGAGGGAGAGCAGCCCTCGCCCGCCGTGACAAAGCTCGGGAGCCGTGCGGAGCGGAGCGGCTGAGGCTGGTCGCCGAAGGCGACCAACAAGCCGAAGCTGCGGAACGGAGTACGGGCGACCGTGCTTTGCCACGCAAGGGCGGAAGGGCTGCACTTCCCGCAGCGCCGGAGCTAAGGCAGAGTCTGACACAATATCCAAAAAAATATTGTCGGTTTTAGGAGTCCATATCTCGGTAATTATTAAGTTTAGAAAAAAGTTGTCCATACAAAACACGTTTATTTTAACGTATTCTATACTTACGATAGAATCATAAAAAATAGGTGTCAATATGACATCACACCTGACGAAAAATTGACCAAAATCAGAGCCACTAAATAAAACTATAGACCAAAATTATTATTTATACATGCAATTTTCAACTTTGATTAAAGCTCTTAAATTGTCGCACAAAGTATTTTTTTTATGACCTTGATTTATTTTATATGTAATCTCCATTGAACAATTAGAGTAGGCCTTTTTCAACTTTTTATCCGCTGTCATGTTTCCGCTTAATTAGTTAATTCAGTCGCCAAAACAATAACTCGATGCTAGTTTATATTGAAACAAAGCCGAAAATTGATTACTTAGCTGCTACTTTTTACTTTAATAGTCTCCGCAATTAGTCGCCAACTTATTATTTTTGCTATCCCCTTTAATTTTTTATAAATCCCTAAATCTGATTAATTTGTCGCCGCGTTAAATACATGCCTATTTTATTTAATATCACACTCCCAAACGCGATGCTTCATATTAGAAATTACTGAGACCACAAATATTTAAACTTGACTTTTGGCATTTTGAAACTGTTAGGTAGCCGGACAAATTCAAGTCGCATCAAACTATTTCCAATATACGCAATCTCGCCAATAGTTTGCGGGGGAAGTATGTCCTTGTTTAAAGCTGCTTAGAGAGAACAGAGTATTAGATCCTCTTAGGACAGACGTTATGTATCTACGGTACGGTGCCCATGTGATCAGCTTTCGACAATGTTCCCGTTCTTTTATTGTGTATAATTTGCAGTTTTTTTTTGTAACAAATGCACATAGTGAGGACTCCAGTAGGAATTCCGATGAGAGTTTATATTATCGTATCGTGTCAAACGCTTGGAAGAGCTACTGGTCCATGAAAGCGATGATGAAGGGAACCCTTCCATTAACACTTAAGCGCAAACTCGTTAACATGTGCATTTTGCCTATCCTAACCTACGGTGCTCAGACATGGTCACTCACGGAGAGTCAGAAGTCCAAGTTGAAGGTTTGCCAACGCGCAATGGAGCGCAGCATCCTAGGTGTGAAAAAGGACAGATCGCGTCCGCAACACTACGCTGCGCTCCAAAACACGCATAGCTGATGTTGGAGCAAAAACCGCCAAACTCAAGTGGGACTGGGCTGGCCACGTTAGCCGCATGCACCCGGACATATAGGCTTACATAGTCACCAAGTGGGTGCCGCAAGATGGGCGGCGACGCCAAGGAAGACCGAGACGGAGATGGCGGGACGATTTAGATACATTCCTAGGCGACAGCCGGAAGCAGCAGCCAATAGGGAGTTGTGGAAATCTAACAGAGAGGCCTTTGACCAGCAGTAGGACACACAAACAGGCTAAATAAAAAAAAGAGTTACCTGATATTTTAACTGCCATAAACTTACTTATTAAAATATTTTTCGGTAAGGAGTTCATTTGCTAGAACTGTAACTCTTCTTTTGGTGATCACTAAATTCATCAATCATCATCATAGATAGTAGTAGTAAGAAAAGTAAATATCTCTGTCACTATCATAATCGGGCCTTATAGCCGTGTCATCTTTTTTGGAAGAATATTCTGGGATTGGACGTCACAGACTTGATTACAAACAATTTTAGGCCACTGGATGTGAAGTCACAAGACAATTCGAAAGTAAAAAAAAAAAAGTGTCCTACTCAAATTGTGGTCACCTAAGAGCAAAGAGGTTTCCTAATGCTACTTCAGTGCGTTAGGCTTGTTACCCTGCCCGGGGACGCTGCAAGTAACATTACATGACATTATGTCGTTGGTTTAAACATACAACACTTCGTAAGTCCGCCTAGACTACCCTTGTTATATAGACACTCGACAGAGACGTGTTAATGTTTCATTTCATTGACATGATATCAGATTTTATTTTCTCTAATACCGATAACTTATAAGGGATTGCACAAACCCAATCTGACCTTAATGGCTTATAGAAATATTAAGATAACCTTTTCAGGAATCGAAGATGTCCACTACAATATGAACTTAGCTTAATTAATGATTACTTAGGTAAGAGCACCTAAGAATGTAAAAGGAAGAGATTAAAAAGACAACTTTATATCACAGCAATAAGAAAAGAAATCAAAGATTCCGCTGAAAGAAATATGATAGGGCCTAAACCAAGGCTGGATTTAACCAATGCTTTGTTCTAAGAATACCGCGTACACTCTCGGGTAGTAATGTCAAAATTCTATATCAGTTTGATACATTACTATCCAAGAGTTACTGTTATTCTTGAATTATAAATTTGGTCGCATACAACCTAATTGGGTTACAGAATCATTTTCCTGAGTACCTACCTGCTCAAGTTAAATCATCTAAATTCACCAAAATTAGAACGCAAATCCCACACGTAATGGTTCGCGGGTAAATTTTACGTTTGCCATTGAAGTGGTTGCCGACAGCAGGAGCCATTCAAAATAAATCCACATATTGCCCCTCTGTAGGGCCCGAGTAATTCGTTTCTGCTTGAGGTTAAATTTTAGGGAAACATTTTTCCCGAAGACGGTCCTTTAATTTATTTTGAAGCGGTATATTTAAATGTGACGAAAGTATGTTTTCCTCAAGCATGGCGACAAATTGATGATGCATGATCAACGGGCGACAACTTTTCCCCGGGAGTTGAACTGCAAAGGTGAATTATCGTTCTATACTTGCCTTACCACCATAGCCAAAGCTGCCATTATTATATTTGTTGATAATACTGGTCTCTTTTTTGACAGTAAAAGGTGCAACTTTGTCTAGGTAAACATAAAGCGAAATAAAACCAAGTAATTTGGTAAATTTTTACTGATTTATTTGTGTTCTCCCAAGATCTGGTACGCTTGCGCGACGTTGTCCGTAATGTCGCGTGGAGGCAGGTCTCGCGTGGCGAGCCACGTACTGCCGCTCGCGCCGCGTTTGTACGCCTCCACCACGCCTAGTGCCGCTGACTCCGGTCTGTGGGAAAAAACTATTTGTTAAAAACCAATCTACAAGTAAGGAGCGATAACCTTTTTTCCTTGCCATATTAGGGTAAAGAGTTCTGGGATCCTATAACTATTCATGAACTACAAATGGTTACAATGCGTTCAGCTCTTTTGAAGTGAAATGCGGGCCTATGGTTGGTTACTTTTATCACGCGTCATTTATCACGTGTCAAAGCATTCGTCACTTTTTGAAAAAAATATTTTTATTTATACAGGATGTTCGGCACATGGACCGACAAAATTTTTTGGGATATAGTTGGGGTTATTTGCTATCTTTTCACCCTTGGACCTCCCGTGAAAGGAAGTTTTCCGCATTACGTGTTACGCCACAACTGCAATTCCAATGAGGTTCCGTTGCGTTACAAATAAAATTGTTGTACTCGCAATTTCATAATAATTTCCGCCCTATTGACGGAATATCCCTGTAATTTGACACAGATTTATTTGTTATCATTGTGTAGCATATCGTTAGAAAGGTCATAAGCTAGAGAACTTAAAAAAAAAATGAAGTCCTCTATTGTCTTTAGTTTTATCATAATTGAATTTCGAAGTTGGATCTTTTTCAAACAATTAGTATTTTTGTGGAATAAAATACCTCGTACGTCCCTCTGAGACCATCAATTAAAATAAAAACTGTTGTTATTTGAACAGGTGTGTATTGCCAAGTTTTTTTTTTTTTTTTATAAATACAAAACAAAACAATTGTACATACATTAACAAAAAAGTTACGAACGTTTAAAGGCGGAATTTCGGGAGAGAAACAACATTTAAAACATCATATCTCCAAAACCGCGACCCTTAGGACCGTGAAAAGATAGCAAATAACCCCAACTATATCCCAAAAAATTTTGTCGGTCCATGTGCCGAACACCCTGTATAATAATATAATTTTTGAATCTGATAATTTGTATTCGTCTTTTTGGTTATTTGACTTATGATTTTTAGTGCTATGATTTGAACAATTTGATAATTTTGGTTTTATTTTTGTATGTTATATCAATTTCAAACACAGCTCATGTTGTTATTGAATAAATAATAACGAATAAATAAATAATAAATGCGAGTGTGAGTGACAGATGCTTTGACACTTATTTATCACGTGATAAACGCAACCATCGTAGGCCCTCTGGGATCATATAACCATCCTTGAGCTACAAATGGTGACAAAGCGTTCAGTTTATTTTTTTATTTAATTCAATTCAAAATATTTATTTCAGAGAATGTCCATAGAGTGTTAGTCAAAAAGGTCTTATAATCTATCTTGTGAAGTGAACTGATGAAACATGACAAGGACTAACTAACTGATCATTACATCAAAAAAACACGGCCTAGTAATCTTTTAATAGCAAATATACATAAATGTATTATTGAGAGTACATGGAGAAGACAATAGTAACGACATCTTCACAACCCTTCAAATTTATGTAATTAGAAGGATCTACATATATCTTACTTCTGAATGTGCAGTATTTTCTCCATCAATCCTGAGATGAATTCTGGTGCAACATTTTTATCGAGAGAGCCCACTTTGGTCGGTGAAATGAGTGCAGTGCCCGTTGCTCCGAAGCACACGGTCACCACCCGCACTCCAGTTTTCGCAAAGTAATCTTCTTTCTGAAAGATAATTTCAATATTGACTTGTCATCAAGATTCGCTTGGGTTACCTTGCCTGTGCATTTTTTATAAATAATTATTTCTATTGTTAAGAATGTCACGCTATAACATGGGCCTATGATGGTTGCGTTTATCACGTGATAAATAAGTGACAAAGCATCTGTCCCTTGCACTCGCAATTGTTCAAAACGTGACGGATGCTTTGACACTTATTTATCACGTGATAAACGCAACCATCATAGGCCTACTGGTCCCAGTAGGTACTTCTAAGTAGCAAAATTGGAAAGAAATGGGAGAGAAGGTGGAGAAGATAGAAATTTGACTTCATCTTTCATTTAAATAAAACAATTTAAGCGGATTATATCGCGTTTATTAATTATTTGAGAAAAAAGAATATCTTAGTAATAAATAAGGCAATCTGGGAGTTTGCTTTCGGCGGTTCTTTCTCCTCAGTAAGCCTTATAGTGAACCGCTGGAAGATATTTTAAATAAAATAATAAATGCCCTTCTGGCACATGTATAACTGTCTTTACACATTAGGCCCATCTGGCATGTATGAACACTTTTATTTTAAATTAATATTTATAAAATGGGTACTTTGCACAAATTTAATGTAACTTTGACAGAGAAAAATTGTGTTTTTCTCAGTCAACCTTTGACAACCAAAACGTCAGGGAGGCTCAAATAATTAATATACGCGATATAAACCGTTTAAATTATTTAAATGTGTAACAGTCGCGGAACCGAAGAAAATATTCAACTTTCATGTTTCGTATTTTTCTTCCCATACAATGAAATGATCCCTGCATAAAACGGAGGTAAAATGAAGTATAGAAAAAACGCATGAAAATTAATATTTAGCCAATGTTGTTTAAAAAAATCAGTTTATTTCCTACGTTTTCAGTCAGCTAAAAAGCTGCTTTAAACACAGGGTATATACTTACCCCTATGCAGTTACTGAATTGGATGACTGCAGCCTTAGTACCAAAATATATAGGCAGCACAGGAGATTGCGAGAGACCCGCTATGGAGGAGATGTTGATGACGGTGCCTCCTTTGCGGCCTTCGTCTACCCTCATCAGCTCTAACGCCTTCAAGGTACTAGTGACGAGTGCTGTCTGTAATAAAAAAAAAACGGTCAAGTGCGAGTCGTCCGACTCGCGCACCGAGGGTTCCGTACAAACACTTTCCATCCTTAAGTGGTTATGTTAAGTTTGCACCTGGTATGTATAGCGCCCCATACAAATGAGGTGCAAAGTTAACGCAACCAATCCCGTTGTGTCCCAAATTTGTTGTATGGGAGCCCCCCTTAAATATTTATTTATAGCGGCAGTAGAAATACATCATCTGTGTAAATTTCAACTGTATAGCTATCACCGTTCTTGAGATACAGCCTGGTGACAGACGAACGGACGGTCTATAAAAAGTTTGTTGTATGGGAGCCCCCCTTAAATATTTATTTTATTTTATTTTTAGTATTTGTTGTTATAGCGGCAATAGAAATACATCATCTGTGAAAATTTTAACTGTCTAGCTATCACCGTTCTTGAGATACAGCCTGGTGACAGACGGACGGACGGACGGATGGACAGCGAAGTCTCAGTAATAGGGTCCCGTTTTTACCCTTTGGGTACGGAACCCTAAAAATAAATAATAATCAAAAAAATATATAATCTTATTCAAACTTTCGTGAGACCAGTGAGACATATTTATTTATTGTATTAAGCGGTTTACACTCACGTGGCATTGTAAGTAACGGCCCGATATGTTTCGAGCTCGTATGGAGCTCTTCATCAGGGACTGCAATTTCACGTGAGTGTAATCCACTTATTTATTGTAATAATCAAAAGATTTGTTACTGGCCTAGTTACGAAATCTTGACGCATAAAATGGCAATGCCATTAGCTTTAGAGTGCTCACGCTAAGTTTCCGGAGAATTATTTGGTAACTCCGTTGTTTTCATATTTTTTTACAATATTGCATGCAGACTTAGTTTCGGCTCTCTTTATTTGTTTCTTTCTGAACCTAGTTATTCAAAGACGATCGCTTTCAGTATTCATTAGTTTCTGTAATCAGTTTTTAGTTCATCCATCACTCACTATAAAGTGAGATTCAGGATTTTAGGCCTCCCTAAGCGGCATCATGGGAGGGGTCCCAAACCGAGTCGGGTACCATAAGTTACTAATGATACCCGAGGACACCTACGCTGCATCCTCGGAATGTTTATATCTAGACACTCGCAATTTTACACGCCATAGGTATTCGCTTTAAAATAATGATCATAAAATCAAAAGCAATACCTACCACATTAATTTCAATCTACTTCTTATACAAATGTTGAGCATCATTCATGATTGCCACGTTGTTAAATGTCCACATCGATTGGATGGGACCAGGGTTAGATGGAGTCTTCCCAGCCCTGCTGAGGTGGGGAGGAGAAGAACTCGCCCAGCTACTGACCATCGTTCTGGCCGCCTGTCTGGCTCACAGGTACGTACCGAAACGATGGAGAGAAGTCAAAGTCATCTTCATACCCAAACCTGGTAAAAGTGACTACTCAGATCCGAAATCATTCAGACCAATCAGCTTAACTTCTTTTTTGCTTAAAACACTTGAGAGGTTATGTGACAGGGAGTTGAGGGAGAAGGCATTAACTAGTGTACCCCTACACCCTTACCAACATGCCTACAGCCAAGGCAAATCTACAGAATCAGCTCTTCATGCCGTAGTTGTCAAAATAGAAGAGGCCATTATAAACAAGTCTATGTGCCTAGGCACCTTCATAGATATCGAAGGAGCCTTCGACAAGACCAATTTCACCAGCATAACAGCAGCATTGGTAAGACACGGAGTCAATGATGTTATGGTACAATGGATAAACAACATGTTGAGCAAGAGGGTCATCAGACTCGGAACTGGTGAGACACAACAGGCACTGGTGGCAAAGGGGTGCCCCCAAGGAGGCGTACTCTCACCACTCCTTTGGAACATGGTGGTGAACGACCTCATCGCCACACTAAATGACAATCACTATTACACAATAGGTTATGCTGACGACATAGTGATACTGACGAGCGGCAATCACACAGGTACGGTATGTGACGTTACCCGCTCTGCACTGGCCATCGTGGAACGCTGGTGCAACAACAACGAACTGACGGTCAATCCAAAAAAGACAGAACTGGTAATGTTCACCAACAAACGTAATCTGGGCACCTACCGACTACCCAGACTGTTCAATACAGAGCTCCAATTGTCGACCGAGGTAAAGTATCTAGGGGTAATACTTGATAGTAAGTTGAATTGGAGCAACCATCTAAATAATAAAATTGACAAAGCTACAGTCGCGTTCTGGCAGTGCCGTAGAATGGTAGGTAGAACTTGGGGTCTCAATCCTAAGATCACACTATGGCTATACCAGGCAGTTATCAGACCAATATTAAGCTACGGTGCAGTAGTATGGTGGCCACGAACCAAGCTAACCACCGTAGAAGCTAAACTACAACGACTTCAGAGGTTAGTTTGCATGGCAGCTACGGGATGCATGAGAACTACACCCACTGCAGCCCTGGAAGCTATACTGGGGCTGCCGCCGCTGCATCTCTTCGTCAAACAAGAAGCGGCAGCTACGGCGATACGTCTCAAGAAACTAAACCTCTGGAGATCAGCTAGGGTACCGCACACCGAAATCCTCTATGAGGTAATAGGTAAGGAACCGCTTATAGAAGCGGCCACCGACAGGATACCCAAGCAATTCATCTTCGACAAAAAATATAAGATACAACTGTACGAGGAACCTGGCGAAGGTCTTAACCCAAGGGAGTTAAGAATCTTCACAGACGGGTCCAAAACTAGGTCAGGCACTGGCTCTGGGGTATTCTCAGAGGACCTAAACATACACATCTCTACACCACTAGGAACCCATAACACAGTCTTCCAGGCGGAATGTATGGGTATCATAATGGCAGCCCATGCAATCATCTCGAGGAAGGTAAAGGACTACCCCATCCGCATACTCTCCGATAGCAGATCAGTGTTACAAGCCCTGCAGAGCTACACAGTAACCTCAGGACTCATATACGAATGTCACCGAGCATTGTCAGAGGTATGTAATAATAATAGCATAACCCTACAGTGGATCAAAGGACACAGCAACTCGCGCGGGAACGACGCAGCTGACGAACTGGCGAGAGGAGGTTCGGAGATGGTAGCAGAGGGACCCGAACCAATCATACCTCTACCATTCGCCTGGCTGCGCAACACAGTGCGTATGAACACGAAGGTAGAACAGCAACTATACTGGTCTAACCTAGGTACCTGCAAGCAGAGCAAAGAAGCCCTTCCGACAATCTACCCCGGGTTGTCACGCAAGCTAAGGCAGCTGAAGAGGCCGCAGCTCCGGCTCATAACTGGAGCGATAACTGGACATGCCCTGCTAAACAAGCACTTATTTACTCTAGGTGTTACTGACAGTCCTCTTTGCAGAGCTTGCATGGAGGCCGAAGAGACTGCCGCCCACGTCATTCTCGAATGTCCTGGTGTGGCCAAATACCGGGCACAACACCTCGGGTCTCCGAGGTCACTCCCAGAAGTCGTCGGCAACATCAAGGGACTGCTAGGCTTTCTGGTAGAGTTGGGTTGGCAAGAGTAGTGCCAGCAACCCTTTACGCAAAATAGGCGCATTGTAAGACGTCGAGTTGCGGAAAACTAGCCCGCGATAACCTATAACCTATAACCTATATGTCCACATCGATGCCACCCTGATCTTACACAAGATAGTTGTACGAACCAAACATCTCATCGTCATTTGTTAAGTACATCGCATCAGGTGAAACCGATATATCCCATCGTTTTTTCACTTGCTTTTAAATAATCATAAAAACAAAAGCATACCTACCACATTAATTTCAATCTGCTTCTTGTACACATGTGGAGCATCGTTCATGAGAGCCGCGTTGTTGATGACCACATCGATGCCACCATGGTCTTCAACGAGAGATTTGAACGCACCAAAAAGCTGATCGTCATTTGTCACATCGCACAGGTGGAACCGCGTCTTGCCTGGACCGTATTTTGAATTGAGTTCATTTTGAAACGCTACGCCGGTCGTTTCATCCACGTCCAGAATAGCTATGTGCTGAAAAATATCAAAACAATGTCATTTTCAAGGTAAAATACAGTCAATACTAACACGATAACATCAGAGGAAAATACTAGATCGTGCTACGACACTACTACGACAAAACTAAATTTTGATTTTGAATGTTAGGATATACAGAGGAAAATATGAGATCGTGCTACGACACTACTACGACAAAACTAAATTTTGATTTTGAATGTTAGGATATACCTACATTTTAGTTAGTTAAGTTCTGAGTTTATAGTTAGTATTTTAATTTCTTTAGGATTATATGTTGCATTATCTGCTTTTTATGAGAAATATATATTGTTACTATATAAGATGTAAAATAATATTAACATTCGTTACTTCATTAAAACTTGTCAATTAGATTTTGTGCTGATTTCTTTCCACAAGGCAACGTTGGTGTTGATATGATATCGCAGGCTTAGATGATATGGCATCCTATGAACAAAGATAAACTAGTGGCTTTGTGTGCTGTAGACCTCGCGAGTAGGTTTTGAAATGAAAAAATCCGTTTTCAGCCCCCATTTGGCCGGAAAAAACGTTTTCATCTAATTTCTTTATTTGCTACAGAAAAATCAGTTACTTTTTTTGTTTATATTGCTACTGTATCGACGATCTTTTTGTGAATTCATTTTATTTTATCTATGGCATATAAAATATTGTGTTTTCAAAGAGAAATAAATATATCTAATCTAATCTATGATTGACGGGGGTTATACGTACCTATAAACAATTATTTATTCTTCATTGTTGTAATGGTTATCAAAGCGAGAAAGTAAAATAAATAATAAACGTAATAAGTGTATGTTAATTAAAATTAAAAAAAATTACGTTCGATATTGTTATCAAACACTATGAAAACTTATTTGAATGCGTGATTTGTATTGTAAAACTTTGTTTTAGTAAAATTCCAAATCTTCATCTGTGGATGCACGGTACCGGATAATGTATACTTACATATATGTATTCAATAAAGATATTATTTACAGCTGAATCTTCTATCATAAAGTCTATATTTCTACGAGAATGATAACGATTTATAGATGAATTTAGATGCAGAGAGACGGTATTTCTGTGTTTGTCCAAAGATTAAAACGTGAACAGCCTCACACGGACTTAACATCACTATAAATTGTTGTTTTTTTTTACGGATCAACCCTCTATAAACATTTTACAAAATTTCGAAAAACTAATACGTCAAAATAACACGCTCACAAAAGTTCACGAAAATCGGCTCAGAACGCTTCGCTCGCTCGGTCAATTAGGTAGGTATAGCGTGGTATAGCGCAACACGGGGTTTTACAACCCACGTCATATTGCGGATTTTTAGAGGTACTAATTTATCTAACTGGCAAAGATAAGTTTTTGGTAACTGACTTTCAAAGTCGTTGAATGTATCTGATGTAAACAAAAAGGAAACATGACTAAATATTCCGAAAATTTTGCATAATACAGTGATGAAAGTTAAGTGTTTTTAAATAGTCTTCAGTATTTATTTCTCAAGAAGAACGGTGGAATGAGCAGCATTCCGGTAAACAATGTTTTGAATTTGGTTAAGGACATATCCTTGACATATACCTATTGACGTTTAATAATGCAAATATATGACGTACCTATGCACATTATTGACCTATGACAGCTGTTACACTTGTTAGGCTATAGCTAAAATTACCTTGGCCCCCTCCTCAAGCACCAATCTCACCACACAGGCCCCAATCCCATTGGCAGCCCCAGTAATCAACACAACTTTGTCACGCCACTCGTACGACATCCTTCCACTCAATACCGTGTAATACTAACACAGAAAATCTACTGTCGTTCTTAAACTAAACATTATTTAAATGCCGCAGTCTTAAACATAACTGATACACCAACATCGATAAGATGATAGACAAATTTAAACTGGTCCTTATCAGTCAACTCTGTATTAATAGTATGGTCGGCATATACATGTCCTTTTCTAATACTACTCTATACGCATAGTTAGAAAAGGAAGTATATGTTGCCTGATAGCTGACGAAGACTTAATGAGCATTAGATGCTATGACCTTAGCGTTGCGTTTGTACTATGTACTTAATTACTTAAGGCTAAATACCTGGCTTTGGTATGCGGTGTGTTATTATCCTGTTGTGTTATTGCTACGACATGTACTTTATTAGCTAATATATCGTTCATACTGAATAAAAATATGTATTAAAATCTCTAAACATAACAAACTATCAAAGTACCTGTCCGTCTAATCATAATCTATATTCCTTACTGGTTTTAAATAAATAAAAATAAAACAAATTTCTCATTTGGTTGTAATTATTATAAATCTGTAGAAATAGATTATTATGAGTAACTGTATAATTCCTTTTTTCTCAAATCTAGGTAATTAATCACCAATTTTCAATTATATTGTTTTTTGCGATCAGTATTAAAAGTAAAACACCGCCACAAAGATAAAATTATCTAAATATGTGTATTTAGATAAGTCAATAAATAAGTACTGAATAACCCAAATGGAAGATAGGGCGTTGATGACGTCACCGCGTTCGGAGCATAAACGTCAAGACGGCCTGTATCGGTCAAATGCGACTGTAAATGTCAAATTATTATGCTACCATATTAAGCAAACAAGTAAGCATACGATGATGACAGCTCTGACAATCCTTTTCAACTTAGTGGCATTTTAACGGTTGTTTTAGGCGAAGAACGAAAATATTAATATTTGTGTTTTTAAATAAAAAAAGTGTGTGAAAAGGTGTGCAAAACTTAGAAAATGTTGGGTATTGTGCGTGGATGCAACTCGCATTGTGGGAGAAAATAAAAAATCATTTAAAAATCCATGTCACTGTTTTTTTTTTTCATATAATTTTCAATATAAGGGCTATTTAAAGACGTTATTTTTTTGGAAAATCATTAAATCAATCTAAGTCATAGACGTTTTTTTTTTTTTTAAGTTGATAAAGTTATCAACTTTATAACTATATCAACATTATCAACTATATAATTATAATTTTATCTATATCGTATCGATATCGATAAATGTATTCGGGCATCACTACAACGAAAAATTTGACACATGGGGTTGTAAATTTTTTTAAAAGACGTAACTGACAAATATACTGACATCTCGTTTTTACTTGCGGAAACTTGACGTGCTTTACAGAGATAGCAATATTGTCGTAGGTTTCTACTAAGTAACACGCGCTCTATTAACTATTCCTTAATCTAAGTGAATAACATAGTAAATAAAAGATTAAAATTAAGTATTATATAGATTAAAGTATTACAATATCCACATCATTACTCGTATTAAAGTATTTTAGTATCGATAACATCACCCAATTTTTTGTTGACCAACTAATTTGTGATTACCCGCGCAATCTTCCTTATATTATGTTAAGCTCATAGACATTTTTTTTTCCAATGAAACACCCCACAAAATGCGTCATTATGCATTTGAAATTTAGATTATTCCTTTTGGATATAAATTACTTAACGAAACATCTCAATGACTAAACAAAACCACGTACTAACATCCCATTCAATGTATCCCACTAAAATCCATTTCAATTGCACTAAGTGTGACGTCCAGGGTTTCAGGGCGGGAATAGATTCAATGAAACACGTAAACGGGTTTACCGTCGACACGATCTGCCCTCTCCCGTTGACGTCTGTCTTAGTAATGGCGGCAGCGGGCAGGTGGTGGCAACACTTTATTTCATAAAGGTGTCTATACACCACACCATCCTCTTTTGATAAATTTGAAATAGTTTTATTGATAGCTTACTTATTTACTTATTGCTAGTTATTAATATTTCATATCGAGATTGCATTACATGTACATTTTATTTATTCCCGGAATCTAGACTGATTTATATTATCAGTAATTACAACCCTTAGTGGATTCGCTCACTGCTCCGTCCGAGTGAATTGAACTAAATTCGGGGCCTACATCCAGACGCCCCACACCAGCCAACCACGCCAAACACCAAGGCGCGAAGCATTTGCTCAGACTCAGGGTTCAGCTGAGCACGGTTATTGTGGCGCATCGCGTACATCCAGCACCTTCGCTGAGACAGCGAAGATGATAATTCCACCATTAATATGGATTGATTTCGCGTCGGCGCAGTGAGCAAACCAGCCAACAATATTTCAAAGTAACGGGTATGCGCAACAATAGCAATACCCCGGTCACTAGACTGTAGTTAAAAATGTAATATTTTCTAATTTAATTCTCAATCATGAATTTGAATATACGTTGAAATATAACACTAGTTTAATCTTATCAACAACTGTTTTGTAAGTTTGTAATAAATGTGTCATAAAGAATTATGTTTTTGTTTTGTTACTATTCACTTTATTCTCCGTTTGAGACAAGGCTTTTAATCATAAATCTATGCATATAAAAAGTTAATTTTAGTGAGGACTTATACTTGTTTTTTTAGTAGTTTCAAGTTCAATAAGTTGTCTTCACTTTTACATCACTAAACAACTCTCACGTTTCCGTTTTCTTCTCTTTTCATTTGTTTTTTTTTTTTTTTCATAATCATGATGCACTAAGAAAATATTGTCAATTACTTGTTATTAATCGGAGGACGCAATGGATTAATGCGATTATTAAATATTTTGTATTTGGTATTGTGTCACAGTTATTTTGGCAACCATAACATTAAGTTATATTTATTTACTCGTGAATTAATCTACTGTAGAGCAATTATTTTCTAAAATTTAGGAATCTACCAGCGCTTCCAACTAAGGCCTCCGTGAGAAAGAAGCGCCGCAAGAAAACTCACAGTTTGCCTTTTCAATGAAATTACATTTTCCAATTTTTGGTATGAATTTAAAAATCTTCTCATGAAATGTAATTATTTCAGAATACTAAACCGGCGTTGATTAGTCAGCGTTTGAAATGAAAAATGTGTTTTTTTTCCTTATAAATTTTATTGATTGGTATATCGACCATAATTTCAAATACCGTAGTAACTTTACAAGAAATCACGAATTCCTGCTGCATTATTGAAATTTACATTGAAAGTTACAAATGAGTATACCTCAAGGAGAATAGATAGGTAGGTATATACACTGCCTACGTCTCTTATGAGGGCTCATGCATATTATAAACGCTGCATATCTTAATGTAAAACAAAGTCTTCAATTTGGAAAACCCTCGTCTAACCCGAAGTTTATTTCACTTTACCATTTGATTCAGGGACAACACCGTTTTAATGCATGTATGATTAATGATTATGAAGACGCGTTTATCATAAATAGAGGTACTACTCAAATTCGGCGCGACGTCTTACTGTTAGTGGTGCCAATTACGTAAAAATCAGTTTATTGCGATATTCGTTAACTTTTTATTGTATATCAGTTGAGTACCAATTCCTTGTTTGTAACTGTATTTTAATATAATTATTTTTTAAGTATCATCTGAATGTGTACATTCCAAGTACTACTGAAACATATATGTGTATATATATATATGCTACGCAGTTTACTTCTGGTTTTTTTTAGTGCCTGTCATCACAGACTTACTACAAAATTTCAATAGAATAGTCTATTGTTTTGCTCGACGTTAGTACCAGTCTTTCCAGACTTACTACTTTTGTCGTTGTTAGTACCAGTCTTTCCAGACTTACTACTTTTGTCGTTGTTAGTACGTCTTCACAGACTTACTAATTGTTAGTACCAGTCTTCACAGACTTTCTAATTGTTAGTACCAGTCTTCACAGACTTACTACTTGTTAGTACCAGTCTTCAGAGACTTACTACTTAGCCCATTAGAGTAGATCTTTTATTTACTTGTTGTTAGTACCAGTCAATTTCGACTCCGGTACTACTCGGTCCATTAAGAAATAGATGTGATTATCAGTACTTACACCTAGGTATTGTTTAACGTAGTGTTGACGTGTCTACTACACTACCCAGCGAACACTACGAGTATCTAGAACAAATGCATGGCATATATGCATATACTAATACGACGTTATATTAATATAGATACAATCCCATAGAAATGCATGCCATTTATAATGCGAGTAGATTTTAGTTTGTAAAACCTGTTTGAAATTGGTGTAGTTAAAAACCCTTTTTTTTAACATACAAAGGGTACTTACATACAATTTCGCGCATGTGAAGTCCAAGTGTGACTCGAACACACGACCTCTGTTTAACCGGAACATTGCTCTAATGCACACTTAGCGTTTGTATCTCACGCAATGTGTTCCCGTGACATCCGAAAAATCATTCATATTGCGCTTTTTTTTTTTAAATATTGGTTTTCCTTTTTAGTTCTCACTTAATCTTTTACCGAATAATGATCTTCTCAATATGCAATATGTTCGATTAAACTATAAATTATCGTAATTTGGAATTTCAGCCACCAGGTTGATGATTTAAATTTAACATGGAATTTACGTCGTACTTATGTATTATAAATATATTTTCTTTTAGTATTTATTAAACTATTTTCTTATAATTTAGGAACATATCAGTATTATTTTATTACACAGGAAACGTTTACTGAAGTCTACTATTTTCTCGTTTTAACGCGTAATACTTTATATCATCCAGTCCAGACAATACCGTGCGTTTTCCGTGGCTGTACAAGTTGCCCTGTAGCGCATTTGGTTCTCTATGCAAGGTTAAATGTTACTTTTGTTTTTACATTGCTTCTAACCCTGCAAAATCAAACCAAAATGGAAATTCACTTTCAACCCGCAATTAAGATAAACAATTGACCAACTTTCAGAATATGAGAAATTAAGAGGGTTGTCATTATATTTAATATTCAGTTATAGCATTAAATGCCTAAAAGACAAGAACAACACTCTACTTAAAGGTTGTCTGAAAGATATCGCTCTTTAGCTATTAGACTGCATGTTGTTTACCTCCATTGTAATTCTAATTTTACTTGTTATCCTCGTTTATGTGTGCAATAAAGAATATTCAATCTATTCTATCAACTGGCAAAATGCTTTTATCAATTGCTCATAGAATAGAATTACCTATACTCATACTAGTTAATTCACAATGCGTAATAAATGTCGAATTATTCACAATTACTAGTATAATTTACCTATTCCAGAGAACTATGACAATCAGGTCAAATCGACTCAATTTCTAAGCGAAGATTTGCTTTAAACGCCACAAACTGGACAATTCGTTTTAAAATGTCATTACCATAATACTCATGTTTTACTCGTAATCGTTTATTTATAATGCACGAATACTTTAAATGACAAATAAGTCGTTATTTCTAGTATATATATTCTTTTGTTATATACTTTATTCTATAGTGAACTCAAATCAGTCAAATCGTTTCAACTTCTAGACAACGATTTATTAAATAGAGTATAATATATATTACACTTATTGTCAATTTAGTTCCAATGCAGATAAATCAATACCATGTTTTATTTGTTACATATCCAATCAATTTCGCGATAATCCCTCTACGACATGAATTACTGTAGTATCATTCGACTTTCGAATTTGACACGGTGTCACTTAAAGTCATACAATTATAACGGCCATAAATGGCTTCATGTGCAGTAAAGGGTGAAGAGATGTCATCTGCGCAACACTCACTTGACAGTCCAGCCTCTCGAATGAGACCTCCAGTAAATAGGGTCTAATGCGCTTGTCATAGTTTGAGGGCATATTTTATTACTCGCACCCCCTTTACGGCTATTTATCAGTCATACAATTTAAAATTAGAAAACTATTTTCTCGGCCTGTCATTGCCAACGCACGACAGCTTGTTTGGTAGTTAATTTCCGTACCTTTACGGGCTACTCTAAGGGCTGATACGAGATCTTTCCGCCTGTCATTGCCAACCAATGACAGCTTGTTTTGTAGTTGTTCACCGCTGATACAGCTGAACCGATTCTATTTTGATACCCTAATAGGGTTTTGTTTTCCTCAAATCCTGTTGGTTTTGCCTCCCATATCCCTTATATTTTAGTTACGTTCCCACTTTCCCAGTTCCTTTATTTGCTACTAGGTATCCAAATGTTAGGGTAGTTTATTTAAACTAATTGCATTACAAATATTTGAATTTCCGATGCTTTGCAGCATCTACATGGCTAGCACAATATTTTGCCGCGACCCCACCCGTGGCGCGACTCAACACCACCCGTCTAGCTCGCACGGCATTGAAATGAAAGTGACAGACACCCTGTACTCAAGGAGTAAACAGTTGACGGGCTAGTTAAAATATAATTCTATTTAGGTGCCAATACGGTATTTGATGACAGCTCAAATCAGCTATTCTTAATGAAATGTCAAAACGGTATGTTAGAACGAGGAACCGATTAATGCACATTACTCTCGATGTCACTACTTCATAAATATATTGGCAATTAGTTACGTTAATTTTGTTCATTCAATTTGTTACTTTACTACCAAACATCGGTCGATACTTCGGTTGGCTTGGCCAAAGGAAACGTACGAGTACTTGTATGGGGGCAAAACGAACAGTACCAGGATTAGACCTTGGTTTGCATTTTTTGTTACCCGGATTATTCATTTACAAAGAAACCCGAAGAGTTTTCTTGATTGCTACATAACACAAAATACAAATAATTGCATATTATTATTTCCAAACACAAGAAGTGAGAAACTCGGTGAGCTTACGCTCTTTTGTGTTTGTTATGTTATATTCGCAATACTTAGTAGTTATTGCATACACTTTAGTCACACTTAGGTAATAATGAAATAATGCACTTTATTCTGCAAGTAGGCAAAGGGCACCTTTACATGCCCGAGTCTACCGGCATTTCAGGTATATGTATTATACTCATACATAAATATTGATTACGTCTTCGGTACGGTTGTACGAGCTGTACGACTAGGTAAGTACATACATCTTCTGTGTTATAAAGTGATTACGACGCCAATTACCATATAGCATATACAATGTGTTACCGCCAAGTAGGCTCTTCTTAAAGCAGAGTAAAGTAACATAGATCTTTAACGTATCCATGACCTTAATTTAATTAATTAACTTAAATCCAGGCTTTATTAACTTTCTAACAAAATTTTAATTGCCAGTAATGTACAGTGAATAAATTGACAAGTGAGTGTTAAATGACAGCGTGATATGAGTAACGACAATTACGCTGTACACCCACTACATTGAATGTGCGGATTTAAGAAACTTAATTGTGCAGTTAATCACATAATTATGATTAGCTAATACATGCAAACAATTTCTAATGGATCATATTATTATCAGTTTTAATAAATGCCCGCATGCCGGTAACAGGCTATATAATGTATAAACTAGTTTTATTTTGGAAACTTCGGACTTAGTGTCACGTTTAGTCAAACCTGTGGAGTAAATAAGGCCAGGAGAGTACCGAATATCACTCATTTAATTGCTCATTGCAATATATATTATACTGAGTAATTATGACCTAGTTTGTAAGATTTTTCTAGTAACTATATAGCATAAGTAACTATAACAGATATACCCGATATAGTCGGTTAAGTTACATTGTCTCACCTGTGTTAGTAGGCCAAGTGACCGTCAAATATATTAAAATCTGTTGTTCTTACAATTACATGTTTTGACCGTGTCACAATTTATAGGTAAATAAAACCGATTATACCGGGGCTAGATTGTCTAGCTTGATAAATAATAGTTATCACTTATGTTTTGACGCCTTTGTTGATGATATCAACATCCATTTCCAATAAGTAGATACTCTTACTACGGCTAATTCCTCTGCTTATTTTTTGACATAAGTGCACAAAGTACTGGTCAGAATTTTATGCGACTTTTGTTGTAGGTACTTTAATATTCTAAGCCACTATACCCACTTTTTCCTTTTCTTTTCCTTTTACAGAAATTAATTAAAAGGATTCCACTGATTATTATTATCGGTTGTTTGTACACTTCCTTGTTTCGTTTTAATCCTCGTCGCCATTGTGACGTCCAGGGTTTCAGGGCGGGAATAGATTCAATGAAACACGTAAACGGGTTTACCGTCGACACGATGCCCGCTCCCGTTGACGTCTGTCTTAGTAATGGCGGCAGCGGGCAGGTGGTGGCAACACTTTATTTCATAAAGGTGTCTATACACCACACTAAGCTAGATACTTTGTTTTTTAGCAAAGAAATTATCTTTATTTGTCAACAAACTTGAATGGTGCCGAAACTAGGAACGTTTAGATTTATGAATAACATCCGTGTGATTTCGGTACCATTTCCTAACCTAATCTTACGAACTATTTTATTATGTATTTGTTTTTCTAATGGATGCTACAAATAGGTATTTAATTACAGGATTCGAGACAAAGACAACCAGTCTAGTCGGGGCAATGTGCCTACAAAACAAACGATTAATGCAATTACACTCGTATTATAGTAGGTATTACTATATTTTGGTACAAAAATGCATCGTTTTAACAAAAGAATATTATCAAAGGCGGATATATGCGTCAGCCGTAGGCTTGATCCGGCCGATAACCTTTCTATTTCTATTTCAATAACAGTTCACACAATATGCTACGCTACTCATAAATTCAAACAGATATGTACTTCCAATATCCCTAGTGCTGAGTCCTCACTGTCGAATAATAAATATCTACAGAACGACAAACTTATCTTGTCGGTGGTCAAAAATGTAACTAACTCAGCCATATACAAATTGAAAGGAAGTCTCCCAAAATAACGTTACTTGCAAAACTGGTTGACACTTAGAACGGAAGACTTTCATTGACGGAAGGTGTCCACCAGTTTATGCAGTTACGTCGTTTTGCCAACTTCTCTGCCATTGTTCGGTATCCTTTGTACAGCGACACTCTTTGTCTGAAGTAAGTTGGTAGTTGGGGACCTTTGCCCCCGGATCAGTGCTCGGAAAATACTAAATCATTCCGAAACTAGTTTTAACAATATTGTACAGATTGGTTAAGAGAATATTTTGACAAAATGTTTTCCATCGCACTGTTGATTGAATGGACAATTTATGCTGCATAGTCTTTTTTTTTATATTTATCAAGCCGAAATCATTTACCTGCGGCTTTGTTCATGTTACCGGGATTTATTATCTTGTGGTTTGATTGACTTGACGATCTATTTGAGTGTCAAGGTTCACGTAAATCCGTTCGATAGCTAACACTGTATTAGAAACTACACCTAAACATTCAAACATCCTCAAAGACCTAACCTAAGTAATCTAGCCTAGCCTAATACATATTAATAATAGGATTCCGGTTGTTTTTGTCAAAAAATATACGCATTCGATTACTTCACTTTATAATTACCAAAAAAAAATTCTATTGAAAAATAAAATATAGATAACCTACCCAACATAGATCTAAGAGTAAGGAATCCGGGAGGGATTAGATTGGAAGCAAAGCCGTGGGATAAATACTAGTATTCTATAAGGTAACAAGGTTCTCCCTAATTTTACGCACCATCCTTGAGGGACGATGAAAAGCCCACGAACCGGTTATCTAATAAACTTTATAAAAAGTATTAATTGGAATTCTTTGAAATATTTAAGGAAAAAATTGTTTCGAAAATACTTTGTGAAGAGAAATAATAATTAACTAACTGGGAAAACAGCACGACGCAACTCATAAATAAACATACATATAATAAAAATTTATACTTAGTGTTCATTTTGATAAAGCCGTTATTTTATTTCAAATATTCCTTTTAACTTCATAATCATAATCATTTTGTTTAAAACGGATGCGTATTTTCTCACATAACTTTTTAAGTCCTATTTTCAGATCTCCGAAAATATTTCTCGTACTATTTTATATCATAATGATCACACTTCATAATTTTTTTTAATACTAACAATCGCAACTTATAATCATCACAACTCATAAGATCACTATTCATACAACTTGTTTATACTAATATTTGTTTTCGGGTCATTGTCAGTACAAAAAACAAAATTCGTCCTTCAGTGGTCAAAAGTTAAGAGCATGTATGAATCTAGGCTATGTTGCTGTTACATCGGATTATAGAAGAGGGAACGTTCTTTATTCTCACAGGCATTTAACCAGAAAATTAGGCCCTGAAATCCTTAATTTCGCAAATGTCCACCGGAAAGACACGCACCTAATTCTGACAATGACCCTTTCATATACATATTTTCTTACACTACTAATCTAACTGATAATCATCAGAATTCATAATCATCCAAATTCATAAATTACAAAATTTGATCGAGCGAGCAAAACCTTTCAGAGCAGATCCCACGTGGCCGGGTTTGGTTAAAAGGTCAGGCAAGCAAATTTTTTGCTTGTAGTTTGAATACATACACGATTTTGGTTTACAGGTTTACATACAAGAACAATCCACCCAACCACTTCCAGGAAAGTGTTTATAGGAAAATTATGTTAATTGTCTGTTATGAAGTAATTAACAGTTATGAAAAAAAAATATGAGTTTTAACATTTCTTAGTAATGACATTATTAAGAAAAAAAGTATGATAACTGACTGTTATGAGTTCCGATGGTAGTAAAATAAAAGAATGAAGAAAAAAGTATGAGGAAAAAAATATGAAGAGTGATTGTTATGAATAAAAATCGGTAGTGAAATAAAAAATAGGAATAAAAATTTTATGAGAGCCAATATGGAACGGATTAAAACAGCTAATAGGTACACCGTAAACTAACCGTAAAAAAATACAAAGTACATAGCTACGAGTATACGTGGTTTGTTTCATTCACAAGTTAATTCCGGATTCACAATCTGCCTTATAAAAGTGCCTTTGTAGCCTAATGTACTGAAAACTGACTAAACAATGAATTAATGATTTAATTTAATTTCATTCATAAAAGTAACTTACTATCTGACTGCTACTTTGTTGTCGAATTGCCCGAAAGGCGGCACTTACCAAACAAATCGACACTCGCGTTTTTAATTAGGCGAACTACCTTGACAGTTCATTGCACACGAATGTTGTCACAATTTCGCTATCGCTTACGTTATCGATATTTAAAAAAAAACAGTTCATACCAGAGCTTTAGTTAAACAGCGTTAAAACAAAAGTAGACGTTATGTGTTTCATAAATGCATTATTATCTTTGAAATCAAACTAATAATTTAATGACATGAAACAATAATAAAAAAAAACAATTGGAATTAAAATACTTATATCGAACTAACTTTATTTTAGGAGATCGCTAAGAATGCTGCCCGCCTTTTTGTTTTCTTGACAGTTCCGTGGTACTATCGAATACACTAATACCTGTACATTTGTAAACGAATATAAATGTTATTGCAATATTTTAAGGTTATAACGACATATTTGTATCGACATAAACCCATCACTATTTTTTTTTCTATTCCTGACATCATTTTCAGCGAAAAATGCGAGTTTACATTACTTTGTTGGTTGTCATTGCTGCCGTGTCATACCTATGTCCGTTATCTTAACATATATGAGATACGCGTAACAGTTCTAAATCGTATTTTATTGAGTACCTTTACGGACCCACATACCAGGTTTTTGAATTTATCTTACCAATTTCCTGTACGGGCCACAGAAGTCATGTAACTATGATTTTGCCATTGTCAATTATGCTTAAATACTGTATCTTAAGTTACATAGCATTACCTACTTAAGATACACGACTTAGCCGTGACTGTGGATTGCACGTAATCCTCCCTGTCGCTCGTCGCGCGGGCAATACTTTCTTTACTCCTCTCTTTCATTTTGCACTCCGGTCTAATCTATATCGGCACGGAATTTGTTTTTTTTTTTTCGTTTAACTAGCGGTAAAATAATAGTAAAAGCAGATTTCATTTATTTCCGTTGTTGATTTACACCTACTAACAGTTTTCCCGCCATTTTATGGCATTCAACGATTTTCACCTGATAAAAAAAGTGATAACTACTTTGTCTGTGCATGCATGACATGCATCATTACTTATGGCAAAATAAAAAAAAAGGTTAGGATATAGGAAAAGAACTTAGAAAAATTTCGATGGGTACATGGTGTCATTTTGTCAAACAATTATTTGCGAATAGTTATTATTTGGTTAATTAAATTCTACGATTTTTTTTCTGGGAGTTGATAATTTGTCTAACATATATTGATTAAACAAAGGTAACCCAATCATCCTCTGCAGCAGCTTTAAAAGGTAGACATAAATATAACCAAGATATGCCTAAGTCATGTATCTTAAGATACAGATCGTTGCATGACAGGTTTAGTACTGCGAGCCTGTCACGCCTAACTTTGTTATAGCTCATAACTAAAAAAATATATACATATATAAATATTTTCAACAAAGAAAATATGCATAAGCCTTTCATTCATATATCAAAACATATTTTATTTAATAATTGCGTGATATCGTTCAATTATCAACAATTTACGGAAAAAAACTTTAAACTGCTTTTTCTCAAAACTATGTTTTTTGAGATACATGAGATAGGTGTAACACGGCAGATTGTAACTACGTCTCAACGACCATTATAATTTCGCACCTTGATATTGAACTGTTTAAGATCAAAATATTAAGGTATGAAGAATATTAGCCGCTATTTACTAAGCCGAATATTACGTAGAATATCAATTATAAATCGACACCGTCATACTACGGTGCAGTGGGACGCTAGGGCGTCACGATCCCTCAATTGTGACGCCCAAACTTGAATTGAACATCCTGGTATACAGGGTGTCCCACGGCTATGCCATATGGAGGGAAAGTACCGTAAGTATTGTAGATAGACAATTTTACTGAAATAAGACGTCATTTTAAACTGCATTTAAAGGCTTGATCGGTGTCGAAATTACGGGTAATTTTTTTTACCATTTGGCGGGTTCGATTCCCGGTTCAAACAGGCGATTATTCGAAAATCTATGCATGCAGTTCAAATTGTTTTTAAAATCAAAACTTAAGGTACTTTCCCTCCATGTGGCATAGCCGTGGGACACCCTGTATAATGGTTTATTTTTTTGTAAGATTTCTCTGTCAAGATTTTTACCCAAGTATTTGAATTATTAGAATGCAATGCGCCCGTAGGTATTGGAGCAGAAACGCTAAGAGATAAAACTGCAGCCGTGTAAAATATCAGGCGTTTGCGAACATACATGTTTCCGCTGTTCATATTGTAAAGATGCATGTGTAAATATTTATAAATATTTATTGCACAGCAATGAGGAAGGAATGAGTGTTCCTCTAAGACGAAGTCTGAAAATAGAAGAAATTACAGATGACATACAGTTATGCGATTAGCTGCCTCGTAAAAAACATCTTGCGTTGATATTTACTTACACGTACAGTAAGCTGTAGAGAAACTGGACGCCCCGCCGCCATAGGTTAAAAAAACTTTATAATTACTATGTTCTGCTTTCCAGCCTGTCTACGACACGGCGCGGCAAACTTCTTTCAATATCTTATTATTTTATCCCCAGAACTTTACCTATTTCCTGCCATCGCAGAACTGCCGAAGAATGCAAAACGCTGCAATGTTATTTATCAACTTCACGGACTTCAGACGACTTCCTCCACGGCTGAATTTTTCGCAGCCTTAGGGCAAATAATTAGTAACAATTAATGATGACTTGTTATTCCTAGAAAATATTTTGATAGGTGCCTTGCTGTTGCGTAAACAAGGACAACTACGAGTAACAATCAAACTGAAGATATACGGGTGTAACCGACGGTGTACCGAAAACTGAAACCATGGCTTCAGACCATTATTCTGAGCTGGAAAATCGTGGAAATTTCTTTGAGAAAATTCACAAATTTTCCTCGCGAGTTTTAATTTTTTCTTTATTTTCCCGTTAATCGAACTCTACCGGTAACAATTTTTCATGAAAAATCGCATGAAAATAGCATTTTCCGCAAAACACACAATGTATCACAAACAGTATTATGTAGGCTTTACGGTACAACACAGGCGCGTGGAGTGGGAAAGATAACGGTACTGGCCGGTCATTGATCCGCCAGGCCAGTGTGCCCGCGCAGGCCGCTGCGGTCGGACGCACGAGTAATGTTTACCTATCCGCACATTTTATTTGCTTTACTTGCTTGAATGATAATAATCTTGTTAGACTGTTTTAATTTATCGGTCAGTTGTTATTGGTGTTAGGTAGTACACTAGTTGTGATCTGTGGTTGCGTTGTTTTTGTGGTTGCATTCATTCATGTCATTCGATGTGCATTGGCGTAACGGTATGTTTTGTGCTGACGCGTGAGTGGAGTGGGGAGCGCCTGGACCGGTCGCTCGCCGCGTGCTCCCCTCCCGCGCGTCTGCACCCGAGAGAATTGGACGCAATACATTGCGCGTCGAGTTTTATAATTTATTTTGGAAAATCTTATCCTTGAGTTTTCCGAGAAAATTAACACTCGTTTTGAGTTCGTGATTATGGTCTAAAACTACGGTTTTCGTTTTCGGTACGCTGTCGGTTACACCCTGTACATGCTACTTTAGAAATTTGATATTTTGGTTTAGTTTGAATCTGTCTGAATTGTCATGTTAAGCTCCCTGGAAGTGGAAACCCCACTGTCTGTTTTTTGATTTATTAAGCCGTGTTGAGCCGTGTTTGAAAAGTCAGCTGTTTGTATTGGCTCAACGTCCTGGAGATAATTAGGGAATTTAGGTTGACTATTGTTTGACCGAAATTTATATGCAATAATATTGATTTGCTCGAATTTCACTTACACGAATTTCATTTGCCCGAATGTTTCGTTTCCTAGAAAAGTCATTTGACATACTCTTGTATTCCCGAATATTATATGCCATAATACGAATGCCATAAGTATTGTTTTCCATAGTATTAAGTGCCATAATATTGTTTGATAGAATATTTAAACGCTATACTAAATTACTAATTATAAAAACGGTATAAACTCACGTAAAAATTGTCAGGAACGGCCCGACATGTTTCGAACTCATTTGGAGCTCTTCATCAGGGGTAGCTCTCCGTGCTGCTACGCGACTCGCGACCCACTGGGTCGGGCCGTTCCTGACAATTTTTACGTGAGTTTAATACCGTTTTTATAATTAGTAAAGATGTCTCACGATAGTTTTAATAACGCCATACTAAATATTGTTTCTGTGTGAATCCAACCTGGCTATGCATTTGCATCTTATTTTCTGTAGACTATGTACTACATGGTCACAATACAAACCTAACCTAAAGTTTTCGTTTCTGGTCGAATGTCGTACGTCCTTTTATCGTAGTTCTTCTAAAACTGTAAATTAGGTTAGGATTTGTATTTTGAAGCAAACATTCTGACGCTCCGCTCGCTTCGCTCGCTCCGCTATACGGGTCACAACACAAACCTAACCTAACCTATAGTTTTCGGTTTTAGATCCATGTACTATTTGGTAGCAGTTCTTCTAAAACTAGGTTAGATTGTAAATTAGGAAACTGTAAATTAGATTAGGATTTGTATTTTGAAGCAAACATTCTGACGCTCCGCTCGCTTCGCTCGCTCCGCTATACGGGTCACAAAAGAAACCTAACCTATAGTTTTCGGTTTTAGATCCATGTACTATTTGGTAGCAGTTCTTCTAAAACTAGGTTAGATTGTAAATTAGGAAACTGTAAATTAGATTAGGATTTGTATTTTGAAGCAAACATTCTGACGCTCCGCTATACGGGTCACAAAACAAACCTAACCTAACCTATAGTTTTCGGTTTTAGATCCATGTACTATTTGGTAGCAGTTCTTCTAAAACTAGATTAGATTGGGTTTGTATTTTGACGCTCCGCTATACGGGGTCATAAAACAAACCTAACCTAACCTACAGATGTCGGTTTTCGACCTATGTTCCATTTGGATAGCATATGAAATTATAGCATGTGACAATTATGGATTACAATCTTTATGGAAAAGGTGATTATTGGAATTAATATTATGGGAAACAAAGATTCGGGCATAGGATTAATATGGCAAACAATGATTATGGGAAACATAATTATAAGAAACAAGATTCGGACAATTGAATATTATGGCAGGCGAAATTCGGGCATATGAAATTCGGGCAAGTGAAGGTATACCGGGAATTTAACTAGCCATAGCTAACTTATCCCCTAGTATCATCATTGCTGAAAAGGTACTAGGGGATTATCAGTGTGGCTTTCGGCGTAATCGCAGTACATCTGACCAGCTATTCCTCTTAAAGCAATTTATGGATAAGAAGTGGGAGTACGCACAGAGTATTCATTCTCTCTTCGTGGACTTCACCAAGGCATACGATAGTGTGGACAGGTAAAAATAAAAATGCGCAAGGGAATATTATCCCATTAGGCCTCTCGGATCACACTGCCGACCGTTCAGAGCCGACCAAAATAATTACATACGGGAATGTGCATACATTAAGAGAAGGTACTTCTGCGTTGAAAGTATTGAAAAGTTCAAAAACTGTATCTTTATGCAGTGCTGAGATCTTTTCAAATACCACAGAAGTTAGTCAGGATGATCGAAGTTGCGACCAAATTTAGCAGGATGAGGGTTACGGTAGGTTCAAGCCTGCCTGAAGAATTTGACGTGGTAACACGCCTTAAACAGGGAGACACGCTGTCACCTATACTATTTAACTTAATACTCGAACACGTCATTAGAAAGGTGCTGATTGTCAATGGCGGAATGCAGTTGAATGGTATTCACAAGATCATAGGATACGCCGACGATCTGGCTTTGCTTGGACAGCGTGATAGTGAGGTGAAAGCCATGGCAGAGGTCCTAGAATCAGAAGGAAAAAAGGTTGGTCTCAGAATTAACCATGAGAAGACGGAATACTTTCACATGAAGCGATACAAGAACACAAAAGATAAAAGGAAAGACGGATGTGAAAGATGCCGTCTTCAAAGGCGTCCCTAAATTTTAATATTTAGGTTGCACGGTAACAGACGCTAATCAAAGGGAAGAGGAGATCAACATCCGTATCCAAAATGCCCTCAGATGTACAGCCGGTCTCCACAAGGTTCTGGTGTCCAAAATAATACGCAGAAGTACTAAGATCAGAGTCTACAAAACCGTTATTAGACCAATGTTAACTTATGGTTGCGAAGCTTGGACTCTGACCCTGAAGGAAGAAAGTAAGCTATTAGTGGTGGAAAGGAGGATCTTGCGGAAGATTCTGAGCCCGACCCGAAGAGAAGATGGAAGCTGGAGACTGAAAAAGAACAAAGAGATCGAAGATCTAGTGCGGGAGCCTAATATTATAGGAGAGACCAAGGCGTCCAGACTCCGCTGGCTCGGGTACGTTGAGAGAATGGGAGAGGATCGCGCCGCAAAAACCGCTTATTTGGGACGACCGAGTGGTCGCAGACCCGTAGGACGGCCTAGATATCGCTGGAGTGATGAAGTCCAAAAGATCTCAGGGACCTAGGCATCCTTAACTGGCGAGAGCTGGCTCAGGATCGTGGAGCGTGGCGTGATCTGGTGTCGGAGGCCAAGATCCACTTTGGGTCGTTGCGCTCAGTTAGTTAGTTATAGCTAACTCATTCAACGGTAAAAACCGTAGTACAAATTTTTCGGCCTCTTATTCGCTGAATTTTGCACGTAAATACTTACTTACGTGAGGTTTCTTAAATAAAATTTTGGGGTTGCTGGGGAGAGCTCTACAGGAAGTCAGAATTTAGTTTATTGTACTCTCGATATGTACCAATTCAGTAAGTACATATTGTGTACATTCAGCATTACGCCTTAATAAGCCACAGAACAGACAGTGGGGTTGCCAGGGAGCATGACATGAAATTACACCTCCATGTTTCTACTTTAGCGATATTTTCTATTTAAAGGAGTATAATATATCGTCACTGGCATAAAATAAATATTGCTGTATCTCATCGAATTCCGGGTTATATTCCAGGTTAGTCAAGTAGAAAAATAAAGAAAGTGAAACTTTAAAAACTATACGGATATCCTGTAATTGAATCAAGCAACTCTTTTGTTTCAAATAATATGCAGGCGCATGCTTCAAAAACAAATTAAACCATCCGAGTACAAAAGAATATTACAGTACAAAAAATCTGAAAAAAAAAACACCTCGAGCGAGTTAGCGGTAGCTGCATAGTTTGAGGAAAGATTATGCAAACAACAAAAAGTTAAAAATAAAGGAAATGCCTGAAAGTTGTTGGAAGCAGTCTCGGCCCGTTAAGCCAGTTGCTCGAAATTTATTCCAGTGCGATTAAATTAGGCGTTTTTTTATCTAATTTTCGTTATCTAATAATTCATTATTATAGGTACGAGTATAGGTATTTATATTATAGGTACGAGTATAGGTATTTACATTATAGGTATGAGTATAGGTATTTATATTATAGGTACGAGTATAGGTGCCTGAGTATAGGTGTATACTATAAGTGCCTGTGAATAATTATTATAAAACAGTGTACACAATTTATTATATTCTGCAAGAAAAAGTCCCCTACATTATAACTTACAGAAGTTGTCTCTATACACACCCTGTATACCTAATCATGCTCTCTCTATTACAAAATTGGAATTCAGAAGTTTCAAGAGTGTAACAACGAATGACACGAGAACTCCTAACAAATGCACGAGTTCTAAATCAGAGGCAAGTTCCAAACAGACTGAGTTCGCACCGAACGGAACTGGGGATTGGCGACGACAGCCAACTTAGAGGATAGGCGACAGGTGATTGGGATTCACTAGTTGCCAGTAACCAGGTTAAGAACTCCAAATTCATGATTCGAATTTAAGTCACGTTACGGTAGACGTTTCTAGGTCGTTTAAATTTTGCAATTCTAAATGTGATTCCTCTTGTCACCCAACAGCTAATCTTCATAGATAACTTAATATCCACGTTGCATCTGCTTAGCTAACACCTTCTAAATAAATATAAATTTACTATATATAGTAGGTTTTAAAATAGAGCTTAAATAATGATGACATACCTTTAAAAGGCATCGTTTGGCAATAGTTTCAAACTCCAAGATCTGGGGGCGATTTTCCAAGGCTATCCTACTTACCCTTCGAAATATCTAGAAGTTTGTTGAAAATCGAACCAGCTAGTTAGACACAAAAAGCTAAATTGCGATACGGTAACATATACGCGGTAAAGATAACACTTTTTAAAGCGTATTGTACATCTATGTACGCAAGCAGTCTATGGGTGAAGTATACCCAAAAATCGTACAATGCTCTGCGGGTCCAATTTAATAATGGGTTCAGGGCGCTGATGGGGTTGCCTCGCTACTGCAGCGCCTCGACAATGTTCGCAGAAGCTCGCACGGATGATTTCCATGCCATTCGGCGGAAAAAAGTAGCATCACTTTTGGGAAGAGTGCAAGGCAGCTCCAACAGCGTCCTAAAAATGATAAGTAACAAATTTGACTGCCCTATAATTATAAGTTTAAATGCCTATATTTTATTGTACTAAACGCCATACGATTAAATAAATAAATAAGTTTATATGGACTTGTCAAGTCAAATTTAGAGTACAAGTTTTAAATCTCCTTGCCCAATAATAACCTATTAACATTAGAAAAAAAGTTAATTAACTATTGTATACTAACAAATATGGGTCAAGGTTACCCGAAATAAATAAATTGAATGAATGAATGAATATAAAAAAGCCTAAAATATTATCACTTCACGACCTTTGTTTTAGACTGACCTCCATAAAAACCCAATAAAACTAAATTTACTTCTCTCAGTGCGAAAAATCACATGCAAATTTCACCGTTTATCCGTAATTTTATGTGCGTATAAAGGCTTAAGCCCAAAGAGTTCCGTACAATAAGACGGCTCTGCACAGATTTGGAGACCTTAGTTTTATGAGGGGTCGCCATTCGCTTTGCCCTATGATTACAGGAATTCTTCGGTCCGCGATGAAAACGCGTGGTTGACCGGTGGAAAGAATGCGGGGATAACACGTCGACTTTTTTGCTAGTTGTGATTTTTTGGGATTTTTATTCGTTTGCATTTTGTTTATAGGGACAGTTCTGGCGGTTTAGAAACCTATTGTATATCGATTAGCATTATAGGCACCATAAATAGACAACTTCACACATTCACAGACACTAACTAGTACTTACTAGTAGTAGGTAAGTTGCCGGCAAACATTTTGAGCATAAGCTTCACTGCGCAGTAGCCGATTTACGTACAAAAGTGCATTCGCAGATCCGCCATTTTTATTCAAGAAGTTTAACGGCATATACCTATATATCATGTATTCCAAACGCTTGGAAAATATGGCATAATATTGTAATAATCATTTCGATACCTGAGTTCACACTCGTACTAATTACAATTTTTTTGCCCAGTGAAATTTAAACCACAAAGAGTTGCGCACTAACGTTGCAACAACTTTTCCCGAAAAAACTGTAAGGAACGTACAAGATGAGTAAAATACAATTTCATAACTGTCCATTAAATCCTACATGTCAGATCTATACACATTTATCTTACATTCTATAAATTTTTACTATAAGCGTGTATGTAGAGAAAATACGCAGCGAAAATATATAATACCTTTCTTTTCAAGCTTAATATATTACAATATTATTATGTTACAATTAATTTAATTAGAATAAATAAGGTGGAAGAAAGTTTAGTATTTTAATACGCACAGCGCCGGCAGTTTATCAGGCAGTCAAATCGGACCACGAATAAATCACTCCCATCACCGGGTGTTTGTGCTTTTAATTAACTGTGTTCACTGCAATTCGTGAAGCCCTCTCAACACTCACAATCAGTCTGCGATTTGCTCGAATGGCGCAAAATCTTCGAGAGATTTAGGACTACATTTAGCCTAATAACGTACACCTACGATATTTTGTTGAACTTTGAGAAATAACAGTTTGACAGCGGACTGACGGCAATTGAAACGCCTGTAGAATCACCCAGTTGTAAGATTGTTGGGACCATGGAAGAAGGTTCTTTCTTCCATGGTTGGGACACCCAGCAGCCAGACGTTTGACGCTACTTTTAAAGCACGGTCATAATGCTTGGTCTGTTAGTCAACACTCTATACTCAAGCAAGACAGCACGGGCATAGCCAGAGGTCGGTTCTGGAGGTTCAAGCCCTTTCCGAAATATGCCCCAATCAACCTTCATCCTGGTATTGAGCAGTGTTCACTAATACCCAGCGGAAATGTACAAAATAATAAAAAAACAAGGGCGTTTAAGTGCCAATTTTCGGTTTTGCCAGCAACATCAGGACATAGGTAGGGGACATACTTGTCTTAAGCCGCCGTCGACAGATATTGCTTTATTTCCTTGAATTGAACCCCGCCCGATACGAAAAGTTGGCTATGTATGACTGTACAAAACGGTCTCACTATGCGCCGCGAGCCGCGCTATCAGCCAGCGTATACCTATCTATGCAAGAACTACGCCTCCCGTTTTTATTTGCGCAACTTCGGCGCACGTTCATAAACGAGCGTACGCGTCGGTCGGTGACCAACTGCATCGCATTTTACACAAACAATCAGTGAAATACAATTCTCAGGTTTTTGCGAAGATTAAGCGAGAGATGAACCTCCCGCAGTATTTTGTTTTGTAACTAAATATATTTTCGTACAATAATAAACAGCGCGTGCTCGATATGATAAACGCCTGAACAATAAAATAATAAAAAAGTTATTCGGAATAAAATTCTTTACAAATGCTCTAAACGGGCATATATCATAATTAATTCGAATGTAGACTTGAATTTAAAATGGATAGAATCGATTTAAATTCACACGGGCCTGGTTATATATTCATATGTTAATAAAATAACGTTTTCATTATTTACGCTGGCATCGTTTTTCTCGTCGACCTCTCCGAGGGTCTCCATAAATTAGGACGTGTGAAAAGCTTTCGCCTTTATAAAAATAATACGGGGCCTTACATGGAGGTACTAATGCCGTGATTTATTTGCATACTTCTGATCACAGTTGACACTTGTCTTGGTGGTCAGTTGAAGGGTCGACACCACGCTTTGCGTGTACACATCGTTAGTTTTCTTTTAGCTGGGTCATTGTCTGTTCAAAAAACAAAATTCGTCCCTTCGGTGGTCAAACAAAAGTTAGGAGCTTGTATGAATGTAGGTTATGTTGCTATTACATCGGATTATAGAAGAGGGAACGTCATTTATTCTCACAGGCATTTAATCAGAAAATTAGGCCCTGGAATCCTTTCATTTCGCATATGTCGACCGGAAAGACGCGCACCTAAAACCCAGCTGTGTATTTCGCCGCTCTCTCTTTTTATATTTATTGCATATTTTGTTTTACCTGTGATTGTTTACAACATACTACAACGAAATGCAAAATATGTTTAGTTTTGGTTGCAAGAAAAATAACTCCAGCTACGCCCTCGCTTGAGTCTCGCTCGCTTGTGAAAAAGAAGAATTGCAACCAAGCTTTTTTTATGACATAGGACGCAACTAGCAGACGTATCGCCTGATGGTAAGCGATTACCGTCGCCCATGGACACCTGCAACACCAGAGTAATTACGAGTGCGCTGCGACCTTTCAGATGGGAGCACGCTCTTTTCTTATTGACACGAGTCTGTGAACTCACAACCCACAACCGGGCACGTACGAGTAGGTAGTCGCAATGGCTCACAGTGCCACCCGATCTCCCATACACCAAGATTAAAGGATATTTGATGATTTGTTATACCTGCAAAATAGCATTATGCTATACTCCTTTCCCATTGTATTTTGATTCATTGTCATGTAAAATTAACGTTCACATTTCCGCTGTTACCGTGTTTACCCTAACTATCCCCAACGCAAACACAGATTGAAAGCAAAAGGCAGCTGCATGATTCGCGAGTCTATTTGTCGTTAATGGATAAATAGTCCACCGGGAGCGGATAGCTTTTCGTGTTTGTGAACTGTAATTCCTGTTAGCTATTCGGTTTAGTATGGTTTAGTGAGGAATTTTAATATCGCGGACTGCCGATCCGACATTCGATATTCTCTACAAGGTTTAGGTACTAATGTTTCGCAGAAAATTGTTTTACCAAACGTAATGTTTCGCATAATGCTCATTTCGCATAATTGTTATTGTAATGATACAATTGACTTATGTGAAAAGTTATAAAATAAACCAAACCTAACCTAATTAGGGACCTAATTCGAGAATGCCGTTTGAGATATCGCTAAACGTCAAATCTCCATTAGATAACAGTGACATCGCCGTTGAACTGTCATTAAAATGTGATAGGAAACCAAAAAGCTTCAAGTGACATATCTCATCTCAGTTTTGGGAATACGAAGGCGATAATGATTGTCAAAATACCAAATGTCAAATACTATCCCTAGATACACAAAAATATTCAAAAATATATTTCCAGTTGAAGCGGTAGAAAATGTCTGCGACATGAGCAGAGGCATTGGCACACATTATAATGTTAATAGGCCTTTAGATAGACTTATAAATAGAATTATAAACTTAAAAACGGATTGAACTGCTTAACTTCACATCAAAGCATCAATTGAAAATTTGAAACACAAGAAAACGTTACGAATGCGATTACAAAAAAGAAATATATTATCATTATCACAAACGCGTTCGAGATGTTAAAACTTAAAAGCAAAGTTACAATACGTATGTAGAGCCTTAGAAAGCAACAAACTGCTACCGGACACTTCACTTCGTACCTCCACGTTCTGCACCTTCTCTATAGCGGGCTGTTTTCACAAATAAATAATGGAAGGAAGAGCTTATCCCACTCGCAGTTATCCCAAAACACGTATTGTTTAACCAGCAACTACGTGATGCCGGGAACCGAAGAATTAAACCCGCTTTAGCAATCTGAGCCTTCAGCTCTCGATATAGAGTCAAGTTTCTCGGAGCGGGAGGAAAAGGTTTTGTTTAGGGATAGGAAGCTAAGTATTATGTTGACAATTGACCGCGAATGTGTTTATAATCCGTTATAAGTCGGCGGTTTCTGGGAGGCTACGTTTTCAATGACTGTCTTGAATAATTTACATACTTAAAAAAATATATGTTTAACGTGTTCGCACATCGCACATTTTTACAAATCACACAGATTTACTTGAAAAATTGATAGGATCATGAATACAAAGATCAAAGCTTAATAAATCGAAAAAGGAGCTACCTGGTGGAAGGGACCGGGAATCGAACCCTCTGGATTACCGGTCCAGCGCGTTAGCCACTTCGCTACCCTCGCTCCACGTAGACCAGACGAATTTTTCCTTATGGTTTGTGTGTCGATCTTTGCTTTGCTTTAAGCTTTGATCTTTGTATTCATGGTTAAATAAAAATTGTGGTGTACCCACATTAAAAAAAAATGACACATTACATGTTTCATAAATGTATAAATAGATAGGATGTTTTTTTCACACTATAGAAAAATGTTGCAAAAAACACCTTAACAAATAAATCATTTTCTGATCTTGAGAAACCTCTTCTCAATATTCTTACTGCTAAATATTTCGTACTGTTACACCGTGCTTCTCAGTACAAAACGGGTGTATATTTTAAAACTACCATAGTTTCGCTTTTCCAATTTTAAGTCCGTTAATAATTTAAACAAAGCAACAATTAAAAAGCGCTTCGGGGATTTATTGAGAAAAATGGCCTTTGTAATAGCTATAAATAGACACATTTGTACTTGTAGCCTTCGTCCGACTCCGAACCGAACTGCGGTGGCCGCCAATTAATGATCGGTTGTTTAGAGTATCGTGGTGCAAAGCTATATATTGTAAATGGCGTAATGGCTACGGTCGCAAAATAATTTAGTTTTTCGGGAATAAGACGGACTGTAGGTAGGTAGGTACTACTATATATATATTGCCCTAGCGTAGGCCCTTGCGTCTATTGCAGACGATTTATGGTGTAGTGTTTGGGAGACACCGTTTCTGGTGACTAACTAAACCGATACGAGATCGACACATATTACCGCAGGCCTGACAAGACTAAGGTTATAGTTATAGGTATTTGGTACTTTTGCAACCTTTAATTTCGGCCATTCCGAGATCATGAACATGACCAAAAAATCGAAACGTGAAAAGTCTATATTTGTATACGCGATGTCCCGTTTTTGATCGAATAATTTGCGTAAATTGTATAAATTTAAATCAGTAGGAGTAATATATTGGCACTTTGGGATCTGTCAAATTTTTAAGTATTCCCCCTATGGCTATATTTAATTCACTAAACCTGCACAGTGGCCTTGGTTAACTCTCTAGGCTAAACATGCAAGTTACATGGAATTTGGTTACTTAGTTTCAAACGGTTTGTACTCATAATGCGGCTATTACACTTTCCTAAATTAGACTCTGACGAGAGGGATACAGCTATATGTGAGACACATATAGAGATCTCACTCCTAGATATTACAGCATTCCTCTCGTCAGTGACGTACACAGGACACAGGAAAGTGCATAAGCATAAGGAAGCGGCATTAGGGTACGGTCGTCTGCAGATTTCCGTGTTGCGAACCGCATGTGTAACTTTTACTTATTGTTATATTAATCTTCCTTATGTCGTGTTCCTCATTGCTGAGGGTCGTGACCTCCACGAATAACTTTGTTGACGGTCGCTTTCCACTTGTTGGTCTTTGGCGCTGTGTAATGCCGCGTGGAATTTCGATTTAGTGTTATCGCCGATCTGGTCTGTCCAGCACCTAGGGCTTCTCCTCTTGGTCGCCTTCCCTGTGTGCTTTCCCTGTCACCAGTCATTTTTCTCACTAACTATGTGACCAAAGAATTCGAAGTTCCTGCGGAGACAGATTGTCGACAGCCTAACGGTGACTCCCACTTCTTGAATAATTGGCACATTGTGCGGGCTGTCCGAGGAACTCGTAACATTCGCCTCTAGCACCACATCTGTCAATGCGAGATCTGTCTGCCTTTTTGAGGGTCCAAGTTTCCGTCGTAGGTGAAGATTGAGGACACCAGAGTCCTCACCAGGCCAATCTTGGTTTATAGTGAGATTGATCGATCTGTCCAGATCCTACTTAGTCGGGTCATCGCGTTTTTTTACCATGCCAATCTGTTTCCGTACCTACGCCTGGTTCACATGAGACACGAGTAATTCCTATATAAATATTGCACACTAAAAAATAGTCAATATATAGGTACAGCGAAGACTGAGAATATCTCTATCGAAGATACATTTCAAATGAGCCATAAATCATATACATGATATACTTAATAATATTTACTAGCTGTATGTCCTTCACTCACAAAATGGTTCGTTTACTAGCTGTATGCTAGAAAAAAAGTTTTACTCATAAAATAAGGTCTGTTACAAAAGAATGACAAACCGTCCCAACTAAAAAAATTTAATGTTACACAAACAACCTACAGTTTTCAGGCGGCTATACCGACGATCAGAAGACAAATCTTCTGTGGTGTGTTTTTTTTGCTGTCGGGAAACCAGCTGCTATGTAATTATATAACATGTTATGTAACCTGAAACGACGTACCTACTACTCCTGTCACCTCAATTCTAAGTATAATTCCATTCACAAACAGTTACGGGCTAAATTAAGCGGAAACAAAATGTATTTTTAAGCGAAACCTTCCCACCTTGAGTTATTTATCAGTCAATATTGAGCCCTGTTATTAACAAACTAGAGTTTATTCCATGTGACTTAATTAAGTACTGGAGCGTAAAAGTTTTTCGGTATTTGCGAAGTCGTTATTTCTACGTCCGACGTGGAGCGTTCGGCAAACACACCGCATAATACTGACCCGGAGAAATAATGTAGAACCGTATGGACGTAAGGGTGATTAAAATTCGATGAAGTTATTACGTTTTTGACTAACAATAAACACAAATGTCTTAGTTACATTTGGACGTGAGACAATACTCAGACTGGACATTTTAGTGTGCTTTCCACGCCCGCTCCTACTGAAATATGACATATTGTATAATATTGGAAAACGGGGAAATTACTCGATTGTGTGAAATCAAGATGCGTTGCGCGAGGAAGATGAATAACCTGATGGTATACCTACACTCGTATCACATACCTACCAACTAGATCACTTACGAATCTCTAGTTCACACCCACAGCTAACAAACTTAACTCACATGTAGTATGGGTTTCCGCAGCGAAGTGCCTGTCCACATTATCACATATTCGCCCATCTTTAACTCCAGTCGGTCACTTTTTCAGAAACATGTTCTTGATATTCTTAACGAAACAGACGATAGTTATTAATAATACAGTCTGACACAAAAGAGTAGAAGTTAAAAAGTGGCAATACTGTAGTGTCGACCCTTTCTAATCAATCTAAGAAAAAAGGGACGACACTACAGTATTGCCACTTTTTAATTTCTACTCTTTTTGGTCAGACTGTACTTGCAGAAAACCGTACTGTATATAATTATACATATTGTGTTACCAAATGGGATATATTAACCGTAAATGAGAATGCCAATCCTGTTGCATGTTAATTTGATTTCTTCTTTTTTGTTTTCTCTTCTTGGTTGTTGTTCCTTGTAAGATTTTGTAGTTTATCTTATGCAGAAGTAAATCTAGTGTAGTAAGTATTAAAATGTTTATGTTGTGTGTGCTCAGTGAGAGCGTTTTAGGATGTAAGTGCCTAAATGTATACTTTGAACCATAATTGTTTTTGTTACACATTTACTTCTCTTTTTTCTCCAATAAATAAATAAAATACCTAAAATAAAATTAAATAAACTTCGGTCCACTTCGCGAGTAGTGTGGAGCCGCTATGAGCCTATAATATATAGTTTACATCCCTAGTCTCGGCATCCACAGCGTCCTAACACACAAACACGCATGCCTACCTTTAAAAAAACATGGCTTTGCTGAAACGTTTCCAGCAGTGCTCAGCTAAGCTGGCCTATGAAAATAAACTACCCTTAACGATCAATAATATGCAAACCTATAAAGCTTAGCTAGGATTTCCTAACGGCATGACGATTCAAGCATGTCTGCATCGGCCCTTGCATCTAAATATTGCATTGCAGACGATTTATGGTACGGGAGACACCATTACGTTAGAAGTTTTCGATAGGTGGCACTTACTGCGTCGCGCGTCGCCTTGGTGACGTCTTTGTATCTCTCACCCAGCGAGTGCCGTGAATCGTCTCGTCAAGTCGTCTTGTAACTAAACATGTCTGATAAATTAATACTTTATCAATAATCAAACCAAATCAGACAGTGGCAATATTGATATGGGTGTCCCTCAAGGCTCTTCACTGGCTAACTTGTGCTTCCTGATTCAGGTAAATGACCTTCCGGAGAATGTGGACGGTGAAATGTACGTATTCGCAGACGACGCATGCGACATTATAATTGCAAATACAATCAACTTACTTGAAGAGAAAATCGCTGCAGATATCACGCGACTACAAAGTTGGTTCAATGCAGATGGCTTAGTATTAAATCTAAACAAAACACAGGTGATGCACATCAACCTTGGAGGCCGACCTCCAAGGCCACTCTCTATTAACGTGGATGGAGCAGTGCTACCCCAAGTGGGCAGCACGAAATTCCTCGGCGTGACCTTGGATGCGGCTCTAAAATGGGACGCGCACATTAACGTCACCTGCGGAAAATTATCTGGAGCATGCTTTGCTCTGACCAGACTATCAAGAGTGCTACCCGATCAACAGCTAAGAACAAGCTATTTTTCTCTCTTTCACTCTGTGATGTGCTATGGGCTCGAGCTCTGGGGCACGGCAGCGGAATGCCAGCGAGTGTTCGTACTCCAAAAGCGAGCCGTGAGAATCATTTCTCACGCCGCACCAGGTACTCCTGCCCAACAACTATTTATACAAAAAAATATTATGACATTGCCATCTCAGTACATTTATTATATAATTAAGTATGTAAGAATGAATATTCATCTTTTTCCTCCAATGACATCACACAGCATGCGTCTAAGTAACAGAAATAAAAACAAACTGGCCACCCCATGTCCTCGTTTAGCTAAGGCAAGCAAAACGATGTCTATTGTGGGGCCACGTATCTACAATAAAGTACCTGATTATATAAGAGAAATTGAGAACGACGTTACATTCCTACATAAAATTAAAAAATGGCTCATATCTAGTGCTTTTTATAGCCTTGAGGAATTTTATAATATATTATAGGTACTAATTCTGACTATAAATTATTGTTGAGTATTGTATTGAAATTATAAATTGTTAATGTTACTTAAATTTTGTATTGTATTTTAATAATTGATTATTTGTAATGTGTAATTGAATGGTTTCATTATTAAACCTAATATAATTTAATATGTGACATGTAAAATTGAAAAACATTTTATAAATAAATAAAAAAAAAATATATATATATATATATATATAAAGCCTGACCAGAAATATATGAGGATTGTCACGAGGGCGCTATTTATAAGACTTATATAGCAACAATTTTGCAACCAATCGCAACCGCACTATAATGACATTAGTTTAAATACCTGTCAGCTCCTAAGAAAACCTCGTAATATTATTTAATGGAATGCACTTTTTTCCTGGCTGTTTTTCGTGTAGTAAACATGTGTACACTTTATGTATAATATTACGTTCACGACCTTGAATGATTTTCGGCATTTTCTTTGGATATTTTAAATATTTAAAAGATACACCACGAATGACATTGACATTGTTAACAAACCATCATAAAATCATTGCCAGTGCAAGAAATTAGTTCCAGTGAAATCCGCAATATGGCGCATCCTCATTTATTTCTGGTCAGGCTTTATATATGAATAATTTGTGGCCAAGAAATAAAACATTACATTGTGTCAATTTACACAATCAATAGTTTCTATTATGACGAAATGGTGTTGATGTAATTATGTCCTGTGCAAATATTTGACGAGCCATCGCTGTCCGATTATTTTAGCATCCACTAACTTGATTATTACACTAATTCAAAAACATAACAGAGAGAGTTGAAGCCAGACGATTACCAAACTTATTGACAATCAGTTCCTTTTCGGTGTTTGCAATTTATTTCAGTATAGAAATTAAAAAAAAAACATGGGACAATCTTACACAAATCGACCTAGTCCCAAAATCAAAGCTTGTATAGGGTACGACGAGGATATACATAACATATACACGATGATTTTTAATCGGTGATCAGGTACCAACTTTTCTAAGTCAGTAAATGATGGCGGTCACGTTGAAGTCGTAATTTCATGAAAACAAACTATTATTTTTCTATGCTAATTTTTATTTTGAAACCAATTTTGTCTTAAATTCCTTGTCACCTACTAATCTGTATATGTGAGCTTACAACCTTTTTAATAATTTAATGGCAATGACAATTTATGAGTAATAACTTGTCATTGTCATTGTCATTACCTATACAAAGTCAATTCAATTTTTATATATAAAAAAAAAAAATGGCGTCTGTCCATTGGGACAATTCTGCCAATGTCAAGGTTGTAAGAACGTTGTACGGTGAGTTGAGCTTTTTGTAAAGTGATAGCGATTTACAAAAAACCACACGGACTATCGGGCCTTGACCCAGGAAGGGCTATGAACCCTTCAAGTTGAATTCTTCATTAGCTATTCACTCATACGTTAGATCACTGCACAATACGCTATCAATACTACACATTGAACAACAAAAATGAATAAATAATGAACAACGAAACTTAAACGCATGCGGCCATCTTGAGTCACGAACCGAACCCCCCCTATACAAAGTCGTAGAAAATTTCGTAAAATTTCCCGCCAAAGCGATGACATTTGACGTAAGTATCGTACTTCAATAATTTATTTAGGATGACCATGTATCTAGTGCTTATTAGTTTTAATTATGTTTCAAGTTTAAATTAATTAAACAGTGAGGTAATTGCGTGATACCTCGCCTATTAAGTTTAATTTTAGCTGGATATTAATATTTTTGTACTCCTGATCACCGATTAAAAATCATCGTGTATGTACATTATATAGATAAAATATCATTAACATCCATGACCCAGGCACAAATATTCGAGTTCATAACACAAATATTTGCCCTGCCTGGGATTCGAAGCCAGGACCACCGGCTCAGTAGGCCTATGTAAGTATTTATTTATTTATTGCACAAAAGAAACTTAAAGTAAAAAAGACGAACATAACGCCATGAGGCATGTGCATTCTGAGCTTTTATAACAGTTTATGAGCTTAATCGAAACGGCAGCGCATTTTGTAACGAATTTCTATTCTGTCTAATTTGAATTTTGAATCTGTTTTCAGTAACGTGCCAGCATCTCAACAATATGTCGCATTCTCATTGAAGACTGCAGTCAGGTGATGAATCACCTGACTGCAGTCTTCAATTTAATACCTTTTAGAATAAGTTAGATATAGAAAAATTGTAATGCCTTTTAATAACGGAGCTACATAGTCACTCAGTGACAAAGTTCTTAAATAAAGAGAAAAAGATATTAATACCTTTGACCACCGGAGGGACGACTTTTATTTTTTGGACTGACAATGACCAAGAACCTAGCGAAACATCCACGGTACTGTACGTGGATGTTTTACTAAGTCAGCTATTTCGCTCGCAATCTAAGTTCGCACATTAAATCCAGTTTTGAAAATACCGTCAATTTTATATATACCTAATGAATGTTCTCATCTGCAACAGTTTAGTGATTCACGTATTCACGAAAAAAACAATAAAAAAGTGAGTATAAAACCAAAAGAAACGGAGAGCAAAAAATTCAAAAAGGCTTATTGTTTTCAATAGCGGAGCTGAAAAAATAATTACAAAAAAGTGCATGGTGATAATTCCATGAGAAGGATTTGAGTTAAAAACAGTCTGGGACTTGTATAATAAAAAAAATGATTACATACATATTTAAGACCAGGTAATCCATGCTCGGTAAGCCACCTAAAAGTTATTTAATCCAGTAAGCAGCCAAGGAGTAAAATTAAGCCATCTCAGAAGCAACCAACTTATCGGAACCAATTAAAGGTGTAATCCCCACTAAGCCCTGCATAAAATCTGGCTTGGATTGGAAATTTTAATGTAATGAACATTTAAAATCGCCCTTTATTCCCGAGGGAGGGAAAAATCCACAGCTGAAACTTTATACTTTGTGGTAGGGAAAAATTAACAGCTACCGAGTAAACAATAATATTTCATTGATTTTTGCCAAGTACTGCTAGAGGCGCCACTACCGTAAACCGTGATAAACAAAGCTTGACAGTTAAGTATAATATGGGTATTGGAGAATTAGGAACATTTAGTTTCCCAGAGGTGTACATAGGTATTATATTATTCATCAGTATGGCGTGTACGCAAGTACTGGTTTTAAGATATATAGACATATTTATACCTCTATATTGTGACATTTTTGTACCGTTTTAAATGAATGTATAATTTTTTTATATAGTCTAATTAAAAAAAACTTGATTCTTTCTGACAAATTTCGTGCATTGCGCGACACGTGCTTACCGCGGCTCTAAGCTATTTAGGTTGCCTATAAAGAACAGAAAATGTTTAAGTACCCAGAAGTTCAAAGATAATAATTATAATAAAATAAGTTACAAAAGGTGTCACTGGCATGCCGCGAACTCGGAAGTTGTTAATTTAAACTCCGGGCCACGTCCGAACTTGACAATGCGACTTGCAAACCACGTTTCCAGTTTTATAATAACAATAACAAAGAATGTCAAGTATACCACAGGCATTATACCACAGGCTAAGTAACCTTAAAGCAATAACGGACTGAGAAAATGTCACCGATATCACTACATAATATAAAACAAAGTCGCTTCCTGCTGTCTATCTGTCCCTATGTATGCTTAGATCTTTGAAACTCCCCAACGGATTTGGATGCGGTTTTTTTAAATAGATAGAAAGAGAAAGGTTATAACTCATACATGTATGATTTATCAGCATTGCACCAGTGCGAAGCCGGGGCGGGTCGCTAGTATACTCTAAATCTAAATACAATAAAAAATGCTTAGAATGTTTAAGCTATTTTGATAGCCTAAATATCTCATCATTATTTTTGTCTTAATTATCTATAGGGCTACTTACCAATAATCTTGCAACCCGTAAAGTACCTCTAGTTCAACTTCCAACACATACACATTTTTTTACGCAAATCCTGGGGATTTTTAAATACAGCAGCGCTGGTTCCCGAGCCATCATTTATGCTGAGGAGTGACCGTTTCGTGGCATACACACCTACGATTTTATTTCATTTCTAATGTGTTATCCAGTTCGTACGAATAAATGTTCATTCATTCATTCAACTGCAGAATAAAACGATACAAAATTTTATTTATTTTTACTTCGCAAAAGCCGCTCGAGAACCGTACTTAATTAGTTACTTGTGTAAAATACAACCATTGGTTCGTGGCAATGTAACAGACCGAGCCGTGTAACTGGCTACGAATGCGTGCTGGTTCCATACGAGCGTAATTTGAGTCGCGTAATTTCGGTCGCGCCGCGCCATACATCATGTCACGTGATCTCGTCACATTAAGTATCACGCGACCGAAATTACGCAACTCAAATTACGCTCGTCTGACTTCACCCTAAAGCAGAAAGCGGACCTGTGCACCACGGTGCACGACGGGACTCTTAGAGTGACTCGCGGTGCATAGAGCAGAACCTGTCTTACTGCATCTTTTGTTTTACAGCTAATTTGCATAATAGTTGTAACTTATTGTTTAAACGTAACTGCAGCATTTTCCATATTTTATCTTGTTTAATATGAGCGCCTCGTACGGCCCGTCAGCAACGCCAACGCATATTGACTGGATATAAATTAATTATGCATTCAGTGAATTCAAAAGCAAATATGTTGGGATGGATTGCGGGCAATAATTTAAATGAAACGCAATTAACGACTACCGCTGCGGGGCCTAAATTCGACGTTTGATACTGACACCATTCAAGATCTAGCCTAAAAATAAATGTCTACTTAGCGATACGCTCTAATAGAAGTAACCGTAATGACATTAATGAAACAATGAACTTTATTCTGTAAGTAGTGGTAAGTAGGCAAAAATGAAGCGTTTTAAAACTGCATATGTAAAGTATTTAGTTTGTCTTTAAAACATTTAAATAAGAAAAATTATTACTGAATATTATACAACTTCAACATAAATGTCTGGAATAAGTAATTGATGATCTTTAATGTCAATTTTTCATGCACTATTTGATCGGATTTTATTTTATGTGCCTATTAGCAAATAAACTACTATGTAGCTTGGCCGTGAAAAGCCGGTAAATTTTAAACAAAATCAACGTACAACATTGAGCAGTATTCGCAAGGAAATGTAAACAGGCCCTAACATTCTAAGCCAGCCTGCGGCGTTCAAAGTCATATTAAAGTCCTAACATTCACGAAACTATAGGCAGGTTTGTCGTCTACCAGCAAAGCTCCACCATGATCTTATTATAATCTAAATACCTAACGGGAGCGGCCGCAGGCGAGTCTGCGCAAGAGGTTTGTCCAAAATGCAAATACTTGAGGGACTCCTACTATGAACAATAGCTTCTGGTGGATTCAGCCGATCCAATCATGGAATTTTGGGTCAAATGCAAATGCAAACTTGGATAATAATATCCCCTATATCGCTTAGCTATATCAAAAAGTGTTTGAAATGTTGTAGGGTAAATCGCCAATTACTGGCCACCGTTCAATAACTGGCCACCTCATACAAAAAAATTACTTTGTCTACCTACAAACTGAACTCATTTTAGTATAAGGTGGCCAGTTATTGAAGGTTGCCCAGTAATTAACACCTTATACTAAAATGAGTTATGTTTGTTGGTGAACAGAGTTCATTTTTAGTATGAGGTGGCCAGTTATTGAGCGGTGGCCAGTAATTGGCGATTTACCCTAGTATGTAGTTATAGGGTCATTGAACGTCTTGGGATTCTTGCACATGTCTAGTTTTTAATAAAATACTAATAGCTGCGCCGCGTGGTGCTACCCGCTCATCCCACGGGAACACTACAAAAAATAGGCTATGTATTAAATATTAATCCAGGGTGTCAGCTTTTGGATAAGGCTCAGGAGCGTTTCAACTGCTCTTCCCCTCTGTTACCAAATTTAGACGAATACTTATTCTCATTTTTGTATTCCACCACAATTCGCAATAAGCTACTCTATTATGAGCTCACCAATAACGTTTTTTTTTTTTTGCAAAAATAATATTATTTATTCATGAAAACATAATACGCGAAGAAGTAACAAACATACAAACTTTCCCGGTTATAATATTACAGTGATGTAAATATTATTTGAAATCTCATTTAATTAAAAAAAGGATAATTTTAATATGATTGAAGATTTCATTTGTTAAATGTTTTTTTGGTACAAATGGGAATAATCTTATCGAAAATCGACGCATAGATGACGTCCGTACTTAACAGAACGATATTATCATGAGAACAAGTCAGTTAGGTTAGACGACCTTACTACACTTTTCGCTATCGTGAACCCGTGGTAATCCTCCATTGTCGTCAACTCGCTTTCAATTTGCGTACCACGAGTAGGTACGTTTGAGTGAGAACTGACCACGCTTTCGCCACTATAAAACAATAGCCCACCTAAAAAAAAACTGCGTTTTATGTTCAACCTTCAATGTATACTCATACGGTGTAAAATAGAAAAGGGTTTCATTTTCATTAGGTCTTTTGGTAAAAGGTGTCTGCTTTGTTTAACCCTGTATGGTGTTCGCTTCCTCGATACAACCTCTCCAACATTAATTCAACTTTTTGAATGAAATGGGTCACGTCATTGTACGGGTCGTGTTTACAGGTTTATTCTAGTTTTATAGGTCATCTAATTATGCGACGTCTGTGGAAATTTCCCTAAGGGTTTCTGGATTCCTTTTTGTTTTGGATTTGAAGGTATGCTACTCCGAAATTATAGCTGACGTCATCCATCAAGCTATGATTAGGTGGTTGGTTCTGACAATCTATTTCTGTGTTGCCAGTGATGTAGTATCATAATCATAATACCCTCAAATTCCCTTGTTGCCTGTTGGAATTATAAAACAATAATTATAAAAACGGTTAAAATTCACTTAAAATTGTTAGGCCCAACATGTTTCGAACTCATATGCAGCTCTTCATCAGGGACAGTTTATCCATGCTGCTACGTGACTCACGGCCCAGTGCACTGGTTTTCGCTCTCCTCGCCGCCCTCAGCGCCCGCGCAGATAGGAACCGTTTTTAATAATTATCAAAGATGTCTCACAATAATTTTAATAATATTATTGTTATATGCAATATCATGCATTTAGAAAAATTAGACAACCTAACGGCAATCTTGTTTTGTTTTCTTTCAGGTGGATGATTTTCAGTTTTCTCTTAGAATGCTTAACACGCGTATGTACCTACGATTACGAGCATTACCTACATGTGTCAGAAAAAGTACAAGAAACCTGCAGCTTTTCAATAAGAACATCTCCACGTCAATTTCACTTAATTCACCTTTCTTAAACAAATGAAAACTTTTGTTAACAAAGATAATGCTCAGATTTGCAATGCTTCGCAATTTTGAAGGTGAAATGATTCGGATAAGTAATCCTTGTAACGATTGTCGCGTGTTTCTTTAGTGACGCGAATTAAGCTGTAATTCATTTCGTCGGCAATTTACTTGGCTTTGTGAGTGACGCAGTCTGTCTGCCTAAAGCAGTATCAACAGTTTAATATACGTAATCACTTTTTAATAATGCAACCGACTTCGATGAAATGAAATCGTATTTCCAAGAACAGCTGAACGATAAAAACTATAGATGTGGCTATACCATTTGAAAGGTTCCCTCGATTTTTCGGGGATCAAAGCACCATCAGATGACAATAGCACTTACTAAAACGTGTTTTAAGTAACCTTATTTTTATAAAAAACGTTTCATAAAATGTTTTATTTCATAGGTAGACGTTTCATTTAATCGAAACCATTTTTCTCCAAAACCATAAAATATTTAGGATGACATTTTCAAGATTATTAAACATTTATGACTTAAGGGAAAATTGTCTGTGAAATGAAAATTTGATGAATAGAAACACTATGAAATGTTTGTCTTACAAATGAAGGGGATTGCCTGAAAGGAAAATCATATAGAAATAATAATTAAATAATGAACTTTATTCTGTAAGTACGCCACAAGAGCATTTTACACGACTGACTCTACCGGCACTTCCCAAGACCTTCAATGCAAAGAACTTTAATGCGTCCAAAGTTCTAGGTTTTATGTACAAATGGTGCTCCAATGGTGGTGCTACGGTCAGAACCAAAAGTATTTAACAATTTTACTACTGTCCAAAAGTTTATTTATAAATAAACAAAAAAACATATTTACAATATTAAATTGATAGGAGGTAAAAGACGGGATAAATACTAAATAAACTACTAATTAATACTATGTCAAATTCTCAGCTACTTTTGATGTTGACTGTATCATAGTTATAAGTCGAGAAAATCTTACTGTAAAAATATGTTTACTGTGCCCATACAGTATGTGTATCAGTTTTAATTAATGCGATTCTGCGAGTTGTCTCGTATGGTGCTATAAATTGCGTAGTAAGCGCTCGTAGACGCGGTATATCAACACGCTACGAGCGCCTACGCGTGCTACGACTGTTAGGCACAGTGCACACTTCAGGTAAATTCTAATACCGGTATTCTCTGTAGTTACAAATTAAAATAAATATCGTCCTTATAATGTCTATATTTGTAGTCAATTTATATAGGAATGTTGCTCGTAATCGATACATATAGCTCTCGTTCATATTTCCTTTTCTTGGTGTGATCAAGACCAATTGTAATGAGGAACTCTGTGTGAAATTTCATCTTTCTAGAACTTAATTCTCTAACTCGTGTTGCATTCATTAGGAAAAGAGGAGCTTTTACCTAACTCAACTAGTTTATCTTGGACGAAGCTTGCGATTACTAGATGGTTGCTATGGATGCTCATTTTGTATTTATGACGAAACCTGAGCTGTGGATACAATATTTGAATGCATGCATGAAAGTTATTAAATTTTCTGTTTATGACACGAAAAGGAAGAAATAAAAGATAAAATTATTCTGATAAACTAGTTTATTGTCATTACTTTCAGTAACGAGTAAAATATTATCCTTAATTTAGAAGCTCCCTTGCCCTTGTAAAATCTTGCCATATACAATACATGCCACTAGTATAAACACAAATCCGTGCTAAAACCCTAAAACATGTAAACATGACACAATTTGGTAATGTGTATTGTGTTTACTCATTAGTGGCGACGTGAATCAAGTTAACGAGCGTGTGGAGTGTGGACGCAACCTTATTTAAACGTCTTCGATAATGCGGAAGTGTGTTTATAATATTCGGGTTATAAAGACTAATTGGGAGGGCATTTATTAAAACTGGTAAAATAATATGTTCCGTTAGCAATAATTTGATTGTACATATTTCAAATTATAATAAATAGTAATATAGTTTATTTAATAGCGGTAATAAAAAAACAAAGTAACAGAAAATAAAAACTTAACACTACTAACTACATAGTACAAAAAAGCTAAAATTAACTAAACTAAAACAAATTCAAAAAACTGCTCCCCTTTGGCATGGTACCGAAAATGCTGGCAGCATTTCCTCGCTGAACAGCTATGCTGATACGCTGTGCGAGGAAGCTGCCAGCTCTCCGGTCCCCAGTGGTCTCTTGAAGCCTTTTAGAGAGCTCCTTGTGAAGTTTTTGGGCGCTGGGACCCCATGGACCTAGGGTCTCTACCCCAAAAGGTACAAAATTGTATTCGGGGCCGAGACCCCTATATTTCGTGCTCTTTAGTTTTTCGGCCGCCTCAGCAGCCGCGCCCGCTCTACCCGATGTTCCGTGAAGGTGGGACAGCGCCAGTGTGTCCACACAGGTGGCATCCCATACAAGCACACGTCCCAGCCTCCACGGAACCAGGGACACCCCATCATCTTGCCATCGTCCCTGGCGATGCCCGTTGGCTCCAGTAGCGCCGGCACGTTGACGGTGGCAAGAGAGCGGCGGATAATGTCGTTCAGAGTGGCATGTCTCGAGAAGCGGCCTGCACTTTTCTGGCAAGAGAGGCCATGGTGACCCAGTGTATCGACCGCGCTGCCGCAAGAGCATCTGTGAGGCGCACAGATAGGCACCCCGAGTCGCAGGCAGGTGGATATGCGGAGTGTGTCGGGCTCTAGAAACGTACCAGTGTTGGCAGAGGGGAAAGCGTGCAGCCAGTGACCCGCTTCTTTCGTGCCCGCTGCCAAAATTCTGGCACGTTCAGAGCCCGTACTTCGACTTAGGAGGGAGTCATATGTTAATTTTGATAGGATGTCGTCCCAGGTCCTTTGCGAGTTTAAATTTTCTGGGAAGTCCTCTCCCGGGCAGGCAATGGACCAAGCTCTTTTGGCCTCCGATAAGCCGGCAGTCTCATAGTTTAAGGCAGAGAATGCCTTCAGGATTTTGCCTATGAGAACTGCCGAGCTGTGGGCAGAGGACAGAAAAGCTGGTGCGGATATGGAGGAAATTTTGCGGATCCCTATCCCAGCAAAGCGAATGGGAAGAGATGCTTGGGTCCAGGATTCTTCGCTGAGCTGAATATTTAAAATAGATTCCAGGTTGGCTTTGATTAAGTCATCTAGTTGGGTTAATAAAATTTGGAAATTAGTGAATGGGCAGCAGCGAAGTACATACGTGAATTTTGGGACAAAAAGGCAGAATTTAAGTATAGTAATTGCGAAATGAGGACTAATTTCGAGTAGGCGATTTTCGTATTTTTTGAATTTCGAAACACATTCTGAAATAAAGCTCGGAAAAGAATCTTCGAAAATAGGGGCGCCTAGGAGGCTGAGGGAATATCTGTCTACTATTTTTATGTTCGGTGTTAGAAGATCGGATTTCACTTGAAGTATATTTAAGTTTGGGTTTTGTACAAAAAGTTCACACTTGCTAAAATTAAGCTCTAAACCAATTAATTGAAATTCGGTTTTGATGGTCAAAAGGTCAGACATTAAAGTATCCAGGTCGCCTCCTAGGGTTCCGTCGTCCAAGTACCAAACATTAAATTTGGATTTTAATTTTTTAATAATGGGGTTAATAGCCAAACTGAATAATGCCGGCCCGAGAGGATCGCCCTGCTGGCAGCCAACTTCTGAGGACAAAACATTTTCACGGTAGATGAGGTGTGAAGGATCTGCATAGCGGCGTAGACGGCGATTTGAGTAACATTTCTTATTTATAGTTTTTTTTAAGGTAATTTGATTACTAAAGGTATTACAACAAGGTTAAATATTATTAAATTAGGGGTTACCTATCTGAAACACTAAAAACGTTAGTCCGAATTTCATTTCGACAAAAACTATTCGACAAATATCATTTTACCTTTTTTTCATTTGTCCGAAAATTCAATTCGATAATTTACGATTGGGCATTAATTGTTTAGGATTTTTATTCACTCGACTAATGACACGTTTCCCTAAATCTCATTTATCCGTAATGGGATCACCTCTAGTGGAATAAAAATTCTTGTCATAAATTCGATTGTCATAACTCATTTCGCATAATGGCTTTCCTCATACATGTTATTTGTCATAAATTGTTAATTGCATAAAAAATTTACCTCATAATTGTTGTTCGGCAGGCTGTTCATAAGCATAATTTAGTATGGCACAAAATTTCAAATCATATTATTGAATGTCATAATAATTGATAGTACGAAGAAGAGCAACGCATAAATTATGGCTTTCATAATTATTAATGGAAATAGACATTATATAGTATAAGTTATATCACATGTACCAAAAATATAAATTTTGAAATAATGATACAAAACTTACACAAGCAGAAAAACAAAAAGGGGGGACGGGGGGGCAAAGCCCCCCACAAGGGGGGCCCGGGGGGCGAAGCCCCCCGCATTAAGAAATCCTTCTCCACACTGACCTCTTAGTTGTAGGTTAGGTTAGGTTAGATTTGTGAACCTATAAATACGAACATCGGCCAGAAAAGTAGGTTAGGTTAGGTTAGGTTAGTTGTAGGTTAGGTTAGGTTAGAACTGTGAACCTATGAATACGAACATCGGCCAGAAAAGTAGGTTAGGTTAGGTTAGGTTAAAAAAGCGCATGATATGTAGATTGATCAGGGAAAAAACAATTAATCAACATGCTTTATTTATAAATGACATATACATACGCATCGTAAAATAGAAGTGATAACACTACTCACATGTAAAATGTTATAATTAACTAGTAGGTACTCACTGTATGTTGTTCAGTATTATGCGCCAAAATATGATATGCATAAAAACATTATGGCGTTAAAAGATTATGATTTAGGTTCATATGCTCCAAAAGTATATGTCATTCCTTACTTATGCATACAGACATTATGGTCATAAAATGTATGCGGATCAATTAATGCGTAACACACTTATGCGGAAAGATTTTTATGACAAAAGTGGTTATGCACACCGACATTATGGCTTGAAAATTTATGCAACCCAATATGGAACCATCCGTAATATCAGTTTTCCGATGTAACGTTTCGGTTTATTATCTACTCGACTTTTTTTGTATGACTTTGATTTCATTTGTCCGATGTAACGATTCGGTTTATTAACTACTCGACTTTTTTTGTATGACTTTGATTTCATCATGCGATCAACACGGTAGCTGCGCTCGCTCGGCTCGTGGGCTGTTGTGGTCACAGTTCTAACCTAACCTAACCCAACCAGGTCGGTTTTGGCGGTTTGTCGGCTGTTGCCGCAGCACGATAGCTTCGCTCGCTCGGCTCGCGGGCTGTTGTGGTCACAGTTCTACCCTAACCTAACCCAACCAGGTCGGTTTTGGCGGTTTGTCGGCTGCTGCCGCAGCACGGTAGCTTCGCTCACTCGGCTCGTGCGCTGTTGTGGTCACAGTTCTAACCTAACCTAACCCAACCAGGTCGGTTTTGGCGGTTTGTCGGCTGCTGCCGCAGCGCGGTAGCTTCGCTCGCTCGGCTCGCGCGCTGTTGTGGTCACAGTTCTAACCTAACCTAACCCAGCCAGGTAGGTTTTGGCGGTTTGTCGGCTGCTGCCGCAGCACGGTAGCTTCGCTCGCTCGGCTCGCGCGCTGTTGTGGTCACAGTTCTAACCTAACCTAACCCAACCAGGTCGGTTTTGGCGGTTGGTCGGCTGCTGCCGCAGCACGGTAGCTTCGCTCGCTCGGCTCGCGCGCTGTTGTGGTCACAGTTCTAACCTAACCTAACCCAACCAGGTCGGTTTTGGCGGTTTGTCGGCTGTTGCCACAGCACGATAGCTTCGCTCGCTCGGCTCGCGGGCTGTTGTGGTCACAGTTCTAACCTAACCTAACCCAACCAGGTCGGTTTTGGCGGTTTGTCGGCTGCTGCCGCAGCACGGTAGCTTCGCTCGTTCGGCTCGCGGGCTGTTGTTGTGGTCGCAGTTCTTATGTAATGCGAAAAATATCATTGAGTAAATGAAAAAATGGGTATTAAACAAAAGACGTCTCAATTCAGATGGCAAGTGAATGGGGCGGGAAAAGTTAAAAGGTGAACTGAAAATTTGTTCAAATGTATGCAGTGCCAAAAGTATCATTTGGTAAATGAAAAATGGGCTACGAAAAAAAATGCGTATCAACTCATAGGGCAAGTGAATGTGACGGGAAAAGTTTTTCGGACAAACGATACTTCTACTAAATGTAAAATGGTGAAAAGAAAAATGTACGAATCCTGTCATCGAACAAACGATAATAATTCGAATAGTTTTCGGGCAAATGAAATTCGGTCAATGGTTTTTAGTGTTTGAGATAGGTTACCTAAATTAGGATTGTGGATGCACAAGTGCAAACTTTAAGAAAATTCCACTGACCGGTAACGCACTGTATAGTTTCAAAACGTATAAGTAAACATGAATTAATGGTTTATAAGGCTGCTTCCGTTTTTCTAAATCGAAATAACGATGAACTCCTATGAATAAGTCGTCTGTCTCTTCCTCCCCTCCTTATTAAAAGTAACTAGTCCGGAATAACTGATTGGTGCATTTTGTTTGCATATCTGATGCCTCATTCATCAAGTCTCGTGTTTCTTTGATGAAATTTGTATTATTCTCGCGACGATCCATCACTATTGTCGGGAGCCGAATTTGGGCGAAAAATCGCTTTCCTTATCACTTCAGGATTTTCAAGTTATTCATGAGTTTTTTTCTTTACAAGTTAAGTATAACGTTTTAATGATAAACGTGCCGTTTCCAAGACCTTTTAGCTTACATCTAGTTCGATTTTATTCTATCCTCTACGTTTTCGCCTTGAAACTATTATAAGTAATTTCTTGTAAATTACATAAAAAAACCTATAATAGTTTAAACACAAAACGTAGAGCATCGAATAGATTCAAATCTCGACTGACCTTAAGTATTAAACATTATGAAGATATAACAATAGATGAACATAATAAGTCTGACTACTATCGAAGTTTATTTTTTATATAAAGACAGGTGAAAGAGTGGCATCACTTACTTTTCTTTACGCTTCCCGGCATCCAACCACTTTTCTCGGACTTCACAAGATCATCAGTCCTCCGAGAAGAGTGGTCTTGTCCATCCCTCACTTTTCTGTCTGTCAGTATTTAAGTATGTATGTATGTAAACACTTTATTGTACACAAAAACAATTCACAAAACTTCAAAACAATAAAAATGTACAAAGGCGAACGTATCCCTTCCAGTTAACCGTTGAGCAAATGATAAAATAATGAGATGTTTAACATAAGTAACGGATATTTGTTTAGAGCTGTAGACAACATACCTACTTAATATGCATGCGTATTTTGGCTTCTATTTATTCACAGCTACACGTACAGCAAATAGCAAGATCAGTAATTATTTGCCGTGGGTGATTAATGGCACACGCCTTAGAATAATTAATTAATGTTGTTTGTTTGCATGAGAATCGTTTGCTAAGAAAATGTGGTAGAACAGCGAAACCGATTCAAGTTCATTATTTATATTTACCAGGAAGTTAACTCCAGAAGACTAATAAACATAAGCAGAAAATATATTACGTAAACGCAACGCAATAGCAAGATGGGTGGACGAATTACTTAGACACGCGTTTTTTTTTTTACTAATTTAAGTAATTATCTGTCGATTGCCACCTTAATTATCAAAATCGAAATATCCGTTCAAGTTTCAGATATTTTTTTTTATTTGGAACTATACAAGCTAATGGTTTTTTTCTTAAACGCACATAAGGGCGGATTACAAATTTACGCGGCCATAAATCGATTTTCCAAAGTTAACCCTACCTGAATAATAATACCTTCCTGATAAGGTTGAATAGTCCTAGAATCGTAAACAACTCCCACCCTAGCCCTTATGTCAGTACTTACCTCGCTACGTCAGTCGGAACTTGATTGTCATCCCAGTTGCATCATTCATTCTCGGCATCAGTGAAAACAAAGTTATTTGAAACTGTTTTTTTTTGTTTGTGTTAATATTTTGTAAAAGGTCGCAATGGATCTTAATACTACAGGTAAGAGGGCATATTTTTCATTGAGTTGCATGTAGGTATTTTGAATAATTCTTATTACTTTTTAAGATTGAAATAGTAACAAAAATCTTGGTAAAAATACCACGTGTTGGATATTCCAAAAGCTTTTTGTTATGCTTCCAATCGCGTCCAAGCACACTTTTTTGCATTTTTATAAAGTAGGGTCCTTATACTAGCTGAATACGTTAGTTTTAGGTGTGATCTCCCGTGGTCTTACTTTTTAGAGACTAATGAAAGACATGACTCAAAAATCTTGATTTTTTCATTTTATTTTTTATGTACTTTAAATCGTTTATTTTTACATTTTAGGATCAGAGGGAGTTGCAGAAGCTCGAGTAGTAACACGAAAGTTTTTATTTGAGAAAATGCAGGGGCAGGAAATTGATAATTTTGAGAAGAAGTTGGCATTCCTGGAATCATATATTTTGTCACAAGAAGATTATTGTGAAGATACTATTAAAGAACTTAAACACAAAATCTCTCATTTGAAGTCGCAGTTTAAGAAGAAATGGATGGAAGCCCATAAAAAGAGTGAACAATTCCTAAAAAATAATGACATATGGCTACAAGGAACTTTTGAAATACCAAGAGCTAAACGGCGGTCAACAACGGGTCGACCAACAAAGACATTCGAAGAATTAAGCGAGAGAAGCAAACGAAGAAAAACAGAGGAAGTTCGAACTACATTGGATAAAGATTTGTTGATGTGCGCTGCTCAATCATCTCTTCAAAATTCTGGGCTGAGACTTGCCTCCAATATACTTAAAGATATTTCAAACTCCCAGCAGACCGCTCAAGCCTACTACAAAGCATACAAAGAGACTAACCAAAATGAAAACAAAGATACATGCCCAGCACAACTGGATCCAACGGCCGCCCTTCAAATGTTTATAGAAGCCGACCTTACAAGGAAGCAGTATGAAATAATAAGGAATACAAACAAAAGGTTTTTCCCAAGTTATAAAAAGTTACAAGAAGCAAAACGGACATGTTATCCAGAAAAAGAAGCATATCAGGTAACAGAAACTAGTGCTTAAATTAACTTACAAGATTTGATGAACCACACAGCAAAACGATTAGCTACGTATTTGGAAGACGTTTTAAAACAATTATCTATAGATGAGCGTCAATTTTTGACGTTGATATCAAAATGGGGTTGTGATGGATCCACTCAAACACAATTTAAGCAAAGATTTGCAGGATCAAAATACAAGTGATGGCAATATTTTCCAGAGTAGTTTTGTTCCTTTACAGTTGGTATGCGGGATTAACCATAGAGTTGTGTGGCAGAATCCAACTCCCTCGTCACCAAGATATTGTCGACTAATTAGAATAAGGTTCGTGAAAGAATCGACAGCCATAACGCAATCAGAAATTGCGTATATAGAAAATGCTATAAACCATTTAACGAACACGGTATTGGAACAAGGTGATAGTACTCTTTCAATAAAACACACAATGCTGATGACAATGATTGATGCAAAGGTTTGCAATGCTGCTTCTTCAACATCTTCAACAATGAGATGCTACATTTGTGGTGCTACGTCTAAGCAATTCAATGACCTGAATATGAAAAATATTGACGACACGGATGTTTTAGAGTTCGGTTTATCCGTGTTGCACGCTAGAATCCGATTTTTTGAAGGCATCTTGCATTTGGCATACAAAATTCCGTTAAAAAAATGGCAGATGAGAACAGAGGAAGATAAGGCGATTTATAAAAAGAAGAAAGAGGAGATTCAGGCCAAATTCAGGGAGCAAACTGGCTTGATTTTAGATGTGCCAAAAGCGGGCTTCGGCAATACAAACGATGGCAATACCAGTAGGAGGTTCTTCTCTAATCCAGAAGTAGCTGCTGAGATTACTGGTGTAGACCTAACTTTAATAAAACGTTTGAAAGTGATTTTGGAAGTAATCACCAGTGGTTATAATGTCGACTTGAAGAAATTTGCAGATTACGGATATGAAACAGCGAAACTATACGTGGAATTGTACTCTTGGCATCCAATGACTCCCACAATGCACATGATTTTGATTCATGGTGCAACGGTAATGGAGAAAGCCCTTTTACCAATTGGATTATTATCCGAGGAGGCGGCAGAGGCCCGTAACAAACACTTTCGGGAATACCGTCAACATTTTGCACGAAAATTTTCCAGAGAGGAGTGCAATTTGGACATATTGAATAGATTATTACTTAGTTCGGACCCCTATATATCCAGTACAAGGCCGAAACATCAAAATCGATCCACGCAACATAGTAAAGAAGCATTAGAACTACTTATTGCTTCTAGACCGTCACAAAATGATGGTTCCACTGAAGAATTATATTAGTGAATTATATATGTAGGTGAAGAATAAGGAAATGTATACATTTATTTATAATTTTATATGTGCAGTATTTATACACAACTATTTTATTACTTAATTTTACTTTTGTTTGAAATATACAATTTTATACATCAATTTGTAGTTTTTTTTACGAATATGACTTTTTTTATATGTCTGTCAACTATAAAAATAAATAATATCATATTTTAGTGGCATTGGAGCGACAAAATAATTTTGGCCGCGTAAATTTGTAATCCGCCCCTATGTGAAACGTAAAATTAGTTGTATATTCATCTAAATAAATAAAAAAGTACCATGATGATACATTTTTTACGTTTAAATTAAAAAAAATCTTTTTTATTTTCAGTTTTTTGGTACTATTTAAAACGATTTTCTACCTGTTTTCTATTTAAAAAGAAAGTCAAAATCGGAGTATCCGTTCAGGCTTTAGACATTTTTAAACTTTTTTTAATAAGTGGCGCCATCTCTGCCTGAGGGGTGAAACTTACTTATCACCGAGTGAAATTTTGGTCCATCTTATCAATTTATCACTGTGCAAAACGGCTTGCTTTCATCACAAAGTGCAGCTCTTTTTCACAACAAATAGGACTATATTAAGATTTTACTCAAATCATGAGACCCCTCCCGCAGAAAACTGATTTTCTATACAAATCTAGAATGATATAATAGTATTATAGATCATAGATAAGGAAAACACAAACACAATTGTAACATTTTGTTGCGTTGGAAATGTACACTTGAGGCACAGTACAGACGAAATTACTTAGTAAAGTCGTCAAACACGTCCCAGTGTGATTCCATTTCGGTATGCAACACTCAGGCCCGGAATCTGACTGCATTCTGAGTGCATATCGCGTCACTTTACGACCGGGGTAGGTATGCCCCAATTACGTAATTTTGGGTTATAGCTCAGAATAGAAAGGCTGTAAAGTGTCGCACATGTGACGAATGGATCGTAAACAGAAAAGTGGTCCGTCTTTCCGAATTAATAAAAACCGGCCAAGAGCATGTCGGGCCACGCTCAGTGTAGGGTTCCGTAGTTGCTGATCCTTCACAATAAACTGCTGTTTTAAGCCCGAGGTTTAAGTTAAGAAAGATTTTAAGCTCTATAAAAAGGTCGTAAACGCCCTAGAAACTGTAATCACTTATTACCTTCTGGAAGTCAACTTACGTCCTTTAAAAGAAAAAATATGAAATTTGGCGATAACTCAAAAACGGCTCGACCGATTTTGTGCCTCATTTACATAAATTTTTCCGATTTTTTTTGACCCGTGGTTGAAAAGGTAGAGGGGGGGGGGGACACAATTTTTTTTTTTCGGAGCGAATATTTACAAAACTGCTGACTTTATCAAAAAATAATGTTAGGAGACCTATATTATTTTTACAAGACCTATTCAACGACACCCCACACACTAGTGTTGAAAAGAAAAATCACCCCCACTTTAGGTGTTCGAGAGGTACCCGAAAAAAAAAAAAATTTAATTTTTATTTTACCTTACCAAATTACCCATACCAAATTTCAGCTTTCTAGTACTAATGATCACGGAGCTAAGCCGCGGAGGGACGGACGGACGGACGGACAGACGGACATATGGCGAAACTATAAGGGTTCCTAGTTGACTACGGAACCCTAAAAAGAATGTTAAGGTCACTGTGGACTGAAATGTTTGCTTATAGACAGTATACGACCTACTTTTTACGTCTTTCTACCTAGAAGGCCAGAAATAAATAGGTAGCTTAGAGTACCTTCGTGTCGACAAACCGAATTCAAAAACGCCAGCATATTTAGAAGACGCGGAATATTTAAGTATAAGTAGAGCTGTTACTTTCCGAGCCTACTTATGATTACGATCACCTTTTAGTGTGAGACCAACACCGAGAACATGGTATGTATGAATAATGGTAAATATTAATTGCAGGTCAGGGTAATTGCAGTGTCATTTGATATTGAAAATACGACGAAACAAAAATCCAAATTCAGTAGGCTTACGGATGGACAAGTTGCGGAAAGTTTTCTAAAAGAATAATCTCTTGTAGAAAGTTTTTCAATTTTGGAACCTATCCGCACATCACTCATCCTTATTTTGTGGACTGGACTGAGTACCTAGTTTTAAGAACCTCCAAAGATCCTCGTGTTTTAATTACCCCGACTCCACGCCATCGCGAAGTCGGCCGAAGTATGACTTTCTGCGGCGAACTGCCTCTCCATCATACAATCGTATTCGCCCAACCTCCGTCAACTTCGCGAGTATAGCTGGGGCACAGACAACCCCCACTAGACGGAGCATGTAAGGCGACCCGCGCCCACCAACGATATGGTACGGCAGAACATTAAAGTATCAACACGGCGGCCACCGTTTAGTTGCGTCCATGTTTATGATCCATGCGTACGTCAACGAAAAAAGAAATTAAATAAATAACATGGTAAATTGTAGTGTTAAGTGGTGTATAGAGAGACCTCATAAACATGGACGCAACTAAACGGTGGCCGCCGTGTTGATACTTTAATGTTCTGCCGTACCATATCGTTGGTGCGCGCGGGTCGCCTTACATGCTCCGTCTAGTGGGGGTTGTCTGTGAGCTGGGTTGAAGATCGTGACTACCCACGTAGTAGGCGCGTATAATTCTATGACTCCATCGTCGTGGATTGATGGAGGCCACAAAGTAACCGTATGGGGCGTAATTAACTTGTAAACTAATTTCTCTCCCGCTCCGTAAATAACCCTTGATTTGTTATGCGCTCGTGTGTACCCATGTTTAAAAGTATAAGTGCGGGATGTGCTGAGATGGATTGGGTAATAGTAGTCTGGAATAGGGATTTTAAGGTACTGTTTGCGATTTTTTACTTTGTTTTTAGGATTCCGTAGTCAACTAGGAACCCTTATAGTTTCGCCATGTCCGTCTGTCCGTCCGTCCGCGGCTTAGCTCCGTGATCATTAGTACTAGAAACCTGAAATTTGGTATGAGTATGTGTATGTATCACGCCAACAAAACGGTAAAATAAAAACTACAAAAATAACTTTTTTTCGGGTACCTCTCAAACACCTAAACTGGGGGTGATTTTTTCGCTTCAACACTAGTGAGTGGGGTGTCGTTGAATAGGTCTTTTAAAAATAATAGGGGTCTCCGAACATTACTTTATGGTAAAGTTAGCAGTTTTGTAAATATTCGCTCCGAAAATAAAAAAAATTGCGTCCCCCCCCTCTAACTTTTCAACGACGGGTCAAAATATTATGGAAAAATTCATGAAAATGAGGCCTTACAAGCACTTTCAATGAAAACTATCATCATCATCAGCCAAAAGACGTCCACTGCTGGACATAGGCCTCCCCCAGAGAACGCCACCATGACCGGTCCTGCGCCTCCCGCATCCAGCGGACTCCAGCGACCTTCACCAGGTCATCAGTCCACCTTGTGGGGGCCTACCCACGCTGCGTCGTCCGGTGCGTGGTCGCCACTCAAGAACTCGATGGCCCCCGTGGCCGTCGGTTTTACGAGCGATGTGCCCTGCCCATTGCCACTTAAGTTTTGCTATCCTTCGGGCTATGTCGGTTACTCTGGTTCTTCTGCGGATCTCTTCATTTCTGATTCGATCTCGCAAAGAAACTCCGAGCATAGCCCTCTCCATTGCTCTCTGAGTGACTTTGAGTCTTCTTATAAGGCTCATCGTGAGCGACCACGTTTCAGTTCCGTATGTCATCACTGGCAGCACACATTGTTCAAAGACTTTTGTCTTGAGACACTGCGGGATATTGGACGAAAAGATAGTACGTAGCCTCCCAAACGCTGCCCAGCCAAGTCGGATTCGACGATTGACCTCTTTCTCGAAGTTGGACCTACCTAACTGGACAGTTTGTCAGAATGAAAACTATATTGAATTAAATCGGTTGAGCCGTTTTTGAGTTATCGCAAAATTTCATAAGTTTCTTTAAAATGACGTAAGTGCCGCGCGGTGTCCTTATACTTCGAACGTTACACATATTAGTTAAGTGCCATACTGCATTTAAACATTCGGCTCAATCTGGCGCGTATAATCGATAACTTCCAGAAGGTACTAAGTTATTACAGTTTCTTGGCGTTTACGACCTTTTTTATAGAGCTTGAAATCTTTCTCGTAATTTAAACCTCGGGCTTAACCCTTTGACCGCCAAAGACGGCAAATCACGTCATCGGGAATTCGTGCCACTGACGCCAACGACGCCTACTGACGTCAAAAATTTCAATGGTCAAAAACATGTTAATTCAAACCACTATCTGTGTTTTTCAATCCCTGTTGATTTTGGAGCACTTTATTTTTTTTGGTTTGGCGTTAATGGCACGGTGAATTGCTTTGCCGCTTGGCGCTCTAAAGGTTAAAACAGCTATTGTGAAGGATGGGCAACTACGGAACCCTACACTGAGCGTGGCCCGACATGCTCTTGGCCGGTTTTTACTAAGTATACTCGTAAACCACCAAAGATCAAGATTAAAAAGAAATTATTTCCCAATTCATTAAAACAAAACTAGCAGCTTCTAACCTAGACTAGACCTCCCTACCGGGTACCGGGGGAGTGCCGTCAGGAGGACCCGGTTTCCACCGGCTTGTCTATTTACGCTTATATGAAATGAACACTTGCTCATCGCTTCGCCGTGACGTCCAGACTTGACCCTATAAGATACTTGACAGAAAGGGGAGATGGGACCAGGCAAGTGGTTCCTTAGTTGTTTGGGTATCACTTATAAAGGTATGCTTCCACTGACACGGTGTTGGGCGAATCGGATTGTAATATGGTTACACCGGAAGACCAGCGCTGGTTCCCGGGCCAGCATTTATGCTGAGGTGTGACCTTTTCGTGGCATACACACCTACGATTTTTTTTTCTAATGTGTTCGTGTATGTTTACGAATACATTTTCATTCATTCATTCATTCCATTGCACTGTTTCACACGGAACGGAGATTTTGTGCACCGATTGGTCAAACACGGCTTGGTCCACCCAGATCCGCGTGAGTGTGAACACATCCTAATGGTTTGAGTGTAATGAAACCAATAATAATGTTCTCCATAAGACCATTTATTGAATAGAAACATGACCACTTTAAGTGTAAAAATTACAGAACTCTTCATAAGAATATAATTGAATAACATTTCAAATTGGCCACAATTATTATTTTATTATTATTTTTAAGCCACAGTCACATTAAAGCAGTACATCAAATGTATAAACAACTTACTTGTACTTATGACTATACAGTGTGCTCTTAGCATAGAGGTGGGGTGTGGTAAATGTATAAATGCTTGGAGGTATGAATGAATATATAATAATTAATAATTATTGACAGGAACTTCTTCGCTGTTAAACATAAAATATAAACTTTGTGCAATCTGTGGCTAAAACATATACAACATCTTCGTAAATATATTTTAAGATTATTATGATAATTAAAAGGCAGATCAAATCACTTAATTGTTGAATTTAGCCTGACATTAATACGGTGTATGAAATAGACAGATATAATATAATTTAATTGAGAATCATTTGAACAGAATATGATCAATTTATTCATCTTCATTCATCAGGATGCAATTTTTGTCTGTAAATACATGTTCACGTTATTATTTGCATACAATTTAAAGTCTAGGCACAGTTTGGTAACAAGTATGAATAGTGTATAGAGTAGAGTAACATGTGTACAGTGTATAGCTTCTATTATGTCTAATAATAAAGTTTTGTTAGCCGGGTAATCTGTGCAGTCTCGCCCAAGGTCCACGCAAATTGAAGTGTTGCCTCAGAGCCCCTCGTTTTATTTAAAAACATGAGACACAAAACTACGGTTCTTTGAGCTTCCGGAAAATCTATATATTTCCGGCATCTGGCTATTTAAAAAGTTTGCCGACCCCTGCACCTCTCGCATAACTGTCATACGCGACTATTTCTCGCGCGAAATATATTACCTATCTCTTTCTGTACAGTACTGTGAGAGAGTGACGCTAAGTCGCGCGACAGGGGTAGCGAAGCATAGTTTTGCTAGACGGGCTGCACTTAACAAAGCTATATTTCTTGTAAGGCCTTTAATGAGCTTCATAAGTTTCCTTAGTTGTACTTACCTAACAGTAACAGTTACGCAGCGATAATACAAGAACACTGGAAATTATAAATGTCTTTACGCCTATAAATAAAATTTTAAAATAATATAATTGTGAAACATTCGTAACAATACCTTACACGAAGGCACATATTATGTAAATTGAGGCATTGCGATTGTAAATTCTATTCAACATCACTACCAGCAGTTAATGTAAGTGTCTACGCGTAAATAAATCTCAAATTTTGAAAAAAATAACATCTAAAATCTTTTAAATAGTTTTCTCATACAAGAGAAGTAGCTAAACCCAATTAAGATCAACAGCGGACGGCCGAATTGAATGAAAATAAATTTCGTATATTATAATTATAAAAACGATGTAGATCTATCAATAGCAGATAAAAATATATAATTGAGATATATCGACATTGAGATATTACACAGTATATAAAATCTTGAGATTCAAGTAATACACATTTTTTTGTTAGATACAACATTAACACGGCTACAAAATACGCCGTGGAGTTTAAAAGTAACACAACATATAGATGAACTTTAAAAATAAAAAATGAAGCTTAATAAGTAATATTCGAAATAAAACAATCAATACAAGCCGAGGAGACCCAGGAGAGTTTTCTTGTAGTGGCCGGAGCAGTCGCCCTGAAACATAAAAATAAAACTTTCAATTCAATACACACACAAAAATTGTTTTTTTAACTCAACCTAACAGACTAACTAACCCGTTATAATTTGTGTTAAATATGTGTACAAACCGCGAGAGTAGAAAGTGTTACACCTATTTTAATCGGATCACCCACAGACAGACTCAACATCTGTATTATTACCAAATCCGCCACCCATTAGCGCCATCCATAAAAATGTCATTGCCCTCCCATCACGCCGCACCAGCTCCACAGATTTTAACCAATTTTGGTACAGGGATAGCTGAACAACCAAGCGATTTATCTAAGATTCGTTTTACCGTGTAAAGCTCTAAATATATGACGTTACTGTCGTTGGTCATGCTCAATTATGTAATCAGCTGAGCTCGCGGCAACCTGGCGGATGACGATGCAACGCACATCAAGCTATACGCGCGATGCAAGACATGCCCAGTACCCTTTTAACGCCGTTAAAATTGTCAATTTTTCAAATTTTGATGTACTAAAGTTTAAACTAACTAAGGGCCCAAAACTATTATTTTCATTACATTCATTTGCATTTACAAACTAGTTTTGAAAAGATTTAAAAAACATTTGGTGGCATTTGGTAACAGCGCAGCGTCGTCTAAGAATCGACACTCTAAACTAAACTCGTAAAACACTACCTTGTGGAAAAGTTGATAGACGAGAAGTGCAAATCATACAGCCATGATTTGCGCTGACTGCGGTGTGACCAATTACTTTTCTCCTACGCTCTTTTATAGAGATATGAGAATCTTTTCAAACAGATTTATATATCATAAATTGGTATATAATCAAAAATTAAAAAATGAGGGAATAATTTATATTTTATCCTTTATTTGATTATATCAGAAAATTCTTTTTTTTTTTTTTATAAGTTGTCAATTGCACGGCTGCACGTCCATTGCGACGTCCAAGGCCTTATACAACGCAGCGCCGGTTCCTAAAACGTACGTCACAGTGCTCACCTCGATCCAGCTCTGCAGCGTCTCCCCGTACTTGGCCTGGAACATGTCAGAGATGTCACCCAGGTCGACCTCGCAGCGCGTCACCATGACGCGGATGAGCTGCCGGTCGTTCGTGCCCATGCCCTTCATGGACTTGTGCAGACGCTCAGCGAAGAACAGCGGCTTGTTGCGGACCACTTTCACTGCGAACACAGAAAGGACAAGTTTGGACACGCTCATAACCATAGCCCGGGGTTTACTATGCACGAATTGACACTAGGGTGGTCCACAGTTATTTGGAGAAAAAAAAGGACATTCAATCTTAGCTCCACATGGCTAATTTTGTTTTGCTATCAAGTAATAATTATTGTACCAAATTAAAATTTATTTGGAAACGATTTACTGGTCGCCCAAACGTGAGACAAATTTCTGATGATCATATAAATTGCATTTTAAAAACAAAACCGAAAGATGATAATAAAGACTGTATCTCTTAATCGCTTGCGATAGTTGACGATAGTGACAATTTTATAACTTTTCAATGTCCTTTGCCCACATATAAAGCTCGTTGTAAGTTTTTCTATACTATTTTCTATACGAAAATTGCTACATTTTGGGCGACCTCTAAATGTTATGGGATTGATTTGAAAAATGGTGAGTATCATTTTAGTGGGTTTTGGACCGAAAAAGAACCCTGTGGAGAAATAATATTCAAATATTGTTTTTTTTGGACCACCCTAATTGACACCTTCCGTCGGCCTAGTGTTCATTCGTGCTCCGAATACACCGGGGTATGCTCATAACTCGCTCAATAGTTACCAGCACAACAAATGTCTCATGACATATGACGAGCATCTCTAGCATAACTGACACGCGACTTTTTCTCGCGCGAGATAATTACCCGTCTCTTTCTATGCAATAATGTGAAAGAGTGACGGGTAGCTCTATCTCGCGCGACAGGAGTCGCGAAGCATAGCTGTGTTCGACGGGCAGGGATCATGAAATGCGAACAAAATCGATTGATATGACGTATGAAGTACTTGACGACTCTATGACACTTCAATAAATTTTGCTCGCATTTCACAAACCCTGCATATGACCATAGTCTGCTAAATGTGGCAGTACAACCACAACGTACGCTATGGAATCAAGTCGAACTCGTGCGTAAAGATTGGAAATTCGCAACGATAAGAAATCGAATTTTACTTGTCAACCTAAACAACGGTTTCTTTCCCGTTAAGCTGGAGATATATAACCCAAACATTAGCATTTTCCTCCTTCTTATAACATGGGACCCTTCAAACGAAGCGCGAAGAAGCATCTCTCGGGCCAGCATGGCAGTGTCAACTGACATGGCACCGTTGGTTTCTTGTCAGTTACCATTGCGACTTGGGCTCCCCTTTTTGCTTACCATCACGCGAATTGGAACCACTAAGTTGTGCCGTTCTAAAAAAAAGTTTTGCCATATGCCGATAACTGTTGGTTCTTGGGCGGAAACAGCGCGTCAGTAACGTCGGTATACAAAGGCTTAGGTCACCACCGCGTTGAAGACAGACACGTCCGTGCCTCGATAGAGGGGTGTGTAATAATTCATAGAACAACAAATGGTATAACGTTCATCACATCGAATAACATATAATATAATTTCAACACATAGAATCGATCAATTGATAGAATTATCATTTCGTAGAAAATCTGTTCATATATTTTCATTTCTTATAACAACACTTGATACATACATTCTATTAAACGTACATTCTATGAAAAGTACATTCTATTAAACGTACATTCTATGAAATTATTGTTATAAGAAAAGTGCATTATATTAAACGTGCATTCTATCAAATGATTGATATAAGAAATGACTTTCTATCAATTGTGCTTCTACGAAATAACGATATATGAAATAAACATTCTATGAAACGTTGTTATACAATCTGAAAATTCTACCGAACGTATGTTCGGTCATATGAAAATATGTTAATTGTTTTTCTATGAAATGAGACGCACCCTCGATAGAGATGTTGCCTTGGAATCCTAAAAGTCCTGTAAACAACTACAAAATTGTGACTCACCGATGGCTCTGAGCGCCTTCTCCATGTCTCCCGAGAACTCAGCCTTGATGGCGTCGTCGATGTCGTGGCCGGTGAGATTCTGGTACTCCTGGAAAATGGCCGACAGCTGCGAGAACGAGCGCGAGCAGAGAACAGCGTTGAACACCGACTCGTCCGTGCCTAGTCGGAGCTCGCCTGGAACGGGTAACAATATTATATGTAAGTCAATGGTAAGGCATAAAAATATGGCGGGACACATGACACTAAATGGCTTCTTAGTGAACATTCGTTTTATAAATTATAAAAAAAATTGGGCAAGTGCGAGCCCGACTCGCGCATGAAGGGTTCCGTACCTATACATATATATAATCTATAACAAGTTTGTTGTATGGGAGCCCCCCTTAAATATTTATTTTATTTTATTTTTAGTATTTGTTGTTATAGCGGCAATAGAAATACATCATCTGTGAAAATTTCAACTGTCTAGCTATCACCGTTGTTGAGATACAGCCTGGTGACAGACGGACGGACGGACGGACGGACGGACGGACGGACGGACGGACAGCGAAGTCTCAGTAATAGGGTCCCGTTTTTACCCTTTGGGTACGGAACCCTAAAAATCATCATTAAGTCGTTTCAGCGATTATTCATTTTAGCGACTACATTAAGGAAGACAAAGCCAATACAGGTAAATAAAGAACACCTTTTTAATAAGTACTGTGACTCTAGACATTATTAGCGCAGTTTTTATCTTTCTTAATCTTAATCTCTATTTCTTAGTCGTAATCGACTCAAATGAAACCTCTTAATAAGATTTATGGCAACTCAAAGTTCACGATCTAACTTTACCATACTGTTTTAGTATTTAATGGATTACGGCTGTGCTAGGGTACATAAATGGCAACCGTTTTCTATGGAGCTCACAGCTCACAGCAGATTTTTCCTTAAGAATTTATATCATTTTGTAACTATCTACCGTGCCTATCACTAGATAGACCTTATAGACCATGAGGTAGAGAGATAGATATCATAGACTATCTGCTTGATAATAAAGATAAAGTTGAACTTACCGGCTTGAAGCAAGCTCCTAGCATCCTCTCTCGCGGCATCCTGGCTCACGTGGAACTCCTCAGACCTGTTGCCCTGCGAACAAATTACGAAATTTTGATAAGTAACAATCCTAAGGTATTGGCTATGATTATTCTGTGTATGTATAATTGTATATCTATCACCGTAAGATTATAAATACCGTTAGTTTATGAATTTTACTATTCAGTGTTACTCAACAACAACTGTCAGTTATTTTTAACACGAAGGCCACAAAAACATAGCTGTTAGTTTATGTTCGGCAACTAACGAATGACAGCCAATGGTCTCACTCAACCAATCAGCGCGCGAGGTGCGTTCCATCGCATTCAAAGACGATGACGATCAGTTTACAATCTGACGGTTTGATGTTATATATTAGGTATAAACTTAATTTATCGATAGTTTATAAAATCACGCGTCAGATTATAAAGTAACGGCTCTTACGATCTTACGGTGACATATCCAATACAGATACAATGTTTAAAAGCATGTAACGGTCACGCGCGTTGTACTTAGCAGAATCTCAAGCTATACTTATCGGAAATATTATTACGTTTCAAACTAAAATCGCGGTATAATTGGTATAAATATCAAGCTGTTTTCCTTTTATGCAGCTACGTTCACGATATCTGTGCACCTTTGTGACGTCATGACGACGGCGTATTGCATATATTGGATTCCTGCTAGGTGCACAGTGAGGAGTGGCCGAGTATTATATTTGAATGTAAAAATTTCAATGCTTTGAATAAACTTTGTTGACGCTGAGCTACTGTTGTGCAACAACTATGACTCAGCTACTGTTGTGCAACAACTATGACTCAGCTACACATGGTTATATTTTCTGTTTATGTTTACAATGATTCATATGCGTAATAAGAAAATTGAATTAAGTATATCTCGTCATCACTTCCGAACAGCGAACTCGTCATCAGATGGACAGTTAGCGAGTCATAGTGTGACGTCGTGAGACCATTAAGAAGTTAATCATCGTGTTGGCATTGGTTTTTTTATACTACCGATTCCTTTCAGACCAGTCTACGAAAATAACGCACTTGATTCATATTATGAGGAAACGGAGGCTATTATTTCATTTATGTAATAACTACAAATAAGGATTCGGCACCGTATTTCCTCCCTCAAAATCATTATAAATTTAATAGGAATTTATCGTGTTAAAATGTATAAGGACGATTTCAGGTTAATAATAAGTACGTATTTTTTCCGCTTATTTATAATGTTCGAGTTGTTATTCTGGGACTTATCAGTGGGAATTTTATTCCATTGTTCTAAATTAATGTTTTTCGCATTATAAAATTATACCAAAGTTTAAAATCTTTTTAAATTCGTGCCCTATATTTTACGATATATTTAACGCTTCAAGTAACGGACTTTCTTTCGCGTGGGACGTTAAATGAAAGTATTGTGCACTCAAAATAAAATAGATTCGCGTCACAACCTTTTCTGCGCCCAGTCCGCTGGCGATAGAGTAGGGGCATAATTTTATGATATGATTTACCGTTTTCTTTTATTGATACACTTTCATTTTTAGGGTTCCGTACCCAAAGGGTAAAAAAAAATCACAGATGATGTATTTTTATTGCCGCTATAACAACAAATACTAAAAATAAAATAAAATAAATATTTAAGGGGGGCTCCGATACAACAAACTTGTTATAGATTATGGTACGGAACCCTTCATGCGCGAGTCGGACTCGCACTTGCCCAATTTTTTATTTTTTGAAATAATTAAAATGAAGAAACTTCGACTACACACGATGTTTGCATCCTAGAACGTTTTCGTATTCCTTTGAAGAGCAAAAAACGATTCTCGTGTAATAAAAAAGATAAAGATAATTTAGAAGACACAGATAATTTTGAAGATGAAGATAATTTTGAAGATAAAAATAATTGATTGAAAAAGAGAATAAAAACAATCAGTAGAAGTCCCTGCCTTCAGCAACACAGGTTTTTCCCTAGCTCAGAAGGCAGGGTAAATGGATAGTTTTTTGAAATATCTTACCATGCTCAGAGATGTCATAAGCCGCTTAAAGTTGCCCGACGTGTCTCCGCGAAGGTCGTCTTCTAGCAGAGTTCCGTACACTGAAAAAAATACTCAAATCAAGTGCATGAATATACTCTATCCGGATAGGTATTTAACTAAATGTAAACAAACCTTGGCTGTCAAAGTTGACATATTCAAGTGTACTCAACATTTTATCAATTGTTAAATTTTAATTCTTACTTTTCATTATTCTTTTGGTAGGTAGTGATGAAGGATCGGCAAAGTGTACGTAATATACGTACACTTTGCCGAAACTTTTTTATGATATACGTAAAAGAAATGAATAGGTATATGTGTAGATATTCTGTATGAATAGACATTCAATATTTTAAATGTATTTTTTTCTATACTGCTCACAAACACTAACGCAGGTAGGTATGTAAACTACACGTTACGTTATTTAAAAAAAATAGTACGTTAAAGAGTTAAATTTTTTTACCTTTGGGGCAACCTATTATTAAATAAAAGAGTTCAGTAAATGTAATCATTTTCAGCAGAAAAAAATATAACACAAGAATAACAACTAATTGATAACACTAATAATGAACAGAACAAATGAAATAATAATATGATCAATAACAGAACAAAGTAACAAGAAAACTAATGCAAGCGAAAATCCCGACTAGTAAGTATGCGAAAACGAATACACGAGAAGTGTCAAGTGTCATGTCATGTTACTTAAAAAAAAGGTTGCAGACTCCTAGTTTTTTAGTTCTTTATTGTAAAATATTTGGTGGCATATTGAAATTATTATTAAATTAATGTACTGAGGGAAAAATTACATAGTCTTGATTGCGTATCGTATGGTTTATTCTATAACCTGATATAATAAAGCAAAATTCTATTTTTTATTAAAGTAATATTATTATATTCAAAATTTACTAACCAATATTGGCCTGATAAACCACCTAATTTATGGTTCGTTAACATTTAGTTAAATAGGTACCTATCCGGATAGAGTATAGTCTGTTTTCCTTGTAGATAAAACATACAATTGGGACGTTGAATAATTTTAAGTTTGATGATATTAAACTGGACTGTAATACCGAAAGGAACGTAAGAAACTAATAGTACATTCTATTTTTTATTAAAGTAATATTAAAATATTCTATTTTTTATTAAAGTAATATTATTATATTCAAAATTTACTAACCAATATTGGCCTGATAAACCACCTAATTTATGGTTCGTTAACATTTAGTTAAATACCTATCCGGATAGAGTATAGTCTGTTTTCCTTGTAGATAAAACATACAATTGGGACGTTGAATAATTTTAAGTTTGATGATATTAAACTGGACTGTAATACCGAAAGGAACGTAAGAAACTAATAGTACATTACTGCAGACCGCGGGAATAAGGGCCGGCTGAGTAAGTATAGACGGCCGAACGTAAGGGAGGCCGGATAGTGATACGAAGCCGGCAAGCCCATTTCACGGCTAAGGCATGTATAGGGCTTTTCTCAAACATATGCAATGAAATAAAAAATACACCACTCTAAAATACATAATTCAGCTGTTCAGCCAGATCATGAACACAGACGACATGTAAAAAAAAAAAGTATTTTTAATTTTCCCTCCAATCCCTCCATATTTTTTTTCTTTCGGAAGTCGCCCATGTGTGTAGTGTTCGAATACTAGGGCCATTATACACAACCTGATAATAAGAATCTTAATTTCTATAACAAATAAAATAAAGGCAGAGTATTTTTAATATTGTCTATGGTCTCTGGTCACGTACATATAGACAGTATTTTAAATTTATTCATCAACACATTGAATCATACAGATTTGTATTCTTAAGTGCCCCTGTGGCCTACTTACTTAATAAATTATTTCATTTCATTTCATTTCATTTTAAATATCAGTTCGTGTATAATAGGCCTTAACGCGGATATCGTTGGTCCGATACCTGTGTCCGATACCCATTCAGCCACTAGAAGAAAAATAAATAAATATATTTCAGCTGTTTAGCCTGTTCATGAACACGACGCCATGTGTACATTAAAATTTAAAATAAAATTACTTCCCGGCCTAAGCCTTAAAGTTTTATGAAATTCCTTAACAGTTCTCTCGAAGTGTTCCGCCCGAAACTTGACACTTCGAAGCCTGTTTTAACGCACGTTATGACGATATTTCATTGCATGTTTGAGAAGAAATCTTTATCTTTATACAAGTGGATTATTCAACCTTTCATGTCTTTTGCAATTATTTCCCTTAATATAAAATTCTAACGTTAGTTATTGCCGTAGTAATTAACTAGTCGCCCATTTTATCTAACAAGTAATGTTGTCTATGAAAATATGTCACACTGGCGCCATTACAGTTTTGTTTGCTAAACTGACTTAATTACGCAATAGTGGAAATTAACTAACCTAATCTAAATAAGCTAAAATATTAACCCATTAAGCGGTACTAACACAGAATAGATAATTGGTACTACTTAGATATTCGTCTACTAATGGTGATTTTTGGAACATATTTTTTTTATATCTATAAGAAAAAAGGTAAAATAACAACACAACATTTCAATATTGAAAACTAGCGCATTACGTATTATATCCCAGCATGGCTAGCATATCTTACCGGGACATTGTCTGTCGCGCGACTTGCCGTCACCTGTTTTGCTCGCGCGGTATTGACAGGAAAGTGACAGGTAATATTTGTAACGCGACAAAAAGTCGCGTGTCGTATTATATACCAGTGCTAGCATCAAATATGCATAAATTATTTCAATACTTTAGCTCCGTGAGTGATGAGACAATTTACGGCTTGACAAAGTTGTGTTTACAGTAAGAATAGGAAACATGCCTAACAAGCATACAGTCCGCAAGATGCAAGATAAGACAAAATAAGCACAACACTTGGGCACATATCATTCGTCTTATTTCAGCGGCCCGGTCGGAAGCAATTCATTAGCGAACGGACTACGGTCCGAGGACACTCATTCTGCGAAGACACTGTTTCACACGATTTTAACCATATTCCATACAGTTCCCTGTTATATAATCAGCCGTATCCTAGGCTAGCAAGTTATTTTGAGGTTGGTTGGGTTATATCGAGTTACGGAAACGGTCGCAAGATAAGGCCGCATAAACTCAACGTACCTAACCTAATATGCGGTGTATTATGCAATTGAAATTATGGTTAGTTCTGTAGTAGACTATGCACCTAGGTATAATGAAGGTTTTTTTGTTTATTTCTTTTATAACTGAGCAACGGATAGATTCATGCATAAATAGTGACATACGCATTTTTTATGTATTGTTGCCGTTCTATTCAAATGATAAATAATATATCTAGGTTTGGTACTTAAAAAAAACATGGATCAAAGAGAAATATTGTTTGCATGTACATTGTCATTAACTGGTATTATGGCTCAGCTTGATGACCTTGTGACCTTGAAGGTACAATTCCGACGGTACCGGCAGGCCTGCATTGCGTGCATTTATATGCATGCCGACACTGTCGCTTGCGCTCTGAATGTGTTTTATATGATAAAAAAATAGAGTATACAAACCGTAGAGTCGCTACCGTCGACCGCCACAGTAATGCTGCCTGCGGTCGGAATATGCGTGTAGATTTTTTTTTTGAGGATATCAATCGATTCTTATTTTTATTGGGAAAAAAATGTCTATATGGGACTAACTACACTTAGACTAGTTAGACTGCTCTAAAAGTCAGAAATGACCATCAAAGTTCAACATTCCTACGGAGCCCTAAAAACACTCCATGCAAATGAGCACCTACATGTGACGTCATTAGTGGGTTGGGTACCAATATTTGTATGGGGACAATAAGTAATTTGCCATTTTTACCGTGAAAAGGTGCGTTTAAGTTCATGGTTGTCATACAATTTAATTGTTTTGTTAAATTATGAGGATTCTGAAAACGATTACAAAATTTCTTCTGGATTTAAAAAACAGAATTTGTGTATCTCTTAAGTCACATATTAAAAAAAAAAAAATTCTTTGGTTCAAGCCAATTGAGCTAATTTTATTCATATAACAAGAGTATGTTGTGATCAGTCTACACCCCTATTGTACCTTCATGAGCACGTCGTTTGTGCCGAGCCCGGTCCCTGCGTCGCGGAACTCCTACATTTAACAACACCAACCCACTAGGGCACTCTAGGACAATTACAAAACAATATGATAAATCATGGCTACTCACTGGCATTATAGGCCTGTTTGATGACCTGGATCTCGTGGTTGGACATGGTGCACATGACCTCGATGAGCACATCTTCGTCGGTGCCGATGCCGGCGACCGCGTCGTGGAGCTCCTTGGCGTAGAACTGCGGCAGCGGGGTCATCAGCGCCACGACGATGTCTTCGAACTTGCCGCTCGTCTCGCTCTTCAGGTCTGAGATTAGGTCCTGGAAGGGAAAGTGAAACGGTGAATCACATTGTATGAAATGGAAAGAGACGATCAATAAAGAGCAAACGCTCTTATCTGGTTATGATGTTGTGCTTCGAGAGAAATGCTGTTTCGAGCTACCACGATTCACCTAAGTAAAAATATCAAATAAATGCGCCAGGCATGTGCTAGTGGGTGATTAGTTCAGTGACTTAACCATAGCAACCAAACTTAAAGTAGTGAAGCATACTGAGAGTTTCCAGGGAATTCATCTCTTCAATAAACTGCCCTTGGAGTTGAAGTCAATCACAAACCGTAATATCTCTAGCAACAAACTAAAAAATATCTTGGTTATACCATGTGTGTACTCAGTAGAAGACTTCGGTAGGACAAATTCATGATCATTATAGTTTGTTTGACATAGTTTCATTGAAATGTAGGTAGATTCTAAATTAGTTTTTGATTGACATTATATAATGAATAGTATATAGAACTATAATTTAAACAATGGGACATTGGAAGAATATGAATGTTTTTTTGCGTAATTAATGAAACATAACTAAATAATAATTGAATAATTTGATAGGTAATAAATGTATTATTACTAATAAGTCGAAAATTTTTAATTGAAGAATGTAATAGGTGCCTCAATTCCATATTGTTTTTTATATGTGTATGTAGTATTTAATTTTTAATCGTGTTCTGTCTTCTTAACTATTGTATTTTTTTATATTGCAAACAAATGTACATTGTTTATGATTAAATAACTAAATTAACAGGTAAAATATATTAAAAGTACATATACACAAAGGAATTCAAATCATTTGGATAATCATTGTTTCTAAACAGGTAAGTAATTGTACAAAACATTTTCCTCAACTCACATGATGGGAACAAAGCAACACTTGTATATTACTATGAATATAGAAAATGAAAACTTATGTAACTAGGACTACAGTTATGTTATGATGTAAAGATAAAAATATTAGAATAACAACTGATATTTTAGTTAACATTTGGGACGCAAAAACGCATGTTTGCCGCCTCGTATAATCTATGCCTGACCAAACTAGGAATCTGCTCCGCGCAGTAGTTTAGACATTATAAGTATGCAAATCAAACATATTTAAATCGAGATATCTGACTTTTGACATTATTGTGGCATTCAGTGCCTATTAGATACGAGAGGTAGATAAAGTTGTGCAGACAACATAACTTGTGCACTAGAGACGTATTTGTATTCTCGTGGTGTACCTACTCACGGGGTATTTCTAAGGTACTCTCATGTTGTACGAATACATATAACAACAATAGTAGGTACACTATGTACAATGGGCTGCACAAATGCATGGCCAATGTATGAAGGAATTCATTCATAAATTAGCCATGCGTGTGTGTGAATGATTCGAAAATGATTCTAGGAAACCAAATGACTCTTTCTGACCAATCAAGTAAAGAGTGTTTTTGTATAGAAAGGTATTTTTTACTCATCATTTGAACATGTTTATGTAGTGTCTTGCTCGTTGTTTTGCGGAAACAGCTTACTTTATTGAGGTTTATTTTGGCTGGCCAACTTCTATTCTACTTATCGAACAACCCGGTGGAAATCGTGTTTTACGAATAAAGTTGTGATAAATTACTAAGCTATTAGCGAAGTGTAAATCACGACCTTTCGCGAAGTTACTTTATTCTTTGGTATGGGTTCAATGCACTTGTTCACAGATAGAGCTACTTGTAAATTATTACCTTCATACAATGTAGCAATTATTAATACCAATTATTGTCTCAGTCAAAACATATTTTCATATTGTTACATTTATAACTTCGAACTTCGATCCAGCCGTAATAGTCGTGAAAAAATCCAGAGATTATATTTTTAATTTTGTGACCTCCAAATAGGCTATTACACAGTTTTTTAGAGTATATAGTTTAATGTTATTACATTTTGGTTATTACTAGGATGTGCAGTCCCGTTAAAATGTATTAATAATAATAAATATTAAGGGACAATCTTACACAAATGGATCTATCCCAAACTAAGCAAAGCTTGTGCTATGGATACTAGACGACGATATACGTAATATACATACACAACATAATTTGATCTAAGAGTTCCGGATAGACTATACATGCAATAAAGTTTCATGAATAGTAAAGGTCACACTGTATACACATATACTTAATGAAAAAAAAATACTGTACATAGTTTTTTTTTATATATTTATAGACAAGTAATGTAGGTTTCTGTTATACTTGTTATTCAACTTATGTTATCGAGTTTTATTAGATTTTATCCTCCTTTGCATAAATATGAAAAATTATTACATACAGCACGAATTTTAAGGAAAATGTATACAACGGCGGTATACTATATTTATGATAAAAATGATCAGATCAGCTTACAACGGGCACGAAATTCGTTTTAAGTGTGAACGCCTTCTGCAATGCTTACTGAATTTTGAGTTGAATACAACATTCTATAACGTGAATATCCTCGCCATTTACATAACAAAAGTGCCGCATTTTCCTAGGTCACTTTCTTCCCCGTCAATATTCGTACATTATTAGGCGAAAGTATTTGGCGCTATGCCAACTAGTCGAATGCTGGGAAACACTATGTAGGTATACTACTTATGACTGGGAAACAGGAACAATAACAAGTAATGTGGAACATTGGGATCGATCAGGGCGTGTTATTTGCCATTTCGTTGAACTGTTGACCTCCCAGGGAACGCATCTCCAATTAGACTAATTGAAAGCCGTAATTAAAGTTGTAACTAACAACATAACTACTTCTGTAATAACACAGCGGGCAGCAGGTAACAGCGTACATCATTTCAGTATTGCATTAATTAATTATTGTATTAATTACAATAAAGTATGCAAAAGTTGGGTATAATTGACTACTAATTTTCATAATAAGCACGAGAAGTTAAATCTAGCAGACTTGATAGTTTACAATTACATGCATATCTATGCCTATAACCTAAATCTACTAACGTTTAGCTAGCTTTTATATACTCGTATGGTAGTTTATTTTATAATTTCACAATCGATTTCAAGTACCTTGAACTGACTACTTGGAACAAGGTGGAATTCAACTTGTGTTATTGTAAGCACCCACTTTAAACGGAGTATGCGCGCACTAATTCAATTCCAACAACCACATTCAATAAAGGAAAACGCAGTAAGTACTTAACTAAATAATACGCATGAAGGAAAAGTACGAAGCGAGGATAGCATTTAACAAATTATTAAAGTGGATTTGTCTTAATTATTGTATTAAGCGGTTTACCTCACGTGAAATTGCGTTAAATACAATAATTAAATATGTCTCGCGAAAGTTTTAATAAGATTATTGGATTTGTCTTTTAAAATACTAAGGACACAAACCATCCTAATATGTATGGCATTTTTAATACTCTGAAAATGGAAATGTAATAAATGTGATTTAACAAATATGAAATATTAAGATAGTACTTGCCAGACGACCAATTTCAGAATGTAATAACCATCTAAAAGGGAGGTTATGAAATGATCTGAAGATCTACGCACTTTCAAAACATTAATGGGTTACCCGGTAATATATTGGGTACCTATTTACCCGGGTCAACATCAAATCTACCAGTATCTAGTGAAACTCACCTTGCCGTAGAGCGTCTTGAACTCGAACGCTATGCGCAGGCGCTGCTCGTTATTGCGACGCGTGAGCACCTGGATGATGGCCTTCTCGTCCGTGCCGAAGCCCTTCATGGCGTGACACATATACAGTAACCTCACCATAACACAGTAACCTCACCTTGCCGTAGAGCGTCTTGAACTCGAACGCTATGCGCAGGCGCTGCTCGTTATTGCGACGCGTGAGCACCTGGATGATGGCCTTCTCGTCCGTGCCGAAGCCCTTCATGGCGTGACACATATACAGTAACCTCACCATAACACAGTAACCTCACCTTGCCGTAGAGCGTCTTGAACTCGAACGCTATGCGCAGGCGCTGCTCGTTATTGCGACGCGTGAGCACCTGGATGATGGCCTTCTCGTCCGTGCCGAAGCCGTTCATGGCGTCACACATATACAGTAACCTCACCATAACACAGTAACCTCACCTTGCCGTAGAGCGTCTTGAACTCGAACGCTATGCGCAGGCGCTGCTCGTTGCTGCGACGCGTGAGCACCTGGATGATGGCCTTCTCGTCTGTGCCGAAGCCCTTCATGGCCTTACGTAGCACCGCGGCATCCTCGCGAGGTTCGAACGGGTTCACCGGCACCACAGTGGGTTTCGACTGGAATAAAAAAGAGGTATTAGTAAAGTTTTTGTTTTTGGTACAAATACACACAAACAAATAAACGATTATTATTATTACATTATTAAGGATATATTAGACAAACCATTTCAATAGTAACGTTAATGTTGTTTATGTGTGTCTGGTTGAGTTAATGTTGTTTGAGGAATAAGTTTAGCTCTATCTATATTACGAAGCTCGTGTTTGCTCGATAGAAAAAGGGTGTACCTTAGAGGCGAATCTTATAAAAATAATAATATTATAAATCGATACCATTATCAGATAAAAGTTCGAGCGTTGCCCGGTACTGGGACAGACATTCAGATAGACAAACATACATTATATATACGTTTTAAACTTAATGCCTCTTTTGGGCCATAGGGCTTTGAAAATTCATTTGTTTTATTAGGGTATAGCTAAGTATGGTGGGACTATTAATAAATATAATAAAACAAAATTGTGCATATTTTTGGCTAGCATAGATTACAAGTTTGAACATTTTGTTTTTATTTAGTGCTCTTAGTTATTCGCAGTGTTTATCGAAGTCCAATTTAGTAAACTCGAAGCAAAATACATTTGGCTTTCAGCAGATTAGGCATCAGTAGAATCACCCATTTATCATCGTGATCGTGACACACCCACTCAATTGCAATTTAGGGAAGTGTCACTGTAGCGTTTTTATAGGATTATTCTCACAATAGTTATGAAAATAGCTGCTTAGGGTAAGACGTAATGATTAATGATTTGGCGCCTACTATCGGCTTAGATTTAAATCATTCCAATGAATCATAACCAGTTAGAACACAATTAAATAAAACACTATACTACTACTGAGAAAAAACGTAAAGTAAAGGTAAAAGTAGTAAAGCACCTTATGTAGTAATTAATATGTAGTTGTGACCTGTTCGAACTTCGAATAGACAACAAAACAAATGCCGTCAAACAGTCTACTAACTACATGCAAGAGCGTCCTAAGCTCAGTTTTTCATCCTTAGAGCATAGTACTAAATCGTCGCAGCTCTAAACCCCGAACTCTTGAGCTCGCTTCGCGGCGACGCGGCAACCGCTTCATTGATTGACATGCTCTATCTTTCAGCAGCGCTCAGCACTTTCCACTAAGCGAGCCATCATTGTGGCCTCAGCCTTACAAACACGATCCACTGACACATTTACCGTGATATAGATAAATGATTGTCTAAACAAAACTCGTAGATTGCCAATTTCGCCCTTACGCCCTATATTTAAGGTTGTGATTGCACCGGTATTGGGTCACGGCCACGGTTTGTAGGTCTTTGTTGTCGGTTCCGACAAGGTGAGGGTCACTGAGCCAGTGTTGGATAGATCCTTAAGCGAGTATGGGAGTGAAAAACGTGGTAAAGACATTAGGCATTAGACACAGTGTAACGTCTTGACAGGAAATTTATTTCTCTCGGAATAGCTTAGGTACTTTTATAGTCTGTGCGGAAAGAGAAGAGTCGTGGCAGAAACGGGACCAAACATTACGAATTTTACATGGCAATCGAACATTAAGATGTGAATATTAACGTATTCACATAGAGGTCGCTAAGGTGTAAAGCCTTTCAAATAAAAAATGCATAGATTGACACACACAGAGTAAGAAAATATTCGAAAGGTTATCTAGGCGTTAGCGTGGCATAAAGGTTAACGCGCTGGACCGGTTTTCCACCAGGTCACGCATTTAAATTTTTCTTTGAGCTTTGATCTTTGTATCAATGATTTAATATAAAAATTGTGGTGTGTACCCACATTAAAAAAATGTACATTACATGTTTCATAAAAATTTACCAATTAGTATCATAAAAATTTAAGTATCAATTAGTCTCCGACACAAAATCGATAAGTATATTCATTCAAAATATACTTTTTTTTGCCATTGAGTTTGAGAACTGTCTTCACTCAAAGTAGTAATTGCATCATTTGTACATCTTTTTTTCTGATAACCATACTGTATTTCGCTATATTGTATAGATTAGGGTGCGTATTAATAAGTATGTCCTTCGTGAGTCTTTCTAGACGTTTGGACATAGTTGGCAGTAGATAAATAGGCCTGTAGTTTGTTAGGTCCGATTTACACCCCTTTTATATATTAGCAAGAATTTGGACACCTTAAACTGATCAGGGAAAGTACCAATTGAAAAAATACACCAATTGGCCAGCAAGTATATATATCTATATTATCTTTGATGACAGATCTCGTCATATCCTCAAGACGTTTTAGATACGACCAGGAGACGACGACCGTTCAAAGTGGATATCCGTGGAAGAGGCATATGTCCAGCAATAGTCGTCGTTTGCCTACGAGGACGGCGTATCGTTTAATCCTACTAGTACCTAAGATAAATGTGAAAGTTTGTGAAGACTTTTAGATGTTGGTGACTCAATAACACCTTGACTGCAGAACAGATTTAGATCAGACATATGTATACATCATGGACTGAAACATAGTTCCCTATAACGTGTATGAAACTGCGGTTAAATTTAGTATATTATAGGTGGAAAGATGTTCTGCCAAGTACCTACTTCATTACTGTATTGCATTTGAATATGAATGCCTATACTATTTAAGATGCAAAATTTGCGGTATATAGATCCCCGCACTAAATGAAAGGAGGCGAAATTGCCTTATACAGCTGTGTCTGTAACAGATACGTTATCTCCGAACGGGGCCGGCGCAAAACAATTAGGTACTTGTTTTCAGTGTTTCACAACACGTGGACTCCAACTCCTGGGTACGTGATACCTATTTAAAGGATGCGATTCTTGTTTTATTCACAAATACCTACAAGTCAGAAACAGCGGAGTTAAATAGAATTCGCGACAAAACGGTTTAAAACACCGCTTAAGACTATAAGCCCGTGTTCTACATTTAGAATCAGGTAGGTACAGTCGCCATCAGATATATCGCAGCATATAAAGCGCTCATAAATATCTGAACATGTACTGTAACACCCAGTCAATAAGAGTCGTGTTCAGATATGTATGAACGTCTTATATGCTGCGATATATCTGATGGCGACTGTACCTGTAAATTACACACACAAGCTGATTAGTAACCACGTGACTGCTACCTAGGTATTAAACGTTTTAGAAACGTAAACAGTCTTTTCTTTTTTATTCTTAGACCGCGACGATATCGTACAACAATGCCTTGATTACATACAGTCTCACGACCACACGACTGCCGTCTGTTCCGCTCAGTCGCACAGCTGACAGACTAGTCAGAGGGAGAAAATTGCATAATAAAGCGTGACTAAGTTGATGAACTGGCCTGTTTATGACAAGCGAAGGTAGTGTAGTGTTTGTATAAGAAATGTCACAGATAATGTGGAGTGGTTGAGCGATTACAAGTATGTACAGTAAAGGAATCTGAAAGGCGTACCTTTTTGACCCTTATTGTCATTATGACAAGAGCGAAAAAGGTACTTGTTTCAATTTCCTTGATTGTACCTAGATTACAAGATAATTATTTACGATGTTGTTATTATTAACCGATAATCATGTTTGAATAAGTAGGACTAACACACTCTAGTGTGATAAAATCTTTGAAACAAGTTTGAAAATAATATAGGTAGGTATATATCTTATTTATTGTTAGTATTATTCGATATTTTCTAGATTAGAGATCAGACCCGTAACACCAGTAGAAATGCCAAGTAAAACGAAATGGGGAACCAACAACAATTATTATGATGTCACCTAGTCATTGAAATTCTGTAACTGTAATATATTATTGAGGAATATACCAGCTGATTAAATATAAAAGAAGGGACATATACTTCATATAAACAATATTTTAAATATAATACAGTATTGTTTTTTTACTCCTTTCAGCAGGACTTTAGAACATCCGTTAAGGCGTGATGATCAACAGTTGGCGCTACCGACGTCACATTATACGCATTTTAATAATAGTATCAACTGTGCACCTCTAAAGATTTTTAACCACTTGGAGAATAATATTAAAAGCGCTGTCAACGCTCATTTATTTGCAAAGAAATTAAAAAAATATCTTCTGACTAGGCCCTTTTACAGCCTAGATGAATACTATGCCAAAATTTTTGACTGACTTGTTTTATTTTAATGTTGTTCTTTTTTAAGGCGCTTACTTGACATCTGTGATTATTATATATTTATTGTTTTCATTTTTAAGTAGCGAAATTTTTGACATTTGTATTTTAATGCCTCTTTTTGACTTTTATATTTATACTGTTTTTGCTTTTATTTGTATTTTAATAATGACTTGTTTTTCTCAAATAATTTAATGTTTCAAACCTGATGTACTTATGTCTATATGTGTCGTTACAACTGTATTTGCATGACTTTAGTCGGATTTTAGCAAATAAAGGATTTGAATTTGAATTTGAATTTGAACAATTAATAAGAAGCAAGCTATGCTTACGAAATGGGTTTACTCATGTCGTAGAAGTCTAATATCGCTCGACATGTTCTAACTAAATAAATAAAGAAAAAATAAAAGAGAACAAATACCTTATAACGAAACGATTTGAACCCACGCCGTACGCCAATTGTCGCTCTATAGGCACTACGCATACTTGAATTTGATGTAACAGAGGACATATCAATAATCTCCACTAACTCGCACTTTTAATACTTTGCTGTACCAAAACCTTTAACCATTTACATCACTTGACACGAAAAAGTCGTATATTGTTTAGGGTTCAAATGAAAAGGTTTCTATTCGGTTAGAAGCGGCTACATCCATTGTAGCAGGGGCCACTAGCGAGACTGAATTACTGGCCAGCGATAAGTGTACACTGGAGATGAAGTGAGCATAACAATGTAATTGCAGTAAACTACTTCTTGAATAGAGCTCAGCTTGTAGGTAGTCAGCATGTAGTTGGGCTCGCTGAGCCGTATAATGTTACTGGTTTTAGTGCTCAATGGGATGAAATTAATTGTTAATATCCATTGTCAAGAATAAATATTAAATTTTAATTGATTGGATTATCATCTTAAATAGAGATGTGCCGTTCTCGAGAACGTTCCCGGTTGGTATGGAGAGAGAACATTCTCGGGAAAATTTCCCATACAAAATGAGGAAACTGTTCGGAAATTCTCGAGAATGGCACATCACTAATCTTAAAAGACATCCACATTGTAGTACATTTCAGCATCTAATGCTAATCTTAATACTCTTAAAGAAAAATCTAAGCCAATTTTGCCCTAGCTTAACAAAACTTATTGAGCTAGGAAGCAAAGTGTTCTTTGTCTGAACCATATAAATAAAGTGATGTAAGAACTAATCAAACAATACTGAAGGAATTTTGGAAATAGGCTTTCAATAAATTGTAATTCTTTAATCAAGTGAGTATTACATATTGCAGACAGATATATTAAATTTATTGATAATGCATTGAATATAAACACCATGATTGAGATTAGAATTTGTTGTTTTGTTTCGAAATTTAGAAAGTACCAAAATGTGACTGGATGTGGCTCCTGATGATGAATTTTAGAAACATGTCGCGCTATATTAAACTTCTACAATGTGAGTAAACCCATTTCACATGTATTTCAATATACCCAAAACGAGGTTGAATTTTAGAGTGCTTTTTGAGATTTGTGAGTGTTTCAGAAAAAAGTATTCATAGTAAAAATAAACTTGATAATTTAGAAATGTTAGCAACAGTGTAAAAATGTTATTGCACATTTAATAAACTGAATTATAGCAGCTATAATCACTAATCAGCCATTTAAATCATTATAATATTAGGAACCTTACAAATATGTTGTACTTGTCCTTAATTTTACATAAGTGTAATCTCACCAGATTACAGGTTGAGTATAGCTGCATTATAATTCATTAAATCAAGAAATCAATTATTTTACATAGACTTAGTTACTAAACTACTTTTATTTATTTATTGTCTAACATACCAAAACTTATTAAAATAATAAATATAAAGCGCTTGTTTTGCTTATCACAAATGGAAAAAGCCATTGATGTTAAAACATGAAATTAAAAAACGATGAAAGAGAAATACTAAGCAACATACCTTAGGCATTGGGGCTGAGTGTGATATGCCACCATAAGCTTGTTGGGTATGGGGCTGAGAGTGGCTTTGAGGATACGCCTGCTGTACTTGAGGCGCCTGGGCAGCAGGTGGATAGCCCTGATAACTTTGGTTAGCACTTGGGTACCCTTGGTTGGCACTTGGAAGCCCTTGGTTGGCACTTGGGTACCCTTGATTAGCGCTAGGGTACCCCTGATTGGCACTAGGATAACCCCCTCCTTGTGGGTACCCAGTTTGAGCAGCATTGGGATATTGAGCAGTATTGGACTGTGGATAACCTTGAGCTGGTTGCCCTGGGTACCCTGCATTGGAAGAGGGATATCCTGAGGGCGGCGCGGGGTACCCCATAGTTGGCATCCCAGGCATTGGCATAGGATTACCGAATGACTGTGGCGCGGAGTTGGAAAATCCTATATTATGCATATACTGCGGTTGCGGATATCCCGATTGGCCCTTGAAATGAAACGAAAATGAATTTTAATGGCATTCAGTTATCTTTACTTAAACCTTTATTGTGATAAACAAAACAAAATTCGTTTACATTTGTGTAGAACCAAACGAAAGTTGATAAAACTAGGTACTTACTTGCTGGTAAGGATTCATTTTGAGCACAACAAGCACTTGTCTATACGCGAATAATAATTAAAGTAAGCACCAACTAACCACACTATCGAAGTGTAGTAAAGTAAAGTATCAAGTGACTAATGTTATTTCAACACGATTACTTCCCGCAGTGTTCCGGCTAGTCCGTGGGTTTCACCGCGATTGTGACGTGTAGAGTTGATTTGATTCGCATCACACGACACTTCTTTAGGTGACAATCGGCCCAGTAACGTATTCACACACAACTGAAAAATACTTGATAGAGATCAGACGAAAAGAGGCCGTATATCTTTCGAATAAAGTCTTCAACAGGATTCTTTTTTGATAATACATCGTGTGCCAGCACAAAAGTAGCACGATGACGTCAGAAAGAGCGTTCAGATATTTTCTAAGCTATATTATTGTATGAAAAGAAAGAACATCCGTAACAATTCAGAGTATCACACAAGGTCCGTAAATAGATCACATTCGATTTATTAAATTTCATGATCCAGTCGTTTAAATTTGCAAATTTGTTCTTTTATGGTCTTCAAGTTAGTAAATCCGAAGAGATCCGAACGCTCTTAGAGAACGTTCCAAAACAAAGGCATTAAAACAAAGAAGCGGTTTGATAGTCTTTTAAAAAGTTTGCAAATGTATGATTCATGTTCGCTTATGGTTCGCTTAGTTCTTGTCTATGTCTATTTCGGGTACGCTACACAATACTCCGAAGTATCATTTGTCCGAATGCATCATCATTCCCAAAACCATGTTCTGGTAAAGTATTGAATTTTTTTGAAACATCATTATAACCCAATCTTATCATAATTATGTAACATATGATCCACGGCGAAAATGACCGTTTTGCGATTTCACTATCGGAATTTTCAAAAATTCGGAATAATGATGGTTTCGGATAAATGAAACTTCGGAATTTTTGGGTGATCCCGTTTATTTCATGGTAGTAAAACGTAAAGCGATTGTATAAATTGCCCCTTTTTATTGAAGAAATTACTTTAAAAAAGCCTTACAAAATCGACGGTTAATAAAACTCCTGCACGCGGTTGAATGCACTCACGCGGTTGAATGCATCAAGCGATCCCGCGGCGGCGCCCCAATTAAAGGCGGAGCCGGCAGCCCGGCATTCGTTTGTTGGTGGTTTTAGACGGTAGTCCAAAGTCTCGGTTAGTTCATCATACCCGCTCTAGTCCCTCCATTAGGCGGGATGCACAAACGCATTTCCCCAACGTCAAAGAATATATATACTAACGTAAACGTAAACCAACGTAAAAATAAACGGTAATAAAGCTCCTGAAGAAAACCTTATAGCAATGTTATCAACGACACACACCCTACCCTATAGGTAGATCCGACAGGAAAATTTTCAAGAGATCAGTCTGTCTCTATCTAGGACATTATCCTATTAACTAAATCTATTTCTGCCAATCGGGTTTGCACATGCGCATCGTCAAGTAAAAACATAGTAATTTAACGTATTATAGGGCTCTAAGTACCTACAGGGTAATAAAAGCCACTTTACGAGCATATGTATTCAAATAGTAGGTTCATTACATACCTAGGGCGGTGAATTAGTGAATGTCCTAGATCGCAGGTGTTGTATTTATACCCATTCCATAAATATGTGATCTGGGGCTTTACCAATTACCGCCCGTGGTTTGAAAAGTTTTACGTCTTGCATTGGCCAGGAAGTGTGATTTTATTCCCGCATAGCGGGTTGTAAATCCCACTTACGGCCTAAAGTGAAGCCGAGGATAGCGGTCGTGTCCTCGCTAATCAATTATCTAACCAGTGTAATAAGACCTCCTGTGTAATAGTAATTTGTTTGTAACTAAGTGTCTACATTCGCTGGGTACTAGAGTGTTCGGTGTTTGACAGTTACCAATTACTTAGACTTCTTATGGTCAGTAAGCCGGGCGTTCGGTGTCTCGCACGACTGGTCAATCCTGAGCCTACGCATGCTACGCACAATTTAAACTCGGTCCCTCCTCGTCACTCCCGTAAAAGAGGGCCACATGGTACCCTCCTAGCGGGTCTTATAGTGAGATAGGAACGCTGCTACGCTATGGCTACGCTTGCTACGGGTTGCTTGCTACACAATTCATAGCGCATGATTGTATTGCTGGTTTTTACTACATTATGGAGTGCCAAAAATAAAAAAAAGTGCTGGCAAAGAAAGGCTCACACTTTATGTGTCTAGGGCCATGCCAAGGCACGTTTCATAGATCATGTTTCAAAGGGTTAGCTGCGGATCTGAAGAATGGCAGAAACCGTACACATTGCAATAACTACGAGGATGACGAGTATTCAGAAGAAAAGCCGGAAGGAAAAATGCAAGATTTGCCCAAATTCTAAAAGTCATACAAAAGAAGGTAGGTGCTATTCCCGGGTTGAAAAAGGACCCCGAGTCAATTACCCAGAGCCTGAGTTTACTATCGGATGAATATGACACGTTGATTGCAGAGCATAACCAATCCAAACAGAAAATATAGAGGCTCGAGAATACAGTAATGAGCCTGAGTAACAAGGTGTGTATACCTTGATAAATGTAACGCCGCAATTGAACAAAAAATCAGTTAATTGGAACAGGCGTCGCGGAAGAACAATATCGAGATTGTCGGTGTTGAACAGCTGCCGGATGAGAATATTAAAGAGATAGTTACCAAAATAGGAAGAATAATTAACGTGAACATTGACGACGTCGATTGGGTGCGGCGCACTCGCCCGCTAAAAGCTGGGAGCAAGCCGGCGCCTCTCATAGTAGGGTTTAAATCCTCTGGAACTCATTCTCGTGATGGATGGCTGATACATCGACGAAGGTTATCGGAAACGACGAGTAATATGCTCACTGGTGGATCGGACACGATATAAATGAGGACCTCACAAAAACAGCAAGAGCCCTACTGTGGACCACCAAGAACCGTTTACGTGGAATCTACAAGTACATCTGGGTCAGCAACGGCAGGATTCTGAAAAAGAAGTCTGACGGCTATAAGTCTATTTGTGTGCGATCTGAGAGTGAAATTAACGAGTTTCTTAGTAAAAAGTGATAGTTCTATATGTGTGCTTAGAAAGATATATTTATTTTTTTACATTCGCGGATATTTATGTCAACTAGTTAGATTCAATCTCCGATGTATCCGTTAATTATGTCTGTGCTGAAAGCTTGAAAGACTCGATTGATCAGTCTATATATAGTATAGACTTGTGTATTACATGTAAACATACGATCACTGAAGAAAAACTTTAGTGAGCTCCTTGTATCTCTTAATAGTCACTTAAATCAACTTAAATTTCCCTCCTTGTAGGTATCTCTTAATAATCACTTGATCCATCCCGGTCAAGTCTAAAGTAATATTTTGCGGTGACATCAATTTAAATTTAATGAATAATAAGGACCAGTATGTACCTAATTAAGTATGAACATTTATTGGCTGAATATGGCTTTACTAAATGCATATATGATATAACGCGTAGAGAAGTAGTTATCGAAAAGATAGTAGAGTCATGTTTAGATCATATTTTTGTTCGAGCGCCTTCGGCCCTCCCCAAAAGGATAGACTGTATACGATTTGGTGTAATAATCCTAAAAATATGATGAAAAGACTCGAATACACAAGATACAGAAATAAATAATAAAAGATAAGGCTATCAAAAAGTGTAATAATTAATACACGACAGGCAATGCATTTTAGACTGTAATAAGAATATTAAAAGAATTTGGGACAAAATAAACAGTTTATTAGGGAAAAATAATCAGTCAATCGATAGTAACATACTTAATAGTATGAGCAATCAGGGCAGTACGAAAGAAATATGTGATACGTTTGCACAGACTTTTACAAACGATATTAAGCTGATTAAACATGTATGTACGGATGAGTGATTAGATAGGGACACTTATGTGAGTGGGTCGGACATGAGCATGAGGTGGCAGCCAGTGGACAGCAAATTAGTAAAATAAGTAATTATGAGCATGAACGCAAAAAAGCGCCCGGCAGCGACCTCGTGCGCATATCTGATCTAAAACTACTGGTTGATAAAGTAAGTCCAGTCATCGCTAATTTAATTAAAAATAATAAGTTCCCAAATAAATTAAAAGAAGCTGTAATTCGTCCAATCCATAAAAAAGGTGATCGTAAAATGTTTTCAAACTATAGGCCTATAGCAATTTTGTCAAGTGTAGAAAAAATTGTGGAAAAATGCATTGTAAATCAAATAGGAAATTAACTCCAAAGCAACTCTATACTCAATAAGTGTCAACACGGATTCCAAAAAGGCAAAGGAACACATACTCTATTAGCTAAATTTACAGATGAAATAAATACGCATTTAGAAAATAAACAAATTTTTATTGTCATATTTTATGATTACAAAAAAGCATTTAATACTCTTGAAACGGAAACCCTCTTAAATTGAATGGACGAATGTGGCATAAGGCAGCCTCTGAACGGCTGGTTCCGCGACTACCTGATGTCTCGAACTTATCGTGTAAAGGTAGGCGAGGTGCTCAGCGATGAGGCGGCAGTCGATTGTGGGGTTCCGCAGGGGTCGGGATGTGGTCCAGTGTGCTATCTGATGCACGTTAACAGTATAGGTCGAGTCATACGTCACAGCACACCTTACATGTTCGCTGACGACTTGTGCACTGTGAGTGCCGGGACCAACCTCGTTGAAACGACTCGCTCTATACAACTTGATATAGATGCAATTGTGCAATGGTTCCATGACAACGGTATTATGTTAAACGCGGAGAAAACCAACCTACTTGTAATACACTCGCCATATCTGAAAATACCAGATCCGAATTTCCACCTAGTTGCCCATTGTTATCAGTGCCTGCATAGTAATCTAGTCAATTGCCAATGTAATCCAATAGATAAAGTAGACTGTGTAACATATTTAGGAGTAAAAATAGATACTAGTTTTTCCTGATCTCAACATATAGATTACATATTATCTGTGATAAGTTAAGAGTGTTGTTAGGTAAATTTTACCATCTTAGTTATAGAGTTCCTATTGGCACATTGAAATGTTTATACTTTACGTTGGTAGATTCTGTACTAGGTTATGCTCTTGACTGTTATGGTCTCACATTTTAAAACTTACTTAGATAAATTAGAATCCCTGCAATTACGATTTTTAAAATTACTCGTCCCACAAAAGATTAAAAGCAACTGTTAGCTGCTAAGAATAAAAGATTAAAAACAACTGTAAAAATGATTACCGAAAATTGTACAACATTTGTAAAATACTTCCCGTCACCTTAAAGCACAAATACCTCCTGGCTATTAACAACTATGACAGTCGTGAGCATAACCTGTACAGAACTACCCACGAACATGGCACGAGGTCGGTGTCCGCGGGTAATTTTGATGTGCCCAGAGTTAAAAACTATTACGGAGACAGGACACTAAAAAAACGCCTGCCATACATTTTTAACAGCTTACCCGAGGACATCCGTCTCGAACAAAATAAAAGGATATTTAAAAGAAAATTGAAAAAGCACTTACTAGATACACTGCCGTAATCTTAAAAAAATGGATACCGATTTTTATAAATTCTTCTTAGTTAGTTAGTTAGTTATTGTAAAGTCTTCCTGTAGACAAAATGTCATAACAGTTTCACAGGGCTTTAGATTATGTGTAATCTTTGTTGTAAAATTTATTAATAATAAATAAATAAAACACAGACAGACAGACAGTAGTAGTGGACAGATGACCTTATAAAGGTCGCCGGAAGGCGCTGGATGCAGGTCGCTTCCAACCGGTATATATGGAAGTCCAAAGGGGAGGCCTATGTTCAGCAGTGGACGTCGTGTGGCTGCGATGATGATGATGATGATGAAATAATAAAATACTATTACGAGTGTGTTTCCCAACAAGTGTGTTATGTACTATTATGTATTAGTGTTAGTATACCTACAGGGGGCCAGTTTAAAGCTCTGATCTGACAACACGCGTGACTTTAGTATCAGTAGCAATAAACAGCTGATTCATTCTGACCAGTAGTATTTACTAACGTCTCTTAATCTAATCATGACTAATGTGACTCACAATGATGTGGATAGTAAGTATATTAGTATTGTAATCTATTATGAATCAGATGATAAAAAGTCTGTAAACTACTAATCGGTAGGCCAAAGACCAAAAATATCAGTATCAGCTTTAGATATCAGTCGCCCCGTTACACTACTCTTTAGTTTGCTGCTTCATAATTAAAATTAGTGTCATGTCATATTTATCAGCTGCTTAACTCATTATTTTGGCAAGAACACTACCAGCCGAGTTACCAGTAGTATCGTTTACAATTAACGACACTACAGAACCCATTTTGGATGTAATTGTACAGTAAAGACAGCAAAGTTCAGAAATATAATTATTTATTTATTTACTGAGTAAATCATGAAAAAACCCTTAGGCCATGTAGTCCGATCTTGTCCGATAGGTCGACCTGACAACATTTAATTTTTTTTAATGGTGTTAAACTAATTTCGTTAGCAGGTATGTTTTCACAGATCCCAAAACTATTATTATATTTTTATTTGGCTATACGGACTAGTTTTGAAAATATTAAAAAAAACCGGCCAAGAGCATGTCGGGCCACGCTCAGTGTAGGGTTCCGTAGTTGCCCATCCTTCACAATATAGACTTTAAATTACGAGAAAGATTTCAAGCTCTATAAAAAGGTCGTAAACGCCAAAGTAACTGTAATTACTTGTTACCTTCTGGAAGTTATAGATTATACGCACCAGATTGAGCGAAATGTTTTATACAATATGGCACTTAACTAATATGTGTATTATGTGTAACGTTCGAAGTATAAGGACACCGCTTAAAAAATCATAATTTTATTTAAAATGGCACTTAAGTCATTTTAAATAAAATTATGAATTTTTGCGATAACTCAAAAACGGCTAGACCGATTTTATTCAATATAGTTTTCATTGAAAGTGCTTACAAGGCCTCATTTTTATGAATTTTTCCTCAATTTTTTGACCCTTGGTGGAAAAGTTAGAGGGGTAGGGGGCGGGTCCGTAATGTTTCATATAATGTCAGATAAAATAACATACACTTGATATACAATCGATTGATATAAAGTTGTTTCGTATAATGTAACGTTTCATATAATGGTTTTTTCCTATATTTTGCTTTTCTCTAATTATCGATTGATATAATAGGCTAAATGACATAATTGACAATATGCATAATTATACTTTCGTATAACATATTTATCACATAAATTTGTTTAACATACATACTATTTAGAATAATAGCGTTTTCATATACTAAAATACTGCCTTAACCCATATATGCCCAGTGGGTCATTTTTGTCCCGAAAATTAGGTATCAAAGAACGTGCGAGCTTGTAAGCGTAAGCGCTCATTTACGTCGTCTAGGGCCATTTATGAGATTGTGATAGTGTTTTCTTTCAAAATTAATTGTTAATGTAGGTTAGCCGGCAATTTTATGACCTCTAGTGTCACTGCAAGTTATGATTTGATTTGAGACGGCAAAAAAGTGCATCTTTCCTGAGCGAATTGTAAATAATATTTTATTCTTCGTAAATATACCTGTTATTTTATTGTTATTATAAACTTAGATAGTTTATTTATCTTATAAGACGAAAAGTAGTTGAAAGTAATAGTTTTTGGGAAATTAGTGGTCGTCTAAACTTGGTTGGGTCATTAACGACCCTGTGGGCAGAAGTGTATTTAGTTACTATTTTTTTATATTTAGGATCACACGACTACTTACAACGAATTATATAATAGATTTTTTGGAAAATTAAAACTTTGATGATAAGATAAGGTACTGATATTTATATTGATCATCCTGGCGATGGTATCTGATGGTACAGTGTGCACCACTCTTATTGAAAACTGCCAACTGGAGGACTTCAAAGAAGTAATAAATAAGGAGAGGGTATCTACGATTGGATGGGACAAAGGGAGATGCATTGTTAGGTGGCATAGTAATTTCATTGTGACTCTTTTATCGACTGAACACTGTGTACAACCTAACCTATGCAAACGGCGATTTTCTGCTGCGCTAATATAGACGATAGATGTACCACAGCGAAATATCACTACCCAATATGGATTGTGGGGTAGTGGATCGACTGGACTCTGTAACGTCGGCATGTGTAGAATCGAAATGAGAGGCAATAATTGATATAATACCGTTCTCTTTTGGCTCATTGACGTCGCAGTTGATATTCATAGGTAATACTACACTCCTAACTCGAGAGTTTAGGAGTGACATAGGTACACTGAAGTTACGCCGAAGCATTGCTCGTGTTTTGCTGCAGAATAATAACGCAAGAAATGAACCCGGGCTCAGTAGAAAAATCCAAACCAGCGTCTCTTATTCGATGCGGCAACATAATTCTAAACATATGATTGAAAGAATTCTTTCACGACTACGGCGTGCTTTGTGTAAAAATAACCTTTAACGGGGTGCAAGAAATTAGGTGTTAATGTCCACGTAAAAGGCTTCTTCAGGTTTCATTCTTCAATTTTGTCTCGAAATAAACAATATAAACAGTGTTATGTCAATTTTATCCAACATTGACTTACACGGCACACGATGGGTCGAAAACGACCCTAAGGAACAGATTTGCCCTAGGGGTAATTTTCGACCCATTAAAAAAAACACCCTCCCCCCCCTCTAATCTCAAATCATTAAATGCCGTTTTTATAAGAACCCCTTAGGGTCTCACATATCCAAAAATAAAAGAAATCGGAGACCAAAAATAGTTCTGGGCATATATGGGTTAAGGTGAAATAGGTAATGTTAGGAATCGTAAGCCAAGTCGGACCTGCGCAGCTCGCTCGCTTCGCTCGCTCGTTAGGGTCGCAGTGCAACCTAACACTCCTCCTCGCTTCGCTCGTCGTCGTACCTAACCTAAGCCAAATCGGACCTGCCTTATGGTGTAACAGGTAATGTTAGGAATCATAAGCCAAGTCGGACCTGCGCGGCTCGCTCGCTTCGCTCGCTCGTTACGGTCGCAGTTCAACCTAACACTCCTCCTCGCTTCGCTCGTCGTCGTACCTAACCTAAGCCAAGTCGGACCTGCCTTAAGGTGATATAGGGGGTGACAGCCTAATATATCTAGTCAGAACCACCTTTTTGGTTATAGTAAAATCACCTTATATCTTCTGTAGTTTATAGCATTGACGAATTATATCAAGTAATTCATTATGATAAATACGTTTTATACCAAGTAATAAATATAGCAAATGTACATTATACTAAAAATAATTATACCTATAAACCATTATATCAATTGTTACATTAGATCATTTGAAAATTATCTAAAACAATATTATACCATTTGTCACATTATACAAAGCAATGGTACATCAAACCAAAATAGATTAAGTGAAGTTATATGAAACGTCGGGCACCCGTGGGGGGCACTATTTTTTGGATTTCTGGAGCGAATATTTACAAAACTGCTGACTTTATCAAAAAATGATGTTTAAAGACCCCTATTATTTTTAAAAGACCTATTCAACGGCAGCTGCAACTGAAAATTGAATTTTTTTACGTTTTCAGTCCCGACTGGTAGGCGAGAACATAAGAAAATACCAAATAATGTTGGGCCAAGTTGTAACGGAGATGCTTCACTCGCTCGGTTGATGAAGCTCTGTGATTCGGCAGTCTTATTGTACAACCTCGAGTCTTTACTCGTCGCGTCCAGTGGATCTTCGGCTCGTGGCAAGATCTCTCGGTGCCGATGCCGTGAGTCGTGATTTTCCGCACTTGCATCATGAAAATGTACCTACTTATTGAATGATTATCTTTCAATTTACGTTATTGCTAACGAAAATTTTCGCGCTCGCTGCGCTCGCGTAAATTTTCATCTGGATTTATTTTGACTCTTCTTCTCGAAAGATGTCGTTCGCGTTTGATCTAACTATAAGTACCTATTATTAGTTAATCGTCGCCTTCCAAAAAAATTTTGCGCTCGCTACGCTCGCGTTTTATTTGTCTATAAGTATTATAAAACGACCCCTTTCAAAAAAAATCACGCTCGATACGCTCGCGTTTTGTCTGACTATAAGTATTATTAACCATGCCCTTCCAAAAATGTCGCGCTCGCTACGCTCGTACCTTCCTTTTCCTCATCCTGCATTTATATCAACTTGTATAATTTAGTTTGTTTTTGTAAGCTTTTGATTAGTTTTTGTACGTAAAAGTCACGGTGCGGAACCTAATACATATACCATAATCTTTTTTCATAAATATTACGCTAATAGGTGTCAATTAGTATGTGACCCATAGGCAAAAAAATATCAGTTACTTTAGGATGTTTTACTTCAAATACTTTACAAAGGGTGTGTAGCTCGTCATATGTGCTATCTCCCATCAATCTTGTTTTGAATCGTAATCGGTAAGTAGGTATTAAGGAACTAATTAAATTACAATTAAGAGGCTAATTGTCCTTAAAATCCAAATCTTATCCAATCGTCGATAACGATATTTATCTACTGGAGGTATAAGTATTGCGTTAATTTTGGTGAGTTTAGTGCAGACACGGTAGCGAGCGGAGAAACATGCACGATCTAAAAAGCAAGGTGGTGTTCATCACGGGAGCCGCCAGCGGAATTGGCGCAGGAGTTGTGAGGCTGCTGATGGAAGAAGGAGTTAAGGTAAATAATACAAATATCTTTCTTATAATATACATATCCAAAAACTTAAAAAAATGCGTCTCATAACTATAACTAATACTGCCTACTTGCGTCACATCTTATATCTGTCAGCTCTATTTCAGTTGCCAGTTGTTTATATTTTAGGATTGGATTAACTTTAAAAAGGGATTTCATGTATTTTATTTACAAATCTAGAATAATAGTTAGGTTCTTGATTATGAGCTCTTTTTACCTGTGTTCGATCGTCGAGCGTTTACCTTTAACCTTTCACACACTTTACAAAAGAGATCAACAGATTTATTGCAAAAATACATTTTTCAAGGAAAATTGCCCTAAGCTTCCTATTAAATAGAAAACACTGAAATAGATCTCTTGAAAAACGAAGTTTTAATTCTCAGTCCGACAAACTTCGGTCGCGTTACGATTTCTTGGCTATTTGAATAGAAATAAAAAAAAACTCCTATTTCAGCATGTAGCCATTCTCGATGTAGCCGAAGAAGCAGGTAAAGCTTTACAAGACGAACTGAACGCTCTTCACGGAGAAGACAAAGTCAAATTCTATTCATGTGACGTCACCGACGAGGAGGCCTTTTTGGGTATCATGGCTGACGTGAAGAGCAGACATGGCTACATAGACCTGATCATCAACAATGCTGGGATCATGAACGACAGCTGGCAGACGTATAAGAAGGAGATATTGATCAATGTGGTACGTGCATACATACTGGTACCTGCTCGTCTAGCACAACTATGCTTCGCGACTCGAGACGCGACTTAGCATCACCCGTCACTCTCTCGCAGTACTGTACAGAAAGAGATAGGTAATATATCTCGAGCTAGAAAGAGTGGCGTGTCACAGTCGTGCTAGACGTGCTGAATAAGAACTCTGCTCGTACGTATACAGATAGTTGGTGCAGCCACAAAGGCCCTTCCAGGGGCGTATTTTGATATTTAGCGCCCCGGGCTAATAAGTTTCGCCGCCCCAGAAGTTAAGGAAATATTTAACGTTTGTTTTTTTAGTTTAATAATAGATAATAGTAGTTGTATCTATCAAGCACGTAGATACGTATAGCAAGAGTAGGCAAAGGTAGGGTCAGAGGGTCACAGTAAAATCATTTTTTTTTGCCATAACATAACCAGATGGAAACGCGAGTGCAACGAGCGGGAAAAAATTCGGCGCAGGGGTGCGTAGTAATGCCGGTAGCACACCTCCGCCGCGAAACATAAAATCCAAGGAAGTTCCGCTTTAGTTTCGCGCGCTCTGTATGGCGATGGCGTTTCGCGATTTCGTGGCGGAGGTGTGCTACCGGCGTAAGACAATGAGATGAAAACGCGAGCGCAGCGAGTGCGAAATTTTTTGACTCGGGGTGCGTAGTAACATAATCAGGTGAAGCGAAATTTATCGGCACGGGGGTGCGTAGTAACAAAATTGACCGAAATAGCTCGCCGCGTCCTATATTCGGAGCATGTTCTTATTGTACTTACCTACTTACAGAAAACCATAGCAGATAAATTAAATTAATCAGCTGCAGTGTGTGCAGTGTGTAGTCAGCAAGGACGAAAAATATTCATTAAATAGTCTTCAAAGAAATACTTTACCGTATTAAGAGCGAAGGAGCGAATTACCGACCAGTATTTCTTACAGACATATGTTTTTCTTTTTTTATTTAGAATACATACTCGTAGAAAAGTGATAATATGAATGCGAAAGATTTCATTAAAGAAATCTAAATAAGTAAACCAGATGAAAAAAAAACGAGTGGTAATTTCAATTAATGCCTCTTTCCTCAGCTAGCCACTGTCACTGGTTCCCTCCGAGGTATGGAGATGATGAGGAAAGACGAAGGCGGACAGGGCGGCACCATCATCAACGTCGCATCCACGGTAGCGCTCTGCCAACAGCCTGGCCTGCCGGTCTACTGGGGCACCAAGAGCGCCGTTCTGCAGTTCAGCAACTGCCTTGGAGTGAGTATTTTCAATGTGAAAGCCTTTCTTTTCATAGTGAAGAAGCATTTATTGGCTATTACGTAATAGTTTGGAGTGTTTGGACTGATGATAGTGAACCGCTGGAACACATTTGCCTTCTAGCAAAACCGCATCTGATTACTAAGTGGTTAAATGAAGGTAATTTAAATTTGCATACCAAAACGACGCGGTTGGCGCAGTTAGTAGTGCACCTGCCAACTAAGCCGGCGGCCCTGATGGGTCCGAATCAAGGCCAGGGAAAATATTTGTGTGATTATTGATTAACTCGAATAATTGTTCCTGGGTCATGCATGTTATCTATATTATGTATTTATATATTAATGTATATCGTCATCTAGTACCCATAGTCCAAGCTTTGCTGAGATCGATTTGTGTAAGATTGTCCTGTAATAATTATTTATTTATTTACCAATTGTCGCAGGGGTTATCTCTTTTTTAAGTGAAGGGACAAACGGCATGGCGTCTTATTGAAGTGAGCTAAGCGTGTCCGTTTCAGCTTTGCCAAAAAATATTTTGTATGTCCGGATGTTTAGATGTTCGAGTATTCGGATGCTCGGATGTCCAGATTTCGCCTGAAGGTCGCATTTCTCAACCGATTCTCCCGTTTTTTTTTTAAGAATACGCATCGCGTTTTATACCTGTCTAGCTCGCTCTTACGCGACTCAGATAAGAACCTCTCAGTTTTAATCCAAACCCAAATCACAATCTGAGAGCCACGGAGTCACGGACTGATGTAGATTTTATTTTCCGATTCATTTTATCAGAATGTTTCAAATTGATTGACATATCGTCGGGGATAGTGCAATACCGCGTAAATAACAGCTAGGCATTTGTTTGAATATTGATTCGTATCTACACATGTTACTTACGCGGTATTGCACTGTCCCCGACGATATGGTGGTTGAAAACGTGAATATTTAAAAACCGGCCAACTAGGGATCCGTAGTTGCCCATCCTTTACAATAGACAGGCTTAAAACAGCGGGTTTAGGCCCGAGGTTTAAATTACGAGAAAGATTTCAAGCTCTATAAATAGGTCGTAAACGCCAAACCATAAATATGTGATCTGGGGCTTTACCAATTACCGTCCGTGGTTTGAAGTTTGGCCAGGGAGTGTGATTTTATTCCCGCATAACGGGCTGTAAATCCCACTTACGGCCTAAAGTGACGTAATAAAATACTATTACGAGTGTGTTCCCAAACAAGTGTGTTATGTACTTTATGTATTAGTGTTAGTATACCTACAGGGGGCCACTTTAAAGCTCTGATCTGACAACACGCGTGCCTTTAGTATCAGTAGCAATAAACAGCTGATTCATTCTGACCAGTACCTAGTATTTACTAACGTCTCTTAATCTAATCATGGATTATGACAAGGTTTACACTGTCACAATGATGTGGATAGTATATTAGTATGTAATCTATTATGGATGCACCTCGGTGCATGGTAGGAGCATGAAAAAGGACTTGATTCATGATGATTGATGAAGCAGAGGGTGAAGATTGGTGCCGGGGCAAATATTTGTGTGATGAAATCGAATATTTGTGCTTGGGTCATGGTTGTTCTATGTATTTAAGTATATATTTATCTATATAAGTACGTATATCGTCGTCTAGTACTCATAACACAAGCCTTTCTTGAGCTTAATTTGGGACTAGATCGATTTGTGTGAGGTTGTCCGATATTTATTTATTTATGTATTATTATCAGCTGCTTAACTCATTATTTTGGCAAGAACGTTACCAGTAGTATCGTTTACAATGAACTACAGAACCTATTTTGGATTTAATTGTACAGTAAAGACAGCAAAGTACAGAAATATAATTATTTATTTATTTACTAAGTAAATCATGAAAAACCCTCAGGCCATGTAGTCCGATCTCTCCAAGCCAAGTGCGAGTCGGACTCGCGCACGAACGGTTCCGTACCAATATTGAACAAAAAAAACGTTCTTTGTATGGGGTCCTCCTTTAATTTTTACTTATTTTATTTTTTATTTTTTTTGTTATAGCGGAAACAAAAATATACATTCTGTGAAAATTTCAACTGTCTACCTATAACGGTTCATGAGAAAATGCCCGTTGAACGAAATATCATGCAAAAAGCCCTATTTTTGTATGGGAGCTCCCATTAATTATTATTGTTTTATCATGAATAGTATTTGTTGCTATAGCGGCAACAGAAATACATCATCTGTGAAAATTTCAACTGTCTAGCTATCAATCACCGTTTTTGAGATACAACCTGGTGATAGACGGACGGACGGACAGCGAAGTCTCAGTAATAGGGTCCCGTTTTTCCCCTTTGGGTACGGAACCCTAAAAACCGTCAGAAAGTAGCACCAACCAGAAACCAGATCGGCTAAGCTATTTTCAACAATCTTAGGAACGACCTCGTCATCCGCACGACACCACAGTCTAAAAGTAGCAACGCAACTATAACGCAACATTTGATTACACATCCGTTGAGGTGCGAAACGCGGCCTAAGTAATTCCTCAGTAATATCGGGACATTGCATACCATATCCCGTTCACGCAGGACACCAGGGTCATTTGGAAGATCCTTGCACTTACTGCCGATTCCGTTGTATTAGCAATTTATAATTCCTTCGGCTCCGGTTTTTTTACTGCTTTTTGCATGGATCCTATAACCCAGAAATGCAGGAATTAATCGACGTAATCTTTTAGCATAAGTACCTAAACGTGGGCTGCCTGGCTAGCACTACTGGCCGTGACTTCGTTTCGCTTGTCACGGGATAAATCGCCACCCGTCTCCCTTACGCTGCCCGCCTTGCTGACTGAAATTAAGAAACAGGTAATATTATTGTTCGCGCGGCAAAAAAAAACGTATGTTAGATAAACTCGTAAATTGCATATCACGTGGGAGCTCGTGGGAGATCCCATCTTTCAGGTTTTCATCTTTCACTGTTTATATATTTTGTCTTTGTAAATCATACGCCTAAAGCCTTCAAACTTATACGCGTTAATTTATTTATTAACGTGGCATTCTGGTGACCAATAACGCCGACTCCTAATGTTTCCCAGGACAACACAGGGATACTTCCGTACGTATGCGATATAGGAATGAGGAACTTAGGCCTTCTTTAAAGTATCTGGTGACTGATTTTCAGCTTTTCTCCTTCGGTCAATACCATCAGCTACACTACGTATGCCTTACCTTCTTTTTCCAGTTGGATGCGTTCTACCTAAGGACGAGGGTCCGCGTGATAGCCATCTGCGTGGGCTCCACCGCCACGGCACTGACCACGGCGCAGAAAATGGGCACGTTCGACAAGCTTATCAACGATCAATTGGGCAATCTGGTCCGAACTGATCAGCTGCAAAAGTAAGCGACGATATAGATAGCTATGAACTTATCGTCTTTATAATTATAATAGAATCGATTCCAATAACAGGTTATAATTAGTAAATAACAGAATTGATTTTAGAATTGTACTTTAAACGCAAGCTCTCTGATTTTCTGGCACAGTCCTTGTCTGACTTGATTAATGTTGCTAAATAGCCTGGACTTTCTATCTCGATTCTTGGCATTATCATAGAAACAATACTTAATGCTTCTATTCTCTGACTTCATACAGTAGGTACAGTGCAGACTTCATACAGTACAGACTGAGTATGATATTTTTTTCAAATGATTATTTCGTCTTTTACATTATTTTTAAGCTCATTCGATCACCACCTAGTGCTTAGAGCGGTCGCTCGAATCGCACTACCCACTACACTTGGCCCAGTCCTAGCCAAATCAACCTTTAAGCCTAGGACTTTTGCTTACAGTTCAAATGTCAGAAACCGTATTTCTTTTCAGAATGGAATCAGCGGCCAAAGGAATCATAGAAGCATACAAACACGGAGAGGGCGGCAGCACATGGCTAGCCACGAGAGACGAACCAGCCAAAGACATCACTGCCGACATCAAAAAAGCCTATGATATACTGGCTGTGCACGCTTCGTAATGATTTTATTACCAATAAATATATACAATATAAACAAAATTTGTTATTTCTACTAGTCTAATATGCTGTGCCAAATCAAAGTGTAAATTATGCGCTACAAGGTAATTTTCAAATTTTGTGTTTTTCTCTGCTACAATATAAAGTGTGCGAATTCGTTCGCTGGTGCGGTCTCTATCTGGCTCTTATAGGCCTTAACATACCAAATGATCTCACGCCTCTGCCAACAATTCCAAGTTTTCAAATAGTACCTCTGAAGTGAACATACATACTGGTACTGTAAATAGAGTACTGAGAGAAGTTTACTGATAGGAAAAAGCACATCACTGATGCAATTCAGCGCACTTCTAACTAGATTAGTCCTCGTTATGCCCAACTAATTCGATATTTCTAATTGACAACGTTTAAAATTTTCAAATACTTACTGTTCAGTATAAGCTAATTATTATTAGTCTGACTGTATGATTTTCTACGCTGTGACCTGTGACCAATCACTGGTCGCCTACGCTCTTTTATGAAGATGAACTTTTCAAATAAAATTTTAATCAGAAATTGGGATATTTTCTAAAATTTAAAAATGTGCTAATATTTCATGTTTTATCCTTTATATGATAATATCGAGAAAAGCCCGGTAAAAAAAATTAAATGTTGTCAATTATATATGCTGCCACTATACATATACCTATACTGTATGCTTCTACGATATACATATAAGCTAGGTAGGTATACTCTATACAAAGTTTCCATGTAAACGTAGTACCACGTAGTACCACGTAGTACCACGTAGTACCACGTAGTACCTAACATTTACGGTCTCATCGAGATGAACATCGACTATTTAGATTTTTGATAGCCGTAAAATTAAAATGGCGAAGTTATGATCATGACTACTGAATACTGATATTGAGCCATTTCTACAAAACATGGCTACAATACGAGGTTTTGTAATAATAAATACCATGGAAGGCGAATGCTTGCTGTGAGGAACAACCCTAATGCAATTCGAATAGGAAAAGTCGATACATGTGCGTTAGGTATATAACATTGTAATGCCTCCTCGAATTAAGGCGCTTGTCGTTAATTAAGGACATCGCTGTTAGGCTGCAATTATTGTGATGGACCTCCGCCGCACGCTGCGCTGCATGCAGCGCAGTGAGGCAAACGGCGCATACGCAGCATGACGCACGATTTGGAAGGAAAAGTGGCGCTCGTGACGGGCGCCGCCAACGGCATCGGCGCGGGCGTCGCCAGGCTGCTGTTGGCAGGAGGCGTGAAGGTATCGTACAACGTATTTCGTGTCATAAAAGCACAAGATGTTACCAATGTTTGTCAAATCTCGAGACATGATTTTATTACATTAAAAAATATTGGTTATTTTCACTACTGCCAATGGAAACACCTATTCAACAACAACGAACATGTTCACATCTTTTTCCCTTAATATCCTCATTATTGATCTAGCAAGCAAAGCGTCTCCGTTTCAGCTTAGCCCAAAATTCTTTCGTATCTTTGGATTATGCCCAGATGCTTTCCGGCTGTTCTCGCTTAGCTTAGAGATCGTATTTCTCATGAAATTTTATGAGTAGGTACGGTTCGATAAGTAGATAAACGTATACCTAGACTTTATTGTCGCTTCAGTGTTTTATATTTTTTTTCTAAATGGCGATTTTATGGACTAATCACCTTTCTCAGATTTGAATGCACTTCTTTAGAGCTTCACAATGACGCAGCCTGATTGGTCCATTTTCTCCGCACCGCCGCTACAGTGAACAGGCGGTCTTACACTAAAAATAAAAAGTGCGTTAAGATGCAAGTAACTAATAGGAAAAAAGATACAATCTGTTTTTCTTCCACAGCATGTTGCCATTCTGGATATCGACGAGACTACAGGAATGGAGTTCCAACACGAGCTGAACTCCAAATACGGCGCCAACAAATCCAAGTTCTTCCAGTGTGACGTCACAAACGACGGACAGTTATTCGGCGCGCTTCAGACCACTAAAGAGAATCAGGGAGGCATCGACCTGGTCGTCAACAATGCTGGCATCATGAACGATTCCCCTCGTGTATATAAAAAAGAAATAGCTATTAATGTGGTAAGTTAAGTTACCCTGTTTAAAAATATAAGATACAACAGTTTCCTTGAACATTCGATATCTGCGTGAGTATTTTCTGGCACTGAACTGAAAAGTAGAGGATCAAAAGCTGTTGGGCCTAGATAAAATATGGGCCGAATGCTGACTTTATTAGTATTACACGCTCGATGGGCTTAGGAATTACATTTCCTTTGCTGAGTAGCGTATCCACGACAAACCACAAGAATTTTATAGAGTACAGTTTAGATGCTTTTCTTAGCGCATTAAGGGTAAACGTGATGTAATTTCTATCTAAGCGCTTACCTACCTAGGTAAGGTACTATAGTCAGCCCACGCTCTTTATACGTACCTTCATCTCGTTTGCCCGAAAAAACATTTACCTGGCATTCAACTCCGAGAAATGATTGCCAAAAGATTCTACAACAAAAATGATATAATATCACGTAAATTTTCCAGACCGCTATGATCAGCAGCACACTCAAAGCCTTAGAGCTGATGCGTACAGAGGAAGGGGGCAGTGGAGGCACCATCATCAACATCGCCTCTGTAGCCGGCCTGTGCCAGTCTTCCGTCATGCCCATCTACTGGGCCACCAAGGCTGCGGCTATTCAGTTCAGCAACTGCATAGGAGTAGGTAAGACCCTGGGAAAATTCAGCTGTTGAAGACCATAAAACATAGTAGCGCTCTGAAAGCCCTGGAGTAATGCGTACAGTCGAAGGCGGCAGTGGCAGTAGGTAATATTAGGCGGTCTGTACCTGTCCTTTGTCATCATGCCCATCTATAGCGAGTAAGAGTATTTCCTAGCTTCATTACGGTTATGTTAGCAGCAGACACACCATCTTTTGTACTGCTAATAGAGTGTTTCTTTTAGACGAAACTTTACGAAGATGCTCCAATGCAAAAAAGCTGGTTCATGATTTCGTCGTAATTAAAGTTATTATTAAAGGGCATCAGAGGTTTACTTTTCAATTATAAAGTAACTAGCTGTGCCCCGCGGTGTTACCCGCTCATCCCACGCGAACACTAAATTTATTCGGGATGAAAAGTATCCTATGTCCTTTCCCGGGTCTCAAACTATCTCCATACCAAATTTCATCTAAGTCGGTTCAGCGGTTTAAGCGTGAAGAGGTAACAGACAGACAGACACACTTTCGCATTTATAATATTAGTATGGATATATACTTTCCTTTCAGAAAGATGACTACTACCAAAAGACCGGAGTACGCGTTCTGACGATGTGTTTCGGGGCTACCGACACCACCCTCCTCAGCGGGCGCAAACTGGGCTCGCTTGACAAAAACGTAGGAGGCGACCTTATTGCCAGTCTCTTCAACGACCTGCATGTGCAAAGGTAATAGAATGAATTTCACGTTAACACTTAAGTACTTTTAGAAATAATATTACGAATTAGGTCTATACGTTATAGATAGGTTAGGTAGATTAAAATGCAGATATAAGGTATATACATTTAATAAAAATAAAATGAAGTAAAAAAATAGGTCCGGCTAGGTCGTGGGTAATTTAGTTTTTAGATCCGAGCTGAGTACACTTTAGAGGAGACAAGTCCTTGTTGGGAGTCACTTCCCTGCACCGTCGTCTTCGTCGCAGCAGTCGCAGTAGAGCGCGGCGAACATGCGCAGCTGGCTGAAAGGTAGGCTAGGTGCGGGCTGGGTTAGATCTAGCCGTCCTGGTAGTCTGGATAGGGCAGACTAGCTCCAGGCTAATGGTCTTGACGTAGTCTTGTAGCGTCTGAATAGGACTCGGTAGACTCGGGACAGATATTGAGGGCCCCGGGATAGGTATCGGTGGCCCTAGGATTGGTCTTGCAGGCCCCGGGATAGGTCCCTGGAAATCCCATAATCGTTATTTGAAGTTCGGCATGTGACTGCGACATCTTGATGGCTACGCGAGTTTCGTAGGTTGGTTAAGTGAACTCCTAAGCATTTAATAGTAATCAATGATGTGGCAGTCACACGCACAATAATAGTAAAACAAAGAAATACATTTAGAAATATATGGTTCATATGAACTAGACCAAAACGAAATCAAATATGAAATATTTTTACATACCCATACAAAAGTAATAAAAGTATGAAATTGTTACAGTCTCATTTAGTTAAACATAAAAGACATGATATCTAGCGATATCGAAATTTAGCCTATGTAAAATATAAATCTCGCAACACTCACCCGTATTGGGGAAAACACAGCAGCTTATATTTACAAATGAACTGAGATATTGAGCAAGAACTGTACATAAAAGTATTTGTTGTAATATGTTAACGTAGTAGCAATACATTCTTAAAATGATAATAGTAGAGGATCCCGATATAGAACGACCTTCACCGAGATGTTTATTTGATGAAATGTATTTTATATTTAATTTAATATGTCAATAAATATATTGCATATGGGTTGCCTAACAAATTTTTGTCCAGAGTATGTTTAATTAATAATTTAAAAAAAATTTTTTTTAAACGTTTGATTATTAGATAAATTCTATACCAATCGAAAGTATGAAGCCCATAGAATATGCAAACGTTAGGTTGCCTATTCTTTTCCCGTCACAACTATCGGGTAGCCAGGTTTAAACAGGTAAATCTATACTAGCATTTTGCAACGGTCTGATTATTGAATTGAAATTAAATAACATTAAAGATTATTTTATTATGAACACGGTGGTATAGGGTTGCCTGCGAAAAATCAGTCCAGAATTCCGGTTGTCGAATTTTGAAAAGTAAAATATTGCAGCGAGTGAATGTTTCCGACCGAGAGGTCCCAACCAAAACCATCCCATACGATAGAAGAGGACACAGCATAGTAGCTGTTTGAAGTCCGCCCATTTAAAAAAAGAGAGTGCGCATGCTATTTGTGCTTGAAAATGAAAAGGATAGCGATAGACTCGTATATGTTGTACATAATTTTGGAGTAGTTTATTATTAAAATAGAGAAATAGTTATTTAACTTTTTTTTAAATCAATTAATTAATAAAATAATGAACTTTATTCTGCAATGCAAGTAGGCCACAAGGGCACTTTTACATGTCTGAGTCTATCGACATTTCACAAGAGGTGACCACTGTTGAGAAGAAACTCCGAAAGAAACTCATTATTTATGTGTGTATATTTTTTTTGTGACCCTAAAGTATATAGACATCTTTAGTAAAAATGAAGGTTATATAGTAATACATATATAATAGTAAGATTGCAAATTTTATCTTTATTATTATCAGACAAAATAAAAAACAACAATTAAAAAAATACTTCTGTTTATTATAAAAAAAATTAAAAAAATATTTTTTTATTTATTCAGGTTCCGAGTCATCGGACGTATAACTATGATCTCCAACTTCTGAATCTTCTTCGTCATCACTCTCCGTTTCAGTTCTTTCGACAATGTCTTCTATCTTTAAAGGTGTATGATCTCCAATGAATCCTACTGGTTTTAAATATTCATCTAAGAACCAACCGCAGTTAGCATGCGCACTCTCTTTTTTTAAATGGGCGGACTTCAAACAGCTACTATGCTGTGTCCTGTTCTATCGTATGGGATGGTTTTGGTTGGGACCTCTCAGTCGCAAACATTCACTCGCTGCAATATTTTACTTTTCAAAATTCGACAACCGGAATTCTGGACTGATTTTTCGCAGGCAACCCTATACCACCGTGTTCATAATAAAATAATCTTTAATGTTATTTAATTTCAATTCAATAATCAGACCGTTGCAAAATGCTAGTATAGATTTACCTGTTTAAACCTGGCTACCCGATAGTTGTGACGGGAAAAGAATAGGCAACCTAACGTTTGCATATTCTATGGGCTTCATACTTTCGATTGGTATAGAATTTATCTAATAATCAAACGCTTAAAAAAATTTTTTTTTAAATTATTAATTAAACATACTCTGGACAAAAATTTGTTTGGCAACCCATATGCAATATATTTATTGACATATTAAATTAAATATAAAATACATTTCATCAAATAAACACCTCGGTGAAGGTCGTTCTATATCGGGATCTTAGACTATAAAGATATGTACAGTATATACCTACAATCAAATAATTTTAGGGAGCTTTTTAGGGATTTAGGGCGGCGATTGAGAGAGTGGGGCAACGATCCTCGCTCTGGGTCATGGTTGGTTCAGCAAGTCTCCATTGCCATTCAGCGGGGCAATGCTGCTAGCATAATGGGGACTTTTGGACCGAATATGGCCCTGAGAGGGGATTTAATAGATTAAATTTTTCTTGACGAGGCGTGTTGCGGATTTATTTTATGTCAGTTGATTCTGACGAAGCTTGTTGCGGATATACATTGTGAATTGCATGCATTATTTTTAAATTGACGAAGGATGTGGTGGATTTTTTTTTGTTCATAGGTGTCGGTTTTATTATCAATATATGAAAAAAATAGCATGAAAAAATTATCAAATTATTATTATTTACATTTTAAATTGAAACCATAGCGACATGCCAGCGCACGCCGTGTTCCTTTTTTCATGATCGTCTATTGTTTCTTCAATGAGTTCTTTTTCGGCCAGTACATTAGATTTAAGTTTTTAATTAGGTTAGTGTGTTTAGTTAATATGATTGTATTGTTTTAATATTATGTGTAGTATAAAGACTTATTTACCTAGAAGTTTAATATAGAACCGTTACAATAATACTACGTACTACCACAAGACCGGTGTGCGGGTTCAGACCAAGGAATATAATACTCACAGTTCAGACGATGTGTTTCGGGCCCCCGACACCACCCTGCGGCGGGAGCAAGCTGCGAGACTAACCTACCTTGCTGCGACTTCGCTTGTCGGACGACTCAACGTCAAATATATATATATTTTATTAAATATGCCTTGAAGTGTATCAGGGCTGTTTAGCCCTCACTACCGGTGAGTCGGACTTTGTGTAAGTGTATATTTGTATAACCCGCTAATGGGATTATCTCCGCGCCACAGGAGCGTCAAGTATCTTGCTCCCACGGTATTAAAAGGAAATTGAAGGGTAGTACTTGTCGCGCCACAATGAGTCGCGTGGCGAAGTTGGCTGAAGTATGTGTTTCTAATATAGCGAAGTGCCTCTTCACACTATCACATTTGACCAACCTCGGTCAATTTCGCAAGTAGTATAGGGGAATCCTTCTCATCGTCAGGGCTCAATCATCTAAAACTCAGTATGCGTCGATACCAATATTTATATTTACTTGTGATGAACGATCTGCTTGCAGAATGGAATCAGCGGCCCAGGGAGTCATCGATGCATATAAGCAAGGTGCCAGCGGCAGCACTTGGGTCGTGTCGAGGGACCTCCCCGCCGTAGACATCACGAACGACGTCAACAGGGCTTACGAAATCTTGAGCGAACACATTTGAACATTACAATTAAAGATAAGGGTTGGAATTTAACTGGCAAAAAGGGGATAGATCAGGTTTAGAGGCGTGGTGATGACATATGGAAAACTCAATTGGGTAGATCAACTTTTTCTTGTTGTTACTCTGCCCCGTCACCCAGGAGACAATGGTGATTACTGATTAAACTTCTTAGACAAGTGTTGATAATTTATAATATTGGAATTTTCAAGAGATATTCTAAATAAGAATGGTTTTATAACTGCTGCAAAATTACAATATTTTTCGAAAAATCGTAGTTTTAAAGGGTAACCCATAAGTAAGCGACATCACCATGGCAACAAGCAACAGAAAAAACTTGATTGACCCAATTGAACCTTAAGTAAACTTTCTCAAAGTCGCAAACCAAACAAAAGAGGAGGCGTCCCCGTCTCTTCTGTTTTGCATAATTTTGTATGAAAATTCATCAAAGGCACACCGCTTCCTCTCCTCGTCCTACGTGTCTTTTGATTGGCTTGCGTCTAAAAGTCTGAATAATACAGGATGAAAAGAATATGTTGCATGGGTCTAGGTATTCGGTGTCGTATATATTAAGTCATGTTTAAGTACCTCATTGTTTCGAACCTCTCTTTGAAAGGCTCAGAACTTATGAGTGTAAAAGCCAAGAACCTAAATGATAAGCTACTTTTGAAATTAACGTTATCAATATGCGATATTAATAAAAAAAACCTGTAAAAACATTATTAACTATTTTAGTGAAATTTCCTCTATTTACGAAATATTTACAAATTACTTTGCAAACTTAGGCATAATCATTATAAAATACTATAATGAAAATAGCAGTCAATCATAATATAAATAACGTCAGCTTATACTGATATAATAATCATGTTTCAATGATACGAACGTTAAAGCGAGTGTAAGTATACTAAAACAGTCGCTGAATTAGTGAATGTCCTAGATCGCAGCACGTCTAGCATAATTGTGATACAAGACTCTTTGTCGCGAGACAAAATATATACTACCTGTCACTTACGTTTCAATACCGTGCGAGCAAGACGTGAAACGCTAACTCGCGCGACAAACAAAGTCGCGGCAGATATGCTAGCCCAGCAGCCCGCATAGCACAACTACGCTTCGCGACTCTGTCGCGCGACATAGCATCGTCCGTCACTCTCTCACAGTACCTACTGCGAAGAAAGAGATAGGTAATATTTCTCGCGCGACAAAGAGTCGCGTGTCATAGTTATGCTAGACGTACAGGTGTTGTATTTATACCCATAGATAGCCATAAATGGGCAAATTTTTATTTTGATGTCGATTTTGATTTTTTCTCAGATTTCGATAAAATTTTATGAGTTGGTAAATTTGCTTACTCTGTACAAAGTAAGCCCAATTTCAAGATATGTCCTACAAATTTTTCCATTGAGTTACAAAAAATGTAACGTTTTTTTACAAAATTTCTTATTTTGTACTAAAATTTAGTACTAAATGAGGAGCTCGAAATGAAAAATAAATAATTCGACAACAAAATAAAAATTGGCCCATGGGCCAATTTCTGTAATATATTTTGTGTAACTCAATGGAGAAAAATTTGTAGGCCATATCGTGAAATTGGGCTTACCATGGTCAGAAGAAGTAACTTTACCAACTCACCAAACTTCATTGATCTCTGAGAAAAAAAATAACAACAAAATAAAAAAATGCCCAAATATGTAATCTGGGGCTTTATTAGAGAAAAAACAACATAAAATGAAAAGTATATAACTAAACCTTAACAAACTTAAAATATTATCTAATTAAACCTAATTTAAACTATTGGGACCTAAACTATATGTTGGGTAAGGTGCCCACAAGGCTGACCGCGTTACCTCGCTCGATAGCAATGCCAATGCGTTGGGCGAGGAACGAGCCAGCCTTACTATCACCGGAGGACCGGATAAATAAATAACTCAGCTTTTTGAAAAGCGTAGTTGCTTCCGGTCCCCAAGGTCCTAGGGTATCCCCAGCAAACGCCGCAAATACGTAGCTATCTTTGAGAGCTGCGTACTTGTGGCGGTTGGCTGTCTCTGCCGCAGCAGCTGCTCCACCTGCCCTCAACGACGTCGTGCCCAAATGGGACGGCGCTAAGGTGGCGTCCCATATTAATGGCCGTCCCTGTTGCCAGGGCACAAGGGTCATTCCGTCGGGCCTCTTGCCATCGTCACGTGACAGGCCATTTGGCTCTAAAGTGGCCGGCACGCTGACTCTGACCAGGGCCCGGCGAATGATGTCGTTGAGGCAGGAGTGGCGGGACGGTCTACCAGCACTCTTTGAACATGAGAGTCCGCGGTGGGCCGACCGAGTGACGACTGTACCACAATGGCAGCGGTGCGGTTCTACGATATTCGCCCTGAGACGCATTCCTACGACAAATCGGAAAGAGTTTGGATTGGATCCAGGAGGTACTCGTAACTAGCCGAGGGGTACGCGTGTAGCCAATAACCCGGTTCCCTCTCGGAAATTTCCAGAATGCGGGCCTTTTCGGAAGCTGATGTGCATGTTTCCAAAATGTGTTCATGCACCTGCCGGCAGATCGGTTGATCCCACATTTTCTGAAGGTTCGGACTAGACGGGATGTCACTACCTGGGCAGGCCATTTTACATCCCTGGCCTCAGACAAACCAGCTACCTCACAACCCCTATCACCTAGTGATGGATTTAGGATTTTTCTCGTGAGAGGTAGCGTGCTATGCACCGAGGACAGGAACGCCGGTAATGCGACGCTGAAAATTTGTCTTATTCCGAGACCACCGAACCTTACCGGCAGGTATGCGATCAAAAACATCCTGCTATGAATTGTTGTGATGTTGATAATTTTTTCAATTTGATTCCAAATAATACTGTCGAGTTTTTCACAGTAATTTCGAAGTTTCCAAAAGGGGCTACACCGCAAAGCATATGTGAATTTAGGGACAAAATTACAGTACCGAATAATAAATATAGCCATAATATGGGGATTAATTTGCAGAAGGCGCACAGTGTGACAAGAGCCGCATTTTTTAGATGTTCTACTGATGATGAAAATCGATAGTCTAGAACAATTCAAAGCTTAAAACTCCTGGATGCCAAATCCTTAGTTTCCGAAAAAAAAAATTTTGAAATTCACGACAAATATACCCGGATATACTAATAATTTACTGATAATCCTAAAAACTAGAAAATACAGAGAAAAAGTTTAAATAAAACTAGAGCTACAAAAATAGCGTAAGATTGAGTAATCAGTATAGTCCAAATATCGTCCGTTCCGAAATCATAACCTAATCAAACAATTTTGGTTTTTTATTTTGTTTTATTTTTAATCCGCCATATTATAAAGTTTTTTTTTATTAAACTTGTAAGGTAATAAGCTGTTATATACACCATAAAATTTTCACTATATAATTCCGTGGACAAAAGGAGTTAGGTAGGGAATTTTAAAATTTTGTGATAGGGTTGTCACTCTACCCGGATAAGAAAAGTTAGGTGTAAAAATCAATACAATATATACAATTCATGTTATTTTGGAGTCGCTGATGCCAATCGTGTAACGTGGTATCGACTCCAATTAATCATATACAATTTATTGAGTTGTATAAAAAAAGATCATTAAAGTAAGTTGGAGTCATTAAAGTAAGCAGTGTTTTTCGGAAATTTTAATTTGTATTCGTGTCTTACTACTCCTCCATTTCCACGGTAAGTACTACTGATTGGACATCTAAATGTTCCATATCGATATCATCACATTTTTCTGAGGACGTGTTTGGACTCAGTAACAATAATTACTAAGTAAATCATGAAAAATCCCCTAGACCATATTGTGGTCCTATCTTGTCCGATAGATCGTCCCCCGAATATTTATTTATTTATTTATTTATTTATTTATTTATTTATTTATTTATTTATTTATTTATTTATTTATTGAATCACATAAAATGTAACATGACAGTTCATACACCAAAGCGTTACACGGATTCTTAAGCTTAATACTTAACTAAAACCTAACTAACTTACAACTACAAGATAATTATCTTGCTCTTTCTCTAGCACTCTCTTCCATTCGGTCATCAATCTCGCTATCCCATCCGCAAACAAATCACATTCAGATTGTGCTAAGAGTAGGGAGTTGATGAGCGCGGTCGCGCGCGGGACGGGCGAGTGCAGGCGCGTGCGCGTGCGCGTGCGCGGGTGCTCCACGGCCAGCAGCGGCGGGCGGCGCCGTCTGCTGCAGTACTCATCGGGTACGGACAGCTTTAAGAACCGTTCCAAAAGACCGATACTGTCCACCTTGTTCCTCAGGATGTTAATGACAAAATTTACTAATCCTAAATTTCTACGCAACTCCAACGAATCGTAGCCCAATTGCCCCTGTAGAAATCGTGTTGGATACATAAAAGGATAACAACTGCATGTTTTTCTATATAAATTTCTTAGAAATTTCTTTTGGACTTGTTCCAACATGAGAATGTATTTTTTCTCGTGCGGACTCCAGACCACTGTATTCGTCTCTAGGATGCTCCTGACAAGCGCTGCGTACAGCGCACGCGTCGCGGCAACAGTCAAGGGAGTAGCGTTGCGCAACACAAAGCCAAGCCGCCGGTACGCGTCGCGAGTCACATTTTGTATGTGCGGCCGAAATGTTAGATGCCGGTCAAAAACCACCCCGAGATCACAGACTTCATCGACACGGACCATCACCTTCTCACCTACCTATGCGATAACCATAATAAAGTGGCGACTGTGAGCGAGAAAAGGTTCGCATGCCTATTATGCCTAATTAACTGAAAAAATCTAAATATTTCACGTAAAAGTCACGGTGCGGACCCTGGTACATATACCATAAAAAAATTCATACGTACCTATTACGCAAATTTGTATATACCCATAGGCGAACAAATATCAGTTAGGTACTTTAGGATGTTTTAGTTCAAGTTCCTAACAAACGGTGTGTCGTTCGTTAAGCGTGCTATCGCACATCAATCTTGTTTGTCAAGTCCAAATCTTATCCAATCGTCAATAACAATATTTATCTACTGGAGGTATAAGTATTGCGTGAATTTTGGTGAGATTAGTGTAAACACGGTAGCGCGCGCAGAAACATGCACGATTTGAAAGACGAGGTGGTGTTCATCACGGGAGCCGCCAGCGGAGTTGGCGCAGGAGTGGTGAGGCTGCTGATGGAAGAAAGAGTTAAGGTAAACAACATAAATATCTTTCTTATAATATACATATCCAGACTTAAAAAAAATGCTTCTCATATCTACTATCACCACAGAATAGATAATAGTACAAACTATCACTAATACTGCCAACTACCGTCACATCTTATATTTGTCATTTCTATTTCAGCTGCCATATATTTTTTGATTGGATTAGCTTGCATGATAAAAAGGGATTTCATGTTAGGTACTTGATTATGAGCTCCGTTTACCTGTTTTCGATCGTCGAGCGTTTAACTTTCACACACTTTACAAAAGAAATCAGTAGATTTATTTAAAAATTCAATTTTTCTCAGAAAATTGCCCTAAGCTTCACATAAGGTAAATAGAAAACATTGAAATAGATCTAATGAAAAACGAAGTTTTAATTCTCAGTCCGACAAACTTCGCTCGCGTTATAATTTCTTGGCTATTTTAATAGAAATAAAAAGAAACTTATTTCAGCATGTAGCCATTCTCGATGTAGCCGAAGAAGCAGGTAAAGCTTTACAAGACGAACTGAACACTCTTCACGGAGACGACAAAGTTAAATTCTACTCATGTGACGTCACCGACGAGGAGGCCTTTTTGGGTATCATGGCTGACGTGAAGAGCAGACATGGCTACATCGACCTGATCATCAACAATGCTGGGATCATGAACGACAGCTGGCAGACGTATAAGAAGGAGATATTGATCAATGTGGTACGTGCATGACATACCTGCCCCTCTACCACAACTATGTTTCGCGTCACCCACCACTCTCTCGCAGTACTGTACAGAAAGAGATAGGTAATAATATATCTCGAGCTAGAAAGAGTCGCGTGTCACAGTTGTGCTGGAGGTGCTGAATAAGTAGGTACTCTACTCGTACGTATACATATATTTGGTGCAGTCACAAAGGCAGCAGGGCCCTTCAGCCATAAAAAAAACTACATATTCATGATTTAATTTAAATTAATCAGCTGCAGTTTTTAGATCCTTACACTCCTTGCAGCAACGACTACCGCAAAAACAAATTAGTCTTCAAAAAACTTTACCCTATTAAGAACGAAGGAGCGAAGGATACCTATACCAGCATTCCGTTCAGTCAGACAGAAGTCTTTTTTTTTAAATACCTATCTATATACATTTATTTAAATTTCTGAAAAGAAAGCTTCCGCATCTATATGCAGAGGTTTCCTTTGTAGGAATTTAAATGCCTATAAATAAATGCCTATATTAAAAATAAAAATATGGAAGAAATTTCAATGAATGCGTCTTTCCTCAGCTAGCCCTTGTAACTGGTTCCCTCCGAGGTCTGGAGATGATGAGGAAAGACGAAGGCGGACAGGGCGGCACCATCATCAACCTCGCATCCGTGGCAGCGCTCTGCCAACTGCCTGCCCTGCCAGTCTACTGGGGCACCAAGAGCGCCGTTCTGCAGTTCAGCAACTGCCTTGGAGTGAGTATTTTCAATGTGAAAGCCTTTCTTTTCATAGTGAAGAAGCATTTAATGGCTATTACGTAATATTTTGGAGTGTTTGGACTGATGATAGTGAACCGCTGGAACACACATTTGCCTTCTAAGCAAAACCGCATCTGATTACTAAGTGGTTAAATGTAGGTTATTTAAATTTACACACCAAAACGACGAGGTTGGCGCAGTTTGTAGTGCACCTGCCAACTGAGCCGGCGGGCCTGGGTTCGAATCACGGCCAGGGAAAATATTTGTGTGATTATTGATTAACTCGAATAATTGTTCCTGGGTCATGCATGTCATCTATATACTTATATGTATTTATATATTCATGTATATCGTCATCTAGTACCCATAGTACAAGCTTTGCTTAGATCGATTTGTTTAAGATTGTCCTTTAATAATTATTTATTTATTTACCAATTGACGCAGGGGTTCTCTCTTTTTTGAGTGAAGGGACACACGGCATGGCGTCTTATTGAAGTGAGCTAAGCGTGTCCGTTTTAGCTGCCTTAAATTCTTTTGAATGTCCGGATGTTTAGATGTTAGAGTATTTGGATGTTCGGATGTCCTGATTTCCAATATTTTCGCCTGAAGGTCGCATTTCTCAACGGATTCTCCCGATTTTTTTTTAAGAATACGCATCGCGTTTTATACCTGTCTAGCTCGCTTTTACGCGACTCAGATAAGAACATCTCAGTTTTAATCCAAACCTAAATCACAATTTGAGAGCCACGGAGTCACGGACTGATGTAGAATTTTTTTGCCGATTCATTTTATCAGAATGTTTCAAAATGATTGACATGCAGGTGGTTGAAAACGTGAATATTTAAAAACCGGCCAAGAGCATGTCGGGCCACGCTTAGTGTAGGGATCTGTAGTTTCCCATCCTTCACAATAGACGGGCTTAAAACAGCGGGTTTACTACTTATACCAAATTTCAGCTTTCTAGTACTAATGATCACGGAGCTAAGCCGCGGACGGACAGACAGACAGACAGACGGACATGGCGAAACTATAAGGGTTCCTAGTTCCTAGTTGACTACGGAATCGTAAAAATGATGGCGGATGATAGGTTGCTCTGATTATGTATCATCGTATCACGGGCCAGATTAAAGGATTTCCCGGCCTGTTGTTTCATGACCCCTGAGTTTTAACAGATGGCGTTTGTCAGATAGGCGAAAGATGACTGGCGTAAGCTATTAGGTATGTTATGTTATGATAAATATGATTTAAATTCCAAACGATAGGAGGGAGTGACATTAGAATAGAACATTCTTTATTTTATTAGTTACTAAGCGACCTGCCACGGCTTCGCATGTGTTCTATGTTCTATATATAAACTTTACTCTTGAATCACTCTATCTACGAAAAAAAAACGCATTAAAATCCGTTGTTTATAGTTTTAAAGACCCAAGCATACATAGGGACAGACAGAAGGAAGCGACTTTGTTTTATACTATGTAGCGATTACACTCCTCAATGGGAGAATAGTACATTACATACCTATTAGAGTGGTAAATTCGTAAATGTCCCAGATCGCAGGAGTTTGTGGCCCAAACCAAAGGTGAGGGCCATAAATATGCGATGTGGGGCTTTACGAATTACCGCCCGTGGTTTGTCTAAAGTTTCACGTCTTGTCTTGGCCAGGAAGTATGATTTTCTCCCCGCGTAACGGGCAGAAAATCCCACTTACGACCAAGGGTGACGTAAAAATACAAATAAAAAACATTCAATAGAGGTAAACAACAGACGGTCTTATAGGCAACCTTTGGGTAGCGAAATCAAATAAAAACCGTCAGAAAGTAGTAGTTTAGTATACCAGATCGGCTAAGCTATTTTCAACAATCTTAGGAACGACGTCATCCGCACGACACCACAGCTCACAGTCTATTAAAACCACATTTAAAACAGCAACGCAACTATAACGCAACATTTGATTATACACATCCGTTGAGGTCCGAAACTCGGCCTCAGTAATTCCTCAGTAATGTCGGGACATTGCATACCATATCCCGTTCACGCAGGACACCAGGGTCATTCAGAAGATCCTTGCACTTACTGCCGATTCCGTTGTATTGGCAAATTATAATTCTTTCGGGTCCGGTTCTTTTTACTTCTTTTTGCTTGGATCCTTCTATATCACAGAAATGGAGGAATGAATCGACGCAATTTTTTAGCATCAGTAAAAATGAGCTGCCTGGCTAGCAGAACTGGCCGTGACTTCGTTTCGCTTCACGGGATATATCGCCACCCGTCTCCCTTACACCGCCCGCCGTGCCGAATAAAAAGAGACAGGTAATATTATGTTCGCGCGACAAAAAAACACATGTTAGATTTTAACCCGTAAACTCCCAATTCCAATATTTCAGCTTTTCATCTTTCACTGTTTATATATTTTGTCTTTGTAAATCATACGTCTAAAACCTTCAAACTATGCGCGTCAATTTATTTATTCCATGGCATTCTGGCGACCAATCATGCCGTCTCGTATGTTTCCCGATTTGCGACAGGAATGAGGAATTTAGGCCCTCTTAAAAGTTGATTTTCAGCTTTTCTCCTCCAGTCAATACCAGCTACACTGAGTATGCCTTACCTTCTTTTTCCAGATGGATGAGTTCTACCAAAGGACGGGGGTCCGCGTGATAGCCATGTGCCTGGGTGCCACCGCCACGGCACTGACCACGGTGCAGAAAATGGGCTCGTTCGACAAGTTTTTCGACGATCAATTGGGCAATCTGCTCCCAAATCATCTGCAAAAGTAAGCGACTATAGATAGCTATGAACTTATCGTCTTTATAAATAGAATCGATTCCTATAACAGGTTATAATTAGTAAATAAGAGCATAGATTTTAGAATTGTACCTTAAACGCAACGTTCAAGCTGTCTGATTTTCTGACATAGTCCTTGTCTGACTTGATTAATGTTGCTAAATAGCCTGGACTTCTATCTCAATTCTTGGCATTATCATAGAAAGAATACTTACTGCTTCTATTCTCTGACTCCATACAGTAGTTACAGTGTAGAGACTTAGTATGATATTTTTCAAATTATTACCTATTTCGTCTTTTACATTATTTTTAAGCTCATTCGATCACCACCTAGTGCTTAGAGCGGCTGCACGACTCGCACTAGTCGCACTACCACTACACTTGGCCCGGTCCTAGCCAAATCAACCTTTAAGCCTAGGACTAATTTCTTCAAGATTTAAATAGCCGGGTGCCTTTGTTTACAGTTCAAATGTCAGAAACCGTATTTCTTTTCAGAATGGAATCAGCGGCCAAAGGAATCATAGAAGCATACAAACACGGAGAGGGCGGCAGCACATGGCTAGCCACGAGAGACGAACCAGCCAAAGATATCACTGCCGACATCAAGAAAGCCTATGATATACTGGCTGTGCACGCTTTATAATGATTTTATTACCAATAAATATATACAATATAACCAAACTTTGTTATTTCTACTATTCTAATATGCTGTGCTAAATAAAGTGTAAAGTAAATGCGCTACTAGGTAGGTAATTTTCAAATTTTGTGTTTTTATCTGCTGCAATATACATATACAGTGTGCGAATTCGTTCGCTGGTGCGGTCTCTATCTGGCTCTTATAGGCCTTAATATACCTAATGATCTCTCGCCTCTGCCAAGAATTCCAAGTTTCCAAATAGTACCTCTGAAGTGATCATACATACTGGTACTGTAAATAGAGTACTGAGAGAAGTTTACTAATAGGAAAAAGCACATCACTGATTCAATTCAGCGCACTTCTAACTAGATTAGTCCTCGTTATGCCCAACTAATTCGATATTTCTAATTGACAACGTTTACAATTTTCAAATACTTACTGTTCAGTATAAACTAATTATTATTAGTCTGACTGTATGATTTTCTACGCTGTGACCAATCACTGGTCGCCTACGCTCTTTTATGAAGATTTTAAAATAAAAGTTTAATCACAAATTGGGATAATATCTAAAATTTAAAAATGTGCTATTATTTCATGTTTTATCCTTTATATGATAATATCGAAAAAAGCCCGGTAAAAAAATTTAAATGTTGTCAATTATATATGCTGCCACTATACATATACCTATACTGTATGCTTCTACGATATACATATAAGCTAGGTAGGTATACTCTATACAAAGTTTCCATGTAAACGTAGTACCACGTAGTACCTAACATTTACGGTCTCATCGAGATAACATCGACTATTTGGATTTTTGATAGCCGTAAAATTAAAATGGCGAAGTTATGATCATGACTACTGAATACTGATATTGAGCCATTTCTACAAAACATGGCTTACCATACGAGGTAATGTATCTAATAATAAATTCCATAGAAGGCGAATGCTTGCGGTGAGGAACAACCCTAATGCAATTCGAATAGGAAAAGTCGATACATGTGCGTTATACGTATGACATTATAATGCGCTATTGCTAAATTGGATATCACAAAGCCTCCTCGAATTAAGGCGCTTGTCGTTAATTAAGGACATCGCTGTTAGGCTGCAATTATTGTAATTTGGACCTCCGCCGCACGCTGCATGCAGCGCAGTGAGGCAAACGGCGCGTACGCAGCATGACGCACGATTTGGAAGGAAAAGTGGCGCTCGTGACGGGCGCCGCCAACGGCATAGGCGCGGGAGTCGCCAGGCTACTGTTGGCAGGAGGCGTGAAGGTATCGTACAACGTATTTCGTGTCATAAAAGCTTAAGATGTATAATGTTTAGCAAATCTTGGGACATTATTTTCATAAGTTCATTTCATTAAAAAATATTAGTTATTTTCGCTAGTGCCAATGGAAACACCTATTCAACAACAACGAAAATTTTCACCCTCACATCGTTTTCCCTTAATATCCTCATTATTGACCTCATGAAATTTTGTGAGTAGGTTCGATAAGTAGTTATTATAATTTTTTGCCGCTTCAGTTTTTAGTTTTTTCTTTCTAAATGGCGGATTTATGGGGAAAACGTAAAAAGACTCGCTCACAGACAAGAGCCCCTAGTTTCGAGATCCTATATTACAAACGTTTTTATTTACTTTCACCAGTTGCACTACATGTAATTGTGTTTATTATCACCCTTTTTCTTCCAGAAAACTCTTTGCTATTTTGGAAAGACCCTAGAGGGAACGTATTCTATTCAGAACTCGTTTTCACTTACCAATATTCTGTATATCAGGCTGCCTGTCCACAGGTACCTAAGCGGAGCGGAGATGTTTAAAATGTACCAATCACATTTCTCAGATTTAAATGCACTTCTTTCGGGCTTCACAGTAACGCAACCTGATTGGTTCTCCGCTCCGTTTCAGTGGGCATCAGGTTATACAAAAAATAAAATTAGTGCGGTAAAAGGTGCAAGTTATTTATAGTCAAAATCTGTCAAAGTGTAAGTCAAAGTCAAAGTCAAAGTTATTTATTGCACACATGTTGTTAATACAGTAGATCTTAAAATGATTAAAGTTTCAAACATGGACCCTGCTAGGGTATGCAATATTTATAAATAAAACTTAAAATTAAACAAATCACATTTTCGTACTAATAGGCACCTTGTTTATCGTTTAGATATTCGATTACAGAATAATAGGCCTTCTCCAGCAATAATCTTTTTAAAGCTAACTTAAATTCTAGGATATCCTCCTTATCTCTAATGGTACTTGGCAGTCGGTTATACACTTTTGAGGCCATGCCAATCACACTTTTGGACATAAGACTTGTTTTAGAGGGCGCAGCACACAATTTATTTTGTAGTCTATGACTGGAAAAGTGTTTGAATTGGTCCGGGTTACATTTTACAAATAAGCACACTTCAAATATATATATATATATACATGGAAAAGTAAGAATTTTTAATTGAATGAAATGGGGTTTACATGTTTCAAATGGTCGTAGCCCACATATTGCTCTGACACATTTCTTTTGGGCTTGAAACACTAGTTCTCGATCAGTGGCAATTGTATGTAATTTTCTTCCACAGCACGTGGCCATTCTGGATATCGACGAGACTACAGGAATGGAGTTCCAACACGAGCTGAACTCCAAATACGGCGCCAACAAAAGCAAGTTCTTCCATTGTGACGTCACAAACGACGATCAGTTGTTCGGCGCGTTTCAGACCACTAAAGAGAATCAGGGAGGCATCGACCTGGTCGTCAACAATGCTGGCATTATGAACGATTCCCCTCGTGTATACAAAAAAGAAATAGCTATTAATGTAGTAAGTTAACCTTGTTCAAAAATTATTGTTCCCTTGAACATTCGACATTTTTGTGAATATTTTCTGGCACTGAAAAGCAGCAGATCAAAGGCTGGCGCCTATTGTTATAATATGGGCCGTAGGCTGACCTTATTTTGCATCCCAGAAAATTCCGAAAGTACAAGTGACTCGGCACTTACATTAGCTTTGCTACTCAGACGTATCCACGACAAAGCACAAGAATTTTATACAGGGGGCCTACAATGGTTGCGTTTAATCACGGGATAAATAAGTGACAAAGCATCTGTTACTCACACTCGCATTTTGTCAAAACGTGAGGGATGCTTTGTCACTTATTTATTGCGTGATAAAAGCAACCATCATAGGCCCCCAGTACAGTTAAGATGTTTATCTTAACGCATTTAGGGTAAACGTGATGTAAGTTCTATCTAGGCGCTTAGGTACCTAACTACAAAACGTACGTCTCGTTTGCCCGAAAGATCACTAACCCGGCATTCAATTCCGAGAAATGAGTGCAACAAAATTCTACAAAAAAAAATATATAAGTAATATCACGTAAATTTTCCAGACCGGTATGATCAGCAGCACACTCAAAGCCTTAGAGCTGATGCGTACAGACGAAGGGGGCAGTGGAGGCACCGTCATCAACATCGCCTCTGTAGCAGGCCTATGCCAGTCTTCCGTCATGCCCATTTACTGGGCCACTAAGGCTGCGGCTATTCAGTTCAGCAACTGCATAGGAGTAAGTTTGACCCTCGGGAAATTCAGCTGTTGAAGACTATAAAACATATCAGTCATATGAAAGCCCTTGAGCAGATGCGTATTACAGTCGAAGGCGGCAGTGGCGAGATTGGCAGTAGGTAGGCGGCCTCTGTGCCTGTCCTTTGTCATCATGCCCATCTAGCGAGTGAGAGTATTTCTTAGCTCCATTACAATTATAAGGCTCATTAAGGCGATATGTTAGCAACAGACACGCCACGCCGCATCTTTTGTACTGCTTCTCCTGTCTTAAATATAACGAAAAGATAGTGTTTCTTTTAGATTAAACTACGAAGATGCTCCAATACAAAAAAACTGGTTCATGATTTCGTCTTAATTAAAGTTATTAAAGGCCAGAGGTTTACTTTTCAATTAAGTTTAAAGTAAGTAATATATATACTTTCAGAAAGAGGACTACTACCAGAAGACCGGAGTGCGCGTTCTGACGATGTGTTTCGGGCCTACCGACACCACCCTCCTCAGCGGGCGCAAACTGGGCTCGCTTGATAAAAACGTAGGAGGCGACCTTATTGCCAGTCTCTTCAACGACCTGCATGTGCAAAGGTAATAGAATGAATTTTACGTTAACACTTAAGTACTTTTAGAAATAATACTACTTACTACCACAAGACCGATGTGCGTCTTCAGACGACGTGTTTCGGGCCCCCGACACCACCCTGCTCAGCGGGAGCAAGCTGCGAGACTAACCTACCTTGCTGCGACTTCGCTTGTCGCACGACTCAATATCAAATATATATATATTTTTTATTAAATCAGGGCTGTTTAGCCCTCACTACCGGTGAGTCGGACTTTGTGTAAGTGTATATTTGTATAACCCGCTAATGGGATTAACTCCGCGCCACAGGAGCGTCAAATATCTTGCTCCCACGGTATTAAAAGGAAAGTGAAGGGTAGTACTTGTCGCGCCACAATGACTCGCGTGGCGAAGTTGGCTGAAGTATGAGTTTCTAATATAGCGAAGTGCCTCTTCACACTATCACATTTGACCAACCTCGGTCAATTTCGCAAGTAGTATAGGGGAATCCTTCTCATCATCAGGGCTCAATCATCTAAAACTCAGTATGCGTCGATACCAATATTTATATTTACTTGTGATGAACGATCTACTTGCAGAATGGAATCAGCAGCCCAGGGAGTCATCGACGCATATAAGCAAGGTGCCAGCGGCAGCACTTGGGTCGTGTCAAGGGACCTCCCCGCCGTAGACATCACGAACGACGTCAACAGGGCTTACGAAATCTTGAGCGAACACATTTGAACATTACAATTAAAGAATAAAAGATAAAGGTTGGATATTTTTTATTTTTTATTAAAGCAGTAACGTCTGCTAACGTAAACTAAATGTTTACAAATCGTTACTATCGATTCTCAACAAATTTGAGACGATGGTGCCGACGATAAAGTCTAAATCTTTACGGTAGATGGCGCTACGATGCCACCCTAAGTCATGTCGAAGCAACTGGTTGAAAAATTCAATGACTCTGACATCTGATTCGGTGGTCCAATTGGGAGGACGCCAGTGTTGGCCCGGAAAGCCGTTGGAAACGCAGGTTCGAATCCTGTCCGAATCATTAAATTTTTCAATTTTCGCTTCATTTATATAAACATAAAGGTTGGAATTTAACTGGCAAAAAGGGGATGGATCAGGTTTAGAGGCGTGGTGATGACATATGGAAAACTCAATTGGGTAGATCAACCTTTTCTTGTTGTTACTCTGTCCCGTCACCCAGGAGACAATGGTGATTAAACTTCTTAGACAAATGTTGATAATTTATAATATTGGCATTTTCAAGAGATATTCTAAATAAGAATGGTTTTATAACTGCTGCAAATTTACAATATTTTTCGAAAAATCGTAGTTTTAAAGGGTAACCCATAAGTAAGGGACATCACCATGGCAACAAGCAACAGAAAAAACTTGATTGACCCAATTGAACCTTAAGTAAACTTTCTCAAAGTCGCAAACCAAACAAAAGAGGAGGCGTCCCCGTCTCTTCTGTTTTGCATAATTTTGTATGAAAATTCATCAAAGGCACACCGCTTCCTCTCCTCGTCCTACGTCTCTTTTGATTGGCTTGCGTCTAAAAGTCTGAATAATACAGGATGAAAAGAATATGTTGCATGGGTCTAGGTATTCGGTGTCGTATATATTAAGTCATGTTTAAAGTACCTCATTGTTTCGAACCTCTGTTTGATAGGCTCTTAGAACTTATGAGTGTAAGCCAAGAGACTAAAATGATAAGCTACTTTTTTAAATTAACGTTATCAATATGCGATATTAATAAAAAAAACCTGTAAAAACATTATTATTTTATTGAAATTACCTCTATTTACAAAATATTTACAAATTACTTTGCAAACTTAGGCATGATCATTATAAAATACTATAATGAAAATAGCAGTCAATCATAATATAAATAACGTCAGCTTATACTGATATAATAATCATGTTTCAATGATACGAACGTTAAAGCGAGTGTAAGTATACTTAAACAGTCGCTGAATTAGTGAATGTCCTAGATCGCAGCACGTCTAGCATAATTGTGATACCTACAACACTCTTTGTCGCGAAACAAATATATACTGCCTGTCACTTACGTTTCAATACCGTGCGAGCAAGACGTGAAACGCTAACTCGCGCGACAAACAAAGTCGCGGCAGATATGCTAGTCTAGCAGGTGTTGTATTTATACCCATAGATAGCCATAAATGGGCAAATTTTTATTTTGATGTCGATTTTGTTTTTTTCTCAGATTTCGATAAAATTTTATGAGTTGGTAAATTTGCTTATTCTGTACAAGGTAAGCCCAATTTCAAGATAGTCCTACAAAATTTTCCATTGAGTTACAAAAAATTTAACGTTTTTTTACAAAATTTCTTATTTTGTACTAAAATTTAGTACAAAATCAGGAGCTCGAAATGAAAAATAAATAATTCGACATCAAAATAAAAGTTGGCCCATGGGCCAATTTCTGTAATATATTTTGTGTAACTCAATGGAGAAAAATTTGTAGGCCATATCGTGAAATTGGGCTTACCATGGTCAGAAGAAGTAACTTTACCAACTCACCAAACTTTTTGATCTCTGAGAAAAAAAAAGAAATCGACAACAAAATAAAAATTTGCCCAAATATACTGTAATCTGAGGCTCTACCGAGACGTGTGCGCCGCCACGCCACGCCGCCGCCGCCGGCCATTTTCACCCACGCCGCCGCCGCCGCCGGTAATCGGCGTGAAATCGGCGTGGACCATGCTGGTTTAATATTCAATATTCATACATATAAAATCAACCTACACGGCTCACACCTTCAAATATATAACATCCTTTTTAATTCGTCATTCTATAATTTACACGAACGAAACATTACGATTAGGTACATTTTGTAGATATAATTTTTTTTTTAGAAAGCATATTCTATTCTTTACTTTTGTCATACATATTTTGGCGGTAAAGTGTGAAGTTTTTGAGAGAACTTACCTTTTAGCAGAAAAAAAAGTTATATTATTAAAAACGTTAGTATTTGGTAACAGATTGCGCTGAATTCATAAGTGATATCGCTTTTGTATGTATTAAAGGTTTATGGTAAATTTATCAAGGATTATTTTGTTGTTACACACTTTGTATGTATCGTTCACGGGTTTCTTTTGAAATGGAAAATACCGCGCTCCGGGTCCGGGACACATTCGAGAGAGGTGTCGCTCGCCCCGGGAAGGAAAATAATAAAATTTAACTTTGCTCTATAACCTACATATCCTGATAGATAAAACTTGTCCTTTAATTTTGCCAAATGATATGATAATAGGATGTTTTCGTTCAAGTTCCTAACAAAGGATGTGTCGTTCGTTAAGCGTGCTATCGCACATCAATCTTGTTTGTCAAGTCCAAATCTTATCCAATCGTCAATAACAATATTTATCTACTGGAGGTATAAGTATTGCGTGAATTTTGGTGAGATTAGTGTAAACACGGTAGCGCGCGCAGAAACATGCACGATTTGAAAGACGAGGTGGTGTTCATCACGGGAGCCGCCAGCGGAGTTGGCGCAGGAGTTGTGAGGCTGCTGATGGAAGAAGGAGTTAAGGTAAACAACATAAATATCTTTCTTATAATATACATATCCAGACTTAAAAAAAATGCTTCTCATATCTACTATCACTAATACTGCCAACTTGCGTCACATCTTATATTTGTCATTTCTATTTCAGCTGCCATATATTTTTTGATTGGATTAGCTTGCATGATAAAAAGGGATTTCATGTTAGGTACTTGATTATGAGCTCTTTTTACCTGTTTTCGATCGTCGAGCGTTTAACTTTCACACACTTTACAAAAGAAATCAGCAGATTTATTGTAAAAATTCCATTTTTCAAGGAAAATTGCCCCAAGCTTCACATTAGGTAAATAGAAAACATTGAAATAGATCTAATGAAAAACGAAGTTTTAATTCTCAGTCCGATTAACTTCGCTCGCGTTACAATTCCTTAGCTACTTTAATAGAAATAAAAAAAAAACTTATTTCAGCATGTAGCCATTCTCGATGTGGCAGAAGAAGCGGGTAAAGCTTTACAAGACGAACTCAACGCTCTTCATGGAAACGACAAAGTCAAATTCTACTCATGTGACGTCACCGACGAGGAGGCCTTGTTGGGTATCATGGCTGACGTGAAGAGCAGACATGGCTACATAGACCTGATCATCAACAATGCTGGGATCATGAACGACAGCTGGCAGACGTATAAGAAGGAGATATTGATCAATGTGGTACGTTGCATACCATGCCCTGCCCATTTAGCACAACTTATGCTTCGTGACTTAGCGTCACCCGTCACTCGCTCACAGTACCGTATAGAAATTAGATAGGTAATATATTTCGAGCTAGAAAGAGTCGCGTGTCATAGTCGTGCTAGACGCGCAGTCACAAAGGCAGCAGAACCCTTCAGCCATAATTCTGGTAGAATTTAAAATCGAAAATTTACAAAAAATAAGGGAAAACCATAGCTGATAAATTAAATTAATCAGTTGCAGTGTGTAGACCCTGGCAGCAAGAACGGAAAAATATAAATTAAATAGTTTTCAAAATAGTTATTTGAGTTAGTTGAGTTATGCAAGGCTGCAAAGTTGTTATTTGGCACGAGTGTTGAAATTGAAAGCTGAGTGTAGCGAGGCTTTCAAGCCACGAGAAGCTAAATAATTTTGCAGCCATGCGGAACACACCACTTTTCACCTCACTACAGCGAGGAAAATGCAAGATTCAAGAAAAACAATTAAAACATACCTGTTCGTACCTGGTGCAAAGGTTATCCATCGCCATTCAACGTGGTAACGCGGCTAGTGTGATGGGTACTTTTGCGCCGGGGACAACTCGAGGGGGACTTTTTGACTAGGCTTAAGCTAGTCTTAAGTTTGATATTTTTTATTTTATTTTTATGTGACATGGTTTTTATTCTGAATAAATTAATAAATTTATCTAGTAGAAAAAAAAAATTAAAACATAAAAACAATATATTTAATTTTGCCTTCTATTTAACACATCAAATTTAAAACATGACACACTCAAATCCAAACCAAATAAATACGAGAGAAGCACACATATTAAAAATTAAAAGTAATATGGCCGTACGATTTGCATTATCGTCGTGTATATTTTATCGTTGAGTTTTTCTTATTAAGCACTGTTATATTGTATTTGTATTTGAAACTACTTGACACATTCGTTGTGAATGTGGGAGAATGGCATTCTGGGAAGGATTAGTTGGCAACTCGGAAGTATTTTCCATAACACTTGCTTTGGAAGTTATTGGACGATGGGATCCGAACAAGATTATTTCGGCTTTATCTACTTAAAAAACGCCAATAGTTTCGGTAAATTACTTATTGTCTCCAAATATTTATAACAAATCCTTTTTCGTTTTAATACAGGCTTTTAGGCTAATAAATACTCCAAATTGGGTTTAACTTTTTTGTTTTCGATATTTCTATAAAGCAAGACAACAGTATGTATTCTCCACAGAACAAATTTACGTTGTTTACGGTTACTTAAATTGTGAAAACTTCCAACTTTTTTATTTTTTATTTATTCTTGGGTGCGTTCAGAAATTACACACTTATGTTCCAACTTTTATGACAAATAAATATTAAAATTTGTGTTGTATTTAATATATTTACTAGTCAAAATATGTAAATGAAACTGAAATACTTACTATTAATATACTTATATATGTATAAACTTACTAGCTCTGCCCCACGGTGTTACCCGCTCATCCCACGGGAACACTCAATTTATTCGGGATGAAAAGTATCCTATGTCCTTCCCCGGGACTGAAACTATCTATATACCAAATTTCGTCTAAATCGGTTCAGCGGTTTAAGCGTGAAGAGGTAACAGACAGACAGATAGACAGACAGACAGACAGACAGACAGACAGACACACTTTCGCATTTATAATATTAGTATGGATTCAAAATAAAATAAAGTGTACAAAAATAAAAACTTAAAAATCTGTAACCACAAACCAGGTTTCTGGACGTGATATTGTAGGTCTATTTTTTTTTAAACCTGCCAAGATCATGTCGGGCCACGCTCAGTGTAGGGTTCCGTAGTTGCCCATCCTTCACAATAAATGGGCTTAAATTAGGTACGAGAAAGATTTCAAGCTCTATAAAAAAGATCGTAAACGCCAAAGTAACTGTAATTACTTATTACCTTCTGGAAGTTATCGATTATACGCTCCAGATTGAGCGGAATCTTTTAATGCAATATGGCAGTTAACTAATATATGAAACGTTCGAAGTATAAGGACACCGCGCGGCACTTACGTCATTTTAAAGAAAATTATGAAATTTTGCGATAACTCAAAAACGGCTCGACCGATTTTATTCAATATAGTTTTCATTGAAATCACTTACTTATAAGGCCTCATTTTCATGAACTTTTCCATATAGTTTTGACCCATGGTTTAAAAGTTAGAGGGGGTGGGACGCTATTTTTTTTTTCGGAGCGAATATTTTCATAACTGCTGTCTTTATCAAAAAATTGGGTCTATATCGGATGGCATACAATTATTATTAGTCCTATCGTTGTGTCGCATAACGTCTTTTGTCCTAATAACGTATGGCATAACCTTTGTTCCGCATATTTTTGATTGTCCGAAATTGTTGCTCCTATTATCGATTGTCCTAAATATTATTTGTCCTATCGTTCGATATGGCTAAGATTCAACTATCGAATAATGATTGATGTGCATAATTGTAATGTTCCTAATATTTAATGTGCTAAAAATCTTTTGACTACATTTCATTATACCTAAATCTCGAAGATTTTTAAGCAAGCATTCTGACGCTCCGCTATCCGTGGTCATAAAACAAACCTAACCTAACCTACAGTTTTCGGTCTTACAATATTAGGATAGTGTAATCTTGATGATTTTTAGCAAGCAGAGTTTTCAAAGGGAAACAACAGTTCTACCTAACACTCCTCCTCGCTTCCCTCGTCGTCGTACCTAACCTAACCAAAAAATCTGACCTGCCTGAAGGTAGAATACGTAACGATTCTGACTTCACGCCTACCATAGTTTAGTTTAGGTGTTTATTTTTATTAAAGAAGTAACGTCTGCTAACGTAAACTAAATGTTTACAAATGAAGCGAAAATTGAAAAAATTAATGATTCGGACAGGATTCGAACCTGCGTTTCCAACGGCTTTCCGGGCCAACACTGGCGTCCTCCCAATTGGACCACCGAATTAGATGTCAGAGCCATTGAATTATTCAACCAGTTGCTTCGATATGCCTTAGGGTGGCATCGTAGTTTAGGTGCTGTAATTTTAGCCAATTTAATAATAGGCAAAATAATTCTTAGGGCAATTCATGTTAGGAATATTATGCTTATTAGATAATGGTAATTAGATTTTAAAGTTATCAATATTAGGACAAACTTGCTTTAGGACTTTAAATGAGTATGCGCAAAAATTATTAGGACAAACGAGTAGTACGCCATTCAACAGTATGCCAAACATTCTCGGCAAAACATTTTTAGGTCAAAAAACGTTATGCGATACGACAGGCACCCCAAAAAATTATGTTACAAGACCCCTATTATTTTTAAAAGACCTGTTCAACGACACGCCACACACTAGTGTTGAAACGAAAAAAAAAATCACCCCCACTTTAGGTGTTCGAGAGGTAGGTACCCGAAAAAAAGTTTTTTTTTTGTTTTTATTTTATCGTTTTGTCGGCGTTTTATACTACTCATGGTCACGGAGCTAAGCCACGGGCGGACGGACAGACGGACATGGCGAAACTATAAGGGTTCCTAGTTGACTACGGAACCCTAAAAAAGAAGTATTCAAACGTACATATGATTTTAGCCGGCCTGACCAGATCGCCCTTTATTAGCGTGCGTTGATTGGTTATTCGAAGATTTATCAACTGATGAAATCAGTCACGCGTTGAAGGAGTCTTAAATAAAATAAATTACATGCACCACAGAGAATCAAAATCGTCGTGTTCGAAATTCAAATGACTTTTGCACGCTAGCGGATAAAATACACTTTTGCACGCAGATTTCGCCCTATAAACGGAGGTTTTCCGAGCGAGTGAGATGAAAAAATACTTTACCCTATTAAGAGCGAAGCAGCGAATTACCTACCAGTATTTCTTTCAGACAGATGATTTTTAGGGTTCCGTAGTCAACTAGGAGCCCTTATAGTTTCGTCATGTCCGTCTGTCCGTCTGTCTGTCTGTCTGTCCGTCCGCGGCTTAACTCCGTGATCATTAGTACTAGAAAGCTGAAATTTGGTATGATTATGTATATGTATCACGCCGACATAACGGTAAAATAAAAACTAAAAAAAAAAATCTTTTTTTCGGGTACCTCCCGTACACCTAAAGTTTTTTTTTCCGTTCCAACACTAGTGTGTGGGGTGTCGTTGAATAGGTATTTTAAAAATAATAGGGGTCTCCAAAAATTATTTTTTGATAAAGTCAGCAGTTTTGTAAATATTCGCTCCGAAAATAAAAAAAATAGCGTCCCCCCCCTCTAACTTTTCAACCTCGGGTCAAAAAATTATGGGAAAATTCATGAAATGAGGCCTTATGAGTACTTTCAATGAAAACTATATTGAAGAAAATCGGCTGAGCTATTTTTGAGTTATCGCAAAAATTCATAATTTTCTTTAAAATGACGTAAGTGCCGCGCGGTGTACTTATACTTCGAATGTTACACGTATTAGTTAAGTGCCATACTGTATTATAGCATTTCGCTCAATCTGGCGCGTATAATCGATAACTTCCAGAAGGTAATAAGTAATTACCTACTGTTACTTTGGCGTTTACGACCTTTTTATAGAGCTTGAAATCTTTCTCGTTATTTAAAACTTTCTCGTAATTTTCGTCTATTGTGAAGGATGGGCAACTACGGAACCCTACACTGAGCGTGGCCCGACATGCTCTTGGCCGGTTTTTTTTTATTTATTTAGAATACATACTGATGCTGCTGCTGATGTATGCGGAAGATTTCCTTTCAGAAATTTAAATAAATGCCTGCAGAAAAAAAAACTTGTGGAAATTTAAATTAATGCCTCTTTCCTCAGCTAGCCCTTGTAACGGGTTCCCTCCGAGGTCTGGAGATGATGAGGAAAGACGAAGGCGGACAGGGCGGCACCATCATTAACCTCGCATCCGTGGCAGCGCTCTGCCAAGTGCCGGGCCTGCCAGTCTACTGGGGCACCAAGAGCGCTGTTCTGCAGTTCAGCAACTGCCTTGGAGTGAGTATTTTGAATGTGAACACCTTTCTTAAAATAGTGAAGACGCATTGGCTACGTAATAGTTTCGACTGATGATAATGAACCACCGGAACACATTTGCCTTCTAACGAAACCGTATGTGATTACTAAGTGATGAAATGTAGATTCTATACATACCAAGACGACGTGGTTGTCGCTATTTGTAGTGCACATGCCTACTGAGCCGGCGGTCCTGGGTTCTAAACCCGGCCAGGGCAAATATTTGTGTGATGAACTCGAATATTTGTTCCTGGGTCATGTATGTTATCTATCTCATCAAAAACATAAATATGTTACATCAATATCGCGTGAAACGCCGTCGACTTCGCCGACAAAAGAATTGAGATCTATATAGGTGAGTATCTATCTATACAGGGATCTTAAAAGTACGCTATTGAACCAGATTTTCAGTTTTTCTCCTCCAGTTAACATCACCTACACTACTTATGCCTTACATTGTTTTTCCAGATGGATGAGTTCTACCAAAGGACGGGGGTCCGCGTAATCGCAATGTGCTTGGGTGCCACCGCCACGGCACTGACCACGGTGCAGAAATTGGGCTCCTTCGACAAGGTTTTCCACGATCAATTGGGCAATCGGTTCCGAGACGATCAGCTGCAAAAGTAAGCGACGATAGATAGCTATGAACTTATCGTATTTATATAGCATCGACTCCTATAATATATAACATGTTATAATTAGTAAATAACAGAATTGATTTTAAAATTCTACCTTATACGCAACGGTCAAGCAGTCCGATTTACAGTGCTTGTCTGACTTTTGATCAATGTTGCTAAATTGCCTGGAATTCTATCTCAAATCTCAGCATTATCATACAAATAATACTTTCTGCTTCTTTTCTCTGATATCATACAGTACCTACAGTGGAGTGACTTAGTATGATATTTTTTATATGATTATTTCGTCTTTTACGTTATTTTTATGTTCATTCGATCACCACCTAGTGCTTAGAGCGGCCGCTCCACTCGCGCTACCCAATACACTTGGCCCAGTCCTAGCCCAATCAACCTTTAAGCCTTTTGTAATGTTTCTACAAGCTACTAACTAAACCTCCTAGTCCTACTCCTGCTTCACCCTCCTCACCAAACTCTACTCCTACAACGAAGCCCTAAGGAAACCCTTCAACAACTACCTAGCATTCCAGAACCTACAACTAAACAAACCTAAATATGAAAGGATCTTCATAACAATTGAGCTTGAACATTTCTTATTAACTAATGGCCAAATGTGATCAGTATAACCTTTGTGAACGTCTAGATTGTGTAGGACCCAACATTGAAGTAGTAACTCAGACTCTTTTAAGAAATATTTAACCGTGATGTGTCGCTAAGTGCCTCCGTACCTATATACTGTGCTATGCTACTATGTATTACCAAATAAATGTGTATTCTCTTACTTATTTAATGCAAGCTTCTCCTATCCTACAGCTACCTTGGTTCTTTGTACTAATTTAAATTTCTAACTTAACTTAATGTTATCTATCCTCAAAATATAAAATTATTACTTCCTATGTAGTCTAGCCTTCAAAAATATCTTCAGTTCCTATAGCATGATTAAATATGGGATATTTTACTCTTATGTGCTCTTATTAAAATTTATTTAATTCTATATGAAATATAAAATTCATCCAGTCCATAGTTGGGTATAGTTTTACTAGATTACTCTATGTAACAATAAAGATCAGTATGTGAATCAATCCAAATATTATTAGGATTCTGAGATGAAAGATAATTTAGTTCTTGAAATTGCCTGTCCTTACTCCAGAATGTTTAGTAGTCAAGTGCTTATGTACAATATGAAACTATACTTCATAACTAATAAATCTTTGCTATTAAAAAAATGGTAGGACGCTTAGTTATTAGAATTTTTTTACTTGTTTTCGTAATCATTCATACTGTTACCTCTATTAGGCATTTGTATTGCATATAACTTTTAAATGATGATTTTAGTATTAGATGGCGAAATATGATGCTAATGTGTTGGGAACTTGATGATGATAATGATGATGTGAGTCTTACGATGGTGATATATGATTATATGATGGCGAGCACATGACGAGAACATATGAATCGCTACACTTTGACTAATTTCTTCAAGATTTAAATAGCGGGCCTTTGTTTACAGCTCAAATGTCAGTAACCGTATTTCTTTACAGAATGGAATCAGCAGCCAAAGGAATGATAGAAGCATACAAACACGGAGAGGGCGGCAGCACATGGCTGGCCACGAGAGACGAACCAGCCAAAGACATCACTGCCGACATCAAGAAAGCCTTTGATATACTGGCTGTGCACGCTAAATGATTTTACTGCCAATAAACATATAGGTACAATATACTTAATTATTTCTCTTAGTTTAATGCGCTGTGCTAAACGGTAAATGTGTTAGGTAAAAGGTACTTACCTATCAATGTTTGTCAAATCTCGAAACATGATTTTATTAAACATTTTTATTACATAAAAAATAGGTATTGGTTATTTTCACTAGTGCCAATATGGAAACACCTATCCAACAACAACGAACAACAACAACAACTTTTCCCTTAATATGCTTGACGCTTGCCTTGACGATGCAGTTGGCGTTGGCGCAGTTTGCAGACACCTGCGTACTAAGCCGGAATCCCGACCGAAAATGAAAAAGAAACATCCATTATTTTATGACGCCAATCGAAAGAGTAAATGGTAATGGTATTCTACTTAAGTAACACAATATGTTAAAATAAAGGAACACCAAAAATGTATTTATATATTATGTATACCGTTGTCTAAGTACCCATAGTACATAGTACTTACAAGCACAAGCTTTGCTTAGTTTGGGACTAGGTCGATTTGTGTATGATTGTCGCATAATATTTATTTATTATATCCTCATTATTGATCTAGCAAGCAAAGCGTCTCCGTTTCAGCTTGGCCCAAAATTCTTTCGTATGTTTGGATTATGTCCAGATGCCAGCTGTTCTCGCTTAGAGGTCGTACTTTTCAAGAAATTATATGAGTAGGTACGGTTCGATAATCTTCTATATTATATATATTTATACATATAAACGGAAAAGTCCTGACTGACTGACTGACTCACTCATCAACGTAGAGCCGAAAATACTGAACCTAGGAACTTCAAATTTCTAGAATAGATCATGTATATGATGCAAGCAAGCACTTAGAAGGGATATTTCAAAATTCATCCCTTAAGGGTGTCAAATCGGGGTGGTCTGTTTGAGTAAGGGGTGCATTTTTTTTGCGTGTAGACTAATCATCAAAAACTGAAAACATGTATGTTAGCGTTTTTGAAAATTCAACCCCTAATAAGGTAAAGTGGGAGGTGAAAATTCGTATGAAGAGCTTGGGATTATTTGAGTAGTAGTGGTAATATTTCGTGTATAGGTTCTTATATGCAAAGCAAGAAAACAAATTTCAGCATTTTTGGAAATTCATCCCCGAAATGGGTTAAATGGAAATGGGAACTTTGTATGAGAAACGGGGCTTTTTGAGTAAGAGGTGCATTGTTTTGCGTGTAGACTCTTCATCGAAAACTGAGAATATTGATTTCAGTGTTTTTTAAAATTCAACCCCTAATGGGATATACTGAGAGGTGACAGTTTGTATAGAGCTTGGAATTTGATTAATAATTACAAAAATCTTTTCAACATACATGAAATTATAAAGTAAGAGAAGCATTTTTTAATATCCATCCCCTATAAACATGTCAAATTGAAGGCGACAACATTTTCATGTTATGAATAAGAGGTACGCGGGTTTTTTTGTAGAATATTCAAAATGGGTCTAATGGTAGGCGAAAGTTTGGAGGCGAAACGATGAGATTCTTTTCGTGTATAAACTGCATTCATTTTTGGAAAGTTATCTCCTGGGGCCCTATGATGGTTGCGTTTATCACGCGATAAATAAGTGATAAAGCATCCGTCACGCTTTGACATAATGCGAGTGTGAGTGACATATGCTTTGCCACTTATTTATCACGCGATAAACGCAACCATCATAGGCCCCCGAACAGGTTAAATGCAAGGCTAATAGATGTTGAACCGTGAGTGAGTGACAAAACTTCGTGTAAAAAAGTGTGTAGCATTGTTAGGGTTCCGTAACTCAAAAGGAAGAAACGCAACCCTCAAAGGATCACTTAGTTGTCTGTCCGTCTATCGAATAAAATGGAGATTAAAACCATATTAGTACTCAGGACTATAGTCCTTTGAAGTAATTAAAAACCAAACTTCTAAGTTATAACGTAAAAAAAAGATCCGGCTGTTTACCTATGCCACAACAAACGTCGATACTCTCAAGGGAATCAAAATTCATAAGGTACACCTACTTATGTATTTTCAGTTGAACTAAAACTATGGATTTGGCAAGTAATATACCGTGTCATACTACAAGTATTTATAGGGAGTAATCTGAAAGTATACATTTATAATTAAAAATTTCTTGCTGAAATTAAAACGGCCGGTCATGTTGTTAAGGAATTACTCACAGATGGCGGAAAAGAGTTCGATAATGCCGTACACTCTAGAACAGAATGGCGCCGCAGAACGAGAGAATAGGATTCCTGTTGAGGCAGCGAGAAGTATGCTATACTTACAACAAAGACCTTCCGAGAAAGCTGTGGGCTGAAGCTATTAATACTGCGAGCTACGTACTTGACAGAACTGGACCAACCCAAATTAAAGGGAGCTTTGGTACAACAAGCCAGCTTACATAGAGCATTTACATCTTCGGCACAGAATGCTTTGTACATATTCCATGTAAGAAACGTACGTAAGAAGCTTGACAAGAAGGCTATGAAAGGATATTTGGTTGGATACTGCGGAGACAATGACGGCTATCGTGTCTGGATACCTGAAAAGAACGACGTTATCAGCTCTAGAGACGTACTGTTCAAATCTGAGACAGTTTCTTCTGACTTCTGCAAGCTGTCATTCGTTTTTGGTGAGCGTGAAGATCAAGAAACGCCTGAGGCTGAAGAAACGGAAAGAAATGTTCCTAGTATGGATGTTCCAAATGAAGCCCAATCATCCGAGATCAATGAAGTTGAAATTCCTTCGTAAAGTCCAGGGCGGCAGTGGCGAGAGTGGCAGTAGATAGTCTGTGCCTGTCCTTCGTCATCATGCCCATCTAGCAAATGAAAATATTTCTTAGCTTCATTACGGTTATAAAGGCTCATTAAGGCGATATTGTTAGCAGCGGACACGCATCGCCGCATCCTTTATACTAGACCTCTCCATTATCGTATAACGAAAAAAATAGTGTTTTTTCAGAAGAAACCGTAATTCTGCCGTCGTAATTGGGCAAAAGTTTACTTTTCAATTATAAAATAATACACTTTCAGAAAGAGGACTACTACCAGAAGACCGGAGTGCACGTTCTGACGATGTGTTTCGGGCCTACCGACACCACCCTCCTCAGCGGGCGCAAGCTAGGCTCGCTTGACAAAAACGTGGAAGGCGACCTTATTGCCAGTCTCTTCAACGATCTGCATGTGCAAGTGTAATAAAATGAACACGTTAACACTTAAGTACTTTTAGAAATAATACCACTTACTACCACAAGACCGGTGCGGTGTGCGGGTTCAGACGATGTGTTTCGGGCCCCCGACACCACCCTGCTCAGGACTTCTCTTGTCGCGCGACTCAACGTCAAGTATCTTTTTAGGGTTCCATCCGTCCGTCCGTCCCTCCTTCCATCCGTCCGTCCGTCCCTCTGTCACCAGGCTGTATCTCAAGAACGGTGATAGCTATACAGTAGACATTTTCACAGATGATGTATTTCTATTGCCGCTATAACAACAAATACTAAAAATACAATGTGACAGGTAGTAGGTACTTGTCGCGCCACAAAGAGTCGCGTGGCGAAGTTGGCCGAAGTATAAGTTTCTATGGTGAAGTGCCTCTCCACACTATCAAATTCGACCAACCTCGGTCAACTTGGCAAGTAGGTAAGTAGGTAGTGTAGAGAGAGTCCTCTTCGTCAGGGCTCAATCAACTAAAACTCAGTATGCATCGATACCGGTACCGGTCCCAGTGTTATATTTACTTGTGATGAACGATCTGCTTGCAGAATGGAATCAGCGGCCCAGGGAGTCATCGATGCATAGGTATAAGCAAGGTGCCAGCGCCAGCACTTGGGTCGTGTCGAGGGACCTCCCCGCCGTAGACATCACGAACGAAGTCAACAGAGCTTACTAAATCTTGAGCGAACATATTTGAACGTTAAAAATAAAGATAAAGGTTGGAACTTAACTGGCAAAAAGGGGATGGATCAGGTTTAGAAGCGTGGTGACGACATATGGAGAACTCAATTTGTCCTTAAGTAAACTTTATCGTAAACACCCAGAGACTTTATACATCTCTGGGTATATTTAATATTATGAATTTAACGTTAAAATTTTATTTTAATGTTCCTACTTAACATTGATTTGGAGTATCTATACATCTCCTTTACGTGTACCAGTGTAATTAGTTATAACACAAATGTAATCATTGTAATTGTTTTAAGTATTATTTACGAAAAAATGACTTACTGTTGAGTTTCTTTCGGCTTTCTTCTCAACAGCGGTCTCCTCTTGCGAAATGCCGGTAGATTCACAATCTGACTTGTAAAAGTGCCCCTGTGGCCTACTTACTGAATAAATTATTTCATTTCATTTCATTTCGAAGGCGCAAGTAACAAAAGGCGTGTAAGACGGGGACGTGTCCTGTTTTGCATCATTTCGTATGAAAATTCATCAAAGGGACACCGCGTCTGCGATGCTTCCTCGTCCTTCTGACTAGCACACAGGCTGTTTAAGCGCTTATACACCCCTTACACAGCTGTTATAAGCTGAATGAGGGCTGTATAAGCTGTAGCTACGTGGGCCACGTCTCTTTGGCTTGCGCCTAAAAGTCTAAGTAATACAGGATGACATAAATTTATGTTGCATGGGTCGCGGTATTCGGTGTCGTATATAAGTCACGTTTAAAGTAGCTCATTGTTTCAAACCTCTCTTTGATAGGCACATAGAACTTATGGGTATAGAGTGTAATCCAAGATACCTAAATGATAAGCTACTTTTGAAATTAAATTTATCAACAGAGGTCGGACTAATTATCGCAAAACAAGAGTTAAGAAAAAAAATACCGGAAATACTCACTAACTTTTGACCAAAATTGGGTTTCATTTATAAATATTACATATGAATTATATATTAAAACCAATTTTGGCCAAAAGTTACAATACAATACAACAACACTTTATTGCACACCAACAAGAAAAATGGTAGACAATAGGCGGTCTTATCGCTAAAGAGCGATCTCTTCTAGACAACCTTTGGGTAGCGGAGAAAACAAAATAAAAGTTAGTATTTCCGTTATTTTTTTTTCTTAACTCTTGTTTTGCGATGATTAGTCCGACCCCTGGTTATCAATACGCGATATCAATATATCAATAAAAAAATAATCCTGTAAAAACATTATTATTTTATTAAGATGACCTCTATTTACAAAATATTTACAAATCAGTTTGCAAACTTAGGCATAATCATTATAAAATACTATAATTAAAATAGCAGTCAATCATATAAATTACGTCAGCTTATACTGAAATAATAATCTTGTTTCATTGCCATGAATGTTAAAGCGAGTGTGTACTAAAACAGTCGTCTCTGCACAATGTACAGGCAGACCGCCAGAAAGAATAGGAATGCAAAGAACATAATGATTTTGTCAGTAAATTCGCGCCGTCCGTACTTCTTCAGCAACTTGCTTGACTGTGATATGGACCCTGCTGTGTTCTGCAGCTCTGATTTCGTTCCCTGGAAGTGTAAGATATTTGAATATTAGTATGCTATTTGACATAACCCGATAGTAAACTTGTCAGCTAGGTACCATTATACCTATGCTTACATGCTGCTATACAATGTCATACATTTGGTTGATTGGCGTCTGTGGCATTTTCTTTCTTATTACAAGTTATTTGCTATTGTATTGATAAAAAATAATTTATTCGCTGATCAAGTTCAATATCAGTGTTATATAAAGTTGGTATTACAACAAACAAAAACACAGACAACATTATAAAATACTGGTAATATGTTGTGTAATAATATTTAAAACCACAGAAGAAGAATTACAATAGTAGGTACAAAGGTGCTTAAAAACCTTGTAATAGACAAGCCATCAGGGATCAGGTTCTGTGGACTGTGCACTACGGATAGGATACGTATACAAAAATCCAGCTTTAAGGCCAGGTTTAAGAGTGTTGGACTTACATGCACTGTGGAGCTGGATGAGACTAAATTGTCTAGTGTATTCTGACTTCTCTGGGTTGTGTCGGCTAACTGTCTGCTGATTGCAAGCAGTTGTTCGGTCACACCTGGAAAACAATTTGTATTTGTAATATAGTATAGTAGTAGTATATTATGAATATTATGTATTTGTACTAGTATATTATGCGCAGGCAACAACATTAATAACATTATCCATGGGTTATTTTAAATACAGTTCAACAGTTGCTAAAAGTGAAGCTGTTGTACACATACAGATTTTTGATATTCAATTACAAATTATTCTTATGTTGGGATTGGGATCCTTTTGAACGCCAAGCTATGAAGCAATTTGCCATGCCCCTGATACCACTGCGAAAAAAAAGTGCTCAAAAAGGGGTTTGAAAAGATGAGGAAAGGTTAAGGTGGGATAAGGCTAAAATAGTTTAACGTCTAATGGGGTATGGGGTAGTTAGTTAGTTTTTAGACTGTGGCAGTCTTCCCCCGGTGAGTCTTACCACACTCTACCTTATGAAATTGTTGAACATTGAAATTGGGTCTTCAATTGCCAAAATGTAGCAATTCTTCAATGTTTTGATATAACTTGTAACAACTGTGACATTCAAAAGGTTAATGCATTATTAAATAAAACCTGACTTTTCTATATTTTCTACTATGCGCGTATTATACTAATAGCTTGAAGGGTTAAAACAACTCAAATTTCACTTGAATATTAAATTGGTGGACAGCAGACCTGAAGACTTCTCCAGTAAAGCATCACGGTCCACCTTCTTCTTTCTATTTCTGAGAGATGAGTCATCCCCTTCTGGTGGCTTGAGCAACTCTTCCCGCTGAGCTCTCTCTATAGCAAACATGCTGGTGATGTTAGCATCTTTGAACTCTCTGAGTAGGCTAGAACAAAAGACAACTGTGAGATTTAATATATGAAAGATCCACCATCCATCCAGATATAGAGAAAAGGGAAAATGTTTGGTCACCTACACAACATGACACTCTTATAAGCAACATCATGGAAGGAAAGTTTGAAGGCAAGAAGGAAGGGGAACATCAAGAATAAGGTACATAGTTAAAACAAAAGAGAAGGTAGACATCATGCTGTATATGAAAATCAAGGAGATGGCTATGGATAGGCATATATGGAAACTACTATGATACAATAAGAGTTCGACTTTTACATTTATGGTTATGAAAAGGTCCACAATCAATACAACTTGACTTTACAGATTTTGAGTCATGCTTCATTATCACATATTAGTGAAAATCACTTAATATTTATCCCTTTTTGTACAGTATCACACCATAAGGCCTCATATCATGTCCTGCAAAGTAATGATTGCCACAGTAAAGGACTTAAGGTCAAATTACCTGCTTGTGGCATGCACTTGTCAAAATACACCATGCATACATGTATGGGTGCATCCCTATCTGTGCTCCCGTAGTCTAATGCCGCGTCCAATTGCTTGGCAAACAACGGCAAACCTACAGGACACAGTTATATGTTAGAGTGAGTATGACGTAGTTCCGTCTCATTCTAACGCATAACTGCGTGTTGTAGGTTTGCCGTTGTTTGCCTAGGATGTGGATGCGGCATAACAGTACATAGCACCACAAACAAAAAATATTATTTAACACAGGTTTAACAAATAACTAGTTTCCAAAATCAAATAAAAATACAAAGAGTGTGTGTGTGTGTGTGTGTGTGTGTGTGTGTGTGTGTGTGTGTGGGTTACATACATAGCCAATTGACGTTTCTGCGTATCCAGTTCCATTGTGTACTTTGGGTCTGAACACTCTTTCCCATATAACTCCATGCTTTCTATTTCATCTCTCAACAGATTTATTTTTGCCCGTCCCTTTTCGTTGAGCTCACTCAATGCTTCCATAGATTCTCTACATTCTATAATGTCCTGCAAATATGAATAAAGACAAACGACATTTAAAACAATTTTTTTTAATTAGTTCAATGCTCAAATTAGACAATTTATTACATGATTTATTTACGCAAATTTCAAGTAGAAACAACATAAAGTACTGATTTCCGCACTATCAGTTATTTATCGAGCAAATTGGTACTGAAATAACTCCTTTCTTACCTGGATTATGGCTTTGACCTGAAAGTGGTACCGAGCCAACTTCTTTACAAAATTTTGATGAACTACATCAGGAGTCTCTATCTTAGATAACACTTTCTCATAACTATCGATGCCGCTTATGTCGGATTTTATATTCATTTTGTACATATCATTAATAAATAGTTAATTTTGGTGATTTTCAAATTCTATAACATAGAATAATCACACGTCAGACGTCAAATCGGTAAAACTGGCAAGTCAAATGTCAATGTCAGTGTCACTGTCAATGTTAGTAGGCGTGCGTTCAGAAACCAAAAGTACCACGTAGGTACATTACGCTTCATAGTAGCGTACTACTCCAGCAACTCAATTACAATTACAATACTACATACATCGACATGAGAGTTATGAATAACAATCATTCGCTCATTAAAATGTAATCGATTACATTCTTACAGTTTCACGTTTCTGAACGTGATCTGTCGCATGGTTAGGTAGCGGTTCCAAATCGGATTAGTTTAGCCTGGGACTTTTGATCGGGTGAACGAAATTAAAGAAAAAAAAATGCGATTTCGTAGTGTTTATAGAGTGTATGGGACGAGCGAAATCTTTCTAATTAAAATATTTTAAAATGAGGCCTGCGGTAAGCAGTAAATAATAGTTCCAATACCGTCCGCAATAGCAAGAAAGTATTAAAAAATTCTAAGTTTTAGACGGAGTGAACTGTGTCAAATCGAATATTTTAGGTAACAAGCGCCACCAATTTTACACCTTTCAGCGGACACATTTGGAAATGTTGGATATATGAGATTCCACTCCTGCCTCTACACTCCATAGTAGTGTTGGATGACAACTAAAGAATGACTTCATCCCAGCTGTCATAACTGGGGCAGTCGTCCTCATGTCCTAATCAAGTTCCCGCGGAACTCCCTTTTGTACGTTCATATAAGTAGGCAAATAAAAAAAAAAAAACACATACAGTCGAATTGATAACCTCCTCCTTTTTACGATTTGGTTCAAAATTAGTTTATTTCAAGTCAAATGCCGTCGTAGCTGTCAGGATGTACAGGATTGTATCCATTTCTGCGTCTACCTATTATTAATTAATTATCATTGACTGAACGAGCAAAGCGTCTCCGGTTCAGCTTGGCCTAAAATTATTTCGTATATCCGGATGTCCAGACGATTTCCGGCTGTTCTCGCCTAGAAGTCGCATTTCTCAACCGGTTCTCGTGAAATTTTGTGAGCAGGTTCGATAAGTATGTATTAGGTACCTATAGGTAATCATTTTCATTTCCCATCAACAAATAGTAAGTATTTTTAAAAGTGTGTTTTTTACTGTAACATTTAATTTCTTTCCTCATATTCGAAATGGAAAGTAGTTTGTTCAACTCGGCATAAAAGGCACCAATTTCACCCTCGAACTATTGGCGCTATCATTCCGGTCGTGCGCCAAAATATGCCAAGTTAAGTGGGTATGCCTTTCATACCTTGTTTACCAATCTACTAATAATCGAATCAGTGTTTTATTTTATTTTTCAAAATGGCCGTGATATGGATTGATTGAATAATGTAAAAAAAAATCAAATTTCTGCCATTTTGAAACAAACTCGCGAGTTCTACAGCTCACAGAACCAGTAGTAATATATATTATTATCAATAACAAAATAAAACTACATACTTCATACAATGTGCATGTGCAATTATCTTTATTGATTGTTCTTAATTTATCACATTCAACAACGATAACAAACTGAAGAACCAAAGTGATTTTAAGCGACAACATCGTTTAGTACGGCGAATATGGAGTACCCGTTGTAAAGAGTCTGTAAAAAAAAAAAAAAATTACTTTCAATTAATGACTCAATCTCATTGTTACGCTCGCGTCATATTTTTTCTGATCTACAAACTGCAGCTCAAATACAAAACTAATGTCTCATTTGCATAAAATGTGGTATTAAAATGATGGTACTTTTTAAATAAAATATAGACCCTTACATTTCGATAGTAACTGGCATGAAAAAGCTGTGATGATATTGCTGAAGTTACAACACAGAAAAATATTACCTTAATCGATAGATAATACATCCTCCTAGCCTTTGTCCCATTTTTTGAGAATGAATTCTCAATCGGGGTCGGCTACCTAAATCCCAAGATGTGGCGTAGGCACTAGTTTTTACGAAAGCGACTGCCATCTGACCTTCCAACCCAGAGGGGAAACTAGGCCTTATTGGGCTTAGGTGGTTTCCTCACGATGTTTTCCTTCACCGAAAAGCGAGTGGTAAATATCAAATGACATTCCGTACATAAGTTCCGAAAAACTCATTGGTACGGGCCGGGTTCGAACCCGCGACCTCCGGATTGAAAGTCACATGCCTTAACCACTAGGCTACCACCGCCTTTACCTTACTACCTTAATCGATAATAGAGACCAAAAATACATTAAACTTTATGAAATATTATGTGTATAAGCGGCCGTTTTGTTTTATGTAAAAAGGAGATCGATGTAGGTAGTCATCCGTTTCAGTTCGAGTCATACAACTGATTGATCAGATCAAATATTCATTTGGACTTTGGTCTAATTGTATGTATCCTAGGAAAAATGAATAATTTAATTTTTTTAAACAACAATTGTCAAGATTTCGAAAACATTAAATTATCCCATTTGAATGAGATACATGTGCCTTTTTCAGATAATAGAATAATAAAAACATAAGTAAGTCTTCTTTATTCCATAAATAAATACTAAGGCGCAGGGACAATCTTGCACAAATCGACCTAGTCCCTAACTAATGCATCGTCTAGTAGTACCCATAGTATGGTACTAGACGATGTCGGTACATTTTTTATTTATTGGTTCCGTACCCGAAGGGTGAAAAACGGGACCCTATTACTCCGCTTTCCGTCTGTCTGTCTGTCCGTCTGTCACCAGGCTGTATCTCATAAACCGTGATAGCTAAACAGTTGACATCTTCACAGATGATGAATTTCTTTTGGCGCTATAACAACAAGTACTAAAAATTGGGCAAGTGCGAGTCCGACTCGCGCATGAAGGGTTCCGTACCTATATATATATATATATAAAATCTATAACAAGTTTGTTGTATGGGAGCCCCCCTGAAATATTTATTTTATTTTATGTATTTGTTGTTATAGCGGCAATAGAAATACATCATCTGTGAAAATTTCAATTGTCTAGCTATCACCGTTCTTGAGATACAGCCTGGTGACAGACGGACGGACGGACAGCGAAGTCTCAGTAATAGGGTCCCGTTTTTACCCTTTGGGTACGGAACCCTAAAAACGGAATAAAATAAATATTTAAGTGGGGCTCCCATACAACAAACGTGACCGGTTCCGTTAATTTTGCACCTCATTTGTATGCGGCGCCATACATACCAGGTGCAATTGCAAACAACCCGGCCACTTAAGATGGGAAGTGTTTGTTCGGAACCCTCGGTGCCTGAGTCCGACTAGCACTTGGCCGGTTTTTTAAGTAAATTAAGGAAGGAAAACCTATCATAAAACGGCACAAGCTATATTCTCTAGTAATATCTGCGTAGGATTCTTCTTTATTTTCCTGTTGTAATTCCTTCTTCAACTTCAGTTCCTATCTTCCTTTGGCTCTGAATGGTCGCCGTTCGCGATGTGTGTCCGGCTGTATGATATGTGTTGTATGGATACATGACAAAATGCACTTCGAGAACATCGAAGCGTTTTCTCAGTGCCGTGAAAATCCTCCAAAAATCGAACTAGCAATAAACTTCGGCGTATATTACGACGGCGAAATCGAGAAGAATAAAGAATTTATCATGCGCTACGGAATTCTCTGGCAGTGTACTGTGCCGATACAGATGCTACCAAAGTCGTTATTAAGAAGGATGGAAAAAAAAGTTACAAACGAAAATCGGGAGTACCTAAAACTAATATCTTGTGGTATACGAAGGAACTAAACGTACAAAGATCTGAATATATCTGCGCAAATACCAAAACTGGCTGTGAGCGTTCATTTACTATGTTAGTAAAGCCAGGAGTAGATGTACATTCGGAGCATGCCATGTTAATACTCCATTATATCCCCATAAACTATATCAGAACCCATCGAAGTTCTGTGTCATAGTCAAGAAGCTGCCCGGCTAGTTCTCACGAAGGATGACAAGAAACTTCAAACAGAAACCGTGAGTAACACTCGCGTTAAATGGTCAGAAAAGAAACCAGATCTACAAATATCGGAGTACGCTTGCACAGATTTAAACACCAATATCACTCGCAGTGTAATCATTACTATAGAACCTTTAATTTACGTCCAGTCCCGAAACGAAATAGTAATGCGGCATGATTTTCACGTAGATTTGCGTACCTACACATGAGTATCGAATTACATATGGAGATACCGAAGTATTTTGCACTGGGCCTCGAACTGTCAAGCTCTTCAAACATGAAGATAAAGAACTGTTAACGGAGAGTGTGAATAAGACCACTGATTGTTATGACAAACTCTAAAATACGAGGATCGGTATTTCAATGCATTGACAGTGCAAACCCCTATTCCAAGACCACAGCACGTGTGGAATTCACACCTCTACTGAATGTAATTGCACTGAATATTCGGAATGTCGCAAAGGAAGATCAAAACATACATTATATTATGAAATACGGTGATAGCTTAGAAATTATTTGTTCTGGAGCCGATGCTCGACAACTTATCATACAGAAGAATTACAAAATATCAAAGGAAGCATATCCAATCAATGGAACCACAGTAAAGTTAGTAATAGACAAACCTGAAATACATGAGGGGAGCGACATTTACAGGTGTTCTATTGGAAAATTAAAGACTGAAATTTTGGTTAGCCCTGTCCCTCAAGCTCCGGATTTCCGATGTATATCATATAATCTGAAGTATCTTAACTGTACGTGGACTTCTCAAGGCAACAACAACTTCACTTTGTTTTATATTAATAAAGGAATTCCCACTCGTATTTCTACACAAAAACAGTCTTGGAGATCCACATTCCACTTGGTACAAAACTGATGTTCCAGGCTATCCAAACAAGGTCTCAGTGCTCACATTCATAATGCAATCATGCAACTGGTATCACGGCGGTTTAAATCAGACAATTCGCATCGACCACTTGTCCATCGTGAAACATGAACGCCCACAGAAATTAAAAATTCAAAGTTTAAATCCTCGAGCTGCTGTGATTATTTGGGATACGACTACGATCCACCACGATGGCGAAGATCTTAGCTCAGATGATGATGACTTTGATTATAAAGTGGAGTACTGGCACTCGGGCATAATACCGCGACAAGTGGAGTCACCTTTTATTGTTTGTAACAAATTTTGCTTGACCGACTTGAACTTACAATGTCCTGGGCAATCCTATGAAGTTTGGATATATCAGAAACTTAAAAAAGCACATGGTGAGGAATTTTGGTCAGCTCCTAGCTCCGTAACCTTTCATACTGCAGAAAAATTGGAAAATGATGACGTGGATGTTGGTGATTCCGTCTGTGACGAAGAGCCTAGAGAGAATAAGGAGGTGATGATTTATTTCAACTGCGACAGTTGAAAAAGAAATCTAGTTCGTTAAAAGTCCAACGTACTAAGATTCGTGACTTTGGACGAATAAACTAAGTGCGAGGTTGGATAGGATTCCAAACGGTAGAAACATGATTAAAGATAAAATCACTTCGCAAAATTGTAACTTTTTCCAATGTGAACTAACTTATTAGGAGTTATTAGAGACACCTACCTACACCTATTAGGTACCTAGTCCATGGATTTGGTAGGTAAATTTGAAACTAGTTGTGAAAATATTCACCTTTCACGATCACGAAGTGCTACCGTAGAAGGCGCAGCCCCCTCTAAAGGTGGACCGCAGGCCGATGGACTGATAAAAGAAGCCAAAAGGATCTCCACGACGATCTGTCTTATGCAATACGCAACCTGTCTCAAACAGCTTTCCGCGTTTCCTCATTAACATCGTCGGTTCACCTTGTAGCAAATCCATATTCCATACTAATATTATAAACTAGCTTTTGCCCGCGACTACGTACGCGTGGAACGCCTAAGCAAATGTAAGAGCAATTGTGCTTTTGGTCTAATAATTACATTACATTTCATACAGGGTCATCAATGTCATCATGAATTACTTACTCACTTTTCAATCTTTTTAGGGATAATTTCCAGGATGAAAACTATCCTATGTCCTTCCTCGGATCTTAAACTATCTCCATGCCAAATTTCATCATAATCGATTCAGCGGTTTAAGCGTGAAGAGGTAACAGACAGACAGACACACTTTCGCATTTATAATATTAGTATGGATGCGAAAGTGTGTCTGTCTGTCTGTTACCTCTTCACGCTTAAACCGCTGAATCGATTTTGATGAAATTTGGCATGAAGATATTTTAAGATCCGAGGAAGGACATAGAATAGTTTCATCCTGGAAATTATCCCTCAAAGATATATTGAAAAGTGAGTAAGTAATTCATGATGACATTGATGACCCTGTAGGAAATGTAATGATTAGACCAAAAGCACATTTGCTCGTACATTTGCTTAGGCGCTTTTAATAATCCCTTTTATTAATTAAGGTCATTAGGTGGATATCTATCGTGTTGTACGAGGTTGCTTCCATACTTCCAAGTTCCACGCGGTGCTTCAAGTCACTAGAGAAAACGCTTTTACCTGGCTATATGTCTGTATGGACATAGAGACCATGCCTCCGGCACTCAACTGCAGCGGTTTTTGCGCTACTCGGAGGAGAATCAGCAAGTCTTTCCGCATGTCCAATGGCCAAGATGTCCATGATGATTCGTAAGCAGCCAGGGCAAGATTTTCGCTCTATAATATGATACATTGGTTAAGTTTTATAACTTATAGTATGTATGTATGTAATAGACGTATATTTTTTTCGTTTTATAAGTGTAATGAGTATATAATACTTTAACGGACTGTATTTAATCGGAAGCTTTTCCTATATACCAATGTAAACTCAAAATCAAAACAGCCACAAACTCTATTAATTTTATTAAAAAAAAATCCCATACTTAATCAATTAACAATCGTAACTTATTTACCTGACTAATCATTTCATTTCCCAAATAGCAATATATGTAAGCGTTGAGCAAAGCTACGCACAAAAATGCAAAGAAAGTAGCCAAAAGTGTTTTTTGTTCAAATCCAATCTGAAACAGCGTTAAATTAGATTAGAAACACTCAATTCGGGAACGTTAACTTTACCAAAGGTATATATTAGGTTTTTTTTAATTGTTGTTTAAATGTTTTTTTTTAATCCTCTATGTGAAATTTTTAGCTCTTGATTTTTTTTAAGAAGAAACTTCAATGTCTATAAATTAATAAGACAAAACTTTGTTGTGCGTTACTACTGTACGTACCATAGTAGCCATCAGAGCATTTAGGCACAATTCTAAAGTTACCGCTAAATTCTGTACCAAGAAGTATTCTTCAAAAATATTATTCATATCCTGAGAATACCTGTAATGTATCATTCATTTAATGTAAACGTACTGCATAAAATGTCTTCATCTTTGTTGTTCTTCTAAATTTTCGTCGAACGTTTTATTTCATCGAATTTTCACTTCACCGATTATTTTTAAGCGGAAGTCATAAATTTTTCATGATTCTTGAAAATACCATTCTATTGTTTAGAATAGGTTAGATTTGTTTAATAGGATATAACCATCCCAAATAGTTTCGGTTTCAGACAAAAATAATGCTCTCTACGAAATAAATGACACTTCAGCGAAATAAAACTTTCAACCAAAAATAATTCACCGAAAGGAATAGAACCCATCTTACCCCAATAATCGTACGTGCTTTTTCACGATGTCCTTAAGTTCTTCCCTCATAGCACCTTCCGTCTCAGCAGTAAATTCTAACAACTTAATTCTTTTTTTCAACTCAATAAGTTGATCGCACAAGTAAATTATTAGACTACAAACTATTCCTTGCATGGCCATAGCCCTACAAATAACAGGGACTACAAAAGTGACCCATACAACCATTTTAGTCGCAGTTACGTAACAGTATGCACACTTTGTGACGACACACGACACATTTTTGGTTATTGTTCGGTCACAGTTCTGTCGCCACAACTTAAATGGGGAAGTTTAGTCACAAAAAAAACGGTTACATTTTGGATAATAAGTTTACACACAAAGTCGACACATGTTTCGTGATTGCGCGACTACTTTTAAGAGAGTTTCATTCATTCACTTGATTTCGTTCGTTCATTTTGTTGTCATCGCAGGGCCAATTTAAATGTAAGTATAAAATGTTTACTTTGAAAAGTTGTAATGGCGATAATTTGTCGACTGACAATTGTGAATTGTCTTTGAGTGTCTCTCAATGACCTGAAAGTGCATGCGAGTTGGATTTCTTCGTGTACTTTTCATAAATATCTTCGTATTATCCACGCGCCCACGGATTCATAAAAATTAAGTAAGTTATTATGTTTAAATGCAAATTTGGGAGAAATAATTTTGTAGTAAAATGCTATAAAAATGGCATTGATAGAACATAATATCGTTATTTTCTTAAATGCCATAAGTATTGTGACTTAACCGTGGTTAAAAATATACAGATTCAAGATTTATAATAATGTAAACAAAGAGATCCATGTTGAAAATGCTATCTCCACTGTTACAACACTGTGTCCACAATGTGTCGACCGGTTACTAAATTTGATACAATTTTTAAATGGACGTGGTGATGTTATATATTGACATGGGTTCTCAAACTTTGTTTGTTTCAAGCATGCCATTTTCTTTGGTATTTACCAAAGAAGGCGGTTCAGACGCCGTTACTGCCGTGCCTAGTGGCTGGATTAAGACTGCGGAAGGAACGGATATATTATACTGGCCAAGAACGGCCAAAAAAAAAGATGTAGAAACCCTGAGGACCAATGGGAATAGCGTTTATGATGTGAAGTGGAGAAAGCAGAAATGCAGAGTGAAAATGAGGGATATAGATACTTTTTTTGAAGCTACAAAATTGTAAGAAATGTACGCAGGATTCCAAGATGACATGTGAAGATTGTAATGGTTTATCGAAAAAATTAAAGGTTTTTCGAATTTTTTTACCGGCGGTTTTTATTTCCCTTTTTGATTCTGCATATTCCATTTGAACAATTTGGTTGTCGGTCGTGAGGAACCATTTATCTTTATCGTTAAATGATAGTTTACACTTTTCTCTCAAGAGCACTGTCGAAAAGACAATTTCTCCAGTAGGTAATACCATTTTGTTTTTTACAGAAGGATACATTTCCTTATTATTATTTTGAGCTAGCTTAGACAGCTCTTGTAAACGGTTTACCACCTGTGCTAACGGTAGATCACCCTTTCGCAAAAGATTTTTTATCCTAAAAAGCATGCTTTCAAAGGGGTATGCACTTGGGTCAATTTCCCAAGCAGTATTTTTTGATGGCAATACTGAAAACGCAGGTGCAGAAAGGTTTAATAATAAAGTACCATTTTTTTTCGGAAACAGCCCGCCATTGTCTACCTCGGGCAACAGCTAAAATTAAAATATGAATATATAAAATAATTTAAAAAAATATATATAAGCCAAATTTCTCATCAAGGTGGGTTATACATTTTGAGAACTGCTGGTTCAATATGAGGTTTTTTTTATTCTATGGGGTTGACACCGTTTAGACACAGTTATCGAACTTTGTGTGGAATTGATAGGAACCAGTAAAATCGTTTCCACACTGTGTTGTAACAGTTCCATGCCAAGTGTACACAGTTGCAAACTCAACACAATGTTTTCAAAAAAAATCTTGTAATACTGAGTGGTAACCGTGTAGTAACCGTTCCGCAAAATAATTACCAAAATTTCAGTCAGTCACAAAGTGTTCACAATGTTACCACACTTCGCAACCGAACTGCAACTTTTTGTATGTGTTGTAACAGTTACTACTCGGCGACTACTTTTAGCAAACGTGTTACTACTATTTAATTCTCGCGACCGAAAATGGTTGTATGGGGACGGCCAAAAGTTGGGCTGCCAGTAACAAATTCATTCTGCTCTTCATTGGATCAAAAGGCATCCAAGCTTCTACGGTCATCTCATTATGATACAGGGCCAAAGCACTGAAAGACGATACTACAGAGATACTCATTCCAGTCACTACTAAAACATGTGTCTTCATCAGATTTTTACGTACTTCACTTATTTGGTCTCCCGAATTAATGATTTCCGAAATGAGAATTTCCAGCTGCTTGCGTTTGTGAACAAAGATGGCGATTTTAGCAACGAAGTTGTAAGCGACTAGACACTTGTCCAAATTGGTCATAAGCAACAGGACATCGTCCTTTGTTTGATAAGTCCCAATGCCAGATATAATCAAGAAAATAATAGCCAAGGTGTGAATATTATTTTCGTACATTTTATAAAGGGTAGGATGTGATCTAGCCCAGGGATCGTTAGGCCACAATCCAACAAGAAACAAATATTTCAAATTAAATGCAAAAAAATCATCGCTCAGCTCTAACAGGCTGTCGAACATCTTGATAGCTTGAACCGAACTAGGTAAGTAGACTTTGATTAGAAAATGGGTTTGCAAATTACCAAGACAAAGTTATAATTTGACTTTGACGAAGTTTGAACAAGAATTGGCAGTTAGTTTATGCTAGATTGCTGTCCTCGCTATGTGACGAAGCGATAGCCGGTGAAGGTTATCTCTAACTCTATTATTTCTAGAAATTTTAAATCACCAAGATGTAGGATTGGTTCGATGAGGTAGATTAGAATAAAAGTATAGGTACTTTCGTTAAACAGTTTTAATAGCGTTTCGATACCTTTGATACAAATGGTAAGCACAATACGCGTCAAGAGAAGCCTTCGTGTACGAATGTAAATTTGGTTTTGCCTCTTGAAATATATTTACATTTGCTTCTTAACAATTTCACTAATTTCTTTGGTCCACAGCAATACAGATTTAGGTGATCCCTGTAAAAATAATACATACAAAATACGAGATTAATATGTGCCAAAGTTTTAGAAATCAGAATCACAGAAACATGTCGTTAAAAAGGATTATAAATAGATAGATAAAAAATACTCGTATCTTAAGTGTTGGTTGACCAAAATCATAGAACAAAAGAAATCAAAACCAATTTTCCAGAAATTTGAAAAATGACCAATGCATGTTTTTTACCTACGATGAGGAAATTATTAGTCCTTTTCTGGAACTTATCTATCAGTAGGTACATAATAGGAAATAATAAAGTGCCACTCACTCAGGGTATAGATGCACCCAATAACCGAACAGCCGATCCCAATGCGGCCTACCTCTTCTCACCCTACACGCCAAGTGGGGAAACTCCTTAGCTATACTATAATCTTCATTGACTCTTTCCCTCCTGTCGTTATGTAAATAATCTCGTCTCTTTCTATTCGGAGTTAGTAGGGTTACCTTTTCGTCGTCATTAGTAACTACATGCGTTAGAGAGCCTTTTTCGTCAATGACTACAACGTGTGTTGCTTGTTCAGCTTTATTAATATTGTGATTTGGATAATTTTCTGTATTTGTGACGTAGAGTTCTAGGTGCAGTCTATCGGGTCTGTTGGCATTTCTGAGTTCGAGGAGAGTTTTCGTGGCAAGTTCTGCGAGCCAAGTCAGCTCTCTCTCGTGTCGGACTATCCATAATAAATGAATTCGACCCGGTAAGCGGCTTCTTGGGTTTCTGAAACAACCAAATATCGAATAATAGCGTGCTACAAGAGTCGCGAAGCATACCTAGTTGAGCTAGACGGGCTGGTTAGGCTTAGCGCAACATAGTCCGATTAGTACTGGAACGTGTAGCTACGTGTCGTGCACGTGTAATTGGGGCTCTGTAAGTCTGTTCTCTATGGGTGTAGACTGTAGAGTAGCCATTGGACAGCACAATAGTACAGAGGCGAAAACTTACAGCAGCATATCATGCAGAAGAGGAACGAAAGGTGTGATGCCGACGCCGGCCGCCACACACACCGCCACGCGACTGCCGCGCGCCTCTTCCATCGGACTCGAGAAAGGGCCGTCCACTAGAATACTGCAAAATTATAATAGTCTTATTAGTAATAGGTTCACTGTAGAAAATAAAAGCTTTTAAAATCGGAGCACATATATGTGTTCTTCAAGTTGATGACTAGCAGAAGATCGCACGAGACAAATATATAGGTATCATGCACAAGTGTAAGTTGATGAACATACTTGAGATATTTTGGTCCCCTCTGCAATAGTAACCTCTCTAACGCGTCAGTCCAATCTCCCTTCACTCTTATCCAAACAATAAAATTTCTTTGACTAGATGTAGGAACCTGCAACATAAAACAATTAAACTTTGTCTCTTTAGCCGAGCACTGCAGCAGCACGTATTGTATCGAAACGTTCGTATTAGCTCAGCTTCAGAATGAGCGTTATCTGAGTTAGTCACATTGACTAACTTTAACAACAGTGAACGGGTGCCACTCGAGGCGCGACACGTCGAGGCACTGCAGCAACACGTACTGGCCCGCGCGGCAACGGAAATGTTCGTGACTCAGCGTCAGGCTGAGCGTTCGTCCCGCCATGTGGGTTACCTGACGGATAAATACCACATTTTACTCGATATTTTGATAAGTTAATTTTCACACAAACCGGTCTCAAAGTTTATTTGAAATCTGGTGCGTACAGTAAATAGAAACAGAAAGATTAAAGCTTGTTCCAAAAAAGTTCGACGCTATAACGATTCAATGAGACACCGACGTTCATTACAGCAAGTGCTAATAGGCAACAGACTAGTTCTTAAACTAACGATCACTCATTTATCTCTCACGGACCTCACGGTACACTCACATGGATGGAACATGGATATCTCTCGTATATACTTATACTCAAAGTGCCAAATTATTATTATTGTAGTTTTCAGGTAGTTTTACAGTTGTGACATTGGTCGGTCATCTCAGTATCAGTACATTTTATAGACTAAAATGATGACAGATGTACAGCCTAATAGCTTTGTCTATCTGAAGACTACTCTAGGAAATAATTAGTTTGATTACCGATAATTCCGACGCATAAAGAATGATGCTATAAGAATGTTAATCTAACTAACAAGTATAAGCTATAGCTGATATACTACTGACTAGACTTAGCAGTAAAGTTTTAACTGAATCCGCTCATACTTTTCGCAACAAAATGTTAACTTGTAGCAACAATAATTTAGCTGAAACTGCCATTACCATACCGCACGTATTCCACACCAAATTGGTCATAAAAAGCAAACAATACTAGAATTGTCTGGCATACAAATAACGCAAAACCCCTACCGAAAGTACATAGGGCTTAACCACGGAATTACGTAAATCACTCCCAATTGAGATTTGTTGTCACAATGTACTTACGACTTGAAATACTTTTGTACTTTATTACAATGAAATATAGCAGACGAAACAACAAACAAAATAAAACGAAAAATTGTATTTTTGCTGAATGTATGAAACAATACAATATGTAACAATATTTATTATAACGGATGCATTGCACTTTACTAATAAATAAAAAGTGTATAGCTTTAAAAGTTAAATTTTAATACGGTTTCAATCGAAATTACGTTCCGGAAGCCATATACAATGAATTCAGATCTACGTAGTTGGGGATTATGCAAAGTTTAATCGGTTATTGGACCAAATCGCGGGCGGAGCGCTCGGCTATGGCAACATATAGCGCTGCACGCTGTAGCAGTGCCATGTACTTTATCAAAATAATGGGGTAAGTACTAACGTCATTAAGTTATTCATTATTTATAATATTGTCCGATAAATTTAGTTAAGGGGTCCGTGGTGACATGTCCCTATTTGAGCAGCCGTGAAATGAGTTATCATTTTATAACAACCGGGTAATACACCTGCAAACTTGTAGCTTTTAGGTTTATTTCTACATAATAAATAAACCTAGCGGGCATGGGTGATAGTACCCTCTTATTCACGGGTTTTCAAATTATACACACATTGTGGATTTTATGCGACAAATATAGGTAAGTAATTCAGAAAAACAAAGACATTATTTACTTACTGTCAGTCACCAATGTAATAGTTTCTTAACTTATACCTGTGTAATGTCCACTTTCGCGCGGTTTCGCGAAAATATACGCCAGAGGAGATCAAGGAAAAAACAGCTAAGTGGCAACGACATCCAAACCCATGTCTGAAAGAAAACCGTATTTTTTGTTAAAAGTGAAAGCGGTTCAATTTCCTATTAAACCTTTAAGATTAAGTAATAATGAGTATAGCGTAAGCCTTCTTTGTATTCCTATCCGGTAAAAAGAACAGATGTTCGTATCCCATGTGCTTAGTGATGGTTCGCCTAACATGGCCTAACCTTCCTTTTAGGGATCACTCAAAAAATCTGAAGATTTTTTTATCCGAAACCAACCGAATTTTCAAAATTCTCAAATTTGAAATAACGCAAAACGATCATTTTTCCATGGATCATATGTTACATACTATAATTAAATTAGGTTAGGTTGTGGTTGGGGTTACGTTTATATGCCAAAAAAAAAGGTATTTTATCAGAACATGGTTTTCGGAATAAGTAATGCAAATTTGGAATGATGATGCATTCGGACAAATGAAACTTCGGAGTATTGTACCCTTCCTTTTATTCCTATTCAGTAATCGACTTCAATGAGAAGAAATTGAGGTTCCGAGAACAACTGAACGAGTTACTATAAAGAAGCGGTAAATCAATTTCGGTAAATTGTATGGGGGACCATCTCTGAAGTAGGTATGGTCTACCAAACAAAAAAAGAATCATCAAAATCGATTCATAATTGGCGGAATGACGCGTAACATACATACAAAAAAGAACATGCAGTCGAATTGAGAACCTCCTCCTTTTTTGAAGTCGGTTGAAAAGCAGCTGTTCAAATCCCATGTCCTTATGATGGTCGCGTTTATATATGCGATTGGCAACTTATGAATTGATGATGCATTCGTCACGTTTCAATACGTATAACGAATGGCAGTGCGAGAGACCGCTTTTATCATTTATCTACACGCTACCGAGATAGACCCGCGGAAATTATTCATAGAATATAGGGACAAACTCACAGCATAACCTACGAAGTGATGAACACAACTTCCAACGAATATAATAAAAAAAAATTTTTTAATCGATTCGGAAAGAAAACCAGTAAGCAGTTGTATCAACGCAATGGAAGCACACAATTACTCTCGAGGGGAACGTAAGTTTCAGTTACATTAGTTTTAGAACAAAGAACATCACTTAGGCGGAAAAGTCTAGCCATTTCACTTATAGTTTCAGATAGAAAAACCCGAGGAAAAGCTATTACTAAGTTCCAATACATTTCGCATTCCACATACCTACCTAGTTTATATTACATAATATTCAGTAGGCCTATTATCGAAATAAAGTGCTATGTGGTTTCAATACAAACCGATTTATTTAACATATAAGTATTTATACTATTGTATAAACTACCCAAAGGTTCTCTTTAGCGATAAGACCGCCTGTTGTTTACCTCTAATTGTAATATCTTGCATTGTATTTCTCTTGTATGTTTTATGAGGTGTGCACTGTGCAATAAAGAGTACTTGTATTGTATTGTATTGTATAAAGTGCCCATGGGACATTATGTTAAATGTCTAGTATGATAAATTAAATTAACCTATGCACGCTACCAAATTGTAACAACTACTCGTAGGTCTCGTAGTGTAGATTCTTTGTTGGGTAATAGCAAATCATCGTATCGCATAACGAGGTCATTGATGAATAAGATTAATGAGGGGCGTGGTAGGAAACGTCGTAAAGTCTGCGTGCCGAACTGCATGAGAATGGGAGGGAGCTATTATAGAAAACCGTAACCAATTTGACTAAAATAGTTTGTGACAATTTTATTACCTAGCCTAGCGTATTGAATGAAATCACTACAGTCTATAAAGTATTTTTATTGCAATCAATTAATCACAATTAAAACAATGATCCAGAAGGGTCACTATGTCACTAAGTGATCATTGGATCACATCATCATAAACAAAATCAATACATACATCATACTATTATAATCACACTTACCTTTGACTGGATGGGAATAAAAACAGGAGAATTCTCAGTAGAATTATACATATGATCTTCCTGATCTTCGTAAAAATAATTCAGTCTATTTTCTGGTAGCAACTGCATCTTCAGCACACCACTGAAAATAAAAATGATCTCACTGACAAGAAATACTCTATCGTAAACTAACGCTAAAGCGCTGAACATCTAATAAATATGGATTTGCTGTAACGAAAAAACACACTGCATTAGTGTCTATTTCGGCATGAAGCACTTTATCAAACTAATATTTATGAAAGCTAAGTACACTGATATACAGGAAATTTCAAATTGAATGATTAAATATAAAACACGGTTCGTTGTTGTAGTTAACACTAACTGGCCTTGGCTTCGCATCATTGGTTTTAAGCCTACTGGTCGAATAATAGGTATGGGACATTAATGAGTCATATTTTGATGCAACAAGTCTTGGACAGAGTTTATGTAAAATGAATTGAACGCGATGGCCCCTTAAAGAACAAATCAATAGAGCGATTTAATATAAGCTGATAATATTCGGCTTAGCCATTCGTATGATTATCTGTGAGTTATATTGAAACATGTAATATCTCATTTTGTTATGCGGATACACACCACAATTTTTATATTAAACCATTGATACAATGATCAAAGCTCATAGAAAAATTGAAATGCGTAACCTGGTGGAAGGGTACCTATGGACTGCGTCTGGTTACGCATTTAAATTTTTCTATGAGCTTTGTATCAATGGTTCATCTGTGAGTTGTTATTAATCGTATTAAGAACGTTCGCCTAGCCTGCTGTAATACCAACAGCATCATCATCTTACCTTAAAGGGTGTACAATCAGCAGCGCCATAAACGGCATGTACAGCTGGTGTGTGTACCAGAACGCATTGTACAGGCGCCGCCGGACGACCCTCAGGGACGTGAGGCCCATGCCCAGGGTTATCGACAGCATGGCCGCCCCCGTGAGGCCTGCGGGGCTCATTAGCAGCCAGAAGGGGTTCTGCAATTACAATAAGCTGTACAATAAGTATAGCAGCCACTAAAAATCTAGTTTCACCTTTTAGAGTGCTTTAGTTCATTAAATTCATACTCGGCCTTATTCTGTACATTCTTGACTTGACGCGCGTGGAAATGGGATTAATTTTCCTCAAAACCTCGCAACATTTTTGGTGAAACACGGAAATGTGTGTATTTGTGTTATTATATATCGTTTTAACTGTTCTATAGTTATAAGTTTACTATATGGCAAAGGCAAGAAACACTTTGTCAAGAGCAGGGTACAGAGTTTGTAGTAGAGCAGGGGTAGCCAACCTGTCGATCGCGTCTATTAGTAAAAAATATAATTTTAAAAACTGCGTGCGTGGTAGAAAAGACTGAAAATGTAATTTGTTAGTGAAACTACCTTCACTCGAATATTGCAAGATTTTCCGTTCCATCCACCTGAACATAATCGGTAAGGGTAACACGACATGGTGTGAGCTCCTCAACAGCAAGGAGGATACATACGAGGGGAGGGGAGTCCTTTGCTTATTCGAATGTGACTACTTATAGTCGCCTAATAGGATCGATTTATACATGTAGCTATGTTCTATTCAAAATTACATGTTAAGCTGTGAACGTAACGGCGAATGGAGATGGAGATTATGGCATTCGTTAATTTAAAATACTGCTAGTAATCTATTAACAGTTGATACTATTATTCGTCTATAGGCAGCTGCTAAACCCATTAAATCTAGTGAATTGAGAAAACAACGTACTCGTAAAATGTATATTTATTGCTTCTCTAAAAGTAGTAACACAGTGTAAGACATGTAGGTTCGATTTTATGGATCAAATCGGATCGTTATTATTAAGATCTGTCCCAATAGATTGTACCTTCAACCCTAATTCATATAGTAATAGAGATAACAAACAGGCTTTTAACTACTGGAATTAGAGTGTCAAATATGAGGACGTTTACCTTGTATATAGTTTCAATTACTCACGGAAACAAAACGTACATTGGGGAAGAATACTGTGCATTTAATACGCTTTTATTTTAACACAGGTAATTTTCAAAACTAGAAGCAAACCAAGTTGGCTCGTGCTAGTAGGTACACTAACCTCATTCTTGTAGCTCGCGAAGTTAATTTCCTTCCTCTTCTCGTCGTAGTTCCTCGAGAAATTCCACAAGTTCACGAAGTGGGAAATGGAATGTATGACTGGAAGATAAACTTTCTTTTCAACTAAAAGGAACAACAGGTAAAGAAACTATAGATAGATAAATTTGTTAAAGCGTTGTTAGGTGAAGCAAAAAAGCCTCGATTTTTATAATAGAGCTCGTCTATCATTTGACGACGCGGTTGGCGCAGTGGTTAAGCAACTACCTACTGAGCCGACGGTCCCGGGTTCGAATCCCAGCAAGGGCAAATATTTGTGTGATGAACACGAATATTTGTGCCTGGGTCATGGGTGTTCTATGTATTTAAGTATTTATTTATTTATCTATATAAGTAATGTATATCGTCGCCTAGTACCCATAACACAAGCCTTCTTGAGCTTAATTTGGGACTAGGTTGATTTGTGTGAGGTTGTCTGATATTTATTTATTATCATATTGTAGTACAAGCTAATAATGGCAGGAAAATCTAAGACGCTTTATTACGAAAACTGTGAAACCAGCTCGAAATTCTAAGCAGCTAGGTAGCCACCATTAGTCCCGTCTCAAGAACTTAATGGTGCTCCGAGACCGGGGCCTTTTAGCTCTAAAGTGATTTAGGGCTGTATCGCTTTGTGAAAGCAAGCCACGCTTGGCAGCGTACTAACTACCTACACGCCTACTATGAATTTATGGGACGGTATTGATGCTTGCATTCCGGGCTACAGGAATTTTATGCATATCCGTATAAATCAAAGCGCATCGCATGCATACCGGCCTTATTACACTGGTTAATTATGCATATGCACGGATTTCCGATATATACCTAACCGAATAGCCGCTGTAATGTAGATCCGCGATGTGTTATAACGCCATTTCGAACTTATTTATTGACACTGACATACCATTGATCACAAAAACAACACTACATTAATAATAGCACTAGATACCCACCAGCAAATAAGACAAGAGTAACTGCCACGGTCATGTGAAAGCTCTTTGCTTTTTCCAGCCAGAAAAAGAAAAGTCCGGGCCAAACTTTCGACAAAATTCGATAAAGAACTTGGTTGAGTTTCTTGCACAAGGGAAGTAAAACTAGTGCACAACATATATTTAGAACCGTTGCAGTCCCACGGGAAATACATAGACCGATCTAAAAACAAAGAACGCTGTAGTGAGTAAAAAGAAGCGTTTCCCTTGAGAGATACTGGATAGAATACCGTTTTAAATCCTTACCCCTAATATCTCTCTTAAATAATAAAACTGTGGACTAGTTTTGTAAAATAAAAAAGTGGTATAAAACGTGTAAACGACTAGTGAGATCCATGATATCTGAAACAAACAAAAAGTCCATGTGAGTCGTGTCGCCCTGCTATTACCGATGTTGTCGGAGCCGAACCGAAGCTTACGTGTCGCGTAGCAATAGAAATAATAGCGCAAAGTACACCGGTAATGACTGTTTTCTTTCCATTAACTAGGTATGCATGTCAATCCGAGCTACGGTGAGCCAGTGAGAGATAATTATATAGTTGTAGCGTCTTCATGATACTACTGCACCAATTTCGATTTTTTAGATATGAATGATACGTAAATATCACATTTTGACTCAGGTTTAACGAGAATGAAGTTATTATATTTAGTACATATTCATTTAGTTTCTTAGCCAGATATACATAGAACAGTAATACAGATGCACATTGCTGTGCATTGAAACGTTAAATGAAATTAAACATTTTCATTAAGCATCACCATCGCAATCGAATGAACACAAAGCGGATATGTCAATAAGCTTTTACAAAATAACAACCAATAAATTGGTTCTTTATGTTGTTAAGTTACATATATAAGTTATTATTTACTTATTACGTGAGGTGGTGTACGAAAAATTATTTCCCAAAAAGAACAAATCGCGGGGAAGAATAAAGAAGTCAGTAACTATTCACCTCAGCAGTTTCGCTATCTACAGGAGTTGGTAATCAAAAATCCTCTATAATGCCCCTATAGTGAAGGTCCTCTTCCTATAGAGAATACAATACAATACAACAATACTTAATTGCACACCAACAAGAAAAATATTACATGAGAAATCTTAAATTAAACAATTAGAGAATAATTTAATCTTCAACTGTTTACGACCAACACTTGGGTCGTGCGCTTAGCCTAATCTGTTTCAGAATATAATAGCGCATAAAACATCTTAACAAACAAAGCATCCATTCGTCTTTACCTTTACACCTATGAATAGTCCAGCTGACCAACACAAATCAAAGCCCATAAAATCTATTACGGCGACATGCCTCGAAATATAAGCTGGCGTAGCTACAAGTATAATGGCTGGCACTTCAGACGCCATTCAGGCTGTGCGTTACGACATTCTGTATGCATCCTTTGACAGCAGCTCCCATTGAACAACTAAATAGAGTCGATGCGAGTCGATGACAGCGCGGAATCTGGAGTGTCCCCGCATTAATTAATAGATGGGACGTGGTACGAGGTAACATTTAGGTACATGTGGTGGCAGCTTCCGCACCCGTCGCGTGGGGATGGACGGGCGGCGATTGCATTTTTGACAAGCTCATTTTGCCTCGGCCGCCTTTCTGTTAAACCGTTTTTTGCTTTAAGCTTTAACGTTAAATCGGACAATAGGTGTGGTTCATACCTACATAAGCTCGGCAAAGATAGCTTATTTCCTGGCTTACAGAATTTTACCAAGGCGTAGTTCAAATAGACTACCTATTTTATTTAGTAGACACACTCCTAATTATCATAATGTTAAGTTTAGCATACTACAACTATTTCCTTGTCAATAAAAAATCCCAGGCTAAATAGTGGCAACGTAACGGCTACTAAATACTCGTAACTAAGGTCACTTGATGTTTTGCATGCAAAGAAAAGGATTTAGGCAGTGTTTTTTTTTTCCTTTTATTGAAACACTTTTCAAAAGTTTTTATTATCCAGTCGATTCATAGATGAATATTTGGTCGTACTTAATAGGAACCAGCTTCTATCTTAATAAGTCTCTATCTAGCTTACGTATAGTCTCAATCGAGAGCAGTTATAGGTATGGGTACCCTTATGTGGCACGTACTTAAAAGTCCACTTATTACCACTTAGGCGTAGGCGGGCATGGAGAATGAATTAAGAATCACTTTACACTTCAGCTTCGGGAGATTTTGATGTCATAATAGCTGTGTATGATGATCATGAAAATTTTTACTCTTGCTTTAAAAGAGTGACAAACGATCGTGACATAATATAACTAAAACAATTTTAACAATAACAAGTGCTTATATAAACTGTTCAATACTATCTCACTGTTGTTGTATTTATTTATTTAATTTTACTTAGCGTTTTGTGCATGTACTCGTATGTGGCGTTAACGACCGTAATTAATGATACATAAAATGCTCTACTCGTATATTATGTATTAATGCCATATTATATATTAATTTATTTATCATCGCTAGTCCAGACATCGCATTATTTACCTATGTTGGATAAATATTTCATATGAACTAGTCGCATTTAAATCCGCGCATAGGTGATTAATGAACCTATATAGCCAGCTGACTCGACTGGATTACGTGCTATCGACTCTTTGGTACGATATGATTTTACCGGGCAGTGGGGTGTAAATATATGTCTATTTAAAATTGTATGCATATAACTGATAAAAATCATATTTATACCTAGGTAGGTATTATACTGATCATCGTGCATCGTAAAGTATGATTGATGGTCTGCGGCACTGCCGAAGCATAACCATGATATAGTTACATAAAGATAAAATAGATGGAGAACTCCGTGTGAGAGGGCCATCAGCTTCTTTCGAGTCTCTCTAGACTGTCGCCGAGCTATGGTCATCATCAGTGATCGGAACTAAAGTGCCACACCGAGGGAATCCGAGTACATTTAAGAGTCAAGCTCTTGTTGGTGTAGCCGATGAATAATGTAATAGCCATTTCCATCTAATCCCATAGCCACCTCTTTGACTTGTCTGTACTATTGTGTGATAGACTCTAGGTATACTATGTATATGAAATCTATCCTTTATTTATTTTTTTCATCCAATTAGCATATTCTAGGTCTTCCCTTTTCCCCTTTGCATTCAAAACCTTTCCTTCTCTGATGAGAATTTTCCTGGATATAAATTATCATAAACACAATTCAAGGCTTATTAGCACATTGGCAGCGACTAGGAACCAAGTGCCCGTTAATATAATTGATTAATAGGCAGATACGACGCATCGTACTCTACGCACACCACCTATTATATAATTAGGTATCTTCAAACAATTCATCAACGACGCGTCATCTCTACTCTATTGGATTACATTACATGCTTGAGATAACAGGAGTTTAGTAGGAATAATCCGATTACTACAGAACCAATATAAGCTAGCGTTGAAAATCTCACTTTCAGCGTAAAATGTGTGTCAAGCCAAAATTCCAATAGTGACATATTTTCTCCACCCATTTATTTTTGATTAAATTCTGAGCAGAATCACGCTTGATCTTCAATCAGTATTTAATTTTACTAACAATAAATTAATGAAAATGGATGAAATTTTCACGTAAGGTGAAGTCAAAATTAATAAAATGTAGGACATGAGGAAGTAAGTGTATTTTGTGAAGTGCACTGTATTACTTGCTTCTATATCTCTAGCACATACCTAGCCATATTTTTTTAGGGTGGTTACCGCTTCACATACATGTTATACTGTTAGACAAAATGTAAGGTAGGAGTCAGGTATTACTTTGTCGCTTTAGGAAGATACTGGTGCAGAGTGATAATAGACGATTATTTTTCGCAAAAATATAACAAGACATTGCTAAGCAAAAAATTCCTGAAACACCTACAAACTGATATGATTTTCTTGACTGATAGATAGATCTCATTCTCCCAACAATCTCAAGAAATTGAATCAGTTTTTCTTAGGTAAGTATTCATAATTATTATTCCCGATAGTACGTAATGTACGTATGCGTTATTTGGTTTCATAAATTTTCTTATCTACGGATGATGTATTTTTTATGTCGTATTGATATTTAATAGGTATAAACAAATAATTCCGTGAAATCTAAGTCTAGTAACGTATACTATCGAGGAAAAAATTACACGTCTCGCTGGGGGTGGCTGGGGATACTAACCGTGCACGCAGATGCTCCTTTGCTCCTCTTGCAAACAAAGTAAAAAAAACGGCCAAGAAATTATTTTATCATCAGGCGCTTATTCCTGTCGCTTAAAATCAGTAAAATGCTTTATTACTTCCTTTAACCCAGCGCAAATCCCAAATCGCTAGACCAAGCATATTTGTGCCATAATGTGTAAAAATATTGGTCTTTTGACCGTAAAAAGCTCAGGATTCGTTACCAAACACAGTCGAGAGAATAACTGCACTACTTAAATTTTATTAAAAATATGCACATAACTGATAACATATTTACTGACTATTTCCACATTGGAAGTTTCCAATAAAGGCCCAAACGTATGCCATTTAAATTGCTACATAGTACGAGTCCATAACTTAAAATACGGTCCCATCCTGAAGAAAGCATGAAACTTGGCATGAATGTAGCTGTCATATATGTGCTTCAATGTAGATATGGAAGCACTTCAAGAAATTATTTCCCCCCCCCCCCCCCCCCCCTCCCCCCCATTTTTATCTCCCTCATTCTGGTTTTTCGAATTTTCTACAAAAACCATAAGACTGAGGAGTTTACTCTTCAGAGACCAAATCATCGTCGATAAATTACCTACAAAACGATACTAAATTTTATAGTGGTAAGATTAATATATTTCTGTATACAGCCACCAACGTATTATGAAATTGTAAAAACAGGCACACTTTTTTCTTTCTTGCTCCATTTATAGGAAAACGACAAGAGTGGTGATAAAATAGTCTAAAGAAGTTATATACCTTATACATTAAGCTACAAAACACTTACTGACACTTATTTCATAGTCGTAGAGGCATTATTTCCAGAGTTACAGCTTACCGCGTCTGACTCAAGTACTCTTTTTTTCTTTTTTACAATACTATGTTTCCAGATTTAAAGCTAAGGTCTAGGGTTTCAAGTTAAGCAATAGATTTAAAGGACTGACACTAGATGAAAACATAGAAAATAACTGGGAAGTAATCAAAAATACCGTAAAAGAGGTTGTACTTCAAATACTTGGACATAAAGCAAAGAGCAAGCGTAAAAAGTGGTGGAATGATGAGTGTAAGAGTGTGATAGAAGAAAGGCGGAATTACAAAATACTGGCCGAACAAGATAGTAAATGGAGCGCCCGACATAGACAGTTACAAATAGAGGCAAAACGAATCATCAAGAGAGAGAAAAGAAAACATATGGAAAATTTTGTGAAGGGCATTGAAGGACTTATGAAAGCCCAAGAATCCAGAAAATTCTTTCAAGAGGTGAGGACGTTCAAGAAAGGTTACCAACCGTCCTCTCAAATGCTAACAGATGATCTTGGAAACCTTGTAACGTCGTCTGAGGAAATTAAAACGATGTGGCGTGACTACTTTGATTGCTTGCTCAATTGCCCCCCTGTTGAGGAACAAATCACGGTGGAGGTACGCGACAATGACCTGTATGTAGAACCTCCCTCGTATCATCTGCCCGGTGCATAAGAAAGGCTGCAAAAAGAGGTGTTCCAATTACCGGGGAATTGCTCTGCTGCCGACAGCGTACAAGGTCTTGTCATATGTACTGCTCAAAAGGCTGGAACCGTACACAGAAAAAATCCTAAGCGATTACCAGTGTGGCTTTCGCAAGAATGCAGTACCATTGACCAGATCTTCCTACTAAAACAGCTGATGGAAAGAAGATGGGAGTACGCGCAGAGCATTCACTCGCTATTTGTGGACTTCACAAAAGCATATGATAGCATCGACCGGGGCGCCTTGTATTCCATTCTAAGAAGCTTTAATATCCCCAAAAAACTGGTCGATATGATCCAAGTTGCGACCAGCGAAAGCCGGATGCGGGTTAGAGTGGGCAATGAGCTGACAACAGAATTCACAGTGAGTACCGGACTGAAACAAGGCGATACTCTGTCCCCTATGCTCTTCAATTTAGTTCTGGAATATGTTGTCCGGAAATTACTGACATTGGATTCCGGAATAGAGCTGAATGGAAGACATAGGGTGATAGGGTACGCAGACGACTTAGCCCTACTTGGGGAAAACCGTGAAGAAGTGGTAGTATCGATCCGAATTTTGGAGGAAGAAGCAGCAAAGGTAGGTCTTAGAATTAACCATGGGAAGTCGGAATACCTCCACATGAAGCGATACCGGAACAGTCGTGCTAAACGAGAGGACCTACTTGTAGGGGGACGCTCTTACAAGGGTGTGGAGAAATTTAAATACCTCGGGTGCACTGTCACGGATACGCATACAAGAGAGGACGAAGTCAACATCCGCATCCAGAACGCCTTACGATGCAGCGCGGCTCTCCACAAGGTCTTGGCGTCCAAGCTTCTCAGCAGATCTACGAAGCTTCGGATATACAAGACCGTTATCCGTCCCATTCTTATGTATGGGTGCGAAGCTTGGACGCTAACGCTTAAGGAGGAGCATAGCCTTTTAGTAGCGGAGCGCAAGTTGTTTAGAAAAATTCTGGGACCGGTCAAAAAGGACGATGGCAATTGGAGGATCCTCAAAAATGCCGAAATACAAGAACTGGTAGCCGAACCGAACATCATTGGTGAGACCAAGGCCCATCGTCTTCGCTGGCTCGGTCACCTTGAGCGAATGGGAGAGGATCGGCAGGTGAAGAGAGCATACCTTGGACGACCGACGGGGCGTCGTCCGGTCGGTCGGCCAAAGTACCGCTGGATAGATCTGGTAGAGAAGGATCTGCGTGAGCTCGGAGCCACAAACTGGCGAGAGATTGCGCAGGATCGGGTAAAGTGGCGAGCTCTTGTGTCGGAGGCCAAGACTCATTTTGGGTCGCTGAGCCAGCGCAGTTAGTTAGTTAGTACGCGTATAGTACTATATTTAATAAAAAGTTAACTTTAAAGTTACATGTACATAAAACTTTAAATGTAACATGTACTTTAAATTTACTTGCAGGGTGGAGTTGGAGAACTCCCGTCTATTATTAGTTCAATAAATGACGACTTAGAGCACATTTTAGACTGGAGCAACAGATTTGGTCTTAAAGTTAATCCTGTAAAGACTCAAGCGATTATAATTGGTAGTTCTAAACTAATATCTAGGGTTGATTTTACTAATTTGTTACCGATCTATTTCGATGGTGTTTTAATACCTTTTTCACACCAAGTTAAGAACCTTGGTATTATCATGGATCGGACCTTATCTTGGGTGCCTCAGATAAATCAAGTTAGCAGGAAGATGTTTGCAGCAGTGAGTTCTCTGAGAAGACTCCGTAATTTCCTTCCAATCGCCACCAAAATTGCGCTTACTCAAACTCTACTTCTTCCCATCATGGATTATGCTGATATCGCTTACCCTGATCTCACAGAGGAACAGCTAAATAAACTTGAGCGTATTCAGAATATTTGTATCAGGTTCATATTCGGGTTACGCAAATATGACCATGTATCCAGTTTCCGTTCGCAGCTCAAGTGGCTTCCTATCCGTTTTCGTCGTAACTCTCACATCCTTTCTCTTCTTTACAATATACTTTTCAACCCTGCAACTCCCCGTTACCTCAAGGAGCGTTTCAGTTATCTTCGGTCTGTTAGATCCTCTCAAAATTTGCTTCTGGCTGTTCCCTCTTCCTCCTCTAAATTCTACAACAGATCTTTTACTTTCCAGGCTACCTTGTTGTGGAACTCTCTGCCTGTAGACTTAAAACGTAGCCAATCCGTTGCCAATTTTAAAACACTCCTTAAAGAACATTATTTGTCCCTTCTTTAATTTTTTGGTATTGTGACCGACATGAAGTGTGGTTCGTTACTAATATTATTTTATATGTATATGCCTATGTTATGTATGTTTAAGTAGGTTTATTTGTGCATATATATTTATTTATTTGGTATTTTATGTACGTTTATTTATGTATTGTTTTAGTAGTTTTTTTTTTCCCCCAGATTCCATGATTACTTTTGCATCGCCTACTCATTTCTGACATTGTTATTTAATTTCGCTACCCAAAGGTTGTCTGGAAGAGGTCGCTCTTTAGCGATAAGACCGCCTGTTGTTTACCTCTACTGAATGTTACTTGTAATCTGAATTTGTTTGTATTTATTTCCTGTTGAGGTGTGCAATAAAGAATATTCTATTCTATTCTATTCTATTCTACATATTTTGTAAACTATAAATTCTATCAACATACGTCCAATGACAATATTGTAGAGAATTTCATAGGGAACATATTGATCTTTGACAGTTTTCTGATAGCTGTACCCGTTTTCATAAAAAATATAAAAAACCACGATTTGGCACATAAAAAGGGGGGGAATGGGGGGAAAAAATAATTTTTCGACATGCTTCCATATCTGCATTGAAGCACATACATGACAGCTACATTCATGCCAAGTTTCATGCTTTCTTCAGGATGGGACCATAAAACTGACTTTTGTTCGGACATGGAGCCGTACTAACATTCGATAACGGCATTGTACCGTACAGTTATTATTACTACCAAACATTACCTAATGAATTTAAAAACCTACAGGCCCGAAAAAAGTTACATTACAGTAAAACAGTATAAATCACAAAGTACGTTGACCCAAATGTGGACATTCCGTTCATGCCTCCTTTTTGAGAATGCAACAAAACTATTCGTTCGCGCTTATCCCTATGCAGTTACCGGGAACGAGTCATTCCGTAATAATGCATAATACATTACCGGTTTTCATGCGTCGCTGTAATCAGATGTCAGCTGGTGAGGTAATGTATGCGACAGTGAATGTCTGGCGTCACCGTGCGATTCTTAGAATGGATGACCAATTCACAAGGCTGGCTGGACTGCTTTTTAGTGTAATAAGATTTGTTTTGATTAAGTGTAACAAGTTTAGCATGTGTTTTTAGTGTTAGTTAATTGAATTATTTATGTCTAATATATACGAATATAATTTAAATAGACTTACCAAATAAATGCGCCGAATTAAAAATTCATAACAATCGCGAATTATTGTTGCCATTTTACAGTAATTATTTCAATCTTAAATAGTAGTCGTAACAACTTAAACTTCACATTTTCAATTTAATTATTTCGTAATCTTTTCTCAGATTTCCCGCGCATATGTGTTTTTTTTTCAGACTTTAATGACTTTACCGAATGTCATCGTGAAGTTTAAATTTCAAATTTAGAACCAGCGTGTGACAGAGATCAGCATGTGACTGCCGCACCGGCTGGGCGCGGGCGGCGTTGGCGGCGAAACTCGCGTACCTACTGAAATGCGCTGTGATCGGTAGGTCATCTCGTCTCGCGTCATTATTCATACACACAAGCTTTGCTTTAGTAGTCTTACTTGTTATGGACGGTTTTGGCCTGGAAGCTGCACTTTGTGATGGAAGCAAGCCGTTTTGCACAGTGATAATATAGACCAAAATAAACGATTTCACTCGAGGCGAAATTAGTTTCACCCCTTAGGAACAGAGATGGCGCCACTTATTCAAAAAAAGTTTAAAAAATTCTCAATCCTGAACGAATACTCCGATTTTGACGTAAGAGGTGCCAATCGGCAGATAATTACCCAATTTAACATGAAAAAAATTAAAATCACGTAGAAAATAATTTTGGATACCTAAGAAATAATATTTTCTGAAAAAAATATTTAAAATTTGTGATTTTTGGAATTTTACTCGTAAAAATGTATGTACATGGTACTTTTTTTATTTATTTATATTAATACACAACTAATTTTACATTTACGAAAAAAAACCGCATATCATTAGCTCGTATAATTCCAAAGTTATTGAAGAATACAGACATGGCACCGCTGGGTCAAAAAATCTTACAAAAAATCTAAAACCTCAACGGATATTCCGATTTTGATAATTAAGGTGCTAATCGACAGATAATTACTTAAATTAGTTTAAAAAAATAAAATAAAAATTCAAATAGGCAAAAAGTAATATTTCCAAAAAAAAACATACATTTTGAAAAAATATAATTTTTTTTGGGGCTTTTATGTAATTTCATATAAAAAAAATTATGAATATGGCTTTATTTTACTTATGTATATTATAACACTATTAGGTATATTAATATACTTAAACGGGTTTACTCACGTCGTAGAAGTCGAATAACGCTCGACATGTTTCGAATCGGTACGCGATTCATCATCAGGAGAGACGACCAGTCGCGGCGGCGGCCAATCGAACACGACGACGACGTGAGTAAACCCGTTTAAGTATATTAATATGTCTGAGACTCACGATAGTTTTCTATGTACACTATTAGGTAATTGATCGTTTAATAAAAAACCGCATACCGAGAACTTGTACAGTTCCAACGGTATTGAAGATTTTACTATAAGGTGCTGCCGGTGCGATGTTGCCGCCACACGTGCAACTTATGTACATGTATCTAGAAAAGTATTCTCCCGTTTCGAAGGTACTGATTACCCTGAAAATATAACCACAATTGAAAGTACAAATAATAATCATCCCGTAGCACACAACACACTTATATCCCTTGTACAGCTTAAATTAGAGTTTTAACGGGTGAATAGGCTCTTATACAACCAGTTTGCTAATATCACAAGTATATTCTGCATATTTTCACTAAACTGTGCATTGTAACGTGCATGTTAGGCCGTTGCATCGGCTGCAACCCTTATTCCGTCTAGGTAACCGCGATTAGGTAACCAGTGATCTGTGAAGATTTTTTTTCCTCCTAGGCCACTGGTTACCTGCAAGGATTAAATTTTCCTTGTAGTAAACTGATATTTTCGATAGTTGTCTGTAAAGAAAAACGGTTCCTCCCACGCCACTGGTTACCTGCAAGGATTTAGTTTTCCTAAAATGATACTGTCAAATATATGTAATAGTTATCAGTCTGCTAATTTAAAATAAGCGTTAGGACAACGATCACCTATCAGGAATGTTTTTCTTATACAAGCAAACTAGATAAGACGTCTAATTTTAATACAATAAGAAAAGAGACCTGTTTTAAAACTTGCATGTTATACCCTGAAATAACTACTGCTTTTGCAAGTACATCGCTATCTATAGAAATTCTCTCTCGATACGTAACGGCTCATGTGAAACGATTACTTAGGGCCATTTTTGTTTCTTTTTTTTAGGGTGTGTTTACATAATTAATGTCATTCATTATTATAACAAAACGGGATTTAACCGAGTTCAAAAATGTTTAAAGTCCCGTTTTATTATTTTAATATAATGTGTGAAAATCGTGTAAGATTCAATCACTATATTAATGTCATTAATTGGTTCTCAATTAATCGTAACGTTGTTGGTCCCAGATTCACATGCAGGCTATACGATGCTCCAACAGAGCATAATATATTATTACTGTTAATGCGATTCGAAAAGATCTGTTTAAACTAAAAAACACTAAACTAAACAAGCTTGTGAGATACCTTCCATCTATTTCAGCTGCCATTGAATACCGTTTCATGCAAACCAAATGTGGGTTCACGTTTTAATTTGGAAATATCGAGTCCCAAGTCCTTCTTTTTGGGAATGAAACGGCATCAAAGGTAGGTGGGGTCCACAATAGTTGAAGGTTAGTTCAATTTGGAAACTCCTTGAACATTATGGATACAAATTGGGCTGTGGCATAATGCGTTGTTGTTTTTTTAATGATGCGACGGCCTAACTTGCACGTTGCAATGCAAAGCCTGCAAAGACTAAAGTGAAAATAAAACGTAAAGTAAGTAAAATATTGATTCAGAAATGCTATTTAGCATCTAATATACTTGTGATATTAGCAAACAGGTTGTATAGGAGCCTATTCACCCGTTAAAACTCTAATTTAAGCTGTACAAGGGATATATGTGTGTTGTGTGCTACTTGGGATGATTATTATTTGTACTTTCAATTGTGGTTATATTTTCGGGGTAATCAGTACCTTCGAAACGGGAGAATACTTTTCTAGATACATGTACATAAGTTGCACGTGCGGCGGCAACATCGCACCGGCACCCTATAGTAAAATCTTCAATACCTTTGGAACTGTACAAGTTCTCGATATGCGGTTTTTTATTAAACGATCAATTACCTAATAGTGTTATAATATACATAAGTAAAATAAAGCCATTTTCATAGTTTTCTTTTATGTGAAATTACATAAAAGCCCCAAAAAAAAAATATATTTTATCAAAATGTATGTTTTTTTGGAAATATTATTACTTTTTGCCTATTTGAATTTTTATTTTATTTTTTGAAACTAATTTAAGTAATTACCTGTTGATTAGCACCTTAATTATCAAAATCGGAAAATCCGTTGAGGTTTTAGATTTTTTGTAAGATTTTTTGACCCAGCGGCGCCATGTCTGTATTCTTCAATAACTTTGGAATTATACGAGCTAATGATATGCGGTTTTTTTTCGTAAATGTAAAATTAGTTGTGTATTAATATAAATAAATAAAAAAAGTACCATGTACATACATTTTTACGAGTAAAATTCCAAAAATCACAAATTTTAAATATTTTTTTCAGAAAATATTATTTCTTAGGTATCCAAAATTATTTTCTACGTGATTTTAATTTTTTTCATGTTAAATTGGGTAATTATCTGCCGATTGGCACCTCTTACGTCAAAATCGGAGTATCCGTTCAGGATTTAGAATTTTTTAAACTTTTTTTGAATAAGTGGCGCCATCTCTGTTCCTAAGGGGTGAAACTAATTTCGCCTCGAGTGAAATCGTTTATTTTGGTCTATATTATCACTGTGCAAAACGGCTTGCTTCCATCACAGAGTGCAGCTTTTTTTCATAACAAATAGTACTATAGTAGGTGATTTGTACAGTGAGTCGCCGCCGTTCAAAAGAGGACTTTTACATCTAGTATAGTTTGCTAACAGACTAGGCTGACTATGGCGATCTTATGCGATTACAAGGCAGTTGGTATGATCGAAATAATTTACTTAGCTACGCTACTATAAATATTTTGTATTAAACATTGTCAAAGGCAACTAGAATATCTAATTTAACGTTTTATTGCATTGAGTATTATTAATAACAGTTGTATGTGATTTGTGATAAATCCTTTAATGTTTTTGCGGATTATTTTGATGATGTAAAAACCTAATTTTTTTCTTAGAATTGCAAAAACATGGCACGATACATGCGTTATAATTATAAAGAGGTATGACGAAGACTTTGTTATTTGTTGAATTATTTTGACCATTTGGCGCCATTGCATTGAGGTGTTTGGTACAAGGTTGCAACTTGTTTATAAATCACTGAGCATAAAAAATTAATAAAAGAAAATATAATAATCCGTATGAGTATGAATTTCAAAAAGGTTAATGATAATGAATAAATAATATAGTATGATATTTTTCCAAAGTAAATATTATCATTTACGGATTTGCCAAAAAATCCTGAAAGAAATAAATCAATTTTTTCGTGGAAAGGAACTTATCACCCTGGTCACCCGATTTTGACAATCAAAATGCGTGTTTCTATTGTTTTATTTATCGCTCGTATTTTTTAAAATAATATAGCGGCATTTAGAATTCGAGTCATTAATCATGTTTTAATAACCAGTGATAAATAGTAAAAAGTCGGTTTATAACTTTAGCAACATGAATCCTCCTCCGTCACCATGGAAAAGGCCCAGCGAAGTTATGCAGCTGCACAAGCTGAAAAAACGAAAATTAGCGTTACAGGTACAAATTACAACTAGATTGTTAAATTATATTATAATCTATTGTTAACATAGTATGTATTCGCACTTACCGAGATTTTGAGAACGTACTTGTTATAAAATAAGGTGATGATGTTTTTATGGTTTCTAACGCAGGAACGTATGAAACATCCATCAGTATCAACCACTGAGGAACCCAGTAGTCAAGAAACCAGCGGTTTAGATTTCTCTAGACTCCTAGATGGAGATAAGAGGAAAAACCCATTTTCAAAGTAAGTCTTCTATGCAGTTGACATAAATTAGATTTGGGTTTCAATTTATGGATCATTAGATTTCATAAATGCTACCGTGAATAAAAACAAATTAACAATGAACAATTTTTAAATAAAGTAAGATAACATACAAGTTAAGGAACTCCCTGATAACAGTATGGTTCCATGCAATGGGTGTTTGACATATTTTGAGATACATAACTCCTTCACTCAGCTTATCAACATCCATCGTGCCTATTTTGCCTGTAACTTGATAAGAAAGTATGGTAGAATTGTAAAAAAAAATCAGAAATTATAAAGCTTCATTATATTTTCATTCTCCACTGATAAAGAAAGAATCCTTTGTTTGCTTTTTCATCATTTATTATCACTGAAGTTTCATCAAGTGGATGCATATTACTGGTTGTCATTTACCATCTAATTGTATTTTTTGTTGCCTGTGGAAAGATAGATATAAGTAAACATTTGCTATTTATAAAATCCATTGTGCCTAGTGTCTATACTTTTCTAACATACACACAACATTTCACAGATCAAATCCTCAACAAACAAAGAAGGCCAAAACGGAGTTTTCTCCATTAGATGAATCCAATGACAAAACACTATTTGCCTTGCTGAAGCTACCCACAAAAGTGGTAGAGAAGCCCCCACAGGAGGTGGACACCAACAAACTAGCTACTTTTTCAAACCTATTGCAGAAATTTACTGCAGAACATTCGGTAGAACCGGTAAGTAAAGTTGTAAAATGTAATACCTAGTTCCCAGTTCGAAAGCTATTTCTTTCAGACACCCGACAGTAAACCAAAAGTAAACTGTGATTGACAGTGTTGCATCTGAGGCACAGCTTTTGTCACCCCAAAGTTTAACTAATTCGTAAGTCCCATTTTTTACATTGATTTGTGATTAGTGTGAGTTGATACAGTTCCTACTAGTGCTAGGCACAAATGTATGACCTTGCACTAATCAATGTGTAAACAGGCTATAATAGTCCCATAAGATACAGGCTGAGTACAGAACATTATTTAGTTTTTAGGAGTCTTTGCACACAGCTTGTTTCTATAGCAGAGAATAGATAAAAGAGTGTCAAGAAATATAATGCCTAGATCCATAGATAGTGTTACTATCAATCATTCTCCATACATTGAAATGATAATTCCTAAATAGTGTCACTATTACCTGCAGCCTATGGGAGAATAATGATGATTGATGACAATGTTCACTGACCATTTTTTTTAGGATGTTGCTGTAAATAAATGCAAGCATTTGCCAATAGATTGGGCACTCAAGTCAAAACTCAGGTTAATGTCCCCGAAACCATTTGCATGGACTGCAAAGCTAAAAGCCAGTGAAGAGGCATCTGGTATCACTGGGTAAGCTTACATTGCCTTTACTTTACATTATGTCTATAATAAACTATAAAAAAAATTATGACTCGACTAATTACGTAATCAACGCCTTAACACATTTTAATCACATTCAATAAATATAGATATTCCATGTAATAATAATCATATGGGTAAGGCTCAGGACCTTTTTAAGCGCTCATTGAAGTTACGTTTTTCTTGGATAATTAACAATATTTTCGAAGTTTTATGCGTTTATTATTAGTGAAGTTACAACAGAGCACTTATTGCGATTTGTCTTGTGTTTGTGTGTGACGGATGAACCGATTTAGATGAAATTTGGCATGGAGATAGTTTGAGTCCCGAGGAAGAACATAGGATAGTTTTCATCTTTCCATGCAGAAGAAGTCGCAGGGTAAAGCTAGTATGTTTATATTTGTCTAAACTTCTTAACGTAAAGGAAGGAGCCAACCCACGTATCACCGCATCGCATCACGTCTCGCGTGAATCTTGAACACTATAAATAAATAAATAAATATCGGACAACCTCACACACAAATCGATCTAGTCCCAAATTAAGCTCAAGAAGGCTTGTGTTATGGGCACTAGACGACGATATACGTACTTATATAGATAAATATATACTTAAATACATAAAACAACCATGACCCAAGCACAAATATTCGAGTTCATCACACAAATATTTGCCCCGGCCGGGATTCGAACCCGGGACCGCCGGCTCAGTAGGTGTCTACAAACCGAGCCAAACGCGTCGTCAAACTATGTTACATAAATGTTGAGTCATACTTAGACAGATCTTACATTATATTAACATCAACGATGACAGGTTCGTCCGATGTCTGGACACAACCACGTCCTCAACACTAGACACGTCGCCCCGCGCGCGGTTCCACCAGACCTGCCTGTACTGGCAGCACCCTCAGCTGCCGTGGCTTGAGCTGTTCCCGCGAGCATCAGGACGGGTATCGGCGACCAGCTTCTTGGCATCAAATGAGGAACTCAAGCAGGCGCTGCATGCCGAGTGGACTGAGAGCTTCAGATCGTTGTTTCAGGTGAGAAATAAAAAACCGGTCAAGTGCGAGTCGGACTCGCGCACCGAGGGTTCCGTACAAACACTTTCCATCCTTAAGTGGTTAAGTTAAGTTTGCACCTGGTATGTAGAGCGCCTCATACAAATGAGGTGCAAATTTAACGCAACCAATCCCGTTTTGTTGTATGAGAGCCCCCCTTAAATACTTATTTTAATTTTATTTTTAGTATTTGTTGTTATAGCGGCAATAGAAATACATCCTCTGTGAAAATTTCAACTGTCTAGCCTATCACCGTTCTTGAGATACAGCCTGGTGTCAGACGGACTGACGGACGGACAGCGAAGTCTCAGAAATAGGGTCCCGTTTTACCCTTTGGGTACGGAACCCTAAAAACGATAATCCATGTGTAAGTCATGGATGTTTCTATGTATCTATGTTTATATTTATCTATATACATATGCGTGTACCGTCGTCGTCTAATACCCATAACACAAGCCTACTAGAGCTTACTTTGGGACTAGGTCGATTTTTGAGATTGTCCAATGTTTATTTGTTATACAAATCTCCCGTTTTAGAAGAGACCCGTTTCTCTAGCTTCTCTTCCACTAGAACATCTCTAATATTGTTGATTCCACGTTATCATTTGTCGCAGTTGTTGCGCGCGCGCCACTGCCCATACTTTTACGTCTGCGCGAACACGTTTACATGCCTGTTCCGCGCCGCCGGCCTCTGCGGCCTATCTGAACCGTGCGCGCTCGTGAGCCCCACCACGCGGGGCTTCCGCCAGACGCTCCGACAGGAAGGTAAGCTACATCAATCAATCTTTGGAACATTTCTGTACACTATAGCCACTCTACTCTGCGTGTATGTAAAGAAATATCACGACCTATACTCATGGCGTGAGTTTCAAGTCATGATACCAATAACTTTTAGCCTTTAGGTCACGCCTCGAGAAATAAATACAAATTAAAACTTACTCTGCCAACAGATGTAGAATTCACAATGCCACTCCGCCCCGACCGAAAGCGTCTCAACACCTCCGACGAAGAGAAGCCAAAGAACTCGTCATTCGACAGCTGCTACGACACCATGGACGACACCAGCGTGAAGCAGGAGACTAAACAGGAAATCAAACAGGAGCAGGAAGAAGGGTCTGGAGACGAGGAAGATCCTGATGTTTTTCTGTCGCAGCTGGGGCTAGAAACCGCTATGTTGAACAAGATCAACAACACGCAGGTTATTTTTTTTACCTCTGTTTGTGTGCTGATTTCTGTGACGTAACGGGAATCGGATTTCTAGTGTCCCTCCCGTGAAAAAACACTTACTTTGAACGCCGATGCGCTTCAGAAAAGATATATTTTGTGTTTGTAGATGTATAATATAATATAACTTTCTTCAAAATAAAGTTATAAACAATTTTTTTTACTCAGTCGTATTTGTACGTAGGCGCGCATCGTCCACAGCGCCGAAAGCAGCGTAGACAGCGCAGCCGAGTCCCTAGTGTTCGCGCGCGGCGCCGACGCACAGGCTCTCTTCAACTTCCTGCTCAACTGCAAGTCCATCATCTCCGCCACCGGGCCGCTGGCCGGAGTGCCTCCTACACTACTAGCGCCCACTGCCTTCCATGGCGGGACGCTACAGTCTCTAAAGGTAATATAACCCTATCAATACTGAGTCTGGTTTGACTTCTTGCTCAACTGCAAGTCCATCATCTCCGCCACCGGGCCGCTGGCCGGAGTGCCGCCTACACTACTAGCGCCCACTGCCTTCCATGGCGGGACGCTACAGTCTCTAAAGGTAATATAACCCTATCAATACTGAGTTGTTTGACTTCTTGCTCAACTGCAAGTCCATCATCTCCGCCACCGGGCCGCTGGCCGGAGTGCCGCCTACACTACTAGCGCCCACTGCCTTCCATGGCGGGACGCTACAGTCTCTAAAGGTAATATAACCCTATCAATACTGAGTCTTGTTTGACTTCTTGCTCAACTGCAAATCGATCATATCCGCCACCGAACCACTGGCCGGACTGGCTTTCATGTTTTCTAATATTCGTATGTAGAGACGCTGTCACACGTAGATCCTTTCACTGTCGAGTGTTCGGGCATTAGAATGAATAACCTTAGTCCTTAACATTTCCAGGTCCGCGAAAGCGTGCTACACTCGGACAACAAGAAGTACTTCTCGATCGAGCTGCGCGGGCCCATCCTGCCGACGACGATCCACTCGCTGTTCGACGTGCTGAAGGCGGCGCGCGCGCAGTTCAGCGCCACGGCCGCGCACCACGCGCCCACGCTCGCCTTCTCCTGGGCCGCGACGAGCATAGCCAGAGGTATCTTACTTCCATTCCAACTCACAACATAGATCATAGTACCAAGTGTGAACTGTCATACTTGGACGTAGTGGGAAGTTTTAATTTGAAGATTCATACTCAGTCGAGGGTGTGTGGCTAGGTGTGCATTGTTCTTATTGCGAAGACCAACTTTTTCGACTTATCGGGTTTGACCAACCTCGCAGTGTCACCATCACAGACAACTTAACCCTATAGACCCCGCTTCATAAAACTTTCTCTAGTATCTCATGTTGCCAAATTGGCGGGGTGAGGAGGGCAACAAGTGCACTGTGATTGGCTAGTTCAAGGTCAGCGAGCAATCACGCATGCGGTGCAAGATGCGCGCCATTTTTGATAGTGATGGGACACACTCGAAAAAGAAACTGCAGAATGTAAGTAGATATGTTTTTAATTGGAATCAATAATAATACGAGAATGGTTTAAAATGCGTTTCAATTAAAAATATTAAATGTAAATCTACTCATATTATTAGAAAAAACAATAAATATGAAACCAGACATTATTGCTTTAACGGAGATGTGGCTTGGACCGCTTGAGTTTCAATCTATAAATCGAAATGGATACTGTATCGCAGCTGAAAGTTCCCGCCATATAACTAAGGGCGGTGGTACACTTTTCTTTATTAAAATATTGAAATCTGATTCAATATTGCACACTCTATGCAGATGTATGTTGATAATATCGAAAAAGAATGAGAAATGTGTGGTTTAAGCGTAAATATAGGTCAATTAAAACTCCATGTGTAAAATCATTACTCCATACTATCACGAAAATTTAATTTTAAATTTAAGCACCATTTAATACACGAACGTCGTAATATTTTGTGGTGACTTTAATATTGATTTTTCAGACCAAAAGGTGTCGATACTAAGGAATTGTATATTTCGTGAAGCATTAAAATGAAGCCAACAACGGACTAACAAAAACAGCTTCAACAATAGATAACTTTGTTACCGATAGCCAGGACATTTCAAAGGCTTTGGTAGACCTAACTCATTATCTTACCATGATGCCCAGATAATATACTTAAATAACAATATAAATAACTTCAATGCCGTACAAAATGCTCAAAAATGGAGAAGGTTCACAAAAAATTTAAATATATGCTTTACAAATGCACTCGAATTGCTATAGATTGCTGGGATATTCTTAATAGTTTGAACATCAAAGTACAGTTTTTGACTTTTTATGACATTTTAAATAAACTGCCTAATGGGTATTGTATATGGGGGATTCATCGGCAGATTAATGAAGTTTTCATCAAAATCCGTTCAGCCGTTTTCACGTGATGCGCGGTCAAATAAACAGACAAACAGATAAACAAACAAACGGATAAACAGATACAAAATCTATAAACTATTGGAACGTGTTCTGTTATGGATTCTAAGTATCCCCCGCCAACTTTCTTTCGAATATCTTCCATATGTACAGACTTTCGAGCCACTTCAGCTTAATTTTATGTATAGATGTATCGTATTTATCCAGGATAATTAGTAGTCCTTCTCCAAGATATCGACGACTATCTGTTTTCTAAAATTCATCGAAATTCAGCAGTTTAGACATTTATGGTTTCATAATTGTACATTTATTTACTTAACATACATTTCGATTATTTAATAATAAAAAAAGTTTAACTTCTATAAAAAGTTCAATATTGTTTAACGGGTATCGGTTACGTACCTACGTAAGTAATTATTCAGTCACATCACTACTAAAAACACCGCAAAGGTTAGACAAAGATGGAATTACAAAATTAGCTAGCGAAAGTAAGAGACAGTTGACAGTTGACAGAAGACATCAACGCGTCGCTAGGTTACCAACCTACATTTATAACTTATTACATTCTTTGTAAAATAATAAATATAGCTTATTTGTGAAATGAAATCCCATAGTTTTGAAGACTAGATGTTTTGCTGCATTTTCCATACAATAAGGCATATTTTGAACACTTTATAAGCCAAGTAAGCAGTGGAATATTGCATGTTACTTCGTCAACAGTCGACCGCGAACTAAGAGAGCGTTCGGGGGCGTGGTGAGCGCTTCTTGTTTTGTGAGCTTAAGCTTGGCTCACCCGGGCGCCCTTATAAGCGGGGTCTATAGGTTAAGTGGTCTGTGGTCACCATGCTCCGTGGACGCATTCGCTGCCAGAGGGCGTGGCCTAGGACCAAACTTGTAAGACGGTAAACGCATATATGCGTTAAACATTGTGTTTGCGACGTTTAAGACGTCATCATGAGTCATCTCGCAAGTCGCATGTAGACTTAAATCTTGTAGCTTTTATCTACCGCAGCGTAAAAAAACATTTGAACTTTCTTCATTTTCAGACGAGTCATCGAAGGAGAACGAACCAAGCCATTTTACCAAAGCCTTCAACAAGGAGAACTTGTCCGACTGCGGGATCAGTGAAGGGATGCTGCAGTACTTCTGCTCTGCAGACCCCAGCATCGTTAAGCCGTTGGACAGCGTCAAGTATAACGCGGAAGACGATACTTACACGTGGTGACATTTAATAATATTTGATTTATTGACTGACTGATATTTTGTGTGAATTGTATTGAATGATTATGAATGTATAATATATATTTTTGTACAACTTGCTTGTTCCTTTATTCCACTTAATAAATTAAGACTGTGATTATAAGTGCCTAATTTTGAGAGCAATTGATGATGCCGCTTGGATGCCTTGACCAAACATTAGCAAATGTGGTTCCGATAACCTGGTTGAGTTAAACGCCAAGAAAACCCAGGTGTGTGCGTTCTCTACCAAAACGTCTTTACTTATTCCTACCCCTAGTCTTCAGACCACTCCTCTTGGTTTCTGAATATACTAGGCATGGATATCCGCTGCAATCTCAATTATCATTACTGCATCAAAAAAAACTGGAAATCCTGAACAGGGTGCGACGGTTCTTCGCTCCGGACCAGCTTTGCATTCTTTATAAGACTCGAGTTAGGTCGTGCGTTGAGTACTGCTCGCATCTTTGGGATGGTTCCGCCCCATATATCTACTCGATGCTCTTGACCGATTGCAGCGGCGGGCGGTCCGCATCATAGGTGACGAAAAAAGTACCAGGTTCTTCGAACCCCTTTAATTACGTAGGGACATTGGGTCGCTGAGCGTTTTCTATCGCCTAGACCATGGTGAGTGCTCTGAAGAGCCATTTTCTCTTATCCCACCCCTTTCCGTCATAGAACCACACGTCCTGGTTTGCGATGTCATCATGTCATCGATGTCGCGGCGCGCCGTGGAGAATATTCCCACACGTACCAAGAAGTTTGGCGGTTCCTTCATCTGCCGAACTATTAAAATATTGAACTCTTTGCCGGCTCATGTGTTTTCTCCTTCTTATAACTGGACCCTTCAAACGAAGCGTGAAGAAGCATCTCTCGGGCCTGGCAGTGTCGACTGACATGGCACCGTTGGTTTCTTGTCAGTTGCCATTGCGACTTGGGCTCCCCTTTTTGCTTACCATCTGGTGAAGTGGAGTGACTATGTTGTGCCGTTATATATAAAAAAAAACCGAGTCAAATGTTCGATTAGAAGCCAAGCCACACCGGAAGCGATGCACGCGTTGTACGTTGTATAGTCTGAATTCTCACAAGAGATGATATATGGCCGCCGATGCGGCTTGGCCTAGAAAGGAAGGAAGATTAAATAAAACGATAAAATCACTTAATAATATGATTTATTCATTTCTCATTTTTGGTAAATCAAAAATAATGAATTCATAAAACAAAAATCCACAATCACTTACATAATATAATATTATCGACATCATACAGGTCAGGATGAAATAAATAGTATTGTGAGAGTCTGTCAAAACACCATAAAATATGTTACCTAACATAATGTCCTAATCACTATAGTTATCACTTCAACCCAACGCGGAACAGGAATCTTGGAAAGCTTACATCTAGAAGATTTAACTATGCGACCTTAATCTGCTCACTGAAACAAATGGCTAGCGTTAGAGACTTCCATATAGAGAACAATAATATTGTTTATAAACATAAGTTTAGCATTTAGATCTTAGTTTCTGAATGGTTGTTACTGTACCTGCTGTTGGCCAATTCGATTGCGGTGTATAAATTACGCGGGTTTATGATTTCTGCAAAATAAATAATTTACATTATCATCTGAAACTGCCACATCACTCATATAATCATAATTGTGATTGATGTAAGATTGTGTAAGTTATAATATGTTATCATTATGACGTTAACGATTATTTAACAAAGGCTGCGTATCCACCAGAGATGTGTGAGGATGCGTAGCGAGGCATCTGTTTTCTTTAACCAATGGAACTTCATTTACTTATCCTCGCTCAGCGCAACTGATTCTATTGGTTAACAAAAATACATCTCTCGTTCTCGCTACGCATCCTCGCACTGGTGGAAATGCAGCCTAGAGGTTATATCACTTGGAACATTATAATTGTCTGTCGAATTGTCTGAATCCGTAGCGTATTTTATCCATGTGCCTATCAGTTCCTGTTTCGTGCTATCGTTATGGGCGATTCCGGTACTCGTGGAAGTCTATCGATCTTCCTGTTAAAGTCCGTAATAAAAGAGAAGGTATTTTCATGTAAAGCATCTAAAATGTGGATAGTTGAGTGGGGCGACTTACGTTGGAGCCGGAATTGGCGGGCTGGCCGGGCACGGAGTACTGCGGGCGGAAGTTGGAGAAGTTGGCCGCGGCCGCCGCCGACGGCGCGAAGCCCGGCAGCGCGCCGCTCGCGCCGAATCCGCCAGGGAACGCCGCCATTTGCGCTGCAACACACACACACACACATATGATGTCATGACCTACTAGAATATTGATTATGATCTTTTTCTCAAACATGCAATTAAATGTCGTCATAACGTGCGTTATAACAGGCTTCGAACTATCACGTTTCAGGCGGAACAACTCGAGGGAACTGTAAGGAATTTCATACAAAATAGAAGGCCTAGGCCGGGAAGTAATATTTTTCAGACGTGGCGTCTGTGTTCATGAACAGACTAAAAATCTATAAAGGCATTAGCCGTGAAGAGCTTGCTGGCTTCGTCCCGGCAAGCCCTTCTTTGCTTTGGCATCTGCAGTAATGTACTATTAATTGTAATACTGTCCGATCAATATGCTTACTTGCCACAATCACACTGCGATATAGTAGTGTGTCCCGATCGTACTAAAACGTTGATTTTCTCTATTAAAACAAAAGGGGTCTCACAGATAGTGAGTGGGTCATTGTCAGATTTAGGTGCGCGACTTTCCGGTGGACATTTGCGAAATTAAGGATTTCAGGGCCTAATTTTCAGATTAAATGCCTGTGAGAATAAAGAACGTTCCCTCTTCTATAATCCGATGTAATAGCAACATAACCTAAATTCATACAAGCTCTTAACTTTTGACCACCGAAGGGGCAAATTTTGTTTTTTGAACTGACAATGACCCGAGTATTACCTTTTTTTTTTTTTTCTTTTTTTTTTCTTTTTTTTTTCTTTTTTTTTTCTTTTTTTTTTCTTTTTTTTTTTTTTATTTATTCATGACCATGGTTACAAGACCTTCAGTCGAAGTCATAAAAGAGTGTTACCTGCGGGCACGGGGTTGCCGGCGGTGGCGGCCAGGCGGCTGAGGATGGAGCGCTCCGACATCTGCAGCCGCTGCGCGACCGGCGGGATGCGCGCCAGCGTCGCCGGCAGCCGCGACACGTCCGACTTCATGTCCGACAGCAGCTCCTCGAGCTGGTTCAGCACCTGGAACGCCGCAAACTTATCGTTTAGTACTTACGTATAACTCCTCCCCTCAAGATCAAACAAGCTCCGAACAAATGCGCTTTCAAAAAATGTTTGCGTGACCTCTACGCTAGCAGAGTTGTGAATTCTTAGGTTATCTGATTAGTATGTTTCATCTGTATTTATTTATATGTGTATATATTATATGAATATATGTATTTATCTAAATATTTATTTATTTAAACTTGTTTAAGTTGGTTGCACCGCCCACAATTTCTCTGCTTTGCCCGAAGGTTGACTGGTAGAGAATGCCTCATGGCATTAAGTCCGCCTTTTGTACGATAAGTTTTCTTTTGTGCAATAAAGATTAAATAAATAAATAAATATAACAAGCGAGTGGCGACGCGTCACATACTTCGATAGCAGTAGCAATAACAATACAAACATTGCTATTATTACTGTACTGTAGGAGGCTGTGAGCTTCAAATTATAGGAAAGCGGATATATTTTCAGTTATATTGACGATCCGTTACTGTTATAATACGCGGCCCAGAGGTAACACTGGCTTCTATGAGTTTTTAAGAAGCCAGCTAGTCAAGCACAAAATAACCGAATTGGTAAAAACCAAAGTGATAATGTTGCTTCAACTAACAGTAACATCAATTCATAAAAAAAAAATGGGCAAGTGCGAGTCCGACTAGCGCATGAAGGGTTCCGTACCATAATCTATAACAAGTTTGTGGGAGCCCCCCTTAAATATTTATTTTATTTTATTTTTAGTATTTGTTGTTATAGCGTCAATAGAAATACATCATCTGTGAAAATTTCAACTGTCTAGCTATCACCGTTCTTGAGATACAGCCTGGTGACAGACGGACGGACAGCGAAGCCTCAGTAATAGGGTCCCGTTTTTACCCTTTGAGTACGTAACCCTAAAAATGGTAATTATTTTTGTTCAAGTTGGAATATAGCTAGTATGTCGATTAGGTTGGTCCCGCACCTTGTGCAGCACGGCGTTGGCGGGCTTGTTGCCGGCGAGCGACTCCTTGCTGAGATGCTGGTGCGACTCGGCGAGGCACTCAACCTCGGCGAAGCGCGCGTTCAGCGACATGGCGGGGTGGTTGGGGTCCTGGGTCAGGTTCAGGTACGCCGCGCGCCGCAGCTGCTCTTCGATCACCAGCGCTTGCTCCAGCAACTGTACGACAGATTTCACTTATAGTAATGCAACTATTTTTTAATTATAGTTTATATACTTTTTACTTTAAGGACGCATAAATGTTGTTTCCGTAGGAACCCATAGTATATATATATTTTTAATTTATTAACATAAGCATTCAATAGTGTTTAAATTTTTGCATTGTTTGTCCTTTTCTCAGCCTGAAACACAGGATTATCCTATTTCAGGCGCGTAGTATTATCGTCTAGTTATAAGTCTGTTTAGTCCGTAGTCATCACAGCTGTAATATGTTTTTTGAATAAATTAATTTTATTTAATTTATTATTTATTTAGTGCAAGGAGAAAAAAACAGAATGTAAGCATTAATAACTGTGAAATTAAGAACGTTACCTTGAATCGTCTCGCCAGGAACTTGTTCTTGATCTCGAGGAAGTTCCCCTTGCCGACGTCCATCTTGAAGGGCTCGTTGATGATGGCGAAGCGCAGGTCGTTCTGTATGTCCTGCCAGCGGCCGTAGCCGTGCGTGACGATGCCGGCCAGCAGCCAGTAGTCGTGGCGGCGGTGCCAGATCTCGTACTCGCGGCCGGGCGCCGCTGCGCGTTCCTCGTTCAACCATAAAGTATGCAGCTCCGTGAAGCCGCCGTCGGCGATGTTGAACATGAACTTGCGTCGCTCAACTTTGAGATCGTCCTCCTCCTTGACGAGCACGACGTCGTCGTCGTCGTCGTCCTTCTTATCGTCCTTGCTCGGCTTCTCGGACGCCTCGGAGTCGGCCTGCTCGCTCTTGACGTCCTCCTTTTTGTCATCCTCCTTGGACTCCTCCTTAGGTTTCTTTTCCTCGGCCTCGTCTTCCTCCTTCTTCTCCTCGGCCTTCTCGTCCTCTTTAGGAGGTTCCTCGTCGACGGACATGCGGCGCTCGGGCTCCGGCTTGTCCTCCGCCGGCTCCTCCTTGAGCGCCTCCTTCTCGGCGGACTTCTCGCGCTCCTCCTTGTCGCTCGTGTCCATCGGCTCGTCCTTGGACTCCTTGTCGTCCTTGGAGGCGTCGTCCTTGTCGTCCTTGTCGGACGGCGTGGAGGCGGGCGTGGAGGCGGGCGCGGAGGCGGCGGAGGCGGGCTGCGGCGCGGGCGAGGGCGCGGCGGACGTGATGGGCGTGGCGGTGGAGGGCGCGGGGCTGGGCGCGGCGCTCTCTCCCGCGGCGCCCGCTATCTTCACGGGCTCGACGGGCTTGCGGATCAGCTCCGGCATGCTGTAGTACCCGTTGATGTGCTCGAACTCCTGCACCTTCTTGCGGATGAGGCTCATGACGCCGATCCTCGTGAGCACGTGCTGCCGCGAGAGCCCCTCGCGCGGCACGCCGTCGGCGAACGTCTCGGCGTTGTCGGCGCCGGGCTCGCACAGGTGCCGCATGAACAAGGACACGTACGCCTTGAAGTTCCTCTCGGACTTTCCTCGGAGGTCTCGGACTAGCCACTGCGAGTTGAACGCGTCCTGCGGCGGCATGCCGTACCGCATGATCGCGTTGAGGAAGGACTTCCGCTGGCGAGCGTTGAAGCCGAGCACCTCCATGTTGCCGCCGACGCGGGCGAGCAGCGGCGGCAGGGGCCGGTCGCGCTCCTCGCGTCTCTCGAGACGCCTCTTGCTGCGACGACTGAGCAGATCGCCGTTGTCGTTCTTCTCGTCAAAGTCGTCATCTTCCTTATCGTCCTCGCTGCCCTGCGAGAAGTCCGAGTTGTAATCCGACCCGTTCTCCTGCCACGTAGTGTCCTCCCTGTTCTCGGTCTGCGCGACGCTTCCGTCGTTGTAGTTGACCTGCTTGCGAACTCGCTTGCCCTTGCCGAGCGTCCTCGCCTGGTCCTCCTGGTGCTGCTCGTAATGGTGCCGCAGCAGTTTAATCCAGTACGCCGGGTCGGTATTCTCGGCCTCCTGTTTGATGATTTCGGTATCCACTTCTTCCTCGTTGTCGCCTTCCTTTGTGGAGTAGCTGGCGACTTTGAAGGAGCTAAGATATTCGTTAGCCCACGATTCTTTCTGTTCGATACCCTCCTTTGACCGATCGAGAAGTTCTGATACGGCTCTATCGTCATAATGGATAGCTTCCTCTTTGCCCTCTTCTTCTTTGAACAACTCCTCGGTACCGAATCGGAGAATGTCATCTAACTCTTGTTTAGTAAAGTTAGCGCCCTTGCCGCCCATTCCTGGTCGTACGACCAAGTGAGTCAACATCATCTTCCTCTTAGCGACCTGCGTGACTCTCTCCTCGACACTGTTGCGTGTGACGAAGCGATAGATCATGACTTTGTTCGCCTGACCGATACGATGGGCACGAGAGAAGGCCTGAATGTCGTTATGAGGATTCCAATCGGAGTCGTAAATGATGACAGTATCGGCGGTAGCCAAGTTAATACCCAAACCACCGGCCCTCGTGGACAACAAGAACACGAACTGCTGGGCGCCTGGGGCGTTGAATCTGTCGATGGCTTCCTGTCGGGTCGGTCCCGTAATACCACCGTCAATTCTCTCATACTTGTAACCGGTTCCCTCTAAGAAGTCCTCGAGGATATCCAACATTTTTGTCATCTGTGAGAAAATAAGAACTCTGTGACCTTGCTCCTTAAGTTTATGAAGCATTTTCGCTAAAAGTACAAGTTTTCCTGAAGCTTTGATCAGAGCAGACGTGTCGTAGTTTCCATGTGGTCCTATCGGTGCTTCTTCAGCCGCCACGGGGAAGAGGTAAGGATGATTACAGCACTTCTTCAAATCCATCATCACGTTCAACAGCGACACGGTCTGACCGCCGCTCTTCGGATTGAGAGCTTCGTAATTCCTAGTCAAAATATATTTATAATATTTCTTTTGCATGGGAGACAGTTCCACACGCACGATGAATTCAGATTTAGTAGGCATGTTCTTCAATACGTCAGCTTTGAGTCGCCGCAGCATATGCGGTCCCAACATTTCGTGAAGCCTCTTGACTTGTTCCTCTTTTGAAACGTCCGCGAACTCGTTCTGGAACGCGGCTAGGTCGTTAAATTTGTCTTTGTTCAAGAAGTTCAAAAGATGGAACAACTCCTCGAGGTTATTTTGCAAGGGAGTACCGGTGAGCAATAGTTTATAGTTAATGTGGTAGCCGGCTAGCAGCCTGAAGAATTTAGACTGGTTACTCTTTAGCCTGTGGGCTTCGTCTACGACAAGCACGGCCCAGTCGATGGAGCCGAGACATGTAGCGTCGATCGAGACCAACTCGTACGAGGTGAGCAGGACGTTGAATTTGACCTGCGACTTTATTTTGGATGGTCGCCCGCCTCTATTCGCGCCGTCATCGAACGTCAACTCGTTCTCTCTTATCACCGCTCTCGAATCTTTGTCGCCAACATACGTAATGCAGTATAGATCCGGAGCCCAAAGTTCAAACTCTCTCTCCCAATTGATGATAGTCGAAAGAGGCACAGAGACCAAGAATGGTCCTTTGCAGTGTCCCTCCTTGAACAGGGAGTAGAGGAACGTGACGGTCTGGATGGTCTTGCCGAGACCCATCTCGTCAGCGAGGATGGTGTCGATGCCCTGTCCCCAGGAGTACCGCAGCCAGTTGAGACCCTCGAGCTGGTAGGGATGGAGCTGCATGCCGGTCTCGTAGACGAAGGGCGGCTGGTCCTCGTACTTCTTGTTGAGGTTGCTGATGGGCTTCTCGGGCGGCGGGCAGTACTTGCGACCTGCCACCTTGACCTGCTGGCCGCTGCTGCTCTCGTCTTCATCGATAACATCGCGATTCTTGCTCTTGCGTCCGGCCTTTTTGCCTTTGCTTCCCTTTGATTTACCTTCCGAAGTGATGAATGAACGCATATCCTGCAAATATTTAAACGTAGATTACATTAGTTGTTCTATGTATTTAAGTATATATTTATCTATAAAATTACGTATATCGTCGTCTAGTACCCATAACACAAGCCTTCTTGAGCTTAATTTGGGACTAGATCGATTTGTGTGAGGTTGTCCGATATTTATTTATTTATGAGATTTAGATTGACTTGACTAATGTGTAATGGCTGGCTAAGGAAGTATATGGGATAGACAACATAATATCAGTTATAAATGCAGTCTCCACTTAAATTCCTAGTTGGATTATGGAAGAAGAATTACTCTAACTCTCTCTAGTTCAAGTAATATTGATATATATTATATATCCGACCTGATAATAGTCGACGGCCTGCTTGAGGCCCATGATGTCGGCGTGCTCGGACTCCCAGGTGGCCTGGTCGTACGACAGGTCGCGCCACTTCACCAGGTAGAACGTCGTGCCGTCGCGCGACGTGCGGTGGTTTATCACGCGGTGAACTATCAACCATTCTGGTTTCACACCATATCTGGAAAAGTAAACAGCATTTTTCAGTATTATTAAACGTATTGTAGCTATTGTAATAGTTGAGTATGATTTACAAAAACGCCTGTAGATTCACTTGCAAATGTGCCCTAAGCTCATCCAGTGTTCACTTTGGCTACAGTTCACACCAATGACTGACACTAACCTGTAATATTTCTCTTCGAGCGCCTTTTCATCGGAGTCCTGGTCCTGCTTGCTCTTGAGCCGCTTATATCTGCCATCTCGCTCGTCCAAAGGCTCCTCCAGCTTTGGCGGCTCTTCAGTGTCGTATTTACGCATGTAGTAGCGATACATGAGCGGGTGGAACACGTCCAACTGTCAATTTATAAAACAGTTTGAGAAGCGTACATTTTGTAATTCGTAAAAAGGCCATGCCAGGATAAGCTAAGTGAATCTGCCCCAAACGAGTTTTCTTTCTTTGTATTGGTAACAATTATGCAAAATTTGAGCCCCCAAAAGTTTATAGTTTTTTTTTTTTTACTAAGAAGAAAAAACGAAACTTGATCTTTTTTAATATATTTCTTTCTAGCCAGCCGAGGTTGACGTGCGTCACTTATAATGTGCATATAGTAAGGACAATTATATGACATCAATTATAGGATAGCATGGCCTTGAAGCGACCTTAATCTCCGTGCTTCCGTTTTTTTTTTAATGTTTCTATCTGAATTCATTAAAACGGCTGTTTCCTTTCTTTACATTCCTCAATAAATGAATCAAATAAAGACAGATTCACTGTAACGACATGATACTCAATGAATGTAATTAGAACTGTCTTCGGTTCTTCAAGAGGGGAGTAAATAGGTTCTTAAAGGGTCGGCAACGCGCGCGTGATGCTCCTGGCGTTGCAAGCGTTCATAGGCGGCGGTAACTGCTTAACATCAGGAGGGCCGCATGCTTGTTTGCCAACGTCGTAGTATAAAAAAAAAAAAAAACTGGATTGAGATGTAAATGAAGGAGGTGTTGGACCTGCAGCTCGGAGATCCAGCTGCAGTGCCAGTAGGAGCGCTCGTGCCACTTGACGAAGAACTCGCGCGAGCGCGGCGCCTTGGACTTGGCGGAGTGCTCTACCCAGCGCCACGTCAGGATCTTGTTCACCTTGCCGTCCAGCCCGGGACACTGTACACACGAAACATACTAACAAACAAGCCTATATCCTATCTGTTTTTTGTTGTAACTCACACATATATTTCTCTTTGTTATTTTTAACGCAACTCTTTGTTCTAAAGGGGCGTTTCAATGATGTTAGTTTAAAGTTAAGTTCTCTTGCAAGTTGCTTCTATCTCTTACCCCCTCTAAATTTCGTAATATTTAGCTATTTTACCTTGTAGGCTCTGAGATCGCTCTTAAACGATAAAACCGCCTGTTGTTAATCTTTACTCGTAATCATACTTGATGTACGTGTTTTGTATTGATTTCTTATTGAGGTGACAAATCAAGAGTATCATAGATTATAGTTGTAACAAGAAATTCCATCATGTATATTCTCTACATGTTATCATAGTTTTATATAGGGAAAAAAATAGCAAGAAAACTTACGCTGCACCGAGGACATTTCCACTCGCCGTCGGGCACTTCTTCTAGCGGCGGGTTGAGACAGAAGCGATGGTAGGCGGACGGGCAAGAGTCGCAGCAAAGGAGCTCGCCGCCGTCTTTGCAGATTCTGTAAAATATCGATAATTCGATATCAAAGTGTCAATACAAGAAAATAAAAAGTTATGTAAGGGGAACCAACTTCATGAAGGTATCATGCCAGAAATTAGAACTGGAAAACAGTGCGGGTAAGCTCCCACAACGATGGATCATCCTGGGGTAAGATTGCCGGAAATCAATGGATCTTATATGAGAAAAAAGACAAGTTACGTGCCTAAGCGTACAAATAAATAGCCATAAAGAAATAAGAACTGAAAATAAGTGTGAGTTTAGCTCCCAAAAAGATGGACCATCAGCCTGTGTTAAAAGGTCGGAAAACTCTAGGTCTTATATAAGAAAAAACCAAGCGGACAAAAGAATAGCCACTAAATATAAATGTTCCCACAACTATCTTAAGCCGACGAGCCGTCACCCATGTGTCGAACACTGTAGTCTTATTTTAGTGCCTTATTGAAACTATTTATTTGTATCAGCAAGCATTGTATATTATGGATGCATTATGGTCGGAGCATGTCAACAGAGTGATATGATGTACCTGCAGAACTCCTGGTGCTCGTCGTCGTCGTCCTGGTCCTGGTTGCCCTCGGCCTCGCAGTGCGGACACGACCAGCGGCCCTCGGGCGTCTCCTCCAGCTCGGGGTCGAGACACACCAAGTGGTAGGCGCGCGGGCACGTGTCGCAGAGGATGATGTATGACCCAGTACACACCTGCAGAACTCCTGGTGCTCGTCGTCGTCGTCCTGGTCCTGGTTGCCCTCGGCCTCGCAGTGCGGACACGACCAGCGGCCCTCGGGCGTCTCCTCCAGCTCGGGGTCGAGACACACCAAGTGGTAGGCGCGCGGGCACGTGTCGCAGAGGATGATGTATGACCCAGTACACACCTGCAGAACTCCTGGTGCTCGTCGTCGTCGTCCTGGTCCTGGTTGCCCTCGGCCTCGCAGTGCGGACACGACCAGCGGCCCTCGGGCGTCTCCTCCAGCTCGGGGTCGAGACACACCAAGTGGTAGGCGCGCGGGCACGTGTCGCAGAGGATGATGTATGACCCAGTACACACCTGCAGAACTCCTGGTGCTCGTCGTCGTCGTCCTGGTCCTGGTTGCCCTCGGCCTCGCAGTGCGGACACGACCAGCGGCCCTCGGGCGTCTCCTCCAGCTCGGGGTCGAGACACACCAAGTGGTAGGCGCGCGGGCACGTGTCGCAGAGGATGATGTATGACCCAGTACACACCTGCAGAACTCCTGGTGCTCGTCGTCGACGTCCTGGTCCTGGTTGCCCTCGGCCTCGCAGTGCGGACACGACCAGCGGCCCTCGGGCGTCTCCTCCAGCTCGGGGTCGAGACACACCAAGTGGTAGGCGCGCGGGCACGTGTCGCAGAGGATGATGTATGACCCAGTACACACCTGCAGAACTCCTGGTGCTCGTCGTCGTCGTCCTGGTCCTGGTTGCCCTCGGCCTCGCAGTGCGGACACGACCAGCGGCCCTCGGGCGTCTCCTCCAGCTCGGGGTCGAGACACACCAAGTGGTAGGCGCGCGGGCACGTGTCGCAGAGGATGATGTATGACCCAGTACACACCTGCAGAACTCCTGGTGCTCGTCGTCGTCATCCTGGTCCTGGTTGCCCTCGGCCTCGCAGTGCGGACACGACCAGCGGCCCTCGGGCGTCTCCTCCAGCTCGGGGTCGAGACACACCAAGTGGTAGGCGCGCGGGCACGTGTCGCAGAGGATGATCTCACCGCCTTGTTGACACACCTACGAGACGATTTGTTATTGCATAGTTTATTCATCCCGCGAAATATGTTCGTCTTCACATGACCAGCTTGACAAGGGCCTAAGGGAATTTGTGTGTAGTTGGGTCAACTGCGTTTTTAACCTTTTAAGCAGCCAGCCCACTGGCAGGAATCCGTTCCTCAGACGAAATTAGAGGTACTGCACTTAAACATAAAATTGATACCAAAGTTATCGACGGCTGTGGCCGACGTGGCCACAGTAGCAAGAGTTCTAGTTTTCAGCCACACCCAGTTGCAGCGTTCAAAAGATAAAACGCACCGAAAAATGCATTGTAACATCGACTTTTCAAATTTAACTAAACTCGTCATATTTTTTGCGCTATATATCACTTTTACAGAGCTCGTGCTCTATGAATGTTTATTACCTCGCAATAATCTTGGTGCTCAGGTTCGCCCTCGGCGCCATCAGGGAACTTGCTGGTGGTCTTCAGTTTCTTCTTCTTCTTGCTCTTGTTACCAATCTTGGTCTTTGCTTTCTTCTTGGGTGCCTGTAATTCAAACGTGTAATTTAATACAAGCAACATTGCACAAACACATTTATAGAAATTGTGTATGGGAAAATTATCATCAGCCAAATAATATTTTATTACTAAGAAATTTCTACTCAAAATGAAGAAAGATCGAGAAATAGAAAATAGTAAGTGATCGTGACGGCTAATTCTTTATACTCCTCATTAACAAATAACGGCGAAATGTTCAAAGCATTATTACAAAATGAACGAATGTTAAATGAGATATAAAGCGTCTTGATAAATTTGACTTTCGGCTTTCGTCTCAACACCGGTCTCCTCTTGAGAAATGCCGGCAGATTCACGATGCGCATCTACAGGCTTTTACAAGTCGCATCTAAAGGTCGCATGTCCCTTGTGGCCTACTTACTGATTTCAATTTCAAAGTGACCTCGGTGAAGGTGACCAATAACTGTTATTATAGTTATTGGTCACCTTGGTTTGACGACGCGGTTGGCGCAGTGGTTAAGCAACTGCCTACTGAGCCGACGGTCCCGGGTTCGAATCCCGGCAAGGGCAAATATTTGTGTGATGAACACGAATATATGGGCCTGGGTCATGGATGTTCTATGTATTTAAGTATTTATTTCTCTATTTAAGTATGTATATCGTCACCTAGTACTCATAACACAAGCCTTCTTGAGCTTAATTTGGGACTAGGTTGATTTGTGTGAGGTTGTCTGATATTTATTTGATATAGTTAGTGCAAGTAGTTACCGGAGTGCCGCCCTCTTCTTCCTTGGGCGGAGCGGCGTCGTCGGCGGGCGCGGGCGCGGGCGCGGCGGCGGGCGCGGGCTCCTCGGCCTCGGCCAGCATCTGCTCGAACTCCGCGTCCGACTCCGAGTTGGCGCCGGCGCTGCCCTCCGGGTCCTCCTCCTGTGACGAATGGATCTAAATAAGGTTTTGGGAAGTAAACTATTAAATATTGTTACAAATTCATTAAATCAACAGTTTTTAGTTTTACAGGCAAGCAATGTAGCATATTTCTTATTTTATCTCCACCACCAGCAGCACACTTTTTTCGTCTTTAAAGCACTGAAAATGAAACACATTACGTTAGCGAAAATGCAAAGCGATATGAGGCATTCGGAAAATCAGACACAGGAGAACAAAAACAACACACAAAACGACTATAAATATTAGATTCCATATATATCTATTCAATCTGAACAACAATAATTTATATTTGTCTCGGTAATTTGCCATCATATTCATATATTTAATATTATAAGATTTATAAGATATCCAAAAGATCCAAAGAATGTCTGAAAGACATATTTGGCCTGTTTCATACATATTTGACAATGGGGAATGGATTGAAATTACTTAGCTACTTTTACTGTTCATATAATTTTTCTCAATTATACTGCCTAAAAATTGATATCTATTTCGACTTCCACCCCTGCCAAGTCCAAAAAACTATCACTAATCACTACAGGTTTCCGTACCAAGCCCATACAAGACGGTAAAACATTATCTTTATTTGAAAGAAAGGAGGAAATACTTTTAATTTATTCGTGACGTGACCATAAAACATAATTAACTTCATAAAGGATGTGAAATGATTAAAAAAAATCAATAGGCAACTATAATATTATTATGGCTGTGCCACGATGCGGTCCCTCCTCAGCATGATGCTAGCTCGAGAGCCAGCGTTGATCTTCTGGTGGGACCATAGGTGGCTACAGAGAGCTACACGCACGAGCGCTGATCTTTACAACTATGAATGAGGGTGGTTATTCTAAACTATATACGAAAATTCAAGATTTTTGGTAAATTTCATCCATTCCCCATTTTCACATGACAACGAAAATATATTTAAGTGAAATTTTCATAGTGATTGCAAAATGGGGGTTTTTCTAGACTAGGTCATCACCCACAATTTTACAATGTGTTCAAACTGATCTTGTATTAGCACTGAACCAATAAACATTCCTGCACCGATATCCTCTCAATAAAGCGCTTACGCTGCGTTCAGACTAATAGTGCAGTCGTGTGTGTGCGGTTCACCGTGGCGTCACCTATAGGTTTCACCGGAAGACCAGCGCTAGATCCCGGGCCAGCATTTATGCTGAGGTGTGACCTTTTCGTGGCATACGCAACAACGATTTTATTTTGTTTTATTTCTTATATTAGTTGTCTACTTTGTGTATGTTAACGAATAAATTATCATTCTATTCTATAATAACGATAGATGTTCACAGAGGTTGTACTCACACTGCTGGTGCGCTTGCGCTTGCTGAACTTGATCTTGAGCGTGGGCACCTTGGGCTTGCGGCCGGGCTTGCCGCGTGCGGCGGCGTGCTTGGCCTTGCGGCCGCGCTTGCGCGGGGCCGGCGTGCCGCCGTCGCTGTCCGGCTCTTCTTCTTCCTCTTCTATGCCCTCCACCGTGTCGTCGTTCTAGAGCACAGAATTTATGTTAGCATTTTAGGAGGCCTTATTCCTTTTAACATTTACTTTTTCATATTGGGACAAATATATTGACTACTATACTTTTCCCCGAGTATAGCTAGTTCATGCTTTCATTGCGTGCAGTCTAAAATAAGTTGAAAAACTAATTTTCCGCGTGAATTTTGTCAATTTCTCAATTGGAACAAAAATTATCAATGAAAAATTCAAACTGTACGTTTCAAATATATATAAATAAATCCCAATAGCCCTGTTCTAGGTAGTAACATCAATAATATGTTAAGAAACATGTTTAATCATGTACAAAAATGTCTAAAACTATCAGCATTTTAAAAGGAATAAGGCCCCTTAAGCTTTCATGACCAGGTAAAAAGATTGAAACTATCCCAGTAACGACAGAGCCCGATAGGTGGGCGCAATCCCACTCCAGACACCGATAGAGCCCGCCAGGTGGGCGCGTTTACAGTACCATCCGACCCGAGCTGGGCCGGCAGCTGAGTAGAAGTTACGAGCGCCCACCAGGCGGGCTGTTGGTCGTGAAAGTGTTAACGTTTTGGGCACCACAATCGTCATATCGCGATATCGAAAGATTGCTCAAGTTCGGTCGTGCGTTGAGTACTGCTCGCATCTTTGGGATGGCTCCGCCCAATATCTACTCGATGCTCTTGACAGATTGCAGCGTCGGGCGGTCCGCATCATAGGTGACGAGAAATGTACCAGATTCCTCAAACCCCTTCAATTACGTAGGGACATTGGGTCGCTGAGCGTTTTCTATCGCCTATACCATGGCGAGTGTTCTGAAGAGTTATTTTGCAGCACACGTGCCAGTTTGCGATGTCATCGCCTCACCGTGGAGAATATTCCCACACGTACCAAGAAGTTTGGCAATTCCGTCATCTGCCGAACTATTAAAATATGGAACTCCTTGCCGGCTCATGTGTTTCCTCCTTCTTATAACTTGGAACCCTTCAAACGAAGCGTGAAGGAGCATCTCTCGGGCCAGCATGGCAGTGTCAACTGACTTGGCACCGTTGGTTTCTCGTCAGTTGCCATTGCGACTTGGGCTCCCCTTTTTGCTTACCATCAGGCGAAGTGGAGCCACTATGTTGTGCCGTTATAAAAATAAAAAATAAAATGTGCCACTCACGCCAACGCCATATAGTGACTGACTCCATATTTCAATGATCAAAAACTTTGTACTTCAAACTAATACAAGTGTATTTCAATCCCTGTTGATGTTGTTCTCTATTTTGTTCTCCATAGCGTCAGTCGAACGGTGAATTGCATCAATCACCGTTTTGCGTCCAAAAGGTTAAAAATTATCAGGATCCAAATGGATTTATTGACATAATAATACATATTATACGTTAAAATGGCGAACATAAATAGTTTACCTTTGGCTCCTTAGGAGGGCGTCCGGGCCTTGCTTTAGGCGCGTTGTCGGAGGTCGTGGATGTGTTGGTGCTCTCCTCCAAGTACAGGCTCGGACGGTACTGGGCCATGTGGGGGTTGGTATCGGAGAACAGCCGCCATTTGGCTGCCACCAGCATCATAAGTTTGGATACCGGGACCTAATGAAAAAAAAAACCTTAAACATGCTGAACGGCGGAGTGTTGGAGTGAACCGTTAGCCGCGAAGTTGTTCGCTCAAGGTGTCTAAAGATGATAATAATAATAATATTCATATTTGTAATGTATTTTTAGGGTTCCGTACCCAAAGGGTAAAAACGGGACCCTATTACTGAGACTTCGCTGTCCGTCCGTCCGTCCGTCCGTCCGTCCGTCTGTCACCAGGCTGTATCTCCACAACGGTGATAGCTAGACAGTTGAAATTTTCACAGATGATGTATTTCTATTGCCGCTATAACAACAAATACTAAAAATAAAATAAAATAAATATTTAAGGGGGGCTCCCATACAACAAACTTGTTATAGATTATATATATGTATAGGTACGGAACCCTTCATGCGCGAGTCGGGCTCGCACTTGCCCAATTTTTTATATTTTACTTTTTATATAAATTTCTTGTAAAAAAAACCTAGCCTAAGTATAAAGATTAATAAAGGGAATAATAATAATAATCTTTATTCATAAAATCATAGTAATAACAATTAGCATAAAAAATCTTACATCTATACAGAGCATTCATAATACTGGTGCCTGAACTAGGAGAAGCCTGTATCTCAGGCTTTGAGAGTTCAAATTATACGCTAAGTACCAAAATAATCATTTACAATTAATACAATACTACTTATTGAATTCACAATATAATAATATGCCAATATAATAAACTGGCCAAGATATATAATAAGATGAATAACATGAGAGATTGTATCACTGGAGTTCGCTTGTCGCGCGACTCAGCATCACTTGTCTTGCTTGCACGGTATTGACAAGAAAGTGACAGATATTATTTGCCGCCGCAGTTGTGCTAGAGGGGCAGGGCGTTCTCGCTAATATAAGTATAACACACTCTTTCAAAAGAAAACAAAACATCCAAGCTGTTACACATTCGATTCCCACCGGCTTGTCCACTTCAAGCTGATTGAGCACCATTCTTTACTTAAGAAAAAGTAAGCGAAATCTACCCCGCCTTGGCCTGCCTTTTGTATGCCTAGCTGATCATAAAGTATCTAATCTACATTTCACTTATAACGTTAAACATAAGTGGTGGGAAGGAGAGGTAAAAAGGTAATATTTGTTATTTACCTTTGGATTTTCTTTAACCAGCAGCGGCCGCACGTGCTGCTGGAAGAGCTTGTAGGTCGTCAGGTTCTCCAGGTCTGCGTCTGTGTACTGGATGTCCACGTCCGTGAGCTCAAACGAGGTGCACACCTCTTCGACCGTTGGCATACCTGGAAAGAACAACCTTTGTAGAATACGGTATTTGATCACAGCTCAAATCAGCTACTCTTTATAAAATGTCAAAAACGTTGTGTTAGTATGAAGTTTCTATGAAGATACTGGCTTGTGGCGTCAGAAAAATCAGTAGTCAAAACACTTCTTTTTTTTCAGTTTTTGTCCAATTAAAAATAGTATGATGTGGAGCAAGCTTACAATATTTGTATTACAATATTTTAATAGTGCTGTCAGCAGTAAAAGTCAGTGTAGGTAGAATAACAGTTGAAATAATTTACAAAGGCTTTATTCTCTTGGTAATAGTAGTGTTGATAATTTTGAGCACTTTGTGTGTCTAGTCTTAGTTAATATAGAGTACAGTGATACTGTACCGTAAGCCTCACCTTACGGTAAAGTATGACTGCACTCTATACTGGGACAAATTGAAAGCTTTAAAACAAGTTAAACTCCGATTTCTTGCGTTAATTTCAAAATGTCCTTATATTTATTTTTTTATCTTCCTCCCTTAGACTCCGTTAAATGAAAAAAGCTGGTAAATAAAGGGAGTGTGAATGTGCTGCATTAAAAAAGGAACATTAAACCATTCTGCGATCATACGTATTGCGATATATAAGTACATAAAAACAGTAAAAATCTAAAAGTAATATACACACTATGAAGTAATGTTTTTATGTGACAAACTACAGAGCTTAGAACAAAATCTATGAAACCAAAGTCTAAACATAGTTTGCTCACAAGCCTATGTTAATATAAACAATCATGAGTGTCTGTATCAATAAAATCTAGAAAAAAAAACATTTTACATATTGGCGTTTCCATTTAAAGTTGGTATATTGGTATAATGTCTTTGACAACGGAAGATGGCGATGCGCGGAGTACGGTACGGTATAAATAGGTACCCTATAATATAATTGTTACGCCAGTCGCGCCACGGTGAAAGAGGTCGCTGACCCCGACCTTCGGGCGACCATTTATTTCATTCGGTTGTACTGCGTACCCCGCAAATGGACGAGATTAAATCATAATTTCAGTTTAATATTACATGAAATGGGTTTTGAAGCGAAAGTGTCGTGGCACCTGTTATTTCAGCACCATACTACTGGTGTAATTAAATCCATATTGAGATATTTATATTTATACAGCCCAAGCTGAAACTGAGCACAAGACTTATGTAGGAAACCATTTGTTGGAGCTTTTTTCATTTAATATACCATTGCTTTGTATTAAGTAAGGAATATTAAGTTATGTGCTACAGAGCTATAAAACCTTCAAATCGCCATTAGTTTGCCTGCCTGCGTCGCCTCTCAGAGGGGAAATAAAATCCACGCGATCGTCGACTTGCTCCCATTATTTAACATTATATGACATAACAATAGAGTAAACCAAAATATAACAAAAGACTGTTATACCAAACGCTATATTATATTAAAGGTCTTATGTCAATTTATTGTATATCAAATGTCAGTAAGTTTTTCTGAAATTATGTAAAACATTACGGACCCTTCCTAGATAATTTCAAGATACCTGAAAAAAGTCACTGTAGAGCTGAGCTGTAGTAAGGGGGTGATGAACGTTAGTGCCTGTCTGACAGTGGTATTATTTTTATTCAATGGAGTCTAAGGCAGTTGCAATAAGCACGAGAGTGTGGTTGTATATGTTGTGCTTTCTGTTTCCGCTCATCCAAGACTTGCTCATAGAATCATTGCCCTCTTTATCAAACGAAATAATTTTTAAAGCTTACCTGATCCCGTCTCGGATGCAGCGGAAGGCGTGGTGTTGTAGTTGCTGTTGCGGCGACTTCTTACTCGTCATAGCGCTCGATGCGTAGCCATTGCCACCCAACTTTCCTGTTTAGTTAAGTGTTTTAGTATTCACCTGATCCAGAGTCGGAGGCGGCAGGTGTGGAAGGCGTGGTGCTGTGCTTGCTGGTGCGGCCCTTGCGCGACTTCTTGCTCGTCATCGCACTCAATGCGTAGTCACTGTCGCCCTCCGCTTCAATTTCCAACCCAAACTCGTCATCCTAAACAAATATGTGCCCGGAATCAGTTTATGAACTAAATTGGTTAATGGTAATACTTAAGTTAGTAAATTAGTTTTTTTTTTTTTTTTACTTGAATAATAAACAGTCATAAAATTGAGAAAAAATTATAATATATTGGATACTTAATACAGAATTCCATATGAAAATTAAAATCTTTCTCTATATTGCAGCAAAATATTTTTTTGACTATGTTAGCAATCCATAATGAATGCCACAACTTTTTGGAAATTTAGGTACCTAATCAATATATGAAGGGGTACCTAAGGGGAAGAACTGAATCAGTCAGTCAGATTTGCCAAATTTTCCATTACAGAAAAATTCAAGTAGGTAAATCATTTCATGGCTGGCTTGAAAATTATGCACATGTATAAGCAGTTGATTTTAAAAGTATATTTTTAAAATCAACTGGTTAATCATTATTCGTTCAATCATATAATATACCTAGGCAACTCCATTGCCCTCTCTGCCCATAATGCCACCAACTGTCTGTATGCTTTTCATGACTTATTGAGCAATTTTAACTAAGTCTCTTGTAGATCAGTCATGATCCCTATTATTAGACGACGCGGTTGGCGCATTTTGTAGTGTAGGTGCCTGTGGAGCTGTAGGCCCTGTATTCAAATCCCGCCAAGTGCACATATTTGTGTGATGAACTCGAATATTTGTTCCTGGGTGGATGGATATTATCTACATATATATTTATGTATTAGGTATATTGTCGTCCAGTTCCCATAGTACAAGCACTGCTTAGTTTGGGACTAAGTTTATTTGTGTAAGATTGTACTTTAATATTTATTTATTTAATATTATTCAGGCACAAAGTAGTTTCCATGATTTTCCAATATTATCATATCTGAATACATCTAAAGGATCAATGAAGGTAATCAAATGCAACCTTGGCTATTATAGAAACATCTCAGCTGAATTCATTTTCAAGTCTGAAAAACCCACCATCTACATCAGACTTTGTTGTATGGAAATGCTTCTTATAAATGTTTTACCTGTTACATTTATGATGAGTAATGACATAATATAATAATTGGTTGAGGTAATGTACCATGAGGATAATACCTAGGAAAATTTTATACAATTTTTCCCTGTTTTTAAAGGCATTTTGGTTATTCTAAATAAAATTGAAAAGCAATAAAACAGATGCATTCAAGCTTTTTTATTTCCTACTGCAGTAATAAAAGACATTCCCAAAAGTGACAACCTAACCAATAGTCCAGGATTATTACAAGATGCTAAGAATGAATTTAAAGTTACATCAATATCCAAATTTAATATTGACTAACATTTCATTCCAAAATCTAAATCTCTACTAAACCTGCAACCCTGCCTTTGTGGCCTGCCTGGATCAGCCAGATAAAAGGGGTTGCATTGTTTAGTGTTAAGTGATAGTTGTAAGATACATATATATACTAATATAGAATAAGATTTACTAACACCTTATGGATGTAAAACGTCTGAAATAAAGATTTATTTAATTATTATTTTTTTAAACAATTTGAGAATTATCAAAATAAATAATACTTACATCTTCACTCTCATTCTTCCTCTTCTTCTTTTTCTTTCTGCCCTTTTTATCTTCTCCACGGGCCTTTCTTTTCTTTCCCTTTTTCTTCTTTCTGCCATCTTCAGGAGAATAATCATCATCCTCCTTGGGAAAAAAATATTTTATGTAATTTATGTTATGTTAGGCTAGAAATAAAATAGCTAATATAATACAAAATTATTTTTAGTTTCAGTATTACTTATCAATCTCCCAGAGAAACCAGTAATCACCTATTCAAGGTATGAACCGTGTTATCAAGCACTTTTGTTTACAAATAAACCAAAGCTAGCTATTTATAAAATGTAGTAACAGTAAAAAGTGCAATAAATTAACACCCTACCTTTGGTGGAGCTTCGTCACTTTCCCCAGAATTTTCATTCTGACCTTCACCTTCCTCCACGTCCTCGTCGCCTAAAAAGAAATAATATAAACTGGTCAAACCACTGCAACCATGCTTCGCACCTGCCTCGCACCGGCAAACCCACGAGAACCCAGTATTTTCCGAAACACGCGCACTCCCTAGCGGTTAAGGTCACTAATCCCTTTGTTTGGCGGCGTCCATTTTGTTAAGTAGTAATGAGCAGAATTGCATGTTCTTTTCTGTCACGAACTGCCACTCACAAAATATTTACAACCCAGCGAAAACAATTACACCATCAAACTGCACTATCAGATACTGGAATTCATTATAACGTTGTTTGTTGCTTGTTTGTTTTTAACACTTCAATCCAAAATCTAAATTCTTCTAATTTTTAATTGCTTATACCGCAAGTAAACACATGATACCGCTATTCGCGGCTTACCTATGACATGCTACTAGATATTGGACGTTTACCTGCAAATGAACCGTCTACTTCATCATCTGATGCCATTTAGGAGACTATTTAACACAACTTGGGATAAGATTAAAGATTTGGTCTAGAAAAGATAGAGGACGCGCAGTTTCGCGACAAATGGTAATTAATTCAGAAATTGATGCCGCCTTCACTACGAGGAGAACTGGCACGATTTGCTATCTCACTTGCACAAGTAAAAAGAAGAAATTTTAGGGTTACCACGTAAAAAATATATAATCTACTACGTGATGGTTAATGGTTATAAGAACAGACAGAAAATATGACATTACTGACTACGTAGAGATACAAAGTTTCATTTTATGTGATAGCTAAGGTTCTTTTTAATATAATTCTAGCACTACTTTTCATATATTTCCGCTTTTGCTGTTATCCAAAATTTGTCTGGAAGAGATCGCTCTTTAGCGATAAGACCGTCAGTTTTTACCGTGCCTTTTAGTTTATCTAATTATTTCTTAGTTTTATTCGTTTTCACTGGAACCATCTGGAACTAATTTCTTACACTGGCAATGATTTTATGATGGTTTGTCAACAATGACAATGTCATTCGTGGTGCTTTATAAGACAAGTATTTAAAATTATCCAACGAAAACCATTCACTGTTGTGAACGTAAGATTATAAATAAAGTGTACACGTGTTTACTACACGAAAAACAGTCAGGAAAAGAGTGCATTCCATTGAATGATATTACGAGGTTAATTATACTAACAGGTATTTACACTAATGTCAGTATAGGTGTCTGTCAGGATGGCGTGAAAGATGTCTGAATAGTCACAAAATTTGCACCAAATTACTGTACCTATGTGAAAAAAAACTGTACCTCGAGCAATTAAATATTAAATAGATAGTGACATAGACACGCCGTTCTGACGTCAGCTTGACGCGCATAATAGTCGTGTATCGCCCCAACGTGTAGGAACTATGTTCTGGAACATATATCAATAAACTGTACCTCATAAAACTGACAATAAAAAAAACACACGTGATATCTGTCAAATCAACAACAATTTTTTTTACTGCTCAGTTATTTCATACTAATGTATTCAATATAAACATTGGTCAAACTCATATTTATGTGTAATTACTAATTCTTAAACTCTTTACGCAAGAAAATAAGCCATGACACATTTTTAAAATTAAATAATTATTTATGTTTTATTTCTTGATTTATTTCAAGTTTTGAGAGAGTTTACTAATTACACATAAATAGGATGTTTGATAAGAGCTTGTTTATAATGAATACATTATTGTAAAATAAATGAGCAGTAAAAAAATTGTTGTTGATTTGACAGATATCACGTGTGATTTAATTTTTTTTATTGGCAGTTTTATGAGGTACAGTTTAGGTACAGTTTATTAATATATGTATCAGAACACGACAATGCGCGTCAAGCTGACGTCAGAACGAAGTGTCTATGTCACTACCTATTTAATATTTAATTGCTTGAGGTACCTACAGTTTTTTTCACATAGGTACAGTTTAGTACAGTTTAGGTACAGTTATTTGGTGCAAATTATGTGACTATTCAGACATCTCTCACGCCATCCTGACAGACACCACTATGGTGGGATGTGATTGATTGCAAAATTGTTGCTATATAAATCTTACAAATAGCGCCCTCTTGACAATTCTCGTATATTTCTGGTCAGACTTTACATACATCACACCAATTATTGACTGTCAATATCAAAGGGAAACACTATAAAAATCAAAACCAGCAGAAAAGGTTAACTAAAGAAACATATTAATTATGGTTACATTACATGCTTACTGTTTACGTTATGTTATGTTGGTTGGTGATTTAAAAAAAAATGTCCATGCGACTTACAAACGGAGGTAATATTTGATTTGTTTTGCAGACCACTGGTTGATACTTATAAATATGTAGTTAGATTTTTAGATTTCAGCTTACTACAATCATCCATTTAGTAGGTACTAGGAGTAAAAGCCAGAGTCGATCCCTTTTAAAACATTATTGCTTACAACCGATGATATTGCCCAGCTATCATTGTCATTAACAAGATGTTAGCCTTTGGCCGATAGTACATGTCGCATTACAGGGAAGTCAAAGAACATTTTGAGGGAAGTTGAAATGATTCTGTCAACGAGATACCACCTGATCAGACACACATACGCGGCTCAAGCCGTAATACTTTACCGCACTGCTTTACCCGAACAGCATTATTTCAATAAGAGCTACGAAATGCAGCTGAATGAAGAACCTAACGATCGATCTGGTATAATATGAAATATGCAAATACATAAACGAATGGGTCAAAGACACAAACAGGGACAGGAGCAGGAGTAATTCACCTGAAATAAACGTATTTTTTTAAACATATCAATAAACATAGTCTTAGGCAAATATAGCTCCATCTTCCGATGTGAATGTCTTGCCATCACACAGGCTTATTAGGTGGTCTCTTCTTCAATGGATCTGTTTACACATTTGCTGCTAAACGCAAGTAGAACTGATTGAAAAGAAAAACTTTAAATAATATAGCTCATGTAAGTGTGTACTTGTTACTGATAGGGTGGATTGGCTTTGGAAAGAATTAAAACGTAGAAATACAAAACATTAATGTTTATATTTGTATCTATTGAGACAAATTAGAAAATCTTACATGACACTGTACATCAATCAGTTTTTAAATATAATTCCTAAAACAAATTCAAAATATAACATAGACAAACATGGACAGCATCACGGCCTTCCAACACCTTCTCCTGATGTTCGTTCATGTTGCTGAGACACGTTTCTATACATGCATTAATCTTGCACAGTGTCTTTCAAACTTTACTTTTGACAATGGTTTTGTCATTACGTCAGCTAACTGAATCTCAGTTGGACAGTAGCTGATATTGATCAGTCCGTTCACGAAGTGTTCGTGTATAAAATGGTATCGCACATCTATGTGCTTCGACCTTTTGTTGAATGATCCAGATTTCACAAGTTGAATCGAACTTTGGTTATCAACGTGTAAATTTATTTTTATATCCATATCGGTTATTTCCTTCAATAAAGATTTCAGATGCAATGCCTCTTTGCAACAGTCAGCTGCGGGTATGTACTCAGCTTCGGTCGACGATAACGCCACTATAGGCTGTCTCTTGGATGCCCATACGATTGGTCCATCTGCTATCATGAGCACGGAGCCAGAAGTGCTTCTTCGCGTCAATGGATCTCCAGCATAGTCCGAGTCGCTGTATGCATCGATATTCTCTATCGGCGTGTTTCTTTTGAACAAAATGCCTTTGTCTTTGGTTCCAACCAAATATTTAAATATTTTCTTCAGTTTTGTGACATCTTCTCTAGTGGGATTTTCGACCTTCCTGCTAACTTGATTGACCGCTTGTGCGATGTCTGGTCTAGTTCTGGTAGACAGGTACGGTAAACTTCCCACTGCCTCCCTGTAGGGATATTCCTTCTCCTGGGCAGTTTCCTGTATCGACTTCGAATCGCTACTTGTACTTGCGGGCGTGTCACAAGGTTTGGCATTTTTCATATTATATTTTTCCAGTACGTCATTTATATAAGATCTCTGAGTAAGAATTATTCCTTCTTTTTAATTTCTTATTTCCATACCCAGATAAGTACTTGGATTTTGATTCTTTTTCATTTCAAATTTGGTTTCAAGCTTCTTCAAAATAACTTCGATCTTTTTCATGTCTTTACCTATGACAAGTCCGTCATCGACAAATAATCCGATTATTATTGACTTATCTTCGTTTATGAAAACGCATCGATCGGTTTTTATCGTCTTGAAACCTAACTCAAACATCGCTTGGGTAAAAGTTTTGTTCCAAGTGAATGGAGCTTGTTTTAATCCATATAACGACTTTTTTAGTCGGCATACTACTTCAGTAGTGTTGTAGTCAGTTTTATAGCCAACAGGTAATTTCATATAAACTTCATCTGTCAACTCTCCGTACAAGAATGCTGTCTTTACGTCAAATGTCATGAAGTGGTAAGATTTGGATGCGGCAACGGCTAGTAAAGTTTTCAATGCAGATTGAGCCACGACTGGACTATATATGTCTTCAAAATCCAGGTTTCCCTTCTGCTCGCAGCCACGTACGACTAATCTGGCCTTGTACGTACCGTCATCTTTAATCCGAAATACCCATTTGTTCGACAAAATTTTGTGTCCTTTGGCTTCTGATCTGTCAACTAGTACCCAGGTGTTTTTTTTCTGTAATGAATCCATTTCAGACTGTATTGCCTTCTCCCAATTTTGTCTGTCGGTGCCCGTCACTGCATCTTGATATGTAAGAAATGAATAGTCATAATCATCATTACTATCTGAAGTAAACATAGTCACGCAACGACTTAACTCATAGTCTTTGGTCCATGTTGGTGGTCTCACTTCTCTTTGTGGTCTTCCACTTGAGGGAGGTGGGTCAATTGGATCTTGACTGGAGCTGGAAGAAGGAAAATTTGTAGGTTCCTGAAAAAGTAAGTTATTATTAATTTTGTTTTTAATTTCAGGTTCTTCAATCTCAATTAATTCGTCCGATTTTGGTCCTAGAGTAGAGTCTTCGTTTTTCTCAGCAGAAGTATTGCCATAATGCATCTTTTCGATTACTTTTACGTCTCTGCTGATAACAACGTCATTCTTTTCCGGTATGTAGATTCTAAAGCCTTTGGTATTATTCGCATATCCCAAAAATACTCCTTCTGTCGCTTTGGCTGTGAATTTTCCTCTTCGGTTCTTGTTCATCACAAATGCTCTATTTCCAAACACGTGTAAATGATTTCCCGATGGTGTTCTTCCTACCCACCTCTCATATGGGGAGTTTCCTTTGAGAGCTTTTGCTGGGCTTCTATTTATCAAATAGTTTGCAGTATTCACTGCTTCTGCCCATAGATTTGCAGGAATATTGGAATCCAGCATCAGACATCTTGCTTTATCCATCAGCGACCGATTTTTCCTTTCACTCATGCCATTTTGCTGCGGTGTATAGGGTGCAGATAGTCTTCGGCTTATACCGTTATCTTTGAGGAATTTGTCAAACGCCTTCGACCTATATTCGCCTCCATTGTCAGATTGTAGGTTTTGAATTTTCTTCTTATGAAACAATTCTACATAGTTTTTATACTCCTTGAATTTTTCGATTACTTCGCTCTTTTCTTTTAAGAAGTAAACACAGCAGTATCTTGTATAGTCGTCAATAAATGTAACGAAATACTTTGATCCGGCCATTGATTTATGCTCAAAGGGGCCACATACATCGCTGTGAATTATCTGGAGCACTTCGGTAGAGATTATTTGTTCATGGCTTTGGAATGGTAGAGTGGTAAATTTACTCTTGATACAAGTCTCGCAGGTACCCAAAGTTTTTTCTTTAAAGTCAAGTCCTCGCATCATTTTATTTTTAACCATTTCCTTTAGGTCTCTTTCATTGACATGACCTAATTTCTTGTGCCATTTCATAATTTCGCTTTCAGCACTGGGCGTGAAATTTGCTGTCTCTTCCGGCTTATCGAATTCAATAAAATATAATCCATTTCTTCTTTTAGCTTTTAAGCTAACACTTCCGTCTTTTATGACGCTGGCTTGTTCCTTTTCAAATAAAACTTTATAGCCATGATCTGTAATTTTGCTTACTGACATCAAGTTGTTTGACAAATCTGGTGCATATAAATGTTTTTTTGTTATCTGTCATCTAAATGTTTTAGTTTTTAATATTTTGGACTCAAGGTTCAACACTATACTAAAACTATTAAAATACTACCAATTCTATTTATTATTTTGCTGTGGTATGACTATTTTGTCTATGACATTTTTAATTTTTATACAGATGCGCTACAGACGTCTGTATATCGCTTGAAAATAAATTGGTTGAACTATATTTTAATCGGTACTACCAACTATGTTACAAAAATTGCACTGCGATTGGTTGTAAATATGTATAGCACACTTACCTCAATTTTCAAAGTATTTTGTTTTTCTGAATCTATTATAAACAGTTAATGATAAACATTTCCCGGCATAGACATGTTTTAATATTGGCTATTTTTATTATAATCTTTCTTTTGTAAATAATTCTTATGTTGGCTAAACATATTTTTGGTCATTGTATCACGTTTAATTTCTTCTAATTTTGACCCTGGTTTTCAGACGCATATAGTTATCTGTACATGAAATGAAGCATAAACAAAGTCAGGAAGTGTTCGGTTTAAATATTTTAAATTACAATAATATTAGGTTTTAGGTGCTGGACACATAATTCTTACTAAAACTGTGAAAATGAACGCTTTGTTAGATTATGGTACATCATCTTCCAGCGAATCTGATGAGGATACCGAAGAGTCTCAAGATGAAAAGTGAGTATTTCAGTACAAGCCCTCTTGCACAATCTTGAAATCTTCATGCTGTCGTAACCTAAACTCCTAAAATAACTTCAGAAATCTTTCCCAACAAACTTCTGTTTTCACAACAAATTTCTAGCGTATTATTATCTTTTTAGGCCCACCGAGGATGCTTCGAAACCAAAGTTACCAAAACCTGCTCTCGGTGAGAGCTCCTTACAGACGTCGGTTTTCTCTAACCCGTTTGTCGCAGCAGAATTGGCGAAAGCAGCGATATTGGAGAAACACGTTAAAATGGTATATGTTGACTTTCTATTGCTGTCAACCATAATAATATTAGGAGTGTAGACATGTCATTTATCTATACAGTCAGCATTAAAAAATCAGGATGTGGCTGATATATATTTGAGTTCATATTATTAAACCTGACCAAACTTTATTGGTAACAATTTTTGTTCCTCCTTTGCTATTACAATCCAATCCAAGTTTTTTCATGAACATGTAAGCTAATTATGTTGGGTATGAGGAAGGAAGAATGCCACAGTCAAAATAAGTGTGTAATTAACATTAGGCAAATAATTTAGGAAAGCATTGTATCAAATTGTGCATACAATCGTCAAGTACATAGGCCATGACTGTTAAGGTTCCAGGTAAAGACAACACCCAGATGATCAACGGAAAGAAAATATGCTGGAACTACCGAAAAGGGAGGTGTCGATTTGGACATAATTGCAAATATGCACATGATTCTGATATCCAGAAAACAGCAGAGGAGTTAGAAGCTGAAAAGCAGGTTTGTAGTCTACGTAATATATGAAAGATAACCTACAGGGGTTACTGGCAAAGATAAAGATTATGGTATAACCTATTATGATCTCTTTTGAACAGTTTTTATTAATAGGAGTGTAGACTGATGTTGAGTGTAGACTGATGCTGATATTAATTATTATTTAGGCAATTATAGCTGACAAAGCATGCAGGCTTTGTCAGCTATAATTTTATTATATTTTTTATTATTACTGTACTGTCCCACTGCAGGGCAAAGGCCTCCCTCCCTTTCTTCCAGTCGTCTCTGGACAAGGCAGCAACGAACCAATCCTTTCGGAATGTGTCTAGGTCGTCCCGCCATCTCCGGCGTGGTCGCTATAATTACCTAAATAAATAAAAAACTCAATCCATAGGAATGTCAAATTTTAACAGTACATTCTGACTTTTAGAGTGCTATAAATATATTTATATATTATTGATCCCAATAATAGAATTGATTGAAATCTCCAAAAAAATAATGTCTTCACCCCTATTATTACAACAGATTTAATAGGGCTACTTTCACATTTAAAGTTCTTATACTTTTCCACTCTGTTGTTTTTCTCCATTATGAGTAGATGCCATGAAGTGAACAATTCTGTGGCCCTGGTGAAAAGGGGTAGAAGTCAAATATTAAACAAAAACAAAAGGTCTGAGACTTCAAGCTCCTTTGCTCCTAGATTAACACTTTCGCAACCAGATATAAAATTTAACCCTACCCCAGAAACCGAGAGCCCGCTAGGTGGGTAGCTCTTTAACCTATTGACCGCCAAGCGGTCTAGCAATTTACCGTGCCACTGACGCCAGAGTAAAAAAAAAAGATGTGCTCCAAAATCAACAGGGATTGAAAAATACTTGTAGCGGTTAGAATTACAAAGTTTTTGATCATTGAAATTTGGACGGCTGTGGCCGACGTGGCGTCAGGGGCACGATTTTTTGTTGACGGCCACAGCCGACTGTGGCGGTCAAAAGGTTAAGCAAAAATACGTGACCGGCATCTGAGCAATGATTACGAGTGCCTACCAGGCGGGTTCCTGGTAGCGAAAGTGTTAAATCTGGGTTATGGACTGGTATGTAGTAGGACTAGGACCTTGGTACTAACATTTTGATCAGTTGTCATTTATTTACAGAAACTGAAAACAGTTGTATGTGAAGGTTCTGGAACAGTGACATCAGCTCCACCTCCTCAAGTGATATTGGAAACCAATGAAGAAGACACCTGGGAGGGTGGAGCAGACAGGAAAAAGCTAAAGAGACCTGGGCTCAGCCAAGGATTAGTGCCTGGAAAGAAAGTCATCAAAATGTACAAAGAACAAAAATTAAGAGAGGGAATTAAAAAGTCTTGAATCAAATAGATCATTTACTTTGTTTATATTTTATTCCTGTAATTTAGATCCATTTCTTTTTTTAAATCAATCTATATATTTAAAATAACTTAACCCAGCTGCCAAATATTTGTGCCGCAAACACCATGGTAATTATGGTATGAATGTGTATCTAAGCCTGCCATACTCAACTTGCGGCCCGAAAGAGAGGCAAACCAATATAAAACTGCAACATTACAGTTGAGTTATATAGTGTAGGTTAAATTATTCTGGGCCAGAAGGTATATCACCACTATTAGCAGCGACTAAAGTGGCAGAGGGAAAAAAGTTTAATATGGCTGATTTAAGCCTAGAACTAGTCCTCACCCTAGTCTGTGTATCTTCAGTCCCACAGCAAAAATAACGAAACCTGGATCCGCACATTTGGAAGTAGCTACAACTACATCCCTTAACTATTATATTTTTGTACATGCACAGCCTTGCTTGTAAGTTCAAAAAACAGTCCTATTAACCCGCCATCTGCCATATATGGCTTCGTATGCAGTAAAGGGCGTAATTCGTAAACCATGCGGTAGCAATGATATTTAGAGATCATGTTAAAATACCTAATAGTACAGGTTAAAAAATGCGAGTGTCAGACTAGGTTTCCATACTTGGACCATCGGCAAACCATAACTGCCGTTTGACGCAGTGGGGTAAAACTTCGAGTCAGGCTACTTTTATGGTATAGTCTCCACCTTCGTGGTTGGCTAAATAAACAACGAGCGTTTATTTTTATCATCTTAACAGTCACTGCACAAGTTAGTATATTGGTATAATATAATTTATATCAATGCCACCTAACGGTTAATTAGTAAACAATTATAGTTTTTATTCTGACCGCTAGATGGCACTACAACTTATTGATATTAACGCCATCTAACATGCTGATATTCAACTATTATAGCTATTCTATTCACCCCTGGATGTCACTACTAGTGCATCGATACTAAATAGTTTTAACTATTGACCACTAGATGTCTTAAGGGTTCAACACAAAGAATAATCAACCATAGTTATATGCAGAAAGTGACCAATGCTTTTACGGAGATTGATCGACGATAGTAACGCCATCTATTGATATGATTTTATGACAGGGTAGGCATCTTTTTTAGACGGTGTCACCATAGATAAAGATAAGAGTGTATTACTGGGTGTGAGAGTGACTTAAATTTCTGTCACTACTCTACAAAACGTAATAGTAGGAGAGCCGAAGAGGGGATTTCGGGAGTACCTAAAGCGCGGCAGATTAATATATAGGGGGATACCTTGTACCCAGTTAAGTACTTCCACCAAATATGAGCCTCATATGTATGGCCGCCCGTCAAGGATAAAAGATCAGATTAGTAAAAAAAAATTGTTCATCTGAAATTCTCGAGCGCGTCAGATTAAGGTAGGGTGAGTTAGTTACATGCTAAAACGTGTATATTCTTCTAATCTGACAATTTAAAGGTGACGTAAAGAAGGCGGAGGGCTACAAAGTTGTAAAAAAAAAACTTCATCTCGACATTCTCGAGCGTGGCTAATTTTTTTTTTATTTAAAAGGGAATGAATCTATGATAACGGAAAATATATAATCTGACGATTTCCACTAGCCGAAGTAACAAAAATTCATCGTAAAGTTTAATGCGTTCAGTTACGTGATGCCTGTATTCCACTCTGGTTTCTGTTGCCATGACGCCATGACAGCTGATCATGTTGTTTAGAACACTAAAGTTACCGTAATATGGTCCTACTTTGCTCCTAGGGTGGTAACTATGCTCCAAAAAAAAAAAGTTTAGTTCCGTTACAGACGAAAACTCTTGTTAACTTTGTAAATTTAAATGATTTTATCGGGTAACGTAAGATTTCACCTACCAACACTGGTGGGATGGATTGTCAAAAGTTTAAATATTTTGACAGTAGCTGTCAAAACTTCAGAACGCGTGGATGCAACCGATTTTGTTTATGCAGAAAATCTGTTTGAATCTTGAAAATCTCTGAATGAATTTAGGTAAGTGTTTTATTATTTCATTTAGAACTTCATTAAGTATTATAGAGCATGATATTTTAGTGATTGCTACAAAAGTTCCGAAAATATTAAAAACTTTCGAGGACGGTCTTACTATGCACATGTTTTTGGGGATATTTTGCTCCGGGAGCATAAAGTATGAATTTGAAATTTACCCTTGCGTGATAACGGGAATATCTGGAAAGGCCCTACAAGATCTATCAAAAATTGGAAATGGCCAAAACCCAAAGATGAAATTACGTACAAATGGGCAGACGTCTTAGGATGCATAAACGTTCCCAAAAAAGTAGGAAGACGAGAGTTTTATTCTATTCCTGAACTAGACCACTTATGGGGTGTTTGTTTGTTTTTTTTTTTACGAAGTTTTCCTTTTGTTTTGTTTAGAAAACCTGATCACTTAGGTTTCTTTATGTTTTGTTTACGTTTGGCAACGGTTACCTGATCTTTTGTTTTGTTTGTAGAGGTAAGCTACCTGATCTCTTTAGTTTAAATGTTGCAGTTAATAGCAATAATTTGCCAAATGTTTATTAACGTTGATTTTTATGATACCTCTTGTTTAATTATAAGAATTATTACAATTTAAGACTGATTGCAATGCAACTAGAAAGTACTCGATTGATCTCAATAAAAAAAATGAGATTCTGAACCAAATTGTGTTTTTCCGTTTCACCAATAATCATCGAGCAGACTATTGATAGCTAAAACACGTTAATTAATGCTCCGCGCTGCAGAAATAAAGCAGATTACAAGGAAAGATTGTCTAGGAGCAAAGTTTCCCGCCTCATACAGATTACTTTGCTCCAAAAAATAATAAAAAAAAAAACTAAAATATCAACTTGTAGTATGTAGCTAATGTCTACATTTTAGTATTCAACAGTAACACAATAGTTTACTGTAACATAATGCATATTGCTTGGATAAGCGTTAACCTTATTGTAAAAATGTATATAAGCTAATGTTTTAAGTAATTAAACGTTCACTACTATCTAGAGCTTGGCATATACTTTGTCTCCCATCAACGTCCCTTCTCTACCACCTCATAACATATATTACATGGCGATCCTGCACTAACGTTCCGAAGACGAACTTCTGAACCAGCCAGAACCTCAGAACCTCGCACCGGACGGTGCGGCGGGACACCGCACCGTCCGGGACACCAGCAACAGAAACAAGAGGAACCACCAGACTGACGATGCAGTCTCAAGAATGAAGATTTGAAGTAACTTGAAAAAAGAAGAAGACAATTATGAAAGAAGCCCATAAGAAGAAACAAATCTCAAGAAAAGAAGAGCGTTGTCCAGGGTTATCCCGGCTCGCAAATCAAGAGGTGTCCAGGGTTATCCCGGCCCATCTCAAGAGGTGTCCAGGGAAATCCCGGCCCATGCTCGAGGGTGTCCAGGGTTAGCCCGGCCCGTCATCGCATCGCGCATCAGCAACGGCATCGTGCTCCACGTGCCTGCCAGCCGCCAGCGCATCAGCGTCCCGCCGCCATGCATCGCGCAACGTGACGACACGTGATGACCTCAATATCGTTAGGCATTACTCCTACGTAAGCGTGTTGAATTAAGTAAGTGAATATTTTATTGTATAACTTATGTTTTCGGTTATAATTATTTTGATTTTGACTACTTACTGATTTGCAAGATTTATATACTAAGTTGGAATATACAATAAGAGAATATTTAGTTAAACTTGGCCCTCAGAGGCGTCAAAAGGAAATCGCATCTATGAAATTAGAATGAGATTTTTTTTATGATTTTATTTTTTTATTACATTAAAAATAATTAGCTATACAGGTTAACGCCCAATTCATTCAAAAACTTTTTCTTTTACATACATAAATTGTTAGATAACTTTCGTACATGAAATTGTTACCCGTGTCACTTAGCATTTCTTATTATTAATTTTTTAAACCAGATATCATCACTTAACCTTTAACTGACGACCTATAAGTCTCACAGACGTCATTACGTTTATTTTGAAATTATTCTTTTAACTACGCCACTCGCGGTGCTGCTCCTCCCGCTACCTTCCCCGTTCCGCGTCTGCTCGCCACAGGCAACGCCGCGAGCCCGGCGAGTGAGTATGTGACCGTAGCGGAGCAATCGGCGACTGAGAGACGTAAGTACGGTGTTAATGTACAAAAAATATGCACGTCTGTTAATCGTCACCTCGGTGTTTTAGTGTACAAACTCATAGTGTCCTATAGACGTGACGTCGGTTTTAAAGGTATATTTTTCTTAGCAGAATGCCTAGAAGAAAGCAAAGCATTTCTAGGAAATTAAAAGCAGCTCCAGTACCTCCCAGGTATCCAAAACGAGTAAGGCCTTTAATAGATCAAGAGATATATTGATGTCGAAACCGGCAAACCAGTCATGATTATTGACTACAATAAGACCAAAGGAGGTGTTGATGAAGTGGACAAGAAATGCTCTACGAGTCTATTCATGTTCTTGAAGGACACGACGTTGGCCTATGGTATTATTTTTTAAATTGATAGATATGAGCCGCGTTATTGTTTAAAATTTTGTATAATAAATGCTCAGATCAAAATAAGTAGGACAGAACCCGCGGTTAGTTCCTTCTCGTAATTGCACGAGTATTAGTCCTAACTCCTCCTTTAAAATAATATTACCTCGTCCTTTATAATGACAGACTGCCCCGTGATTTACGACTAACTATGTAGCGAGTCATTGGTCCCGCCGATATGCCCGAGCCTCCAACCGAAATCGCCATAAATACGGAACCAGGGGTTCGCAAAACCTGTGCTATCAGTCCGAGCCGCCTAAAAAGACGTACGAAGTACTCTTGTTGCAAATGAAACAAACCTATGTGCCTTACGTGCTGCCTTCAGATATGCATTGACTGCAAATTGGGCCATTAAATGTGCCATGTTTGACTAGTGTCATTTTTTTTATGTTTTAATTTAGAAGTGATTTTATTATTTCAATTTGCTAATTAGTTCAAGAAGTAAAAACATTTTATGTTTAATTGTTATATTTTCCCAAATTATAAAAAATATGGAGACTGATTAATGTTCCTAAAGTTTAGTACTAAGATTTTGTGATCTCTTTAATAAATGCTGTTAATTTCATAATAAGGCTGGTATTATTTTTTTTATCATTTAAATAATTACCCTTAACAAGGGTTTATGCAATAAGCAGACTAAAAAAAACTAGCATGTTTATTGTATTATTAATAATGATGTTTAAAATTTACGTCTCTCAGACAGCACATCGGTGTAAGTGCTACGTAAAAACCAGGTCGTCAGTCAAAGGTTAAAATCATTGTAATAATCGTCGCTAATATTTTTTTTAGATGCAAATGTCGTAAACAACTTACACATTTCGCAATTTCCGCGCGCACGGAAATGCATACCGCGCGCGTAGGCAAATTTTTTAAGTAGGTCGCGCGTGTGCGACGACTTCTGTAACTTTTAATTTTTATTGAATGAAATCCGATACCCACACTTAGTGCGTTCGAGATTGACTTTGAATATTTTGTATTAACAATTACACTTTGACTAGTTATTGAACTGATCATTTAATAGTTTAGTCTAGTGAATTGAAGATTGAATTTATTACTTTCATTATAGGAAATTTTATTAATGAAATTTTAATTTCAAATATTTTTTACTCTCTCAGTACTTGGTAAGGTACGGTACAGATTTATGTTAGGAGATGAAGGCACATTTGTATAGTGTGTACTTGCATCGGTTAGATTCACGATCCTTTTACTCGATCATAGTGTGACCCACCGTCCTCCGTGAGAGTAATTTGGGGACTTTTAGTCTTAATATATATATTGTGTTTCTAAGTACAGGCGACGGACCTGATATGCCATGTGGGTGACCATGCCCACTATTTTTGAGTTGAGGGTGCGCACGGACGCGCAGCCCATTGAGTATATTTTATAGGGTGACCATGCCCTGGGTAACCATTCCCGTGTATTATTTTTTTTTTTGGAGCGAAGACTCCATTAATACGGCATTAGATATCTTATAGGGTAAATGTACCGATACCGTAATACCAGTACCATATATGTGATTAATACACGACTTTAATGGCAGATTCTTATAAGTTTTATTTTGAGAGAGATTAGGTAATTGATAATAATACTGATTATTTTGTTGGAACAGACAGGAATTTTAATAAAAATAATTTTGACTTCAGACTATAAAATATTTCTTTTGAAACAGTGACACTGGGACATGACGATATTTTTTTTTATGGGGTGACCAACTAATTTTTGATAAATTTTTATAAGGTGTATAAACTTAGCTATAAATAGTCTACACAGTGGCCCCCATCTTTATTTCGAATTGTAAACAAGTAACATGCATTTTTTTTTTTTCTTTTTCTCCAGCACCCCGGGGGTGAAGGGATCTTACGGGGAAGCTGTAGTATGTAGCTAATGTCTACATTTTAGTATTCAACAGTAACACAATAGTTTACTGTAACATAATGCATATTGCTTGGATAAGCGTTAACCTTATTGTAAAAATGTATATAAGCTAATGTTTTAAGTAATTAAACGTTCACTACTATCTAGAGCTTGGCATATACTTTGTCTCCCATCAACGTCTCTTGTCGACCACATTATCACATTATATTACAAACTAAACTGCAAAAAAATTCAACCTAAAATGAAGGCAATGAGTACTTATTTCCGATAAAATCATTACCAGTACCATAACTTTATATTTATAAAATATGCGATGCAATTCGTAAAAGTGGAGCCAATTTTGGAGCAAAGTAGGACCATATTACGGTATTAAATATTTATAGTTGCCGGCAACTTTTAGAACAAAAATGGCGGATTTGCGCATGTACATTTGTACGTAAATCTGCTACTGCACAGTCAAGATTATGCTCTAAAAGATTCCCGCAAGCTGTACTATGAGTGATATTAATATAAAGTGTGTATTTTGTGGTAAAACTACTTTACAAAAAACAATTAAATTTACATTAGAAACAGAACAAAAATGTGTAAATATTTTAGAATATAGTCGGAGCGAACCGGTTCTCCGAAAATCCCGAACAACATACGATAATCTTGAACTTTCGAGAGAATCTTCATTAAATGAAGTAAATCACGCACAGTGCTATAAATTATTTATAGCAATAAAAATACCGCGAGTCTTTAAGTATTTACAACAGCGGCAAAGTATTATGGAATATGACAGTGCATCGGAAGTTTCTGGGAATAGCTCCAAATCACATGCCCCTGCTTCTGGGGAGTGCTCCGAGTCACATTTTCCTGTTTCTGGAGAGTGCTCTGAGTCACAAGTTCCTGTTAATTTTTTCTATTGTCAGATTAGGCGAACCCCGCCAGATAATCGTCAGATTATGAGACAGCACGTCTAGGGCATCAAGATGAACCATATAATTATATCTTAATCTGACGCGCTTGAGTATTTCAAAATAGCGAATTTTTTTTGCACATTCTAATAATAACTGCGAGTTTGCGTCACATCTAAATCGTCAGATTATTATATAAGAGCTTTTTTTTAGGTTCACTTAACATCCCCTTAGAAAATCTGACGCGCCCGATGAAAACATTTTTTTTTTCATTTTCAACGCTCAAGTACGACCAACCCCATCATGGAAACAATCAGTTTAACATGCGTACATCTTTAAAAATGTGTAGGACATGGATGCTATCAATATCTGACGCGCTCGAGTATGTCCATGCAACAGTTTTTTTTTACATTTTTGAAACTCTGTAGCCGCTCCCCCCACCGATGAAAAGGTATATCTTATATGACATTTTTTTCTTTTTATCATCTAAGCTTCGCAACCCAATAGGTCTCTATGACGCTCGAGTGAATCCCGAGTTAGCATCGTGGCCTACCCTACTATAGTATATTGTTTGTAGATTGGTATTGAGATACGAGCTTTGTTTTAAGTAGGTAATTGTTACTTAGTGAGTTTTGGTTGTCAACAGACGATAAGTCTTTAGCTTTGGCCTCATGGCTCAGTGGATAGGCATTCCGCATTCGGGAGTGCGGAAGATTTCCATACCAAATACCATCCCGTAGGATTTGAATTTGACTTCCACTCTTCGTTACACCGCCTGCGACCACAAGCGGGGGCAAGCTGTATATATTGTATATTGACCGAGTTATCGACCAGTTCTTTTCTATAGACTTGATCCAAAGAGGTGACTTCCTGCCAGAAAGGGGATAGGTATTAAGTAAAAGAAAAACAAAGTTTAAGGTCGCATTTTTCTTTAATCAAGAAGATAAAATGCAGATAGACATGCAATTTAGAGATTTTACGTCCAAAAAGCTTACATGATACATTCACTTGGCGTTCGATTTTACAGCCAAAATTGGTGATATATTTATCAATCGTTAAATTACATACACAGCCATTAACGCAGCCGCTTGGAGCGCGGCCAACGCGCTCGCGGGCGAACATCGGCTAAGCGAATCCGTTGGAGACACACTCATCTTAATTAAGATTAAATTACACTAATGACGGCTTGAATACTTTTTAAGTTACTATAAAATGATCTTCATTCGATTCCGACAACAAAAATATGACTTTTAGACGACACCAATTCTACATCGATTATTTACTACGCCACACAATAGTAACTTTATCTGTCACAAAAATAAATTATCTAGCACGGAATTTCATTGCTAAAAGGCCACTATAATTATTAGGGGTGGACATTTTGTACATTTTCAATTTGAATGAAGTAGTTCATATTGGACCCCTAAAACTATCTACAGCCACGCCACAACATCGAGACATGTAAATTTACTACAATCAAGTTAATCGTGGTGTTATGATTCCATATAAAATTTCATGCTATTCGAGTTTGCAATTCAATAAGTCTTATATATAACAAAACAAATGCTATCTTGTATCAGGTAAAGTAAAATCTAAAATACTTCACAATTATCTAAACATACGGCAATAATACTTACTAAGCCCGTAATATTATTGCAATGGTTAAGTACTAAAACTTCATTTGCATGTTATAGATGATATAAACACGAAATATATTCAAATATACAACTTGTTGTAAAGGCACAAACAATATGAAACAGTTAAGCTATGTCTTAAGTATTCTGGCTCACTTTAAGTGCATTAGGTGTTTCATTTGATACATACGTTCTATAAAAAATAGTTTCATTTGGCAATTTATACAATTATAAATTCATAACGAATAAGTACATGTTCTATACATCATTTAATTGGTTTCCGTATTGCTGTAATGTATAACATTTTTTAAGTATATTCCGTCTGTGAAGAATTACAATTTAGCATTATGAGAAGTAAAGTGGTAAAAGTCAAATTATAGACCTAACATTACCTAGCACACTAAGGTACGTTACATCGATTTAAATCTTAAGAGCGACCTTTTTAGGAATCTTTGGTGCCGCGAGATCCATAGAGTGGCCGTTGATAGGCGCCTCGCGCACGAGCTGGCGGCCGCTCACTTGCTCGAAGCCGTTGACGCTCGCAGTACCGAGGCCGTTTAACTGTTCACCAGAGTGCCCATTGACCTTACACGCATGCCCATTGGGTTTGTCACCGCCGTGACCATTCAACGACCACTTAGCCTGCCCTGATAAACCAAAAGAAAACCACTTTAACCCCTCGCACTATCATCTGAACACTGGCGGAACAATGTTAGTCACATCGCATCGAACACTACAGTTCCTATTTTTTTTTACTATTTCTCGGTGTGTTAGTTGGAGGTATCGCGATGTCCGTACTAGAGGAATCGGTCGAATGCATATCACACAACTTATGTCCCAGAATAACAGCTTTCGAATCTGTAAAATTATGCCTCTTTAATATTTAAAGGGAGCCATCGCGGGCTGGGTACTACACGACACTCACTACAGTGCGGGACTTTGAAAAAGTGCTACTAAAGACAAATTTAATAAGGGAACGTAAAAAAATCGCCTATGAACTAATGGTCTACACTAGTGACTAGCTAGTCTATCACGATTACGCCAGTGTTCTAGAATATGATCATGCAAACATAATATATATCACTTAAATTAAAAAGTTAATTGGCAGATTATTGCAATTATTTGTTGCATTAATAGTCAAAGATATTATATTAGAAAAAAATCGGGTCAACCTTATTGAACCTTTAACAGTTAGTGAAATTTTTAATATCGTTGACTTTATGTAGTATAAGAATGCGATAATATGGATGAAATATTAGAAATACACACAACATTATGAATCTAGGACTGGAGAAGGGAGATGAAATAACTAACCAGGGGGCCTATGATGGTTGCGTTTATCACGGGATAAATAAGTGATAAAGCATCTGTCACTCACACTCGCAACTTGTCAAAACGTGACGGATGCTTTATCACTTATTTATCGCGTGATAAAAGGAACCATCATAGGCCCGCAAGTTACTCGGGATGATATACATAAATAAAATATAAAGCACATTAATAACTCACCATGGCACTCAGTGCCCGCATCTTTTTGGCCCGCATAGTACCTTTTTGAGGTCTTCCAGTCTTCCTTCAGCGAGAGATTGTACATGGAGAAGGTCGGGTCTCCGGTCACTTCTCTCTCAATAGTTAGGAACTTTGGCAGTGTTGCTAGCAGCGAGTCTTGGTCGTACGTCGCGCTGTACGTCTCCAGGAGGACCAAGCCTCGGCACCTGGAATGTTGCAATTATGTTAACCATTACACCCTCAACGAGATCGAAAACAATTAAAAGGAAATAGACATATTACTTCTAAATTCTACCGTTCTATTTGCTACTCATAAAGCCCATGCCAAATATTACCTGAAAGTAGCTGAGCTGCTATTGAATACGTTTGCGGTCGAAAATAATAAGAGTCTAAATAATAAAACTATTGTTTTATTGTCATTAATGCATAGATAGACTAGTTCGAGTATATAAACATATAGATAGGAGAGAAGAGAACAACAAATCACCTTGGATGGGTGGGCTGCCTATACATATCCAGCTGGTAGTACTGATTGTTGAATATGAAGCAGCGGCGTTTCTTGAATATCGTGAAGTGCGCGTCGTCGCGCTGCGGCAGCATGTTGAGGTAGTCGCGGTGCGAGAGCTGCGTGCGCACCTCCACCGACTGCCCGTTGCTCGGGTGGAACTTGCGCAGCGTGTGGATGTACGACCAGTGGCCCTTCTGTCCGCGCTTGCGCAGCCTCACTTGCGCTTTGCGCACGTCGCTCTGCAGGTAATTGTGCACGACGTCGAAGTCCTGGAAGGCGGGGAACGCGGAGTCCGGCGGGAGCGGCGCTTTCACGAGGAACTTGCGTTTCTTGGAGTTGACGTTGAGTCGGTCCCCGGTTTCGATGCCGATCTTTTGGCAGACGCAGGCGATGAGTCGGTTCATCTTCTTGTCGAAGTCCGTGGAGTTGTCGATGACGTCGAAGTACGGGTGCCCGATCCAGGCGGCGGCGGCGTTGTAGTCCAGCTCGCGCGCCAGCTCCACGCCCTCCGACCGACACGCGTGGTCCTGTCGACAAACAACATTACTTACTTTACGATTTACATACTAATAGTGGAATGGTACGTATTGACGCAGGTAGTCTAGTCTGCATTGTTTGTTTTTATAATTTTCGACCTTGAATCGAGACATGATCACGATAAGTTTATCTTTACGCGGATATCAAGTGAGACTGTCGATCGAGTTTATCTAACGCGCGTAAATGGCCATAAGCCAACAATATGTCATTGTCACATTGAGTGGAAACATTGCCTGCATTTTTCGCAAGCGAATAGGGCACGATTCGTATCGCGCATCTCTACAGGTGTAATCACACCTGGCATTTGACATTGTTTAGTCACCATTAATTGCAACGTCATCGAGTACGTCGTATAGAGATGGAACGGATAGTTGTTTGGCCGGATACCGGATATTCGGTCTAACCACCGGCCGAACATTCGGTATCCGGCCGCCGGGTATTCGGCCGGCGGATCTATACCTACATTTTGAGTTTTACAGGTACGCATCGCGCAGGTTTTGTCCTGTTTTGTCATTTCTAGGTTCGAAACGAGTTTTATTATGTCATTATGAAGTAACTTCGTTCAATAGTACACGTGCAAATTGTAGTAGTAGTGCAGTACATTCCAGTTTTACCCCAAAATCAAGAAAATTTACTATCCGGTATCCGGCCGGATAGCACGGTGCTATCCGGTATCCGGCCCTTATTTTAATATCCGGCCGGACACCGGATAGCACCGTGCTATCCGGCCGGATACCGGATAGCACCGTGCTAAGTAACTATAACTAGTAAGCTAGTAACCGAATTGCATCTCTAATGTCGTCAATTACTCTCGGCGACTCTAAAATACACATATACTTAATTATATGTCGCTGTTTCTAACGACGTTCGCTGGTATATTATGTTAAAATATTATAACTCTTTCGTGCAGGCGAACATAATTGAATTATAGTATTATCAATTTATCATATAAATCAGTTGTATTGATATAAATAAATAACTTTTCCTCGCAATGGAAAGATTGTACCATTGTCCTTTTCATGGCTTAGAATATATCGGAATCTTGTCTAATCTAATATAGGCGCGACAAATGAGGATTACTTATATTATGCAGACTTTATCTAGTATGTTCTACGCCTCAATGGGGTTCAGATAAGGACGCTACGTCGGCCATGACGCATTTAACAATTATATGAAAATTGAATCGCGCCACATTGCGCGATCGATTGAATCGCGCTGTTATTTATCGGATTCAATCAATCACATGAGAGTTACGCCAATCTTCTACACTAAGCCCAGCGTTGTTATGATATGATAGGGGATTTATTATTAGTACAACATTGAATCCGTTCTTGCAGTCTATTCGTCAAGCCGATGCTCGACTTTAGATATCCTAAAATACGATACTTCACTGTCACGAGTTTGTCTGTGGTAATTTAAAAAGCGTAGTTCATATCTTCAAAGGCCTAATTTCAGTTAGGTTACAGTTACAGAATATAATCTAAAAAATACATCGTTACAGTTACAGAATACAATCTAAAAAATACATCACACAGAATGATCACGTATCGAATTGAGTTACAACAGCCCTACAATGCTGATTGGCGGAAAAAGCTGGCGGAATTTAGTCAGCGATTTGACTACACCGAAATTATTACGAGTAAAGATATCGTGATACTTAAGTAGTATGTAGTGGAAGGAATTCTATTTATTTTGTACTACGTGACCACCGTTTCTGCTCAATCTGCTTAGAATAAATTAAGGGCAGTATAATGGCTGTCCAGTATGATGGACTGAACTGACGCCATCAGAATCAGCGTATAACCGATGTCCAGCAATAAGTTCATAAATTTATAATATGTGAACAGGCCTCTATTGCTGACGGCATAACGGGAATGCCAGGACTTTTGGCGGCAAGCGACGCGGCGAGCGGTTGAGCGAGATATACGAGTAGCGAGACGGAATTCGTGGCCGGCCCGTAAAGGCGTGTTCAGACAGTTTAGTTCATTAATTTAAGAACTCGACTGTCCAATACTATGAACAAGGTGTGGCTATGGCTCACCTCAGTGGAGTAGAAGTCTTCGGCGCCGTTGGCGGCGGACACCATGTGGACGATGTGGTTATACCGGTTGTCTCGCAGTTCCACGCTATTCCAGCTATTTGCGTTCAACATCGCTTCCCACTTCTCCTTTGATATAACTGAAATGGAAATAGTACATTTTTACTTCTCTTTAGGTATATAAATGCGAAAGTGCGTTTTTTTGGTTTCTCTTATGTACAGAGTAATGATGTACGGTCGGAAAGTTTCAAAAATTGCGAAACTATCTACAATTCTTGTGAAAATTTTAGTTATTTCCGGAAATATTCTGAGTTTTTTTTTTTACTTTCCGCAACTCGGCCATCCCATCCGTATTACAGATATGGAATATGATATGAGATTGAACGAGAATTGACGAGGTTGCATGAAGGACCCGGTTGACAATGAACGCATTCAATTTCTATCTGAAAGTTGCATTTTAGCGATAAAACCTGTTGAACTATTGATATAAAGATCAAAGCACAAAGAAAAATTTAAATGTGTAATCTGGCGGAAGAGATCGGGAGTCGAACCCGTGTTGTAACTACCCACATTAAAAATAACTGGACATTACATGTTTCATAAATTGATTTAAAAACCTATTGTTACCTAATGTAATATATATTGTTTTGTTTCTCGGTGTATTGTCTTTCGTTCCGCAGTGTACAGTAAACATTATTTGTTATTATCGATAAACGTGTAGTGATTGTAAAGCACAAGGCCGGAACGGAACTATTGATGAATGACGTGACGCTGGGAATACCCTGCGTTGCGTTGTAACTATATGAACGAGCTGTACCACGTGGAGGGAACTCCCGGGTCCTTGAAACACGATAGCCGACGATTACTCAGAAGTCTACGTGTAACCGTGTTAGACCAGTAGACGGTCTGATTAACCTTTTGGAAGGCAAAGACGATTGTAGCCGACGGCGGAAAATTGCTACACTAACGTCAACAGCGGCCACTGCCGTCCAAATTTCAATGACGAAAAACTTTGTAATTGCAATCGCTACAAGTATTTTTAATCTTCACGCTTTTTTTTTGCTGTGGCGTCAGGGGCACGGTGAACTATTTACTGCTTGGCTTTCAAAAAGTTAACCAAAATTGAAGATTACACATTAGCTATGTATTATTATGATATGTTCGCGATCCAAGTTCTAAGTTTAATTATTGTAAAAGTGGAGATTGACAAGTAGTGTACATAAGAATGATTATGGGATTTATGGGCGCTTTTATCCTTTATTGAATATACAGGGTGATCAATCCTAATGGGTTAGTAGGGAGAAGTCACACAATATAAGAGATAGGGAAATCTGTTCTTAGAAACCATGGCTTCGATTTTAGATTTAATAAAAACTGCATTTTTTTTTCTTCTATAAATCTCATATATAATTTCATACATAACCCGGTCAAAACCTCTGTAAAGAATGTTACAATACGCCGTGCGATTACTTACAGAATTTTAACCAGGTTCAATTCCCGGTTATACATGAGGTTTATAAAAAAATTTAATGCAGTTTGTATTAAATCTAAAATCGACTCCATGGTTCCTAAGAACAGATTTCCCTATCTCTTATTGTTTTTGTTTTCTCCCTACTGACCCATTTGGATTGATCACCCTGTATATATATCATATGTCACATCCATGGTACAGCAGTGGCGCGGCGTCAATAGAACCTTTCTGCAGGTGAAGCCCAGGGGAGTTTCTTTCGGCGTTTCTTTTCAACACTGGTCTCCTGTTGTGAAATGCCGGTAGACTCAGACATGTAAAAATGCTCTTGTGGCCTACTGCCCGTTTTTGGAAATGTTCCATATAATTTTTTGGTCAAAAAGTAAGCTAAAACAAATCAATCTAGGCTTGGCCAGAGATATTGTTTCACTCTGGTACAGTCAAAGCAGATAGATCACGCATATTTTTCGGTTCGCGGGTTAGAAATATATGCATTTTTCTTTCTTATACAGTACCTACTTTGCTTCGGATGTTTACATGTGGCCAAAATAATGTAGCTTTCAAGATACGTTTTTAATGTGGCTGCCAAACAAATATTTGCACGAACGTGACGCCTGATTACTTTCATTTCGGGTTATTTTCGAACATTAATAAGTTTATTTTTATTTTGTGTCACAATAACAACACATGCAAGAGGCAATCACACCTGCACAACTATGCATCGCGACTCTTGTCGCGCGGCACTCTCTTGTACTGCATAGAAATAGATAAATATCTCGCCTGGCCTGTCACTCTCTCACAGTACTGCACAGTAAGAGATAGATAGATATCTCGTGCGAGAAACAGTCGCGTATCACAGTTGTGCTAGAGGTTCAGGAACGTGTAGAATGCAGTCGATCGATCGATACCCGGTCAGTGCCCAACGACCTTGAACCGCGCTTCGGAGTTGCGAATATTCTCATCCATATCAAGCATGTACGTACAATATAATACTGTCAGCATCATTAGTTGCTACGCGCTACAGGTGCTTGAAATGATATGCACTTGGACTCTGTTGTACTTATAGAGAATAAGGGTTGTACTGTACAGATCATTGTGCGTGGTATATATTCGTATAATCAGGGGTCGGACTTTCTTTCGCACGGTAAGACTAATGGAGAACTATGGAGCTGTTATTAACATTCAAATACAATTTATACTCATACTCATTCATCTATTTCATTCCAAACTGCCTTTGGGGTTATTATGGTTAACATTCCCAAGCATTAAATGACTAAAATTATGAATAAAACATTTTTTTTTTTACAATATTTCAAACTCCTAATTTAACTCAATTTATTGTCAATATCATGAACTTTCTAGTCATAAATGGATATTCGATCAATATAGAACCCAATTTACTCCAGAAAACATGGATAAAGTTGCAAATATTTACGTATTTTATTGTGGCGAAAAAAACAATGCTTACACAAATCAGGTCTTTGTATATTCTTCTGACTTTGTACTTGAATATAAAATTTAAATTGCGAATGAAATACACTTATGAGTATGAGTATGAATAGTATTTTAATGTTAATATCGGCTCCATAGCTCTCCATTAGTCTTACCGTGCGAAATCGTATATGCTAAAGAATCCATTAGACTATCTGTCCATTGGAGCGGAGCTGTGAAAAATGGACCAATTTCGTTCTTTCTTCAACGTTCTTCAGATTTAAATGCACTTCTTTAAAGGTTCACAAAGAAGCCGCCTGATTGGTTAATTCTCTCCGCCTCCGCTCCGTTTCAGTGAACAGGCAGCCTTAATCTCACGCTCATATGTGTCGGAAAGTGGTTGCTTTATCGCTCGATAAAGCGTGTGTCAGGATGGCGGGTGTACATCAACAAAGCTGCAAATACGTCAGGAGTTAGTGCTAGCAATGTGCCAAATGTGCGCCAAAATTGGAGCAATGTGGTCTTTAAACTTCAGAGATATTTAAGAAATAAAGGACGCCCGCCATCCTGACATCAGGTTGATGGGCGCATTTCCAGTTCTAGCTAATGGCTGCCTACTCAAGGGTGAAATTCAGAGAGCGGTTAAAGAGTAATATATCACATTGCTAGCACTTAGTCCTGACGTATACCGCAGCTCCATTTGTTGATGTACATCCGCCATCCTGAAACTCACGATAAAGCAAAAGGAAGGCCTATAGGGTTTGATTAGCCTGACAAGATGTCGGTCCGGTCGTGTACGCCCTTTAAAATAGTACATTACATACCTAGAGCGGTGAATACGTGAATTTTCCAGAACGCCGGGTGTTCTGGGGCTTTACGAATTACCGCCCGTGGTCTGTCTAAAGTTTTACGTCTTGTCTTGGCCAGGAAGTGAGATTTTCTCCCCGCGTAGTGGGACACTTACGGCCTAGGGTTACGTAAAGGTACTTACAGTAATAATAAACCGATATTTTACCAGGTTAGTACGTCAATATTATTGTGGCTGCTCTAAGACATAACACATAAAATAATAAAAGATAGCTTTATCTAAACATCTTATGACAAGTACTAATGAAATCACAATTGAACCACATGAACATGATTCCGATTTCCGAGCATACATAAAGCGTCATATTATTTTTGGAACATAAACAGTTGAGGTTTTAGGTTTCATTTTAATGGACATTTGTTTTATCAGTTGTTATGTAATGTATCTGATTGCTCATGAGTCATGCAACAATTTGCAAACCACATTAACGTTAAGTATTTTAACTTCTCGTGGTGTTGTTGTAAGAAAACGGAAGGAAAGAAAATTTGTGGTTTCACCTGCTACTCCGGCTAGTTTACTTGTTTGTTAATTAGGGTAACAAAGTTTGAGGTTAGATTTACATAGCTATGTCCACGGTCCACGTGTCCATTAATGCTATGCCTAACCATTTAGGGTGTTTCTCATGGTTAGGCATAGCATTTTTGCGGGCCATGTTTTGCTGCAATTTGTGGCCGGCAACAATGGCCGTCCTTCTCTGACACCCTACGCCAGAACATGATGCAAATAATGGCCGGGCCACAAATCGCAGCCAAACATGGCCCGTTTAGCTTTCAATATGCTATTGCTTCAGTGAGACGTGTCACAATACCATTTTATAGTCGCCATCATATAGTTAGTAACAGTCAAAGGGGCTAAATATATCATGACACCTTTAATGCTAAGCAAATAAAGATCTGTTCCGATATAATTGATTTCTTTTGGTTTGGCACTAACTATTTCACGCTGTGAGTATACTATACCTATATTACTATAGCGACCCGCCCCGGCTTCGCATGGGTGCAATGCTGATAAATTATGCATGTATTATACATATAAACCTTCCTCTTGAATCACTCTATCTATTGAAAAAACCGCATCAAAATCCGCGTAGTTTTAAAGATCTAAGCTTACATAGGGACAGACAGACAGCAGGAAGCGACTTTGTTATATACTATGTAGTGATATATATATACTCGAAATTAGGCTGCCTGACACTGTACTGAAGCGGAGCGGAGTAATTAACCAATCAGGCTGCGCCTTTGTGAAGCCCGAAAGAAGAGCATTTAAATCGAATAAATGTGATTGGTCCATTTTATACCTCTTTGCTCCGCTTTTGTGGACAGGCAGCCTTAGGGTGCGTCTCCACTGAAGCAAAGCGGAGCGGAGAGTTGCGGAATCGACCAATCACAAAATGAAGCGGAACCGAGATTCAGATTCACCTCAAGTGATTGGTCGATTCCACAAGTCTCCGCTCCGCTTCAGTACCCTTAAGGTAGAGAAGGACGTAACAATTTAATTGTTAATAGGTCCCCCTTTCGTGGTTAGCACCAGAGTCTTGGCACTTACATGCACTCGCGTCCATGGCTCCCCGGTCGCAGATGATCAGGCAATTCCTCTGACACGTCCTGCCCAGCTCAAAGAACGTGTTCTCGATCTGGATCATGGTTTTCAGCAGGTTCTCTTGAAATTTTGTCGCTGTAACAATTAACATCTTTGTTAATTTTACCTTTATTCAACAACAACAAAAATGGAGTCGGTCATAATAAGGAAAGACTCCTGGCCTATTATGATACATTGGATACCTCAAGTAAATATTTAAGTACACAGTTATGGATCACTTATCGCCTGTTATGGCAAACGACACCTACATTTTTCTTACTTTCAAGTAGGGATATTATCGAGTGTTTTCATACCTCAAGTTATTCGAAAGTCGTTTAGGTCACGCCCAGAATTTCGTCAGTTGAAATAATTGTGTGCGTGTGGATTGAGTGAGCACCCTTCAAAAATGAAAAAAAATGTGCTGATCATTTAGTAAAAGTTCTAAAACAATTGTAAAACTAATTGATGAATTTGTAAAACGATAAATAAAAAGAATACATTCATTAACGTATGCTCACTCAGTTCTCACAAACAACCAACGAAATCTGTGAATGTGTTTATTTAACATATAATATTTATATCCTAATTTTTAGTAAAAATTATGCTTAAGGTAGGTAATAATTTGTAGATCACCTGGTTACGTATTTAAAGTTTTACAAATTATTTCGTATGCTCACTCAATCCGCACACTTTTGAAAACCCAATTTCTGATAGAAAAACTGCAGATTGAAACTTCTATATATGTGTATAATTTAGTAAAACTCATAAGGGAATTTGTAAAATACAAAACAAACCGCTAACGTGACAGATTTTTGGATAATAAATGTTTGTAAGTGCTCACTCAGTCCACACATTATTCGTAAGTTAAAAATGTAAATATCTTAAAATTTTTAGTATCTAGGAAAGTACAAAGTAGTTCAACTTTTAGTAAAAAATTTTACTAAATATCCACCATCTAAAATGTCATATTCGTTGTCTGCTTTTAAAGATATTCAAATTTCATTTTAAAATACAATCTAAGATACAGTCCACATTTTAGATCACACTCCACTTCTTAAAATACAATCTAAAATGTGGACTGTATCTTAGATTGTATTTTAAAATGAAATTTGAATATCTTTAAAAGCAGACAACGAATATGACATTTTAGATGGTGGATATTTAGTAAAAATTTTTACTAAAAGTTGAACTACTTTGTACTTTCCTAGATACTAAAAATCTTAAGATATTTACATTTTTAACTTACGAATAATGTGTGGACTGAGTGAGCACTTACAAACATTTATTATCCAAAAATCTGTCACGTTAGCGGTTTGTTTTGTATTTTACAAATTCCCTTATGAGTTTTACTAAATTATACACATATATAGAAGTTTCAATCTGCAGTTTTTCTATCAGAAATTGGGTTTTCAAAAGTGTGCGGATTGAGTGAGCATACGAAATAATTTGTAAAACTTTAAATACGTAACCAGGTGATCTACAAATTATTACCTACCTTAAGCATAATTTTTACTAAAAATTAGGATATAAATATTATATGTTAAATAAACACATTCACAGATTTCGTTGGTTGCTTGTGAGAACTGAGTGAGCATACGTTAATGAATGTATTCTTTTTATTTATCGTTTTACAAATTCATCAATTAGTTTTACAATTGTTTTAGAACTTTTACTAAATGATCAGCACATTTTTTTTCATTTTTGAAGGGTGCTCACTCAATCCACACGCACACAAATAATTTGGAAGCTAATAGTATTTGAATTAAAGCCAAAACACAATGTGTTTCTAATGCGCCCATTACATTAGAAATAAGATGGGATATCCTTGCCAAGATAGCATATCATACTCATAGCTGCTTTCCAATGGGTTTTAGCAAACTAGTATGAAGTTTTCCGGCAAATAATGGAACAGAAACCCGAGCGAGGGGCACATGATATAAGAGTGCATAGCTTCCTAATATACGTAATGGTTTTTTTATTGACATTCTGATCAATTAAGTAGTGAAGTAGAGTCGATGCTACCAGAAGAAATCGATGTCTTAATTTCCCAAAAATTAAACGCAGTAACTACTAGTAATTCAGTATACAGGCTTTCCGCCTTTTCCGTCATTGATGAATCTTGGCATTAACCTATTGACCGCCTAGCGGTCTAGCAATTTACCGTGCCACTGACGCCAGAGTAAAAAAACCGGCCAAGAGCATGTCGGGCCACGCTCAGTGTAGGGTTCCGTAGTTGACCATCCTTCACAATAGACGGGGTTCAAACCGCGGTTTCAAGTCCAAGGTTTAAATTACGAGAAAGAAGACATTTCAAGCTCTATAAAAAAGGTCGTAAAACGCCAAAGCACTTACATTACGTCATTTTAAAGAAAATTATGAAATTTTGCGATAACTCAAAAACGGCTTGACCGAATTTATTCAATATAGTTTTCATTGAAAGTACTTATAAGGCCTCATTTTCATGAATTTTTCCATAATTTTTTGACTCGTGGTTGAAAAGTTAGAGGGGGGGGGACACTATTATTTTTATTTTCGGAGCGAATATTTACAAAACTGCTGACTTTATCAAAATATAATGTTTAAAGACCCCTATTATTTTTAAAAGACCTATACAATGACATCCCACACACTAGTGTCGGAACGAAAAAAAAATTTGACCCACACTTTAGGTGTTCGGGAGGTACCCGATAAAAACTTTTTTTTTTAGTTTTTATTTTACCGTTCTATCGGCGTGATACATACACATACTCATACCAAATTTCAGCTTTCTAGTACTAATGATCACGGAGCTAAGCCGCGGACGGACGGACAGACGGACAGACGGACAGACGGACAGACGGTCATGGCGAAACTATAAGGGTTCCTAGTTGACTACGGAACCCTAAAAAAAAAGATGTGCCCCAAAATCAACAGGGATTGAAAAATACGTGTAGCGGTTAGAATTACAAAGTTTTTGATCATTGAAATTTGGACGGCTGTGTCCGACGTGGCGTCAGGGGCACGATTTTTTGTTGACGGCCACAGCCGACTGTGGCGGTCAAAAGGTTAAAAGGATCGAAACATTATTACTTGCCACTTCAAAATAATTATAAATTACGATACCTACTACATTAATAGATAGTAGCAAATAATAACATTATTTGTCTGTTAAAAAACAATTATAATAATAGTGCGAGTGTAATGGTGTAATATCAGTACCTAGGAACTCCATAGTAAACATTCCGTATCTGTATTTTGGTGAACTCCGACTTTGAAATTTAACCTGTATAATTTCAAATTAATTTAGAAGCTCTATAAAAATACATGGAACCGACCGATGATATAGTGTGTAATAGCGTAAGCGTGATACAGTGTAAGCATAACAAATTTTGTCATATCGTAAGTTCAGTTAAATTCGGCGTAAAAAGCTATGCAGCACGTAATCGATTTTCCTTTCATTAAATCGTCTAGTCATCAAACTGTTCGTTAATTCTTCAATTAGGTGTGTAATCATGCAATTACCAGTCATAATACGCAGTGCTCTCTGGGCATATGAATAGGCTACTTAATAGGTGTAATATTATCCACTTGTAGTGAATTTGCGGAATCGGTCACGTTTTACGGTAACGTGGCGATGACAGTCGCGGATCGACACACTTATTTGCAAACCATTCGTAAATCGACTCTAGTGACCCACATGATACTACTACACACTTGCAGATAAGTGTAAGATAAAATTTTGATGTATAACCGGGTTATTGACAAACATCAACAGTTATGCAACTCGCTGCAAAGTCAAGCAATGCCATTAGAGATCCCTGCAATCAACCTGTAAAAAAGGCGGTTACCACGTCTCCTACTGACGTATCTGTCGTAGTTTTTTTGGTCTTGAATTAGAAATCGTAGTATATGAAGAGCTCCAAATGAGTTCGAAACATGTCGGGCCGTTCCTGACAATTTTTTACGTGAGTTTATACCGTTTTTATAATTAGTAAAGATGTCTCACGATAGTTTTAATAACATTAATCGTAGTATACGTCCACCGTATTTGCTGCAAGCTGTTACGGTGCAGTGAGTTATTGGTAACCTATGTATATAGTATCTATACAAATGCGGACTTTGATCATACTATTAAAATGATTTCTTATTGTCTGCGTATGGTACTATAGTAACTTATAAAAAACAACACCGACGATAATACCCCTTACTTCTCCTGTTTTCTAGTGTACAAGTTAATGTTATGTTATGTTAGTATTTAAATCGCCAAACAGCAATGTTCGCATTGTTGTGTTCCGGTGTGGGGGTAAGATAGCCGGTGAAGTTACTAGCATAGAGGCATTCTATCTTCGTCCTCCGGGTAGGCAAGCACTTGTGACTCCTCTGGTGTTGCAGGTGTTTATGGGCGACGGTAATCGCTTTCCATCAGGCGATACGTTTGCTCGTTTGCCCATGACATAAAAAAAAAAAAAAATACTAACAAGCCAAACTTTTTCTCGGAATATTGAGAAAACTTGAAGACTATTTTTTTCTTTCAAGTAAAGTATGAATGCAAATGTCACTTTACAAATGATAACAGACTATTGGTGTATGATTCACCCTAATAGGGTGAATGATCGCAGGCGTTTTGCCAGTCTATAAATATACTGTTGTTTCCATAATGGAAGCACTATAAAGTAGATTTATCTTGTCACGACTACCAGCTTTACTGCAACGCTTGCAACGATAATCTGAAGTACACGATCGTGCCAAATACGAGCCAAACGGTTAGCCAAAGACGGGCCAAACGTAAAGATGCGAAAAGTTTTCCTGTATCTAGGTACCACAACTGCATTACAAAACTCTTTCTCGCGTGATAAATATTACTTATTATTCCTATCCCATAACGAGTGTGAGAAGGATGGTGCTATGTCGCTGGACAGGCTTAGTCGCGGCATTAACCCAGCTGATGGAATTGAACTCGCGTTTTGAAAATTACCTCTTATCTGGAGTCTTAGAGACGTAGACTTGACTTTTGTACAGGTTTTTACCCTTATCGCTTATTTATTAGTAACATTTTTGACAATAGTATACTCGTGGTGTGCCTGTCAGGCACACTGCCTGATAGGCCCTCTAAAGCAAAAAGGTCGAATATTTAATAAAAATAAAAGCGTCACTTTTTCAATAACCACCTAGGTAGTATCTTCGTGTTCATCTCGCCACCTACATTTTATATAAAATGGCAATGCAAACATAATGCAAATCTTCTAGATGTCTCGGCATTGTGATTGTGAGTCACTGATGTGATGTCAGAGTCAGAGTTTATTAAGCGGAAAATTGGTATTTGACCGCAACTTCGGTCGCAAACATGAATAAAAGAAAACGTTTATTTATCCGTCATCTTGTCGGGTAAAAAGAAAATCTGGCCTGGATTCGATATTAAAATTTCTCACAGCAGTCACTTCGACATAATGATGTAACAAAGTCAGAATACATGTATTAGCATGGAATGCCAGCGAGATATCGCCGATTAATTTGCTAAGGAAACCCTACAGTATCCTGTTATCAAGATCCAAGACCTTTCTTGACTAACTAAATTACAAGTTAATTGCGAATAACTCCAGTTATTATAAATCCCGCAAAATCGAGCAATAGTTACGCAGCCGCACATTTATACAAAACCACGTGCGGCGTGACGCAAGCGGCGCGCGCGGCGGAACACATTATCACCTATACAAATCACTGTTAACGACCGCACATCGTGCTTAGCATTGTCACTAATGCCAAAACTCGTCGATCGACAAGATACCACAAAACTTTGTAGTCTTGTACACGAGATCGTTTAGGAACTATGCTCATGGTTGGAACACAACTTATGAGGACACCGGATTTTCCACGACGTTTCATTTGTCAGCTCATAATTTTTGCGCAAGATTAAGTACTATGTACCCTTTTTTAAGTACGCATATTTCTATAACCCAAAACAATATTGTACTTGACATGTAATTTTATATTATTAATAAATTATGATTATGATTATTTTTTCAAGAATAAATCCGTATCCATGTTTCAGAAGTGTTTCTGGGTTGTTGTAAACTGAATAGTAGCGATACAACATGGGAGTAATACCTATTACTTGTTATCCCGAAAAAAATATAGATTTTTGAACGATATGCAAAATAAGTTCTCCATCAGTCTTACAGCCTTGCGTGGCAAAACCGACATATCGGCAAAAGGCAACAGTGCATTGTAGCTTGTAGCGCCTTAATAGATAGGTACCTACTACGTTTTTCGTTCGTAGCAAATGAAAAAAAAAAAAAACTTGTCAAAGGGCGTTTTGAAAATATGTGATTTTAACAATTACAGAAAATTGGCTCGACATTGCGGTTTTATATTTAACGACTTCCTTCAATGGGTATGGTGAATGATTTGACCTCCGCATACACCGTTTTGTTTGCAGATCTATCCACACTTAAGTCACCACGAGCTGGCTTTGAAATCACTGACGTATGATCGATTTCGCAGCCAAATCATTGATAAGGAAGATCATTCAGTTATACAATAACCGCAAAGCCAAAAACCACAAACTTTACAAAATTACTGAAGCATAATAAAGCGTGGTCGATTACTTCAACTGGAAAATGTCCGATTAATAAATCTGTTTGCAACTAATTTAAATGTATAAGAGTCCTATTGCGAGAGCGTTAGAAACAACGTCTAATGATTACTCGTGTATACTGGTTACAAGTGAAGCACATAATTGAAAATCTCGAGCGATCTTGTTTCTGTAAGTCGATTCTCATTTCAGTCCGGTTCCGAGGGCGTCGATTGTGTATCGCATTTGGTTTGTCACCACGCCAATGAATACATACATCATACATTTGTACATCATTGTACTGGATGTTAATTGCTGTAGTGGACAGTTCTGACAGAAGCAGACTTACATCTTTTAATGATGGGGAATGAAAGCGTCTCAACCCATTAACATGACAGCCAAAATCGTAAATGTTGGAAAACAATTTACACAAAGTTTTTGGCACTTCCGACGGCTGCTCATCAACAATCCTTTAATAAATCAAAAAGGAAATCATGTTGTATCATACATACATACAGGTACATTTAGATATTGGTGGAACAATACAACACGTTGTATGCCGCAGATAATCTATATATATATTACGCGAGGCCGATTTTTGTACATCCCATCAGATCTACAGTTATGGTCCGATTTTGATAAATGATATGTCATTAGATTCGTCTCATGCTGGAGAGGTGCATAAAACTCTTGGAATTTTAATTTTTTCCTGAAAAGGTACCGAAAAATGGATTTGAAAAAACTACTGTGCGCTAACCACGTGACTTTGACCACGTGACCTGTGATCCCTATTTTGACATAAGATGACCAAATAATAATAAGCATGATTTGCTCACAAACCTGTAGTAAGTTGTTCAGCATGATGAAATATTATTTTTGAGTCGGCAACATAATATCCGCAACACTTAAAACATGTACGAATATGCAAAAATAATTTTACAGTTTGTTGACAATGAATGACAGTAACCATATTCTGACAACTTTTAATGTCTTTTTTATTGGGGGCTATTATGTCAATGCTCTAAATTGCCAGGTTGTTTTTCTTTTTAAAATGTTGATATGGAAACTTATTTCGCATACCTGTTAAAAATGTGGAGAAAAAAGCCGGTTAAGAGCGAGTTGGACTGGTGCTCGAAAGACTAGAAAAACTGACCGTCATTCAAGAATAGATTATTTCTATAGGCGAGTTTTACTAAATCTAAATCAAAACAGAAAAAAAATAGTAAAACTAATTTAAACGTCATTCAAATATGTAAATTTATGGTAGATTATTATAAATATGATTATATAAGTCCAAGGAAAATGACATGAGTTATGGTAAATTAAATGGTATTTTACAAGAAGAAACTTAGTCCTTCCGCTTGCATGTCGACGGGATGGGAAATGTGGTCGAGTTGAGAATATGGACGACTTGACAATATAGATAAGTTGGGAATGTATCTTTCTACATTGGTAATATGGATGAGTTGGTAAAATGGACGAGTTGGAAATGTGGACGAGTTGGGAATATGGACGAGTTGGGAATATGGACGAGTTGGGAATGTGGATGAGTTGGCAAAATAAACAAGTTGAGAATACGGACGAGTGGGCAATGTGGACGAGTTGGGTTGGGAATGTGGATGAGTTGGCAAAATAAACAAGTTGGGAACACGGACGAGTGGGCAATGTGGACGAGTTGGCAATGAAGACGACTTGGTAATACGGACGAGTTGTAGATATGGAAGATTTAGCAATAAAGACGAGCTGATAATAAGGACAAGTTGGTATTGTAGACGAGTTGGGTGTATCGTCGAGTTGGGAATATGGACGAGTTGGAAATGTGAATGAGTTGGCAATGTGGATGAGTTGGAAATGTGGATGAGTTGGCAATGTGAATGAGTTGGTAAAATTGACAAGTTGAGAACATGGACAAGGGGGCAATGTGGACGAGTTCGTATTATGGACGAGTTGGCAATGAAGACGAGTTGGTAATACGGACAAGTTGGTATTATGGACGAGTTGTGAATATGGACGAGTTGGGAATGTGGATGAGTTGGCGAAATGAACAAGTTGGGAACACGGACGAGTGGGCAATGAAGACGACTTGGTAATACGGACGAGTTGTCAACGTGCACAAGTTAAGAATATGGACGAGTTGTAAATGTGGATGAGTTGGCAAAATGAACAAGTTGGGAATATGGACGAGTTGGCAATAAAGACGAGCTGATAATAAGGACGAGTTTGTATTGTAGACGAGTTGGGTGTATCGTCGAGTTGGGAATATGGACGAGTTACAAAATGTGGATGAGTTGGCAATGTGGATGACTTGGAATTGTGGACGAGGTGGGAATATGGACGAGTTGGAAATGTGGACGAGTTGTATTTGTGGACGAGTTGGCATTGTGGACGAGCAAGTAATAGGGACGTGTTGGCATTGTGGATGAGTTGGGAATATAAACGAGTTGGCAATGAAGACGAGTTGCTAATACGGACGAGTTGATAATATGGACGAGATTGGCAATAAAGATGAGTTAATAATAAGGACGAGTTGGTATTGTAGACAAGTTGGGTGTATGGACGAGTTGGAAATGTGGACGAGTTAGCAATATGGATGAGTTGGCACTGTGGACGAGTTGGGAATATGGATGAGTTGGCAATAAAGACGAGTTGGTAATATGAACGAGTTGTTTAAATAATGTAAAATACTCAAATTCATGTTATGTTCTCAGTCGTAAGTTAAATATTTCTACGCCATACTGGCAGAATATGCAGAACTAACCTCATTTACTAACCTAATTTGTACCATATTCTTAGAAATAAATGATTGATTGATTGATTGATTGATTGATTGGCAATGTAGATGAGTTGGGTGTATGGACGAGTGGGCAATGTGAACGATTTGGCATTGTGTACGAGTTGAGAATATGGACGAGTTGTATTTGTGGACGAGTTGGCATTGTGGAAGAGTAAGCAATATGGACGCGTTGGAATTGTGGACGAGTTGGTAATATGGACGAGGTGGCATTGTGGACGAATTGGGAATATGGACGAGTTGCCAATGGAGACGAATTGGTAATATAGACGAGTTTGCAATGCAGATGAGTTGGGTGTATGAACGAGTTGGCAATGTGGACGTGTTGGGTGTATGGACAAGTTGGCATTGTGACCCAGATGGGAATATAGACGAGCTGACATTGTGGACGGGTTGGCGATGTGGAATAATTAACATGTTACGCTAACATGCGAAACTTGAGCGAGAAATAACCTACATATGATGCAAATTTCAAAAAATCGACGCGCTCAGGAATAAATCATATTTGAATTAATGACGTCTGGCTGATCATTCTTATTCTCATTCAAAATAAAAATTGACAAATTCTGCTGTCAACAAAACAAATTGATTTTATAAGGTTTCCGTTTTTACCGAATATGGTAAGGAACCCTAAAATTAGGTTTATATTATAGGCTTGAGAGTATAGTTAGCATCTCCCTCACTCTTCTGTCAGACACAATTTCAATGAGAGGAAAGACTCGAAAGTTTGAATTTGGAATTCGGGTATTAGGCCTTCAGCTCTATATTTATTGAAAAAATATATCTTATATTCTTTTTTCAAACATGTTTAGCTGTTTTATATATTGTTTTTTCTTATTACACATATTTGACACATTCTTTTTTTTATGGTGGAGTATTGTTGGTCAGTAATTTATTTAGATTAGTAAGTAGGGTTTGATTAAGTAACTAGCGTAAGAATTTCAAACACAATGTGTAATTGTTATTGAATAAATGATTGATGATGATGACATGGCAGCACCCATATTAAGAAAACTTGCACGATCTATTGAATTTCATAAAAAAAAACAAGCATTGATAATAGTGGTTTTTCGTGTACCTATCTATAAACGTTTTTTACTCTCTATTTCATACAATTGAGTTTTTGTAACATTTTTTATTATCAATATTGTGAAATATTTACGATTAAGTATAAATGAATACATAAACAGTTACGCACTCCATGATTTCCTGTTTCCTCAAATCTGTCGTTTCGATTCATGTGCTATTTCTGGAAATTGATAGAAATCGATCAAATCGATAAATTTATGTCCTGAAGAAAGAACAACAAATTAAAATTCTACCAATCTTATGTTCGGTCCTATGAAAATATGTCAATTATATTTTTAAGATATGGGACTATTGTCATGAATATATTTTTCCATAAATCGAATAATATGCATTTTATTTGTGAAACAGATCAGCAGATCACATGTCATTAATGCACAAGTTATTTTTACAAAAGAGTTGAAAAAATTGTCACAATGAAGCTGGCAGTTGGCTATCAGGCCTGCCTCTAGCCTGGCATGTTTTAACGTTTTTAAAACATAATTTTAATGTTTTTTTTTACAGTATTAATTTATTCTTCGTTCCCCAAAAACTTCTTATCGATAAAGTAGTTATTTTCTGTAACACTACTGGATTTCCATATTCTAGCGGCGGTTCGACGCCGCAACGGGTCTCTAGTATTACTTTATCTTTGAAAGACTAAGATATTGAACTTTTTTTATTATCGGCAATGTTTTCGAGATAAATCTTAAAAACTTATTGTCGACATGTGTCGAAATATTCTGATTGTCATGTGACAACAAGGTTAGCGCATTATTTTGAGGATCATCCGATATGTTTTCAAATAGGTCCGTGAGCCTGGGAGACGCCGCGGCCGTGATGTCTCGTCGAGTTTTATTTTCGGCCACCTTGCCAATGAACTCTGAACAACGGTTTTTATAAGATTGGGTTACATAATTTGTAAGCCATTATAGACGGATACTATCAAATTACCCTTATCTTTAGAATAAACGGATTTAGCCATTGGCTCAGAATCAAAAGTTTAAAAGTAATTGTTGCTGTTAGCGCTACACGCGCTCGCTAAAAATCTGGAGGAACTCGAAAACTACAACACAATGTGGCATTCACCACCCCGACAAATTTAGACAAACTGCAGCTAAACATAGTTCCCCCGAGATTCACTGTCTCTCAAGTCTAAAGTACACGGAAACGCAGATAAGACGCGACACGTTGAGAACGACGTTTTTATGTCGGCAAAAATATCTTAATATACTAGAACTGAATATAAAAAAATGTGAAGAGCTGTGACGTGGGACGTCAGCTGCGTAGATTCAGCGGGTGATTTACGAGGCATTGAAAACAATCGTAACATTTTATTTACATGCCACGACCTAAAGTAGAATCGTTGTAAAACTTACGCGATGGAAATTGCAATTTTGATTCATAAATAATAAATATTTTACATTAGGATATTTCGGGGTTGAAGTGATTTGTATACAACCAGGGATTTGATTGAATTTATAGTTATTTTAACGAGCATTAAGATACCTGTTTCATTTATGAGCCTATAAAAGTGCGTCACAAGTAAATGATGTATATCTAAAGCGCTATGTTAACATTGACAATACCATTATTGGAGATAGATAACATACGTGACCGTGAACCTTTTCAGGCTTCAGCAATCGGTGCGTCATACAAACAACTTATAAGTAAGTATTTGTAAGAAATACAATAAATGGGGGAAGGAATTAGGAAACTTTATCATTAGACTTTAAACTTCAAATGATTGTTCGTGCATTGTTAGAAGGAAAACAGAATTTCCTCCTTCCTATAAAAAGTTTTCCTGTTGAAGAAACGATCCGGTTTTAATTTAACGAAACGAAGGAAATATTGACATCAAAGAGCAGACTAATTTTCCTTGAGAGCATGTTGTTATTAAAAAAGCTTACGAAGTCAGAACTGAAAAAGCAATCAGACTCATTTCAGAATCCTTAGATAAGGTCAGAGCCACGACGCGACGAAAAATAAGGTTGTTTTGTGAGGGACAAGCCAGTGTGCTAGATTATTGATGTAGTCTGAAAGGTCGAACGATACTTTCGTACCAAGGCCAAGGACGTGGCTATATGAAAGTTTTACGACTAGGTATCGTAATCAAGCACAATCCATTACGAGCCTGAATGTGGCGGCATCGCAATAATCCTAAAATATTATGACGGGACCAACGCCAACAGTGTTGTTGGGCCCGTAATAACATTTTAGCAATAACTCGTGTTTTATCATTTTAGTGGTCGGTTGAAACTAGTTCGAAGTCCAGCCGCACAGGTCATCGTTATCTGCTGTAGAGTAATATTTACGTGACTTGTGAGTTTAGATTACAGTTAGAATGTCGATGCCATAAACGAAAAGGTAAAGTAAGTACGATGACAGCCGGATCATAAATCAGGACTCCGAAAGGATAGCAATAAAACGAATCATGAAATATTTAAAAGCAGATGGAAAGCAAGTGAAGGGCAATTTATACAGACATCGCGTGTTTTCATTCGGTTCAAACCGAATTGTCAACGTTCGTGCACTGTTCAATTTCTATTACCGATGGCAAATTACAATGGCTGAGCTCGTTTGATTTTGTACAAACACAAACATTTGGATAATTTACCATCGATCGTTTATTGCCCATTAGCATTATCTACTGTATAAAATTATACAATCCCAAATAGGGTTTGAAAAATCAATTTATTGACGCACAACAAAACCTTACGAAAGCTTCCCATTCTTATTCGGGCAAAAATGACGTCAACGGTTTTGAAATTACAATTGTTTTGGAGTACCTGAAAGTTAGCCAGACGGGAGGCCCGGCGGATATTCGGGAAATATGAATTAAACATTTGGCAATGTTCCGATGGACATTGCCCTGAGCCACACGCCTCCAATGACGTAAAACTCTAAGACGCAATCCATTAAGAAGTATACATTTATTATAGTCAACTATTAAACATAATTAGCCAATCAAGTGCTAATAGATCCAATTAGACAACAACGCTGCTGCATTTAAATAATAGTTCCAGTCCAGTTGTCTCTGAATTGACGAATCAAACTGTATTACATTCAATGAATTTTGTCATACACCACATACAAAATATCGATTTTTTTATAGATTATCTTTATCTCACACCCAATCGACCAGATTAGAGTTCGAGACTGCAATTTAATTACATTTAATGGACAGTTTAATTTCCCAACGTAAACCTCTTTCAACTATAGTACGAGAGCCCACGACCAAAATTTTTGTCTCATAGCAATACGGCCAAAACCGCATCAAATCGATAGATACGATTATCCTGAACTCGAAAATACCAATATCAGATATTTTCCGCGTAGCGTTTGATCTGACCGAATTTTCAAAATTGTCAAAGAATTTTACCGAACTGCATCATAGCAATATGTCTGATTTGCAGACTGTAGTTGAATGATAGTTCTGAGATACCGGAAACATATTTTTCAGACGTTAGCGATGTAGCGCAAACCCGTAAAATCACTTTAAAAAATTAAAAATGAGACAAAAAAAATGTCTCATAGCAATACGTCTGAAAATCTTAGGTTATTTGATGCGAACAAAACAATTTTCAGACGGAAATGTGAACGCATTAAATTTTGAGACCGTTTTGAAAATGTTAACAAATTTTACCGATCGGTATCATAGCAATATGTCTGAAAATTGTTGGACATGATAAAATAAGTTGTCCACATGTGCAAAAAATTTATATCAGACAAATTAAGTGTAGCACCTTCTCTATCAGACAACTTTTCGATACTCAGATATCATTTAAAAATCGTATTGAGGCATCTTGAATTTTCTGTTACAAACCAATGAATACGTTGCGACCCTGAATTTATTAGATGATAATTAACAAAGAATTTACCCGAAACCGTAACATTGAAGTTGAAGGACTGAAATAAATCGCACAAAAGGAAACTGGGATACGACGACACGATAGACATAATATATAAATACATATATAGATAACATCCATGACCCAAGCACAAATATTCGAGTTCATCACACAAATACTTGGCCTGGCCGGGATTCGAACCCAGGACCGCCGGCTCAGTAGGCAAGTGCTTTAAAAAGTGAGCCAACCGCGTCGGCATATTGTACACAAGCACGTCAAAAACAATACCCTCAAATAGAAATGCTTATTAGAAAATACTTTGCTTTGCTTAGTCACAACGAGGACATAGTTACATAAGACTAAAAGAATTAAATAAAAAAAAATCGTTAGTATTCAACTCCAGAAGAAATTTAAACGAAAATAGCTTAAAGTGTCGAATACCGTTTATTGATTAGATGTGGATTCGTTTTTCAAAAGTTTCTCTTGTATAGATAAATAAAATTTTGATTTAATATATTAGATTTGTTTTATTGTACTACCTATGTTTCTACATGAATAACTTAAAATTCATGCCGTTTAAATATTTTTCACCGTTGGTTAAAATTCTCCCACATTTTAAAGTTTGAGAATCTGTGAACAGCATGATGACGTAGGCTTGTGTCAGTCACGTGGTTCGCGAGTCTCGGAATGGAATACCTGGCGGAGTATATTATTATACCATGGTTCCAACGTGTGGAGCAGCTAGCGAGTGAGCTGTATAATAGTAACGTAACAAGCGCTGAGGCTGTTGAAATTAAATACTGATTGATTTGATAGTTTTGGTTTTATTTAAAGCACACTTGAGTAACTTTTACAAAAGAAATAAGTAATGACATCTGTCATCTGTCAAAGTACATATACATAATAACAAGGGAGATTCTTGAATATCTATGAAGGCTGTAAATTTAAAAAAAACATTTAACAGAGGCGTCGGCCAGGCGACTCCGAAACGTTATTTTCGTTTTTGGGAGTATATGCTACACTTAAAGTGTCTGAAAACAGGTTTTTGGTAATCATGGCAGCAATACGAAAAGTTGAAATTTTTTTTTATCCGTATTGCTATGATACAGGTCGGCTAAATTTGTTGACATTTTCAAAAATGCGCTCAGGCTATATGCTACGCGCAAAATGTCTGAAAACAAACTTTTTCGTAATACAATTATAAAATCTATGTACATTTTCACTATCAGACGTATTGCTATAATACCAACTGTCTTTTTTTTTGACACAGCAGAAATGGCCTCCCACGCAGTTGCTACACTTTCGACCGTTACTACACACCTAGTCGGGTTCAGAATCATACAATCTAACGATTTTATAGGGTTTTTGCCGTATTGCTATGAGACATGGTTTTGGTCGTGAGCTCTCGTACTACTAGTAACAGAGTTCAGTGTGACGAGGACTAATGATAATAACCTACCATTAGCTGATGGTTAATAAAACACGTGCCACAGGTGAGAACAAAAGCCAGCTAATGATGATGGCAGAGATAATGAGCGATTCAACACTGCCGGTAGCTCACAATACCAAGACGAATTCTGATCGTTGGGATTCGATTACCTACAGGTATACAGCGTACATGTAACATGATGAAGATACTCGAATCTCAATGGTTTGAGGAAGGAGTATGAGATTTTAGCTCGTTACAGGTTCCAACTCACCGCTGCTACCTTGAGTAGCTTGAGCGACAGCGGCGGCGGTGCAACGTTTGCAATCCGTTTGGCATACATCGTCTGTAACACTTTCAGCTACAACATCATTAATAAGGATACAATCTGAAGGCAAGCGCCATGACATGAATCTAACTATGAAACTAGCGGTAAAAACCAGGAATCGAGTGCAAGGTCCCTCAACTGTATCTGATTGCGCAAGATATAAGGTTAGAAAAGTAAATGTTTTGTCTGATAACAATACAATTGAGTCTTTTGTTATATTGATTGACCCCGTTTTCATTTTATACACAACCTTTATTACTTTGCCCATTTTTATGTCAATGACCCCTATTAGACGATGACATTTCTCAATATCTATTATTATGAAGCCCTTTTGTTTACAACCTACCAAGGTCATTTCTTGAAGACAGGCATATACATTTTAATATTCATTTGAAATCCAATTATATTGACGTAAGTAGCTAAAGATAACCGTCTAAATATACGTGAAAACGTTTCTTCTGTAATGCTAATACGTACGCGCGTCACAATAGATCTGTAACACAAACTAAATAGTGTGAGTGATAAAACTGATAAAACACAAATACGAGTCCGACGGATGAACGAATCATTAATAATAACAAGACAGGCGGTGAATTTCCCGAGTTTCATTGCAAATCAATTTATATTTGTGCAAGTTTTCTGCAGGTTGAGTAACCATGTGAATTGAACAGGCATTTTTATCATTTGCAACAAAAAAAAAATACAAGGAATATCAAAAAGAGGACAACTACCATCACTTTAAGGAAGGGAGTGTGACCCCTAGTAAAGACACCATCAGGCTGAAGTTTTTGCTACGAACATTTTATTGCTGATAGATATTTCGATAATTAATATCGACGGGAGTAGAAGGTAATTTTCAAATTTCTGGTTAATAGAGTTGCCACAAGGCGTAGGTACTTATGTGAGAATAATCTTGTAACTCGAATGCAATTCCAGTCAATCTAATAACGAGTGCGAATAGTGACAGTTTGATTCATTGTCAATATTAGAGTGTATTTAACGGGATTCACGTGTAAGTAATAAAAAGGCGATAAAGTTAGTCATTACTGCACATTTATTCAGTTATCGAAAAAAAATAACCGGCCAAGTGCGAGTTTGACTCGCGCACCGAGGGTTCCGTACAAACTTTTACTTATCCCACCTTGGCCTGGTCGAGTTAAGTTTGCACCTGAAATGTATGGCGCCGCATACAAACAAGGTGCAAACTTAACGCAACCGTGTTCTCCAAATATGATGTTTGAAAAGGACAATTTTTTTAAAGATTGAATTACAAATGTATAGTTTTCAGATTTTTATAAGTGTTTGTAGTATGTATGTGACAATATTACCTACCTACTTGCCAAATTTCATAGTTCTAGGTCATCGGGAAGTCCCTATCATAGGTATTAATTCCCTTGAGTGTCGAAATGTACGTTTTTTGCGACATAAACGGCCGCATCTTTTTTTCACGTTAAGGTAGAAGTTTGATTTTTTTCACAGCTTCAAGGGACCGTAGACTTAAGTATATGGTTTAAAACCGTTATTTATTTATTATTTATTTTTCCGATTGAGGTACGAAACCCTAATTAAGACTATTACCACAGATTAATATAATAGTTGCTATTACGCAACTTTAGATTTTACTGAAGCTCGTGGAAATGACCTTCAAGACAATTCTTACATAATCAAATCCATTCATAAAATGCCTGCGTAAACAATGGTCTGGTCTAGAAAATTTAACAACATTATCAAACTGGTTAAATATAAAGCCCCTTTATTCGGAAATATATTGACTGACCGGAAATAGTGCGAATCCTGCGATTATAGCATTAAAACTACTAGAAAAGAGTTGATGAAATTAATTCCCTAACCCATAAAATAACAAATGAGAGCTTTTATGCAAATCGAATGGCTATTCATGGAACTAATAGGTAGAACGCTTCGTAAGCCACGTTAATCCAAGCGGAATTAATCAAGTCTACTAGGGTAATGTATCGTAAAAATCGGCTGAGTGAGGCCTGAACCTATTACTGTATGCTCCAATATGTTCGGGCTGTGAGGGGAATGAGAAACAACTGCGCTGCGCGGAGCAAGTTTGTAATTATTAATCACACGTGTTCGTCTGAAAATGAGTTTAGTTTGTAGATAAAATATTAAATTTTACGGTCCTAAATGGGGTTTTTTGTGGATGCTGAAAGACGAATATATTTATTTATTGATACAAAATCCACAGCACAAATTACAATATTTTTTAAACAGATACATATTTGTTTAACATATATATATATTCATTTATTAATAAATAATAATGAATTGATTTGTGTACGCGGTACCGAGGGACGTAATCTCAAATCGAAAATTACGTATTCCGAGTGTCGTAACTGGTCAGGTTAGCCCAAGGTTTGGCGCGATTTGTCAAGTTCAAGTGCAATGAGCGATCGATAAACTAACCATCTATATACAAACTTAAAAACCGATACGTTGGAGTATAATTTCTGTACCTGAGAAGAAAAATACTGTACGGCCTATGTTAAATACATGAACTTAAGTGCTATGCTTCTGCGGTACGGATTTTGAAAATAGGGAATGTTCATAGCGGAGGTTACTGTGGAAGGCGGTGAAGCCTGCTTTTTATATCGGACAAAATATAATGTGCGTGTGCTTCAAAATGTAGGCAATATACGTGACTGTATTGCAACATAAATCACATTACATAGAGGAAATACTGAATCAATAGATTGATATCGGGTATGCCATTCAATCATTGAGGGCGCCTATATCACGTAGCGGCGAACCGCTGAGCTCCAAATACTATCCACTGACATTTCAGATAAGAATGGGTACGCTAATAAAGTATTTATACTTGCCCTGTTTTAATTGTCACAACAATCTTATATATTCGATTACGGTTACATAATAGCTACTAATTAAGTCAGATTGAATGATGGCCTTCAAACGTGATTAAAACTTGGATGGGATCCCTTTTGAAGAATAACCGATACAACAATGACCTGTACAGTGTACAGATGATTCTCATGACATGACGATCTCAAGTTACATCCCGCCTAGGGACATCGCCGGACCTTAAAGCAAGACAATGGACGTCAAATTGTGGATGCCATATAACGTTTCTCACGATCGTGAAATAGGGACCAGGGCCCGGCTCGGTTATGAGCTATCCAATTGAATAAAAAAACCTAGCAAAATATATATTATAAGCGCGGTTACAACCCGCCTCTTCATCCGTCGATTAAATGAAATGCGCAGGTGATTTCCGCATCGCCTCCCAAATCCATTATTCTACAAAATAATAGAATTCCTGCAACATTTTTATTTCCAGCCACGCCGTGAACGTGACCGTGGAAGCGCGTCACAACACACACATGATCGCTCACGTGAAAACATAAGGAAGCCCCATAAGCATCCCGCAAACCACCGCAGTTAATCTATTTTTATAAGGAGATTATGGAAAATGTATTATTCAATAGGGAGGTGTCCTTGCAAGGATACGCGGCAAGCGGCGCCGATGCGTTTAATAATACTAAGTGACAGCCAATAGAAGCGATAGATGTTGTAGTATAGCAACTGTTCCTATACGTATCTAGGAGTATGTCTGTCTCTTCTCTTCTATAACCCAAACAATCGAGTAGAGTTGAGTAGGTATACCGGTTGGAGACCTCGGACCAGCAAGCGCAGCGTAGGACGTCCACCTACGAGATGGACAGATGACCTTGTAAGGGTCGCCGGAAGGCGCTGGATGCAGGTCGCTTCCAACCGGTATATATGGAAGTCCAAAGGGGAGGCCTATGTTCAGCAGTGGACGTCCTATGGCTGAGATGATGATGATGATGACCGGTTGCAATGTTTACTTTCCTATTCATTGACATGTTGGGGCTATCATTATAGAATGTAGATGATTTTGAAATTAAGAAAAAAACAGAACGCTGGTTATGATAGCTTTGTAATGAGATTATGATGTCGTTCGTGTGGTGGTGCTGAATTTGAAGGTTCTTTTTTGTATTCATAAAATAGAAACGACTAAATGTTGAAATACCAACGCTCTCCTTATAGGATAGAGAATAATCATTTGGAAAATTAATCTAGGCCCTTCTTTTTAACGCTCAATATACTTAAAATTTAATTAAAACTTCGTTGCTTTGATTAGAAAGTTCTTTTCGGAACTTATACTTTAATGTTGTTTGTTTAAAGGAATATAAAACACGAAGGTTTCAAACTAATTATAATTTAGTTTAAATGGGTCAGAAGCCACAGCGATCTTCATTACAATGCTGGCAATCGCTCTTCCGAACAGCTGAGAATAGTAGACTTGTGACAACGAACAGACCCGAAATAAAACGGCAATTTCGCTTGAATAACTTTGTTTGTTTTATAGTTGTTAATGTTGTTATACACGGAATTGCCATGTTCATACTTCATTGTCCTTTGTTGTTTACACGCAGCAAGCGGCAGTGATGAACGGGGTACATTAATGCAACAATGTTATTGGATGAAATTTGCAAGGAATGGATACTGTGTGTTCTAATTTAACATTGTGTAAAACAAACGCAACTTATTTCTTTAACAGTGAAGGGTTATGTGATAATTTAAATAAGAACAAGACTTCAGTCTACGTTCGACCTCTAAGTGTCATAAAAATGAAGTCACCTAGACTTCGGCCCTTATGACTTGGCAATGTGAGAGATGAAATTGAAGCTGCGAGGTGAGAACGCGAAGAGGTATGAATTATTATCTAATTCTTATCTGGTCATAAAAGTAATAACATTAGAATCGAGTTCCACGTTTACTGATAGTAACATGGACTTGTGGTCGGGGTTATCTAAACAACCAAATAATATTTATCGGGATGAGTCTACGAGTTACCTACTATTATTGATAGGATCATATTTATAGAAAACTTATTTTTTTGGCAAAAAAATAGAACTGCGATTTTTAACCTTCGTGAAACATATAAATGGTTTCAAGACCTGATATTCTTTCGCCAAAAATAATATTACGTAGGTAAACTAAACGGGTCAGTATTTCGCAATATAAATGCAATTACCGACTTGGCACAGAAGGTGTGCTGTCGCTGTACGTCACGCGTCATAACTGCTCGTTTCGGACTCGACAATTCACTTAACAGTTTTACTTGTGACCTATTAACACTACACGCTTTGTAATGTGCTAAAATACAACGTGATTAAGATTTCTCTGCAAGTACCGACGTCATCAGATGAGCTGACCTGAATAGAATCATAATATTCGTGCGAATAAGAACATAGAACTGCCGCACCAGTTACATCAAATATTAGTAGTAAATACCGCGTAATTCTTGTTTACCAGTAATCATAGGCGGTAAATTATGAAATTTATGAATGAATATCTATAATTCTATATCAACATGCTACATAAGTTGTATTTTTTTTTATAGAAGAATCTAAAATGTTACACTAAATGGGATTCTATATTTTATGTAAAATATTCCAAGAGTTCTTGCCTGCTTTTACAAAGCTCGAGGGATGACATTGGGAATCGTTGACCTTACGACCCGAAGAAAGTTCGAGAAAAAGATAGCATAGTAGAACAAAGCAGCCAAGTGAATTATACGTTTATATTTATACGTGTACAAAGCCTGAATACGATTGAGCCAAATTTAGAAGTAAGAGCTTTCGAAACTTCTCTCATTATGAAGTAGGAACATCGGACGGCCTTATCAGCGATCTGAGACTCGCCGGAGGGGTCAACGACATCGATTTGAATTTCAAATATCGAAAGCCGTTGATTGTTATGCAAATTTATACAAATGGTGCAATCGAATCCATGACCAAGGTCATTGTCTATGGGGCTTACGTTTTGGAGGGAAACTATTTTGGGAGAGGGCGTGACAATGGCGCGAAAAATCTTGTGATTTATCTTGGCAAGCCTTTAGTAAACAGTGAACCGTAATGTTTCCGGCCGGCATTTCACATGAAAGACGAGGTATTCAGTATTTAGACGAGAGGTTTTCCAAAAACAATACAACTCGCTAAATATTGAACACTTTATTACCTACATTCCTAAATACCTATATAGATAGTAGATAATATGTTATACTACACACATTCACACAATTTACAGTTTATTTGTATTTAAATACAAAGGATCTATTCATGCAGTAGGTATGGGCATAAGTTGCATTTTCTTCTCTTTTAAAGATTATGTTACTTGAATTAATATTGATTAACACTTTTGCAACCAGACAAAGAAGTAAGAAATATCCCAGAAACCGAGCCGACTTTTATAGCATCAACCCCGGCTACCGGGTTGGCCGGCATCTGAACAAAGTTTACGAGCACCCGGCCTCCGGGTTGTTGGTGTCGAAAGTGTTAATAATTGTTGATAAACACTCCTGCATTTGCGTACTTTCTATCTAAACCCAAGTGGCCAAAGCACTTGCATCATACTAATGTGAATTGTTCAATTTTAACAGCAATACTTGAACAATAGAACTCATGATCATGACAAACATACACAAACGGAAGCATGATTAACAAATATAAATCTGTTAAAGTTTGTTAGCAGATATGTTATGGTTTCGCATTTACAAATGGAAAGTTCCACAATACACCAGGAAGCTAGTATTTAGTAATCCTATCCTAAATTGTATAATAATGCATGTATTTAGGTACTTGAGATGTTTCAACTATTGTTTGTACAGTACGTGAGCTGGCAGAATGTGATTCGAGTTTTATACCCGTCTCGCTCGCTTTTGTACGATGGAGATAAGAAACACTTCTATTTCACGCAAAGCCGAATCTCAACCGGAGAGCTCATGGACTGTATGTGGGTCAATCAACCATTTTCTGCCACTCATTGCCATGGTGATGCCCCTGGGTCACTTTTTAAAACTACGATTTTCCGTGGTTATATTTAGCAGTATATTTAGCCCATTCTTATGTAGACTATCTCCTGACAATACCAGTAATATCAATTATCAACACTTTTCTTAGAAATTTAGTCACTATTCATTATCCCCTGGGTCACAGACAGAATAACAGCAAGAAAAAGTTGATCCACCCATGTATGAAATGGAGATACTAATAAAATAATATTGTCTTAATTTCTAAATGAAATATATAGTAAAATAAACTCACCTTCATCTGGTGTGAGATCTGCAAACTTTACCCCTCCACTGCAAATAAAAGAAACACATAAAATGGCAACATATTCATAAAGTTATAGTAAATTGTATATAAATAAATTTCATTGTATAGAATTCCCAATGTATTGAACAAGCATACAAAATTATAACAGGTGTTGATTCGAAAATCTCCATCTGTTGGTAATAGTGTATACATGTGTTAAAAAACTCAAAATACAGTAAAGTGAACCATTTCTTGCAGGCCAAATATGCTTTTAGCCAGTGCATGTCCATTGGGGTTTGGGTTTCAAACTTGAATAAAAATAGCTGACAAATATACTGGAAGTATGAGATGAAGCGAAATTTCATCTACCCAATGACTGAGGTACGAGGAATAAATGGAGAATAAGAGAACTATCTTTTTGAAGAAGGTTTATAGATTATGTTTTGCAGGGCTAGTATATCTTGTCGCGAGTTCGTTTGTCGCGCGACTCAGCATGACCCATCTCGCTCGCACGGTATTGTAAGTGACATTTAGTATATGTCGCTCGACAAAGAGTTGCATGTCACAGTTATGCTTGATGTGCAGCAGCGTCATAAACAAACAATAAACAATTATTTGTTATGATGACCTTGACACTTATGAGTTGTCAATTACTCAGCTACAATAATTATGATAAAAAGGCCCTATCTAAGTAATTATCTACCAATATTAGCTGCATTGCAAAACAATAATAAACAATAATAAACAATTATAAAGGAATATACATAATGAAAGATTGTTCAATTTTGAAACCCAAAGCAAATGTTTTCCATAACATGCACTGTATGAATTTGAGTAGGTTACACTTCGTACCTGAGGAGGACGGTAGCCGTTTCCGGCACCCGGAACACCTGCAAATAAACACAACGTGGAACGACGATCTTTGCGGATCCCCAAATGGAGAAGCCAATACCACATGACCTATGAAGCCTCATTTTAGAGATGACTGTCTATTTAACACACTACCAGTCATGTAACGATTTTTTTTTATGTGGTTTGATTCTGTTTAAAAACTTTTATTTTTAATATCCAAGATGATGTGCCAAATATATAGTATTTTTGGTGTATTAGATAACCATATAGGAAGTATTTTAGAAATAGCTATAGAATCACAATATTTAATGATGTTATGAAGGAAAAAAACATAAAAACTAATTTCCACTTATAATTATATTAATAAAATTAACTAGATAATAACATACAAAAAAATTACAAAATAACAAAAAAATATATTTGGCGCATCTCTCGCATAAACATTACTAGGGATTTATGAGACTATTAAAGTATTACTAAAGCTTCTATTTATGTACAATAATATGCAATAAAAAACTCCTATAACTGAAAAATAAAACACATATAAGACTGGAGTTTTTAAATTTTCTAGATTAACCTAGTTTTAATTGATAAATGACTGGTAATTCCTCTAATACTAGCGATGTGTTACATAAAATAATTTAATTAAATGTATTGAATGCTCACCTTCCATCCCAAGTTCTCGAAGAACGTACATATACGAGACTGTCCGGTAGTTTTGCCGCCACAGGGTCCTAAAATATTTTATGAATCGGTTTCAGTAAAAGAAACAAGAGGAGCTCCACGTGTTGCTTTTATAAAATTAACTTTATCGAGGATTGCTACCTCTGACCTGTTATATCTATATATTACAATTAAACCATGTCCAATTACTTGGTACGTAACCTAAGAAAAACATTAAAAAAAATAAGGAGAATAGATTCAAAAATTAAATATAAAGCTATATATTAAATACGACTCACCTCCTGTAAGAACCAGCTTATAAACCATTTTTTGCGTCTGGTTCGCCATATTGTGTAAGCACATTAATACAGATAAATTAAATTACAATACTATTGTTACTAAACACAAATATCATAAAAATATTGAATTTACAAAAGTATTAAAAGCCATCACAGTACGACACGCAGCGCCTGTCAGGCGTGCGAAAATAAAATGAATGAGAATGAATAGAATCTGAATGAGGTAATGTACGGGTACGGACTGACCGAGCGAGACTACTGAGCAAAGAGTGAATGGATAAGTCTATAGTCTATGAAAATAAACACCGACAACAATCGATTTTCCCTCAGACCAATTATCTATAGACTTGACGTCAGCGTACACCCGTAAGGGACAGACATAGAATACGTCATATATTCGGGGTGGCCATGTTGATTCAAATTTCCCCATAATTTTATATTACCGACATGCCATTTTTGCGTCATTGTGGCTCCATATAATACATAGCTTTTGGAACATCTTATCACTAAAAATGAGGATGGGGTTTAAGGTTAGATGAGAAATCAGAAATGAAACACATTCAGATGTTACCGATATTTCAATTTTAATATACAAATAATACTACTGAGCGGGCGGTCCTGGGTTCAAATCCCGGCCAGGGCAAATATTTGTGCGACAAACTCGAATATAATTATGTTCCCGGGTCGTCATGGATGCTATCGATATATGTATTTATATATATTATGTATATCGTCATCTAGTACCCATAGTACAAGCTTGATTTGTGTAACATAGTCCCTTAATGTTTATTTATTAATACATATTATATTAAATTATTTCCGTTGGCGATTCTAAGCCGTGGAACCGACATCCTCATTTAATCTTCACAATATTTGTTTTTTTTTTAGAAGATAGAAGTACGATTTAATACCCCTAAATTTATGATATTTTCATCTGGTATCCCTAACATGATTGTTATGCAGCTAAATTAAGAACACATTTAAATATGACTGACAGCTTATCATAAACAACCTACGTAATTTGGGCGGATCATTTTTACATGTCACGTGTACTTATTTGTTTGCCACAAACTCGATTGTGGCAGCGGTGGAAAAGTGAAACTATGAAAAAGACAAAAAATAATATACTTCTCTCTGTCACTCTTGTTATAGTTTGTATATGACCATCTCCTTCTGTAGTGGTATTATTATTTGGTTGTCAAGTCTATAGATAATTGGTCTTAGGATTTTCCCAATAGTACATAATGTCAAGTCAAGTTTACACACTTGCCAGCAAATTATTTTCAGACAAAAATGTATAAACCTCAGAACGCAGATTAAATTTAAGGAATAAAATAATAGACCCCTTGAATAGCATCGCATGGGCAATGGGAATTTGCTGCGATAGATACAATATAATCGATTATAGAGTAAAATGGACTAAAACTAATATCAGAACAAAATTGATGAGATAACAAGTTTTATTAAAGTAATATTTTTTATAATTATGTAAACTGAACTTAATTTAAGTTACACCTAAGTTATTTAATGTAACACTACAAATAATACTATCTCTGTCCAATATTTGACCATTATGTATCACAGTTATATTCAAATAAGTGTCTGAACACCCTTGTTGAGCCTGTTGATCTTGTTTCTTTTCTATGAACAAAAGCATAATTGGGATTAACTGCCAGTATTTACCAAGACATCGGTTTCTCCTCTCAGTATAATGAGAATCCTTCACATGAGATGTAACTTGTTCTCCATCATCTAAAAACCAAACATGCATTAGACATAAGAAAAAATGTAATATTCGTAATAAATAATAATGTTCTTACTTACTATAATTTTCAGTTCGCATAGATACAGCACAAATTATTTAAAGTATGCTTACCATCAAGTTCAGCATTTTCTTGGTCCACCCAACGTGTTTGTATATTAACACAAACTATTGCAGTGTCTAAATGTTTGCCCAAATATCTTGCATAGTTCACGAAAGTGTTCAAAAGTGATAAACCTGGAATCATACAACCATAATTAATAGAAGAGTAATTTTTCAGTGTTCTTATAGAGTACATGTCTCAGTCACTGGTGGAGTGTCAAAGTGAGTGTTAATTCCTCACAATAACAATATGATATCAAAAACTAATAACATTGACAACATTTTTATCAGTGACTTACATTTAAATAAAATAAATATATAAAACATCTTACCAACTTTATTATCATCACCTAGGTACTGGAACATCAGACAAGGCAAGGAATCTATTATAATCAGTGATAAGTTTTCTACATGCATTGTCTGATTTTTTAGTTTCTTGAATAAATCTATTAACTCCTCCATTGTCCATAAATGGATTATTTTTATTTTTATCATTATGACCGCCATTTCCTAAAATAAAACAATTGTCTAGATTTTAGATTATAAAAGAAGCCACAAAACCAGAGAAGCATGAATGTGGACAAATATAGAAGAAGAGGAAGACCAAATAAAAAATGGATGGATTGTGTGAAAGATGATAAAAATAAGAAAAAGTAAACAACAAGATGATGAGTAACAGGGAAGAATGGAGGAAGAAATAATGCTACGCTGACTCCAAACAAATGGGATAAGGGCAAGGGAATCATGATTTAGATGCTTATGAGTAATGTAGTGTTTAGGGCTCTTAATATAATAAAGTGTCCCTGCCACCTGCCCGCTGCCACCAGTACTATGACAGACGTCAATGGGAGCTGGCAGGTCATGGTCCACAGTAAACCTGTTCATGTTGTTTAATTGAATTGATTCTGGCTATGAAACACTGGACTTCACTCAAGACACTCAAGTTCCTTAAGTGCTTTTAATTAGTACCTTGTGTGAGTAGCCATGTGCATCTAGTATTTTCTGCAGTCTCACAGCAGAGAAGTCTCCTTTTGTGTCTATATATAGTACACTGTTCTCGGAATTCTTCACACAGTTCATAGCTAGTTGAAGACAGAGTTGTGTTTTCCCCGAGTCAGAAAGACCACACAGCTCTGTAATATAGCCTATTGGTATTCCACCACCTAATACAGCATCTAAACTGAAAAAAAAAGAAACAATTTACTATTTATTTTATAAGTACGATATGCACCAATGTCAAAACAAAACATATGTTTACCTTAGAATTCCAGTGTTCAAACATTTCTTCTTTTCTAAAGTATCAACTTTTAAAGACCCTACTTTTATTAATGGAGCTGCATATTTATTTAATATGGAGTTTCGTATGGCTAGAACTTGTGGAAGACTTAATTTTGTAAGAGTTGATAACTTTCCTGCATCCTCCTGAAGAAATTCCAAGATTGTATTAATGCGATTTTGTGCCAAAATTTTTAGCACACTTCCAGATAGGTACGCATGTTCTTCAGCTTTTAATCTTTGCATTATTTACAAAGTAATCAACTTTATAATAACACTTTCATAATTCCTATATCAAAATTCAATTCAAATCCAATGCAATGTTCGTTCTCTGACAGTTCAACTCAACCATAGAGTAAAGTATATATACTGAACTCAACCATCGAGAATGTGAAGTAGTTTCCAAACAATTCGATTCAGGTAGCTGTAATGCCGGCGCCACATGCTTGGCAAACAACGGCAAACCTACAGGACGCTACAGGACGTTAGAGTAAGACGGAACTACGTCGTGCTCACCTAACTGCGTCCTGTAGGTTTGCCGTTGTTTGCCAAGCATGTGGAGCCAGCATAAAGTTTCTGTCGTCACATTGCAAATTTAGTCATAGTCCATTGAATGAGTCCCTCCAAGGGGGGTCTAGAGTGCGTGAGTTAGTAACGTAAGATGTTTCTTCGGAAACATGTCAAGAGTCCCTAGGTAATAAACATACTAAAACCCCGGGACACTAGGAGGAGCCCCGGAGTGGGGGGAGGGGGGGAAAGGGTCCATTTTTTCATTTTTCGCTTAAATCTCAAAAACGGTACATGTTAGAGAAAAACTTTCAAGGAAAAGTTGAAAGGCCATAAAATTATCTACAAGTTGTACCTAAATATTTTTTTTCTATTCGCAGCCGTTTTCGAGCTACATCCCATGAAAGGTGAAAAACTACTAAAAACTACCCTAATATAATATTTTGACAATCAATTCCTCCTAAAGGCTTCCATGGAGGAATGTGTTTTTTTACCAATGATAGACCTAATTAAGAGCAATCTATCAGTACCGGTCACAAGTTGCACTTTTAAGCTTTTTGGAAGAAAAAAAAATAAAAAGTTCAAGTATCGTAACTACCCTAATAAAATTCAATTCCCCGTAAACGCCTCCGTGGTGGAATCTGGTATTTCTATCAATGATAGACCTAATTATGAGCAATCTATCTGTACCGGTCACAAGTTGCACTTTTGAGTTTTTTTGGAAGAAAAAATAAAAAGATCAAGTTCAGTAACTCAAACTACCCTAATATAATATTTTGACAATCGATTCCTCCTAAAGGCTTCCATGGAGGAATGTGTTTACTTTACCAATTATAGACGTAATTAAGAGCAATCTATCAGTACCGGTCACAAGTTGCACATTTGAGTTTTTTGGAAGAAAGAAATATTTTTTTCTCAAACATCCAATGAAATATTGTCTTTACGTTCCTTAAAATAGGCTCGGAAGTATCGCTTTTTGGGCGCAACAACTCGAGAGGACTGTAAAGGGATTTCATACTGCTTTTCAGGCCTAGGCCTGCAAAGTAACTTTTTTTTGGTTTCAACAACAAGGTCATTCACACAGCTGGCTGGTTTGACAAAAAGCAGGTTTTGTTTTTAAAGGTTGGTTGTTAGACACTTGTGGAAAAAAAAATCAAGATGGCGACATTTTTTTTTTCAAAATTTCAAATTGGTGCTAGGCGGCTAAAACTCGGTATCGGGGGGCTCTCGGGGCTCAAAAATATGAATCTGAAATCTTGTCCGAAAATTCGGTCAAATTCGGAAAATATCGAAAAAAAAACGATTCAAAATTTCAAATTGGTGCTAGGCGGCTAAAACTCGGTATCGGGGGGGCTCTCGGGGCTCAAAAATATGAATCTGAAATCTTGTCCGAAAATTCGGTCAAATTCGGAAAATATCGAAAAAAAAAACTATTTGTATGGAGAAAATTTCAAATTGGTCCTAGGAGGCTGAAATTCGGTATCCGGGGGTTTTTGGGGCTCCTGAGTCAGAATCTGAAATCGGATTTTTAAAATTCGGTCAAATTCGGAAAATATCGAACAAACAATATTAAGTGTTATTCTTTGAAGTACCTATATTTTTTTATTTCATTGTATGTTTGAGAAAAGCACTATACATGCCTCGTCGTGAAAACGGATTCCCGGCCTCGTATCACTATCCGGCCTCGCTCGATGGGTATGTAGTATGGGGAAATTGTTTGAGCCAAAATCATTTTTTACTGCGTGTAACTCAGAAACGGTAGGATATAGGAAAAAAATATTCAGCTACAACTTGTAGATAATTTTATGGCCTTTCAACTTTTCCTTGAAAGTTTTTCTCTAACATGTACCGTTTTTGAGATTTAAGCGAAAAATGAAAAAATGGACCCTTTCCCCCCCTCCCCCCACTCCGGGGCTCCTCCTAGTGTCCCGGGGTTTTAGTATGTTTATTACCTAGGGACTCTTGACATGTTTCCGAAGAAACATCTTAGGGTGCGTCCACACTTGTATCATTTCGCCGATCCGATCCCCGTTGCGTATCTCCACCGCGTATCATGAACGGTAAGTGTGGACGTCGCGCCGGCGCGATCATGCAACGCTCGCGCGAAATCCATGTTGATACGCGTATCTTCAGTACCCCGCACACTCGCGATCACGAAAGCATTGCATGATCGCGACGGCGTGACGTCCACACTTCCGTTCATGATACGCGGTGAGGATACGGGGTGAGGATCGGCCGTGATCCATCTCCAGTGGGTTTTTTGCCCAATCATCAAAGGCGCTATTTGAGTCATCGATCCACGCTGCGGTCATTGGTTTTTAATCCTTAATCTTTACGATAATTAAAAAATACCATAGCACTGATGGACTGTCTACTTTGTTAGGCCTTTCCATGCGGCGTCTTCCGGCACGCGGTTTCCACTCGAGAACCTTTCTGCCGCATGCCATAAAACAAACACAGTCATACGAAGGCCATGTCTCCGTGAGCGGGTGCCTTAATCGAAGGCCTCCCCACGCGGCGTCTTCCAGCACGCGGTTTCCACTCGAGAACCTTTCTGCCGCATTATGTATTATAAAACGAGCACAGTCATGTGCTAAATCTCCATGAGCAGTTGACAAAAATGAAGGCCTTCCTCGCTGCGACTTCCGGTACACGGCCCCCACTCAAGAATATTTCTGTCCCAAGGTTCAGTGAGCGATCTCAGCGAGCGACATTTTTAAATGGGACGCAACTCCGCACAGAACAACGATCACAAACGAAATGAAAATGTTCGGCAAAAACGAAATGCCAAAATGATCGGGGCGGTGATACGGTGCTACGATACGGATAGCGTCCAAACTACTGCACGCCGAAATGATCGGTGCGGCGATACGCGACGAGGATACGATACGGCAAGTGTGGACGCGTTTCTTCGCGCGACGGCGCAAATGATACGGAGTGCCCGCAGTGAGCGTCCAAACAGCACGATACGCGGTGGAGATACGCAACGGAGATCGGATCGGCGAAATGATACAAGTGTGGACGCACCTTTACGTTACTAACTCACGCACTCTAGAACTTTTTATTCAATGGACTATCATTGAAATTGGCTAACCAAATCGTCAGCCAATTTGATTGGCCTTGAAATCAAATCATCGCACCCGGTTTTTTTTTTTTTTTTTTTTTCTTTATTTAAGAGCTTTGTCACTGAGTGACTATGTTGCTCCGTTATTAAAAGGCATTACAATTTGACTACATCTAACTTATTCTATTAACAATCGCTTTTCGAACTAACTGCAACAGTGCCGCGGCAGCGTCCGACAGCGGCGCTGCTAGGACACTATTGCAGCCACCGACTTCAAACAATATATTACAATTACTGGTGAAAACCAGTTGTTGCCGGAAAGCCTCGTTCCTGACACATTCCATTATAACGTGGTATACATCTTCAGGCACATCGCATTCATCACAATTTGGAGAAGGAACTTTACCCATCAGAAATCCGAATTTGTTCAACGGAATATGTCCGGAGCGAAGTCTCAACAATAAAACTATATCGCGTCTGCTTAAACTACAATCAATCCAAGGAGTAATGAAGGGTTCCGGTTGAATCGTCTTATACCAGATGCCTTTTTGTTTTGATCTCTCGTCAAAATATTCTTTCCACAGATTATATGTATGACGTTTGAATAAACTTATACAATCTGAGTAAAAAGGTAACACATTACGTTCTACCCCATCGTGACAAGCCTGTCTTGCTAAAGTGTCCGCTATTTCATTCCCACGTATGCCCACGTGAGACGGGATCCATTGAAGGATTACTATTATGCCAACCGATTGTAATTGATCGATAAGTTTCAATATGTCATAGCGTCGTTGCGCTTTCCAAAACTGATATGTGTAAGATTTTTATCAATAGAAATGACATCTTATGTGACATTACTAAGACTAATATTGTATTAAAACAATTGATGCACATATCAGATTTGGTAAGCGCAACTATTAGGCTATCGGGAGACCTCGGATATTCGACGTACATCGAGCCACGTGTTGAAGCGCACTTTTAGAGTCCGACAATATTATAAATTTACTATGACCCAGAGATTTAATGTAGGATAACGCTTCGACTATGGCAATAAGCTCAGCATGCATGATAGAAATGTTACAAGTGATATTTACTTTAACCGAGGTTTCCGACTGTGGGTCATAAAATGCAGCCCCTAAAGATTGACGTTCTTTAGAACCATCAGTAATCAGTATATATACAATAGAAATCGGAAAAATGTACTCTCAATAAATTGTAAACATTATCTCTTAATATACTAGTATTATTATAGAAACGTTTAGCTTTAGTAATTTCTGCGACGTTCAGTTTAATGACATTAGATAAATCAAAATTGTTAACCCAGTGATGCAAAGTAAACATTTCAAGAATGTTACTACGATATATAGGAATTGAATGGTAAGTGTTATGAGTTACAAGTAATAACGGTTTTTTCTTTCTTGATATATTTTGGGAATTATTCAGTTGTTCCAGAGATTTTATAGTAGTGTTATTTTCAAATGATTTAGACCTGAACCAAAACTTGGATGACAAATAAACACGGCGCATATGCAAGGGATGGACACAAAGCTCGCATTCCATCACGTGTGTCGGAGTTGACTTAATAAATCCACCGATAGCTCTAAGGACCTGATTCTGTATTTTATCAAGTTTACACATGTGGGACTGACTACTGTCATCGTACAGAAAGGACGCGTAATCTATTCTACTCCTAATTATCGCGATGTATAGTCGTCTTAAGTGTTTAGGATGGACACCCCAGTCTGGCCCGGTTAATACCTTTAGAATGTTACAATATTTTTGAATTTTTTGAATTAGTTCGTTAATGTGTTTTCCCCACCTGAGAGAGCAATCCAACCACAATCCCAGATACTTTACACAATCAACTACCTCTAGGTTGGTATTATTTATTTTAATGTTAACAGGTTTTCTATTAATACCTTTTTTAAAAATACATAATTTAGTTTTAGCTATAGATATTTCAAGTCCGAGTTTATTAAGAGACTCGTTAAATACATCGAGAGAATTTTGCAAACATATTTCCGTATGTGAAATGTTTTTTCCAGTTATATACAAAACGTAATCGTCAGCATACTGTAACAGCGACACCTCTTTTATTAAACTATGAATGTGTGTAGTAACAACATTGAATAACAATGGCGACAAGGGATCTCCCTGGGCTAATCCGCGACCAGTTGATCTCCTGAACACAGAGTTATCTACATATATAGACAAGTGCCTTTCTGTCAAGAAGTTCCACAGATATTTACAGATGCTAGAGCCAACGCCTATACGATCGAGTATTGTTATTAAACTAGTTATATCTACATTATTGTAAGCATTGTCAATATCTATGAAACATCCTAAAGTACTCATATTATTTGCAAACCCACACTGTACTTGAGTCACTAAAGTACCCAAATTATCCAAAGATGATCGACATTTCCTAAAACCTACTGTTTCTTCAGAAAATACACTGTTCCGCTCTAAATACCATTCTAACCTTTTATTAATTAAGGAATGAAATATTTTACATAGACATGACATTAAGGAGATTGGCCTGAGTGCAGAGTCGGAAGTAGGATCACGTCCGGGCTTAGGTATGGGGACTACATAGATTTCTCTCCATTGAAAAGGAACAAATTCTAAGCTATAGAAGTTATTGTATAGCGACAACAATACTAACTTACAGTTATCAGGAAGGTTCTTTATCATTGAAAAAGAAATACCATCAGTACCGGGAGCGGTATCTTTATTTTTAATGACAGACTCTAATTCGTGAAAGTTAAACAGTTCATCCATGGCTGTACTGCGTACCGATATTGATGGTGTTGGAGGTGATACGTAATCAGGTGTTAGTGAGTGAAGTAGATCGGTAACTTTATCTGCACTGACGTGAGGCCTAGGGGATCTATAACCCTTAAGCCACCTCATCCGAGACCACACTTCAGCCGCTGATGTCGCTTCGCTTATCGAGTTACAAAATTGTTGCCATCCTTCACTTTTACGCTTTCTTATAAGCCTCTGAGCATTACTTATTTTAGCCTGTAGATCCTCAAGATTTTGCGGAGTGGGATTTCGTCTAAATAATGCAAGTGCCAACTTATCTTGGATTATCCAATTAAAGTACTAATTATGTAATATATATTTGGGCCGAAAGTGCAATGGGTGGACATTATTGTCGAGGGCCTCATCTACGGCTCGGCCCTTGAACTTGCTCGTTCATTGATTGTTTACTTTCCAGCCTCTATCACAATGTCTATTAAGTAAGCACGGATTCCACCTCAACTTTAAGGCCTAATATTACTTCTAATGTATTTTACGTTGTTATAGGAAAACGAAGTATCAAAAGAAGTGCCTCACCAATGCCAACCCAATGAAATAAATAATTTATTGGCACAGAGGCTGCAAAAGTGCCGGGAAAAGGTCGTAGCATCTGATTTTTCCCCAATTCCAAACATATATAACAAATTCAAGGCAGAATTCAATAACGCCGGTTTGGATTTATTAAAGAAGCTTCCGTCATTTGAAAGTGTAAAATCTTCATTGTATGAAGCTAGAAATAAGGAAGCTGGTATATTGAAAATACGACACCAACAAGTGAGCGAAGTGGTAATTCCTTTGCAATTTAAGGATTTCATATTGGAAGATTACTATGAAGAGTCTACAGATATCAGAGTCATCATTTTCGGCAATAAAAAAGTATTAGAAAATGTACGAGACATTAAGTTTTACCTGAGCGATGGAACTTTTGCCAGCTGTCCTCCGCCCTTCGTTCAACTTTATACAATCCACGGTGACTTCGGCAGTGATGAAGAACACACGCAAATAATGCCGTTGATATATGCACTATTGAATAGAAAAAACGAAGAATCCTACGAAATATTTTTTCGATTGTTAAAGGACTGCATCCCAGAATGGAACCCACAAAAATACATGACCGATTTTGAAAGAGCAGCAATGAACGCTATAGTAACGATATTTCCAACAATCGAAGTAAAAGGATGCTACTTTCATTTCACCCATAACATTTGGAAAAAAGCGAAAGGGTTACATTTGACAAAAAACAAACGGTTTCGAAAACACGTAGCCCTTTGCACGTTGTTGCCACTGCTACCAAGAGAGCATATTTCTGACGGGTGGTGCTACATCATGGAAGATAGCCCCGATACTGAAGACATACAGAAATTTAATGATTATATGGTGACGCAGTGGCTGGATGACGAAAGTTTCGTTGATATATGGTGTGCAAACAGTCAACGCCATCGTACCACAAATGCTGTGGAATCGTGGCATAAAAAATTAAACAGCATTCTACCAAAAAACCCAAATTTGTATCAACTTTTAAAAGCTTTAAAAGAAGACGGAAATCTTCAAATCGTTCGCATCCATCAATGCAATATAGACGCACCAAATCCTAAACGGCGACAAGCAGAAGATATTGCTAATGACAAATGGTTCCAGCATGTCACTAACCAACTTTTGGCTGGGGAAATTACAGTCGGTCACTGTTTACAAAAGTTTTCATGTTAACTTTTTTGCCAAAAATACTAGTGTATGTTATATGTTATACTTATGATTATTAATTTTTTACTGTGAAATGTATGTATAATAAGGAAAAAATCAAGTGTTATTAAAGTTTAATGTTGTAGAGTCAAACCACGCTAACTCCAGCAAATTAACTATCAAACCATACAAAGTGAAATGTATTTTAAAGTGAGTCAGTTTATTTATGGTTTGACAGTTCATTTGCTAGGAAGAGTTAGCGTGGTTTAACTCTACAATATTAAAGCTAGTGTGTAAAAGTTACTTAAACAATGTGATTGTCTGTGATTTATCATATAACAAAATCGTTATTTCATAGTTAATAACGATTTTACCCTATAATTACAATTACTTATTTATTTTGATTACTGTGATAACATATTTTTATTTTTTCAAGATTTGTTTTATTTTTAATTTTTAAGGATGTTGTTAGTATAAAAATAATTACAGTACAAATGTTTAATTAATATAACACCAGAACAATTATTTTCTGTGAAATGATTTTCGATTATACTAACGAATACGAAAATAATCACATACTTGATTTCTGCGATAGGTAATTATAATTTTTAAGAGATTATGTTAAAGTAGTGGGGTATTATGTGATGTTTATGTTGAATCTACCAAAACTGATTATTTATATATGGTTGTACTTACATATATTACATATTAAAAATATATTCTCAATCACTTTTTGTTTTGACTTTCGATCTCACCTGTACTTTCCTTATAAAAAGAACCTGGGGATCAGTTCGGAATAGCGAATTTATTGGTGGATCACACCGGAATAAAAATTCAATAATAATTAACGGGGGATCCGTTTTGGGGATCAGACCGGAATGACCCACCGTCTTTCTGCTACAGCTTTAGATAAGGACTGATCCCAATACGGTTTCGGTTTAAATGTGCTAGCTGGGTTACAATTAAATTTAACATAAGGTATGTACAAATCTGCAGCTTCGTTTATATAGTCCATAAATATGTTATACGCGTCTTGAGGAGCTTCAGGTAAAAACCAATCAATGAATTTAAGCTCCAGGTGTGACCGGTACTCGTCCCACTGGGCCAATTTAAAGTTTCTTTTTTGAATAGGGGTTACGTTAGAGATCAGATATGTACAAATTTTAATAATTAAGTGATCACTTCCTAATGATTCCTTCATAACGCTCCATTCAAGTGCTAGGTATACATCGGATGATACTATGGATATATCTGGAGAGGACGCTTGGAGTACACCATTAACAAGCCGGACTCTGGTACAAGTTTTATGGTCATTAAGGGTCACAAGTTTAAAGTCCATAAGGGAATCGAATATTTGGTTACCTCTTACATCCGTCTTGTGAGACCAGTTTGTATGGTGACCATTGAAGTCACCCATTATAACCTCTTTTTGTCGCGCCAGTGAAAAAATATAATCCCAATCTCGCTGGTCGGTAACTACAGAAGAAGGACAGTACACAGATATAACGTTTTCAATTTCGTCACAATTAAAAAGTTTCACATGAAGCACTTGCATACCTGGGTTAGGAGAACTTACACAACACTGCTGTGACTTGATTGATTTTTGTGTGAGGATAGCAACGCCACCATATCCATCCGCTCTGTCCGCGCGATACACGTTGTAGTTGCTAATATGGAGAAAACTGTCGATATTCAGCCATGTCTCGCTTAACGCTGCTATATGGATTTTCTCCTGGATCAGTAGATTTTCAAAAGATAATAACTTTGGTCTAATACTTTGAGCATTCCATTGTAATAAATTAAGTCGGCACCTTCTGAAATTATTAGCCATCTGTTGCGTTAAAAAAAGATTTTAAAATCGTTACGTCAAAGATATTTTCCACCAAAAAGGACATAAGCCATTCTAAACCCGTCTGGACAGCACATTTAATCTTTTCACTTATGGATAAGTTTTTGAGAAATATTATATCTTTGATTTTTTTAAACAACGAACTGAGGTTAATTTTTTCTTCATTTAGCACATCAGTAGGTTTAGGTAAAGTGTGCTCCGATATATCCATCTGTAATGATTCGTCTCCTGGATCAGTAGATTTTCAAAAGATAATAACTTTGGTCTAATACTTTGAGCATTCCATTGTAATAAATTAAGTCGGCACCTTCTGAAATTATTAGCCATCTGTTGCGTTAAAAAAAGATTTTAAAATCGTTACGTCAAAGATATTTTCCACCAAAAAGGACATAAGCCATTCTAAACCCGTCTGGACAGCACATTTAATCTTTTCACTTATGGATAAGTTTTTGAGAAATATTATATCTTTGATTTTTTTAAACAACGAACTGAGGTTAATTTTTTCTTCATTTAGCACATCAGTAGGTTTAGGTAAAGTGTGCTCCGATATATCCATCTGTAATGATTCGTCTTCAGAATGTTCTCCATTTTCACTCATAATTTCTCTTTGAGGTGAGGTAGACATGGTGATTTTAGAACGGCGTTGTTTTTTAGGGGGTTTTAGTGAAACGTTTACTTTAGCCGTCGGTTCCCGATGAACTACTGCCGTGGTGGTCATGACTTTAGCGTAGGATGGTTGGGTAATTGTAGGAGCTACTATTGGGGTATCTGAATTGGAAGTCGTAATGTCGGACGCCATAGGAATATTATTCTTTTCAGGAGCAGAAGACATGCTCGGTGCAGGGGCAAATTTGAACACACGGGGAAAGTTAGACTCAGTAAACGCGGGAGGGACAATAGGTACATATTTTTCCAGGGCTTTTTTATACGTACAGTTTAATTCAGCCATTATCTTTCTTATTTGTTTCTCTTTTATAAAGATTGGACAAGATTTATCCAGCGCCATATGATCTCCAGCGCAATTACGACATTTATATATAGTTGTTTCGCAGTTTAGGTGATTATTTCCACACTTAGGACATACAGGTTTCTTTATACAAGTTTTCTTGGAATGGCCGAATCTCCAACAGTTTGAACACTGTGAGACCGGAAATAAATACGGTTCAACCTTAACTCGCATCTCGTGTATATAAACATAAGCTGGCAATAAAGGACCTTTAAAACAAACTCGTATCGTCTCACTATCTTTCCAGCCACTTTCTTCCTTGCTTTTTTTACTTAGCCTTTTCACTGAAACTATTTCCGTTTCGCTAATAATGCTTTCCATCATTTCTTTTTCGTCTAAACCTAAGTCCGCTTCTTTAATTGTGCCATATGATATATGATAACCCCACTTCATATGTTTTCTGACACCGCCATCCCATCTCTTTGTTTTTCGATACTATAGAAATCAATCGTCCAGCACTAGTTTCATTTTCAAATGTAACCAAAACCTTATACGGATTAACATACTTCACATTAATAATACCTGAAATGTCGTGGCTTCGAAATAGTTTCGCTAAGGCAAATTGCTTCGGCAACATATCCTTGCATGTAATACTAATTTCTATACTACGAGCGGCCGTCTGTCTATTCAACGTACTGCGCCTTTTTGGGTTATCTACCAAAGTCCAACCTTCATCTAATTCTTTTGCCCTCTTAGCGGTAGGGGTTGGGATTGTCATTACATTTGCACCACTATCCTTATACTGTGTTAGGTCATCCATTGAATCCTGGTTACACGACACGACCGTCGTTTCCACTACATCATAATCGTGATCACATATTACCTTAGTATTGTCAAGCAAAGTTTTTATTTGGTCTCCGTCACCATGCTGATCTGAACCTTGTGACATAGTGTACAAGGCTCATGTCCGTCAGTAAATGTAATTTATCGGCGATTTGCCGCACACAATGCGCCTAGAGCTACCAGTTGATTTTTATTTGTAAGTATACTCGATATAAATAGAGAAAGTAATTAGCTCACAACAACAGGAACACGTTTTACTTGCAGTATAAACTTAGCAAAACTGATAATTCGCTTTATTATTAATTAAATCAATAATTTTCACAAATTGCACATCCGTCTTTCCCGCTCATTTTTGTTGCGCACCCGGTTTGTGTTGTGTTTAGGAATGATGGCCGACCTGATCAGATTCGTCAAAATTACTACTGCGACGACTGCTGGGGGATAGCTTCAGATGATGAATAAAAGAGCACTAGAGGTACTTCCTTAAAACTGTTTATTGCCCAGAGGCCAGACGATAACTGTTTGTATAGCTTTGAAAAAATAGATTTATTACAGAAACAACAGGCTGACGAGGAATATAAAAATATATTTGAAAAATTATCAAATATGAACCAATATAAAGGTTATCACACGAAACGGAATATTTTATGCAAGAAAGTATGGGTTGATAACCAGCTGAAAAGTGTCACAGTTTTACCACAATGTTTATTTACAGAATGTATGGCAGAATTACATGATAACACATGGAGTGGAGGACATTTTGGTTTATTTAAAACCCTAAGAAAATTCAAGAATCGCTATTATATTCCGAATGCAGAAAAGAAAGTAGAAAATTATATAAAGTCTTGTACAAAGTGCCAGGAAAAGAATATTGTACACCAGAGGGCGCCACTGCAAAATGTGAAGATTCAAAACTTTGGTCATCGTATAGCAATGGATGTGCTTGGCCCATTCTGCAAATCAAAGGACGGACATAGATATGTCATTGGGGCTATAGAATACATGAGCAAATTTGCCATTTGTAAAGCGGTACCTAGAGTTACAGCAGAGGTTATCGCACAGTTTCTTGTTGAGAACATATTCTGCACCTTCGGGAGCATCGAATCAATCATCACAGATCGAGGTACAGTCTTCACCTCAAAACTGGTGCAAAATACAGTAGAAGAATTTGGAGGTCGACTTCTTCATACGACGGCATACCATCCACAGGCGAATGGCTTAATAGAAAGATTCTTCAAGACATTGACAACAGCTATGTCAAAATGTATACAAGAAGATCAGAAGGATTGGTCGTCAGCATTGCCAAGAATTGTCTTCTCATACAATACCTCAATTCAAGCATCTACAGGCGTTGCACCATATCATATAGTTTTTGGACGGGAACCGCATTTTAATCAAGATTTGAAGCTAAGACTACATGAGGAAGAACACACTACGTTAAAGAAGAAAGTGGATTACATACAAGAATTATCAGAGAAAGCAATGAAGAATATAGAGAAGGCACAGCGCTCTCAAAAACTACAATATGACAAGAAGACAAAATCAGTTCAATATGAGCCTGATGATTTGGTCATGATTATAAAACCAAGACGGTTGACTGGAAGAAGTTTAAAACTTTGTAGATTATTTATAGGACCCTATAAAATAATCCACCGATTATCTCCATGGAATTATGTGGTGCAAAGACTCACTCCTAATGGTCGTGCCAAAAATGTAATAATTCATGTTAACAGATTGAAGAAATTCTGCAATCGTTAATTAAAAATAAATTTAAACAGTTCTATATTTCTAGGGTGTAAATAATAAAACTACCCCGGAAAAGTACCCCGCACCTCCACCAAGTGTGACGACTGCTGGGGGATAGCTTCAGATGATGAATAAAAGAGCACTAGAGGTACTTCCTTAAAACTGTTTATTGCCCAGAGGCCAGACGATAACTAACTATACATTTTATTTTTAAGACTAATGTCATACGTCTTATTCTAAATCTAAAAACTACTTTATTCTTAAGTTGATGGCCAACCACCATCCGTGAAGCACAACCTTCACACTACATTGGCCTTTCTGTTGGCAGCATTGCCAAAAATAAACTTGATGGTACTCCTGCCTCCTGCCACAGACTGTAAATTCCGCCGACGCCCGCCATTTGTGTTTGCTGTCAAAAACACAGCGAACGAATGTCGTGATTACATTTTTTAAAAGATCGAAGCACATTTACTTAAGATATTCTTATTAGTTAAGTCTTTATTTTAGTTTTTTTCCATCATGTCTTTAACATTAGATAAAGACGCATTTTTTCGGCGCATGAAAAAGCTTTATTCTGCGTGGAAGGTGGGTTACATTTCGTGTGTTCCAAAATATACTGTTTTTGGCACGTTTTATTAATTTTAAGTACTTTACAGAGTGCTGCAGCCGATGAAAAAAGCGATGATACCCTGGCAAAAGTTGATTGTATCTTCTCATGCGTTGGAGTTGATGAGGAAACACTATACAGCAAGTCTACAGCATTACAGGTTTGGTTTTATTGAGGTAGCATTTTACGTTGTTCTTCATTTTCCTTTCGTTTTATTTTGAAATTGATATGCGAAATTAGGTTAACCCTGTTATATGCGCAGTTGGCATATCTATTTAGTAATTTAGATTGTTTTTCAATTTTGTGATGGTGTTGGCTTGTGCGCGAAAGCCTGCCGCGCACGTGCCGTCTCTGTTTAACAGCCGGCATTCATGAAGTGCGAGAGAGACAGAATAACTGGTTTTAAAATCACCAAACAAACATTAATAAAATACAAGATGTTTCATTTCTGATTTCAATACATGTTTTCATAACAGCTCTATATATTATTGGGCTTTAGTTGATATACGAAAAAATAAAAATTGAATGTTATAAGCTAATAAGCAACTGGCCATATGTATGTTTTGTGGAAAATTTGGTTGTAAATTCCCAAAAAAACTGGTTGCCATGGAGGGTTACCCTTGTTTTACCAAGTACAGTTGAATGCAATCAAAATATAATAAAGTTCTTTGTCTCTTGAGGACATGACTTCTAGGAATTTGTTGCAAATCATTGATCAAAAACAGCCACTACTACCAAACTCGGTGTTACATCCGCAGGCGCTATGACCGCCTGCATAATGCATATGTACTAGAGTATGCCTTAATTTCAAGGGGTGCTATAGCTAAAAGGTTTTTACAACCAAGGTCGTAATAAAGCACAATCCACTATATACTTATCATACACAAAATTTCAAGATGTTGTGTAATAGTAAGTCTTCAAGACTGTACGAACACTGACAACTGAAACTAGGAGCTGCCTGCTACATTAGTAGCTGCAATGCAACCTAAACAAGTCATAGCTAAAGTAAAAAGGGAGGGATCCAGTTACTTGTATATCAAAAATGATTGAAATCCATCCGATCCAAACTGATACTGAAAAACATACATGACATGATACAAACAAATAAATATCTTATGATATCGTGACTTAATAGTTCAATATATGCATCATTTTAGCATGTTTTGATTGATACATTTTTATTGTCAGATTACATGTTAATACAATACCACCATTTGGAGTAGAGATATGTTTGTTGTGTAATGAGTTGATGTGGGGCTGGTCTGGGGCGGAGTAGTTTGGTGTACAAAAACCTTTATTATGTAACACAACAGTCATAAGCGGACTAAATGAACACCTTCGCAACCAGACAAAAAAGTAAGACATATCCCAGAAACCGGGCGAGCCGACTTTTATAGCATCAACCCGGCTACCGGGTTGGCCGGCATCTGAACAAAATTTACGAGCGCCCGGCCTCCAGGTTGCTGGTGTCGAAAGTGTTAATGCATTCTGTCTCTGTCTCAGGCTATCATATCTATGTAAATTACAGACTTGGCTGTTTGGCTATGAATTACCTGACACAATCACAGTGCTCACAGAAAACGCTATGTGTTTTCTGGCGAGTAAGAAGAAAATAGACTTCCTCAAACCAATAGAAAATGCAAAAGAAGATTCAGATCTGCCCCCAGCAAAGCTACTTGTGAGAGACAGGGTAAGTTTAATGTTTATGATTATGATATAAATAATAGTTTTGAAAATGAGATCTGAACTGATATAATTATTTTATAGATTACTAAATAATAAGTACCTACCCTCTTAATTTAAGAAACTACATACATACTTCTAATTATACTGTACTGTTTTATGTGGCATTGAAGGTCAAAACATATTGCATTGAAGTTGTAAGAGCACATACGGCGTTTTTTAAATGAGCTTGTTGAACGCGATTAAGACGCTCAGCAAACGCAAGGCAGTCGGCAATTGCGATCTTTGCGTTTGTATCGCTAAAAACGCACAGATACGTCTATGAAGACGCGCTATAAGCGCGCGTTTGTAGCGATACAAACGTGCAGAAAGCAGTAACCATTTTTAGGAATTAAGACGCTGCTACACTAGCCTTGGTACTGATTTAAAATATTCCTTTCCCCTCTGCTTAGAGGTTTGTATTGGACTGTTGCTACAAACGCGCGTTTCATTTGCGTTTGTAGCATAGTATTGCGCGCAGAACGTGCTCATCAAAAATGCACGTCGTTAGCTTGTTTAAAAATCGTGTATAAATAAATAAATAAATATCAGACAACATCACACAAAAAAAAAGGCTTGTGTTATGGGTACTAGGCGACGATATACATACTTATGATAGATAAATAAATACTTAAATACATAGAACATCCATGACCCAGGCACAAATATTCGTGTTCATCACACAAATATTTGCCCTTGCCGGAATTCGAACCCGGGACCGTCGGCTCAGTAGGCAGTTGCTTAACCACTGCGCCAACCGCGTCGTCGATAAGCCCAAGATAAGCCCTTACAATTGTACATTTCGTACTACCAGTTGTTAAAACGGTACAGTATGAATTAACAATGTCATTATATTTACAGACAGATAAAGACAAGGAAAACTTCAACAAACTCATACAAGAAATGAAAAAATCAAAGAACGGCAAAGCTGTTGGTCTATTTGTCAAAGATAATTTCCCTGGTGAATTCTGCGAGAGCTGGAAAGCGGCACTGAAATCTGAGAAGTTTGAGAATGTGGATGTCAGCGCATCCTTTGCAAATCTGATGGCTACGAAAGAAGATTCTGAGATAATCACAGTGAAAAAGGCGTGTTTGGTCACAGTAGACGTGTTTACGAAATATTTGAAGGATCAGATTATGGAAATTATTGATTCAGATAAGGTGAGTTACTTCTAAAATTATTGTAACTAAATCTCCATACTATCTTGCCAGGCTTCAATAGATTGCTCTACAGTGCATGAGCTATCAGAATGCAATTCGCGTTGTATACCTGTCTCGCTCGCTCTTACGTGATTAAGATAAGAACCTCTCAGTTTTCACCCAAACCCGAATCGTAATCTGAAAGCTCACGGATTTTACTAAAGCTATAACGGCCCGACCAGGCCTTCGCCCGACTAGCGGAGCGGCGAACGAAAGGTCCGAGCGCGGTGTCTCGCTCACTCCTATGGCCGCCGCTCGGTCGCGCGAAGACGTGGCCTGGTCGTACAATTCTACGGCTCCAGTTAATCTTAATCTAAGCTCAATGTTTACAAGTCGATTTACCTTTGTAATAAATCTTGCAGAAAGTAAAACATTCAAAACTAGCAGAAGGCGTCGAGGCGGCGATATCAGATAAGAAATACGTCACAGGTGTCGACACCAGCCAAGTAGACATGTGCTATCCCGCCATTATCCAGTCCGGAGGCCACTACAGTCTCAAGTTCAGTGCCGTCTCAGACAAGAACCATCTACACTTCGGTGCTATAGTGTGCTCTCTAGGCGCTAGATATAAATCCTACTGCTCGAATATCGTCCGTACATTGCTGGTCAATCCGTCGGACGAGATTCAGAGCAACTACAACTTCTTGCTGAATTTGGAAGAGGAGGTGATGAAGAAATTGGTGGCCGGAGCGAAATTGTCGGCAGTTTATGAGGCTGGGCTGGAACTGGCGAAGAAAGAGAAACCTAATTTGATTGATAATCTCACTAAAACGTTTGGGTAAGTTAACTCCTATAGGATAGATATAACTAGGTTTACGTAAATACATTGGAGGCGTATTTATGTTGTGATTGGCTTGCTCTATCTTAGTTAACAAGAGCTACATGAAAACAGCCGAACGCTTAGGCTGATCGTGCCTCTCTATCGCTTGTTCGGCGCTCACGCTTGCACGCTCGGCTCAGACGGAACGCGACAACGAGTCACGATTTTTCGCGCGTGCAGCCCGCGTTGGATTTATACGACGTTATCACGTCAAAAATTACAACCTGTATCGGAGTTGCCACGACATTGCGCGACATGCGGCGCGGCGAGCGGTTGAGCGAGAGATCCGAGCGCGGCGTCCATACGAGTGAGCGAGACACGTAACGCGCACCGCTTCCGCTGCCGCTGTCGCGCAAAGTCGTGGAATCTCCGTATGGCTGCCTGTCCGCGAAAGCGGAGCGCAGAAAATAAACCAACCAGGCTGCGTCCTTGTGAAGCCCAAAAGAAGTACAATTAAAACTGAGGATCCTGATTGGTCTATTTTTCACGGCTCCCTTCGGCTCCAGTAGACAGGCAGACTTAAGGGAGTGTTAAGTTGGGACATAGTTCTCGTTTGTACCATTGAAGGTTCGTCGTAGATAAGAGTGGATAAGAGTTAGGATTAATTTTGTTAACTTTATTCTAGGTTTTCAATGGGCATAGAGTTTCGAGAAAGCTCAATCGTAATTGGCCCGAAGACTAATGTAACGGCGAGAAAAGGAATGGTGTTTAACATCAATATTGGTCTCTCCAATCTAACAAACAATGCTGCCACAGAAAAAGAAGGAAAGGTAAACATTTATTAGTAATATTGTGTATAAAATACGTGTGATAGTGCTAGGGCCAATCCTGCGTTACGCAGTTGTAACGGCCTGGCCACGCTTAGTGCCACCAGCGGAGCGTCGAGCGGCTGTCGCAGGTAGGAGCGGAAGGTCCGAGCGCGATGTCTCGCTCACTCCTATGGTCGCCGGTAGCCGGGCCGTTACCTGTGTTTTCCTGGGACCGAGCCGTCGGGTATAATATGAACTAATTCCTCGTCGGCTTTGATCCAACTATCACAACTAATATAACTTGCAGGATAATGTCTGTATCTATAATGCTCTATCTTCTCTTTGTCCGATCGTCTTCGTCGCCGAAAAAAAAATTGGAGTCTCCATGGAGATACTGGAGTGTATCTCTGTTTGAGAAAATGTTCTAGATACTTATTCTAATGCTAACTTTACAGACATATGCTCTATTCATTGGAGACACAGTCCTAGTGAACGAGGAGCAGCCAGCGTCCTTACTGACACAGTCGAAGAAGAAAATCAAGAACATCGGTATCTTCCTCAAGGATGATGATGAGGATGAAGAAGATGAGAAGGAAAATAAGACTGAGATACTCGGTGAGTAGGTGACTTGTGTTTTGGTGTGGCTTATTTTGGTGACCATCAATCAGCTACGTACATATTGCGATAACACAACACCTGAGATGTCGGAACAACGGGGCCACGCCGTTTCGCCGTCGAAATAAACATTGTTCGGTTCATGACGCATTGGTGTAAACTGTAATGTCATGTAACCTGTTTTTCAATAAATAAATAACACTTGTTCGGGTGCGCTCCTGCTGACGCGGATCGGCGAATCGTAGATTGATCGAACCTGGACGGTGCTCACCGTGCTTGAGCAATCGTAGTGCCTCTAAATCGCCCAAGCGTATTAGCGAAGGGAGACAGTCTGATTGGATGATTGGTGAAATCACGGTCCGGGCCGTGTCAGTGGAATCGCACCCGTATCTAAGATTTCGTACCTGAAAGGTGTCAACGGGACGCTTTTACAACGACTGCGTTCTGTATGTCGAGGGCTCCCGCTCTTGAACTGTAATGCTGCAGAGACTAGAAAATTGCACATTATGTAAATTCGTCACTACTTAGTTGCGTTTGGATGAAAGTAATAACTTTTGTCTGATATTCCAACGAGACGTTGATGGTCACCTGAACTCATAAATGTAAGCTTAAATAACACAAAAATTGCTGGGTTTTGATATATTCTACAAAACGTTTGGCTCTATCATGAGAGTGAGTTTGGAGTTTGGGAATAAAATTATATTTTTATGGTTTACTGTGGGGTTTAGATGATTATAACAAAGATTTCGCAATAACTGTGTAAAATAACTGTGTGATTTATACTGTTTTATTTACTTACATGCAATCATGGATGGATAGAGAATGGAGGTGAGTTTATCGATTTATTATCAATCCACTATCACGTGTCACTGCTCGGCGTACACCCACCGTCCACCGATCATGCGTCATGTGGATCCTTTTTAGGGTTCCGTACCCAAAGGGTAAAAACGGGACCCTATTACTGAGACTTCGCTGTCCGTCCGTCCGTCCGTCTGTCACCAGGCTGTATCTCAAGAACGGTGATAGCTAGACAGTTAGACAAAATTTTCACAGATGATGTATTTATATTGCCGCTATAACAAATACTAAAAATAAAATAAAATAAATATTATAGTTATAGATTATGGTACGGAACCCTTCATGTCGGAGTCGGACTCGCACTTGCCCAATTTTTTTAAGGCAGCTTTAAACGTCCACAACAGGCGACTAGCTAATACAACTCGCCCAACAAATGTATAATAGATATAGTACTTCTAGTATATTTCGGAGCAGCATGGCAGTGCATGGTACCGTTGGTTTCTTGTCAGTTGCCATTGCAACTTGGGCTCCCTTTTTTGCTTACCATCAGGCGAAGTGGAGCCCGTTTTGCCGTTGATAAAAATGTTATTTCAGTACACTAAATCCTATAAAATCTAACTAAACTGTACTGATATGACAGATGTCACACGCATAAAGCTATCTGAAAATGCAAGCATTTAACGCTATATCCTATTAAGATACCGGCTATTGCTTGTTGCCCTATTGACTCCAATCATAGTCACAAAAACACAATACATGTATGTTTTTTAATTGCGTTTTCAAAAACACTTGTGCTTGATGATTGGACATAGATTCCTTGTCACACTAAACTTCTAGACATCAAAAAGTAATTTAAATAAACAAATTACAGGGAGAGGCAAACGAACAGCCGTTATCGAGTCCAAGCTTCGTACAGAGCATTCCTCAGAAGAAAAACGAAAAGAGCATCAGAGAGAGTTGGCGATAGCTCTCAATGAGAAGGCTAAAGAGCGCTTGGCGAAGCAGTCGAATGGCAAGGATAGCGAGAAGATTAGGAAGAGCACCGTGTCGTATAAGAGCGTTAGCCAGATGCCGAGAGAGAATGAAGTCAAGGAGCTCAAACTTTATGTCGGTAAGTGCACTCATTGGAATAAAGATTAGTTGCGGTATAGAGGGAGCTGGCGATAGCTCTCAATGCGAAGGCTAAAGAGCGCTTGGCGAAGCAGTGGAATAGGAAAAATTGCGAGAATATTAGGAAGAGAACCGAGTCATATAAGAGTGTCAGTCAGACGTCTAGGGAAAACGAAGTCAAGGAGCTCAAACTTTATGTTGGTAAGTACTTTCATTGAAATAAAGACATGTTCCAGTAGACTATGAATCAAAACTATTTCCCAGTCCCCTGAATCTGAGACAGTGACTCCTGTCCATCTTCCATCTCCGGAAAATTTATTGTTGTCTGTCCCAACTAGTATAATATAATTTTTTGAGATCATTGATTGATGCTATAATCAATTAATTACATAAATATTATTCAGTTGAGAACAAGTGTGTTACAGTAATAATTATAACCCAGTAAGAGTTACCGGTAAATCCTTATTTATTCTTAATTCTTAAAATTTGCCCCCACAATCTTGTAACATATTTCGATTTAATAAATTGTATTTTACCAACAAAAGCGTTTTTTAAAGCTTTTATTTAACTTGCATGGTATGTTTAAAGTATGTATGTTCGGGTGAAATCTTGCAACTCAATTTTGAAGCAGATATCGTCAACCGATTGAGCTGAAATTTTGCATACTTACTTAACTTTGATGACAATACAATAATATGGTACCATGGGGCTGATCTGACGATGGAGCCGGAAGGTGGCCATAGGAACTCTATAATAGAAAAAGCAATCCTACCGAGCTTGGGCTCTTTAGAATCGTCTCAGTGAGCATTTGATGGATATCCAAAGAAAAGTACAGTCGGCTATAAAAGCTTGCCACTAAAATGTCATTTTTGACAGAAACTTATTAAATTTCAGACCGCAAATACGAAACCGTGATCCTCCCAGTGTTCGGCGTGCCCGTGCCGTTCCACATCTCCACCATCAAGAACATCTCGCAGTCGGTGGAGGGCGACTACACCTACCTGCGCATCAACTTCTTCCACCCCGGCGCCACCATGGGCCGGAACGAGGGCGGCAACTACGCGCAACCTGACGCTACCTTTGTTAAAGAAGTGTGAGTACTATACTGGTCACGGTACTACGATAACATTTGTTGTAAAGTCAAAATTAGCATCCAGATAAAATCATATCAACGTATTAAGCCAGTGTTCACTTGGACTTAAGAAAATACGGCAAGTGCCAACGAGTGGTCATATATATAACTGTGAAAGGCTACTACATCGCTTCCCCTCCATTCACGCGGGCTATTCAATGAATCCGCATTTTTCTATGGGTAAGGCTCAACAGCGTTATGACCGGTCCTTGAATTATATTGCGTTTTACATGGATAATTAATATTATTTTGAAACAAAAAAGCGTTAATTTGTAAGCTCACAACAGAGTGCTATTGTGAATTGTGATTAAATTCTAAATAGGGTTATGTTCGTTCAAAATTTCGTTACATCAGGGAAGCAGCGGTTAAAATGCTCCTGACCCTTACCCCTATAGTATGCATCGGGTTCCTCCCACTACGTCTACATTTTCTCCGATATCCCACTATACGTACTGTTTTAAAATGAATTATTATACTTACAAAATCCTTCTCTATTACAGCACATACCGCAGCACGAACACAAAAGAACCCGGCGAAATCTCCCCACCCTCGGCCAATCTGAACACCGGCTTCCGGCTCATCAAAGAAGTGCAAAAGAAGTTCAAAACGAGAGAAGCAGAGGAACGCGAAAAAGAAGATTTAGTTAAACAGGACACCCTAATATTATCACAGAGCAAAGGAAACCCGAAGCTAAAGGATTTGTACATCAGGCCCAATATTGTTACGAAAAGAATGAGCGGGTCGCTCGAGGCACATACGAACGGGTTCAGGTTCACGTCGGTGCGAGGGGACAAAGTTGACATTCTGTATAATAACATAAAGAACGCATTCTTCCAACCGTGTGATGGAGAAATGATCATATTGCTACATTTCCATTTGAAGCATGCTATAATGTTTGGTAAGTAACGTTTTCGTAGAACATTATTGAAACACGATCCAGTAACTAGAATGTAGTGAATAAAGGAGTCAAATTAAGTACTTACTGCTCATTTATTTATAAAATGTTTTGGAATTTTACATGTATTTATTACATTAAAATATCAAATTATATTAGGTTACATTATTCCACTTAATTATCAAATTAAATTACGATGTACATTTCAAATAATCAATCAATAAAATACGATACAAAATTAAAATAACGATAACAATTTATAATTAGATTAAAATAATCAACAACGGTTTATTATAAGGATTAGTCTAAATTAAATTAGGTAAATATGTTAAAATTTCTAAGTTACGTCATAAACAATTATAAAATTCTTCAAAGCTATTAAATGCTCTAGACATCAGCCATTAACAATACCAACTGCTTTCAAAGAGTTTGCGGTTTATATCTCAGGCACAGGCAGGTACCGAATTCATCGTTCCGTAGCTAATATAGTGCATTAAGTTATTGCCTCATATTTTCAGGTAAAAAGAAACACGTGGACGTGCAATTCTACACGGAAGTGGGTGAGATCACGACGGACCTCGGCAAGCACCAGCACATGCACGACCGCGACGACCTCGCCGCCGAGCAGAGCGAGCGCGAGCTGCGCCACAAGCTGAAGGTGGCCTTCAAGAGCTTCTGCGAGCGGGTCGAGAACATGACCAAGCAGGAGATCGAGTTCGACACGCCTTTCAGGTGAGGGAATACCTTCTGAACCCTTACCATGGGTGTACAGTGACCGTTATCGCGATTGCGTATATGATTTACTAGCTGTGCCCCGCGGTGTTACCCGCTTATCCCACGGGAACACTGAATTTATTCGGGATGAAAAGTATCCTATGTCCTTTCCCGGGTCTCAAACTATCTCCATACCAAATTTCATCTAAATCGGTTCAGCGGTTTAAGCGTGAAGAGGTAACAGACAGACAGACACACTTTCGCATTTATAATATTAGTATGGATATGGATAATTGTAGTTCTACAAAGTAACCGCTAGGGGCATTGTAGTATTCTCTATACAAATCGTTTACGCTGTCGCAAAAGCGTGCCGTCACGTAACTCATGGTAATTGTACTGTGCTACAGTCACGTGGTCAAGCTTGAGGTATGAGTACATGCAACCCCACTAAGGTTTGCAAATACTGTTAGTGTTGCTGCAACAATTAGGATACACGCGTAGTTCACGTATCATGTCATACTTTGTGATATCTCTAAGCACCGAGAGCCCATTTTAGAAAGGTATAAATTACTAGCGGAATTCTCATTCTAATATAAGAAGTTGAAAAGGGATTTCCCTCTAAGGGAAGTCTCTAATATAAGAATTTGCAATGGGATCCAGGTGATTGTGAGTCTGTGTAAGTTTCAGCCTGAACAGTTCAAACCTGTTTTAGATCCTCTAGTCACAGTCGTCAATGTCGTTGGCGGTATAATCCATACTAATATTATAAATGCGAAAGTGTGTTTGTCTGTCTGTTACCTCTTCACGCTTAAACCGCTGAACCGATTTAGATGAAATTTGGTATGGAGATAGTTTGAGACCCGGGAAAGGACATAGGATACTTTTCATCCCGAATAAATTTAGTGTTCCCGTGGGATGAGCGGGTAACACCGCGGGGCACAGCTAGTGTATTATATCAGTCAAAAGACGTGAGCGTACTATGAGCGTAGTGTAATCTGAAGCTGACCCTGTAACATGTTGGGCACAGAGACGACGCGTTTGGCTCGGTTTGTAGACACCTGCCTACTGAGTCGGCGGTCCCGGGTTCGAATCCCGGCCGGGGCAAATATTTGTGCAAAATATTTGTTCTTGGGTCATGGATGTTATCTATATATGTATTTATATATTATGTATATCGTCGTCTAGTACCCATAGTACAAGCTTTGCTTAGTTTGGGACTACACTCCGGTTTTAATTAGGCGAACTAACTTGACAGCTCAAAGTGTTGTCAGGAATAGAAAAAAAAAATAGTGATTGGTTTATGTCGATACAAATATGTCGATATAACCTTAACAATACACCCATAGACACTTAATTATGTTGTAATAAGGTTTATATTAGTTTAAAAATGTACAGTTATCAGTGTATTCGATAGTACTATGGAACTGTCAAGAAAACAAAAAGGCGGACAGCGTTCTTAGCGATGTCCTAAAATAAAGTTCGTTCGATGTAAGTATTTTAATAGCAACCGTTTTTTTATTATTGATTCGTGTAATAAAATTATTAGTTAGATTTCAAACACAATAATTCAAAATTTATGAAATACGTAATGTCTACTTTTTTTTAATGCTGTTTAACTAAACCTCTGGTAGGAACTGGTTTTTTTAATTATCGATATTAACAACACTAGCGAAACTGTGGCAACATTCGTGTGCAATGAACTGTCAAGTTAGGTCGCCTAATTAAAATCCGGAGTATAGGTCGATTTGTGTATGATTGTCCTTTAATATTTATTTATTTATTTTATAAAAAAAAAAAAAAAAAACAGAGAGCTGGGCTTTCCGGGTGCGCCGTTCCGCAGCACGGTGCTGCTGCAGCCGACGTCGGGCGCGCTCGTCAACCTCACCGAGTGGCCGCCCTTCGTCATCGCGCTCGAGGACGTCGAGCTCGTGCACTTCGAGCGCGTGCAGTTCCATCTCAAGAACTTCGACATGGTCTTCGTGTTCAAGGACTACGCCAAGAAGGTGGCGATGGTGAACGCCGTGCCCATGAACATGCTGGATCATGTCAAGGAGTGGCTCAAGTGAGTTGACAATTTTAACCTTTTGACCGCCACAGTCGGCTGTGGCCGTCGACAAAAAATCGTGCCCCTGACGCCACGTCGGCCACAGCCGTCCAAATTTCAATGATCAAAAACTTTGTAATTCTAACCGCTACAAGTATTTTTCAATCCCTGTAGATTTTGGGGCACATCTTTTTTAGGGTTCCGTACCCAAAGGGTAAAAACGGGACCCTATTACTGAGACTTCGCTGTCCGTCCGTCCGTCCGTCCGTCCGTCCGTCCGTCCGTCTGTCACCAGGCTGTATCTCAACAACGGTGATAGCTAGACAGTTGAAATTTTCACAGATGATGTATTTCTATTGCCGCTATAACAACAAATACTAAAAATAAAATAAAATAAATATTTAAGGGGGGCTCCCATACAACAAACTTGTTAAAGATTATATATATATGTATAGGTACGGAACCCTTCATGCGCGAGTCGGGCTCGCACTTGCCCAATTTTTATTTTTTACTCTGGCGTCAGTGGCAAGGTAAATTGCTAGACCCGCTTGGCGGTCAATAGGTTAATTTCTTCAAAATTAAGAATCATTTCTGATTTATGATCAGGAGATTTAAAGTATCGTAGAGATGTGGCATTCGCGCGTCGGATGTTTTGCTAGCGATACTGACAGCTCTTTACAAACTGTGATAAATTAAAATCTTTTGAAATAAACCTTAGGTCTAATTCCATCAAGTCGTCAGGGCTGCTTTCATAATTATGTCTGACAAGTTTAATTATTTCAGATATACCTTCATGCCAGTTTTCCAATTGACCTTTTAATAAGAGAATTTTTATAAAATGTTAACCTTAACAAAGTTACAAAAGAGAACGGAGAAGAAAGATGATTTTAATTATTATATTTGACGGCGCACAGGCAAATATGATGCCGGTTATTAATAGTTTGATTTGATTATCCGATTTTCTGTGTAATATTAAACGGTTAATTTGATTTTAAGATTAAACGTTGTAAATTGTAATAGTAACTAGTGTTGTTTACATCAATGAAATAGTTGAGGGTAACTTTAGATAATGCTTGACAATAATAAAAATGTTGAAGGTATATTGAAATAAGAGCGGGGCACCCCGAATAGGGTAGTAGGCAGGCGCCAATCGGTGACAGCTGGTCACTTGACGGACAGCTGGGACGAGTGTGCACGCATACTAACCTATTGGCTCTCAATCAGTGTAAATCTTGTTAATCTTTCTTTATTTTGATTCCGAGTGTGTTTAAATAAAACCAGTGATTGTTATTTGTGATTAAAGTGATTTTATTTCTGTGTTTCTGGCATCTTGACTTCATAATGAGTGATACTGATGGCGGACATTCTGTCGATCGTTCTGCTGCCTTTCCCGGTGCTTCTATATATTTATAGTTGTTTCATGATCATGTTCACGATTTTCACGAAGTCAATGTGTATTTCCAGTTCGTGCGACATTCGTTATTCAGAAGGTATCCAATCGCTCAACTGGACCAAAGTTATGAAGACCATCACGGACGACCTCGAAGGTTTCTTCGACAACGGCGGCTGGTCGTTCCTCGACCCTGAGTCAGATGAGGAAAACGCTGCTCAAGTAAGTACTCAAATATCAAGTAATCAGTTAGTAAGAAGAGATTCCATCAATATGTTTTTCAAAAATTCAAAACATTCTGAAGTAGGCTACAAGAGTTCTTTTACATGTTAGATTCTAAGTTATAGTATAATGCAACAGCAACAGAGAGTAATGCAACAGACAAATCACTGGGCACTGTTGAATAATATTCACCCATAATAATGAACGTAAGGTGGTTCGTATATCGCTATCGTTGCCGCTGTTCGCGTGTAGTTGTGGCCGGGCCGTAATATGGCGAAATTAACCTATTGACCGCCAAGCGGTCTAGCAATTTACCGTGCCACTGACGCCAGAGTAAAAAAAAAAAGATGTGCCCCAAAATCAACAGGGATTGAAAAATACTTGTAGCGGTTAGAATTACAAAGTTTTTGATCATTGAAATTTGGACGGCTGTGGCCGACGTGGCGTCAGGGGCACGATTTTTTGTTGACGGCCACAGCCGACTGTGGCGGTCAAAAGGTTAATAAAGCTGGTTAGTTTGAGTAACATTGTCGTCATCGCAGTGACGCAATGGCATCGCCAAGAACAAAATATAGTACATTACATACCTAGGGCGATGAATTCGTGAATGTTCCAGATCGTAGGTGTTTGTGTGATATGATAAATGTGCGGTCTTCAGGCTTTACGAATTACCGCCCGTGGTTTATCTAAAGCTTCACGTCTCTTTGGTGCTAGGGTGACGTAAAAAAAATGTATTAGAAGTTCTGCTGCTTTGCTGTTTACATAACTGACGTTTGGTCATCAAATCGTCATTCGTCTATAATTTCTTAATTGCAGAACGCCCAAGAGGATTCAGAGGAGGAGGACGACGCGTACGAGCCCACCGACGTCGAGTCGGAGGAGGAGTCCGACGACGACTCCGAGTACGACTCCGAGGCGTCGGACGTGTCCGACGGATCCAGTGACGGCGAAGGTAAGTCTCTACTATCTATCAGCCACAGACGTCCACTGCTGAACATACGCCTCCCTCCTCCTCGCCACAAAGTGTCATCTTGTGCAGGCCGCATCCTTCGTCTCTCCGCCACCCTCACAAGGTCATCCGTTCACCTAGGTCGTTCCGCTTTCCCATACGTGGTCGCCACTCCAGGATTTTGCTGCCCCTAAGGCGATTCGTTCTCCGGGCGGAGGGCGAAGTCTCAACTACAGTTCAAAAACTGTAGTTCAGTTGCTGAAGTTTACTACTGTTACAAATCTCATGATGGTTTAAGTTCTAAGTTTCAATTAAAACATATTTCATTTCATCTTTCAAATTCCATACAATTTTATAAATGCATCAACGTCTGCGTCATATCGACGTCGTTCAAACTACAGCACACAGACTTGTGTGGGTCGGACAAGTGAACATGGAGTAGGTAGTTATGAGTATCCTATTCAAAACTGATACGGCCGCTTGTCAACTGAATTCACTAAACCTTGCAAACTTAAAGTCAAAGTCAAAGTCAAAGTCAAAGTATTTATTTGCTGGAATTACGGTACATAATAGATCTTATAAATTAAACATAAGGATCAGCATAATTCACCAATTTAGTGGCATGCAAATATTTTATAAACACAGAATAACCCCGCAGCAACCAGAACCCCGGCTCTCATGAGAACAAATTAATTAAAATATTCATTTAATGAGTAAAAACATTTGTCGTTAAGCCAATGCCTAAGTTTTACCAGGAATAATTTGAGTGGCAAAGCTCTTAAATCTAAAGGGATCCTGTTATATATTAATTAAAATTGCAGAAGAAGCAGAGGAATCCGGCAAGGACTGGTCAGATTTAGAACGGGAAGCCGCCGAAGAAGACAAAAAGGAGCGCAACTACGAACGAGGCGACGCCGAATTCGACCGCAAGCGCAAGGGCGGCCGCGACATGTCGCGCTTCGACGACAAAAAGAGCAAGCACGACAAGAGCAACCACAAGAGCTCCAGCTCGAACCATAAGAGTTCTAGCTCGAATCACAAAAGCTCGAGCTCGAATCATAAGAGCTCGAGCTCGAATCAAAAGAGCTCGAGCCACAAGAGCCCGTCGAAACATAGTAGCAGCAGGTAATTTTAATTTTGATACTGGCAAATTTTGGGTGCCGTCTATTTCGCATAAGTCAGTCAATTTGGCAAAGGTTGTCATTCATCTTACTTAGCATTTTATTAATTAAATTCATCATCGTTTCCAGTCCATCAAAGAACCGTGACAAACATCACAAGTCGGGTCATCGCGACCGCGATAACAAGTCGAGCAAGTCCAACGGCGACAGCAAGCGGCACTCGGGCGAGCGGCACAAGCGCTCCCGCGACGACTCGCGCGAGCGCGAGCGCAGCTCCAAGAAACACAAGTGAGTGCTACACACCACGGACCCGAAACTAACACGTTGGCTGACGATAAGTGACAGCATAATATGACACATTTATATAATATTATATGTAGGATGCCAAAGAAAAAAAAGGTGAGCGCCAGCATTCGCGTCCACGAAAGTAATACTATCATCACAAGCGAAGAACGACCTCACGTTTACAAGCACACGATCGTGTATCACTTGTAGTCATTTGACATTATTTAATCTGCCCTCTCTACGCGTACTAAGGATTGCTCTCTTCAATATCAATAATATATCTTCCTTTTAGTATCACGCAACTGATAGGCAGAGATGGGCATTAATCGATTAAATTTTTAATCGTCGCAAGATTAATCGCGATTAAATTAATCGACAGAGTATTCGATTAACGATTAATTAATCGTCATTTTAATCGATAAAATTTCACGATAGCATAGATTAAAAGTTGTAACACGCTCATTTGTGGACGATACAAAAATGCAATTTGTCTTGTCACGTGTTCACTTGAAAAATCCTTCTAGTGTGTTATTATGTGAAATAAACTTGTTCCAGTAATACAAGGTGGCTTTTACAGTGCAGTACTCTAGGGTCTCCTAGATAAGGGCGAGACGTAGACTTACATATCTTATTTCTTCAAAATATTAATCGTGGGAAAATTAATTAATCGATTAAATTTTTTATCTACGATTAATTTCATCGTGATTAAATTAATTGGAACTCGTATTATTTATTAAACGTAATTTTTAAATCGCGATTAAGTAGGTCAATCTTAATCGATTACATTTTGCTCATCTCTGCTGATAAGTCGCGGCAAATTGCGCTAGCCATGTAGGCATACATATGGGACAGACGGCGACTATTTTCTGTTGTAGTGTTATACTTCTTGAAATTACATTCGAGAATCATCAATAAACTCGCTCGCGCTTGGTCCCTACCGCTCATGCCGTGTAGTCACTACCGATCAATAAACATAAAGTTGATAAAGCCATTTCTGACGATATTTTGTTTGTTCCAGGAAATAAGAACCAAGAAACATTCTCAACACTAGCGGAGTTACGGGTCTCATCGGCGCATACGGCTCGCGTTATACTTAATTTTAACTATGTTAGTTTACCATGTCCGTCTGTATGTTCAAAATCAGGTTGCCTGTTTGTATGTATGTAGATCAATTCGATTCCATTTACGTTAATTTATAAAAAAAAAACAACATCAATAAATGTAAGATTTTATTATCTGCATATTTTATTTCTTTGTCATTGGCGAAAAATAAATAACAATAGTTAGTCTAACAAATCGCGTGAACTGATTTATTAACTTATCACAAGCGCTCTAAATTCACATAATTATACATTATTTACAGAAAAAAATACTTTATTTACTACAGCCTTGTAGATAACTTATTACCAAAACGGCGTTTTGTCGTCTGGTTACACGACAATTGTATACAGAGTGATCACTAGAAGAAGTCTTAAAACTACAGATGTGGAAACATGATGTTAAAATTAAAAAGACACATTGAAAAAATAATCAAAATCCTCTATACAGAACTATTATTGTATCTATAGAATTAGAATATAATTACATGTAACTTTTTATATATGTATTTAAAATAAAATACTGAAAATTATTATTTTAGTGACGATAACTGCCTTAGCGGTTTAAACAATATTTCTTTATCTTCAATAGTTGCAGACTTCAACCCAGATTGGTCACACTGTATGAACACTGTTGTCAGGAACAGTAACAATTATTTAACTAATAAATATCTCTAGCCAACGCTTCGAGATAGGTTTGATGTGGCTTTACGTGACACATTTCAACTGCGCGCCTCGACATAAGATTTTATTTTACCGTCAAGGAATTCCTGCGAGCACTAGGAAAGTTATGCCATTAACGACTACATGGTGCAATTATTTTATCTACACAACACGTCAATTATCTTGCAATATTCCGGTCTATAAATTATTCAGAAAATAGCACTTCCCAAAGATGTATAAACGTATCACCGTGACCGGTGTTCATTTGTCAAAGCCTGATCGTAAGTTTACCGCTTTTGCAAGCGACAAATAACAATTTACAACATTGAGTTACCACGCCAAGTACGCCACGTACAAAATTCGACAGTGTAGTAACCTCACTAAAAACTTCCGAGTTCTTATTTGTCTAACTCTGACTCCTGGGCGGCCACGACAGGCCCTCGCGGCAGCACCGTTATCCTCTTGGCCTCCGGCAGCTTGCTGACGTCCACACTCTTGAGACTTTCCTTCTGTTCCTGCTCCTCGCCCACGGCCCAATACTTCTTGTTGACCAGCATCAGCAACATCAACGCCGGCAAGTGTATTAGAGAGAATCTGAATAGCTTTCGCGAGCTACCGCTGTCGGATTTTTTGTAGAATTCCCAAGCTGAAACAATTGAAGATGGCATTTATGAATAAAATCCGAATTTGAGTTCCATTAGTCGTTAATTCGTTAAACCGCCAGCGGATAGTCCCCGCATGCTATGTATCTACCGAGTTACCGACCAATGAAACTGAGCTTTCGTTTCATTTTTTATAACAAATAGCGACCCGCCCGGCTTCGCACGGGTGCAATGCATGTATTATACATATAAACCTTCCTCTTTAATCACTAGCTATTTAAAAAACCGCATCGAAATCCGTTGCGTAGTTTTAAAGATCTAAGCATACATAGGGACAGACAGACAGCAGGAAGCGACTTTGTTTTATACCATATAGTGATAATTACAGTTTGGAACAAAAGGTAAATAATCACTGACTTAAAGATCTCACATAAACAACCATTTTTTAATAGAGCCTTTGATACTTCAGTAAAAAATTGCTCGTAGGCACCCTATTAGCAGTCCAATAAAGTTAAAAGAGTGCAGACGACAATGATATTACCATTGCGCATTGTATTGTTAATTGTAGCGTAAAACTACATCATTCCAAAGCCATGTTTGGCTCAATACTTCTAACCGAATGATGAATGAGCCGTGACTCAACAAAACATTTGGCATAGTCCATACCAACCCATCCCCAATCAACTTGATCGTTGCCAAAAAAAATGTCGTCAGATGCTGGCAAAGCGCCAATAGGGAAACTTGGATTCATTGTTGTCTCACAATGGGAATTTGAATACGTAAGGCATATCAATCATCGAATGGTCAACCTGACGTAGCCAACTTTAGGTGAGTATCTACAGGTAAAAAATACACGTGTTGGCACAGATAATATACATATCACTGCGTTAGTAATAAAAAGGGGCGTGGTCGGATTCCACCAATACTGATATTTTACACTAATAGCAACACGCGCATTGGACGCGGCAACGTAAGCTATGCGCGTGTTTTATTATTTTACACAGTACACGTTACGCCAGCTGTACACTCGACGAGATCGGACGAGACATGCAGGCCGTCCATCCTTTTTTTTTCAAGACCTTGGTATCATTATAGTACAGTTGCCGAGAAACTTCTTGAGCCTAACCTTGACTGCGCAGTAGCCGATTTACGTACAAATATGCATGCGCAGATCCGCCATTTTGGGTCAAGAAGTTTCTCGGCAACTGTATTACTACACTCGCGATGTCATAGTAACGCAATGCATTCGGCAATGGTAACTAACTTACCTAAGTACATAAAGTAGACATTAAGAGGAAGTGACTCCAGCGCGAACCACGTGTTGGTGACGCCGAGGTAGGAAGATGCGAGGCAGGTCGCCGTGATGATACCCGTGTGTCGCAGAGCTACTCGTCTGCATAACGCTGAAATAATACAGGTGCCGTTAGTTTTATTAAAGGTAGAAACGACATTTTCATTAAAAGAAGTGACTTGAAAAATAATATCAGATCCCAATATAAACATGATGTATGTGCAGTTCGGCCTTCCAGTTACATATTAAGCAAGAGCCCGTATGTCGCTGGAATCAAAATATTCAATCATTTACCTGAATGTTTAAAGTCGCTTGAAGTTGTAAGTCAGTCAGTTTAAGAGGAAACTTGGCTTTCGGTTCGTGACTCAAGATGGCCGCATGCGTTTAAGTTTTGTTGTTCGTTATTTATTCATTTTTGTTATTCAATGTGTAGTATTGATAGCGTATTGTGCAGTGATCTAACGTATGAGTGAATAGCTAATGAAGAATTCAACTAGAAGCGTTCACAGCCCTTCCTGGGTCAAGGCCCGATAGTCCGCGTGGTTTTTTGCAAATCGCTATCACTTTACAAAAAGCAAAACCTCACCGAACAACGGCATGCTCTACGAGCAAACTCGAAATTGGCGAAATCATCATTAACTTTGATGGAAGCCATATTTTAAAATTAGAATTAGAATTAGAGGAAACTTAAAGAGTGGCTCGTTACTAGATGTTTTTACAATTTAAATGAATATTTTAGCGCAGATAGTTAAGTTTTAGGTAATTATTCAGTGAAATTAATATTGTACGTCCGAAATGTATAATAATTCTGTAATATGACCTTGTGTACACAGTCTTGACAATAAATAAATTTTAATGTCTTTCAGTGTAGGGGTGTTCCCTGTTTAACAGTATATTCTATGGTATTTTTTTCGGGTAATCGGATTTTATGGACGCCACGTGACTAGGCTACAGTGGCGTGGAGTCCATAGGATCTGATTCCCACCGGCTTGCTCATTTTAGAGCGTTTTAGTGATTTGATGCCACGCCACTGCTTGGCTTTGTAGGTCACCTTATAAACGTCAAGGTCACATGAAAATCAGGCTGCGTCTGTGTGAAGCCCAAAATAAGTGCATTTACATCTGAATAATGCGATTGGATTGCATTTTATGCATCTCCACTGCGCTCGGCTTCTGTGGACAGACAGCTTAACCTTTCGAGCGCCAAGCGGCAAAGCAATTCACCGTGCCACTGACGCCAAACCAAAAAAAAAAGTGCTCCAAAATCAACAGAAATCAAAAAACACAGATAGTGGTTTGAATTAGCATGTTTTTGACCATTGAAATTTTTGACGTCAATAGGCGTCGTTGGCGTCAGTGGCACGAATTCCCGATGACGTGATTTACCGTCTTTGGCGGTCAAAGGGTTAAGAATAGTATAGCGCTAACCGGGGTCGGTGACCGCCATCATCCTGTAGCCGGCGCGCGAGTAGTCGGGCCGCAGGTTCCACGACAGCGCGTTGAAGTGCGGGAACTGCCACGAGTACAGCACGATGCCGAGCACCAGCGCGCCCGCGTCCAGGGACCCGGTGCAGCCCGCCCAGCCCATGAGGGGGGGGATCGCGCCCACTGCGGACATTCAGAATAGTAGTTTATGCAACTGTTACAGTGAGAGGTCTTAACACGAGTGAGGTTTATGAAACGAGTCGAAGACGAGTTTCATAATCACACGTGTATTTTATATTTTAAGACCTATTTATGTACAGTTGCATACTCTACTTTATGTACACACATATTCATCATCATTATCATAGATTTTCTTTTAAGACGGCCCCGCTGGAGATAACGTAACATTAGTTATCTCTGATTTAGGTCGCTGCAAATTAGTCCAGGTCTTTACCAGTATCTGAACTTATTATAGTAAGTTGAGCGTAGACAAAAATCGTTTTTTACATTTCCAGGTTCATTCAAAAGTACTGCAACCATGCTATAGGTTACTTTCCTGACTGATCACATCAGTTACTCTTTTTGAAACATCAAAACGAATCGTATGTAATTTATAAGAGAAACGCACACTATGACATCACCGTTCTGTACGGTCAAATTTTAGCATAACTTTCAAAATTTTTAATGATTGATACCGATTAATTTATATTTACATTAGGAAACTAGCCTATGTCACGGACCTACGGATCCAAGCCACGTGTTGAGTATGGACATCCTCTTCATAGGCGTGTAAACGGACGTGTAGAGGATCAGGTTGCCGGCGCCCAGCGCGGCTGTCAGCGGGTTCACTCCGAAGTAAAGTAAGCCGAGGCCGGTTGTGCTCGTCATGGCGGCGAAACCAGCTGCGTGAATTGGTCTGTGGAATGTTTTAAATTGTATGAAAGTGGTTTTTCTGTTCATAACATATTACCAAGCCCCTAGTATTATTAGTGCATTAATATAAGTAAAGGTAAACATAAAACCAGGTAAGTACCTAACTTGGGTCATTCTACCGATCGACGTTATATTTATTATTGTATCTGTGGTACAATATTATTGGCTTAATCGTCCTAGAAACTTGATTTTATTAATTAATACCTAAAATAAGTAAAGAGGGCCCGTCTTTATCTCCTCTCCGATTTAATTCAGATTTCCCTATAGCGGTCCGACCACGACTTCGCGAGACCAGCGGAGAGCGAGCGAGCAGCGGCCATAGGCGAAAGCGGAAGGTCCGACCGCGGTGTCTTATTCACTCCTACAGCCACCGCTCGCCGCTTCGCTGGTCGCACGAAGCCGTGGCCACGCTGTAACGCTCGGATTAACGGTTGTCTACATCTGGTAATCAAATCACTTTTTATAGGAACATTAAGTCAATCTTTTCATTACTTAAATTTAGCATCCTCATGAGAAGCACCCAGTTCCAATAGTTCAGCTATTACCATCTTGTCTTAGTAGTATCAATAGACATTCTAACACTCACTGTAACAATCCCTTGACGAGCACCCTATTCTTAGTCCGGGACATTTGCGCGTCAAACGGCACTTCATGGAACTGATTGACGGAGTTCGCTGCCGCTGACACGAGGCCGGTGCCCGCGGCGCATAACACAAACGTGCTCAACTCGAACGGTGCAGGCGCTAACGCGTAGCCGGCCATCGATGTCATTACTACTAGAGCTGTCGACAATGATAGGGGAGTTAGGAGATCAAGGCAAAGCATAGGGGCCGCGGAAGGCATTTCCAGATTCATACATTTGAAGACAAAAAAAGATTATTTGAAACCATGTAGTAGGAAAAGAGTGAGCACCATATGAAATTACTATCCTGGTTCAGTTGTAGTTTGCGGGGGTAGTAGGGGGCCTTTGAAAGCTTGCGCCATGCTTTCAAGACAAAATTTATGGAGTCTTTATCAAAATTCCACCTAATAGAGTGCCACACCATTTTTATGTTATCTTTTACTTATTTGTTACACCAATAATATATTATCCTAAATTTCAAATGATATCACTATCAAGTGCACTAGTTAAAGATAAGGTTAATCTATTCAACAAATATTATGGGTTTAGGCCCCTAGTAAAATCAATAATTTATCAAAGTAAGCATAGCATTATAATTCAACTTGACATGCGCACAATGTTAAATTGGAAGTGGTGGTCTTTTGCATAAAAAAAAAGAAAACAAACATCAATAGCATGGAGCCAACAAAATCAGGGAATCTAGACCAAAATTGCCATACTTCTGCTCTAAAAGTAAGAGCAATAGAGATACAGTCGTGGCCAGATAATTAAGAACACAGTTTTTTTCTTCATACAACTGCATACAAATATGACTTTGGAAATTAAATGAACTTGGAAATGAAAAAAAAAAAAATACAATGCACGGGTGTTTAAACAAGGTTTACTTTAGTACAAACAAGACTGTAGGTACTCAAAGGCTCCAATGTAGTAGTAATAAGTTGACAGGAAACCCCATGGCTACATATGCCTTGGCACTGCAATTTATGCCCAATTACAAAAATAATTTGTCACTTAATCCAGGTTCAAATTAATTACATTACAATATGTTTACTTACAAGTTAATCTAAACTTGGACAGCATCATGCAATATTGTCCCACATTATTTCTGCGGTCATGGGCGGGCATCTCCTTCCACACTCTGGTGTCCTCATTTTTGACCTTCCTTGCAGGGGTTGCGGTTTGACTTTGTGTAGTGAGTGGGAGCTTGCTCTGCGATCCATGGGATGTTGATATTCTGACCAATTGCTGTGATAGGGTGCCATTCTAACAAGAAATATAGTGTTCAGTATGACTGTTTCTAAACCCTCACTTACCATATAGTTCAATTTAAGTTTGTCTTAATTTATAAATATAATTTCTGCAGATTGTGTTTAGAAATTAAAACACAATCAGCAAGTTGAGTAAATGTAAGTGCAATTGGAATTTTAATTGACACAAGTTAACTCTATCTACATTGAAGGCAAAAATTGGAAAAATAATCAATGCCAAGGAAATTAATAGGCATTTACTAATTTTGCTGACTGAATTTATATACTTCTCTGTGACCATATTTTCACAATATTTAAAGTCGAATAATGAAAGTTGTTTCGTTAACAATCCAGACAAGAACGAGTGAAATTTATCCATAAGATCTGTTATTACATAGCACTGAGCATATATATAAAGGGGCATTGTTTACAGAAAAATAATTAATTTTAACTGCATGTTGTCACATCAATAAACATGTTAATGTTCATACTGAATGATTTGTTTTTATTAAAAATACATAGAATAAGGTAAAGAGGATAACTTAATATGAATTGATAGTTAAAATGTTTATTTGACTTTATTACTGAAGTTTCCTTATTTGTTGTGCTAACATAGTACTGTGTAATGATTAAAATACGACGTACTGCAGTTGTAAACTGTCTGATCAATGCATATCTTATTAGTATGATTAAATTAACTTACACCTATTTTCATCAGCACAGACTTGGTATAAATACCGGTGACTCCATGTTTAAGGCAGAAGGTACAATGCAGCACCTTTATATAAGACATGTTGCCCTAGTCAACTGTTTTTCACGTCCACATTCTGAAACATAGAAAACACTCAGTGTCGTGTACACCAAAAGCTAATTAGCACAGAAGTACATTTGTTACAAAACAAAACTGAGCAATTAGCCGCAAGTGACTAGTGTTTATAACGATGTTGTTTATATTTTAAGAGTAAACCTTTTAAAATATCACTCAATTTTTTTAAATTAAATCGATAAACATAGCAATCGTACACTGTATAAACGATCACTAGTAGAACTTATTATATTTAGATAAAAATATCTTACTTAAAGAGAATTAAGACCAAATCAAAATGTTATATAAAATTGCGTCTATAATCACTTTTCAAGAAAGTTACAGAATACATTGATATTATAAACATTTGAGGTTATTTAGGTAATCATGAAGGACGAGGGCAACACGATAAGAAAAACGTCACAAATCATGCGATTTACGACTCTCGAAAATTTGTTTGTTACAATCCGATGAAAACCAGTGCTGCCAACGTAACGTGAAATGTATATTATTGGGTAAATAAGAATCTTAATGAAAATGAACATTAATATTCAAATAAACATGTAAAAAAGTAGTTAACACATAAATATGATAATAAAAACTATGAAGGTACGCAAATTATTTTATTTTTCAACAATTACTACAAGACTGTTAAGTTGGTATAATAATTTTGACAGGTTTTAATTCATCTTGGATAAATCAGTATCATGGACCTAGTAAATACTATAGTATACCTGGACTGCTCATTGCTTCGGTCGAACGAGCCAAGTAAGAAAGCCGCCAAGGGGGCAGTTTGTCCCACTCTGCTGGGGTAACCAAATATTTAGCAATAAAGAGGGACTCATCCTTACTCCATTTTATTACAAGTTTGGCTCGGTTTGTAGACACCTGCCTACTGAGCCGGCGGTCCCGGGTTCGACTCCCGGCCGGGACAAATATTTGTATGATGAACTCAAATATTTGTGCTTGGGTGATGGTTGTTCTATGTATTTAAGTATATATTTATCTATATAAGTACGTATATCGTCGTCTAGTATAACACAAGCCTTCTTGAGCTTAATTTGGGACTAGATTGATTTGTGTGAGGTTGTCCAATATTTATAAAAAAAAATGAAAAAAATTAAAGTCTAAAAATGTATATTGGCTGGCACTGTAGCTAGAATTTATTTTATAGATACCTATGGAAACTCATAAATAAATATAGTGAATGTTAGCTACTATGCCAGCAATAACACACTTTTGGCTCCTGTTATTTTAACAGAACGCAGCAATCCCGTAACTGTTAATTTGATTTGATAAATGACAATCTTCGTTAAGTCATACGTAAAAAAAAAACAAACAAAAACATATTCTGATGTACGTGGACATAAACTCATTTATGAGGATATAAAAAAAGTGATTATTTGTAGGGTACCATAAATTAATTAGGGAGGTAAAACTGTAAGTATACCGTTATTTTATAAACTACCTGTATAACTCTGTTCTACCAATGCAAGACTACGCAATACTTTTTATTACTGTACTAACGGTTACTAAGTATATGGCGAAATAAAAAGCAAAAACAAAACCGACTTAAAAAAAAAACTAAAAAGCTAAAAATAACCCATTTAAGTACAGATTACGTTTTACAGATTATTGGCCTCGTGGGGGGGACGTTCGCCCTTAAGCCTGCGGCCCTCGGTCGAACTAAAATATTAAAGTTTGTTGTCCGATATTTTCTGAATTTAACCGAATTTTTTAAATTCGATTTCAGATTCCGACTCGGGGGCCCCAAAAACTGCCTGATACCGAATTTCAGCCCCCTCGGACCAATATGAAATTTTCTCCATACAAATCTTGTTTTTCCGATATTTTCCGAGTTTGACCGAATTTTCGGACACCGATTCCAGATTCATATTTGTGAGCCCCAAATGCCCCCCGATATCGAGAGAGAGAGGCGATTTTTTTTTTCACGACTGTACTCTGGTGGAGGCCCCCTATGACATTTGGTCGAGCACCTGCCACCTGAGCCAACCGTTTACGAGATACGGGGCTCTTAAAAAAAATCCCATAATTTTTTTTTTATGATAGAAAAAAAAACACTTTTTTGGAATCAGGGGGCCCAAAGCCCCCTACATACCAAATTTCAGCTCCTACGACCATTTTGAAATTTCGACGCCTATTAACCATCCTTAGATAGCGAAGGATTATCGTAGTATAGTTAAAACGACATTACTGCAATAGTGCAATGCTCAGATTGTTTTTAGTACGAATAATATTTTCGAAGTAAAACATACATCGGAATTACCCGGTAATTTTGTAAATTCATTGTCACTCTTTTAGTACTTTATCAAAGTTTGACATGCTTTCATATTAATATATGATACCATATATTACCTGAAAAAATATACTATAGCCACCAAAAGATTTCCTTTTGCAACCTTTAATTCCGGTTACCATGATGCAATTATAAGTATGTAATTTTTTAAATAATCAGAAAAAATACCATTAGGCACTGTCAAAAATGCTGACAGTTTTCAATTATATTAATAAGATTTAAAATTTAAAGGTTTTATCCTGCCCTAACATAAAATTATTTTTATAATTATACTAACGGATTGTATAACTTTCATAATTTTTTCCGTTAGTTTCTTTGGTGACGCGTAAGAAAGTTTAGCGAATAAAATATTTAATTATTTGAAGTGAATAGTGTTAATTTAAAGAAAAGTATAAACTACTAATAACTACCATTTTATTTGAAAACTACTAATTATTACTATTTTTTGTGACTGGCAATATTAGAAAGAGACACACTACCCATCTGCGAGCTGTCTCTGTCTTCCCGTGACCCCTTCACCCGTAAAATATACTTTATGTATTTATACTAAGATTTAATTTTGTGTGAACACTTATTCTGAGTTCGCACTCCTGTTGTCTTAAATATAAGCTCCTTGATCAGTATACACGAAAGATTACTTGCCTATGTCAAAGAATATATATACTCCTATGTGATACAATTTTTTTTTTTTTTTTTTTTTTTAATTCGTCCTTCCGGTCAGGCTAAGACCATAGGCCATACTGCCTCTTCATTAGTTTATTTTATCTTATGTGATACAAAAAAAAATCAACGATTGCGGTAAAAAAATATATAATTTAAACATTGTCTAAATATCCAGTAAATAAATAAAAAGTTATTAGGTTTTGTTTCAAGTGACAGCTAAAATAATGGCAACATTAAATGTCAACGGTAGTGATCCCATACTATTTTCCCTATTTCTAGGGTAATTACTACTTGTACCCAATAAATCAAACCAATGGCTTAGAAATTAAAATTGACTTTACTCGACTGTAATATTCCTCCTCACCGACGTTTGATAATAACGTCACGTCATCATTGTATTAAATGTTCTTGTCTAGCAGACCTATGATACGTGACACGAATAACAGACCGTAAAATCACTGCTTTGAAGTCGCGATCACATAAAGCGAGGAGTAGGGTTAGGGTAGGTGGTTGATCTTTCAAAAGCTTTTATTTATTTGGTTAACTTTTTTGAGGTTTCAGTCGCAAAATGTTAGGTCACCTTTGAGCCTAAGGAGTGATTTCATCCTAAAAAAATGAACCAACGATCTGATTAGGATCGCGAGCAGAAATTGGATGAAGGTGGTGCAAGACCGATCGTTGTGGAGAACTTGGGGAAGGCAGTCTAACAGTGGATGTCTATCGGCTGATATGATGATGATGATGCTGATGAGTGAGGACATCCAAGTACTTACTGATAAATCTAAATCTAAAATAGAAAGTGGTATTTTCTAATTACAGGAAATAGAAAATAAAATTGGACATACATTTTGATAGTATATTGTATTGTAAGACTATAAAAACAATACAAAAACAACCAAGAGCATGTTGGGACCTGCTCAGTTTGGGGTTTCTTAACTGTTATCACAAAAATATTTCTTTTATCGACTGTATTTCGTACAAAAAAATTGGAGGTAAGTAAATTAGAAGGTAAATCCATACTAATATTATAAATGCGAAAGTGTGTCTGTCTGTCTGTCTGTTACCTCTTCACGCTTAAACCGCTAAACCGACTTAGATGAAATTTGGTATGGAGATAGCTTGAGACCCGGGAAAGGACATAGGATACTTTTCATCCCGAATAAATTTAGTATTCCCGTGGGATGAGCGGGTAACACCGCGGGGCACAGCTAGTATATTATATATTACTGATATGATATAAATATGTAATTTGTTTTCTTACTGGCGTACCAATACACATTTTGTCAAATAATTGGACGCAAATTACGATGCGACTAAGTACGACTATTAAAAATAAGATTAAATCCTGACCAGAAATATATGACGATGCGCCATATTGCGGAATTTCACTCGAACTAATTGCTTACACTGGCAATAATTTTATGATGGTTTGTCAACAATACCATTGTCATTCGTGGTGATTTCTTTAAAAGACAAATATTTAAAAATATCATATATCAGTCGTGAACGAAATATTATAAATTCAGTGTACACGTGTTTGCTACATGATAAATAGTTGTAAGACAAGTATTTAAACTAATGTCATTACACTGTGTTTGCGATTGGTTGTAAAATGGTTGCCATATGAATCTTGTAAATAGCGCCCTCTTGACAATCCTCATATATTTCTCGGTCAGGCCAAAGAATATATATACTAACGTAAAAAGAAACGACACTGACACTTGTGTGCAGTAACAGAACTCGCGGCTATGTGTGCGTGTCGTGGGGCGAGCGGGGGCGAGCGCGGGACGCGCGAGGTGGGGAAAATCGAGCCCGGCTCGACGACTCAAAGGGCCGCCGCCGTCTCTGCTCGAATCAATTCACATTGTTCGCTCGCGCCGCGTCGTATTCGTTTTCATACATTTCGATGTACCTTACTAGACAGACTTTGTTCACATATTATAAACAATATAATGAAAAAAAATGCTTTAAATGCAGGCGTAGGACTTGTTACTCCACCAGACAATTTTATAAATTTGATACAAGGTCTTGAAAATACATTCAAGGAATATTTTATTAAAAATAAAGACGATCTGTCTCAAACATTGGGAAACAGTTTGTTGGCCGAGATGCAGCATATAACTTTTGATATGCCTTGTGAATGCTTCCCATTAGATTTTTTGAAAAAACTGTTCGTACGATTTCGAATCTTCGCCGTAATTAAAGAGAATAATAAAATGTTTAAAGTAAGTCGCAAAAACAGAAAATATATAAAAGTAAGCAATTTATAATATAACATATGTCAACACTATTATACTAAATATATTTTAAACCTTAAATAAATAAACATCTTTCATTAAGTAATAATTATTATTTCATTGTGCCGCGGTAGCTAAACCGCCAACCCTACGCGTAGACGCGGCATTACAAGGTCACCGCCGCACGATTTACTTACACCGATAGGCCCTTGTCGCCCCTGTGGTCAGGCTCTACATAAAAAAAACTTTTTTTTCGCAAAAATAGAATTTTACCGGGAAATTGGAATATAGCAGCTGGCAACACTATCTTTTTGTTTTTATTTTGATTCGATTGAGATTCGAACACGGAAGTAGTTGGTTGGTTTGTTTCTCGGTTCTCGGTTCCCTTCGTACTGTATCGTATGAACTCGTTGATGAACGTATTGCGAAATGTCTAATTGGTTTTTTCGAACACGACTATGATAATAAGACTGTCTAAATTATGGTGATAAACCGTTTGGATCCGTAATAAGGAAAGTGAATCCCTAAATATGGCCTCGAGAGGAGACAAAGGGAATGGAAATGGCGAGGAGCAGATTGTGGAGGTAATTGTTGGCCTACATTTTGATGAACAGTTAGGGGTTCAGTTTTGCGAGTTTGAGTATGATTTTAGACGTTGGCGGAGGTGTTCCGTTGCTTCATCTGTATGGAGAAGCTGGTGGACGCGCACCTGTGTCCTCACTGCTCGAAGTTGTGTTGCTATGCGTGTGTGCGGCGTTGGCTGACGGAGCAGCGGTCGCAGTGCCCGCACTGCCGCGCCTCCCTGCACCTCCACGAGCTGGTGAACTGCCGCTGGGTGGAAGAGGTCACGCAGCAGATAGAGACCATGCAACAGACCAACTCAGCCACACAGCGAGAGAGCTTCAGAGACAGGTAATAAACAAAACTGTTGCTATGGAGTGGGTTTGAGCAATCTATTGCTTGTGTGAAAGGAATACATTTGTTTGTCCTTGACCTTTATTAACAATGCAGAAAGATGGAATCTGCTATAAAATTATAATGCTGAAGTGACTTGCATGCAAATGGTTTTGAAATCATTTATATAAAATCACAAGTTCCTTCTTAATACCTACAACAAAAGAAGATGACCAATGCTGTAAAAACATAAAAAAATAATAATTAAAAACTTCTCGTGGAGGTTAAAAATAACATAATATACTGGTTGTTTAAAAGTAATATTAACCTTTTGAATGCAAAGCGGTAAAGTATTTGACTGTGCCACTGATGTAGCAAAACAATAAAGACATGCTCCATAATCAAGAGGGATTGAAAAACACTTGTAGCATTTTGACTTATGAAGTTTTTGAACATTGAAATTATGACATTATTAGTTGGTGGCACAATTTTCTGATGTTCATAAAGTTGTATTTTCATTTTTATTTTGCATAAACAAATAATAATTTTCGCAGTTGTATTGTAGAGTAAGACAGAACTCCATTGTGCTCACTCTAATATATAAATACGGCATTAGGTAAACATATATTCAAACGTTCATTAACTTAACCACTGTCTGCTGTTTGTAGACATTAAAAATATATACTTTTTAGTGGATATTACTAGTTAATTTAGATATTTCTGAATTGTATCTTTTGAAACATAATGTAACTTATGCAGGTGCCCATCTCATCAGGAGAAGCTCACAGTGTACTGTTGGACTTGCCGTCGGTGCATCTGCCACCAGTGCGCATTGTGGGGAGGCACTCACTCCGGACACACCTTCAAACCGCTGGAAGAGGTGTACGAGCAACATGTGACACAGATCCGGGATGAAGTCTCTCAGCTAAGACGAAGGCTCATGGAGCTGATTAGTTTGGTGCAGGATGTGGTTAGTATTATTGTTATAGTTTTGAAAATCATGATACTGATGAAAACATTGCTGCAATAGAGATTTTAACATGTTGGCACACCATAATATTTTCTTTGGGTTTCAAAATTGTCACACAAATAAAACAATTTAAATGAATTATTCATTATTTTTGAACCTCCTTAATGTATCACCAACTTTTCGGTTGCTGTTGCCAAAGATTGTTTTATTTAAATAAACAAAAATGTTGGTAAACCATTTAAAAAAGAATGTGCACACATTCTGCATGGTCCATTTATGAATTCATTCATAAATGGACCATTCATTTCTACAGCCCATAGTACATTAAGTATTTAGTATAATCCGGGTGATCATTATGCTGACTTAAAAATTTACTAAAGTGCCACATAATGTTCTAGATTTTTGCAAATCCTTTGTGTCAAGAAAACAGTTGGTGCGGCTGCTCTCTCTGACCCTCTGACCTCCTTAGAGTGAATGCAACGTGTTGTGCATTCAAAAATGGTATCATTACATTTGGCAAAGATTTCACTAATGGCATTCTTATTGGTATGAAAAGGAATATTGCATGAGTGAATTAAATATTTCTTTAGAATTAAGTTTTGGTCTTTTACGGAGAGTTCTTTTGCGTTTTGGTGCATCCTAAAGATCACATTTGTGACAGAAACTATTTTTCCCCAACTCAACTTTGAATTAAAGCTTATATAAAAACACACATATTTTAAAGGGTATTTTTATTTTACTCTCTCTCACTCGCGCACTCTCTCTTGAGCAGTAATTATTCCTATCTGATGTGAGTATTTTTTTTTAATCATATACATTATTTTCAGGAGCGTAACGTGGAGTCGGTCCGCGCTGCGAAGGACGAGCGCGTCCGCGAAATCCGCAATGCAGTGGAGTTGATGATCTCACGTTTGGATTCTGCACTCAAGGCGAAACTGCTGACACTCATGGGGCAGAAGAATAGCCTCACGCAGGAGACGGAGCAACTGGAACACCTATTGCAGGAGATAGAGCACCAGCTGCACGCTAGCACTAGGTATTTTATATAAGTTTTCAAACCACGCAACTCGTAAGATTTGTGTTTAGGTTTGACTCATGAGATTGGATCTGACATTAAATCGTCTGTTGACAACAAAACTCTTATCTCAGTATCAATCTACAAACTACATACGAGGTTTTGAAGAGCAGACAGACTTTTAGTGAGTTTTGGTTGTCACCAGGCCGAAATGTCTCAATTTATGGGAAATATTTTGACGATAAATCATTTGAACTTATTACAATTAAAAAATCAACTGTGAGACTGACGAATTGTCAGATAGACAGTCAGATTATAGATTGTGGGGTCTTGGCACTTCATGGAACTCTAAAAAGGGTGCAGAATAAAACTGCATGTTTTATTTAGCCCCACTATTTATCGAGTCAACTCAACATGAAGTAGACAAATAAGGACATGAACTACATTCCTAAATGATGTCACTTAGTTAAATGGCTATACAATCACATAATTAACACAATCACCAGAATCCAATGATAATACTAATGTTTGTCACAGATCTGAATTGATAAACAAGAGTAGTGACCTGTCGAAGATGATTCACCAAGTGCGGAAGAAACCGATGGCGAGCTTTGTTACTGCCCCAGTGCCCGCGGATTTCCATAGGTAAGTTTATTAATATACTCTTTATATAAGATAATTGGTGGTGGGTAGGCAAACAACAAATATCAAAATAGTAGAGCTATAGTTTAACTATCAGAAAAAATAGTTATAGTGTCCAAGTGTCCTACTTATAGTTTTATTTTTTTAACTAGCTACCCGCCCTGGCTTCGCACGGGCGCAATGCTGATAAATTATGCATGTATTATACATATAAACCTTGTTCTTCAATCACTCTATCTATAAAAAAAACGCATCAAAATCCGTTGCGTAGCTTTAAAGATCTAAGCATACATAGGGACAGACAGACAGGAAGCGACTTTGTTTTATACTATGTAGTGATACCTTTTTGTACACGGTGTTAGTTTGTCTAACTTCTTCTCGTACTCAGTCTATGACTCAAAGGTTAACTGGAAGAGATCCCTTATAGGGATAAGTTCGCCTATGTTATTTGTAATAGATGTATTTTTAACTGCTTTTGTGTACAAAAAAGTGTCTTACACTTAATGAAATAATAAAATTTATTCCCCAAGTAGGCCACAAGAGCATTTCACAAGTGGAAACCACAGTTGAGAAGAAACGCCGAGAGAAACTTTGATTTTAATTGCAAAAATACAAACTTTTTTCTCACAATTTTTCACGTCGAGGCTATGCGGCAAAGTTTATTTATAATTTAACAAAAATATTATTTTTTTCAAGCACGAATTTCCTGCCGATTATATTTTCCTACAAAGACGAAAATTGCTCATCAAGATCAATCAAATGAGTCAATGACGATGGCTTTATCTTGTGCTGTTAAAGAGTTCCTATGGTTACCTTCTGTCTCCATCATCAGATCAGCTCCAAGATACCAAATCATTTTATTGCCACATGAACTACAAATACATGCAGTTTCATTTCGATACGTCAATTTATTAGATGTACGTTAATTAATACGGTGAATAGAGACTAAAGTACTATGTGTGACCTTACAAACGGTCCGGTAGTTTTGAATTTTTGATATGTTGTCTAGGATGGGTAGTCAGTGTTTAAATAAAAAATGCACAATTCCCCCCCCTCCGCGCCCGCCGCCATATTGAAAAAACCGGCACTTTCTTCATATTTTTACTCATATCTTCCTTTAGGAGCATTTTAGCTAGAAGAAAGCTTCGACAATGTTATAGAGAGTTAAATTTACTTCATTCTCCATTTTATATTTTTTTTCTAGGACAGATAGTTACGGAGATATCTACATTTAAAAAAACGTAAAAAATCGCAATTTCCTACTGAAAAACAAACTTCTGGATTATATCTTCGTTTAGGAGCATTTTTGCTACAACAAAGCTTGGGCAATGTTGTAGAGAATTAAATTTACTATAATTTACACTTCAAATTTTGTTTCAAGGACGGTTAGTTACGGAGATATGCACATTTAAAAAACAGGAAAAGTAGAATTTTCCTAAAATTTCTCAAAACTCTTGGTTTAGAACGCTGTCATTCAGTTACGGACTAGTCTTGGACAAATTAAAACATGTAGGAAATATAATTGCTTATAAAACTCATGTCCATTTTTACATACATTTTCGGAAAATGTGACTTTATTTTTTACATATCTCCGTAATTATCTGTCCTAGAAACAAAATTTGAAATGCAAATTATAGTAAATTTAATTCTCTACAAAATTGCCCAAGCACTGTTCTAGCTAAAATGCTCCTAAACGAAGATATAATCCAGAAGTTAGTTTTTGAGTTGGAAATTGCGATTTTTTACGTTTTTTTAAATGTGCATATCTCTGTAACTATCAGTTTTTGAAACAAAATTTAAAATGTAAATTATAGTAAATTTTATCCTCTTCAACATTGTCTAAGCTTTTATCTAGCTCAAGTGCTCCTAGACAAAGAATTAAGCAAAAATGTGAAGAAGTTCCCGGTTTTTTTAATATGACGGCGGGCGCGGAGGGGGGGGAATTGTGCATTTTGCAATTAAACATTCACTAACCATCCTAGACAACATATCAAAAATTCAAAACTACCGGACCGTTTGTAAGGTCAAAATCCTTTATTCACTGTGTTAAATATTGACTGCTTAAAACAGATTACATTGTAAAGTAAAGTTAAAGTAAGTAAAAACTTTATTGTACACAAAATCAGTTAAAAATACATTTATTACAAATAACATATAGGTACAAAGGCGAACTTATCCCCATTGTTAGTTACTTACTCGTTTTCGTTTAAACAAACAAATTTTGTTACAAGTGAAGAATAAAAGCGTGTTAAAATGTATGCGTTTTCATCATCCTATGTTAGTTATTAACGGACGATTATGCCAGTCAATGTCGACCATTTGACAGACGTTTTATAATCGTGAATACTTGTTAATTACTAACAGAGAAGGACTAATTGATTAATTTGGGCATAAGTATGGTCTCACATTGAACGTCAATCGGTTTTGTCACAAAGGTTATCTCATTTATTTACGTGTTCGAGAAAAAACATAAAAAAGATGCGCCCAACGTGGGGCTCGAACCCACGACCCTGAGATTAAGAGTCTCATGCTCTACCGACTGAGCTAGCCGGGCTGATATGTGCGATGACGAAATTTGTCATCTATTGTCGAAGTTATAATTAACACTTGTGGAATATAAATAGAGCTCAAGGATGGTAGTGCCCTAACAGAAACGATGAAATTACGTATGAAAATGTTGAAATAGGGCAAAAAATGCAAAGGTAAGAGTAGATTGCGCCACAAAGGAAAAACTAGTACAGTAAGCACATCAGTGTAGTTAGAATCCTAACCAAAATACTGCTTAATAAAAAATTGGGCAAGTGCGAGCCCGACTCGCGCATGAAGGGTTCCGTACCTATACATATATATAATCTATAACAAGTTTGTTGTATGGGAGCCCCCCTTAAATATTTATTTTATTTTATTTTTAGTATTTGTTGTTATAGCGGCAATAGAAATACATCATCTGTGAAAATTTCAACTGTCTAGCTATCACCGTTGTTGAGATACAGCCTGGTGACAGACGGACGGACGGACGGACAGCGAAGTCTCAGCGTTTTTACCCTTTGGGTACGGAACCCTAAAAATGATGTAGCTTGTAGTGTTTGAAAATGGTGTATAAATAAAAAGAGTAAAATTATAGGTATATGTATGTTGAATTATGTAATTTCAAGGGCAATAGAATAAGCGAAACCTTTGATTCTCCATAACCCATGTGTACCAATTTGTCAAACTGTTTATTTACCGCTGCTGATAGTGACTACATTCAATGTACTCTATGGTAGTGACGCCACTAGCTAGCATAGTGGTGAAACTTGGCAGAAATACGTGAAAACCGTTCACTTATTTTAAATGTAGGTATACTTAAAACAATTTCATAAAAAAAACAGCTTAACACTTTCACTGTCCCAGTTTGATATGTGTAAATTGTGAAACTTATGTATTTGTGTCGTTTCCCACATATGGGACATGGACAGTGATCGTGTTAACTTACGAAATAAAATAAAATTAACATTAAACAGTTGTGTCTTTACGAGTACCGTTATTGTAATTATTAACTTGAAAAGTTGTCTTAATCATCAATATGGCACTGTTGAAAAACCTGCCCCGTATGTATAATATCTCACCACCTTACCCCACGTGCACAATAAGTAGAGGTACAGTTTGTTTGTCTTGACCAGCGAGATCGTCCCGAGCTACGACAGCAGCACCTTCCCGCTGACCAACTTCACGCAACTGCAACATGCCGCCGCGCCGGTCTACTCCGCTCCGCTGCACGTCAACGGGCTGTGCTGGCGGCTCAAGGTGTACCCGGACGGCAATGGAGTAGTGCGGGGGAACTATCTGTCGGTGTTCTTGGAGCTTAGCGCTGGATTGCCGGAGACCTCTAAGTGAGTTATGTCAGCCTAGTACATTTGAGTTGACTTCTTAGATCAGCGCTTGCATTCCGCGCCGCTTTATGGCAACGAGCTGTGCTGGCGACTCAAAGTATACCCGGATGGGAATAAAGTTATACGAGGGAACTATATGTCGGTGTTCTTGGAGATTAGCGCTGGATTGCCGGAGACCTCTAAGTGAGTTATGCGAGCCTAGTACTTTTTGAGTTTTGCTTTTTAGGCTTCTAACACGCAGTGCTTGTGTATTTCGCCCCGCTTCACGTCAACGGGCTGTGCTGGCGGCTCAAGGTGTACCCGGACGGCAATGGAGTAGTGCGGGGGAACTATCTGTCGGTGTTCTTGGAGCTTAGCGCTGGATTGCCGGAGACCTCTAAGTGAGTTATACGAGGCTAGTACTTTTTGAGTTTTGCTTTTTAGGCTTCTAACACGCAGTGCTTGTGTATTTTGCCCCGCTTCATGTCAACGGGCTGTGCTGGCGGCTCAAGGTGTATCCGGACGGCAATGGAGTCGTGCGGGGGAACTATCTGTCAGTGTTCTTGGAGCTTAGCGCTGGATTGCCGGAGACCTCCAAGTGAGTTATGTCAGCCTAGTACATTTGAGTTGACTTCTTAGATCAGCTCTTGCATTCCGCGCCGCTTTATGGCAACGAGCTGTGCTGGCGACTCAAAGTATACCCGGATGGGAATAAAGTTGTACGAGGGAACTATATGTCGGTGTTCTTGGAGCTTAGCGCTGGATTGCCGGAGACCTCTAAGTGAGTTATGCGAGCCTAGTACTTTTTGAGTTTTGCTTTTTAGGCTTCTAACACGCAGTGCTTGTGTATTTCGCCCCGCTTCACGTCAACGGGCTGTGCTGGCGGCTCAAGGTGTACCCGGACGGCAATGGAGTAGTGCGGGGGAACTATCTGTCGGTGTTCTTGGAGCTTAGCGCTGGATTGCCGGAGACCTCTAAGTGAGTTATACGAGCCTAGTACTTTTTGAGTTTTGCTTTTTAGGCTTCTAACACGCAGTGCTTGTGTATTTCGCCCCGCTTCACGTCAACGGGCTGTGCTGGCGGCTCAAGGTGTACCCGGACGGCAATGGAGTCGTGCGGGGGAACTATCTGTCGGTGTTCTTGGAGCTTAGCGCTGGATTGCCGGAGACCTCTAAGTGAGTTATACGAGCCTAGTACTTTTTGAGTTTTGCTTTTTAGGCTTCTAACACGCAGTGCTTGTGTATTTCGCCCCGCTTCATGTCAACGGGCTGTGCTGGCGGCTCAAGGTGTACCCGGACGGCAATGGAGTCGTGCGGGGGAACTATCTGTCGGTGTTCTTGGAGCTTAGCGCTGACCTGCCGGAGACTTCTTAGTGAGATTTGCGAGCCTAGTACGTTTAGGTTGACTTCTTAGATCAGCGCTTGCATTGCCCGCCTTTTCTTGGCAACGAGCTGTGCTGGCGACTCAAAGTATACCCGGATGGGAATGAAGTTGTACGAGGGAACTATCTGTAGGTGTTTTTGGAGCTGGGCGCTAGGTTGCCAAGGACCTCTAAGACCGGTAAGTGAGTTATGCGAGCCTAGTACTTTTGAGTTTGCTTGTAATACTTAATAACACGCAATAGTGCGTGTATACCGCCATTTCTTCAACGAGCTGTGCAACGAACAGCCGAGGGTAGTGATCTACCTACCTCTAAGTGAGTTATGCCAGCCTGGTAGTTCAATATTCCATGTTAGATGTTCCATGCTACGAAGCCAACCAGCCTGGTATATTTTCAACATATTATATGTAACCCCTACACTCCGGATTTTAATTAGGCGAACTAACTTGACAGCTCAAACTGTTGTCAGGAATAGAAAAAAAAAAATAGTGATTGGTTTATGTCGATACAAATATGTCGATGTAACCTTAACAATACACCCATAGACACTTAATTATGTTGTAATAAAGTTTATATTCGTTTAAAAATGTACAGTTATCTGTGTATTCGATATTACTATAGAACTGTCAAGAAAACAAAGAGGCGGACAGCGTTCTTAGCGATGTCCTAAAATAAAGTTCGTTCGATGTAAGTATTTTAATAGCAACCGTTTTTTTATTATTGATTTTTTGCAATAAAATTATTAGTTAGATTTCAAACACAATAATTCAAAATTTATGAAATACGTAATGTCTACTTTTTTTTAATGCTGTTTAACTAACATGTCGGGCCACGCTCAGTGTAGGGTCCCGTAGTTGCCCGTCCTTCACAATAGACCAAAATTACGAGAAAGATTTCAAGCCCTATAAAAAGGTCGTACACGCCAAGAAACAGTAATGACTTATTATCTTTTGGAAGTTATCTATTATACGCGACAGATTGAGCGAAATGTTTTAATATAGTTTGGCACTTAACCAATTGGGTAACCGTTCGAAGTGTAGGGACAGCGCGCGGCACTTACGTTATTTTAAAGAAAATTATGAAATTTTGCAATAACTCAAAAACGGCTCGACCGATTTTATTCAATATAGTTTTCATTGAAAGTACTAGTATCCGAGGCTAAGACCCATTCGATTCAATAAGTTATGCTCAGAAATGGCCCGGCCCTCCGTCGAGCTAATATTACTAAATTTTGTTTGTCCGATATTATCCGAAGTTGACCGAATATTCAAAATCCGATTTCATATTCTGAGTCGGAGGACCCAAAAGCCCCCCAATACCGAGTTTCAGCCCCCTCGGACCAATTTGAAATTTTCGAAAAAAAAAAAGTCGCCATTTTGATTTTTTTTTCCACGACTGTACTCGGGTGGGGGTCCCCTATGATATTTGTTTGAGCATCCCCCTACCCATCTCTAGCCGTTTACGAGATACGGGACTCTTAAAAAAAATCTCCATACAAATCTTGTTTTTTTCGATATTTTCCGACTTTGACCGAATTTTCGGACACCGATTTCAGATTCATATTTGTGAGCCCCAAATGCCCCCCGATACCGAGTTCCAGCTTCCTAGCACCAATTTGAAATCTTGGAAAAAAAGCCAATCGTCATACGGTTTATATTCGTTTAAAAGTCGTTATAACGGTAACTGATTGCCCCTATGAATACAATCTAAAACATGTTCTTACAGATACGAGTACCGAGTGGAGATGCTTCACCAGGTGTCCCGCGACCCGTCCAAGAACATCGTGCGCGAATTCGCTTCAGACTTCGAAGTGGGTGAATGCTGGGGCTACAATCGGTTCTTCCGTCTCGATCTGCTGGCAAGCGAGGGCTACCTGAACCCCGATACTGACACGCTCATATTAAGGTGCGTGTTCTGCTCAAGAATATGTCTAGATGTGTGCTCGTATGTCCTGGTGTCAAACTGTACTATCTGAAGTAAACCGTGGTCGGGTATTGTTTCGCAGGTTCCAGGTGCGCCCGCCAACGTTCTACCAACGCTGCCGCGACCAGCAGTGGTACATCAACCAGCTCATCAACATGCGCAACCAGCACATTCTTCAAATCAATGATCTCAAAGAGGTGACACTCCTTATTATGTAGTTACTTTTCACTTTTTGACGGGGAATCTAATCTGTGAAAATTATATTTATTAAAGCATGTGTCTGTGTATTTTTAACCCCCGAAGAAAAGGGAGGGGTGGTATAAGTTTAAATGTGTATCTGTGTCTGTCTTTGGCATCATAGGTCCCGATCAGATGGACTAATTTGAGTGCCCTTTTTTATCGAAAGACTTGTCCGTCGAGATGGGTATTAGCTATGTTTGGTGGAAATTGGACCAGCAGTTCCAGGATATTCAGCTTTAATTGGCACAATATTGAAACTAAGAATTCCAAATTTTATAGTTGTGTTCAGTTTTAGTAGCATCTTTAGTAGTTCTATATCATTTAAATAAAACAATTTAAACGGATTATATCGCGTATATTAATTATTTGAGCCTCCCTGACGTTTCAGTACCTTTACAGATACCGTTGTCAAAGGTTGACTGAGAAAAACACAATTTTTCTCTGTCAAAGTTACATTTGTGCAAACTACCCATTTTGTAAATATTAATTTAAAATAAAGGTGTTCATACATGCCAGATGGGCCTAATGTGTAAAGACAGTTACACATGTGCCAGAAGGGCATTTATTATTTTATTTAAAATATCTACCAGCGGTTCACTAAAGGCTTACTGAGGAGAAAGAACCGCCAAAGAAAACTCCCAGATTGCCTTATTTATTATTATGAAATACTTTTAAACAAAAACTCTACATATACTACTTTTAACACTAATTTGTTTTACACCGTTCGAGGCCCAGGGTTTCCAGTCTTGTGTCTTGCTTGATCCTTGATAAGATGTACAACAGGATCCCAAGCCGGTGGTAATGACAAACCATCTTCTCTATTGAAATTGGGATATTTTTTGATTTCAATAGCCTCGCGCAACATTCTGGGAAAACGTCGTTTCTCTCTCGCAAGGATTGAAGTGTTGTCAAACTTAATTGAATGGTTTGGTTTGTCCATGACATGCTCGCAGACTGCAGACCTGTTGCAACGACGGTGCTTGACATCAGCTACATGCTCCTTAACCCGTGTAGCTATACTACGTTTCGTTTGGCCAATGTATGACAGACCACACTCGCAGTCCAGCTTGTAAACACCAGCACTCTGCAGAGGGATGCTGCACTTCACGGGTTCTATATCACTCATTGAATGAGGTTCTCATTAATTTAGGTAATTATTACTCAATAGTGATTAAATACATACATTAAGTAAGTGTAGTTAGGAAATATATAAATACGTAGAGAGCAATAAATATAAGAATGTATGTCTTAGTGAGAACTGTTGAGGAGCTAGATACATGTTTAGTATATAATTTTATAATTAAGTTGTTTCTTATGTATATCTATCTCTATTTGTTCTACAAATAAATAAATTAATTAATTAATCTGTTTCACAGCGGCTGTCGCTAGAAATGTCGCGCAACTCAATAGCGGCAACCCGTGCGCCGGCAACCGTGCCCTCGCAGAGCAACCAGACCAACGACACCGACAACCCGTCGCAGAACAACCCGGTCGACGAGAACACTATTAGCGACTCGATCCTGTTCGGCAACCAGTGGAAGTACAGCCCGCCACATAGTGTGATGAGCGGACAGAGGTTGATGAGTCCAGGTTAGTAATAAAACCAGGGTGTGCTATAGAAACCACCATTATATTACAATGCAACCAGTCGAATGACGATGGCAATCCGATTCGGAGCGATCCTGTATCCATCAGCAACCGCAGTGACTTGATCTTTAGTTTTAAACATCAAGTCACATCTGTAGTATAGATGAATATTTAATTATTAGTTGATTATTGTAATATAGATGAATATGTACTTAAATTAAATAATGTAAAGGCTTTCCTATTGCCTGATATACAGGGGGAACCCTAGTTCAGGTTATGCTAATTGTGAATTTATTTGTTTTTTAAGTATAGAATTTAACCGTTACCTCTCTGTACATTATGTTTTATGAATAAATGTAAATGTAATGTAGTATTCGCTTTCATTCTCGGGGTACCAAAGTAAAAAAAAACTATCGATTTCTTAGAATCGTCCCGATTTCTAAATTCTCGAAATTCCACATTTTTTGAGTAACTTTTACTAAAAGTTACAAATTGGTAATCAGATGACCTGAGTTACGGTTGTTAGTGCTTAACTTGCACTTGCTTAGTCACTGTCAACCTACGTTATCTGAAATATACATTGTGGCTGTTATTCCAGGATCCTTAACGCCGGTGCTGTTCGAGGAGTCGCGCAACAACGACGTGTCGTCGCAGCCCGCCTGCGGCTACGGCGACTACGCGCTCGACCGCCGCCTCGCGCCCGTCAACCTGCCTTCCACGTCCAGGTACCTTCCCATTCCATGTTTGCTGACAATAAGCCGGCAATCTAAATATTAAGCGGATAAAAAATAAATAAATAAAATAAATAAATATTAAGGGACAATCATACACAAATCGACCTAGTCCCAAACTAAGCAAAGCTTGTACTATGGGTACTAGACGACGATATACATCCATACTAATATTATAAATGCGAAAGTGTGTCTGTCTGTCTGTCTGTTACCTCTTCACGCTTAAACCGCTGAATCGATTTTGATGAAATTTGGCATGGAGATAGTTTGAGACCCGGGAAAGGACATAGGATACTTTTCATCCCGAATAAATTTAGTGTTCCCGTGGGATGAGCGGGTAACACCGCGGGGCACAGCTAGTAATGTATAAATACATATATAGATAACATCCATGACCCAAGAACAAATATTTGCCCCGGCCGGGATTCGAACCCGGGACCGCCGACTCAGTAGGCAGGTGTCTACAAACCGAGCCAGACGCGTCGTCGTTGGCGTCGTGTCTATACGACGTATATATTTCATCGGTATTGGTGATGTCTTGCTTTTACCATGTTTCCGTGGCACAGGTCGGCGAACTCGCTCCACGGCGTGGGCGTGGGCGTGGGCGTGGGCGGCGTGGGCGGCGCGGACAACATGGCGCTGGTGAGCCTGCACACGCTGCTGAGCGCCGCCGCGCCGCCGCGCGCGCCCTCGCGCGTGCCCAGCAAGCTCCGCGACAAGCATCCGCCCAGCAAGGACGAGCTCGCCGGTACGACAGCCACTTCTTTCTCTCTCTCTCTCTCTCTCTCTCTCTTCACTCTAATCTTGTTGGTTATCGTTGAACACTTTCAGGATTACATGTTATTATTGATGGAGGCGATTCGTGTATAAACATATCCTTAGTCATACCGGCGTAGAGATGTGTAGCTCGCGAGTGAGTGATTCAAACGAGCTATATAATTTGGTTTCGCTCACTAGCTCTTTCGCTCACTGAAGATTCAAGTAGCTCAGTATATCATCTATCATCTCAGTATTACTCACTCTCTCTCGCTCATGAAAGGAATGTTGCCATGCTGCCGTGAATCTAATTGATCGACATCTCTAGTTCTCTACTCACTCGTGAACGATATAGTCTAAAGATCTACTGAGCTAAATGAGTGATACATATCTCAGTGAGCTAAAGACACATATCACTCTTTTCACTTTAGTGACACATTCTGCGCATCTCTATCCGGTAATCGGCGGCCCAGCCGGTGACGCGGGCGCACTGTGCTAATGGACTGCGTCGTGAATAGATTGAACCGGATCGGCCTGACTTAAGCCTTGTTCGGACTAGGCTAGTATTTTAGTCTAGTAGCGAGTAATTTAGTAGCTAAACGTGTCTGAACACCAAAAAATTAGTCGAGTAGATTAGTAAGTAATTTAGTCGAGTCAATCCATTTTATTCAATTTTTTTTAGTAGTTTAGTAGTGAGTAGCACCCCCACCACGCGTCCGTGCTTACTCGGCCGCCGGCTAAACAAGTCCGAACCTGTCGATATAGTTTGAGTTCATTAGTTGGCGTGAAAATGTCGTTTCGCTGGAGCGAGTAAACCACTTTAAAATTGCAGAATACCACTGACTTGTGAACTTTACTCGACTGTAATGCGAACGATTTTTAGGCAGTAGCGAATAGTTTAGCTACTACATTACTCGCTACTAGACTAAAATACTAGCCTAGTCCGAACAAGCCTTTAGGGCAGGAGAAGAGGGAAAAGTGGGTCGGGCTATGAAGGACCCCGCCGGCAGGGATTACGCTGAGGCACCGTCCGAAGAGTCCGCGGCGAGCCGACTTGAGCTAAGCGTCCACAGGCCGGCATCGCACGCATCAGACGCATCGCACGTATCGGATTTTGGTATGCTTTGCATAGAAACTCATACAAGAGCGTCCACTGATTCGCGCCGTACGCATAGCTCATCGGCAATACCGACACCGATGCTCCGAGAGGCAACTTTTGCGATGCGTGCCGATGACGTCGTCCGATCTCTTCTTGCTTATGTTGTGGATACAGAAATTACGTTTCCTTTTTCTAGTTTTTTTTTCATGTTCTTCCTCTTCTGCTAACAAACAAGCAATAACGACAAATTGTTCTACATCGCTTTCCTCCATCGTGGCATCAGCAATCCGAGCGCGGTACTTGCGTCGGCAAATCTGTACGCTGCCGATACAGTGGACGCACTATGAAAAATTAATCCGCTTGAAGCGATCCGTCCGCTGCGTGCGATGCGGGCCCGTGGACGCTTAGCTTTGTACTACGGTCCGCTCGTTTATATAGCCGCTCGGAGCACCGTTATTGATGACGCGCTCCACGTCGCCGCCGCCCCAGCTCGTCGTCCTCGCTCTATGCTCCGCCGGGCGGGGGGTGTCGTGTCGTGTCCGGGCGCGTCACGACCGTGAATATGTGTCGGCAGCGGTGGCGTCGGTGCCGGTGTCGGAGAGCGCGGCGCACGCGGCGGCGGCGCTGTGCGCGTCGCTGTCGTCGCCGGAGCTGCAGGCGGCGGGCGCGGCCGAGCCGGCCGAGCCGCACGCGCCGCACACGCCGCACACGCCGCATGCGCCGCACGCGCCGCACGCGCCGCACACGCACACGCCGCGCGCCGCCTCCGAGTCCAGCAGCGACGCCGGGGTCAGTACACACCACTAGGGGATGCAATACCGGCTATTTTAAAGCTTTTATTTACAGTCTGACACAAAAGGGTAGAAATTAAAAAGTGGCAATACCGTCGTGTCGTCCCTTTCTAATCAATATAAGAAAACGGGGACGTCAATACAGTATTGCCACTTTTTAATTTCTACTCTTTTGTGTCAGACTGTAACTTGCATGGTATGTTTAAAGTATGTTTGTTCGGGTGAAATCTTGCAACTCAATTTTGAAGCAGATATCGTCAACCGATTGAGCTGAAATTTTGCATACTTACTTTGATGACAATACAATAATATGGTACCATGGGGCTGATCTGACGATGGAGCCGGAAGGTGGCCATAGGAACTCTATAATAGAAAAAGCAATCCTACCGAGCTTGGGCTCTTTAGAATCGTCTCGGTGAGCATTTGATGGATATCCAAAGAAAAGTACAGTCGGCTATAAAAGCTTGCCACTAAAATGTCATTTTTAAAAGAAACTTATTACCTCACTAATAACCGGTTTTACTATGACAGAATAACCGGGTTTGCATTCCCTACACACAACTCACATTAAGTGTGCATGTTCTCTTCATCGGGTCCTATAACCTCGACTTCGAGGCCTAACCTAAACTAACCGAGTAAGGCTACTATGACGGCAAATAGCTCGCAAAATCCAGTTTGTCCTTAAAGTTCCTGGCGCATCGTGCACTCTGAAGCTCATCAGTCATCACGATCGTTATAAATGCACGCGCCTATTCGACACTAACGCGGATGGTGGAGCTCCCGTTTACAGTTTACATTTTCCCAGCTTTTAGGAGGTATTTGAACACTGGTCGATCGGGAAATGATATGATCGAGTGACTAGTATTGAGCGCCTGCTCGTCGCCCCATGAATCACTCCGTTCACCAGACTGACCTTATAATCTGATTTAACTTTATAGCCAATCTATCTACATCATGACGCACGTGATATGTCTTCAACGTGTAGCTTGTCATCATCACGTATTATTTTCTATATTCATCTCAGACAAATATAGTACCAATTTTAACAAAGAAAGGAAGTTTTGAATTAAAAAGTGTGTATTTTTAGTGTAACAGATCCGTGTTTAATTCTTCTTGTCCTTTTCACGCAAAATTTTCTTAGCCGGTTGATGCGAAAACTTTGATGGTGAGTTCAATGAATATAAATTCCAATCTTTCTTTCTTTCTAGCATTATTTAGTCAGAAATCTACGTCTTATGATCTTAGTAACCATGATAAAAAGAAAATGTTAAACTCACGTTTGTGTATTCTGATAGGCAAGATGTGTTACACGGTGTATGTGATTATAAGTTGATACTGACTATATTTTCCAAAATGTTCTACTCTAGCCGTCGTATAGTAAGTGGGTAAGGCTCAGGAGCGTTTCAAATGCTCGTTCCCTTGTTTTACAAAATTTAGACTAATATTATAATCTTAATTTTGGATTCCATCACAATTCGCAAAAAACGCTCTTTTATGAGCTCACCGATTAACGCTTTTTTTGCAAAATTAATGTTATTTATTCGTGAACACGTATTATACGTATATTCTTAAACATAAAATAAGCCAAGGTGCTTTCAAAACGCTCCTAAGCATTAACCAAGTAAGCTTGACTAAATTCAGTCTAATTTATCACTAATCACCGAATAAAACTTCAATAGTTTTATAGTAATGCTAGTGAATTCTTTCAAGTTCTTTAAATAACCAGAATCGTTTGGTAAAAGAACTATGAATTTTCTTTTGTAGGCCCAATCACTAAAGCGTATCTTGTCTATTATGTCATTAATTTACAATAGACCTAGGTTAGAAAACTCGATTCCTCCAGTGTTTTCTTTACTAAATTATTCCGATTACGCAGGATCTGATGTTCAGCGAACTGGAAGTATTCGCCGACGAGAACACTCCGTGTCTCGCCGACGAGAACTCCAACGAGGAAAACGATGTCGACGACGAAACCATGTCAGGTAAGAATGTTTTATGGGTACGTTCAGGTATTTGTGTTGTTAACATTATAGCTACGTGATAAGGTAATGTGCCGCCTATAATTTCCTGTCCTAAACCATATTCCTCAGCTGAAGCTATACACATAAAGACATTTTATTTCGCTTAGGTAACAACTTAATAGATACTGCTAACAATTTTTGGTATGCTCATATTTCGTATCTTAGACAGATATTTAAACTTATTATTAGGTTATTTTTAATATTTAACCGTTGATACAAAGATCAAAGCTCAAAGACAACCTTGTAACCTTTCGAATTTTTCTTATGCTTTGTGTGTCGATCTTTGTATTGTTTATTTGAAAGGCTTTACACCTTAGCTTATTATTAGTTATTATACCGGGTCTATCGCGATGTTATCTACCTTCATTGACAGATGTTTTTATGTGCATAGTTTTTCTCTTTATCTTTTTCTTCCATATTTAATTAAATCCATGTACAAGGCTACAACTCTAATGAGTCTTCTGGTTCCTCACCTTGCTCCTTCACTGCCTACGCGTCGTTATGTTATGTCAATTGTTTTTGGCGAATTGGCGTTTGCTGTCACGCAATCAGGACAGGCTAACAAGTAGTTTTTAACGAAGATTAAGATAAAGATTCTCTCATGGCTTACTGGTACACGACATTCGATTCCACTTGATATCGAAAGTCATACGTGGGCGTTTTCCAATAGAAATCCTGAATCCCAGTTTCTTCCAGTATTTGACGTTTTTGGGTTCATGTTACTCAGACGTCACGTTTGAAAATGACGTATCATTTGCATGAGCGACTGAGCGTTACGTAATGGAAATTAAAACTCCCATACAAATTTAGAGACACTTTTTTAAATCTTCACATTCAAAATGCTATCGGCTCTGAGTAGGATGAACCCAAACGTCAAGTTATGGAAGAAACAGGGAATCGGTTTTTTTTTTAAAACGCTCACATTTGTTTTTATTACATGCTTGTAATATTTCTTATTAACTCTCTGTAATTTATGTAGTAATGACAAAGTAAACTGAAACTTATTCGTCGCGGCGAACTAGACGTAAATCTTCAAAATGTAAAATATTCATACGTAAAGCGCGGAGGGGAGGCATCGGTGGAACCATTAGAGTTGTTTTTAATCGTTGAACAATCGATTCCAACCAGAGTATGGAAAAAATAGTAACACCGATACAGAAATATACGTAGCTGTGGGAAAAGCTGTATCAGTAGACGACGGTGCTTTTATTTCTCGAAAGAAAGGAGCGTGACGTCTTCTACTGATACTTTTTCCAACAGCACGTACTTAGGCAGTGTTACTATCAACTCCATACTCACTGATCCCAGCTAACCTACCCTTTGAACCCATGAAGTCCCTTTCCCTCCCCTCCGAGCAGACGCGTCTATGGGCACGGCGTCGACGGACAGCTGGCGCGAGCGGCCGCGGCGCGAGTACACGGCGTACCGCCGCCGCCGCCGCACCAAGCCCTACGCTGCGCGCGCACGACTCGAACCACACCACGACCAATAATCCTACCACTACCAATAACACACATATATCTACGTTCTGGGGACCTATGATGGTTGCGTTTATCACGTGATAAATAAGTGACAAAGCATCTGTCACTCACACTCGCATTATGTCAAAACGTGACGGATGCTATATCACTTATTTATCGCGTGATAAAAGCAACCATCATAGGGCCCCTGATAATGTTAACGGTCCGCCTCCACATGTACGACAAGCGACAGATCCGAACGGTAAGCGATAAAATGAGAACGGGAGATCGGTCATTCGCTCCCTTTGGCCATCGCTCGCCGCTAGCGCTTGCCGTCGATGTCGGGGTCGAGCCGTAAGGTCCAATTTCAGTAAGCTCTGCTATTCGTTTATTTGCTACAAAACGATGACATGATAAATCGCTACTTTCGAGATAGCACTGTTTTGTCGGATATCATCCAGCGGCCGTTTAACCTTTCAGACGACTCGTGCCGGATCCGTCTTAGTATAACTTTTTAGTAGTTATTCATACCTTATATATACAACTTAAGGTCAAATATGAACTAGCAAAGTATTGTCATCTGAAAGTTAACATAATAATTAACAGCGCGTGGTGAAAGTGGGCCTAAGTTTGCATTAAATTGAAAAAATAAATTGTTTGCAAAAATTATAGAATAAACATAAGTTTTGCTAGTTATGCAGACTAGTAATATACCGTTTCGAAGCAATGTAAAGTATGTGCCTTAGGGAAATTCCAGAAAAGTGTAACGTAAGTTTCCATTTCATTTTGAGTTTTTGTTTATGGTGCAAATTTAAGTGTTAATTTATCTCTCGACAAGCACTTCTCTTTTTAACCCGAATATATTGACACTTCAACTTGCGTCATAAAGAAAAAAAATAAAACACGTAACGCAATTAAATGGTAACTTGCATTACTCTCTGTCGCGGACTTACCCCTCGACGTTTAGTTATCCTCTATGTATTGGAGATGAGCGAAAGAAGAAATGTTTGTAACATGCTTACGTTACTTTAAGAGAATCTTGAGGAGATAATTTATGTACCATGTTGGTTAAGTTTCTTTTGACAAACCCTTTGAACACCAAGGACGGTAATAGATAATATAACTAGACGGTAATACGCTTTTCTACCAGAGCCTATGATGTCATTTGCCGCTATACTGTATCATAAATTTGGTTTAGGGTGAATATTCAGCGTTAGTAAGGCGCTTCTTTCGTCATTCCCCATTTCTACTAATAATGTTAAAATAGATGATTGTTGGAAATCGTTTATTTATGTATTCCGAAGCCACTCGCGAGTGCGATCCTATTTAGATCATAATTAAAACGACTGGCTCTTTTGTTGCGGTAATAATCGTGAAAAAGGAATGCCGCTAGAACCGATTTGTACCCTTTATTGTTTTACATTTAGTCCGCGGTTTTCCGTTAACGAGCTAGGCGCTCAAAGGGTTAATGTAAAATTTCAGCCTGAATTATTATATAAATTTCAGTATAAAGTTGAAAAATGCTCTTGAAAGACATTTAAGCTCCGAGGTTTTCATTGTGTATTGCTTCAAGCTAGTCAAGGCTTACTTTTTCATTATTTGTATTTCTTATGTAATATTTTTTCTTCATCATTAATAAATGATAATAGTAAGCTACGTTTTAATTCAATAATAAATGATTCTTCAATTACTACACCGAAATTGTGGCACTCAATTATACATACGTACCACGATTACAACCATTGCGGGTGACAACCCAAGTTTCAATAAATGCAAATAAACGTAATTAATTCGAAAACAACCGCGTGTGATTAGTAATGGGCATTTCTACTAGAGTTTTAATTGAACCGCTCTGACCTACCGTGTTTGCCATTATCTTACGAGATTTTCTGATTATCTGTTAAAATACCCTATAACTAGAAGAGAATGAAATCTAGACAAATAAATCAATCCAAAAATAAATTCATAGAAAACCTTATTAGAAGTAGTTATTTTTGATTGATTTATTTGCCTAGATTAAAAATCAAAATACAGTTTTCAATATCACGCCCTCACACGTTCTTCGTGATACATGCCGTGACACAACGTTTTATCGCTTAATTGTTTTTTATACCTTATTATGTTGATCATCACTACCTGTATGAATCATCTAATTCAGTGAATAAAGGATTTTGACCTTACAAACGGTCCGGTAGTTTTGAATTTTTGATATGTTGTCGAGGATGGTTAGTCAGTGTTTAAAATGCAAAATGCACAATTCCCCCCACTCCGCGCCCGCCGCCATATTGAAAAAACCGGCACTCTCTTCATATTTTTGCTCATATCTTCCTTTAGGAGCATTTTAGCTAGAAGAAAGCTTCGACAATGTTATAGAGAGTTAAATTTACTATATTCTCCATTTTATATTTGGTTTCTAGGATAGATAGTTACAGAGATATACACATTTAAAAAAACTTAAGAAATTGCAATTTCCAACTCAAAAACAAACTTCTGGATTATATCTTCGTTTAGGAGCATTTCAGCTAGAACAGTGCTTGGGCAATTTTGTAGAGAATTAAATTTACTATAATTTACATTTCAAATTTTGTTTCTAGGACAGATAATTACGGAGATATGTAAAAAATAAAGTCACATTTTCCGAAAATGTATGTAAAAATGGACATGAGTTTTATAAGCAATTATATTTCCTACATGTTTAATTTGTCCTAGACTAGTCCGTAACTGAATGACAGCGTTCTAAACCAAGAATATTGAGAAATTTTCCGAAAATTCGACTTTTCCTGTTTTTTAAATGTGCATATCTCCGTAACTAACCGTCCTTGAAACAAAATTTGAATTGTAAATTATAGTAAATTTAATTCTCTACAACATTGCCCAAGCTTTGTTGTAGCTAAAATTCTCCTAAACGAAGATATAATCCAGAAGTTTGTTTTTCAGTAGGAAATTGCGATTTTTTACGTTTTTTTTAATGTGGATATCTCCGTAACTATCTGTCCTAGAAAAAAAATATAAAATGGAGAATGTAGTAAATTTAACTCTCTATAACATTGTCGAAGGTTTCTTCTAGCTAAAATGCTCCTAAAGGAAGACATGAGCAAAAATATGAAGAAAGTGCCGGTTTTTTCAATATGGCGGCGGGCGCGGAGGGGGGGGGAATTGTGCATTTTGCATTTTAAGAGTCCGCAGCAAGGTCCGCTCAACTCCGCGTTGAGATCGCGCGCTTACGCTTTAAAATGTTGTTGTTTCACCTAGAGGAAGACAGGGCGCTAGCAGTAAAGCGAGAGCGCGCTAGGAGCAAAGAGTATGTAATCACTACGTTTTAAGAGACGGGAGTGCCATACAAAAAGCGTGAACTCGCATTAGTATGAAACGGGGGCGAAACATACTGCCAATATGAAGCCGCAAACGATATCAGTGTCAGTGTCAACTCATGACATAATGCCAACATCAAGAACAAAATAGGGATGTCACATGTTACACAAATTATCGAATTATCGATATCGATATCGGTATTAAAAAAAAATGGTTCAGGCGGGGTTCGCATTCGCACCCGCGTCTCCAACGGCTTTCCGGTAATTTAAATCATTAAATATTTCGCTTCAATGTAAACATTTGGTTTACTTTAGGTTACTGACTTCATAAAAAAAAACAAGTGTGCAAATAATTTTATTTCGTTCAAACTTTGCTTGGCTTGCTGATAAACATAGACGAAAAAAGCCGTTTCATCACTCCAGTCTGTGCTCCAGGTTGGAAGTTCTGCAACACAAATAATACAGGGTAAACAGAAAATTACAGAGTAAAAATGAATCTGTTTGTCCAGATGAAACCGTACCATTCATAGTCCATTGAAGATTTTTCGTAAAATATTTCTGTGACCATAATCTAACTCAAACTGGCATAAAAAGTAGTGATAATAATGTCTTATCCTCTCATCTGAGACGGCTTTAACAGCTGTATTCAAGTGCACACTTTTGTATAAGTACACATACCAATAGGCTTTTGCTTGAAGAAAGATATTCCGTGTTTACCCAGGTATTTTTCACTTCAAATGAAAATTATCGATAAAACTTACATACAGCACTATTGTTTACATACGTATAAGGGTATGTATTATTTTACCCGAAATACCAAGTTTTCAATGAAACTTACGATTAACATGGTTATAACACGCAGTAATTAAGTATAATATTTTTTACTTACCGATCTTCGAACGGTGGAAATCTTGCCATGAATAGTCTTTTTTGACCGTCCATTCGACACGTTTTCATTCTGCATATTTCGCACTTTTTCCTTTTCAATCCACTCATTTTTGCAATTGTGATTGTCTTGTGTACCTTCTAGACGACTACTACACCCAAAGAATGCAAAATATTAGATTATTTGTGAAATTTGAATTATTTGAAAAGATCGCAGAACCTTGACAGAAGTGACAGACTACACAACAAAATAGAAACGTCATCTAACATGGCATGGCGGACAAAAATGGCGGCTGAAGTACAACCCGCCTAAATTCGATTGTCGCCAATTATCTAATGCTTTGTAGGTTTCAACGTTCTTTCAAACTTAGGTAAAAAATTCACCTCCGTTTCATACAGCCGTTGTCGATCGTTTTTTACCTTGAGAGTTGCGCGAGGCTGGCTAGGAGTAGCTATGATAAGGGCGGTGCTTACCGCCGCCCCCCCGGACCGTTCCCCGCGCTAGAGTAATTCGCTGCAGTTTCGCAACAATTTTTTGTAATTTATTTTAAGGTTTTCGTAGTTACGCTCTCATTTTAAAACTACGAGATCAATTTTGATAAATCTTTTTTCTTATCAAACTGCATAGTTTAATCGACACCGGAAATAGGTTTTGACTTCAATCTAAACTATATTTTGGTCGTAGTATGCCGCCAAACTGAACAACTTTCTGGGGTCTAAAAATGCAAAACTTGTACTCGCTCTATTTTCTTTCTATTAACATTTCAAGAGTCATAAACTAGTTTTAGCCCTAGATATATCTTATCTCATTATATTTAGAGAATTTCATGATAATGTGACATGTTATATTAAAATAAGGACGTAACTACGTTTGTATGAAGAATCGAGCTTGCTGCGGACTCTTAAGCACTGACTAACCATCCTAGACAACATATGAAAAATTCAAAACTACCGGACCGTTTGTAAGGTCACACATAGTACTTTAGTCTCTATTCACCGTATTAATCTATCGTTAGTATGTTTTGATTTTTACTAGACGGTTTTGTTTTATAACAATCTCATTCTACAATAGATGGGCATTCTTATTTTCTTAATACTTGATTTTTTTTATGACTAAGTTTTCTAAGTTCACCACAACCTACAGTACGACATAAAAGAGTAGAAAAGAGGCAATACTGTAGTATCGTCCCTTTCTAATCAATCTAAGAAAAAGGGACGACACTACAGTATTGCCACTTTTTAATTTCTACACTTTTTTGTCGGACTGTATCCTACGACGACGACATTGTTTATATATACGTATTATCTTGAAGTGGTTGAAAACCTTAATATTACAAATATTATATTGGCATATTAGTATTATTCCATCTACTCTACAAAAATACACAAGTTACCAGTAAGTATACTTTATTTACGCAGGTACTGTTAATTCACTCTGTGCATACGTTCTGCTCTGAGTTGACATTTGGAGCTGAAGCGTTAAGCCATTCCTGTAATTGAAAATATAAATCACGCGATCTAAGTTTGCATCTGTGAAGTTAGTTACTTGTAGCGTCGATGTAATTGTCGTCAAAGGTGTCGTCGTGAGTAGCGGGAATGGCGGTTAACTTCACAGACGAGACGCAAAAATAATATAGTACGAATTGCAGTTTACTTCAATTGCTATACTAATTTAAAATTACTCTATCAGGTGAAAATGACATCGAAGGCGCCTGTGCGATGTCCAACAACTCTGAGAACTCCGACATCATCAGCCGTCTTCTATGCGCCGTGCACGGACGCGGGGCTTCTAACGACTGTTCCACATCGCGACACGATGACACGATGTCCACGGCCGCGCACACGGACATGCTGCTGCTGAACCTGATGCGGATGAACGGGTTGACGCCCAAGCACTCCAAGCACAGTGAGTAACCATGTTGAAGACTGACCTCATCAGCTGTCTGCTATGCGTGGTCACGGACGCGGGGCTTCAAACGACTGTTCCACATCGCGACACGATGACACGATGTCCACGGCCGCGCACACGGACATGCTGCTGCTGAACCTGATGCGGATGAACGGGTTGACGCCCAAGCACTCCAAGCATAGTGAGTAACCATGTTGAAGACTGACCTCATCAGCTGTCTGCTAAGCGTGGTCACGGACGCGGGGCTTCTAGCGACTGTTCCACATCGCGACACGATGACACGATGTCCACGGCCGCGCACACGGACATGCTGCTGCTGAACCTGATGCGGATGAACGGGTTGACGCCCAAGCACTCCAAGCACAGTGAGTAACCATGTTGAAGACTGACCTCATCAGCTGTCTGCTATGCGTGGTCACGGACGCGGGGCTTCAAACGACTGTTCCACATCGCGACACGATGACACGATGTCCACGGCCGCGCACACGGACATGGTGCTGCTGAACCTGATGCGGATGAACGGGTTGACGCCCAAGCACTCCAAGCATAGTGAGTAACCATGTTGAAGACTGACCTCATCAGCTGTCTGCTAAGCGTGGTCACGGACGCGGGGCTTCTAGCGACTGTTCCACATCGCGACACGATGACACGATGTCCACGGCCGCGCACACGGACATGCTGCTGCTGAACCTGATGCGGATGAACGGGTTGACGCCCAAGCACTCCAAGCACATTAAGTTATCGATATCATCAACCGTCTGGTTGCGATCTATCTGGTAAACCACGTAAGTCTTTGAAGTTAGCTAGTAACATTTTCTAGTAGCAAGTAAAGGATGCACTTTTTAATCATAACAGCATAACTTTCGGCATGTCCACGGGACTGGACACAGAAATTTCACCAAGCAATAATTCATCATCATCATCAGCCTATTCTTGTCCACTGCTGGACATAGGCCTCTCCAACTGCACGCCATTGTAAGCGATCCTCGGCTACTCTCATCCAGCTTTTGCCAGCCACTCTGCACAGATCATCGCTCCACCGAATCTGGAGCAATAATTCGTTAACTTGGAAATATGAAAAACGATTAAGCAATGATTATTTGAAATTTTCAGATACAAAGCCCACCGAATTCACTGACCCCGTTCCTACCTCAGATACGAAGGGGCCGAAGCGCAACTGGGCCTCGAGCGCGGGCGCGTCCGGCCCGTCGCGGAGCCCTAGCGCTCCCTCGGCGGGCGCGCGGCCGCGCCGCCCCGCCGCCGTGCCGCGCCGGCTGCCGCGCGCGCCGCTCTCGCCCGGACAGATGCGACGCGGCAACGACTCCCGGCCTACATGCGGTAATTACGGTCATATCTGTAGTCTAGCACGGCTTTGTTTCTAGCGCAATCAATAGCAGTCACCAATGTCACGATGTCTCACGTCATCTGTCATGTCGGTTATGCCAGACTGGCTCTATCTATACCACACCACATCTGTAATACCCGTCTTAACCGCGGGTACACGGGGCTCTTTGTCACGAGATTACACTTATATTTACCTACCTACACATGTATTTACCTACCTGTAAATGTCTCAATCTACAGTAGCCGGCAAACAACTTGACCCAAAATGGCGGATCTGCGCATGCATATTTGTACGTAAATCGGCTACTGCGCAGTCAAGGTTATGCTCAAGAAGTTTGCCGGCTACTGTACCTAATGGATGCTTCATGCTATACGTAGTTCTGGGCCTCTTTTTCATCGTATAATATATGTTTTTAGGAGCGGTGGGATGTTTCCTAAGTCCGCCCGGCACTCCCGAGCGCGCACAACCCTCGCCCGCACTCAACGACTACAACTGGCCGTGCGTGGCCTCGCCGACCGAGATCGTCGCCAACGTCGACTCCATGCTCGATTATAATGTAAGTTACAAATCTAATAGACTGAGTTTTCGGAATAGCATTTTTCTGCATCGGTAACGTATCTCATTAGGTTTTTTTTTTTTTTTTTTTAAGTCATAGGGGGCAAACGAGCAAGCGTATCGCCTGATGGAAAGCGATTACCGTCGCCCATAAACACCTGCAACACCAGAGGTGTCACAAGTGCTTGCCTACCCGGAGGACGAAGATAGAATGCCTCTATGCTAGTAGTTTGTTCCATTAACAACGATATAACCATACCATAATCATACATCGGGTCCTCAAGTGTAAGGTCGCTTCCAGGACACGATCTTCGACATCCTGCTGAACAGCCTGTCCATCGAGCCGAGCCTGGCGGAGTGCGGGCCGGAGGCGGGGCGCGCGTGCACGCCGCCCGTGGCGCCCTGGTCGCCGCCCGCCCCCGCCCCCGCGCCGCCCGCCCCCGGCAAGGAGCCCGACACCGACTGACGCCGGCGCCCGCCCACCCCGCATCGCCGCGAGTACCAGCACTAGCACTAGCACTAGCACGAGGACGAGATCGGTTATTTTTAGTCACAGACCACCCCCACTAGACGGAGCATGTAAGGCGACCCGTAAGCGACCCGCGCGCACCAACGATATGGTACGGCAGAACATTAAATTATCAACACGGCGGCCACTGTTTGCGTTCATATAAATTATAATAAGCCAAGTGGCCGCTAGATGGCGCTGACCCGACAACCGGCTACGGCTGCATCACGCTATCGTTTGTTTTACTCAGTTTTATAAGATGTCATGTGAATTTCTTTATTATAGGATTATACGTGACTTTGTTGTTTCAATATAGATCACTATAGACATAGAGGGCGCTCTCTTTTGAATTTTTTGAAAGTAGTGTAGTACAGGTGCATACAGCCACCGTTAAGTTGCGTTCATGTTTATGAGGTCTCTCTACACCACTTAACACTACAATTTACCATGTTATTTATTTAATTTCTTTTTTCGTGGACGTACGCATGGATCATAAACAAGGACGCAACTGAACGGTGGCCGCCGTGTTGATACTTTAATGTTCTGCCGTACCATATCGTTGGTGCGCGCGGGTCGCCTTACATGCTCCGTCTAGTGGGGGTTGTCTGTGTTTTTAGTACAGAAAGAAACCCACTTTCGAACGGAATTCCCGGTTCTTTCATTGGTTGACCGATCGCGTTTCCCGCCAGGCGCGGCCGCGCGGAGTGCGCCGGACCCGACCACAGCCCGGCACCGATAGACGCGCGTCGTGCGCGTTCCGCCAACAGTCACTTTTCGAGTGCCGAATTATTGCAAAAATATTACAGTTAAAATTACCTTAAAGTCTTCGCACATTATAACAACTTAACGGCGACTCGATTCTATGCCAAATATTGAAATTTAAGCCCTATGCCATATTTACTAGGTTTAATTTCAAAAAATGTACGACGCGTCGTCCACTCGTCGTCAACTACTAATATACGACGACGCGTTTGGCTCGGTTTGTAGACACCTGCCTACTGAGTCCCGGGCGGTCCCGGGTTCGAATCCCGGCCGGGGCAAATATTTGTGCAAATATTTGTTCTTGGGTCATGGATGTTATCTATATATGTATTTATATATTATGTATATCGTCGTCTAGTACCCATAGTACAAGTTTTGCTTAGTTTGGGACTAGGTCGATTTGTGTATGATTGTCCCTTAATATTTATTTATTTATTTATTATTTATTTATATCATTTTTTGAAATTAAACCTAGTAAATATGACATAGGGCTTAAATTTCAATATTTGGCATAGAATCGAGTCGCCGTTGAGTTGTTATAATGTGCGAAGACCTTTATTTAATTTCGCGTGTGACCGCCGGCCGCGGGTTGCCGACCACCGCCGTTTAAACTTAATCGTAGATTGATTCATTTCAGTAGAATCGAAAAAAAATTCTGAATTGAATGTTTTGGTCTCGTATGATTTCGTAGCAATACGGCCGAGTTCTGTGCGGTATTAAAAAGTTCTCATTCCTCGGAACGACAGGTAACATTTTAAGTACTTATTATTTATTTTACCCTCATTAGATCGCAATCCTTAAAATGATTACAGCTTTTGCATTATTCTAAACGATCAACTCATTAACGGCTTCGCATTTAAAATAGTTTAATTTTAAATTTAATCTCACTAGTTGACTACAAAATATGATTCCTTTGTCACTAAACGGTTGTAAGGGTAAAAACAATGGATGCTATTATTATTTTTTGAATATATGTTCTTGCTTTAAAAAATTAACACATTTAAAATGTCCAAGTGCACTGAATCTTTCGTGTAGAATGCTCTGTAAAGGTTAAATGTAAGTCGTTTTCTGTTGTGATGCTTCCCTCAGTTGGAAGCACGTTTCATACACAGAAAGGTTGTTGAGTCTTCGAGTTGGTTCCTACCGCCCGCTTCGATCAATATCTATATTATTAATTCCTGGTCTCCAGTTTGTAGTAACGAAACAAAATTGGGGAGCTAGGTTATTTCCGTTTTAAAAATACTTGCATTTCTGAAAGCATTTTTGAAAAGATATTACCCCTTATCTCCTGTAACTAAAGATATTATACGAACTTTAAAGCGATACATTTCTACGTTCGTCGTCTCATGTGACGATCTGCATAGCATCCTGTCTCATACCTTATATTTTGTTCGATATTTCTTTGATATCGAAAATGTAGGCAGGTCCAAAGTAGCTCGGTCTCGGTACATACTCGGTAGGTTAAAAGTTGAGGGGATACACCGTCGTTGTTAATGACAAGTGATTCACGGTATTATAGTGTATTTTTTATGAGTTTACTCAATGAAGTAAGACTGTGTGATGTGTGAGAAAGAATCTATATTTTGTTATGGGCATTTCTTAGAAAACTCAAAATTGTAAACGATCTCTCGATATTCTAATTATAAATTGAGTAATTTTTCCGTATGATTTAAAAAGTATATTTGTCTATATATTTTCGAATATTGCGAATTTAATTTTAAGTAATCGAATTATATAATTCATGTCCGCAAGTTATAGGTAATATTTGGATATACGGCTAGATAGACAATTGATACTTTAGCTATAACTATAACTTGAATGCTTAAATCCCAAATATTTATATACATATATTTGTTTGGGTCCTTCGCAAGTTTTCTTTATATGTTGTAATAGGTCTAATTTCAAGTTAGTGGAACAGTGTCGGTGTTTGATGTTATCGGTTTATGCGATATCTCGTAACAAATTTGAACTGTTCACGCCAGTGTAAGTAACATTAATGTGCGATATGAAATTGTAAGCTTTGACGTTGGCCCTTGTGGTATCAGCTTTATTCGTCGCATTCGCTTTTCGTTCAACTCTTATTTCGTCTCATTCTGCATTCGTCACTCATTCTTTATTCGTCGTGTTCGCCATCTATTCCTAAGTCCAATTCTATAACTTATCTCATTTTTATTAAGTCTTATTCGTTTTTCGTCACGATCTTCCTAGGACTATGTTGTTGTTTGTCCCTTAAGTTTTTAGTATCATTCACACTTTATCTTTAGTCTCTCTCTTATTTTGGCGTTACTGGCAAATCGTCTTGTTCTTTTATGGGTACGTTCGCTACTCGTCTCGTAAGATACACGTTTTATTCGCTAAGATAGAAAATATCGATGGTGACGAAAAACGAAAGTAACGAACATAGAATTGGACTAAAAACAAAAGAGACTAATAACAAATGTGACTAGCATCGAACGTTCCGGAAAAATTGAGGCAAATAAGTGAATGAGACGAAAATCTAAAAGGAAGAATGAAGAATGAGTCCAAGGAAGACGGTGACGAACAACGAATAAAACTTAATAAGAATGAGACAAGTTACTGATTTGGACTTAGAAAGATAGGGACAGATAGCGAACACGACAAAACAAGAATGAGTTACGAATGCAGAATGAGACGAAATAAGAATTGAACGAAAAGCGAATGTATAAATAAATAAAAAATAAAAAAAAATATTCAAAAAACATATTACAGCTGTGATGACTACGGACTAAACAGACTTATAACTAGACGATAATACTACGCGCCTGAACTAGGATAATCCTGTTTCAGGCTGAGAATGGGACGAATAAAGCTGATACCGCCCTTGTGAAGGTCCCCGTGAATAGAAAAATTAACATCAACAACATTGTTTTGGTGACTGATATCGGGATACTATTTTGGAAGACCATTTTTGTAGCGAAATTATAAAGCTCAATTAGTATATTCAAACACTTCGACTGCTCATTATCTACATTTCAAAGTAGGTTGCTACAATTGAATATCCATTGGTCATGTTCATGTCATACCTCTAAGACGTTGCTCGTTACACTTACTTCAAAATTATTTAGAAGTCTTGGACGCATGACTGCCAGTTTGTAAGTCAGGGTTTTTAAGCAGTAGAGTTAATATATCATAATTGTAGTGTCGCTTGATGTCCAGATAGAGAGCCGTTTTCTACAAAACCCCCAGTTTTGTCAAGTTTTTCGATACGTGGCAATTATGAGTAAATTTTCTAGCATTTAGAAACGTCTAGAATTCCAAAGAAGCATTTAGTATGCAGTAAATGTAACGTGACAAACAGATTTAATAACAAAAACGTGACAGAATTGGAGGCCGTTGCAGTATTTCACTTCACTTCATAGTCAATGTTCAGTAGATGGTTAGTTTAATATTAGTTTAGTTAAATGATTCGACTGAAGAGTTCAAACGCGTGTGATCCGTAAGGTTATGTAAGAAGTTGTATTGTATGGCTTCGAAATAATAATATTATTCAATTTCGAATGATTAAGACTGCAATGACATTTAACAAATTAAAAAAATATTAATTCGAATTTAATTTCTATTCCTTAAGCAACTTGCATAAAAAATATGGTAGTTTAAGACAATTGCCAATGCTTGTGTATCGGAGGATTTTAACAAAGTTTATTTTGGTGAAAGTCGCTCTTCTATTTTTTCTCATTCATGATTATTGTACGTACTCGTTCTAGCTCAGCTTTTCATGACCACAAACAAGTTGTAGAGACGAAGTTTAAGTTTAGACTGATCATCATGGCTCGTTTAATATGGTGTTGCCATTCATCAGGGTCATATTAGATTTGATTGCCTATATATAAATATATATGTATGAAAATGTTCTTAACGTATGAAATACTGAGCTAATGCGATTTCTCTCAATTAAGATTAAATGAAATTAAACAAATTGTTTTCTATTGTTAAAAATAATTTATAGTATTTTGCGGTCAGACGTGTTGTAGACATTACTCATGAGTGTATACAGTGGATTGCTTAATAAAACAATGGTAACTCCTTTGTGGCTTTGATTTTACATTTTTCTAATGAACCAATAAAATAATTATAATAAGTTATGCAGCATGCGGCGAACGACGCACACTGGAACCCGCCCATACAATGCAATGCTCGAAACCTAATTTCTAAAATGTGGGTACTAAGCGTTTATATTCATTCTTAAGTATGAACAAGGAAAGTGTGCATCTTGTTTCAGAGAAATAATATCATTATCAGTTTTAATTACATAGTAGCATGATGTCAAAGTTCGAGCATTTTATATGTAACGTCGGTGGTAGTCAGCGTTGATTGAGTAAATTTTTAGCTATTTATTGTTAATATAAATTCAAATCCCACAATGTATTTTTTAAGCAAGGTATGTAGATTATATTTCACGAATTTTACTTCTTGAAAATAGATTTATTTTATTGCTAATCCAAAGAAGTCACGTGGGTAGCAATTTTATAAATTATGACTTTTTCCGATTCACGAAAACATCTTTTAGAGATTTTCAGTGGATTATACTAAAAAAAAAGTTCTTATTTTAATTCTACAATCATAAGTAAAAGATCTTTTCTAGTTTTCGAAAACCGACTCTTACTTTTGCTATGACGTTTTATTCAGGCGTTATATTTTACGGAAAAATATATATTTTTTTTACGATTACTGCGTTTTAGTGCGTAACATTTTGGTTTAACTTCTTTTTTATTTATTTCTTTTATTTTAAATAAAAAAAACCATACAATTTCAATAAACCGCCGAGTAATTTGCAACGTTATTTTAAGAGTAAATATAGACCTTCTATAAATAAATTTGACTACCTATATGGGTTTATAATGGATAAAACCAATTGTCCTGATAACTTAAAGCATAAACTTGTGAGAAATTTTAAGGCATAATTTAATTTGAAATAAGCTAAATACCAGAGCTTTAAAAATATACACTTAGCGTGTATCTAAAGACGTTAAATGCACGTTGAACAAAATTATTTAGGGTTCCGTACCCAAAGGGTAAAACGGGACCCTATTACTAAGTCTCCGCTGTCCGTCTGTCTGTCCGTCTGTCACCAGGCTGTATCTCATTAACCGTGACAGTTAGACAGTTGAAATTTTCACAGATGATGTATTTTTGTTGCCGCTATGAAAAACAAATACTGAAATTAAAAATAAGTTCACTGCTTCCACAGTTTGTACGTAACCCTCGGTGCGCGAGTCCGACTCACACTTGACTGGTTTTTTTTTCTTTAATATTAACATGTTTTGTATATACACTATTTCGTATTATGAATGTAGACATGTTAATTTTTTTGCTTATTTTTAACTATTTAGGTTTTAAGCACTGCGTTGTATGGGCGGGTCCCAGTGTGCGACGAAGTGTAATTGCTGCTTTATAATCACCGGACGAAATTTTACTATGTGCTAACAAAAATCTCGTAAAATACCTGGAGGCCAAATTTATAATAACCTTCGGCTTGCTCTATCAGCTTTTTTAGGGTTGGCATTGGCGTTGCGTTAGTTGTAGTCGCTTAGTACGTTATTTACTTGGCTAAGCGCTCGCTGCCAAGAAAGTCACGCGGGGTCCAAATCCAAACACTACCGTAATATGCAGGAACTTGCTAATAACATGGTAAATGTAAATTTCAAGTAATGATATTAAGCTGTTGAAAGATTGAGATAGCAGCACTATCAACGTTAATGTCAAGGTACAAGAATCGGCCTGGTAGCACTAGTTGCGACTTGCACCTTCGTTGTGCACGTTCCCTATATTTCTATTTCTAGGTTTTTAGGGTAAAAAGGAAACATAGCTTTAAATTGATTCAGTATTTTATTCCATTGCTCCAAAATATACACAATGACAATGAACATCGTAACATGGAATTTAACCACGTTTGCAAAATGTCTTACGCTGTTTATTTGAATTTCATAGCTGATTACACGAAGGACATGAATTAGATTACTTGAATACAATTCTCTTGCAAGCAGACACTCGAGCGAGACATGTCTTTTATATGTATGTACCTAACGAGCAGGCAGGACCGGGCCGTCCGGCGCCGGACGCGGCCGGCCCGCCCCTGCCGCCATCTACCGTCTACTTACAATATGATGCAGTTACAATTAGTAAATTCACTGTTCCTACATTAAAAGATATATTTACAAATAAAACTTTAAAGGAACGCTTTGCAAACATTCAACAAACTTGAGATCGCCTTAACGTAAAGATGGTATAAAATTTTCAAAATAGTCAATGAACGAAAGTCTAAAACATCATTTTGCCGACGTAGTATTTACAAAATATACTTACAATTTTAAAAAGAATATATGCCAAATCACGTTTTACAGCTTTCGCAAATAAATAACAATTGAATTTAGCCTAAAATACTTCTTTGATAAACAAAACAATAAAAAATAATTGCATTCAACAAAGCTACAATAACAAATTTAATATAAATTAATCGTAAAAAGAAATGTACAATTTATACAAAGCTAGAGAATCACTTTATTATTATCACTGTAGGAGTGTTACGTCGGTTAGTCGATGCGGCCCCGCGGCGCGGGTTCTGTCATCGCAAGGGTAAGTATGTATGCAGCATTATTTACAATACAAGTCGCACTTCGTAATATTTAAAAATAAGTCAAACTTTTACAATTTCTAAGTTCCAATATCCATCTACAATATTAGTTTAGGTACATAATTTCGTTACAAAGGAGACGAGTCTACAGGGTAACTTTATTATTAAAAAGATCTATTATTATCATTGAGAATTGTGCATAAAAGTCGAATCAGCTAAAACTATTGCAAAGGCAAGTAGGTGATGTATGCTTTTATTTATTTTTATAATTCCATTCAATAATAGCTATCAATAAAACTCGACGAGTACCTATTTATGTAATTCTTACCGATAATGCTTAAAGTTACGTGGTGTTATAGTAGTCTGGTCACGTGTTCTCCCGATGGGGCACATATACTTATGTCTAACGCACGCCGCAGCGCGGTACCTAATTAACATTCATTGTATGTATGTACTATCTACTACTAGCACTAATATTAGTTGTATTATGCTCGTTTGCACTTTCAAAACGTCCGCAAAGCGACCGTCCCACACAACTCCGCACAGAGTAGTCTCTAACCTACGCAAAGAGTCGTATTACTAAGTATTCCGTGGGACGAAGCGACGATGCAAGATACAGTGCGTTTATTGCCTCGATATGGTGAGTAACTCAGTAGTTCGTTGATACATAATCCTTCCATTCCTTTCAGAGTCGCGCCTTCACTCTATGCTTCTCGCATTCTCAATATTGACGATTTCCTTATCATTCTTTGGCATTATTTAGTGAGCTTAATTTCTCTCTCTTGGGACAGTGCCGTGGTCGGTTTACGTGATCCGCACCATAGTTTTATAAGATGGAACTTTATTGGAGCTGCATAAATATAGCTTCGCCTCCAGAAGACCGATCGCGGTACTGCCCCAAGCCACCGCTAATCGCGTCGCTCGGCGACGCCGGACCTCCTCACTGTTCAGGCGTGGTCCTCGCTCGCCGAGGGCGGCCACGTCGCAGTGTTCGCCTTCGTTTGTCAACAATTTCTCTTTTCCTTATACATTTTTCCTATTCAAGTACCTAAATTGTATTGCACTGTGATTATAATTTTTCAATGAGTAATACGTTGTCCTATTATGTTTCATATACGATTAACTTATGTCTTTGTTACTAATCGATATAGACTTCAAATATTTTCACTAGTTATTTCATGTATGATTTTTCGATATACTATAATTGTAAATGACTTTTGAGTATTAATCTTTTTCATACTATATAATATATTTAGATATTTTGTGACCTAATCTATTCAGTCAATTGAGTCGAATCAAAATAATAGCCTCTCTCGATGCGAAAGTTCCTGTTAGTAGAAGATATAAATACGGTAGGTACTGCATGTAATCAGATTTTGAAACATATATATTCTTGATTTCCGGTACCCAAAATTTTGATTCACCCACTTCATAAAAAAAAAAACTACTTAGGTATAAAAAAAACAGCACCACCTGAACAATAGGCACCCAGATTAGAGTCTAGTTAGGGAAGAAAAGTATGTACTTCCAGTCTATTCATCATTCGACATTTAGGTCCATCTACGCCTAAATATCTAGAAATAGCTTAACGTATTCACCGAAACCCGTTCGCTGTCGCGCACTACCAATACGCAAATACGACGACCGGCGGCCTCGCTTCGGGCCGGTCTGTCTCTACCGAACACCGCAGCTGAGGCGTCACGCGCACTTAAAATCCGGAGATTTGTTTCGACCGGCGAAAGTCCGCGGCTTCTGCTGCGAGATAGGATGGTATCGCACTGGGCCCGCCCACCGCTCTCGGCCGGCGGTCTACAGCGAGTGCGCCTCGGGTCAGACGTGGCTCTCGAGCGGCGGGCGCGGCGGCGGCACGAGCGGCGCCGGCCACGCGCGGCTCAGGTCCGGCGACGAGGTGCGCGTGTGGCGCGCGCTCCAGCCGTCCTTGTCGAAGTCCTTGGTGCCGCCCACGGTGTGCCGGCGCTTGATGCCGCGCTCGGGCATGCCGTTCTTGCGCTTCAGCTTGGTGGAGCGCCAGGCGCCCTCGCGGCGCCGCACCACGTTCCACTCGCCCTTCTCCAGCTTGCTGAGCCGCTCGCCCTTGTTGAGCGACTCCGAGCGCTGCAGGCGCGCCTCGACGCGGCAGTTGAGGCTCTCCGAGCGCAGCACGCGCGCCTCGCTCCGCTCCGGGTCTCTATTAAGCGATTCGGAGCGCTTCAGCTTGGAATAGTCGACGTCTTTTTCGCTGCCGTTCTCGAGCGCGGCGCTGTTGCGTTTCACGCACTCCGGGTTCGACAGCCGCAGGCCGCTCTTGTAAGGGTAGAGGACGCGGTCGATAGTTTTATCGTTGTCGGGCATCGTCTCGGAGGCCTGGGAGCGGGTGTCGACGTCCTTCTCGTCCTCGGTGCTGCGAGCCTCGTCGTTCTTCTTGGGAATGATGCAGTTCTCCTTCTCCGAGTCGTCGTCGTGGTCGCGGCGCGGGGCGGCGGGGCGGGGCCAGCGCGCGTCGGGCTCGTCGTTGCTGGAGGAGCTGGAGTGGCGGAGGTCGCGCGCGAGCCAGGCCGCCTTGAGCTCCTGCGCGCGCGCGGCGGGCGACACGCGCTCCTGGTCGCTGGCCGCGCTGCCCTCGGACGGGGAGCTGCCGCTCTTGCCCTCGGCCTCGGCCTCGAGCTCGTCGGCCTCGGGCTCGTCGGCGTACGGGATGCTGCCGTCGTCGAGCGGCGACGAGTTGTTCAGCGTGCGCAGCTTCTGGTCGAACGTGCTCGTCAGAGAAGACACCAAGTCTCCGGTTCCTACGACAAATCGGAGAGAAATTAGTATCATCGCAACCTTTATTTACATGGAGATTTAGTACTGAGAAGATATATTTAGACGAGCTCGTCTAGAGGTATCTTCGGACACGAATACTGAAGCGTGTTAGATTGCGTTAGGAGCGTGACAATGGAGTGAGATGATTGTCGTGTACATATGAGTGACGGCCGTCGGATGCGCGAGCATGAAGCCGTGCTGTCAGCAGCCGTCGGTTCGAAGCGTTAGTTTTGATCGGAGTCGCTATTCGTTTACATCTTCCACCGACTAACTTGCTAAAACAATTTCATATATTGAGCCATCTTCTCTCAAAGACTAATAAGTACTGTATGATTAAAGTAAGGACGCTAAGCACAAAGAATTTAGTACATTGATTTAGAACCTCAATAGTAATCTTTATCACACGCTCGCACGGTGGCATTGATGATTGATTGGCAGTTAACCGGCGAGCCGCGAGCGGGATAGAGATAGCTAATGATGGCGGCAACGTACGAAATTAGTCGGACATAGCATACATACTTTAGTTTCTGGAAAGCTGACTGAATGTTGTTTTTTCAAGTTCTCCGGCGAAGATACGAGCAGTCGTCCATGTTAACGACGCCGAATGCGTACACGCAGCACGCACACACTTGCAACACGCACGCTCACATTCCTATACCTTTTATTGTGGACAAAAGAAAGGGATTGCTGTGTCTACTCTCTGACGTCAGTACTGCACACCTAGTGGGGCAAATAGTACACGGCTTTTATTGGCTGGGCGGTACAAAAGAAAATGTGGATGTGTTTACGGTCACGTAGCAAGTGGAACAAGGACTGAGACAATTCATGACTATTTCCAGAACATATTCGCTATCGATGCCTCATAGGTACTGATTTTACATGAAGATATTTAAATTATTTTTAATAGAGCAGTAACGTCTGCTAACGTAAACGTGGCGCTACGATGCCAACCTAAGGCATGTTGAAGCATCTGGTTGAAAAATTCAATGGCTCTGACATCAGGTTCGGTGGTCCAGTTGGTAGGACGCCCGTGTTGGCCCGGCAAAGCCGTTGGAAACGCAGGTTCGAATCCTGTCTTGAGCCATTAAATTTTTCAATTTTTCGCTTCATTGTAAAGATATTTAAAAACATTTTCTAAATTTCCTATAAGATAGCAAAGGCCTTCGTTATTTTAACAGGTAAGATCAAATTGAAGTCTGCTATGAACATATACCCATATGCATACATCTCATCTTAGAACATTCCTTTGGTGCAATTGTGTTTTCTATATTGAAAATAAACATTGTAATCATGGTAACTAAAGATCATTCCGAATGGCATTTTCCCCATAGCTATAGCAAGCAGATATGAACTCACCATCGATGGAGAAGCTTTGTAGCGTGTGTGTGTGCCGCGAGAGCTCCTGGCGACCGCGGCCCAACACTGAAATGGACTCCATCTCCGCTCTGAAAAAAATACAATTATTAGTACACCCACGCTATTAAATTCTTAAATCTCTTAACTAATCCTGGAACCTTCCAAAGTGGAATGGTTTCCCTCCCATTGGGTTACTGAAAGGATCATTTGTCTTCAAGTTTTATTTATAACATTAAGCATTCCAAAGTTTGATCACATTATTATGTCAAGCTTGGATAACAAAGTACGTCATAACTTGTTAATCAAAGATCATCAAAAGAAAATATTAGGGTCCTGAGATTTGGTAGACAGGGCCTGAGGTGTTCTTACTGAGAGTCCCTCTAAGAAGTTGGGCCCAGGATAGCTACGCATCTGATTTGTGAAGAGCCTTTGGTACAAAGTTTCTGTTGATCAGCACTGGTTGTATAACTTAACATTGTCAATGCGAATACTAACTTGTTGCCCCCTTGGCTGAACCGATGCGGCAAGCCGTCGTAGTCCGCCAGCGTGGTGGTGAGGTGCGCGGGCGGCGACGTGAGCGGCGAGCTGGGCGGGGACGCGCCGGGCGACGCTTCGACGCGCTTGTCCGGCTCCGCCCACTTCTTGTCCGCCGACGGCTTGGAGCGCGGCTTGCGCTGGATCTTGCGGTTCGCCGCTGAGATGATCGACGAGACGATGTCGCGGGTCGACACGTCTTTGCCTAGAAAAATTGTGCATTGTTGTAGAGGCTGCCAAGTATACCTAAGCAAGAGATCGATGAGAAAGGTCGAGCCGCAGATTAAACCCTTGAAAATACGGATCTATCTATACCTTTGAGTCTAGGAAACACGGACGTCACTGGGGTTCCAGTGACGTCAATAGAATCCGATACTGACAATATTTCCACACCATGTGAGAAATTAATTTCCATTACCATTTCCGCGTAAAGCATAACTAATTGGCCCGTTAATATGTCCTCGTGAAAGATGTGCGGATGTCTAGAGAGCAGTTTGGCAGGAGCGGGTTGGCTGGAAGCCACGGTTACCTTCGATCTTCTTGACGTTGTGTATGAGCAGGTCGCGCGAGGGCGCGGGCGCGGGCGACAGCTCCTCCGCCGTCGTGGGGGGCTCCATGGGCGGATCGCCTTCCTCCTCTTCGAAGTACCAATCATACTGCAAAGACAACACACGAGTATTATAATCTAACGCTGGTTTGAACGTGGAGTAATTCAACCGCCATTGCAATTGAAATGAGCATAAGAAAATTTAGGTACGATTTATCTTCATTTCTTAAACTCAATACTGTTTGTCGTCGTTTTTACATACTCGATACCCACGGGTATGAAAAAGGACAATTTAAGGGCTCAGCAACTATAGGTACCTGCCTGTCTTCTTATAAGTACCTGTCTGCTTTCTATAGAAACCCTGCCATGCAAAAAAAGTGTCTGGCAGGTACATACTATGTATTCCCTAAAGGTATTTATGTTCAAGTGTAAAAATAGTCCACTCACGTGAGATAGGAAAGACTCGATGATGCGGCACTGGCTCGACATGTCGTTGACCATGGCCAGCATGTCGTCACTCGCCGCGCGCACCAACGTTGGCCCGAACACTATGGCCAAATTTCGGGCTTCCATCTTGTTGTATGACGAGTGTGCGACTACTTTCCGCAAATGTTCGATCAGGTACTTTAGTGTTTCGTAGTGTGGATCCGGTAGTGCGTGGACCAGGCGGCGCAGCTCGCGGGCTCTCTCTGGTGAACGATCGGCCGCTGAAAACAAATAACATTGTAGACATGCCGTGTAGGCGAAATTTTTTGTCGCTACTTTCTTCGTACGAAGCGAACGGATAAGCTAAGGGTACTCCCTCATCGCGAGCAACCGCCTGCAATGTAACAAAACATGATATGTCAATTTAATTTGTTTTTGATACATTACAATCGAGTGCAGCACCCTTAAGGTCGTAAGAATGGATTTAACTTCGATTGAACAGTATTCTTAACATGACTAATCGTTTTCAAACAAACCTAAAACAAACCAAACCTAAATAAATCTGAGTTTCTGGGTAAATTTCTAGTTAGAACGGTAGACTCGGTAGCCTAAACTGAACACTTGTCGAGTGATGTCCCGGTGTGAGCCGCCATTCATCACCGGCCGCGGCACTAACAATAACTCTCTACAACCGAGATGAAAAGCCGAGGCTCATTGCCAACAATTTGCTAAAATTAATGAGCGTTTGGATTTGTACACTTTCATTAGGTTTTCGGCGAACTTGAGAGGTTTGCACGTAGAACATAATTTGTTACCAAACCATCATCAAAAAAAGTCTCGTACGATATTATGACCGCAAATTCTTCTGAAGTCGTTTACGTTTTTCATTGAAAGTAGGTACTCAATTATCTTAACATCGCCAAGAACACGTCTGGCATTATGATTGGCTACGGTCGAGTTCTATTTTCAAATAATTAATCAATTGTCAGGTGTCATTTAGCAGGTGGCACCTACTTTAATCCCTAGTAACTAAAGTGACTTGATGTGTCTGTTAATCATTCCGTGGATCTGCAGATCTGCGGATTAGCATGCTAATAAGCAGGTGGTGGACATTTTGTGAACAAACATATAAGTTGGCTAACTTGAGCCATCGCAATACTTTGAAATTGTCATTTAGAAATGCTCTAAGCTAAAATTTAAAATTAAGCAAGGCGAAGCTTCGACAATCCTACGATTTAAGCATGTGGGCTGCAATGCTTTTTGTACTGCCGTACATATTCTTTAAAAGTACGTAGGTATTTGATACTCCAAATCTGTTCTAGAGTTATATAATTTCCTTACCAATAAATGCGGGGTACATATCAGCCGTGAGCAGTGGGTCGGGCAGACGCCGTAGATACGCCTTGAGCAGGCTGGAGGCAACATGTACGTCAGCCCAGCGCGCGTCGCCCTCTGGCGGGGGCTCGCCGCGGTCCAGCGCGGCGGCCAGCGCTGCCACGCCGGCGGCGTTGCCCGGCACGCGGTACACGCCCACTGTGCGGAGACCGAAGGCCTGGAGGAAATAAAGTTTCAGATAAAGCTACAAGAAAAATACCTGAATCCAAGTGACGTAGATCTAGACGGCAGAAGGTAAAGATCAGCTCAACTGTTCTACTTAGGAACTGCATTGTGGTATGAATTGTCGCTTGCGGTATTTACGGACCGATACGATCTTCAAACCTTCAAAAGAAAGGCCCGCAACGCACTTCTGACTCCTCTGGTGTTGCAGGTGTCTATGGGCGACGTAATCGCTTTCCATCAGGCGATCCGTCTCGTTTGCCCCTATGACATAAAAAAAACCCGAAGCTTTCCTTCTTTTGATAGGATTTTCTACAGCGGTTTTCTACTCGGGCTTTAGCGCCTTTAGCTCCGACCAAATAAGTCTAGGTCTGAAAACCGATGATGATATTCTCCGTTGATTCTTTGGGCCATCTTAGTTCTATGTTACGTGTCGTTGTCTTGTTTCTTTGAACTTTAAACGATTGTAAGTAGTAGTTACCTCGACGGCGTGCGCAGGCAGGGTGACCGCGCGCGGCACGAGCGGGTGCTCGGGGTCGGTGGGGCAGCGCTCCAGGGGGGCCCCGAGCCAGCCCGACGCGGGCGCCGGCACGGCCGCCGCGCCGCCGCCGTGCATGCGCCGCAGCTGCTTCGCCATGCGGCCCTTCCATGTTTTGTTCTTGGGTGACGATGGGAGGGTTGGCGTTGGCGGACCTGTGGAAATACGACACGTTAGTTATCATTGGTACAAGGATCAAATGTGCTAAGTGAATTTGAATCATTGCTGAATCTACAATGAGGTTATTCGATTACTTCGGATTAGGGTATTGATGGATCGTTGTTAGGAAAAAATATGTTGATCTACGTTTATACCTACATTGGTGATTTTTTATTAATATTCTGGTTATTTTCGGTATCTTCGGTACTGTCATTAGGTCAGCTGTTGAAGTATGTAGTTGGTTACAGTCGAGTTACCTGTGGGCGACCTGTTGCGGCCGATTTTTTTGCTGCGCTGCGGAGGCAGCGGCGAGGGGCAGTCAGGCGCAGGCGCGGGTTCTGCCGGCGGCGGCTCCGCTGAGTGCCGTCGGAGCGCCGCCAACCAACGCTGAGCGTCTTCTGGTCCTTCCGCCTATTACAAAAATAAGTTCGGTTCATTTGCAGAAAAGAATATACCTACGTCCAAATGTATATGAAATAACAGCTGCTTCGATCCCATTCTCATCGCGGTTAGGACTAGACAATTTAATAAACAGATCATGGTTGGTAAAGCTTACCTGCAGCAGCAGCTCAGCACCAGCAGCTGTGGTGACCCTGACGACGTGTTTCCGCTTGGTGTAGTCGTCAGCCAGCGCCGCCAGTGAGTACCGCATGTCGAGGGTGTCGCGCGAGCTCTCCGCACCCGCCGTCGACCCGCTCACTGCGCCAGGACTCTGTAACAATAAGACAAAGGCGTCAGCTCCGCCGTTACATCCAACACTTCAGAATTGAAAATCGAGATTATTTGTTTCTAGGAAGGAAGATCTTTCAACGAAAAGCATAAAACACACTAACATTTCGCTTGCTTCCTTTTTTCTCGTAAGTAGCATTAACAAGTTTTTGAGGTTGTAAAGCTCGTCATTTGGCTGTCTCGCCCAAAAATAGACGGCAATATTAGATAGGTATCGGTTACAGCTTTGATTAGTACCTAGTTATGAAAGAATTCATGGTCAATGTCTCTAAGCCACATGAGAAAATGTACATATGAATAGTCGAACTACACAATTAATAGGTACTTGCACCTTGTAAATCACTGAACGACTATGTAAAGGTGTAATAGTCAAGCTATTAGTTTATGATTATGGTCAATCAATAAAATTTAATGCTTTTAGAAATTACGCCCAAAAACAAGTTAGTGGCGAATCTAGCCGCGTACTCACGGATCTAAAATAAAAACACTCCACTTTCACGCCTAATTACGGGTATTGCGCGGTGAATAGACGTGAATCAGACAAGTGCTCGAGATGTTTTCGGGTCCATTATCTTTGTAAAGGCGGCATTAATCAAGCGAGAAACGCAGACCCGGTCACCGGCTCGGTTCAGCCGAAATATAGCGCCGAGTGCGAGTGCCCACGCGTGGGCGGTTCCGTTAATATATATATATATATATTTGAATAACTTTATCAAAGATGAAAAGTGAATGCAGGCAACTGCGACTAATGCACGTAGATAAGATTGACACTAAATTAATGTGCATTAGAGTGTTAAGTATATTGATTTAAAAGAAATATAAGAAATCTAATTGCTTTTAGATCCGATCACATAATTAGATAAAGACTATCAATAATCCGAAAATATAATAAACAAATGATTTCTCATAATCAAATGAGTAACGATTTTATCTTTAAAACCCTAACATGGCGGGCGATCGGTGGCGCCTACGGATTACGGATGAATTGATGCTTTGTATAGATGTCGGTAGGTGAGTGGCTTAATCTTATTTGTCTATTTGCGCCCGAGGCCGCTCCGGAGCGCGAGCGCAGGAAATCGAAAGTGCAAATGTCCGAACCCGGTCGCTTCTTCCGCGGCCGCGCCGCATCGACGGCGGCCCTCGGACGCTGATACTTATCAGCGTAATTACAAGAACATTTCATGTGTCGGATACAAATGGCCCTTTCATTTTTAGACGGCCTTTAACTCAATAACAATGCTCGAAAACACACGACTTTGCACCAAATTATTGCAGACACAAACGAAAACTCAATGCTTGAGATTAATTTATTTCTACAAGCGGTGAAAGCTCGAATATTGTCGTCACAGATAAATGATATGCTCTGTAATGGCTGTTAACCTTTCGTGAGTTGATATAATCATCGCATGTCGATCTCATTGTCAACGTGAGAAAAGTCGCCATCATCATTCGACAGCTCCATTAGCTCGGTTGACATTGTCTACCTGTCAAAAGATTTACGATTCGGTAACGACGAGCGATGGCTATGAGACTTGTAACAAAGAGATTTCTATTTTGCGGATTTTTCTAGAAAGCGCCAATGATCAGTGATTACAGTCGCTTAATTTTGCGTGGCCGCACGACACACTTTTACCGAGCACGAGGCAAGAAAACATAAACAAAAAAACACGTTTGTTTTTGGTGACAACATTACACGATGTAACCTATTGAGATGAGTGCAATTAGCAGGTCAGCGCCGTCAGAAGTGGGACGCTGACGTAACAGCCGGCGCGGCGAGGGCCGGCGCGCGCGCACCTCCGCAGGAAACGCACTAAATGACGGCGAATTAGCGGGGACCCTTAACGAGCATTTTTTTTTTATGCATACTTCACTAGCACGAATTAAACATGATGCGAGAAAACCGCTCTCCGACCGCAGTGCTTATTGCATAGAAAGTAAAAGAAATTCGAAAATAGCCGAAGCAATTGACCCGATAGATGGATATCTAGGCAGGAGTGGCGCCTGAAGCGCCGATATGTAATAACATGTTACTTCTAGGTCAATTGCCTATACCTTCCAATGATAGTAATTGTGAGACGCGCTATAACGCCCCCGTATTACCTACATGAGAGGATTGCACGACTCTTTAATGGCTTAACGATGTCTTTATGTTGTTTTTTAATTGATTTAGCGTCGGATTGGGGTCTGTGTCAAAAACACACTTCATTCGAAATTTAATTACTTTCGCGGCGATTAAGTTTTAAAGCTTCACTTTCAGAGATTGGAAATTACTGACCTAAGGCAATATGGTGTTGTCTTCGCAAGTACGATGCAACTGACTGGCATGTGAGAGATTAATATTACCATTTTATTATTCTTACCTACATTTTGTTTAAATACAGTGTTGGGTCTACCTAAAACTAAAACTTGACTAGAAATTGAGGCTGCCTAATGCAGCTCATCTCGCATTTTATAATCTGCGTACAGGCCTCTACAGGACGGATTGACAATGACTATTAGATTCAAAGTTTTTGGACATTTGCCGATATTTATTCTGCTTTTGTACAAGCACCTATTTTGGCACTTCATATAGTACCTAAATGATTTGATTTGATTTGTGAGGAATTACTAGCTAGTAAATTAGCCGGCCGTGACCTCTGAAAGTTAGTCGCTATGTAAATTATAGGTACTCGTATAATATTTTTTTTGTTGAATCATCATTTTACACATGTTTTACACAATAAGTTTGTCAACACGCACCTGTGACTGTTGTTTGTATACTGCTCTGTTTAACGGGTTTTAATAAAACCAAGCAAACGACAATTACACAGCACAAGCTCACCAGTAAATCGGTGTACCAGAGCGTCATGTCTTGGCTGCAGTCCACACGCGTCAGCGGGAGCGGCCACCATACGTCTCGCACTTTATGTCCCCGCCCTGCACAACGTTGCACGCAGCCACGGCCCCTAAGCCCACAATCCACACAAGTGCACAGCACATCCAGGAGGTTCACACGAAAATACAGGCAATAAACGCGGCCAACGACCGAAACATCCGAAATATCGCCGATGATTGACACGGATCGATTCGAAAGTGTTCCGTTATGTCTCACTGTAAATCTTTCATCGGCAGTTATCACGATTAAAATATCGATGGTAATGGTAATGAAATTGAATTTCCGGAAGCATGAGTGCAGCGTACGGGCGGTGCGCGCGCGCGTCCGAAGGACTGTGGCGGCGCGCAGAGAAAGTGATCCGCGCAGACTCCGCGCCGTCTGCCAAATCGCCGTTTTCACGGTTCGGAAATTGATGGCTTTTTCCGGACGGCTCGCTCGCCACAACCACAATGGTTGCAAGTTGCAATTTATTTCTGTTTACCTATATGTCTTTAAAGTCATCATTTTCACGAAACATTGTGAGTAGTGTTTCAACACAATGAAAATACATTTAAAGCTTGGACAGCTTTAAAGTGTTTCATTCACAGATTTTCTGTCAGAATCATCTTGTGATTAATATTGTTTTCAAAATAATACTACAAAGTTGGCGATAAAGCATTGGTAAACACAGCCTATTTATGTGCAAGAATAACCAGCTGGTTTGTTGCAAACTAATGCCCTTCATATTCTGTACTATACTCTTAGTTTTCTTTTTAGTCCGTTGCTTTGTTGTGATTTACGGTCAGCCACGAACGACACGGTCGCGGCTATGAATTCATCCGCCGCGAATGATACCGATTTGTCATACTTTTCCTCTGCCACCAGTAATTGAGAGAGTTCAACTTTTTGTACTACACGCTTCACTGCAATAGAGTTCGAGAAATTAGCATTCGATAGAAATAAATGCACAAGGCAACAAATTATAACCACTTGTCAAGCGATCCTTCTGAAAGAATTCGTGAATATCTTTTCCTCGAGCGACTTTTAAATAGCTTTGACATTTAGACACATTGCAGTATATCCCAACAATCGTCGAAATTCCCGACTGTAGAAACCGAGGTTACTGATGATGCGTGACCACACTATTCTCATTCTGACGTCAGTAAACACTCCTTGCCAGGAAGATTCTAAGAAACAATTTATCTTGAATTTCTGAATCGTGGAAAGGTTTTTCATAAATGTGGGTTCATTGCATTCAAATGTGGTTTTCCTTAAGATTACCTATTCCTGTATAAATAATCATTACGCCGTTTTCTTCTATAACAAGGCCAGTTCATACTTAGCTGACTCATAGTTCATGCCACTTCTTAACGTATACAACTGATGTGCCTATGTTTTTGTATTCAAACATTTGTACAGAGGTCAAAACTGAGACGAAAGTATGGAAAACCCAGTAACTATCTGAGAAATACGATGAGTCGTGCCTCCGCAGTTTAAGAATACGATCCGTCGCCATAATAACTAACTGTAACAGTTTCTAGAAAATTGTTGAACACAGATTTACAACGTTGTAATTTGCCTACTATTTAAAGTCGCGAAAATAGCTGGACACTTACAAAGTCATAAAATGCTGGGAAACGAGAGTCGTGTACTTCCTAATATATTTCGGCCGGAGACGAAAATGATTGACGGCGCAGTGAATAGCCCATTAGGTCACCATTACTTGGACATTTACTACGACGCTTTCTTTGAAATAAGTTACTTATTTCCGCAATATTTGCATTTCTATTTTACGTTATCGTTGCGGCATTTGGTTCTGCACTTTGGGCTGACATTTTATCTAATTGAAGGCGGTTGAACTGGCGAATGAACAATAAAACTTGGCTACTATCGGATGACTCAACGCCGTTTTACGACTGCAGAAGTAGTCTGGAAGGCTTCGCTATAATAATTTTGGTAAATATGAGTCACCGCGTTGCGTAAACCGCTAGAAAGCCTCTAGGCTGCTCGTTTAAGAGAGCTATTTTGTGCGAAAGATCGCCATAGATATCATCGGTAATCGATTTTGTATTACATAAAACATAACCTAGACTGCTGAACTAGACTGTGTTTAGCAATTTTACTATTTCGTTTTTTAGGTTTTAAAGTGGAACACCGTCCTGTAGACGTGCCTAATGTTGCTATGATTCATAGAGCTTCACTGTCGCAACAGTAAGTAAGTAGGTGGGTAATTAAAGGCGTTGGCTTTACTGACTCTAACTGTTTGAGAAAACATCGATACTTGGAAAAACAGCCAGTACAGCAGCAAACAGCAGTCTGTGTAAACTGTGTAGTCTGCATACAATGTAAAAGTAGTGAGATCGCATCCGGCTCACATGGAGAAGGATGGTCTACTGAAGTGTTACAGAACGCAGAAGCCAGACGTCCCGATATCCGCGGGTTGCGTCAGGTGCGCGCGTCACGTACATTTGGGTCAGATTGATGTTAATACAATCATAGTTTATAGCCCATTTTTGTGTTATAAAAAACGTTATGAAATAACATTTCTGAATTTGCAATCCGAACACACTTTTCGTTACATTAATGTAGCGAAATTTTAAGTGTGGTGTGGTATGGTTTCCAATCCTTATCCAGCTATTTAGCTGCTTAATATCCGTTGAACCTAAGCGACAATCTTATAATTCTGATTATGTGTGTCGAACTTGGAACCTACCATAAAACTTTGCGTCGACCAAATTCAATTAATGTTCACGCCTGTGACACATTAGTCATTCGTCAGTCATACTCGTACGTTCTTTCGGTCTGCCACGTTGGACGACGCCCTGCCGATTGCATAAATTCCATTACTCATAAAACTGAAGACTGTCTCGCAGTTGGCAGTAAAATTCGATTTGGTCGACGAACTGTCTCGAAGTATACATAAAGTTTTACTATTCTATTGTTGCCAAAGTAGGTGCCACTTTACTACTTATCATTAAAGATGTATTAAGTACGTACCAACACTACCAACCGTAAAACATATGCATTATCTGTTCTGTACGTAATCTACAAAGTTGGGCACAATATTTCCAGGCTAAAGAACCAATGAATGAATTGGATACATTTAAGAAAAATGAGAAGCAACGGGTGATTTTGTCGTCGCCATGAAAATATTGTCCCTGCATTGTCTCAAAACTCATAGTTTCGGTACTGTCGCTGAAGCTAGGTGGAGCTAAACTGAAGAGTTTGTGTGCACTACAGTTTTCAATAACAGGACCCTGACTCCCGATATCACCCACACTAAACTCCTAGCACGGGAAGTCCTAGTGTGTACGTTGAAATGCTCACGCTTACGCCTAAGATGTATAAACAAAAGATAATCGTAACGTTTTTGTTATTGTGCGATACTGAAGAAATTGAGGCGTTCAGTGATAGCCTCATTTCATTACAAGTAGGTATATTAATATTATTTAGCTAGTAAGGCGATATCGTTGTGCAACGCGTCGCAAGTTAATTACCAGGCTGCCCCACTTCGAGCTTTGTGATTTTAAATGCCGAAAATAATTTATTATTACGTTTTCAGAACAAACGCACTGTGTTATCAGGTCAGGGATAAAAATAAACGGAGTGTGTGAAGTTTAGTGTCATTGTATAACGAGTAACATAAGACAAGCTATATTGCGTCTTGATATTTATGGATAGCAAAAATATTTAGTAAATAAGTCAATTCTGCATAGAAAACTACCGTAAGTCTCAGATCGTAATCGGGATCGGCTCTCCTGATGATGAATCGCGTACCGATTCGAAACATGTCAAGCGATATTTGCCTTCTACTATACGTGAGGGAACCCATTCGTGAATTTTAATAAGTCGATTCCTTTTGAATTTGCATTAAATTGCGTGTTCAATATATAACTGTCTAATTATGCCATTACATCGGCTGTATGCTCATTTGGCGCTTATTAGTATAAACAAATCTAATTTTGTCAGATAATCCGTACATGTCTCACTCACTCGCACTATGTCTTTATACTTCTTTAGGGCACTAAATATGTATATCGGGTATGGTATATGTTGGTTGTAGTTTCAATGTTTTCTACTACTTATGCTAACATTTCCATGTTGTCACTCCGGATTGGCTGTGCGTGTGCGCCGGGTGCGCCGAGGCGTGCGCCGGCGACCCCGAAACGCATCGTTCGCGCATCACCGGAACCCGATCTCTCGGGCTTTGATGTCTCTATTGATTACATTTACGTTTATATGCGGCGTGTCAGTTGGAATGATACAACTGTGGCTGTCAAGGGTTTGACAACTCAAACTCAAAACTTTAAAGTGAGCATTTCTGTCCCAAAATGGCAAAAAAAATACTATTGAGTTATTTGAATTGTACCATCGTATAACCTAAAACATGACGACAGACGACCTAAATAAATTTGCAGTAAATAAAAAAAGTTTAGAACGAAGTGTCAAAAAGGGTGTTACCGCCATTTGCCTAGGGGCAGATTTGTAGTAGTGTGCACTGTGCATTTGCATCTCAATGCAACTCATGATCACGATTCGTAAATTCATTTTAATTCAAATTTACTACAGCCATGGCATTCCGGCATGATGCCTAATGCTACAAAATAACGTCTGATCGTCATAGAGTTAGCTCCGTGTCACCAAGGAGTTGCGTATTTTTTCGACAAAAAGGAAAGCAAAGGAAGAAAAGGAATGAATACTTACACGGTTCCCATGCAAAGCAAAATATATTTGTATCGCGGATGAAGGCACAGTATAAACCTTGTCTTAAAACTAAAAGAAACTATCACCCGCTATCAACCCGCTATTCAAGATCTACATCCTGGCTGTTTGTTTCCATCAATCTCCTATTGTAATCCGACACCTCCCATGAATCATGTATCGGCGGCCGAAATAAATATGCAATTAGGTAGAAAGTAAACAATAATTGGCAATGCAGCGGCCCACGGCCCATTCAGGGCTTTAATGCGGAAACGGCGGAGCGTGGGCACATTGTCTTCCGATTATGTATCTGTGTTGTGTGTGGTTAGGGTTGTGGAGTAATGTGATTTGACATAACAGAGGCATGTAGGTATTAGTGGGTGACGTCATATCAATCCATAGTAAAGCGGCCATCTAAGACACAAGGTGTGAGCATTAACGTAGTTGGGTCATGGTGATACCTGTTTTTCTATGCGATGTCATTGCGACCCAATTTTTATAAGCAAATAAAAAAAAATAAAAGAAACAGATGGAAGTTAAGTTCTATCGTGAATATTTTGGCAATCTTCAATCAAACGAAACGATTTAGGTAAGTATTACAGATTCATAACTAATTCAGCCTTCAAAGTGAAAATTTTAAGGGAACTGTTTGGCACCTATTAAACATAGGGATCAAAGCGTCCAAGTATTTATAAAAACGGGATTTTATCGATCTTAATAAAACATCCTATTTAAGAGGGCGCCGAGCGTTTGCGACTGAACCATAAAGCGCGGGGAATGCGTATTTATATCGGCGCGCGGCCGCCATAGTAAAAATGTATGGAGAATTAAAAGCACTTTTTGATAAATCTGGACCTTTAATACCAAAAAATAATTGAAATATTTGATGCGGTCAAGTTGTAATGTAAACATTAATCTTTTTTTTGAACTGAAAATCAGAACAGATTTCCATTGTTAAAGTATAAAAAAACACTTAACGCCTGCTTACGATTTTACAATTTTCGTCCAACTTTACTTAGTTCTCTAGGGTAAAATATTAATAATCTTATAATTTTTCCAAGGAGAAGTTGTTAACACATTCTTCGTAATGCTAAATATATAGTTTAGAAATGGATTAAACAATTAGTGTTGACGTTATCTACTTAACGGCAACTGCCTATTTTTTCACGTTTCGCTCGGTGCAGTCTTAAGGAATCGTTCAGTTCACGACCTTTCATGTTCGTTCGCTGTTATTTGGTATATTTTTCACTTGTTTTTAATTTTCATTTCCTTGTTCTTTGCCAGTGTTGTATTTCCTAGACGATAGTGCGCTGGGTCGTTCACCCCGGCAGCGCGGACGGACGTGCATCGCGTCCACGTCCACGCATAGACAAGTGATCTGCCGTGCTTCGGTAAAAAGCCGTATCTTACTATGAAATCCATATTAAGATACGACCTTTACGTTCGGAAGTGCTGGTGGGATAAACGATAAAGCATAGACACACCGGCGAATGCCCGAGCAGATCGTATCGGTATACAATGCAATTGGCAACATTGAATTGATTTAAAGCTAGGATTCAATAACCTACGTGGGCTACGTGATTATATTCCAATAAATACTTGAAGTTAGTCGGAATATTTATAGGAACGATGATTTTGAGAAATTACAATTCAAATTAACACTTTTCCAACGCCCAGTATTTCCTTTATCAATATACTGCATTATGTGCCGAATAGTACACGACATGATTAACAGGAATTTTGTTAAATTAAATTGGAATAAAATAGAACAACTTAAATTACATATTACATTTGGCTATTTGATTTGTAACTTAACTACTGTTAAGTTTTATCCTCTCAACCCACGAAAACACTCCATTTTTCCGTATTAAAAGTAGCCTATGTGTTAATCCAGGGTGTCAGCTGACTACATACCGGATCTCCGTACCGAATTTATCAACATTGGTCCAGCTTTTTTACGACAGGATTTGATTTCTTTAAAGGTAACGTCAGGTTATAGAAATACCCATCAATCTTTTTTTCCTGGCGTGTAATAAGAAAGAGGTAGGTTATTTGCTTCCCGGTCGCGCTAACTGTTAACGTCCTGTTACAAGCACTTTACAATTACTGTTTAATATCTAAGGAGATAAGTTTTTCATTGCTTACGACGTGTATAGGAACGAGATAGGTTTTTATTACAAATATTAACACAAGTCGTAAAATTTTTCTTAAGTTTTAATTTTCACTTGTTCTTTACGGACAATTATTGCAAGCCTATTAACTTGCAGGGATCGGTTTTAAATTTGTCATGTAAACCTAGATCTAGCGAATAAGATAACAAAAGTTTTTAATTCTGGGTTATCTCAATTGTACATAAAATTCCGAAATTAAGTGTCTTTACGAAACAACTATTAGATTAATATTCGGAAAACTTTAAAGTGTAAACTAATACGGAATAATTTGTAGTAGGTAATTTGAGTCTCCACAGAAGTTAATGTTACTCAAGCACATAATTTAATGCGTAACGCTGTTTAAGTTTATTACTATTATAAAATCTCCCAATGAGGAAAAACGCAGTTAGAATAAAAATAAATCGCAAGACTGGTTATCGATGAAGAAACCTCAAGTAAAACACCGTTAACACCGTTAAATAAGTTTATGTTCAAAATTACCATAAATGTTACATTGTCATTGGATCTAAACACGCACGCCTAATATCAAATCAATCAGCTAACGGAAGTTTGACCCAAACGCCCGAGATGACACTTAACATTCGGAGTTGAACAAACGCATGCAATAATCACAACCCTGAAAAGTCTCGAAAGTTCTCAGGTTCATATCCTACTGAACGTTTTCTTTGTTTGCGCAAATAACTCGTAAAATATGTCTTACATGTCATGCACGGCTAACTAATGTGTGGAACACATACAAATCCGTTGCAATTATTTACGCAAAGTTTTTCCACGCATCCGTAATTTAAAACAAATGAACACAAATAGTGCACATAGCAGCGTGCATCGCAGACACTCGGTCTGGCGGAGCGGCCATATCGCACGCTACAGACTATAATAGCATCAGATAAGCTAGCGACTCCCTTCCATTTTCAACTCACTGACTGGAGGTTCTTAGGATCGAAATTTCAACTTATTCGATTTGGCTCTTAGTCCACTTTAGAAATCTATAAGTCCGATATCGCCCGTTTAAAGCAAACGCTTGAACCTAATAAGCGCGACTTTAGTTACGACTTGATACAGCAATATTACGGTTCAAATTGCAACGTAGTTATTAATTGACGTAGTGCATTCTAGTTCTAAGGGGGACCGCACCATATGGCCGCTGATCATTTTATGGTTCGCCATATTTGCCTGCTCTTGCAATTGCTCGAGTGTTTGGGCTTAATTTAATGTATTGCAGATACTTGAAATATTCTACGCATCACAATAATTGTAGGATTCTAACCGTACTCGACGAATCCACAAAGAAACTGTCCAATTTTAGATAAAAGTTTTGGGATTCGTAGGATTTGTAGAACAGTTATAGAAAGGATGATTTTATTTAAATCCAGAAACACAAAATTATGGAACGCTATCAAAAGTAGGATTTATGTTGCTACATTTTTCGCAATATTATTAAAAGTATGATATTATAGCAGTAATATAATAATCCGCTAAGCGCCGATTTATCATCCACTTTATTTTCCCAAAATTATGCGATCAAATCCACTCACAACGATTTCATTCATAAAGTCATTAACGTACACCTACGCCCGCCACGCCGCGGCGCGAAGCTACTACTCAAGCAAGACTACCGCTACACCGGTGCACAATGCAATTAAAGAAAAAGTAGCGGAAATTCACAGCAGTCAACTATGATACAAAACATGGTCTAATAGCCTTTAATGGCGTGTGCATTTTCATCGGCGCTCGCGCCGGCATCCGTTCCAGGAACGGCCCTCGGGCTCTGACAGACGGACAGACGCACAATGTACAATACACTGACTGACAGGTGCGGAGGAAGCCGGCGACATCGACATGGTGAGGCCATAGATGCTCGGTAAAATGCCCCGAGATTGTCATTTGTTTTGGAGGTGTTGTCTGTAATCTGTGGGCCTATAATATAAGTTTTAAAACGTGGAGGTAAAGATAATGACTGGACTGGACTCCTTGACGTTTTGCTAGTTTATTAACATATTATGAAAACAAGTGACAGCGTCCCATGCGCAAGTGTTGATGTGATAAATATGACGACTGATACCTAATGATTATTTTTGGAGTCCCTAAAACCAAAAATCATCAACAGTGTTGATTTGTTGTGTATGACTTTAACTGAGAGAAGTGCTCTAAAAGCAATGCGGCAGGTTTATTAGACATCTGTGAAATTGCCTAAGAGTTAATGATAATCTCAATTCAATTAAAATCAATAGCTAACGGCTAACGACACGGAGTCCATTACAGTCCCACAATTTGTTGTTCAAATCTAATTTCTAATTCGAGTTATCTGAACCAGTATTAGGTCAATGGCAGATACATAATTCTGATCGAGAATTTTTGAAATAGCTGGATCCGAGTTAAGAAACACTTAGGGGCCGTTGCCAAAGAAATCACTAATAAAATGTGGTATCGTGAGTGACGTTTGTTTACGACAAAGAGGCGCCTCAGTTGCGAAATAGAAAATCGACAAGGCATGGTGCAGTCCCAAGAGAAACATCACAACTCTCTATGAAGGCTGAGACTCTTACTGCGTTTTTCCATTGGGTGAGAGGCGTACGCATGTAACGCCACCCGCCGAGGAAAGCTATTGCATTTCGTAATGAACGAAAATATCGTAATGGAAGTTCGATTGACAATCGGATTGGTTTCGGTCAGCGAGCGAGCTAACAATTTGTGTAGGTGATAAACGTTGAAATCGACTTCCTCCATAAAAGTCGATGTTCGTTACGTTTATGTACACATTGTAATGATACTAAATAGGAAGGCGCAATATTTGTTCAAGAAAGTTAGCTAACATAGCAAAAGTCTCAGTTTTCTGACTATTGGACATTGATAGGTTTCAAAACGAAATATCTTGTAACAGTGTTTGCCTATGAGCACCGTTTTCATCGATGTCGTGATTCACTCGCTTGATGCGTACTGCATCAAAGGATATTTGTTCCGCAATGATTAAACCATGGGTTTGCACGTTGAATCATAATATATACCCATTAATCGGCCGGTGTAATCAAGGAGTTCTTTAAGGACATCTGATCGTTGGTAAGCGCAAAAAACCCATTAGTTTCTCCTTATACCTCTCAAGATGCCTCCATCTGGGGATTAACTAATGACTATCGAAACTCGATCGAGTTGGCATTTGAATTGAAATTGATCGTTACATCTACTAAAGGCGCTGATAAGTGTCGTTTCGAAGCCGTGCGTCATTTCAAGCTTCAAATGAACGACTTCAATTGTAATGACCAAACTCATTCCATTATTTTAATTAGCGTTCTACTGTGTTCCAACTGCAGGTCCATTGAATTCTTTTTTTGTTCCGTTACATAAAGATAATATCAATTAAGCAATGATCGAGAATGATGCGAGTTCGCATATTAGGAGCGCGTCCATACGCGATGCGCATAGTCGTCGGGCACTAATTGATTTGCGATTCGATACTCGGAAGACTGCGCCCGCGGCCGAGACGGCGCAGACAGTCGTTTGAATGTAAACTGTAAGCATTATGAAACCAATCGCGAGTGTCATGCGTCGTGACATAACCCAGGTCACCACTGGCGGCGGACAAAAAAAGAAAAACGCCGTTTAGGCGACCGGTCGACAAAATAACGAATAAATGTTTCAAAGTTATAAAGTACTGGTCGTGTTCTCGACATGCAACTAAATAAGCAGTTATACAGCTCGCTCGTGGCATTTAGAGCACTCTAGATCAGATAAACAAAATCAATACGTACACGGGCTAAACGAGAGCAGTTTAGCCGCCGTCATGGTTACTTGCTGTTTTCGATCTCAAACCTTAATATTTCAAAATCAATTATGCAAACTTTTCAGGAACAATATCGTGCGAAGTATCTGTACGGCCGATGCTCGTTCGCTAATCGACTGCTAAAGCCTAAAAGCTATCAATCGAGATAGAGAATACATTACGGCATCGGCTAGCTATCGGCGCGTTGATGAAAAATAGTCAAGTGAGGTGAGGCAAGAGTTATTCGATCTTCATTTTCTCAGCGACAGTAATGGATTGCCACTGATAAGTATGCCATTAGGAGTCTGTGGGAAACATTGAAACTAGCTGCAATGGCGTAACTACAGTCGGGACTTGCCGTTACGTTTTGAATAATACACTGTCACCTGGTTTGATACGGTAGTGAATCACGGCGGAGCGGAGGGGTGCATATGAAATTGAGCTGAGGTCCCGCACGCGCGCTAACGATAAAATAACAATACAATTTCTACCTCAAACTATTCAAGGATGAATACCGATTGCGTGCCTCTGCTGGATCATTTGCAGGTGGGTCACGCGCATGCGCCGCCGCTATGGCGTCATATCCTCAACTGAATTGGTCTGACAATTAATAAAAGAATTGCGCGCGAAGCCAGCGCTATGTTGGGTAATGGACGGCAGTTTTTGACGCGCTGAGGTTTCCGAAGACGGATCGGCGAGCAAAAACTGCGCGACGTCATCGTACGGTGGAACCGGCATTGCTCCGTGTTTCGAATTGCCGTATATAGTACAGCGATCGGTATTTTAATAGGTATAATCAGCCGCTGACATGTCTTAGGAATCCGCGGATATACTTGTTAGGATTTAATTTAAAGTATTACAAAAAATAACACGCGCTACGGGGCACCGGTGGGAGCTAATTAAATTACTTTTTGGAATCAAATAACAAGCGATGTATGATTGTGATAAGTGTCTGCTACGCAAAAAATATTTGCTTCCTCATCATGTACCGGATAAGAGATATTTTTTATATTCCATCCCTAATACGGGTATAAGTGTCCATAGGATCCAAATTCCATCAACAATTCAGTCACAATTCAAAATATCCTCTAAAAGGTAAAGGTCACATTTTGTCAGAAAATCAGGCGTCCACCCTTCGGCATCAATTGGGACTTGAGCACAATGGGATAAAAATGAGCCTTATTTGGAGTCGTGTGCGTAGATGGGACCTGCGCTGCGTGACGTCACGCGGCCGCCCGGTCCTCCGGCTGACAGGCTTATCCCGCTGTCATCTCACGCCCATTATGTGCGCGAATAGACGTGTGACCTCCGTCAGCGGGTACGAGTAGCATGCAAGGCCGCATGCAAGCTTCCCTTTTAAATTACGAATAATTATCGACTATCGATAACTTTGAGGCGGTTCTTCCGAACGTCAATTGTTTTCGGGCGACCGTGACTCCTGCAGTTCATTCTTATTCAGTTTTAAAGCATGACTATCACTGTGACGTTGAGTTGGCGGAGATAAGAGACGTCTATCTTCGTGTTGTACGCACTTGAGCGTCATGTAGTGCTAAAGATTTATACGCTTTGTTTGTCGACATTGACGAATATATTTGTCTGAATCTGAAATGATGAAACAAACACCCGCCTCTGATTAACCGCCTATTGTGATGGTACGAGACGTAGACGTACAATATCCCCGGGCGTAGTCATTAATATGCAAGGAACACTGTTGTCAATTACTTTCACTTGAAATAATTATGCCGCTTTCAATATTTTACAAGCGGGGTCGTCGGCCGGAGGGCGTATTGTCTCTAATAGGACTAAGTCTTCCGAGTTATTTAACGCCTTAGGATTTGAATAGATTTAATAAAACCCAAACAGTGATCGTGCGGTTTACGAGGAAATTGTTTGAAATCCTAAAAGCTCTATGAAAAGCTCGGGGCATCGACCTTTTTCATTTCCTCACTTTTAAATTGGTTTCGGATATACTGAAAGAAGAAGGCAAACATGAATCAAGTCTGTACAGCATTACATTGGCATTTTAATAATAAGAAGTCGTTTAGATAAAAAAAAACTCTAGCTTTAGAATTTTTAGGCACTCGGCATTTTGCGTTACGAATTTCAACATGATAATAATATTCTGTGGGTACCTAGGACGTTAATGTTGAATGTCATTAGTTCATTACATACTTATTCTATCAAACCAGTAAATACACATACTTTGGATGAACTATATTTTTAAAGAAACTAAACGCACAGTTTTTTTTTTATTAGGTAATGCAACACCCATAAGTCAAAGCGTCTATAAACCCTAGACTAATTGAAACCTTTATGTTTTTCTAAACTGCTGCTATTTCAGTGTACCTAATTGAATTCACTTCGTCTAAATCTTTTAAGCCCGAGTCACCTGCAAGTTGGCACTTAACAGCGGCATCTAACGGTACAAAAAGCAATCACCGTCTCCAACGTACCACGGAGGCTTGTCTACCTAAGTGCATGGTAGCAACTAGCAGCCGTGTAAGCAGGTCGTAAGGACATGTGGCGGAGGACGCGTGTGCTCAAGTGCCTGTCTGAGTGCACCCTTTGTACCGTCACTTCTGAAGGAACAATGCCGCTACAATGCTGGAACACCATACATACTTAATACCTTTTGACTTTTGTGATGGTGTAGTACGGAAACGTGACTGTGAAAGATAATTGTGAAGGAGGAAAAGAAGCTACGGCTAGAATTACCCGAGTTCTTTAGGCGTCAATGAAGGGTTTATTTTCGCTTGTTTCCGGCGTCTATTCTATGCGAGGTTTATTGCACCTATAATGGTATATAGGTGCATGTACCTTTATCTACATGAATCCCCAGAAAAAAGATTGTCATACCGTGTCGAATGCAGTAACCCTTTTGTTAACGTCTACCGTGTTCGCTCTTTGATATAAATCTTAAAATCATTAGGTAGTAACTAAAAACCTGTAATTTATTAGGTAGAGCGATCAAGCTGGCGGTTCCACGCCGAACAATCGCATGTCACTGCCGCTTCCTCAATAACTTTTTAACAGACTCAATTAACATATCATACCCTATTCAGTAAGATTTTCGCATCATTTATTTAAGTGAAACATTAGGGTTACACATGTAAGGCTTGCGCCACTGCTAACTGGGCCGTAATAATTCTACCACGGAAAGCAGAAGGGTGTATAAGCCATGATAGTTCTGTGCATATACGCTTTTTAGGTCAAGACAGCAATGGGTCGCAGACCACGCTAACTACGTTGTGTAACGTACACATCTAGGCTCAAACCACAACTGTGCAACTTAGAACCGGAAGGTCCCATCCGCTGATAAATTCCTGTAGACATCTGACTGACAGCTTCTGAGGGAGTGGAAATCTCCCGCATATTGAATGGACGAATTCTGGTCTGCGGTCGAATGTGAATTTCACAAGGAATGTGTGTCCAATAATAATATGTTATTAGCGGCTGATGCGAGCTAGTTGAGTCGAGTCTTAATTGTAAGGCACTCAGCCTAGCGGTTTCATCAGGGCGGTATCAACATAGACATCGGTCGTTCTAGCTCGTTTGTACGTATTACAAATCAGGTATAAGTTGTATAAAAAGCCTGTACTAGTAGAGCATGTATAATCCGCCCAGTGACCTTAAATTCAAAGGCTGCTTAGATCTCCTTTCGCTATAATTATCAGAAAATAAAACATCAATAAGTAGGTTTAGTAGGCAACTTTTTCCACCTCCCTCCTTTCACGAAGCAAAGCGTCACAGACTGCTTAATAATTCTTACCTACACTAATGATGTCCTCTATTTTTATCACATATGAGAATATATTTCTAATCCTTCAACAGCTTTTCGACAGACGGTAGACATAAAGATTGATAAATGCTTCCAATTTAGCTCCAAGAATAATTTGTTCTGAAAATGTGGGGTCGGTAACATTGTTATAACGCCGGTGCTCAGAGATAGGCCGGAGTTCCAATCGTTGACTTTTATGGGGTCAAGAGTAGAGATAAGATCGGTAAGGCACACCTGGAAGCTTTTGAATATGCAAATAACGTTGTTACGAACCCTGCAAACGATATAGACGACGCGTTTGGCTCGGTTGGTAGACACCTGCCTACTGAGTCGGCGGTCCCGGGTTCGAATCCCGGCCGGGGCAAATATTTGTGCAAATATTTGTTCTTGGGTCATGGATGTTATCTATGTATGTATTTTATATATTATGTATATCGTCGTCTAGTACCCATAGTACAAGCTTTGCTTAGTTTGGGACTAGGTCGATTTGTGTAAGATTGTCCCTTAGGTAATATTTATTTATTTATTTATTTATTGATGTTATCGACATTGTAATGCAATTTTTACGGACCGTTAACGTTTTGTTACTATGGTGAAACTTCTCAGGAAACAGATATAACTTACAAATAAGATAAAATAAGTAAGTTGGTCCTAATAATATTGACAAGAGACACGAGACAATATTTCGATCTTTGCCGATACCAAACACGGGGCATTTGCTTATCGATATCCTGGAATTTCGGTTGTTTGCATATTGATGTTTGTTCTGCCTTTATGCCTTAAAGAAGTATCGAGCAAAGGCGAAATCATGGTTGTTTTTTTTCAAGTCGCGAACAATGGTTTAAGTTACACTTGTTTTTTTCCATCAAAAAGGGTTGTAGGTATCTGCTCTTATGCAGCCTATACTTATGTGCTAAGTGGGTAGCACTTATTGGATGAAAAGTGTCAAATGTATGTTTTTCTGCATGCATATTTCGGCTATACAAACAAAGCGGACGAAGTCAAAGCAAGTAAAAGAAAAAAAAACAGTTCCGAAACTTAAAGATTGCGCAGAGCGGTGTTAAACACTTTTATCGCTAAATGCCGCTATTACCACCACTTTCGCTAACATCAACAGCGAATATTGCAAAAGGCAAAACAATGGGTGTGAGATGATACAAGACAATGCTTATCTGGATATGATACAGTGGGATCATTTGTTACTTTTTTTGACATGGAAAGCAATGCGTGGATCGTATTGTGTTTTTGTTTCAAAAAACACAAACATGCCACGATAGTGGGTGGAGTATTTCATGTGTTTCGATGTTAACTATAAATTTTATCGTCGCGTCGATGTATCGCATGACAGTCGTCAAGGCTAATTGTTGGGCGATCAAAAAGAGGGAAATCGTAAGGCACGCGTTAATGGCGACGCCATTGTTTTGATGTTAGGAACGACAGCTGAAACCGCGGGCACTTTCACTTGCACCTATAATTTGAATGAGATTAGATTGACCGAGAATCCGAGAACATTTTAATTTAAGATATTAATTTCTTTCGATTGTCCCCTTTTTACTGCATGGCAATATTAACTTACACACTAGATTTTGTCCTTTCTAAGATTAATCAGGATAAAGGTCTATTTTTTACAAGCAGCGATATTGTTTGATAACATGGCGTAATTATTATTCAGCAAAAATCAAAAGCAGGAAAACCGCGCGGCCCGAGGGCGGAAAACGAATGTTTACAGCATCGTTAAGATCGGTATAGAGACGTTAAAAACTCGCGTCAGCCTGACGGCCGGATCCGTTAATTACACGCGTATGAAAACATAAACAGTTCCTGAAGGAACCTTGACATATTAGTTTTACCGAAGCGTGGGATACCATTTTATTTATATGCACTCGGTTCAAAATTAACATCTCGTTAGGCTCAGATGAACGAGCGTCGCTTGCATTTATTTTAGATGCTATGTATTTCAATGTTAAATATTTAGAAGGTTTTATTGACTCTAGAAATACATGTTAAGTGTGTTTGTTTAAAGCTTGATTCGTATTTATATTGTGTTGCCGTAAGTCAAATGCTATATAAATTGTTATCATCTCTTCAAGAACCTTTTCTTGTTTTTCATAAAACTCTTGTGTAAAATTTCTTGTTTATTTATCAGTCAGTCTAGTTTAAATGATAATTGATTTGATTTCAGATACCATTCTGTATCTATATACCTATTTATGATCGCCATTTTGCAGTTAACTGTTCCGTTAAGGTATGAAGTAACACGTCCTTTATTAGCACTTAACAATCAGTGTAATAGGCATTTTAAAATACAAATACAACCATTTACTTAACAAGTGCGTTCATTGCAGTAATTTGATTGTAAAAGTTCGCTATGTTTGCGCTACACTGCTTCGGTGGCAATCTGCAATTAAATTCATTATTTCAGCATTTGTAACTGCTTAATCAAAGAAGTCATTGTTTTTTCAGTTCGCATAAAGCTACTTATTTGATTGATGAATAGTTCCATATATGACAAAGAAAGTTGTGGTGGTTCAAACTGTATTTCATACAACAATAGCCTGATTTTAGATTCATCTTTCGTTTTCATGGTCGATTGAAAGAGTCATGGCTTTGTATCGTATCAAGAATCCTAGGAGTTTGCGTTATCGGTAGGTACTGCCTAAACTGTACTTTGAACCATAATTGCGAAATTTGATATGGTAGTTTCCCTCGTTTCTCACTATAAGACATAAGTATTAATCTCAGAGCCTAAGTATCCACATTACAAAGGAAAACGTTTATAATTTCGCAAATTACGTAAACGTTGGGGGCACTTGACGCTCGATGTTAGAACCTGTTTCGCGGACCAGTTCCGCCGCGAGCAAGGTCCCGACATAGACCCGGCGACGGAGCCGCTCCTGAGCGCCGAGCGCCGGCGCCGGCTGTAGGGAGGGGCAAAAATATATTGATTTTGAAACAATATCGATATATCCACACATCTGTCACTGGGACTGGCACTTTTTTCCACTGGGAACTCATACTTGGGAGACCCCAAGAAACAAAGATGACGTTATTTTTGGCTTGCTTTAATAATGCTTTGCACATGCACAACCGACAGATCATCCATAGATGTTAGGTGTACAAAGTGTAAAGAAAGTATGAAAGCAGTTTACGGTCGTATGCAGATCTCTTAAAAATATTTGATTTTAACTTTTTGAACTCTTAGAGACTGTATACATCTCTAAGAAACAGCTTAGTATAGTATGACACTCCGAGACTTTATACATCTCTGAGGAAATTCAATAATTTTAAAATATTTTATTGCATGTTATGACGCCTAGAGACCATATACATCTCTAAGAAATTTAGGTTTAATAATTATTTTCTATTGTAAATTATTCACGTTGACGCCTAGAGACCTTATACATCTCTAAGGAATTTAATTAATTAAGTGATTATATTCTATTGCATGTTGTGACACCCAGAGACTTTATACATCTCTGGATATATTTAATATTTTTAATTTATCGTTAAATTTTCATTTTAATGTTCTTATTTAACATTGATTTGGAGTATCTATACATCTCCTTTACGTGTACCAGTGTAATTAGTTATAACACAAATGTATTATGTAATTGTTTTAAGTATTATTTACGAAAAAATGACTTACTGTTGAGTTTCTTTCGGCTTTCTTCTCAACAGCGGTCTCCTCTTGCGAAATGCCGGTAGATTCACAATCTGACTTGTAAAAGTGCCCCTGTGGCCTACTTACTGAATAAATTATTTCATTTCATTTCATTTCATTGAATATGATACCTATTTCGTTACTCAGAAATAAATATCAACTACCGGTATTCCGGGATTAACACGTTCAGTGCGGTAAAGGTCATGTGGACCCTGTACAAATATAGTTAATAACAAGTTAACATAAGTGCTGAAGCAAAGGTCTTAAAAATATTACGATATATGGATTCTTCTGAAAAAAATATTGATATTTTTATAAACTTATTGAACAAATATCGATATTTCTATACATCGATATTTTTTACTCAAGCTCAGCCGACCGTTGGCACCAACCCGTTCGGCGTTCTTTTTTCAAAACGCATAAAACAAAATGGCCGACATTACTCGATCATCCAGATGAATTATGCCGACACGACGAACAGATATGTCTCGGAAGCTCCATGAACTTAAGCGAATTGGGATATATTTAATAAAAATACGTTGTGGTTTTTGTCTGATACGATAAATCGTTCGACGGTGCATTATTCATATCTGTACGTGTACGTATATGAAGGCGATTATAACACATCCCTTTTGCATGATGCGAAACGTAATGGTAGAACTTTGCCGAGCGCGTAATGATAATTGTGTGTAACAGCTGTTTTATAATGAATACAGATGCTTAGAGCTCTCCTCCTTCAGTCGATATCCTCAATGCTGAGGGTCGTGGCCTCTCTGAATTACTTTTTCGTGGACTATTTTGCGCCAGCTTACTCTATCCTGGGCTGCATGGATGGCTTCGTAAATTGAGGTCTTGAGGGTAGAGCGTATTTGGTCCGACCAGCGTGTTGGACTTCTTCCCCTAGGCCGTCTTCCGCACACCTTGCCTGTTACCAACAGTTTTTCCAGATTGTCCCCTTTCTTTCTGGCAATGTGGCCAAAGAACTCAAAACTCCTCCGCATGCATATGGTGCTGAGTCTCATCGGGATCTTGAGCTCGGTAAGAATGGACTCGTTGGTTCGGTGTTCCATCCAGTGAGTCCCGAGCAATTTCCTCCGCTTAGAGCTCTATAAACATTTAATTACATTGTTTTACGACGTCCCGCGCTTAAAGTTAAATTAGTAATGATAAGCAAAGTAAATTGAAATGCAAGCCAATGTTTAAGCTTCATTACGCCATTTCCATTATGTAATAGATTCGTCGCTAATCCAAGTGATTAATGAACAAATTATTATAAACCCCATTTCGTGTAACCGTGTATTGTGTATAAACATTAGCTATATTTTGCAAGCTATTGAATGAAGCGTGTCTCAATAAAAATCCTTTATATCACGACATATGTTATTAATTAATTAAAGCCGTGTTTCAACATTGCTTTAAACAAAGGAACTTTCCTTCAACCCGTATAATTGAATACAAACACATTAACACTACCGGCGTAATGTTGAGAGTTTCATACGTCATACGTACGGTTCGCAACCTAAGTACCCAAACTAACGTAGTAATAGAGTAAAGTAAACTATTCCCCGACCTGCGTTAGAGGCTGTACTGGTAGCACATGAAGCCCTCCACGGGGTCGAATGTCGCCGGGGGTGTATTCTCGTGAGCGACGCGTGCCCGAAGCGTGAAACTGGCGTAATTCTATGACGAATGACCGACGTGACGTAGGGGGCGATGGCTGAACCGATCGACATTTGTTACAGCATATTTCTAACGCTCGGTTTTTGATAGTCATCTGTTTTTCATTAGTATTAAGTACCAACTCTAATGTTTTATGGCGGCATGTGGTCACATGCGGGTCTTTGCGTGCGTCTCAACGCAAAATTAATATGTCAGCTATAAGAGCAGCGTCAAAAATTTGTTCAAGATATTTACTTCAATTCGTGTAACAAGAATTATAAGAAAAATAACACAGACGTATTCTAGTTACAACTAGTACTACTGATTGTTCACGTTTATGATTGAAACTTTCAAGCTGTGAGCTCATTTCAATAGAGTTCCGATTGTTCTCGTTTTTGCCTTTGTATCAAAGTATGATATATTTCAAAATAACACTAATTCAAGAGTCGTTATGTAAGCTCGCAGATCTGTAGATCCTTTCTATAAATAAACAAAACGCAATAAATTGCTATTATTATTACAGCACCGTTATCTTTACAAGGAACAATATTGTGTATAATTTACGACGTCTAATAACGCTTCGGCCCAACTGGCGTAATAAAGGTTATATTAACACCAGACTTAACAGGGAAGTTGTCGTTAACCTAGTAAAGCTATACAAAGCTAATAAGCTAAGCTATATGTATATACGTTTTTATATATTATTTATATCGTCGTCTAGTTAGTACCTATAGCACAAGCTTTGCTTAGTCTGGGACTAGGCAGATTTGTAAAAAAAAAATAAAAAAAGCTTTATTCACTATTTATTATATTTATATGTCTACATAATATATTATACCTTCTAAGATATACTATAAATGACACGCTTATTATAAAATTACGAGATTAAGGATAATATTTAATCTGAAAATATACATATAAATAGATACATATGTATATTACCCACAGAGGTAGGCCGCAGTGGCGTGGGGTCCATACAAGCCGATTCCCACCAGATTGCCCAAATCCGGTCGATTGAACACTTACCTATTTACTACTAAAGACAAATACGTGAAATCTACACCAGTTTGCCCTGAGTGTTTGTTTGACACCACCCGACTGGTAGGTAGAGAATTTTTGATTGTCTAGAGATTTGAATACGTTTTTTATTCTTATTAACTTTTTCATATACAATTTAAGTATTCTTTGGTTAATACTCTTGACCTAATCTTTTCAAAGAACGTGCTCGATTTGACGTGGCAGATGAAATAACAGGTATTAACAGTAATATACATTAATCATTTGCTGTTTATAGTAGTAACATAAGCAAGTTAAAGTGACATAACTAGTTAGGAGAGGTCACTAAGTCACTAAGTTAGCTAATAAAACAACTTAGGGGATTGAATTGATATTAATGTCGCTTTGAAGTTGCCATTATTGGGAGTCAAATATTCCATTGCTTTGACTGGTAAATTGACGTGCCCTTGAGGTTACATAATTAAATTAGAGACTCGATCATCAAAAGCGTAATACTAACGAGAAAAGTACAATATTCAGATTGAACTATAAGAAAAGAACACACTGAACAAAAAAGAAAGATTTGTGTGTATCGAGCTATTTTTATTTATATAATTATGCATACTAATATTATAAATGCGAAAGTGTGTCTGTCTGTCTGTAACCTCTTTACGCTTAAACCGCTGAACCGATTTAGATGAAATTTGGTATATAGATAGTTTCAGTCCCGGGGAAGGACATAGGATACTTTTCATCCCGAATAAATTTAGTGTTCCCGTGGGATGAGCGGGTAACACCGCGGGGCACAGCTAGTAATTAATAATTCGATATCAGTCTACAACCCTGAAGAAGGAAAGCAGAAAGAGCAAAGAGTAATATTCTTGTGCTTTTCTTAAATGTTTAAGTATAGTTTAGTATTCTCGAGTATTACGATATATTTAGGTAGTATATCGTCAGCCTATCAGTACCGGTTTAGAATAAAAAAAGACATTGGATAGGAAACTACATGTATATCATAATTAAAAAACCAAAAATAGTTCAGATGCATCGGGTATAGGTATCGTCCATTTCATTTAAAATTGCGTCTTTGTGATAAAATATGTGAGGGTTTGTTTTTAGGGTTCCGTACCCAAAGGGTAAAAACGGGACCCCATTACTGAGACTTCGCTGTCCGTCCGTCCGTCTGTCACCAGGGTGTTTCTCAAGAACGGCGTTTCTATTGCCACTATAACAACAAATACTAAAAATAAAATAAAATAAATATTTAAGGGGGGCTCCCATACAACAAACTTGTTATAGATTATGGTACGCAACCCTTCATGCGCGAGTCGAATTCGCACTTGCCCATTTTTTTAGAAAAAGAAAGCAAGCACGCTCTGAGCATTTTCCAAAATCTAGTACCTAATTTTAGAACAAGTTAGAAGATAATAGGTTAAGTAATAATAATAAAGGACCATTAGACTGAAGCGTACAGCGTAAACAAACAAAGATGCATGTCAAAATAAAGTATTAAACATAATCGACTTCACGTTTAATACTTGACACGAATATTATTTAAAGTGACATAATCATCCTTACCCACGATCCTGTGGAACCCCAGCGCTTAAGCCTCTTCCCGAAAATGGTTTGGCACTGCGACAGGCAGGACACAGACGCGGCCGGCTGTATTTTACCACCGAAGTCCCTGTCCAATGTCATCTTACAATCACAATCACTAAGTTCACTAGTCACACAAGTACATAGGGTAAGGGCGAAATCACCGCTCGTTTACAATCTTTTGTTTTTTAAAAGTTTACAGTTTTGCCAATGTTCAACGGGACTATTTGCCGAAGCGTTTAAAACACGTCTTTTCTTTTTGCCGATGCGTTCAATGCAGAACGTGTCGATGCGTTTGAGATAGTGTTTTGTTTTGCCGATGTTTTTATTTGTATTAACGGATCGCGCTGCTAGACTGGTTCGCACTCGCGTATCTTGTGGCTCGTGCGTCCGCGGCGGCGGTCTCGCGTGGAGTGGCTCGCCGTTTCCCGGTGGGAAACTCGCCGCCCGCCCAGCCAACTGGGGCGTCTTTATTCGCACGTTTACTGGAATCGTATTAGTGTCGTATAGGTGTCGGGATTGACGTAACGACGTGCTTTTAAGGTTTTCGGGAAAAGTTATATATTAGGTTTTGCAACTGGGTAGGTGAATTATTTTCGGTTAAAGTAGAAAAGTGAAATTTTGTGAGTCATAAAAACCAGCTACTTAATTGAGCATTCTTTATAACGGGCAGCTATACACAAAACTGTAAAAGCTACCTATCGTACCTACCTCTGATTTGTTTACTGCTACTTCAATTGTAGTAGTGTTATTAAGTTTGTTATTCAATTTTTCTAGTTCTAATTCATAGGGAAAGGTGAAAATTTGTTATAGAATGTATAGTTATAATGAATCAAATAATAATATGTAATAATAAATATAATAAATATCAGACAACCTCGCAAAAATCGATCTAGTCCCAAATTAAGCTCAAGAAGGCTTGTGTTATGGGTACTAGACGACGATATACATACTTATAAGTATAGTTAGATAAATATGTACGTAAGAAAAATATTTGATTGATTACAATGATTACAGAGAAAAATGTCTAAAACCTTCAGCATTTTTGAACGGATAACCAACTTTTATTATATACTTAAGTACATATAGAACAACCATGACCCAAGCACAAATATTCGAGTTCATCACACTAATTTTTGCCCTGGCCGGGATTCGAACCCGGGACCGCCGGCTCAGTAGGCAGGTCTCTACAAACCGAGCCAACCGCGTCAGCAAATGAAGGTAAGCACTAAGTATTTAACCTAGATGTAGCTGCTGACTATTAAAAAGTTACCTTAAATTGTTAAATGTTTAAAATATATATCGTTACGTAAGAAAATAAACCGGAAAATAACTGTAAACTACACGATTGATTTGACATTTCACTTAACTAACGCAAAACAGAGCTTTTACGGAACTCGTTACATTAACAAGCAATTATAACATTTACACGGACCTTTTCACATTTCAATATAGTTGTGCGATCACAGGCCACGCCCATTCCGGAAATAGTCCGCGGATTGCCCACATCCGCCGGGAAGGCACGTGCCGACATTGCCAATATCCCCGCAGGCTGCTAGTCGGCTGACCCGTATCAAAACCTAGTACAGTGCGCGAGCTGACTGAATCTGATTCCAGTTTTATACCTGTCTCGCTCGCTATTACGTGATCCAGATAAGAACCGAAGAAGAAGAACTTCACGATAGTGTGCAGCCGAGGTCAGTTTTAACCCATACCCGAGTCCCAATCTGAGAGCTCACTGCTTCAGATTAAATTTTACAGGGGAACAAAAATAAGTCAGCTTCAAATAACTTCTTATATTTCGGTCAAAATATACGTTAATAGGTGAAATATTAACCTCATTTGATACCTCTTACTATGATGATCTTTTATGGTTATTATTTCTTCACGCTCAACCGGCTGGACCAGTTTTGATAAACTTTGAAGGTAGCTGACACCCCGGATTGACACATAGGCTCTTGTTTCTCCCGAAAAAAATGTGTTTCCGTTGGTCGAGCGGGTAACAACGCGCGGCGCAGCTAGTTATACACTAAGAAAGGTGTATGTACCGATGATAATTTCCTAACTTTATTTTTTTCATTAAAATTACTTTAAAATTACCTTTGACAATGCCACAACCAAGCAAGTCTCAAGCACTTGCTAGATTTTGCAAAGGTAAGTGAGTTGGGTACTAGGTTTTGAATCGGGTAGCCGATACCCCACATGTTACTTATTTAACGATATTTAACTTTTTAACTCAGATCTATATTATCCAAATTATCTATACTTAAAAACAAGTTGCCATATAGCACTTTAAGATTGCTTTATATGGCGCTAGCCGATTCTGTCATAAGCTATGGCCTGCTATGGTAGAACTTATAAGACACATCTAAATAATATATATAAACTACAACTAAGATTATTAAAAACTATTGTACCTCTCAAGATAAAATATAAATAAACTATGAAAGTCTGTTCAAGTACTGTAGGGTATGGTATGGTAGTACTGTATGCCTGTACATGACAAAGTAGAACTAGCTATCGTGACCCAATATATTAATAATATCCCCTTGTTAAATAGAAGATTCAGACCAGAAAATTTACGCAATCTAACAAACATACCAGCATTCACAATTCCTCCTTGCACTAATGAATACGGCAACAGAGTATGGACGCAGGCGCAGGCCTTACCACGCGCGTTGAACAGACTTCCATGTGATTACGATTATGATAGTAAATCTACTAAACAAGTTATAACCTCGTATAAAAAAATGTTAATAGATAGCCTTCCCGATTAGTAAGTTTATACTTGAATATTGCAAATTTGTCAACATACTATTATATTTTCCTCTACTTAGGTTCGATATAATCTTAAAAAATTAATATGAGAGTCTAAGCTGAAATTTAATGTCCGTTTATTGAAAAGTAAGTAAAGTAAAGTAAAGTAAAGTAAAAAATGTTTATTTATACAGTGTTCCAAATACATAGAATATATAATTTGCATTTGTACAATTAGTGGACACTGTTCAGCTTTGTTAAATGGGTCGACTACCTGTATTACCTACACTAGGCAATGCCTGTCTTGTAGGACAACACATTAATACAATTACCGCATTATAATATTGCATAATGCATTGAGTTTTGCGTCAAAGAAAACAATACACATAAAGCAGAAAAAAAAAAAAAGTGAAACAATAGAACAAAACAAAAAAAAAAGATTACACGTGAGAAATTAATTATGTGCTAGGGAAGGGAATGCGAAGATATAGGTAAGTGTGTGTGTGTGTGTGTGTGAGTGAGTGCGTGTGTGTGTGTGTGTGTGTGTGTGTTAGTGAGCGTGCTGCATTCAATATTATGATAGTATTTTTTCCGTGTCATTATAATTCAAGGTGCTTAGCCAATTGGTTACTTTAATTTTAGTTTCTCTCAGTGAGCAGGTTTTTATGTTACAAATGTGGTTGACTTTTTTATATATGTACAGATAACGATAAGAACCGAATCTTTTAGCGAAATGGGATCTTACTGATGGCAAAGGAAAATTGAAAGTGCGTTTTTGTATCAGGTTTCGGTAATTTGGCAATTTAACGATTTGCACATGAGCTAAGGCGGTGCATCTCAGTATATATAGCTTGCGGACGCTGAGTACTTCACTCTCCGTAAACAAGGCATGCGTAGCGTACCTACGGTGCCTTGAATGCATTACCTTCAAAAGGCTTCGTTGGGCTCTCTCTAGGAGTATCATATGAGTGCCGGCGGCACCGCCCCATATCGATATGCAATACGTTAGTATAGATTGCGCAAGAGCAATGTATATCGTCTTAAGGCGTTCTTTACACATTATATCCCGTAATTTTTTAAATATATATATTAATTTCCTTATTCGATTAGCAGTGACCACAATATGCTCTACGAATTTGAGTTTTTCATCCAAAACAACTCCTAGGTACTTAACAGAGGTCGCTCTCGTGATATTTCCACAGTTGCATGAAACGACAGCTCCAGAACATGTATGAATTTTCACTGCATTCAGAGAGGAAGGAGCAGAGGCCGCCGTTTTATGGAAACATACGTATTTGGTTTTGTCTGTATTGAGCGTCAATAGATTATTTTGAAGCCACTTCGCTACAGCAGACATGCCTTCTTCAACTGTAGAGCAAACGGAATCCCATGACGTGCCATGAAATATAATCGCTGTGTCGTCAGCGTAACATACTATAGTAGCGTTTAATAAATCTAGGGAGGCCAGGTCGTTAATGTAAAGGAGAAAAAGAGTTGGTCCGAGTATGCTTCCTTGCGGTACTCCGAAGCTGGTTTCCCTCACATCGCTGACGAGGTCGTCCACTTTGACACATTGCAATCGACCGGATAAGTAACTTTGTATCCACTGTAGCGGTATTCCTCTTATGCCTGATAGCTCTAGCTTCTTAATCAGAATCGGGACGGAGACCGTGTCGAAAGCCTTGGCAAGATCAAGGAACACTCCAATACATGCTTCGTTTTGGTCAAGATTTTTAGAAATATTATCGGTCAATAAGGAGATCGCGTCTTCGGTACATCTGCCACGTCTGAAACCAAACTGTTTATTCGCGAGTATATTATTGTTCTCTAAAAAGTTTACCAATCGCTTATTGACGACTCTTTCCAAGACTTTCGACAGGGATCCCAGCAAAGAAATCGGTCTGTAATTGTTACAGTTACTTTTGTCACCAGATTTATAAATTGGAGTCACAGCTGCGATCTTCCAAGCGTCAGGAAATATGCCTTCTGATAGGCTCATGTTGCATATGTATACGAGTGGCAATATAATGCAATTTTTAATTCTTTTCAGCAAGGTATTAGTGATGCCATCAATGCCAGGAGCACTATCTGTCCGCAGGTCCATTATTATTCTTTCTATTTCTAATTCATCAGTGGGCTGCATAAATAACGAACCTGGAACTGAGGTATTTATCTTAGTTTTAGCTGTAAGAGAGTCCTGGTCGTGTTTAATATCATGGAGAATCTTTTTGGCTAAGTTCGGTCCAACATTTGCAAAATATTCGTTACAGCTATCTATTGACTCTTGCTTTGTGTTTTTAGATTTTAATAACTCATTGCTCTTCGTTTTGGTTTTATTACTGTACGTTATATTTCGAATACTGTTCCAAAGCTTCTTAGGGTTATATTTATTTTGATCAATGTTGTTAATTTCATACTCGTTTTTCAATTTACGCAATAGCTGAATATAAAAATTTCTATACCGGGTAAATATGGTTCTGGCAGTGGAATCGTTTGGGTTTTTCCGAGATCGGGCATGCAATGCGTCTTTGTGCTTTGAACATCTTAGTAGACCCGGTGTTATCCATGGTTGAACTAAGTGCTTTGAACGACTAATAGAAACTATTTGCGTATGAGCATCTATAATATGACTCAAGGTTGAGTCAAATACTCTCACGGCTTCATCTAAGACAGTTTCTGAGGTCACAATAGTCCAATCAACCTTGGCTAGGTCTGCTTCGATAGCCTGATAGTCAACTTTTTTAGTGCGGCGGTTGCAGTTGGAGTTGGAAGATATATTTTGTTTTATATTCACACCTGCCATAACAACATCATGATCGGTTATATCCGTGTTACATATTACAGATTCTGAGTAGTATTTTGAGGTGACATTGATATGATCAAGGCAAGTTTCGTTTCTCGTCGGCCTATTTACTAGGGGTGTCAAACCTAGTTCGGCCAGTAGGCAAAGATATCGCATACCGTTATCTTGTCTATTTTCCGAGCATATATTGATATTTATATCCCCTGTAATTATCTTACATGGGAATTTAGAACCATTTTTAACATTGAGTTCAAGCGAGTCTAAAAAAGGATTGATGTCAATAAATGAGGGTGAGCGGTATATAGCAAAAATGGTTAGCTGTTTATTTATATTAACGCGAAGACAATTAGCATCGCTAAAAGCTGGCTCCTTTACCTCGTGCTCCCATCGATCACTTACATATACTACTACCCCTCCAGACTGGTTTATATACTTGGTAGTTTTATATGAGGTATACCCGCTTATTTGTGGAATGATAATGTCTTCATTAATCCAGCACTCAGTCAAGACGATAACATCGATATTGAACTTTAGACGTGTTAGAAAAACTATAAAGGAATCAAAATTTTTGTTGATGCTCCGAATATTGAATGTCAGGTCATAAACAGGTCATTTTTTTTTATCTGTCATTTTGTTTGGATTTTCTAACTGTATAAAAACTTATTTCCAAAAATATGTCGCGTACCAGGTTTCACTATGAGGCAACCACGTAATATCCAACATTGTTACCCTCATATCCACATACATCTCTAGAGGGAAATGTAGATTTTAAAGCCCTAGGGACTCGGGTGATTGTTCGATGAAACGATTGTTCGAGATCGGAGATTGAAGAAGTAAACTTAATATGCAAACGTCAATGTTGTTAACGACTAATCGGATCGGAAGAGCTTTGAATTAATTGCATCACTAATTGTTTACAAATGAAGCGAAAATTGAAAAATTTAATGATTCGGACAGGATTCGAACCTGCGTTTCCAACGGCTTTCCGGGCCAACACTGGCGTCCTCCCAATTGGACCACCGAATCAGATGTCAGAGTCATTGAATTTTTCAACCAGTTGCTTCGACATGCTTTAGGGTGGCATCGTAGCGCCATCTACCGTAAAGATTTAGACTTTATCGTCGGCACCATCGTCTCAAATTTGTTGAGAATCGATAGTAACGATGTGCTACACCCAAATTACTTATTGGCCCGGAAAGCCGTTGGAAACGCAGGTTCGAATCCTGTCCGAATCATTAAATTTTTCAATTTTCGCTTCATTTGTAAACATTTAGTTTACGTTAGCAGACGTTACTGCTTTAATAAAAAATATGCATCACTAATGTCAGAAGTGGGATTAGTTGGAATTATTAAATTAGTCGAAGCTAAAGATAGACTTTAATGAAAAGTGGATAAGTAGAGGAAATTTGAAATTGGTATCTTAGAATCTTGCTTTGGCTTTAGGTAATAAGTAATTACTTAGAATGTAAAATTATAAGTGCTTAAAGTTAATGTCGGCGATTATCACCTGCATATAAATGGTATGCATGTTATGTATGTTACAATCCGTATAATTTAGGATATTAGAAGTTTCTCTATATCAGTGTAATCCCTGCGGACCTATGATGGTTGGGCTCATAACGCAATAGATAAATGACAAAGAATCCGCCACGTTTTGACAAGTATGTTGACCGTAAGGGATCCGATCCAATATTTTAGTTCCTTCGACGATTCAATATTCGGATGTCAAAATAGTAATGACGGTTAGGCTGACTGTTTCTTCCATTACTATGACAAAATGGGACTCTTCGAGACGAAACGTCGAGGTACATAAATAAACAGTTTCTGATCGCTATTAAGTCCCGTTTTGTTATAACTATGTGTGAAATCGTGTAAATTTAAATCAATATAACATACATTACACATTAGTCTTGAATTCTTGATCGATTCCATATTCACGTGTCAAAATAGTAACAGTAGCGGCGGTTGAAACGCCTTTCAGCCGCCCGTTCCTTTGTGCTACGTTATTCATGGATCTAGCATAATTTTTGAATTCTGATGGCGTTAATTGGTGTATTTGGTGTGCCTTTTGTAAATTGTGATTGTGACGCACTTCATGGTTATATTCGAAAAAAAACGTAACACACGGGACACGAGAATGGTGGTCAATCGTGTGGCTTAACCATTTCCCGTGACCTTTGACATTGGCACGCGAGTTGCAAATCCCGATATCCGATAGTGATGAATTACGTTGTTGTTGTTTGCGAAACGGAACGGAATGGCGTTTATATTAATTAATAGCTTCAGCGGAGCATTCGGACTAATTAATTCGATCAGATAAAACGGAAACTGACGAAATTTTCCGCGGTTCGACCTTGGGAGTGGCTGTGTTATACAAGTTTGTTTAACGAACCAGCGTTGTTACACAAGTATCGTAGATCTATAGGATCGCGTAACTTAAGGAGACGAGGTAAAACCGACGCCTTCAGCACCGTGTTGCCCCGTTTCGCACTTCAGCTGTGTAGCTTTATTATCGATTGCGTTACGTTATTCGCTCATTTCCATAGTATAGGCCCCGGCTATCGTACTTTATGTACATATATGGAAAATAGGTTTAGAAAATCTTTTAATAAATAATTGACGACATTTTCACACGAGTGACCGTAACTATTACTAATTAACTAACTATAACACAGATAGTTAAATTTAAGAGTAATGGTAATTTAACTCAATTACGTTACAGTTATCTTAATTAAGCTAACTATCGTTTATAATGGGTGTATTTACATAAATATGTAAGTTAAATTCAGGGCTAAACGAGTTCTCAAAATTATGACTGAAATAAAAATAAATCCGTATTCCGTTACGAGGAAAGCTCTTTGAAGAAATCAGTGATCGAAACATATAACGATTCGTAATAGGATTTGAATTTGGGCCGTGTCAAGGAACGATCGGAATTCTCGATTGCTTAATACGACAGATCTTTGGAGTCCTCTTGATACTGCAATTTAGAATTTCCACCCTAGAAATAAAAATAAATTCGAGAAGACAGATTTTCTTTAATGAGAAAGATACGCCAATATGACGCAAGTCAAGTCAAATGATTTTAGAAAGATGTGATCACGTAGGCACCAATTTAAAATTTGGAGCTCCAAATCTGGAAATATTTTTAGAATCAACAGCCCACGCAACGCACTTTTTAATTATTGTTAAGTTTCCCAATATCTTTTCAATTTGATTTTGGGTCAGGCATAATTATGTTTTAGGAAATTTCTGAGAAATTCTTCCATCAGGAAATGTTTACTTAACAGGCATTCTAATTACGTTTATTTTTGGTTCAACCTTTTCAACTATTATAAAACTCTCGGGGAAATGCGATTAACACAAAGTGCCTTTTAATTTTTTGTATTAAAAGGGAAATACAGAGGTTAGTTTTATTATTATGGTTCAGATTGACACGTAAGTGATTTCTCATTTGGTACGATATTTACAAATTTAAAGTTTGACTTTCGAACATCTCACAAAAAGCCGGAGAATGAATTTTATATGTAAGCATCACTGTGCTTAGGGGTGAATAACATCCCGTCTTAGGACTAAAGAGTGATTTGAGACCACCTCATCACTACATAGTATTAAAGAAAGTCGCTTCCTGTTTGTCTGTCCCTATGTATGCTTAGATCTTTAAAACTACGCAACGGATTTTGATGCGGTTTTATTTAATAGATAGAGTGATTCAAGAGTTGTGTTGTGTTACTTGTGTTGTTGGAGGAAGCGACGTAAACGTTAGCATCAGACAATCACAAGGCGAATCCGAATTAATGGCCGACCTCGCGCCATTTCGCAATCGCGCAACGCCCAGAAATGCCATAGTGCCATTGTTTTATTAGTGTAATTGTATCTTGATGGATGCGATGCTAATCTTGATTAAGAGGAGAAAATGTTCTAGGTGTGAGCTAAATATTCTTCTATTTGGATAACTTAGCGATTGCCCTTGACACGGAAGTTGGATAGCTGAATTCGAATGTGGGTATTTGTTTACAGATAAATCAGATAACTCTCTGGAAAACACGGCTGAAATGTCCTGTGTTTGTGGCCTCAGATCACATTTTCCTCTTTGCCAATCGAATGAATGGAAGGACACACCATACTTGTAACAGTGTGCATAGTAACAGTACGAGGTGTGCAAAGTACATATACTAATATACAACTGTTCAGCTACAAACAACAGCTGAAGTATTTAAGGCTTATTTGGGTGGATTCTTACAAGTTTTTAATAGTAACTTTAAAATACGATTGAAAGCTCTGAGGACCTTTTTTAGGGTTCCGTACCCAAAGGGTAAAAACGGGACCCTATTACTGAGACTTCGCTGTCCGTCCGTCCGTCCGTCCGTCCGTCCGTCCGTCCGTCCGTCCGTCCGTCCGTCCGTCTGTCACCAGGCTGTATCTCAACAACGGTGATAGCTAGACAGTTGAAATTTTCACAGATGATGTATTTCTATTGCCGCTATAACAACAAATACTAAAAATGAAATAAAATAAATATTTAAGGGGGGCTCCCATACAACAAACTTGTTATAGATTATATATATGTATAGGTACGGAACCCTTCATGCGCGAATCGGGCTCGCACTTGCCCAATTTTTTTTCTACTTAACGACATGTTTTAGTACCAGGGAATCAGCACAGGGTAGTTGTTTAGTATCACGCAAAGCCTAGGCCTCATTTAGGCTGCAGGCTAGACGGCGCGGCGCGTGGGAGACCTAGGTCACGGGCCCACGCCGCACCTGCCGGCAGGGCTGCCACGACACCGCACTACACAAAACAGCTTATACCCATTAAAATTACTACTTCAATAACTCCATTATTTTCTATAGATTAAGGTAGAGTTTAGATGTAATGTTGTGAAGATAAGGCGTTTCGAAGAGCCCTAAACTTTAAAATTCATCGTGTTTTTGAGGTACTACAGTCAAGTTGTTTGAATGCTGCAAGGTCTGACGATTCCTGACGCCAGTCTAAAAATGTTACTGTTGACGAGCAACCAAAAAGAGCCAACTTCAAGGTTTTATAAAGCAACTTAGCTGAAACCACTTTTACCGAAAATAAATATTGTACCAACATCCTTATGAAATTTATATTAACGATTTATATAATGTAAGCTTGATCGTTAAAATTAGATAAATGGTGAAGAGATGGCAAGGCATGTCAAAGTTTCAAATTATAGCTTCCTAAACAATAAAAACTGGCTTGGATCAGATCAAGATAGAAATGACGCAAGAAACTAAATTCATATATGAATATTTGTCTCCATTGTCTCATTATGGTAATATTTGCCAAAATAATATAAGATATCTAATGTTGGTTATTATTTAGCAATAAATCATGGTGTCCGCGACCGCGGGTATTCGAGTAGCCGTAGACATATATCACCTCGCGTCGCACCGTCTCTCCACGTGGAATATAAATAACGTAGACATATACCGTACGATAAATATCACTAACGCGCCTATAACTGTGCTTTGTTTTATTTTAAACGCTGATTAATTATTATACGAGATATTTCACAAGATAATGGGCTAAAAGTGTGAGATGGGACGATTAAGTATACATTCAGATGTTTTGACTGAATGATGCGGAACGGCTCGTTTCGGGTTTAATTTTGGCATTTTCCTAAAATAAATAGGAAAAACGCTCATTGGGTGTCTTTATTCGAAGGGCATTGGAGCCATGAATTTCTAACAAACAAAACCTTTATTTTTGATACTAATATTGTTAATCCATATGTGTATTAGATTCATCTTAAATTCTGCTGGCAAAAGCATTGTGTAATAGTTCTGCTGTACCAAATAAAGTCAAATCCTAATAACGAACGAATCGACAGAAGTGTCTGATGTTATAATATCAGGCTAAATTACCTATTTATGCCGGTTTTTACTTAGAATAGTCCCACGATTACATTTTTGTTCTGTTTTCGTCCGCTGGAAAACCTTACCTCAGTTGATACAGATCTTCGCCTAGTTACTACCAGTAACTCAACCCTTCCCGGCCTTCTGCAAACCTTGTTATCACTTCCAAACCGGCGCATCCGAGAATAACAATATAATTTTAAAACAGCTTCCGAGTGACGTACATTTTAAAAATAACTAGGTGGGAGATTTATTAGTGACAAGGCCCTCGGTATGCAGGTGCGTGACTTCACGCCGTAACGCAACCGCCCTGAATAAAAAGGAACTATGAATCTATGAGACTCGAATGCATATAAGGCGTTTCGTTATTGAAGAGTGCAGCGGAACTAATGTTTTAGAGGAAATGTGGGTTGGGAAGAAATGTGCTGATACAGATTTATGTTACCGTGGCAGTGCTTACTGCTTGGGCTTCAGTGATTAGATGAATTACCTGAAACAAAAGGAATAAAATCATTAGATAAAAAGGTTTTATTATTCAGTCACGAGATGAATCCTAAAATGCGTTTGAAATTGGCAAATAAAGTACATATGTATATGTATCTTGTACGAGCACAAATACACAAACAACTTTAAATGTTAAGGCTGCCTGGCCACTGAAGCGGAGTGGAGCGGAGATTTGTAAAATGGACCAATCACATTTCTCAGATTTAAATGCACTTCTTTCTGATTTTTCTCCGCTCCGCTTCAGTGCACAGTATATATATATATATATATATATATATATCGACGGCAAAAAGCGTAAACTCTGTAAACGCCAAGGGAATTCATTGGCATTGTCTACAATGTCTGTAGACAATGCTGAGATTGGGATATGATTTTATTATTTCCGTTTCCGTAAAATGGCGTTCGAGTAGTTTTATTTTAATCAATAAAGCTAAGTTGCCGTTCAGCACGCATCCGACCTAGTCAGCTTCAATCAATTCGCCGCGTCCATAAAATTTCTCCATTGCTAAATGTTTACGAAATTTAAGCAAAATGCAACATGCATCCACATAGATTCCGCGTACAATTAGCGCAATCTATTGTTATTTACTAGGTCGTAAGTGGTATTTTATGCCCGCTACGGGACAGCCATTGACTGTCTAGACGTGATTTCGAAGTTTAGTTAGTTTCCGAAAGATAATATATAAGTTTTATACCACTTAACCAGGAAATAAAAACACCCGATCAGTTTAACTAAAATAACGGATACGAGAAAATTGTCTGAAAGTATCACATATTTTCGATGAGATTTTTTGATCTTCTGATTTTGTGGTTCAGATATTGCAGTCGACTGTGTAAGACGCGAATCGAAAGTGAGTCGGAAATTGGTTTCGACGAGCGGTTGCAAAGCTTTGAAGTAGAGCTCTCAAGAAAGCTCATGAAATAGTTTATAATACGAAAATTCATAGCACTTGGAACTGTGTAACACAGTCGCTTTGGAAATTGCCAGAAGGAATTTACAAGGTCCACAATTCGGACATACTAATATTTAAGATATGATATAAGAAATTTTGACCGATAAAAATTTGACGTTATAAATATATCTTGATGACATCTTCCTATCGAGTTTACACCGAGCGAATTTTTGATGTTTTTAGTAGTTTCCGATGAAACCTATGCGGCCATGTACCAATGTCTAAAAAGTAGCATTAAATAAATAAAAACTTGCAAATATGGCCAATACTGATTGAGATATTTCATATTTTTCTACTAACTGCAGGGCTAGCATCTTGCCGCGACTTAATTTGTCGCGCGACTCAGCATCACCCTTCTCGCTCGCACGGTATTGTAAAGAAAGTGACGGGTAAAATGTGTGTCACGCGACAAAGACTCACGTGTCAGAGTTTGTGCTAGAGCTAATTTCATTGAAAATTAGGACGTCAAGGTCGCTCACGACTCTTCTAATATCAAATCAATGGTTGTCCCAGACACCCAGCGGCGACCACTCGATACACAACTTAATAGTCATTCTCTGTCGTAATATATTCCATGTCGTAATATCTCAGCTTATAACAACCTACGCACGTCGCGTATTGAAGCGCTACGACGAAGTTCGCGTACACAATTACAAGAGTTCCATGCTACAAGATACATGTTACAAGTACAAGGTGAGCGAGGCGAAGGACGCCGAATTAAATGTCAAATGTGAACATTTGTGATTATTGTTTTGTCAGACGTTTCAAGGATGTCTGTTTTGGGAAACAAAGGAGCGATCTTTACAAGTACATCAAATAAGTACTGTTTAATTGGCAAAGTTAATATCAATATCAATGGCATATGAAAGTCGTTTTGTATAGAGTTTAAATTTGATTAATAATAATATAAGTAGACAATATAATTTCGTTGAAGACCTTTCAATTACCGCCCGCCCTCATTATTATCATGATCATCTTCAGTGTAATGGATAGGTAGACCACTTAGATAGCTCCTTTCATCCTATCTGTTTCACTCTTTCATTGGCTGGCCTCATTGTCGTATCTAAGACCGACTATTTTTCTTGGGTTGAGGGCCTAGCGATGGCCTATGAGATGAAGCCATGTTTTTCCATCGGAAACCTAACACCCTGGGGTGCACTAGACCATATTGCGCCCCCCTAAATGCGCCTATGCCTGGCCTTTACCTTGTTAAAAAACGATAGGGGACTAACTAGCGCAAACATCGAAGATAACAACATCTGCAATTACATGACGTATGGCTCATTCTGACGTAGGACTTTTCCCTCGTATAGCATTACTTACGCTCACTGAAACATTTGATAGTTCTCAAGCCACTTTTATAGGGCAATAAGATCACTGTTGCGTCTCTCCGCCGGTGACGTACATTTCAAAGGTTAATTGAAAGGCTCTAGAGCCCTGATTGAATTTTAACGTGACGTATATCAGTACACTGAAGAGACATGTTGGGACAGGCGAGGTTAGACGAAAATAAATTTTCTATACTTTAGGGATTTTCCTGGAAACAGAAATAATATAGGTAAATGTTAGACAAAATATTCAGTTCATGTTTCAAAATTCAGTCACGATATAAGGAATGATGGCAAACTAAGTATATCGTCGCCTAGTGCCCATACTACAAGCTTTGCTTAGTTTGGGACTAGGTCGTTTTGTGTAAGATATTGTTCCTTAATATCCATATCCATACTAATATTATAAATGCGAAAGTGTGTCTGTCTGTCTGTCTGTCTGTCTGTTACCTCTTCACGCTTAAACCGCTGAACCGATTTAGATGAAATTTGGTATGGAGATAGTTTGAGACCCGGGAAAGGACATAGGATACTTTTCATCCCGAATAAATTTAGTGTTCCCGTGGGATGAGCGGGTAACACCGCGGGGCACAGCTAGTTTATTATATTATTAATTAATAAAGTAGGCCCTAAGAGAAGGTCACAGTAAATAAATTGACGAATTGTTATTAGGATATAAACTAGTAAAGTTCACCTGCAATACCCTCTAAACCATAGCACACTAGTTATGACACCCGAGAACCTAAAGCTCGTACGTTGGCGATTTATGGTCTGTATGTTCTCTCCTCTTGAAAACTTCGTATTATTGCACAATGGAAACCTCAAGGGAGAGCCAGGTATACATATAGAGGTGTGTAGAGGTTTCGAGATCGGCACGTGTGCCTGGACGTCATTTGAATAAAAACAAACTTGTGAACATTTCACGTTTTAGTAAACGAGCCCACACGTGGTCACCAGAATAAGTGAAAGAACTTTACAACGTGACCATTGTTGACAATTAAATGGTGGAAATTAACCGCATGACGTGATTTTTTTCCGGGCGTCCCACCTATTAGACTGTTTTTGTAATCGAAAAGACAGGCCAATAGCAGTTAGTGGACAGTAGAAGTGGGATATCAAGTCATATTATTTTTTTAACCGACTTCAAAAAAAAGGAGGGGGTTCTCAGTTCGGTTGTATGTTTTTTTTTTTTATGCTTGTTACCTCAGAACTCCGTCATTTATGGGTCGATTTGCAAAATTCTTTTTAGGTTCATGAATAGACATCTCAAGGTTGGTCCCATAAAATTTTGGTGAAGATCGGATGACGAGATCCATGAGGAGTCGAAGGAATTCCTGAAATTTTATAGGCATTCATAATATTTCTCATATATTTTCTAACTATTTAAGTATTTGCATATGGTAGTCATCATCTTCCAATGCTGAGCTGATAATGGAAGGTACAACTCCTTAACGGTTAGAAGTTAGGAGATAATTTAAACGAGATGCATGCCTTCAAGACCTCCCTGATCACACCGCCATAAGTATTTTATATGAATCACTAAAAAGCCAAAAATAACCCGTTCAAGTACAGATTACATTTGCCTCACCCTTCGAAGTCGGTGCCAAACGCCCTCGCGTAAACTATAATATTTAAATATAAGAACTGAGTGGTTTGGGATCGACTTTAAAGGGCGAGTCCAATCTAATCTGTACTTGAACGGCTTTTTAGTTTTACTGAAGTCGGTTCTTTTTTTTGTTAAAATTATTTTTTAATGCCACCGTTTTATAAAAAGGCCAATGAAGTACGAATATGTGTTAACAATATTACCCCAAATAAACAATAAGTTTTATTTTTAAATATGTAAATCTCATAAAAAACACTTTTGATTTCGTTGTTGGAGCTTGATCGAATTTGCTTATCATTTCCAGAACAAGAGGGAAATTTTAATGTAACTAGCTGACGTCGATATCGGCCTTGCACTTTACAAAATGCAGCGGTACGGTAGGCATTTACGCCGTAGCGAGTTTTTTTTTTATAAAGGTTCTTCATTAATTTATCTAATCTAAAGTCAGGTTGATTAGGGATGGATACAGCTTATTTTAATGAAGGTGCTTTTGGCTGTCATCCTGAAGTGTGATAAGACATCGGCTTTTTGGGAGTGACTGGTAGGAAGTTGCTGTATCGATAGACTCACTAACTTTGACCTATAATTTTTCCCTAATCTAGTGATCGCTCTCAGCTTCGTTTGTATGTGTGAATTTCTTATGTAAGTATTATTAATATGGAGGCAATCGTTTATTTTGACTATAGCAAATAAATCTGACATAAAATACAAGGATGACTGTGGTTTTAAAGTTCCTTTTAAAATAAAGAGAAACAGAATTAAATTATTATTTTGTTTAATTTTCATACTTTCAAAACTTGGAGCAACTTTGGAGTATAGGGATAAATCATCGATAAACAAGTTTATCGATACGGAAATCCCTACCTGCCACTCTCAATATTCAGATGTCTTGTTATCACAGTACGAGGCAGGGTAAAAAGACGCTAAACCCATGATCTAACCGCCCATAAGGCGTAACGCTCCAGCGCAATGCTCGGTCGCAATTATTTTTACACGCGAATGTAGGTTACACGTAAACAATAGTCAAAATAGAAGATATTTTTACCCTGCCTTGGTTTAGTGTCGGTAAATAAATAAATGAACAATAGTCTGTGACAGGGTAAAGTTTCGGTGCCGGATGGGGTTTAATGAAGGGGAAATGGCTATAAGTCTTGTCGGTCCATTTAATGTGCGATTTTAAACCGTCTGCTAACCTTGTGTTGTGTATCAAACTTGTGGGACTTTTACCCTTGAGATTTAGATGATACTAATACTCTCGAGTTAAACATTCCTAATAGTGACTTGACATTATTGCTTAATACTTGTACCTACACATATATTATTATACAATTGCTTAAGTACCATCCTAGCTAGCTATACATTTTTTAATTACTCGTAACCAAACATTTACGAGTAATTCAAAAATGTATAGTGTACATATTTTGCTACCTATCTCTTTTGTGTGTACTGTAAGGAAAAGTTAGACATTCATGGTTTTTACTTTCTTTAAACGATAGGCTTACGTTTTTCTGAAGTCATTAGTTTTATAATGTAGTCTCACAAAAAAATGTAGTTATAACGTGATAAAATATGACGTAGTTGAAAAACCCTAAATGAGTGATAATTGAAAAAAAATTGAATTCTATTATGCTGCACATTGCATAATACGTAGGTATGTGTGTTCATGAAATCATAACGAATCTCATAGAGATCATAATCTCATTACGCTTAGATAACAGCCTAAATCATAAAGCGACAAAACGGGTCAAGTTTGTTTCACAAGCTTCCAAATATCGAGTGCGCTTGTATGCTAATACGTTATGCAACCGCGTGGGCGATGCGATCAGGAAACGATCGGAACAGGCCGTTATGTAAGGATTTAGTATGCGGAATACACTTAGATGCAGTACCCTTACTATGAGTTAACGTGACTGTTCTCGCTAGCGACAACGTACAGTTGCCGAGAAACTTCTTGACCCAAAATGGCGCATCTGCGCATGCATATTTGTACGTAAATCGGCTACTGCGCAGTCAAGGTTAGGCTCAAGAAGTTTCTCGGCAACTGTAAACGATTTGTAAGGAGAATAGCACAGCGCCACTAGTGGATACTTTGTAGAACTATTTTTCATACAAACTTACACTATCACACACACGCACACGCACATGCGTAGATAATAAGTAATTTTATATCATAGGTATCATCTTGTATTGTACTTTTCCTCCACTTTATTCATTCTGTTGCGTTATGTTAACGGCCTTTTTCTATTACTGTTTTTTCAATTCTAATTGGTATACTGTACTCCCGATTCGCAAGATAGAGATACAGGCTGTGCCTAGTTTGGAGCCGTTGGATATTTCTTATGTGTAAATTCCAGTGTTTATAAGTGAAATTATTTGTAATTATTAGTATTTGTATTTAAATTGGCGAAATATATTGTAATTTGAGTCCATTTCGAAAAATATATTTAGTGGTTAGTGTCGTGTCTCTAAAATCGTTCACGAAGTCTCTAGCGAGTACTGTCACTGTAAACTCATGGTAGGGGTACAGACTTAGATTCGTTTTTCGCGGATAGGAACAGTTTAGTGCCGATAACCTTTACGGAGTTAAATGCGGCTGTGAGGAATTGTGGACAGTTGCAGCGGTTTATAGTTTTGTGAAGAAACGTTATATTCTTGACTAGGAGGTGCCCGAAACTTCGTCCGCGTATTTTTTCTTTACCTTAGATCTTTGGATATCCAGCTATCACTGTAACAAAATCGGTTATTTGTCCAGTCGTTTCAGCGTGATTAGAGGACAACGAATAAAAAAAAAACGAATAAACAGAAGATAGCGCCTGATTGGCATGGCGTCGCTGATGGCATGTTTCATATAAATTCACTTAACTGTTTACAAGTTATTGTTAAGCAAAAATCTTCATAATGTTTAACTTTCGAATTAAAAATATGAGAGGGATTCCTACAATACTGTCAAATATATAACTTGCATTTGATATGAATATCATTCACTAAAACTTCCCGACAACTTTATTGACTAGGGTAAAAAATATAACCTTCTCATATATTTTACTTTAGACGGTATCAAAAATGCTTCAAACCCATCCAGCCGTGTATAATAAGGCCGCAAACATACATTACGCATGCATTATACAGGAATGGCGCTGTTTGCAATGTACATAAATACTTTTCTACATCGTCACTATTCGATTTTACTTGGAATCAACGAAAGTCCCTTCCTATAGAGACCATAATGATCGTGATTTGTTTTCGATTAAAAAATGGAATGGATAAATGTATATGTATCTCAATGAAGATTAAGATCCTTGCGAAAAGTTCCTATTACGTATCGAGTTCCGAGACACGGTTGGTAATCGGCCGGCCTTCAACTATGGAGCGATCTTCAGACGGTAAATTTCCCATCATATCAAAAGTGTTTTTCCTGCCATGCCGTATTTATTACTATTCACGTTCATAAATATAATCACTATAAGAAGTATTGAAATCGCTTTAAAACTTCATAGACGGCTGTATCTAAAAATAAAAAGTAAACAAAGGGTTCTTCACGCTTACATAGTAAGTTTTCCAAAGCTGATTAGTTTATTTTTAAACTTCTAAACACTTTTGAGTACTTTTTTACAGACGAATCTTACGATCGATAAACAATGCATGGTCTTCAAAAGATTCGAATTCGGCTACGGAGTCGATGCCTGATTGATGATTCGACTTGCCTCATAAAACATCTGACTGCGGAACGTGCGAGTTGCGTAAAATCGAAATAAATCGGCCAAGTGCGAGTTGGACAAGTCGAGTGAGGGTCTCGTTCCATCTCGTGATTTCTACACAAGGATATTCGTATTATTTTATAGCCTGATATTTATTTTTGTTATAATCTGGTGCTATAAGTAGATATTTCAGAATTAGACCATAAACAAAATATAGTACATAAATAAATATCGGATAATCGTACGATGTACATGCGTATCTGAATTACTGGCCCTTGTCGGTATCTAAACTCGGCTCCACCAGCATCGGAGGCAGATGTGCAACAAACTTAGCTTGACGTGTCAGCAATAATACATACTTACTAATTATGTACATTCAAAATCAAAACACCACTAAGATTCCGTACCCAAAGGCCGCTAACGAGACCCTATCTGTTCTCTTGCTATCCCGGGTTTGTCTACCTATCTGTTCGTCCGTCGTTTTTTTCCTGCCGTAATAGGTAAGAGACTTGAAATATTCGGATAAGGCCTATGGCCGCTATAACAAACGATACTAAACATAGAAGTGTTTTTATGTGGTCGGTTTTTTAAGTTTTAGAATAAGAAGATAGACGCGTTGCATACATTTTTAAATCAGACTCCGCCGGCACCCCATTTATGGAACCCTAAAAATCGAAGTGTCCCGCTGACAGCTGTAACGACGAGGCGAGTGATGTAATCGTGATTAAGCGATTATCGTGTGCCGCAATCAATTTGACAATTAGATCAAGTTCGGGCGAATGACATACGAGAGGTTACTGAAAATGACATCCGTCAGAAATGAGCGCTGGTTTCGTTATTTTGTTTTATTAGCGAGAGTTTAATTGCACAATGTGTATTGATTGCATTTATTTTCTGACTCTGGGTTTCCAGTGACAGTTTTTGAATGTCCGTCTGCATGTTCCGTTTACATCTAATTAATTAATTTTTGTAGCCACTTTTACGATACATCTGCAGTTTGATGTGAGGAGGTGGAGGTATAGTTACTGGAAGTAGTCCTAACATCAAACTGCAGATATATTGTAAAAGTGGCTACAAATATATTAATTAATCAAGTAGTCGAGACTATGCAAGTTTGACTAACAGACTCCAAGCGATCACTTAAGACTGAATCCATTATTTAATAAAATGGATGTACACGTGTTTGACGCTTAAGGACTATAAAGGAACTTCCACACAAGCGGATCGCGACCGTGTATGTAATTGTCGGCACACACGTGGCACTTTAAAAGTCAGACGGATATAACGCTATTAAGAGGTTTTACATAGATCTAAGCTTTCTAATTTGACCTTTAAAATCGTACCCTATTTAGAAATTCTATCTTTTGAGGAAAAGGTTCTTCCATTGTTTTTCTTCGTGGAAAGTCGAAGAAACGTTATGAATATCACGATAGAAGTATCTGTTTTTGAACAAAGCATGCAGTGATAACCATTGCTTTTCAAAAAAATGGGTAAAAAAGTGGTGTTCTGCCTTTTCGCAGATATATTTTTCGTTGAATGTTTCATTTCGCCGAATTTTCACTTTGTAGGTACAACTTTTATTCCTCTGTAGTCAATAGTTCTTCATTATTCTTGCAAATATCATCCTATTGATTAGGTTAGGTCACTTTTATAACAATCCCAAATAGTTTACGGTTTCAGAGAAAAACGCTTTCTACGAAATGATACTTCTGTGAAATGAATTAACAAACATTCAACGAAAACCAATATGGCGAAAAGGCAGAGAACCAAAAAAAGATTGTCGTAGACAAATATAGTGAACTCACCTAAAAATATAGATGGTCTTGATGAATTAGTATATAAACGCTTAATAATACTTAAATTACAAAACCAGGAACAGTAAGTTCCATATGGCAACACTAAAATAACACCAGCAGCCAGTTGAGCTGTAAGTAACAGCCAAATGCACTTCTGTTCTTTGCAATAACGAGATTATACGAACGACACTCGCTCGTAAACATATCTTCGGGACAACGCTTTGTCTAAACCGAATAAAGACTTAAGGCTGACGTTTAATGAAAGTAGGACCATAAATTAACATGTGGTTTTCAAAAACATCTTGAAGTGTTGATCCGGAGCGTCATGTTTCAAATTAATTTAATTGTCCCTTTCTTGTTCAGATGTATTCTGGTGTCTGATGTGTCTTTGTTGAATAAATATGACTCGACGCTACCAACGCATTTACCCTGGTTTGAACCATGTTTCAACCCTTCTGCAGTGATACTACTATTATAATATAGGGTATTAAGCGTTACTTTGACATAATCTTCATCATCACGTCAGCCGAAAGATGTCCATTCGTGAACTAAGAATTATAAACTGAGCAAGGCCAATAGGGATAAAATGAAATATCCCTTTCGATTCTCGTACATACCTAGCCTCTTCTGGAATACAACAACAAAAACATAAGCCTCTGACGATGCGCGACGACGTTGGCTTCACAGATCAGTACCCTTAAGTGTACATGGGTGACCGTACTCGCTAACGACTGCGTAAAGGATTTTGTATGGAGAATACATAGTCCAGCGCCCCTAGCGGTGCTTCGTACTTCGGAGTGCTACAATTCTCCATACAAACTCATGGTAAGTGCGAAGTAAAGAAAATATTTTTAGCGCTCGTCTACGGTGTAAATAAGTAACTGAAATACGCTTGATTGGTCGACGCGCTGTCCTTCAGGAAGGTAAGCTTAGGAAATTGTTGACAACTCTACACTACCTACTCTCTCTCGTATTGGCCAAACATCGGTCACTTTAGCGCGAAAGTGCGAATAGTGACACATTCTAAAAAGAAGGCCTAACCTAACTCGCTATATGTGGCCCGGTTCAAAAATATGGTTAGAACCAACTGGGTTTTTTCATTTGGTTGATTTATTAGATGAGACCATTACTCGGTAATGCATAGCTCTGTGTGGGTGTAGATTTCGTATTGATATTACACGGGATTTCAAATTAAAAAAGGCAAGTACTTAATTCCTTCGTTGAAAGGTCTATTTGGGGATTTCAAATCCTATTTATTTTCGCACAAAACAAAGTTGTTCACCCCTGAACGGTGGACAAATAGACGTTAATTTTCTGGCTAACTGTATTACACGTATAACTTCTCCGCGTAGAATTTAACGAACAATGTCGTTCGAATGTTCTGACGTCAATGCAGGAGGCTTACTCTGCAGTAAAGTTTAAGACTCGTTAAGCACACGGTTCGGATCCAGTTTCAACGTTTACCGAATATTTGACCTTTTACTTCATAGTTTGATACAACGTTGAGTTCGTTTATCATTGAAATCCCCATTATTTACTACTTAAACTTATACAATGCAATCAAATTTCAAAAACTATTACTATTAACGTAACAACAGACGGAAGCTTTGCTATCCACAACAGAGGTTTCATCCATACACAGAAATTTGCATCCGCCTCACGGTTCGTCAATAATATTGGAAGAAGATTCGTCTATCCTCTAGACCACTTTAAACTGGACAAATTACTTCGACAAAAACGTACAGCATAGTTTAAACATTAATATATAAAAAAAAGAAAAAGCCTGCCTAGTGCGAGTCTGACCCGAGGAGTCCGTTTGCGGCGGAAATTTGGCCAAATACAGACGCCTACCACACAAATTGTATAATAATAAGCGCTAAAATCGAAACGGTCGGACACAGATTTTTTTTTATCATTCAGGTATAAAAATTTCGTAAAGATTGGTTAAGTTCTGGAGAAGGAAACAGACAAGAACGAAACCTCGATTTGTATACCCCGCTTATGTTAAGTTTGGACCACATTTGTATGCGATTTAAAACTGAGCAGTGGTATCTCCTCTTAATCCTTTACTGCAACCTCAAACCAACCTACGTAACTAGGCGCAAGGGATGACACCGGCTAAATACTGGATCCACTCGTCTTTATGACGTCACCGTCAAAACAGTGGGTTCAGGCAATTACTGACGAAAATAGCACCCTGATCCAGGGCCGGGGACTCCTGCACGTAATTTCATTTTGAAAGAATATGTCGACGGAATTTCAAATTGAATTTGCGGTCCAGGGTCCCGAGGGGAATGCCTGATGACGGATGACATTGACTTTTGGATAACCGCATATTTCATATAATTTTATCAAGTATGTGCAGTCTTTATTCTTTATTTTTGAAGAAACCAACACTTTTGACTGTCTCCGGCGTTACTCCAAATGTCTCCGGAGTAACCGAGAATTCGGTAACCAGAAATGTGTATATCATTTTCTGGGTAGCCAATCACTTGCTAAACAACGTTTCATAAATATTCATTTTACAAACAACGTTAGAGAAATCAACGATTCCCAAATTAGACGTTGCATAAAATATAAATTTACAAATAGATCATGATACAAATTATTTATTGGACAAAACATCATATCACAAAACATTATTTAGCAAATTATTCATTTATTATTCTAGTCAATTAACAAAATAACGAATGATAAAAATTTTTTAGGTAACATGGCTCAAAAACCGAAAACTGTAGGTTAGGTTTGTTTTATGACCTTGTATAGCGGAGCGAGCGAAGCAAACGGAGCGTTAAAATGCTTGCTTAAAAAATTGAACATCACTCAATCTAATTTAGACTAAAAATAGCAAACATTGAAAAAAAAATTTTTTTGAACCCCAATATTTCGGTAAATATCGCTCTGAGAGAAAAAGTTTAAAGAACAAAACATGCTTTTTTTAGCCTAATCTACAAGATTCAATCTAATGTAAGCCCAAAAACAGAAAAAAAAGGGAAAAAAAATTAAGTCCCAGAAACGGCCCCTCTTTGGTACAATCTGACCGAAATACTTAAGTACTTGCTTGTTTAATATTTGACCCAAGTGTTTCGAGTATTAAACTTCATACCGTCCTGCGTTTCGTTACATAGAGAGTTATTTTTAATATTTTTATGAAACAATAGTTTATCAATTAACGTTTTGCAAAATAACTGATTTTTAAAACGATTTATTCGTGAAGTGAACATTTTTTAAATGAAACTTTGGATTTCAATATGTTTATAAAGCGACAAAGTTACTAAATGTATATTTGTCGAGTGATTATTTGTAAAATGAGCATTTTATGGAATGACAGATTTGTGAAATGAATAGTTTGTGAATCGTTGTTAAGTGATTATTTGTAAAAAGTTGTTTAGCAAATGATGATAAACCCATTTTCTGTTATTCATTTGGAGCTCTTCATCAGTGGGTCGCGATCGCGAGTCGCGTAGCAGCACGGATAGCTGATGAAGAGCTCAAAATGAGTTCGAAACATGTCGGGCAGTTCCTGACAATTTTTACGTGAGTATAAAACGTTTTTTATAATTATGAAAAGTAGCTAATTTGTTTTGTTTGGAAAACCTTATATCCTATACTTCAAGAAGAAAAAGATTTCAAGCGGAAATAAATATATTCGTGAATAATCATCTTCTACAAAATACCAATACAAATCCTTTATTGATAACACCAAGTTAAATGTCAACAATTTTGTGATGATACATTACAGGGTAGATGTGCTACGAACATAAGTACCTACTTTATTTATATTAGCTATTGAGGGAGCAACTTTGTTCACATGTAAGATAAATGATAATATTAAATACGCATGTTCGAACAAGTGGGTTCAACGATAACTCAAGAACAATTTGTAAAGAAAACCAAGTTATATTGCCTCGCCAGAAATATCAGAGGTGATTCCCCTCTGAACTCTCATTCAAATGCTAAGTCCCATTAAGCCTTTTATTTCTAGTTACTTTTGTATACAGTTATTTGGCAATTTATCAGGTGAAAGGGATAATAGCCCACGCAGGATACTTCGTAAATCTAAACCTTTTAGATGTACAGACTAATAAGTAGCAGATCCTTTAATTGCCTTGTCGCTTTAACTATATCGATGTATTTAAACATTCACGGTGGTTCTAGGTGAATGTGATAAAGTTATAATATGAATAGAATAGAATAGAATAATTTATTTGTAATAAACTTACATTGTCAAACATTCAATTACTTATTACATGTTCAGTCTTAAAAAATAAAAAATAAAAAGTTAATAATACTAAAGTGTCGAAAGAAATAAAATAGATTTGAAATTGAACAGCAGATATGATGAGCTGCTTATGATATAGTATAATAAAATCGAACTGAAATTTACGTGATGGGAATTTCCTAATACGATGCGACGTCGCTAAATAAATCTTTACATAAACTAGGCTTTTATACGTGACATTATTACTAAGATTATTAGACTACATGATCGTTGGCAGAATATTTCCTGTAAATTATGTTGCTACTGGAGTCGATTGCAGGTTCGCTGTCGAATAAAAATATATCTACAGGAATGACACAACACTATTAGTCATTAAGTTTCTGTGGGTTTAACTGTCGATGATTCACGATTGATAACTTATAATTTCCACCCATTTCCATCACACCTCATTACTACCGGAGGAGAAACTTTAACTGCGCTTAAATGGCATGCATTTATAATGGGTACGCGCATAAAACACATATCCCTGTTTCTCGCATTAGAGTATGTAGGTTCACGGATTTCCACTCACGAGAGTACTGACAAACATGCTGTTTGAATGGCTTCAAACATCACCCGTCTATCACTCATCAACTCATCACCAGGAAGCGAAAGGATTGAGTTTCAGCATTAAACCCGTGCGCTGAAAAGGTTATCAGAATGTAGGTTTATAGTTTGTCAGAAGCTCCAACGCTAAGACCGTTCGCTGAAATCGTAAAATCATAAATTCCCAAACAGAATTATGCATGTAATCCGGCCGGGTCTATCCGATTTAATCTGCTATTAATTACCGCTAGTAAGTTGTTTATATCTTAGTGCCAGTTTTGAATCTCGCGAGTTAATTCACTGCATTTCATGCGGTCTTTTGGCAATTTACGAGCTAACAAGATAAAAGGGGTCATAATTTACTCTTTTCTTCAACACCGAAGTTATTAAGCTTTCGTGAAATTCGAAAGAAATCGGGCTTCATTCTCAATACGATTTCAAAGACTGTACAGAGCGGACGTTGGCGTAACTGAGAGATATTTAGTTAGTGCGTTCCGGTTCCAAAAATGACAACAAACGGCGCATCCAAAGACTGCAGGCGCACCGTAAATCGCAGTCACATCGAATGAGGATCGCCGGGAGCTAGGCGACCAGGAAGCGTGTTATTTACGGTTGATGTTGTTGCACTGTCTGCGACAAAGATAGTGTTTTTTCCCGCTACGTTCTAAATTCTAATTGTTCTCTTTGTTTTGTCCGCACTTTAAATTAATGTCAGTGGGTCACTCGTTCCCTACGTTTTCTTCTTATTCCGAAATGTTCCGAAATCGCGTTGATTTCTCACTAAGACGTCCTCAATTTATTGCTCGTCCTTTTCACGCGAAAATCGAGGTCTTTGTAGGATGAATTCTTTGTATTGAGTAATCGTGATTCAGAAGTTGTTTCCAGATTAAAGTATTTCAATCCGTGATGATTCTTGCGACTAGGCCTAATTAGCGGTTAAAGACACCGGTCTATAAATATGTGGGGTCGTCTATAACAAACGCCGTTAATTCGGGATGAGCAAATAGCGAGGTTTATAAATAGATGTCTTGTTGCAAAATGCCTGGCCGAGTTATGTCAGAACACAGCGGAGGCAGCCGCGGTGCTAACGCCCGCCGCAGACTGTCATCGCGATAACACACGACCAATACATGCAGTTCCCATACGGCGTACGAACCAATAATTTCACGAACGAAGAGCCGCACTGTCTTTAGCCTCTTTTTCCGAAATATGGAGCGTGAATAAATCGTTTCAGGTAAACTGTTCTATTTTGGTCGCGACACGTGGCTTTCGAATTCGCTGTGTACATATAATTTGGGTGCGGAGTTTACAAGGCGCGCGTCCTAAAGAGACGAAAGCACGCCCCCGCGCTATGCCTAATTACCCACACAATGTGATTCTCATTCACTTCGCTATTTAATAACAATATGCAAATTTAACCGTTATAAATAGACACCGTTGGCGAAATTAGAATAAATGGATAATAAATCCCTCGCTTTAGTCCCGCAGTGTTATTATACGCGACCTAGCTCTGAACTAGAATACCCGCCTGCCAGTAAACAAGAGGCTCTTGCGTATTCTCATATAATCTAAAACGAGGATTGGATGCACTCACTAAACGTTTATTGTAATGTTAATATTAGGTTGGGTCATGGTTGCGTAAAGAATAGCCGACTTTTATTGCTGAAATAAAACTACGAATGCAAGTTAACGAACATTTAGCGTAAATTATAGGGTTCTGTGTCTATGAAAAGCACTCTATTTCGAAACAGATGCGCATCGATGAAACTTGAGTTGCATCAGTCAGTAGTGTATAATTTGGACTGTTTGTGTTACAAAATGGCGGTACAATGATAACAGCGGGCGCGGTCCGAATCAAACTTGCAACCTAAACATTTGAAGTCAGTCAGGATTGACGTGAACGTTGCAAATGTTGCAATGGTCTGTATACATTACATGTCCTATATTTACGCTTCTAAAACGTCTATATGAAATGCATATTAAACTTTCTTGGGTATTCAAAAGTTAACGTACAGAGACGTAATAAACACTAAACTAAAATCAGGGTTCGGTAACAGTTACGTAGATTTTATAGACTGTTTAATTGAATCAGGCCGGGCCGCAAGTAATAAATTAGTAGTCCAGTAGGTGACCAAACACTGCGATTACAATAGCTTTTAAATAGGTCTCCAGCCTCATCTCGTCTCGGTTCTAAACGATCCTTAGTACATAAACATCCATAGCGCGGTAACAAAGTAATTCCGGCTCAATAAACAGTAACTCTCGTCTAATTTACTCAAAATTAGTACACAAACGGAGAACGTAAACAGAAGAGGAAAAGCGGGCGATGGATCGTTTAACGAGTGTTTTAACGGTTCTCATTTTTGTTTGGATTGGGTTGCGAAAGGTTTATGGCGCGCGCCGTGTTACGTCAAGGGACGTCACGTCGTGGACTAAATTAGTTGTCTGAAGGACTCGGGAGTTGACTAATGAGAACTCGTGACACAGTGACCTCCAAAAAGGGGCGGTCATTGGGCTGCACCTCTAGCACAACTGTGACACGCAACTCTGCCGCGCGACTCAGCATTAGACTAGTGTTATCAAGCTTTCTTTATAACACCGTGCACGCAGGCTGATGCTGAGTCGCTCGACAAACTGCAGCAAGATAGCCCAGAAGTGCTACTTCAATGTCTATTCTATTCTATTTTTCAATGTCCAAAGTTCGACAATCGTATAGTGCCGTCCCTTTCGATCTCCTGTCAAGGTATAGTTGGGTGAGCGGGACGGCACTTTACGGCAGTCGAATTTCGAGTATCGGAGTAACCCTTCTGGACCAAGGCCGACCATTGCAGGAACAAGGTACCCTAAAGAAACAGCGCCGCGTCTTGGGCGACTTTTCGACTTTTCAAAAAAGCTAGTACAGGTGTAAATAAAATATTACCCGTTTCTTTTTGTGATGTGTATTCCAATAAAAACGGTACATTACGCTAGTTATTTTGGTTAAATGAGGCGTCAAAAACAATGCCTTGGTCGATTTGAACACTATACGAAAAATATTAAAGATCCGTATTTCTAGTTACGCCGTTTCGTCAGTGTGAATTTATGAAAAATCCTGGTTTTTTCCTCACGTCATAATGGAAATATCTATACGTGTCAGTCAGTTAATGAGACAGGACTTTCATGCACACATGTGTACATATAGGTTTGGTTAATGACGTAAGTAATAAGTAATCAGTACTCGGTAGGGCGTCGAATTAGTTTCATTGACACGGTATCCTCAAAATGCGAACTTGCGAGGGTATTACGTCAAAGTTGGCCACTCAGTCACTGTCACAAGTTGCGTCTAGTTCCAGTTTGGGCCGCCACAGATTCTCTTGACAGCCTCGAACGTGATGGAGAGTCGTGTGGGATGGGGGCAACGGGCAAAACATGGTCTGGTTATTTAGTTATAATTGGGAACAGATAATTTGGCTAAAATACATCAGTTAATAAAACTTGGAATAGATCCTATTCCATTTTGCTGAGTCCTTTTTAAGTTATTGTTGTTTAGCTACAATGGCATACAATTGTATATAGAAGACTCCTGTGAGTCTTAGACATGTATTCGAGAGATATTCGATTTCTACGACGTGAGTAAAACTGTTTCGTATGTATTTTAGCTACAATGATCTTCAAAGCTTTTGTACTTATTAATTAAATCAAAACCACACAGAAATAACTACTGTTCTTTATAAAAGTAGGTACTTATATGAGGTACTAGCTGTGCCCCGCGGTGTTACCCGCTCATACCACGGGAACACTAAATTTATTCGGGATGAAAAGTATCCTATGTCCTTTCCCGGGTGTCAAACTATCTCCATACCAAATTTCATCTAAGTCGGTTCAGCGGTTTAAGCGTGAAGAGGTAACAGACAGACAGACACACTTTCGCATTTATAATATTAATACCCAATGTTTTAGGTTCGAAACTAACGCTCGAAGATAAAATTGTAAATATTAAATCGAAATATCGACAAAACGGTTGACTGTTCGTGTATGAGTATGTTCACTATAGATATACATTTTCATTGTCTGATTATAAAATATTAGTGCACCCGTAAAATATGGAATTAATTGGTATAATGTAATAAACTTATCGTCTGACGTCCGCGCCACGGCGGGCAGTCCACGAAATAATGAGTCCGAGTGTACTCCCCTTCATTACAGATTCAGCGCAATTGATGCCTCATTTAAACTGGGTTACGATAATATTGTAGGATTTAAGTCTCCCGACGAGAGCTCGTATTGCACTCACGATATACTGTCCGTGTATTTTCAGCTATATTGCATAATTTTTCTTTTTCTGCTTACGATGATCAGCATTCTGGTAAAATCGCTGAATACATTCATTCAACATTCTCAAAGCAATTTTGGATAACAAATACAAATACAACTACAAGTACTCTTTATTGCACACCTCATAAAATATACAGGAGAAATACAATGCAAGAAATTACAATTAGAATTAGATAAGGATAACAAATAGTGTTAGAAGATTGATTCCAAAGGAGCTTATAGTTGAGAATTTCCCTAAGTCATCGTCATTCATTTTAAGCGTAGGAAAATCATGACGTTTAAAAAAACGAGCCGTGAAACTAAATGCCTAAAGAAAACTGTGATCCCCATTTAAATAAGTTTTTCAATGTTTGCTCGTTAATCATACAATTATTTGGTGTACATATCGTTGAGTTGGACGAATCCATTATTTATATTAACAAGCGTCTATCGGCGGCGTCCATCAAAATATTCAGTAGGCGAAATGGTAATGAGGCAACAATACTTAAACCTCAAGGATCGTAGTGAACGGCCAAAATATTACAATAAAGTAGTTCCGACTACATACATATGTGTATGAATAATAACATTGTTCTTTGTTGGCTTTTTGATAAGAATCAGAAATGTAATTATTGAAGCCGTTGTGATTAAATTATAATTATTACGAACACATTTTGTGTAGGTACATGCATGTGTATATTGGTGGTGAATGAGGAAATTTAAGAAAATGGAATATTTCACGAAAATTCACTAACATGTGTGCACTCAAAAGCGCATTCTTCGCATCGCTTTTACATTAAGCTCTAAAACGACATAAACACATGTATCTGTTCGAACACATACACCCTTTTAAAAGCCAGCTCTGCATTGCATTAGCTGTACAAGAATGCGGTTCGAGAATAAAAATATTGTCCAAAAAAACATTTTCAGGGAAAACGTTAAGTTGTTTCGGAGAGACAGTGTAAGGGTTGTCAGGTTCAGTATTTATAGGGTTCGCAGCCGGGTCGGGACACTAATTGAATTTATCACACCGTCCGTCTGTCACTTTTGACCGGTGTAAATATAGCCAGGTATGGATGGGAGATCTTTTGAGATTTAAGAAAAAAATGTATGTAGAAGTTCTGTGTATGTTCTCGTAACTACATGTTTCAAACTATCGTGTAGACATCGTCTGTTTTATAATAAATATGTATAATGCGTATTTCGTATTCTAATACTTTAAGGACGAATAAATTAGCCGTTAGACCTTCTATTGTTACAAGTGCTTAGTTAGATCTTGCGGTCCATCGGCATTATCAAGAAATATAAATATATATATTTGCTTTTTATTTAGACTTTTTTTTCTCAAGTTGGTGTGTAAGAAATATGGTTAACAACTCTGAATATGGCTTTCGTATCTTACGTTAACACAATCAAGCGAACTCGAACCTTAAACTGTTTGACTTATTCACCTTCAATTTCATATCATCAATGTCTTAACCGACCAAATTTCCAGCAAAACAAAGATATTGTTTCGTTCCTCAATATCCAAAACTCAACAAGAGAATTTAACAACCACGCTTAATTAATGAGGTTGTTTTGTTAACCATAACAATTTCGTAACAAAATTGTTTAGGCACGAAATTTGCAATTATAGGCAGGTCGTTGACCCGGGTCCTGAGCCCTGAACAAACATCCTCTGATCAAATAATGCCAAACTACACTAAACAATCCTCGCGGGTCACGACCCGCGGGTGACAGGGAATTTATGGGAGCTAGTTTCATCTGCGGTTTCGCCTGTAAATGGAACCCACAATTCGATGTCTATGAACTGGCCCGCTATCAGAATTATGCGTTATGGTAGCCCGTGAGCAAGATGGATTTCGGTGTGGCCGAGCCAATATTTCCATCATAATGTCATCATAATGGAGAACATGCTATGATGACATAATGATGGAAATATTTAATTATTTACTCGATCGATAGCATGTTCTCCTACGCTTCAATTCTCGGCCAGAGATGACTCTAGGATATCAAAAATTGTCCGTAGTGAAAAGTAGCCTACTTGGTATCCTATTAGAACTCCGAAGCATTGTTCCCCATCTGTAGCGTTTCGCCAAATTCTCCTTAGTCCGAAAGTATTTATTTCCTAAAACCCATAACATTTTCAGGGTTTTATAAACATAATTTTAAAGAACCCGTTAGGTTAGGTTTGTTTTATAATTATTCTGAAATATAAACAGTTTTGGAAAATAATGGCTTTCGGACAAATGAAACAGATGGGAAACAAAAATTCGGACTTACGAAAGCCTACATATCGAGTGTACCTAATGGAAAATATCTCACTCATGGAGAAAAACCAGTATGACAGTGAGTGAGTATAAAAAAATAAGTATGACGATGCACTTTAAAATAGGTATATGACGACCAGGACGCATCGATAGGTAATATTATTGGTATAAAGATGCAAACAAAATTCATCTTTATGGAAAGCCGAACAATGGGACCTTTTACTAAACACTGTCACATTTGTGGTTGTATGTAGTTTTTAGCTACGAATAACTCAAGGATAATCCGCAAGTTTAATTAAATTTTCCGCAGCACTCAATGCAAATTAGACAGATTGACTGACCTGTCAGCCGTATTAGTAGGGATGATGGGACGTAACGGAAGGTACACTCGGAGGTGAATGAACCGTGGGGATAGGAATGTTTCCGATAGATTTTCACAGTTCTAGTCATTTTGACACTAAGTAGACAAAGCCTTTGGACAAACTTGGGGTTCAAACATTGTTTAGACAGCTTGTTCTGTATTCAATAAACTTGATGAAAACACCTATATTCGTACTGTATTATATTTTTGCGTCATTTGTACTCAAAATGTAAAAAAAAACACTGTCAATATCACGGCTACTTTTTTAATTTTCCTTACTGATTCCATATTAGACCAGATTAATGTTGTATCCATTTCGAATACAAACAAACGTCACACCGAGGTCTCAAAAATTATATGTAAAAATCTATAATAATAACCTAAGTATTCTATGATTGTATTAAAAAAAATTACTACCTCCGGAAAACTGATAATTATCCCAATTAGGATGTTACTTATACAAAGTCTCGTTAACGTAAACTTAATAAACCTGTATAACCTGTAATATTTACTCAGCGCTGGCAATGTCTCATGTAATATGTGTCAATGTTACAATAATTCTAAATCCTCTATTTTTTTGGGTAATAAATGCTTAATATGCGTTGTTCATACCTATTGACTTTTTATAAAAAAAAAGTTTTTGGATTTGGGTTATTAGATCAAGTCTCAACTACGAAAGTATTGTGTAATAAATATGTCGTACGTAAGGGGATATACCTAACTATGACAGCCGGCACATGAAACCTTTTGACCGCCACAGTCGGCTGTGGCCGTCAACAAAAAATCGTGCCCCTGACGCCACGTCGGCCACAGCCGTCCAAATTTCAATGATCAAAAACTTTGTACTTAATTCTAACCGCTACAAGTATTTTTCAATCCCTGTTGATTTTGGGGCACATCTTTTTTTTTTACTCTGGCGTCAGTGGCACGGTAAATTGCTAGACCGCTTGGCGGTCAATAGGTTAAAACTTCGCTCAATAACCAGCATCCGCCGTAATAACGAGCCGCTGGGTTTCTAAGTAAGTAACTACATAGAAGATGAAACTTCGTACGCGTAATTTTTTATACCGTAGTGTGGTAAGAAGTATCCAATAACCTCTTTAGGCGTCCAGCTCACCTGTATCAAAATTGGTTAAAATTTGTCCAGTCGTTTCAGCGTGATGAGACGACAAAGGACATTATGAAAACAGATGGCATGCGCCATACACAACAAAACACGATCGTGCATCACGCTATTAAGATTCTCCTGAAATCATGGCCCCTGACGACATAGAAAACTGATTTTCAATACAAATCTATTAATTTCAAAATAGTACCTACAGATAAGTAAAGCAAAAAAATGTTGAACGCCCCACGCAAACTCCGCTCTGTCAAACACAAAAATAGCAGTCCCAAAATACGTTATCCCTTGTTATCTGTCGCTGTTACGTGTGTCTAAAAATAGTCCAGAACTGGATATGACGTAAAATGGTATCTGCAAATCGACATCCGATCACGGCGAGGGTCCGCTATAAAAAATACTACTCCTTTAACCTCGCATCTTGTTCCGCCGTCTAAGTGTAAAAAGGACTTTGTTGAGCGGGTGAATAAAGTTAGCATTTCATACTGACGCAAGAAATAGTTGTACAATCGGACAGTAAGCCACCGAAACCTGCAGAGGGCCCCGAAGGCCCTCGGCGATAAAAGCAGCGGCGACCAATAATCGAATTACAGAGAGGATCTTTTATCGAATACCTTTCATGGGAATTGTCATTAACTTAGTTTATTTGCTAAAGGTTATCGAGCGATAGAGACGCTGGCGTAAGCGCTTTTTGAACTGAAAGGAATAGGTCTATATTTAGAGAAGCCATTAGTGCAGAAAGAGGGTACGAGGCTGGGTGTTAAAAACGAAAGTACATGTATTATACTTACTTTTATTTTATCTCTTTATTACTTCTTCATTACAAATTACGCATCTCACTTTGCTTGTAAACAAATATGTTGTCATTGCTATTACCAATGTGTCGAGACTCAAATTAACTCATTTTTGTATTTGGCTATCTATTCTGTGTATAGTGTAATTTATACTGCACACACCGTATTTTAAAACAATTATTTAAAAAAACCGGCCAAGGGCATATGTCCCCACACTCAGTGTAGGGTTCCGTAGTTGCCCATGCTTCACAATAGACGATAGATTCAAATTACGAGAAAGATTTCAAGCTCTATAAAAAGGTCGTAAACGCCAAAGTAACTGTAATTACTTATTACCTTCTGGAAGGTATCTATTATACGCGCCAGATTGACCGGAATGTTTTAATGCAGTATGGCACTTAACTAATATGTGTAACGTTCGAAGTATAAGGACACCGCGCGGCACTTACACCATAAAAAAAAAAAAATTTTCGATAACTCAAAAACGGCTTGACCGATTTTATTCAATATAGTATTCATTGAAAGTACTTATAAGGCCTCATTTCCATGAATTTTCCCATCATTTTTAGACCTGTGGTGGAAAAGTTAGAGGGGGGGGCGCTATTTTTTGGATTTCCGGAGCGAATATTTACAAAGCTGCTGACTTTATCAAAAAATAATGTTTGGGGACCCCTATTATTTTTAAAAGACCTATTCAACGACACCTCACACACTAGTGTTGGAACGAAAAAAATAATTCACCCCACTTTAGGTTTAGTGTACGAGAGGTACCCGAAAAAAAGTATTTTTTTAGTTTTTATTTTACCGTTTTGTCGGCGTGATTGCAGTGACGTGCATACTCATACCAAATTTCAGCTTTCTAGTACTAATGAGCTAAGCCGCGGACGGACAGACGTAGACGGACATGGCGAAACTATAAGGGTTCCTAGTTGACTACGGAACCCTAAAAACAGACTGCAGTCTCAATTAATCAGTGGACGTGTAGTAAGTAAGCTTGACTATAATCACTATAATTCAAATTCTCCAAGCGTTGCGTAATCCAAGATATTTACAACATCTCTAAAATACCCAATTGCACGTTGCATTTCGGTATTTTGGTGGCACTATTTTAGCCCGCAACTCTTTACGATTTGTCATAACACAATGTTGCCGTCACACGTGCCAAATGCGAGGGAATAACTAAAACAACCTGCATTTGCAAACTACTAACCAGCTGGCATGGCTCTGGAACATTGGTGGCTGCGTTCTTGTTTAACAAATGCAATCGATAAAAGCGACCTGCACGCACTGCGAGTGCACGCCGCGCCGCTCAAAGCCTTTTGCCACTTGCAAACCACGCTGCCCGCCCCGCCGAACACTTCGCTTCAAGCGTCCATTCAGGCCGTACAGGCGTACAAGTGTATTATAGCCTGGTCCGCCGCGTTAATAGTAAGTTAACACAAAATCTAAAATAATTGTATACAAGAAAAATACCCCAATGGAGGCAGCGGCCAAAAAGGTCGATTGGTATTTTGTTTATCCATAGTCCACATGCAGACTATGAGCTATGCCAACAATTCATGCAGAAGCCGAACTTTCCATCAAATAACATAACAAACACATTGTTTTCTATGTAATGAAATAGCAAAACTATAACAAACATGACCGCGGCAGGTCAGGCTATTCGCAGCCCACTATAATTAGCGTGCTTGCCCTCTGAATATAATTTATGCGTTTGTGATTCTGTATTTATAGCTTACAATGGGCATTCGTCAAAATATTTGGTGGGTATCTTTGTCTCAACTCACGTTTGAAGAACGTTTAACGCTCCTTTGTCGTCAAATATAGATATCATGAAGTGCACCCATCGAACAGTAGGTACCTTGTCAAGTTCCATTGTAAATGTTTCACGGAACATTGCACTCACAAAAATCTTCATTGAATTTAAACAGGAACAATCCAGTAATTTAAATTTTCTCCGCATGTGTTCCGCGTAAATTAAGACTGTACCACGCAGCGCGAGAGTGCAAAATTAAAAGATAGAAAATTATTTTTGTATAATGTCCCTTTAATGAAAGAACATTATAAAATTATAAACTTCAAAACATAAGATGATTTTATTTTGTTATTTATTTGAAGTAATTATTTTACTTAATCACCTTGAATTTACATAACTTTCTTTCTTTCTTTCTTTATTCAGTTGTAAAGTCATGTACATTCAGATTAAGGTGTTACATAATAGTGATTTGTCAGACCATGACGCCCTGTAAGGGCACACAATAACTTAATACTAGCATGCGTAAGCGTAAATACATATTTAAATAGCAAAAATAGGACAGAATTTCTTCACTAATACATCTAAATTATGAACAGTTTGTTTCGTTTTAGTTTATATATAATTTATACAAAATAATTTAATCAAAAATTGTTTCATTGGTAACATCATTTACATAATTATTTCAATATTTTAATTAATAATTCAAATTTGTTATTTATAATGTATCATCATTTAAAAAATCGTCTACAGAGTAATAACATTTCTCAATTAACAATTTTTGTAGTTTATTTTTATATATTTTTCCGTTTGGTTCTTGTTTAATTGCTTCTGGAATTTTGTTCGTAATTCTGATACATTTATAATGTGAACCATTTTTATACATAGCCAAGTTAGCTCTTGGTAGCAATAATTTATTCTTATATTGCGTTCTGGTTGTCACTACTTCTTTTTTCATTTCAAATAAATTAGGATTTTCTCTAACAAAAAGAGCTGCTTGCAATATATAAATACACGGCAGAGTCAATAATTTATGTTTAATAAAGTACGGTCGGCAACTGTCGGGAATGCGCACGTTAGCCAAGATACGGATACACTTTTTTTGCATCACAAACAATGTTTGGGCTTCGGTACTGCCTCCCCAAAGTACCACACCATATTGAAGCCACGAGTGTGCGTACGCATAGTACGCAGATAAGGCACACTCAAAGTTAGTGTTTGTTTTTAATATATTTAACGCATATACAAATTTACATAATTTTGTTTTTATGTTCTGTATGTGAGCTTTCCAATTAATGCCGGAGTCTATAGTTATACCTAATAAATTAAATTCTTTAACCTCTTCAATTTTTGTACTTGCACACGTGTCTATTTTTAAGCTTATTTCCAAAGGCTTTTTTTGCGTTGGTTTGAATTGAATAATTTTCGTTTTCTTTAAATTCATTTCTAAATTGTGGTCACTGAGCCATTGTTTTGTAATTTCAAAAGTGTGTCTAAGCTGCAAGTTACATTCAGAGCTATTTTTACAATTTAATAACAATGAGACATCATCAGCGAACATAACGCAGGTAGTGTCTGGGTTTAGAACTGTAGGTAGGTCATTTATATATGCTAGAAATAGGAGACATCCACATACACTACCTTGAGGGATGGAACACGTGATTTGGCGCATTTCAGAAGTAATAACTTTTCCTTGTTTACATTCTTTATCGAAGCAATCAATTTCCACACATTGTCTACGGTTATGAAGATAAGATTGAAACCACTTATGGGCCAAACCGCGTACCCCCATGCCGTACAGCTTACTAAGTAAAATGTCATGGGAAACTTTTTCATACGCCTTAGTCATGTCTAGCAGCAGACCTACGCCGTATGTTTTAATGTTTATATAGCCCAAGATGCTTAAAATATACTGATAAACAGCTAACGATGTTGAATGACGCTTTCTGAATCCGTATTGGTTTTTGTTAAGTATGTTATATTTTTCGAAAAAGTTATAGACTCGATTCGACATACATTTTTCGAATATCTTAGACACCGCCGGTAAAAGTGCTATAGGTCGATATTGGCTGGGGTCGGTCGGAATACCACCTGGTTTAAGAATAGGTTTAATTTTAGAAATTTTTAGTAAGTCTGGGAATGTTCCTTCATTAAATGATTGATTAATTAATTGCGTTAGCGGTTGTATTAACTCCGTTGAGCATACTTTTATAAGTGTAGCTGGTATTTGGTCAGAGCCGAAACTTTTTTTGTTTTTGAGCTGCTTAATTATTTTACTTATTTCGACTTCGGTAACTGGTCGTATGAATATAGAATTTGTTGAGGGGTTATGTACATTATGCGCGCGCGCCGGACTCGACCGGGCGCCGGCGCTCGGCTCGCCTACTGACGCAAAGTATTCATTGAATACGTTAGCTACTTCGTGAGGTGACGTAACGACCGCGTCAGCTGTTTTTAATGATATATTTTTATACTCGCGATTTTTATGCTTTTTCGTTATGTTGTTTATAATAGACCACATACATTTCATTTTATTATTAGACTTTTTCATTTTATTCGTATAATTTATTTTTTTCGATATTTTAACACAGCGTTTAAGGGTCTTTTCGTAAGTTTTATAATATTTCCGAATAATTTCATTGTTTGTAATGTTTACCATGATTTTTAGCTGCCTTTTGTGTTTACACGATGTTCTTAACCCCTTAGTAAGCCAAGACTTTTGGTGCTTGGATGGCATTATTTTTAAGCGTCGTTGCGGTATGTGCTTATCTAATATTATTTGTAGAATATGACTAAATGTATAAAATTTATTGTATTAAAACTTCAGATTCACACTCGCGAAACATCTTCCGAATATATAAAAAAATAGGGCTGTTTTTATGCTGCTTTCTCAAAATATGTTTATAACATATATTCGATACCTACACACTGTAATGCGCAAGGTGTATCAATTGCCGCTTCATTATTTTTCCGCCATCTCCGCGGTAGGTAAATGTATCGATCATCGCCACACATCGGAAAACAGTAACTTCTACGCATCCATCGTAGTTCGAAGAAGTGTTTCAACTACTTCACAATGAAATGTTAAAGGCGCATCAAAGAAGAATGCTATAAATCACAGAGTGAATTATTAATTCTCCGAGTTGTAAAAATACTACAGCCACCAACGACGCTTCGGAAATAGATCTATTAGTTTTACAGTGACAATGTGGTATTTCCAGCTGATCACCTTAAACTTTTAAACATTTATTTTAGTCTGCATAAATTTAGTTTAAATCCTACGTAAATCATAGAATATTCCAAGACGTAAATTGTCCTTTACGTTGAATAACATTACTTGGACGAATAAAATGTTCAACTTTGCTTTTTAGTTTTTAAGTACGTTTTCTTTCTTAGGTGTTTCCTCATGTTTCCAAAAATCTTCTATAATTTCCTTTTAATACCGATTTTATATGTAAAATAAAGATTATGCACAAAGGGATTACGCGAATGGGTAAATTCAAACGAATTTGCATTGTGTATGTTAAATTCAAAAACAGACCCGAAATTACATAGAATTTTCAGCAACACAATTGACTAAGGTTAATTCAGTTGTCATATCCCATACACTGGATTACAAGGAAGTGATAGCTGATGGCCATATAATTGAAGTAAAACAATTGTTATTACGTCATTGCCGCCTGTGACGGCACCGCCAACTTCGCTATATTAACCCCTCAACTGTGGGAGCGCCTTTCAGGCGGTCATAAAAATAGCGGCTGATCTGTGGCTCGACCTGCCAGGTTCGCTTTATTCGCGCCTAAACTTGTTGCAAAATATCAGTGAAACATATGTTTATTTCGCTCTAACGCATTTCATCGTGTAGTGAATGAAGCAAGACAGCTAGCAAGCGAACATTTGAATCTTCAATGGTGGAAAAAACGTTAACTTTTGTCAGTCAAAAACAGCCACTGTGACGAGTGAGATGTTGTGTGTGTTAAGAGTGAAATTGTGGATTTATACGGTAAAACCTTTAAAAATCTAAGGAAATATAAGTAAGCTTATGTTATTATTATGTTTGAGTGTGTTTTTTGACTAATGTCTGTGCTAAACGTGTGAAGAAAACAACATGCCAAGTCATAGTTGGAACTTTCATGCTCGGTTTGTTCTTATTTTCATCAGTTTTACCATGTTTCAAAACAATAATTACATGTCGTAGTCTATATAGGTTCTATTAAATACACTGAAATTAGTTGTAAATCTGTTTAAAGTGAAAAATAGCCCACAAACTAAATAACGGTCGGCACATGACCTCTTGGGCTGTCGCCACAGACTGGTCGAGAACCTGTCAGGCTGTCGCCACAGACTGGACAAGAACCTGCCAGGCTGTCGCCACAGACGGCGCTGTCATGTCACTAACGCCCGTTTGCTTAGCATGGACATTCCACTTACTAACTAAAAATCTTATCGCCGAATATTCATGGTTTTTTAACGTGTTTTCATGTTAAGATGAAAGAACTAAAAAAAATATTCTGAATGTGTTACTCTCCACACATTTGGAAATATCCCTTTATTGCTCTTACGGTCTAGGTACGTCCATATTAATCAAACGTTAAAGTGTGATTTAGTCTTGAATTGCCTTGCTTTCAGGTCAAGTTGTTAGGTGTATTTTTGTTTATTAAGAACTTTCAATCATTTTACCTTTAAGTTTGTCTTTTTAATATCCTGAGTAATGGTATTTCTTTGGATAAAGTCTGCTAGTTACTGTGATTTTGCCACTTTTTGTGGGCTATCCATTTTGCATGAATAAACATAAGCATTTTTTAAACATCTCTTACCTTATAACTACTGCACTTGCAATCGTATTACTTCGTCAACCAATAGTTAACGATTTAAATTTCTTGTTTATGTGTGAATTGAATACCTAGGGTGTAGTAGCACTCCACAATGCATGTAATTCGGAACCCACTTCGCACGCCATTTCTAGGGCAGACATAATTTCAATGAAATTTTCAAGTGGTGTATAGTATGTATTTAATTGATGAGCCTGATATTTTATGATTATTTAGTGTATATGATTACATTATGTATATAATTAAAGCAAAATATAATCCTTAAAACTGTTAATTTTTAAATTTCATTCGAAAATAGAAGTTGAATTTCGGTACCCTTAAATTGAAACCAGTGGTACTGTTATTTCATGCTTGTTTTATGGTCGTAATTTTAAGTAGCAGTTAGATAATTAAATAAAGGGCATAAAAATAACAAACTATAGACTGTGTCATTGTAAAAAACTGAATAAATCGTAATTTTCCACTTGCATCTGGACCTGGGAACCCTGTCTGTGGAGCAGACCCCACAGGCTGCCACAGATGAGGGGGAGCGGCCATAATAATCTCCCACAGCTGAGGGGTTAATATTACTATTGAATTCCTGGAACTCTGGAACTGCTCCTTTTGTTATTAACTTGTAGGTAATGAATTTACTGCCGTATTTGGTACTGGGTCAAACTTTCGGAGCAAACATAGAGATTTGCGTGATTCGCACCCACTCGTATACGGTACCTGTACCTACTGAAATAATAATAAAACCTACGTTTGTTGTGCTATGCCATGCAACGCGTAAATAAAAAAAACTTTTTCACCTCACCAGCTCAAACATGGCAATTTTGCTGTCAGATAACAGTGAACAAAATGCAATTTTGTTTCGAGCGTGAGTAGAAAGTAGTTTTTAATTTTTTCAATTTTTGATTACGAATTTTCATTTGTCAGCCACAGGTTAATTATAAAATTCGAATCATTTGAATTTCGATGCACTGTCTCTTTCATATCTACATGAAAAGAAGAGTGATAAAAATATATAAATTCGAAATTCGATTTTCGAATCCGACCTCGAATAGAACACGTTCCGATACGCGTTATACCATAAAATAAAAATAAAAAACCCGAAGTTTTAATTACAACATTTTGTTTTTGACGACCCAATGTTTAAATAATTGTATCTTTTATATAAATAAAATAGATTATTGTTCAAATGAGATAAGATTTTTCAACTTTTATGACATCACCAATTTATCATAGACGCACTTTCGAAACGTACTTTAAAAAATATCGATTCCAAATTGTTATTTACTTTTGCATTTATTTTGTTTGGTGCTTTACGAGCAAAAATATTAATTAAACTATAAACAAGATCTCGTAATAATAAATAAACTCGTAATGTACTGCTCAATCTTCCAATTTGATCAAATAATGACAACCATGGTAGTTCTGAGGGACTAGTACAGTGTTGGAACGTATTATTTCAATTTAATTATATTTTTATTCCATTTCAAGCAGCAGGTATTTATTTTCTAATTAATAATATCATTGAAATCAGCAACAAAGACTATAAATAAACATACCTACACCTGAATGGTTGGAAGAAAAAGTACAAAAAGTATATAATATGTTCTCGCTGTTGAGGTGAAAAGTTGTGTGTGCTACACGAGAGCAAAGTTTTTTGCATCTCGTGCTGTTGAGTACCTCGCTACACTCAGGATTCTAAATTAGAATCACTCGCATCGCTCGTGATTTCGTGATTCAAACATAGAATCCTTCGCTTGCTCGGTACTCAAAATCAGCACTCGCAACAAAAAACAACTTTGCTCTCTTGTTGCACAAATAACTATACCGATATTATAATTGTAGAAATTTGTGTTGTATAAGGCTGTCTATAAATTATTCAGAACGTAATATCAATGTTTTACACAGATTACTTACGAGTTGAGACTGTAATTCTTTCTTAATCGCTTACCTGCAACAAAAAATATAATTTATAAATTAAAAAAAAAAGATGAGTAATATGTACTTCATACGATTATGGTTGCCTATCCTTCTCTACTAAATACATGCCTAACCGACACTAGCTTACGTATTGCCTATTTCTTAATTGTATTCTTTAAGCCCGAGTAAATTTCCTATATTATCGTGTCCTTTAATAGAAAACATGTTTACATCAAAAACCATGCTTTCTACGCATCCAAGAAAAACTCCATTGTTGAAACCCGATACGTATTTCATAGCGCGACGGGACGTCATTTATTAATTTACTGCGTGAGGACAACTCGCGGTTACGGAACTGGGGAGATTCCTTCGATTATTGCGTAGCATTTATTTTTAATAAATTATTCTATGGGTATTACCAATTTATACACCCACTCCATGCAAACAATTAGGTCGACGCGTTTCTCCGTTACTGCGTAAATGAAACATAAACCAAGCACTTTCGTATTTTTAAAATAAGAGTTGTATTAATCGCTGAATTAATAAAATAGCTATATTATGATAGGCGCTATAGGTAAACAACTAGTAAAGCACCCTTTACATGTAGTAGTAGACTGTGATATAGGCATTTATCTACACCAATCTTGTTAAATTCCTATAACAAGTTCAGATATTATAATAGGTAAGGACCTACATGACTTGGCAGCGATCAAAATCCCTTTAGTCCCATCTCGTAGCCAGATTTGGTAGCTAGCTACAAGATGGGAAAACACATTTCCCATTTCGTAGCCAGCTACCAAATGGGAACGATTTTCCCATCTCGTAGCCAGATTTGGTAGCTAGCTACAAGATGGGAAAACACATTTCCCATTTCGTAGCTAGCTTCCAAATGGGAACGATTTTCCCATCTCGTAGCCAGATTTGGTAGCTAGCTACAAGATGGGAAAACACATTTCCCATTTCGTAGCTAGCTTCCAAATGGGAACGATTTTCCCATCTCGTAGCCAGATTTGGTAGCTAGCTACAAGATGAGAAACACATTTCCCATTTCGTAGCTAGTTACCAAATGGGAACGACTTTCCCATCTCGTAGCCAGATTTGGTAGCTAGCTACAAGATGGGAAAACACATTTCCCATTTCGTAGCTAGCTTCCAAATGGGAAAGATTTTCCCATCTCGTAGCCAGATTTGGTAGCTAGCTACAAGATGAGAAACACATTTCCCATTTCGTAGCTAGTTACCAAATGGGAACGACTTTCCCATCTCGTAGTCAGATTTGGTAGCTAGCTACGATATGAGAAATGTGTTTTCCCATCTTGTAGCTAGCTACCAAATGGGCCTTTAGTCCCATCTCGTAGTAAAATTTTGGTAGCCACGCCGGTAGCTAGCCACGAAAAGGGAAATATGTTTTCCCATCTTGTAGGCAACCAATTACTAAAAATGTATTCTGTGGGCTAAATGCGAAACATTTTTAAGTTCTATATTTAACTTATTAATATTTCCGTATATGCGAGTAGGACATTTAATCAGGTTGAAAAAAAAATCCACGCGTATGAAGCCGCGGGCAAAGTCTAGTATTGAATAAGAGTATTGAAATTATGGATTTGTGCATTTTTAGTGAATAAGGGTAAATAGGTTTACTAATGTTTCGCAGAATATTGTTTTACCGAACGTAATGTTACGCATAATTGTTATTCTACTGATACCATACATTTTGCTGAAAAGCTATAAAATAAACCTAACCTAACCTATCCTAATCTACCAGGATACACAAAAACATTTCAAAATATATTTCCTGTTTAAGCGGCAGAAAATTTCTGGCTAAATGAGAATTATGCGAAACATTACTTTCGGTAAAACAAATTTCTGCCAGATGAGGGGTAACCCGGGTAAATAACTTCAGCTTACTAACCAACTAAACTCGACTCTTGGTCAAATAAAAAAAAATACATTGCAACAAATTAAACTACTATTTTGACTGAACATGAAACTGAAAAAGGTGCAATCATTTCGATGCAGTGACGAACGCTGCTTTTATTCCTGTTTTGTACTACTATTACTTATTCTGTGGTTTTGTAACCAGCTTCGAATCGGGATGATTTCTCTTTAATATTCCTGTTTCGTAGCCAGCTTCCAATTGGGATTATTTTTCCCATTTGGAAGCCAGCTTCAAAACCTGGACACGAAATGGGACTTTAAGATTTTTTCAAGCATGTACATTTGCAAGTTTAATCGTACAAACTAGGTTTTAGGGGGTCGCGAAATAATTTTATTGGCCATTTTGGGCCGTGACACCAAAAGGTTTGAAAAACACTGAACTATACAAACAAACTTAGAATTACGATCTTCAGGGCTACTTCTTGTCACAACTACATTTATATAAGTTTCTTTCCCCATAGCACCTTTCCTTTCAAAGATCAGAATCGCATATCAAGTTTCTACCAATGTCAACCTAATAATATTTTCTAATCAGTCGTACTAGCGCATCTAGCTGCGTGACTCAGCATCACGTGGATCTTGTAACCTTTCCTTCCAAGCAGGCGATACATGTCGCGCGCCTAAGGGTCTCTTTCGATTGTTACAGATGTGCTGGTGGCTTGTAGACCATTTTCACAACATCTTCTTCAATTAAAAGTAGCTTAATAACTGAACTAGTTAAGTATCTTAATTAGCCCAGGGCCTACCAACGTTGCACGTGCCAAAAACTTCCCGTACGTAATTAAGTTCCCATTTCGCCTCCGCCGTTGATCTAATTTCCTTCTGCCGAGTACTTCATTTCACGCATAATACCCCGCGATCAGAGGAGCTGCAATCTTCATTACAACCGGGACATTCCACTTTCTATTACGAACAATTACAAAGTTTTACTATCTGCGGGTAATGCGGAAAACCATCGGACATTTCGTTGTTCAACCAGGCAGGTCCAAGCGTTCCCTGTAATATCTTAATGCGCAATCACACTTAAGATGACAGGGAACTTGTAAATAGCAACCGCAGACTGTAACATTATTATAAACTTCACCACAATCCTCAACTTTATCAACTACTCGTCGGAAATAGCATTAGCTGCTATAATTAGTTTTCTTCCGTGTAGACGTAACTTTTTCCGATTTGAATCTCACGTAATGATATTTAGCTGGTATAACTTTACTACGGAGATTACCGATCTTGCGTTATACATTAATTAGTCCGTTCACGCTTAGAGGAAGTAAACAGCGCATTGTCTTTATCGACCGCGTAACCGTGCCGGCATGAGCATAATATTTAGATAGGGCTAATAAAGAAAACGGTCACCGTCTCACTGGGTCGGCTAGATGATCCATCTACTCCCAACACCACCAACCTCAAACGATGCAAAACAAAATTCCCGCTCTTACTACTCAAATCTTAAGGCCAAGTCCGATCGCAACAAATTAATATGATAATCTTGCTGAAATGTGCACGTATGATCCACCCCGGAAAACACTCGAGCGAGGAAGTGAATTTAAAATATATTGAGTTCGTTTACGTTTCACAAAAGTGCGGCCGTTTTTATAAAACGTTTTCCTGATTCAATATGGAGATAGATAAACACGTTTCGAGATTTTTGGCGCATCGGGCGAGACTTGATTAATTGAGAATTCGAATAGGCTTCCTTGGGTTGTTTTGTTACGCCAGTTTCTTCACGTCCCAGTTGCAGAAAATGTGAACACGAGCTATTATGCTAACATGGATTGTTTACCGCGATAATTTAGTCGCGGAGTGACGAACAGGAAATTCATGTTTCGATCGAGATTTTACGTCAATGTTCTAAATCCCCTAGAAGAGGGGTGTATGAAATTAATAAATGTATCGTATTATACGCCGTTCTAGAATGATGCGGTATTACGTCGCTGCGATGGACAGCCTGGCGATTGGATTAATGGTATCGGAGTAATTACGCAATGACCCAAAATCGACTGTGTTCGGGCTGTCACCCTTTATGGATGACCTTTTCTTTGTAAACAACCCGGATTGTAGGTCAGCCGTGGCCAGGTTTTGGGGCTAGAGTAAAAATTTGACACAGCGGGGGTGGATGAGCAAACGCTGTATAATGCATACTAAAACTAACTAGGTATGCCACGTGGATAGTGTGACTCATAAAATTGAGTACTTCCAGCAACTTAATACCTTGGGCCGCAGTAACGCAACGGACTCTGATCATTGATTTTAGCACTTCATTCAGTAGAATATAGAGACTGCAATCCAGTTTTTGGCGGTCCACCCACTAGATCCGATAATACAGCTGGATCCAAAATCATAAGGTTAATAAGTGCTTTATTTTTATAATTTTATTTTAAGAATACTGGTAATGATCAACCTTTTCCATTGCGCGGGTTTTACGAGGTGACACGAAAGCGTCACGCCGGCGGCCCCAAGTGGGTCTGTCGAGATTGATTCGGCGATGTAGACTGCGGAAAAGTCCGATTCACTCTCGTAACTTAAGTGTTTGTTTTGACAACCGACCCGTTACTTGATTCGATTCAAGGTTAACAAAGAGTGATTGGATTAGAGCAAACAATATAATTGTGCTGCACACTGTCTACTTCTGAAGTTAATTGGTTATTTTTTCTAATACACTGAGTATCATCGTTTTTTGTGTGCTGTGAAAATGTGGGTTCCAATTCCTATGAATATATAATTGAAGATTCTAAACGCGATCCTCAGCTTGCGGACTAAGATGGGATGTCTTTGCTAAATAGGAATTTCATGGGATGTCTTGCCCAGCAGTGAGGCTAACCCTCCGTTAGCGAGTAAGATGGTGGTGGAGGTAGTTGATAATAGTGACCTATAAATGGATACAGTTCATTTCATTTTCAACCTCCGTCAATAATGAGGGGTTTTATAAGTTTAACATTTGTACCTATATGTGTTTCTGTCTGTGGCATCGGAGCTCCAAAACGGATGGTCCGATTTTAATGCAGTTTTTCTTATTGAAAGCCTTGTCTGTTGAAATGGTTCTTAGCTATGTTTGGTTGGGTCTGGGTCTGTTTCTAGAATTTGGAATGAACTTAGTTATTATTTACAACATTATGTATTTATATGTATGTTACCTACTGTTTAGGGAGATGTGCAGATTTCGCACGTTACAAAATATATTATAAGAAAGTATCCTGAACGGTGACATTTCGGCGAAATAATTCAGTAAAAACATCCGATCCCACTTTTAAATCAAATTCTTGTTAAACTAAAGAAAATAGAAACATTTTCGCGATGTAGCCATTTGTTTGGCGAAATAAGTCAAGGGAAACACCCGAATCTGTCAGACGGACACGCTAGAATTAGGTAACAAATGAAACGTTAATCTCTCGCGAAATTGAATAATCCGTTACAAAATCTACAGTAATAGGTTGAGATAAATGGGTCGCTGACGCAAATATGCGTCCTGGAAAGAGTTAAGAAAAGGAAATCAACGACGGCGCGAAGGAATGCGGCTTAATAACTCACACTTATGACAACCGACATACATATTAAGTGATAATTTTATGTGGTCAATGCTTGTTTGTGTTTTGATTTCTTCCAAAGACCGTTTGTTTTGAATGGTAATTTGGATTATTTCTTAAGGATACAAACCCTACTTTCAGAGGCATTTATTAAACATGTTAAAAGACGCATAACTGCTGGGGCTGGATTTGACCAAAACTTTATTTAAAAAATAACGGATAGTAATGTCAATACCCTTAGTACTATCTGAAGGTAAGGGATACTCTCAGAAAAGCAGTTTGGTCGAATAGAAACCAGCCTTACGTAGAGGTATTGGAGACATTGGTCACATAAGGGATGATTCTCAGGTAAGAACTTGGTTTATTAAATGGGGTTTCCTCTGACAAACCTCTCTATATTATCGCGTGATACAGATGTTAACTTGTTAACGCGCTCATTAATTTATATTGTGTCATGTATAAAGGCTTTCCCCATGTTAATTCACATCAGTAGAAATGTATATATTAAGCTATTCTATTTCCGATCCGATTCATATTCGACTATTACTCATACATTGCTCGCATTTGTTAGTATTTTCCTGTTTTCGCGAACATATCGGTTCGCGGATTTACTGAAGCGACTAGTGTTGACACCCGATGTGTCAGAATTTGTATAGTCGATATCGCAGATTGCTCGATTGTTAACGATATACTAAACGTCGCAATCTTCTTCTCTTAGATAACATGTACTCAGATTAACCATAATTTTACACAGTTTTGCGATATCTTTAAATTACATATATAGGCATCTCATATTTTTCCTATTGGAGATGCATTGAGTAACGCCGAAAAGTTGACGTCTTACATGAAATACGGTATAATGTTCGCTCCTGTCATTTGTACTTTAGGGATATGATTATATTCCAGCCTATTGAAATACATTACTGCAGACGCCGGGAAATAAGGGCTTGTTTTAAAAACATTACTTCCCGGCCTAGACCTTTAATTTTGTATGAAATTCCTTTACAGTTCTCTCGAATTGTTCCGCCCGAAACGTGACACTTCGAAGCCTGTTTTAACGCACGTTATGACGATATTTCATTGCATGTTTGAGAAAATATTAATTATTCTGTGCAATGACGTACATTATACGAATCGATACGCATTTGAGTCTGACGCAAAAGGTTTTCAATTTGAGGTATCATGCGTTGTTATCGCCAATAACAGCTCCCCGGCGGTTCAATTAATTAACCAACTAAACAAGTGAAAAGATCCTATGAAAACAAAACAATAAAGCTATCGACCCAGGCACGTGAAATGAGAGTGGAAATGTTTTAGTTTCCGTCCTTCAGATCTGGGGCAATGTCTGTTGACGGGTTTCCGATGGCATAAAGACGTATTTACACTGTTCGTGTTCATATATAACTATATATCTTGGCGACTTGTTTTGGTGACATTATTTGGCGGCCAATAAAATATTCTATATTTTTTAAGCACTTAAATAATAAAAACGGTAAACATTTTATTAGTATTACAAAATGGGACTTCATTCAAATTCAAACCAGACTTCATGACGCTAATTTAATATGGGCATTTCTATACTAACGTAAAATAGATCCGGAGCCAAAAGATAAACTTCAATTACAATGCAATTTTTTTATTAAGTTTATACTAGTGAGTTAATTTTTTTTTGCTGTGCCTGAAGAAAAATAGTGTAGTTTTTTTTTGACCCATGCTAGTGTACATGAAGTAGGTATAATGAATGGATCGTGTAATCCGAACCTAACAAGCACGAAGGGGTGACTAAACGAGCAGATTACATTGTTTTTAGGACAACCCCTACATGTCAACCCAAATAGCTGCGCAGATAATACGTTACGACACAAGTGGCACAAAAAGCGAAGTGGAAAACATCTATTCCGGTGGCGTTTCCCGAAAAATGCGAAACACGATAAGGAGATTAGTCGTTCAGCCATCTTGATGTGCCGGAATGTTTGCCGAGAAAAGTATTTCGGAAACAGGCATAATTTTGATTTAAACTTACATAATATTCGCACAATTCGTGTATAAAATATGATTTGCTGATAATCTGCTTGTTAGAAGTTGGTGGAAATTATGGAAAATTTCTAATGCAAAACATTATATGACAATTTAATTTGTTTTTTGTTACATTACAAGCCAATGCTCGCGGTAAGGAAGCACCCTATACGATACGATTAATATCACGTACCTATAACTATATATAGGTACAAAGTACGTAAGTATTACCCAACGAGTTAATAATAATAATATTATAGGGCAGTTCGATGGGCAATATTGTATTAGATAAAATTTGCGGAAAATATGATATAAATAATCAAATGACTATACGAGTAAGTATCGGGCGATTCGGGTGTCAATTTTCGATGAATTATCCCAGGCTTACGCGATCATCCCGCGCTATTTTGGTGCATGTATTGTATTGTATTGTTATTCCATTTGCGTCCAGGTTAGGGCCAAAACACAATTACGAGACACGACATCGCATCGTCGTACGACGCGACATCGTGCCACGATGCGACGACGTGTCGTGGAAATGCATAAATCCAAAATTAACTTTATCTTCATGTGACAAGATGCAAAATTTAAATTCATTTTACAATCTCACGACGTCGCATCGTGGCACGTTGTCGCGTCGTAAGACGATGCGATGTCGTGTCTTGTAATTGTGTTTTGGCCCTTACACATTATTTAATGTTGTGTATTCGATACATTACGGATTCGGAACAATTGGCGAACAAGCGAGCCGCGCTGTCCATTTACGTATTTTGTACCATGTAGCATTAACAAGCTTTTGTTTTTACTCTGTGGAACAACTGACGGCGTCACTTCAGTTGTGAGTGGTGTTACATATGTCTTTCTCGTATTTTCTCAATCTATATGCGATTGGGGACTATACAAGCACTACACAATTCTTCGCGAACGCCTAATATATTAATAATATACTATAATTTAATCTTTACACAAGAAAACTTATCGCACAAAAGGCGGAGCTGAGGACCGAGGCATGTAGCCGTAATATAAAAATTACTAAATACCTGAAATGATATGATATGGAAATTTTCAGTAGTAGAGTAATCAAATACGAGACAATTGATCGCTTAGAAACTTTCTATAGGTCTAAATATAAATATCAGAAAGCAGCTAAATTCTGTTTACCAAGTTTCTTGTTTAAAATTAACGGATCTTAATTAAGCTTCAGTAAATACATTAAATATGAACGTTCTTAAAATAGGATAACAAGGCAAAGTTTAAACGAATACATAAGTAAAGAGTCAGTCCGCTCTTTAAGACTTAGCGACAGTTTGACTTACTTTCAACTTCCAAACAAACGTGTCTACAGAACTCAATTAAAACAAAAGGGGATCCATTAGGGCATAAATGTTCACCCTGAAAACAATAAGCTCCCAAAATTAGATTTGATTGTTACGTTGTCTTCCATGAGAATTCGAAAGAGCCTAATGCTGGTTTTAGCTCATTTCACTTATGACATTTTGGAGTAATCATGGAGGAACAGTACATTACTCATTGCAGTGAGAATGGGGGCAGCAGGAGTCATTCAGTCGTAAATAGGTCAGCGGAGGCCGCGAATTCGAACCCCGAGTCGCGGTCTGTTAACGGACAGATAATAACTTTCTTGCGGACAGTTATAATGTGTACCGACACTGTCGCCACAGTCCACTAGCCGACTGCGTGCGAAAACGCCTAGTACACTTGTACTATTATCTATTCTGTGCTAGTACCTAGACTATACACGTTCAAATCCTTGCTATTTAGTTCCCAATTTAGGCAATCTTAATCTATTTCAAAAAACCGATGACCAGAAGCGTGTAAAAGACCAGCTTCTAGACGGAATAGGGTATTTGATGACAGCTCAAATACCTAATACTCTTTATGAAATGTCAAAAACGATCTGTTAGTATGAAGTTTCTATGAAGATACTGGCTTGTGCAGACGTTATAAAAACCAGTAGTCAAAACACATCTAATTTTTAGTTTTTGTCCAATTAAAAATAGTATAATGTCCAAAAGTTAGTTAAAGTTTATTTGGTTCCGCGTATTTTTGATTATGTATTTAGTGGTTTCAATGATATACTTAATTTATTTTCACTATAACTAGTCATATATCGTATTAGGTGGGCTAGACTCACGGCACAATCCGCCAGGCACAATTATATGACTTCTACGGGATATGTTTGAAAAAAGGAGCCCATAACTAACAATGGGTAATCTTATCCATATTTTTCATGGAACGGATGTAGAAAACAGTGCAGCAAAATTATCTGTTCGGACTAACTGTTCCACTTAAATAAATACTGAGTTACACAAAATATACAATGGCATTGTTTAACTTACACCTCTATTAGTAGAGTTGTTAGTCCGCTGTTTTCTAACATAATTGTGCGCATCGGGTTACAAGCATGAAATTTTTACCACAGATATATATATATATATAAGTAGGAACGAATATTACTTGAATAAGAAGCTTATTGATTCCGCAGTGCTAAATAATAACAAGCATTACCTACATTGACAACAACAAACTTTATAAACAGAGAAGTAATGATAAAATCTAATTCTCTTTAGGGATTAAATTACACATTGAGTAAGGGAAAATGTGGAGCATGAAGACCAATATTGGATTACACTGTTGTCTATGTTCACGAAAATACGCAATGAATAAGTTTAATCACTAGAGCTTTAAGTTGAAAACTGGGTCGCGCTCTGGCGACCTTCCTCGAGTAGCGAAGCTTATTAAAGTCCAATTAATAACGACATACATTTTTATCAGTTGTAAGATCTTTGCCGACTTCCTGGCCATTCGTCGAGGGCTGTGATTTAACGCCGAGTCGCCTTAACAAATCGGTACACTTCGCGTAAGTGGAAAAATGTGGGACAGCATTTCTCAATGTACAGGGTTCAGCTCACCGGGCCGCTAAGGAACCTACCCACTAATCAGCTGTAAAAGGTACATATTAGATGTTGCTCAGTTTCTAAATACATTTGAATCGTGACCGACATCGTCCGTATTCTCAAAGTATCTCAAACATGTTTAATAATGTTCTACAATGGCTATCGCTTCGATCTGCGGCAGAATTTTTCACAAGAATTTAATAATGCTGCGGTTGCGGACAGTGCGGAGCGCCGGGCGGTATTGTCTTAACAGTCCACTATTAACCCGCTTCGATGCTCCTCACAGCGTCGATAACCGCCAACGACACTATAAACTGCGCGTAACGACTCCAATTTAATCTTTAGCGCGCTTAATTTAAAGTGAAACGTGTTATTATCGATAGATAAATTGGCGATTACTTGTTGACGGCCGCAGCCGACATATATTTTCGGTCGAGCGAGGGCTCCGTCGCGCCCTATATGGCGACTCCCGCGCCACACACGACGTCGCCGATTACGCAAAATCGAAACGCCGCCCTCAAATTAAGCAGCCACCGCCGTCACTACTTAACGACCTGCCTCAACGCCGTAGGAAGTGATTCTTGTTTATTTTAATAATTGCCATGACAGGAAGTCGGAACCGGCCGCGAGCCACGAAGGCGGCGCGTTTAATAAGAGGGCGCGCCTCACACGTTCTCCAAAATAAAGCAATTTGACCAGCGACAGGTTATTTTGCCGGCCTGATGGACGCGCCGTCGGGCCCGGCCACGAGATCATTTTCAACTTTACACTTCACACTTTACGGCTTTGCGACACCATCGATAATCCGGCGACGATCGATGCAGGGACCTAATTGACACATCTCCGAAATTGGATCGCGTGTTCGTTAAAATGACATTTATATTTTGTGGAATTATGACGCGACAGACATTTATGATTATCGCGGCGCGTTCACCCCGTCACCAGAGGTGAAGGCCCTCTAGTTGTCAACTACAGATGATTGAAAAACGAAATAGATTGAACGCCGTTTGCAAGGAATCGTTGGGTGTTCGGGGATACGTTTCCGTCGCGGGTTTTTCACCCCGATGTGTTTAATCATAGTCGGCGACCTGCCAGGCTGCCACGTTCGTTGGTTCGCACCTACTTATGTTATGATGATATGTTTTTATTGCAGGAAGCTGATTTTTTCGCAAGCTCGGAGAGAAAGCAATTTCCTCGTTTTATCGCAGACTTATTTCTGTTGGGTTTCTAGAGCGGACGGGACGCTGCGGGCTGGTGCCTCCAAGGTCGAGGGCTATAAATAGTTCTTGTCCCGCCACTATAGTACCTGTCCACTCAGCTCCTAACTTAAGCCTATCCCCGTATCCTAGCTCACTTCTATTTAATAGGACGGCCCAGTTACTCCTACAAATTATAATAAATGTCAATAGACTAGACATAATATTGTTACTATGTCTATAGCGGAATATTATTACCCTACTTTACTTACTTTGTGTTACAGTTACTTAGATTGTTATTGACAATCATTTTGATTTAAGGTTTACCAAGCTTTGGTCAGTGTTCATTCATTGTCCAAGTGACACCGTTTACTAATATAATCAGTAAAATTATCAAGACAATGATGTGAAAAATTCCCATAGTTTAAAAAAACTCGTATTGTCCGCTGAAGTTGATAATAAATTATCTTTCTCTAATTATCTTGCCTAATAAAAATAATCGTGTACAGTTAACTCCCATAGATATGTACATTTTATTTGTGTAGGTATACGATAAAGTTCTTGCTAAAATTTACGATTAACTTCACAAATTTCAGGATGAAACTGACCAAACCGTCGAACTAACTAATTAAACTTTACTCAGGGTTTACAAATTTAACTTAGATCCAACTTTGTGCAGCAACCTATTTCTGACATTTCAAAATCTATTTTAGGAATAAAACCAGCCTTACTCTAATCACGAACTATTCATAGTTTAAATTTAAAGCGTCAGGTGGTTTCGCCAGTTTACGTTTGAACTCTGGCTAGCGCTTTGACAGGGCTGCACGCATAAATATAAATATAAATCGCCTGCAGCAAAGGCCGGGTTTAAAAATAGAAGTGGAAACACCAGATAATAAAATGTTACAGCGAATATCAATTCCACTTTTAATCCGGTGTCTACTTTTCTATTATCGCTTAGGGATTTGAAGGCGGGTCGTGTTTCTGTTCGTATTTGTAGCCGGATTCAAAAGAATAATTCCACACTTGTATGCTCATGGATAGGGTTGACAGTGTATCGTTTGACCGATTAATGGATGCGAACGAAACGGCCGAAGGGATTAAAATGAAATTAGCCTATAGACAAAAGGACAAAGGATGTTCACCCAAATCATAAACACGTTTGTCATAGCTATTTTAAGTATTGTCATTGAGTTTTGCGTTATTTTGAAGCGTTTATTTCCAACAACAATGGGCCGGCTATGTAACAAAGCGGTTGTTTCTGCTGAGGTCGCGCGCAAGCCTACGCCAAAATTCTTTGCACCTGGCTGGCATTGGGCGATGACGCGCAAAACAATGGTTGCCAGGATGGCTATCGACGCGTCATCGATGCAGGTCCACCAACTTATCCGCGTAACCACTACAACCATAAATATATCGAAACAGAGTATATTTTCCTTGTTACATAGCTGATAGGTTGGTTTGCGTACGATTGATCGACGCCTGCGCAGTCACTGCCCATTTTAGGACTTTCCCAGTAAACAGTGAACAATTCATCCTTTTTTATAGCATCGCTTCATTAGCTACTTGAAAACTTGAGCCTTGATTAAGCGGGCTGAATACGAGTAGTTTTCATATGTTTTTAAGCTTATTATATTTTTGTTATATTCTATACCTGCCGTGCATCCTAATTAATTGAGTAGGTACTTGACCAGATAAAAACTAATACTTTAGTGACAAAAAACGGTCTGTTTTCTAAAACATTATAATATCCACCACCAACATCTAAAAGCCATTATAAATGGCGGTGGTAAGCTTAAAGAAGCTATTCCCGTCGTTCGTTTTATTTCCTTTCTGAACTCACAGAAAAAGCGCCATCTATCATGGGTTTTCAATTACAAACCCGATTGTAACTCACGAGTCGCGATTGTTTATCGCGATCTTATGCGCAGGAGTCGTTGCGTGCGAAAAGGGAATTAGCGACCTAAGGTACATCGATACGCATCGCACATATATCGTAGTTTTAATAGTTCACAAGCCTGTCTTGATTTGTATAACAGCATTACTTGTTTAACAGGCTGTCGCTGAGAAACAGCAATTCTGACTACCTGGTCATTTGGTGATTTGAAAACAAAATCAGAAGAAAACTACCTAAATCAGAACTTCGAATACCGATCCAACGACTGATTTCAATCAACAAACATTTCTATCTCTATAATAGTGGTGGCGTGGCGTACTAAATATTGGTAAAGTTATCGTTGCCTTCGCTTATTTACTTTTTCTTCTAGAGCAGTAAAGGAATTTCTTTCAAGTAAGGCATATATTGGTGGGAATATTTGATTACTTGTTTCCATGAAAGAATGAAACAAGTAACAGTGACTGGAGGTTCGTAGTTTTGAAATCAGAATCGGGCTGGATCAGTGATAACAGTAATGGCGTTAGACATATTACTCGGTGCATCGGCGCAAATGCTCCATTATGCTAAGCACCGTAATATGTAGGTAGTCAATTGCATGTTCATATTGCATTTAAAAGTGTTTTTATAGAAACATGTGTTTTTAGTTAAGTAACCGATTGATGAACGAAAATTATTGTAATTATAAAGTCAGTTAATCGAATACTCGATGAGTTTCTTTTTACATTCAGTAAATTTATGTTCTACGCTTATACTTTACTGGAGTTTTAGAATCTTACAATGCAGTTAATAAAAGTAATGTTGACATTTACATGTATGTCTTTGTTTATTTATCATACGATGTAGGTAATATATATCTTAACTCACATCAGAAACTGTTTTCCAGATACACATTACTTACATTATGTACTTGTACTACTTACGTGTCGACATAATTTACTAGTACGTTACAAGTAGGTACATTCTACAATCGAATTGTACAATACGGAAACAAGATGTTTATTTTTAACCATGGAATAAAACACGAACATTTTTAGATGTGGAATTTCTAAGGCTCTCTCTTGCCTGGAAAAATACTAAAAGCATTGTGATTTAAACCCGCGTCGACTTTAGTCTATAAAGAGACCGTTAATATTTCGCGAACTAATCTATATAGGCTCTCAAAATCAGTATGCGCATTAAGATAATGAAAAATACTTGACCGACAGCCAAAACGCAGTAATAAATCCACGAGCAACAATCGCAAGCTCGCGGTTTTTTTAAACTTGAACTTGAAGCGTCAACCTTGCGGCTACCAAATAAGGTGTATGGTTGAGGGTAGGTAAAAACGTTGTATGGGCGTGTGAAAGTAAAGAGATGAAATGTATGCGAGTGCAATTTTCATATATTAGTCGGAGCTCCGGGCGAGACGGGCTGCCGGCCGACCTTGAAGACCTGTTGCTATAGATTTACAGTCGGCTAGTTTTAGCCAGCGGGTTTGTCTGCTTGACGCAAGTGCTTACCCATCCTTAGCCTGGGAATCAGAACCATTTTCGAATATACGATTTTTGTTATCAGTATATCACTGGTTCTACTTTTACACAAAAAAATACCTACTTTTTCTCCAAGCATTCATATTTCCTTACTTTATCGCCTTAGTGCAATTTTTACTAAAAACATGTGTAATATTTATAGAATACTCGTGTTTGAATTTATTTAAAAACGTCTTGGCGTAGGAACGCTTGTTGCATTGTACTCGTAATTGTGTGTCAGTATAATAATAAACAGCATTAATTTAATTGCGAGTTTAATTCATAATACATTACACATACAAGTGGAATAACAGGAGAATTTAATTCCATGTGAAGCCCACAGGGCGTATTGTACTGTAAATGTGAGCATATTCCGCGATAAATTGAAATTGAAAATACTTAATGTAGCAGCGAACTCGATACACGTAATAAATTTTGTGCGGATTTATAAACGTGTCCGGGAAAATAGAGGTTCTTCATAATATGTTTATTTAGATTAATAGATATTACTAGAATCATTTGACTGATTAGGTTATTCTCAATGTGAAACAGTAGGTAAATGAACACACCAGTGTTGTTTAGAGTAGGTATTTAAATTTGCGGAAACTTTTCGGTGTAATTTTTCGACGTATCGAATATTTGAAATTTTAATTATGTAAAAACTTTCCGGCGTTCTATTGCGAAAATGTTGCAAGACTTGCGAAGAGTGTGTGAACGTGAACTTTTGAGAATTTCTTAAAATATAATCTTGTTTTATAAAGTTAGCCTGCCTGTTCATTGAAGAAATTTTAATGAGAGCTTAGGTTCGTGCCTCTCTCATTTTCTATTTGTACATAACTAGTGATATATTATTTTGTTTGGAAAAAAGTTTCCCAACGACTGTAGTCTATAACCTTTCCGTCGCCGATATATTTTGTTTTCTACATGATCCTATGTTCCGGGCACACGGCAGACAGACCGACAGCCCGTGGGTGCCGGGAGATAACCAGGCTCCGAGAGATTTATTACTAACTCATACAAGCCAATACAAGCTGCTTATTCTGTACGAACTTCGATTAACAAAAGAACAAATAAAATATTGGCTGAATAAAGAACTTTCTGATGAGGGGCTAAATCAAGCTATTATGACACGAGTAATTATATTTTGACCGACATTCAACATACCCAATCTTAACATGGAATAGGCTCAGGCTCCAATTCCCAACTCTTTGGTCTGGCACTCGCTTCGTTCACTCGTATCGTAGGTGTCAACATTGCAGGGCAACTTTTACGCACCTATCAGTGACGTGGAGTCAAAAATCCCACTAGGTAAGGCGGAGCAGAGTTGGCTTACTTTTTCTCCATAAAAAACAGAGAAAAGTGCTAGCAAGTCGCAAGTCGGTGTGAATCGGATTCTATGGACGTATTTACTCATCTATAGTATTTGCTCGTATTGTCGGAGATATATATTTCTTTGTTCTATTTCGTCTACAAAGCTTTGTACTAAAAGCTGGTATAGTTATTGGAAAAGTTTTTATTTCTATTCAGATAACAGAATAAGGCGCCTTGACGTCACCATTAAACGTGTATTGACTTAGAATTAGAATGCAATAAATGTTTATTGATACTTAGGGATTTCGTTAAGTGTCAACTTAATAAATATGTATTTGTAACTCGGCTCTTATTTACCTAATTGATATTATGCAAATCAAACTCGTAACTTGACTGCATTCTATCACAGTTTAATGAAAAACAGACTCGATAGGATTGCTTGGTATCTGTGAATTAATAGTTTATGCTAAGCAGTTTAGTTTTTTATTACGGCACCCAAAGGGCAAGTTTTGCATCTTGTTTCGGTATTGCTTTTCAAGTTTGACAGCTCCATATTACGATTGCGTACGCAACTATGCAGATTACACTCGAAAAAACTTAAAATTACGTACGATTCGACAGCTTCAAATACAAATGCATGCAAAAAAAAAATTATACATGCATATTTATTTAGATTCTTTATTGCAAAAGCAAGGAAACGTTGCTGGAGCGCATCGCGTGGTTCCGAATAATATATGCCAGTTACTTCAGGGCATTACGACATTATTTTGCAACCGAGTGTAGTTTATCGGGAATGTGTGTTTAACAATTCTCTTTAACGCTTCGGTGAAATGAATCAAACCATTTATGGCAAGCAATATAAAATTGATGTCTTGCTTGTGTGGAATTCGCAATGTGTAATAGAAGGAAGCACTAGGGCATTAAAATAGTAATGGCAGTGAGAACAAATGTGACTTTAAACTTGGATATTATTGTGTTGTTTACGATAAATCCACGAAATTGAATTGTGAAAGCACTGAAAAGGAGAGAAATGACGATATAATTATGGTCACTCGAAAAACTTCACGTTTTTGCAACTAATATAAATGACGGACGGTATTCAGGTTAATAAAGCTGTTATACAAGCAAATCGATATTGTGTATGAGTTGGCGAAATAAACGGATGCCAGAGCCTAATGAAGTAACCAATAAAAAATCTTACGGCGTGAAAAATGTTTTCGTTTCTGAAAACTTTGCTTATGAAGATGGCATAATTAAATGGTTAACTGAAGAAACACACGTGTAGCCTTTGAAAGTGTATTTAGGTACGTTGTATTGGAAACAATAAAATATGTCATCATTACGAGACTCAGGGATCGTAAAGTGAGCCCGAAGTAAAGAGGGACACGTACACTGTACAGTCGCACACCAACAGGCTGTCATCTTACACTCAAATGTTTTTGACGCGAAATGTATTTCTTATTTAGTTATTTAGAATTACTTATATTGTAATTGTATTTGTCTTCTTTCCTTTTGTAAACTTTTAATGGTGTGCAATTGGGTGTGTTTTCTTGGTGAGTATTGTATTGTATACCTATTGTCTACAGAAAATATATTGATAAGATTACTACTATTTAATGATTTTGAGCAAGATGGAATATAATATTAAGTTCAGGCAGTTATAAAGATCGATTTCAAAATCGCTATCTCAATTTACATTTGATAGATACGTTACGAGTTATGACAGATTTATGAAGTGTTCCTTATTGCACGTTTCAACGGAACCCATATGAATCTGAATAGGAGAAAACGCTTGCAAACATATGTCACCGCTTAATCTATACGGAGACTTTCTCCCGTGATCTCAGTCCTATCTCGAAAGATTAAGACATTTCAGTTGACTGGCATGACGTTATTAATACTCCAGTACTAACATCTTCATTTCTAGGAACGTCTCGATCTGTTACACTGGCTTCGTGAAAGCGTAGAAACATTTGGACTATTTTAAATTTTATTGCTCTGGCCACAAGGCTTGGCAGGCAGGAACTGGAAGGATATCGGCCAGTTAATAGTACTAGGAAATAGACGAAGCTAATAGAGATGTGGGGCGTGATTCGGAGAAGTGCAAGTGTCCTTTGATAGTTAATGGTTGAAATAAATGGTGCAGGAAATACGCGTCTGTGAGTTTTCTTTTTATGTGGTGACACTTGGCTGGTATACTATCCCAATGGTTCATAATTTAGGTACCTACTCGTATTATCGCACATCCATACTATTGATAATCCATTATATGATTGTCTTTATGCATATTTGAACTAAATGTCGAAACCACACAGTTTTAAAGCTAAAACGCCGACCATTTTTCTATAGGTTTACTTTAAAATTTAACTTTTAAAACCGAGGGTAGGTAATATGACGTAAACCGATAGCTGAAAGTGCATAGTCGGAATGAGGAAAGCCGGCCAAATTAAGAGTAAAATTAACGTTAAACACTTGTATGTTTAATCATTCAATCGACGTGACATTTGCGTCGGCTTTTTCGAAAGGTCGTCGCTCCGAAAATATATCACTTCAGGATTTATCGTCTGACGCGAAAACGGATGACTGACGTTCGCAACAGCCTTCTATTGTGCGACGAGCGACAATCGCTTTTTAATTCCATTTTTAGGGTTCCGTACCCAAAGGGTAAAAACGGGACCCTATTACTGAGACTTCGCTGTCCGTCCGTCCGTCCGTCTGTCCGTCCGTCCGTCCGTCCGTCCGTCCGTCCGTCCGTCCGTCCGTCCGTCCGTCTGTCACCAGGCTGTATCTCAAGAACGGTGATAGCTAGGCACTTGAAATTTTCACAGATGATGTATTTCTATTGCCGCTATAACAACAAATACTAAAAATAAAATAAATATTTAAGGGGGGCTCCCAATGCTCCCATACAACAAACTTGTTATACCTATATATATATAGGTACGGAACCCTTCATGCGCGAGTCGGACTCGCACTTGCCCAATTTTTCGTTTTTTTTTGTACATTACGTGTTTCCCTCAGGCGACGCAACGCTTTCGCAACGTAGTGTCCACAACAGCCGGCGAAAATATTGATAGAAGGAACACTTCCCTTATTTTTAGGGTTCCGTACCCAAAGGGTAAAAACGGGACCCTATTACTGAGACTTCGCTGTCCGTCCGTCCGTCCGTCCGTCCGTCCGTCCGTCTGTCACCAGGCTGTATCTCAAGAACGGTGATAGCTAGACAGTTGAAATTTTCACAGATGATGTATTTCTATTGCCGCTATAACAACAAATACTAAAAATAAAATAAAATAAATATTTAAGGGGGCTCCCATACAACAAACTTGTTATAGAATATATATAGATATATATATATAGGTACGGAACCCTTCATGCGCGAGTCGGACTCGCACTTGCCCAATTTTTTTTTAGAAATAGCACGTAATATCAGGTCGTCGATTAAAACGTAATACGTATCGATGATTGAAACTTTACTTTCGATAATGCTTCGTTGTAGGTTAAATGCTAGTTACAAATGTCGACGTAAATTCGCACTGATTGAAATGAAATACTGTTGTAAACTGATTGTTACGTTTTATTTGTAGTATATGTCATTTGTATTTATACGTAATATATGTAATTTGAATAGTGCTGACGGACAATCTTCATACAATGTATTTCAAATTTTCAAAATTAAAATTTGTTTCTTCCTCAAGATTTAATCGATAATAAAATTACAAGGACGAATGTGAATAAGAGCGCTGTGAAGTTTATATGTGTTGACGTGCGTACGAGTGGGCAGCAGTCTTCATTCACCTCGGTTAATGTTATTATTAGGATAAGTAAATGAATGTACCTACTTACTAATGAATGGTCGCAACAACACCACTGTTTTGTTGTAAGTACCTCAGCGTTTATAATAATTATATACTCACGTGAAATTGTCAGGAACGGCCCGACATGTTTCGAACTCGTATGGAGCTCTTTATGTCGGGTCGTTCCCGACAATTTCACATGAGTGTAAACCGCTTAATACAATAATGAAATCTGCTCACGAAAGTTTTAATAAGATCATTGTTAATAATTATGTTGGTATTTTACTTGGCTGAACATCTCTATTGTTTATATCATGTTAAACGAAACTGCAGCTCACCGTTTACAACGCGGCTGATCTTTTACACGGTTAACTATTAGGCATCGCAATTCGTCTTAGCCTGCATTCGAGAACTTTTATCCCAGGAATACCGCTTACACTCGTATAGTAATGTCATTGTCAAATTAATATGCGGTTTTGACTATATCTTACTATCTGAGAGTAAGCGTTATTCTTGGAATAAAAATAGAAGGCAAAGAACAACGGTACTGAAAAACAAGCCCATATTGCTATTTGAGGATTTTGACACTATATTCTACATAAGCGTTACGTGATTAACTCCCGTACTATTGTGATAGAAGTCATGAGACGATAAAGAATAACCTAAGTTTTGATAAAGAATTCTTCTCCTTTTGAAGTCGTTTAATAATGAACGAAGTCGTCAATACGTAATAACCGTCTCGGACTGGTCACAGTTTGTCATCTGATATTATCTAAGCATACTAATGTTAACTTGATAAGTAAGGATGTCCGTTTGTCACAGGCTGTTGCCAGCGGCCAGGTGCGCGCGCGCATATGGCTCGGTGCCTTATCTTAGATGAATACAATTGGGATGGCTACCAATTAACACCGGTCACGTATTCATTAGAAAATTTAATTATTATTTTAGCAACGGTTATAAAGTATGGGGTGTGTAGTTGCGAACAGTTTTGTTTGCCGGCATTTAGCTAAATCATTTGCAAGTAAGTTTCTGTCATTAGGAGGTAATAAAAAGTGCCACTGACATTAAAATTCTATGCCGCCAACATTGTTTAATTGTAAGGTACAACAGAAACTTCATTTAAAGATACATAAAAAAAACATACCGAGAAATTGAGAACTTCCTCTTTTTATAAAAAAATAATATGTTACTTATATCTGTAAACATTTGTAAATGGTTGCCAAAATGTTAACCGACCCAAGCGCTTTAAAAAATGTATTGAACAGGGACTCCGGTATGGTGGCGAATTCTAGAATTTTCCATGATATAGATAAGTAACAGGGTTTTCAACATAGGTACATAAGCTATATACTATATTTGACAGGTCATTGTAATATATATCCCACGCTTCATATTGCCGTAAACAATTTTCCATTAGAAGAGCCGCGTGGTTTCAAAATATTTAGGTACCCTTTACGTTGTGACCTTTATGTCTATGGCCACTATGTCTCAATCGATTGAAAATCTTATCCCGTTAGCCATTGGGTAGACTTTACTAGGCATGTGTGTGTAAAGATATCAGGAATCAAGCTAAATGGCTTATAGTAAATTGTTGATACGTTTCTCCGAAGGTCGGAGGCAAAGGGTTTCACTGATTTGTTTGATTAACAATTAAAAGAGATTGTATATGCTCAGATAACTGAAAATAACAAGATAATCTTATATTAGACTAGAAAGAGCCTGCAACATCGTTCGGGGCTAAAAAGGTCATGACCCCTTATTTGCTTTAGGATGAAAAGGATCTTGTTCCATCTATGGATACAGCTACCTGCCCGTCTGGCACAATTATAACTTCGCGAGATAGCGCTATCAATTTCTTACATTACTGCACAGAAAGAGGCGGGTAATTATCTCGCGCGAGAAATAGTCGCGTATGATAGTCATACGCGACTATTTCTTCTTTCTTCTATATATATTTCTTATTTCTTTCTTTCTTTTAGAGGTGCTGTGTACAGTCTGTGAGCTCTCAAGTTGCTTTTCGAGTTTGGTTGAAAACTAAGAGGTTCTTATCTGGATCGCTAAAGAGCGAGTGAGATAGGTATAAAACGGCAATCGCATTCTGACACCACACACACTGTATAATAGTTGAAATCCGTCCCGCACTTTGACGCTATACGTCAGTAAAGTCACCCACTATCATTCATAGACAAATATCAGAAATTAACAAAACGTCTAAGAATGACAATTGATGACGGTTTCACGCACTTCCCACATTTTCCTTAAAATAATAGGTAAATAAGTACTATCCTTTCGTCGAAAACTTAATTTTACAACGTGACGGCCGCAACTGTTTACGATTACTGAAGTATTAACGTTAACATAAAACCGCGCGCTTAAACTAATGTATGAGTATCACATGATATATGTATAAGTATACAATGTCTGTCAAAAGATCTCTAGATTTTGGGAAGTCGTAATAAAATCATTAAGGTATAATTTATGTCTTCAAACATAAATATTGTGGTTTTTCACGAAATTTGCTGTAGAAGTACCTTGATGCGGAAATACCTGTAATATGTGTCATACTCGTACCGTGTCCGAATTTCCAAATGCTTTCTGGTGAATGCCATAAATACCTATCCGATGCATTTTGTAAAATAGCAGTTACATACATTCATTTATAAATTCTCATGTAATTATGACATTTATGACTGATCTTTTTGTTTGACATCTAGCCGTCTAGCACAACTATATTTCGCCACTCTTGTCTCGTGACATAGCGCTTTCTGTCACCCTCCCACATTACTGTACAGAAAGAGAAGCAATTATTTCGCGCGAGAAATTGACATTTGTAATAGTTGTGCTAGAAATGCTGAATGTTGCCCAGTCGCACATCAAACGGAGACGCCGCAAATTGCGTTAACCTGGCAAGTCTATCTAAAGCCTGACCAGAAATATATGAGGATGCGCCATATTGCGGAATTTCACTGGAATTCATTTCTTACACTGGCAATGATTTTATGATGGTATGGTTTGTTAACAATATCAATATCATTCGTGGCGGTCTCTATGAAGACAAATATTTTAAAATAGGTATCCAAAGTAAATGACGAAAACCATTCACAGTCGTGAACCTAATATTATAATATAAATAAAGTGTACACGTGTTTGCTACATGAAAAACAGTGAGGAAAAGAGTTCATTCCATTAAATGATATTGCGACGTTAACTTACGAACTGACAGGTATTTAAACTAATGTCATTATAGTGCGGTTGTGATTGGTTTCAAAATGGTTGCCATATAAATCTTGTAAATAGCGCCCTCTTGGCAATCCTCATATATTTCTGGTCAGCTTTAACTGCTTTTATTTGTCTGTAGAATCAAAGGTACTAAGACTGACCTGGCTAGGATGGTGCCTGTAGAGATGCAGCTACATTTTATGTATTTACAAACTGGCATGTCATTATGACTGATCTTTTTTTGACATTCAGATGTTGCAGAGTTGCGCAACAAACGGAGAAGCTGCAAATTGCGTTAACCCGGCAAGTCTATGTACCCGTTTATCTTTGTCTGTAGAATCAAAGGTACTAAGACTGACCTGGCTAGGATGGTGCCTGTAGAGATGCAGCTACATTTTATGTATTTACAAACTGGCATGTCATTATGACTGATCTTTTTTTGACATTCAGATGTTGCAGAGTTGCGCAACAAACGGAGAAGCTGCCAATTGCGTTAACCCGGCAAGTCTATGTACCCGTTTATCTTTGTCTGTAGAATCAAAGGTACTAAGACTGACCTGGCTAGGATGGTGCCTGTAGAGATGCAGCTACATTTTATGTATTTACAAACTGGCATGTCATTATGACTGATCTTTTTTTGACATTCAGATGTTGCAGAGTTGCGCAACAAACGGAGAAGCTGCCAATTGCGTTAACCCGGCTAGTCTATGTACCCGCTTATCTTTGTCTGTAGAATCAAAGGTACTAAGACTGACCTGGCTAGGATGGTGCCTGTAGAGATGCAGCTACATTTTATGTATTTACAAACTGGCATGTCATTATGACTGATCTTTTTTTGACATTCAGATGTTGCAGAGTTGCGCAACAAACGGAGAAGCTGCCAATTGCGTTAACCCGGCTAGTCTATGTACCCGCTTATCTTTGTCTGTAGAATCAAAGGTACTAAGACTGACCTGGCTAGGATGGTGCCTGTAGAGATGCAGCTACATTTTATGTATTTACAAACTGGCATGTCATTATGACTGATCTTTTTTTGACATTCAGATGTTGCAGAGTTGCGCAACAAACGGAGAAGCTGCCAATTGCGTTAACCCGGCAAGTTTATGTTCCCGCTTATCTTTGTCTGTAGAATCAAATGTACTAAGACTGACCTGGCTAGGATGGTGCCTGTAGAGATGCAGCTACATTTTATGCATTTATAAACTGACATGTCATTATGACTGTTTTTTTTTGACATTCAGATGTTGCAGTTGCGCGACAAACGGAGACGCCGCCAATTGCGTTAACCCGGCAAGTCTATCTAACCACTTTTATTTGTCTATAGAATCAAAGGTACTAAGACTGACCTGGCTAGGATGGTGCCTGTAGAGATGGAGCTTGGTCCCGTGCAGCACCGCCCACTCCTGCTTCCAAGACCGATCGCTTGCGCGCTGTAGAATAAACACATTACATTACAATTACAAATACTTCCTTTAAGGTTTCGCTTTGAATTCTAAAGCTAAGGGGCCATACTTGAATCAAGTCGATGATTTTTAGGCGCTAATTGGCGACGGACGCCAAAATTATGCCAAAAGCGAAACAATAGCGTGCCTTTTGAGAGGCACGACTAAAATAAATAGTAAATAAATATTGAGTGACAATCTTAAACAAATCGATCTAGTCCCAAACTAAGCAAAGCTTTACTATGGATTACTAGACGACGATATAAATACATATAATAGATCACATTCATGACCCAGGAACAAATATTCAAGTTCATCACACAAATGTTTGCCCTGACCAGGATTGGAACCCAGGACCGCCGGCTCAGTAGGTAGGTGTACTACAAACTGCGCCAGCCGCGTCGTTAAGGCACCGGCAGCAAAGTATAGTCCTAGTCCTTAAGTTTAAGTGTATTCTTACCTTGCCATTGCTCACCACCATCTTGATCTGCACATTCCCTTGCACATCTCCCTCTATCGCCTCCACAACACTCTCGTTTGCCCCAACCTCCCCCTTCTTTTCAGGGCTGTCACAAACAAAATAAACAAATATTATTTAAAGTAACAAAAAGTTTCGTTGATGAAACATGTGAAATGTTTTTAGATATGGTAATGCATTCGGTAAAAAAAAAGATAACCGTGAGATAAGATTATAATATGGCGTGATTATTTTTGTTGATGGAAAGAGACAACGTGTACACTTTTTTATGCGTCTTTTTCCTACGACGTGTTTTGTATAACATGATCATGATGAAGTTTTTCAAATTATGAAATGTTTGTTAAGCTTAGTTGGGTTTACTACAGGTATTACAAAAATACAATATACTACAACACTAAACATATAGATAATAATGTATAGATGTCAGTTGTATAATATAACACTGATGTCTAGACATTATAAAACAAATATAAAACAACAACCATGCTAAGTAAGTAACACTATAACATACACAATAAATAGATCACTACTCAATCTTCATATCATAAGGAACTGAGTACAGTCAGTAACAATTAATAATTATTTCAGTAATTGTTTCCAACTGTACTTTTGTCTGCAACAATCATTCACTCATGCACACTAACTATTTCCATGCGTTATATTCAAGTTCGTAATTAATTTGTTGTGTTTGCTGTTTTTAATTCTGCTATGACAGTTAGGAGCCGCAAGTTACTATGATGTTTCAGTGTATTGATTTAATATGCAGTTGAAAAAAAAAGAAAATACACCCCTAACTAGTAGGTACATCAAAAATCATAATCTTAGTTAATTATTTCTGTTCCATAAATAGTGAAGAGCTAGGTGTATTTTCACTTTTATTCCTGCCAGTTATCTAATGAATCAGAGCAAGGCTTGACCGTGATCAAAAATAAGGATGCTCCCAGCATCCATGGGGTAACATCTTCACTCGTCAAATGCTACTAGCAGCGCCATCTGTTGCTGTAACTTGTAAACTATGCACACATTGTGATAAGCGCCACCTAGCGTCGGCTGCCGCAACCGCGACGTCATGCGACGTACCGCACTGGAATCGAGGCGTGGGGGTCGAAAATGCGGAGCAACGGCGTAATGTCTTCGGTGAACCGAGGAGGGCGCCACTTGCGGTATACACTGTTTTTATTTCAACCCAAGTTTAATATTAACCTTTGTCTATTGTTGTTGGAAGGCTACATTTCGTAAGTTTGTTGTGTGTAGAACAAGTACATATTCCAAGAATGAGTTAATTTATTCATCATTCGAATAAGTGTTTTAAATTTTTTGCATACCTACTTACCTAAAAAGGTGGTCGAAAGTTCTTAAAATCGGAATATGCACTTGTAGTCAGTTATTCATCATCGTAAAATCAGTAAGTGAAATATTTGTTATGTACCAAAATGTATTGGGATTAAACACTGGTTATATACTATCTACATAACATGGACAGGACAAGTATTCTATCTACAGTTCGTATAGAGGGTAGTTACAAATACTAAAATATAACATAAATAGTAAACTACAAGGACAATCTAAGTTATTGACGGACAATGAACATTATTTATACTACTTCTTGCATTAAGAGTAAGATTTCAATGTTAGAACCATCTATGATTCATATTGGAGTCAGAGAAGTCATTAGTATTTTATTTTGTCTTCAACACTACAGAATGACTGATAAGACATCCCTATAGAATTATTGATTTTTGCCTCATGTGCCTTAGAGATCAATTTAAACAAATTACTTTCAAAACGAATAAGTAGCATACTTTTCATGACATTTGATAGAAGTGAAATGTTTGCTCTTTTATACCGCACAATTTCGATATGGCTTCCCACAATACGTCCCATAATGATGACCATAGACAACCCTTGTATCATCACCGTAAAAATATCCCACATGAGGCAGAAATAATAGACTAGAAATCTGAATATAGAGGTGCAGACCTTCTTAGCGCATGGTCGGAGTCAGGCTCCGGATCGCTGTCCAGATGTAGTCTGTCCCCCCATGTGGCCTTCAGGTAGGACACGCGCCGCATCGCGCGCTCCTCCTCTGCTGACAAGTGAATAATATTATGAGTACATTATTCGTCTATAATGTGTATATTAATTTTATTAAAACTTTCGTGAGACATATTTATTTAATATCATATTTAATATTATATTTAATGTCTATATTCTCTATGGTACAACAGAAAAAGTTTAGACAAAAATATCTAAATTGGAACATGCTTTTGATGTGAGTTATTAATTGTGATACCAGTTTGCACGGATGAATTCAACACAACATGTGTACAAACAAATCGATAACGTTTTGAACACGAGTGATTCTAAATATAAACAATAGGAAGAGGCCTTTATCTATCTAAACTCGTAACTATCTAATCTGCATTGAGATTATGGCATATAAGTGATTAACCCCATACCCATTACAAATATTGTTTAAATACGGTGTTGTGCCGTTGTCTTTTATTCGTTGGGCACCAGATACTAACATTAATCGTGACCTCGAAACTGCAGTTTGGAAGCATTCCAGTCCAGTTAAGTACCATGTCACTGTTTAAAAACATTTTAACTTCAAAATGTAACTATTATAGATACTAACCACCAAGTTGAGCATCTTTCTTTTGTCTTCGTGTCACCAAGTCGTCAGCAAAACCTGTCGATGAACCATACGTTTAGGGAGACATCGTGCAACATTCAGAGGTATCATTAGTAGGTATATTAAACATAAACACCGATGTTCACGAACGATTAGTCGCCATTAGTAGCACACCTAGAAGCACACTCAACGCATTCCGTTAGTATGGTCAGAGAAGGTTAGACCGGTCGCTCCCTCTTGAAGTTTCAAAGCAATGTCTGAAGGGTAGACACCGCCTTGAACCTGTTTATGTACCTTCGGAAAAGTAGGTAAGGTACAGATGTGATGACAAGTTTGAGTAGTTAATATAGCGTATCGTCATTTGAAATGCATTAGTTAGACGCTCATTGTTAAAGTTCAGCAATCCCGTAATATGAAGACGCTACGCTACAATATGGCATTAATATCAGGTAATCTCTTGAACTCTTATCCTTCGGTTCGGGTGAAATCATCAGAGACATTCGAAACTGCGCCGCATAAGAGCAAGACAGGTATAAACCCAAAGGCTATTTTAATAGCTCGCGGACTTCAAACTTGCAATCAGATCTTAGTTGAAAACAGTTGAATCAGAGGGAGCGAGAGCATTCCAAGAAGAAGATGAGGCGTCTGCAGCGGGACCTGAGTCGGCGGGCGTGCTGGGCGTGGGCGACGGCGACGCGGGCGACGTGGCGGCCGAGGCCGACGCCGAGCTGGCGGCGGACGGCGGCGCCAGGCTCAGCTGCGTCGGCCGCACCGGCGTGTCCGACAGCCCGTTCACCGCGCCGGGCAGCGATACCCGGTTCATCGCCTCCATTTGCTCCCTGTTCAGCCCCATACGTCTCTTCGCGTGACTGCCATCTTGGAGCAACAGTGCTATTAGAGGTGCTTCAAGCTCCGCGTGATCGTTGCCTTGTGCTGCGTTTTTGATATAAAACTATTAATGATAAACTTGAACCAGAAGCATTTCATAGCCCACAGGCCATCCACCGTTGGTGTATTTAGCACACGTAAAGCGAATTCTGTTAAAGGCTTAACGTCGCAAAAAACGCAGCACAAGTTTGATAATCGTTCAGCTTACTTACCAATAAAGTATATACGATTATCTTTAATATTGTGGAATAAAAGTGGGGTGAAGTGAAATTTGTGTTCTAATAAAGTGGTAAATAAATAAAATAGATTTATATGGTTCATTACCTGTGGCATTATGTCTTCTAATGGGTAATCCTTCACTGCCTGTACTGTTTGACCTTGTTCGCATTTGAACCTTTTCTGTTTCTGAAATACAAACAATCCCTTTAGTACAGCCTATTAATTGCGTCATGTTTATGGTATTAGCCTTCGTACATGGTTCAACCTAATTGCAACTACTACGACAAGACCAGATTACGAATAAAACAAGGAAGGGTCCTGAAGAGGAGCAGGAAGGAGGAGAGAGGAGGAAATATGCCCAATTCTGGCTCATGCATACAGTTACAAAATCTTGCATGCTTGTTGTAGTCTTTTCCATGGCATAAAAAGTTTCACCAGTCATGCATACTGTTTTAAATAATTATTCAAGGGGTAGTTACCGGGAACATATTTTTCAGGCGGCGGACAATGTAGGTATTTACTGCCGGTGATCATCAACTGGTTTCCTGACAAGCTGCCTCCTAGGGCTATTTCATGCTCTAAATCTGAAACAAAACAATCAATGAAAACCACCGCAATTATACAGGAAACATAACTGGAGAGATGGAACTATGGTATCAACGGAAATTTAATTGCGACAAAAAAGCAATCTTACGCGACTGAGCAATCCACTCCAGTACATCTAGCATAACTGTGACAAACGACTCTTTGTCGCGCCACAAATACTATCTGTCACTTTCCTTTTAATACCGTCCGAGCATGACAGGTGACAGCCCTGCAGGTTTACTTTGTTTTCACAACGCAGGAGCATCCAGTCTTACCTTGTTGGGGTTGGACATCGAGCGACCTGGCCTCTCTCCGGGCGGCCCTGGTCTCGAACTCCTTCCTGCGCAGCGCCACGCTGGGCTCCAGGCGCGTGGCGGACATGCGCGCCAGCTCGCTGCGCGCCGACTCCGTGCGCCGCTCGCCGCCGCCGCGGGCCTCCTCGAGTTGCCGAGTGCGGGCCGTGACTAGCTGGAGCTCGGGGGCTGGGTACCTGAAATAAAAAAATATACATTGAACCAATCTCGGTCATCAGTCGTGCAGGACACTACCAAGAAAAAGGTAAAGGAGCAGTGGTGAGACCAGGTGAAATAGTTAGGTTTTTGCATTATTTTCTCCACGGCAAAAGAGACAGTTTAAAACTACAAGTACAGCAAAATATATATTTATTTTCAACGCTTAGAACATATTTCATGAGACTTGAGCGTAAGTAAATAGTTTACACTTAGTAAATTGTGATTTCCTTACCTGCTATCTGTATTGCTCGTCGATGCAGCGTCGTGATATTCAGGAGAGGATCCATTATTCATCGACCCATTATTGCTCGGCGTAGTTTCCTGTATCTTCGATAGGGTTGACACAAATTGACTCTTGTCCGGTTTTAGCCTCTGTTTGTCGTTGTGAGTTCCATTCACCTCTCCGTAACCACTGTACGTTCCACTGTCAACACTCGCCGAACAATCATCTCTCTTGAATTCTTGTGGAGGTAACGAAGGAGGTGGTGATGCCGCGAGAGGTGGGGAAGAAGGGGGAGGCCACGCAGGTTTCTGTAGTTTCTGTGGCCGGGCGTAGAACTCTTTCTGTTTTATGGGCGGTGGGACGTCGGGAGTGACCCAACCGGTGGGTTGGCTCGGTCGTCTGAGGAATGCCTCTTTCTGTTCGAGACTCTTTCGTATTCGGGATAAGATAATCGAGTCGTCTAATTCTCTGCCGGTTAGGGTTGAGTTCGAGTCGAAGGAGCCAAGGCTGTCTTTGCTTTCTGTGGCCGATGATGGTAGCGATGTGTCTGATTCTCTCCTACTGTAAAATAGAACAGTGACCATGAGCACAGATTAATATAATAGTTCTTCCATGAGTACCAAGCATTTTTAGATAGACAGATTAAAGTTGCATTTATCCACAACAATGCATCACCGTCAATTTTGATCAAAATTTATACTGTTATGGTGACCTCGCGGCGGCTACGGTACTGTTATGAAATTACATCTATGATTTTGGTCGCTGCCAAGTAATGTAGGTCCTTACCTATAATATCTGAACTTGTTACAGGAATTTAACAAGATGGGTGTAGATAAAGAATGTTTACCTATCATGCAACAAATGGTGGGGTGTCGTCGGGAGTCGCGGCTCATACCGCGAGGGTGTCAGCGAGGCCACGCTCGCGTACTCCGGGTCCTCGCGCCGCGGCGCCTGCGGGGCCGGCAGCGTAGCCCTGGGCCTCCGGTACGCGTCGAACAGCCGCGACTCGTGTTCCGTTATGGGAGCAGGCATTTCAATGTGCCGCTGGTTCGACTCGGGGTTGTAGGCGGCTTCGCTGAAATACTGGAAAGGGAATTGTGGATTTATTAGTCTTTTTAGGTGTAAGTGTGTGACTTGAAAAAGAGTACTTTGAGTGTGATTTTCGTATGTTTTTTTTTAACCGACATGTCATAGTATGAATATTTCCAGGAACAAAAATGCAGATGTATTAATTTCTAAAATCGTTATTTGAAAAAAACATAATTATAATCGTGTTTGAAATGTTGATTATATGAAATATTAAGACAATAGCACACAGCTGGTAAATGAAGACAAATATAATCGCACCTTTAATCGTTATATATATAAACTTTTCTACTTTAAAAAATTATTCCAAAAATACTGATAATCTCGTTACGGGTGAGCGTTCTTATTACTGTGTCAGCAATATTGATAAACTCCGTATGAATTAATTGTCGCTTAAATAATCACCTTTACAATAACTGCCTATCTGTATACCTAATTGAATATGCTCACCCGCTGTAACAGATCGTGGTCTCTCGGCACGACAGTAAGCCTCAGCGAGAAAGGCTCACGCTGCGCCAACTGGACCACCCGCGCATAGGGCGCCCGACTGCGCCCGCAAGCCACGGGCTCCCCGTTGACCGCCAGCACGCGGTCTCCCGCGCGCAGCCCCGCCGCCGCCGCCGGCCCGCCCGGCCGCACGGACCTTACAAAGATCGTGTCCATGGGAGCGCCGACCGCGCCCACCGCGAGGTGGCGCGCATCCTCGTATAACTCCTGCAAATTAGATACGAGAGCTGTTAAGTTTCCTTTTCAAAATTCAACCAAACAAGGGTCTGCTAAATAGAACATTCGTATAATCATAATTGACGTATTTAATGTATCAACATTAGATACATTGCTTGGGACGAGATACCGCTCCTCAAATTTTACAATGACCAATACCTCACAGTTTTAAATGAATTAATAATAGAGCCACCCGCAAGGTGGTCGGACGGTTAGAGTTGCGGAGTTCCTGGGACGCGCTGGATGCGGGTCGCTGCTGTCCGGCCGATGTGGAAATCTATTGAAGACGACTGTGTCCAAGCCAAAAGACGTCTGCGTCCAGCAGCAGACGTCCTATGGCTGAAATGATGATGATGGATGATGATGAAGAATAGAGGGTTATGATATGATCGTGAAGACGTTCGGGGACTATGTCCCTCCGCGCGAGCTCGGTCTTCAGTCACGCACAGTGGAGTTTGATTGGCTAAAAATACTTGAAAAGGTTTGTGGCTCTTGAGATTGAACCTCGCCCTTGGGCTTGCTATCTGTCTCTATCTACGAAGAGCTGAGGAGATTATTACTAAAGGAAGGTTAGCAACTAACCTGCAGTGAATCCGGCGGGTAGACGACTAAGTGTCTCAAGGTGAACCCGAAGCCGTACCGAGCGTCGGGCCGCTGGATGACGATGGTGCGAGGGGCGGCGGCGAGCGAGGCAGGCGGCGCGGGCGCAGACGACGGTGGGGGCAGGGCCAGCGGGGCAACGTGTGAGACCGGTGGGGGCTGGGGACAAAGAAAATCAACGTTAATTTTTGAGAAAAAATCTTCAGTAAGAGGTTACTTGATTAGAATTGACGCGTAATGATCTCTACTGGATCGTCCGCAGATTCAATTCAGATAAAGGCAAGACAAAGTCCCCTACGTCAATTTAACCTACGGTTGACGAATAGAGTTCCAGTCGGGTAAACACACATAGAGGCCCGTACAGGCTTACATATAGACATAGGTGAATGTAAGGATACGATTTAAGATCGTATAATGCTACTTACTAGCGAATACTTAGTAGTACTAGTCAAAATTATATAAGATTTAGTAAATTGCTACATTGCCACAGCTAGTTAAGAATTGCGTTGCCAGAGGATCGGTAGATGTACAACGTAAAATATAAGTACGTAAGTACATCGATTACAACATCCTAAATTTTCCGACCGACTTGAAATATACAAAGCGCAATAAGTATGGTACTGTGACCACTAAACCTTGATGGAAGCACGAAACTATTTAAGTACAATGGAAAAAATAAGGTTCAATAGTAACCTATTGTTATCGTGTAGAGCGCAATTGCGCACTGTTATCTCACAATGATAAAAAAGGTGTTGTTGAGGCATTACTTTGTTATTGACGAAGTTTTCCCTGTCACGTTTATCTCAACGGTCAGTGCGAAGTGCATTTAGAATTTAGATATCACGAAAATTATATACAAACTAGCTTTTGCCCGCGACTACGTCCGCGTGGAACTTGAAAGTATGGAAGCAACCTCGTACAACACGATAGATATCCATATCCACCTAATCACCCTAATTAATAAAAGGGATTATTAAAAGCGCCTAAGCTAATGGTCATCAATGTCATCATGAATTACTTACTCACTTTTCAATCTTTTTAGGGATAATTTCCAGGATGAAAACTATCCTATGTCCTTCTTCCTCGGATCTTAAACTATCTCCATGTCAAATTTCATCAAAACGATTCAGCGGTTTAAGCGTGAAGAGGTAACAGACAGACAGACACACTTTCGCATTTATAATATTAGTATGGATAGTGTTATTACGTCGTGATTTAGTGTGTGTATTTGTGTTCCCTTTTGTTCAAGAAATTCAGAAATTGAGTTCAGATCAGCGAAATCCTGGTCACCTTATATTTGATAATAGCCAACATGGTACGTACATGAAGATGAAGACTAGTAGTTCTTCTATAGGCATATCCTTAATTTAATTCTCTAAAAGAACCTGATTCGATAATTGGATGAGGTGAGAGAATCGTGTTGAAGTGATATTTTATCATATTTATATTTCAAAATCTATACATCCATTCAGACTTGAAAGTAATTCTTTTCACAGGCACCAAACGAATCGAAAACCAGTCTCAATATACTCGACATTTCCTGATAAAAAGAGTACAAGTCAGTAGGAGCCACATTGTACGTATACCCTTCTGTAGATGGAGGGTTGTATAATCCGTGTTATAGCAATCTACAAGTGCAGCTTATCAGAACAGGTACGGGAACTAATTTACCGCGAACGAGTGACACTGGCAGTCACAACTCGAAAAGCAAATGGCGGATGTCATAAATATAGTCCTGCTACATCATCGTAGCAATCTGTTGAAATTGCTTGAGGAGATTGAAGCAGTGCTAACGAACGCCTTCGTTCGTCTTCACAGGGATTTGATGATAATCGTAGGGATGTTTGACAGTTGTAGCATCATCTTTTTATTTACTTTACTTGCCGACATGAGATAATCAAAGATGTGGTTAGTTTGTGTCATCAATATGTTCGTGTGGGTTGTTCTTTTAGGTTAGAAAATAAATGCAAAATAGCCTCGTAAGGTTGGTATAGAAGAGATGAAGAGAGTATTTGGCTGTTGTCTAGGCATAGTTATTCGGGGCTTCATGTTTGGTCAACGCATTTGTGAAGAATTTATGTCAGTAGCTAGCTAAATAGTTTATGGTTAGCTTTGTTAGGGGTGGTGACTGTCTGACTGCGTGTAATTCACAATCGAAACGACGGTGGTATTTTAAAAATGGCTGCCAGCTTTATCATTGTGAACACATTATGACGACGATTAACGTCAAATACAATAACACACGCATCCTCGCGCGACCACATCCCTAGCATAATACAGCTTTACCGCCCACGCCCGTCAACGCATATGATAGCTCGGATAAATAGCGGATCAGCCGGTAATCGTGCTAATGAAGCGGATTGTACCGCCACATGGCTAAGATACCAAAAGAAAAAGGTATAAAAATTATATGGAGTCTGTACGCTGTTCCAGTCTTCATGATTGTACCGTCCTACGATCAACCGACAAACGGAGAATGTATTAGGATTATATGCAGTGTGTACATAGCTACGGTCTTCTTATTTTAACTTCAGCTCAAATAACAACGATTTCTTTGCCTAGTGATAAAATCTACTTTTGAAATAAATCGTAATACTGTTTATTTCTGTGGATCAGTTACATCTCAAAAATAGAAATCATGGCTTTAACTCTCTGTAATAAAGGTTTATTTATAAATATTTACGTTGACTCGGGCAAGGACTTCTTTTCAAACAGCGTAATCGTCCTTTACGATGACAGTTCTGTATTAACACTAGCAAGGATTATTTTAATAAGCCGTGACGTTGTCAGTTCGTTAAGTCTACTTCAAGTTCTAGTGATTATGATTACGCAAGAATTTTAGGATTAAATTACTTCAGGTCATTTGAAATAATAAAAATACGACTTTACTTTTTTATAGATTGATCAGTGGCATTTGGCGTCGATTCTCATTGTGCTTCTCCTATCCTACATAGAAATCGAACTCATTTTACGCAATTAAATTGACAATCTTATCCTCAGTTTCAATTCCTTACATGACCATATAAATTCCGTGGTATATGTTTAGTACCTAGTTCTTTCGAGGTTGCTGCTCAAATAGAGAACAACAAATTATACTCTAGGAAATTCTTATAGAATCTTATAGAATAAATGATACCATGTGTTACCAAATGTTACCATGATTTTCGCAATGTTTAAAGTGAAATTAATCATCACTATTTCTTGTATATTACAAATCCAAAGATAGAAACAGTCAAAACATTTTAGACCCTGATCAGGTTTAAACTGCTAACTTATGCCAATTATGCCTGGTGCTATGTAAATTTGTAATTAAATGCTCATTGTCGGTATTTGCCTCCAAATTGACGATGGGTAAAATCTGCTCGCTTTAAAATGACGTCATTGAATCAGTTCAGCTTGAGCCAGGGGACGCAGCTGTAAAAAGTAACCTTACAAAGCCGGAAGAGTGAATCTGATCGCGCCGTAATCGTAGTAACCCGACGCGTCTGCGACTGTGCGGCTTCCACGCATTAATCGGATTTTTTGTATCATTACTTTACTATTTAATCATATCTACACGATGATTCTTAATCGGTGATCAGGAGTAAAAAAATATTTATATCCAGCTGAAATTAAATTTAATAGGCGTGGTCTCACGTAATTACCTCACTGTTTAATTAATTAAAATGTTAGTACAAAGCGGAGTGAATTCGGCCTCAAAAAAGCGATTCCTACTACTACTAGTAGCGTGACATCAAAGTATGTATGCTTGGGCAAACGGAAGTAAATTTGACACACACCTTTGATGCACACCATCAGGATTTAGGAGAGCTTTTTATTATGAAAATCATCGAACGAAAACAATCGTCTATAAAAAGCCCGCATGATAATAAGCAATTTGCAGATTGAAATTAATTTTTCCTCGTGAACATGAACGTAACGTACAGGACACCGACGGCTGGATCGCATAAGTCCCATTACCATACTGATAACGTAATGATGGCAGCATGAGCATACTGTTTCCTCGTTCTGATCCCCGTAAATCATGCAACTTGACAACAAATTGCCGCACGGGTCAGCTCTGACTGGTAATAGGTATTTAAATTTACTGCCCACCGTCAATATTTTAGCTCTAGAGAGATAATGTTAATTTTATTGGCATGCTGATTAAGTTAGTTATGAATCTTTACCGCATCGATGTTACGTCTATGATATAACTAGAATGCTCGAGTGATAGTTTCCAGGGATATCGTGTAGGAGTATCGTGAGATTTTTCTCCGCGCGCAGGGGACAGTAAATACGATTTACGGCCTAGGGTGACGTAAAATCTTTTTCCTACACTGATACCGATATACAGTCGATGGCTGATGTAATTAACAGATACCGCCCGGGGTAAATAGTATCCGCGTCCATTTGTATACATTAATTAATTAATACTGTGAAGAAGAAAAAATATGTAAGAATAATAGATTATCTGCACAGCATGTATTCAAGTTAATACGCATAATTAAAGATGTAAGCGAACAGGGTTTGGGTTCAAATGTTTCATATATACCTACTGTAAATATAATCATAATTTTACATCTACTTATCCACGACTATTAGTGACTGAAATATCTGAATAATACCTTACCTATACTATGTTGTTCAATTAATTCACGTTCACGAGATCTGGAAATAGATACCAAAATAGCACTGATATCATAAATATGAATGCGTGCTTCGATATTTTTTTTCCTAACGCCATGTGTGAGCCAACCAGTTGGCCCACTTGGAAAGTTGGCACCCCTAATGTAAGTTATTTCACAGTAATGGAATTGGTATCGTTTGTAAGGAAATAGCACTGATGCTTATAATAGTTATAATATAGAACTCAGACCATAGAAATTGGTCTGAGATATAGAACGTCCATCGGTATCTATATACCGTATTCCTAGGGCGAGTACCGAGTTAAGGGTGCGTTCTCTCATGGTTCTCTCAGACGCAAAGCTGGAGCGGAGTAACCAATCACAATGTTTACACAAGTACCTAAACACGTAGTAAAGATTTCGAGCACTGTAATTGGTCAATCACGGTTCGACCTGTTCAGCTCTTCGCCAGCGGAAACGCACCCATGGAGAGTTTCACAGGACGAGTATCTAAATTAAAGTCGTATTGAAGTGCGTCTTCCCAGAGAATTCGCAAGGCACTAATTGAACAATAAACAAACATTAGCTTCCAGAGAAATACAATTTTATAGCTCAACGGCAGTTCCAATGCGAAAGTCCTATAAAATGCTTAACAATATTACCGGCGATAATATCTTCGCGATTACATCCCATGAAACTTTCCTCCTGGTGGGTAATTATGTAAAACGGTTATGCTAAGCAAGTCCGCGGGGCGCAATATAGTTGAAAAAACGCTAAATGGCTGATAACGACTGTGTTTGGAGCAGCGAGTTCTCTTGGGATTGAAATAATAATACGGTTAGTTACAAATTGCATGCATTTTAGCACGATCGACCTACTATTTTTTTGTTGTAACTGTTCTGACGTATTCTAGGGTTGTCACTAGTAATTTGTATAGCCAGATGCAAGCTAGACCTGAACCCTCACAAGTTTTGTTGATGACAAAAACTTCTGTCTACATGTCAAGCCGCGGTTTTTAGGTAAAACATAACAGAATACAAGTACTCTTTATTGGATACCTCACAAAACAGTTTGTCAGTATTTAAATATGACTGTAGACGTAACGGTGTTTTTTTTTTAAACTTATCGATTAAATTAATTTGCCTTGTTTCTCGAAAATCTGACCAGTACCAGTGAATAAGGCAATATCGGGACCATTTGGCTACTTAAGGCCTGGCTTGGCCAAAGAAGCTACCAGCATTGTTCCTACTTCTTACCTACGTTTTATACACATACATAAGTTTAAATTATGAAAATAAATATAATACAACAAAGTTGCGACCTTCATTGTTGGCTCATAAAAATTTATAGCTCACTAAATGTCCGACTTCTAATTTCTAGTCTCAGACCGGCACAAAAAGTGAAGCTATGAAAGGAAGCATTATTTCCCTTCCGAACCAATTTATTTCTAACGTTTTTGCTATCGGCATTAAAGTGTTACAACAAAGTTGGTTGGTGCTTTTACAAATTAATAATAGAAGCTAGAACCCCTTATCGATTCACCTTATATCTTATTAGTAGTACTGTACAAAAAGAGATAGGTATATCGAGCGAGAAAAAGTCGCGTGTTACAGTTGTGCCAGAGAAATAAATAAAATAAATAAAAATAAAGATGCAGGAATGATCCATAGAAGAACCAGAGTTGATGTCAAAAATTGAGCTAACACATTCTCGCATTGAAAAACAACAAGATTAAGGATTTGGCTCAATGCTTAATCGTATTTCAAGGTTCACATCTTAAGTGGTGGAATACTCAATAAAAACCTAACAGTATCTAAAGCTCATCGAATAATTACACGACAAAGGATAGCCGCAAGGACCACTTCGCGTCACGACACCGACATTCTGCCAGCGTACGCGCAGCCATAAATCAAACGATTGGAAACAACCCACATTCATCACGTGCATCGTATAATCGATCGTACGGTCATTAGTACAAAACTGCGAAAATAAGGCCGAAGTCCGAGCTTTCGCGCAACTACGTAAAGGCTATATTATTTTCGCTTGATCATGTTCGTAGTTTTCGTGATTCTCCTGTAAATTGTTATTTATTAGTATTACGTGACTTTGCGTGACTTCAGCCGGCGTAATCTTGGTCATATATACTAACTATTATAAATTTATGTGTTGAAAATGAGTTTTCTATGGAGAGGGTTTATTATTAGCCATCTGTTGGTAAAATTTTCTTTGTCCTCTCATCCCGCCGAAACTGGTCACACAAACATGGTTATAGGACACCTAGGATATTTCTTACCCGGATACGGCTATATTAAAGAAAGAAAAATATGCGGACGAAGTCACCTTTTAAGCTCCGGTTTCCTAGGGTTTGGGCTTGCTATGGGCTTGTGCACAAATCACGCGAGGTTTTTCGGCTACTTTTTGACACAATGCTGATAAATTTTGCATGCATATAAACCTTCCTCTTCAATCACTATCTATAAAAACACCGCATCAAAATCCGTTGCGTAGTTTTAAAGATCTAAGCGTAGGTACATGTAGAGACAGAGACAGACAGACAGCAGGAAGCGACTTTGTTTTATACTAAATATGTAGTGATTTATATACATTGTAATTCATCATATATGTCTATTCTGAGTGAAAACGCATAACGCGTCTGTTTTAATCAGCGAATTAGATATTCTAAACCATTTTCTGTTATCATTTATCATTTCCATATGCACCATTGACCTGCACCATCAATGGGGCAGGTGAGTTTCACAGTAATTTTCAAAACATTTATTTGAATTTCATCTATTTAGTACAAAACATTATTTTTATATATGTATATTTAGAGCACATATCATCAGTAAATAATATCATCATATCTACGCAACTATTAACAAAGGGCTATACACATTTTTTTTTAGTATGTTTGACCCCAAAGTTATATTCAAGATCGAAAGCAGGGCACAAACTGATGACTATTATTTTTAACTAGCTGCACCACGCGGTGTGACCCGCTCATCCCACGGGGGCACTACATTTATTTCGGAATAAAAAGTAGCCTATGTGTTAATCCAGGGTGTCAGCTACCTCCACCGAATTTTGTCAAAATTGGTCCAACCGTTTGAGCGTGAATAAAACATCACAAACTTTCCCCTTTATAATGTCAGTGTGATTGCATCGAATACTTTAAGAGGCCTGCTTTTTCATATACAACAAGTAGGTACATTGATAATTTCAATCAACTTATTGAACTGAATAATACTTTTCCCTGAGTTCTAGAAAGTAACATACTCGTAGTTATTTCATGCTTTCATCGCGCGCAGTCGAAAATAAGTAAAAAAGTTTTCTGCGTGAATTTTGTCAAATTCGAGTACTTTTTCAAACTGTAGGTTTGAAATATATAAATAAATAAATCGCAATACCCTGTTCTAAGTTGTAACATTGATAATATGTTATGAAACATGTGTGATCAACTCATAGAAAAAAATATCTAAACCAATTAGCAGTTTGAACGGATAAGGAGTCTTAAGCCACTCTGCCATTTTTCCACAGCAACTCTAAGCCCTGCGCCTGCGATTTCAAACCAGATCAATTTAGTGATAAGATCTCTCCCACAGTTATTAACAATCTCTTGTAGAAAACAGTTACCGAGCGGGATTGGTGATTGACGACTACTGGGTATGTACTCGCGGTTTATAGTTACACCGAACGTTTTGTGGTAAAGTTTTTATGGGTTTTCATTTTTAATGCCAAATAAAATATACCATCATAAAATAATATATATATATATAAGTTACCATACAATAGTTAGTAAGGAAGAAATTAAAATCCTTCCTTGCACTTTAAAAACTTGAACCTAACAAATATTTTCGTCAGTTTCGGTTTTATCTAAATGTTGAACTGAAACTACTCGTATTTGTAACTGCATAATAACAAATAAGTTGACCTAATGGCTTACAAAATGCGTGAACAGATATATTTGTCCATTTCCATATACATACCTAAATTCAATATACCTACTATTGAATGAGTAGTACAAAAAGGTGTTATTTACAAAACCTGTTACTTTTCTGGAAATTACAACGCAGTAGATATTTTAGTACGTATGTCTACAGATTTCTCCCCTTTCAGTTTATATTTTAAGGCGTCTTTTTATTTATAATTTAATCATTAATTAACTTGCATATAACGTGTGACACATTTAATATCGTGCGCCAAAATATAACCCAAAAAAATTGCAACGAAAAAATCAATAGGCAACAGTCAATCTATAAATCGAAGTTCAATACGGCGAACTCACTCGGTTCTCACTAGTTGAATTATATATTGAAGCAAACTAGATATAGGCGTAGTCTTAAAAACATCACGATTCACCTCAGTGCACCACAACGTTAAAAGAAACGCAACAACCTTGAAACACATGTCAGTGCCCCAGTATTTGACATTATTTACCAGTACCTTAAATATCACGTTTCCTTCGTCATATGCTTGATTGTGGCTCTTTATGATTGTATCTTTAATCTTGTCTGACATTATTTTATGTTTCTTATCATTGTTTTTTACTTAGTTTCAAACTGTGATGACGATCGACGATCCTTATTGGGGGATAAAACTTTGTTTTGTTCTTTAAGGAGTTATCTTGACATTTCTTTGGTACTTAATTTATTAGATTTTTGACATGTAGTGATTTGTTTTTATAATTGCTGTAGATTATTATTTAACTGACGATCATAGTATAAATGCAATGTAAAATAACTTTGTGCAATTTATATTATGAAATAAAGAAATCTTATCTAATTTATGGCCCAGAGCGTGACATTTGAGCCGCCATTTCACGCTGGACATATTAGATATTATGACTATTATGAGGCACAAAATACCCTGTAACTGTAAGATTCAGTTTTGTGAACCGCACGTGTCTTGCAAACGGTTGCGCCGCGAAATTGCAACTTTGTGCAATCTATTGTTCCTATTTTGATTTGTGCAATAAACTGCGATTACATACTCGTATGTCTTGCGATTTTAGGTTGAGATAATAGGTCTCGAGATAACCTTAATGGCTATTGGTAGTTTTTATTAGTCTTTAGTTTGTTTCGTAATTGCAATTAGTGGAGATAATTTGTCGTTAAGTTGGTGTGACTCGTGACCACAGAGATAATTCGAGATTTGCGATATATTCATTTTACCAATGTCTATAGGATTTATTACGAAAGTTACACTTTTGCTATTCGAACTGCATTGAATTGAATGACATTGAAAAGGAGATATGGTTAGATACAGAGATTTGCACTTTAGCCTGACTCGTTTAAAATTGTATGTCAATCGAAATCGAGTATATTCATCTATCGAAATAAATGATAAAGGTCGAACAGCGCATATCGCTACAGTAGAAATCACCTCAGCGTCAAGTCAACGTCAGCGCTTAACGTGATTAGAGGTCCTGCTAAGTCCGAGTTGTCTTTTTGAAAACTATAGTTCGAAATAAGACAGTCTAAGCGAAATTTTGCCTAATAAGGTTCAGACTTGGTCCGGCACCGTCTAAAACCTTGACTTTAGAGAACCTCCTCTTTTTGAAGTCGGTTTAAAACGGTCGTACTTAGAACTAGACAGTCTAGGCGAGTGTCGCAATAGCCAGCGTGTCGCCGCCGCCCACCCATCAGTCGGACTCGGACTTACCTTATAAGGCCCGGACTTAGCCCGACCTTCGCCCGCCACCGCCCGGCCTCCACTAATTACGAGTACGCACTTTCAGCAATAAAAATAACATATGACGGAAGACCGAAATCTTGCGCCAATAAATTCAGAGATGACATATAACTCGACAATTAATCAGCATTACATGTTTTTAGTTTTAATATTCGTTTTCCATTCACTTATACTGTCAGCGCGTGTTATTAAGCGGTAAACAAATAGTTGTGTCGGCTATAATGACTGTCGTTTTAAATTTAATTATGTTATCAGTGCAAGGAAATGCGTCGTGAAAAGAAATGGAACTCTGTTCCGTTTTATCGGTTTCCGGATGGTTTTCCTACATATTGAACCGACAAATTAATTTAGTGGTTGACGTGAAACTTATTTCTCGTTTTATAGCCACTTGATTAACAGATTATGTTCTAGTCATAAAGTTGTTTATGTATAATTTAAGAAGAAATTGGTTTCTGTTTTATTAAGATTTTTCTTAACAGTGGTTTCCATTTGGGAAACTCTTCTTATCACGTTGCTAGTCACTACTTAATTTTTTTTTTATAACTTTTGGAAACTATGTTGAGCAGAATAATCACCCAGAGTTTAATCGGAAACGAAAGATATGTATTATATATTACGTGACACATAATATATTACGTGAGCGCGCTAGAAAAGCAGCTCGCAAGTTTCACTGGCAGCCCATAAATAGCTATTACCTGTCAATAAAGCTCTATAATTGCAATATTACAGTGTCAGCTCCAAAACTTAAACCCTTGGAATCTTGCCAAGCCTGACTGCGATACTAGCGCGCGCAGTGGAAAGATCATTCAGTACCTTCACTTCAGTTATAAAGGAGGCGCCCGCAATTTCGTCCGCGTATTTTTTTTCTTTACCGTAGTCGGATAAAAAGTATCCTATAACCATCTTTGGATGTCCACCTATCCATGTACCAAAATTGGTTAATATTCGTCCAGCCGTTTCGGTGTGATGAGAGGACAATGGAAATTATGACCAAAAGATGGCGCCAAACTAGAATTACCACCATTCAGATTTTTTCTGAAATCATGACCACTCTCCATAGAGAACTGATTTTCAATACAAATCTATATTGTATAATAGTAGGTAAAGATAAAGTTCTAACATTGTATTCACACCGAAACGGCGGAACGGATATAAACCAATCCTGGTACAGGGATAGCTGGTCATCCAAAGATGGTTATAGGATACTATTTCCCTGATGATTACGGTAAAGAAGAAAGTTTTACGCAGACGAAGTCGCTGCGAAGTGGCACCTTCAAGCGGGAGTACCTCGTACAAGGTCAAGCCTGAAAAGTATAATCTAGATGACCTGTAGACTACAAAGAGTCAAATTGTATTTCCTAGACAAAACGAGTGGAATGTTTTTCAAGTATCGAAGGCTCTCATTTGAAAGTGACTAGATATATATATATATATATAAGGCCTTGATGGCCTGCGAAGTGTTCAGCTGTTTTTCGAGCAGATTTCCCATTTTTATCGTCAATCGCGTTAAATGGAATAGTGTGTGTGCCACCTGAAGGATAAAGATATATATAAAAAAAGTGGTCTATTGCGTATCATTTTGGACATTACTAAGTCAAGATACTGGTTATTTGCCGATAGTATTCCCCTTGTCCTATCTCCGCTGTCCAATTAAGGCAAGTGAATGTTTGACTGCGCATTACTGATGCTGAAACAGTTTCCTGGTGTTAAATCAATCCGTCTAATAGCCAGTGATTGCTTGTAGCTATATTATGGGCGGATTCCTAAAGACTATATAACGACGTATTTGACGCATTATCCTAGAAAATTACGCTCTTGTGCGTGTTAGTGCTGTATAATGGACTAAGTAGATTCTAAAAGACTATAATCGTTCTTTCTAATCGACACGCACCAAAGTAATATGGTTATTGTATTGCTAAACAGCTAGCTTACACTCATACGTAACCTAATGCGTATAAGCAAGATGGATGCTAGAATATAGGTAAGCCAGGGTGGGTTGGTAAGACGTTTAGGACGTTTTGTTCGTCTTAATATCGCTAATGGTGAGTTATGCGTGTGAAACTGAGGATATAGAAGATGCATTGAGTTTCTTGGTAATACGTTTGTAATGATGGGAAATGTTCCGTAGGGCTTGGTAGTTGAGGAATATGTATCGCAGTTAGGATCAGAATTTTCCAATATAATAATCTTGCATATTCTGACTTCTGTTTTTGATTATAAGGTATGCCATGCAAACAATTGTTTAAAATAGTAGTAGGAACGGCCCGTCATGTTTCGCGAAGCAGCACGGATAGCTGTCGCTGATAAAGACCTCCTTCCTGACAATTTTTACTTGAATTTAACGGTTCTGAATAACGAATAAAAATTTCTTACGATAGTTTTAATAAGGTTATTCATAATTTGTTTTAAAAGGTTAGCTCTTTAGTCACTTTCGCTCAGATACTAGAACTTCAATAGCTATCTATCTGTCATTTATACCCAGTATACTTCTCATAAAAGATAGCTCAAATAGCTCAATACAGCTTGCACTTGGCCATGAATAAACCATCATTACCGGCCGTAAACGGCGACCGCACAACATTCGTGTAAAAACCAATAATCAGAGACTTTCGATTTCCACCAATCCCGTGGCTCTCACCGCGATTAGCTGCCATTTGCCCGCTGTGTCATTATTTTGATTATAGAATGGTCGTATGTGTCGCTTGCGCCGGTTAATCACTACTGTGTTGCCATATTAAAAGCTGGAGTACACATGATGCAATTTGATTTGCGGTTTGTTCATGTTTTTGGATGTGTTCAACGTCAAATATAGTATCACTATACTATACGTAAAAACACTTTTTAACCAAAAAGAAACTTCAACGGAAAGAGTAGGATTACGCTCTCATATTACGGGAGAACGTTTTTTTAGCGATAAGCTCTCTTGTTATCTACCTATATTTAAAAAAATATTTTGTATAATTTCTTTCTGGTCGCAATATACATTAAAAAATATTATACTTATCTATCTAGCTACAAATGGCAAATGAAAAAGTTAAATATGAAAAACGCCTCAATTTCGTGCGCTAAAAACATTTAATTTAGGAGTTCCATAGTGTCATCGCAATTCTGATAACAAAGCGATCGTTCGTGTAAATAAACAATCTTGAGAATCTCTCCTTTGAATGAATGACAAGGAAACCATATTTTGAATTTTTTTAAAGTTCAGGCAGGATTAGAACCTGTGTCTCTTCCTGCGAACCGGCTTTCCGGGCCAACACGGCGTCCTACCTATGAGAGCCATTGACTTCTATTGCTGTTAAAAATAATACCTATTGAGGTGAGCAGAACCAACAAAAGGTTAATAATTAAGAGGGTAGTTTTTTTAAATAGGAATTACTAAACATTTGCTATAAAATGACGTAGGTATAGGTATGCATAAGAGTACCTATACATACGGCTTGAAACTGAATACCAAAACAACCAAGCCTTAGTGCCCAACACGCTTCAATTAAACTGCACCGCAAGAGCGCACAGTGTGTTGGGTGCTTTACTAGCGTGAGTCTAATGATCAAGCAAAATGAGAATTTCTACAGATAAAAATAAATGCATGTGCATTAAGAAAATGGCTTAATATCGGATGCAAGATTCAATTTTCTAATGCCATTTAACATCAATCATAAGCATACTAGCAAAAGCTGAATAGTAATTATGATTTCTAAATGCATTAAAAATCACTGTAGGTACTTAGTCAACTGTAGGTATCAGACAAGTCAATTGAAAAATAGTGATTGGGATTTAGTCTCATAATGTGTATAATATTGAAGTGAAAAATTTAATGCTTCGGGCGGGGTTCAAGCCCGTGTTGTCGCCGTCCGAGCCCGCACCTTACCTCTAAGGCTACCGAAACTATAGCCTGAGCCATTGATTTTTCCACCAGTTGTATCGATTATAAACATTTCGCTTCTATACAAAAACAATTTGGTTTACGTTTAATAAAACGAATTACTTTGACAATGACCAACAGCTCATAGATACTTAAAAAACATCCAAATTATACATTACGCATTATGTACAGTTCAAGGGTTAGCTTATTACGAGATCATCATAGATGGCTGATAATTATGAAAGAATAAATATTAAAGAACAGAAAATATTATAGAAAACATGAAAATGTCTTAACAAACACGCTGCAATTTGTATTAAGTTCAACTAGGTACTCACCGTTACCCAGTTCATTGAACAGAAAGAAGACACTTAAATCGAAATAAACATAACTTACCCAAAACAGAACTAATATTTTACACACTCACGGTGATTACAAGAGTTTTTCCAGAATAAAAGAAGCAATTGGAATAACATAACGTATCACTTTATAACATTGAAATCACTGCCGTGCCACAATAAAACTTGGAGTGCTTGGACAATATTATACGCGCTAAATCTTGTAGTGTACGGCCACCGAATTGACAAGATTTATCGGGTAGCAAATCAATGTAGATTTCTGTCTGCTTCGTAGATTAAGTAAGTTATTAGTGAGACAGGGGCCACTTTATTAACCACTCGCGGCCACTATCTGATAACGTCAATTACTTCGAGTACCTACTAGGTATTTGAAATGGTCATTATCGCAAGAGGAATTAATATTATTGATGGAAATTTTAGATAAGTGATTAAGTGAACATGCTGTTAACATCTAGGCACATACTTAATTACGTTTGCATATTGTTATGTAACTTCACATTGATTAGTAATGTGGTAGATTACTAGAATATTAGGATGTTTAAAGGAACTTGACAAGGCCAGAAATAAATCGTCTAAATTACCAATAAGTAATTTAATCGAATTGAACGCTTCTTGGTGATTATGATTACAGTTGAAAAACACATGTACTTAAAAAGTTAATAAATGTCTATAAATATTTAGTGATGAGCCATGTCCGAGAATTTCGAAATTAGAAATATTCTCAGGAGATCTCTCTATACGTATCCGGAAATGTTTTAGAACGACACATTTCTAACCAGACAGAATGCTAAAAGGCATGTTTTTTTTTTGTAATTGCAGTTTCGAACCAAGCAGGTGCTTCTCGAAAGTGAAATTTTTATACTATAGTCGTATTCTGTAATATAATTTCCTCGCATTTCAAGAGATATTAAATAATAAACGACCAAAATTCTGAACAATATGTTCAAAGCTAACATTATCATTCTTACAGTATCATAGCGGAGATCATATACATTTGCGTGACACGATAGATTCTTTAGTGAAACGCTGCAGTAATGCAACTGGTCGTAATGACTGGCTCGGCATGACAGGCACGCGTTGACTGCATGTCACTCTTGTCGCATAGCTGTTGTATGTTGGTGTAATTTCCTCTAAATGTTTCCACTCATTTTCACTGCGCGTGAGAGGTTAGGTCCTAGGTACAGTGACACTGCAATTGAGTTTGAAATATGGATTGGGGCTGTGGACTGCGCAGTCCGTGAGCTCTTAGATTGGGATTCGGGTTTGGGTGAAACCGAAGAGGTTCTTATATCGATCGCATAAGATCGAGCGAGACAGGGTATAAAACTCGAATCACATTCTGTCAGTTTGATAGTTAAGGTACTCAAATAGGTATACCAGCAATCGGGTAATACTATTTGTTTAATATCAAAATAAAATAATTAACAAAACCATCCAACTCAGAGTTGTTCTTGTTTCTAATGATATAGGTTAAAGATCTATGCGATGTGTAAAAATGGATATACATATGTCTTATAAAGCTAAGATATCGCAATATCTCGTCTAATTAGACCCCGTATCTTGGCTCCGTAAAGAGCGATCTGAGTGATATCAGTGAAATATACCAGTTTCCATATCTCTAGTCGGGTTCAGTGGACGTCGGCCGTAATCTCATTAGTACCAGTTGACAGTCGCGTAATGATGCCCGGTCACACCAAACTGTCATTATCCGGCTGAAACGAAGGCCGAAGAGCTTGTAGCTGTTGTGCAAAATGAAAAAAAAAATGCATCTAGTTTGTAGTCGTAAACAAAATGGCGGGTATGATATTATTTATTGGCCTCTTGTAAAAATAACAAGTTTAGACTGAATGAAATCAAAAGGGCTTAGTTTTGTATGGCGTCCATAGAGAAATAAGACCTTTTGAAAATGCACTTCTCATTTATGATACTGCTAAAAAGATGGAGAAGGACCTCAGTAAGTGACGCGTCGGAGCCAATTTAGATCACCGCCAGCAATATCATATTACATATATATTTCGAGAAGGCCACATCATACCACAAGTCTGTTCATGCATGTACCTAAAATTAGGTAACACGTCCAGCCTAGATCGAATAGGGCGGGCCGAGTCTGGTTTCGTCAGTGTCAATCACAGTGATTTATGAGTTCTGTTCACACTTTCTACCTGTCCGTTTGACTGTGGAGGACGGCCATACATTTGATGCTGTCGCGGGACCTCTTTCAGAAGAGTTATGAGGCTTGTGACAGATATTACGGGCGAATGATGACACAAAATGGAACACTCGAAAAATTAATTGATATTTCGGGGATACGTATAACCTCATTATTGTAACATGCTCGTATTTATGAATGCTTTGTACTAAACTAAGTGTGTATTATCCTCCATTCTAACTAATATATCCTATGTCCTTCCACGGAACTCAAACTATCTCCATACCGGTGACAGACAGAAAGAGTTATTATCGCACTTAAATATGCGAGTTTGTTTAAAAATTGCTGAAATTTGCAATTTTTTACGTTATTAACCATATTTCCGTCTCCGCCATATTGAAATTTAAAAAAAAAATTGAATTGAAAAAAAAAAAACCAATAACTATACTTATCGAACCCACTCACGCAATGTGAATCTGTTCAGAAATGCGACCTCTAGGCGAGAACAGCCGGAAAGCATCTTGGTATCCAAACATCTAGTCACATGAAAGTGTTTTTGGCCAAACTGAAATGGAGACGCTTCGCTCGCTCGGTCAATTAGTAGGGATAAGGGATATAAATGATCGACTAGGAACTACATCTATTTAGTGACATAACAATATAACACGATTCCTGTATTCCACTCATGAAATATAGTTTTCCGGGGTCGTAATTAGTAAAGGCAATAAACTAGAAGAAAACGTCCTTGCAATAAACATAAATTAGTCACTAGACAAGCTTATAAAATATTAACATCGTTTATGTACAGTCACTGACAATTTAGCACCTTATTACTTAATAATTATGTCATAAAAGGTACAATCTTGGAGTTACAGTTAATTAAATTGATCAGCAGTACAAAGTCAACTCGCTTAAATATTTGGCTAATTTCTGTGGAATCGTGTATATGTCATGATTAGGGGTAACTGCACTAATCGATCGGTTTGTCCTTTTCTATAGTAGTTATCGGGTACCTGACGTTTGATATAACTTTTTTTACCTAATGTAAGGTTTAGCATAATGTAACGTTTGATACAACACGTTTTTTTTCTTTTGATTTATTTCGTTGTAAGCTGTAAAATTGTCAGATGAGTTTGGTTAGGGTGGGGTAGGTTAGATTAGGTTAAAAATTATAATAGCTTCATAAAACGTGTTATATCAAACATTACATAACTTGAAAAATGGTTATAGGTATCTATAAACCATTACGGATCCGTATTGATCAATCGACACGACTGATAGACTTCGGATGATTTCTTTTTCTTATGTTTAAAACTACACTTTTCACGAATCGCACGAATCGCACGAGGCGGACGAGCCAGCGTGACAGGAACGCCAATCACGTGAGCGCTCGGGATTTCAAACCACTCGATTGTGCGAGGTTAAGGCTAAAATATAAAATGAAGACTAAAGAATAAAAGGAAGATCCGTGGTCTTAAGAACCGGTGAATATAATGAAACAATCTCTAAAGTTATAAGAGCCCCATACGTTGCCGAGTGTACCAGCACCGGCTCGCACAAACATGATGGATTCGCAGATAGTGTCCACCGATGATAAACGCACGGCGATGTTTCAACTTCTCGCTTCATTAAGATTTAGAAATGCGCCCATTTCCCGCCCGTGAATCATCGCGACGGTAATCCGCAGTAGGTGGATCTAAATACTCCACAGTCAACTGTCTAGAAACAGTAGGTTGTGTAGGATAGCCCTTCACACTTATCATACGTATAAGCTATCATCAATATAGCTCAATTCACGGAAAAAGACGCTGTCGATTTTTCTGCGCAGTCTATAACTGCATAATAATATTGCCAGTGCTCTTTTTACATGAATTAAGCTATAAGAACGAAGGACGAGATTCGAAAAACAAGGGTTAGCTAAATTTAATATTTCTACTTTAGTGATGCGCTCTATTTACCTTTAAGTAACAACTTTTCAATGGCACTTAATGTCGTAATATGGCCGATACATCGCTCATATTGCTGTATGTCAATATCAACTGAATTAGATCCCATGTTATCAAATACATCATCATTTCGGTAAATATCGCAAACAATATATATTTGTCCAATCTTATTGTAGTTACTAATTGTTTGTGTTGTGCCGATCATAACTCCAGTTAACGGTAGTACTTCCAATAAATCGTCACAATAGCACTAAAGTCAAGAATAGCCGCAACTCATGTTTTACGAAAAGCATATGACCACATCACCACATTACCAGAGCTTTTATACTACACATACACTTAGGTATACACCTTTTGTCCTACCGCTACGATATACGCTCGCGCCTACGATCGTCCGAAAATACTCAAGTTGACACACATATAATATTGGCAGGTAAATATATAGAGCTTCAGTTAACGCCTGAGTGACGTACACAGTTTAAGATGAGTGCTGTTGAGTAATAGTTGTATTTTAGCTTTCGGTTTCCGATACACACGCGTCTTTTTGTGGTTATGCTGCATTATGCGCTCCCGCCTACGATCATCCGAAAATACTCCAAGTGAAACATATATAATATTGGCGGGTAAATAAAGCTTCAGTTAACAACTGAGTTTACGACGAGTGCTGCTGAGGAATAGTTTTATTTCAGCTATCGGTTTTTTTTAATACGCATACGTAATTTTGTCCTACCGCTGCAATATGCGCTCGCGTTTACGATCATCCGAAAATACTCCAAGTTGACACACATATAATATTGGCGGGTAAATAGAGCTTCAGTTAACGTCTGAGTCGTCTGAGTGACGTACGGAATTTACGATGAGTGCTGTTGAGTAATGGTTGTATTTCGCTATCGTTTTTTTGCACGTCTAATGTTTGAATGTGAAATAGAGTTTTATTTAGATCTTGTAGATTCATCTGTGAAAAACGTTTTCTTAACTACGCCAGTATATTAGTGTGCCAAAATAACAACTTTTTTCTGAACCCGAACACAACAATCAATTAATTAGGTTTAGTTTTTGACTGTATTCAATTAGGAATTATTTATTAACCTGGATGTCGTCTGACTGTAATTGTTGCAGTTACTTAGTTTACATAGTTCAGTGCATTTAAAAGAACTGTATCCTCTCTATGTATTCATCTATTATAGTTATAAAATTTTACTGAAATGATTTTAATGGATAAAATGAATGGGGATCGATAGTGCTATGATCTAACGATCTGTGTGTATCATGCCCTTCTCACAAGTCAAAACGTCAGAACAGATTTTTAAAAATTTAGACAAGGATAGTAGAACACTTGAGCATGGTTGTTGAAACAAAAAATATCGTTATGCAGTCTTACTTCTCCGCGGATTTTGGTAACTAAATTAGGTAGGCTGTACTTTCATTATCTGATCCCGGAAATGATTAATTCTCAAAACCGGTACATTTTGTCACATCACTAGCTCACCGTGCACCGCGACGAAAGTGAGTTCGTGCGTGCACTCCGAATCAATATCGTGTGATCGTAAACTCTCGAAATACCACCCTGGGTTCGAACCCGGCGTGAACCGTGCGCAATTGGCTGGTATATTCGGACATGAGAAAATTCTGCCGTTTCGATGAATATAGGGGTTTCAGAAAGGTCACTCGTCTTTTGATCGTTTAAGCCACCTGAGAATTAGAATTCGTTCGGTGAATAATATGTCATTACCATGTACTAATGAAATTAACTATGTCATAAGTACACAGAGAGTCTATATTTAAAATTTGGTAATTAAATCGAATCTAACTGATATTTTTATATGAATCTAATGAAGATATTTTTGAACGGTCTAATCGTTTATTTATTTTTATGTCACTAGGCCGTAAGTGTGATTTTCTGACTGAACACCTGCGACCTAAGACATTCACGAATTCCCCGCCCTAGATATGTAATGTACTATAATTATAGCTGACTGTATTTTTGTCTAGAGAGAAAAATAAAACACGGTACCGAAAGAAAAAAACGTACATACGCACGGACACGGACAAAGCTGCTGCGCTAAAAAACATTGCTGGTTTTATAATATAATTAGACCATTATGTTATACTTAACATTTCTCGAACATCACCTCATAGTGTGTCAGATGAATTACCTGAAACCAACAACAACACAGTAAGTACAGTGACACTAATTGGAGGAAGTGTCGAGGCGTAAGGGCGTAACTGCGAATGTTCTAAGGAGTCTAAAGGGCAGCCTCGTTGCCCTCGCTAATGGCTAATTGCACCACACATTGCCGCCTGCCGGCCGCTATTCTCGAGTCCTTCTGCTTTGCAGTTCTCGTACTAAAAGCGTTTGCTTACGCCCCATGGGCGCTTATTCGAGTTCACTCAAATATCACCAAATATGTAATCAGTAATGTCTCGGGTATATCGCGGGTGATAAATAAGTAACAAAGCATTTGTCACTGAAACTCGCAATTTGTGCATACATTTTTGTTTTTCTTATCACACTTTCCTCTGGCCTTTAATGTCTTTTATATTATATGATTTCGCACTATATCAAAGCTATAAAACTTTATACTCTATAACACCATGTTAATCTAACTGCGATTGTCGTTTTATGGTTCGTAATAAGCTAATAAGTAATAACCTGAAACCCACGGAGAGAAACGATTCGCAATAACTGCAGAAATGGGCTATTTTGAAACGAAAGTAGCATAAAACGCATAATTCGCTCACTTTTCACTGCATTAGCGTTTACACATTTTTCCTAGATTTACTACTCAACTGTCTAGTATACATTTCACATTAGTTGTGATTGTGACATGGTAAAAGGACCTGGATAAGTTTCAAGGCAACAGTTGGAAAAATAGAGACCAGTGGCATCTTGAAGGCCAAGATTTTTTTTCGATCACTGAACCAATATAAAGGCGAAAGTTTGTGACTGTATTTATGTGTTACTTCTTCACACTCAAAAGGTAGCTGACACCCTGGATTAACACATAGCCTACTTTTTATCCCGAAAAATGTAGTGTTCCCGTGGGATGAGCGTGTAACACCGCGCGGTACAGCTAGTGGTATATAAGTATGCAGTTAGGTTTTAGTTTTTTTTTGTATCACGTTTTTATCCTTTTTAACTCTGCCGGTCTAAAACAACCAGGGATCGTATCCAGTATTCATTAAATTGAAATATCTATCTAATTTCGGGTTTCATTTCATATGCTATAAAATAGAATGTAGGTATTGATATAGATAGAACTTTGAAATTAGCTCACTAAAATATAGAAATGTCTAATAATAAGCGAAATACAGATATCGAATACCGGTATTTTGTATTGAGCCATTGGGCTCTTTGGGTGTTCAGGGATCGAATACCGGTCACCGCGACATCATCTTCGGGGCGTAGTTGTGCAAGTAGTGTCAGATTATAGCTCAACACGTGTAAACGACTAGTGAAAATAAAACGTCGACATAAATAGGTGTCATTTGTACCGGAAAGCGTGTGGTTTCAGAATACGCCCCGCGGCACTCAAAACGTACCTTATTACCCTACATTAAATTAAATTGCATACACACATAAACACTCAGCCGGGTTACACGGAACCTCACTTAGCTCGCCGTGTAAACCGGCTTTTATGCTGACCTTAAGAAAATATATTTAGAAAAAGCCATTCGGCATAATTACCGCGACTTCAGTATTTAGGTCGCTGGGATTATATTTAGTAGATGTCAACGTCAGTCAGTGGTGAAAGTTTAGAAATATAAAAGTTTTATTCAAGTTTAGTAATTGAAATGTCTAGAAATCCTTTGATCTAATTTTTCATTCAGAAGAAAACTTTTACTCAATGTCGAATTGAATACCTACAGAGTAAATATGCTTCGAGTTACAGTCCGATAAGAAAGTAGAGAAATAAAAAATTGGCAATACTGTAGTGCCATCCCGTTATCTCGGATTAATTAGAAAAGGACGACACTACCAGTATACTGCCACTTCTTAATTTCTCTACTCTTTTATGTCGTACTGTAATCACTACATTACCAATATTAAGAATGTAATAATGTATCGGAGATTAGTGCATGAAGGTAGATATATCTTTCGACTTATTTACTTATTTTCACAACTATATTTCGTTAAGCTCCACATAATCTACAAATTCAATGCAAAAAAATAATACTGTACATTGAATTCCAAACACATATTACATAATTTCCCATGTCAAGACTATGCAATAAAATTTGAATCAATGGCTCAATTCAGTCTAGAAAATAACTGACGTAATCTCCAAAACAAGACTAGATATAACAGTTCATTCACACGCCCACGCCAATCTCATTCAATCCTTCATACATCCATTCGGACAAACCGTCGGATTTCAGTACAAAAACCGTGTCGCTTACGACTTTGGGTCAAGGAGGGCATCACACAGCACAGACTGTGCAGACGCACCACTTCTTAATGAATTAATGCCCCTACATTAATGTCAAATAGCCCATTCGCGATGGAATGCGGAATGACTCCCGGCAATTGATATTATCCACTTAGCAGGAGCTTCTGTTGATATGTTTAGGCTGTGGTGCAAAGGGTATGAGTACTATGAGTAGCTGAAATCTGTCATACTGTGACTCGGTAAGCACAATTAACATTTGAACTCAGCTGATGGATTCAGATGTAAGAGATAAAAATATATTAGTCCTTTTGTCAATTCTATTATAACACTATTTTGACACTAGGCCGACCGTAGGTGGCAAATCATTTGTGCCCCGAAAGCCCCGGGATATAAACATCAATAACTAGAAAATAATATGACAGCTTGCGTTGTTTAATTTCAGTCGACTTCAAGATAAATGGGCAGATAGAGAAAGGAGGTATCAACTTAACCAGAAATACATTATGTTCTCAATAACCACGTTTTATTACCACCTAATATTTTCGGTTTAAGTTTGGTTCAAGTACATTAATTTCCCTCGCAGATAACACTGCAAATTTCACTAAGTCATTATGATTATGATAGCATAATTCCAACTGAATAAGCCATAACTGTCCAAACTATTATCGCTGTATTTTGTAACTTGCGACAGGATGGCTGCGTCTGCGCAACGAGTGTCGCAACGCGATCCAGCGCCATCTAACAGCTTAATAGAACAGCTACGATTGCATCGCTGATAGCACAGAGGCAATATCGTGGAGCACAAGCCTGAAACGGAGGAGGATATTTTCTATTTGAGTATTGATAAAAAAAGGCCTGAAGCAACTGATTGAAAATAGTCGATGACTTAGGTTGTGGCTTTGATAGAACAATTGGTAGTTCGCCCGTCTGGCCCGAAAAGCCGTGGAGTCGCGGGTTCAAATTGCAACTCAGAGTTAAATTTTTTTAAATGTTTTGCTTAAATATCAATATTAATTTATAAATAAATAATTCAATGCGATCCACTGCAATACGAGCGTGACTCTAACTCAAAATCCCTACTAAAAAGTAAAAAGCTGCTAAAAAGTTTACGTCCTCTCTCTGAAAATATTTACATCACGCGTAGGGAAAACAAAGGCCCGCGAGCCTGTCGTCCTTAATATAGCAGTAGTTGTGAAGTAAGCAAAGGCAAAGACCCTGTAGCCAGTCGCCGGTACCTATGTCAACAACCGCCTTCATACAGCGACATACAAAGACGTCGTTACAACGCAACAAGGCTTAATGCGCTATGACCATTACAATCGATTTGACATCCTACGAGGTTATGAAACGTTATCAATCCCTTTATTCAATAAAGACGCCGTCACCAACAATAGCTTTACAATGGCCGTCAACTAAATCTCAATCGTGCACTTACGACCGAATACAGAAGTCGTAAAACGTTACAAGCATGGAATCTAGGGCGGATTAGCTGCGTTAAAACCGAAACGTTGCGTAAACGCACCGGGGGAAAGTGACGCACGCATTATCCCGAACAAAGAGACACCTGTGTTCCTATTTCGAAATTAACTTGAAAATGGAATCTATCGACTCACGAATGCCAACCGTCTAGACGAAAAACGCATTATGAATGCAGGGGTCTGGTACAAGCGTGGAGCCTTTATAGTTAGGTCGGAAGAAACGCCGATGCTATGGTCGTAACTTAAAGCTTAGAAAGCAAAATCCTAGCTCTGCCCTTCGGATCGAAGGCCGTAAATAACGGCGTCTAGCCATTATCCGTCTTTACTCCAGATTGTGACGTGACACTAATTCGCATTGTTGCTAGAGTGAAATATTACCGAAAGAAGCTGTGATTTATGTTACAATGCTTTCGCAATTGGTGGAGTTTTGTAATTTTGAGAAAGGCTATGAGTATCGCTTACAGGCTTTGGCACCGTACATAGATTTATATTCTTCTGTACTCCCAGGTTTTTGACTTTACAAACATTCCCGCATCAACAACCCGATTGAAATTTTTAGTTAAGGTACGCGATCATAAGATCTAGGTATGCTATAAAATAAAATAAATACTTAATACTTCCCAATACTATTTTATTGTCTAGTACTAATATTCTAGTGTTATTTACCTATGCCTATGAAACCTGAAAAATATTTGTCACAAAACAGAAAATGAATGAAAAATTCCGTCTGTAATTTACTTAACTAACTTCAAATGTCAGCTTGGTTACTTCTGTCACACATACTCGTACTTCATTACTTTTTGTATATTAGTTACGCGACATTTTCGTGATAACACATAATAATTTTATAGCCTTTGATTATATATATACGCTCGTCAATTCCCGTTGAAGGGCGTCTCACATTAGACGTTAATAGAGGAGACTAACTGACGTCAGTCTCAATATATTTCAGAACTCTAATTTTAATGGTGAGTAATATATACCGACAAATAAAACACTCGAGACTGTTTGATCCGCCGGTATAATCAATAGGATTTGTTGAACGAAAGACATTATTAAGACTGAATTCACGCGGGCGAAAAATTATGTCACGCCTACTCGACTCGTTAACGAAGATGTTCGCATTAATTTATGAGACTTTGAGTTGGTCACACAACGTGCGATTACGCACGTGATCTACTATGATAACTACGAGTAGGTAGGCACTAGGTAGACTAATAAATATAGTTCAAAAATACAAACTTAAGCACACGGTCTTTCGTGAAATGTCTTATCTATTTAACTTCTAGGTATGCTAAATATGAATGCATAAAAATGGTTTGTCGTCTTAGTGTTCTTGATTATCAGAATTTTACCTCTGCTCTGGTATGATCGTAAAAAACATATATGGTTTTTCGTATCAGCATCAAAAACAAATTCTTACGAAGTGCTGAAAACGCCTTGAAACAAATATTTATTTTTTATTTTTATGACGTATTGCGCTTTTTTATGTAGGTATATCATTATAGCACTTTGTATAATTCAACATCAGTCTACATCCCTATTATTGTAACTATCGAAAGCCTAATATTATCTTCGGTTTCCGCGACTGTCACACACATTTAAATAAAACGATTTTTTTTATTAGGGAGGCTCTAATAATTAATATACGCGATATAATCCGTTTAAATCGTTTTATTTAAATATCGAAAGCCTGCAATAAAGAATCCACAATTTTATCACCCTGGATCCTCAATCCATCCCAGCATGTATCGTCTGACATCAGAGGCGTGAGAGACATTACAGCAGTGTCGCATTACGTCGCTTAGATTCCTCGGGATTACGCGTAACGAAACGTAACGTAGCGTAATAAAATATGATCATAAAGGCGCGGCCACACCGCTGCTCAAACACGAACGGTGCGTTTACGCAGGGTACCTATGTGTCACATTTTTAACGCAATGCTCTATGGCCACCAGTAGGTTTTACAACCGCGACGCCATATTGCAGATTTTTAGTGGTACTAATTTATCTAACTGGCAACGTCAAATTTTTGGTAACTGACGGTTGAAAGTCGGTGAATGTCGCTGGTGTAAATAAAGAGGAAACAGGATAAAATATTGTGATGAAAGTTTTTTCAATAGGATTCAGTATTTATTTCGTAAGAAGAACAAAGGATTGAGCAGCATTCCGGTAGACAATGTTTTGAATTTGGTTAGTGACAAATAGCTATTTACGTTTAATAATGCAAATATAATATCGACGGTGGAAAGGAGAAACCCCTTAAGCGACATTTTGCTAACTTTACAGGAGAGCGTTTAAAAGTATTAATTTTCTTAAAAAAAATCGCAACTTTTTTTCTAGTTGTTTTAGAGACTTCTCTCTGTTCTATGGACGTATTTTATTAAATTGTAATACCTATCCACCAATACTAACGTTACTGAAAAAAACTTAGAATCTTCTGATATAAATGTCGCTTAATTTAAATTGACCTGAAAATAAAACCACAGAAACCCTCTAATCGACATTGCAATTTTTAGGCAGATACTAGAAAAAAAAACAATTAAACGACCTATTATATCATACTTATTACAAGAATATTACTTTAAGCAACTATAGTGAGGAAAACATTTTCTCATGATTATTAAAGAGATTTTGTGGTCCGGAAATGTGTTATGCAACTATGTATTATTAATCAATTATATATTTTAAATACAATATAAACCCAATTATTGTTAAGTCATCTTAAATGGGTAAACCAAAACCGGGAAAAAAAAACAGGAATGTACAGGGTAAACATGAATAAGTAAAAAAAGAGAAAAAGAAAAATAAACGATAATGTTTATTTAATTTTAAGTTTCCACTTTCTTTAATTATTCTTGTGTTTTTCCTAATTTACTATCAGTCTTAGTAATTTATTATACTAGTAATGGCATACATAACTATCAGTCTTAGTAATTTATTATACTAGTAATGGCATACATAAGAAGCGGTGGTAGCCTAGTGGTTAGCGCATGCGACTTTCAATCCGGAGGTCGCGGGTTCGAACCCGGCCCGTACCAATGAGTTTTTCGGAACTCATGTACGGAATGTCATTTGATATTTACCACTCGCTTTTCGGTGAAGGAAAACATCGTGAGGAAACCACCTAAACCCAATAAGGCCTAGTTTCCCCTCTGGGTTGGAAGGTCAGATGGCAGTCGCTTTCGTAAAAACTAGTGCCTACGCCACATCTTGGGATTTAGGTAGCCGACCCCGATTGAGAATTCATTCTCAAAAAATGGGACAAAGGCTTGGAGGATGAGTAATGGCATACATAAATTTTTATATTAAACTTTAAAGGCAGGGATAAAAATCAACATAACTTAATAAATAAGTTCTCTTATCATAGCTAATGTCTTATTACTTCTTATCAGGCTTAAATAGATCAATTACCTATAAAATCAGTCTTAAATTAGACAACTTTGTAATCTAAGTGATATGTGTAATCTTTAAATTATAGTAGTAAAGTTTACATTAAAAATAGAAAAGTAGTCTGCGACGGCAAATAGCGAGACAACCGCCTCCCCACAATGTTCGCTGCTGACTGTAGCGACCGACTGGTTACTTCGTGTTTATAGAAACGCCATTCCCAGGTATATTACACTAAAAATGGTTCACTGAAGCGACGATTGACAGGTAAAACTGATAATTTAAGCCCCAGGATACCTTTTAGACCTTTCACTTAAACGACTTAAGCAAGTTTTAACGAATACATTAAGCGACATAAATGCTCAAAATTCAACGTGTCGCTTGAAGGAGCAAATACTGTCGTAAATTTTGTGACAATCAATTAACCGACAGCATTTGTTGTTCATAATTCCAGAAGACACGCTTAAGCGCCTAACCTTATATAATTTGTGTTTGTAATAAACACTTTAACGCCATTGCTACAAATTCAAGCCATTTTTAAAAACACTTTAAGTGATCACGTATAAAATTGTGAGTAGTTTAAGTGACGTAGTTCAAATTTAAATCAAATTCTGTGTCGCATAACTGGGTGTTTTTTAAATCGGTCCACTATTTATAAGCTACCTTAACCGACATCAAAGTCATCAGATCGCTACGTAACCCGGCTTAAAAGACGCAGAAAAAAAAAGCTGATTCCAACGATATATATAACTCAAATTCATTGAAAATGTCGCTTAAGGGGTTTCTCCTTTCCACCGTCGATATGTCGTATGGCGTATGTACATTATTTATTGCCATATGAAAGCTATTTGTAGCGCCACTATCCCTGGGCCGGACCGACACTTGTTAGGTAATACCAAAAAATAGCCACTGACCGTAAACGCAATCATATTTATGAAAAACAATAGACGCGTGTGTAACGTTCATGTCACGTCTTTCTCATACTGCGTTTACGGTACCGTCAGCGTGTGATCGAGCCTTTATAAAATATAGCCATAGTGCTTGCGCAAACGGTGAGGCAACTTGAACTTTAGATTATGGTCAATGTCGGAGATGGGACCGAAAAGGCGTTGACACATGTTGGGACGCTCGTGAGATGTGTGATGTGAATCGATTTGGGAGATAATTTTATTTTGATGAAGGGTGTAGATTTCACGCGGCGTGTTAGTTGAGGAGTTAGTATGGCCACTGACCGATAAATCGTAGCCGAAATTATGGCCAGAAAGCATGAGTAGGTATAATCCAGAGAAATTACTCAGTAAGTTGCTTTCATGTATTAAATGTATTCTATGTATTCATTTGTTTGTCGTGTATTTTTTTTTTTCGTTTTTTCACCACCTCATAACATAATGAATTTTCTAGTTTTGCACTACCCAAAGGTCTGGCGAGATCGCTCTTTTGCGATAAGACCACCTGTTGTTTACCTCTAATTGTAATTTCTGTACGTTTTGTGATATGTGCAATAACAAGTAACTTGTATCCTGTTGTATTGTATTTTACATCCTTAAACAATTGGTCTTGCCACAAGTCACAACGGCCTACTTATGCACAGTTTTATAGTAATTCCTAGATGCTACGTGTATATAGGTAATATTGTTAATATCTAGATAAGACTTATTAGTGTCAAATTATTCGTGCACCAAAAACCCCGTATGCTTATTGCATGATAATTAACTTTAAAGTATTTACGCGCGTTTTTCTCTCTGCGGAAGTAAAATGCCTACTACCACAAGCTTTTAAGACGACGCCACCTGACTAACAGAATCGAGCGAGTTCAACACACCTGCCCAGCGATTCACGTTCTGAAACAATTGCTTGTGACAGCACGATTCGTCACTGTTTTTGTGAAGTGACGCGACTGAACAACGCACGATTCCAAACACAAATGACAAAAGTTAAAATGAGAGACCGGTGCATATTTATACTAAATAAGTATGTTTATTATTGAAATAGAGACTACTAGATTGAAAATTGAAACCAGATTCGTACCGCTATTCATTAAGCGTACTTGATGAATGAAAAAATAACGTCGTCATTCAATTGCCAGAAGGTTACTGCGCAAAATCCTACCTATAATTATTTTAGGCAGAGGCGTTCACTGGGTATAATGGTACTTGGCTTCAAAGGCGGATTAGTTATGCATTCCGTTGCGATGAGGTTAGGTAAGGTTAGTTTCGTGATTTATCGTTTGCTGAAATAGAATTTTAGAGTGCATAAAAATTTCACAAAACTGCACATCCGTCATCTGTATGATGTCGAAAATATCTATGACATCTAGTTTTTTTTTTCATTATACATAATATGATTTAGGCGCTCTCTCCTTTCAGATTAACCGAGTGTAAGTTGTAATTAGGTTCTTCTTTAAGGAGACCGATGGAACAATGTGTTCCTGATGCCTTTATAATAATAGAGTAAACTGCCATTTATAACTACATTTTCATAGAAAGGTTTTTGATGCGGCTTTTTCAACAGAATCAATCTCACATTTCTGAGACTCAAAACATAGTTGAATTGTCGCTATTTCCCCACATTAATTCCAACACATCTACGAATACCCTGCTTGTAAACACAACGATCGAACATCTAATTATTTTGATCGATGCCGTATATTCTGGTAAAATCACCTAGCATTTGTTTAAAAGTGGGTGCGTCAATCAGCTGTTCGGAACCAAGGTCATCCTCACCGTCTTTTGTTTGGCGCGGGTCCAAGCCAAATGTCTACCGGACGCTGATTCATGGCTAGGTCTGGAAATGTAACTGTGATGAGCTACGGAACGATCCTGCACCTTTCGTACAACCGTGAAATACGACTCGACAAATCTGTTTCCTAATCTTGCTATCTCGCTCAACAGGGTACAGGAACACTTACTTTAAGCTCCTGAAAAAAAGGAGTAACTTTGACGTATCTCGGGTTCAAGCCAAATTCTAACGTAATAGGTAATGAATGCGATAAGGATGGGTGATGGGTGCGACTCTAGAAATCATCATTAAAACCTCTTACCATATATAAATTGTTATAAAACAGTAAACACTGTTAAAGGCATCTAACAATACCAGTAATGTAAGTATCGGTTGTCTAACCTCTAGACCATCTGGCCGCGCGATAGCCCACATACTGACTGTCGTCACTCAGAACGACGTAACCGCCCAACATGCTAAACGACATCGGACGTTTTGGAAGGAGTGGTTGAAGTACTGAATATGTATGCTGATCAAACACAAGCGGTGGAGATAGACTAAAAAGGACAAGTATTTTAATGTCTACATTACGTGGACGTCATGATCGGGTCAAGTGTAGGGATGCGCGCAATGGTGTCAAGACGATAATCATCATCATATGTCGTTTCGTCTGTTAAGATGCTCTTCAACGCGAGCATTAACCAACAAAATATATGAAAACTTCATTTGTTTTTTTTTTAAGGAGCACCCTTCTAGACTATCTTATACAGTGCTCTGGAAACAACTTTTTTGGTGATTGTAAAGTCTGACGCGAGAACGGCACGGACTATTATCGACAATAGATAGTTACGAAATAGAAAACAAATCTAAATCATAATGGAATGACTTGATTAATTATACCCCTTACTAAAACAAAATAAGGAAATAAGCTATATGTTTATTGTTCTTCATTAACAAGCACTTCCTTCATTTATGTTAAAAAAAAAAAAGGAAATAACTGGACTGCATTGTGGTTTCATATGAGGAAATATTTATGTACAAAGGCAAGCGTATTAGGACACAACTAGAAGTATTAAACTGCTTACATGTCAAATGAACAATTTATGCTTAGGTAGTAAGTACCAACATTTAGACTATTCAGTGTTGTCTAATAACATCAGACGTATGATGCGTTTATAAGGTGATAGACTATCCGTATTTAGTGCTGTGTCTCCTAACACGCATGTACAGAATTTATTACTCTTTTGGTCTACGAGCTTCATGGCACAGCCAACATTAAGTAGCTTATGTGTGTAAAATGTTCATGTTATTTAAATAAATAAATATCAGACAACCTCACACAAATCGATCTAGTCCCAAATTAAGCTCAAGAAGGCTGATGGTGTTATCGGTACTAGACGACAATATACATACTTATATAGATAAATATATACTTAAATTCATAGATGAAACATGACCCAAGCACAAATATTCGAGTTCATCACACAAATATTTGCCCTGCCCAGGATTCGAACCCGGGACCGCCGGCTCAGTAGGCAGGTCTCTACAAACCGAGCGAACCGCGTCGTCGCAAGTTAAACAAGTCAAAGCCGATGAACGAATATGCCCAGTACCAAAATTCAGGCTTACCACATGCCAGTATTGTACTTGTAATACCAAAACCTCCAAAGAGTCGCCTATCCATTTTGAGGGAGAATAAAATCACTTTCAATGTTTCATAGAAAAGCAGTACACGTTCGGTATTTATTCCACTGTCTCGCATCCATGTACACATTGTACGCATACCTACATGTACACAATCCATTAAGTAGCTGTTGTGTGTCAAGTGCACATGTAACGAGCATTCCGTATCGGCGCGCGTAATTTACAACCGCGTAAATATCTGCCCTTATACGCCTTAGAGATGTGGCCATTTTCTCCGAACAATCTGGACTTCTTGCGTTTTTTTAGTTTTCTTTGATGCTATACGATAGTGAAGAACAATAGAGGTGTAGACTGAATTAAACGACATAATTATATACATAAAAAAACGCAAAATGCCATGAAAGAAAAATAAAAAAAAGCTTTGAAATGTGTAGCTACGCGAATTTTCAGATTTTTAAGTCCAAAATAAAATTTTATGGAGCGTTTTCAATGCTCTGTAGGAATGTCGAACTCTAACAGTAGTTTCCGATTCTCATCATATAGATTTATTTCCAATAATCCCCAGATTCCAATAAAAAATTGGATCGATTGTCGTCTTAAAAAAAAATCTACACGCCTATTGCACATTTACTATACCCACAAGTACCAGATGCGTACACTGCTATTGGTTACGAACGCGAATGGAACAACAGTGGACGACGGAGCTTGTTCTTTGGAGTGCGCTGCTGTGTAGGTTATTAGCGCAGTGAACCCGCATTGACAACATTTCGTTTTATACTCTCACATCTCTCCATAATATATATTCGATACTTTTTCACGTAATATCTTCAACTATGTATATTATTTATTATTAGACTACTCTAAAGTACTATTAAGGACGCAATAATATCCTCACAATATATACCAACACTCATTCATTGATGTCTTAACAATATCGAACACCTATTATGCTAATACGACGCGCGGGCGTTGTGTATCTGATTGAATTAGCAACTAGTACCGTACTCTTACGCAAGGGTCGACGACCTGCGAACTTGAACTGCCATTTTTTGTTCCTAATTTAAAATTATAGTACCGCCAACTTACACGTTCAGTCCATGGTGTCGCTAGCGTCGATGCTTACGGATGTATCATTCTAATGTCCTAGTTTGTTCACCATTTATCCATCTGACCTGATAAATTGGTAGAACTGTAATGAAAAAAGTCGCATAACCATAAGAACTGTAATCTTCATAGAACTTTTTAGACCAGCGGCTATATCGATCTGAATGTTAATGCGAAATGATGAATATATAGATGATGGATGTAAAAAATATTTCGATATGTATTTTTTTGAGATTAAGTAATGATACGAGTGTTAAGCTGTTTTGATGGAGATGATGTCATGTTTAATTAAATATGCGTAGTATTTTTCCTTATGGTGATATTACAGACGTAATAGTATTTTTGTAAAACGTAATCTAGATATGGCAAATTTAATAAGCACAGTTTGGCACATTCTTTGACCGAAAACTACCAACCTTTTGACTGTCGCCAGTGCCGAATAATCGCGAGCTGATTGCGTAATCTTTTTATCTAATTTTATTGACAGTTGGTCTCGATTTGATGTGCCTATTAGCCTTCAAGTTTTCGATGTGAGAAATATTCTTTAGTTAGTTAGTATTTCCAGGGAAGGTCTTCGTGTTAGTGTGGCTGTGTTTCTACTGCACTTCTTCTTAGTCGAGCCATTCCTACTTATAGGCAAGTGTGTGCGTGAAAGCCCAAAAGAAAACCAATTGAGATACTGCTTTAATATGCTATTACTACAGGAAGGTACTGCAACCAAGTTTCCCTAATCGTACCAACCTTACTATATTAAGGCCTGATTTACATACGTTTAAATTAGCTATGGACCATTAATTGGACATTTAAAGCCAATTACATAAGAGTCTTAACGGAGGCTTAAGACGAATGGCGTGCGATGGTCGCTGATAATGTCAATTAAACCGACCATATACGATGATCAATCTACCGGTTATCACATGTAGATGTATGGAGTGTTACATAAAGTACAAGAATTTTATGGGTGTGATCGTGTAATGAATTTCTCTTGTTTACACTTCATTTGACTAAAGATATTGAGTAAGTTAAGTTAGGGTGTTGAAAATCGCTTTTTAGTGATGTAATATTCTTTTGTTTTACTTTTTATGACTTTCTTTTAATTATATTAATACTAGAGTGCATGCTCGTAGAAAGCATTTTTCTTTGCATGTATTGAAATTGATAAAACAAACCTAACCTAACTTAACCTAATCAATAAGATGATATTTGTAGAATTATGAAAAATGAATGACTACAGAGGAATAAACATTCTGCGAAATGATTATTCGGCGACATGAAACATTCGACAAAATAAATTTCTAGAGTCAAAGGGCTCCTAAAATATATATATATGGACCCACCCAGTGGCGTGCTGTCCATAAAAATGATATTTTGTTTCACGCCACGCGACGCGACTTTTTACTGATAACATCTGCCATCAAACTTGATACTTGATTATGACTTCATTAATACTTATCGCCAATAAGGATACAGGAAAATTAAACCAAAAGCGAAGCGTGTAACATAATTGGTACAAAAAAATAACAAGACAACCCGGGGCTCAATAAAATTATTGTCCCATTTAATACTTCATTGCTACTATAAAAGTAGTGTAACGTAAAAAACGTCCCGCGCTTAAGGCAAGAGCGGCATGAATTGTCACGTGTTAGTCGTGATTTGTACTATCATCAACAAGAATTATATTACCATCTGTCTGACAGTACGCCTCGATTCTAAAACTCTAAGCATGAGGAGATAAAGTTGAGTTTTCTGCACGTGAGCCGGGAAATAGAGGTGTCAGTAAAGTACACTAGGTTTGCCTATTACAGCCGACCGGTGGCCGGCAATTGGCAACTTTACTTCAAGCCTGATTGATGGATCGACGGCGAGGCGAAACCAGGTGCTGCTCAATAGATTTCTAGAGAAACTGTTTACTTTTCTAGACATGTGAGGCAATAGGGCTTATCTTGGTACAATGTGGTTCCTATTAATTATGAACACGATCTTGACCAGATCATTTCATTACAGGTGACTCTTAGCATGCGAGGGTGAATTAACAATTACTCATTTTTGGTACAAAAACTTGAACCAGTAAAAATACCTATAACCTTAGTTTAGTAGAAATACTTTTGTTTCCAACTAGTCCACATAAACAATTGTCTGATAAGATGGATAACTAAAAACTACGATACTGTTTGTATCTCCACAAAAAGGAATGTGGTGCATTCAGGCTAGTAAACAAATGCAGTAGACAGCACAAACAATGATACAAAAGAACACATGTTTCCAACACTCAAAGAATCTTCAACGTAAAAACAAACAATTACTCTCCACGATGGAACTAAACTTATTCAACTGACTTCATTCATGAATGGGAAACACAATACCCATCCGAGCAAAAAAGTCCGCCTCGTAAGGGAAATTATACGTAATATCGTATATCAAACGCCAGTGAAGCGAGTGGTCAGAAAGAAAGCTAATCTGAGTTGTCAAACGGTGGCAACAAATGTCATGTTTTGATTAAAAGCGACGAGATTCAGCGGGGCGTCAGATTACCATCTGAATAACGGGATGAGGAGTGAACGATCGTGGTCATTTTATTGTTGACGTTTCAATTTTTATACGGAATTCTTTGCGAAGTTTCATCGACATTGTACGTATTTGAGATCTATCAGATAACAGTATTAATATTAATTAAGGTCTGGGAGACGTGTGTAACGTGTTTCCCTAAGGAAAGTGATATGTTTCTCATGGTTTTTTCACATGCTTGTGGATTTCACTATGTATATGCTTTTGAAAAAAAACAATGGTATATCATTTGTTTATTTTTTGAAATTGTGATCCCGACATCTCATCTTTTTACATATCCAGGTGCTAGATTAGAGACGGACCAGATATTGAATGTAGGAAATACCAGCCTCTGACTAGGACTGCTGTAAGGTTCTGATGACTCCAAAGGTTTGAATAATCTTATTATATAGGTATACATATTAATAACTAGAAAGATAATCACGGTGAGATCTTCATATTATGTTGCGTTAGTGGTGAGTCAGTAAATAAAAGCTTCAAGGTGTCCCAAAAACTTGATTCCAATCGGCTAGTCCATTCTCTATTCTAAAGCCAATTTTGCTCCGATTACCCTGGGAATTTCCTTGCCGGCAAGCCACAAATACACAATCCTAGCCCGATCACAAGTAAACCAGAACAGCTTCACATACATTATCGGCTATTGAGCGCCTTGTTTTCTTGTTTTCTGAAGAAACCCGTATACAACAGCACGCTAGTGAATTTGAAAGTTGTGCTATCGCTGCGCTCATTACAAGTGACCAGCTTATAAAATTCTCTTCAATGATTCTACAAGACACACATTATCCCGTCCACTGAATCGCTTTCCTCTTATTACTTGTAAGAGCGGTTGGAAAGTAGGTCGGATAAAGCGTCAGATGTCGTGCCTGCGGCCCTAAATGGGCAGACGGTTTCCGATCTTCGGTGGCACTGGGTCTGTATGTTTTTATGTGATATACGATGAGGAAAATAATGTACCGACCGATAAGGAGCTGTCTGATGCACACATTACCCTGGGAAAGCGTTTAATACGTGCAGTTTCTATAGTGTCAACTATAATTTGTAGCGTATCTAAAATACCATTAAATAGTTACGTAAAACTAATAAAACCAATTTTAGTGTTGTACTTGGTTACGGCGACGAGCGTGGGTAGTTATCGATAAACATCATCCCATCTAGTAATGCGTGTCGTAGCAACTTCGACGCAGATACCCATCGTAAACATAATCGATCGTAAATCACTTATTCAACTTTGTTTAGACATTATTCATTAAACGCTTTATCGCGTACTAAACAGCTGTTTTACGGCTGTGAATTTGCCATAAACGAGCGAGTCATAAACGATCAAACTATTTGTTTTACGCTTAACGTGAATTTCGCAAGATCGTTATATCAATATCTATCGACGCATCAGAATTACGCAAGTCTAATCCCATAGAGGAAATTAACAACCGGCAATAAATAAAACAGTAAATTTACGCTCATTCACCGTTATTGCACGCGTTTGCTTATTTAGCAAACTGTAATTGGCGGAGACATCTATTGACTTCAAAGCCTAAGAAGGCGTACAGCCTGAAGCGTTCACAGGTTCATATATCCTTTTAGACCGGCACGCCTGTCTAACCTTTATAACTAGTATTTAATAAGATTTGTTCGAAGGTAGCTCGAACTGTTTACATACGCATTTCGAAATAACCTGGCGGTAGATCAAAGATAGTGGCTCAGACGCAATTAGTGAGTTATTAAGGGCGCCCGCGGGTGCGAATAGCGGCGGCCAAATTGGCCGGAAAAATTGCTTTATTAGCGCAATTGCGTGTGACAGTGCGCATATAAATTGTGCGCGGACAGAATTAACAAGGCATCGATTAGCGCAAGCGGCGGTTATCGAGCGACCGATGCAAACGGGATACGGACAACACTAATTTAGTTTGCTGACTGCTTCTCTTAAATCTAGTAGTTATTAATCAAAATAAACAAGCAGCGTAGTAATACAAGGAGTGTTAATATTGAAATAAGTCTTGTCCGTTGATTTTAGCATATTTGTCATTATTTCCCACAAAAATATAATATATTAATGAACAAATAAAAGCGAACCAATGATTAGTTACCAATACAACATGGTATGTATTTTATTTTTCTTAATTTTAGTCGGGTAAAAATTATCCTATTAATCATCTTTGCACATCCATCTATCCGTCTAGCCGAGGACACAAAAAATTTTACAATGTTTTTTTGATGCTCGAAATTTTATTGATATAGCTAAGAACCATACTTTTATACACAACAGTAGACCTTTCATTTTGAATGTGTAAAGGTAGTTAGTATATAGATGTGACTGTATGAATTTATTTAAGTGCAACTTACAAACACTTTCTAGTACTAACAACTGTCAACAGCAGCCACAGTAAATGCATCCCGCAGATAAGCCACTCCCTCACGAATGATAGCCGCTCGTGCTCGGAAATTGATTTGCTGCTATCTCGTCCGTCACACCTCCACTTCCGTTCTATTGAGTTCTCCCATGGAGCGGCAGAAATAAGGTCAACTGAGACTAGGTTTACAGCCAGAGATGATTTACTACAAGTAGCGTTGCAAGGCGTCTGGATAAGGCTGCGTTTCCACCAGAGATGTGTAGTGAGGGATGTGTTTTTGGTAGCGGAATAACTTAACTTACTTATCCTCGGTCAGCGCAGCTAATTCTATTGGTTAACAACGCATCCCTCGCTACACATCTCTGGTGGAAACGCAGCAAAAAGCCGGACCAAACGGTGTCCGGCCAAAATAAACGGTGTCCGGCTTTTTATACTTTGCAAACGAGCAAGCGCCGTTGTACTAAGTACACGTACGTAATACTAAGACACAAAATCCTCTACGGTTCTGTCATAGGACATAGGACATAGAACTTCTATGTGACCGAGAGCAGAAACTATGTATAAAGCCAAGAACTCTGAGTTTTAAGTTGAAGCTCCAATTTACGACTCTACCACTCCACATTAAGAAAAACAATCACAAAAAATCAAATTAAAGATGGTTCATATCTACGCAGTATAAATCCGCGCGAATACCAATACTGCGCGCGCGCACCGGGGCCCGAAATTACGCCGTCGAAGCGAAACAAATAATTGCTACCTACTCACTACCAATTCCATTACTTTTTACAGTTTTTAGCTTGTACACAATTTTTTGATTCATACATAAGACAAAGGCCTAGTTCATATACCTGTCAAACCTTAAAAAGGAATAGGTACCTATCAGGTATCTCTGTAGTAGGTATTTAACAAATGAATATTTGAAAGATGTCATATATGTGCCTACGAACGAAAATTGTCAAAAATAAGAATCAAGAACCCGCATTATCATCAATGGATAAATATAACAAAAAAAAAAGAACGAAGTAAGGACAAGACCGGGTGTGTTACTAATAATTTGAGAAAAAAAAACAATCTCGTTTTTTAACAAAAAAAGAAAATTAAATTGCAAAGTATTACAAAACGGAGCGGGAGCGCGTGGGTTGTTACGTAAGGTGTCGAGTTAGCGAATCCACGATACAAAAAAAGTGTCGTGTCATACCTTATCCAAAAACATTCCTCATAGTTGTGCGTACAAACATTTTTTTGTTTCCTCAAAAAAAAGTACTCTCGAAACAGATCGACAGAAGGCTCAATGAGGCTTCGTAGATCGTAAAAACCATTGTACACAAAGTTCACTGACACCTCGTACTACCATGATTCATAGCATCTGACTATCTTCATTTATATCCATTTGAAAACGGAATGGCTACATAGGAACACCATAAAAAACCTAATCAATTTTAATGATGTTTTCGGTACATGCCCTTATGTTTTTGCGAGGTTTTTTAAGGTGAGGCTGCCAAGGCTGGTTCCGTGAGTTCGGACACAATATGGTCACGATCGTATAAAGCCTTTAATCACGGTTTATTTTCAATAGTAATTAATGGACGTTGAGCGGTTTCCACTATTTATTTCTCTATTTTTACGTCTACGAGTAGGTACACTTTATTCGTTTATCACGCATTTCCTGTTGTAATTCTACGCATTTTTTTGTAACTTTAACTTTGCTCAGATCAATACGGACGGAAATTTTAATAGCCGGGAACACAATTCGACTCGTGCTACATAAATGCATTTACGAATTAACTCGATAAAATTCGAGTACAGCTTACTTTTGTATATAATACGTTTCTGAATCTGTAAGGAGATATTATATGTATGTTGGTGATCTTACCTCATTTTTGGTAATTGCGAAAACTTACTGAATCCTAACTACTATAGGTATGACATTAAAAAGAGAAAAATAACCATGAGCTTCATAAAAATCCTTGAGATTTTCGTACAATGGTTCGTAAAACATTCAAAGCACATCAGTGATAGTTCTGGATACTTTCTCAAACAGCTAGCCAAAGAACCATCGCATCAATTACATAGAGTACCTATTATAGTATCATATGACGACAATTACCAGAGACGCTTAAGACAATGAATGATAATTGGCCACTGTGATACGCAGATACAACGACCATTAAAAAGGTGTGACATCACGCGTCAAATTGTCTAGCGGCCCCGAACAATAGGTTGATCGATCGAATGAGCTTTCAAATGTCCGCCGTTTTTATAATGGAGATCCCATATTGTAATGAGAGGTGGGTAAGAAGTTACGACCAAGGCTTTGTAATTTCATACCCATCAATCTCTTTAATCTTTAGTTCTACTACATATTTTCGACTCTAGATAAAGACAGCGCTTGTAAATTGGCATAAGCATTGGATATTGCGTAATCTCATTTGCATTCGTCTAAGGTATCAAAACATTCAACAGAATCTAAAACTGAGCGGTCAATGCAAATTATTACACAATTCCCTTTTCAAAAATCCCATGGACTATACCGAATTCCAGATAATTACTTTTGTGTCACACGCAATGCGAAGTGGCCCTTATTGTTAGAGCATCAGATACAGAGTTGAATGGGGCTGGAGGTAATTATGGAGCAATTTTGTGTATTGTGTTAGGGCCGACGACAATGAGAGAGCATGTGGTAATGACGGGCGGATAATTTTGTGGTCGGGGTGTCGCAACGAATCACTTTCTTTTATTCACATTGAAGCTGCGGCTAGCCACGTTTTGAAGGGAGTAGAAACATCAAAACATTGGAGGTGTCGGGAGGGAATACTTTATTCACAAAGATACCTTGTATTCAAATACATACAAAACGGATTGAATCATGTCGTAGAAGCCGTCGTTCGACATGTTTCGAATCAGTTTGCGATTCATCATCAGTCGCGGCCAATCGAACACAGTGCTCTCTCTGATCAACTGATCGGTCCTCCTGATGATCAATCGCGAACCGATTCGAAATATGTCGAGCTATATCCGACTTCTACGACGTGAGTTTCATTTGTATTTGAAACAGTTGAATTTCCATTAAAAAATGAAAGACACGATTGTACAAAAAGTAAAAAATTCTAGAGCCTAGTTAGACTCGATAGTCATTAATATTTTAATAGAGCCTACAATTACACCTGCTGATAAACTATCGTAGTTTATGTCGTTTCAAAAAGTTGACTGTCTTGTTTAAACCTGCCAATATTCTGTCATTATACCGATAGGCGGTTTGCATATCCTAAGTAGGAACAATTCTCATTCGACTGGGTTTGAATGTATAATAAAATTATAATCAGTATCCGATGTTGTTATAGACGCAAACGTCGTGTTTGACCTCTTATTTATTTATTTATTTAAACTTTATTGCACAAAAGAAAAACTTAACGTACAAAAGGCGCACTTAATGCCATGCGGCATTCTCTACCAGTCAACCTTAGGGCAAAGCAGAGAAATTGTAGGCGGTGCATCAAACAACATAATTACACATAATTAAAATACTCATACTATTATAGCTACATACATATAGATAATAAACATACATATATATAAATAGATACATACACCTCTTGGGACCCATTAAAAAGAAAGTAGCACGGAAATAAGAGGTTATTCCTTGTAATAGGATTGTAATATCGGTTCTAAATTATACAATGAATTGCGCCAGTACAAGAATCTGGGATCGAGGTGGGCGGCAGCGCTAAGGTAGTCAGTTTTCTATGAAATAATGAACTTTATTCTGCAAGTAGTCCGACAATGACACTTTTATATGTCTGAGTCTACCAGAATTTCAAAAAGGAGGCCACTGTTGAGAAGAAACGTTGAAGAAACTCAATAGTTAGCCAGGGGAGCACGCTCGGACCACTTCTTTTTCTTCTTATGATTAACGACCTCCCTCAGGTGCTGTCAACATCGAATTGTCTCATGTTTGCAGACGATTTAAAATTGTTCCATTCAGTCTCGGATGCCAGTGATTGTCAAACTTTACAAGATGATATTACAGCAGTTGCTAGATGGAGTAAAGCGAATAAGTTGCCTTTCAACACCTCTAAATGTCAAGTGATCACATTCTCTAGGTCTTCGGAGCCAATCACGGCAATCTATACCCTTAATGGCATTAATCTTGCAAGAGTTGACAGCATCAAGGATCTAGGCTTGGAGCTAGATACCAGGCTCGATTTCCATAAACATATTATGACAACCTGTAAGAGTGCAAGTAAGACTATGGGCTTCATAATGCGAGTAGCCTCTCAATTTAAAAATCCTGGTGTTGTTGTCGGACTATACAATGCCTACGTACGCTCTAAATTGGAATACAATTCGGTTGTCTGGGATCCCTGGCAAACAAGGTACATAGTTATGCTTGAGAGGGTGCAGAGGCAGTTCTGTAGATTTCCTACAGGAAAGTGTACGGATATTACCCTCTGCTGTATCCATCTAAATTTGTCTTGGGCATGGTGGGATGTAATACACTAGAGTATAGACGTAAGCGAAATCTTCTTATTCTGTATAGTAAGATCCTTAAGAATGAGATAGATATTCCAGTGGTACTTGAATCTATGCGTCTTTTTGTGCCAATGAATTATATGCGTATAGGTGTCCGGCGCCGGCTTCAGTTATTTGTGCTTCCGGAAGGCACGCGCACGCGCCACGCCCGCAACTCTCCTACACCTCGAGCACTCGGTTTGCTCAGTACTCTTTTGAAAGAAGTCCAGGATGCCGATGTGCTCACTGACAAATGGTCCATATTAATAAAATATTTTGACATTTTTTTAAATAATTATTTGCTGTAATTTATGTGATGTACCTATACTTAGTTGACTTGTAGCTTTTTTTTTTTTTTTTTTTTTAATTGAGGATCGCAATGTTCGTAAATTTTTAATTTTAATTCTAATTGTGTATGTATGTGTATTATTTTGCTGAATACATGTGACTTATTTGTGTAACTAACATTGTGGGTGCTTTGGGTATACTGTAAACCCACAATGTACTGTATTATAAATAAACAGAAATCGAATAGTTAGTCATTTTTTCAGAAAACATACGTAACCATTACAGTAATATGAACTTAACGTAATATGCACCTACCTATCTTAAGAGTTCTATCAACTCAAACGTAATTATAGCTTTGATATGCTCGATTGCATTTTGAAATGGTTGATTGTATATCGAACGGAATATACGAATAAACAAACCATTTCTCTGAAGTTTATAAAAGCGAAATTTTAAAAATATCTTAAGAGGTCGTTGCCCCGCCACGTGGCGCGCGTAAACAAACATTTTACATGATACAAATTAATAACATTTCGAACAGGAAACCCTTGAGATGTTAAATATAGGGTCTTGCGCAGACGCCGCGGCGGCCGGCGCATGCGCGAATGTTTATATCTACGGACACGCATTTAAGAATCCGGAATGTAAAACTATTCAACAACAATCTCAACTTTGTTGCATTTCTTCTTGCAACTTAAATCTTAAATAAGTAAAGTTTTTCTTTTTATTTTCTCTGCATGCTCAAAATTATAGGTTATATTTTGACCAAATCATTATTATTTAAAAATAATATAAAATGGAAAGTTTGTGCATGTGCGTATGTGTCTTCACGCCGTAACGGCGGACGACGGATTTGCATAATTACACCCTAACTTAACACGTAGGCTACTATATTAATTCCTGCAGGATAGTGTATATGTTTTAACATGAGAGAAACCGCGGGCAAAAACTATTACTATTACTTAGGTATTTTAAAGATTCTGTCTCGTATTCGTTTCCTAAAAATTGTAAAGTGACTGCTATCAAGCATCACACGAGCCAATTATAAAAGCTATTGCTAACATGCACTAATGTATTCGGAATTGCTTCCGAATTCCTCCACACCACGATCTACATTCGCTCACCGCAGCGCCGCCGAAACTTGCCCATTAGCGTTTACCTGCAAACAAATACCAGACATTAGTTCACGTGTAATCGTTAAACAATCTAATATGATTAGCAGAAGCATACACTGAAATACGGTATTTGACTATTGAAAATAAATTGTACCTATCATTGAAACACATTCAAAATTATCGGAATCAAATAAACTACAAACTTTTAGCCATTATACTATTTTTAATTGGATATAAAGTAAAAAAAAGACGTGATTTGTTTACTGATTTATATGACGTCACAATCTTCGTACAAACTTCATACTAACAAATCGATTTTGACACTTTATAAAGAGTAGCTGATTTGAGCTGTCATCAAATACCTACCGTTTTTGACGTGGACATACAGAAGACTCACAAGTGTAAGAATATTGTAATCAGATCATATATAGGGCTTACATAAAGTGTGTTGTTACTGTAAATAAGCTACTTAAGTTCTGAACGTATTGAAAAAACATGCGTAAATTGAGTAAATTAACTTAAAGGTAGAAGAACGAACTGTAGTGATAAATATAGTGTTTCATGAGAGCAGAAATGTCTGATTCCTGTCCTGATGTAAATCACAAAAATCCTATATCGCAAAAAGTGCAGAAGATTGTTGTAATAAAAGTAGATTTCAGATCGAGATTGACAAATGAGCATGTGATAACTGTTATCACGACGCGACAAAAAAGTTATACCGGCTTAGTATAAAAATTTAAATTTTAGGAATATTTCATTATCTTTGTCTTTTAAGTTTAAATCAGAACTAAAAACAAACAGTGGGTCAAATTGATTAGATCAGAGCACTTCTTTCATGGAAAAAATAATATAACAACGAAAATATTATTAACACTACTTTATTAAATCGAGGATCATTAGAATTTGCCATATTCAAAAACTAACTACATTCTACACTTGAATTCCATTGAACCTTGAATTGCACATTTTTAATGAACAAAGTTTGGCCTGCTGAGTGCGGTCACTTAGCAACGCGATGTATTTACATATAGATTAATCATATATTAAACTACATTCAGATTCGCAATTCCCCATGTCTCGTGGGAAAGGGTCAGCGCCGGAGTGCCGGCGGCCGGCGCCGGCGCCGCTCCGGAAACGCGGGACGTGCCGCGCATCGCTGCTTTATGGCCCATATCCTTGCGCATCTATGCTGGTCCTAGGGTCGGACATTGGATTCGATATTTGAATTTATTCAAATTATAAGAATACTTAGGTATTTGTAGGTAAATGTATCTTTGACTGGAGAAAAAACGTCAGGGAGGCTGAAATAATTGTTATACGCGATGTAATTCGTTTAAATAGTTTAATTTAATTATGGGAATACAATTTCTGTCATCATACGACCACGAATTTTGTCAAATGAATCTCGGTTCTAAATTAAACCACTAATTGCATCAGTACAAGACTCTTGGATGGCATGGAAGTTGGAGAGAGTGGTGGTTCTGAATCAAATATTTTTCATTGCGTTTACTACTGCTGCAAATGTTCAATAAAATTCATCATAGGAAAGGTCCTATGATGAATTTTCAGTCTGAAGACTCCACTAAAGGTAGTGGAGTCTTCAGACTGAAGACTCAGTCTAAAGAACTGCCTTTGGTGGCTAAAAAGACCGATGGGAGATCCGCACATCTGTCTGCAAACCTGAAAAGAGACTTTACCCAAATCCCTAGGGTTGCTGCATCAAGGCGGATGCCAATTCTGGCTTCTATCGGCCAATGTCAATATGTATTTAAGTAACAGATAAAAGATAGGGCTGTAGAAAACAACTAGTTTGATAGCCGGCAATTTTCATGATAGTACAGAAACCGACGTCTCACGGATACACGCCTACGGTCCGCGGAATAAGTTTTTTCTATCACACTGTCTCTTTACCTGTAGCATTATACTGTCCACTCACAAGATTTACTACAGTATGAAAGGGCTTATTTTCAATCAACTGCATAGCAATAAAGTATCCGCTACCAACACCACTGATTTACATACATTCAAGCAATACAGGATTTGCAATCTCTATAATTCTTCAGAGTATCCCCATAAGCAACATTTTCCTGTATCATAAGCGCCTTTATTTACATATCGATTGATTTAGTAATGAAGTGCGGTCGATGAGGACTTTATGTGGATGCTGTTATGGTTGTTTCGTATCGGTTGGAATTGTTTGGAGGTTTGTAGCTCCGGGCAGGGACGTGCATATCTTTTGATCTCCCAAGTGCAGTATACGAACTGAATTCATTAGTGGCCGGTACATTGAATGTGTGTAAATAGAACGGAAGCTCTATACTTAAGCCGGCGTGATAGCTTGCGATGTTAATAATAGTACGGCGATTTGTTTTCTTTACCGTTGTTTTAGATTTGCTTTAGTTTCGGATTTTATGATTTAGTGGGTGTAATGAGGCGCAGTACTGGTTAGTATATATATTCTTTGGTACTGGATGGTTTGTGTAGAGTTCATGCCGGATGGAAATAATTTGTTTTGCATAATGAAGCCGTAGTAACGGCTTTGATTTCCACTCCGATAATTTAGTTCTGCATATTGATATCAAATTAACCGCTAATTTCATTAAGAGGGTACTACGCAATGTACCTATTGGTGATTTCTAAAGTGAATTAACAAATTGACATATTTCTATAACTTTACTTACATAATATCCGCATGCTTAAGTAATAATTATGGCTCCGATTCACTGTAATGGAATGAAATACCTACCATAGATTTTCCTTAAGTTTATCAAATTAACAATGAACCAATTGCGCAACATGAATGAGTAATACTAATTAAACGCAATAAAAACAGTTAAACAAATTATTTATATCAACATAACTAACGCTTACTGCTAGCACATTATAAAAGTAAACACAGACAATGTAAAACAAGCAATTAAAAATAAAACGCGCAGTATAAAATCCGAAACCCGACGCTGTTTGAATATAAAATTCCTTTTGAAAGCCTACGATATTTCTAGCAAAACAAAATCGACACGTCTCGGTTCTCGTCTGCTCCTCGTTAAAAATGCAACTGCGAAAAAATGCATCATCATTTTAAAAATAGAATCGCAGCGCCAGCCAGCCCTTCTCTTTGTGCTATCTCCACAGAAGTGGATTCTCGGGTGAAGTGGGTGTATCGGGGCGACGACCTGCCTTGTCGTAGGTCGCGATAAAAATATTGTCCGGTGATGTCAGGCTTACGTAACTAACTAATGTTGTTTTAGGTGGCACCACTGTAATGAGGTCGCTTCTTAAAACGTCACCGTAGCTCTCAATAGATATGTTTTAGGGACATTATAGTCGAACAGCGAAGATTACAACTATTAACCTCCGTTACTTTAAACGATAAAGATGTATTATTAACCACTTTTGTTTTAATGCTTACGATAATGATACAAGTTTTTTTTATATGAATCGGGATTTTGGAAGCTTTTTAACACCAACACTTAGAGATAAAACAAACGACAATGGGATGCAATTTGGTGAACAAGCGAACAATACAAATAGTCGTTAATCCACCGAATGAGATTACGGAATTTGCGTCATAGGGGGAAGTAGGGGGAAGGTCATCAACACCCTGCGTTGAAGCGACGTATGCCATGAATTTTGTATGTTACTATGAAAGCGCGATGAAGGGGATCTGTACAGAAAATTACCTGAGTTGAAAAGAGAAATGAACCGCTTGCTGGTAACATTACAGAAAATACTAAATCGTACTTTGAGATGCTACATTACATATTACAGTTGTAAAATTCTTTAGAAGCGTCCTTTGTGAAATTTCTACATGAACATGAACACGGTAAGAACAAAGAACTAGACTATACTTATTTCCATAATCTAATGTCTAAGTAAGCGATATGCAAAGTATTTAAATTATGACTTATGACTTAAACACGTTGGCGATGGATACGAAAAGTATGATCATTAGAAGATTGAGATAAAATCAGCAAAGATCAATATCATCAATAAATTGCCACAAGTTTACGACACACCACATCACGTATTATGGTATAAGAATAATGAAGGAGCACATATAACATCAGTGTTAAATGGTGAACAGTGCACGAACGGATGGTCAATTCATACTCCTACAAAACCGGATCATTTGAGTTACGTTTACGTACTTATAATAAATTCATGTAATGCACGGGCTAAATAAAGGCTATAACTCACGTCCACATCTCAGCAGGTGATATATAAAAAGATGGAATAATAGCAAAGGGCGACCGGAGCTTATAGGAGCCAGTCAGATCAGAGGGGAAATTATGAGAGTGTGAACTTGGGTTTAGAACGATTTCCTAATAAAATAACCGAAAAAATATATACGTACTTGATAACCATACCCCGAGGTTTTTGGTGCACAAGTGATTTGAAACTAAGCCGGCAGTTGACGTCGAGTCATTCGTGCACCGAAATTGATAACAAAATTGTCTTTTATGTACTGTAGAAATATGTACGGATCTAATTAAAGTTAACTAATTCATGTAAGTAGTAAATGTTAAAGGGCAGGTGAAAAATCATAAAAAGAAAGTGAATGGGACGGGTGAAATAAAAATATTGATGACCTAAAAATAAATGAAATAAACATGTTTTGCCAGTTTTGTGCCGCATTTGGGAACCTGATAAAGAAGTATTTTAGCCGACGTATACATATGTATTTTGAATTAAAAGGCTATAAATTGTTTCCCTAAGTAAAAGGTCTTTTGTAGTTAGTCTAGCCAATTTAATAGACCCTATTCTTCACCGGTAGTAAGGGACATTAATATGCAAGTGCTTTAATTAAAAGTGCAATTAACAAGCGGTATTCCTAGCCCACAGCCGGTCACAAGACATTAAACGTTAACTGAGTTTTTGTCTTTAATTGTTAAAAAAAACTTTGTTGTAACACTTGGCTCTCGGTAGCTACCGAATTTGAAGCGTGAAGATAATTGTAATAGGAATTTTAATAAAAACTGGACTGTTTTGCGGTTCGTTAATAGATGAAGTAGAAACGTTAAGTAACTATACATTTTAGTAAAAGTTATCTACATTACACATAATGCCATTAATTATAATATGCGGTTTACACTCACGTGAAATTTGTAGGAACGGCCCAAGCGGCCTGACATGTTTCGAGCCCTAGAGTTCTTCATCAAGGACAGATATCCGTACAGTCGCGAGGAGCGGTGTCTTGTCCACTAGTAGCTAATAGTTGTTTTAAGTGGACAAAATGCAGCGCGACTGTGCTTTTAATAAGATTATAATGAAATTAACATTACATATAATATTTTCTCGTATATTAACCACATTCATAATGAAAATGCGTTCTGGCAAACTAATAAAATTATAGCCCAAACTTCCAAAAACAACTAGGTATGCATTGTACTATGGGCTGCACAAATGCATGGCCGATTTGTGAGGTGACTTTACGAGTATATTGCTATTCCTAAAACAAAACAGATTGACGAGTATGCCATCGCGGCCTCAATATTAAATGTTGTACATTTCCCCTTATAACGGCCATGGGACAAGAGCGTACAAGTGCCATTTCGTACAATAGGCCCCTTTGACATTTACAGCACCCTTTAGTAACAACCATCTTAAATATTACCCTTGAAAACTATTCAGTGAAGTGCTCACGCTGTGCTTTGCTATATCGCCTTTGTTGTAAGTCTAGTACATTTTCTTTATTATGCTAGCACTTAAGAGGTGTAATAGAGGTATTCAAAACAGTTTGAACAGTCCAGAATTATTGGCGGGATCTATGAAACGTACATTTGATATGCTTTGTAACAATTTGTTACGAGATCATATAGTAAGGAAGTTATGGAACCGTTTCTTCCTCAATGTATAGGCAGTTGAATAGGTACCTACTACATCTGTTTTTTGTAACACATTAACATTTGTAGCACCAATCAACACATCACACTAAACTACAAACAAAATGGCCGCCAACGGACATTTACCGGGAACACACAAACATTTTATAAAAAGAACACAGGGCTAGCGATCTAACAGGGAAATGTAAGTACCGCTCGTACTTAGAATCGTTATACCTACTTTTAATTGCGATAACCAAACAGAATGATATCAAAAAGTTGTCGTACACATTTGGAATATCATTGGTGTAATAAGACGAAATTATTTCAATGCCTGTGCTAATTCTTTGAATCGTGACTTTACCTAATAAACTGGAAGTCAGTGATATATTTTCTTGGGCATGTTTTCTCTAACTGTACTCTATCTATATCATAATATTGCTAAGGAAATGTTCAAACACAGGAAATGTATTTTCACGCTAATACCACGCCTCGTTGAATCGCCGTAAACTTTACGTTGCTTTTCTTTTACGGTTTTCGAATACAAAATTTGTTGAACAATCAGTCCGTTAAAACACGTTATCTTCATTGTATTATCTGTGATGAACGAATGAGATTCTAGCTAGTTCATATATTGCGTAGAACGATGTGTGTTTTACTCGCTTACAAATACAAAGCCACATTTGAAGCAGACGTATCAATATTATTGTCGCTAATACTTATTTATAGACGCATAGTTCACACTCCCTTAATTACATTGTGACTCATTGGATCCAAGTTAATGAGGTTTCGATCCGCATCGAGTTGCTACAAGAAACTTTACTCCTTTATGATAAGGTCTTAACGCTTATGCTCTGGGGGATTATTTTATAAGGCAATAAATAATAATGGATTGTCTCTGACCTTGGTGGGTTAGTCAGTGTCTGCCATCGCAGGCCAGCATCAGAAAGAAGTAACGTTGTTCGGACATCATACGTTCATACTGCCTTTTATATGTCAGAAGTGGGACATTATAGTAAATTAATGTCGTGGCAGACGACATCTTCGGCATTGCGATGTGCCGTGAGTCCAATTTGCTCGTCAAATTGCTACCAGCCATAAAAACAATTATAATTTATGACACAGGACTTGATAATATATTTGTAGGATAAAAAGTTATTGCATGTTTGTGAATTCATACTATTCATAGCGCAATTTTAACGGGAGGTGTGAAAAAAGCTACAGGTGCAGTAGTTCCTGTTTTACTTCTGTATTATTAAAGCAGTTGATTGAAGCACTTGCTACTTTTTGACACTAGGAAGAAAGCAGCTGCTCCAAAAACGGTAAGGACGTATAAAAACATAATAAAGCGTTTTTGCTCTAAGAATGCGTAACTAACCACGTCATAGTGAATTCACACGCAATCGAAATACAGTGCGATGCAACCGGCAGGTGCACCGGTGCGTTACCTTACTGGGTTTACGACCGGCGAGGCCAACCTATACTCACCCAAACTCCATGCTCTATACGTTCTTAATACTATATGCAGGCAAAGTTACGTGGTATCCATTCTAGGCGTAAGAGGAAGAAGTAACGCCTGCCAAATATATCTAAGCTGATTTATGTAAAAGGTTGATACTTGATATCATACATTTTTGTTTTGCGTTTACGCTTATCAAATATCATTACTTAGGCTTTAAGAGAACTTTGGACATGGGGAGCAGCAATTCGCAAGGAGTGGCGTAACATCGTAAAATAAGACTAACCGTGACGTGACCACCACGACTCCTCGGGCAAGACGTCTAAAAAAAGAAGGAAGGTATCATTTGACGACGCGTTTGGCGCACTTTGAAGCACCTGCCTACTGAGCCGACGGTCCTGCGTTCGAATCCTGGCCAAGGCAAATATTTGTGTGATGAACTCGAATATTTGTGCCTGGGTTATGGATTTTATTTGTTTTTAAGTATGTATTTATCTGTATATTTGTATAAGTATGTATATCGTCGTCTAGTACCCATAACTCAAGCCTTTTTGAGCTTAATTTCGGTTTAGATCGATTTGTGTGATGTTGCCCGATATTTATTATTATTTATCATATATGATTTCTATAGAGTCGCAGACGCGAGTGTGCTACCGCCTTTACCTACGCAACGTGACCGTATTTTTTACCCATCCACCAGTTGACTTGTATGGCGTTACCTTCGGCTTATAATTTCTGTCTCGGTCGTTATTGACGCAACTCATTGTGTATTGACTAAGTGATTAACCTTTTTCAGTGCGTTCGATTCGTCGAAAAATTATCGGATGACAAGTTGCTTTAAAATATTGAATTTCATTTTCCGCAAGCTGTCGATACTTTGTAGTTCCAGTGATGATTGGTTTTTTCATAAACGAATATACAAGTATTAACGATTTCTCTCTTAATACCTAGTGGTAATAAAATATAGGAGATATTGTAATACGAATTACTCGGTTACGTTAAGTTTGATCTCCATTTGTATGCGACGTCTATGTTCCATTTAGACACCTGCTGATTTCGTTCTAATCTAATTTTTTTTGTAAGTATGTATATAGTGGTTATACGGAACCTGGCTACGCGAATGCGACTGGCACTTAACCATCTTTTTTAGAAAAGCCTCTTTACTCACATCACTTCTTTCCCCGCAACCTGCGCTCGCGCAGGTGCAGGCTCGTGCTTCAGCAGTTAATTATACACGAAATGGCTTCATTGACGTTAATCGCTGTAATTAACTTTAAAACTCGATAATTGGAGATTAATTTACTCTTGTTCATGAAACAATTCAGGTATCAGTGGACCCGTACTCTAATATAGTAGGAACGGTGAAAACCGGAAGATTACGCGATTTTTGCACAAGACCAGGGGGGTAATTCAACCAATTTTAGAGAGATGATGGAGATCTCTCCATTTCATCGCCATCCGTCACTTTTGACGTGCATCGCAACTTCGTCAATCCGGTCGCGCTTAATTTGCGTTTCCTTTGTATGTGACGGCATAAATAACAGGCGCATACTTTAACTTTACCGGGTAATGTGTGAAATTACTCAGTTACGTTTCGTTCAAAACAGAAATTCGCATACGCAGATACCATCTCTGGGCCGGACTCGGACGCCGGACGCCACTCGCGGTGCAAAACACCTACAGTGATTGCTTCGCACTTCATCTGGCTTTAGTAAAGAAGATGCTGAATCTTTTAGTTTAAACAGTGTTGCTGTAATGTGATTGTATATAAAACAGTTATGAATGTATCCTATAATTTTTATTAAGTTCACAGTTGATTACATCAACAACACTAATTGTTACACAGCTCTCGTATGTAATAGAATTTACTTGAAATTTATTCATATCGGTAGTATATACATGTCTAAAGATACATGCAACCCGACTATAAAGCTACGTTATGACAGGTATTACGAATGAGTTATAATGAAAACGGTTTATTAATCTAAATAGGAACTTTCATAATAACAGTGCAATTTCACAGCAGACTGAATATTCAACAACAAAATCAGTGAAAGCGGGGTTAAAATGGTGGGTGAAGTGCATTCAAGTTATCTAAATTAACAACTTTACTTTGTTCCCCATTCGTTATTACGTGAACAATGAGATTGTTCTAGAGTTAACGCTGTAGAAAATTTGTCCAAGTCGAGCGATGTTAACAACGTTTATCATGTTGTCGGGCGTAATTGTTTCGATAAAGAAAGGAGAACAAATGCCACTTGGAGCTGCTAAAAGACCTACTTTATTCTCCCCAAATGAAAACATGTTGAAACTAAGGCCCGAAACACATAACCGCGTTGCGGCGTCGATTTGTATGAAAATCGGTCAACGCTACCGCCAATTTTAGCGGCGCGACGCCGCAACGCGGTTATGTGTTTCGGCCCTATGACAGTTAAACAAAACACTATCGGCAAAAAAAACTTACATTCTCAAGAAGAAGACACATGTTTTACTTGAAGATTATTCTTTGTTCGAGCACGAAATCACCGATCACAAATTGTAATGCAAGTTAAATACACATAGAAGGCGGTGATATTATCATGAAAGTCTAGTTCCAAGAAACAAATTCTACACATGCCAACTTATCTACGCATCTTCTTGCTATAAATTAAAGGACATATCAATTGAATGCCTGTCTTATTTTCTCTGTAATCTAGAATCATCATTTATAATTTCAGATCTTAGAGGCTTTGGCGATTTGTGGGCGAGTTGTAAGCGAGGCGAGCGCACAACGAGTCCGTCAAGAACGCGCAGCGATTCCTCCGCGAACACGCAACGATTTTATTGCGAACGCGTAGCGAGTTCGCCGCCAGGACGCCATTTTGAACACGCAGCGAACTCGATGCGTGCTCCCGGCGAAATCGTTGCGTTGCTACGAACTCGCCAGTATGCTAAGGCTCTAATAGATGGCAGATATCAAAGTGTTGATCAAAGATGTTGTCTCGTTCAAGCCAAACAAAGTAAGACGTTTCATCCCAAAAAACTAGTCAAGGACTCAATACCAGCTTCAGATACGGCTATAAACTTGGACTGGAATATCATCATTAACAAATATGGCGCAGACATTAAAAAACTTATTCATCCATCCGAGCCTTTAACATCATAACTGAGACACTACTTTGTACCACCTATTTTTAGAACAACAAATATGACTCTATAGTATTATTAATTAGACTCAGAATAGATCAGCGGAGGCGTAATGAAAATTAATGTGTAGTTTGTAAGCAAAACTGGTATAACGTAACTAAAATATGATGAACTAGGGGAGAATAAAAATAAGCTCTAAGTCTTAGAATCTAAGGACTTTGTTGGGAGTAAAAACAAGTAAGTGAGATACATTTTCAATGTGCAATATGAGAATTAGTTCTCATCAACTGCGCCTGGTAGCGTCTCGGGTTATTCATGCGCCGGCGCCTTGAATAACATATTTAGTATGGATTTAGGTGACACGTAAATTGTGTATAGTTCATTATTTATCGTAGTAGATGCAAGCCGTTTGTATGCTTATGGTGTCTTGGTTTAATGATTTAAATGTTTATAAGGATCATGTTAACTAGTGGCTCTTTGAGCTGTAGACATCGCGAGTTTGATTTGACATGACTGAATTTTTTTTACGTTCTCACCTCACTATCTTGGTGGTTATGTAAAATTTTGAAAAAATGTTTTTACAGATCCATACTAATATTATAAATGCGAAAGTGTGTCTGTCTGTTACCTCTTCACGCTTAAACCGCTGAATCGATTTTGATGAAATTTGGCATAAATATAGTTTAAGATACGAGGAAGGACATAGGATAGTTTTCATCCTGGAAATTATACCTAAAAAGATTGAAAAGTGAGTGAACATTTCTGTTGGGGTGCGGTGACCCTTTAGGAAATGTAATTATTAGACCAAAAGCACAATTGCTCTTTACATTTGCTTAGGCGCTTTTAATAATCCCTTTTATCAAGTTCCACACGTAGTCGCGGGCAAAAGCTAGTTATATATAATTAACGAACAAGGTAGAGCTTAACGAATTACCGCCCGTGGTTTGTCTAAAGTTTTACGTCTTGCCTTGGCCAGGAAGTGAGATTTTCTCTCCCCGTAGCGGGCAGAAAATCGCACTTAGGGCCTATGCCCTAGGGTAACGTCAACAATAATAAGGAACAGAACAAGCACTAGATAATGATAATTTGTTCAGAACACACAAAATACCGGTAAGCAGACTAAATTAGAAAACCATTATTCTGTAAAAACCTGTAATATTTTTTTCAAGTCACTAAGCGCGTATTTTACCTGGAAGTCGTTTGTAAAGGAAATTCCTGCAGACAATAAAAAGAAAAGCAAAAAGCGGAACAATTTGACTCACAAAACTAAAATGTATTGTTTCTTATGAAAGGCCATACATGTATGCAACAGTGTCGTCAGGTTTATTACCTGCTTGATCAATCATAGCGCTATTAACGGTCTAGCTAGCGTTTCATAAATTACAGACATCAATTGCATTTGAAAGATTAATTTATTGCGGCATATTTACATTGCCTTAGCTATTCTTGTCGCTTCAATTGTGTATATTAATAAAGTTGTAATATTAAGAAACAATAAAGATAATGTAACGACCATATACACCAAGGAAATTTCAGCCCAAATCGACTTTTCGGTTCCATGATGCGGTACAAGACTATTATCCTGGGCGATTTTAATGGTCACCACTCAAACTGGTCGAATAAAACAGACTCTAGAGGTACACAAATATTTGACTCAATTATGGACACTAATCTTATCACTATAAATAAAAAAGATCGATCTACGCGAGTAAGGATAGTAGCTGGTAGACTCCAAAGCTCTTCTCCGGATATTTCAATGGCGTCAACGGACCTCGCAATAAAACTAAAGTGGAGTGTTACAAATGAGTCACTAGGAAGCGATCATCTAATTATAAAAATCAACATCGGCATCAGCGGAACCAGAAACTCAAATAATAGACGCAATTATAAAAAAGCTGACTGGGAATCATATACGACAGATCTAGAAAAGGAAATAGGCAACATGGAGCTTCCCCAAGATTTACAAGACGCATATGATTTATTTTTAAATCACGTAGTTTCTGTAGCAGATAAACATATCCCAAATATCAGGTTAAGCACAAATCCATCCAGTAAGTTCGAACCTAAACCATATTGGAACGCAGACCTTTCGAAAGCCGTTGCAGAGCGAAGATTGTCTTTGGCCCAACTGAGAAGAAACCCTACTCCGGCTAACCTGGCGGTACATCAGGAGAAAACAAGATCGGCACAAGCCAAAATTCGACAAGCAAAAAGCGATAACTGGCAAAAGTTTTGTTCATCTATCGATGAAGTGGCATCATCTAGTGAGATGTGGTCCAAAATGAGATGGTTAAAAGGAAACAATACCGCAAAACCGACTATAGATGACGATAAAGTTAACATCCTGCTTAGAAGCTTAGCACCTGATTCAACATCTCCACCGCGTCCAGTTTTCTCGTCAAGAAACCCTAAATTAACTGCGCCGATCTCTCGCCACGAACTTGACAATAACATAAAAAAAAAAGATTCAGCCCCTGGTTGCGACGAAATATCCTTTTCTATGATCCACCATCTGCCAGAGAGTGGAAAAACAATTCTACTCGAGTTATATAACAGAATTTTGTTTCACAGTTTTGTTCCTCGTCAGTGGCGTGACATAAAAATTGTCCCGATTCCGAAACCTGGACGGGATCCTAACCTTGAGAATTCCCTTCGGCCAATATCCCTTATGTCATGTTTATGTAAAATTTTTCACGCCATTATCAACAAACGGTTAGAATGGTATGTCGAAAATAATTATTTATTATCTGAACACGCAACAGGATTCAGGAAAGCTCGGTCTTGTTTGGATAATCTTAACTGGTTAGTGTCGAAAGTACAAGCAGGAATGAAAAAGGGACATGTTACTTTGAGCTGCTTTATCGACATAGATAACGCGTATAATAATGTTGACACAGACCATTTGGTATCATTGTTAGACAAAATTGGGATAGGATCTAAATTGTGTTTATATCTATGGAACTTTCTAAAAAACCGAGTGCTTAAAGCTCAAACTAACGAATCTTACATGTACAGACATACAGGAAGAGGTTTGGCCCAAGGGGATCCTCTCTCTCCTTTATTATTCAATATTGTAACCTCCAATATTTGTAGAGATGTCACTACTGTTACTGTGTCCCAATATGCCGACGACTTTGTGCTGTTTATAACGGTTAAAAATGTAAATGACGGTCTACGGGACATGCAAATTGCTGTAGATTTATTAGCAAAACTTTTAGAATGTTCAGGGTTAACAATTTCTGCATCCAAAAGTAAAACTTGCGTATTTAAGAGGGGTCCTATCTGTCATAACGTAAATATAAAAGTTGATGGCTCTGTTATCGAGACTGTTGAATATGTCAAGTATCTTGGCATGTGGCTGGACCGTTCTTTACGATGGAGCAAACACATTAAAGAAATATCGGAAAAGTTAACTAAATACCTCAATATCTTTAAAGTGTTGGCAGGATCAGGTTGGGGTGTCCATCCAAAACATCTGAGACGTCTTTACATAGCCATTATACGAAGCCGACTAGATTATGGCTGTTTTTTATACGACGTTAGCGCCAAGACTCATCTCTATAAACTAGAAAAGGTCCAGAATCAAGCAATGCGCATTATTGGGGGATTTATTCGAAGCACTCCAATACATGCCATGCAAAGTGAACTATATTTACCACCGTTACATATACGACGAAGATACCTAGCATGCAAATTCTGGCTGAAGGCTAGAGCGTTAAGAAACAATCCTTCGGTCTCAATGGTAGAAGACCTGGCTGTAAATACGCAGGGTCGGCAGTTAAGATCAAGAGAACCTCTGTTAATTTCTGTGTATAATCAGTTTAAGAATAATCATATTTACAATAGCGCACAGTTAGATATGTTTTCGTTAGACACTTGGACCAGCAATATCAACATTGCAAGTATTATTAACCCTAATCTGGACTTTATGATCAATTCGAAAAAATCCTACAATCCCAACCAATTAAAATGTGCATGTACTAATTTTCTTGACACCAACTACGGAACGTTTTATCAAATATACACGGATGGATCGAAAGACGAAAATGGAGTAGGAGCAGCACTTTTTGATCCCCAGTCGAATTCATCTATAAAATTTAAAATAGATGCTGATGTCTCAATTATGCAAGTGGAACTCATTGCCATCGCGGAAGCATTGTCACTAATTGTATCGACTGAGGGCAACAACTTTGTAATCTTGACAGATTCAAAAAGCTCGCTGCAGCATTTGGCTCGATGCACCTCGAACTTTCGAGGAGCACCGATAGCCTACACCATTTTAAAAATAATCTTGACATTAAATTCACAAGCCAAAACTGTCAGACTCCAGTGGATCCCATCTCACATTGGTATCAGTGGTAATGTTATAGTCGATAAACTAGCTAAGGAGGCTTGCAATGACGGTGTTCTCTTTCACTATGTACCTACTTACTCTGACCACCTAAGCTCGGCGAAGATTCACTGTCATGAACTGTGGAACGAATTCTTTGACCAAAGATCATTGGAAAAGGGGATATGGTATAGAACGGTTCAGCCACAGCTCCCACGGGCTCCTTGGTTCGATGACTGCGATCTGAATCGAACGGACTTAGTACTTGCTATGAGACTACGATGCGGACACATCCCATTAAATAAGTTTGCATACTTAATGCGCAAAGTGCCATCTCCGAATTGTGCCGAGTGTGACGTCGAAGAAGATGTGTACCATATTTTGATGGAATGTGTCCGCAACGAATCGGTGCGAAAAGAAATCACTGATGGGACCTTTTTTGAAACTGGCGGGTGCAATATTTTACTAGCTCACCCTCTGTCAGACACAACGAAACTAGTTTATAAACTAGTTAAAGTGGGCATAAATAAACGTTAATTTACATATTAGTTTAGATTTAAGACTTATTGTAACACTTACAGAGCGACATCGTCACCTAAGTGACAAAGCTCTTTAAATAAAGAAAAAAAAAAAAAAAAAAAAACAATAAAGATAATGTAACGACCATATACACCAAGGAAATTTCAGCCCAAATCGATGGGTCGCGTGCGGCGTGCGAACGCAAAATGGCATTTTGTAAGCAAGAAAGGTTTAAGTACCTACCTTAAGTAACGGAAAAACGCGTAATATCTTTTTGCCCCTTATCGTCATTGTGACAAGAGCGAAAAATGTACGTGTTTCCTTGACTGTACTTAATGTAAGGCTAATGAACATATATTTAAAGGAAAATTTATTCCTTAATAATAAATCGAACCGAAAGATGAGCACTTTCATTGGGTTACATCAGGCAAACAGACAATACATAGGTCATAATTACGTATGCATGTACATTCCACCTAAACAATGTCAAAATAATTAGTCACACGAGATCATGATCTACACTTTAGCAATATCCTTTTCACAGTAATTTCATTATTTAGGCTGTCGAAACGAACATCCGATTACGTTTCCAATACTGTCCAATGATTCATCGGCTACCTGTCGACCCACTCATCCCACCTATGCTCCATTGACCGAAAGGCTATACTCGCTTGATTCACGGTACTGATAAGTTGGTACGTCGCGCACGTGGTCGTGCGTGATGCAAACGATGCGCGCACAAACGTGCCCAAGCGCCGGCGCAGTGCAAACTTATCGTAACATTGACAAGTGTTGTCGTCGTGCATTTGAAAACGATAACCGCGTGCATACCTATGAATGTCATTGCAAAAGATACAACAGAAATGTAATAATCTAAACATACAACCAATTGACACAGCAAGCTACTTTTTTTATTGAAATTATATTTCGGTACAATAAAGTGGCTTCACTTCGCCTGATGATAAACGAAAAGGAAGCCTAAATCGCAATAGCAAAAAACAAGAAAGCAACGGTGCCCTTTCTGATACTTCAATTAAGTTATCTGCTAACGTTGGCATACTTATACTTTCTGATTATTCAATGAAAAATGAGGAAAGAAGCAGGTAAAACCAGGGCAGAAAAGAAATTCACTACTGAATTACACCACCAAAACCGTAACGCTTATATTAACAAATTGTACGCGCGTATTACGATTAGCTGGTTTGTCGACCCCAATGTGTTGTACTTTAAAATTAGGCTCGAAAAGAACAATAAACAGGCACATGTGTAATAATTAGCCACTTGTCAAACAGAGCTGAACCGAATGCGCGGAAGTTGGAAATTTACCGTCCACTTTAATGGTAATTCTGTTAGGTTTAGGCTAAACATGTTGTAGCGGAGCAGACGTGACTGATGGTGTTGGTAACATAAGTTCAGGCTATTATTAATATGTTCACTTCTTTAATCCTTTTTTCTATGTGAATGAGAACGTGCTAATGTTAAACAGCGGCATAGCTGCTCGAAGGTTGAACTGACAAAGCTGATACAGGACATGGCCATAGGCGTATTTAGAGGGGTGACAAATATGGTCCAGGATGTTGGGTTACCGATAGAAATTCATCGCGTCATCTCATAGGCTATCGCCAGGCCCCCACCCACCCAGGCCCCGCCTGAAAAATATTCTTAGATACGTCAATGGACATGGTCGTCATGGAGCAAGCCTCGTGTCAATGTGGCTCGTATTAGTATATGAGCCACATTTTTTTTTCCACCGGCGCCCTCGAATACCTAGAAGAGTGACTGATGTTACTGCTTTTGAAATTCCAATGAGTATAAGAGCTAAATCTCTTTAAGTTCATTCTAGTACTAGTACTCGTATAGAACCAACGCTAACAACAGATTTGCCTGTGCACTCAGTTCATAGATATATTTAAGCGTGCGTTACTGCACATGTGATGGAGGAGTAACGAACGGAAAGCGTATCAGCATACTATTTATGTAAAACGCTGAACAGTTGAGTCAAACGGTTTTAAACGCAACTTTGTTTTGTGGTATTCGGAAGCATATGTAAAAACATGTAAATGTGGCCTTTATAAATAGTAAAAGTCACCACAATTCATTTTAAATGACGGTTCGGTATTACTAATTTGTAGGGCGTTCAGGTGAATGTAGATTAGTTGCAACAATATATATTTTTTTATATATTTCAATTTGTTTGGAATGCCGCAAGGTAACCTTCTTTGCCCACAACTTTATGTCACTGCTAATAGAAAGTTTAAATAAACATTGGACAGGTACAAATTATCATAACTAAAACGTTGTTCCGTACCGTAATTTAAATACGTAATACAAAAAGTAGGAACCTTTGCGATTGACGCGTTACATAAGTATAAAATATTCAAGTATTGTCATAAACTGTAAGGTGTAAACTGTCATGTTACATTTTTTATGTGATTCCATAAATAAATAAATAAATAAATAAATATAACTGCTATTAAGCATACTTTGAATAATTTTGACAGTATAATAGAGAGCGTTTAGGCGTCACCTGTATCTGATTAACAAATAGCTATATTTATTATAGTACATACTTAGGGGAGACCGGGTATGGAAGTCACACGGGTTGGTTGTCACAGCGGCCATAACTGACAACTAAAGGCACGAATCAGTTTACCGACCAGTGTCCAAGGATCGCGAGAGCTAAACCCCCCTCCGTACTTTACCTCAGTCGGCTCCGGTATGTTGTGACGGAGCCACATTCGTTTACTTTTTTCCGCCAGTAAAAGTATTTTTTTGTGCATCTGTATTAAATCTCGTAGGTACACTTTTATTTTGCATATTAATATGCTTCTTCGTGTATTGTTCAAGTTGAACTTGTGTATAATCATATTGTTATAAGGTTTTTAGTGGAAACATTCATTTGAATTTATATTGTAAGATTATTTTCTAAAACGTGTTTTGGGGCAGGTTGTCTCAGGTCGACGGGGGCTGGTAGTCACGTGTGACTACCTTATTAGCTGAAAGCGAATTTAGTTTTTGGGTGTTTTTATTAATTATGAATACGTATTTCGTTACTTTCCTGGTCACAGTGACTTACATACATCATTTAAGTTTATATAAGTTACTAGCTGAAATAAAAAAAATGTTTTTGAGATTTTTTTATAAATTACGAATATTTCGTTATTTTCCGTTACAGTAACTTACATAAAACATTTTTATCTTCAACAAGAAAAAAGTTCGTTTGATATAAATGTGTGTATTATTGTATATCCCTCTTATTTTATTATGTGATTACGTACCCCAGCACCTGTGACAACCATCCCTGACACGGGGTTAAAAGTCACATTTCTCTTTTTTCATAAAAATAAAAATATTTCCTCCGTACATAATGTTAGTGAAAAAGTATTGATATAGTTTTAAACTCAAATAAATACACTATCCATTAAATTATCTTTTATCATCCCCAACTAAAAACAATAGTACTAAAAATGCAAAAGAAATAAAATGTGACTTCCATACCCGGTCTCCCCTACATAGTAGTTAGGGAAGAGCCTCGTCACGCTGGAATGATACTACAGTGCAACGACTCTCCGTAACACCGGTTGCACAATGCTGTGTGTTCGGAACTTTAATTGGCCGACAGTACGACAGAGGCTTCGCTCACGCTCGATTGAAAATTAATTATTTTGACGCTGTCAGCAGTCCATATAACAACATTGATAACGAGATTGGATGCTGAGATTACGATTGCGTATGGTAAACAACAATTAAAACTCATCAAGTTAGGCAATCGTGAAGAGTTGAATAAACCGATTGATTGTATATGAAGAAGCAATGGTACACAAGACAGCAATTGCGTTAAACATCAAATAAAGAACCAAGTTTCCTGTTTTGAGACACTATGACAAAGCTAAGTGATGCGTAGTCATGAATAAAGAAAACTATAAAAATGAAAATGTAGCAAGGTTCAATGCTCTTGAAGCCATCATAATCGCGTAAACGCTATCCGATTCAACCGCAGCCATTCAATAGGATCGCAGATCGACGACCTTTAGGGAAAAGGTAGAAACGATAAAAAAGCCGCTCGAATAGCCCTCATTAATCATAAAAGGTTCTTTGAGCACTCGTATTCAAAACTGCATCAAAGCACATTCGCCTAAGTAAAAGTCGATGTCGTTATGAGCTTTGTATTCGTAGCCTTCAGAAATATACATATATACATTTACTCATGATATTAGTACTTGTGTAAACTACTAAACGAAAATAATAAAATCTTTGTTCGTTGTAGAAAAGGAACAGAACCGTGTCAACCAAAATGTATTCCACATGTAGACGATTCTGAAAGTGGCACCAACAAATCGTTCTTCTTGCCGAGCGCGTAATTCAAGAATGCCAGTGTCCTGACTCACAAGCCGATAGTTTTGGTGGTGAATACGAATGGCCCGAAATAAAACAACAACACATTATCTGACTCATAAAGCAAGGCAGCTTGACATGTTAAATATAGTAAGTAGGTTTAATCTCTCACTATGTTTTGTAATGTGAAGAGAATTTTAAAGACACAGAAAGACCTCACCAGAATGAGCTCATTTGTCAAAGGCGAGAAATAAATGTCAGCAATAAGGTGATAAAAAAACATCGTCATGCGTTATACAAGTCAACATGGAGCAATTTATATTTATTTATTTATTTATTTAAATTCTGATCAAACTGCACGATTTGCATTGAAATGATTTTGGTCCTTTATAACTTCTTAAATCTGATAAAGGATGGTTGGCTGTTTGTGATGTTGGTGCTCCGATAACCTCTGCATCCAGCTTTTTAATATTCCGTAATCATTTTGCAATAAAACGGCGAAGTCAAGAGTGCAATGACCCCGTTACGCGGTATTGTGCAAAAATTGAGTCACAAACCTGCATTGTTCAAAATTTCGATGCTCTGAACTAGTTTGTGCAATGTACCTGTAACAAAAAATGCAATCGTTAAATAAAAGCAATCAAAACATTCTTCACTGAGCAATAAATAATAAGATTACATCTATCGTATCTCGTTGTTATCAAACAAAACACGGACTGATTTCATGAATGAAATCATCCGTTTGGGTTTTGAAGAACAACTAAAACAAATCTCCAACTCATTCATAGTTGCATCATTTTCCTCAACAAATGTTTCATAGATCATCTGGCGATATGATCGAGGAAGTAATATTCTAAACTTAGACATGAATCAAGATAGCTTAGAATGAATTTGAATGCTAGTGAGTGAACATGGTGTGTAAACTATGTATGCCTTACTGCGGCAGCGCATTCGTAAATTGTATGACAAAAATTATAGGTACACGTAAACAAGGAAATCAATCATTAAAGAACGTAATGAAATGAATATGGATCAGCGGAATCTAATAAATAAAAAATAAGTTTAAAGGCTATACAGATAGGTAGAAAATAAATAAGGTGGTTATATACTTGTTAAAGTACTGAATAGCATACTGTCAGTACTCGACGAGGTAATGTTTATAACGATACTCTCTGTTTGAGCGAGCACTTAAGACGATTAGTGTCAATTTGCAATGCGTATACTCCAAGCCTTCCTAGGCAGTGAGGCATGCTTTGTAAACACGGTTGAGAGTAAATTTATATTTACTTAGTTGCGAAACTAAGTGTCTATGAGTGACAATTGAGCGGCTTTAGCGCTAGTAGAACATGAATGAAATACTATACGAGTGTGAGTAGGCATGATGAGTCAAAACAATTTTTTCCGCAGTTCGTTTTGGCTTTTATAATTTATAGCTAATCCTCTCTCACGCCGGAACTATATGAATGCAAAGATACAGCTGTATAAGCCATCTAAATCACAACCGTCAAGAATTTATAGTCAACAGAGGATCTATTTTTGCGCAAGGGCCGAAGCACGTGACCAGAATTTCCTTATTCTCCTGACGCAATCACTATAAATAGAAAAATACCTAAGATATCTGAGGATAACAATGCCTATCGCGATGGCGTAATGGAGGATACTGAATGGCTGTTTATCAAGCTGCGAGATAAAATCTGCATCACTTATAATACTTTTACTTCCAATCGTTGTCTGCCGGAACAGCTTTTGATTGTTTTGATTGTTTCTGGTACATTTTGCAATGATTGAAATGATTTAGCTGTCAAGTATGCGCCCCGAGTCATTATTAACGTTGGTATTGATAAGATTAACCAGTTTAATATATTAACTAGAAAGTGCAATATCAAATTTACTTAAAGAAAAGTTAGTTATGTAAAAATAAAGCCTGATGTGTTTATCAAGCTACCCAAAGTTTTAAAACAACTGAACAAAATAAATTTTGAAACCAAAGTTGACAAGGTAACAATAAAACACTTCTTTTCGTCCAAATTAACTGTCAAGTCACTTATCTAAGATAGCATTCATGTCGGCTTAATGCAGTAAATTCCCACAATCATCTTAGTAATTAATGGTGACTTGTTGACTAAACAAATATACCTGTGGCGAGTTGTCAGCGACGAATGCGGCCTGCGCCTGCGACTGCAAGTCACCATACACAAAAGAATTGTTTAATGGCCACGATTTTGTACAATGAAATTTGGGCTGACACGGCGCAAGTTATGAGCGGAGAAATCGTAATTCATATACAAAACCCGAACCCAAACAAAAATAACGCCGGTAAAGACTGGCTGAAGCAATATGATGTCACGATAACATTACAATAATGAAAACAAAATGTGAAAATCAACTTGAAGCTACAACAAGACGGTACTGAAACATTAATTACATGTGAAAATAGAAGTGATTATTAAATAACGCAAGATACTAATTTTAAACTTGCTTGGGATAACATCACGAAAGACTAAGTAAGTACTTTTTGTGCCAAAATGACTACAGGCATATTCAAAACAAATTAATCACCTTATCGATCAGCTGGACAAAGTTGAATTACTTTTTTTACTAAAGCTACAAGTGTATTAAAATTCCACAAAGTGTAAATTCAGGGATCTTATTACAGTTTTCCGTTAGTTAGTTGCTGAAACAGCACTGATTTTTTAAGCAGTTTTATATTAACCAGAAAAGGAACCAAAGGGCGAACTCAACCACATGAAAATGAAAGTATTCCCGGCATTTTCCCATGACTTGTACCACTCGATAGTCGATACACTTCTTGATACCGCACATTACGAAACATCGCGATACGATCGCAGTTCCGATGACTTTGCTCTTCAATTGGATAATAAAACTACGCTTACGTAAACAAAGCCTGTCGAACTTTCTTCGGACCAGTTCTGGTCACAATGCTCCAGATCTTGACATTCTACTGGTTTCGATTCAGGTTGTATTTCTATAGAGCTGGTTGAGTCGGAACTACATTATGATCTAAAGCTGACAAACCGTCATTGAGGCATCTCTGAGATTTTCAAAAGTATTTTTATTATTTCGTGTAGGTCTATTGAGAATTCATTCTCTACAAAGATATGGGACAAAGGCTAGGAGTAAGAGAGAGAGAGAGAGAGCGTAGGTCGTCTACTGTCTTTTCTGTGGTAATTTCCTTTTATGCTCGAAAACTGAGCTAAGGTAAGCGAAACAAGTATGTACCTATCTATATTTACAGTTACAATGTTTTTTAACCGCAAGATAACGGAGTTAGGCCAAATCGAAATGCTTGCATATAGCTTTTATTATTTTAAATATTTTTTCCATTTAATCGAACATGTAAGAGAGAGCAATATGGCAACTATACATCTTACGCATGTTGAATACATATGGCTTTATGGTTGTTAGCCCATACAATATTATAAGCAATACTTAAACTTGCATTGCGTGTATGGGTGTTGTGTGTTGAGTATGTTGTATATTTATGTTAGTCACTTGTTCACGTCCACTTGTCTCGCAGTTAAATGATTGATTTGTTTTTGTTAATCACGTAACACGAAACTGGAACACATGTATGTGTCATGTTCAATGTTACACGCATTTATATCGGACAACGATTTCTTTACGTACGGTTACAATTGTCTTTAATTGACGGTGTGGTAACGTAAAGTTTCTTAAACACTTATTTATTTTATTTTATACGCCGATAAAGGGTTCAGAATACAAATTAACCCGTAACGTAATACGATTACGATATTAAGTAGCACAGCGTAAATCAGCTACTGCACTTACAGTTCTCCTGAATAATTTATCACGTCGCGTATAGCTTGAATTCTCTGCGACAGTTTTGACACTTTCTACGTAAGCTGTGTTTGTATAAATTAGCCGTGGCGTGTTGTGCGCATGCGCCCAGGAGCCGGTCGTGAGTCACGCAGACGACGAACACGTTAATTGTTACATTCGCATGCTTGATGCGGGGTGATCGCTCCGAGAACACACGTTGCATCGGTTTCTTTGATGTTGAAGGAGATAAAAGCAAGAATCTAATGCATGTATGGCATATGAATATTTTGCGCCAACTCTCAACATAATAATACGTTTCAACATAAGAGATAAAAGACGACAAGGCTCTCATTTTGTTTAATTTTGCAATGAGAGATGTAATCATTTATCCACCTAGAATATTATTTTAATCTTTTTTAATTTTGTTGTTACTTGTTTACCGTCTACTAACAATAATATTGTATTTGTGAATATAATATATGCTTCTGTTGTTCTAAACACCGTTTCGCAACGTATACAAAGGTCCCAGTAGTAACAACCATAAAACATTTGTAAACACATTACGCTCAAAACATAAACGTTACGAATATATTATCAAAAAGGAAAATGATACTGTTTACATAACACTAGTGACTGAAGGTTGTGACATAAGAGAATTAATGGACAGTGGATCGTTATTGACAATGCTATCTACCTCCGCAGGCTGGAGTAATGTGCGCCATCTGATTATTAATGTTCTGCGATAAACCACGTGGTGCATGCCAAAGGTTATTTTGATAAAGAGTTACGTGAAATGCTCGTATGAGCGTAATATTAAATTAATATACAAGTTTGAAGCACGTGTTGTATGACGACCAGAGCTTGAGGCGTTCCATAAAAAGTCTTAAAAGAAGGTGAAATAAACCACGTTTTGCAATATCTTCAGTTAAGCTTGATCGGGCGCCAAAGTGTAATTATTTGATGTGTTTTGTTTTTGATATATTATCGGTATAAAATTTAATGATAGCAATGAACGCTTTATTGTTTTCATCGTTTAGTATTTCAATGCTGTATTATAAAGTACTAAATTTTATTTCTGATGATAGACATGATCTATGTTAATGCCCGTAAATACGACATCACCTGTATTTAAATACTCATACTGTTCTGTTGGAGAGTTCAGCGATTCTACTATTGTTTTTAAAATATCTATCATAATTTTTTGGAGAGTTCTATGTCATCTCAAAATAGTGCAACTTCTTTGTCCATTATTCAAGTATGAATACACTGGTAATTTCACTAATATGGTAAATTTTCTCAGGTCTCATGTCATTTCTCGAAACGTTTATCTTTTCTCCATCTGTAGGTACATCCACTAAATGTTTTGTTGCCAACGCTACACCACAGCCTGCGCAAACGACCCGCGCACGATTTTAGGTCAAGGCAGCGCAGCCAGGGATCGCACAAGATCTTTACAAATTGCATTGCATGCGTCCCCGATCCGAGGGACAAAGGTTACCCTAATGCCACCATGACATATTGTACCCGAAAGGCAACAATGGCATAACTGACTGTGAACCTCATAGGAAGATGAGACTATGTTTTACCGGAGTTGGTTTTGTAATAAACGAAGAACAAGTTCACGCTGCTGCTTTGTTAATGTCAATGATAGTATATATTATGGACTTGATCCATATAAATGCAAAATTATAGACGGCTGTGTGGATTAATTAAGGAGAAATGACGGCCTATTAAGGTCGTCTCGGGTGTCGTTTAATTATTGATGTCTAGACCAGTAGCCAGTAAACCGCAGTCCGCGGCCTACATACCTACGTAAACAGTGAAAGGCCGTAAGCAGTCTCATCTTGGCAGCCCTTGACTGTTTTGTAAATAAAGGCCATTGAATAACAATAGTGCAGCAAGGAAACAACAGGGTAAGGAAGCAAAAACAACATTCTGAAAGTTTCCTTTTTTGCTCTGCCTATTTCAGGTACTTGACCGTTTAAGCTGGGCTTTTAATATTAGATAAACCCAACCTGTTCTTATCTGATGTCTGTACGTTTACACTAAGTTAAGTTTACAAAGTTCAACAAAGTTACTTAAAACAATTCAGGTCACAGCTCAGATCTGCATCAAACCCTAAAATTACGATGCCGCTGTCATTTTAATGCTAGATTTGGCTAGATTGCTGGTTTTCGCAATGCTAAACCTTGCATGTAATACAGTCTGAGCAATCAGTCACTAGATTGTTGGATAATGGTGGCCGTGGGAATTATAAATTGAAAACTATGGGAATGGTCAGTCGTGAGAGCGGATTTACGGTGGACGTAGAAGAGTTGAATGGAAAACGATAATATTGATTCTAGGAAGAGTTGTTGATAGAATGAAACAATAGTGGTCAGCCGTCGCGTCGTGGTAATTCACACGAGATGTTGACCTATATGAGCTCTTGGAAAATTTACTGCTGGCATGGAGAGAAAAGCGGATGAGGGAATTTTTCGCAAAAAAAAATGGTATACAACGTACACATTTTTCGTCATAATTCTATATCACATAATCACTATAGCCATAACTGTCTATGAGCATAATATCTTTACGCAGACTATTCTATTTGATAGGTACAATAATGTAGCTTTTCTGGCTGTTATTTTCTGTTCGGGTTCGCAGTTCGAACCTAACCTACTTTTCTGACAGCAACTCTTTATTGATAGAGGCTAGCATTGCAGCTCACGAAAATTCGGTATTACATTATGCGTATTAAGATTCGGATACATGATACGGCGGAATCAAATTCAGCGAAACGTGTTCGGCGAAAAAGTTTGACATTTTACAAAATTATGCGAAATATGTGGCACTCCTGTCAGTGTACATAGTGACAATGTAGGACTGTCCAGTTTACGAGTAAGGTGGAACAGGAGCATAATGATCGGATAGACTGCTCGGTATTCCCGTCAATTAAACTAGCTGTTTACCGGCGGGCGCTTTTGGACTCGATTCAATGCTAACTGGTCGCAGTCCAAATATTTACGCGGTGGGAATTAGAGGATGTTTGCAAACCGACGTATTTTGGTTGAGGAAACATTCGGTTCGGTGGAGGATACATTTAAGATGAAAAATTTGTGAGAGACTCAGTATTTATCATAAGGTTTGCACTACACAAAGCTGTAGAAATATAGTGAGTGAAGTCGGTTAGAAAATTAACGAGCAGGAACTTACTTTAAAAAAAAAAATATAAGTAAGCGTTTGGTACATTCTCATATACTGGAATAGACGGTGTGTCTTCATAATTAAAATCATCGTCTTAACGTTTCGGTTGGATGGTAAACAATCGGAGAATACATAACATATTCAATACATCAAGACATAAATATAAATACAACCAAAATCGTATTGACATTGTATTTTCTAAATGGTTTTTACTCATACACGTGCACGATGCGCGAATGTTCTTTATGCGCACCATTTACTGTGAACTTTAAGTAAGTACTGCCATTCCAAATAATATGTACAAACGCATCGATCTGAAGGTTGAAATTATAATGGCATTAATATTGATGCAACGACGGCGCACAAACGATGACTCACAGACAATATCCAGACAAAAGTATCCGAACTAACTTTTTACCCTACTTACGTTATCCGTTATTTTTATACGCACCGATCCATGGGAACGCGACAACAGGTGATGTAGCATGTGCAGTCACGGTTCTCGAGCACCAAGGGTTCTGTACATGCACATTTTATCCAAACGCAACCCATAACAAACCTTATATTCGACGCTATAGAAATGACGCTTTGACAGATAGTCTGTGGACTCGTGCCGATGGTAATCAAAATGACATAAGTGCACATAGGACGTCCTTAACATGTATCTTTTAAGTGATTATACAGTGGTTCTGAGAGGGTGTGCGATGGACTGTGTCCTGAGGGAGGCTATGCTGAGGCATGCTGAATGCGGGTGGAATTTTCACTTTGATGTCGTCGGAGTATGAAGGGTTGCTTCACAGAATAATCATAGTTGCCCCCTCTTTGTATGTTCTTCTATAGAATGGCACCTATGTTGTAGCTATGGAGTATGCAATTTCGCGAGGTAAATTATGAATGACGTACTACTTATATCCAAGTCCAAACTGATAAATAAAATGAGACGGAAGCTACTCCTTAGAGAAATATCCCCTAAAAAGTTACCCCACGTCATCCCATGTGTCGTGATCAAGCTATTAAGGATGACAGTCGGTAGCTGTGACGAATGGGAAATATTGAAGCTAAGTCCAATAACAGGATGGGACACAATAAATATATCCCTGTTTATAAAACGATTTATGTTACAGGACAAAGTTAATCGCATAGGAAAAAACTGTGTGCCGACTGGAAATGAAATATTATCAATTCTGCTAATTCCAACTTATCAATACTTATAACTTAGTTATTTGTTGTTACCTAGTGATTTGTTTTTTGCAATTTCTTTGTGTAATCTTTATTTATATTTAGTGGTGCACAATAAAGAGTATTATTATTATGTGTTTCTCATTTTTTGAGTCTCGGGCTCATACGTCCCGGTCTTTTGGAAGACTTGCGTGGGGATATGGATCCAACACGTAGAGGCCCCTTGGAGAAATTTGCTGTGATTATTATAATTATTTGTATTTAAATTAATTGTATCAATATTGTAAAAAAAGTGGCTTGTGGGGCGCCCCGAGAAAAAAAGAGGAAATCACACTATAATATTATATGGAGAAAGTTTTTGTGTCTGTAGGTATGTTTGTTTGTTACTCCTTCACGCTCAAACGATTGGGCCAATTTTGTTAAATTTTGGTATGGTGGTAGCTGACACGCTGAATTAACATATAGCTACTTTTTATCCCATTAAAAATATGGTGTTCACGTGGTGTGAATGCGTAACACTGCGGGGCGCAGCTCGTCATTTTTATATGCCAAATCATGAAATACAAGCTCATGAAGTAAATTGCATTAAGTATATAAAATATGGTCAAGATATCCTGAAAACAAAGTAGTCATCTCCATTACATAAATATTTGTACTATAGATATTTGTAAAATATATATTGTAGACTAGAGTACTGACCATTTGCTACTCCTATACCTAGAACAATACTGTGGATGAGCTCATATTCATATAATGAAATCACCAATTAAATCATAATGCAATCACGTATCCGTACCTAGTAATTAGTTTGTATAACATAAGCAAATAGCGGAATGCACAAACATTCTACGAGGTTTTGTTTGGCCCGTGTGGGCAGAGCCATTTACGATTGCAGAATGCAATTGCGTTTTAAACAATGGGCAGCTGACGAAAAAACAGTTAATTGGATGCTTTATGAGTACTTACTTAATTTAAATTAATAATTGATTGGGAGGTTGGTAAATGAGGTAGTAAAACATTTGCATTGCATGCGAATTACTCTGAACAAAGCAGATGCGAAATGCATATGCTTTCGAAACACGCTGGTGTGAGTATCTTTACGACTTTTATGAGTATGTCCGCTGAACAATAGTCTCATGAATGTTTTCGGAGTCTATATTGACTCTTATTTTTCGACGAATATTTGCCGCAAAATCATTTCGTAGAAAGTTTTTTTCTTTGCAACCGTAAACTATTTAAGACTAGCTGTGCCCCGCGGTGTGACCCGCTCATCCCACGGGAACACTAAATTTATTCGGGATGAAAAGTATCCTATGTCCTTCCCCGGGACTGAAACTATCTATATACCAAATTTCATCTAAATCGGTTCAGCGGTTTAAGCGTGAAGAGGTAACAGACAGACAGACAGACACACTTTCGCATTTATAATATTATTAGTATATTAGTATATATTAGTATATTAGTATTAGTATATTAGTATAAGTATATTAGTATTAGTATATTAGTATTAGTATATTAGTATTAGTATAGTATGGATTAGTATGGATAGTATGGATTATTTTAAAACCAACCTAACTGAATCAATAGGATGATATTGGCAAGTAAGCATGACTACTGAGGAATAAAAATTCTGCGAAATGATTTTTCGGCAAAATATGTTTCTAGAAGTCAAGGACTCCCATGGTTTAGAGATAAATCTAAATAAAACTACCTACGGTCTTGACTTGGAAGTATTTTTTAGATTTATTTTTATTTAGTTTACTCGTGAGAATTCAAAATAAAACACAGCTAGACGCATCAGGGGAGCATTTCTGATCTCCGCCCTCGCGAACAATGCACAATACGCATGCGCGACTTTAGTGTAGTGCACAATAACGCCAATCAAAACCAAAACAGCGTAACTTCCACAGTATACATGTGCGCGTACGCTTTTTTTTAAATACCGTAGCAGAATATTTTATTCCACTTTTTATTTCCAACAAAAGCGTTGCACAAAACAATTGACCCACGAATCGCCCCTGCTCAACTGGCTTTGTCCCTCGCAGCTTGTGTGAGTGGGACGGCGGTAGTACGTGTCTGTTGTAGAACGATTGAATAAGAGGCTGGGTTACGCTTTATGGTCGACAACAAAGAGGTGACGAAATTAATCATTAGTCGATCGAAGTGTCATTTATTTTGAGGTATATTTTTAGCGCTATCAACCTTCGGTACATTGGTTCAGCTTGAAATATTTGAGATGATGGTATTGTTCCTGGGAATATTTTAAAGCTTGATATAGACAACGACACTTTTGGTGTATTTACTCAGACAGATTTGTGTCGGAACGAGAACAATGGAGCAGACACTAATATCATCCATTTCTGTCGCAATTAATGTCGTAATCCATTTGCACCTTACAATATTAGATAAATCTACGTTATCCAAAATGCACTGATACAGTACTTGCAAGTAAATGATAAAATCAGACATTGATTTTGTAGCTTTATTTGTAGTAAATATGTAATTAAAATCTAAACATATAATTCGTCGTTTTCGCACCAAGCACTTTAGCGTCCGTTTTGCATCGCTCTCACGCGCACAATAGCTTGCCACAGAAGCTGGAAAATCATATTTTCCGCACACTAATAAACACATCAGTCGCACACCGCACAGCACACACGTGGCAGCCACGCGACCCTTTAGTCCTCTGGGCCTCAGTCCCCTGGTCCCGGCCCTCTGGCCCCCACATGAGGGGGCCTCCTGGGACGTGGTTATTATGTATGCAGATATGTACGTTGCATTATGTATGTTATCTCGGCTGATGGACGAGATATTACAGTTGGTTGCGAAGATAAGCGTTTTGTGTTCACATGCAGTTGGCATGGTTGATGGACTAAACATCGAAAGGGTTTAAAATGTGAATACGTTTTAATAAAGATGAAGATTGGCTACGTAATCCATCTCCGGGCGAATGAGCGCCAAGCAAATTAGGAGTGGAAGTGGTCGCCATGACTGAAATCAATCGGAGTAATTATTATTATTACTTTTTAATAAGACTCTTTGATTCTACAGGATGGGTGCGTTGGTTTGGTTAGCGTTCTAAAAATGACAAGACGAGCAAAATGATGTACCCTTTTCAAAAGTACATACTTTTGAAAAGGGTACACCATTTTTCGTTGCGTTCGTTCTTTGATGTATCCTGCTGTTGTATAGACCATATAGATTTCATACTCGTTGTTATTTATGTTCTAAAAATTTGGATGTTGTAATAAACTAATATAATATAAATCCGTATCAAACCACCACTGCTAGTTTCACCGAAATGGCGTTTTACAGTGTTATTTTTGGTTAATAAGAAACATGATAGGGACAGAAAAGAAGACGCACCTATGTAGCCAGTCGTTCCAACATTTGGATGACGAAGGAAATCGAAGGATTACTTTTCTTTGCTTACGGTGTTTGTGACCGTTTCTCTAATCTTAAGAGTCAACAAACAAAAATCTAATTCCTGTTCCTCGTTTGTTTAGGCAAAACATGCCAACTAGTTATTGTAATATCACAATAAAGATTATTCTATGATTTACGCTCATCCTCCGTCGACAGTTCAGAAATACCGGATTTATAAAATCACATTACAAGCCCGTAAAGGGGCCTAACAGACGTTGCCACGTTATAAATTTTCCTTCGCCCATTGTACTGTAATAGGCAATAAATTGACACCCTGTATGGCTAGAATCGCAAGCATCGCAACCCTTTATTTAAAATATTTCTAAACTAAGCTACAGTTCTATAATGCCTTATGAACATTAGTGAACCTATAGCGTAGTCTAAAACGGCTTATAAACGATTGTCAACCCAACGCTTATATGACTTTTAGCAAAAAGGGACTGTAACTCTACAGGGGACAATTGTCGCACGCTCGTAACTCTTTCTAATAATACAAGGTATTTAGAACCTCGACGTAGGTATCATGAAATTAAAGTTTAAATCACAACCGAAAACGGTATGCTTATATCTAGCTTGAATGGTATTTAGGTGCGTGAAAGAGAGATGAAATTTTAATACGGAATATTACGGCCGATGCAATTTATTGCATTGAGGGATGGATATTGGATGTCGCGAGTAGTTGCAGTGTGAGGGGAAAGGAGGGTATGCGGATATTCGATTTGCTTTCAAATTACCATAATAATCGAAAGACTACTCTTTAAAATAGGGGTGAGCACTTTAGGATATTGATTTCCTTTTGCAATATTTTATAACCACATCTGACGAACGACCGTCACGTTACTTTTATTTTTTATTTTTTTATTTCCTTTAGTTACGGCGATTTAGAGTTCCGATAGCAAAAATCGAGTTAGGATTAGATTGACCGTATCGTGGCGATACATCCATGAAATGGCCGAACGACGTTCAAATACTGATGTTAATTAAATTAAGTAGGCCCCAGATGATTATATTCGAGCAAATCAATAAGTTTCTTATTCACACTAATGGCTGGCCCTCATCGCGATCCCCACTCGAAAGTTTTAGTCAAGCGATGGCTATACAAATTATTGTTATGGCTACAAAGTAACAGTGACATAGTTACAGTTAGCGCAGGATGCGGTTTAATTGCATGCGGATCACGCTTCCGCTGCGCCGGCGCACTGCGCAGACCGATTATCGCGACGCACCGCGGGGAATCGCACCCGGAACGACCTACACAGGAGCACTAGCTTATTTCATGACACATGAAACTATCAAAATGGCACTGAAGACTGAAGTCAAGTGTATAATGTTTAATGTATACCCTATGATCCCTCTTCAAACTATTTTTTTTCAGTAGCTTTGTATTCATAGTTTGGTTTCGGATGCGGCCCGGAAATCTTACAATTGTCCGGGACGAAATCACGCAGTTAGTGCGACAGGGTTTTACCGGACGGTAGTACCTATCGGTGGGTTTCATCGAAATGATCACTATTAACTATCATAAAGTTATATCCCGATTAGTCGATTTAAGTAATATTTGTTGCCGGTTAAAGAAAAAAGAATTTAGATGAGCATAAGGAATTAAAATGCCGTTTCATTCAGTCCACTTTTTTCTTTATGAAAATATTTAACGATTGGAATAGGGGCTCCATAGTTGACAACCTACTTGGAATTAATGTCGATTAATCAAAATATATTTAATCGATTCTTTTACGTGTTCGAAAAACCAGTTTTTCCCCGCGCTATCGCTACAACATTTAACGCTTAATGGAAGAAAATTGAATTCAAACAGATATATGGATCTTGACACTGAAATACATGCTACCTATATATATGTACCTTTGAACATTATGTGATATGATCATAGATATGAGCAAATAAAACTACATATCATTTTGGTAATAAAGTAAGGTTACGCTCCACTAATCTCGAGGTTAGGTTCGCAGAGTGTATCTACTATAGAAAGTTATAGAATATCTTATCGGACATAAACAGACAGTGACTCAGATCGAGCAAGTGCCAACAATGTCGTACAAACGTAGTGGTGTAGTTAGCGCTCACTAACTGTAATAATATGAGGTACATCGGACCTTCATTTTATAAAAATGTTTGTGGTTTTAAAAACAAGCACTATTGAAAAAAACTAAACGTGTAAGAAATATCATTATCGGCTTTAACAGTTACTATAATTGTAATTGAAACTCATATGAGTTAATATTTTATGGCCTGATACGGACTACGAACTATGAGGAGATAAGACAAAGTAAACAATAGTCTTGAATGAAAAGTGCCGAGCGCTGTCTTATACTGTTTAATGAAGATGACGTAAAAGAAACGTGACCATGACCGGGCGTAATATTTACCCAGCAATTACTGCTTAGTAACTACTACATATAACACAGGTTAGGTTAGGTTAGGTTTTTAGAATTTTGAGTTCATTCTACGTAATCTACGATTCATTAGAGACGACTTCACTAGAGTTCGCTCTACGACTCACTGGAGTCGCACGCAAGAATCCAAAAGAAGAAAGAATTGGGAAACAGATAACACGTTGATCGGTGCACGTTATGCATAACGTAGACGTCATCTTGGGTCATAAATAAAAATACACACTACCTCGAAAGTCTCTGATACAACACTAAAGAAATGACCGCGGCCTAGCAGCCGTGACCTGCCTTCGGGGCAGAGGAATCGCGTTCACGAGCGAAGAGCGAACAGACTCACCTACATACTATGATGAGATAATAACGACTTATCAACTCGCTCGTCCAATTGTTTCAAATTTAAAGTGCTGTGAAATTGGACGAATGAAGTGATGTTGCTCGCAAACGGTAAAAAGGATTTATCTTGATGCGAAGTAGGGCATTGAAATTATAAAATTATCACGTAGACGACATTATTTTTAAGAATGATCTAGCCTGAGATAATGCGATATACAAACATGCGGCAGACAGCACAAGAGAAACAGAAAAGGGCTAAATTTCCACCTGGAAAATGTACCTCAAATGTAATACATGTGTAAATATTTCCGCTTATGCCGCGGTAACAGCCTGGGGCCCAATTCGAGAATGCCGTTGGAGATATCGCCAAACGTCAAATCTCCATTAGATAACAGTTATATCGCCATTGAACTGTCATTTAAATGCGATGAGCTTAAAAGTGACATATCTCATCTCAATTTTGGAAATACGAAGGCGATAATGATTGTCAAAAATGTTATTGATGTATATAAATTTATGTTTTGAACGAAACGTAACGGACTAATTTCACGTACTACGCGGTCAATTTAAAGTATGCGCCTGTTATTTATGCCGTCACATACAAAGGAAACGAAAATTTTGCGCGTCCGAATTGACGAAGTGGCGATATCGCCACTTGTCAAGTAGGCACACGTCAAAAGTGACGGATGGCGATGAAAAGGAGATCTCTCCATTATATCTCTAAAATTGGTCGAATACCCCCCCTGGTTATTTATTACAATAAAATTATGCCGCACAAACAAATTCATCAAACCGTGACATACGATTTCATAAACAAAAGAACGGCGCTATTTTTAGAACGGTCCTCTGGCAAACGAATAATAACCAGTTAAATTATTAAACGGTAGACTTCATAAAATAAAGATACGCGATCAGTCGTTCATATTGACTCATTTCTTTACCAATGCAAGTGTAGAAAGTTCTATGAACAAATATGCCCGATAAGGTATTTTCGACCTATAATATATCAAGAGGTTTATTGTTAAATATTAAGACATAAGCCTTTTTGGACTGGTACATTTAGGCGTCGATGACAAAAATAGTTTTACAAAACAAGTCTCAAGCGCAGATAAAAATGATTGAGGTGTTTTGGAGAAATTCTGCGGCAGCGGAAAATACAAGCCACTTCAAGTTTAGTCACCAGTTTTAGGTGGATGATTTCTTTACTTAATAAGTAGTCTGTATATTATTATTATTATGAGCCCATGATGTCCCACTGCTGGGCAAAGGCCTCCCCACTCTTCTTCCATTGTTCCCGGTTTTGGGCTATATCTGGCCATTCCTTTATAAAAGAGTCTAGCTCGTCCCGCCATCGCCGATGATGTCTGCCACGTCTTCGTTTCTGGCTGCTGGGCTTCCACTCTGTAGCAATCTTGGCCCACTTGGAGTCTGTATAAATTGGCGTAAAAAGAAAAACCAAACCAATAGATCCTTAAGAATAAGGGAACGCATAGTTCCTATAACAGTGTTTAAATATGGTCTATATCCATGTTTTTTCTTAATCCTTCCTTGGTCCGTAAGTCTTAATATGCGAAATAACTTCCTATGTTAAAAATTAGAACGATGGCAGTTCAAGGAAGATTTAAAAAAGTACTTGAGATCCCAACCTCCCCTGGGTGCCACAGCGACATCACTAGCTACCGTATGCAAACAAAGCATATGTTTACAAATAAATGTCTGATTCTGATTCTAGATTGTACTGAAGCCAGCTCATTTTGCGATGTTTTTTTTTGAAGCATGATTGAACTGTATCAGGGGTGGGTAGCCCTCACTACCAGTGAATCGGACTTTATGTGCGCCACGGGAGTCGTTTTTTGCGATGCTTGACTACCACGTTTTGTACCCGATACAGGGTACGGGAGGCACAGGAAAACACGATCACCATCTTGAATCCAAATGTTCTCAACCGATTTTTAATGGTAACTTTCAAAGCCCTACAATTCGCCCCGTTGTTGTAGGCGCGAATAATTACATTGCGGTTAAAACGGAACGTTTTTTGCGCGCCGAAAGGTTGTCGACCGATTCGGGGAAGGATTACATTGGTTAAGATCCGTTCATCTATAAACGAGTTCTTTGTATTTTGTAAGGCACTTAGATGAGATTAGACGTCGAGGATAAAAAAAGAAGTGTAGCTATCTCGGCAGTATTTTTTGGTCAATTCGAGTAGGCATATGTGACAGTTGTGACTGCGTGCTTCATTCATAGAGATAACAGAACGAAGACCATCCTCTGTTTCGTTTTCTTATAGGTATGTATAGAAGCGAAAATTTTGACTCACTCAAATCACTTTCTAAGAGTATATGATTAGATGGAATAAACCCGAAGTAATTGCGATGATTTAGGCATAATAATGACTACACACATTTAGCTGCACATTCCAATAAAATATGATTCTTCATAAAGCTTTCTGAGGCCACTTTGAAAGCTATCGTTACTCTTTATTTTATTTTTTTAGGTACAGTCGCCATCAGATATATCGCAGCATATAAGGCGTTCATAAATATCTGAACAGGTACTGTAACGCCCATGCAGTCAATAAGAGTCGTACGAACCAACTGCAAAATAACGTTGCAAATCCAGCGCACAAATAATACGAAGCCGTATAAGCTAGCATCAAAAGACTTGACGAACTAACACCCATTCAAACGTACTCTGTATTCACTCCATTCATTACTCGAAGGAACTTTAATATCTCATACGCGAAGTGGGTCGCTCCCCCGAGTTTCACAAACTACAAACTTGGAAGACTTATCACAACGCAACTGAGTCCTTATTCCAGTGGCAGATTGAGTGGCATCTTAATAATACAAGTTTAATTAAATGAAACTTTAGTAATGTTGTGACGGAGTTCGTAACTCTGGATGTTCATGCAGTCATTTCATTTTCAACTTGCAGTGGGGCTATCGAGTTACCTTTGTTTATTGAAGATAAAGTTTAGTAGATTTGAAGGTGTGTAGTTTCATTGCGCTCCTAATAATCGCTTCAGACGCTAGTGTACGTTTGCTTATCACGCAAAAAACGTATCGTAAGCTTTTGTGACGGTGTTTTTAGACACGAAACGTAAAAACCGGCTAAGTGCGAGTCGGACTCGCACAGGTACAAATCCTTATTTTTTGTTTTTAGTATCTGTTGTTATAGTGACCATCCATAGTAATACAAACTCTATGAAAATTTCAAGCCTCTACCTATTACGGCTAGAACGAGACAGCGGGGGCTTTAGTAATAAAATGGGCTTTTGAGGCTCAGTTTATTTTTATGTACTACGTATTCGTATATTTTATGATAATACATTAAGAGTTAAGACGTATTGACGCAATAGAAGCAAGGACCAAGGTCTGCTTAAGGACAGAAATATCACCTATAACGACGACTCAGAAATTTATCTTACAATTCAGAGCAATAAGGCACATAACGCTTGAATAAACGACTCAGGAAGTAACATTTCAAACGTGAAGTGATCCAGGTTCTTGAATCAGCGGTATTGTATGAACGGAGGCAAGGCCGCGGGCGTGTGCTAGTTCATAAATCAACATCAGTGGAGTGGCAAGTAATTTGTATATTCAAATGTTCCCGTATCATTGGGTGCCCGCATGTCATCGGCATTCGGCGAATTGAATAATTGGGAGGCGAGGACTTGATGACTTTCATCGGTTGACAATAAGAGTTTGGTGTTCCTGTGATCAAAGCGATGATAACAACAGTAATATACAGGTTTTGTACCCCTGTAGGTACTTGTTTGGGATGTTGAGTCGTTATTTTTATATTAGGGCAGTGGTTGCCAACCTTTAGTCCGCAAATAACTTCAAATTTGCGGATGATACATCGCCGTAGTCCGCTGGAAGAGAGGATTGTGTTTACATGTGGTCTCCGCAAACCAAAAAGAAGTAAAAGTGGTCCCTTATCGTGACCCGGGACTACTTTTTTTTCTTGAAAAGGGAGTAGGGCAATGCAGTAGAAAAAAAAGACATCGCATTTGGCTCTGATTCAAAGGTCTCTGTAAACGAAAGTGTTTGACGAAGTTATCGACAGATCTAGCTTATTCGCCAGTATTTATTTTAAATTTCATTCAATACTTATTTAGCTCAAGAGGCATTTTTCTATTTGCTCGTTCTTACATAAACTTAAGTTTGAGACTTTTAGCAATAATATTTAGGAAGTAGTAGTAGTAGTACTAAAGTAGTTTGGGACTTTTAAACTCTCAAATGTTTCGAGACCTTGCATTTACAATACCGTAAGAGTCCTCAAAAAGCCGTCAGCTACTGATTTCCATCCAAAACCTTCAAATAAACCATTACGGCCAAGGTATTCTAATACAAACAAACCCCTTTCTCGCCGCCTTGAACTACGATTCGCCTCGAGCGTCAAATGACTGATTGATTGATAATATTTTCGAGTCGCATTGACAGTCGGTCAGTGACAGGTGACGTGGACCGAGGGCGCGGGGACCTTGTCTGGGACTTAGGGCAAATGAAACGGCCAGGACTATAATGAGAGTCAAAATGGTAAAATAATATTCACATTCACATTCTATCTCGACAAAACGGAGGCTGTTTGCGAATATATAGATATTTTTTATAGTTTTTTAAGCCGCTGGTTGAACCTTATTCCCCTGGTCAAAATATTGACGGACTCCGTATATTCATAACGGTCATGATATAGATTTGATTCGTCGCGAAAATAGTATAATTTGATTGAAACGCTCAAAAATTACCCATTTGGGTTTTAATTGTGTTAAAATCAAAATCCGATCCCATATTGTGAAGTAGTAATAGTAGTAGTAGTATACCTTTTTTTGTGGACAAGAGCAAACTAAAAAACGATTTTCTATCCTTATGTAGTTATGTACCTTATAGCACTATTTGGTGTAATTTTGACTGAGAAAACATCCTCCAAAATTGCTACAGTATATCCATTTGGCTTTATTTCTTTATAGACGTTACATGATTCCCGATAGCCGCCAGTAGTATACAAAAAAAATATTACCCAAGACGAAGAGAAATTGGTGTTTCAGTAGCTTTTTATGCGCAAAAATCTTTAAATTTCTAACACATTATATAACGCCGGTGTGAAACTCCTAATTAACGACCAATATAATTAAGCTATCGTAAAAGTATTTCACTGTGAAATCATTAGCATACTAACGAAACATCTAATTAATAGCTAATAAAATTTAAAATATAAACTCGCGAAGACATGTGACGCGACGCCCAAGGACAGGATTCCAGAATTAGAGCGACATCGCAAAACATACAACCGTGTCAAAGTAAACATTGTAGCCAGCAGGTTTCACCCCCCGCAGTGCTCGTGTTAATTGTCGCTCGTGAGAGCGTCGTGTCGCCGGCGTGACCGACGGGGCCAACACGACACGACAACTAACCGACATCGATATAAATGGGTTTGCGGTTCATGCGATCATTACACGGGCCCGCGCCGCTCGAACACGAGACACGGCCTAGTCGTAGATTCGTGGTATTCGGGTTCAAAAGTCAGGAGTTAACTAAGGGAACGTGTTGATTTATACTCGCCGACACTGTTAGCGACGACGTACTGCCACAGTCGCAGTACAACAGTGAATTTAACACTTATAATACTATAATTCGGCACGAATTTGGCAGAGATGCAGTTACAGTTATACAAGAGCATTGTGAGCGTTTCAAAACAAAAGCATAAATCCTATATTCGTCATGAATCCGCGGATGAGATTCGTTTTACTACGAGTCGCGGTAATACTTTTCTTGGAATATCGGCCAAGTATTGTTTATAAAACATGAAAATACTTAACAACAATGAGGAAAATAAAGTGGTGAATTGACTTTAATAATAATATTATTGTCAAGTTTGCACAATAAACTAAAACATTGCAACACGGAAATGTTATAACATGCTTACTAAGATAAAAATACAGTTTGCACTAAACCGAGTTGAATGCGGAAGGCGAAATGAGCATGTATCACATTTGGAAACAGACCCCGAGAGACTGTGGTATTTATCGTGAACCAGTGTCAAATAACCTATACACGAAGCGCGGAAAATGGCTTGCAGAAATGTTAGATGTCTGGACATCTAAACTCTAAGTGAAGAGCAGTATTTACTGTACCCTAGGATACCCTGATATGGAGCCCGCAATGGCGGGTTAATTAATGAATAATGGATGCACTGCAATATTTCACAAGTTTCTCCAACCGTCCTGCCGTGGGTGTACGATGAGCAATCGAGGAAGCGATGATTTGTGATTTAGATGTATGTGACTTATGGGCCATAAACATGTCAGCAACAGACGAGGCTAATAAACATTGTGTCCAATAACTCCCGCAGAGCCAGCTATTCGCGGGCAAACACTAACTTACATCCATCGCGACATCGGCATTCGCAAGAGTATCAAGAATCCTGCTAATGCGGTCTCCAAGCTCCCTCGGCCCCATAAAAAGGAATTTTCTCTTTTCTCGCAGCTAATATGTTCGCAGAAAAATCTTTATGTGATTTTAATTAATTGCTTAGCACTAACATCGCAGCGGGGCGCACGAAAACCTGCCCTATTCCGAGACATATACCCGGGCAATTAATCGGCCGATTTAAAGTGTCAGGTAAATTAATTTCTGCCTTAGGAACTACTGTTCGACTTAATTCATTAGGGTTATTCGTATGCTAGTAAGGCGGTGCAGGTTGCGACACCTTTCGCCGTGAGTGCACCGATATGGGGAGGGCCAGCTGTCGTTTTTTTAACGATACCATAAAAGAGCTCGTGCGGCTCAGCTGGACTAGCCGGGTTTTTGCGTAGCGTTGTAAGATCGCAACTTTGCGATATAAAATCTCGCGGTGGTATCAAAAACGATACCAAAAAACGAAAGTAACATTAGGAGGTAATGGCAAATGTAAACTTTAACTTGCACTTTCTATTAACTTCAAGAACATTGACAAGCCTCAACCTAATGTTGAGTGACTGAGGTAAAAGAAAGTTGAGTGTTTGTAAACTTGCACAAATGCCGGGATGGATGTTATTTACATTCTTACGAGCGTTAGTTACGAGTATGGTGAGAACGATAACAGTAGACGATCAATTGTGCAAACAAATTGTATGTTCGCGACAAACTGCTAATCGCTCGGTCTAATGTGTTGCCTTCGGTTGATGATCTTAGATATACTTGTGAGAGTATTGATCTAACAAAAGTACTTTCGAGTGTTTATGCCTATATTTATGTTAAAATGTTCGACACTGTCGGAAGGAATCTAAGGGCCGCAAGCGTCTCAAGTAGCCTAGAAACCCTTAACATTTTTTCTCCATGTATGTAATAAAGAAACCAGGGTATAGACTTTCTCGGAAGCGGTTTAGAGGCGTTTAACACACATTCCCGGTTTAAGGAGCCACGTCTTGTTATTACCGAGAACCTGGATTATGATTAACTGTACCGTTAAAGCCAACTAAGTGACGGGGGCATAAATGTCACGACATTTAAATATCTAGACCACGGTACAACGCCAGCAGACAGGGATTAGACGCGTTTTCAACCATTTTAAAAAGCTATTAGACTGTAATCGATGGTGGTGGACAGCGCTGCCAACCTGATACTAAATTGTCCATATAAATCATTCGATAAATAAATTTATACTTATATAGGAATAAATCCATTAAAATTCTAATAAATTTAATCAAACCGTAAATTTGTCCTTCATCCTGCGCCACATTAACATACTTGTATAAAATAAACAAGGAATTAGAAACTTCCCGACATTCACGATGGATTATTTTCGCGACATCGTTTTTTATATCCCTGTGTTTTCAAGTAAAAACACACCGAAAAATTTGCTACTTTTTGGTAGGACATCCGGCTATCCTGAAGATTAATTGAAATTATATTTTAAAGGCATCGGTTATGCCTTTTAAGGTGTCCCGTCTGTCCTTTTGGGAGATGTGTTCGTCAGTCGGCATTCCGAATGAGACCTGCCAATTACGCAGAATGGAAACAGACGTTTTTATCCCATCCAAACCGTTATTCGAGTTCGACAATCGTACGCGACCAGTTCTTCCTTCCATATACGAACTACCTTGTTCCGATTTTCTAGCACCATCGCACTTTTCCACTTTTTCGTCCGTAGGGCCGCGTACCATTTTGGTGTCAATGCAACACTAAAATGTTAAGTGCATTTCATTCGGAACAGCACCAGATTGTCTCTTTAACTTGTGCGGATTGTCGTCGCTCCGACGTTTTTACCGATAACCGACCTCTTAACCGATATTTACAGTCATTAAATCTTTAGCCAAAACAAATGAGACCTCAATAGTTTTTGCGCCTCCGCAAATGAATTAATTGCAAATAATTATTCAACGCAAACCAAATGAGGCAAATCAGGGAGATTGATTTGCCGAAACTAAAACTGACACAAGGCTGTTTACGGATTAAGCGAAATTGCGACTAGATATGGGATCAGAAAGTGAAACCAAATCGGTATCTAATTAGTGCGATTAGTCAAGCCCGAATAGGTCGCCCAGCGTGCCCGGTCACCATGGATTTCTCGCTTCACTTTTTTGGCGGCACGACATGAATAATTAAGCTGGCAGACATTATATTGGTAGAGCAAGCGCATTGTTCGCCAGCTGCTGGCCTCATGACACCGATAAATATCCTTGTTCACAATGTGCACTTCGTATGCGTAAAGCCTCTTCTATTGTGTCAATATTGATTTAGCAAGACCAAGACCGAACATTAAATGCATTTCTTTTCAAAGCGAGGACCAACAAAAGACTTGACCAATCGGAAACTGTCGGAGATTACTTTTGTTTAGCCGTCGCAAGTAATTATGCGCTTACAAAATACGAGCTGAGGTTACGAAAACACGAAGACGAAACGAGAGCCGGCATAACACACGAGTGTAACGTAAACGGTTCATAGAAACTATTAATAAACGTAACAATGAGTTGCCTCGCGTTTGATGCGAGCAGCACCCGCGTCATAGCCGCGGCCGTCACTCGTAAAACTAATTTCAGTTCCAGCGACGAGCGAGCCAACTGCAGCGGAGCAACACTCCCAGAACACGGCTGCACCTAAATACACCGCAAGGTTGCAGATACAGTTTCACGCCCAAAACTTCGACGTGCAAAACGTGTCATCATAAAATTGCTGACAAGTTATTTTCTGTGCAACTGCAATGTGGGCAGCATAAATATCGTGTTATAGGCGTCCGGCGCCGGGTCAAGCACCGTTGCCACTGCAAATGACGCGATTTTATTCTGCAAATACAACTCCTCGCGTCTGCCTCGAGCTCGATTGTAAAAGTGGATCAAACCTTGGCATCCGTGATGTCCTGGCAGAAGGCCAACCGCCTCCGATTGAATGAGTGACGATTCGCAAAGACGAAAAAAACCAGGGGTAGACATTCGATCTATTTCGGGGAGGTCGAATTTTCTGAAGCACTCCCTGAGTCAGAGGCGCCGGCACTTGAGTGTCTAAAGCTAGAGGAAATGCGCAGACGCCGGCTAGATAAGGATGGCATTCTGACTATTTCAGTATCAGGTTGGTAAGCAACATGGTTAGTTAATAGTTGGGTTTGTTTGGACTGTAGAGCTCCTGTTCGAGAGTGTGTCAAACGTGACTGGAGAGGCAAAGGCCCCTTGTGGGAGTCACGTACGCGGCGCGCTGTCTGACAGACCCGCCGATAAGAATTAATCGGCAGCAAGAGTCAGGAGTTATCGTCCGTCATCAGACAGATATCTCTTCATTCGTTTGGAGATTCCCGAGTGATTAATTCCTCGTAATGAGAGTAGGAAGAGGAATTTAAAAAAATCGCGCAATGCCAAAAGATTACAATGAAAGACATTTGTTCGAGAATATCCCTATAGTCTGTTTACGATATTTTCTATTCGTTCGTATGAATGGCTCGTAAGTAAATCACAAAGAAGTTTTTGAGAAACCCTGTGTCACTTTATTTCTTTGAATTGCAACAGGGTCATAAGGATATGAAATTGTCCTAAATACAACAATAACAATTATGCTTGAACGTTTATTATGTACCTACCTAATGATTTTTACTGGAAAAATTACCGTAATTTACCATTCGCGTATCCAGGTCAGACGTTAGTTCATTTATCATAAAAAATATGTAACTAGTTGATCAGTTTGCGCATTTAGGTCGCATCATCCAACATCGTACGATGTTATTAAGCGAAACAATAAAAAGCTTTGTATCGGATTAACTGGCTGGCTGATACAAGAGTTAACACAACTAAACAGAGCCCAGATAAGACCCATAGTTAGTAATTGTGCCCTTGAAAAGTACGAGATAACGAGCTACAGATAATAACAGACTTCGCTTATGTTGACCTTGTCTAAGACAGCTTAAAAAATGATTTAAATACTAAAATAATTTATAGAGCTAATGTTGCACAATACTAATTACAATAGCTTTAGAATAGAGATCGATCTACTCTTTGTGCATTTGGATTTACTTTTAAATATAACCCCATTGTTTCCACACTACTTACTTATCAGATCAGAACACTGGAGAATTCCCGTGCAATTAAAAAACGAAAATAAAAGTTAAGTCTGCGATAAAAATAACGTGGAGTTTAAATAAGTGGGACTGACATAAAATACGACATAAAAAAATAGAAATAGCGAAATAGCGTGTCGACGCAGACGATTGTGCAGCGATAACGCCTCTAACTTCAGTAATGATTGCGCTCATGCGTGTTGTAATGATGGAATTTCAATGATCATTGAAATGGTGTACCATTTAAGTATAAATAGACTTTACTGTTATGAATGATAAGCATTGAGCGGCAATTATACAATCGTTGTTAGTTAAGACAATAGGCGCAGGCAGTTCGAAAACACCAACTGTTTTATATTGTATGAGAACAATAACTATGAACCGTTTTTATGGTAAGTTCACGATGACGATCTATTTCATCTATGATGAATTGAATATCATGTATTCATCATGACTCTATAAGTTTGTTGACGTCTTATGATTTTGGCCCTTCGAGAAAACTGGAATTTTACTTATTATTGTAAAACAGGAGTATTCCTAACCGGCTATCCGTATGGATACTGATAAAGCCGTTAAAACGCGGCAGTAAATACGAATTGGATGTATAATATTTTAAATATCAAATTGCGGCGGGCGGAACGTTCCGATAAGCGGCAAAGCTGAAGATAAGCCTGAAAAACATCGGTTTTATAGCTGTTTCCTGCGAATTTACATATGCATCGGGGGTTCAAATATCGCTAACCTTAGCAGCGGGGATGTTGGCGTTCATCCAACTGTGGATTCGGACGCCTTGGCTATCGCCGAATTTCGTGCACCAAATAATACTTCAGAACACGAGAGTTTATCCTTTAAACACAAGCACACAAAAACTAAGCACGTTAACACAATCGGTTTTTGGCTTCTTGATAAACACTACAGAACCAACAATGGTCTTTCACATCACGTCAAATATTTGCGCAGTCACAGGTGTACGCGTCGGAATCGGAGCATCGGGCGCCGGCAACACGTGCGTGCGCTCTCGACGGTTAGTCGCGAACAACAGAAGATAAGCGGGCGCGCAACGCTTCGCCCCTCCACGACCGCTGTACGCACCAGGCACAGCGAGACTGACGGACCCGACCGAGCCCACCGGCCCCGCAGCGGCCGCATCTTCGCAACTCGCAACCCCAACCGAACCCTGCCGCTTCCTTCCACAGACACATTTTTTCCCCCAACAAAAACACGACCATGGCAACTCGTGCAGGACAACTTTGCGTTTTAGTCGTGGAATCCGACCGCTTTTTCCGCCGCCCAAGTAATTATTCACGCCTTTTACGATGCGTAAACAGTAATCTATTCGATTATTCTCATGAGAATGTCGGGACTTGTAATTATGCAGAATAAGCCGATAAACTGGAACATGTTTGAGCGCGGCTTATTGATTTAGATGTCACCGGTGGCTTGAAAGTAAAAGCGCATTAGTGAACCGTCGGTCATTGCCTTTAATATTTTTGATACGAGCACGGTATCCGATCTGTCCAATTGCGGGTTGACTTGCGCATTTTGCCGTTACAAAGCCATCATAATAAAGTTCGATAGCGACTGGGTTGCTTGTGAGAAAGTGTGCCACATCCTGAAACTGAGTTAATGGATGGGTAATGACGGGCGGCGGTGCCGCTAGGCGCTAGGATCACGTAGGAGCAACGGTACCCATCGTCAGCGACGATATGCATGCTCGACGCTTATATTTGAATAATCGCAGCACACGGCCGGTTATCGAGAACAACCAACGGAGGTTGATAACTATTAGTTTCCTAAACAAATTAACCCGCTTCATTCATGAACGTCTCACAAACATCGAGTCCCATAAATGGTCCATCGCTAGTCTTTGATTTAATAGCTAATTTTCTTATCTCGATGGTTCGTCGATTATCAGTCGCGCCAAAGGAAATTTTAATTATAATGGTGGCGAGGAATCCAAGCGGGCAAAATGCATCGTCCGATTTGAAAATCGATTGAAACGATAACGTCTCCCACAGACGAGAGATGCATGAAAGCTGATACAATTAAATAGGAATCCAGAGGACCCGGTCACATCGGCGCGTATATTAATCACTGGTTACGCGGGCAAATAGAAGATGTTCGTCTTTGCAATGTTCTGTTTGAAGACAAGGTGTGTTTGCATTTATCCGGTTGTTTGCGGTGAGGTCGTTTGATGAGCGTCTGAGAGCATTCTTTGGATGCAGAGTATTCCATCTCGTTACCGTTTCCTACGTTCTGCGTAGACCAATTATTGCTTTATTATACCGATGCGTGCTCGCTCGGGCTTTCGACGATCTCCGTCCAAAATTTTATTACTTTATTAGAGCTGCTTCACGGACTATAGATGACGGAATGCCATGCGACGAAGCACGATTAGATAAGATTGTTTTTTCATATTAATAAAACATTTATAGGCGTATCTGAATGTCAAAGGGTAAAATTTTGTAATTAATTGGTTATAAAATACTACAAGCTTTGCTTTAACGAAGCATAAAATGCACCTAAAGCGTTTATTGTGTCTGCTATCAGCCTTACCGGTCATTTATATATTGTCGGTGTATTAACATAAAGTAAATTGTACATGCGACAGCGGCCTGTAAAGTAAACGGTACCGTTGCAGAAACCCTATAAAACGCGATTTTTGCCGATTTCGATCGTGCGATGGCAACTTTCTCCCATTGTTTTATCGGAGGTGTCGACTGGCGATTTATCGAGCACGCATCGTTTGACAACGACGACACGACGAGAATCGAACCCGCGCTGCGCTAACAAAGGCATAAACAAGTTTCTCCGCGACCCTACAGTCCCTACAGATCAGGGATTAATGAAGCTTCTCAATAGGAAAGAATAAAACTTGCGAGAATAAAACCCGCGCTCCTTCCAACAGAAAACGCTGTAAGCATATTCGAGTTCCATAACTCCTTCTTACCTTTTGACTTTAGACTTTCGCGATTTGCATTCAAGCAGATCGCTACCAATGACACATAAAAATAGACCATAGAAACATTAAAGGTTTATTCTTTAAGAAAGTCTAGTTGCTTTAAGAATATGCCCACGCATCGAAACAAGAGTAAGACTCGGACCTTTAGTCGCGACGTTTGAAATGTAACCGTCGCGTTCCATTTTCAAAACGGAAATAGCATATCACGTAGCGGTGATAATGTCTCCAATTAATAGAGGCTGCGTCCGCGCATATCTGAGGCTAGCGGTAGCTAACATTTCCCTCGGCTAATTGATTTTGCATACACTAACGAATGGCGGAAATATATGCGGAACCTGCGATTACTTAGGTTACATCCGTGACCTTTCCGACTTGTAAATAAAGGCATAATTGACAGTCGCTTGGTTCAACAGCACGACTTTTGTTTAGTTAATTCTGTTCATTTTAGGACTACGTATTTGGGAGTTAATTGAGTCTTCTTATTTACACGTCGCTTTGATACTAAAACCCTAACGTATAAATGAGTATAATTGCTGAGTATTTCAAAGATCAACGATGTAATGCGAATATCAACGTCCAGTGAGCCTCACATTCCAGTGAGCATAGCGGCATTCCATTCCAGAAAAGGCACCGGATAAAGAATACTGAACGACCAGATACATTTTAAAATAAAGAAAATTTGAATTTCATTCGATATCCACGAGGCTTTAAATGTTTCGAAACTAAATTATAATTATATGTGTAGTGTAGTATATGTTTCGCTTGTCGGACTCCAGACCGTCAACATCTCCTGATGAGGCCTCTACGAGGAGATGTTGTATAAATCAAAGAATCATTAATTTGTATACCTATATCAAAGAATTATCTACCTACGAAGATAGGTGGGAAAATGAAACCATACCTTTACCTCGTCAAAACAAAACAATATCGAAAAAGTCGTCACCGGCTTTCGTAAACTCTTAATTTCTTAAGCCTCCGTCCGGTTTTCCAATTTGCTTGCATCTCGACTCCCGCGCATCGGAGCGTGCCGCACGACCGCTCCCGCGCACGCAGCCTGTGTCGTAATCGTCTGCTTTGTAGGGTTCCGTAGACACGACGGGCTCACTACGCCGGTTCGTAGAAGAGATGGTCAGGACCGGGACTGATTACCGAATCGCTGGAGATACCTGACAACGCCCTCCACCAGGCGACGGACCACTGATCTAAGAGTCAAGGTCCTCAGTAATGGGTGAACGATTAAGAATAGAGACTTTAAGGTTTTAATGGGAACTAATTACTGTGTGTCCGCTTATCTATATGTTACAAATCGATATAGCAGAAAATATAGAAATAGGAGTGACATCTAAGAAGGAGAAGAAGGAAAACGCTGTATATAAGCGATACCATTCCCATCGATGCTTATTCTCAATGAATTTATTAGGGGTGACCTGAGTGACCAACGATAGGAATAGCATCTATTGAGACTAGTTCCAATGGTAATTATTTTTCGGCGCCGGTGCACGGTGATACTTTTCGTAATTGACTCGAACTTGGCGGTTTTTTCTGTCTATTCACTCCGTGCAAGTAAGAGCGAGGAGAGTGACAGACATGCAATCGAAGTGTTACACGACCTGTATAAGACCTCATAGAACACTTATTACATTCGATCTACAGTCATAAGGCGGCCAGTCCACGGAAGCGGAGCGGAGCGGAGATGTGTAAAATAGACCAATCACATTCCTCAGATTTAAATGAACTTCTTTTGGGCTTCACAATGACGCAGCCTGATTGGTTCATTCTCTACGCTTCTGTGGACAGGCACCCTAATGCGGCTACATGGGACTTAAAGATGTGCCGTTATTGAGAACGGTGCCCGATTTGTATGGAGAAAGAACGTTCTTGAAACCATTTCTAAATCAAGAAGCGTTCTCAATAACGGCACATCTCTACTTGGCACAAACCAAGTGCTATGTTGGTTTGCACTGAAAATAATTAAGTAATTTACAAGCATGAGAAATTTACTTTTATTAATTTAGAAGTGTAAATGAGAATAATGCACAAGCTTTGAAGAGCAAGTGAAAGAGGTTATAAACTAATTAGTTTTATAATGTTAAGTCTAAAATAAACAATAGAGTATTAATGCATTTTGCCATTGCAAAATTAGTTTTCTACATTTTCATCTATTGTTACCTCACTAGATTAGTATCTCTCTCAGTATGATACTTAAACAAAGTATCTTACAAAATAAAAGTGCGTCACTAAAAGTTAAAATAGTCGCCTACTATATCATATCTAGATAGCGCGCAAAACTACAGTGACAGCTAAATCATGTACCCTAGTCGACTTTTTACTCTAGACGTCCTTAGCAAGAATATATCTTTGAAATTTATGGAAGCTAACTATGGACACTAAAACATGTTGCATCTACACTTAGGTCCTCCGAAAGAACAATGTCATATGAGACTATACGCTCCATAAAGACATGTGGCGTAATCGTATGCTAAGACATTCAAATAAGACAATGTAAACAATGTCGTATGTAGTTATATGCTTTATGGTAACTTGAGTCATTCTGTTTCTAAACGTACACGATCAGAAATTCAAATATGACAGCGATACAACTCAAGCTGTGAGAGCAAGAACCACTACGCGGTTGAGTTATGTTTACACCTGAATTCTTTGAAGTCGTATACAAACGAGGTGCAAAATTTACTCGACCGGATAGTAGTCGTGTGCCCTTGACGTATGCGCTATATATCACCGACCTTACGTCCACTGAGACATTAATCCTGCGCAAGTCAACCTGAATCACTATAAAGACGGTATAAATTTTGAATCAAAATAAAATCACATACCAATTTATTCGCCAAAGAAATTGGTTAAAAATAAGCTGTAAAATGTACCTGAGAGGCCTTGGCTCGGGTTTCTCACTTTCGATCGAGCGGAACTGAGTCACCGCTAATTGGGCTTTACATGAAGCTGGCTCCACACTCGCGTCGGGGATCAAAATACACAAATATTTGCATACGTTACGCATTGAGGCATATCTCTAGATCGGCCGTGACAAAAGTGTAACGCTGGCTTTATGTAGCTCGGAGGACATAATGATATTAAATTGAGGGCCTCATAAAGTATGAATTCCTGTATCAGCTTGACAGTTTAAAATGTTGTTTGACACCTGTATCAGTTTCTTTAGATTGAAATGCGGATACCTGTCCAATTGGGATGCAATATACAATACAACAGTCGGTTTCATAAATAAATAAATAATAAAAATCGGACAACCTCACACAAATCGATCTAGTCCCAAATTAAGCTCAAGACGGCTTATGTTATGGATACTAAACGACGATATACGTACTGATATAGATAAATATATACTTAAATACATAGAACAACCATGACCCAAGCACAAATATTCAAGTTCATCAAACAAACATTTGCCCTGGCCGGGTTTCGAACCCGGGACCGCCGGCTCAATAGGCAGGTGTCTACAAACTGCGCCAAACACGTCGTCATATCATAAATACGTATTTTCGATATGTAAAAATTTATTGGTGTTTAAGAACCCTATTCCTCAAAGTTATGTTTGAATTATAACAGGTTGCAGATAAATAGCTAGTTTTAGGTATGTAACCTATGCCAAATGGCAGAAGGCGTCTGTCATACTCATACGTATGACGATATATCGAAGAAGGTTAAGCCAATATTTTACTAGCTGCGCCCGTGCTGTACTTCGATTCATTTGTCAAATTCCATACACAGTTCGTTGTGCTTGTTCCCAAATACATAGCAACCTACACAAAACCAAGCATTTTGATTATTTACAGCAATGGTTCCCAACCAGTTAAAAAAAAAGAAATGAAAATTAGCGCTCGATACATTGCCGGGATCCGCCGGAGAAGAGAAATTTGCTTATATAAAAAAAAACCCGGTGGATTGCGTTAAGTTTGCACCTGGTTTATATGGCGCAGGATACATTGTATGAGAGCTGCAGTTAAATATTTATTTTATTCTGTTTTTAGTATTTGTTGTTATAGTGGCAACAGAAATACATCTGAGAAAATTTCAACTCTCTAGCTAGCAGACAGACAGACAAACAGACGGACAGCGGAGTCTTAGTGATAGAGTCCCCTTTTTAACCTATGGGTACGGAACCGTAATAATGGGGTCCCATTTTAATCCCGAATACGGAACCCTAAAAAGTAGTCCCTAGTCCCTAGAAAAGGTTGGGAAACACTGAACAAAACCAAGCATTTGGATTATATACAACTTACAACAAGCGTGTTTGTTTACAAGCTTGTAAATTGTATTGTACGATGCCAAATGCCTCGCAGCCTAAGATGAGTGTTTGGCAAGTCATGTGAGGAGTCGATAAGTGGCATCATAACGCACTCACTTTGCATAAGTATTTGCTTAGTGCTCTTAACGTTTTATAAGTAAGAAGGCGGTAAAATCACAGAGATTTGGACGCTATTTCGGCGGCTTTAAGTGTAGTGGATTCTGTATAGAACCGAGCAAATCGTTTGGTATTTTCGGTTACATTCAACCAGGGAAGTTGGCCAATCATTTTCGGCGACGAGGTTGGCGCGGTTTGTAGTGCACCTGCCTAGTGAGTCGGCGGTCCTGGGTTCGAATCCCGGCTGGGGCAAACATTTGTGTGATGAACTCGAATATTTGTTCCTTTTTTTATTATTCCATATAGTTCCATTTAATTTTTATTATTTTAAGCAATATATAATTATATACCTATTAAAAGCACCAAGCAATCAATAAATAGTTCTGATCTGAAATTTTGAACTGATTGGGATTCAATTTTACTGTAACACTTACAGCACGTAGTAGAAATTCATTTGCATACCTGTAACAAAGAATATGAAAAATGTTAAATACCTACGTTTAATGTTTTTTTTTATACTAGAAGATAGTCGGGTAAAAAGTATCCTATAACCACTTTTGGATGTTCAGCTATCCCAGTATCAAAATTGTTTAAAATCTATCCGTACATTCGTTAATTTCCACGCGATGAGCGAACAAATTGTTCTTTTAACCAACAGATGACGCTTTACGGCTGGATCCGTGCGCCCATGGAGGCTGGATCGAGAGAGATCTGTTTGTCCTGTAATAATGACCCCTCTCAATAGAAAACTAATTTTCAATACAATTTTAGAATTTTACAAACAGTAGATTACGCTTGCGACAAGCAAGCGACCCACCAGGAGCCTTACCACGATCTCTTAACGCGACTCACTTTAGGCCCTAAACTGAACTGTATCGCTATTTCATACCATGACATTGTATTTACGACTCAGTTCAGATGACAGTTCAGTAAGAGCGTCTCAACTATTTCATTCTCTCATTTCAAGTACTTTTCGTACCACGATGTGTCACTTGAGACGAAACTGAATCGCACGAGTGTCAAATTTTGCGACTCATAAAAAGTTCCTCATTGAATGTATCGTTCTGGATAGTTTTGTGTAGAATATTTATTAGTTCTTAGCTTTTGTTCGCGACTTGTATCGCACAGGTCTGGAAACGTGTCTGTGTAACTTCCTACCGTTTTATTCAGGGACGTATTTACCCTAGGGCGATCCGGGCTATAGCCCGGGGCGCCAAACCGACAGGGGCGGCGTAGGCGCCCCTGGCCGTTTGCATTTTGTTTTGGTATAGGCGCCTTTCAACCAACTATTACTTTTCACCTTTTTTTGTCAATCCAAAATTTAAAATGAACATGAAAAATAACAAGAACAAATAGTTTTGGTCGAAAACATGCTTGTAAGTTTGTCAATATCTTCGGGGCGCGTCTGTAAGTAAGAACATGAACATGCTTCAAATATAGGGCGCGGGCGCCGAGTGAGGTCGCGGGCCGGCAAGAGGGGCGGTGGCAATAGGCCATACATATATCAGCGTTGCCAGATCGGATCTTTTTACACTATATTGGTCAATTTTGTTACTACGTACCCCCGCGCCGAACAATTTCGCTCTCGCTGCGCTCGCGTTTTCATCTGATCGTGTTACTACGCATCCCCGGGCCAAAAATTTCGGGCTCGCTGCGCTCGCGTTAATATCTATTTCTGTTACAATATACACGCACTACTACGTACGTACGCACCCCATCGCCGAAAAATTTAGGGTAGCGAAGTGTTTGACAGGTTTTTCAGAATACTGACGAGTTAATTTCTTTTAAGTTATTATAATACGATCTCTTGGATAATGCAACGGGGAAAAAAAAGATGCACAATGCGCATAGATAAGAGTGCATTACTGGTAATAAGTAGATAGAACTTCGTGTTTTTCGGTTCCATATGACTACTGCAATACTACGGTAAAGAGCTCGTAGCTTTGTATGGATTTCATAGTAAGATACGTTTTTTTTTCCGTAGCATTGCAGACTGTAGTAACTAAATTAGCCGCTCGAGGGTGCTTTACATCATGCTTCTTTATTTGGTTACTATTTAAGTTCTTAAACCACAATATGATTTTTAATAGATTGAATTATAAAAACAAGTAAACTATTTTGTAAAACAAAGAACTGGAGTTACAAACATTTGCACTGAACCTAAAATAGGCAACTATAATTGAACATATCTTTAAGCAGTTGATAATTTATTTATTATTCAAAAAAGTTACACAGCATTACAGTAATAAAACCAATAAGGCACTGAACTACAAAAATACATAAACAAGACTTAAAACTAGTTAATTTAGGCGACACAACCGCGTGGGTCCTTTGCGTCGTCTGATCTGGTGTATAATTCGGCAAATTACCGCGGAACTGCCGAAACACAACACCCTTCCGCCAGAAGTCTGCACTTGCGATGGTGTCCTGCAGCGGCCGCGGCACGCACACCCCTTCAGACCCACCGTACCCCTGGCCATACCCCTGGGGGTACGGTGGGTCTTTTAAAGTTAAACGATACCACTGACTACTAGTGATGTGATGTCGATGTCGATGTCATCTATAGCTGAAAGTAATAAAAACAATCAAGGTTACAGGTAGCTACTATATTTTTTGTTCTCAATTTGTTGAACATATATTTTAGCGTAATTAATAATAATATAAACATCCTTCGGTGGAATCAAAACAAAACACACAAACTAGTGCTGAAAAATAATTAAATGAATATTTATACGTATAACCTACATAGGAACCTTCTGGAAGCCACTACACTACATACCTAAATACGAAAAACTAAATTCCGATTATCGGAATCACAAATTTCATAATACCGATAATTATAATTCCGAATGTTTTAAAACTCCGACTATACCTAAGTATTTCGATTTTTATAAATCCGAAATTTCAAAATGTCTCACGTTTACAATCACGGTTTTCAAAATTCCGAATTTCAATACACCGAACGAAAGAAGTCCGAATGAATAATAATCCAAAATATCAAATATACGAATTCCGATTATAAAAAAACCGATTTTCAAAACTCCGAATATCATTACACCGACCAATAATAAACCCGACTAATCAAAAGTCCGAAACATCAAAATTACGAATTGCTGTTATTAATAACTATAAAATACACACCTTTTTTTTTTTTATACTACGACGGTGGCAAACAAGCATGCGGCCCGCCTGATGTTAAGCAGTTACCGCCGCCTATGAACGCTTGCAACGCCAGGAGCATCACGCGCGCGTTGCCGACCCTTTAAGAACCTATTTACTCCCCTCTTGAAGAACCGAATACTGTAGCCCCCGGGGAAAACCTCGGCAGGGAGCTCACTCCACATGCGAAGCGTTCGCGGTAGGAAGTTCCTCTGGAACCGGACAGTTCTCGACCATTTAGGCTCTAGCATGTGAGGATGAACACCCTGCCGATGGCGAGCGGTGCGGTGGTAGAAGGTAGCCGTAGGCATCATGTCAAACAATTCCTCAGAACCCTAAATATGTGAAAGTTTTTCGGGCTAACGGAGGCCTGCTTCAAGGTGAAATAGGTAAGCGAGAGCCGACTCTTGGTGAAGAATATGCAAAATCGGCATCAATTGTACTTCATTTTTGTTGATGTTCGTATTTATATTGTGATTCCAACCTTCAACAATGTTATTGTTATTAAAATTCCTGATGGATACATCACTCCAAAAATGGATCTTGTGAGATTTGGTTTTTCTTACTAGATCCTTTTATTATTCTAAATGGATCTACCGGTAAAAAAAGGTATCATTAGATACATCACCTCGAAATTGGATCTAATGAGAAAAAAATGTCTCACTAGATCTACCGTGGATCTATCAACTGGATAGTGCAATACCGCGTAAGTAACAGCTGTCGATAAAGTTATCATTTCAATAAATTTGTTCGAATATCGGCTCGTATCTGCACTTGTTACTTACGCGGTATTGCACTATCCCCGACGATATGTAGATAATCATGCGAGAGATATGCAGGTCACCACTAGTGACCTACACTCGGTGGTACCGATTAACTTTAAAAGACCCACCGTACCCCCAGGGGTATGGCCAGGGGTACGGTGGGTCTGAAGGGACGCACACCACAAATGAGCTGAAGTACACGTAGTGCCGGGACTGCAGCTGGATAATATTGATATCATGGGGTCAAAAATATAAGCCCGATTTCAAAGGTCTCTATCTCGGCGGGAGACAGCTGGCGATAAAAACGGAGCTTTTAACATTGTCATTGACACACTTGATATTATATGGGTGATAAAATCACTTCACCGCATTTCCTGGTCACAATTTCTTTCCCCTGAACGAATACACTAAATCCGCGGAGGATTAAACTGAATTCGAAGATTGGCATACCACGTAAAATTCATTTGAAATTTAACAAATTTACATGTCAATGATTGACATGACATTATCACAGGCGGAAGGCGGCACACGTTCCGAGTCTTAATTACAATTCTTTTGAAATACAGACATTTTAAACTTTATTTCATTCAATAAAGCATTTGGCATGGCAAATATTGTCATTAAATTAAAAAAAGAACATAAGTCCGCTATGAAATATATGTCTTTTCTTTTCAAAATTACCAATTAGTTTTAAACAAAGTGTGCTGCGAAATTAATTTGTAATATTTTAGTTACCGAACGGATAGAAGCCAGAAAGAGATAAACATATACGAAACTCACATAGCGGCATCCCTTTCGCGCCGTAGCGTCTCAATTGCAGACCAGAGACAAATATCGGTCTTTCATTCACTTTATGCGATCGAGAATCAGCGCTGCTTTAAATGTGTTATGGTACGAAATTCAGCGATTCAATTTAGGTGCCTAAACTGAACTGCACTGCTTTTGGATAGTTTTTATAAAGATTGTGGTAAGGCTCCTGTAGCTCTAGCATAACTGTTACACGCACCTCTTCCTCGAGCGACTGTCCTGTCTCTTTCTGTACAGTATTATGAGAGAGTGACGGGTGATACTATGTCGCGGGACAAGAGTCGTGAAGCATAGTTGTGGTAGACGGGCTGATGGTAAGCGGATACCGTAATCTACATAAATACGAGGGCTGTTCCGAAAATAGTTAGTCAACGGCGTACTATTAATTGTATTCGTTTAATTTTACTGTAGCCTAAAGGCAAATTTCATTACGAACTCTTTCGCGTAAGAGTCACTGGCCAGTGACATTCAGTTATTTTTTTATGAAATCAGAAAAAAAACATGTCTGTCACTTTTTGTTCGCAAAAATGGAGCTAACGCGGGAAGCATTTCGTGCTATGATATTGTTACGAGCGTGGGGTTCGTATTCGATAGAAAATCACAAATTAATCCACAAATAAAAACACACACTTTATTACCCAAATTACGTACTTACAATTCACACGAACTGTACTTAAAATCCACTAATTAAAACACACACAGTAGTTATTTCACAAATTATGCACTCACTATTCACACGAACTGTACTTAAGCGCACTAATCACTCAAGAGTCTCTCTCCGATTATCCTTGTACTAGCACTTGATCGCAGTTAAAATGTAACTAACTGGCGCCGGCCGTCGGCGCCTTATATATTCCGCGGAACCGCTCTAGACGCATTGTCCACACATATCGCGAATATTCTAGTAAGAGCCAGCGTGAGGGCCGAGAACATTCGAGGCCATATATGTCTCTCTCTAATGGTGCACTCTCTGTTTGCGCCAGACACAAATTGAATTTATCCCGGGCCCATGTAAGAACAAATTATCAAAGCAATCTTGCCTAGCGCGAAACAATGGAACGCGATACGCGTCCTATGTACTTAAACCTAACTTAAGCTATGCTGCTAACCTGGAGTTCAGCCGAATATCTTCCCGGCTGCAAGGTTGTGTTTCTGTTTTGTGTAAAGTGTATGTATGTTTACTTGCACCAATAAACGACGTCCCGGTCTGCGCCGCCGCCGCCCCGATCTCGTCAGCAAACACGCCAAACACAGTTACACTGTAGTAGTCCTTATATCACTCTAAATAACAATCCTTGGGGCGCCCGAAGCAGCCCACCGTACAAGGAATTGTGCCGTATCTCAACACTTTCCGTTAAAGCGTAAAACTTCCAAAATATCTCCCAAACCACGGAGGTTATAATGTTCAAGAGCCGTTACGATAGTACCCATATTACCAATGGCGCCGGCTCGCGTCCGCTGGCGACAGCGCGCGCGCTCGCAGCGCCGTGAAAGAAAAATGAACTAACTGATTGTGTGGCCAGTGGGTAAAAACCTATCAATTCTCAACAACCACCCGCCCCGGACCGACCCGTCGTCGGTCCGCTCAAACTCCCGGTAGTCGGGATAGCGTTGAAACCGCCCGTCTAAGGATCGAGTCCCTCACTTGTACATCAGCGATCCGTGGAGACCCATCCTTGCCCGCTATCAAGTTAACGATACGCCCCCGTCGCCAACACAACGGTGATAGGTTAGCATCCTTAACCAGTACGAGGTCTCCAACGCACGGTGGGGTCGTCCTGTCCGTCCACTTAACGCGTTGCTGAAGAATGTGCAAATACTCAAGCGACCATCGCTTCCAAAAATTTTGAGTCATTTGCTGCAACATCTGATACCGTGACAACCTATACAACTTAACATCCGTATACGGATACTCCGGCAAGGCGTTAAGTGGTTGGCCAATCAAAAAATGACCTGGGGTAATGGCCTCCAGGTCATTCGGGTCAGCGCTCAACGGACACAAGGGGCGCGAATTTAAAACTGCCTCAATTTTGCAGAACACCGTTGACAATTCCTCAAAGGAGAGGATCGTTGAGCCGATGACCCGATACAAATGAGTCTTGGCAGACTTAACCACTGCCTCAAATATTCCACCCCAGTGGGGGCATCCAGGTGGACTGAAATACCACGAAATGCCCCGACTGGCGATGGCCGTGCCGATCTCTCGCTCATTTTGACTTAAAAATAATACAATTTCCTTTAGACAACGATCGGCGCCCTTGAAGTTGGTACCACAATCCGACCGGATCAAGGCCGGTATCCCTCGTCGAGAAACGAATCGGTCCAGCGCTGCCAAAAAGGCCTCCGTAGAGAGATCAGCTACCATTTCCAAATGAACGGCCTTGGTCGCCAGACACACGAAGACGCACAAATATGCCTTAACCGACTTCGCGTTGCGAAGGCGTGATGTCTTGACCATGAAAGGCCCCGCGAAGTCTGTCCCCACACCAGCAAACGGCCGAGCTTCCGTAACTCGGTCGGGCGGGAGATCTCCCATTTGTGGCTGCATTGTGGCTGCCTTGAGCCGGTAACAAGGCAAGCAACGAAACACAACGCTCCGTATCACTCTCCGTGCCGACAAAATCCAGAACTCCCGCTGCAAAATGCCCAGCAGTGTGTTGCAGCCTGCATGTGAATTCCTGATGTGACGGTCCCAAACCAACAGCTCCACCAGAGCTCCCTTCTTGGGAAGAATTAAAGGATGCCGCGCTGAATACGGCAATTCGGCATTCCGTAGTCGGCCTCCCACCCGGAGCATTCCGTGCTCATCAATAAACGGGTTGAGGCGGACAAGGCTCTTCTTCATTCTGCCCACGCCAGTCCGCAAGATCCTAAGTTCATCCTGGAACTCATTCCCCTGAATGACCCCCACCCAACGTGAGAGAGCCCTTTGCTGCTCCTCAGGTCCCATTACAGGTGACAGGTTGCGCTGTGCCGCAGGGCTTCGACAATTATGGAAAAACCGCATTATCCATCCCGTGACTCGAAGTAGCTTCCCTAGTGAGCTATACCGTTCCAAAAGAGTGTGGTCCACTGCCACAGACTCCACTGTAGTCACATTGACTCTCAGACCCTGGTCAGGGGGTAGTGGCTGGCGTCCGCAGTCATTGAAAGGCCACTCCGTATGTGGCCGCTCCAGCCATTGAGGCCCCCACCAGAGAGAATGCTCAACCAGAGCAGGCGCCGGGCAGCCGCGACTCGAGCAGTCTGCCGGGTTAACTTCACCTGGAACATGTCTCCAGACCAGAGGAGTCTCCGAGTTATTTATCTGTGACACTCGGTTGGCCACAAATACCTCAAGCGTATGGACCGAAGTCTGCAGCCAGCACAACACGATCTGGCTGTCCGTCCATGCGTAAACCGTGTCATTCAGATCCACCGTGCCACGCAGGTTCTGCGCCACATGGTTTAGGAGGCGGGTCAGGAGCGCGGCACCCGCCAATTCCATCTTCGGAATCGTCCACCGGGTCCGAACAGGCGCAACCTTGCTCTTGGCCATGACCAAGCGTACAACGCCCTCGCCAGCAGTCTCACCTGTTCTCAGGTAGACCGCGGCCGCGTACCCTTTCTCAGAAGCATCGCAGAACCCATGCAGGGTCACCCTGGCTCCCGCCTGAGGGAGCAGTTTGCGCGGGATCTCAATTTCTTTAATATGCGGCAATGTGGTCACGAATGCCGTCCACTCGTGCAGCAGCTCGTCCGTGAGCTGCTCATCCCAGCCTAGTTGGGCCAACCAAAGCTTCTGCATGAAGAACTTTGCCATGAACGTGACCGGAGAGATCCAACCATTTGGGTCGAACGTTCGTGCGATAGTAGAAAGGACTGATCGCTTGGTCCAGGTCTTCGACAGCAATTCGGCCTCACAATTGTATGTGAAGACATCCTGAGTCGGTCGGTACTGGACCCCCAAAATTGCCAACGCATGAGGATTATCCGAGTCCTCAAACAAATGCGGGTCTTGTTGGTGCTCAGCTGGTAGTCCTGCCAGCACCTCTGGGCAGTTTGACAGCCACTTCCTGAGTTCATAGCCACCGGAGGCCATGAGCGCCACCAATTCATCCCTTAGGATGAGCGCTTGCTCAATGCTGTCCGTGCCCGTACAAATGTCATCCACGTAGACATCCCGGTCGATGACTGCAGCTGCGCGAGGGAAGCGCAGCCGTTCCTGGTCAGCCAGCTCTCGTAGCGTCCGCATCGCTACATACGGGCTGGGCTTTAATCCGTACGTGTTCGTGTTAAGCTCATACGTGATCATCGGTTCTTCTGGGCTCTCTCGCCACAATATCAGCTGGAACCGACGGTCATCCGCATGGATCTCCGTTTGGCGAAACATCATCCTCACATCCGTAACGAAGACAACTTGGTGTCTTCTGAAGTCCGTTAGAATGTCTGCAATGTCTCTGGTCAACTTAGGACCAGCGTGCAGGCATTGATTCAGGGACACCCCGTTAGATGTCGCCGCGCTCCCGTCGAACACGACCCTGATCTTGGAGTCAGGTGTCTTCAGGACTGCATGATGAGGCAATACGTAGTGCTCCTCACGACGCCAGTCTACCCTGGATACCGACATGTGACCCAAAGCCAAATATTCACGCATGAACTCAACATACTTTCGCCGAAAGTTGGAGTCCCGTTTCATGCGCCTTTCCATGGCCATCATCCGTTTCTCAGCCAGGCCCCTGGAGCTCCCCAGCGGAGGTCGCGTCGATAGAAACGGCAGCCGTGTCATAAATCTGCCCGAAGGGAGGCGCACCGTGTTGCACTGATAAAATGTCTCGCACTCCTCGTCCAGTGGGCTTGTCCTGGGAGCTGTGGGTGGCTCTTCTGTTGCCCAGAACCTTTGCAGGACCTCCGATAACACGCTGCCGTAGTATATGTTGCTATAATCCGTTGCGTCCTGTGGTCCCCGTACTGGGCCCAATAATGCGTACCCACCTGCGGTACTCACGGCCACCAACCCGTTTGGTTGCAGCTCCCGCTTACCGCTCCGCAGCAGCTTCCCGAGGACGTCAGTTCCAAGTAAGACGTCCACCCGTCCGGGAATTGCGAAGTGAGGGTCGGCCAACTCCAATCCCTTGGTCAGCTTCGTTACCGCCGGCGGTAACCGTACCGAAGGAAGAACCCCGACCACTTCATCTAAAACAATAGCCGTGGCCTTCACCCGCGTGATCGATGCCGAGTCACCCATCTCAAACAGGAGGTCCGTCTGACCCCTGATGTGAGGCACCTGATTGCCACCTATACCTATTGCGCCATCCCGTGATGGCTCCAACCTGAGGCCCAGCCTGGCCACTAGGCGGCTGGACACGATACAACCTTGTGCCCCCGAATCCAGGAGTGACCTCACTGGCACTGGCCGTCCATCCGTACCCCTGACGGTAATCTTAGCCGTCGGTAATAATACCGTCACTGGTGGGGTGGGCACGACGGATGAACAGGCTGCTAATTGCTAGCAGGGGGCACCTCCCTCCCCTTCTGCTGGAGGGGCAGAGGGCCCCTGGCCCAGGTATGGGTCCCACCCCGGGTAGTACATCCCGCGACCCATCGGTGCCATGCGCGCCGGCTGGTAATAACCCATCGGCATCCGTCCCATCTGCGGCGGACGCGCCATCAAGCGTGGGCGCTCTGCGAGGGGTGGGGAGAAGCGACTACTCGGGGGCGGCAACCTGCCCCCCAGCGCGGCCGAGTAAGTCGCGTAACCCGACTCCCCATGGGTCATCTCCGGGCACCCGCCCGAATCTCGGCGCCGATCCCCCCCCCGCGGAGGAGACTGCGGCATCCGGCGGTACTCCGGAGTCCTCGATGACCCCCCTCCCCGAGGAGGGGGCGACCGCTGGTCTCTGGGTGACCCCCCTCCCCGGTGGGGGGGCGACCGTCCACCCAAGGCTGGCGTAGGAGAGGGAGGATGGCCTCCCGATGAGGCCCCGTACCGCTCCCCACTCTCAGCCAGGCAGAGAAGTTCATGATGGGCTCCTCCACATACTCGGCAGTTGGTGGTCTTACTGCATTCACGCACATAGTGTGCGCCTAGGCAGCGGAAGCACAAGTTTCGCTGCTTGACCACCCCCCTGCGCCTCTGCACCCGCTGTGCTCCAAAATCCGCGCACGCGATGATCGCGTGTCCCCCCTTCCGGCAGAAGGGGCACACTTCCGATTGGAGGGCGTTGTACCGCTGTCCTCCCCGACGGGGCTCCACCGGTTTGGGCCCAACCGTACGCCGGGGTGACGGGGGGGGTTGCGGCGTGGTTGCCCCTTGGCAATCCGCCCGCCTGCACTCACCCTCCAGGAACGCCCTCAATTCGTCAAATGTTGGGAGGTGACTCGATGAATCACCCCCATGTGACTGCTCAAACCGCGCCACCACCTCGCTAGGTAACTTGCGCAAAACCCGGTTCACAACAATGTACTTGTTGTCCCCTAGTGACAACTTGAGTCGCTCCAGCGTATTCACCGCCACCATGACGGGATTAAGGATTTTCGACCTTATTTCGTGTACATTAGTGACCTTCGATATACTAAATATTTTTTCGATGAGCCCATCAATAATTAATCGCCGATTATCATATCGGTCAATTAATAGGCCCCATGCCGTCTCGTAACTGGAATCCGTAATCTCCAAATGAGTCAAAATATCGTGAGGCTCACCGCGTAATCTCCCCATCAACTGCGCCATTTTATACGCGGGGGTCAAATCCGTGCGCGAGTGCACCACGCTGTTAAAAATGTCGCGAAACCTCGGCCAGTCGGCATATTCACCACCAAATTCCGGGACATTCACTGGTGGCAACGGCGCCATTAGTGCCACACCACTGGGTGCACGCCTTACCCCAACATCCCCTTTTCGGGCGCGCTCGATATCCGCTGCCGCTTGGATGATACTCATCACCATATCACCGCACTGGTCTACATTGCGTTGCACCACTTCAACAGCTTGGGTCCGACTTTCCCCGGTCTCCTCTTCGTCAATACGGGCCAAATATTCGGCATGCAATTTCAATACCGCGTCATATCTTTCATCTACCTGTCGCGCGCGTGACAATAATGCGTCCTCGCGATCCGTACGACCAATTAACGTAACGACTAATGAAAACCATCTTAATTCCGATTCGACCCTTGACGCGACCGTTTTAACTACTGAGGGAGCCATGGTACCAACCTCGATAACGCGGATCAATAAAATAATTTTTTAAAAATAAATTAATAAATTTGGGTGAATAATTTTGTCCGTGGAACCCCGATTTTAGACAATAACAATCCGTTTTTATTTTTCGTACCAAACGCGACAACTTCAAAGTTATTCACCCAACACCAATATATTACGCAACGGCAAACAACACTAAATTTATTTTAAATTAAATGTATTTTGAGTGAATAATAGTTCAGCGGAACCCCAATTATTAATTACTTATTAATACGTTTCTCCGTATCGAAACGCAACTATATTTACTTTATTCACTCAACTAACATTTCAATTGAAAGTAATAACTAATATTCTTATAATTTAGTTAGTCTTAATTACGCAAATGCAACTTAACGTAAAAGATTGGAATGCGAACCAAGCGCAATCCACCCTCAAATTTCAATTATGACTTTGATGCTAACTAAATTACTTATCCGAACGTAAATGAAACAAATATCTTTTCTGTGGATATGAACCACGCTTTTGCTACCAAAATTTGTTTGCGCCAGACACAAATTGAATTTATCCCGGGCCCATGTAAGAACAAATTATCAAAGCAATCTTGCCTAGCGCGAAACAATGGAACGCGATACGCGTCCTATGTACTTAAACCTAACTTAAGCTATGCTGCTAACCTGGAGTTCAGCCGAATATCTTCCCGGCTGCAAGGTTGTGTTTCTGTTTTGTGTAAAGTGTATGTATGTTTACTTGCACCAATAAACGACGTCCCGGTCTGCGCCGCCGCCGCCCCGATCTCGTCAGCAAACACGCCAAACACAGTTACACTGTAGTAGTCCTTATATCACTCTAAATAACAATCCTTGGGGCGCCCGAAGCAGCCCACCGTACAAGGAATTGTGCCGTATCTCAACACTTTCCGTTAAAGCGTAAAACTTCCAAAATATCTCCCAAACCACGGAGGTTATAATGTTCAAGAGCCGTTACGATAGTACCCATATTACCAATGGCGCCGGCTCGCGTCCGCTGGCGACAGCGCGCGCGCTCGCAGCGCCGTGAAAGAAAAATGAACTAACTGATTGTGTGGCCAGTGGGTAAAAACCTATCAATTCTCAACACTCTCTGTCACTCCCTTCTCGAATGTTCCGAGTATAGCTATCTCTTTCTAGTAGTCCCATCCTTGTTACACACTTCCCGAATGTTCTGAGCATAGCTATCTCTTTCTACTAGTGCTATCTCTGTCACTCCTACTGGAAATTTCGCCATATAATGATTTGTGCTTCAGAGGCCCATAAGGGGTCCTGAAAACGCCTGAAAACGGGTTTTCAGGTTATGGCGTCATCTGATAGAGGGTGCCCTGAAACGGACTGAAAACATGTTTCAGGCGCCTGAAAACGACGGCAACTTGGGTGAAATTTCGATCTTTAGATATGTGATAGAGCAACTTCTGAAACGGCCTGAAATGACTTTTCAGCCTGCTGAAAACGCCTCTAAAGCACTGAAATTGACGTTCAAAGTTTTTGACCTAACCTACCAGCGTAACACTACCCCCTCCTAAGACATGCTCGTCCCGAGCATCATTATTTCCGTGGTATCTGGCCAGCCGGTCAACATGAACAATCTTGCTCGGACTACGAGGATTCCGCTGGATTCTATACGTAACGTCGATTATTTTGGTGACTACCTTGTAAGGCCCTTCCCAATTCGGAGATAGTTTCGGGGACTTTCCCACTCGTCGCATAGGGTTATGTAGCCACACCAACGAACCTTCCTCAAAACCCACTTGATAAGACTTCCGGTCATATCGGGTTTTCATCTTTATGCTAGCGTGGAGCCCGTGTTCACGTACCAGGCTATGAACATCATCAATCCGATCCCGCAAATCACTTGCATATTCCGTGATGGTCCTTGGTGTATCAGGCGGACGTCCAGTCAGGAGATCTGCAGGCAAACGGAGTTCTCTTCCAAAATTCGCATACGATGGAGTAACCGCCGTACTTTCGTGAGTTGCCGACCTATAAGACAACAGGAAGAGGGGGATATGCCGATCCCAATCTTTTTGATGGCTCTCAACGACCTTGGCTAGATGTCTCTCCAGTGTCTGGTTAAATCTCTCAACCATTCCATCTGACTGTGGATGATACGCCGTAGTCCTCGTCTTATGAATGCCCATTATGCGACAAGTCTCCTGAAAGACCGCAGATTCGAAGTTTCTTCCTTGATCACTGTGGATTTCCAGTGGCACTCCAAAGCGACAAAACACTTCGTTCACTAACTTTTCCGCTATGGTGACAGCTTCTTGGTTAGGAATCGCAAATACTTCAGGCCACTTCGTGAAGTAATCCATCACGACAAGAATGTACTTGTTTCCGGAGTCAGATGCTGGGAAGGGTCCTGCGACGTCTAATGCAACCCTTTCCCAAGGGGCTCCAACGTTGTACAACTTGAGTGTTCCTCGGCTACGGGTATGCGGTCCCTTGACTGATGCACAGTTAGTGCATCGTTTACACCAATTTTCAACATCTTCTCGACAGTGAATCCAATAAAAGCGTTGCCGAATTTTCATTAGGGTCCTTTTTACTCCAAGGTGTCCACCGGATGCTCCATCGTGAAAGCTTCTCAAAACATCTTTCACCCTTTTCTTTGGGACAACCACTTGCAGGTGAGCATCCTTCCCATTTGTTGATTCCCATTTTCTACATAGAACGCCATTATGCATAACCAAGCTATCCCATTGTGCCCAGTAGCTTTTTGTTACTGCACTCATCGGAGCTACATCACACCATCTTGGTTTAGGCGCACCAGCATTAATCCAATCAAAAATGGGTCTCACGTCAGGGTCCTCTTGTTGCGCTTGCTGCATGATTTCATCATTCCACTCGTCGCTAACCGTATCAGTTCTTATCATGCGAACACATTCCTTGTCTTCTTGTCTTGAGCAATGTTTACAGTCGTCCGCACAAGGTCTTCGTGATAGGGCGTCAGCATTTCCATGTGATTTCCCACTACGGTGTTCTATGATGAAATCATACTCCTGCAGTTGTTCAATCCATCTTGCCACTTGTCCTTCGGGGTTTTTAAATTCTAGCAACCACTTTAAAGCAGCATGGTCAGTTCTGATACGAAATTTTCTTCCCAGCAGGTATTTGCTGAAATGCTGTAACGTCTTGACAACTGCTAACAATTCCCTCCGAGTGACACAGTAATTCCTCTCTGGTTTCGACAATAACTTACTGAAATATGCAATCACAACTTCGTTATCTCCTTTCTTTTGCGACAAGACACCTCCAATACCAGTGTTGCTAGCATCTGTGTCCACAATGAAATCCACTTCCGGGTCTGGATACCCCAATATAGGCGTTTCACAAAGTCTTCCTTTAAGCTCGTTGAAACTTGACTCACATTGTTCGTTCCAGTCAAATGATCGTTTTTCTTCCGTTAGTTGATGCAAAGGCTTTGCTATATCCGAGAAGTTCTTCACAAAACGTCTGTAGTATGAGCAAAGCCCCAAGAAGGCACGTACTGCAGTCTTGTCTTTTGGCGTCGGCCAATCCTTCACGGCGCTAATCTTCTCAGGATCTGTTTGAATGCCGTCCTTCGAAATCACGTGTCCCAAGTAATTCACTTTACGTTTGAAAAACGAGCATTTCTTCGGACTGAGTTTTAAATTTGCCCCTCGTAGTTTAGCTAGCACCTGCTCCAATTTATTCAAGTGGTCATCGAAGTCTCTACCAACGATAATGATGTCATCCAAATAGACCAAGCAAGTTTCTCCTAGAAGTCCAGCTAATATTTGTTCCATTAATCTCTCAAATGTGGCTGGTGCATTACACAGTCCAAATGGCATAACATTGAACTGCCAGAGTCCCTTGCCAGTAGAGAAGGCCGTCTTCTCTTTATCCTTGTCCTTGATTTCGACTTGCCAATAGCCACTTTTCAGATCCAACGTTGAAAACCATTTCATTCCGTTTAACGTGTCTAAGGTGTCGTTGATTCGAGGAAGTGGGTAGCTGTCCTTCTTGGTCACATCATTAAGTCGACGGTAGTCAATACAGAATCTCATGGTGCCGTCCTTCTTCTTAACCAAAACTACGGGAGAACACCACGGGCTTGTTGAAGGTTCAATAACGCCGCTTCTTCGCATTTCCTCGATCATGCCTTCAACCTCCTTCTCCCGAGCTACTGGAACTCTTCGAGGGCGCTGTCGGATAGGCATGGTTTCCCCAGTGTCGATCTCATGCTGGACCACTCCAGTTCTTCCAATATCATCGTCATGCGAAGAAAAGACGTTGCGATATCGTAGCAGTAAGGTACGCGCCTTAAGGAATTCCTCCTCGGTAAGGTGCTCCCTGGAGTCGTTTAGTAACTTTTCAACATCCACTGAAGGCTTAACATGCCCAGGTTTCACGCTTACCTCAGATTCCTGACAGCTTCTTATCCAAGAAATTTCTTCGCATGATCCGACCAGCGTTCCTTTATTGAGGACGCATTCCGTGTCGCTTGGATTAAGGATCCTTACAAATGCTGTAGACGCTGTGGTTACCATCGTACGGGCTGTTATCCACGGCTTATCAGCATCCAACCTTTCCACCACCACACAGCGGTGAGATTGCGGCCTTGTGGAGTTCGGCAATTTCACTGGAACTAAAACCTGCGACCTTGGTTGAAGAATGGTTCTCCTGGTACAGTAGACATTTCCATTTACTCCACCTTGTATAGGAATCTCATTAACTCCAAATTTTAGAACTCCAACCTTCAAGTCGATTTTACAGTCATATCTCCTCATAAAATCCAATCCAATAATGCAGTCGTCCACGATGTCAGCAACGATCAGTTTATGCCAGTATTCTTTTTCACCTATTTTTATAGCTAACTCTCGTTCTCCTTGGACGGAAATATACTGGCCGGTAGCAGTTTGCAGCTGAAGATGCCTAGGTCGGACTAGATGATCTCTGGTCAGGTGTTTCAGTAGCCGAGAGCTGATCACCGTCCGAGAAGCTCCGGTGTCTATGGTAAGGAGACATGGTATTCCACCAATTTCTCCTTTGACGACCAGACTATTCCCGTCGTTCGCCTGTGAGATCATAATTGGGACATTTCGACCACCAGCCAGCACTCGTCCCATAGTCCTGGCTTTTATTCGTTTCCCTGTTGGGGCTCTGACTCCACAGAGCCTTTTGTCCTCGCCATTGTAGCAGGATCTCTGTCCCTTCTATTCCGTTTCGGACAGCCTGACTGCAAGTGACCACGTTCTCCACAATGGTAGCAACGTGGCCCAAATTCGCGGCGGGAATCTACTGGCTTCGTAGTCGACACTTCTCGCACCCTAAAAGGCCTGGATGAATCCTGTCGTACAGCTTCCACCTCGAGAGCGTGGGCTACTGCATCCTTCAGGCTGCCATGATGTCCCAATCGCACGGCTGCCCTCACTTCCAGATCCCGGATCCCATCGATGAAGGCCTGCACCAGCATACTGTCCACGAAGGATGCTGACGTACGTTGATAGGCCTTCCTAACCAACTTCTCGATTTCCAAGGCCCACTGTTGTAAGGACTCGTTACGTCCTTGCGTCCTATCCTTCAACTGAGCTCGGTATACGTGCTCCAGGTGACTGTCACCGTAACGTGCCTCCAAGGCTTCCAGAAGGCGGTCGTACGTCCGGTCGTTCCCCAGAGCTTCGAGTATGGTAAGGGCCTCGTCGCGCAGCGCCAACGTCAGTGCTGTCCTGGCTTGCTCCTTACTCCAGTCATTAGCCTGGGAAACGGACTCAAACTGCAGCTTATAGGCGGTCCACGATGAAGTACCATCAAAGGGGGGCACTTTGAACCTGCCACCTCCAGCCACCGATGCGACGGGTACACAGGTGCTCGTACCACTAGCCACTTTAACTTCTAATTTCTGGAGACGGTTCTTATAGGCTTCGACGTCCTCCTTGACAGTTTCCACCTTTTCATCGACCTCATGGACTCGACTTTCCAATTTTATGTCCATGTCGGCTAGTTTTTCCTGCACCTCTAGCATTTCCTTCTTCCATTCGGTCGTGGACTCGTGTACCTCACGGAGCATACGGGACTGTTCCTCCTGTTTCCTTGCCTGTTCCTTTTGCTCTCTCGCCTGTTCCTTTAGGAGGACAAAGATGGCGTTAAGGTCCACTGCTTGTGCAGCTGGAGCAGGTGATTCTGATGTACCAGGCGTCGAGTCTCCCGATCCAGATGTTTGGCTCCGCGTCGTAACTCCCTTCGGCTCTGTTTCTCGTGGCATTAACGGCATTTTCTATCCCACTTCTGACACCAAATGTTACGAGCGTGGGGTTCGTATTCGATAGAAAATCACAAATTAATCCACAAATAAAAACACACACTTTATTACCCAAATTACGTACTTACAATTCACACGAACTGTACTTAAAATCCACTAATTAAAACACACACAGTAGTTATTTCACAAATTATGCACTCACTATTCACACGAACTGTACTTAAGCGCACTAATCACTCAAGAGTCTCTCTCCGATTATCCTTGTACTAGCACTTGATCGCAGTTAAAATGTAACTAACTGGCGCCGGCCGTCGGCGCCTTATATATTCCGCGGAACCGCTCTAGACGCATTGTCCACACATATCGCGAATATTCTAGTAAGAGGCAGCGTGAGGGCCGAGAACATTCGAGGCCATATATGTCTCTCTCTAATGGTGCACTCTCTGTCACTCCCTTCTCGAATGTTCCGAGTATAGCTATCTCTTTCTAGTAGTCCCATCCTTGTTACACACTTCCCGAATGTTCTGAGCATAGCTATCTCTTTCTACTAGTGCTATCTCTGTCACTCCTACTGGAAATTTCGCCATATAATGATTTGTGCTTCAGAGGCCCATAAGGGGTCCTGAAAACGCCTGAAAACGGGTTTTCAGGTTATGGCGTCATCTGATAGAGGGTGCCCTGAAACGGACTGAAAACATGTTTCAGGCGCCTGAAAACGACGGCAACTTGGGTGAAATTTCGATCTTTAGATATGTGATAGAGCAACTTCTGAAACGGCCTGAAATGACTTTTCAGCCTGCTGAAAACGCCTCTAAAGCACTGAAATTGACGTTCAAAGTTTTTGACCTAACCTACCAGCGTAACACTATATTATGATTATAAACGAGGGTTAACTTACAAGGATTCTCATGAAAATTTAACTAGTGTTTTTGGGGCCTTATCCCCATCTGTTGCCACTGTCAGTTACTGGTTCCGTGAATTTAAGCGTGGGCGGAGCGACATCAAAGATGAGCCTAGACCGGGGCGACCGCCAACGGCAGTCACTCTAGAAAATGTTATCAAGGTGGAATGGCTAATCAAGGAATCTCGAAACATTACCCACCGAGAGATTCAGGACGAACTGAATATTGGATCCCGGGCAGTTTCTACCATTTTGCATGACCACCTTCAAGTTCGGAAGGTTTCGTCTCGATGGATACCACATTTTCTCACACAGGAGCAAAAAGACATACGTGTCGATTGGTGCAAATTTATGCTAAAAAAATTTGATAATGGTAATTCACAACAAGTGAGCTACATTGTGACATCCGACGAATCTTGGATATATAGCTACGACCCATTTACAAAACAGCAATCAACACAATGGGTCTTTGAAGAAGATGATTTACCTACTAAAGTAGTTCGCGGTCGAAGCGTTAACAAAAAAATGGTTGCTGTTTTTTTTCGACGTAGTGGACCTGTAGCCGTAATTCCACTTGAAGATCGGAAAACAGTTACCAGCCAATGGTACACTGAAGTTTGCTTACCACAGGCCTTCCAGGAGCTGAACGTCAGTCGTCCAAGTACTGGAGCTCGGGGCATCATTTTTCATCAAGATAATGCTCCGGACCACACGGCTGCCAGAACCACGGAATATATTAGTAAATCAGGAGTGCAATTGCTACCACACCCTGCATACAGCCCTGACCTGGCTCCGTGCGATTTTTTTCTGTTCCCCACGTTAAAAAAATCATTACGTGGGCGACGATTTTCGACGGCGGATGAAGCAGTGGACGAATTCAGGCGACTTTTTTTTGACCTTCCGCAAGAACAGTTTTTCTCCTGTTTTGAAAGTTGGTTCAGTCGTATGCATAAGTGCATAAAGGCAGCAGGGGAATACTTTGAAAAGTTGTAAATAAAGTTTTATTATATTCCTTATAGTTTTTGTTTAACTAAAAAATTTCGGAACAGCCCTCGTATGGGATAATTAAAACTGAAGATATTTCATATATTATTGATAACCATATTTAGCTTAGGGCTATTTGCTCTAACTTCTACCGTTTACATAATATTTTATTAACAATCAAAGTATAATTTAGCAATAATTCACAATTGTTTACAATGTAACGGTTATATTCCGTTCAATTTTCTACATTGTCTCCAAGTTACACAACTTCATTAAACTTGAATTGAGAGCGCTAGTCGCGTTTCTAATCAATTCAAATTTTGATTTATGTTTATAATCTGTACATAATTTATCTGTAATTAAATGTGTGGTCATTGGCCACCCATTACTTGAACTGATGAGCATTTACGTTATGTCACTTGTTACGTAATTTGGATAATTTGATGGTGATTTTAATTAGAACACGGGTATTGAGGCTGCAGTACATTGGCTTTCCGTTTTGGGGTTACAGTGAATGGAACGCGGCCGGTATGTTACTCGTTTTATTTCCGTTTGACTAATACTAATTAATCAAGTTTTTAGTGTAGAGTCAATTAATTAAATACTAATTAAAATTGTTATTGTTAAAGAAACTAGTTATGTTAAAACCACTGAAGCGAATAATTTGGAATGATTTTGATGTAAATGTGCGGATTTGGTGGAGAATTGAACCAATTCCAAAATAGACTAGTGAATAAGGTACAAAATGCTCAAATTCAGTCAAATTGACTGAATTTGAACACATTTGAATTTTTTATCAATACATAATACATAGGTTAGTTAAGAAGTGGCACATTTTATTCGTTCATATAATTTTGTCACTTTCTTATAAAGGTCAGGAAACTGATGGGTACTCCAACGAAATATGTACCTACGCGGGTATCTATTGTTTTTTATCATGATGCTTTTTTTATACCACGGAGGTGGCAAACAAGCGTACCGCAAAGGGAAGCGGTTACCGCAGACTCCTGAAGATTCACATGCGTGTTACCGACTTTTTTTTAGGCCCATAAAAGCTGCTTAGCTAAAGGGCTGATTTTTAGGGTTCCGTACCCAAAGGGTAAAAACGGGACCCTATTACTGAGACTTCGCCGTCCGTCCGTCCGTCCGTCCGTCCGTCCGTCCGTCCGTCCGTCCGTCCGTCTGTCACCAGGCTGTATCTCAACAACGGTGATAGCTAGACAGTTGAAATTTTCACAGATGATGTATTTCTATTGCCGCTATAACAACAAATACTAAAAATAAAATAAAATAAATATTTAAGGGGGGCTCCCATACAACAAACTTGTTATAGATTATATATGTATAGGTACGGAACCCTTCATGCGCGAGTCGGGCTCGCACTTGCCCAATTTTTTCTGTTTGTTAAAATATGTACGAGTGTACGTCCTCAAAGGTTTCTTTACACCCAGCAATCAGCTGCTTTGACGTAAGTAGGTATTCTACTCATCGTATGCGAATGTTTTGATTAATGCGCAGGAATACGTGGGAAGGACACGGGTCGCGACGATCCGACCATATTGTAATGCAAATATATACCTCGGATACAAAACGGAGTAAGTCGAACGGTCGTTCACTGGACTTACGATGTTATGACTTTGTTGTTATACCTTGGATGGCGAAGGATACCTGGCGAGCTGCCGATTGAGAACGCGTGACACTGAGCTGATTGAAACTTACTTACATAAATGTATTCCATTGGGTACTTGGTTATTGTTTTCATTCTTTGTTCGATTTCTCTTCAGCCTAAGATGTAGGATGTCTTGGAAACGTAGGCGACTAGGACGTGGTCATACTAAACAGAGTGACGAATGACGATCATTGTAATAGTAATTCGAGGTGGCCGCTAATTCGAGTGTACTTTTAGATATCGCCATAGAAGCGATATATCGCCTTTAACTGTCATTAAAACACGATGTGTTCGATTAGAGCTGGATAAACCTTGGCGTATATAAGATTATTTTTCAGACGGGGCCTGGGCACCGGCACGCAAGTTTGCGGCAGTTATGTATGGCGTCGCATATAAATGAGGTAAACTTAATGCGAACTGGTTGGCAAAGTGTCGATATACTAGGTTAGTATATCGCCACCTCGGAGTTCTCTCCGAGATATCAGAGAACTATATATCGAATTATGGATAGATAGATAGATGGCTATATGACAAGTTTATAAGACCCACTGTGCGCACCTTTAGAATTATAATTATAGTAATCTAATTCAAAATATTGGCGTTTTTGAATTGAAATTCTTAAGGTTCGCTGTGGTAAGTGTAGCACGGGAGGGCGGAGAAGAAACATGCGATCTAAACTGATTGAAATATAAAGGTTGAGTGAAACTTTCAAAATAGTTTTTGCAATTTTTTATACGCTCATCTTTAAGTTTGTGATGACTTGGGTTCATGGAGCTTACTCCAACGCCTCATCATTTAATGCAAACGTATTACATTTAATGACCATGACGACTTTGATTGACGGTGACGATACGTCATGGTGTCATTGACGATACGGAACCCAAACGTCAAGATTGATCAGCACCAGTAACCGTAACCAATACTTAAAGTTAAGTAGCAATAAATATCCGTAATTTCAGCAGACACACGAAATTAGCCCGGGCCATCGTTAAAGAGTCGTAATGCGCTTTTTATGACGTATTATTTATCTTTTGGAGGTTGAATTTGTGGTAAGGAAGCATGAAATATATTACAAAAGTGACGGTTACATAATTGTTTGCTTTTACTGTAGACAAATGAAAATCCTACGGAAATTTGGTAAATAAGGCGCGAATTAGACGAGACTTTTTGTTGTGTTGTGTCGCCTATCACGACATTAAATATATCGAAAATAATCATATAGTCTACTTTCACTATTCGAATTGCATTGAGTACAATTAGCGAGTTATGTTACAAAAGATATGGTAAAACTTGATTGGTCACTGTTTTTGCAGCCTTATTAAACGACTGAGATTTTTAAATTTTTTTTTACTCAAGCAACAACTTATACTCCACAGTCCACACTCAACACATGTAGCTGTGTATGCACGCAATAATAAATGCATTGCTATGCACGCAAAAAAGAGGGCTATAGTTTTGTCTTCCTCGCGCAGACGAAGTTGCGGGCGGCTTCTAGTACCTTACCGTAATACCAAATTTTATCAAAATTGGTCCAACCGTTTGAGCGTGAAGAAGTACCAACATAAACCTACTTACAAACTTTCGCCTTTATAATATTACTGTGATAATATGGGACAGTAGAAGTACGAGTAGACATACTTAAGCAAAATATCCTTGCCACGCAGAGTACGAGAAAAAACCTAGTCTACAATATAAGTCAAGTATGGAAAATAGACATGTGTCGATCTCCAAGCCATTGTTCCATACCCCAGACGGCTGGGAACACATGTAAATGAGCGTCAAACTAGCCAACTACATACCTACCACAATTTTGTTCATGAATAAACGATTTAAAATCATTCTACTTTTTCCTGTTTTGATTTACTTTGAACGACGTGTCCTCGCTCTGGACTTGATGTTTAAAACAGACGGCAAAAAAGAAGTTTGTTTAACAAATTCCTGGGTTCCGAGGATACCCGTCGAAAATGTCGCAGGCCGAAAGGCAAACTAAAATGGTCAAGGTTTCTTTGTTGATGAAGAGCGGGAAAAAAATCAACCAGAATAATATGAGCTTTTGTGTTTGTGGATAGAGATCACAGTTAAGCTGAATTGTTGAGCGATCGTGGGTTTTTACGGTTTGTAAACAATAACATTATGCACATGCCGCGGATAGCAACGGACTCATATTTTGCAAGGCGCATTCCTTTTCCAGTCATCTGAACGAATATTTTACGACCTGAGGAATACCTCAGTACTTTTAAAGGGAAATTACGTTCTCGTTTACTATAAATTCGAGTACTTTACGTATACGCGACAGGATTTTTTCCCAATAACGATGTAATAACTTCACTATGAATTGCATTTAAATGTACGTTAATGGGCAAAGAATTCATTCTCAATTATTGAGCAGTTCCCTGAAACTGCCTCGCGTAAGACAGTTGATTAATCGGAATACTTGATCGGCCTTTATATTAACTACTACGGCCATTTATTGAGTTTTTGTATAAGATACGTTCACTCGCAATAAAACGGTTTTATGACGTTTTTAAATCGGATGAAATCGGCTCTGATTAAAGCAACGGAAACGTGCCGTTATGTGTGTTTTAAAGCAAATAAATGCATTTTAATTGGCGGATCTGGCGACAATTGGCTTTTGTAAAATTTGCAGCCGCGATATCCGAGTATCGATAGAACGCGCACGCTCGGGGTCGCGTGATATGCCAGCGCGGGCGCAGCATCGCCGCCATCTCCCCAACTCTTATTGTTTTTAATTGATTACCAGATTACCACGACATGTTTGCATTTAGCAACCCGCGCGTTCATAAACACGCCGCACATTACAAGCGTAATGCGATTCGGCATCAATCAGCCTTAAGTAGCCACTCGTTACAAATTACCGCAATGAGCCATCATCTCGATCGATAAATCACGTCTCACGGTTTTCGACAATTTCCCTTAATTGGTCTCGTTACCCAATCGCGTGCGGCGCGAGCTCGATACCGTGTGTGGCCGCCCTTTGCCCAAATCAGCGGGGTGATCTCGGCGACACTGACCGGACACGAGAAGTAATTAGCGCCTCGGACCACACACTGTAGTCCGTTGCGCTGCTCGATACCGGGCGCCCGAGCACTTTCATCCTCGCGCCAAGCTGGGTCGCGTGAATCACGATCCGCGGATGTAAATGTATTACCTACAACACCCCGTTGACAACCATATAAAATAACCCGCCGGGTGTAACTAAGACGGTAACATGACAGGAACAGTGCTGTAAAGGAATTTTATTCCGTTAGCTTGTAGCGCCACCGACTGCAGACTTCGACGGTGTCCGACACTCGTAAGTCATCGGAAGACACGACCGCTGACGCAACAATGCGTCGAATTAGAATAAATTGCATAATTGGCCCCGAATTTATCAGTGAAAGTGAGGAATCGTCGCACGACGAATGTGTAATACCGGACTAATGATAGATCGCGTCGGATTGTGCTCCTGAGTCGTAGAAAGCTCGCATTATTTATTATTTATGAACAGATGAAACCATTGTCGGTTGCGATGAGTGATTTACAGCGAAGGCCGTCGCGGATCAGACACTTAATTACAGACGCCTTTCTTTGATCCGTGCATCCCCTAACGACAAATTAAGCTTAATCAAAGAGTCGTAAGGTCCATAATTGTTTTGTAATTAAATCAATACTGCGATTATACCTTGGCATATTCCACGAGGGTTCGTGATGCTTTCGTTAATTTCTAATAATGATTCCTTGTCAGTGATTAATAGGCGCGCCGTTGATTAGTTCCGCATTTAGCTTCCTCTTTATTAATAATATCAATTTATTAGGGAAATTATTTCCTACATTGTTGAGAAATTATTGAGTAATAATTACTAATAATACAATAACAATCGCTGATATTATTTGACGCGAAGGCCGCAGACATTTGTGAAACCCGACGCTGAGACGTTGCTATTGCACGCAGATAAAGTCATTGCACTGTTTTCAAGATCATCTAGTACGCATGCGTGGGAAAACACGGCTCTGTTCAATATGACGTTATGTATGAAATCTCGAGGTTGACTCATGATCTAAATTAAATAATGACGTGTTACACCACAGCGAACGAAGTTTATTAAGATACTAGCATAGATAAAGGGAATGTAAAGGGGGGAAAACGAAATTTGTTTCGGCATCGTAATTACCTACTTTAATTTCGACTCGCTCGTTGTATTGCAAAATAATAAGCATAGTCGGAACGTTGCATGCTTAAAGGGCGATTTCGTATTAACAGTTCAACATTACCAGTTTATAATGGACTTTCAAGTTCATGTGCCCTAGACCAATCAAAGGATCGTTACGAATTGGTCGAGTGCTCGAGAAAGAAAAAGTTCATGTCAAACGTGATTGGCTGCAGGTATTATTATCACAATATGAAAATTACGACCCCATTTCCTAGTTCACAATAGATAATTAGTAGGTACTTTGGTTTGTGGCATCAAGTTCGTGTTTCTTTTGGCCTGATTGTGAAATTTTACGTTTAAGTTAATACCAGATTCACGCAATCAGTAGTTGGAAATATTTACTACGTACTTCTGTTAAACGGATGCAAGATTGTTTTCAACATGTCTTAGATTTTTTAATTCAAGCTAATCAGATTTTTTTATACTACGACGGTGGCAAACAAGCATGCGGCTCGCCTGATGTTAACCTGTTATATATTTGCTATAGCTGTGGGTAATATTTTTGGTTGCTACTTTTATGGGTATCTGGGTGGCAACTGGCAAGCAATATAACTTGTACAGAGAACAACAAAAGTAGCTACGTTATTATAGTCGTGTGCATATGAGGCAAGTAACACAGAGGCTGCATACGTGCTGATACAACCTTTATTCAGCTTAAATTAGCGGTATAAGACTGTACAAACGCTTACGTATAGTGTGCTAATAATATGTATTTTAGGTCTTGTAGCAATATCTACTGCTATTGCCGCTATTTCAAGTGTATAAGTGTCATTAATATTATCTCGGTGTTTTAAATAGCCTAACTGACCGCATTCAAATTTAAAATTAAATCCTTTAGACATATAAATTACATCAACACTTCAGTTAAACGTAAATAACAAGCCAACGAAAAAAGTACACAATTCGTAAAAACACTCATCGATTTCCACGGTTCGAGCAATAACCATAAATCGAATAACACAACTGGATTCGTATTAATGTTATCAATTGAGTAGCAATTAAAATCATGGCGGTGCAAACAAAATTAATGTTCCGACTTTCGAGCCACCCGGGCCGCTGCCGGGACGTGAGACACGGTGTCAGCGGGAGGTGTTTAACACTAGAAATATTTAGACACAGAAGTTCTACCGTGTCACAGTTGGAAATCGCAAACGAACACTTGTATTTTTAGCAGTAAATCATAAGATTTGAAAGGCGATTGCGCGCTAAAAGTTTTTGCTACATTTATTGCTTTGCGAAAATATTAACTTGTCTACGAAGCGTGGAGTTCGGAAGAGATTTATAGTAATAAAGAAATTAGCTGACCCAGATTTGTGTCCGGTTATGTAGTATGAACTCTGTTGACACGCGTGGAATTGCCACTTACATGTCCCGATATATTAATATGCTTACTGGTCCTCCCTTGCATTATTTGTAAACTACTTTTGATAACCAATTAAATATTTTTATTTTCAAGAGTGGAATAGTACTTCAGCCCACTCTGCCCAATAATACCCAGTCTTAAACATTAATTTATATCGCCAGAGGCAATGACTGAGCGATGACAGTGGCTCCTGATTGCGTGTCTGGTATGCTTCACTTCTTTGTCGTTTTCACTCTTGGCAGAGTGGTCGTGGTCATCATTTCAGATGTTGGTGGCAAGCTTCACAACACGCCGCCATTCTTCTCTGATAGCCGCCTTCCTCGTACATTCGTGTAGTGACGATGAGCCATTTATTGCAGCTTTTATTTGATCTGTCCATCTCATAGGCGATCTGCCTCGTGGCCTGGTACCCTCAACCTTTCCCTGGACCACAAGTCGCTCAATAGCCACCTCCCCTCGGCGGCATACGTGACCAAAGAAGCTAAGAATACGGGACTGTACTAAAGATGATAAACGCTGCTCGATGCCGAGTTCTCGAAGTATAGACTCGTTGGTGCGGAATTCAGTCCATGATACTCCGAGCATTCTCCTCCAGCACCACATCTCTAGGGCGTCTATCTTTTTCTTCTCGACTTCCCGCAGTGTCCACGTTTCTGCAGCGTATAGGAATATGGGGAATACAAGTGCCCGAACGAGCCGGATTTTTGTGGCTTTGTATATGTTGCGATTCCTCCATATTTTTCTCAACCTGTCCATTGCAGATCTAGAAATTGCCATACGCCTCTTCACTTCGTCGACACATCCGCCGTTGTTAGTGATTAAGGCTCCCAGATAAATGTACGATTGGACCACATCACAATTCGCAATTTGTGTAATTTCTGGTGAATTGTTATTCATGCGGTCGACAATCATCATCTTTGTCTTATTCCGGTTTATCTTAAGTCCGAAGTCTAGGCTAACGCGTTCCATCTTGCCGAGAAGTTCTTCCATGTGACGGGGACTTGTGGCAAACAAAGTGGTATCGTCTGCATATCGCAAGTTGGAGATCCTCATACCGCCGATCGAGATGCCATCTGTCCAGTCTTCAAGTGTAATTCTCATTATGAGCTCTGTGTACACATTGAATAGAAGTGGAGAAATAATACATCCCTGACGGACTCCGGCACTGGGGTGAAAGTGGTTAGATAGAACATCATCTGCGCGTACTGAAGCCCAGGTAGCAAGGTGACGTCGGCGACTAAAAAATGACGACATTCTTAAGTCAATTTAGGGTCAGTACAATATACGTCATTATTGTACGTCATACTTAAGTCAATTTAGGGTCAGTACAATATACGTCATTATTGTACGTCATACTTAAGTCAATTTAGGGTCAGTACATTATACGTCATTATTGTACGTCATAGCTACGTACTATTAGTACACTGCACTGTACGTACTGTATAGGTCATAAATGGTCCCTTATTAGTTTAAATATGTCCTCCGGTTGACGTCTGTTGCATGACGTATCTGGTCCCGAAGAGCTAAAGAACGATAAGGAATGCAATGGATCTGACCGACTTATGTCCATGAGTGAAGTCTACCACCATCATAGTGAATCCAAACTAAGGGCAAATACTAATACATTTTTGTAAATTTGTATAGCCGGTACATATGCAAAGAAATTTGAAATTTGAACAGTTTCATAGTCGTTATATGTGGTCGTTATATAAGTATCTGATTTAAAAAAAAAATAATGCGTTTCTTTTCATGATACCAATTTGTCAATCTTGTGTTATAAAATATTTATAAAGTAAAAAAAACCGTCTAATAGGGTAACTCTACAGTTGATACTATAAAATAATTTATTACAAGTTTTAAATTCATAACATCAAGACAAGCTTAAAAATGTGATTTTTAAAAACATCAAAAGTTGAAACGGAACGAAATTCTGTCATTTTTATTGAGGTGTCAGATGTCATGTATTGTTTTCCCTCCTTTTTCGTTTGGCCGTTAGCCCGTTGCTTGGTCTATTGACTATTGGTTGTGTCGTACGTCCGTGCCTCCGTGGTGAGTGCTGTGCTGTGCTGTGCTAACATGTACTCGGTGATACAATTTAGTGAAAAAGACGGTGGAACCGTATCGGTAATAAACAATCAGTGGTTTACGCCAAGGCGTTGTGAAGTCTTTTGGCCACCCGTTAAAGGAACTAAAGCGTTTGAAAGAGTTTTGGCTGATGCTAAGACACCAGATGAAAAATGGAAATTATACAGCGTGCAAAGAGTTTTTTGTGAGACTGGTATGTACAGTTTAATATTTTTTACAAACCACTTGGATTTGGCTATGGGTGCCTAACGAAACTAAGGTCTATTCTATATGGTCTCTAAGGTCTCTTGCACAAGACTACTACCTATATATGGATGCCTTGCATTGCAGTTGCCTGCAATCTTAGTAGATCTTGAGTTACACAGTAGCCGATTTACGAACAAATCACGCTACTGTGCACTCAAGGTCTGCTCTAGAAGTTTGCCGGCAACTGTAATTATTGAAACTGCTTGAACGAGTGAGCTGCTGCTATGGTGTGCTAACCTCCTGGTGCAAGATTTGTTGTTGCATGCAAATATTAAACTTAAAATCTCGTTTAGATTTACTGAGAGAAGGCAAACATTACAATATAATTCATATGTATGACACATAAAGATACAAGATTTTGTATTGACTGTGTTGACAAGTAGTCACGGCACGGGTACAGTCAATTAATTTGATTAGTAGGCAATTTTGAACCTTTTCGCTATACATTTTATAACAATTTTATTAATTAACTACTTTGAGCAGGCATGCTGGCATGTCATCTCATCACATTACAACATTAATTGTGAAAAGGTTCAAAGTGGCCTACTAGTCAAATTGGTTGACTGTACCATTTCAGACTAATGCAACTCCGTCCTACATATTTACTATCTACAATAACCTTGTTTTATTTATATCCAGGGCCGGATTTAAGGGGGGGCAGGCGGGGCTACTGCCCCGGGCCTTCACAAGAGAGGGGACAATCAATTGTTCCTATTATTCTGAAAATAATATTATAATATATAATATTGGGCCTCTGGTCCTTTGTTGCCCCAGGGCCTCCACACCTCTAAATCCAGCCCTGTTTATATCCCTTGACTGAAGGATGCATTATGCTGTGTTCATTTATTATTTTTGCATGTGGTGTGTATTTTTTTATTTCATTTGCATGTGAAGATGATATAGAGAAAGCAAAAAAAAAACTAAAACTGGTGGAGGATACATCAGACTTACAGACTGAAGCAGAAACAGAACCAAGTCTCAAACGGAGAAGGGCTAAAAGATATATTTCTACCAGCGAAGAAGATAATGACAATCACATAAGGCCACCACCATTAAAGAAAAAGACCTTTAACAAATTACAAACATTTCAAGCTGCTGGCCTAGAAGCCTGTTATGGAGGTGAGTTTTATAGTCAATGGCTGTTTTGAAGTAAATCCTGACACATTGTAAAGATAGATGTAAAGATGCACCTGACACCTGTGAAGATAGATGTAAGTGTGGTAAAATAAAAAATAAACATTGAAGTTTTTGAATATTGAAAATGTGAACAATGGGAAAAAATGCTGTACTTTTTGCATGTGTCAGAATAGTAAGCATAGCATTTTCTTCCTAGGATTTATATTGTCAATATTCAATTTAGCATCTTCATTGGTGTGCAAAGTGTCAGAATTTACTTCATAACAGCCATTATTTGTAGTTATTTTTAGTTCATTAACATATTTGCCGCATTCTCATATTCAAAGAACTTTCAGCCATTTCATTCGAGATTGATTGTCCCATGGTTACCATGCAAATATGTTATATATAAAGAACTAGCTGTGCCCCGCGGTGTTACCCGCTCATCCCACTGGAACACTAAATTTATTCGGGTTGAAAAGTATCCTATGTCCTTCCCCGGGACTGAAACTATCTATATACCAAATTTCATCTAAATCGGTTCAGCGGTTTAAGCGTGAAGAGGTAACAGACAGACAGACAGACAGACAGACACACTTTCGCATTTATAATATTAGTATGGATATGGAAAGAACCTAATTATTACAAGTTTTTATTTAACTTGACCTGTTTGTAAGTGTGGGAACAAATCTTGCAAATTAAATTTGGTCCACTTCCTGGTGTTATATTTTAGATTGTGCTGAAATTTTGCATAATTATGTAAACCCAGTGCGCTGATGATGAAGCCGGGATGTAGATACCATAGGTTGAGTTTTGGATCATTTGTTTCTATGTTTTGAGTACTTGTTTATAGTATAAGTACAGTCATGTTATTAAAACTATCGTGAGACATCTCTACTAATTATAAAAACCTCCTTCCTGACAATTTTTACGTGAGTTTATACCGTTTTTATAATTAGTATAAGTACAGTCAGCAAAAAAGCTTGTATTAAAAATTAAATTTTGAACAAAAACTTATTTTGGTCAATATACCTAACTGTACCTAACCCTAACTGCTTACTCTGTTAAATAGAAGTTTGTTTTGTACTCAAACTTATCTTTTTGTTAGAACTATGGGGGGATAGATGGAAGTTTTTTCCTTTTGTGGTGTGGACCCCTAAAAATCAAAAGTGAATAAATCTATTTTAGGTAGTTTTTTTGTCATGTAATTGTATAGGTAAGTATGAAATTACAAAGTAATCTTAAAATAATATATTATGTTTTATGCAGATACCCCACAAGCTCAGCCAAACATTACCCAAGAAACCCCTTCAATACCAGAAAGTAAGTAAATTATAATTGATACATAATAGAGTACCTATAACCCACCCATACCCATAGTAGAGTATCTTACCTGTTAAAGATTAGGTTTGGGTAGGGCGTCTTAAAAATGCATCACATTTTAGAAGGTGATCAGGTAATGTAACCTTTGGTATAAAAAATAGGTTGTTCAGGCTGACTGACATACCTGGTTAACAGCTGAAGTGGAATAGTCATTTTTGTGAAACCCTGTAATTATAATGTATTACTAAGGTCGACTTACACAGTCCAGAGTAAAAAAAAATTGCTAAGCCGGGCTTAAGCCCGTCACACACTTCGCTATATATAACATATGGCGCAGTGCTATAAATATAGTGTGGTATATTGCGGTATTTAGAGTTCCTTTTCTGATGTTGCTTCAAAACTGACATAATATCCACTAAGCCCGTCACACACTTCGCTATATATAACATATGGCGCAGTGCTATAAATATAGTGTGGTATATTGCGGTATTTAGAGTTCCTTTTCTGATGTTGCTTCAAAACTGACATAATATCCACTAAGCCCGTCACACACTTCGCTATATATAACATATGGCGCAGTGCTATAAATATAGTGTGGTATATTGCGGTATTTAGAGTTCCTTTTCTGATGTTGCTTCAAAACTGACATAATATCCACTTAAGCTCCACTTAACTCCGCTCCTAAGGGCCACTTTCGCGGACCAGAGTTAATGACTTAACTCACGTGTTAGAGATGGCCCGAGGTTAAGCCATGTCAAAATGGTATAAACTCACGTAAAAATTGTCAGGAACGGCCCGACATGTTTCGAACTCATTTGGAGCTCTTCATCAGGGGTAGCTATCTGCTGCTACGCGACTCGCGACCCACTGCACTTTTAATCGCTCTTCTTGCCGCCCTCTGCGCACGCGCAGATAGCGCGGCGCGGGGAGGGCAGGGCTCTTGCACGCACGTATGCAGCAGCACGCATGTAGCAGCACGGATAGCTACCCCTGATGAAGAGCTCCAAATGAGTTCGAAACATGTCGGGTCGTTCCTGACAATTTTTACGTGAGTTTATACCGTTTTTATAATTAGTAAAGATGTCTCACGATAGTTTTAATAACATTATTCATGTCAAAATGTATGAAACTGTCAAACATAGTCTCGGGCTAGCGATTTTTTTTTTTACTCTGGACTGGGCAAGTCGCCTAGCAAGGCCTAAGCGTGCATTGTGTTATTAATACTGGCAGAGATGTTGTGGACGTGAAAATATAATACATATTAACTTAATGTGTTTTGCCAACAGAGACCGTGTCGTTGAATGTAGTTGACGGGCTTCCTGTCTTGACAAGCAGTCTACTGCAAGGTAAGTTATCCATGTTTATATATTTTTACCCATCTGCGGCAGTTTGATTTTAACCGTCATGTATGTATGTGTCTGGTGTTTATTCCTATGTTCCCCGCTACAGCGTAAACAGCTAAAACGAGTTTCAGAAATGACGTATTGATTTGATTACTGGAAAAGTTCTGCATTGTTTATATTTTTTATGTTGTCAGATTTGGCAGAAGACGGCGAGGAGCGGCTAACTCCGGTTGCGGCACGCCTCGGTAGTCCTTGGTGCCGATATGAACAACCGCCGAATCGCAGCAGCGACGTGCCAGCAACGCCATCGTGTGTTCGAGGATTAACAGGTTAATATACTATGATGTATTACTTTTTTTTTGTTTTTGTTTGGTACTTTTCTTTCGACTATTGGGAATGTTAGTACTATCCCCATATTTTAGTTATAATGTAGTAATCAAATCACTAACTTATTAAAAACTAGGAGTTGACCGCGACTTCGTCTGACTAAATTTCGGTTATCGCTATCCCCGCGGTAACTAAGTATGCAATTTTTCGAGATAAAAGTAGCATATCTTTTTCAGGGTCGCGTCTACTCCTAGGTATACCAAAAGTTCATTACAGTTGATACACAGAGTTCCTTTCGCTTTTATAATATTAGTATGGATGACTGAAATGGCGTAGGTACCCATCTCGTATTGTCTCGGCGAGTGTGTACAGTCGGCATAACATATATGTATAGCAGCATATATCCTCGCGACTAAAGTGCTTTTAAGTCCTTGACAATAAAGTCTTGTTCCGATATATTTGGCCACTTTGCACTTTCGTTGCCACGATATTATCTGACGCTGACCCTACTAATAGGTACTGTTTATTATTTTTTAGGTTACCAAGAAAAAGTGCTGTCATTATTGTCATGTATAAAAACCCAAAATGATCAAATAATAAGCCTTTTAAAGCATACAGGCACATTGAAAGGTACTCTAAAACCGGAATTTAAATTCCCAATTCAAAATGCCGATGAATTAAATACAATTGAATCATTATTGGAGAAAAGAGAAAATTATGATAATTTGGTAAGTTACAATACAATTACTCTTTATTGCACACCACATAATAAGCATTACAAAAAAAAAATATAAATAGTGAAAATTTGCACCAATAAGCGGCCTTCTAGCTTCAGAGCGATCTCTTCCAGGCAACTTAATGAGAAAGAAGGAAGGAACAACTTGAAGCAGGTGGTGCAATTTATAGTTATTTAGTAGCAATAAAAATACATACAATAAACACGCATACAATACCTACACACTTGAAACAATATGTAACAAGTGATTTTTAATCTAATCACTCATTTGGTCTGATCAGCAATTTATTTGCTATTTTACAAAAATACATTCTTTTGTTTGTTACAGGTTTCATACATGAGAACTTTTGGAGGCAGAGATATTTCTGGCAAAGTGTCTCGGATAATGAAATTTTGTTTCACTGACCGGCTAGCTGAACAGTATAACTTCTATGGGAAGAGATCCAACAAAAAGCCTTTCTGCCAACTGCACCTGCGAGAGTGTATCGTGGGTAAGTTTAAAATGTCACGTAACTGTAAGGCCGTTGTAAGACTACTTTTTAAAATTTGTTTTTGTCTATTTTAACCCCTGATGCAAACGTCTAACATAATAATAAACATTTAAATACTATGTCACGCTTGCAAAGTAGAATAAAATTGTAAATAACAAATGCTTATACATAGATGGCGTTGAAAAAACGGGGAACAGCTTTTAGTATGGTGATTGTCAGTCCTCGTGTTTTCATGTTCCTTGATTATGCTTACTTATTACATTAAGAAATGTATTATATTTTTATAGAAGGAGTTGTCACCACAACATCTGGGTCTACAGCTAAAGAAGTAGAAGATTGCATTAAAATTTGGCTAAAGCATGCCCCTGAAAGATTGAAGAAGACTGATAAACAAAAATAAACATATATGGCAGAGAAAATAAAATACTCAAAAAAGGCTATAGTTGGCAAACGTCAATTATTAAGAAGAGCAAAGGAAGCAAAGTTAAGTGTGATTTCAAATTTACAAGAGAGTACTACAGCTGTAAGTGTGTCCACTTCCTTAGTTGATTTGCCATGTACTTCATATAATTGTTTATTACCGATACGGTTCCACCGTCTTTTTCACTAAATTGTATCACCGAGTACATGTTAGCACAGCACAGCACAGCACTCACCACGGAGGCACGGACGTACGACACAACCAATAGTCAATAGACCAAGCAACGGGCTAACGGCCAAACGAAAAAGGAGGGAAAACAATACATGACATCTGACACCTCAATAAAAATGTCAGAATTTCGTTCCGTTTCAACTTTTGATGTTTTTAAAAATCACATTTTTAAGCTTGTCTTGATGTTATGATGAGCATTCACTATCTGATTCAGATTCTGTTAAGTCTATAAAAGATGATGATTTTAAAACATTGGGCCACTCAATATCAAATGCCACATAATGCTTTGAATAGTCTTCTTAAAATTGTATCTCCTTTATGCCCTGGATTACCAAAAGATAGCAGAACATTGTTGGCAACCCCTTTACAACTAGAAATTACTAAGTTAGATACTGGAGAATTAGTATATTTAGGTGTTCTTTCACAAATTCAAAAACAAATAAAACTATTTGACGATACTGATAATAATGTTGGGAATAGAGAAATTAAAGTGTCTTTTAACATTGATGGACTTCCCTTATTCAAAAGTACCAATACACAATTGTGGCCCATATTAGGATTGCTAAAAAACATTCCTAATGCTAGACCATTTGTTGTCGCTCTTTTTTGTGGTCAAGCTAAACCTTCGCCATTAGATGTTTTTCTAAAGCAATTTGTCGACGAATTAGAAAAATTACTTAGAAATGGTTTCGATCTTGAAAATATTCATTACACTGTTAAAGTTCATAGCTTTATTTGTGACGCTCCAGCACGAGCATTTATCAAGTGTACTAAACAACATGGTGGTTATTCAGCTTGCGACAAGTGTGTAGAGGCAGGTGAATACCGCGGCCGCGTGATCTATGAAAGTGTGTCAGCACCCACGAGGACCAATGAATCATTTCGTTCGCAGCTTGATGAAGACCATCATGTTGGAGAGTCACCACTTTTACGGCTCCCTATAGATTTGATATCTATATTCCCTACTGAATATATGCATAATGTTTGTTTAGGGGTAATGCGTAAGCTGTTAAATGTGTGGATTAGTGGCGATTTAAATGTTAAATAAAGATTATAGTACTTACATAGTGTTTTTTGTTTAGTTTCATCCATAAAAGTCCTTTAGGAGTGTCGTTCAGGGTACGTAGATGAGATGCCTGCTATCTCAACGCTACATGCTAAGCGCTAAATTGTATATCCTAGTCTTACGCGTAAGGATTTGCACGGTGGAGGGAAAGCGGGATAGAATAGAACGCGTAACGTACGCCCTAGTAGGTGTCTTGTCTAGGGCCCCTGGCCAATAAGTTAGAACCGTCGGTCGTAGAGCTTAATGCGCAGTTTTAGAGTTTAGTGTCATTTTTGTTTTGCCAGCACGTTAGTTCTCTCCACGACGGTTCTCTTTTTGAACAGACTACTCATTCATCCTACCTATGGGGAGCATATATGCCGTGCTTACGATATCAGCAGTTAAGTGTGTTCTGGGCGATTTTATTAAAATTTATTATATAATACCCGCCTAAATAAAACTGAAAATCGCTTGTTTCTGCAGAACACACTTACTGTTGATATCGTGAGCACGGCAGCATAATGCAGCCCCGTAGGCCCTGACGTGTAGTGTACATCCTAGTAACGTCACTATGAATCCTGTGTATGACGTCGCTCCGACGTCAGTGGCTGCCCTAATATGTACGGCCCAGTAACGTCCCTATGAATTCATCATATGACGTCACTCCGACGTCAGTGGCTGCCCTAATATGTACGGCCCAGTAACGTCCCTATGAATTCATCATATGACGTCACTCCGACGTCAGTGGCTGCCCTAATATGTACGGCCCAGTAACGTCCCTATGAATTCATCATATGACGTCACTCCGACGTCAGTGGCTGCCCTAATATGTACGGCCCAGTAACGTCCCTATGAATTCATCATATGACGTCACTCCAACGTCAGTGGTTGCCTTAACATGTACGGCCCAGTAACGTTCAGTATATGACGTCTCTCTAACGTCTGTAAACTGACGTCTTGAGGCTGTGACAAATTGACGTCATCTGCTGGGACCCCCCGACGTCAGGACATGACGTCTCTTACGTCTAGCAGTACCGTAAACGGACGTCATGATGACGTTTAAATGCTACCTGGGAGCTGTGCCTTCTTCATACAATCTACGCAGGAGGTGTACCAGGTGTTTTGGAACACCCATCGCCGTCAATGTTTCCCAGAGTTTTGGCCACTTGACAGAGTCGAACGCCTTAGAAAAGTCTACAAAGCATATGTAGGCGGGCTTGTTGAATTCTCGGGCTTTCTCTATAATCTGCCGGACTGTCAAGATTTGCTCGCGGGTGCCCCTTCCCTTAACAAAACCAGCCTGTTCAGGAGCAATTTCTTTGCTTAAGTAGGACTTAAGACGCTCGTTTAGTATATGCAGTAAAATCTTGCTTGAGTGAGAGATGAGAGCAATAAGTCGGTAGTTACTGCACGTTTTGGTCGAGCCTTTCTTGTGCAACGGGACAAAGACAGTGTGAGCCCATTCTTTTGGCCACTGCCCCGTGAGCCATATCTTATTGCACAGGGTTTGGAATATTTGGACGCCATATTCGCCCGATGCCTTGATCGTCTCAATTGGTATGGCATCTGCCCCCGTGGCTTTGCCGTTCTTCAGATGTTTAATAGCGGCTGTTACGGACACAAGCCGAAAACTGTTAGTTCATAAGCGAATTTGATATGTAAAACGTTAATTTATTTAATTTATTTTATTGCGCATAAAAGACGCTATAAGTCGATTTATTATGTACCAAATGTATATAAACGTCCGTAAAAGAGACACATATATGTAACTGGTCTAATCCCAAACCGATTCCGATCCGAAAATCACAATTCGATAGCGATGAATATTACATAAGATATCCACGTGGTACCGAACCACGTGGCAATGTTATGATAATATCTCATCACCTGCTATCGCTTCCGCAATAGTGCCAAGCGATAGCAACGGATAATCCCATCAGGAATCCGTTTTTATAATGTTTCTAAAGTAATTAGGTCAACCGCAATTCACGTTAACGTAAAATTAACGTGAATTATGAACCGTCCGATTAGAGCCCATTTTCAGTACGAAATCGTATCGGAATTTCGTCTTAACAATTCAAATTAACTTCATTATGACCTAATCACTTAGTATACACTTATAGATGCATCTGGACTCATTGCACTTACCTTTTATAGCCTTCCGCGACTTGCCAGCACACCGTAAATTTAACTTCATCGATCGATCCGACTTAATAACTAACGAACCGTAAATCTTATCTTATAAAACATAAGGCCATTTAATGCGGTGCAATGAAAGCTACAGAATGAGACATCTCACGTAGAAATCGAACCGTAAACGTAGACACGACACTTCCCGAACCACCCATCCCGTAGACCAGAAAAGCCGTTAGAGCTGAAAAATGGGAATATGAACGACCAATCACGTAGCTAGTTCACTTTCTCATACAACGATTCTTAAAAAAGAACGAACTTGACGAAAGGGGCGTGCCGGCCGTAGAATGTACGGATCGACGCCTCCTATTGGCCTGCGAGCCATTATTACGCTTACAGATCCTGAGTCGAATTAGATCTTAAGGAAAAGCTTATAAGGAATTATTGTTTTCGATTGTTTACCATACTGCCGAAGAAAATTAAATAACGAACAAGTCAACTAGTGTTTTTATAACTCGTACTCGACCCTGCATCGAACCTGCATCGACCAGCTGCCGTAACCAAGTTTGTCTGAGGTCCCATTCGTGTTGGTTGATCTCCAAACTTCGGTCTACGTTATCTACGTGATATCTACGTGGCGTTTACGTCGTGCAGCTACGCATCGGATCCGGAGCCGCAGAACTGAACCGAACCGCACTACGAGCTACGAACGTACGGTTTGCTACGTGTGACGTAGCAACTACGTGGCAACTACGTGCCGCGTCTGAACCGCCGTGCCTACGACTGGGTTAGCCACGGCGACCGAACCGGAGCCACGAATTCCGAGAACCGACATACAGTCCACTGTGCTCACTCGTGAGCTACCGAAGAGGCAGTGTTGAGCGAGCATCCTCAACATTTTGGTCATTCGAGCGACGGATATCTGAACCACAGAACCGGACCATTTTGGTCATTCGAGCGACGGATATCTGAACCACAGAACCGGACCATTTTGGTCATTCGAGAGCCGGATTGGAAGAACCGCCGAACCAACCGACAACGATGGTCCACACGAGACGCCAGGCATCACGAGACGGCCGAGCCCCCAGCGAACCGAACCGAGGGGAATCCACGTCTGCGGAGATGCACGGAGCGCGTCGACGACTGTCGGACACCAGGGAGCCACAACGTGCAGCCCTGGACGAACCGAGCCGCAGATCGAATCCAGAATCGCCGCCCACGGACACGACCCAATGGCGGCAGAAGCTGGACGAGCACCTGCGTCGAGCCAGTCTACGGGAGCAACGCGACGACCCCGCAGCCGGCTTTTCGACGCCGACGACTCACCTGCCGGCGCACCCCGAAGCCCGAGCGCCCACGCGCGCCGCCGGCTACGATCGCGACCGCAGAGGCCCCGAGGCCCCCGCGACGTCCGCGTACCGCGCGTTTAACGCGCCCCTCGCCGCGCACGCGCCGATCGAATCATCCGCGGCCCGCGCGCCCGCGACTCAAACCGCGACTCACACCGCGACTCGCACCGCCGATCGTTCCCGAGAACGAGCCGATCGCGAACGTGCTTTCGACCAAGTACGCTTCAACATCGGCAACACCCGCGCGCCTACGGTCACGTCCGCCACGAGCAGCACCACCGAGGCCCGCAGGAAGCAAGCCGAACTCGCCGCAGCCGAGAGCATCGCAAAGCTACGCCGACAACAACTCCGCATCGAAGAGGACCTCGTGAAGAAGCGACTCGAGACCGAGCTGCAACAGATAGAGGCGGAGGGGTCCCAGGCTGGCGGCTCACAGGCGGGTCGACTAACGCCGACCGACCAAGAAACCACGCAGCGTATCGATGCGTGGTTTCAACGAACCGAGGTGAGTGACGGAGCAAATATCGTGCCTGCTAAACCGACGCCGATGAGGCAGCGCACGGTCACGCCTGAACGAGGCGAACTCCGTCCGAGCCGAAGCCGAACCGCGAGCCGCAACGAAGACATCGACCGACTCGCCGATCGCATCGAGAGTATAACTCGTCCGCCGCCGAAACAGGTATACGAACTCCCGATTTATACCGGACTGCCGAACGAGTGGTTAACGTTTTACCACTCGTACACCGAGAGCACACAGCGGTATAAGTTCTCGAATTTCGAGAACATGGCTCGACTCCGCGCGGCGCTGAAAGGTGAGGCGCGAGAATGCGTCCAACACATGCTGGCGTCGGGATCGAGTCCGGACTTAATCATCCGCATATTAAAAAAGAATTTCGGTAGGACCGACATTCTCGTCGACAGGGCGCTGGAGGACTTGAAACGATTGCCCGCCCTAGGACCGAGCGCGACTGACCTCAACACTTTCTCCATAAGGGTGATGAATATCGTCGCGACGCTCATGGACTTAGATAAGTCACACTACGCAGGTAACCCACTACTGATCCGGGAGATTACCGACCGCCTGAGCCCGCACCTGAGATCGAGATGGTGCACACACGCACGTGAACACATGCGAACAGGTGAGTGCGAGATCGTAATGCTAGCGGAATTCTTACTCGACGAATCCGACGCCGAATTACAATTCTCGCACGCACGAGCCCCAGCGTCGCGACGCCCAGCCACTACGAACGTGAGTCACCAGCCGCTGCCGTCCCGACGCCCGAACCCCGTGAATAGCGGAGCTGCGATACGACGCCCCGCACCCGTAAGAGCCCAGACATACGCCACAGAACGAGTGGACGCCTGTCTGTGTTGCGGCAACACACACCGAACCACGGATTGCCGCAAGCTATTAGGTATGACGATAGGAGCGAGATGGGAGTGGGCTCGAGACGCACGCATCTGCTACAAGTGTCTCGACAAGAGACACCGCCGCGAGAACTGCACGGCGAAAGGTTGCGGCGTACCTAACTGCCCACACTCACACCACAAACTGCTACACGATTCGACGCCGCCTACGAGTAAGGCGCCGCCCCACGTAGCACCCGACGTAGCACTCGACCGCCCAGCCCGCCCGACGCGTAGCACAGCGCAGGCGGCGCCCGGCCCCACGCGTAGAGATAAGACGCCCGTGCAGAACGAGCACGCGCACACAACGGCGGAGCTAACCGCCAATACCGTCGACGCGAACACGAAGGTAATGCTTAAAATAATGCCTATCGTCGTAAGCGGACCGAACGGAAGCATCGAAACATTTTGTATGATCGATGAGGGGAGCACGATATCTCTCATCGATCAGGGACTGGCGGATCAACTAGGAGCAACGGGACCTGAAAAACCTCTCGTCATACAAGGCGTAGGCTCGATATGCCTAACGCAACCGAGTCAGCGCGTAGAGGTAAGCGTCCGAGCTACGAGCGGAGGCCCGTCACACTCGCTCACGCTGCGCACTGTACCGCAACTGGGACTACGTGAGCAGTACATGCCGCGTAGGGCGGTACTCAACTTCGAACACTTAGCCGACTTGAATGAAGCCTGCTACGAACATGCCGCGCCTAAGATACTATTGGGCGCGGACCACTGGCACCTGACGATCCCGCTAGAAACGAGAACGGGAAGGCAGTGCGACCCAGTGGCGATCCGTTCAAAAATCGGATGGACGATTTACGGCATGGCTCCACGCTACCTACGGAACCAGAGCGATCGAGAGGTAGTCATGCACGCTTTCTCGAATGAAGACCGAGAGATAAACATGGCGTTGAAAAGGTACTTTGACGTCGAAGCGCTAGGCGTGAAATTAATCGACAAAAGGAGCCCGCAGGATCAACGCGCTATCGACATATTTAACGCGACAGTTAAACGCATCGACGGCCCGCGCTACGAGGTTGGACAACTGTGGCGCGACGACGAACCCTGCTTGCCGCCCAGTTATACTATGGCGTATAACAGGTTGCGCGGCATCGAACGACGCATGGACAGGGATCCGACGTTTGCAGCGGAATACACCGCGCAAATAGATAACTTGCTGACCAAGGAGTACGCCGTGCGACACATAGGCGATTACGACGGTCATAAAACCTGGTTTTTGCCGCACTTTGCTGTACGAAACATAAATAAAGGCAACAAAATCAGGTTGGTATTCGACTCCAGGGCGACCTCGCAGAACGTCAGTCTGAACGACAAGCTGCTTGAGGGCCCGGATTTACTGCAGTCACTCCCGGGTATCCTGTGCAGATTCCGCGAAGGTGAGTTCGCAGTTAGCGCCGACATACAGGAGATGTTTCTACGGATCCAGATGAGACCCGACGATCAAATGGCGCAGCTATTCCTGTGGAGGGGAATGAATCGGGAGCGACCGCCGCAAGTATATCGCATGAAATCGATGATATTCGGGAATACGTCTTCTCCATACTTAGCACATAGCGTGCGAAACAGGAACGCCCAGGACAACGCCGAGCTGTATCCGGACGCCGTTTACGATATTCAGACGAATCATTATATGGATGATTTCTTGGCGGGATACGAGACGGAGCAGCAGGCGATCGACGCCGCTAAGCAAGTATCAGCCTCACACGCTATGGGAGGCTTCGTCCTGCGAAGCTGGGCCTCGAATTCGACGAGGCTAATGGAGCAGATCCCGCCCGAGCAACGAGCCGCCGACGATCTCACAAGCTTAGGCAACAAAGAGCAAAAGGTATTGGGATTGTATTGGAACGCTCGAACCGACGAGCTAAGCTTCAATACATCGCTGATTCGCGTGCCGCCCGAGGTACGAGAACTACAACGGGGTCCCACGAAGCGCGAAGCCCTCAGCGCTTTGATGAGCCTGTTCGACCCGCTAGGGTACTTAGCGCAGTACACCGTGACGGGAAAGGTCCTGCTACAGAACGTGTGGGCCCTGAGAACGAGCTGGGACTCGCCGCTGCCAGGCGAGTTGAACAACGCTTTCGTTACGTGGCTGGAGCATATCAAACACGTAGCCGAGCTGCGATTACCGCGACGCTGTATCCAGCTAGGTACAGGCGTGCGGCATCAACTGCACGTGTTTGTGGACGCGTCAGAGCAAGCGTTCGCCGCCACCGCGTACTGGAGGACGGAAGGGGAGACGGGCGAGAACGAGCCGCGAGTACACTTAGCCGCAGCGAAATCTAAGGTAACTCCCGTTCGTCGCTTGTCCATACCACGAGCCGAACTTCAAGCCGCTTTAATAGGAGCCCGATTAGCGCAGACATTGCAGAACGAGCACCGCGTGAAACCCGTGCAGATCGTCTACTGGACCGACAGCCGAACCGTACTGCACTGGGTACGCGAGAACGCGCGCCGATACAGCGCGTTCGTGAGCCACCGCTTAGGTGAGATAGCGGAGCTCACCGAACCCGAACAATGGCGCTGGGTCCCGACAAAGATGAATCCGGCCGACGACGGTACTCGACCGGACCCCTATCGCGTGGTAAGGAGCACCGATAGATGGTACGTGGGTCCTGATTTCCTGCGACAACCCGAACCCGAATGGCCGCAAGAAACTCGAGCACCGCAAGCAGAGCCGCCGATCGAAATAACCGAGCAGGTACCGACAGAACGGTGTTACGTGACGAATCACGTAGATCCGCCGCTGCCGAAAATCGAGCGTTTCAGCAACTACGATCGCTTGATCGGCGCGACGGCCCGAGCACTCCTTTTCATAGAGCGACTGAAAAGGAAAACCCAGGTATCGTTAGAAACACGTCACTATCTTACAGCTGAAAACCTGTGGATGCAGTGGGCCCAGCGGCGTGATTTTCCCGAGGAACTCCGAGCTCTCTCACGGGGGGAGGCCATCGCCCGTAGCAGCCGGCTGTACAAGCTAGACCCGCAGCTGCAAGACGACGGCCTCATACATATGCGCGGGCGTATCGACGCCGCGCCCACGGCTACAAACAAGCAACCCGTCATATTGGACGGGCGAAATCCGTTTACGAAACTTTTTATTTTGCGCGCTCATAAGCGAGCGCATCATTGTTCTAACGAAACAGTTGTGAATGATTTAAGGCAGCAACTGTGGATCCTGCACCTGCGACCAACCGTTCGCAGTGTGGCCCGAGCGTGCATGCATTGCGTGCTCCGCCGCACGCGCCCACGCGTGCCGCCCTTGGGCGATCTGCCCTCCGATCGCTTGCAACCGCACGCACGGCCCTTCACTTACTGTGCGGTGGACCTGTTCGGCCCGCTCACAGTCACTGTGGGCCGCCGGCACGAGAAGCGCTGGGTAGCGCTATACACGTGCCTCACAACCCGAGCTGTACACATGGAGCTCGTGTACTCCCTGTCTACAAGCAGCGCCGTCATGTCGCTACGCCGCCTTGCCGCCCGCAGAGGATGGCCCGCCGTCATGTGGAGTGACAACGGCACAAATCTGAGGGGCACGGATGCTGAGCTACGCGCCGCCTACCACGACTGGATACCGGCGCTACAAGAACACGGCGTGCAACACCGAATGAGCTGGCGTTTCATCGCGCCCGGCGCACCGAACATGGGCGGCGCCTGGGAGCGCCTTATACGAAGCGTCAAGACTGCACTCGCCGCTACACTCAACACACGAAGCCCGAAAGAAGAAATCCTGATTACACTTCTAGCTGAAGTTGAATATTCGGTCAACTCACGTCCCCTAACACACGTGAGCGTTGATCCGAACGAGAGCGAAGCGATAACGCCCAATCACTTTTTATTGGGCGGCCCGGCGGGGGTCCCACTAACCGGCCCCTGCGACGAGGCAGATCGCAAAATATGGAAAGCAAGTCAAGCTCTCGCCGACCACTGGTGGAACCGGTGGATACGAGAATACCTGCCGACCTTAGCCCCACGACAATCCTCAATGTCACGGGAGCCTACGGTCGCCGTTGGTGACTACGTGCTCATCACGGACCCCAGCGCGCCTCGCAACGTGTGGCCGCGCGGCATCGTGGAGGCGACCTACCCCGGCCCTGACGGCGCAGTACGGAACGTGGACGTCAGGACAAGAGGAGGAGTCTTCAGGCGAGCTACGAGCCGGCTTGTGGTCCTGCCCATCACCGAGGGATCGACTTCGCGATCGGGGGGAGAATTGTTACGGACACAAGCCGAAAACTGTTAGTTCATAAGCGAATTTGATATGTAAAACGTTAATTTATTTAATTTATTTTATTGCGCATAAAAGACGCTATAAGTCGATTTATTATGTACCAAATGTATATAAACGTCCGTAAAAGAGACACATATATGTAACTGGTCTAATCCCAAACCGATTCCGATCCGAAAATCACAATTCGATAGCGATGAATATTACATAAGATATCCACGTGGTACCGAACCACGTGGCAATGTTATGATAATATCTCATCACCTGCTATCGCTTCCGCAATAGTGCCAAGCGATAGCAACGGATAATCCCATCAGGAATCCGTTTTTATAATGTTTCTAAAGTAATTAGGTCAACCGCAATTCACGTTAACGTAAAATTAACGTGAATTATGAACCGTCCGATTAGAGCCCATTTTCAGTACGAAATCGTATCGGAATTTCGTCTTAACAATTCAAATTAACTTCATTATGACCTAATCACTTAGTATACACTTATAGATGCATCTGGACTCATTGCACTTACCTTTTATAGCCTTCCGCGACTTGCCAGCACACCGTAAATTTAACTTCATCGATCGATCCGACTTAATAACTAACGAACCGTAAATCTTATCTTATAAAACATAAGGCCATTTAATGCGGTGCAATGAAAGCTACAGAATGAGACATCTCACGTAGAAATCGAACCGTAAACGTAGACACGACACTTCCCGAACCACCCATCCCGTAGACCAGAAAAGCCGTTAGAGCTGAAAAATGGGAATATGAACGACCAATCACGTAGCTAGTTCACTTTCTCATACAACGATTCTTAAAAAAGAACGAACTTGACGAAAGGGGCGTGCCGGCCGTAGAATGTACGGATCGACGCCTCCTATTGGCCTGCGAGCCATTATTACGCTTACAGATCCTGAGTCGAATTAGATCTTAAGGAAAAGCTTATAAGGAATTATTGTTTTCGATTGTTTACCATACTGCCGAAGAAAATTAAATAACGAACAAGTCAACTAGTGTTTTTATAACTCGTACTCGAACCTGCATCGAACCTGCATCGACCAGCTGCCGTAACCAAGTTTGTCTGAGGTCCCATTCGTGTTGGTTGATCTCCAAACTTCGGTCTACGTTATCTACGTGATATCTACGTGGCGTTTACGTCGTGCAGCTACGCATCGGATCCGGAGCCGCAGAACTGAACCGAACCGCACTACGAGCTACGAACGTACGGTTTGCTACGTGTGACGTAGCAACTACGTGGCAACTACGTGCCGCGTCTGAACCGCCGTGCCTACGACTGGGTTAGCCACGGCGACCGAACCGGAGCCACGAATTCCGAGAACCGACATACAGTCCACTGTGCTCACTCGTGAGCTACCGAAGAGGCAGTGTTGAGCGAGCATCCTCAACAGCGGCTCTTACTTCATCTTTCAGAATCCTGGTTTCGTAGGGGCGTAAAGTTCGGATTGTGAGTCTTGGAAAATGAAATGCTTCACATTACTGCATAAATGACCCCATTTATTGAATTCGCATCTCTAATATAGCGATTTGTACTATATAAGCTATTATCATAAGGGTTTCCTTGATGTTAAAGTATTTATTTATTAAAACTTGCTTATTGCACCGCCACAATTTATCTGCTTTGCCCGAAGGTTGACTGGTAGGGAATGCCTCAAGCCATTAAGTCTGCTCGTGGAACGATAAGGTTTTCATTTGTGTAATAAAGATTAACTAAATAGGTAAAATTCATGTTTGCCTGAGGGGCATACTATTGTTTTTGTAAATATAAAATGTATTCAATAAACGTTCAGACAAATCGAAAATAAATCGAACAATAAAATATCAAGGAAGTATAATTCATTTCAATATACATACTTTCGCCCAATACAGTTTAGTATATTGCCGCATTAAATTGAATAAACCTTTAAAGGCGCTATTGATGTGCAGAATATGGCGTCTGTCTTTATACTCTCGTCATTGGGCAGTCTGATTCTATAAATGGATAAGGGATAAGATTGTTACGTAAGGCATACAAACAGACACTGACTGAATACTCTTGCTCATATACAAATGGTGACTTGGTTAAACAAAAAAATATAAACAAATTGATTAATTTTCTCTAACCTATTTAACGTTGTAAAAATCAGTGTAGTAAAAAAGTGTTATCGCTATTTAGCGACCAGTTGCATAGGTACGCCACCCTCATCCAACGATTTCCCGCGGTCCTGATCAGATTGTTGATCCACGTTATCGATGATTGATGTCTATAGTTGTAAACCAGCGGCTTGTAAGCCGGTAGTAACCGAAAGCAGCGGCTAGAAACGAATAACCAGCCGCTTGATACCGGGTAGATACCCGACTTGAGCATCAAATAAAGAAATGATTTTTATCACATTTTTTTTTGTTAAACTCTTATTTTTGTTATACAGTAGCACTTATTATATTCTTTTTTAAAAAAATAGACCCCGAAGACACCATTTGTACCTACTAATTTACTTAATTCAGATACGAAAAGTAAACTATGAAACAACGTTTGTGTTCAGGTGGCGGTGTATGAAAATTATAAGAATAAAGGTAGCTAAATCAGTTTATTTTGGATCTAATCATCATTGTAAACCAAACGCGGGAATCTCGCGCGGCAGGCACAGTTAACTATATACCTACTTTTGGTTTTGGTGCATTATAGAAATACAACTAAATGCTTAATATTACTAGGTAACTGATAAATACCAATTTCCAATTCATCTCTCACAAATAAATTATCAAAATAGTCCTATTCCACCGCTCTTTCACATTTTGTAAGAGAATTTTGAGTTTTTAACACTTAATACAGATGCAAATGTCATTGTTTATGTCTATTTATGTTAAATAGATCCTATAGTAAATAAATGAAAAGAAAAATAACAAAAACAAACATTGAATCATGTGAATATGTCAATGAAATGTAAGCAGCCGTTTCCAGCCGCTTGTTATCGCTAGAAATGATAATAAGCCAAATAAGCCGTTTCTAGCCGCTGGGCTAGAAATGTTAGCAACCAGCTTCGCATCTATATTGATGTCTCCCTACGCTGTATCTTCCGGTACGTGGTCGCCACTCAAGAACCTTGCTGACCGTAAGGTCATTGGTCTCCGAGCATGAAAATGACGTTCCCTTAATCAATATTATGCGTACCTCTATCAAATATTCCCGTGGCCTTAATCAAGAACAGAACAGGTAAAAAAAATCCTCACTGGGAACTTGGAGTTTGAACCAGTTGTACAAATACACGTTATAAGTGGAAATTTATTACAATTACATAAACAAAACAGTTCAAACTGACCACCGACAGAATGAAATCGATATCTTTGAAAGCCAGACGTATTGTCTACGGTATCGGACCCGGCAGCACGAGCGTGGCGCAAGCCGCGCAAGCGCCGTGACACGCTCAATTTGATATAACCCTGTAAGGTCAGGCGCAGATCGCTCCAAATGATCTACAACCAACCAGTGATCGGAATAAGGTAGCGTAAAATACCTACATCAATACGAAAAGCTATAACATAGAGTGACAAAAATATCACAAAACATAAAGTAACTTATATTGTCTCGGTTTCCGCGACTGTCACATTTAAATAAAACAATTTAAAGTACTTTCTTACTCAATGACCTTCTGGCACATATGTAAGTCTTTCTTTACGGATTAGGCCCATTTCGCATGTAATTATTAAGTCAGAATTTTAAAAAGGGTAGTTTCCATAAATATTACTTTTTTTTTGTTTATCTTGCCTATAGGACTGTCCCACTGCTGGGCAAAGGCCTCTCCCTTTGATTTCCACAGGTCCCTGTCTGACGCTGCCTCCGGCCAGTTGCTGAGGAATGCGTCTATGTCATCCCGCCATCTCCGTCTGGGCCGGCCACGTTTACGTCGCCCGCTTTGGGGCACCCACTTGGTGGCTATGCTGGCCCACCTTTCCGGGTTCATACGGCAGACGTGGCCTGCCCAATCCCACTTGAGCCTGATGGCTGCTTTATTGCCTACGTCAGCTATGCGTGTTTTGGAGCGCAGCGTGGTGTTTCGGACACGATCCGTCCTTTTCACCCCTAAAAATTTTACTTTAACAGATAAAAGATTTGTTTACGCAATATAATCCGTTTTGATTATTATAATTAAAAAAATATTTTGTTCCTCTAGCAAAGGCAAACCTGCTAAGCCTTTTAATCTCTCCTGTGGCACGGGGACCTTCCCCTTAGAGGGTTTGTACTCCCACAAAGTCTGAATCACTCGTAATGAGAGCTAACCAGCCCTGATACAGTTCAAGTCATGTCTAATACGAGTATAAAGTCTCGAGCAAGATAGGACAGCTTATAGGTGTTCTACATACAGGATACATTTCACTGACTGTGCCGTAAGTGAGCACTGCAAATGAGGTAATTCTACCACGTCCATTACGGCATCCCGGTTCTGGACGTGGATTAGGATTCTATTCTACCATTAAGTTGCGTACTATGCGTATGTATGTCGCTTTACGTGTCTACGTTTCTATATAAACCAGCGAAAGGGTAGATTGATGAATTGTATCATTAGAAATTGCTGAAGATACTGAGTTCGTAAATAAGATCAGACCCCTATCCGATCAGCTTTTGCACTTTCAAGAATGCTGCAGATAACGCAACCAATTCAACGTTCGACTTTACTTCTCACAATTCCGGCATCACACACAAAATGCTCCGATTACTTCAGTTTACTTCACAACTATCAAAATATGACTCAACAAGACTAATGTACCACAACGTTTTTATAAATAAAGCTAAACTAATACAACTGTATTTCAATCGTATAGAGTTTAAATCAGGTTGAAAACAAGTTCTATCGAATGCTAATGCGATTATACGGTATCGATTAAAGATCACCCACACAGTCTGTCATACAATATCAGAGCTAAAGCGTGCCAAAGCCAACGTTTGGTAAACGTTTATATAACTACGGATAGATCGCGATTATTGTAATAATATGGCTAACTTCGAAATCATTCGTGATTGCATTAACTTTGAAATTGCAGTCCACTTTGAGTAAATTGTATACTTTCTTTTGTACATCTGATTGACCTGTGACCTTCTAAGTACTTATACAAAATTACACACATACATGAGACTATAATATCGCATGCGGTTTTGTACAGTTACGTCAATAATAAGGTGAAATGAAAATATTGGTACGCCGATTGAACTTACAAAATAACTTCACGAAATTTTATTACTGAACTTGCAAATATCCAATCTTCCGTTTTACTGTTACAAGCCTTTCCCAATTATAAGGTTATTTGACGCTAATATCAGTAATAGTTACCCTGTTTTCATTTCTTTTACTATGAATTAGAGCTGAAGGTGCCTCTGAGTCAATTTTGAGCACTGGAGCTTTTACCCTATCTTGCTCATTACTTCCAACATGATTGGTAGTCAATCCACTATCAACTTGTTAGCACGTTCCTTGCTAGTTTCGACGCCTCTCTAATCATCATGTGTGAAATCTTTGACCGGTGTGCAAATGATACGAAGGATAATGGGATACATTTCTTCGTTTGAATATTTATTATCGATGTTAGACTTACATAGTACAGTACATCCGTTGTACTCAATGACAAAATTGTTGAATTGTAGATTTAACTAGAAAAAAGATGTACGGGAGTACTTACAAATGTTGAAGAACTTGGAAGAGAGGAGAAAGCAGAAGTTTGTCAAATACGATAGAGAATATAAGAAATCTTTAGCCATCTTACTTGAAATGCAGCTTTTATTATAGAAGGAAAGGTTGACACACGAGGTATGAAAAGACCGCGTATAAGCTATAATGCCTTTGCGGTAAAGTTTTTAGAACACTCCAAATTTCACACAACGTGAATCTGATCCCATTAGAATTTGGCATTAATTTTGAGCGAACATAGTCTTTAATTTAATTTCTAACGCTAGGCTTTTGTTTTATTACGTAACGTGTCCTATGCCAAATTTGGTGTCGTTCCAAATAGCTGGCCAGCGGCCGAAGGTAAACTATAATAATATATTCATATCGTGTGCATAGTTCATCCTTCGTTATTCAAAGTTCAGACCGGTCGCAGTTCGAGAGTGAAAGCCCGCCGCGCCATATCAAATTAGTCGTGGAAATCTACATATCGCTGCGTCGGTGCAAAATTAGCGAGGATTTCGCGGCGAAAGTGAGAATGTTATTATCTCATATTTTAATCCAATGACAATTATTTAGGGTTCCTTAAGCAAACCAATAACCTTAGTAAATATTTTTTTGCATCACTAGGATCATACATCAATATCATCATTATTCAAAAATGGGTCAGTAGGGGGATAGGGTTCGAGGGTTAAATATTGGATTGCTTGATGGTCACGGTTTCCAGCTATCGTAGGGTTTCCTTACTAAAAAAAAGTTGATGAAAAGATAACGGCCAAATGTACGAAACTCTTGTGCGCTAATCTAACTTGCATATGACTGTTTATTTCAAAGGTAATTGACGTGAGCGATGGAATGGACTGTAGACACAATCAATTGGAATTGGTAATATAAATAGACAATACTTACCCATTTGGAGAATCCAAACGTAACAGTCATATTTAAGTTAAATTTAAGCTTTGAAATATTGGTTACTATATATACGATATATAAAGGTCTATATTTTGCACATCGCGAATACAATTCAGGTTTTTAATGTTAATACGACGATTTCTCTCAAACTCGATCGGTGTTTAAAAAAAGATGACTAAATTGGACATGTTTTTTGCAAGATTCTCCAATGGCAATATTTCTTGCTGACAGCGCTTATTACATTTCATTCTTCAGGCGTTTTTGTTGATCCAAGTTTGATTTTTGTCAAGTTTTTTATAACGGCGTCGCAAAAGAAACGAGTTAATCAACCGACTTGTTTGTGATAAAAATATTACTATTTTCTTGCATCTTACGAATATGCTACCATACGAATAACCGATCCGTAAATGAATATAGTAACCCCGTAGAGTGCTAGTTAAGCAAAACGTTCTTAAAGGCTCCGTTAAATAATGCCGATTGTTTAAGACATTTTTCTCTATTATCAAACATGTTTCTTAACAAATCATCAATGTTACTAGGTAGAAAGGGCTATTGCAATTTATTGGTATAATATTTAAAACCTACAGTTTGATTTTTCATTAATATTTTTTTTACTAAAACTACTTGTTATTGACAAAATTCACGCAATGAAAGCATGAAATAGCTCTACGTTACTATCTAGAACTCGGGCAAAGGTATTATTCTCTCTAAAAGTTGGTAGAAATCATCAATAATTAATATATTTGTCATAATATGAAAAAAATACATTTTAAAATGTATAAGGCCTCTTAAGGAAAAAAGAAACCACTCGTTTTCCGTTTTACTGAATCGGTAATGCCACCCAAAGCGTATAATTTCGACCGACATCTACATACAAAATCATTGTTTCCTTCATTCGCAGCAGTCGTAGATCACCGATAATATATTGCGCTTCCAAAACTGCTCACCGATTAAGATGTCTTTGTACCGCGGAACTCGAAAACAATAAAGATCGAGATAAATATCTCGATTAAAATAATCGGGCTGGCCTTTCGCCCGATCCGTCATTCGACTATCGCCATGCCTTCTTTAACTCTTATTTCGATCGGTCTAAACTGAACTTTATTGTCTATACTACAGAATTCGCTTAGTATTGAATCGATTGGAAAATATACGTCATTGTGAAGGTAAAATGTGGATATATCTATATTCAGGCTGAAAAAAATGACGTGCGTCAATAGCCATATAAGGCCGTCGCTGCGCGCTGACAGAAAAATTGCTAGGCCGGGAGTAGCCCATTGTTCCTCGGAACAAGATGTATCGAGGAGGATTTCACTTTTCTTTCGCATACACGTCAGATTTATGATGTTATGGTTTTGTAATTTATGTCTTCATGTCGAAATGGAATTAAATTGTTTCTTGTGCACCCTAAGTATATTTTTTTAATAAATGCAGCATACAATTGTAACAATAAATATCTGTAAGTATTTCAAGTCAAATTCGGTTTGAGTGGATGGGAACAAGCAACAGCTAAATTTAAAGCTTAAAAACACATTTTCATTGAGGGTTAAAAGGTGACGCTCAATTAACAAATAACCCTCCAAGCACTGTCAACGCAATTAAGCGATTACGCGCCGTATCCAGTTCCAGGACAGCCTTCTGAATCTGACTCTTAATTCAGCCATCTAGTTGTGAGCTTCCTAAGATGGTGGTCAAGACTGTTCAGCCGTAACGACTATCAGGGCAAAGACCGTCGAGTCCCTGCTAAACCTCCTATTTGTCATTTAGACATTTATTTTTAGACACTTATATAAATTGTCCAAATAACTTCTAATTTCCCCTACATCTCGCGTAATTAATACTAATACCACCGCTTTGTCTACAATGAGTTTAGCGTTTTCTCTCGGCCGGTTCCATCACTTGCTTCCCACAAGTGGGCGGCGGTCCGATTGAACCCGGCCGCCCACGGGGAGCGATCTGACTCAGACCAATTGTGACGCCATTTTTGAACAGGATAGCCCAGTTCAATGATGTAATCTAACCACAGAAGAGGATAATCTGTCTCTCTGTCTCTCTCCTAAGCAATTATCATCCGATACTTCCCTCTGTCTGACGCAGCATCTGCTGATACATCGCATGAACTGATATCGTACTTTGAGACCTGTCTACCGTATCTTCGCCTCCAGAGACCTCACAAGCGACGCTCTGATTACATTCTCTCTTCTTAGTCGTGCACTTTTGTCACAGTGGTCGTGCTTATGGATTGTCCTCTTCCACATTAATGACGGCTTTGCAATTTTTCTCCATCTCCCTCTGTTTGTGGCACTCCGTGCACACTCTGGTCTCAGCCAGCGGCCAGTCGCCGTTGCCAAAATCAGTCTAATGCAATAATGATGATGATCGACGCTTCGGTCTGCCTCTAGTTTTAGACCCTAGGATGTTCAGATTCAAAACATTTTAACCATAAGAGCTAGAAAGGCATTTTGTTCATTGAAGCCTATATCATTCGATCCTTACGGCTTCTCTAAGTACATGATAAATTTGCTCGTAAATTCGCTTTCGATGCGTTATCTAATATTACCTCGATCAAGTGGATCAGCGAGGTCTCCTGTATAAAATTTGAAATAGTGCCCACATTACAACTATATAGCCCATAAAATATGATATTAACATCTGTAGAAAGTGTAAGTGCACAAGTTGTGAGATAAGGTAGTGTGGCTTCTCTAGTACCCACTACAGATAGGGAAACTATCTATCGCAGGTAGTAAAAAGACGTAAATGCAGTAGGGAATCTACTGCCTACATGTTGTTTGATCGGCGCAACACAAATGCAGTAAAATATATAATTCACAATAATTAAACATAATTTGCTTATAAAATTGTAAATGCATAAAGTTAATAATAAAATGAGTTTTCTAGTAATCATTGGTTATATTAGGGTTTATGTTTTAAGATATTATTACAAATGCGAAAGTCTGTTTATTAGTTTGTGGTGAGACTGGTGAGGTAATTCGTCGTCCTTTTACGCAGGAATTGATTAAAGGATAGATTTTACTCAGACACGGACTATGATTATTAGAATCATTGGATAAGTGTTTCTTTTTCGAACTGATTTCGGTGTACAATAAACTATTTTTGTATTGTATTATGCGCCGGAAGTAACATAAATATATGCTAGGTACTTTTGAATCTGGAATTTATAATAATTAAACGAAGAGTATAGATATTAGTTTGAAATGTAGGCAAAACTGCTGGTAAAATCTAGTAAAGTCATAAAAGGGTAAGTAGAGCGGAAGCGTTGGAAATTAAAATAATTTATGTTTATGTCATATCCTTATGTTTCTAGTACATATTTCTATCATGCTTTACCTGGAATGACCTACAGTAGTACGTAAGTTTATGATCTTTATAAAACTTAAATACCTATAAATAACATGAGATGGTGGTCACCATAACTTGGATAAAATTAAAAGTATTACATAATCTAGCAAGATATAATCAGGAAAGAGAGAGAGAGAGAACGAGAGAAGTGGAAAGAAAGAGTGAGGCTTCGTCCTAGCAGAAGGACACTAAACAGGTGGTACAAGAAAAATAGCCAGTCCGTGCAAATATATCAGTCATCTGTTTTTATTATTTAACTAAAATTTAAGACATTGATTATGTTGACTGGGCCCGTGAAACGCATGCCAGGTTCGTAGCAAAGGTACATTTTTTTTTCGTAATCCCATGCACAATGTGTTTAACATTACATACATACGTAAATCCGGATGAAACTGCAACACATCTGGCTAGCGGCCATGGTTGCATTCAACCGAATTCATAATTACATATTGTATGCAAAACAACAACTCTTCTGATTTATTGTTTCGCATTAAATCGAATCCGGGTGCCCCATATATTTAAGGCAAATTATATTTCTTATGGACTTTTTGTTTCGTTGTTATGTCGCGGCCAAAAGCCAGAGAAGTATCACCTATGTGTAGGAACTGTGCCTAAATGATTAGTTTAGGATTCGATATGTAGACAAAAGTACAGGATTTATCCAGAAGCGCATTGGCTGTAATATGTCTGTGATATGGCTATCACATTACTCAAATGGTTAATGACAATGTCAATCAAATTCAACCCTAGGATGCTCCACGGCATAATATGATAACAAATAACGAACATGTGTCAGGAACGGCCAGGCATATTTCGAACGCATATATTAGTTTTCATCTTCGGGGAACGAACCACTAAAAAACTGTGATAAAGAGGAAGTTACTGGTGATAGAGTATAGAGGAATATCCACCGGGAAGCTGTTAACATGACAAGCCGTTGTTTCTGGCACTTAACAGTAAGTGACGAAAATGTTAATATTAATATTATAAATGTAAGCCAAGACATGTCCTTTTATGCAGTATAACGCTGGTCACACGTGAATCTGCGCACGCGATGAATATCGCGATAGTGCTTTCTACCATCCATTAAGGCTGTTCTAATATGGAGGTAATCTGTTTAATTTATTAATATTGCAATGCGCACTTACAGCTGTCGTGGGCAGGAGGGAAACTTGGCTTTGATGGTAAGGTTGTGGGAATACAACTAATCAGTTTTATTATGCATAGAAGATTTTGGGATTTGATTCGATTGACAGGCATTAATAGTCGATATATTGGGTCACGCATATCGTGTAGCGTTAAGTAACATTGATAAGTTATCATTGTCTTTTTTTATACTACGGAGGTGGCAAACAAGTGTACGTGCATTTCCATTTAATTCAGCTCTAGAATGCTAGCACGCAATACTTGACGTGCGTAATTATTATATCAGGGACCAACTAGATGTCCATTAATACGGATTTTCTGAATGACTGACACACCGACATTCTTTAGAAAATAATATGTTGTCTATATTGACAAAAGCAATCATCAAAGTCGTCAATATGTTTATTCCTCCTTATAACGTGATAATATTTACTTTTAGCACGATTCAAATACAGTTAATATTGTCACTTGGAGACTATACGAGTATAACGTTCGGGATAGGCTTAAGCTGGATTTAACCAAACTTTTATTCCCAGAATAACGCTTACTCCGGGTTATTAATGTCAAATTAGTATAGGATTATCATGTAAATATTCTGAAGATAGAATGATGACCCAATTACTAACGTGTTAAAATTTTCACTAAGAAGCTTCCCATGAAAATAATTTAAGTAAGATCTGATCTGAACAATATGATCGCAAAAAAATTGTTAAATTACTTTCAAATTGGAACCAGTTAACTTTAAACACAGTACTTATCCATCCTTACTAACTCTGAGGTTGGACTTACAACCTCGATAACAAAGTATAGGTTAGTGTGATCTCATTTAGATGTAAAAGTAAAGCGGAATGCGTTTACCGTTATAGTAAGTAACAGTTACCAAAAACATATGAATTACGACTGCTACACTCATTCCAATAATTACGCTAAGCTATAGAGACTTTAATCTGAAGAACAGTATTGTTGAGGCACTCGAGAACGATTAAGATTTTAAAACGAGGACGTTCAAGAGCCCCGCTCATTTTTATGGGTTCGCTCAAAGCAACCACAACAAAAAATCTCAGGTTTTACCGTTGGACCACAGGATGATTATTTCTGGCTTCCCAATTCAATCTAACTACAAAGCATTGTATATTTTCACATCAATTCGCGTTATTTTAAACGTCTTATTCAGATAATAAAATATGCTACCAACGAGTAGCGACAGAACACGTATTTCACAACAAAAATTCACAGATAAAAGAGTTCGATCCAATCCATTAATAAAGAGAAAAATATAGTTTCCTACTAACAAATTTACAGCTCAATTTGAGGGGCGAATTAATACTAAAATTAGATTTGGATATAAGGAAGCGTGAAGTGCGTCAAATGTGTAACGGCTAGTCGTATCGTAAATCGGGGGACTTCAAAGCTTGCGCGGGCGCAGCGGTGACGTGTGACGTGACGTGACGCAATACACGGGCTACTACTGTTTATAAACAACGCTTGTATAAGATTACATTACGCCTATAGCCACTTTCGATATGCAAATGATAACAACACTATTAAATGTAAATCGTTTCAAGAAGCGTCGAGCACTAGAGGACAAAGTTGCTAACGTTAATTCAATCGCTACAACTGACCATACTGGGGAATGGACAACAGTAACTGGTAGTGTTAATGTTAGGGTCGTATGGTGGTTGTTTATTGACACTGTTTAGATTTAAATGGAAACGCTTAGCGACTATATTTAGTGATAGTGACATCTATTTATTCTCATTGGAACGAGTCGACCAAGAGATTCATGAACTGATATGAAATGCATTAAATGAGATATTTGTTCTTGATCAGTCATCATCATCACTTTCCATGTTCTAAGTCAACACCGACTTTTCCTACACAAAATGTACAAGAATGGCAAAGACGTGTCATCATGGTATATGCTCCCAGCCTTTAGCTCCCAGAGTGTTTCAATTAAGTATTTGATTTAGTAATTCTTCTTCATGAGGTATTCTAATAGTGCTATGGTTCAGATAGATACACGGATGAAGATTAATTCATTCATCAGTCTATTACCAGTCAGAATCACCTTTGATATAGCGTAAGAAATAGATTTTGGAACATTACGCAACCGAACAAAATATTTAATAGAACCGTAGACTCTTAACGTAACGTAAAACCTATCTCCAATTTACAGTTAACACATCTAAGAGTCATTAGGAAACAGTCGGACATAAAATAAATAGTCTAGATAAAAGCTAGACCGGTACCGCACAGATGCCTAAGAGAGATAATCTGGGCTCATCTAGATACAAACCTTAATGTCACTGCGCAGCGAGAAAGCAAGCAAAATGGCAGCGGCAATTTCACTTGTCATTCCGCAAATGAGTTTTGCACATCATTTAGAAATTCAATCTTGCCCTGCTGAATTGGAGGGGTGAGTGAAATCTTTTACAATTGGTAATGCTTAATATGGGCTCTTGGTATAAAGAGGGCTTTCACATACCCGGAGCCTAATTTGGTAGACATTGCTGCAGTCGTATGTATTAATACCTATATTTTCGCTATTTGAGCTGCATTAAATTACACTGAGAAGCTGGCAATGTCCGAAAATTGGGAACCGAAAAGAAAACATATTGGACACTTGTTACGGCACGATGGATATCCAAAGACTATTAGAGAAGGTAAAATGGAAGGCAGGAGAAAGAGAGGATGAACAGGAATGCTTTACATAAAACATATATATATATAAAGAAAAAGGTGAACGTCGTATCGTGTCACGCTGTCAAGGAGATGGCTCAAACGTGGAAATTACTCCACCGGCAAGAGGCACTTCCACCGAAATTCATTAAGATGATAATGAAGTTGTAATTCGAAGATTTAAAAAGCACATAGCTAAAGTAGACATATGGTGACGTCATTTTGGCCAGGAATTGAGAGCAACTTTTACTCGCTCACTAAAGTGAAGACTTTATCTAATACGAACAGCATTAATTAGTTAGAATTACAAATTACAATATGGAACTGGAATATGACTTATAACATAAGCTGATCAATATGCAGACCAAGCATATCGAGTTATTCAGATCTTGCCAAATCTAGATTTCATAACAGTAACTAATAACATTACCTAATTTGGGCAACTGAAACTTGTTTTTTATTTATTAATTATGAACTGTCAACCTTAATACCAATATTTATGATATTAATTATGTTTTAAATCGTCGTGGGAACTGCTACTGTAACTGTTAAAGCAAAATCAATCAAGTTGGGTCTATCATTAAAAACCCGTTAGGAGAACCTCAAAGGAAACTAGATATGAATACTTGATTAAGATTGTGTTTTATGAGACCTTTTAGTAAATGCTAAGCGCTGCCCGTTACTTCTCCTATAGAGGGGTCTTACCAATCCACAGTCCAGTTGCTTAAGAGTATTTTAGCAGTAAAGACATCTTAATGTACCTGTAACAAAAAAAGATTGATATGAGCAAAGTTGTAGATGTCACCGCACTATGATAAAACATTAACAAGTAAAATTACCTACATAATAAGTACCTAGGCGTTGAAAATATAATTAAGAGGTAACAAGTTATAAATAAGTCTGGCGACAAAAGTGTTTTATTTTGAATCTAAAGTTCCCTTTTTAGGGTTCCGTACCCAAAGGGTAAAAACGGGACCCTATTACTGAGACTTCGCCGTCCGTCCGTCCGTCCGTCCGTCCGTCCGTCCGTCTGTCACCAGGCTGTATCTCAACAACGGTGATAGCTAGACAGTTGAAATTTTCACAGATGATGTATTTCTATTGCCGCTATAACAACAAATACTAAAAATAAAATAAAATAAATATTTAAGGGGGGCTCCCATACAACAAACTTGTTATAGATTATATATATGTATAGGTACGGAACCCTTCATGCGCGAGTCGGGCTCGCACTTGCCCAATTTTTTACTTAAATGGGATTGTTCTTGAGACTAATCAAATTCATGTCGGATGGTATGCATTAATGAAGCGTATGCAAAATGTGGTATATAATCCCATTAACGTCCTATTAATGAGGGGTTGGAAATATTGACACAGACAGGGAATTCCAGATTTACCGTGTTCACAAGATTAATGCCCTTCCTTTATTACTCTGAAGGGACAGGACAGGTATTAAGAAAACCGCTCCTTGATCACACCTTGTTGCATCACAATTGCATATACTCGTAAAGTTACTATAAGTGACAGTTTGTAGGGAAACCAAAGGCCTAATGAGTCATTTCGTATTTTAGTCGTGTGAATAACATTTGCACCTTTCTCTTGCACAGATACTTTACGATATTGACTAGTTTATTGCTTCATAACACCTTCCCTATTATGTTTCTTCATTTGCGATACGGCAGAGCAAAATAGAGATGTGAAGGAAAATTTACAGGATAATTTTAAGACAATGGCAGATATTTTCAGTTTCAATTGTATTTTTCAGTTCACCATGATAGTGTTACATTATATTTTTTCTCTAATGCTCTTTTTTCATTTTCCTCATTCATAATTGGAAACTATAGCATGAAACTACCAGAAGTGCTGCGAACCGGACGAGATTAAATAATAAATAATAAGATGGCGAGACATCGTTAAGGCGGGCGACAGCAACCCCAACTCTTCCTAATGAAGACCACAACCGCTCCGACAAGACAAGAGCGAACGCTACGTATGTATAATGTGCAAAAAAAATGAGGTGGTTTCTGATGTTAAGCAACGATGATGTGTGAGACGAAGCACGCATGCCCACAAAAGGCCTATTTCCATCAATTTCAATATTAAAAGAATATCCGAAAGTTCTTTAAAAATGGATTCAACTCAAAATTTCGACGGTCGTTTTTCTTAATATTAAATCGAGTAAGCTCACCAAGATTAGTGTTACGCAACTAAAACTGTAACCGTAGTTTACAGGTCTTTAAGCGGTGTAACCCGGAAACGGTGTTATTCATAGTCGGCGTGTGCGCAGCCGAACTGCCCTTGTTGACAAGAATGTCGTACGTCACAAGGTTTCCCTGCACACATAAGACATTTTGCGTCAGTCAGTAGGCAGCGTAACCTTTCGACAGCTTTAGATATTAATGCTTGCACGTTACTATGACGAACTGATGGTGCTAACTCATGGTAAAGATCATTTTAGTACGACGGTTACGTTTGTAACAACTTAGTTGTGTCAGATTTTATCGTCTGGTTAAGGAATTAGTTACACTGCGTGGTGGGTATACCTGTAGCACAGATTATAAGATTTCAGAAAGGTTATTTCTTTTAAGTTTCGAAAACGCCAATTTGTTTTGCAATTGGCGATGCGATACGTGTGTGTCGATCTGATTTCGAATTAATAAAAACGGAAGGTGGAGCCAAGCACTCAGGTATGCGCTTATGCGCTCTGTTCAGGTTCTTGTACAAAAAATAAATAATCTACGTGACGTACGCCGTGACGAAATTTGTTGCGTTTTCTAAACATGTCGCAGTCAGACAAAAAATCGGTACAAACGTTTTAGAGTAAGTATAGCATTAAAAGTGTCTGAAAAAATCCCCTTGTAAGATGATTTTGATTCTATCTATCTATGATTTTAATTCATAGTTATGATAATTTGACGAATTTTACATGACTCAATAAACCTGGCTTCTATTTTACTATCAGAACTCTTTCCCGATTAAAATAACTTACACCAAATCGTAGTTTCCTAGTTTAAGTGGCCGCTAATCGCTTGTGCGCAAGCGCATAAATCAAGCATCGAACGTACGCGCGCCAGTCTTTCAGCTAAGCCATATTTATGTGGTGGCTCTGCGTATATCGCTAAAGAACCGCGGGTAACTTAATCGCATTATGTCATTTAGTTTTGAGTAATGATTCCGGTAGAATCTGAGCTTCGGATTGCGTAAAATTGAAGCTGAATTGATTGATGAACAGGTATTTATAGCTACAATGTATCTTGGAGGTATTTTATTGCACTAAAATTTTCATCAAGACGAATTTTAATCATGGACGTTCATTTAAATAGAGCCATGACCACCTCCCATTATCAAATTAGTCATTATAATATTTTATTGTCACCAGATTTACAATTATATGCTTAATTTCGATTTGTTTTTAAAGACAAGCGAATGTAATTGATTATGAAATATAAAAAAATGTTATTCATTTTTTTTTTCTTGTGAGATGACTCTTGAGAAGCAATACGCTGTTAATTTTTTTGGGTTCCTCGTGAGCCACCATGTATAACGCTTACTATGCATCAAGAGCTTTACTCTTGGTGCTTCTGACGAAAACCCAGTTAGAATTCAACTTATCTGCAACTGGCGATTACCCCAAGGACTGTAACAAATGAGTTAGAATCTAATCTGTTAGATTTAGAATGTAGGTAATCGTCAACAGTACCGTTTCTGCTTTACTTAATAGCCGCAACGATACGGCGCTGTGCCCGTAATGTAAACAAGCTAATTTGTAATGTATTTCTGCAAATTACATTCAGTACGAGGCACACCCCTTTATGAAAGTTGTTAAACTGGAGTGTGCAGGTATTGTCTCGCATTTCATCTTTGCTAATATGAAAGGGTAAGTCTGAATTGATAGAAAACAAATATATGTGGGTGCGTCATTGACGACGCGTTTGGCTCGGTTTGTAGACACCTGCCTACTGAGTCGGCGGTCCCGGGTTCGAATCCCGGCCGGGGCAAATATTTGTGCAAAATATTTATTCTTGGGTCATGGATGTTATCTATATATTATGTATTTATATATTATGTATATCGTCGTCTAGTACCCATAGTACAAGCTTTGCTTAGTTTGGGACTAGGTCGATTTGTGTATGATTGTCCCTTAATATTTATTTAATATTTATTTATTTATTTATTATTTATTTGGCAGATATTCTGGACACAAACAAATTATGCAAACAGAAAGCGTCTGTAGGTGATGAAGGTAATTTATTTAAATCTTAATTTAGCCCCATCCTCAGAATGGTACCTATAGTGTATCACCGCGATACATTATCGATATCTCCTGGAAACAGGAAAATCCATGCGCAGCCCTCAACAGCAGAATTTGGGAGCAACTGTACCACAGTTATCAAATAGAGGGTGTAATTCGTTAAGTGTGACCAGGGAGCCTATGATGGTTGCGTTTATCGCGTGATAAATAGGTGACAAAGCATCTGTCACTCACACTCGAATTTTGTCAAATCGTGACGAATGTTTTGCCACTTATTTATCGGGTGAGAAAGGAACCATCATAGGCCCCCAGGCGATTATTCCGTAATTATAAAAGCAAAATATTAATTATAAAGGAAGAACACAATTTAGAACAGCTCATGGTCGGTGGGAAGCGCCTAGCTAGGGGCCGATATCGTCTGGAAACGAAACTCCATCCATAGCCATCCGCGCGAACCGGCGCCTGGCCATTTCCGTGTGTAACTTTTAAAGTTAAAACATCGTTACTACCACAGCAATTCCAACTAACTTACGCTCTTTTGGGACCTAGAATAGTTAGTTTGATCCGGTGTTTCCTACATATGATCCACATCGCCGGATGAGATAGGAAAAATGGTGCGGTAAGTTCTACGGTATGTGAATGATAAAACTGGATTTTCATCGTTTATCTGTAATACTACGTTAAGAATGTTTTATTGTGCCAGCTAATTTCAGAGTTCTATGATACACATTGATATTAGTAAGGATACGAATACAGTACACTCGCGAGAAATTGTCAGAAATGGCTGTACAGGCAGCAGTCCCCGATGGAGAGCTCTATACGAGTTCAAAACATGTCGGGCCGTTCCTGACTATTTCACATGAGACCGCTTAATACAATAATTAAATATCTCACGAAAGTTTTGATAAGATTATTGCTGACCATATGACATTTTCATCAATAAACCACTTTTTTGGGTTTTACATGAGAAGTCAACGCAAAGCCATACTTAAAATTGAGTGCCAAGAAAGCATTAAGGAAAAACCAATAGATCTTCACTATACAGTAGGTATACAAGTCAAGTCAGTGATTAACCGGTGTGCCATTTTGTCGGTAAAGTGAAAATTCACTGACATTTCGTGGACATCGAGAAGGAAGATTTAATGTGTAATTGTTTGAGGTTAATTTATAATGTATTCATGTGTCTTGTGTTCTTGTCAGTAAAACATGTTGGTTTTAAAGTAATCTATGTATTGAGATATTCAAAATACATATTGGCATCGTGACCTGTTTTCATTCTTATTTTTTATCGTGTGCATTAAATAAATGGTCTTCATAAGAATGGTGTTACACCTATATCAAAGTAGCAATCAAGCACCGCTGTTATAACAAAAATAAGTCCGTAAAGTTTAATAAAATAATATAATATTTAAAACACTAAATCAGGTTCTCTTGATCTGTGCAAAGCTGCCCTGGCAGTTTTGGCGGGAAAAATGGGATTTGAATCAATATAGACACGATTAGAGAAAGCGGATTGCCGAATAACAACGATTGTAATTTTCAACCGACTTCCCAAAAAAGCATAGGAAAATTCATTAGTTCCTCCTCTGGAACTAATGAATCATCTTCAAGATCCCATAAAATTGTAGTGAAGATCTTTTCGGTGTTTTTTATTTAGGTACTCCATCAGTGGTCATCGGGAATACTATTTATTCTCGTTGAAGCCGGTTTTTTAAAGTTATCATAGAAAAATATATATTTTTTTTTATACAATCCGCAGTCTTATCTTGGTATTCCTTTCACGATTAATCGATTGTTTCGCGTCAAACCCGTTCCTAAGACATATGTGCACGTGTACGCAATACGCACTTGCTTGCTTCAATCACTCTTACACAACACAATACAAGTTCATAGACCAGCGTCAAGGAAATCAATATACAACTCAGTCGGATTGAGATATCGGCTGTACGCACGTAAGGCGGGTGATTAAAATAATGGTAAGCTTTCACCAAGATTGTATGCAAACTGCGTCATTTAAATAAACAGAACATAAATTTCCTCCCGGGCAGGATCATGCCCAAATACTGCTACCGTAATGCGCCCGAAAGGATTTTAAGGTAATGTGTTAAAATCAAAATTTTAAAACGTTATCTGATTGAATTGATTCAATTTCATTGGCACTTCATTTTGGATGTAATAAAGTTCGGAATTTGTGCTCGGCATCTGTTTATAATAGCTGCAATTTCGAGACATTATTTCTTAATTTGGAAAAAACAATCATTTACTTCTTAAAACAGTAATTAGAAAGCCAAATGATATTCAACTTTTCACACTTGTTATGTTCCATGTAAGTAGGTAGATTTTGAATCTTAACTTTACATAACGCTCCTAGCCGGTACGGTAATATCAATAAAATACAGATTAGATAAAATTACGGATGACCTAAGATATTCCCATACCACTTACGAAGTGAGAGCTACATTACGTGTCCACTCCGTTTAATTACTATTAATGGCTTTGTTGTAGTTGTATTGGTATATTGACTTTAATAGACAGAAAGCGTGTGAAAAAAGGTAAAGAAATGAATGATGAACCTATTAAGAGCAAATATAAAGAAAGAAAGAAAGAAAATACATTTTCTCAAACATGCAATGAAATATTGATGTTATATAAGGATACACTTTGGTGAGTGTGCACTAGGACTGCACGAACTAATTCCACCGTCTCCGTTCAGACAATACAGTACTCGGCGCGGACTTGGATTCCACCCTTATGTTGTCGATATACCACTGATTCGTACGAAACGCTTTGCGTCTACTTTCCTTATGAGGACAGCTAAGGAATGGAACTCTCTTCCTGCGCACCTGTTTCCTGAAAAATATAACTTGGATCTCTTCAAGTCGAGAGTGAATAGGCATCTTCTAGCCAAGTATGCTCCATCTTAGGCCTTATTGTCACTTAACATCAGGTGCAATCGAGGTTAAATGCATGGCTATCTTGAATAAAAAATAAAAAAAATATATTCCTTATAAAAGGCTGCGAAGTATGACGTTTCCGATGCAGCTTGACGAGAGGTCGTTAATGAAATTTCATACAAAATTGGAGGCCTAGGCCGGCAACATGCTCTTTTTTAATTTCTATTCCACATAAGTTTGTGACATATGGCATCATGTCAATCAGCCATTAAAAAAAAAAACAAAGCAACATTTGCTTTTTGGTTAACTATGACATTCTGCCACCATGCTTATTAAAAAAAAAAACATCTAAATATTAGCGATAAAATTGTCTACTCGAACCATAAAAAACGCGTAGGATTTTTTTTTATAATTTCGGAGGGAAACTTGAAATATTTTCTCTGTAATTGTTTTATATGAGTTTTTTTGTGCGTTGTTAATTTTAGTATTCATAATTCAATATGAGTTCCGACGAAAATACCGACAAAGAAATTATTTTTGGTAGCTTACTTATAATGTCTATAGAAATAAATTTATGATTTTTTGAAGTTTTTTTTTATTTCATTGCGTGTTTGAGAAAATCAATATACATACCTCGGCGAGAAATGGGGTTGCCAGCCTCATACCTATCTCTATATGTATTCGGCCGGTAAGGCGGTAACCCCTCACTTCCCGGCCTCTGTAGTAATGTACTATTATTGCCAAAAAATATCACAACACAGTTTTATGTACAAAAAAAAAATACAAAATAGAAACACCAAGTAAAAAGGTCAAATAATGAAACAATGGCAAAAGAGCAAGCTCAGCAATGTGCTGGTGTGAATATCACTGCTTATTTTTTTCATATAAATCGAGGTTTAATCAATCTTTACGGATTTAGATTTTCGTGCAAATTATTTTATTGAATTTTTCTACGTTTGCGGCGGAATTTTGCCCAAAAACAGACGCTTAGTAGGTACACAAATTCTAAAATAATTTGCAAAAATCGAAACGGTCCAACACAGTTTCCTTCTCATTTAGTTCCTATTTCGTAGAGATTGGTTAAGTTTTAGAGGAGGAAATAGACGAGAACGAAACCTCGATTTGAATAACCCCGTTACGGTAAGTTCGGACCTCATTTGTATCCGATGCCATACTTAACGTAAACTGATCGTACGGGGAAAGGAGCAGTGATACTTATATCCTCTTAATTTCAAGCAAGAGATTCACCAAGTACAGCAAGTCGCGTTAACAGTCTACGCTAGCATGTACTGTGACGCAGAGCTCCACCTTCCGCTTTCGTTAACGCTTTTCGAGCGCGCGTTCACAGCATCTCACAGTCTCGCACACTTGTCAGTCAGTCACATTGTTTCCCCTCACGACTAATAGCACGGCATTTTTCGCCAGAAACCAATACAATACAATTCGACAGTAAATATATAAATATCGGACAACGTCATACAAATCGATCTAGTCCAACAGTAGCCTTGTGTTATGGACAATCAAAGAAAGAACCTCCTGTGTTTCATTCTGTGCCACAAAGTTATGTTAGTTTAGGCTGGCTTTTTATATCTTTCCACTGGTATATAAAACAAAAAAAAAAGAGAAACGTAAAGAAATATCAAAAGGAAGAATACTTATCCAGTATTACAAATATGAGATAGATTGCATAGAAAGAAACTATTGGGGCATATATTTAAACGCATAATGCATATCGAATTTGATTAAACAGCTGTACTGTAGCTGTTTTCATTATGTAAACGAAGTTTCAGAGTAAATATAATTGATTTCCTGAGAGCAATTGAATCAAGTGAAACAACATAAGCTGACCATCCGACAAGTTGGACAAATCGGTTCCTTGTCTCTCCCACGTTTAACTGTCCCATACATAATTGTGTCAAAAACCAGTTATATTGATGGCAACCACTTTGAGCGAAACGTTTAGCTTATTAGCGTTATCAATTTTGTATTAATCACTGCTGACTGGCCGAGTGATGGTCATAAGTCATGAAGAAAGCGATAGTTTGTGCCCGTTCGGTAGCTACTGGTTTGTGCCTTCTGGGTCTCTGTTCCCATCACAGATTGTAATACAATCTTCAGGTTTATATTTATTTACTGTGTAGGTATTATTAGCGTTATCAATTTTGTATTAATCACTGATGGCTGGCCGAGTGATGGTCATAAGTCATGAGAAAGCGATAGTTTGCGCCCGTTCGGTAGCTACTGGTTTGTGCCTTCTGGGTCTCTGTTCCCGCCACAGATTTTAATACCATCTTCAGGTTTATATATATTTACTGTGTAGGTATTATTACCGTTATCAATTTTGTATTAATCACTGATGGCTGGCCGAGTGATGGTCATAAGTCATGAGAAAGCGATAGTTTGCGCCCGTTCGGTAGCTACTAGTTTGTGCCTTCTGGGTCTCTGTTCCCGCCACAGATTTTAATACCATCTCCAGGTTTATATATATTTACTGTGTAGGTATTATTACCGTTATCAATTTTGTATTCATCACTGATGGCTGGCCGAGTGATGGTCATAAGTCATGAGAAAGCGATAGTTTGTGCCCGTTCGGTAGCTACTGGTTTGTGCCTACTGGGTCTTTATTCCCGCCATTTTAATACAATCTTGACCTGTATATATAATATTTACTGTGTAGGTATTATTAGCGTCATCAATTCTGTATTTGTCTACCGTTTTTGATAGTATTTTATGCAACAGTTGTATAAGAGGGGGCAAAAAACGCGAGTGGCATGGGTTACGTTTTAACTTGGCAAACAATTTTTTTAAATTGGCAGCAATGCATTAGTGCAATAAGTTTTTTTTTAATTGCAAATTGTGTGAATGCAGCTGTTTATTTTGTAATCTGTGGTACTAAGAAATGCTTCTTTGGCGACATTATAACATCGTTTAGCAGTGTTTTTTTGGGCAGTAGAGTATAGACTTTTACAGACTTTCATAATTTATGTCTTTATATTTGAGTTAGTAACTATATAAATGACAGAAAAAAGTACTGGAGTAGAAAAAGTTCTTTGTACAGTAAACGGCGATAAAGTTTGCACATCGATCTTTGGAAAGAGGCAATCGGCTAATTTCGACTTCGTATAGCGATATCTGTGTCGCACACACCATGACGTTGGTTTTGTCAGTCGTGGTTCAAATGCGAGAGAGTGCAGTCGCATATCCAAGTCAATATATATATAGAGTTGCTAAAACCTACACAAAATTAAATTTGTACTATGGCATCTATAGGGAAAAAAGGTAAGCCGTTACTTTGCCAGTCACGCGAAATTATCTACAATGTTTATAAATATTTTGTAACTGAAGCCGACCAATTTAAAAAACATGAGAATGTTAATGTAAGTAATTACACTTTTTGTCGATCTTTAAACCCACATTTAAGTATCCTAGTAGTATAACATCAGTTGCTAATGCTCAGTCAAGCCCTTTTAGGAATGTGGGCCTGAATATATATATATGTATATTATTTTTCCCCAACAAGAACATTATAGCAATAACTATATATTATTACATCGAGTTTTACAGCTCTATATATTCCACGTAAAAATCAAAACAAAACAACTATAAAGTACTTAGTTCTAAATTCAAATTCTGATGAACGATTAATCTAATAATTGATGTACATGGAAATTAGCATTCGTTTGTATTCGGAAATGCGATGATTGCCGATGTGCATTCTTTATCGCCGTTTACTGTACTTATATATTTTTTGTAAACTCACTTTAAAGTGCAAAAAAGCATATTGTATCTTTATAATAACCTTAAAAAATATGATTTGCGGTCAATTAATCATTTATGCATACTGATAATAAAATACTGAAGAATTGCTTATTTTATTGATAAATATTAACGAAAAGCTGCATAAATTATACAAAATGAAAACAAAATTATAGTCTGATGTGATAGCAAAAGAGATTATTACAAAAAAAAATCATCAACAGGAATTGCTCAATCTCTAAGTATAATTAAAACAAAAGGAAATTTTGTAATTTGCATATTTTAAGTGCACTCCCAAAACGTGTGATACCCACGCTTGAGCAACCATGCAGGAAAGCTGTTAAATATATCAAGTAAACACAGTGCTCTAATTAATTACTTAAATACTTTGACCGAAAGTGCTTATAAAAGAATATAAAAGTCAGTAGAATAATATGTACATGTATAGTAACTATGCGCGCCGATGAATTCCAAACTCCAATCCATTCAAGGAATTAAAAAAAAGAGTAAGTAGTGCATTGGTACAAAGAACACTTGTGTAGAATGAAAGTGATATGAGGTCATTCTATACTATACCTACTAAATGTCATAAAATTGTAAAAAGAAAACATTGAAGATATTTTACAAAACTGAAACGAGCCTGATAGTGATCAGTGAATATTTTTTTTGTATGTATGTACATAATGCCGTGATATTGCTAAAGAAGAAATCATCTCTCTAAATCTGTTTAGCGCTATGGTTGACTGGTAGAGAATGCCATTTGGCATTAGGTCCGCCATTTGTACTGACTTTTGTTATGCAATAAAGAAAAAATGCCTTGAGACTACAATGCTCCGAAGTCTCATTTGTCCGAACGCATCATCGTTCCGAATTATAATTCCGAAAACCATGTTCTGATAAAGTATTTTTTTATCGTATATCATATGACCCTGACCTAACCTAATTATAGTATGTAATATATGATCGCTGGCGAAAATGGTCGTTTCGCGTTATTTCACTTTCGGAATATTGATGGTTTCGGGTAAAGGCAACTTCGGATTTTGCCCTGCACATATGTAACTTTAACTATAACCACGGTATCTGCCTTTTGATTGCTTAGCGACCATAAGGTGGCCGAAACGTCAGGAAGGCTCGATGTTAATCAATTTAAGACTGCGCCGAGCGAAATGTGAAAAAATAGGCAGTTGCCGTTAAGTAGATAACGTCAACACTAGTTGTTTAATCCATTTCTAAACTATATATTTAGCACTTAGAAGAATGTGAAGAATTATTAATATTTTACCCTAGAAAACTAAGTAAAGTTGGACGAAAATTGTAAAATCGTAAGCAGGCATTAAGTGTTTTTTTATACTTTAACAATGGAAATCTATTCTAATTTTCAGTTCAAAAAAAAAGATGAATGTTCACATTACAATTTGTCCGCATCAAACATTTCAATTATTGTTTGGTATTAAAGGTCCAGATTTATCAATAAGTGCTTTTAATTCTCCATACATTTTTACTATGGCGGCCGCGCGCCGATCTACTTAAATACGCATTCCCCGTGCTCTATGGTTCAGTCGCTAACGCTCGGCGCAGTCTTAAAGGTGTTTTATTTAAATGTATGCAATATAGTTCGCACGAAGCGATTTGCTTCATCATTTCTAATGCGAACCGCTAAGGAGGAACTCGCTCCCATCGTGTGTATTTCCAAAAAAATATAATTTAGATATCTTCAAGGTAAAAGTGAATAGGCTATTACTGAACCGGCGAGCTACATCCTCGACCCCGTAGTCACTTTCCATCAGGTGATGAAGTCAATCGCCAGTCAGTTTGTGAATAAAAAAATAAATAATAAAATAAATCTCAAAGCTCCTTCAGGTTAGCGACAAGCGGATTAAACCACATGGCATATCGTGATAGAGACGCCGAAAAGGATGTAAGTTCTTGGCATTCCTTGGACTTTCGCTTTCACGGCGGAATCTAAGGCCGTTCCTTGCTCAACCTCGTGCTAATAATAGACGTGGTTTATCTTTTCATCTTCTTTGTTTATTGCTGCCAGGTCACTCTATAAACCGATTAACTTGTATCGGTATTACTAAGAGAACGTAAATTCTGTTTCGAGCCTCAAGTGGAAGTTTCGAACGTAACATAACTAGTGATGGATCGCGGGAATATTCCCGTTCCCAGGAATATTCCCCTGGGGAATATTCCGGGGAATTTCCTTTGTTCCCGGGAATATTCCCCAAAGTGGGGAACATTGAACATTTCTTAGTACCAGAGAAACTTTTAGTACCAGAAAGTTATAATTTGGCATGGTGATACATATTAGTCATTTTGACATATTAGTAGAACAAATTCTTGGAAAAATACTTTTTTACTGTACCTCCCCCCATTCTAAAGTGGGGCTGTCTTTTTTTTCTAGTCTATCCCATGGTGTGATATGTCGTTGGATAGGCCTTTCAAAATGTTGTAGGTTTGTTGCAACAATATTCCGATTTAAATATCCGTTTGTGAAATATCAAACTTTAAATTGCAAATTTTGGGAGTACTTGGGTATTGGCTATATAAAAGAATTCACTGTAGTGTTAGGTATAGCTACCAAAATTAAAAGGAAATTATATAAATAATCACTGCTAAGGTAGGCTTAACAAGTTTACGAGTAATAATAGTCAATCAACTCATAAAGAGTACTTAGAGAAGTAAAACTTCAATTGAATATTGCTTGTATGACTTTCTTAGCAGAAAAAGTTCATTAACACTGACGCGCTGCCACAAAACAATTCATCTGGCCCAGCATTACAGTATATTATATGAATCTTAACTCTTGGTTACGTGTGCGTGTCCATTTTGCGGTAGTATGATCTAGTGTTTTTGTTGGTAGGTTAATTCAGAAGCTTCTTGCCTAGCTACCTCCTACTCCAACAACACCATGCTGCAGAAATAATTCTAAGAGCTGAAAATCTCTTGAACACAGCTTATCTTCCCGCAAACTCATTTGAGAAATGACACTGTTGTAGCATATGTGTGTGCTATCATAGACTGCGCAAAATCTAAATCTTAAGCAAACACATATGACGTGACGTTGAGGAAGCAGTTTTCCAAATCGAAGACGTGTACCACACAGCGCAACAACTTCGACCAAGATGATATCCGTTCAGCTATTACAAGGAAGAGCGGTAATTCAATTTTTTCTCTTGGGCTGGTTTTGAAACTACTGACGGATCAACCGGATCGAGGTTACCGACCAGTCGGTAGGATCTCGCTGCATTTAAGAAGATCTTTGAAACCAGAAGTTGGCCTGGAATCTTTAAAGACGTCAAGCCGCGCGAAAGACAGTCAGCATGATTTTCCGCTACAGAGACATGGCAGAAATAATCCACTGAAAGTGTGCCAAATATGCGCCTCATGGGGCGAATAACGTTTCCAGCAGAAAGTTACGGTTGAATCCGAAAATGACAAGATAGATTCTGTAAAATCTACTGAGGAGTCGAAGACTATAAAATACGGGGGGCCTAGGGGAGAAACCTAACAGAAGGGAAACAAGATAGTTATTCTTTTGATTATTTTAAGTCAACTTTGGAAACGATGACTATAAGATATAACTTTGAAGTCACAAAGTGGAGCTATGACAAGCGGCGGCGGCACTAAGATCAAAGCAACTAACAAGAACAAAAACATGATAGTTAAAATCAAAAGTGATGAGACGATGACTACAAGAGACACTCTAGGAGGCAGAGCCCCCGTATTAAGATAATAAACACAACTTTGAACTTTCAAGTCACGAGTAGATTTACGAAGCGGAGGTCGGGGGGGATGAGCCCCCCGCACCAAAACAAGACTTCTATTCTTGATCTTGTGATAACGGCTATGGAACCCTGCCTGGAGCATCAACATTGGCTAGGATCCAACTGACTAAAGAAAAATAATTTTATCAAATATTGCAAAAGATTAAATGCTGATATTAATATTTTTTTAAATTTTATGTTTCTGGCGGGGTAATTAATTAATGAATTATGATGGCATGCCTGTCTTTGGTACTACTATAGTAGTAGGCACTACCTATTTAAAATACTATAGAAATAATGAAATAAATAGATACATAAAAACGATAAAAACTAAACAAAATACAATTATTTTGCTAATTGCGTTGCAACTTGGGCTTTATGTTATGATTATTTTTTTCACAACACACGTGTGTTGTCTCTATTCCTTCTCTATCAGAAATTAACTTGCTAAACTCACTGCTATTTTACCATTTTATTCCCGAGAGCAATTTAAAAACTTGCGGAATATTCCTCGGGAACAATGAGAATATTCCCGGGAACATTGGGAATATTCCCGGGGAACAATGGGAATATTCCCGGGAGCAAAGGAAATTTACATTTACAGCTGACTTTTTATATTTTTTTCTATTGAAATGTTAACCTATTAAATAGATAAACATTTACTTATATAGAGAATGTCATAAAATATATATCATTTATATACAAAACCTAAATTCCCCTATATTCCCCTCATGGGGAATGTTCCCGGGAACATTCCGGGAATATTCCCGCCTGGGGAATATTCCCGGGAACGGCCCATCACTAAACATAACATTTTGATCGCGTTTACATGACCCGTGTAAACAACACGAATTTGAGACGTTTTATTAGAAAACTTCCACTAGTGTTTATTTTTTTTGCTATTTACGAATGCACCCAGAGAGATAAATAAATAGTCTAAGAATATGTTTCATATCTACCACCAAACTTATCCGCTTTGTCCAAAGGCTGACTGGTAAAAATTAGAATGCCCAATGGCTTTAAGTCCACCTTTTGTATGATGAATTTTTCATTTGTGCAATAAAGATTATTTCAGCGAATGTACACTTACAGATAATTTAATAAATATACTGTCTTACAGATTTTGTAGTTATTCTAGACGACCCGCCCCGGCTTCGCACGGGTGCAATGCTGATAAATTATGCATGTATTATACTATACATATAAACCTTCCTCTTGAACCACTATCTATTTAAAAAATCGCAGCTAAATCCGTTGCGTAGTTTTAAAGATCTAAGCATACATAGGGACAGACAGACAGCAGGAAGCGACTTAGTTTTATACTATGTGGTGATGACGACGATCTTGACGGGATGCTACTTTTACATTGACTTAACTTGAAGAAATTGTGGCTATCCGATGACTTGTGAATTTATTGAATACTATATTTATTTATGAATTTATATTATATATATATACATTATAAATATAATTATGTGTAATATTACTTAGTTTATGTACTCATAGTTTTATTAAGTATAACATAGATATCTCGTTTGTACACTTTGTACGCAATGTAGTTTGCCTTTTTTCTTTAAATAACCATTCCTTCAATTGCTCAAAGGTTAACTGGAAGAGGTCCCTAATAGGGATAAGTTCGCCTTTGTACATGTTTCATTTGTTATGAATGTATAACCAGTTGTTGTGTACAATAAAGTGTTTACATACATACATACATACATTGTTATTGTTCACTAAATGTCGTCACGAAATGTTCCTGTGCGTGCGATTACTACCGAGACTAGTTCCCCGAACGAATAACACAGCTGTGGGCAGATTCCTTGAACTGCTTATAGATGAATAGATTTTTTTTAATAATTCGCTTAGCGTAGGAGGAAAGAGGAAAATGTATTGTTATGACAATAATAATTCTATTCCAGCTTCAGAAGTTCTTATTTATACTTGAGGAAATTTTTTCGCCATTTTGAAAAAAACGATAAAAAAACTCGACAAAAAATTCTACATCATAATTAAACCTGCTCCAAAAATTGAATGAGAATCGGCTGAGAAATGCGGCTTGTAAGCGAAGACAGCCGCAAATCCGCACATCCAAACATCAGGACATACGAAAGAATTTTCAGCCAAGCTGACTCTTCGCTCGCTCGGTCATCAACAAGGACTGTTGTGTTTATAAATGGACAAAGATTATAACTTACAGAACATAATTCTTGTTCGCTAAAGGCCTTGCATACTTGCGAATTGCAAGCGAATTTTTGTATGAAGGCGGTTTGGCCGTGACGTCTATTTGTACAAAAAACTCGCTCGCAAATCGCAAAGCAAATCGGCCCTAAAAGACAACCCGTACGATTAAATCTCAAATTAAGCAATAATTTCAGACTACTTGAAACTTTAGTGGCACTTCATCATAATTTGTCTTCCCATTAAAACTTCATTATTATTATGTTTCATTCTGGCACTTAAAGAGTCAAAATAATCAACGTCAAACAACTCCAGGCCATACATTATAATCATACGTTACCATACGGTTTTCCTTGCGCAACCTAGTAGTCCACAATGGTTGAAATAGACACTCGAGTGTCGTAAACGGCATTTTGTAATAGTTTATTACGGGATATTAACTAAAGCACTGGTTAGTTATGGTGTGCTATAAATAAATTGTCAAAACTGGCGTATGCGTCTGTCCAAGCGAGTGCCTTTTTAAGAGTACTGCGCGTGAGTGTTTGTCATTGTCAGAGGGCCACACTTTTTACAAAAACCGGCCAAGTGCGAGTCTGTTTCGCGCACCGAGGGTTCCGTACAAATACTTATCCCATCTTAACTGACCGGGTTAAGTTACTTAGGTTTGTACATACATGGTATTTATGGCGCCGGATATAAAAATAAAAAGTTAACGCAATCGATCACGTTTGTAGTATCACAAACATACAGCCACGTTTGTCGTATGTCACTTAACTATTTTTTATTTTATTCTGTTTTCAGTATTTGTTGTTATAGCGGCAACAGAAATACGTCATCTGTGAAAATTTCATGAGATACAGCCTGGTGACAGACGGACAGACAGGCGGACGGGCGACGGAGTCTTAGTAATAGGGTCCCGTTTTTTACCCTTTGGGTACAGAACCAAAAAACATACTGCCTCTTTTGGAAGTGGCAACTAGGTTATGAGACTACTTTAGTTTCAACCTTTATAAACTTTGAACCAAATTCACCATGCTCTATTTGTTCATTAAATTGTACCAGAAGGTGCAGCATGAGAAGGAAAGTGGACCGATCTAAGTGGAAACTGATGACGGCGATGCACGGTCAGTCGATGTGGGTTGGAGATTCTTGAGTGAGACCTTTGTCTAGCAGTGGACGTCTTTCAGATGCTATAAAGATGTTAATCGGCGTGATCAACCGTTAATAATTAAAAGAAAAAGGTGAAATAAAATCTCAAAATAAGGATATCTTTGAACTACCAAACAAAGAAGAAAACAACTATGTAGGTGTTATGCTATCAGCAGTCTTGTCGGTGTAATATTGTTAACGTTAAGCCGTTACTAATTATTGATTGAGAATTGGGATTCTATTGAAAGCATATTTTTTTACAAATATGTGTAGATAGATGGCATATATATCTACCTTCCTAAATGACGAAAGCGGTTACTTTTACAATAGGAACAGTAAAGAAAGTTTTAATAGCCTCCCCAAAATAGCGCTGTTATTGTGTTTGTGTCGGAGCCACTTACGTCTTATACACCATTTATAGACATAGAGAAGCCATTATTGATTTTACTTTACGCAATATCATATATGTAAACAATCCAACTCAAAATATGTGTAAGAGTATTTACAAAGTTGTACCTATATGTCTGGTAAACTATGTGCCAAATGCTTTGTCAGTATTTATCACGTGATAAACGCAACCATCCCGCAGATGTTGATTTCAGGTCTCATTTCAACAGCTCTTTTTAACATAGAACAAGGATTTTTTCCCACGTTGCAAATATTTTCACGAATTTGTCAGCCAACACCTGGTCTCGGCTTCCCAAAGAGCGCCGTCATAAATTATTTGGAGACTTTGTAATACACAAGGTAATTCAATAAACATTCGGTAAGCCTACAACACCATATATCATCAAGGAAGAGTAAAATCGACAGACGCGGAAACGGTCCGGACATAAATAATAAAATCACTTTAAAAGTCATCTTATTTCATCTGAGCGCGTGTGTTTTAATAACTGATGGTAATATTATGCGTACTCAATTTTGGGTGGGTGGTCGGGCGAGGCAAGTACAATGCTGGCCCATGGTAAGACTACATTAATTTCATATTAGGTAAGTCAGGATTCAACTGTCGGTCAGCGTTGACGGTGTTTCATGGGAACCGCGACGGGAGATGTATTTTTTGAGGTACAGCCGCAAGCGGCGGATGGCTTAAACGTTAACTTATAAACAGAAGCGTGTTGGAAAATTAATTTGAAGTTATTCAAGAGTATAAGGTTAAAGGGTCGATCAACTTTATTCTTGTTGCTATCCTCTCCCGTGACCCAGGGGACAATAGTAATTAGATTTCTTAGAAAAGTTTTGATAATTTATATTACTGGTAGTGTCAGGAGATAGTCTACATAAGAATGGACTTATATTATATTTTGTTGCAATTACAAAGCTTTTGGGGATTATAAAAGCCGAAATCGTAATTTTCATCTTAGTTTTAAAAAACGGCCCAGGGGACATCATAGCAACGATGAACAGAAAAACGTTGATTCCCAAAAACACTCGCATCTTAAAGATATCATATCCGTAAATCTGTCGTGTCATCAAGATATCAGGTCCATATCATTAAAATTTCTTAAATAGTGTTGTTAGAATGACAACAGATCTCAAAATGGCCCAACGATTTGACAATGTTTGGTGTTGTGAAAATACATTCAGTAGGAACTACTAATACTTAAATAAGACACAGCGCACGGTTACTGCTCATAGCTCTGGCCTTATATTGGGCGGCCCGCAAGATTTACAGCTTAGTGTAAACAATCAGATATAGATTGCAACTATTGACCATCAATAAATTTAACACGGATAAATCCTTCGAAAGCTTAGTTGTTTGATCTCACTAAGTTAGCGTAAACTGAGTGCGTGAGCCCCACTTTCGCTGTCCTCGCTGTGCGCATCGTGTTAGCCCTTTTTGGTTGAACCCTATATAGAAATACAGTTGATATGGTTTTGATAATTATGCTGAGTTTCACCGGAAAGTTCATTTTCTCTTTGACCAAAGGAGGAAACCTTTCCTAGAATTACAACACAGCATTCATACATATTTATTCCAAGTGTTCATCAGACCTTCTTGGGTCTTTTCTTACTTTACAATCACTTTGACGTTAACTAGAAAAAACTATGCATGAATAAATACACATAAATTACATACTTCCTTTTCTAGTCATTTATCATTAGAGCATAAGCATAAAAGTAGTTTTGAGCAACGATCAGTGATCAGCGACTTTAGAATCACAATCTAATCACGGAAAGTAGGAAACATGCATAAAGCATATTAGGTTATTTTAATACCAATTTGCTGCAAGATTAACGCAGTGTGTAAATGCGTTAATGGCCGCAATCTATGCGTGAATATTAAATGTGTCACATTACTCTAGTCTAATGCAAACCATAACGCTTTCGCATTGAATTCATCATAAAATTTGATTGCGTTTGCTTTCACTGCCCTTAAGAGGTGCGTTGGACATGATGTCACTCGCTCCTATTTAGGGCTGACGATTTGCTCCGCCAACCTTAACGTAGAAATTTAATAGCGTTTCTCACGGCTGTAGATTTTAATCAGATCTTTGTTCTTGCTTTGTGATTTCAATAAGGGCTTCCTGACCGAAAGGCATAGTTTGCCATGCAAGGAATGTTACGTCAGTAACCTATGATATCAAGAAATTTGTTCTATACGACTACCTTTCCTAATCTTAGTTATGTAGACAGATATCCTTTTCCAAATTCAACGCTGAAGTTTAAATTACTTCTAGTTGTATGATTTTGCATACGCAGGTGCATGGAACACATTTCACGAGTAAGTTCATTAAGTAATCCTGACATCTGTTCTTCTAATAAGCAATCTTTGTTTCTTGTAGACTTTAAATTACAATGTTATCTAATTAGTAATGTGTTTCTTCTATTATAAACCTAATCAGCTAATCGCTTACTCGTTCCTCCCTACTATTTATGTAAAATTGCAAACTGAATTACCTGTACTGCATACTGAAATACCCATTAAGTAAGTTCTTAGGCGAGAACGAATTCTACGGTCAGTATCGAAAGAATTTATACACTTTCAATACCTTAATGATCTTAAGATCTTTTGGCTTTGAACCTATCAAGAATTTCTACCAATACCATCATTATTTGCGTATTTACTTATTTTGCAATTGTAATACGTGACTTACTTATAAGACGTGGCGCCAACGTCTTGTCACCGGCAAAAAGTTGTTTGGCACAAATGGTTTGCAAAAACTTGATCGGTCTCCCGCGGAGAACAATTGTAATAGATACGACTATCTTCAGAACAATGGCAGGTAGGACAGATTCACATAACGCAATGGTTTTATTTGAAAGGTCATCGGTGCAGGTGAAAAAGTTCATGGTAGACACAAAATCGGATGGCATTTGCTATGCAAATTTGATTGGTAAAACAAAGGTACGTTCGCCAGAGCTTAGAAAAATATTCGTACAGGCGATATGTAATAATACCTACGATTTTAAACTACCTTCAAAAATAACTGCTAATAACTTCAAAAACAGCGCAACTTTTTTGACGACCAATAAAGCTTAAGATAATGACTAACCTTATGAGAGAATGTCAGCATATTTTATAATTGACCTAACCATTCTTCGAGCTGACAAAGGAAATGCAACGGTTGTCATGAACACCAATGACTACAATCAAAAAATAACAGCTTTATTGTCGGATGTATCAACATATAAGCCTGTGAAACGTGATCCGACTGCGAAAGTGTTAAAATCTACTACTGAGCTAATAAGCAAGCACTCCGAGAGCCTTAATCTAGATGTCAAAAGTTTAGTTCCCTCCTGCCCGTTGCCACCAAAGTTGTACGGTTTGCCGAAAATACACAAACAAGATGCGCCTCTACGCCCTATAGTGAGTCAAATTGATGCTCCCACCTATCGCTTGGCTCAGTACCTAGCTGGGGTTCTTTCTTCGTTGCGGGGGAAGACGCAGGCATACACACGGGATTCATACCATTTCATCACTGAAATTAAAGATCTGATACTAACTGATGATGAAATTATGGTTAGTTTTGATGTCCAGTCCCTCTTTACATGCCTACCAGTACAGGATTGCATCAATATTGTGAGGAGGAGGCTACGTGAACAGAATATGCCAATGGAATATGCTGAATTATTAGAACACTGCCTTACATCTGGCTATATGCTATGGAACGGTGAATTCTACGTGCAAGTGGATGGTGTGGCTATGGGGTCTCCAGTATCTCCTGTTGTCGCCGATATCTTCATGGAGGACTTCGAGGAGAAAGCACTCTCATCGTCACCTGTCAAGCCGAGGATCTTTAAAAGATACGTAGATGATACCTTTACTATTTTACCTAAATCTAGTGTTTCAGTTTTCCTAGGCCATTTAAACTCCATTCATGAGAAAATAAAGTTTACAATGGAGTTAGAAAATGATAATTCACTAACCTTCTTAGATGTCAGTGTGTTGAGAAGGTCTGATAATACAGTAGGTCATACTGTTTATAGGAAACCTACTCACACTGATAGGTATTTAAATGGCAAATCACATCACCATCCTAGTCAACTTGCTACAGTGGGTAAATCTTTGTTTCAGAGAGCCAAGGGAATCTGTGACGACCAACATTTGACTGATGAACTACAGCATGTCAAGCGTGCGCTTTGGGCCAATGGGCTCAAGATACCACGCCTTAACCAGAAACCCCGTGTGAAGACTCCTACAGTCGAGCGTAAACCTGCAGTCCTGCCATATGTGAAAGGGGTCACGGATAGGATTGGAAACATCTTGAGACGGGCTTCCATTAAAACATATTTCAAGCCCATGAAGAAGATGTCTCAATACCTGAGGCCCGTGAAGTGCAGCATCCCTCTGCAGAGTGCTGGTGTTTACAAGCTGGACTGCGAGTGTGGTCTGTCATACATTGGCCAAACGAAACGTAGTATAGCTACACGGGTTAAGGAGCATGTAGCTGATGTCAAGCACCGTCGTTGCAACAGGTCTGCAGTCTGCGAGCATGTCATGGACAAACCAAACCATTCAATTAAGTTTGACAACACTTCAATCCTTGCGAGAGAGAAACGACGTTTTCCCAGAATGTTGCGCGAGGCTATTGAAATCAAAAAATATCCCAATTTCAATAGAGAAGATGGTTTGTCATTACCACCGGCTTGGGATCCTGTTGTACATCTTATCAAGGATCAAGCAAGACACAAGACTGGAAACCCTGGGCCTCGAACGGTGTAAAACAAATTAGTGTTAAAAGTAGTATATGTAGAGTTTTTGTTTAAAAGTATTTCATAATAATAAATAAGGCAATCTGGGAGTTTTCTTTGGCGGTTCTTTCTCCTCAGTAAGCCTTTAGTGAACCGCTGGTAGATATTTTAAATAAAATAATAAATGCCCTTCTGGCACATGTGTAACTGTCTTTACACATTAGGCCCATCTGGCATGTATGAACACCTTTATTTTAAATTAATATTTACAAAATGGGTAGTTTGCACAAATGTAACTTTGACAGAGAAAAATTGTGTTTTTCTCAGTCAACCTTTGACAACGGTATCTGTAAAGGTACTGAAACGTCAGGGAGGCTCAAATAATTAATATACGCGATATAATCCGTTTAAATTGTTTTATTTAAATATTTTATAATGTTAAATATTTTCTTGAGGGGTTTATCAAAAACATGAATTGAATCAGAGATCCGTATCATCAAACCATAACCTTAGATTAAAGATTCATTTAACAAATGTACCTAGTTGAGCGATTTTCCTAGTTTATTACTTTTAACCGACCACGGTAATAAAACCAAAAGGAAAGGCTATAATTAATCCTACTAAATGTTTTTTTGCTATCTGGAAACCTGCTCACTAAACATATTTTTCTACCAATAGCAGTTGCCAAAAAAGTTTTGAGAACAAATTTATTCCGAAACCCTTGTCAATAACTTTGGCCACCAAATCGCAACCTCATTGTAATAAATTGTACCTACATATTGACCAGTACGCGGAAGTCCTTATAAGTATAGGTGTTCTAGTAGATGAAGGAGATAACGATATTAAGCCGATAGACATTTGATTGGATAATGCAATTTAATTATAGTACATTAAACCAGTAATCACGAGTTAGAGTGACTTGTTCAATAAAATGTCTGTAATATTAAATGACTTGAAGTAGAAACGTGGGATTGAATAATTTATATTTTAGCAGACGAAATTACGGAAAGTTACGAGGGAAAAGTTTAAACGGTATATGGTTGTCTCTTGTTCTGTGGTAGAAACATTTCAAAGTACCTACGCCTCGACTCAAATGAGACAAGTACTTATTGGAAACACAAGGTAATAATATAAAATTTCACATAAAGTTTTAGTGACTCAATCAAATATGTGCCTACCAAGAAATGTACAATCACAGACGTAGCATATTGTACGCCCTATGTCGAATTGAATACTAAAATTGTCAGCCACTTTTGGTGCTAACTGTACACTATCACAATAAGTCTAGTACGATACTAAAGAAAGGATTGCTTTCTTTATCATATCCTCACCTCTGCAATTTTAAATAATTAGGTACCTGCCTAATATCGTAACATGTACTTATGCAATGTCTTTTAATAACTTAAATTACGCAACTACTTGGTCAAATGTTTCAAAATTTATATTATTACTCCAAGTCCACTTGGAAAATCCAGCTTCGAAAATGGCTCTCCATTTTCCTTAATCGTTACTTTTGCTTGTCGATATTGAATAAAAAGTTCATTCATTACATGACACAGCGGCCTTCCATCGAATTTCATCTAGAGAGACGAATAAAATAGCGCGAAACATTCAAACCGGTCGTTCGACATTCAAAATTGGAGCGAATCGGAATTCCTTAGTCTTTTGTTTATGGTCATTGTCCAAGCGCATGTACGGCGAACAACGAAAACCTTTTTTCTCTCATTACACATGCAACAATGGTCAGTAAATGGTCGACGTAGAACGCTTTGCAAGGTGATGTTTTATATTGTTACTGCCCTTTAATTCTGTGATTTCACCGCGGGAAGTTTTTTATTGTGAAACAAATGTAAGCGAATGTATTTCACATGCTTACTAATTTACAACAATATAAAAAGATTTTATGCCGACGCAGTTGGTCCTCTCTTGGTTAAAGCATTCATTGTTAACAAAACGTTATTTATGATCACCTATTTTTGCCAATTCAGTGAAGCGGTTAAGAGTAACATATTCGATTAGTAATGACATCGGTTTTTCTTATAAAGTTGATTTTCAGCCGATGGATTATCATTATCAAAATGAAATGAATTATTGAAATTTCAGATATGAGAGTTGGCCTAGTTTTATCGTACGGTTAGTTGGTGACTGTGGGCAGGTGCATTGCAGTTGCAGTTGAATTTGTGACAGTTACAGTTCAGTTATTTTATATGTATGATGCATGCATTATAATTCTGACGACTTCTATAGACATTCCATTCATATAACGTATGAATGACACTGTTGGGAACGCCAGCAACCACGCCGACAGCGAGACTATGTAACGCCGTGACGACGACTTATGTACTAGGCTAAGTTAAAATAAGACTGATTAATATGTGTAACATGATCTCGTAATTATAAGTTAGACACATAAAAGCTGTCATAAGGTCCTTATATACAATAAGAAAGGTACATAAAAGATACCAACATCCTTATAATAATCAACGATCCTTATATACTTAATATACAAGCACATAAAAGATGCTATAGAACCCCAAGGTAAAATGATCCGATCCCACTGGTAACTTAGTTGTGCCTACGACCCATAAGGTACTGGTTGAATAAGGCGTCACGAAACCCTTATTAAATCACAGGTAAATGGGTCGAGGACGCAGCACCCCGCCGTGAAGCACCCGAGGCGGCAAAAGAGCTTATGTAACTCGACCACGTGAACCGTTATGAAGCATAACGTAAAACGTAAATGTTTTATAAGTCAGTTACATAAGGCCATCTACCGCCTCAAATACATAAGTGGGCAACGAACCCGCAGTATATAACGATAGACCCGAACCCCCTGTAATGAAAACACATAATCCGAACCCCTACCGTAAGCGAATGTAAATAAGAATCCGCAGGAACGATCTTGCAAGATTCTTATTTACAAAAGTTGCTCACTATCCGTGAGATACAACCGAACCCTGTTACCTGAACCCTAAGGTTCAGATAGGACTTAAGAGCCCTTAGCGAGCCCCGTCGAACGGGATATGTATAATATGAATCGGACGATAAAGAGCCGAGATATGCTAATTAATGTATAATTTTGATAGACCAAAAAACGGCCGTTATTGAACAGAGCCCAAAAATGTAGAGCCAATCAGAGCGAGGAGCAGGTTTTAGAACATTTAAAATTAAAACTGAACACACTTGACCGAAAGGGGCGTTCCCGAGAGGAAAGGAACGCTCGCTCGCCTCTGATTGGTTCCAATAGGATTATTCCGCTTACAGGAGTTATGTCTGGCGAACCGAACCACAAATGTTATATAATAAGTGAACGAAAAATAAATGTATGCACTACCGAAGAACCAGTCTTGTTATTAACATCGTGAACCTGCCTACCTCCAGCTATCAAGAGCTCCAGCCTGCACGTCGGTCCAAGCGATTCGTTGAGGTCCTGTCCGTCAGTCGAGCTCCGAATCCTTGGACGCGTCCATCGTTACGTCGTACTACGATTCACGTCGCGTCTACGTCGAGTTTACGTTACGTCACATCGAGTCACGTCGAGTCTACGGCAGATCTACGTTGCGGTCTACGTCGCGGCCCGTGCATCCCGCGTCCGTACCCCGCGTCCGAACTACGTCGCGGCCCGTTTACGTCGCGTTACGTGTCCATACGTTTGGACTACGTCGCGGCCCGTTTTCGTCGCGAACGAACCGAGCCGATCCGAACCGAACCTGAGCCTACAAGCTGAACCGAACCGAACCGAACCCGAACCGAACAAGCTGTTACAGGAAGACCCGATCGAACATCATACAGTCCACTGCGAGCTGAGCCGAAGAAGCCGCCCTGTTGAGACCTGTACTCAACAGCGTTGGTCATTCGAGAGCCGGATTTTCGAGCCAGAACATCCGAACCACCATGGTGCAGACAAGGAAGCAGATGAGTGAAGCAACTTCGCACGACGACCCGCCGACCGAACCGACCCGAACCTCCGGCGAGACGTCTGCAGAGCTGCTTGGAGCACGTCCGCGAACCACAGAGACACGCGCCCCGGGCATGCAGCCCGAGAAAAGGACATCGCCAGAGTCACCGCCACAGTTGGACGACACGCTCCAATGGCGGGCAAAGCTGGACGAACACCTGCGCAGAACCAGTCTGAACCAAAAAGAACCCGAAGAACCCGCAGCCGTCGGATACTCAACACCGACCGGCGAACATTTAGCGTCCCGTCTGACGCACGCGCCGCGTACCGGCGATACACGCGAGCCCCGCGCGGCTATGACGTCACTCGCGTACGCGGCCTTTGACCCCGCGATCCGCGCACCGATCCCGCGACCCGCGACACCCGTACCGCGCGAACCCCGCACGTTCGATAGAGACCGCGCTCTCGAACAGGTGCGATTCGAAATCGACGAACGCCGCGCGCCGTCGATTACGTCGAGAACCAGCAGCACTACGGAGGCGCGGAAAAAAGAAGCGGAACTAAAGGCAGCAGAGCGGCTTGCTGAAATCAAGCGGAAGCAGCTGCAACTAGAAGAGGAGCTAGTCAAGAAGAGGCTGGACACCGAACTGCATCGCATCGAAGCGGAGGGCTCACAGGCCGGCGGTTCGCAGTCCGGACGTCCGGCGGCAGAGACAGCGGAGGAATCGAAGCGGAGGATCGATGCGTGGCTTACACACCACGAGGTAAGTGACGCTGCTTACCGCGATGACCCGACGCCGAGGAGGCGTCGCACCGTCACGCCTGAACGAGCCGAACGCGAGACCCGAACCTCCCGAGAGCGATCCTCCAGCCGATCTCAGGCGATAGATCGGTTAGCCGACCATCTACAGACGATGGCCCGCCCTCCGCCGAGACAAGTGTACGAGTTGCCTGCGTACTCCGGACATCCTGCCGAGTGGTTGACGTTCTACCACAGCTTCGCAGAATCAACAAAAAGGTACAAGTTCACGGAGTACGAGAACGTCGCCCGTCTACGAGCTGCGCTGAAAGGCGAGGCGCGAGAGTGCGTGCAGCACATGCTCGCGTCGACGTCGAACCCCGATCTCATTATTAGAGTCCTGAAAAAGAATTTCGGCAGAACCGACCTGTTGGTCGACCGAGCTCTAGAGGAGCTTAAACGCCTGCCGTCGCTCGGACCGAGCGCCACCGACCTGAACACCTTCGCAATAAAGGTAATGAATATTGTGTCGACATTGGTCGATCTAGACCGTCGAAACTACGGCGGCAACCCGTTACTGATACGGGAGATAACCGACAGGTTAAGCCCGCATCTACGGTCGAGGTGGTGCTCCTTCGCAAAAGACAACGTGAAAGGCGGTGAGTGCGAAATAATATTATTAGCCGAGTTCCTGATGGACGAGAGTGACGCGGAGTTATTATACTCACACGCGAGAGCGCCGTCACGCAGACCCGCGCATAACGCGCCCACGCAACCGCCACCGCCCCGACGAACGACATACCCGAACCGGGGAGCGAGCGGAGCGATACAACGTACACAACCGACACGAGCCCAGACATTCGCCACGGAACGAGTGGAAGCGTGCTATTGCTGCGGCAATAGTCACCGCACGAACGAGTGCCGCAAACTGCTAAGTATGCCGGTACGAGCAAGATGGGAATGGGCACGGGTAAATCACGTATGCTTTAAATGCATGAACCAAAAGCATCGTCGTGATACGTGCACTGCAAAAGGCTGCAGTGTACCCGGCTGTCCACACTCACACCATATGATGCTACACGAACCGAACCGAACTACGTCAAATGTGAGTACAGACAGCGCGGACAATAACGCCCGCCCGCCGCAGTCGCGCGCGCCCGCCCGCGCGAGCGCGCCCTACACTGCGCCGCCCAACGAACCGAACACAGCGCCGGCACACCGCCGCGCAGAGCCCACACAAGAGCGAGAGACGATCGCTATGACATCACACAACGAATCGAATAAGGTGATGTTAAAAATCATGCCCGTAATTCTGCGCGGTCCCAAGAAGGAGGTGCTGTGTTACGGGATGGTCGACGAGGGATCGACAATTTCCATCGTCGATCAAGAGTTAGCGAGCGAAGTAGGTCTAGAGGGACCTCAAGCGCCGCTACTCATACAAGGCGTAGGAGCGCTATGCCTGAACCAGCCGAGCCAGCGAGTCGAGGCGACTGTACGAGGCACCGATGGAGGCCCGTCGTACAATATGCGACTCAGGACCGTGCCGCGCTTAGGCATTAGGGAACAAACAATGCCGCGCGACAGTATAGTGCGCTTGCCGCACTTGGCCGATCTAGCCGAAGCGTGCTACACGAATGTAGTGCCGAAAATTTTAATAGGAGCAGATCATTGGCATCTAACATTGCCGTTAGAAGCCCGAACGGGGAAAACGAGCGAGCCGCTAGCCGTACGTAGTCGCCTTGGATGGTGCATTTACGGCTCAGCACCGAGAACGGTAAGGGCCGGCGAAGTAGTCATGCATATGACGGAGCCGGACAAGGAGCTGAACGCGATGATGAGGCGATACTTCGACATCGACGCGTTAGGGGTGAAGCTGATAGACAAAGCGAGCCCCCTAGACGAACGAGCAACAAAGCTGTTTAACGAAACGGTAAGACGCATCGACGGACCCCGGTACGAAGTAGGACAGCTGTGGAGGACCGACGAACCGAACCTGCCTCCCAGCTACAACATGGCGTACAAAAGGTTACGCAACTTAGAGCAGCGGATGGACCGGGATCCCGACTTCGCGCACGAGTATACAGCACAGGTAAATAACCTAATCGAAAAAGGTTATGCAGAGCCGCACTTAGGTGACCTAACAAGCCCTAAGGCATGGTTTTTACCGCACTTTGCGGTAAAAAACCCGAACAAGCCCGATCGCGTCCGTCTAGTCTTTGACGCACACGCGACATCGCTGGGAACCAGCTTGAACGACGAGCTGCTAGAAGGACCCGACTTACTACAGTCGTTGATGGGAATACTGCTGCGCTTCAGAGAGGGTACGTACGCCGCTACGGCGGACATACAGGAGATGTTCCTGAGAATAAAGCTGAGACCCGAGGACCAAGTATCGCAGTTATTCCTGTGGCGGGGATCGGACCGCCAACAGCCGCCGAAGGTATACAAAACAACGAGCGTTTTGTTTGGAACGAAATCTTCGCCGTTCCTAGCCCATAGTGTCCGCAACCGAAACGCGGAGGACAATGCGGACGCTTATCCGGCAGCCGTGTATGATATCACAAAAAATACATACATGGATGACCTCGTGACCTCTTACGACGATGAAGACGCGGCGGCCGAGACCGCGGTGCAAATCATCGCGTCACACGCCCACGCCGGCTTCAACTTGCGCGGCTGGACGTCGAACTCTAAAAAGATACTAGAGCGGATACCTGTAGCGCAGAGATCCGACGAACCAAAGAACCTGGGATCTAAAGAGCAGAAAGTATTAGGTATGTTTTGGAACGCCGAAACCGACGAATTAGGTTTCAACACGGCAATGGTACGAGTCCCGGCCGACGTGCGGAACCTGAACCGAGGGCCAACAAAAAGGGAGGCCTTGAGCGCGGTAATGTCCGTCTTCGATCCATTGGGGCAAATAGCGCAATACACCGTTACCACAAAAATACAAATGCAGCGAATTTGTATTTTAAAACTAGGTTGGGACGAGCCATTGCCGGACGACGAGAAGGAGCTGTTTCTACAGTGGCTCAGTAACATAGAATATGTTACGGCGCTGCGGCTACCACGGCGATGCTTGTACACGGGGGGAGGTAAGAGACACCAATTACATATATTTGTAGATGCCTCCGAGCAAGCATACGCGGCCGCAGCCTACTGGAGAACCGAGGGAGGACCTCACGAGCCGGTACGTGTGCAGTTGATCACGGCGAAGGCAAAGGTCACGCCCATTCGCCCGATATCGATCCCGAGAGCCGAACTACAAGCAGCGCTTATAGGTGCGCGACTGGCGCAAACGCTGCGCGAGGCGCATCGAGTGGCTGCCGAGCAGATTGTGCTGTGGACAGACAGTCGAACAGTACTGCAATGGGTGCGAGATAATGCACGCCGGTACAGTACATTCGTATCACATCGACTTGGCGAGATCGCCGAGTTAACAGAGATCGAGCAATGGAGGTGGGTCCCGACCCGCCTCAACCCGTCCGACGACGCGACCCGCGCAGACCCGCAGCGTATCGTAAGAAATACCGACCGCTGGTACACAGGCCCGGATTTCTTGCGACTGCCGGAGGCGCAATGGCCGCAAGAGCAGCGAGATACAACGGAGATACCACACGAAATAATCGAGGTATGTAACGTGGCACAGGTCGTCGACCCGCCACTACCGAAAATAGAGCGATTTTCGAACTTTGACCGACTGATCGGAGCTACAGCGCGAACTCTGCAGTTCATCGAACGACTAAAAAGAAAGGTGAGAGTCCCATTAGAGGTACGACACCTCAAATCAGCGGAGCACCTGTGGATGCAATGGGCGCAGAGGAGAGACTTCGCTGACGAACTACGGGCTCTCTCACGAGGGGAGCCGCTAGCCCGCAGTAGCAGGCTATACGAACTCGATCCGCAACTGCACGACGACGGATTGATGCGCATGCGGACGCGCATAAACGCAGCGCCGCCATCCGTCAACAAGCAGCCCGTCATACTAGACGGCCGCAACCCGTACGTGAGACTACTGATTTTGCGCGCTCATAAGCGAGCGCACCATGCATTTAACGAGACTGTTGTTAATGATCTCAGGCAGCAGTTTTGGATCTTGCACTTGCGACCATCGGTGCGGAGCGTGGCCCGGACATGCATGCATTGCGTGTTGCGGCGCGCGCGCCCGCGCGACCCGCCGCTGGGCGACTTGCCCGCGGCCCGTCTACAGCCGTTCACCCGCGCATTCCACTACTGCGCGGGGGACCTATTCGGCCCGCTAGCCGTCACTATCGGCAGGCGGACCGAGAAGCGATGGGTGGCACTGTTTACGTGCCTCACTACCCGCGCCGTGCACCTCGAGGTGGTGCACACGCTGTCAACCGACAGCGCCGTGATGGCGCTGCGCCGGCTGGGAGCCAGGCGCGGATGGCCCGCTGTCATGTACTCGGACAACGGGACGAACCTGAGAGGCTGCGACTCCGAGCTGCGAGCCGCCTACGTCGAATGGCTGCCCGCCCTGCAGGAGCACGGGCAGCTACACCGCATGGACTGGAGGTTCATCGCGCCGGGCGCGCCGCGCCAAGGCGGCGCCTGGGAGCGGATGGTGCGGACCGTTAAAACCGCGCTGTCCGCCACACTGAACACAAGATCGCCCAAGGAGGAGATTTTCAAGACGCTGCTAGCCGAGGTCGAGCACTGCGTGAACTCTCGACCTCTCACCCACGTGAGCGTTGAACCCGATGACCCCGAGGCGCTCACACCGAACCACTTCATACTGGGAGGACCGTCGGGGGTCCCTACCACTGGCCCCTGCGAAGAAAATGAGAGAAAAGCTTGGCGCGCCAGCCAAGCACTCGCCGACTCTTTCTGGCGAAGATGGCTACGCGAGTACATCCCATTGCTCGCACCCCGGGGCTCCTCAAACCCCCGGGAGACCGCCATAGCGGTCGGCGACTATGTTTTGATCGCCGACCCGAACCTGCCAAGAAACACATGGCCAAGAGGCATCGTCGAAGCAGTCTACCCGGGACCCGATGGCATCACACGCAACGTGGACGTCCGAACGAGAGGAGGCGTGTTCCGGAGGCCGACGACGAAGCTGGCTGTTCTGCCCGTCAACAGGAGGTCGCCGCCATGCAGCGACCGAGGGGAGGATGTTGGGAACGCCAGCAACCACGCCGACAGCGAGACTATGTAACGCCGTGACGACGACTTATGTACTAGGCTAAGTTAAAATAAGACTGATTAATATGTGTAACATGATCTCGTAATTATAAGTTAGACACATAAAAGCTGTCATAAGGTCCTTATATACAATAAGAAAGGTACATAAAAGATACCAACATCCTTATAATAATCAACGATCCTTATATACTTAATATACAAGCACATAAAAGATGCTATAGAACCCCAAGGTAAAATGATCCGATCCCACTGGTAACTTAGTTGTGCCTACGACCCATAAGGTACTGGTTGAATAAGGCGTCACGAAACCCTTATTAAATCACAGGTAAATGGGTCGAGGACGCAGCACCCCGCCGTGAAGCACCCGAGGCGGCAAAAGAGCTTATGTAACTCGACCACGTGAACCGTTATGAAGCATAACGTAAAACGTAAATGTTTTATAAGTCAGTTACATAAGGCCATCTACCGCCTCAAATACATAAGTGGGCAACGAACCCGCAGTATATAACGATAGACCCGAACCCCCTGTAATGAAAACACATAATCCGAACCCCTACCGTAAGCGAATGTAAATAAGAATCCGCAGGAACGATCTTGCAAGATTCTTATTTACAAAAGTTGCTCACTATCCGTGAGATACAACCGAACCCTGTTACCTGAACCCTAAGGTTCAGATAGGACTTAAGAGCCCTTAGCGAGCCCCGTCGAACGGGATATGTATAATATGAATCGGACGATAAAGAGCCGAGATATGCTAATTAATGTATAATTTTGATAGACCAAAAAACGGCCGTTATTGAACAGAGCCCAAAAATGTAGAGCCAATCAGAGCGAGGAGCAGGTTTTAGAACATTTAAAATTAAAACTGAACACACTTGACCGAAAGGGGCGTTCCCGAGAGGAAAGGAACGCTCGCTCGCCTCTGATTGGTTCCAATAGGATTATTCCGCTTACAGGAGTTATGTCTGGCGAACCGAACCACAAATGTTATATAATAAGTGAACGAAAAATAAATGTATGCACTACCGAAGAACCAGTCTTGTTATTAACATCGTGAACCTGCCTACCTCCAGCTATCAAGAGCTCCAGCCTGCACGTCGGTCCAAGCGATTCGTTGAGGTCCTGTCCGTCAGTCGAGCTCCGAATCCTTGGACGCGTCCATCGTTACGTCGTACTACGATTCACGTCGCGTCTACGTCGAGTTTACGTTACGTCACATCGAGTCACGTCGAGTCTACGGCAGATCTACGTTGCGGTCTACGTCGCGGCCCGTGCATCCCGCGTCCGTACCCCGCGTCCGAACTACGTCGCGGCCCGTTTACGTCGCGTTACGTGTCCATACGTTTGGACTACGTCGCGGCCCGTTTTCGTCGCGAACGAACCGAGCCGATCCGAACCGAACCTGAGCCTACAAGCTGAACCGAACCGAACCGAACCCGAACCGAACAAGCTGTTACAGGAAGACCCGATCGAACATCATACAGTCCACTGCGAGCTGAGCCGAAGAAGCCGCCCTGTTGAGACCTGTACTCAACAGACACTCATGTGTTTATTTGTTAATACACATTTGTAAGTAAAACAGAAACATTCACAAAGAAACGTTAATCAATTAGTGGCTTCGCCTAACTATGTAGGTACTACACAATATCTATTGTATTAGATGATTGATAAATCGGGCGTGGACATTTGATGAATGTAGAGTTATAGTACTCTACATTCATCAAATGTCCACGCCCGATTACTATATGTACAGTCTGTGAGTTCTCAGATTGCACTTCAGGTTCGGACGAAAACTGAGAGGTTCTTATCTGGATCGCGTAAGAGCGAGCGAGAACACGCACTGTATTTATTTGTTGGATTATGAGCTTATATTTTCCAGTTAAACATACTTAACCAACTCAGGTAACTCAGGTTCACGCGAAATTAATAGATGAAACTTTATCCATGCGAAAATGATTATTCTTTTTGAAACAACAAATCTATGTAGATATTTGCAAGATAAATTAACTTACTAATTAATAAAACTTCAGCAACAAACGGGATTATACCTAGAACAAAAAGATAATCATCATTAATGTTTCAAGAAAAAAATAGACGATAAAAACGCATTTGTTATATTACCACGTATAAGTATGACAAACACACTCCATCAATTATACGAGCATGTCTTCCATATCAACTAGATAACAAATAAAACAACCAAGTTATTTTATTACCAACGAATGGAAACAACCAGATTCGGTATCGTTAAAAAATAGCAAACGCCACAATAAAACACCGAGACTTTATTATTCAACTAGAACCAGTCCGCATTTAAATTCTTGGTGCACTTTCGTTGGAACTATTTCAATTGTCGTTTTGTGTAGATGCTCCTTAGATACATACAAGCTATATTTAAAGGGAAAGGTGGTTTCGAAGAATCCATGTTGTAGATAAAGGTATGATACATTGTTCAATAGATTTACGCAGGGCTTCGTAGGCCTTGTATTAAAATAAACGCTAAGTAAGAAATGTTTCTGCAGTTGGATTTTTGTTGGTGTCATCTCTTTGTTCACTTAATAAGAGAGATATTTAAAAAAATTTAACGATTAAATAAATAAAAAAATGGGCAAGTGCGAGTCTGACTCGCGCATGAAGGGTTCCGTTTCAGTACCATAATCTATAACAAGTTTCTTGTATGGGAGCCCCCTTAAAAAATAATATTTTTTTATTTTTAGTATATGTTGTTATAGCGGCAATAGAAATGCATCATCTGTGAAAATTTCAACTGTCTAGCTATTACCGTTCTTGAGATACAGCCTGGTGACAGACGGACGGACAGCGAAGTCTCAGTAATAGGGACCCTAAAAAATGGTTTTATCTACCTATTGTTTTTTTTTTTTGTAAATACTTATTCAAGAAAATACATTTCATAGGTATTTTTATATCAATCGATAAGTATTCAGGTACAATGTCCGTTAGAACATACATTACTTATTCAATATTACAAAACTTTGCTGTGTGTGTCTTAGTCTCACAAATAAATTAGCTCTCTTCTCCTCTCTACATCAGTGTCTTTTCGTCCAGTTGACAAACTTTTTGATACAGTCGAGTTCATTTAAAACTACACACTTACGAGAACAAAAATATCTGAACACGACCCTATTGTCAGGAGCATAAAGTCGTGTTCAGATATTTTTGTTCTCGTAAGTGTGTCGAAGTAAATGAACTCGACTGTACAATACAACTCCTAAACAACTACTTTGTACCTATGTTTGACAAATAAATATATTCTACTACTAAAACAAAACCAAAACGTTGCCACAATACTGACAATGTCGACAAATCAGCACAACCCTATGCATATATCGCGGGCAGGGGTCTATTCCTCTCGCCACTCGACAAATTCTCGAATGATCCGCAGAGGATAAATCACTAGATACCGCCGTCGTGACAAACGGCCGCAAACCGTTGGTCGATGAAGGAATGGGTCTGCTCAGATGGGGGATTGGGGATTTGAAGGATACCCAGTGTAGTGGTGTCCTGGCGTAAAAGATCTCAGGACAAACCGCAGTAGAACTGGCTTACTTTATCTTTAAGAGCTACAGCGAGAAAATAGTTCAAATGCTTGAAAGTGGTCTATTTGGGGGAATGGACATGTTCCGCAAACTCCACGTCAGGAGATCAGGAATTTTACAGGTACACGTTAAATAAAAAATAAAAAAAACGTTTGTTTTTTTACACGCACGAACACAGTAGTAGTACAAACAAAAACAAAACATTCCAAAATTTGAGCCGTGTGGAAGCAAACAGGGCCAGACTCAGAATGTGCTGCAGCCCGCAGGCCATAACGCTGATTTTCAGCCAGCCATTTTGCACAAACTATTATAGAATTTGTGTACCAGGCGGCCGTTTGCGGCGGAATTTTGGTCAAAAACAGACGCCGAGTACACAGATTTCATAATAAGAAGCGTAAAAATTGGGCAAGTGCGAGCCCGACTCGCGCATAAAGGGTTCCGTACCTATACATATATATAATCTATAACAAGTTTGTTGTATGGGAGCCCCCCTTAAATATTTATTTTATTTTATTTTTAGTATTTGTTGTTATAGCGGCAATAGAAATACATCATCTGTGAAAATTTCAACTGTCTAGCTATCACCGTTGTTGAGATACAGCCTGGTGACAGACGGACGGACGGACGGACGGACGGACGGACAGCGAAGTCTCAGTAATAGGGTCCCGTTTTTACCCTTTGGGTACGGAACCCTAAAAATTGAAACGCGTCAACACATAACATTTCCTTCCCATTCAGTAACGTGACGTTTGTTTAAGTTATTGAGGAGGAAACAGACGAGAATGAAACCTTGATATGTATGGAAAAATAATCAGTGCTATTTCCTCTTAAAATAAATTTCTATGGCTGTTTCGTATTATCCGGTGCAAAAGCACGCTCAGCTATTATCCCTCTTCACGCAACCAGCAGCCAATTGTACAAAAAACGAAATTTAATAAGCTTAGACAATCTGTTAGAAAATAGAATCACGTAATAAATTACTGGAGTACAAAAACGTCTTACGAAATTTAACCGATAACTGCTTTAACCGCGTATCTGCTATTGCCTTCATTTTAAAATTCAACTTTGAGCTCAAGGGATCATAGATTATTTTACTAAGGTATATAATTGAATAAAGTGTGAGAATTTAGTCGTCTCTTTCGTACCTATTACATTATGTTATGACGCGAATTTGCGTGGCGATGATTGAAGGAAATTCAATTTACAAATTGTGTGCTGTTTGTTTGAAACATTTTTGTTTCGGTCATATTTCTGGAATAGACTATACATCTTTGGGCTTGTGCACAAATCACGTGAGGTTCCATAGGGGGAGGGGGGGGGTCACGAAAAAATCACGAAATATCACGTTGGGGGAGGGGGGGGGGGTATAAGGAGACCTCACGTGTATTTTTTCTACAGTGAACGAACTAAGAAAAAGTCAATATTTTTTTCTCGGTTTTGTTAAAAATAAGTCTTGACTTGTTAAATACCTCAAAATAGCGAGTTTATTTTACGAAATTTTGGCGGAAAAAAAATACACGTGAGGTAGTGAGGGGGAGGGGGGGTTAGCAAAGAACCTCACCAAATATCACCAGGGGGGAGGGGGGGGTCAAAAAGTAGCCGAAAAAACCTCACGTGATTTGTGCACAAGCCCTTTACACTGATGGTTGAAATCGGTTTCGACAATTTCTAGCCCGATGTGGACTTAATATTCCACGAAGAACGACGATACTGGCAAACACAATGAAGAAATCCTACAATTATACTTCAAGAGTACAGACCATAATCGTAATGCATCAAAGCAATATATACCTACTTCTCATCATCATCATTGGCCTTTTATATCTTAGGTATAGCAGATGAGTTAATCAGCGTCTATGGTTATGGGCTCCGCTTTCCGCACTTAGCCCGTGTATGTTCGGGCCATTGTGCGTACAGATTTGCCGGCTAATAGTCTAGCCAGCCTAACTCCGTCCAGAAGCGCAGGATTCTCCTGGTGTCTCCACAGGCTTCACGAAGTGACCTCGGTGCTTTGAGGATTTCAGCCCGTTGCTTAGCTACGGCAGTGCATTCCAGGATCACGTGGGTAGCTGTTTCTTCGGCCGACAGGCATCCCCTACACAGGGGGCTATCGGTCATTCCTAGAACATATAAATGCTTGTTAAGTGTGCAGTGTCCAGTGATAGTGCCTACTACTACTCGCAGAGCGGGCCTGCTTAGCGATAACAGGCGCTTTGTCAGGCGTGTGTCTGGGTATGGGACTGCTTCCCGGGACTGCCTGCATGTACTGGTTTCTGCCCATTGATCGGCGTGTTGTGATCGTGTTCTGTGACGAAGCCATGTACGCAGCTGATTAAACGCCAAGGGGAGCATAGGATCTGGGCCAATTGCCAAATCATCGGATCCTCTCCTAGCCAGCTGGTCGGCTGCATCGTTACCTAGAGAGCGGCAATCAGCGTCTAATAAAATGCATGCGGCACTTACGAAGATAGCTGGATAGCCCGACACGAGAGCGACAGCCACGGCCGCATAATTGACAAATTAATGTTGCGCCTATTGATGACCGGTGTCTCTAGGTTGCACTTATGGGAAAGAGAAGCAAACCATTCTTCATCATGTGCAACCACACCATCGCACAGTCTTGAATGTGATAACTAACGCTATAAGCGACCTACCTATATAGCCATATATATATTTATATGAAAATTACGCTTAACCTCCCTCCGGTCCCAAATTTATCCATAGGTACCGATGTCAAGTAAAACTGTCATACCAATATGACTTCACGACATGTCGAGTTGAGCTCCAGACATGAACTTCCGAAGTTGGTGAGACCTCGCGTCGAGGCTGGTCGAAATTCGAAAGTACCCCAAAACAATATACCGATACCATCGCAATTTAATTAACAGCGACTTGCGGCAATGTGACAAGCTTGGCCTCTTTTAAATCCTCTTAAGGTGCTTTTACACCGGCGAGACGAAACGAGGCGAAACGAGAATTAAATTTTTAAGGCAAATGCGAGATCGTGCGTGCTCGCAATAGCTATTAAGAGTACCGGGCTACAATTTACTATACAATTGTGAATTGAAACCTAGACTGTTATTGGACACGCCCGTGTCAGTCCCTTTTTTTAACGAAATAATTATAATTTATTAAAACTAAAAATGTATAAAACTAATCTTCCGATCATAATAAAATTCACAGATTTTCCCGCAATTTCTGAAGCTTTCGCTTTTCTAAAGAGAAAAATAATAGCGGCATAGGTCTACCTACTCTTTCAATACATTGTGATGCCAAAAATATTGAATTCGGCTCAGTTTTTGGAGCACAGAACACCTGAATATACGGAACGTCGATTTGGTAAAGTTTTTGTCGGTAAAACTACAATCTGCAGTTGTCTCTATTGCACCTGTGTATCGAAAAAAAAAAATAGTTATGATGATTTTATACAGAACTTCTTCTAGAGTTGATAAATAGACTACGAAACAGAGACAGAAAAGCAATCGAAATGACAAGTCTCTTTGTGGATGCAAAAATTACGACCCTGCAAACATTTTTACAGATTGGAAAATTTCGTGCGGTATTTCCGTCTCTCTTATCACGACTTGCCGTACTGACAGTTTAATTTTACAATATCTTTTAAATTTAATAATAAGGGGTGATTTACAGTGGTGTCGCGCGGCAGTATGTCGATGTCGCGGGAACTGGTTCAGGGCAATGAAACTGGTGCATGATGTCATGATAGATTGCGATCGCGAAAAAATTGTCGTAACGAATTTGGACACAGACTCGGTAGCGGAACACTTACTCGATGCAATTTGGCCGATTTAAAAGAATATGAAGTGTGGTTCCAGTTGCAGTGTGCAAAAATACTCTTGAGATCATACTGATAGACTTTGACATTTTACAAGATGCAACCAGGGCGGCATTGACCGTGAGTTCAAAATTTTACAGTGGCTGTTGTAAAATTTATGTTTACAAAATGACATTGATTCCATATCATTGATTTTATCAACAAAGCCTGTAGGATCCGTTTATAGAGAATTCTCTTAAATAAAAAATAAAAGATCCTTATCTTATATACTATCTTTGCTGATACTTTGATTTAAAGCATATGACTAGACTTCCAAAAGTGTGAATCTAGAGTGTTAAGTAATTATTTAATGTACTCGTTGACTATCAATTATAGTCCGAAATGCATTAGTTATTATGCATAGCCACACGACATAAACATAGGAAATGTCAAGCATATTTGTTACTAAACGATTATTATGCAATTGAAGATAAGAGTCCAAGAAACTCTCACCTGTCTCCGCATTGAACAGAAGCATTACAGCATCAGGCCGTGTCCTTTACAAACGGCTAACATTTAAATTGGCCGAACAATGGGCAGCACCTGTTTCTGTATGGTATCGCGCGGCGATATCGCGATCTAAGATCGGATCGATTGTCATGCGCGGGGTTAAGCCAGCGCTACAAGGAGCAAGTCGCATGCCAGTAGCCATTTGCCTAGATGCACATAAACTTGCTATATTAAAGAATTAAGGTACCTTATCCTACTGTTGCACCGTTGTCAAGAATATCTGTAACCTAGTGACGTGTACTCGTACTACTTATTACCACTATATACTCATTCTAGTATAACTGGCAGCGACTTGTAAGTGACCTATAGTGATCCAATGATCTTTCTTTTGTGGGAGCTAAAAACGGGAGTTTGTTGTTCTCCTTTTGGTGCTATCTCTTACCTTCTACCGGAGGCCAGCAATCATCTTACCAATCGTAGCTATCTCTCGCAACGTACTAAAACGAAAGATATACTTGTCGCAGGAGAAAGAGTCACGTGGGGCATTTAGTTGCAGCTGCTGGTATTCCCACTGCAAAAACTGCCTGAGAGTCATTACGATATTAGGTCAGCGTCATTTACAAAAGGTTAATATTTTAATGATCATCACCTGCTTCTGCATCGTACCTATTGAATGAAAGTATCACGATCTAAGATCTATGTCAAACCAAGTTCAAGTCAATCATGCAAGTAGATAGCCGGACTAAAGCTGCCTTTGTACCGAGTCTAAACTACGCCATTGCTGTAATTTGTTAGCACCAGGGTCATTCGTCTTTTTTATTCTTTCATGAAACAACTTGTGTGCTTCTTGCATGCCACTAACATTTTATAAACGAAGCAAGTACACAATGCCAGTAGCTGCCTACGGTAGCACAGCAACTCGCACCCAACCGAGGCGCTAACAAGTGGGCAGTGTAGATTATTGTTCGTGTCGCACGTAAATACCTCCATGGCTTTTCACCGAGCTCCAACCTGTCTATTTATTTTAGTAATGCGGCGTTGAACTTTGTGGTTCTGGGAAATATGTGGTATTTTACAAGTATGCGGTGTGAGCCAATTAAAATTCGGTTAAGGAAGATTGCGCCGATAGCTCAGAAAATACATTTTTCATCAGCTTCTTTCGCATGTTACGAATATCTCGCTTATTATGGGTGAGGTACTTTTCTTGCTAAATATATGTTATTTAAATAAAACAATTTATACGGAGCGTATATTATTTATTTGATCCTCCCTGACGTGTCAGTAGTTTTAGCTTTCCAGTTACCGTTGTCAAAGGTTGACTGAGAAAAACATAATTTTTCTCTGTCAAAGTTACAATTGTGCAAACTACCCATTTTATAAATAGAAATTAAAAATAAAAGTGTACATACATGCCAGATGTAAAGACATGTGCCAGAAGAGATTTAATTATTTTATTTAAAAATATCTACAAGCGGTTCACAATCAGGCTTACTGAGGAGAAAGAACCGCCGAAAGAGTGTAATTATATTATTCCCATAAACTGTCATAGTATAGTACCTACTAAGAATCACATACAAACTGTTAAACCGACTATCTGTGTCCTAATGTTTATGGCGCAACGGGAAAAACAAAAATATTTGCTGCGGTTATACCTACTGACATCACACACTTTGTGAAGTGAAGAATTACCATACTAGGTATTGTTTCAAAGCTTCTTAAACGTTTGTCCACATACTACACCTATATAAGGAAATGCAGTATGAAATTGCGGTTTTTACGGTCGTACAGAACAAAGCACCTGTATTTTAGAGCCAGCTATCAAACAAAGACACACAAGGTGCCTTGAGATAACGAGTGGGCGCCTGGGACCGATAAATAAGGAAGAAATGAGCTGCCGATAAATAAATTCTTATCGGTCATGCATGCTTCCTAGTAGGAAGAGTCCGAGCTGACACAACTGCCACGCGTTCTCGATAATTCGAGGCTTTTTCTTGGTATTATTTATTCACATAATCTATACATGCGGGGTGCAAATCGAAAATAATTTGTAGGGACAATTCCGAGATTTTAATAGCCATTAGGTACAAGATAAACCAAAGTTAAAAGCGTTAAAATTTTGAGGTCAAATACATGTTAAGCACCCAAAAGTGTAAGGGCCAACACACAATTAGACGTTACTACGAAGTGTCATGGTCATGGCACGTTGCGACGTCGTCTCGTGGAAATCTACGACGTGCAACGTAAAAAATTACGTCACGGCGTCGTGCCGTGGCACGTTGCCGTAACGTGCGACGTCACGACGTCGTGTCGCAGACCGTCGATACGATGCAGTAGAAATTTGAAAAATATGCCGCAGTCACAGATTATAATAATACTATACTATAGGTCCCAAGTAGCACAACTGGGTCTAAATAGCTCGTATATCATATCTAATTAGATGCTTAAGTGAAATTTACCACCATGACTAAGTGCTATATAGGTGGCAAGAACCCTTATGCCACCAGTATAGAACCAAAAGGAGAAAAATTGCAGCCTATTTTTGGTGCTAAATAGAATCCATAAGAGATCTCACAATCACCTTAAGTGGTAATTAGAACTATGGGTGAAAGTTATGCGTCCATAAGAGATCTCACAATTACCTTAAGTGGCAATTAGAACTAAGGGTAAAAGTTATGCGCAGTGAACGAATGAAAACATTTCAGTTCGGTCAATGAGTGATAAATGAGTCGCCAAAATTATCTTTGAGTGGCGAGGCAACTGTCAAATTGTGTTTTATTAAAAGTAATACGTGATCGGCCATATTAATTTTGGATTTATACGTCTGATTAAAACTTTACGTTATACAAGCATTGAAATAAGCACGAAATTCTTGCGATTTTTTTTTTACTGTGAAACTATAGTATGTTTTCTTTGTAAATTTCGACGCGCCTTTCATTTGATCAGGAATATTAAAAAAGAGAGTGCTAAATTAAATAAGGAATAGATACTGATAAGAAATAAAACTGTTAAAAACCTGACTTAATGATTGTAGGTTACGTACAATGTTAAAGTAACATCGTCACAACTATCAAAAATCTGTTATTATGCGCGAGTGTGATAAAATTCTGGTTAAAATAATCAATTTTCATAGGCTTCCATTTGTAAACATGGCGAAACAAAAACGATCCTACAGTGTTTATTTTCACTTATTTGTTCCTTATTTGGAACTATCAAGTCTAATAATCACTTATTTGTATCTTGCGAGTGGCAAAACAGTGAATGATATTACCAATAGTAATTATTTGCTCTTTTGTAGACTACTAAACAAGCAAGACTATTAAATATATTTTGACAAGGCGCAAACAGGAACAATAATAGAACTTTTAGTTCGTTAGTGGTTTGAAATAAGTGAAAATAACTGCTGTTGGTTCCAAGAACCTCCTATTGAGACCTATTTATGCGTTGGAGTGGCAATAAGGTACTTCTTAGGCCTTAAAGTTGCAATATTTTTTGGTTCCAAAAGAGCCGTAAAATTATCCCTTTAGCCACTATTGGTGATATAATTCGCTATTGTACTAGTCATTTGGAACTTTTAGTTCCAAATAAGGGTATGTTCCCACTTATATGTAAAAGTTGCTTATAAGTGATTTTAAGGCCTTATATCGCACTATTGCTTCTTATTGAGTGACTATTTGAACCTGCATGCAACTTTAAGTAGCAAAATCGACTTTATCCCACCATAAGTAATAAAGTAGAAACAAAAAACGTTCCTATGCAACTACAAGTGATAGGATGAACTCATATACAGTTTTGAGTTGTGTTTAAAGCTATAAGTTGTATCAAACACTGTTAAACCACTCATTTAGAACTTAAAGCTATAAGATAAGCTGCAAAATTCACTAATGTGCTGCTTGGGGTAGTACCGCAGTTGATCAAGAGCCATGGAACGTATTTAAAACGTCATTTCAAGCTTAGGTGGTTTTTGCGAAGCTCTAATAAAATAACCATTTGTTGTGATTTATTCTATGATAAAGATAAAACACTTACTAAATATTTTTAGCATAGGTGGTAGTAGACAATCGTAATGTAAACTTTGCGTGCGAACCGATTATAACTTGTGGCGTTTGTCACCCGATAGAATACTCGAAACATCCTTCAATAAATAATAAAAGATTGCGCAGAGTCACGCAATTTGTTGAATTAGGTAATAAAATACAGAAGTTATATTACCTAGTGTAAAGTGGCGATAAAAATAATTAAAATCCAAGACTTATTTATTTTACGACTTTTCAATTTATACTACTACATACTTGGAATAGAAGGTCTATTCTACCATTTTTAAGCATCAACGAGAAAAGGGGGGTGTTAAAAGTTTAACATGTGTATCTGTGTATCTGTTTGTAGCATCGTAGCTCCCAAACGGATGGGCAAAATTTAGTGCGGCTTTTTTTAATCGAAAGACTTGTCTGTCGTTATGGAGCTATGTTTGGGAAGAATAGGACCAGTAGTTTCCAAGATATTCAGCTTTCATTGGAACAAGTGACGAGATTTCAACCAATGTTGAAGCTAAGAAGTCCAAATTTTGTAGTTATGTTCAGTTTTAGTGGCATTTTCTATATCACTCATTGAATGATGGCGTCGTGATGACTAACTACTTGTGTTGGGGGTGTTTTAAATGTTTAATTTAGGTTATTTAACTTAAATCTTAATTTTTAAGGAGGTTTGTTGTTGAACGATCATGCTGTTCCACTACTCTCGAAAAGTTCTTGAGAAAGGTAGACTCCGGTTTTATTTTATCCCGTTCCGTACGCATAACACACACACATATATGTATACATTAATATTATTTTCTGCTTCACTATATAATAATACTTCATGTAATATTTTTCTTGTTGGTGTGCAATAAAGTGTTGTTGTATTGTATTGTATATACTTTTAAATATATCAGTAGGAGAATAGTTAAGTAACACTTGTAATGTAACATCCTATTTTGCCACTAATGAGAGAAAGGATCAAAATATTTTATGTAACGTAACCTCGTTAGGAGAAAGACGATAAAAGATGAAATAAAATGGATGTCTCTTAAACTGGAATGCAAATTAATGGGCAAACTAATCGCCGGAAGAGGCGCGTACCTACTGTCAAGGTATTAATCAATTAATTAAAGCGGACGATACCATCGGCTCGCGTCGGGCGACTTTCTAGTGAGTTGTAAAAACAAAAGATGCAATCGGGTTCTCGATTCTTCTAACTGACATAGCTAAAACCGCTGGAGAGGATCAGAGGATAGTTCTCGATTGGCGACCTCGTACTGGAAGACGCAGCGTGAGGAGGCCCTCTACAAGGCGGAGAATTGGACATCCTTAGGGAGGCCATTGTCCAGCAACAAATATCTTCGGCTGAGATGATGTAGGTAATGGACGAGGATACTCCGAATTTAATTAACATTAAAACAATTAACTTACTTATATTTACTAAATTTAATTTCGAATTTTTCAGTTATCTAGTAGACTTGCAGGGTTGGCATATCTTGCCGTGACTTCGCTTGTCGCGGTCACGGCAAGATATGCCAACCCTGCGACACCTTTGCCACATCTATGTTGCGCTATTATTTTAGAAATTACGATTTTTTCTATACGATCCAGTAATCCGAAGACCCTAGTTTTTAATACTGTTGAATTACTGAGATTCTACTCTAATAGTTAGACCGATACTATGGTAAAAAAAATCTATGTTCTGAATAATTCATATTTAAACAACTAATAAAAGTGACTTACTCATTACTAATGTCTATACCATAATCAGTCTTGTAAGTGACGTTCAGACTATCATCCAGCACATAATCATATACATATCTGCTGTTCTTGCCTTTGTCTATGTTCCGAACTGACTGCACGCTGGTAATCTTACTACCAGCATTGTTTAACCTCCCTCCAGTGATGTTAGGGATTTTAGACAGGGTTTTGTATGCATTTACTATTGTTTCAATCTGAAATCGGAAGTATATTATTTAAAAACGAATTTGTGAACCTATATTAAACCTATATTAATATATTATACATAATAATATGCGAATACAAAATACGAATTGGCTAAAATAAACATTTATGAGTGACATACTTTTCATCATCTCAGCCATAGGACGTCCACTGCTGAACATAGGCCTCCCCTTTGGACTTCCATATATACCGGTTGGAAGCGACCTGCATCCAGCGCCTTCCGGCGACCTTTATAAGGTCATCTGTCCACCTTGTAGGTGGACGTCCTACACACTTTTAATAACCAAGTAAAAACTAATTTATCGAAAAGAAAAGACACGATATGGACTTAGTCTGAAACAAAATATTTGATTTGAAAATGTTTGGTGAGGTTATGTTTACTAGTTAAAACAGCACTGAAATCTTTGAAGAATTCATAATTACTTACATCATTAAAAATGTAATAAGCCAGAAGACAAAGGAATTATGGACTCGGTTATTTCCAAAGTTTATGATTGTATTCATTTTAAATTTTCTTTATAACTTTTTCCTATTCAATAAAATATAAACATTACACACCTGTCAGCATCACCCGTCTTGCCCGCACGGTACTGATAGGAAAGTGAAAATCAGTGTTTGTCGCGGCACAAAGAGTCGCGTGCATGCTCTCCAGTACGTACTCGTAGACGACTACGTACGCTACGAATTTTATCAAAGTTTAAAGAAACTTTCAAAAAGTACCTTAATATTTTGTTGTTTATACGCAATATTAGTGTTCGTAGTCAGAACTCCGAAACTCGTCTAGACAGTCTTGGCAACAAGTCCTCCTTTTGTGAGATAATAAGTTTTCTTTTGTGTAACAAAGATTAAATAAATAAATAAAATACGTATGAATGAATGATTATTATTATTACCTTTCAGTTCTGTGTTGTACGTTGTCATATATCAAAAATGTCTAATGGTAGGGGAGTTCACAGAATTAAGCAATTCGCAATTTGACCAACACGTCGTGTTTCTGCATAATCCGGTATGTGAGGAAGTAAATAGTGACATGAGATTAGCATGCTCGATTTATGTAATCCGTTTTATTGAACCAATTAGATGGCAGACTAGAACAACAACTTGCTAATAGCCAAGATTAATAATGTTGAAAGGTACCATTCTTGGAAATGTCCATGTAATGTACATAATGTTGTATAGAAGTTCATATCTTTCTTTGCATATCAGATAATCGTATTAATGCAACATGACTTCTGGGAGTACAATGCTTATGATAGTCAACTTTTGAATTGTACATAGGTGTCGATGAGTTAAAAAATCGTCAGAATTAGTTATCGCCATATAGTTACTAATTTTTTTCTTCGGAGCCCAATGAGATAGAGTTTTTTTTAGTAGGGACGATACGTAAATACAAAGTGAAGATTTGATTACGAATAACGAATTACGAATACCTATTATGAACCCAGTAATATATAAAAATATATATTAATCCCAAAATTTTGGCTACTTCATGCCACAGAATTCGTTTGATATTTAACAACTATTGGCGACAGGGTATTATCAAAATTTAATCCTAATTAAACCTATGAAATACAAAAAACCGTCCTAAACATCACATATTCTGACAAATAGGTATAGTATCGTGTTGGTGTTGCGAAAATAACCTATAGTTGAGCCCCCAAATTACCCAATGTGCTATAGGAAACACTGCTATAGTTAGAAAAGTGATGCCTGTTGAGAGGGATGACGAACCTTATGATCGCTTACCCTAGGATAATGATAGGATATAAAATAGAATCAATGATATTCAAAGTGTATACGTGATTATGGAGACGTAAAGTCCGGAGTATCCAAGCACCAATTCTCTGAACATTACTCATATCATAGATACTAATACATATCGATAATCAGATGTTGAACGATAACCACAACTAAACCGATAAGAAAGCAACCCCGCACTAAATCATTATCATACCAATACCTAAGTATATAGACGTAAGTAATCTCTGTCTGGTTCCTTAGCGACTTAAGGCGACTCCGTACGTGGAATGGTGACTTTTAAAGTCCTAAGGCTCGTAATCTAGCCAACGGAAAAATCTGAAAAAAATATATGTTATTTTTGACTATTTCTTCTAAAAAATTATAGTTGGATTTTTTTTAAAGCAATAATTACTATGGAAAAAATAATGTTGAAATAGGGTCGTTTTCAATTTTCAATTCCCTAAGGCTTCTAAACTACAAGTGATATTTACACGGCTCTTTCGCAAGAACATTGAAAATTCATTGATCTTTAATCGTATTGTTTAAAAGTTAGTAAAATGGAAATTCGGTCTAATAAAGCATCAAAAAAACTGAATTTCCGCGAGCGCGGCCGTGCCCGGGCTGCGAGCTCAGTGTAAATCTAACCGTCGAAGGGGAAGGCTGTGTCACTTGCTCTCGCGATCCATCTAGTCACGGAAAATTGTTATAGTACCGGATCCCGCGGAGGTTCGATCTGTCTTCGTGCGTTTGAAGTGTATTTTAAGAGAGTGTAGTTCGTTTTTTCACACGACTACGCTATGCGACATAACAAAAAGCACTCATTTTCATATAGAATAAAATTCAACTGTTTTTTACGTATTTAGGTATCTATTAATTTAAAGTACTTATAAAAAAAATTGTCATTTCTTAGCATTCCCGAACACATTTGAATACTTAGATATTCTCGGTCATGGGCCCACACCAGACAGGATTCCCAGAAAATAACACTTTTGGTGTGGGTTTTAGGGCCCTTCTCTGTGTAATATTAGTGTACCTTAGGTATTTCGGTTAGTAAAAAAAATCTGATAATACAGATATTTAAGTATGATAACGTCTAATGATCTTTATGAATTAGTAGTGCAGAACAAGTATTGTTTATTTGAATACCATTGTAATATTCGGTAAAACGCTAATTTACGAATACGAATATTTATTGTAAGTATTCACATTCGTTGCGTCACTAGTACAGTACATGGCATATGATATAAAAATACATTATCAAAAATTACAATAATTTTCTACTCCAAGAAGGCAAGTGACAATTTTGGCATGAGGGCTTATTTATGTAAATATAGTCAGAATACATATTTGCATCAATAAATTTTCCACATCATATTTAAATCTAAATGAGCGTTAGTAATTATTGACATATCCGCCGGGCCTAGCTAGACATACCTAGCCTGGCCATAAGTTCTGTTCCAATTGTTTACCGTTTATAAAAAAAAACCTGATTTTTATTACATATCGTTTAAAAGCCATATATTAATGATCGGATTATTGAAAAAATATATAACTTTATTTAGACTCATCGTAATGCCCGGACTTGATTTTTGACTAATGCTCAGAATTTTTCTCTCTAAGTTTGCCAGAGGGCAATGAAACGATCTTGGATCAAATTAATCGATCGCGGAAGGAACGCCCAAACCCAAATAGCTTACGTAACCCAGACAACCGCTAAACTAAAATAGAGCTGCCTGCCACGTTTGCCGCATGTCAACCGATCTGCAGATCAAGAAATCTACACCCACCCAATAAAATTCGGCGTCACGGTAGATCACGATGGAGATGGTGGGACTACCTGGATGTATTACAAAAGGGTTGGACATTGCTGATCTAAATAAGGACGAGTGGAAAAAAGATAAAGGCCTTTACCCGACAAAGGGACGGCACAGGCTTATATGCATAATAATCTGAAAAAAAAAACTTTGAGTCATGTATAAGTACATTCAGTTATCTAAAGCTTGTTATTTTATTAAATCTTTTATCTATACAAATATCATAAACCCTCCATGATGCGTTCAAGAACAAGCACAAATTTCTTATTTCGATAGTATTATTTATTCAAATTTCGAACATCTCTGAAAAACAAAGAAATTTGATTTGACCTCTATTCTAATATCAATCGAGATGACGTTTAGTTCGAAATGAATTGTCAATTTTCAATCAAATTTGACAAATGTCACACGTAAGTAAGATATCGAACGATATGATAGTTAGGGCCGACTCTAGTTTGTCTCTGAATTAAAATAAAAACAATGACAGCTGTCAGAAAACTTCATTACCGCCATTACCGGGTAATAATTGTTATAATGTGCGACTTCTGAATGCATCATGGAGGCTTATGATATGTGGCTAGATAAAGTAGTATATGTAACTGTACATAATTAGGCATTAAAACACTCGTGTGATGTTATTATGAAACTTGCCTTCGGCTCGTTTCATAAACCCACACTCGTGTTTAATACCCTTCATTATGTACAGTCACATTAAGGACTATTTATTGTATTCATATATCACATTACACCGTCAAAATATGTTATTACCTTCTTAAACTTCAAAACCTACCTTTGCACTATAAAATGGTAAACATTTAAAACTAGCCTGGTTATGAATAACATTTTCCATCTTGAAATTTTATTTTTATCGGCTAAATTTCATATATACTGATTAAAAGTGATAAACCTCATTATTTATAGATTTGGGTATTTTTACCGGAAAAATCGGAACCCATAGGATCATTTTGCTGACCGTCCGTCTTTCTGTCACGACCCTTTATCTCCGTAACGCGTGTAGGTGTCGAGTTGAAATTAAAACCTACAGTCCCTTGAAGCTGTAAAAAATCGAACTTCTAAGTTAACGTAAAAAAAAGATACGGCTCTTTATGCCGCAAAAAAACGTATCTACGCTGGAAAGGAAAATTATCCAAGAGACACGGAGCTAACTTTACAGGAGATCTAAAAAACTACGAACTTTTTAAAAAAAATAAAAAGTTATTAAATATTCTGTGGACCTACTTTTTAAATGAAGCATTTTATAATTATAAACAACATCATGTTCTCTACATGTCGCTTTTGTTATTTTGTCTATTAATGGAATAATTTAAAATTTAGCATCGCTTACGCAAAATGGCTGTCAAAATAGAATTAGGTAAAATTATCTAAACGACACGTTTCCCGAGAAATTAGTCAGGTAAAATAGTATAATCTATTACACAACAATCAACACAGTTAACAACATATATGTGCATGCTCATTTTATAGTCAGGTAAATATATAAATGTGCATAAATCAGCATGAAATAAATCTAGAAAAATTATCTAATCGCCTTTGTAGGAAATATTTCAGACATGAAAAGCTATTTATCGTACAATAAAACCTCACGATTAATGTTTTAATTAGAGGAAAATATTTATTTTCAAACATTAAAATGAATGAAGTGACATTTAAAGTTCTCTAAGACAAAAACTTATGGTCCAACTACGCAAATACAAAAAAACTGCTCTAGAAATGTTAAAGATTTATTCATCAGATATCACGTGAAATTTCAATTTTATCAATTTTTATGTGTGATCTGCTGAAGGATTTCCAGTAGTTCTAGACCAATGTATGATAGCAAACGATAGCTATGACTAATGAGAACTGCACAAGAGTTCTCAAGACTGCAGTCACTCGGTACTCATTAAGGAATTTCAAATCACGAACTACGTGAAATTTCAAGTTTTACAATTGCAATGAGATAATATCCTATCCTAACAAGAATAACAAAACTACCTACAACTCTGTGTGGTATAAGTGACGTCTCGTAAGACACTGTTTGAGTGAGATGGCGGCGTTTGGGTCCATCAAGCGAGTCCAAAGTAATGCCTTAGCGCCACAGACACAGATTTACACCGCAGGTGGGCCTAACAGCCTTTATAAATATATTGAATTACTACTAAATGTGTGATATTTTATAAAACTGAACCGGTAAAGTTGTCTAACTACCAATTTAACGAAAATATTTGTTTTTTTAGTACATTCTATGCGACAAATACGACTCAATTGCTATTCAAGCAATTCAAGATAAGCGACAGTAGTCGATCAAAGTAAAAAAGGATAGGCGACAATGGTTTCATAGTATCAAAGCAGGTAAATTTGGATAAACGCCAATAGTTAAGATACGACAATCAGGTAATTTAATCTAACCATGTTATTTTTTTTATAGAATCTTATATCGATTCTGTTTAATAATGTGGAAATACCACATTTTTACTTTTTGGCTAATGCAAGCATTTTAAACACACATGACACAGAGGGCGCTCCAGTAGCGAAGAATTATGGAATCAAAGATTTAGTGTGATTGACGTAACGATATGATAGCTCAGTTGGTAGAGCACTACGCCGGAAACTTAGGGTCGCAGGTTCGAGTCTTGCTTACATTGCAGTGGATCACATTAAATTTTTCTTTCATAATTTACCTTTATGTTAATTTTATCATAAAGACATAGGTAAAATGCCTCAAACGACATTAAAATATATTTTACGATCAGGTAAAAACAGTTAACCAACAAGTGCAAGGGTAGTTGCAATAAAGAAAAATTATCCAAGTTGTTTGATCTGTTTTGACAAATAAGTAAAAAAGCAGGTTCATTGTTATGCAAAAAACTTTTTATGTAATCTCCATTTTGCAAAAAAAAACCTCAAATATCAAGTCGTTTAGTAGAAAAAAAATGTAGAGATTCTCTAAATCACCGACGGGATAAGCGACACAAAAGTCGTCAGACAGATATTATTATAATACGACACCCAACCCATTCGATGTAGAAAAATCTGCCGATCCCAACAACTCCTCATCTCGATATCCCCAAAAATGTCGCTTAGATAATTTCTACTTTCCAGCATCGGTATATTTTGACAGTCAAGTAAATTAACATTTATAGGGTATCCATTGACCTTGAACATAGAAAAAAAAACAAAAAAAATATCGTCTAGTAAAATATCGTCAATATCAACAAGTATAGGGAAAAATCTGAGAACATTACTAATGTAGTCATAAAAAACTATCACTGTTTAATAAGTAAAGGACGTAAATCCGTTTTCCAACGGTAAAGTTGAGTTGGTCGCTCTATTATTTATAGTTTATCTTTTCATTGGAGCAACATGACCCGGGGGATAAAGCTGTGCCTCCACTACTATGTTAAAATATCGGTTCATCCGCTGGATCACGATATGATTTATTTATTAAAAAACGGTATTTTTTTTATTTCTGCATGATTTTACTCGTATAATCAAGAATCTTGTCGGCATTTTAACTATTTTTGGTAGGTACCTACACATACAAAAGAAACTAAAAAGTATTTTTCGATTCGAGACTTCCAAATGGCTAATTTCACTTGTTTTTTTGGAAAATAGCTTTAACGCATTTTATTTTTAATATTCTAGTGGGTAAATAGATATTTAGTAATCCGAAATAATTATATCATTGTTTAAATGATTTATTTTACTTCGAGATTTTTCAATGCCTTTAAGACTGCACCGAGCGAAATGTGAAAAAATAGGCAGTTGCCGTTAAGTAGATAACGTCAACACTAATTGCTTAATCCATTTCTAAACTATGTATTTAGCATTTCGAAGAATGTGTTAACAACTTCTCCGTGGAAAAATTATAAGATTATTAATATTTTACCCTAGAGAACTAAGTAAAGTTGGACGAAAATTGTAAAATCGTAAGCAGGCGTTAAGTGTTTTTTTATACTTTAACAAAGGAAATCTATTCTGATTTTTTGTTAAAAAAAAAGATGAATGTTTACATTACAATTTGTCCGCATCAAATATTTCAATTATTGTTTGTTATTTAAAGGTCCAGATTTATCAAAAAGTGCTTTTAATTCTCCATACATTTTTACTATGGCGGCCGCGCGCCGATTTAAATACGCATTCCCCGCGCTCTATGGTTCAGTCGCAAACGCTCGGCGCCCTCTTAAATAAGGTATAAGGTTTGTTGATCTTCAACTCACGCTCGGACTATGCGAGTGTATGAAGCTGCTTGGACGCCACTCAACGAGATTATGAACGAAGTAATGTTCCGGGGGCGCACGGTCGGCGGGGGGAATAACGTTAGGCTCCGCCCAGATCCTCAAGGACGTTGGGATTAGGAGTCGCCTTAAGCCATTTTTAGGGTTCCGTACCTCAAAAGGAAAAGCGGTAATCTTATAAGTTCACTTTTATTCATTTGCCAGCCTGTCAAGACAAGGGATTTAAAACCAATAGGGTGCTTCGTCTGGACTCAGTATCGTGAAATTTGGCAAGAAGGTCTTGTACCTACTAAAAGAAGAATCTTAAAACTTATTGTAAGCTTCAAACGAAATGATGCACCTAATTAGTACGACGCCATGGTTACCACTAGTAGTAAGTAGTAGTTAAGTACTAGTAAGCATGCATATTGCGTTTTATTGGTACTGAACCTTCGATGTGCGAGTCCGATTTGAACTTAGCCATTTTTTTTTATTTAGTTGACAGACAACTTCGATTGTCCGACATGGTATTTCAGCAAAAAAGTGACATTAAAGCCTTAGAGCGAACAAAAGGAGTGAAAGCGTATTAAGAACCCGGGCCGCTGTAGCGTCAGAAAACACATCAGTAATAAAATTAGCAGAATATATTGAATGATTTACGATTTGGTTTATGCTTAGTGAAATTCTAGTTAGGTTGATCGTTTAGCTTTCTAGGTTCTTATTACTCCATGAAAAGATATAAAAGATAACAAGGAGTCGATCAAATTTGATTTATGGAAGATAAATCCAGTGAGCATTACGGACAACCATTAACGATTTAATAATACTAATAATATTAAGATTACACTCTCACGTATTTACTCGTTTAATTGTACATCGCAACAAATATTTTTATCGATAAATTTGCAGTTTTCCGTATATTATTTATTTAAATCACAACACACGGAAATTGCGTACCAAAAATATTATTAAATTTTCCGTAATTTAGACTGTCACGTCAAGGTCATAATTTTTCACTGTATATTATTAGCGATAACTCCTATTGTTGTTGTGATAACAATATTACGTAAAGCAGTGTTCCGGGGCACACTTCCCAGGTAGCAAACAGGCTGTATAAAGAGCGTAAACAGCCATTATAACTCTAATTTAAGCTGTATAAAGGCTGTATAAGTGCTTATGAACATGTCGATCCGGGACCGGTCGCCGTAAATGGAGTCTCCGTGGAAGTTGTTTCCGAATACGTATACCTAGGGCAAATGCTCCAACTAGGTAGAGGCAACTTGGACAAGGAGGCTAAGAGGCGAATACAACAGGGCTGGGCAGCGTTCGGAAAACTGCGTCGAGTCTTCACGTCGCCCATGCCTCAAAGTCTAAAAACGAAAGTTTTTAATCAGTGCGTTCTACCTGTCATGACCTACGGAGCCGAGACGTGGCCACTCACCATACGACTAGTCCACCAATTCAAAGTCGCTCACCGAGCCATGGAAAGAGCTATGCTTGGTGATCTCTTAGGAATCAGATCCGAAACGAAGTAATTCGACAGAGAACCAAAGCTACCGACATAGCACAGCGGATAAGCAAGCTGAAGTGGCAGTGGGCTGGTCATATCTGCCGTAGAGCCGATGAACACTGGGGCAAACGAGTTCTGGAGTGGAGGCCACGAATCGGTAAACGTAGTGTAGGGCGTCCTGTAACAAGGTGGAGCGACGACATTCGTAGGACATCGGGTCAACTGGAGGACGAGAGCTGAAAATCGAGCTCAGTGGCGTGCCATGGGTGAGGCCTATGTCCAGCAGTGGACTGAAACTAAACAGGCTGAAGATGATGATGATGATGATGAAGTGCTTATGCAGTCTGTGTGCTAATTGGGTGGTGTGTCGTGGAAAAATAAGGTTAACTTTAAAAGTTAAAAAGACAGAATAAAAAATACATAAACAGCTGAAAATTTAATATACGGTGTACCTCTAAAATTTTCGTTTCCTTACAAGGTACATGTTGAATGCAAAATGTTTGCGGAACACTGACGTAAAGGATAGTTTTGCTGACTGTACGAAATCAAGAGTTCACTCGAGTTTGACCTCGGCCCAAATTTTCTCGTCAGACAACAATAAACAACCAATCATAGAACAATTATCACTTCGCCCCCAAACATATCATTACGACGTCTGACATGATATCATATCATATTGTAACACTTCGTTTTTTATCTATGTATTAGTCTCTTGGAAACTTTGTGAGTTTGTTATAAAGTTCAACTTTTAAAGCAACGTGAATCGAAGATACGAGGTTAGTAAAGGAATTAGTCGATGTCAAATCGAACACAACATGGATATTACTCGTAATTGCTATCTGCCATTGATCTTTCTTTTCTATGTTATTTAATACATGTCAACTAATTTTGATGTTATCAAGTTTTAATTTTGTAGTTTTGAGTTATACATACGTGTAGGGTGACGAGTGATATCCATTTGCTTACCTGTAAAAAAAAAGAAACTTTAAAAGACGAATACATTTAGTTTCCTTTGGTAACTTGGTAACATATATATTTTTCTGTTAATCAGGTCGATGGTTTATTTTTAAGTGACCTTAAAACTGAAATACTGAAAAATAAAGGAAAGTTATATATTCGATAGGTTGCCAGTAAATGAAACGTATATAAGAAACTAGCTGTGCCCCGCGGTGTTACCCGCTCATCCCACGGGAATACTAAATTTATTCGGGATGAAAAGTATCCTATGTCCTTTCCCGGGTCTCAAACTATCTCCATACCAAATTTCATCTAAGTCGGTTCAGCGGTTTAAGCGTGAAGAGGTAACAGACAGACAGACACACTTTCGCATTTATAATATTATAGTACATAGTACATATAGTACATAGTACATATAGTATAGTATGGATTAGTATGGATAAGCGAGTCAAAAGAAACCAAAGTGATTATTATTCAAGTGATTATTTAAGTGATAGTGATTAATATAAGAAAATAGAAACTAACTTGTCGCAGGTTAATTACTCCAATGTATTAAAAACGCGAGAGCTATCTCATAATAAGTGCAATGAATGCATCTTTATCGCTATTTAATAACATTTAATCCTATGTCATCTGCAGCCATCGTCACAAGATATTTTTTCTAGATAATGACTAGAAAGAGCAACAATACATTGCACGGAGTTATTATCGTTTTTGCTGTCAGTTGCAGTATCTACTTTCAATTGATCTTGATCTTTTGATCCGGGGTTTTTGCGGATAACTTTCGGTATTGAAATCATATAATGATCACAATATAATGCGATTGAAAGTTACTTGAAAGGTCCGATAAATTTACAGTTTAGAATCAACTTTAAATACTTTCTCGAGTATTTAGTATTCCTACAGCTTGATGTGCATTGATTCGCATATGAATTCTAGGCCTTTATCGAAGCTCAAGATAGACACGCAATGAAAACCTTTGTTTCGTCAAGTAAAAAATTTGACGCAGTTAGTTGACTCTAATATTTTTTATCTGGAGCCCTATGATGGTTGCGTTTATCACGTGATAAATAAGTGACAAAGCATCTGTCACTCACACTCGCATCTTGTCAAAACGTGACGGATGCTTTGTCACTTATTTATCGCGTGACAAAAGCAACCGCGAGTCAAACCGCGAGTGTATAAAGTGTTATAACTGCCAGGAGTTCGGTGGCAAGCGGGAGCGGCGAGCGGTGGGAGCGAAAGGTCCGAGCGCGGTGTGTCGCTCACTCGTATGGCCGCCGCTCGCCGCAGCCGCTTGCCGTTAAGTGGGCCTATCGCAGCTGATATGAGCTGCGACTGTAAGTTTCCATGGCTACAAAACTGCTCGATCAGGCTTACTTTTGATAATAACATTGTCACAAACGCGTTTGTAAAAATTTTAGCGTTAAAAGCAATCTCCCCCAGATCATCTGTGGTTATATTACGGTTTTGAGTAATGGTTGAAGAGGTGCGTCGATCGAATGCGCCCGCGCAGGCCAAATCACATGAATTAGCCTGCGCGTGTTCACGCCTCATTTGGTGGGCAATGTTTATGGCGTAATGCTCGGGGGTAATTACTGATGACTGTATTTGTCCATCATGTAATAGTACATAAATAATAATTGTTTTTGAAAGGTTCGGTAAATAATAAAGGTATTTGAGAAGAAATAATATTGTGCAAAATAATTTAGAAGGATTGTGTTTACGTAGAAAAAGTGAGAATTCTAAAAAGAGTTTTTTTTTTATCTCCTCACGGGATAATGGTGACCTGGACTTTTGGTGACGCAGGGGCGTACACACGGAGGCAAATGAGGAGGGGGAGGCAAAAAAAAGGGCTTTTTGATAAATAAATAAAATGTAAGGGGTATACGGCCTTTGCTCTCTTTGGAGTCGGTCCCTCATGTCTGAGGATCGTGGTCAGCTTCAGGGTTGCATCTGGCGCAGATGATCTGCCTCCACCGGTTTCTGTCCAGCGCGTCTCTTAGAGAGCCCCACCCCTTTGAGAGCCTTTTGAATTCCGCGTAAACTTAAGTCCTTTTGAAGCATTACGGTACCATTATCATAAATCAGCAGAGTTAACGATTTTTTCCATAAAAAGTTGTAAAACTGCGCAAATCGGAGAATAACCAACAAAGGCTTGTTATAATAATCTTGTCAAATCGCGCTTTCGCTTCACTTGGCGTATTTTGGCAACTTTTTACGTTCTATAACGAGCCGGCCGGTCGCATGATTATGACGATAATTTCGCATGCCCGTACCTACTTTAGTGTCTGAGTTATCGCTTAGGTTTTATGACACTTTCTCGACGTGTGATAAATTTTATGAGGATATCTTATCGCTTACCTACTTACATATAATTGATGCGTTCATTTTATTCTTAGCCATTTAAACTTCGTTAGGATTGCCAATATTGTTTTTGATAAAAACATTAGCTAAAACTATCATCTGAAAAGAATTTTGAAAAAAAAAAACATTTTGAGACAAGCTTTTAATTAAGATTGTATTTGTTTTCCTTCACTTCATAGTATAGAACAAAGTCGTTTAATGCTGCCTCTCAGTCTGTCCCTACTATCTATGTATGCTTAGATCTTAAAAACCACGCAACAAATTTTGAAAGGGTTATTTTTAGTAGATAGGGTGATATGTATAATCCATTAACAATGTATCAGTATTGCACCCGTGCGAAGCCGGGCCGGGTCGCTATATAGGCTTTTCACATCTTGCTGTTTTAACTGCTTGTCAATTTTACATGTATCAAAAAAAAAGATATTGAATCACTTTAGAAAAGGAATGTATATCAAACGCTGATCCTCATTCCGTTAGAAACATTACATTTCTATTTTAGCACATCCTGATTCCACTATCCTGCGAAATTTATTAATATATTTACGGGAACCATTCGCAGTCTTCCTTCAATAAACCCTACGTTTTAGCTGCGATACGCCGACAGCCATTCGGCACGGCCATATTGCGATTGCCATAGCAATAGCGATGCTTGATTAGTCCTAAGGCGGTTTTCATACAAGATTGGGCTTTTTTATATTCATTTAAAAAACAGGTGCTGAGATAGCAATGACCAAAAGATCTGGTAAAAAACGTTAAATATTTATCCACCCCTATAAAACTTCTAAGCGCAACAGCCACACGATATGTCTCGGCGCGTCCGGTTGCTACGAAAAAAATCTGTGCCGTCAAGTGGCAGCTATGAAACTATCCTGCTAAATTTATTAGCAAACAACGTGCGCCCCGCGGTGTTACCCGCTCATCCCACGGGAACACTACATTTTCTCGGGATAAAAAGTAGCCTATGTTTTAATCAAGGGTGCCAGCTACCTTCATACCAAAATTAATCAAAAAATATGCAGCCATTTGAGCGTGAAGAACTAACAAACATACACATAAACACACTACCAAACTTAGGCCTTTATAATATTAGTGTGATTTACGGGAATCATTGCAGTCTTCCATCAATATAACCCATGTTTTAGCTGCGATACGCCGACATCCATTCGGCACGGCTTCAGACGCGGAAGCATCCTATTACGATTGCCATAGCAATCGAGTCCTCACCATGAGTAAGTATTCATCTGTAATGTCATGTCATGTTAATAAAAAAATTCCGCCATTTTAAGGCGACTCCGTACGTGGAATGGTGATTTTTAAAGTCCTAAGGCTCGTAATCTAGCCAACGGAAAAATCTGAAAAAAATATATGTTATTTTTGACTATTTCTTCTAAAAAATTATAGTTGGATTTTTTTTTAAAGCAATAATTACTATGGAAAAAATAATGTTGAAATAGGGTCGTTTTCAATTTTCAATTCTCTAAGGCTTCTAAACTACAAATGATATTTACACGGCTCTTTCGCAAGAATATTGACAATTCATTGATCTTTAATCGTATTGTTTAAAAGTTTGTAAAATGTAAATTCGGTCTAATAAAGCATCAAAAAAACTGAATTTCCGCGAGCGCGGCCGTGCCCGGGCTGCGAGCTCAGTGTAAATCTAACCGTCGAAGGGGAAGGCTGTGTCACTTGCTCTCGCGATCCATCTAGTTACGGAAAATTGTTATAGTACCGGATACCGCGGAGGTTCGATCTGTCTTCGTGCGTTTGAAGTGTATTTTAAGAGAGTGTAGTTCGTTTTTTACGACTACGCTATGCGACATAACAAAAAGCACTCATTTTCATATAGAATTAAATGTAACTGTTTTTTTTCGTATTTAGGTATCTATTAATTTTAAGTACTTATAAAAAAAATTGTCATAGCTTAGCATTCCCGGACACATTTGGATACTTAGATATTCTCAGTCATGGGACCAGACAGGATTCCCAGAAAATAACACTTTTGGTGTGGGTTTTAGGGCCCTTCTCTGTGTAATATTAGAGTACCGTAGGTATTTCGGTTAGTAAAAAATTCTGATAATACAGATATTTAAGTATGATAACGTCTAATGATCTTTATTAATTCAACCCTAAGAGATATGAATATCGTAATGCAGAACAAGTATTGTTCGCTTGAATACCATTGTAATATTCGGTAAAACGCTAATTTACGAATACGAATATTTATTGTAAGTATTCACATTCGTTGCGTCACTAGTACAGTACATGACATATGATATAAAAATACATTATCAAAAATTACAATAATTTTCTAGTTCAAGAAGGCAAGTGACAATCTGGGCATGAGGGCTTATTTATGTAAATATAGTCAGAATACATATTTGCATCAATAAATTTCCCACTTCATATTTAAATCTAAATGAGCGTTAGTAATTATTGACATATCCGCCGGGCCTAGCTAGACATACCTAGCCTGGCCATAAGTTCTGTTCCAATTGTTTACCGTTTATAAAATAAAAACCTGATTTTTATTACATATCGTTTAAAAGCCATATATTAATGATCGGATTACAGTTGAATTAATGAAAAAATATATAACTTTATTTAGACTCATCGTAATGCCCAGACTTGATTTTTGACTAATGCTCAGAATTTTTCTCTCTAAGTTTGCCAGAGGGCAATGAAACGATCTTGGATCAAATTAATCGATCGCGGAAGGAACGCCAAAACCCAAATAGCTTACGTAACTCAGACAACCGCTAAACTAAAGTAGGGCTGACACGTTTGCCGCATGTCAACCGATCTGCAGATCAAGAAATCTACACCCACCCAATAAAATTCGGAACTTCTAAGTTAACGTAAAAAAAAGATACGGCTCTTTATGCCGCAAAAAAAACGTATCTACGCTGGAAAGGAAAATTATCCAAGAGACACGGAGCTAACTTTACAGGACATCTAAAAAAATACGAACTTTTTAAAAAAAATAAAAAGTTTTAAATATTCTGTGGACCTACTTTTTAAATGAAGCATTTATAATTATAAACAACATCATGTTCTCTACATGTCGCTTTTGTTATTTTGTCTATTAATGGAATAATTTAAAATTTAGCATCGCTTACGCAAAATGGCTGTCAAAATAGAATTAGGTAAAATTATCTAAACGACACGTTTCCCGAGATATTAGGTAAAATAGTATAATCTACATTTTACACAACAATCAACACAATAAACAATATCTATGTGCATACGATGCTCATTTTATATAAACAATATCATGTTTTTTACATGTTGCTTTTGTTATTTTGTCTATTAATGGAATATTTTAGGATTTAGCGTCGCTTACGCAAAATGGCCGTCAAAATAGAATTAGGTAAAATTATCTAAACGACACGTTTCCCGAGAAATTAGTCAGGTAAAATAGTATAATCTATTACACAACAATCAACACAGTTAACAATATATATGTGCATGCTCATTTTATAGTCAGGTAAATATATAAATGTGCATAAATTAGCATGAAATAAATCAAGAAAAATTATCTAATCGCCTTTGTAGGAAATATTTCAGACATGAAAAGCTATTTATCGTACAATAAAACCTCACGATTAATGTTTTAATTAGAGAAAAATATTTATTTTCAAACATTAAAATTAATGAAGTGACATTTAAAGTTCTCTAAGACAAAAACTTATGGTCCAACTACGCAAATACAAAAAAAACTGCTTTAGGAATTAAAGATTTATTCATCAGATATCACGTGAAATTTCAATTTTATAAATTTTTATGTGTGATCTGCTGAAAGATTTCCAGTAGTTCTAGACCAATGTATGGTAGCAAACGATAGCTATGACTAATGAGAACAGCACAAGAGTTCTCAAGACTGCAATCACTAGGTACTCATTAAGGAATTTTAAATCACGAACTACGTGAAATTTCAAGTTTTACAATTGCAATGAGATAATATCCTATCCTAACAAGAATAACAAAACTACCTACAACTCTGTGTGGTATAAGTGACGTCTCGTAAGACACTGTTTGAGTGAGATGGCGTTTGGGTCCATCAAGCGAGTCCAAAGTAATGCCTTAGCGCCACAGACACAGATTTACGCCGCAGATGGGCCTAACGGCCTTTATAAATATATTGAATTACTACTAAATGTGTGATATTTTATAAAACAGAACCGGTAAATTTGTCTAACTACCAATTTAACGAAAATATTTATTTTTTAGTACATTCTATGCGACAAATACGACTCAATTGTCATTCAAGCAATTCAAGATAAGCGACAGTAGTCGATCAAAGTCATATTAGGTAAAAAAGGATAAGCGACAAGGGTTTCATAGTATCAAAGCAGGTAAATTTGGATAAACGCCAATAGTTAAGATAGTTAAGATAGACAATCAGGTAATTTATCTAACTATGTTATTTTTTTTATAGAATCTTATATCGATTCTGTTTAATAATGTGGAAATACCACATTTTTACTTTTTGGCTAATGCGCATAAGCATTTTAAACACACATGACATGACACAGAGGGCGCTCCAGTAGCGAAGAATTATGGAATCAAAGATTTAGTGTGATTGACGTAACGATACGATAGCTCAGTTGGTAGAGCACTACGCCGGAAACTTAGGGTCGCAGGTTCGAGTCCTGCTTACATTGCAGTGGATCACATTCAATTTTTCTTTCATGATTTACCTTTATGTTAATTTTATCATAAAGACATAGGTAAAATGCCTCAAACGACATTAAAATATATTTTACGATCAGATAAAAACAGTTAACCAACAAGTGCAAGGTTAGTTGCAATAAAGAAAATTATCCAAGTTGTTTGATCTGTTTTGACAAATAAGTAAAAAAGCTCTAAGGTTCATTATTATGCAAAAAACTTTTTATGTTATCTCCATTTTGCTAAAAAAAACTCAAAAATCAAGTCGTTTAGTAGAAAAAAAAGTAGAGATTCTCTAAATCACCGACGGGATAAGCGACACAAAAGTCGTCAGACAGATGTATACGAGACCCAACCCATTCGATGCAGAAAAATCTGCCGATCCCAACAGTGTGTATAACTCAATATCCCCAAAAATGTCGCTTAGATAAGTTCTCCTTGCCAGCATCGGCATATTTTGACACTCAAGTAAATTAACATTATAGGGTATCCATTGACCTTGAACATTGAAATTAGCCAAAAAATTCGTCTAGTAAAATATCGTCAATATCAACAAGTATAGGGGAAAATCTGAGAACATTACTAATGTAGTCATAAAAAACTATCACTGTTTATAAGTAGGTAAAGGACGTAAATCCGTTTTCCAACGGTAAAGTTGAGTTTGTCGCTCTATTATTTATAGTTTATCTTTTCATTAGAGCAGCATGACCCGGGGGATAAAGCTGTACCTCCACTACTACTTATGTTAAAATATCGGTTCATCCGCTGGGTCACGATATGATTTATTTATTAAAAAACGGTATTTTTTATTTCTGCATGATTTTACACGTATAATCAAGAATCTTGTCGGCATTTTAACTATTTTTGGTAGGTACCTACACATACAAAAGAAACTAAAAAGCATTTTTCGATGCGAGACTTCCAAATGGCCAATTTCACTTATTTTTTTGGAAAATAGCTTTAACGCATTTTATTTTTAATATTCTACTGTAGTGGGTAAATAGATATTTAGTAATCCGCAATAATTATATCATTGTTTAAATGATTTATTTTATTTCGAGATTTTTCAATGCCTTTAAATATTATACCTATAAGGTTTGTTGATCTTCAACTCTCGCTCGGACTATGCGAGTGTATGAAGCTGCTTGGACGCCACTCAACGAGATTATGAACGAAGTAATGTTCCGGGGGCGCACGGTCGGCGGGGGGAATAACGTTAGGCTCCGCCCAGATCCTCAAGGACGTTGGGATTAGGAGTCGCCTTAAAACTGAATCAATGAATTATCGAACCTGCTCGCTAATTTTCACGAGAATCGGTTGTGTAATGCGACCTGTCGGCGAGACGAGGATGCGAAAAGAACAGCCGGACGTCCCGGACATCTGAATATCAGAGCGTCCGGACATATGAAAGGTCGTTATCACAGTTAAAACGAAGACGTTCGCTAAAAAACATAGAAATAACTGTTTGAAGAAAAACCTATCTTCCCCCGTGCTTTTTCACATATTTTTCCGTGCTTGTGTAGGTGACAAAAAGCAATAGAGATAGCGATATCCATAGAAATGGCGCATTACACGGGTATCAGCGGTCGTACTTGCGTAGGCGCAGCGATCGGCGATAAATTGACGGCTAGCGGAATGGAACGAAGATTTGCTTTCGAAAAGCAAAACGGGGTTTAGGGATACCAGTGGTATTGTTATTTTAGTATAAATGATTTACACTTTACATTTTTTTACTTAAAATTGCAGGCCTAAAGTATCAGTACATTAGTAAAAACGAGGAGTATTTAAAATGTTCATACGGGGCCTGGCCATGGCCTATGAGATGAAGCCAGCAATTGTTATCGGGTGGGCACTAGACCATATTGGGGTGGGCACGGCCCACCCGGCCACTCTCCTAAATACGCCTATGGATTTAAAAAGGTTTTCTAGGAGCATTGTTCTTGTCTTATAAAATTAGAAGATTTGTGGTATCGATGGCGATGTCTAACAAACATTTGGTCTTAATGGGTACCTGAAATTTCCTTGGCTATTCAAGGAGCAGGATTCAGGAGCTTACTAAGTACAGCGAGCAGATGCAGCCGCATAAATAGCCAGCACGCACCATGATACACGACACGGCTTCGTCTTCTACTATCGTTGTATAATAACTATCGTTGCGCAATTGAGTACATTTCATATTTTAAAGACTAAAATTATATTGCTTGTCCGTATTTCGCTTAGAAAGATGATGTTGTTGAGGTTTTATATAAGTCTATGTTTACCTTTGTATATTTTTTGAAATACTATTGTTTTACAGTTCTTGTCAATAATTTTTTTCTGTCAAGCTGCTTGGTTTTTATCTTCGCTCCAGCTATCGAAGATTCCCGTACATATGTAATTACTGTTTTTATATTTTTGCTGCGATTACTAATTATTTTATTATTCATTTATAAAAATATACTCATTCTAAAATATAGTAACTCCAAAAGTATGACATAATGGAAGAGTACTTTAGTCTGGTGTCTATTTAAAAAAAAACGAACGACGTTTTGGTTGACATTGTTGACAACTTATTTTTTTTCGCGGATACGACGAAGACTACAACTCTATCCAGGCATAGTTGTTTCGGTTATTTTATGTATTTTCTTATATTTTTTTACATACAGATAAATAAATTCAAATAAATATTTAAGCGTGTACACGACGAAAGGCTCTCTTGATCTCATCTGTCAGAAAATATGAAATGTCAATTCAGCACGCGTTCGTAGGCTGCCCGCATGCTTTTGAGAAAATCAAACGGTAAAACCTTCTATAGTTTTTTATGCGCTTTGGCTAGGATCGCGTCTGCTTCTAGCTTGGGCCAGGCGCAGCATAAACGTCGCTCTGAGCCTGATGCAGTGCGTATTACAGCCGGAAAATCAAATTGTGATTATACGCGGAATTAAAGCGATAAACTGTTACTACGGAGTAGCTTGAATTGTATGTTTAGAACTCAGTCACAATAACGTATTTGTGAGATCTTTAGGTATCAATATTGCCATTAACTAGTAAATTTTTTGTGACGTGCATCATCAAATGCGCCAACTGACATCGCGGAGCACGCCTATACAAAACAAAAGACGATCCTGCATCACGCTATTAAGATTTTTCCTGAAATCATGATCCCTCTCCATAAAATATTTTCAATACGAATCTAAAACTTTATAATACCGTAAAATGTTGTGGTTACTTTAAAATGCAGGGGCTACTTTGGAAAAGTGTTTCTACGCCATATCCTTATTTTTTTACTATCTGTGGCAATGCAATACCTACCTTCAACAATGACCTAACCTTTTACTTCATTTGCTCAATCGCACTATGACTATTTGCGTTTTTATAAACATTTTAAATCTACCAAATTTTTCTAAAGTAACCCCGTTTTACGGTAGTATAGAAACAGAAAGCGTGGCCCGCTAATAGTTCTAAATAGTTGATGTTTATTGACCATTTTGTTTGTTATTTTACGATACTGTTGCACCTTGTTACACGAGAAGATGTCTTTCTCCTTAAATTACATTTATAGTAACCATTCAATGTGTTTCTAACTGCTTTAGGAATGTGTTAGAAAGTCTGCTTTATTAAAGTGGTTTGTTTAATGCCTAATAAAAATCTAGCGATAGCAAGAAACGTGGAGTTTAGATTCGTAATCAGTTTTCAAGTTTAAACGAGGCGAGCTATCCTGTTATTGGCATTTGCTCAATAAAAGTAACCGCTTAGTATGTAATTTTGCTAATAAGTTAAACATAGTTAATAATTATTAATTAGCAATTATAATCAGCCATTTAAAAAAATGAGACCGCCATTTTTAACTACTGAACACTTCATTATTATCGATGCTCATTCATCTCATCACTACCTATTTTTTTGGCTATAAGTGGCCCCGATTCATCGCCATTATGCTATAATATGTATCGAAATTAGCAGTAAATACAGTTAGGCTATAGAATAACTAGAGTTGTGTCGATATCGTTTCACCGTAATCGATAGACTCGATCTATATTACTCGATATACTTGATTCGATCCGATAAAATCTACAAAGTTGACCGTATAATCGACCGTACCACAATAACTATACCACATTATAGTCTAGTAATGACTTAATCAAGCCTGCCAACATAGAAAGCGCCACGATATTGAATTTAAGTAACGAATTAAAGCCGTCACAATTAGATTCTTACATAACGAATTCTATCAAAAGCGATCGACATTAATGGTCGTGAAACGACTATTAATTATTCGTTTGAGTCAATATTTTGCGTGTTCTAAGACAGTTCAATTATTTAATCCGGATTCTGGTCTTAATCGGTATTGTAATCTAGTAAATATCGTTTTCTAATTAAAATATATAATTAGGGTTAGGTAGCATAACAAATGTTGACGACAATGTTGCAAATAACAAGCGATTCGCTACGATGAAGATGCTAATTTCCAGCCGATAACATCGCGGAAATTAAACGCGTATTAAATTAGGAAACTTGACAAACGCAACTTCCAGTGCAACATTCAGCGCAGGCAATATTTCCTCAGACCAACAAAAACTGGTAAAGAAATTACCGATCCGAACACGTTACGCAAACCGCCTTAAATGTAGCGGGCAATGTTGATTCATCTATAAGTAGAGTCTATAATTCATAGCCAATTCGCAACTTCCTAGTGCACAGATGAGGTGGGCTTTCTCGTGCGAGTGGGCGAAACAACCGCCGTAATTAATGCAACTGCACACAAACGCATCGGGGAACAGAAATCGCTGATACAAATTAATATGAAAACGCGTGTGAAAGTACGGGTAGTTTTTTTTGATGTGGTAAATAAATGGGAGTAAATTGTTTTGGAATTACCTATAGTGTCTTTATTCTGTGCCTATAGTACCTATTGAAGATTAGACGCATAGCTGATGACTTTTAAAAAATCATAAAGTACATCCCTGAGCTGCACATAACTCTTACATAGGAAACTGAAAGATCGATTGATAAACACCGTTTTCATTCAAATTTGTTGCACAGACTTCATGTAGGTAATAGGTATTGTACCTAACGACAATCTGTCGTATACTTAAATCAGATTTACTAATTCATTCACTTACTTTTTTGTCATAGGAACATACTAGCTGCGCCCCGCGGTGTTACCCGCTCATCCCACGGTAACACAATTTTTTTTTCGGGATAAAAAGTAGCCTACTTGTTATTCCAGGGTGCCAGCTACCTTCATACCAAATTGCATGAAAATTGGTCCTGCCCTTTAAACGTGAAGAAGTAACAAACAAACACATAATAAACACACTTGCAAAGTTTCGCCTTCGCCTTTATAATAGTGTGATTAGATTATGGTGTCTGTGCACAAGTGTGTCAGAGCATCATGGCCTAAACTCTGATGCCAAGACCTATATCCAATTAAAAATCTTGTCCAAAACATTCAACACTCTTGTCACTACTTTCTTGCAATGAACATCGCCCGCAGCCGCCTCGTTAGCTCCAGGCTCACATCATCAGTACATTACTGCAACACTAGTTACCATATAATATAACCTCTATATGAATCAGTTCCAAACAAGGTGTCCGTAACAGGGCTTGTAATCGGTAAAAATGTTATTCTTGAAATAGCTCCTTAAATACACCTTTTACACTCCTTTTTGCGGTTTTTTTTGGGATCCAGAAATAAAAGTCCCGAAACCGAAATGTCTAACCGGTTACTTAGTAATATGGATTAAGGTAAACGGATAAGCTCTGGTCCGTAGAACCCGATTTCTTCTTACTTAGAACACTTTAGCTTCTTTCTTTATTATTTTAAGAGAGTAGGTAATCCCATTTGTGTCAAATATCACTAACCACATATACTGAAACGACAATTTGCATATACTTGAACACAGAAAATCTAGTAGTGTATCAATGGCAGTTATATTGCTCAACGAGTTATATACCAATATCAATCGGATTAGATAGATGACCTTGAGCATGGGCACAAGTTATATATCTACACACTTAATTCGCTAGCCTCTACTAACATGATTGAATCGTTTTTAATAACTAATTGCTAACTTTGTTTCCCCTTTTCACACCTCCCTAGTTCCGGGTGTAAAAACATAATCGATCCAATGATCGCGTAGATCAGTGGTTGCCAACCAGTCGTCCACGGACCACTAGTGCTCCCTCTTCCTTGCGTCGGTTGCCTCATTGCTGAGGGTCGTGGTAATTTTCTCGAAACAGTCTCTCCCGGATGATGCGCCGCGATCTGTTCCTATCAGTTGCTGTGTGAAGAGTATCTTGTACTTTAGTGCCAAGGGTTCTGCGAATCTGGCCTGTCCGTGTCGGTGACTAGTGCTCCGCAGGAGTCAAAATAAGGTCCGTAAATGATATCAAAATCCCTACGTTACCAAGTGTATATATACTCGAAGCGTGCAGGTATGTAAGACGTAATCTGGATAGGCTTCCCACCAACGCCCAACTACACCGCAGCGCCACGCGCAGACAGCACCTGCTGCGCGTGCCCGCGTGCCGTCTGGCGAAGACGAGGAGGTCTGTCCAGTTTATGGGAATAAGGCTGTACAATATACTGAGTGAGGACCTAAAGAATTCCTCGAGTGACACAGTGTTTGTCGGCAAATTGAAGTCACTACTGTTAACAATGGCTTGTTACAGTATAGATGAGTTTTTCGACGGGTATAAGTCATTGGCTCAATCACAAGTCAAATGAAATATTGTATCCCTAATGTAACTATAATTGTTTGTTATATCTAATATTAATATCTATAACTTTAATTTTAATCTTAAGTGACTTGTAAATGTGAATGTTTACCAATAAATGCTATGAACTATGAACTATCAAATTCGTAGGCTACATCGCCGGAGTTAGACGGAAAAAGCGAACTTGGTATCATTAGGTCTCCACGAACAATAATAAAATAGAAGGGTACCTAATCAAAAAAAAAGGTTGGCCACCACTGGCGTCGATTCCTTGACGATCATGGTGTTGAATTATCATTGAACACGAACTTAATCACGCGTGTTAAATCATGTTTATTTTAATTGCTCATGTTTTTATCGGAAACGCTTATAAAGGATTGTACTTGTTATTTTAACTAAGACATGATTGCGTTTTTGTAGTATTGTTAAGTGGTTGGAACTTGAATTAGACGAAGGAAATCATTACCTTTCTTCGAGTCCTAATCAAAATTACTAGCAAATAAGAACTTGCATTATTTTAATCACAATACAGGTAGCGCTAAATGCAGAAAAACGGTATACTGGTAAAATGTCACCATAGGTCAAACTTTTATAACCTACATAACCTTTAGATACTTAACCAATTAAAATTAAACGGTACGGTGTACGTTTTTCATGAAATTATAAATTAATTACTAAATACTTTAATAGGTACCTACGTTCCGATGTTCAAATCTCTTCCATGAAAGCGAGGGTACAAAAATATACGTACTAAGTAAGAATAATTTAAGTTAAATCATGTTTCATAACTTTCTTAAACCAGCCTACGTGTAATATAGTAGATTTCTTCACCATCTAAAACCAACTAAGCTACGAGTAAGACTTGCCTCATTATCGTAATATCGCATTCATTTATGGCTTTTACACTGCTTCTTGAATAATTATGTTACAACTCAATATAAAAATACCTACTAATCATATAGGTAGGTACCCGACCGAAAACGGGTGTTCGTTTTGGCTTTGCTAACGTACGAAACGAATGTTCCGTGTTCGATGTTCATTTTAGTCATGTTTTCATCGATTCGTCAAAGTGTCCACATGATGACGTCACTTTTCTGGCGAAGGAAACTGCAAGTGTCAAATGTGCCGACTAGCTTTTAATTGCAAGATTTTAAGTGGATATTGCGAATAGTAATTACAAAAGTAAAACGATATAAAACGCTAATCACGATTTACTGCACTATTAAGGTTTAAGTGGCTTTAAAATAATAACAACTTTTGCTTTCCTTACTTAGGTTTTATACGTTATTTTACGTCAATTGAGGGCGTAAGTGGGATTTTCTGTCCGCTACGCGAGGAGAAAATATCACTTCCTGGCCAAGGGAAGACGTAAAACTTTAGACAAACCACGGACGGTAATTTACTATTGCTGTCACTAACTGAAAGAGTCTCGACTGGAGTTATTTTGGTCCACGGGGTAACAGAACGAGCCTGAAGTCTATTACAGGGTACCAACACAACAATAAAATAATATACACAATAAAATAACCACTTTCTGACTCCATGTCATAATTAGTTATTTGTTATGCAAGGCTGCAAAGTTGTTATTTGGCGCGAGTGTTGAAATTGAAAGCTGAGCGAGCGAAGGAAGCTAAGATTGAACCATGAGCGAAGCGAATGGTTCAAAGATAGATTCCTGAGCGTAGCGAGGCTTTCAAGACACGAGAAGCTAAATAATTTTGCAGCCATGCGGAACACACAACTTTTCACCTCACTACAGCGAGGAAAATGCAAGATTCAAGAAAAACAATTTAAACATAAAAATAATCATATTTAATTTTGCCTTCTATTTAACACATCAAATTTAAAACATAACACACTCAAATCCAAACCAAATAAATACGAGAGAAGCACACATATTAAAAATTAAAAGTAATATAGCCGTAATTTGTATTATCGTCGTGTATATTTTTATCGTTGAGTTTTTCTTAAGCACTGTTATATTATGTTTGTATTTGAAACTACTTGACACATTCGTTGTGAATGTGGGAGAATGGCATTCTGGGAAGGATTAGTTGGTCACTTGGAAGTATTACACTTGCTTTGGAAGTTATTGGACGATGGGAATCATGGTATCCGAACAAGATTATTTCGTCTTTATCTTCTTTAAAAACGCCAATAGTTTCGGTAAATTACTTATCGTCTCCAAATATTTATAACAAATCCATTTCATTTGAATGCAGGCTTTTAGCATTGCATAAATACTCCAAATTGGGCTTAACTTTCTTGTTTTCGATATTTATATAAAGTAAGACAACATTATGTATTCTCCACAGAAAAATTTACGTTGTTTACGTGAATTGTAAAAACTTCCAACTTTTTAATTATTATTTTTTTCTCGGGGGTGTTCAGAAATTACACTCTTATGTTCCAACTTTTATAACAAATAAATATTAAAATTTGTGTTATATTTAATATATTTACTAGTCAAAATATGTAAATGAAACTGAAATAATATATTTAACCATATTCGACATAAAATAAAAACTTAAAAATCTGTAACTACAAACCAGGTTTCTGGACGTGATATTGTAGGTCTATTTTTTTTTTAAGAAGTATTCAAACGTACATATGATTTTAGCCGGCCTGACCAGATCGCCCTTTATTAGCGTGCGTTGATTGGTTATTCGAAGATATATCGACTGATGAAATCAGGCAGGCATTGAAGGAGTCTTAAATGTAAAAAAGTTACATGCACCACAGAGAATCAAAATCATCGTGTTCGAAATTCAAATGACTTTTGCACGCTAGCGGATAAAATAGACTTTTGCACGCAGATTTCGCCCTATAAACGGAGGTTTTCCGAGCGAATGAGGTGAAAAATATATTAGCATTCTCGTCCAACTTACGTATGAATGCAAAATTTTTGCTTAATTACAAATCCCGGGTCGATTTAATAACTAAAAGCTGATAAACAATTTTTCTTAAAGCAGTAACGTCCGTTAGCGTAAACTAAATGTTTAGCGAGATTCAAACCCGAACATAAAGACATAATCTTTACGGTAGATGGCGCTACGATGCCGCCCTTACATAAGCAACTGGTTGAAAAATTCGATGCTTTGGCTAGAGTGGCTTTGATAGCATAATTGGTCTGGCCCGTCTGGCCCGGAAAGCCGTGGGGACATGGGTTAAATCCCGATCAAAGCACACAATTTTTAAATTTTTCGCGTCTACATAAGCATTGAAAAGCTGATAAAACTAACAATCAATGTTGCCTCGTGGATCGAATACCCCAGTCAATGAGTTAAGAAATACTGTTGTAATTCCGTGCTATCCGATCCATAATTTCCAGTAGGTGGCTGTGCAATCTGTATAGATTCACCTGTTGACCTTTGGTAGCCATCGCCTCGAACCTTTTATAGTAAGGTCTGGTTATCTTCTGTAACACGAGACTTTTAACCGACTTCCTCCAGGCACGGCACTGTTACGATCTTGATTAGAAATTATGGGTGGTTAAAAGATAACTTTGAGGAATCGATCGATAACATCACATCACATCGATCTCGTATTAATTTCCTTATTCACCGATGGCCATTGGGGCAGAAATGTTCTTGAATGGCAACCGCGGACCGTAAGACGCAGCGAGGGAAGGCCCCCAACAAGGTGGACTGACCACCTGGTAAAGATCGCGATAATATGTCGAAGTTGTAAAACATGCTGTATTTACAAAAAAGTACTCGTAATAAATGGTCACTATTAGAAAATACTCGTAATAAATTGCCGAAACTCATTTCATTACTATTATTTGGGTGTATGTACTGGCACAATAAGCAATATCACCCCCGCCATCACAATAAACAAATGTCCAAATATATCCCAGATAATATCAGACTATCGCAAAAACTTTTCCCCTCGGTCTTCCCGTCCAGTCATTTTTCCTTGTCATATCGTAACATACAATAGAGTCGGATGGTGCTCTATATAAAGAGTTATTACTTTTATTGCTTCTAATATAAGATACATTTAAAACTTACGAGTATTTGGGGAACTAACTCGGTGTGAATAAAAACAAGACAATTATTTTGATGATTCACCAGAGAATAAAAAAGTATACAATACAACGGAAATAATATACGTTGACATCGCGCACCCTCTCCTTCGAGTTCAAGACTCTTGAAAGTTTAACACCATTATCTAACACAACCAATAAATTACTTAATTGCATAAGTTTCGTCGATTCCTGAACAACCGTCTCTTAGCACGATCATTAATTAGCAGAAATGTTAAACCGGAGAGGTGGTGAAAGCATTGTTTCCAGTGACCCAGGCTAGGAGGCACAATGACTGTGGGAAGTACGTAGGAGGCGTGGGTAGGTACTATGCATAATTATAGAAACCAGCTTACGAAGAACCACCCTGTCAGACATCTTCAAACTAGCAAAGACGCTGAGGGAGAGCTGATCGGGCCAACTTACGATGGTAGCAATTTAGTAAAGGAACAAAACACCGTTAATTTGCCCCGAATCAAAATCATCGCGTTATCCGTGAAATCGATTCGCATTTGTCTTGCAGCGATGCCATTAAATATTCCTTTTTCCTTGGTTAAATTGAGTGGTCATTAGGGGCAGGTCTGATTAATGGCGTGCCCGGAATAGGTTGTTAGGCGATCTGTTACACGGTTGTCGATTAATTTAATTATTTATGTTCTGTGACTTTTCAACCTTCAATTCAGTGACACAGTTAAGAAGTGCTTCTTCAGCCGATCTTCATTATCATTATGACGTGTGTACCTAGGTATCAGACGTGTGTACCGATTAAGAGATTTTCGAGGCAAGCACAATTTACCTATCTTAGGACTCCTTGATACTACGTTAGGCGAGATCTAGATCAAATGTTTGCCTATTTTACGTGTGTAGCCTGTTGGCTATTAAGCTCGGGTTCCCTATGGTAGCGGTGCCGTCACATAGCTGCCGTCTCCATACGTACTTACTGCGTACTGGTACGAAGTATGGAGACGGCCGCTATATGACAGCACCATACCAGAACTTTAGCGTGGCGCGTAGTGAGTCCATTTTGCTTAGGTTAGTTCTCTAAAGAGTCCAATGGGTCGAGGCGTATACTGACTGTACTGTGTGGTGACTACGGGTCTTGGTTTCAGATATCGCGATGCTCTTACGATATCAATAGCAGACCGATAACGCGTTGTATAACCGCGATGCCCCGCTCAGATAACGCGGCAAAGTCGCGGGCGTCCTCATCCACACAGGCTGACAAACAACCCAAGTAGCACACAGGCTGCATAAGCACTTATACAGCCTTTATACAGCTTAAATTAGAGTTATAATGGCTGTAAAAGCTTCAGGCTGAATCTACCTTTTTCAGCGTATAATTTTATTGCGTAGCTGTATACTGTATACATTTGACCTGCGTTAGGAATCGGACGAATAGCGATCGGAACTGGTGCAAAATGGCGACGTGCGACATGGGAACATTACGTGAATTATCGATACACTACCGACCAAATAAAAGGGATTAAGAATGTGCTAGCTTCAGGCAGATACTACCTTTTTCAGGGTATAATTTTATTGCGTAGCCAAATGATGTAACAATACTGCATATATTTTCTGTGACCTGCGTTCGGAAACGGGCGAATAGCGAACGGAACTGGTGCAAAACGGCGACGTGCGAAATGGGAACATACCGTGATTTATCGATACACTACCGACCGAATAATAGCATTAAGAATGTGCTAGTTTCAGGCTTATACTACCTTTTTCCACTGCGTCGGTATAAGTGTTAAAAATACTAATCGATAAGTAAAAGTAGATTTACTAGGTATTACGTGAACGCGGTCTGGATTGTGTCGATCGTGTGTCAATTTCATTTTTAATTGCTGGTGGTCATACCTGAAACAAAGGAAAAAACATCAAAATATATCACATATGAGAAGAGAACAGCCTACATTAAATAAATAAATAAATATTAAGGCACAATCTTACACAAATCGATCTAGTTACAAAGTAAGCTATGCTTGTACTATGGTTACTAGACGACGATATACATGTATTAATACGAGTATATAAATACATATATAGATAATATTCATGACCCATGAAACAAATATTCGAGTACCAGAATTCTTAGTCTTGGAGTTTAATAAACAAACGCAAACATACACACTCGTTCGTAGCACAATGTGAAATACCTCTCAGCATTCCCTTCAACGTAAACTTGATTCGTGGCAGCCTCGGGGACACATGTACTTGTAAGGTCAGTGTCAAGGTTAATAAGCCCAATTCTGGCTGAATATTTACAATGCCACCCCGGTCGTAACGTAAACGTAAACCAATACTTTTAGTTCGAAAGATCAGCCCAGGAGTACAAATAGCAAACGCAAACCGAAAACGCGTTCGTAATAGCACACGTCGAGTTACCCTCGGCTTTTCCTTGAGTGTGAACTTGATACGAGGAAACCGAGGACGTCACGTGGCCTCGATGTCAAGTTCAAGGTCACGATAACCTAGCTGAATACGTGTAACGCTAAACGAACGTTGCCGACAACAACGTAACGTAAACCAATACCTTTAACGCGCGACAGATCAGCCGAAGAGTCCAAAAATCAAACGCAAACTTCCGAAAACACGTTCGTGGCACGTCCAGCACCCTTTAGCTTTTCCTTGAGTGTGAACTTCGTACACGGAAGTGGGGGACGCCATGTGGCCTCGAGGCGAGGATCACGAGGTCAAGTTCAAGGTCACGACAATCCTAACCGATTCAAACTAAATCTTCTGTTATTAAAGTCTACTTTGGCTTGATTTTGAAATGTAATAACTTGGTCGCTTAGCAGTTGTTAGATCGATTTATTGCTCGGGTTTGCTGAATTGTATGAATTTTTCATTCATATCGAGTATCAGCAGCAGCGGTTCCGAATGGTGTGCTATTAGCATTAAATTGCCTTTGAAGATTGTTGCTGTAGATAATTAAATGTTTTATTATTAATTTTCTAAACTGCATTTTTCTATTGGGAAAGGGTGGAATAAAGCAACTAAGTACATCATGGTACAACAGTCCGCGAAACCAAAGAATAATATACTACAGAGAGCTCTCTGCGTTGATCCTTGATTGATTGGTTATTTGAGTCAAATGAGAAGTATTTGGTCGACACGATCGCTGTGTGTATGCCACTACGATTGCCGTTTTGCTCTACCAAAAGCGAAAGGTGGAATCGAGCACCCTGGTGCGCGTTGGCAGGTCAGATATCAGCGTGGGTCACGGCCCGTAGTAAACCCGTCTGGCTTCTCACAGACCTCACTAGTTCGACGTGTTAGGACCCTTGTCTTTTAGGTCCAGACCTTGGATTGAAGCTACCCTCTCTTACCTTAATTAGCAAAGAAAAGCGGCTGCCCTGTCCTGAGGCAGGATTCGTAATACCTAACCATTTAATTAACCGATTAGAGATTTCGGTTACTAATTATTAACGTCGATTTGTTTGTGCTTAGTGGCCTTTATTACGCAGCTGGATAAATAAATATGGACCACAGACCAGAAACCGCAAAAGTCAGTATTTAAGGAGCTATTTAAAAAATACGATTAACCCTGAGTACTATTCGTTATATTACATTCCCGAGACAACCTTCAACCCTCGCTCGTAAAAGAGGATTAAATTAAATTAGAATGTTAATTACCTGGGTCAGGCGAGTCAGGGTCACAGGTCAGGGTGAAATTGGGTAGTGGGGTAAGTGGGGATAGGGCGGAATTAGGGCGGCTTGAAAATAGGCCATGTAGGAGTGACTGGTGGTTATAATCGGAAATGGCACGCTAGCTTTTAGGGTGCGTATTCACTGAATGAGAACCTGAATAACACTTATTTACAACGCGGGAATGCTGCCTGTGTGATGGGCACGCTGCCAAAAGGGCCATGTTTTTATAATTCTTTATAATAGTTTTAGCCACCTTTTAGTACCTATAACTTCATTTGTTTTTTTTATGTTTTCTTTTTTCTTATTTGCCTACTGTTGAGGATGCTCGCTCAACACTGCCTCTTCGGTAGCTCACGAGTGAGCACAGTGGACTGTATGTCGGTTCTCGGAATTCGTGGCTCCGGTTCGGTCGCCGTGGCTAACCCAGTCGTAGGCACGGCGGTTCAGACGCGGCACGTAGTTGCCACGTAGTTGCTACGTCACACGTAGCAAACCGTACGTTCGTAGCTCGTAGTGCGGTTCGGTTCAGTTCTGCGGCTCCGGATCCGATGCGTAGCTGCACGACGTAAACGCCACGTAGATATCACGTAGATAACGTAGACCGAAGTTTGGAGATCAACCAACACGAATGGGACCTCAGACAAACTTGGTTACGGCAGCTGGTCGATGCAGGTTCGATGCAGGTTCGAGTACGAGTTATAAAAACACTAGTTGACTTGTTCGTTATTTAATTTTCTTCGGCAGTATGGTAAACAATCGAAAACAATAATTCCTTATAAGCTTTTCCTTAAGATCTAATTCGACTCAGGATCTGTAAGCGTAATAATGGCTCGCAGGCCAATAGGAGGCGTCGATCCGTACATTCTACGGCCGGCACGCCCCTTTCGTCAAGTTCGTTCTTTTTTAAGAATCGTTGTATGAGAAAGTGAACTAGCTACGTGATTGGTCGTTCATATTCCCATTTTTCAGCTCTAACGGCTTTTCTGGTCTACGGGATGGGTGGTTCGGGAAGTGTCGTGTCTACGTTTACGGTTCGATTTCTACGTGAGATGTCTCAATCTGTAGCTTTCATTGCACCGCATTAAATGGCCTTATGTTTTATAAGATAAGATTTACGGTTCGTTAGTTATTAAGTCGGATCGATCGATGAAGTTAAATTTACGGTGTGCTGGCAAGTCGCGGAAGGCTATAAAAGGTAAGTGCAATGAGTCCAGATGCATCTATAAGTGTATACTAAGTGATTAGGTCATAATGAAGTTAATTTGAATTGTTAAGACGAAATTCCGATACGATTTCGTACTGAAAATGGGCTCTAATCGGACGGTTCATAATTCACGTTAATTTTACGTTAACGTGAATTGCGGTTGACCTAATTACTTTAGAAACATTATAAAAACGGATTCCTGATGGGATTATCCGTTGCTATCGCTTGGCACTATTGCGGAAGCGATAGCAGGTGATGAGATATTATCATAACATTGCCACGTGGTTCGGTACCACGTGGATATCTTATGTAATATTCATCGCTATCGAATTGTGATTTTCGGATCGGAATCGGTTTGGGATTAGACCAGTTACATATATGTGTCTCTTTTACGGACGTTTATATACATTTGGTACATAATAAATCGACTTATAGCGTCTTTTATGCGCAATAAAATAAATTAAATAAATTAACGTTTTACATATCAATTCGCTTATGAACTAACAGTTTTCGGCTTGTGTCCGTAACAATTCTCCCCCCGATCGCGAAGTCGATCCCTCGGTGATGGGCAGGACCACAAGCCGGCTCGTAGCTCGCCTGAAGACTCCTCCTCTTGTCCTGACGTCCACGTTCCGTACTGCGCCGTCAGGGCCGGGGTAGGTCGCCTCCACGATGCCGCGCGGCCACACGTTGCGAGGCGCGCTGGGGTCCGTGATGAGCACGTAGTCACCAACGGCGACCGTAGGCTCCCGTGACATTGAGGATTGTCGTGGGGCTAAGGTCGGCAGGTATTCTCGGATCCACCGGTTCCACCAGTGGTCGGCGAGAGCTTGACTTGCTTTCCATATTTTGCGATCTGCCTCGTCGCAGGGGCCGGTTAGTGGGACCCCCGCCGGGCCGCCCAATAAAAAGTGATTGGGCGTTATCGCTTCGCTCTCGTTCGGATCAACGCTCACGTGTGTTAGGGGACGTGAGTTGACCGAATATTCAACTTCAGCTAGAAGTGTAATCAGGATTTCTTCTTTCGGGCTTCGTGTGTTGAGTGTAGCGGCGAGTGCAGTCTTGACGCTTCGTATAAGGCGCTCCCAGGCGCCGCCCATGTTCGGTGCGCCGGGCGCGATGAAACGCCAGCTCATTCGGTGTTGCACGCCGTGTTCTTGTAGCGCCGGTATCCAGTCGTGGTAGGCGGCGCGTAGCTCAGCATCCGTGCCCCTCAGATTTGTGCCGTTGTCACTCCACATGACGGCGGGCCATCCTCTGCGGGCGGCAAGGCGGCGTAGCGACATGACGGCGCCGCTCGTAGACAGGGAGTACACGAGCTCCATGTGTACAGCTCGGGTTGTGAGGCACGTGTATAGCGCTACCCAGCGCTTCTCGTGCCGGCGGCCCACAGTGACTGTGAGCGGGCCGAACAGGTCCACCGCACAGTAAGTGAAGGGCCGTGCGTGCGGTTGCAAGCGATCGGAGGGCAGATCGCCCAAGGGCGGCACGCGTGGGCGCGTGCGGCGGAGCACGCAATGCATGCACGCTCGGGCCACACTGCGAACGGTTGGTCGCAGGTGCAGGATCCACAGTTGCTGCCTTAAATCATTCACAACTGTTTCGTTAGAACAATGATGCGCTCGCTTATGAGCGCGCAAAATAAAAAGTTTCGTAAACGGATTTCGCCCGTCCAATATGACGGGTTGCTTGTTTGTAGCCGTGGGCGCGGCGTCGATACGCCCGCGCATATGTATGAGGCCGTCGTCTTGCAGCTGCGGGTCTAGCTTGTACAGCCGGCTGCTACGGGCGATGGCCTCCCCCCGTGAGAGAGCTCGGAGTTCCTCGGGAAAATCACGCCGCTGGGCCCACTGCATCCACAGGTTTTCAGCTGTAAGATAGTGACGTGTTTCTAACGATACCTGGGTTTTCCTTTTCAATCGCTCTATGAAAAGGAGTGCTCGGGCCGTCGCGCCGATCAAGCGATCGTAGTTGCTGAAACGCTCGATTTTCGGCAGCGGCGGATCTACGTGATTCGTCACGTAACACCGTTCTGTCGGTACCTGCTCGGTTATTTCGATCGGCGGCTCTGCTTGCGGTGCTCGATTTTCTTGCGGCCATTCGGGTTCGGGTTGTCGCAGGAAATCAGGACCCACGTACCATCTATCGGTGCTCCTTACCACGCGATAGGGGTCCGGTCGAGTACCGTCGTCGGCCGGATTCATCTTTGTCGGGACCCAGCGCCATTGTTCGGGTTCGGTGAGCTCCGCTATCTCACCTAAGCGGTGGCTCACGAACGCGCTGTATCGGCGCGCGTTCTCGCGTACCCAGTGCAGTACGGTTCGGCTGTCGGTCCAGTAGACGATCTGCACGGGTTTCACGCGGTGCTCGTTCTGCAATGTCTGCGCTAATCGGGCTCCTATTAAAGCGGCTTGAAGTTCGGCTCGTGGTATGGACAAGCGACGAACGGGAGTTACCTTAGATTTCGCTGCGGCTAAGTGTACTCGCGGCTCGTTCTCGCCCGTCTCCCCTTCCGTCCTCCAGTACGCGGTGGCGGCGAACGCTTGCTCTGACGCGTCCACAAACACGTGCAGTTGATGCCGCACGCCTGTACCTAGCTGGATACAGCGTCGCGGTAATCGCAGCTCGGCTACGTGTTTGATATGCTCCAGCCACGTAACGAAAGCGTTGTTCAACTCGCCTGGCAGCGGCGAGTCCCAGCTCGTTCTCAGGGCCCACACGTTCTGTAGCAGGACCTTTCCCGTCACGGTGTACTGCGCTAAGTACCCTAGCGGGTCGAACAGGCTCATCAAAGCGCTGAGGGCTTCGCGCTTCGTGGGACCCCGTTGTAGTTCTCGTACCTCGGGCGGCACGCGAATCAGCGATGTATTGAAGCTTAGCTCGTCGGTTCGAGCGTTCCAATACAATCCCAATACCTTTTGCTCTTTGTTGCCTAAGCTTGTGAGATCGTCGGCGGCTCGTTGCTCGGGCGGGATCTGCTCCATTAGCCTCGTCGAATTCGAGGCCCAGCTTCGCAGGACGAAGCCTCCCATAGCGTGTGAGGCTGATACTTGCTTAGCGGCGTCGATCGCCTGCTGCTCCGTCTCGTATCCCGCCAAGAAATCATCCATATAATGATTCGTCTGAATATCGTAAACGGCGTCCGGATACAGCTCGGCGTTGTCCTGGGCGTTCCTGTTTCGCACGCTATGTGCTAAGTATGGAGAAGACGTATTCCCGAATATCATCGATTTCATGCGATATACTTGCGGCGGTCGCTCCCGATTCATTCCCCTCCACAGGAATAGCTGCGCCATTTGATCGTCGGGTCTCATCTGGATCCGTAGAAACATCTCCTGTATGTCGGCGCTAACTGCGAACTCACCTTCGCGGAATCTGCACAGGATACCCGGGAGTGACTGCAGTAAATCCGGGCCCTCAAGCAGCTTGTCGTTTAGACTGACGTTCTGCGAGGTCGCCCTGGAGTCGAATACCAACCTGATTTTGTTGCCTTTATTTATGTTTCGTACAGCAAAGTGCGGCAAAAACCAGGTTTTATGACCGTCGTAATCGCCTATGTGTCGCACGGCGTACTCCTTGGTCAGCAAGTTATCTATTTGCGCGGTGTATTCCGCTGCAAACGTCGGATCCCTGTCCATGCGTCGTTCGATGCCGCGCAACCTGTTATACGCCATAGTATAACTGGGCGGCAAGCAGGGTTCGTCGTCGCGCCACAGTTGTCCAACCTCGTAGCGCGGGCCGTCGATGCGTTTAACTGTCGCGTTAAATATGTCGATAGCGCGTTGATCCTGCGGGCTCCTTTTGTCGATTAATTTCACGCCTAGCGCTTCGACGTCAAAGTACCTTTTCAACGCCATGTTTATTTCTCGGTCTTCATCCGAGAAAGCGTGCATGACTACCTCTCGATCGCTCTGGTTCCGTAGGTAGCGTGGAGCCATGCCGTAAATCGTCCATCCGATTTTTGAACGGATCGCCACTGGGTCGCACTGCCTTCCCGTTCTCGTTTCTAGCGGGATCGTCAGGTGCCAGTGGTCCGCGCCCAATAGTATCTTAGGCGCGGCATGTTCGTAGCAGGCTTCGTTCAAGTCGGCTAAGTGTTCGAAGTTGAGTACCGCCCTACGCGGCATGTACTGCTCACGTAGTCCCAGTTGCGGTACAGTGCGCAGCGTAAGCGAGTGTGACGGGCCTCCGCTCGTAGCTCGGACGCTTACCTCTACGCGCTGACTCGGTTGCGTTAGGCATATCGAGCCTACGCCTTGTATGACGAGAGGTTTTTCAGGTCCCGTTGCTCCTAGTTGATCCGCCAGTCCCTGATCGATGAGAGATATCGTGCTCCCCTCATCGATCATACAGAATGTTTCGATACTTCCGTTCGGTCCGCTTACGACGATAGGCATTATTTTAAGCATTACCTTCGTGTTCGCGTCGACGGTATTGGCGGTTAGCTCCGCCGTAGTGTGCGCGTGCTCGTTCTGCACGGGCGTCTTATTTCTACGCGTGGGGCCGGGCGCCGCCTGCGCTGTGCTACGCGTCGGGCGGGCTGGGCGGTCGAGTGCTACGTCGGGTGCTACGTGGGGCGGCGCCTTACTCGTAGGCGGCGTCGAATCGTGTAGCAGTTTGTGGTGTGAGTGTGGGCAGTTAGGTACGCCGCAACCTTTCGCCGTGCAGTTCTCGCGGCGGTGTCTCTTGTCGAGACACTTGTAGCAGATGCGTGCGTCTCGAGCCCACTCCCATCTCGCTCCTATCGTCATACCTAATAGCTTGCGGCAATCCGTGGTTCGGTGTGTGTTGCCGCAACACAGACAGGCGTCCACTCGTTCTGTGGCGTATGTCTGGGCTCTTACGGGTGCGGGGCGTCGTATCGCAGCTCCGCTATTCACGGGGTTCGGGCGTCGGGACGGCAGCGGCTGGTGACTCACGTTCGTAGCGGCTGGGCGTCGCGACGCTGGGGCTCGTGCGTGCGAGAATTGTAATTCGGCGTCGGATTCGTCGAGTAAGAATTCCGCTAGCATTACGATCTCGCACTCACCTGTTCGCATGTGTTCACGTGCGTGTGTGCACCATCTCGATCTCAGGTGCGGGCTCAGGCGGTCGGTAATCTCCCGGATCAGTAGTGGGTTACCTGCGTAGTGTGACTTATCTAAGTCCATGAGCGTCGCGACGATATTCATCACCCTTATGGAGAAAGTGTTGAGGTCAGTCGCGCTCGGTCCTAGGGCGGGCAATCGTTTCAAGTCCTCCAGCGCCCTGTCGACGAGGATGTCGGTCCTACCGAAATTCTTCCTTAATATGCGGACGATTAAGTCCGGACTCGATCCCGACGCCAGCATGTGTTGGACGCATTCTCGCGCCTCACCTTTCAGCGCCGCGCGGAGTCGAGCCATGTTCTCGAAATTCGAGAACTTATACCGCTGTGTGCTCTCGGTGTACGAGTGGTAAAACGTTAACCACTCGTTCGGCAGTCCGGTATAAATCGGGAGTTCGTATACCTGTTTCGGCGGCGGACGAGTTATACTCTCGATGCGATCGGCGAGTCGGTCGATGTCTTCGTTGCGGCTCGCGGTTCGGCTTCGGCTCGGACGGAGTTCGCCTCGTTCAGGCGTGACCGTGCGCTGCCTCATCGGCGTCGGTTTAGCAGGCACGATATTTGCTCCGTCACTCACCTCGGTTCGTTGAAACCACGCATCGATACGCTGCGTGGTTTCTTGGTCGGTCGGCGTTAGTCGACCCGCCTGTGAGCCGCCAGCCTGGGACCCCTCCGCCTCGATCTGTTGCAGCTCGGTCTCGAGTCGCTTCTTCACGAGGTCCTCTTCGATGCGGAGTTGTTGTCGGCGTAGCTTTGCGATGCTCTCGGCTGCGGCGAGTTCGGCTTGCTTCCTGCGGGCCTCGGTGGTGCTGCTCGTGGCGGACGTGACCGTAGGCGCGCGGGTGTTGCCGATGTTGAAGCGTACTTGGTCGAAAGCACGTTCGCGATCGGCTCGTTCTCGGGAACGATCGGCGGTGCGAGTCGCGGTGTGAGTCGCGGTTTGAGTCGCGGGCGCGCGGGCCGCGGATGATTCGATCGGCGCGTGCGCGGCGAGGGGCGCGTTAAACGCGCGGTACGCGGACGTCGCGGGGGCCTCGGGGCCTCTGCGGTCGCGATCGTAGCCGGCGGCGCGCGTGGGCGCTCGGGCTTCGGGTTGCGCCGGCAGGTGAGTCGTCGGCGTCGAAAAGCCGGCTGCGGGGTCGTCGCGTTGCTCCCGTAGACTGGCTCGACGCAGGTGCTCGTCCAGCTTCTGCCGCCATTGGGTCGTGTCCGTGGGCGGCGATTCTGGATTCGATCTGCGGCTCGGTTCGTCCAGGGCTGCACGTTGTGGCTCCCTGGTGTCCGACAGTCGTCGACGCGCTCCGTGCATCTCCGCAGACGTGGATTCCCCTCGGTTCGGTTCGCTGGGGGCTCGGCCGTCTCGTGATGCCTGGCGTCTCGTGTGGACCATCGTTGTCGGTTGGTTCGGCGGTTCTTCCAATCCGGCTCTCGAATGACCAAAATGTTGAGGATGCTCGCTCAACACTGCCTCTTCGGTAGCTCACGAGTGAGCACAGTGGACTGTATGTCGGTTCTCGGAATTCGTGGCTCCGGTTCGGTCGCCGTGGCTAACCCAGTCGTAGGCACGGCGGTTCAGACGCGGCACGTAGTTGCCACGTAGTTGCTACGTCACACGTAGCAAACCGTACGTTCGTAGCTCGTAGTGCGGTTCGGTTCAGTTCTGCGGCTCCGGATCCGATGCGTAGCTGCACGACGTAAACGCCACGTAGATATCACGTAGATAACGTAGACCGAAGTTTGGAGATCAACCAACACGAATGGGACCTCAGACAAACTTGGTTACGGCAGCTGGTCGATGCAGGTTCGATGCAGGTTCGAGTACGAGTTATAAAAACACTAGTTGACTTGTTCGTTATTTAATTTTCTTCGGCAGTATGGTAAACAATCGAAAACAATAATTCCTTATAAGCTTTTCCTTAAGATCTAATTCGACTCAGGATCTGTAAGCGTAATAATGGCTCGCAGGCCAATAGGAGGCGTCGATCCGTACATTCTACGGCCGGCACGCCCCTTTCGTCAAGTTCGTTCTTTTTTAAGAATCGTTGTATGAGAAAGTGAACTAGCTACGTGATTGGTCGTTCATATTCCCATTTTTCAGCTCTAACGGCTTTTCTGGTCTACGGGATGGGTGGTTCGGGAAGTGTCGTGTCTACGTTTACGGTTCGATTTCTACGTGAGATGTCTCAATCTGTAGCTTTCATTGCACCGCATTAAATGGCCTTATGTTTTATAAGATAAGATTTACGGTTCGTTAGTTATTAAGTCGGATCGATCGATGAAGTTAAATTTACGGTGTGCTGGCAAGTCGCGGAAGGCTATAAAAGGTAAGTGCAATGAGTCCAGATGCATCTATAAGTGTATACTAAGTGATTAGGTCATAATGAAGTTAATTTGAATTGTTAAGACGAAATTCCGATACGATTTCGTACTGAAAATGGGCTCTAATCGGACGGTTCATAATTCACGTTAATTTTACGTTAACGTGAATTGCGGTTGACCTAATTACTTTAGAAACATTATAAAAACGGATTCCTGATGGGATTATCCGTTGCTATCGCTTGGCACTATTGCGGAAGCGATAGCAGGTGATGAGATATTATCATAACATTGCCACGTGGTTCGGTACCACGTGGATATCTTATGTAATATTCATCGCTATCGAATTGTGATTTTCGGATCGGAATCGGTTTGGGATTAGACCAGTTACATATATGTGTCTCTTTTACGGACGTTTATATACATTTGGTACATAATAAATCGACTTATAGCGTCTTTTATGCGCAATAAAATAAATTAAATAAATTAACGTTTTACATATCAATTCGCTTATGAACTAACAGTTTTCGGCTTGTGTCCGTAACACCTACTTTTATTTATCTATTATTGAAATAAGTTACACAGCATTACAGTACATTAAGCTTATATAGATATCTCGTCTCGTACACAGCGTACTGTGTAGTTTGCCTATTTTCTTCGATACCTATTCCTTAAATTGCTCAAATGTTAACTGAAAGAGATCCCTTATATTACAAAAATGTTGACATGAGTGTGATTGATACAGCCGAAGACCATCTTGGCAATGAAATATAAGGGCAGGACAAGTATGCAACTGATTAAAATTTTCTTTTGTAGTATATTTTAGGGTTACACTTGAAGGGAAACAATAAAACCTTATTAGTTATTACTATCTGCTTGTCGCGTGGCTCTAACCTAGGAAACATAATGAACACTTGAATTTCCACAAACGTGCATCTAATAAAAAAGGAGGTCGCCATGTGTTTTTGTGATGTACGAACATTTGATTAATATTTTGAATAATCATTTGTTTTCGGTTATAAGCTTGCAAAATTCACAAAATGTGAATCGCTAGTACAACAATAACTAAAAAAATATTTAAATGGAAATGTCAATTGACCGAGACAACGACGGTGGTCTCCGATACAGCTTAACCAAAAAAATCTTTTATATGGCCGAATTTCGAAACCGAATGTTAGACGCTTACAGGTGACAACTGCCTACAAATTTTGTGAGTAGGTTCGATGACTATATAGATATTTCTTTCCATTTTTTAATATGTTGAAAACGTAAGAAATTACAAATGTCAGCCATGGCGAAACAAAATCGCAAGGTCTACAGCTCATAGAACCATTACCAATAATATTTAGCCATACAAGATTAAGGGGAGAGGCCTTTGCCCAGCAGTGGGACACTCAAACAGGCTAAATAATAAAAAAAAAACAAGAGCTGTAGCTGTTTGCGTTGGCGTTCGTGGCAAGGAACCCTTCCTGAGAGTCGACTCGCACTTGTCCAGTTATTAGCAATAATGTTTAAGCACTTGTAACTTACAGAACAATATCAATAACTATGATAATTGATATTCGATTGTAAAACATGAATGGAAACAAAAAACTCACGTCGTAAATACAATGGACGGCGGCCCTGGCCACCGGATTTATTGACATTACATAGTTCGTTAAGTATATCTTACAATAACGCCACAATATATTTAATTATTAATATGTGCAGTGATTTAACCAAAGAGCTTTGAACTAATTGAGTTACTGTTTACTTGCGTATTAAGAACCTAGAGATGATGTCTGAGCCGAATATCATTAGGGAGATAAAAGCAGCAACACTCCGGTGACTCGGATTCTCGTATAAAATAAAACTACGGATACTGCTTATTCTATATAATATTTAATTTCATCAAAAACTTATGTGAAAAAGAAAGGGCAAGTTCGTAAACGGTTTCGGTAGTAAAAGTGATGAGATTTAACGTAAAGCAACTTCTTCCAATGCTTCTTAGATTTGCTCCTATAGGTTCCTAAAATTATAGATGTTATTTGCTACTCAACAGTGAGATTTGGCAGTTTTCTCTTCTGTCAATTGTCTCTATTGATCTGTAACCACTTCCTTAACACATCTATACCTTAACTTCTACTACTACTTACGAGACTACGATATACTTTAACTAGTTTTATCATAGTAGAAACTTGCTAAGTCGAGACGTTTTGCTGCGTTGGAAACTTTAATTTAAGCGGACCCCTTTTTCCACAAGGCGCGTGACCAAGGCCCCAAGTATCACGAGGGCCAGGGGACGGATGATAGATGACGTTTTTTTACGGCCCATTGGGCCCCTAATTATGGAGTGATCAGGTCGCATGCTTTAAGACAGCCTCGAGTTTAGGCTCTGAATAACATAAGATACTGTTTGTTTTACTTGTGCTGTGTTGAGTTTTGATATGTTGATACCGTGATTTAAATTGTAATGTTCTCTCAATGGCTTCCGTCAGGTTCGATTGCGGGTACTTTGTTGAAATTAATTGCTACTAATAATTGATGGTTCGGTTGTTAAGAGAGCGAAAATAGTTAAGTACAGTCAAAATGTAACTCACGTTTACGAGTATGTTATCTTGTAGTACTTCTTACGGATGCCCTTCGACCCAGTGGGATCTTTTGTGTAGTTACTCCTCGTTGCACCTCACAAGATTGTTCCACCACCTCCATATATCGGATGAAGGACAATACACATTTAATACCTTTTCACTTTAAACGCTTTGACACATTCAACCTGTTGCATTACTATTCGAACCCCGGCAAAGTACCTGAACAATGATTTACTTTTGTCGATAGATGTACCCTTTATAAGGATTAGGAAAGAAAGCAAGCAATTATGTTTTGTTTTATAACTATATTAATAAGTTTTTTTTGTAGATTATGTTTTTTTTTCAAAATGGCGGAGTTTGAATATTTCAGCCATAAAAAAATGGTCTACAGCTCACAGAGCCGCTAATACAGTCTTAGTTAAATTCTGCTAGTGACTATATTTTATTTTATCGAAGGCCATACGTGAAAATACTTTCCGCATCGAGGAAAAAATAAAGGCATCTTAACCCGCAACATTGTTGCAAATTCTGAAGCCATTAATCTGTATGTCGCGTGAATGACCCCTTGAATGATTTACACCTCTTCTTTGATGGCCGAGACAAATTACATACGCCCATTATCAAGTGATCAAGAACTGGGGTGACGACTTTACAGCATACTGTGGTTACATGAATAAAATTAGCTCAGTATTTTATAAAACAAATAACAAATATACTAAACAAAAATATTTTGAAAATTTGACTTCAAAAGTAGCTACGCAAATTAAATGACTTATTAAATGACTTTTCTTTTAAATCCAGAAGAATTTTTGAAATTTAGTTCAGAATCTTCATAGTTTAACAAAACAACAATTGTATGATAACCGTGAACTTGACGCACTTTTTCACGGCGAAAATAGAAAATTACTTATTGTCTCCATACAAATACCCATAACATTTATTATTTTATAGTTAAAGGTATACATTTATTAAAAAAAACATTCGAGTTAAGTGGTAAAACAACTTAAAAACCTAAAACCTACACTAACCTAACTCTAGCCAAGGTCGGTCATTGGCGGAAATGATCCCAAGATGCTGGCGGCGTTTCCCCGCTGCACAGCAATACTGAGCCTTTGTCCGAGAAACGCGCCAGCTCTGGGATCACAGGTAGTTCGTATTAGTTTTTTTTTAGGGAATCAAACAAACTGTGAGCGGCTGGGCCCCATGGGCCTAGAGTCTCTACCGCAAACGGCACGAAAATATAGTTGTCACCTAAACACATATATTTTCGGCGTTTAGCCGCCTCCGCGTTTGTGGCCGCCCCACCTGGATTTTGGCACGTTGTTGCATTGTGTGACGGTGCCGAAGTGTCCACACAGGTGGAGTCCCACACTAAGGGCCGCCCCAACCGCCACGGTACTAACGTCATGCCATCGGGTCTCTTGCCATCATCTCGTGCGAGGCTATTTGGTTCGAGAACCGCAGGCACGTTGACGCTGACTAAAGCCCGACGTATGATATCGTAACATATAATGACGTCACGAGTAGGTGGCCATTTGTATGGAGCGTTTTAGCGAGCTCCGGTACAGCGCCGTATGTTGGTAAAAATGTCTTTATTCTCCCATCACGCTGAAACAGCTGGACGAATTAACCAATTTTGGTAAAGGGACTGCTGCACATCAAAAAACAGAATACTCTTTACCCGAGTACGTAAAAAAAAAGTTTTCCGCAGACGAAGTTGCGAACACCTCCTAGTTTTTAGGGTTCCGTACCTCAAAGGGAAAAAACGGAACCCTTATAGGATCACTTTGTTGTCCCTCTGTCTGTCTGTCAAGACCTAACTTTAGGGTACCTATCAAGCTGAAATTCATATCAAATACTCAGGTCTACTGTCCCTTGGAGCTGTGAAAAAATCAAACTTCTAAGCCAACGCAATCAAAAGATACAGCCGTTTATGCTGCAAATTTTCGACACTCGCAAGGGGATCAAAACCTACAGGGTACTTCCTGTGAATTCAGAATCTTGAAATTTGGTACGTAGCAACGTCTTATAGCACAGATAAAGGAAAAATTGCGATAAGCATAAATTTTTAATTTTACTTATAGTTATACATACAGGTTTGTACGGTAACCTCGGTAAGCGAGTCCGACTCGCACTTGGCCAGTTTCATCACAATCACCTACTGATTTTAGGTGGACAGAATACATAAACAATGCGGTATACAGCTACGGTATGCTGTAAGTATATAGTTAGCTTTCTATTGTGAATTTAGTAGTAGTAGTAGTACTCTTTATTGTGCACCACAAAGTAAAAATAAAATAACAAAAGAAATAAAAATGCATTACAAATGGTAACAAGAGGCGGTCTTATCGCTAAAAAGCGATAGCGAATTTATCACTACGGAAATAAAATAAAACTGAGTGAGCCTACAGTCGAAGCAGATACCTCTACCTATATTGATATTGCTCACGTAAAAATGAATATACGACGTAACTTTATTAATTACAATAAGTCTTGCTTCATTACTTACGGAAGCCTTAAAACCGTTTTTATAGCGGAACGGTTTTTAAAAGTTTAAGTACTCTTTGTTTTAAAACAAATATCAATAAGAACAATTATATTTATTCGAGCCTTAAAGCTTTTTAGGGTTCCGTACCCAAAGGGTAAAAACGGGACCCTACACTGAGAAAAAAAATTGATTACGTTAATCAAAATTTTGATTGTTTTAACAAAGTAACTTAATGTATAGGGAGCAGATAAAGTTAACTGATTGCAGCAAGCAAGTTGAAATGATTGAAAAAGGTAATAAAGTAACTTTGTAAATCCAGTCATGACTTAAATATAAAAATCATGTTTGTTGACTACTATAATCAAGAAATCCTTAATAAAACCCATCAACGTCTTTACAGATACAATTAAAGAAAATGTTTGATGAAATCAAGTAAAATGATTAAATCAATCAAGTCTACTTTATGAAATATATATAGTGCACGATTCAATTAATCAAGTCTACTTTATGAAATGTATATAGTGCACGATTAAATAAATCAAGTCTCCTATATGAAATTTATATAGTGCACGATTAAATCAATCAAGTGTACTTTATGAAATATATATAGTGCACGATTCAATTAATCAAGTCTACTTTATGAAATGTGTATAGTGCACGATTAAATCAATCAAGTGTACTTTATGAAATATATATAGTGCACGATTCAATTAATCAAGTCTACTTTATGAAATGTATGTAATTTACCAAAAAAGCCACAGTAGGGCTAATCCCGTTCGTAAGGACCATGTACAAAATGCACTCTGGTCTCGAAGGGATAGAATCAAACACCGAGATTGATGACAATTCAACGTATGTTTCATTATTTGGACTATATGCACTCCACACATATCGACATAATAACAATAATAATTTACAGTACTTATGCATTCTATGGTAAACAAACGTTGGCGCGATGTACAATTCACGCTCTACGGTACAGCGCCATCTACCAGACAATTAAGACAACTAACTATTTAAACAACTTAATCACGCATGATTAGTTGAAATAAGTTGATTATTTAATTCAATCTCGTTTATGTTTGATGCAATTAATTGTTTTTAATTGAATTAATGTTTTAACTTAATTCGCGTGTTTAAGTTCAATGATACCATTAATAAACTGACTTAATAGACTCAAACAATTTCATAATTGACTTAATGATTTTAGTCAAATACATTGCTTAATTTAAATAAGTTGATTATTTAATTTAATCTCCTGCCTGTTTGATGTAATTAATTGCATTTAATTGAATTTATGATTTTACTTGATTCGTGTGATTAAGTTCAATAATTAACTTGATAACTTTAGTCAAGTACATTGTTTAATTTTATTAAGCGCATGATTAATTGAAATAAGTTGATTATTTAATTCAATCTCGTTTATGTTTGATGCAATTAATTGCTTTTAATTGAATTAATGATTCAAGTTAATTCGTGTGATTAAGTTCGATGATACCGTTAATAAACTGACTTACTAGATTCAAATAACTCCATGTTTCGATGAATAAAGTAAATGGTTAAATTAAAAGTAATTAAGAAGTTGATCAAATGAAACATTGTTACTTAATTAAACCTTTCGAGCAATTTAACTTTGTTGTAGTTATAAAGTATACCTTGTGTATATGATCAATTAAATAATTAATTTAATCATATTTTTTCTAATCAAGCAAAAAGTCGACTTGATTAAATCACTTTTTTCTCAGTGTATTACTGAGACTTCGCTGTCCGTCCGTCCGTCCGTCCGTCCGTCTGTCCGTCCGTCCGTCCGTCCGTCCGTCTGTCACCAGGCTGTATCTCAAGAACGGTAATAGCTAGACAGTTGAAATTTTCACAGATGATGTATTTCTATTGATGATGTATTTGTATAATAATAATGGCTATGATTGTGTTATAGCTTAGATTGACAATGTATGATTATTACAAATAAAAAATCTATCTATCTATCTATCTATTGCCGCTATAACAACAAATACTAAAAATAAAATAAAATAAATATTTAAGGGGGGCTCCCATACAACAAACTTGTTATAGATTATGTATATATATATAGGTACGGAACCCTTCATGCGTGAGTCGGACTCGCACTTGCCCAATTTTTTTTATAACTTCTAGTAATTAATTTTATTACCTCTCTGCGCACGTATTTCTTAATTAAGGCCACTGTTTGGTTAATTTTCTTCAAGACTATTGGATATAAACTATTGAATCTTAAAAAATACAGTTTTTGTGTAGGCCTCAGGCAGCATGGGAAGGCCTCAACAAGGGGGAGCGACGACCATCACGGGAAACATAAGATGAGAGCGGCGCGACGATCGTAGAGGAGAGCCCTGGGGGTGGCCTTTGTCTATGATGATGATTCCAACAATTCGGAAAATATGTCCCTAAATCCCGAATCTGAATCCCAAATCTATCTGAATCTCAATCATAATTTCATTTCATTATTTCACGTACCTAGTCATGTACATGATTTGTACATAGTTATAGTAATAGAATAATGTTTAGCCAACAGAGGTGACGCGATTTTTTATTTGTAGAAACCTTTTAATTCGCAAAATAACTCGTATGGAGTTCATCCTCAGATCCTACAGCTTTGCGGTAGGGGGTCGTATTATTGTTTGATTTTATTTCAAAGTTACAATGAAATAGTGTCAAGCGAACCGAGTAAAATATTGCACTGAACCTCAGACCCAAAATAAAGACATATGGAATGCAAAAAAAACGACGACTGCACAGTCGAAATTATGAATTGGGAAACAATGGCCAATGCAAATTGCAACCGCTTTTTTTGGTTTTTATTTATTGCTTGTGGGATGTCCGGGCACAGGCACACGTGTACATTCTGGAAGTATTCAAAGGAGGTATTGTATATTTTATTTGAGCTCAGTATAGTCTAAAGGGATGGTAATATGGGGAACAATCCAGTAGGTACTTTATTTACATAAAATTGGAGTAGGTACGTACCCTCTGGCATGATATTGCCTTTGGATGGACATTATACTTAAGGTGAGCGAAACGCCTACTCGGAAGATGCCTAATTCACTGTGATCTTAAAATTTAGCTGGTAACGAATTAATACACAACGTTGGGATAATTGCTGAAACGAAAAATAATATACTGGTTAATTATTTCCATCATTTCAAGAACAAGTTCAAACCCGAAATCGACGATAAAAGTTTAATGCACAACCACTATTAAATATGCAACTAATAGCGTTCCAAAAACGAGTCATTGACCCAAAACGATCAAATGATTCATAAAGATTGCATCACATCTGCACCCGAACCTTTCACTGCACTCTTTATGCAGTGGGCAATCATTTAAGCTATTAGTCGAATTTCGTGCTGACGGCGGGTGAAAGTGGCTACCGGGCTTACGCGCGGCTGAAGTGACGGACGGGAGCGATAAGGGCGTTTACAATTTACATATTGCATTTTTTTTATGCTACGCCAGGGGCGTTGCCAAAGGGTTGGCAAGCACCTATTTACTCTCTTCTTGAAGAACCCTATATCCTACCCTATAAGTCCCGGGGAAAACCTCGGCGAGGAGATCTCACCACATGCGGAGTTTCCGCGTAGGCTCCAGTGTGTGAGCATCGCTTGTATAGAGGATCTAAATTCAGCTACGTTCTTCAGGAGCGCCGCCGCCACTCAAGAAATTGTCAAATGTAAATAATGATGATACTGTGAGTGTCAGTGTAGTCACAGCACTCACGGACGAGACGAGCGGTAGGTGTCTACGCTATCTCTTATAACTTCGTTGATGCGGGTTGTTACCATGGCTAAAGTACGCTTGTAGCTTTACAGGACATGCTGTCATATTTAGGAAGCTAAACAGCAAAAATAGGACAGTTAGACATTGAAACAAGGCGGAACGGAGACGTGCGATATCTCAGCTCCGTCCGTCTCATTTTTGATGGTTAATTCCGCTCCGCTCTTCTTCAGTGGAGAGGCACCCTAAACGATTTTAACTCCCCTCCAATGAACTTTTCTGTGATTTAATTTTTGGTATTTTTACATGAGAAGAAATGTATTTGAAATATGGTCCTGGACTCCTGGTGCTTCTGACTTGCGCACCGGCGCGCGTGCTACGCTCCCGCCGCCGATGCCTATCGCCTATTTATGGCTGCATTAACTTGTAAAAACCCTATAATTTCGCCTCTCAATCGCGCGGTGAAAAATGTCCCCGGGCGGGCACGCACGTAGATAATCTAGAAGATTCGACTATCGATAGCGGATAGCATCGGTTTTGTTGCGCGGTAAAGATCAAATCGCTTAAAGGGTTGATCAAGTCTAGTTTAGCGCTGGCTTTTTGCTTTGTGAATTAACGAAGGCGTGGTCCTTGCATGCGTATTAAATTCAATAATCTGACATGATTGGGCATAATCAGGGAGAGGATCTAAAGCAAGAATCGAAGGACAAAAGAGTGAATATCGTATTTGACCCGAGGCACGACCTCTTCAATTTTATTTATTGCATAATAGGTTGATTTAAAATGGCTGAAATAACGTCTTATAAATACTTCTTGACCCCCAGGTCAAGAAGTATTTATAAGATTTAAACACATTTTAATAATGCATAAATTTCTTATTTTAACTATATGGTCCAATTAATAAATACCATTGTCATACGAATTTGTGCGTCAACGCTTTTGGTCTTAAAACAATACAAAGCTAGGCGGGATAATGTCCCATGAGAAGGACCGACGTACAAATACATATATCAAATTAAATATAAATATTAAGTTCGTATATTTAAGTGCACATTTCCTTTCCATTAGAAGGTCTCTTTAAAAACAAAACCCACAAACTGTTCATAAATCTTTTAGACAATGGCAAAGCAACAGAATCTAGAAACGTGGGGGGCAACCAAGCGGAGAACCTAGTTAAGGTACTAAGTTGGCGTTACGCTAAGTTAACCCAACGGTTTTACTAATTCAATATGCAAAAGTCAACGTCCCCTTCCCTTGCCATAGCAACGCAGATTTTTATGGATTCTTCTTAAAATACGTACATCATCGTATGCTGTAAGGAATAGTACATTACGGCAGAGACTAGTAAGTATGCCATACTGGCCGAGTAGGAATTAGACGGACCGAGCCGTAGGCGAGGTCCGGATATAATACGAGGCCAGGATGGCTCTTACGGTCGAAGCAAGTATAGTGCTTTTCTCAAAAATTAAACAAGAAAATTAGATTAAAATTATATTTTATAGGTGACATTCATATTCAGCCATTTTCCAATGAATATTTTTGTTATATCCCATTTTTATTATTACACATTGTGATATTCGTCGTCGCAGGCACCATTAACTCCCACGATAACAACCTATAACAAAAATAATTATGAGTTTATACTTGGATAAAAGATATAGGTAGTTATATCGTTATCAAATAGTGGCAGCATTTATTTACCTTCATCGCCAAACTGTTTATCATCTAGACTTTTCTATATTTTGCTGCTGAATATTTGTGATTTCTTTCCTTTGTAGCTATCCGATTGTCTCAGAAAGATTGTTGAAATATTCAGACCTTATCACACATTATCTGACCAACTATTAACTTGATTTTCTTCCTTCCATTTAATGAATCTCTTGTATTTTTTTTATATCTCCTTGGATTTAGTCGGAAGTAAATTATTTTAGCTAACTCTGCCTCCGCTTTTAAGTATGGAGGAGTGCCGTCTATTCGGATTCAGACTCGTCTGAACTCATTTTTGCTGAATTATTGTAATAGATCACACAAACAAATTTGAAATTTTTGTCTTTTAATTTAAATCCCGCCTTAATTTCTTTTTTTATAAATACTGCGTTTAATTATTTGCACTGTCTTACAAATCGAAGTCTTAAAGATAAAATTTAATTATTGTTATACATTGTTGTATTTTCTAACTAATTTTCATATCATAAAGCTTAGGGCCTTATCACACTTGCGATTTGCGAGCGTATTTTGTATGAAGGCGATCGCGCAGCGTGTTCGCCGCGTCGCTTATTTGTATAGAAAATACGCTCGCAAATCGCAAGTGTGATAAGGCCCTTACCTTCAATTTTAACTCCGAGGTTTTTTCTAAACGACACAAAAAAGGAACGAATTCCGAAATATCATTGTCATTTTACACAGCACAATTATGAACTAAACGCTGCATACAAACTTCCGCACTAAACCTTGTCGCTACTTTTTTTTTTAATATGCATCTTGAGTTACGTTTATACTGCCAATAGTACTAGCCTCTTTTTATTTTACATTTGCTCTTAGGGCCTTATCACACTTGCGATTTGTGAGCGTATTTTCTATACAAATAAGCGACGCGGCGAACACGCTGCGCGATCGCCTTCATACAAAATACGCTCGCAAATCGCAAGTGTGATAAGGCTCTTAGTGTAAATTGCAAGTGTATACTGCAATGTCATCTCTTTCTATTTAATCTATGAAAAAGGGACGCCACTTTTTAATTTCTACAATTTGCTCTCGCACTGTACTTATAATTAAAACAATTTGTGGAATGCATCCTTTTTACATTTATATACGACCTCATCGCCTTCACATCCTTAGTTTTTTTACAGTAGGTCGGTGACGATGTAAATCGTGTTTCGATATTCAAATATCTTGATACGTAATAGGAATTACATACTTACTTACTGGACAAATATTGATTCCAAATTTAACATCTCGCTGTTTACTGGACACTTCTAAAAAGTCTTCGGTATGTTCCACTTACTGTAGTCTATCTAGCGACGGTAAGGCAACATTACATGCAATTTTTGAGAAAAAGCATTATTCAAGATCCAATTGTGAACGAGGTAAGATCAGGGCTCAAATTCGACGAAATCTCCAAATTCAAATATCTCGGCGTATTCTGGAAATATAGCAGATGCACATAATTTTTTGCTATTCAAGCAGCACTAAGTGGTGTTGACAGTTGACATTTAAAGGCAATATTGCTTTAAGTCTTGTCTCGTCAGACTGACTTTTAAGAGTGTGACTGAAGATTTTATGGTAAGCTCGAGAAACTCGTCAACATATTGAAGACGTTGCGTGTCTTGTGAAGGTCTAAAGTTTAGACCTTTACAGAGTTTAGACTCTAAACTCTAAACGTAACTGATTGGAACGGATATGAATCAAGCAATGAAAGCCCGTGGGAGTCCGCTGACTTCCTGGCCGCCTACGTTCCGCGATACTCTTGTAAATGTGGAATAAGGACGTACATTGGAAGAAACTTTAAGGGTTGTGAAATATTGGTCATTAAGGGTCTTAGTACACTGGCGATTTGTACCGCAGCGAACTCGTTGCGCGCTCGCGGCGAATTCGCTGCAATAAAAAACATACTCTTAAATTTAAAGAGATACTTATCAAAATATTAAACTGATGTGCGAACGAACTGCAAGGGGTGGAGGTGGACGGTCTTCGAAGATGCATTACGCACTAAGGGTTTTTCGGTATCTGTTGTGTTTTGTATATGCCTGTGTATTTAAGGTCTCTAATAAAGTGGATTTGTATTGTATCGTATGTTAAAATATTCAAATATGGAAGTACGATTACCGAACCTAATTAACGAATTACCCAATGAATCGTAATTCCATAACGACAGATGCAAGGTGCATCGGGACCGGGAGGAACCCAAATAATTTGAACATAATTGTATTAGTGAAGGTCTGTCCGAAAAATTACAAGGTTCTCAAAGAATATGCTTCTTGCGGAACATTCAAGGGCTACGGTAGCTGCTTACCGTCAGGCAGCCGATTAGGGTAAAGCCGTTGGATAAACTTAGTCCATAATATAACAAAGAACGCCCACCGGTAGCGTGCCGGTCTGTCTTTGCAAGATGAAGTATATCCACCATTCAGCTGGCTTTAATTAGGTGCCAAGCAATGAGGATATTGATATACGGACACCGATGCTCACGATAACGATGCTATCTTTCGTGAACACGGTTCTTTAGTGCTAAGAAGGCAGATGTAATGCCACGGAAGGCACGGAGCACATACAAATGCCAATATTTCATTTGAGTGAAGGAAGCATCATTTATCCAAATATTCATAATTCATAAAACAATTTATCTTGCTTGCTTTATATACATAATTATAAATATTTCGAGTATAGGGCAATCGTTATGTTCATAATGTGTTACTACTCTTAAAAGCCAGACACCTGGACCAACCGTGCAAGAGCCATCACACTAAGAGGATCCTATGGTCTCATTGGAAATCAGAAGTTGGTTTTGGAGACATTTTTTATTTCTTTCTATATATGTATTTTAACACATATCCTGGTAGATTTTTTTTTATCTTAAACTTTAAAAAATAACTATACTCATTCCAGTATAATGAAATTATAAATATAGATCAATGCAGGATTAAATTACAACGGGAGCTCAGCAGCAACGGCTATGAGCAGATTGACAAAGCTTGTATAATCTACCTTAACCGAGCTTTCTGGTACCACGAGGTAAGCGTAGACCCAGGAGTTGCCCTTCCACCTCAGATAACATTAGTACCCAAGCTATTTAATTCAAACGCGGTATCTACATTAATTCCTTATTTGAAAGTCGATTACAAACAACATGTCGCAATATACATAATTTCATACAATTTCGAACTTTCAAGAGTTTCACTGCAGTAAGTGAACGTTGGCAGATTGGCATCAAGGGCAATGAGAAAGGGAGCGAGATAGGGTCAGGGGAGTGAGGGAACACTTGAAAAGGCGGACAGATAACAAAATCCTCTGAGAACTGATCGTATCGTGCAGTACCGGGTAGTGTCTTAACACGCCAAGAATCTGCTTCCGTATTCGACCTGGCAATGCGATATCTCCAATTCAGCAATATCTCCCAGGGGGCCTTTGATGGTGGCGTTTATCGCGTGATAATAGCAACCACCATAGGCTCGCAGGTTGAACACAAATCCAATTAGTTCCACAGTAAGCTCAACTGGCCTTGTATTTTATGGGTACTAGACGACGATATACATACTTAGAAAACGAGATCATCATACAAATATTTGCCCTAACCGGGATTCGAACCCAGGACTGTCGGCTCAGTAGGCAGCTGCACTATCACTTAAAATGGATTCAGAAGATTCATCCTGTTAATAGATAACTCCCGATCATCAGATGGCGTACTTCAGCGAACAGTGGCCATTAAGGCCTTTGCTTGCAAATATAACTGTTGCTTTACAAAATCCAGTTTCTTTACAAAATATATGAGAAAAAATACAAAGAAATAAAACACATATAACATGCCAATTACGCATTTCGGTGCAGATTGCCTTCTGACCTACTAGCGACATGCGAGTTCTCAACCTGAACTGAAGATTGTTTTACGCGACTCCTGATAAGTTTGTCGGAATTTCGCGGGCCATTTCAATATAGATAAGGCACACTGACAAGGATAATTGAATTTTACGATAAACTTTTATTTATGGACTGTCTGTAGTGGCCAGTTAAAGCTCATTTCCAAGCTTCCCGATTTGGGATGTACCTAAAAAACCACTTCAGTATATTATTTACAAAACATATCGAATATTTTCTTCGGTTTCCGGGACTGTCACACATTTAAATATAGGTACTGTCAAAGGTTGAGTCAACCTTTGATAACGGTAACTGTAAAGCTACCGAAACGTCAGGGAGGCTCAAATATATACGCGATGTAATCCGTTTAAATTGTTTTATTTTAAAAATATCGAGTTGGTAATAATTTTAATAAAACTATCGTAGTAACAAATCAGTGCGCGGCAGTGGGCCATTAGTTGCATAGCAGCAAGGATTGCTGTCCCTTAGGGCCTTATCACACTTGCGATTTGCGAGCGTATTTTCTATACAAATAAGCGACGCGGCGAACACGCTGCGCGATCGCCTTCATACAAAATACGCTCGCAAATCGCAAGTGTGATAAGGCTCTTATGGAGAGCTCCATATGAGTTCGAAACATGTCGTAAAAAAAGAAAGAGATGAGCATTATAAGTATGTATTATAGTTTATTATGCTGTGTTGAGTTCCGTTCGGCGTTTCTTCTCAACAGTGGTTACTTCTTGTGAAATGCCGGTAGACTCAGGCATGTAAAAGTGCCCTTGTAGCTTACTTACCTAATAAAGTTCATTTTCACCTCACTCGCTCGGAAAACCTCCGTTTATAGGGCGAAATCTGCGTGCAAAAGTCTATTTTATCCGCTAGCGTGCAAAAGTCATTTGAATTTCGAACACGACGATTTTGATTCTCTGTGGTGCATGTAACTTTTTTATATTTAAGACTCCTTCAACGCGCGACTGATTTCATCAGTCGATAAATCTCCGAATAACCAATCAACGCACGCGAATAAAGAGCGATCTGGTCAGGCCGGCTAATATCATATGTACTTTTGAATAATTCTTTAAAAAAAAATACACCTACTATATCACGTCCAGAAACCTGGTTCGTAGTTACAGATTTTTAAATTTTAATTTTTCCTACACTTTATTATAACATAAGTTGAATATGTTTATATATATTAATAGTAAGTATTTCAGTTTCATTTACATATTTTGCCTAGTAAATATATTAAATACAACATTTTTTTTTATATTTATTTGTTATATAAGTTGGAACATAAGAGTGTAATTTCTGAACGCACCCGAGAAAAAAAATAATAATTAAAAAGTTGAAAGTTTTCACAATTCATGTACCTACTCGTAAACAACGTAAATTTGTTCTGTGGAGAATACATACTGTTGTCTTACTTTATATCGAAAACAAGAAAGTTAAGCCCAATTTGGAGTATTTATTCAATGCTAAAAGCCTGCATTTAAACGGTAAAGGATTTGTTATAAATATTTGGAGACCGAAGACCGTTTACCGAAACTATTGGCGTTTTTAAAGAAGATAAAGCCGAAATAATCTTGTTCGGATCCCATCTTCCAATAACTTCCAAAGCTATGGACATTATCGAAAATACTTCCGAGTGGCCAACTAATCCTTCCCAGAATGCCGTTCTCCCACATTCACAACGAATGTGTCAAGTAGTTTCAAAAACAAATACAATATAACAGTGCTTAAGAAAAACTGAACGATAAAATATACACGACGATAATACAAATTACGGCCATATTACTTTTAATTTTTAATATTGTGCTTCTCTCGTATTTATTTGGTTTTGATTTGAGTGTGTTATGTTTTAAATTGGACGTGTTAAATAGAAGGCAAAATTAAACATGATTATTTTTATGTTTTAATTGTTTTACTTGAATCTTGCATTTTCCTCGCTGTAGTGAGGTGAAAAATTGTGTGTTCCGCATGGCTGCAAAATTATTTAGCTTCTCGTGTCTTGAAACCCTCGCTACGCTCAGGAATCTATCTTTGAACCATTCGCTTCGCTCATGGTTCAATCTTAGATTCCTTCGCTCGCTCAGCTTTCAATTTCAACACTCGCGCCAAATAACAACTTTGCAGCCTTGCATAACAAATAACTATTGTTCACCATAATCTACAGAGTGTTAATCTAACATGTTATGTAAAATGTGATTTGCAATAAAGTTACCTTTATCTGTAATCTAAGGAAACTATAAAGCACAGACAACAATAGTTATCTCCATCCAAATTCGCAACACAATCGCGTCTAAATCAGCGTACATCGTTTAACACTTAAGCTATCAAAATATCTAGAATTACCACTTACCTCACTTCCTAGCGTTGAATTGAAGCCATTCAAGACCTACACACCTCTAAATGAACACTAACTATAACGGGTCTATCGCGTATATCTAGTAAATAAGTACATATATCGCCATAGAGATTGGAAACACACTGGCTGTGTGTATCAGTACAGGCATTTGAAAGTATCACTTTAATAAAAAATCAACGTCGACAGCGAATGGATATGTTGCTTTCCGAGAACAACTTAGAAAAATGCCAAAATCGACATAAGAGTTAATTAAGTACTGAACTTCTAGTACACGTAATAGACGTCGTTGGTACACTTGCCATAACAGTGACGAAAGTATCAATTTACAATAATTTGCATGAGGAAGCCATATAATAGACATGGTTATTTTTTCTTACTGCTGCTTTTTTACAATTCTTAATTTTGCTTTTAAGCTTTGCCAGATGCCAATGATTAATTTATTAGACACTTAATGGTATCTAATGGCTGCCTAATCATACCTAATCTTTTTAGTATTATAAAATTGTAATAATTTAATCTTTGGCCTCTCTTGCTTGTATTTTTGTAAAAACTCATTTAAGCTACTTCGAAAAGCGTGGAGAAACTACACAAAGGCAGACTAGATTAAAAGGGAGGCATCTGCTTCAAAAGCCGCGCTGCCATACAATGCTTTATAAGAAAAATTTATTTAATATGTGCATTGACATTTACAATCGCATTCCCAATGACATAAGGTCTATGGAAGGAAATAGTTTTAAAAGAAATTTAAATAAATGGCTGCTCGATGGATGTTTCTACAGTGTAAATGTTTTTCCCGAGACATGTATAATAAGGTAGAATTAGGCTATTGACATTATATTATAAATTTAATTTTTAATAATCAATTATGTGTCTTCTTAGTTTATTTTTATTTTTAAAAATTTGCATGCCTGTATGTAGGCTGAATACATGGTACTTTAATTGTATTTAACACCTGTAACACTGTATTCTTGGCAAATAAATCTTTGAATCTTTGAATCTTGAATCTCATCACGCCTAAAGGGCTGGTACAGTTTCATTTTTTTTTGTTTCACGAGTAGTTGGTACTTGGTAGCCAGCTACTCAGGCATTGCCAGGTTATATACTTTTTACCCGACTACGAAGAAGAAGAAATTATAACCTCCTTTTTTTTGCGTAGACAAAGTTCGCGGGCGCCTCCTAGAATAATATAAATAGAATAGAACATCTAACTGAATCATCTAGTACACGTACAAGTATAATATAAATAAATAAATAAATAAAATAAATAAATAAATATCAAGGGACAATCATACACAAATCGACCTAGTCCCAAACTAAGCAAAGCTTGTACTATGGGTACTAGACGACGATATACATAATATATAAATACATATATAGATAACCCGGAGGTCCCATTTGCGGGTCCGGAGGTCCCATTTGCGGGTCCGGAGGTCCCATTTTGTGACCCCACCCGCACAGTCAAGTTCGCCCCAGTACAGCCGAAAGGCTCGGGCCAATCAGAAATCAAAAAAAAAAAAAAAAATCCATGACCCAAGAACAAATATTTGCACAAATATTTGCCCCGGCCGGGATTCGAACCCGGGACCGCCGACTCAGTAGGCAGGTGTCTACAAACCGAGCCAAACGCGTCGTCAAATAGAATAGAACATCTAACTGAATCATCTAGTACAAGAATAGAACATCTAATTGAGTCATCTAGTACACGTAAAAGTATAATATAAATAGAATAGAACATCTAACTGAATCATCTAGTACACGTATTAGCCGTCATTGGTACACATGCCATCACCATCAGTGACGAAAGTATCCATTTGCAATAATTAGCATGAGGAAGCCAGATAAAACCACCAGGGTGGTCCCTACACAAATAAAACCACCCATTCGAACAACAAATCTTGTAAGGAAATATAAAATCTAGTCCAGATTGTTTATAAGCCATTTACATATGATTACCAATGGTTGTTATTGAATAATAATGGAACTTAGTTATTCAACGGTGCAATATTAAGTTGGCAAGTCTCGTTGAATGTGGAGTCGTGTTTTAGTTTCTGACTTAATGTCTTTACTTGAAACTTGGCCGTGGTTAAGTACGACGTATTTAGCTATTACAGCTATTTACACTAAGACTTATTTATGAAGAACATGAATTGAACTTAATGTTTCTATGACTTAATCTACGAGTATAATACTAGAAATAGTTATAAGTAGTACCTATGACAGTACAGTGGCTTATTTCTTAGCTGTGGTTTTAAATAAAGAGATTAGTTGCATGTTTCAGTACATAATGCTCTTTTTGTTGGACTATAGTACTTATCCAAAAATAAAGACTCTTCTGTAGTGATAGTGATAGCCGGAAACAAAAAGTAAAGTTCATAAATGAAATAACCTTTTTTAAGCGGTTAACACTCAATTGAAATTGTCATGAACGGCCCGACATAATGTCCCTTACGGGTAGCAGTCCCTGATGAAGAGATGCATACGAGGTCGATACGTGTCGGGCCGTTGCCGAAATTTTCACATTAGTGTGAACCGCTTAATACATTTAAGATTATAAACTATCTCTAATTATCAATACCCCGGTGGTCAGGGTGGCTGATTGCTTACAACTTGGTTTTCCATACCCATGATTTCATATTTAGATAAATCAAACCGCCTTCAAATCTTACAAACTAGTTCCACACAAACGGAGGTCAGTTATCAATGCACCATAAATTATATTGATTTAACACCACACGGCCTCACGATTGCACATATCAGCCGCAATAGCAAATTTCAATTCGACAATGCAAATCGGAATATCGATCGGGGCAATAAATAAACTCGCACATATAAAATCGGTAGCGACTACTGTCGACATAATAAGGTTATTTATGGGTTTGTTTTATCTGGTGACCGCTATACGCCAGGAAACAATAGGACAGATCTGGACGGTGAACAAGTACGGCTGAGGAATAAGGAATTCTATACATTTCAGATGTTAAAGGCATCGGTTCAATAAAATGAAATAATTGAAATAATGTATTCAGTAAGTAGGCCACGAGGGCACTTTTACAAGTCAGACTTTGTATCAACCGGCATTTCCCAAGAGGAGACAGCTGGTACCTCTCAATGGCCGGTCCAACGCGTCTACCACTCCGAAAGATTACGAGTATTTAGTTATTTTTATCCTTTTTATAATTCATGCCAATGATCCTAATAATACATAAGTATTAGTCAACGAAAGGATGTACAAATAAAAAAACAAATCACTCGAATTTAACTCTCAAACACTATTTGGGTATCGTAATACCCGAGGTAATACGTAGCTAATAAACTATGCTAGTTAATTCGTATTTTTTACTTTTGTAAACTTGGTCGGTACGAGTGGATTGGGGTCCCATCTATAAACAGTTAAAACTATTTCAACGGACATATATCAGTATTTCAGTTTTTATTCATCAGTATGTGAGTTTTGATGTTTCCGAAGCTTTACAGTTTAAGATATACCTATATTTCAGACGGTTGTACTTGTATAGATTTAAAAAAATGAGCGTATAATATTTCGTTCTAACGAGACTAACCGCGTCAAAACTCACTAATTCACTTAACAGAGCACTCGCGAAATTGCTAGCATCAAAAACTTTCACAGCAAGACAGACAGACATTTATATTAGCTGCATGATTACCCCAAATATATTAGCGTGAGCGTCTCAGAGACATTAATAACTAGTAATGATCTAATGATTAACCCGTTCGCCCACCACGCGGAAATGACGTAATGTTTAGGACTCATTTGAGCGCAATTTCCTTCTTATCATACGTTGAAAGATAGTGTTTTATGCGACTTGTCCGTCATTAGATAATGTAGCTATAAAGAAAATTACCGGCCTCACCCACGCGAGTAAATATTCCTTGGTTGACCGCGAATCAGGGCCCGAATGTGACGAAGCACTGCGATATCTCCAAAAGGACATATTTCTGACAAATTTCATTGACCAAGTTGTAAAAATACACAAAGATCGACGATTCGGTACATGGTATAGAACAAAAATAAATTTCTGTAGTAAATTAGATTGATGTTTAGTTTTTTTTTTCAACCCTGCTATCAGTCGTCTAGATTTACGTGTCTCGATTCTGAAATTGAAACGCTAGAATTCATGAGCCACGTGCGCGCACATACCAGGAACAGTTTACTGAATGACAGTTGAATTAAATAGAGAACATTTATATTAATCTGAAAATAAATTGGGCAAGTGCGAGCCCGACTCGCGCATGAAGGGTTCCGTACCTATACCACCTATACATATATATAATCTATAAACAAGTTTGTTGTATGGGAGCCCCCCTTAAATATTTATTTTATTTTATTTTTAGTATTTGTTGTTATAGCGGCAATAGAAATACATCATCTGTGAAAATTTCAACTGTCTATTAGCTATCACCGTTGTTGAGATACAGCTTGGTGACAGACGGACGAACGGACGGACGGCGAAGTCTCAGTAATAGGGTCCCGTTTTTACCCTTTGGGTACGGAACCCTAAAAAGAAATGTCAATTACTGAAAGGGTAGAGCTACGCAAAAGTAGACTTGTATTAGCGATACTTCCGACATATTTCACACAAATGCCACTGTCACGTCGAATTAGCCTGAGGCTGCGAGCGTTGCTCTTTGTTTGTAGGATTTTCTCCTCCATTTTGCTTACATGTACATTGATTTGCTCGGATTTATGGCCGAAGGTAATGGTTGTGATGAATGGGCTCCAACTTTAGTAAAGGCTCTGGTAGGGGCCAATAGATCATATTTTCATAGGTAAGTATGATAAAGCTCGAACAACTTGACCTATGACCAATAAGAAACTTCAAGTCAAAATAAAAAAAAATCACAAGCGTTGAACCAAACCAGTAAGTATACAATTTTACTTCTCGAAGTTTTTTTTTAAAGGAATAAAACAACTAGATTCACTGTATTTAGTTATAAAAGTATTTAGTATAGCTTATAAATCTATAAATAGTAAAATATTTTTTATTTATTCATCATCATCATCATCATCAGCCCGGAGTCGTCCACTGCTGGACATAGGCCTTCCCCAGTTCGCGCCACCATACCCGGTCCTCAGCTTTCCGCATCCAACCGCGGATAATTTATTTATTCGAAATGTATAAATTCACCATTATTATTTTGATCAGAGTACGAATTAAAATACTAAAGAAGGTTATGTTTTAATCCTCACGAAAGCAAGAGAACAGTAATTTATTGATTGTTTGTGTAAAAAGGAATGCAACGTGGCGATGTGGCGACCGACGCGTGTGTACCGTTACGGCTGTCTACGAACGCGCGCCTATTTCGTCCGAACAAAGGCGGGAAGAGATGATCACCCAGATGTGCGCTAATGAGTTAACTATAAGCGTGGCTTGATTAACAGTAGACTATATTTAAACTATTTAATTAATGTGAAGTATCAGTGAAAATTGTTAATTCTATACCTTGCTAGTCACACTAATATTTTAAAGGCGAAAGTTTGTGACTATGTTAATACGTTTGTTACTTCTTCATGCTCAAATGGCTGGGCCAATTTTGATAAAATTTCGTATGGAGATTACTGACACCACATCCTGGGTTAACACATAGGCTACTTTTTATCCCAAAATGTGTAACGTTTTCGCATTTCGTATGAAGAAGAATTCAGGTAACACCGCGTGGCGCAGCTAGTAGTATATAATAAAAATAATAATAATAATAATAACTAAACCACATACAATAATTTATGCCTTTGGGTCCTGAGCTAGGATTCCCTGTGTTACAGGACGCGGTAGGGTATCAAGGAAAGTTAGACACGTTCAAATGCGTACAGAGTTAAAACTTAATGACTAAAACTATAACTAGTACCTAGTAACAGAAAGTATAGCTAAAATATAATTAACATGAAGTTAAATTAGGCACTATGGACTCAAGTGTATATAATAGTAGAATTAGTAGGCTCCGTTTAAGATATCCCGATATCCGATCGTGGCCGCAGGATCAATAGAGCGCGCAAAGTGGGCGTTTAACCTCTGACAGCGCAGGCGCACGCGTCGAGCCATCGATCAAATCAACCTAATACAGCCACTGAACCATGGTACCGCAATACCCACATTTATGTATATGTATGTATATCTTCGTCTAGTACGCATAACACAAGCCTTGTTGAGCTTAATTGCGGGCCAGATCGATTTGTGTGAGTTTGTCCGATATGCGGTACTTACGTATTACAATCCCGAAAGTTCATAATACCTACAGTTGAAATACCGACGGTCAAAATACCGAAAAGCAAAATACCGAAAGTACAAAAAGCCGATATTCGATATACCGATGCTGACAAAGCGCCTATTATCGCTAAGCAGGCCCGCCCTGCGAGTAGTAGTAGGCACTATCACTGGACACTGCACACTTAACAAGCATTTATATGTTCTAGGAATGACCGATAGCCCCCTGTGTAGGGGATGCCTGTCGGCCGAAGAAACAGCTACCCACGTGATCCTGGAATGCGCTGCCGTAGCTAAGCAACGGGCTGAAATCCTCAAAGCACCGAGGTCACTTCGTGAAGCCTGTGGAGACACCAGGAGAATCCTGCGCTTCTGGACGGAGTTAGGCTGGCTAATAGACTATTAGCCGGCAAATCTGTACGCACAATGGCCCGAACATACACGGGCTAAGTGCGGAAAGCGGAGCCCATAACCATAACCATAACCATATACCGATGCTCAAAAGACCTATTTTGAAAAGATCGAAAGTTCAAAATCTCGAAATTTTATAATACTGAAAGTTTAAAATCTCGAAATGTTATAATCCCGAAAGTTTTGAATCTCGAAATTTTATAATCCCGAAAGTCAACCATTGTCAGTAAAATGCCAATGAAAAAATATTTTTTTTCTTTTAAGAATATGATCATAACTACAACAAAAGGAGCGTTTTTTAGGGATATAAAAAAAAACTAACCTAACCCGGCCAAGTCGGATCTGCTCTGAAAGGTGAATCATTTAAAGTTTGAGAATAGGTTGAGGTGAATCAATCACCTTTTAGAGCAGATCCGACTCGGCCGTTTTGTTGTACTATTTTAATCGTTCGGCATTTGAACTGAAGGAATTCTAGCCGTCGGGATTACAGTCTTCGGGATTTCATCCTTTCGGTCAAACGTTCTTTCGGGATTTTAAACTTTCGGTCAAATAAACATTCGACATTTTAATTTTCGGCCTTCCATCCATAGGTCTTATGAAATTCGGTATTTTGAACTTCGGCATTGTAATACGTACCCATTTATAGAGCGAGCGAGCAAGCAACAAAAGCAAGGCCCAAAATTCTTACGTATGTCCTGATGTTTGGGTTCTAGCTGTTCTCAACTAGAAGTTGCATAAGGTTTGGTATTGCAGTAATGCCAAAGACTTCATTTCGAAAAAATCGTTTATATCAGACAATAGCTCCCATAGATACTAAAATCAAAAACAAACGATTAATAACTAATAACCCATGGTAACCCATGGTATCTTGGATCACCGCCACGAATCTGACGCGTACAAATCGCCCGGCACAGCCTCGGATGCCAATTTAGTTCGCTCCCCGACCCCGTGTCATAGGAATCGTGATGCTCAACCATTATTTGCATGTCGATCGAAGCTGTTAAATTTATAGTACACGTGAGGCGGGGTGGAAGCGTACCTTTAGCCGATGATAGTGTTGTACGCCGTAAATCATGGAGCATGTCTATTTTGTATTGAGAAAGTCGGGATTATAGTAAGTGAGATTTGCTTTCAAGCTACTAGTGGCATTCAAATCGGTTTGGTATTGTTTGTAGACGTTTTTAATATTAGTGGGGAGTGATAATGTAGCTGTAGTTTGTGGTGATAAGTTAAGGTCAGTAGCTGACATTTTGGTATGCTTGTTATAGGTAGGGCTGTCATCTCTAAATTCGCCGAACCCGGATTAAGAATAAAAAAACCCGGACATTTGGCGTAAATCGCACTTTTCCCCCGGACGTATCCGAAAATAATATTATTAAAAAACTATCACTTTATTTTCCATTCACATAAGGTGTCCGGGTTTTCCCCGGACTCTTTTTGAAAACCCTCCCGGACCTATAACCTATCCGTCCCCAGAAGCGGAGCGGAGCGGAGCAGAGCAGTGTAAAATGGACTAAACACATTTCTCAATTGAAATGCTCTTCTTTTGGGCTTCAGAAAGACGAAACCTGATTGGTTCATTTCTGGACATGCAGCTATCTGCCCGTCTAGCACAGCTATATATCCTTCGTGACTGTTGTCGCGCGGCATAGCGTCACCCGTCACTCTCTAACAGTACTGGACAGAAAGAGATAGATAAATATCTCGCGTATCACGAGATATTTATGTGCTAGAGTACGTAGTAAGGTGACCGTAGCCATTTTATGACAATCCTTTGAAATGCGTTAAAAATGTGAAAATTTTAAATCTACAATCTACGTATATTGTTATTGCGATTAATAACTTATTTTAAATTTTACAGTTCTGATCTGTAGCTCGCCAGTATTTTCTTATACCGATACTACAAACCCAGTCAAACCGGGTCACTATCTAGCAAAAACTAAGGACCTAATGAAGCGAAACGCTCGACAAGGGGAACAAGGGGACAAGGAGACAGGACGTCAGTCAAGATGACGCCTCGATACCGAACTAGTTCCAACCAGTTAGAGTAGCCAATTAACTTTCTCTGTTGAAATTCAGGGGTCGAATTCGACGTTTCTAATGACACATGTCTGAGATAACACTACTGTATGTCTACCTTAGCAATGTGTTTTATTTAAGTTCCTTCTTAAATAACAACATGTCAATGTCACTTATTGCAGTTTCAAAATCTAAAACAACGCTCTAATTGTCTTAGGGCCCAGGAATATATTCCATATACCTATGTACAGTTTTCCTTTTCCACAACACATAATAAAGGTGTCAGTTTTGCATAAGAATACATTAAGAATAAAATTAACGATGACTCATTCCCTTGTATTGTTTGATTTTTTGATATAAACTCGATATTTGACAATATTGCAACATCAACATTAGAACCAACAAATATAAATATCGCTCGATTAAATCTTGAAAAAAAAAAAGCTTTCCACTCAACCCGTCAATTAACAAGACAAACAAATTGCGTAAACGCAACTGGGGTATTGTGCCACTGCACCGGTCTTATCCCCAATTTTCTCAAAACGTCGTATGTACCAAGGAAATCGGGTCGGTTACGCCATTCTGTTCACGGAAGGTATATACGGCTAATGAAACTATTGTTGGGTTGCGTAACCTGGAAGTTACAGTTCAATCAACGACAGATCGAGCCGAGCTGCCTTTAATCAGACAAGACATGTGTGCCGTTTCGACACAGAACATATATAAATCTTGCAAACATAATATACGAGCCTATACATAGCTGGAACAGTGTAAGCGACGCGATTGTATTATTACAATACGCCTTGTGTGCAAAGACGTTTTTCTCAAACATGCAATGAAATGCTTTCATAGCGTGCGCTATAACAGGCTACGAAGTATCACGTTTCGGGCGGAACAATTCGAGAGAACTGTAAAAGAATTTCATACAAAATTAAAGGCCTTAGCCGAGATGTAATTTTTATTTTAACATGGCGTCTGTGTAAACCAAGTCATTAAAGGCTTGATTGAACTTCATCGACCGGAATGGCGGGAGGTAGCTCAGGATAGAGGAGGATGGCGTTCTCTGGTGTCGGAGGCCAAGATCCACTTTGTGTCGTTGAGTCAGCGCAGTAAGTAAGTAAGTAAGTAAGTCTGTGTAAACCGCTGAGTGTTTTTTTTTTCATTGCATATGTTTGAGAAAAGCACTATAACTATCCGTCTAAACCTACTCACTCGGCAAGCCCTTTTTTCCCGTCTTCAGTAATGTCATAGAACCCATCCTCCTGACTAATGGAGTGTAGAATGGAAGGAGCATCTTTCATATGAGAATATTTGAAAAAGCATCCAGCGGTAAACAGTAAATAATAGTTCCAAAAGCCTCCACAGCGCTGGATTAGCTGGAGTAAGTGAAACTGTCTACCGTCCATAAACTGCAGATCCTTAAAATATGGAGGGTAGAAATATTTCAAATCTTTGTGCCATCAAAACAATGGAAGCTTGTGATTGATTATTGTGTGATTTTTTAAATTAGAAAACGTTAAAAATAGAAGAATCATGGGGAAAACGGATCACCGTCCTTCCGTCATAATGTGCGTTCCTCGTATAAATTTCGTGGCAACTATTGTAGCGTTCTGAAATTCATAAATTCTAGCCCTCTTGTAACAGCGCTACCAATTAAACACCTTTCAGCGGATACTTTGGATATGTGAAGATGTTGCTCCTCCCCTCTACACTTCATACTCCTGATGAATCCTTCAATGGCGATACACAGACATGATCATCACATTTTATACACTCAGTATTATAATTTCATACTTATTACAAACAGTATTACTGAATTATTAAAATGAAAATGCTTAAAACAATAAAAACAAAACACAGATATAATTAATTTCACAAAGAAACTTGAAAGGTTACGTCTGCAGACTACAAAGCCCTCGAAATGAAAAGGCATTCTAAATCCATTAAGGCAATTATAAATTCAAGCAAATCATCGCACAGAGCGTAAAAGCGACAAAATAAATACGCAAATGTTATATGTCACAAAACATAAGCGTTTAGCGATTGTTAAATAAAATAATATGCCTCATGTCATTAAGTCCGCCCTTTGTACGAAAATATTTATTTTATATAAGAGATGATTTCATTTTTTTTTTACAGGGACACGTTTATTTTAATGAACATACTTTTATAGCAAAAAATTAATACAACCGCTAAGATTTTTAGATTTTTTCTAACAGTCTGTAATAAGTTTTACAGTTCACTATTCACAAAATTGAAAGTTTCCTTAACTAAATATTTGTTTACCTTATTTGTTAATGGCATTAGTCCACTCGTTTGAATAGTTTACCTGTAACAAAAAATAACATCATTAGTATTGATTAACTATGTATGGAATCATCGTGAAGTAAAGCACTCACGGTAACATTGCATGACTAAAATATTATTCTGTGAATAGTGATAACTCGATTTTTGGTAATCGAAGGTAAATATGATGATAATTTAAGATATAAGTAGTAGGTAGACAGAGGTTGATAAAAATGGCGATACTTCGGACAGATGTTATTAATAACGTGGACATTTTTCATCGCTTGTCGATTCAATCGCATGTGCTGGTAACCGCATCGAGGGCCCTGAATAAGTACTCTATACGAGTTGGAAACATGTCTTGCCCGATTTCTTGTCGGTATCATCATGCAGGCCGTTTGTCATTATACCATTTTCAACAAATTCATTTCAGCCATAGGACGTTCACTTCAGGACATAAGCCTCCTTAATAGACTTCCACAATGGCGGGGCAGAAGCGACCCGCATCCAGCGAGTCCCCGCAACCCTAACCTTGCCAGTATCCTCCATCCGTCCTACGCTGCGCGTGATCTCCACTCAAGAAATTTTCTACCCCAACAGCTATCGGTTCGAGCTTTGTCGGTGCGATACAGTCGCTATCGCTCAACAATTGCGCCCATCGTTGCCCAGGAACGGAAACGCGTCATCCACTCAGAGGAGATTGCAAGCGATACAAATTGATAATTAACGGTGTTACCAAGCACGGCGCCGGTGTCATGGTATTCTATAACTATTCATAAGTTCATGGAAAATTACATCAAATTTTGAATTAATTTTAATGCGAAGAGCTCTTCGTTAGACACTTGTAGAACAACTTCAACGTTTCTATAGATTATTATTCTAAAATATCACCACTGTATTAATACGGTTCGTTTAATTTATATTGGCCATATCACGGACATCGTTAATGTCTATGTCAAGCGAAAAACTTTTCAAGAAGAAACTCTACGTAAGATTTTTTAACTGTTATTCCAGGTCACACCCGGTATATGACAAGTATTCTCTGCGTGCCACGGGATTCCGGTCTACAAAAACAATATTTATAGAAAAAATACCGAAATACCTAAATAAATATTAAGGGACAATCTTACACAAATTGACCTAGTCCCAAATTAAGCAATGCTTATACTAGGGCACTAGACCACGATATACATATGATACAAATACATACATAGATAACATCCATGACCATGACGCAGGCACCAATATTCGAGATCATCACACAAATTTTCGGTCTGGCCGGGATTCGAACCCAGGACCGCCGGCTCAGTAGACAGCTGCACTACTGCGCCAACCGCGTCATCGAAATCGTCATTATTTGAGGAGTCTTACTTAAGTCGGTGTCAAGTCAAAATATAAAAATGGATCCACTCCATAAAGTGGACCGACATTTGAATTCGACCCAATGAAGTCACAACACGTATCACAATATCCTCCAATCTAAATGGTAATTCAATTATACATTGACAGACGTTTTGACAACTGGACTTGATCGGAATGATGTAATTGTTGCGTTTGGGTTCTGAAAGTGTTAATAGTTAAATCATCACTGTCAGTCTGTTTGTTTTGGCTGGTTACCCAACAACATTAAGAGCTATTTCGATATCGATCAGAGGAGTCAGTATATCAAAAGAATCGAAAGTATGTGGATAACAAGGTTATTCTTGAAGAGGATGTACGATGTTTCGTCTGTAAAGTCACCAAAAAGACATTTAAATTGTTTTTTTTTTTTAGGATAGTTTCTCTTTAAGGATCTACAAAGTGCACGTAATACAGTTTTGTTTACGAGTACCATACGTGCAATAATCTCAAACAATTTGACAGTTCGCAATAAAATTGTTTGAAAGGATTATTGCCTTCGAAATTCGAAAAATCGATGGTCAGCACTTGTCGACGTCAAACGATGATATTTTGAGACACGTCAGTGTCAAACCATTCAAATCATCGACTAGTTTCTTTTAACTGGTCACACTTGACGCAGTGCAGCGTGTACTGATAATTTTTTATCATCGTTTATGATCCAAAATTGCACACTTGCACCTGGACCTGATATTTTAAGACTTCGTAAACAAACATCCAGTTAACCAAGTTAGAAATACAATGCCACGAATATTGTACGCTTGCAACAAAGTTGCAAGCACTGTGTTGAGGCAGGCCGACTGTAAGCTTTAAACTATGACTTTGTTTATAAAAGGGATCAAGAGTGAGACTTTAGAATGATATAATAGTATGTACGTATGTTATGTACGTCAGAAAATTATCAGCGAATATTGTTACTAAAAATGTGTAATCCATTATAAATTGTCCCACTTTTTCTGGCGATACTCGTTGACATCTATATTTTTGGCATCTAAAAAATTGTTAAGAAACCGTCTATATAAATACAACTCTTCTCAATTTGTTCACTCCATCCTATTAACGATAAGTTGCGTAATTCATCCATGTTATTTCCCCATCTCCTTAAAGTATATAACCTAATGAACAGCTTAAATTCCCGCGCACAATTAATTGAAAAACCCCTACTTAACTGCTACAAATTGCGAGTTCTAATTAATTTAACCATCGCTAATAAACAGTGAACCTTCTTCAGCCAGTCGCCGCGAGCGGCGGACGGGTTAATAGATTTCTTCATCTCAACGTCGCGCAGGCGCACATTACCGGTATTACCGTGCAACGGCGAAAAGTCGTACCTTACAATAAAATCCATATACAGATACGACGTTTTTGCCTTGCAATGAAAGATACTACAGTACCACGGTAAAAAGTCATATCTTATTATGAAAGCCATATACAGATACGATATTTTACCATAGCACGGTTATGCGCGGTAAACTGCGCCGTCGCCACGGGCGGACGGTACAATCTCACCATCGGTATAAAGTCGATTAATTGATCCGGGCGTTCAATAATGTCATCCTGTTTTTCTGTTAATAACCGCCAACGAAATACGGTTTTAATTTTGAAAAGTTTGATGGTTTCACGGTTACCTGTCAGGAACATTGATAGATATCCATTGCAGGCCATGCCCTCCTGTATCCATCCACCACGATCCACTATCGCCCATCATCTGCATTTAGCAGACTCGCTCGTGTGACCTTCACCATTTATATCATTACCGTGGATCGTAAAATGCGAGCAAAATCGATTGAAATGACGTATGACAACCAGTGACGGCCTTAGCACTTTAATTAATTTTGCTCGCATTTAACGAAACTTAGTAATGAGTAGGTATAACAAAGTATCCCTAATTATTGAACCTGGGGAAATATTATATATTGTGATGAACTCAGGTCATGAGCAGGGATCGTAAAATGCGAGCTAAATGGATTCAAATGACGTATTACAGACGGCCTCATTACATTCCATCACATTTCTTCAAGAAACTATTATATCGATCGAACCTAAATCTACGTTCAGCAATATTGCCGGCTACTTTAGGATGGTGAACAATCCCGCAGTGGGGCCGCAACCCTAACATCAGTTTTGTCAAGAATTATGAATAAAGCCTAGAACGAGAATCTTCATACAACAGATTTGCGAAAGATGAAGCCGGTTTTAGTTTTATGTGTGCGTGATAACGAATAAACCATAGAGACGTTTTCCTTGCGACTTTGACGTCGTCGTGACAGATGCGCGCACGGACAAAACTAAGCCCGAGACAGGCCGTGGCTCACCCAGAACTGGCTTCACTTTCAAGTAAATCATTTAAACCATCCCCAAAGCGTTTTATAGAAGTAAAATAAAAGCGCGGGCGAAAGTAAGTATTAAAGCCTGACCAGAAATATATGAGGATGCGCCATATTGCGGAATTTTACTGGAACTAATTTCTTACACTGGCAATGATTTTTTGATGGTTTGTCAACAATGTCAATGTCATTCGTGGTGGTTTCTTTAAAAGACAAATATTTAAAAGTATCCAAAGAAAATGCCGAAAACCATTCATAGCCGTGAACGTAAGATTATAAATAAAGTGTACACGTGTTTCATCATCCTCCTAGCCTTTGTCCCATATCTTTGTAGAGAATGAATTCTCAATCGGGGTCGGCTACCTAAATCCCAAGATGTGGCGTAGGCACTAGTTTTAAACAAAGTGTACACGTGTTTACTACACGAAAAATAGTCAGGAAAAGAGTGCATTCCATTAAATGATATTACGAGGTTAACATAGTGGAACTGACAGGTACTTAAACTAATGTCATTATAGTGAGTTTGCTATTGGTTGCAAAATTGTTGCCATATAAATCTTATGAATAGCGCCCTCTTGACAATCCTCATATATTTCTGGTCAGGCTTTACATTGTAGCAATATTCGGAAACGATATACCTACAATTTGTAGCTTCCGGATTGTAAACATCATTTTAATACTTTTAATAAAGGTAAGCCATCCTTCTTCAATGCTTGTGAAGTTTTTTATAGCGTCGGGGCGTGCAACAAAAACGGCAGGAATAAATTCAGTTTTTTAACATGTAATTGAGTTTTGGCAACGATTTAATAACCTCTTTTCGAGTTCTTCTTTAAATGGGGGTGCATTTAATGTCACTGACCCTAGATGTTTATAGAAGGTGAAGAAGAAATTAAAACTAAATGCATAAAATACGCAATAATACCAGTTAACAAAATAATATACCTATATGTAGAATGATATAGATACAATAGGCATGACGATTTTTTTAGAGGATGTCAATCGATTCTATTTTTCATTGGGATCAAACGTCTATTGGGACTCTGTTCTTAAAGTTAGAAATGACCATCAAAGTTCAACATTCCTACGGAGGGCTAAATACGCTCCCTACAAATGGCCATCTTGACGTCATTATATGTTATGAATATTTGTACGGGTATTTATTTGCAAGTAATTTGCCATTTTCACCGTGAAAAGTGCGTTTAAGTTCATGGTTGCATAAGATCATATTTGCGGGTTCGTCACTCCAAAACGGACTTTGGTACGGAGATATAGTGTAGTATATAGACATTTATAGATACTAAATGTACCCTCGATCCGCCAGCTATCGGTCATTACATTGACAGACGTCACCGGTGGCGGACGCACTGCAGGTTTACTGAAAGCCCGATTAATGTGTTTATTGAAGTATCCCAATAGGAAACCCTAGTGAACACTACAATGGCGACGAGGATGGGATGGTAAAAAAATATAAATTTACTGAATAGTTAATAAAAGTAATAACAAATTGGAAATAAATAATAAAATAGAAACGAACTGAAATAAAGATAAAAAATTAAAGCAAAAAAAAAAGTTGTCAACGGGATATGGAGGGCGGCATAGAAGTTTCCATGGGATAAAGGAAAAAAGTGGGTATGATTAAAATAAATAAGTAGAAGACCAAATTGTTCATGTTGACTACTAATTGTATTAACTTGAAGAAAACTAAGTACAAAGAGGATTATAAAATCATAATACAAAACAGCTCGGGTTCTTAACGAGACGTCGTAATCGACATAGTGTAAAGAGCGTTGTGTTGTTGGTCTTCGAGATCTTTGAGCGAGCATTTCGTGTGTTGGTGTTTGTCATAGCTGTCTGGTGTAGGGCGCCTGGAAGTGGACCCTAAACAGAATTAGTTGACACTTGGGCGGGACAGTGAGTAAGTCTACTAAAGGCTTGTAATACTTGTAACTACCGAATTCCAAGCAATTTCTAATTGGTAAAAAGGGAGAGATGTAGTATATAGACATTTATAGATACTAAATGTACCCTCGATCCGCCAGCTATCGGTCATTACATTGACAGACGTCACCGGTGGCGGACGCACTGCAGGTTTACTGAAAGCCCGATTAATGTGTTTATTGAAGTATCCCAATAGGAAACCCTAGTGAACACTACATATAGGATAATTTATAACCGATTAGGGTACAAAAAATCAAGTATGCAGATGAAATCCCAGGCGCAATTTAGTACCAACTGGTATATCATATTCGTACAGCAGTTAGTACGAAGTGAACGTGAACAGTTTGATTTGTAAACACAGAATGGAGCCCTAGAAAGCTGTAATATTTCACGGCGCAGGTCCATTTATTAATAAATAGGCTGTAGAGGGTCAGAGAGAGCTCGCATCCGCCGGTTGGTTAATCTAATAAATCTTCACCCGGCTTCACTGGCAATTCTTAGCTTCGGTTAAATGAAGCGTTTCATTTCAATGCGATGAGAAAATCGGGCACTGAATTCCACAATAGTCAAAGGCACTTTAGCATGATAAGAATGATGTCTAATTTTGGATTTTTAAATGACAACTTGCCAATATTGCTTATGTCTTACAACTGCCGGCACTCCTAAGCACCTATTTTTTTGTTACGTATAATCACAATCGACCGATAGCAGATGAATCTTGCCAAATCTCTTCTCAAGATCTTGTCTTCTCTTTCCCTCGGATGAAATGAAAATCATCAATAAAGAATTAAGTTGCAACATTGTTAGAGCTACAGAAATAAATACGGTTACGGTTAAAGAATCTTTATTCTCATAAGAATTACAAATTCACTTATATGAGAACATTATATTTAGTTAAACGTACAGTGCAATATCATAACGGCAGTCACTTAATAACAATTTTGCAGGTAAGTTGACAATCGGCATGCAGGATGGTTAAGTTACTGTGCGGCGGCGTGTCGCCAAGCGCACCGCGATAAGGAGTTAGGGAACATTAAATCATATGGTTGTCCATATGAACCACGGTTGAGTTCGTACTGTTTGCTTGCAACCCTAATTGGCTAACTTAGCATCCCCAACAGCAAACCTCCCTTCCAGCTAACTTAACCTTTCATATCCTAGATGCCCAGACCTCAGTTCTTGCGACCTCTGACTCTTGCGCCGTAACTGCAGATGATGCGTTAGACAGGGAGAAGTGGAAGAAGACGAATAATAACTGCTCAGGAAAGAGAGAGAGAGATCCTAGATCCCTAACTTCAGTTGAGTTGGCCTAGCCCTATCAATATTTCTTTATTATCGTTTTAGTTAGGTTTTGTGATTTAATTTTGATCGTGTGTAAATAAACATTTTTAAATCCTTTGTGGTTTCCCTGTAACTACCATCCTAAAAAGATGCCGATGACGATATGTCAAAAATGTCTTTAAGCACTGAATTCCCTTTTAAGGTACAGAGTGAGCCGAAACGAGGGAGCACTTTGCATACTTGTTCACTTAATGGCGGCGTTGTGTAAACATCGTCATTATAGCCGCGATAAACATAACAAAGATAATAATCTCTGCGAAGAAAAATCGATATTATTATTGATTATAACCGAACAGATAACATGATGGTCGAATGAGTCAGCGGCCTTATGGGAAGAATACTTTTGAGGTGACCAAACTGTGGGATTTTATTGGAAACAATCTGGTACCGTCTGTATCGAAAGTAGCTAATAATTTTGCTGCTGGCATATGTCAAATTGCATACTAAAATTGTTCGCTATTTTTAATGCCGACCGCAGATGAAGATTAAAAAAAAATAATAATATGGCCACAAACGATACGTTAGTTTTCAACAAATAAATTAAACCCCCGACGACTAAAAAGGGTTGACAGGGGTTTTAACATCAATGAATTTGTGTTACATAATAAATGTTTCACACATTATGGCGCTGGGGCGATATGTAAATATGTACAGGAGTCAATAGTACTAACATAAGAATAAAAAAAAATAAAAAAATGTCCTGTCTAAAACTAAGGTAATCTGTAATTATCATGTTAAATTAAATTAGATGTGTATAGATATACAATCATGTTTTTGTCTGTGGTGTAGCAGCTGGGTCATTGTCAGTTCAAAAAACAAAATTCGTCCCTTCGGTGGTCAAAAGTTAAGAGCTTGTATGTATCTAGGTGATGTTGCTATTACATCGGATTATAGAAGAGGGAACGTTCTTTATTCTCATTGGCATTTAATCAGAAAATTAGGCCCTGGAATCCTTAATTTTGCAAATGTCCACCGGAAAGACGCGCACCTAAATCTGACAATGACCCAGCTACAAAACGGATGGGCGATTGTTTTAAACCGAATGTCTATCGAAATGGATTTTAACTATGTTTGGCGGAAATAAAAGTTGCATAAATTTGATTTGTTTTTTTAGAAGTAAAATCTGTAACGCAGCAACCAAATATCGACAGCAAAAAGCTTCAGCAAACTATTTAAGCATTTAATGTATTTTTTTTCATACAGCTTTCACGAGCGTGGTCACCTCATATCGGCCATAAAGATAATTGCAAATAATTCGCATCACACATTATTGTTCGCAGCAGGAAGCCCATGAGAAAGAAGGAAGACATTACACTCCGTCACGTTAAAACCAGACCAGCTTATAATGAGGTTCGAGCTTTTCATTATTTTCGGGGGAGGCAGGTAAGTATTACCTTATTTGGTGAATTTTTCTTCATCTTCATATCATTTATTCAGTAGCAATTACAATTCTTTGTGAAATGCGACGCAGTTGGCCGTGGCGCGTGGCAACGTGACGAACAGTGGCGTGGTCACCGCTATGAGTGGCTACAAACAAGTGCCCGTTCAAAAGCGGAAGGCGGATTCGAATACCTTGGTGCCCGCTAGTGTATAGGTTATTAGGGCTCGCGGCACTTGTGAGTTCATAAAAACCGGTCAAGTGCGAGTTGGAATCGCGCAGCGACAGTTCTTATGAATTTACCAATTGCAAATAAGTTTGTATAATCGCAAAACAAAACTGTATTCCGGTAATTTTTACTTGTGTTGCAATTTCATGATTCTATGTCAACGAGAAGTACCCTATAGGTTTTGTTTCCTTACAAATGCTGTATAAACGCTCGAACCTATTGATTGCGGAATCGACGGAGATGCCACGACTATGCGCGACAGCGTTAGCGACGGCGTCAGCGACAGCGGTGTAAGTACGTGTGTCTGTCACTCGCTAGGCCACCGCACTCGGATCTCTCGAAAAGTTTGACTTCAGCTTGATATTTCCTCGGGTTCCCGATAAAAAGTGCTTGACAGACGGACGACAAAGTGATCTTGTAAGGGTTTCATATTTCCGATTGAACTACGGAACCCTAAAAACAAAGTACATACCTAATACATACTTAATAAAATCTAACTTTGAACAAGATTAATCTACTACCGGCTACCCCAGTAGTTCGCATTAAGTAACAGAAATAGTAGGCATTTTTTACACACGCCGTCAAACACGAAATCACTAAAGTTCAGTTGGCATCGATTTACATAATCGAATTATAACATTAATCATCGAGTTTCCTGCCCATTGGATCGGAAGTACGCTTAGCTTGTCGGTATCAATTTACTATGATGTATGGTGAATGGTACAAGGTACAAGATGAGCGTATAATACACTGACAAAGAAATGACATGCGAACAAATCTTTATTCTAGCAGAAATTTAAATCTGGGTTTCACTTTACTCAGAATCTAAAGTACTATTTATTAAGGCTCGCCGAGGCTCGCTGACGACGCGGTTGGCGCAGTGGTTAAGCAACCGCCTACTGAGCCGACGGTCCCGGGTTCGAATCCCGGCAAGGGCAAATATTTGTGTGATGAACACGAATATTTGTGCCTGGGTCATGGATGTTCTATGTATTTAAGTATGTATTTATCTATATAAGTATGTATATCGTCGCCTAGTACCCATAACACAAGCCTCACAAGCCTTCTTGAGCTTAATTTGGGACTAAGTTGATTTGTGTGAGGTTGTCTGATATTTATTTATTTATTTATTTATTAAGGCTGCCTTTCCACTAGAGCGGAGCGGAATGGGGACGTGTAAAAATTTACCTCGTGAATACGCAGAGACGGAGAAGAAGTACTCGTGGCTGCCTACATTTTATACATACCTACATATTTTCATTGTTCGTGTTACCTCCAGTTAAACGTATGAAGTCTGTGTCGTATGACAACAAACAACAAAAGTCAATTAGCGATTTTTTTTCTCGATACTTTCGATTCTGAATAAAAACTCCAATAAAAACGAATCTTCCATGTCTTAGAAAAACAAGATCAGAATGGTTTTTTACTTCCTCAGAGCTCTTCCTCTAGCGCTAGAGACGTGATGAAGCAAGCATGCCATTCCTTTCCAATCTTATCAGTAAAAGGACAAACTCCATGTCTCGCCCGGTCTCAGTAAGAGTGTACATTCGGTATAATTTTTAAAACTTACCCGATTTTCACACATTATAATAACAAAACGCTTTTTTGAACCCAATTAATTATCCCGTTTTGATGATGTTGCCACGATTGACAGGAACGGTTTCGAAAAATTCGCCAAGTGTTTAAAAACGCTACAGCTTGTAGCTTACACTATATATACAATCGAAAGAATGCTAGTAGCACAGCAATTGACGAAAGTTCTCTCAGTCGCCTTGTTAGGGGGCTGACGTTTAAATCCGTGGCCAATGACTGGTAATCAAGCCAAAATTAACCTTCAATGTAATGGTTATTCTGTAATTGACTTGTCCATGCACGCCGTTAATGCTTGTTTGAGATAATTTACTGCATGTACTTCTATGATCATACTGTATGTTAACCTTAGCAACACAGAGAAAAAAATTGTGCTAGATTTTAATATAAAATATAAATAAATATAATATAAAAATAAATATCAGACAACCTCACACCAATCGATCTAGTCCCAAATTAAGGTCAAGAAGGCTTGTGTTATGGGTACTAGACGACGATATACGTACTTATATAGATAAATATATACTTAATTGCATAGAACAGCCATGACCCAAGCACAAATATTCGAGTTCATGACACAAATATTTGCCCTGGCCGGGATTCGAATCCGGGACCGCCGGCTCAGTAGGCAGGTGTCTACAAACCGAGCCAAACGCGTCGTCATAACATGATAAAGTCGTTTTTAGGGTTCCGTACCCAAAGGGTACAAACGGGACCCTATTACTGAGACTTCGCTGTCCGTCCGTCCGTCCGTCCGTCCGTCTGTCACCAGGCTGTATCTCAAGAACGGTGATAGCTAGACAGTTGAAATTTTCACAGATGATGTATTTCTATTGCCGCTATAACAACAAATACTAAAAATAAAATAAAATAAATATTTAAGGGGGGCTCCCATACAACAAACTTGTTATAGATTATATATATATAAGTATATATAGGTACGGAACCCTTCATGCGCGAGTCGGACTCGCACTTGCCCAATTTTTAGGGTTCCGTACCTCAAAAGGAAAAAACGGAACCCTTATAGGATCACTTTGTTGTCCGTCTGTCCGTCCGTCCGTCCGTCTGTCAAGACCCTTTTTCTCAGGAACGCGTGGAGGTATGAAGCTGAAATTTATATCAATTACTCAGGTCTACTGTCCCTTGAAGCTGTGAAAAAATCAAACTTCTAAGCCAACGCAATCAAAAGATACAGCCGTTTATGCCGCAAATTTTCGACACTTGCAAGGGAATCAAAACCTACAGGGTGCTTCCCGTGAACTCAGAATCTTGAAATTTGGTACGAAGCAACGTCTTATAGCATAGATAAAGGAAAAATTACGAAAACCATAAATTTTTAGTTACATCACATAATATATTTTTTTTTAATAATTTTAAACTTACTACCCATTTCCTCATAAACGCGTAGAGGTATTAAATTGAAATTCATACCAAATACTCAGGTCTATAATACCTTTAAGCTGTAACAAAATCAAACTTCTATGTCAACGCAATCAAAAGAAACAGCTATTTAAGCTGCATATTTTGAAACTCGCAAGTACTCGCAAGGGAATCAAAACCTAAAGGGTACTTCCAGTCGACCTAGAATCTTGAAATTTGGCATGAAGCAACGATTTATAGCACACATAAAGGAAAAATTCCGAAAACCTTAAATTTTTAGTTACATTACAAAATATATATTTTTTAATAAATATAAACTTATTACTTTTTTCCTCATGAACGCGTAGAGCTATCAAGTTGAAATTCATATCAAATACTTAGATCTAATTGCCTTTAACCCGTGAAAAAAAAAAAAATCTAAGTCAACGCAAAAACGCAAAAAAAGAAAAAAAAAACTTAGTAAATAAATAACTTTAATAAAAGAACTTTCGCAAGTCTGCTGCAAGGCTAGTATAAGTGTTTCAGTTATATTATAGATAAATGATATGTGTTAATATAAAATAAAGGATTACTTAAACGATAAAGAGATCTTTGTCTTAAATTTATGCTCCTCCATCTTTCCCCATTGTAATGTTATGAATTTCATTTTGCAATAAAAATACCATAGTTATGACTCGATTGTCGTAATGAACGAACTTTGTAAACCTTGCAGGTTTGTACGGAACCCTCGGTGCGCGAGTCCGACTCGCACTTGGCCGGTTTTTTACTGCCCTACTGCCCTATACCTTACTTTTCATATTAATACAAAAGTCTAGCTATTAGGGCTTTATCACACTTGCGATTTGCGAGCGTATTTTCTATACAAATAAGCGACGCGGCGAACACGCTGCGCGATCGCCTTCATACAAAATACGCTCGCAAATCGCAAGTGTGATAAGGCTCTTATAACTAATAAAAGCTAAGCTTTGCACCACTCTAGTATTAACTTTTTGTAATCCCTACGAACTAGCTTTACTCAAATACAAAATTACGTAATTTCCATGGAAACAGAAAACATTTTGCGAATGTTTTATACGTAGTTATTCCTACAAAACACTTTGTAATTAATAAACTGTTTATACATTCAATTAAATATATATGATTCGTTTCAAGAACTTATTTTAGTTGTCTTAGACGACTTTTTTGTTGTGATAATAAACATGTGTTGCTGCATTAAGAAACGACTTGTTCATTTAATGAAACAAATTTTATTAATAACCAGTTTTTCTTAAAAAAACTAATCAAAACCTTGTATAATTATTTTCCAGCAACTGCCGTTGTACAATTTTAATGGTGAAATTACTCTAAAAACAGAACATGCCCGTAATCGTCTCGCAGTCGCAACCACTCGTAACTCAGGTTTCAACTAGCAATATTTCTTTTAATTTTTTTTTAAATGACATCAGTATTTCTGCTTTGTACCCAAGTCCCACTTGTCACGTTAATTCCTTGTCGTATACTTTTTAACCCACGACAAAAAACGGGAGTTTTAAGTTTAAAATGTGTATCTGTGTGTGTTGTGTATCTTTGTGGGTTTTTTTTTATCGAAAGCATTGTCTGTCCAGATTCTTAGCTAAGTATGTTTGTTTGGATAAATTTTATAGAATTTAAGGTTATACTTCTTATTATTTTATGTACCTACTTACCACATAATTAGAATGCATTTAAATAAAGTAGCTTTATTACCAATACCCTTGTTCTTAAATTAATAGAATTTCGAATAGTAAAAAGACATTTAGTCTGTTTTGATTTTATAACATTTAACAAATTCATAGATTTCACAAAGTTACGTAATTTCATAATGTTAAGAAAGCGTCCACGTTTTATAAGAGATTTGAATAAATAGGCTTAAATATAATCTCACTTCTAAAACTGTAAGGACCAATAATATTTATAACGACAACGACTCAACGACTCCACTAGATAAAATCTCAATCGTAAAAATATGTTAAGACTTTCATATCTTCAGCTTATAGGTACCCTAATCCAAACGTATAGGTGTTTCTAATAAGTCATAATCCTTACAACACGTCTTTGCAGTTGCGCCTAATAACACTCAACAGTAACTAGCCATATAGGTTTAATAAGATTCCATCGTGTGTTATAGGCTTAGAAATGCGTCATGTCAATCAAATGAAGGAGAACGATTCATGTCTTTAGCTCTCTCGCGATATGTATCACTCACTCATTTCGTTCAGTGGATCTATGACTGCTCCATCATAATCATCATATCATACTAATTTCGTTCAGGTCATTCATTTCTTTCATTTCGTTTAGTGGTTCATTTGAATGATGCGTCGTAAGAATTTAAGAAAGTATACAAAATTAATACTATTTAATGATAATGACGTAGCTATTGGAAAAATGTCTTATCTCAAAATAATCGACAAATTAAATTATATGACGTTGCTAAAGTTTTCTTTATAAGTTCATCTATATAATATCAAATACCATCATTCAGTTCATCAGTGTTGAATGGTTTCGAACCACTCACCTCTTGTTAGGCTAGAAGAACAATGTCGTCTTTACAACGATCTTACTAAGAATTACGACAGAACGTCTTTGTCTTTTATTTCTGTGGAAAAACATGTGGTGCAGGGGAAAGTCGAAGGCACTAGACCGCGCGGCTGGTCACTGATGAGATGTACCGACCAACCGATCAAGTTAAGACTGCACTCAAGACCACTCCACGAATGAACAAGGAGCGTTACACAGTTCGGGAGGAATGGCGAAGGATTGTCAAGTTTGCCACCACGCCTGATGTGACGACCACTCTGCCAAGAGGGTGACGACAAAGAAGAATAGAGCCTAGCGCCAGGTGCAACCAATAAACCGAGTATCTATCTATGGGCGGATGGGTCAGAGTAAACGCATAAAATGTTGTTCTAGTCGTTTGTATACAATACTAGCGACCATATAAACCTTCCTCTTGAATCACTCTATCTATTTAAAAAAACCGCATCAAAAACCGTTGCGTAGTTTTAAAGATCTAAACATACATGACAGACAGACAGGAGGAAGCAACTTTGTTTAATTTTTATACTATGTAGTGTTTTACACCATTATTACAACTCTGTACAAATCTTCGTCTTCCTTGTCCACTGCTTTGTCTCATCGTCTTGCGTTTGTCATTGTCGTGTCGTGTATATTCGTAATATAGTTTCTTGCGATTTGTAGCCTGACCTGACCCCATGCCGGACGAGCCTTCAAAAATTATAGCCGATGATTTCCCGTAGCCTCCCGGCTATATCGATACACATACCTAACACATATGTGCAGTTATAAATACAATTCACCGATATATATCCATCGATATCACAGACGTGTGCGCGAACTAGTGAGGTCCTCATGATTAAAACTGACTCGACGCAATCAGGCGAGAAGTCTGCGAGGCGGTGCTACACTGGCGGATATTTTAAAGCGCTTATAGCTCTGAAGTACTGAAATCTAAATGTATTATTGACTTGATCGAAAATGGTATTATCTCTAAGCACGTAAATGAAAAAGCAGATAAAATAAACTATTGACAAAAATGCACAGCTTAAACCACACACGACTGGAGGCTGAGAATTATAACACTATGCCTTAGAAATCGGGGTTGCGCACTAAATAAGATATTATGATTTTCCAATAATCACCTGAAGGCAAACGGAGATTCAACGAATAAAGAACTATGAAAATACCACCTTTTGGAATCCATATATTTTGCTGTTAAAAAACTAATTGAATTTTGAAAATACAGTGTCGCATAAAATCTTATGGATAAGAGTCACGATAGCAAGAAAAACAGGACGATATAAGCATATCTTTTGCTGAGTGCGTTGTAACCAATTTTGGTATACAGGGATAGTTGGACATCCAAAAATGTTGTGATTGTACCTAGGTACAGAGAAAGAACGAGAGTAACGCGAACGAAATTTTTGATAAAGTTTGTAAAATTTTGCACTAACTTATAAAATTTTACTATATCTCATAAAAACTAGCTTGTTTATATGTATAGCAACAGCCTCGCACCCACTACACCACAAGCACACGTCTAATCCCATTACGCAAGAGAATCGCACAGAACCAATAATTCGATCAGATCCGACGTCCGATTTCTAATTCGATTGTAATTGCGTTGTATTATCGATCGCGAATAATGGTGAGCGACATGAATAGGTATCGCAACTCGCTACTCGTATAATTCATTATGTAATGTGGGTTAATTATGCACGGCGAGAAATGCGATTGATTCATGGTTTATTTTGTAGGAGGCGACGTTGAGTTGATTTTTTTGTGCGAGTTCGAAGCCGTCGTAGCTCATAAACATGCCCTGGGGCTTTTGGTGCATGAATCATTTGACACGAGGCCTACAGTAGGCGTCAAATCATCCCTGCACCGAAAACCCCGAGGTATGCTAATAAGAGTAGGCAAGTTTAAAAATATGCTCACATATTATATCGATTCGCTCGCTTTCAGACAAAGAGGACATAAAAACATTTTTTTTAAAGATTTTTTTAAATTCAACATATTAACACTATACTGCCCTGCTAAGCCGAAAGGCGCTATGTCTGAGATACGCCTTTTTGTTTTTTTTTATACCATTCGATAGCTATTTCGCATCTAATGGTATAAGCCAAAAAGTGCTATCTGACTTAAAACTATTAAATAAACCACTAAAAAGTTTTTTCATATTTCAATTTTGTATTAAATTACTAAGAGACTTCGCGGCATATCGATACTTTGAAACCAAAAAGCCTTATATTGACATAGGCTAGAAGCGCTTAAAAATACTTGACAACTAGTTCATTCAATTCCTAAGACAATAAGCGGTAACTCCGTTTTTCGAGCTGGTTACGATGTTAGCGCTTTTGCGCGAAGTAAATGTGGATGTTATTAGTTCGCTAAGGATTGAGATACGATACGGCTATACCGAAATATATAGATGTTTTAAGAAAATTTACCTTAACGTCTTAATGATTAGGTACACCCACTTAAATTCAACAGAAGAACGTATCGAGACGTGAACAGAATCATTATGGTCATTTCTTTATGTGTTTTGTTTGCGGAAGGAAGCAAATCCGTTTTGTTGTTATCAAAATTAGAGGAAAGTTTATAAACACAGTATTTTTTATTTTAAATATGCAGTGATAAGCTGGCGTGTATTGATACGAGTATCAAGGCAAGTTTTTAAAGGTTTTTATGTATCTCTTCGTAACTTTCTTTGAGGTTAAAATAATTTTATACATGAACATTAACGCGTTGTCAGTTACATTCAAATCAGTCCTGTCAGTTCGAAAACAGATGTATAACCAAAATTGATTATTTTATACTCCTAAATTACATATGTTAAACCTCAACGGTGCGGTATCAACACGTGTTCTCTTGACGCGCGAGTATTTTGAACTACCTGCACTTGGAGTTTATTGTCAACATCATGTTCGAAGCATCGAAGTAATTAAATAAACACTTTTTGAACGTGATTAAGTCCCATTTTGATATAATAATGTGTTACAAGAGATAACGAATAAAACAGTTAATGCTCTCAATGATAATTGTGCAACTGGTAGGAGACTACATTAAGGCTAACATCATAGGTGCAATGTTTTTAAAATTAGAAAAACTTCCAGCTCCCATAAAAAAAACATTGCCAGCAGGAGTTTCTAAAATAAAAAATAAAAACCTTTTGAAATCTCTTTCCGGTTTAATACCTACAAAAAGCATGTCATTTTGGCGGGAACTACCCACTTATGATTAATTTTTTCGTATAGAAAGAAAAACATTTCAATTATTGTTTTTTGCTTTTCACTACTTTAATTAATAAAGTTTAAAATAAAAAAAATAAATGAAGTTTTATTACGATCTAAGAAGGAGTTTTTAGCATGTATAAAAATAGATATTTTTGTATGACACGTTCTATGAAAAGATCAAGGCTAAGAGCCGTATCTCAATTTTTGGAGCTATTTATTTTAACCAAAACAGCGATATCTCACAAAATAGGTATAATGATAGATTTTTTCATAATTTATGTATGTCTATAAAATATATGGTCATAAATATTTATAAATATATTTTAATTTCTTTAAAAAGATTTGTTTTTGAAGGTGCGAAAGTATAATTTACAAAAAGTCGATTTTCTCAAAACTTACTCAGATTGAGATAGCGCTTTTTGGCTTATCAGGGCAGTATAGTCATACATAGTATTGAAAAAACAAATTGGTGTTAATTTACCCACATAAAAAAATATTTCTTCGAACTATAATTGTGTTCCGAAATAAATATTAAATTGAAAACCAACACACTAAATGCATAATAATAAAATAAAGTCATTACATTATTTAATAAATTTTACAATTCCAACATCATGATTAAGTAGATAGTAATAGTAGTTAGGTAAAGAAACACTCTTATACAAATACCAATAACCGCACGCATCATTACTCCGTAGATTTATCGACAAATCATCGTGTAAGCAAATTTCTTATTGCATGTTTTCAATAGCTTTCTCTTGGAAGAAGGAGGGAAATTCAATATTACTAATAAAAGGGTTGGAAATATGACATTCCGTAATGTTAATACGAAAACATAATAAAATTTAAGTGCAACGAACTTTGGCTCAACTTTTAGGTCGCTGATGTTTGATCGAAAAAAAAAAGTATTCATCAGAAGCCCAGTGCTGATTAAAGCTGATTCCCTTCCCTCTCCTATTTTCAATCATATTCAGCAAAGTTCCTTTTATAAAAATTTTTTGAAGATAAAGTCGTCTATGGAAATAAAAATATAGGGGCCTTATCCGTTCAAAGCTGATTGTTTTAGACATTTTTCTCTGTGATCAAACATGGTTCTTAAGAGTCCGCAGCAAGCTCGATTCTTCATACAAACGTAGTTACGTCCTTATTTTAATATAACATGTCACATTATCATGAAATTCTCTAAATATAATGAGATAAGATATATCTAGGGCTAAAACTAGTTTAGGACTCTTGAAATGTTAATAGAAAGAAAATAGAGCGAGTACAAGTTTTGCATTTTTAGACCCCAGAAAGTTGTTCAGTTTGGCGGCATACTACGACCAAAATATAGTTTAGATTGAAGTCAAAACCTATTTCCGGTGTCGATTAAACTATGCAGTTTGATAAGAAAAAAGATTTATCAAAATTGATCTCGTAGTTTTAAAATGAGAGCGTAACTACGAAAACCTTAAAATAAATTACAAAAAATTGTTGCGAAACTGCAGCGAATTACTCTAGCGCGGGGAACGGTCCGGGGGGGCGGCGGTAAGCACCGCCCTTATCATAGCTACTCCTAGCCAGCCCCGCGCAACTCTCAAGGTAAAAAACGATCGACAACGGCTGTATGAAACGGAGGTGAATTTTTTACCTAAGTTTGAAAGAACGTTGAAACCTACAAAGCATTAGATAATTGGCGACAATCGAATTTAGGCGGGTTGTACTTCAGCCGCCATTTTTGTCCGCCATGCCATGTTAGATGACGTTTCTATTTTGTTGTGTAGTCTGTCACTTCTGTCAAAATTCTGCGATCTTTTCAAATAATTCAAATTTCACAAATAATCTAATAATTTGCATTCTTTGGGTGTAGTGGTCGTCTAGAAGGTACACAAGACAATCACAATTGCAAAAATGAGTGGATTGAAAAGGAAAAAGTGCGAAATATGCAGAATGAAAACGTGTCGAATGGACGGTCAAAAAAGACTATTCATGGCAAGATTTCCACCGTTCGAAGATCGGTAAGTAAAAAATATACTTAATTACTGCGTGTTATAACCATGTTAATCGTAAGTTTCATTGAAAACTTGGTATTTCGGGTAAAATAATACATACCCTTATACGTATGTAAACAATAGTGCTGTATGTAAGTTTTATCGATAATTTTCATTTGAAGTGAAAAATACCTGGGTAAACACGGAATATCTTTCTTCAAGCAAAAGCCTATTGGTATGTGTACTTATACAAAAGTGTGCACTTGAATACAGCTGTTAAAGCCGTCTCAGATGAGAGGATAAGACATTATTATCACTACTTTTTATGCCAGTTTGAGTTAGATTATGGTCACAGAAATATTTTACGAAAAATCTTGAATGGACTATGAATGGTACGGTTTCATCTGGACAAACAGATTCATTTTTACTCTGTAATTTTCTGTTTACCCTGTATTATTTGTGTTGCAGAACTTCCAACCTGGAGCACAGACTGGAGTGATGAAACGGCTTTTTTCGTCTATGTTTATCAGCAAGCCAAGCAAAGTTTGAACGAAATAAAATTATTTGCACACTTGTTTTTTTTTATGAAGTCAGTAACCTAAAGTAAACCAAATGTTTACATTGAAGCGAAATATTGAATGATTTAAATTACCGGAAAGCCGTTGGAGACGCGGGTGCGAATGCGAACCCCGCCTGAACCATTTTTTTTAAATACCGATATCGATATCGATAATTCGATAATTTGTGTAACATGTGACATCCCTATTTTGTTCTTGATGTTGGCATTATGTCATGAGTTGACACTGACACTGATATCGTTTGCGGCTTCATATTGGCAGTATGTTTCGCCCCCGTTTCATACTAATGCGAGTTCACGCTTTTTGTATGGCACTCCCGTCTCTTAAAACGTAGTGATTACATACTCTTTGCTCCTAGCGCGCTCTCGCTTTACTGCTAGCGCCCTGTCTTCCTCTAGGTGAAACAACAACATTTTAAAGCGTAAGCGCGCGATCTCAACGCGGAGTTGAGCGGACCTTGCTGCGGACTCTTAACATATTATCAATGTTTTGATTTATTGGTATACATTTGGAACCTTCAGTTCGAATTTTTCATTGATAATTTTTGTTTCAAAAACTACTCCAAATTGACAAATATGATGCAGAAAACTGTTTCTTTCGACTTATTTTCGTGCAGTCCCGCTATGAAACCATGAATTAGCTACGTTACTTTCTAGAACTTAGGGAAAAGTATTATTCATTTTTAAAAGTTGGTTGTAATTATCAATAAATTTGTCAAATAAATTTTAAAAGGAATAAGGCCTTAATGGCAGATACCAGCAAAAATATCACGTTATTCAACAACAAATAAAGAGTCATCCACCCAAACGCCAACGTCCCACCCGAACGAAACCGCGACTTTCTTGGCTGTACCTATTATATTATGATGAACATGACGGAGAAATTGTCTGATAGCACAAAAGCGTTTAACGCTAATAGTGGTTGCGGGATCAGAGTTGACGCGGTATTAGCATAATCAGCTGAGCCGGATTCATTATCGGCACGTTACCGTTGTATCGTCCGATACGTCATTCGCCACTGAATAAACTTCGTCATTCGAAGGCAACTGAAGAATCAACGATGCTATAAAGCTCATTTTAAAATTTGATGCAAGTCACGATGCCTGTGTAAGTTTGAAATTTTCTAAATTATACTACCACCATGGTGCACCATGTATTTGTTGAGGTACTTCGGTAAATAAAAACAAAACGTGACTAGTTATACAGCCAATGGCAATATGCAACAGATACAAAAGTTTATATGGATTGGTTGAAAATCCCGAGCCACGTGGTTTTAAGTTTACTTTCAGTGCAATCCTACCTAACTACTAAAAATGGAATAACGGATTAAACTTGGTTCCTTTTAAGACTAATAATTGTAGCCTGGATTACTGGCCTGGCTACTGTCCCAGAAGTACTCGTATATTTGCAATGTTCTAAGCTGTACGTGTCTACTTGTGAGCTTATCTTGTAAACATTGTCGTACAATACCTTTGTCTTAATCGTATAGTGAAACCCATGTTACAACAAGTGGAAAGAAGGATAAATAATTATGAAAACGATTTAAACTGACGTAAAAAATGTCGGTCGGTTTTTATAATTACTAAAGATGTCTCACAATGGTTTTAATAATATTATTTCAGGGAATAATACCAACGATGATAAAACACTTATTATAAGTGCATCGGTTACAAGAAAGAAATAAATAAATATTTATTTGCACACACACGAACACAGTACGAACAAAACATTCAGATATTTAGCGCATCTAAGATTTATTTTGTATTGATACGTATTGAATATCACGCACGTGCAATGCAAACAGGCGGCAGCTGTCAATCTGCGCGTGCGACGCGTGGGCGGTGATCGTACAAGGAAAGTGCTAATTCATAGCCGTACATAGGTACACTAAGGGCGTAAGGTTACCTCAGGTAATGTTTAGGTGACAAGCAGTTTCATGTTGGGAATGATTAGAAGAGACGGGGTGATAGTAAAATGTAAAATACGTAAATGATTTGCGTTTACGAGTAGCGGTTTGGCGGGTAGCGGATTTGTAGAGAACTTACCGCCTTCACAGTATAAAAGACGATAAGGTTCTCACGAAGTATCCTTCATTGCATGCGGTAATTTAATGTTTCTAACATTAATGTTGTTATTGTACTTGTCATGAGATTAACAACTACTCATTAAAAATAAGTAAGCAGGTTATTATATAGGTACCAATTATTAAACTAAATCTAGCAACTAAAATATGTCTAAAAACCCGTGGCATTGTACCAAAGACGGTGGCAGCATTGCCTCGCTGTATTGCTATACTAAGACGCTAAGCAGTAAAATTTATTTCTTATTTCAATACCCACTCAATTGCTTGGAATTTTGAGTTGGACTCTATTTATATAATAAAATAAACGCGATGACAGGTAGCCGTAGTTACCAAAAGCAATTGAATGGCTACATAAAAAGGAAAAAACAACCAACTAGAAAATAAACCTATACTTTAGCGTCTACGTTAACAGAGTTCAGTAACTCTACTTAACTGAAAACCGATACGGTATTCCACTTTCCATTGTTAAAAACGAATAAACATATACGAGCAACATACGGTACTTATGACACTTCGGTTGTAAGCGGTAAATGCGCCCGCGTTTATTTTTAAAGTCCAGCAGTAGTTGGTAATCCGGGTGTCCTGTTACGAAAATATTGAGTTTCCTGGACGATGTCTGACGCAAGTAAAGACAGGGACGTTTGTTTTTTAGGGTTCCGCACCCAAAGGGTAAAAACGGGACCCTAAGACTCGACTGTTCGTCTGACCGCCTTCTCTATGTAACATGCTAATTGTCCATGTCTATTATTATAATAGACTCAGCTAAGGATATACCTTACAGAGTACAACAATGCTATGTAAATTTATTCGACATACGAGGCAAAGGCATGACAAAATCTAAGGATCGGGTGTAAAATAGCATCTCCTACTAAACATAAGCTTAATTGACATTAATTTAATCATGACTAAGTTAATCTGAGAACAGCCCGCTTAAAAATATTAAAATAGTTAAAGTCTAAAAATGAGACTTAAAAAAAAGTTCAAAGAGACGGGGTCTCTACTAAGCGGACCTGAGGGGGCTTTCCACAGTTGAGAGGATAATCATTCACCAAACTCTGGTGCCAATATGAGACGTGAGGTATGCCACGGTATGCCATACAAATAGTTTTACCTCAATGAAGCTATTCCACAAATAACTCCAAAGCTTGTAAAAGCAGGTCTTGCAATCTCGAACCACATCCATTTATTTCCCTATTGGAATTTATGTTCTCATCACAATGCCTAGGGCATCAATCAAGATGAGCCCGAAACGATGTCAAGGGTGTTGCGAAAGTCCTAACAATGCACACAGGGCCATATTAATCAAAACTTTGGACAAAATTGTTTAATTTTACCTCTTGTTGATTTAGATAACGTATGACTGAATAATAAATAGAAAAAAATGTTCAGGGTCTATGGTGAAATGATGATAGTGCGAATTAAACCTAAACCTAATCTAATCAGACATCGTTCACCTCTCTTCTCTTGGGAACCGTGCTTTTAAAGGTCTTTTCATTTACATATACTAGCAGTATCTCCAATATGTATTAAAACACTTTTCTCTCCAGTCACCACTAAAAAGGTAAAAAAAACAGACGCAGTTACCTTATAACGCATAATAACGTAACTGTCTGAAACACCAACTAAAGAGTACATACAATTTCGATATTTCTGTCTACGTGCTATCCCTCAAGAAATAACATTATGTCTGAGCGCTGATAAAAAACAGTTTTGCCCAATTCCTAAACACCAACTGCCCAACGTGCACCCTTTTACCTTTAGCACAATGGCGCGCACGCGCGCTGGTGATAATAACGAATCGACGCGAAAACGGTCGGTAAATCAGAGGCGCCCGCGGCTGCCCGAGCCGGCGAGAGCGACTCCGCGGGTGTGCTGTGCCTAGCCTTTATGGGGTGGACATTTTTTTAACCCACTGTTCTTCTAGCACAACTGTGATATGCGACTCTTTTTTATATCTCTTTCTATGCAGTACTGTGAGAGAGTGACGGGTGGTAAGTCGCGCGACAAGAGTCGACGGTGTGACGGTTCGGGAACGTGGCCCATAGAGACAGTCGCTTGTCGCGGTCACCGGTCACGATCGTACCATGCGGTCGCCTTGATCTGAACTCATACTTTAGGGAGTAGTCACCAAAAACCTATTTAAAAATCGGCGCCATGCTTACGCTACAACATATGTAAGTTGTAACAATTGTGTTGCATCGAATAAAACGATAGATAGACCAAATGGTTTAAATCTCTCATAAATTCATAAAAATGGTGCGCAGCTGGTGAAAAAACCTGGCAAAACTATTAAAAATATTTCATCAAATTACGACACATAGCTGAAAGGCGATGGCATATTTATATGGCCGATCCCAAATGACTTCTTCGACTTAATCACTGACGCTTCCAATGATTGAATGGTCAGATGACACAAGATCGCGACTTTTCGTTTAGGTTTTTACGCATTATGTGGTTATTCTACCTCTCTTCAATATCCCCAGAAAATAATGAATGTGTTGAGATGTAAGCAAAATACACAGTGACACGCTGTTCGGTAATAAATTATGTATGTAATGTGAAATGTTATTTGTAAGCCCATAATATCAGTTAGCGCTACGAATTCAACCTTGTTCCACGTCCAAATCGTTGACAAGTAAAAGCTAATTTTAGCTGGGGTTTTCTTTGATTAAATTGTGTTGTCGCATAATCACGTTATGTTTGCATGAAAATTTTAACGCTTGAATTTCTACTTGTTTGCTTTTGCGAATGTTTTTTGTTTATCTTTAGATCCCTGGAGCCTGATGTTTCGTCTCCGATTCTACATACGGTCTCTATAATAAATATCTTTGAACAAAGTAGTCCGTAGACGTCTACAGTTGCTCAGTTGCAGTAGAATAAGACATCAATCGCACTTGTAGTTAGTTATAATTTTTATAACGTGACATGTGTGTTGTCCAGCAAAAAAATACTTTCATGACTAGGTATATTATTGCACTCTTATAGTATATTCTCACCAGTCTATGCTAAAGGCAAACGGTCCCGCAATATTTTCGGTCTAGGGCCAGAGTGCTCTTTGTCCAGGAGTGGGACACTCCAGAGTAAGTAATCTACTACTACTATACTACTTAATGGCTCAGCGAGCCAAAGCGAGTCTTGACCTCCAACACGAGTTTGCGCCATTTGTCCCGATCTAGCAGCGTTTCCCGCCAGATTCGCCTGGAGTTCACACAGATCTGACTTGACAACTTCGATCCTAAGACGTCCAACCGGCCTTGGCCCCGGTCGGCCCAAATATGCCCCCTTAATTCCGCGATCTTCGCTCATTCTTTGTACGTGGCCGAGCTAGCGGAGACGGTGGGCTTTAGTTTCTCCGATGATATTGGGAGTAGCTACTAACTCCTGAATTTCTGAATTCTTCCTTCGGAAACTGTCGTCCTCATACTCCAGAGTAATGGAAAATAAAAGTACTATTATCCAAATGCACTGTCAGTATGGTCACCCTCGCGATAGCGCGAGCCGTCAGCCGTAGAATCCAACCGACGAATTATTGCAAAGAGAATTGCCAAGATCTCGATGCACTTTCTACCGCGCGCTTATTGGGCGGAGGTAATAAGCTATTTTTCAATTGCTAGTCGGCGATTTGATGCCTTTCTCGGATTGCCTTCGCGGTTGTGAAATTGAGTCGAGCTTCCTTGTTCTCGGGTCTATTTTAGTAAATCATTGGTTGCGAGGTTCGCTGTCAATGTTTGGTAAGACGGGAGGGTTTTGTGACGTAACGCCGTATGGGATCCACGATTTGATGGTGATTTTTGCGAGATATGTTGGGAAACTATCACAATTTTGTAATTTCGATTTCAGTTACTCATGTGAGTGGCACAGAGGCAAATCGTACAACAGTGTTTTTAAACTTATTTACTGTAAAATTTAGCAAATGTGACTTAGCCAATTCTTCCCCTTAACCCATCGATTGTTTTAATACTATATTTTTTGTTTTAGTTTTCACTCGCAATAAGAGGAATACCTACTTACCAATATACGAAAATAAGCATAAACAACGATAGGTGTGTCTAGTACTAAAACAAACGGTAGGCGTAATATTAAAACGTAATTTGTTACAGTGTTGTGACAAGATGCGCACGGCAGCTGACTATTGAAAAACGAGCTTGCTTTACTAACAGATGGACTCAGGTTACATAAACATTTAAAAGGTTAATACACCCACTAATGGTAACACAACAAATAATATCAATAGTCCGACAATCTAATCCATTGTGCTCTCAGCGTAGGTGTATCCAGCTTATTAATACGATCCATTTGAATTCATTACATCGGCATCGGTTCGATTTGAATGCTGACAAAGTGATATTTCAGTGACGCCAAGAGGAATGGTAAGTGGGCACCCAAGGGTCTCAGATGTGGGTTGCAATCGGTACGAAGTATTTCTAATTTGAATGAAGACTTTGCCATGGATTAAGCTATCGAGTCAATATCTTAATGATTTCGCGGACGGTTACCCGACACCCAGAAGTTACGATGCACGTCGCCGAACGAACATTTTTATGTTTATTTTATTTGATATGTATTTTAGTTTTAAGGTATTTATCTAAGGGCCACAGTTGCCTGAAAATAAATGATCCGTGTGACGTTCCTAAGGGAACTCCGCGGCTGACTATCCACGATCTTTATCCTCCCGAGTTGAGCTCATCCAGAACCCTGAAGATGAAACTTTATACGAGTTTAAAACATGTCGGGCAGTCTCTGACAAATAAGTGTAAGTTAAACTGTTATTTTAATTATTATTTATTTTACTGGCTATATTATTATTCTGTGTTTGTTTTGTATTTCTTTTTTTCAAGGTGTGCTATAAAGAGTATTCTATCTATCCTTAATTTCCCAAAACTTATAACCTCTAGTGGACGCTGTAGATAGATGGGGCCGATTTTACCTTTATTAATTATGTGTAATAAATTGATTGGTTGCAACAACATTTCAGCCGGGAGCTTACACTACATCACTAACAATTACACTAACGTAAACCTGACGATCCTCAATTACATTCCTGGAACCGATGTATTTACGTAATAATTAACTTACAGTAGGTTGCATTTTAATTGGCAAAGATTCTTATAATTCCACGATGCAATTATGTACAAACTAACAAGTGCTAACTAGTGAGAATTTACAGAAGTGCAGTGCTAAGGACAACATTTCTGGAGGAAAAGCGAGGCTTTCGCTCGTCGGATAATTATATCAAATTATTTAACTTTAATTATGAAATAATTACTTTATTACATCCATATGGGCACATAGAGAGTGCTGCATTGTAGGACGATTGTTAGAAACTAAGTCATTGCGAAGTGAAGCTTTAAAAGGTAGTAAGCGTTTTTAAACGAATAATTATAATAATTGACACATCATACTGCACGCCATCACTGGAAAGATGGAATTTGAATCTTGCCGACCTCGCGACAACGCATGGTTAACTTCAAGCCTTTGGATGCCTTTTTGGGTATTACATTACAAATCAAATCATTTTATGATAATTATTACGCTACGCGGGGAGAAAATCGCACTTCCTGGCCAAGACAAGACATACTTTAGACAAAACCACGGACGGTAATTCGTAAAGTCCCAGATTGCAGGTGATTGTAGCCCGAACCGAAGGTGAGGAGCCATTCACGAATTCACCGCTCTAGGTATGTAATGTAAGTACGATACTAATCAAATAACCTAGGATCTTGTTGTTTAGTTTTAACTTCACGGACAATCGTTATATTTTGTTAAGAAACATAAATGAGCGAAGTACAAGTCATCAAAACACCGTTATTAGTCGATCAGAGCCAGTAAAGGCATCCATATACCTACTACAAAACAATCGCAGGGCAACAAAAGCACGACGTCGTCTCACGTCTGATTGCCTGTCGAATGCAGAACAAGTACCTATAGTGCGGTGCAATCACACATAGCTATCACATTATATTGAAGTAGGTACTAGAATTTCTCCGCATATCTGTGAAGCATCCTATGTTTTTGTACTGTTGCAGCAGCCCATGGCAATCACATAGATTTCTTGCCGTGTTGCGTGAATAGACAAACCTACAAATACACATTAGATTGATCCGTAACTATACGAGATAGCATGCATAAGGATTGACACATCACAATATAAATTGTGAAGGTAATTAATTATTTGACTAAGGACCCAAAAAGGCTTTTTGCCTCCGAAACTGCGCAGTTTTCCACCAATATTCGGCTTGAAGCTTACACAAATCTGCCTCGACTAAGATTCCCCAGCGATCCCTGGGAAGACCGACCGGGCGATTTAGTAAGCAATTTAACATAAGCCACTAAGCCAGTAGTAAAATTTACAACTATTTTTTCACGGTTTAAAGTATAAATAAATAGTGGCACACTTTCCGAAAATGCACGTTCCTAAAGCGTAAATCAGACCAGTCCAATCATGCAGGCGAAACCGCAGAAAAAACCCAGTAGGAATATAATTATTGCACGTCATCGTACACATCGGGCCACGCAGTGGGTCAACTCATTATCCCGCCCTTATGTGGGTCACAGATTCAATATCGCCAGATGATGAGATGGCCCGTGAGATGAGAGCTGCCAATTAAAAAGGTTAAATAGAAATTTTAATTAACTTTGACGAGATTAAGCAACGTGTGCCACGATTGCATTGTGGATTTCGTTTAGATAAACGCGGTAAAACGTCGAATCATGCGTGGAATGGAAAATGCGATACGATCAATGGTATTGATGGTATCTGAATAATGATTGATGATCAATCAATACTCAATGTCGAACTGAGACCTTTTTCTCAGCCTACTTGTGTGTTCTAAAATGTGTGTCAGTTAAAGGGGTCAAATACAGATTTAGGTTCTCGTCTTACACGTCGTGCGTAAAAAAAATACACTGTTCATAAAATTTATGAAACCGGTAAGGTGGGCTATCACCGAGGGAAGACTGCCACAGCCCAATAACTATATTAACTGCTGGCCTTACCCCATTACACAATAACCTATGTTAGTCTTATCCTCCCACATTACCTCAATAGCAAACAGATCATATTTTATAAAATAGTAGTCAGAAATCACTCATTAGTTTACAATTGGCAGTATGTACTTCCAATTCTAAGTAAAATAAGTAAGCGTTACATGTCTCCATTCTGCTCTCAAAAAGTCTCATTTGAATCTTATAATAGCTTTTTTATTGCACATTCCCTATTCTTGGCGTATTGAGGCTTATATGACTAAGTATCCCTTTCGCTGAACCACCGCCAGAATCAAGTCTTTGTCAGACTTTCGATTGTTTTGTCTGCGACATGACGAGTGGGCGGCTATTCTTCCATATGTATCTGGCGAAAAATGTCCGACACTACTCTTCAAAACCTCGTATCTAATCAGTAGATTGATACTGAGATACGAGCTTTGTTTCAAGTAGGTTTTGGTACTTAGTTACTTTTGGTTGTGAACAGATGATATGCTAATCATCTGTTGATACGGCATGTTCAGATCGATACGAAAGCGATAGACGTGACTCACACTTATACAACAACACATTGTTTTGGCGCCACGCGAAAAACGTGTCTTGTTAATCATTATACCGTACACGTGATCGCAAATCTTAGTGAATCTTTTTACATAGAAATGAGCGTTTCACTTTGCTTTGAGTGATTGTTGTTGATCAGTCACTTGTAAATGAGATACATATTAGGTTTGCTGTTACCAGTGGCGTGGTGATCATAAATCAACTCCCATCAGCTTGCATATTTTAAGGCATTTGGGAACTTTATTCTATTGATATTGGAGACAAAATAAGAAGAGAGAGAATAAAAACAAGCATCATTGCGATTGCTTATAATTACTTTAACTAGAATCTTAATGGATCTTTATTCACAAACGCACTAATTACGAACTATTCAAGAGAAAATACTATTTGACTTACCAAAGAAACTAAGCTATACAGGGTGATTCAGGAGTCATGAGCAGGAGTTATGGGGGTGATCGCGAGGGCCACATTGAGCAACTTTCACTATGGAATAGTTAATTGCTGACGACACGTTTGGCTCGATTTGTAGACACCTGCCTACTGAGCCGGCGGTCCCGGGTTCGAATCCCGGCCGGGGCAAATATTTGTGTGATGAACTCGAATATTTGTGCTTGGGTCATGGTTGTTCTATGTATTTAAGTATATATTTATCTATATAAGTACGTATATCGTCGTCTAGTACCCATATAACACAAGCCTTCTTGAGCTTAATTTGGGACTAGATCGATTTGTGTGAGGTTGTCCGATATTTATTTATTTATTTAATTGCTAGTCAATTGATCGCTAACTATCCGAAATGCATGTACGGGGGTGTCTTTTGTTTTGCGATTTTGTGGTTGGCCCCATAGTGAAAGTTGCTTAGTGCAATAATCCACTCCGTCACCCCTATAACTCCTGCTCATGACTCCTGAATCATCCTGTATTTATCTATAAGATATTTCATGGAATTATGATCCGGACTCGGAAAATTGGCAAGCGTAATTGGCTTCTGAATCGTGAACTGTAACATTAAAAAGAAAAGATTATGCAGCTCTGCTACTTAAATTTTATCTCTATTCAAAAATACGTCGATCAGTTCCTCCGTGGGTGCGTTGCTGCAGGATAAGCTATCCCATTTATATAGGACTGTAATGAATAGATAAAATCACGATACGTAATAAGTATAGGTTTATGAAATTGTGTTTTTTTTTTTCGCTTCCATGTCTTAAGCCATCAATCCTTAAATCCGTAATTTTATTTTTAATTTAATTGTGCAGGTCTTCCTCTCATTGTACGTAAAGGTATTTCAAGTGTTCGTTCCGGATCAATATTTTTAACCCGGCGACACTCGCTACTGGGTAAAAAATACCACATGGTGGTAAAATTTTGTTATATTTTTTTACCTGAGCATTTCATGATCCCGGTCTTCTAGGTACCTTCAAATAGATAGTTAATGCACACGCAGCCCGCGTGCCCGTTAGTTCGCGCGCGGCGGCGCCAGGCGAGAGTGGATGTGTAAAGTGAGTATGGGTGAAAAATACCCGAAAAATACCCAATATTACTAGAGTATTGTTACTTGTTATGATTTTGCATGTAAATTTAGTCTAGTTTTGTTAATTGATCTCAATTTAGCATGGTTCCTAAAAGAAAAATTATGTTTTGTTGATTTTTATTAGACTATAGAAAAAATCTTTATATTTTGTAACTCTTTTAGATTAAGCTCAATTTCAAAATAAATGAACATTATAACGAATATTTTGTGCTTGATTCATTAATACGAATATAAATTATATGTATATACCGTTAAAGTACTATATTTAAACGATTTTTTTTTAAATAACGCCATTTAAAGTCTGTGGTAATTTTTACCCGGTAGCGAGTGTTTGTGCTTGAAAATACCTAGCGAGTACCCCCGGGTTAATAAGAAACTTAAGTCGAATTTGCTGCATATTTAAATCAGACTGAAACTTAAGTAGTAGTTGTAAAAATCCGGGATCTCCACCAAATGGCTTTAAATGCCACTGCAGGAAAGTAAAGTGGCTAAAACCCTCGAATGACCCGTAAGCGTGTGTTAGTCGATCTAAAGTTTCTAAAGAGATATTAAAGCTCACCAAGGAACCAAATTCCCATCTAATCTTTCACGCGAAATCTCCATCATTATAGCGGCACCAAAAGATCACGTGTTTGAAGTCTGACCCAGATAAAGGGCCCTCCACACGCTAATGACGCGGCCAGACGGGGCGGAGCGGGGCCTTGGCCTGCTACAGGGACCTGAACGATTTGCCCGAATTCCGGCTATTATGACGCGTTGTTTTGAGATGCCATTTTATGAGCAATCCTTTCTGTGGGTGGGCACGCAGAAAACAATACTTTCTCCCATCCTTAGCGTAGCCAGGTGTCACAGGATAAAACAGGACATAGTTATTTGATTGCGCGTCCGGCCAAAATAAACGGTGTGTCCAGCTTTTTACATACTTTTTGTCGTACCTATTAATACTGAGACACAGAATCCTCAATAATGTAGGGTGTCCGGCCTTTTTACCCAAATGTCCGGCCAAACTGGCTGGTCTGTCAAGTTATTAGGTTTGGCGACCTGTCAACCCTACCCATATTGGGATTAGGACACTATTAGAAACTTCAGAAGTGGGTCATAAAGTAGGACACGATTAACTCTTCTGAAATCGATTGCGAGGTAATGCTATTCAAGATCTGAATATGCAAACTATGACAATATTCATCTCATATTTCCATATTTACGAGGTACAGAATTATCCTTGGAATTTGATAAATTAAAATGAGATTACTATTGAGCTAAACAGTGGGACAAAGTAACAAAAATGAAGTCGAAATAGTGCATTCAATTATTTAAATTTGATGGTTTAAAAGTCGACCAAGTTAACAACAACGAGAAATAAAAGTACCGAGAGCAGATAGCATTGTTGAAATGCAAAAAAGCAACAGTCAAAAGTGCGTAAGGCTTGATATCAAAATGGATTCAAACTCCATAGAAGGGCAAAGCGGGTCTTGCTTCATTTTTGCCCTCTCCGAGCATTACTCCCGTACATCTGATGTCCGTTACGAATTAAACCAGCCTCCGTATTACTCGCCGTGGCCATTAAACTGCAAAACGATGCGGTTCATGCGATAAAAATACTCGAGGAAAGTTATACGCTCGCATTAAAAAGTTTAGCATTGTTACGAGCATTACTTTTTTATTTTAGCAGACTATTCAGTTACGAACAGGATTCATACGGGTATAAAAGTTACGCGTCGGTATAAAATTTGCTGCATTCGTTTCCATGTTTTCTATGAAATTGCGTTCGTTCGATGAACATAGTTTAAAACTTTGAAACAGTATTCAGAGATAATGTTACTGTAATTTAATTATTCTTATAAGTATATTTTTTGCGTCACTGAGGATATTTTTGGCTTTATTATAGGAAAGATGTTGTTAGCTAGGTATTTTCTCTTTGTTTACATTAAATGTCTTTCAGCGTCAGTTTATTTGACTAACAACAGGCGTAAATAGCCAGTAACAACTAATAGAACGTGGTGCATTTGGGCCTACGTCTGTTAGTACGGAACATAAGCTTTGGTGGTTTCAAAAGTAGAAAGGTTAGAAAAGTGTGAAATGGAAATAGAGGTATAACCAGTGATACGATGATGATATACTGATGACGCCTAACCTAACCGTGTAACCGTAGTTTAACTGTGCAGTGACTGAAAGCTCAGTGTCAGATAATAGTAGCATTTGTTCACCTACCTGAATTTCTCTCCTTGGCTGCGGTAGCCTCATGACTGGTGGAGGCGCTGGAGCCGGCATCCTCGGCTGCGGTGGAGCCACATGCCTGTGCACAGGGGGAGGGGGTGGAAGACACGGTCTCGGGCCTTGGATGACCGTAACAGTCGGGACCAGAGGATGTACCGGCCTTCGCTCCGACCATTCGACCAGAGCTAGGTGTTCAGATGGCCTGATGAGGCGAGGTGGGGCGGGGAGGTTGGGTGACACGGGGTGGTTGACTGGGGAGATGGTGGAGGGGTCGGGGAGGTGGGTGCGCGGGCGAGGGTCGGGCGGCCGCGCGGTATGCCGCGGCGGCGGCGCGGGCGCACGCCGCGCCCGAGCCTCCTCATCGGCCATTGGGGCGCGCCAATCTGATGACAAAAGAAATAACGGTTAGATTTAATTTTTATACAAACTGTAGAAAATATTTCTGTTTGGATCTATTTCTGACAATAAATAAATAACAGTTTAACACCGGTGATACCTTGCGCTGTACTTAGAAGATCGTTGAAATAAGAACTTTTACTTATCGGGTTTGACCACGCAACCCTTGAAACATACTTATACCTATGTAGAAAAATCTATCTAGGTATTTGTATAGAATCTTTTTATCGATTCATATTTTTATGTGGTAATACCACATTTTCATTTTTATAAATAATGACACAATGGTAAATTAAGAAAGAAAAATTGAATGCGATCTACTACAATCGAAGCGGGGTTCAAACCCCGTAAATATTTAGAACAGCGCCATCTCTCTCGCAGTCTTCACACTTGCTGTAAAGCAATGGGGATTGGGGATCGTGCGTGTAAAACGCACATCCTAGGGTATGGCTAATGCGCAATAAGCATTTCAAAAAACATATATGACACAGAGGGCGCTCCAGTAGCGTAAAGGATTAAGGGATGAAAGATTTGGTGTGACTGACGTAGCGGTCGAATAGCTCAGTTGGGAGAGCAATGCGCCGGAAACGCAGAGGTCGCGGGTTCAAACCCCGCTTCGATTGTAGTAGATCGCATTCAATTTTTCTTTCTTAATTTACCATTGTGTCATTATTTATAAAAAATCTATCTAGGTACTAGAATCTATTGAGAAGGTTTCAAATGCTGACAGGACACGGCTATTCTTCGTCTCACTTGGGCAATTATAACATTAGTAAATAATACATAGGTATTGTATATATATATTAAGTAGGCTGTATTATGACTGTGTTCAAACATTTGAGAAAAGATGAGTGTCCTGCAGTGTTTTTTCTCCAGATGTCCTATTTACCGAAGCACTGGTAGATTCAGACTTAAGTATAAAAAACCCGTGTGCTGTAGGTACCTATGGCCTAAATATTTTCATAATTTACTTTAGAACTTGATATAAACTACGTAAGAGGTTGGCATTTATAAGTACGGATCCACATCACAACTTCGCTTGACTGTAGAGTGTTTTCCAAAAAAACCCGAATCCTAAGTTTCTTCCAGAACTTGACGTTTTTGGGTTCATCCTTCTCAAAATCGACAGCATTTACAATGTGAAGGGTAAAAAAAAATATCCCAAAATTTGCGTGGAAATTTTAGTTTCCACTACGTAACGCTCAATAAAATAAAAAAAGTTCATATTCAAACGTGACGTAATGGAAGGAACAATTTTAGGACACTTTTTTTTATTATTCACATTGAAAATGCTATTCATTCTGAGTAAGATGAACCTAAAATCGTCAAGTTCTGGAAAAAACAGGGATTCAGGGTTTTTTTTTAATCCCCTATAGTTTTTTTTTTACGATAACTTGAATTGAACTTCCATACAATTAAACAACGCGTGACAAACGTTCAAATAAAACTGTGCGAGCTGACAGGTGGATCATAAAAACACTGAATAAAACTGTAGGCTGTTAAACTCCATTCCCCTAAGCGCCGCATAAACAAGCCACTCGAACTCAAGTAGGGAGCGATTGACAAGTATTTGTAGAGCCTTCGGAATAACGATGTATCATGCGCTCCCCATACCAATTCAGAGGGGTGACGTTCATAGCGTATTTCAAATCACGTCTGGATGAAGAAAAAATATTGGAGAAAATAATAAGATAAATAAACGAACTGAATGTAGTCAGCTGTATAATAAAGTAGGTACCCATATATCTCTTATCTTACGTGTCTGTTGGTAAATTGCTACTGTGGCGCGGAGATAGTCTATTAGTGGGTTATACTTCCAAAGCCCGACTAGTGCTCACTAGTCGGGTTTTGTGTAGGGCTAAACAGCCCTGATACAGTTATGTGAAACAAAAAGTGTTTGTTGGTGGACTTGGTAGAGCCAAGGTATACTGCTCTATGTGGCGGACTGTATTATTAGTAATTTTGTCAATCCATTTTGTTACTATTTTTATTAAATTATATCGTGACGTGAAATGTCTCATAAGTAAAATTTCCAAATATTTAAAAAGTTGACGGATTTGTAACAGTTGCACAACCTTCACTATATTATAAAATAAATAAAACATATCAATTACCGAATATTACTTAAAAAAAAAAAAAACTCAACAAAATTAGATAAATACAAAATCGGAAATTTTCCAAAAAAAACTTTATTTCCTATTCATCTCAACATTAACAAAAGCGCCATCTATGCACCACGCGTGAAACTCGGTGGGCGTCTGGACGTGCGCGCGGCGGAGAGTTTCCCTCGATGAACCGGGCGACACTGCGTCTACGGCGAAGCGTCTTGGAATTTGGATCGCTCGCGGGCCGCGGCTTCGAATGCTTGTTCGAATTTTAGCCGTTATTGCAACGCATTTTAGTATTTTCGTTTTCCTGTTATGATTATGAGTATACTTTTTAACTTTGGTTAAAAAACTGGATTTGTTTGCACGATACTTGTGAAAATTTACTCTTGCTACGACAACGTTTAGCGTACTTTTTTTATTACGTATCTTAGGTTTAACTTGTAGTCCAATAGGGCGTATTATAAGTTCGTAAGAACGATTTTAGTTCGTCTTTCTTCTCCGTCGTTGTTCTAAGAAGGTAGGTATACTAGGTATGTCAACGTGAATTGCATGGAAGATTATGAATGGAAGAATGACATACACAGGTTAGTTTTATTCTGGAAATGTTAAAAGACAAGCAAAATAGCCACGCGAGTGACAAACATCTTGAATAATTTAAAAGTTTAGGTAAGTTAAGTAAGTGCATTAACAAAACTGGGTTTCCAGTTCACGTCAAATAGTAATGAAGCAACTTCTTCCGTATATTGAATAAAACATGCCCGCCTTGTTAGATACTGGCTTTCGTTTGTTCGAGCAGGGTTTATATAGATCACGCTGCCATATTCAATTGCATAAAAAAGTAAATTGAAGTTTTATAAAACTATTTAGACGGATTATGTCGAGTATTCATTATTTGAGCCTCCCTGATGTTTCGGCGACTTTCCAGTTACCGTTGTCAAAGGTTGACTGTCTGTCAAATTAACTAACTGCCGAACCATCAGTATTTAAATATGTGACAGTCGAGGAAACCAAAGAAAATATTATAAGGATTTTTTGTTTAAAATTTGAGTTCTCCAGGAAATAAACCACCAAGGGTTTTGACTAGATTCCCCGAGAAAAAACAACAGCTTTGAAGTCTTGACAGTGCGAGGCAAAAGAGCCAGAAGTCACATGTAATTCCTTAAATAAATAAGACCTTTCATTCCAGTAGTTTCTAATCGTCCAAACACCAAAGTGACCGACTGGGTGAGAGTTCTAATTGACAAATACATCGGTTTAAAAAACGCTTAAATCAATTCCGTCTGACGACTCCATCCTTTGGCTCCAAAATCACCCCAACTATATCTATCTCCTACTAACATACCATGTTCGAGAGGAATAGAGCTAGGCTGATATCGTAAGGATTAAAAGACGTATCTGATGAAGATATCTAAGTAAGATATGTCTTTTCATAAGTAAGGATGGAGATATTTGGGATAGTTGTGAATGTGAATGGAAGGGTTGGACAGGTCAAACCGGTGCGGTGGGAAATTAATTATGTGCTAATTAGCTACCTCCTGCTGGAACTAGTTTGGTTTTACGGCGATAGATGGAGTGGGCTAACTCGAGTGTGTCAAGTTATTATGAATTAGGTACCTAGTGTAACACAATAATCCTAATCTTTATAAGAATATTTCGTTTCATTTTGCAACTGCAAAGTGCAAATAGACATTGATTCAGTGCTATTTTCCACTTGTATATTACTCTTAAACACCCTCATGACAAACAATTATGTTCAAAACCTTTACTTATTATAACTAATTGATACAGTTATTGTCATTGTTAAGTACATGAGGAATACACACAACCTTGTATCATTAAAGTACCTATTGACCTTATAACGATACGAGGTGACTAACCCTTTTACAAAGTCTTTCGAACAAAGTTATTCTAAACCTCCAAAGAGATAGCAGAACCGATACAACGTTAAAGAACCCGATACCGCAAATAAACATCGCACTATTTACCTCAAACGTAAATAAACTCCAAGTTCACTCTCACACTTGAAGAACAAAAGCCTGTTCACACAACGTAACTAGAGATTTATAAACCGATAACACAGACTACCGATAATTATAAGAGAATTACAAGAAAGCTAAGGTGCAATGTGCTCCATCGCTATGACAACACTGTGGACATTTTTCGCTCCAAAACTAACGCATGCGTACACCGATGTATACAACCTTTATAATATTCTGTCAAAGTCTTCTGAACCTAACTAGTGTAACAAAGAGACTATTATCGCACTGGGTTTTTGGTTAGGGTCGCGTGCTCGGCCCCACGCAATTCGATTCTGATAGCCCGCGGTAGCAATTTTCCTTTATTATAAATATGTATACACACGAATATATAGCTGGAAGGGGGAGAAATGTTACTCATTTCCTTTTACAAAATTTCTTAGTGTCGGCTCGTGGAAGTTTTCAGGAATGAGATGAAACAGAGTTTTTGAATGGGTAATCTGGGAGACACTGGTCCCCGCAGATAAGAGAATAAGGGTCGAAGACGAAATTAAGTTTTTCTATGCATTTTAATGAGATGATAAAAAATACTAATGCTGTAAGGGGGAAGAGTTTAAAGGGGCGTCCCTTGGGGTTTGGAAATCATAATTAAGTTAAGATAATATTGTCAAATCAATATGCCCATTGTTATGTACACCTAGTGTATATTTTTGTAAAATATTTTGGAACATTGGAACAAAAAAAAACATTTTGAAATCTATAGTTTCAAGACTTTATTCATAAATCGTACTTACATTAAAAAATTGGGCAAGTGCGAGCCCGACTCGCGCATGAAGGGTTCCGTACCTATACATATATATAATCTCTAACAAGTTTGTTGTATGGGAGCCCCCCTTAAATATTTATTTTATTTTATTTTTAGTATTTGTTGTTATAGCGGCAATAGAAATACATCATCTGTGAAAATTTCAACTGTCTAGCTATCACCGTTGTTGAGATACAGCCTGGTGACAGACGGACGGACGGACGGACAGCGAAGTCTCAGTAATAGGGTCCCGTTTTTACCCTTTGGGTACGGAACCCTAAAAACCCTGAATTGAATCATAATATATTTAGGTACTGATACTGATCTCATAATTATCAGTTAACAGAGTAATTCAGAAGCGGTGATTAGGACCAATCCTATCTGACTCAGAGGAAATAGTACGAAATGCCAATTACAATTACAACAATATCTCAAGAGGATTCCTTGTTCCATTAAATTACCTATCTGGGTCAAAGAAAAAAAAAGCAAAGTGACAATGGACCCACTAAAACGTAAAACTGTTAAGTTGTTAATGAACCAGACGCAAGCGGAAAAGAGCATGGCTCATAAATTCCGAATACAATAACGCTCCCACAACAATAAAATACGGCTGTTACATTTTTTCGACTAATAAGATGTTATTAAGATAACTTTTTTCACTGTTCCGAGTAAATGTAACAGTTTCTTTGAACATATTTTTTGTTAAAGACAAAGCTGAGCAAAATGCACTTTGAAATGTCATAACCTTTTCAACATCCTGTGTTTGTGGTTAAGTTTCGGCCTTGGTGGTTGATTGTAATAAAATACATATACGTAGTTATGTTTACTTATTTGAAAGCATATTAAGGTGATTGGCCGTTGAAGTAGAAAGGTTCTTGAGTGGCGACCACGTACCGAAGACCGGAGGACGTAAGGGACCAACAATCTGGTCAAAATTGCAGGAAATGGCTGGTCAAAATGGCAAGTTGGAGATGATGGAGTGATTGACGAGAGGATGGTGTGGAGTTGGAAATCCCTGGAGGTATTTGTGTGGCCGTGCTACTCCTGACTCGTTTACTTCCCGAACTATTAAATCTAATATGGTAATATAACCTGTTATGAGTTTATCAAAAAGAAGCCGAAAATACCTTGCGTCATTTGTTCACAAGCCCCTACTAAAACTGAATATAAATACAACATTTGGAATTCTTAGCTTCAATATTGGCTGAGATCTTGTCACTTGTTCCCATTAAAGCTGAATATCTTGGAAACTACTGGCCCTATTTCCACCAAACGGAGGAGTCATCAATACGGACATGTCTTTCGATTTAAAAAACCGTACTCAAATGATCCGTTTGGGAACTCCAATGCCACAGACACACAGGTACACATATTAAACTTATAACAGCCCTCTTTTTTCGTCAGGGGTTAAAAAGAGTAGCACGTATGAAACAGAAACGAATGCATTTGTATAATGTTGACTTATTGAGAGTACTGGGTACAGTACAGAAAATACTAACAGTAAATAATAACAACCACTGAATAATCTTGAAAGCAGTTTTATGTTATGAGTTTATCATAAAACCATTTTATTGTTGTGTAAAACCACTTTATGCAGCCATATAATTTATATGCAATTTATAACGACAGCTGGTGAAAAATAAATTCGCATTATGGATAAGACTTGGATGTGTAATTTATTTGATTGTATGATGTAGTTATGTTCAATTGATACCTTATCAAAGCAATGAGTTACTAAATCAACCAACAGACGATACTGAGGATCAACCAGTGGTCAGTTTCTAAAAAAAAATTGGATAGTGCCCCAATGGCCATCCATTCACCGGGCTACATGGCCTGCTCATTACCACTTCAACCGTGCAAACCTGTGAGCACTTGTCGGTTTCCTTGGTTCTGCGAATATCTTTATTTCTGATTCTATCACGCAAAGAAACTTCGAGCATAGCCCTTTCCATTGCACGAATCCTAACTGATAAATTACAACAGCAAAATCAAACCGTTACTACAACAAAGGACATTGATCGGTAAATTTCAGACCAACAATGTATGGGCAAGCAAACAAAAATGAATTCGAGGGATCGCGTGACTAAATACAAAAAGTGCTCAAAATACCCCTCTAGGTCTCTTGAACACGTTCCCTTCAACCCTAAACAAATTCCTGGATCCGACCCCACAATATCTTCAATTATTTATGCGTCGATGCTATCGCCCCTTTGACATAATGATGCTACAAAAAGTGTCATTATAACCTAAACAGACCGTATGCACAGGTAATTACAACTCTAGTCGACACGTAGAACCAACCATTTTATGTACCTTCGTTCAGACAATAGTAAACCTTTTGACAAAGCAATCCAGAATATAGCTCCATCGCTATTAAGTTGGCAACGTACTATGTATAAGGGGACACACCACTGGAGATACGTGGGATGAATAACATATCGACAAAGGGATGGTTGCAATTGGTGAATATTTGAGAGTTTTGAGACGCACGTCACATCCATCATCCTCCTAGCCTTGTCCCATTTTTTTTGAGAATGAATTCTCAATCGGGGTCGGCTACCTAAATCCCAAGATGTGGCGTAGGCACTAGTTTTTACGAAAGCGACTGCCATCTGACCTTCCAACCCAGAGGGGAAACTAGGCCTTATTGGGCTTAGGTGGTTTCCTCACGATGTTTTCCTTCACCGAAAAGCGAGTGGTAAATATCAAATGACATTCCGTACATAAGTTCCGAAAAACCCATTGGTACGGGCCGGGTTCGAACCCGCGACCTCCGGATTGAAAGTCGCATGCCCTAACCACTAGGCTACCACCGCTTCACAGCCGACGCACGTCACAATGGGGAATAATTTTCAGTAAATTGGGTTTCGCTCGCGGGCATATATTGTGTCTATAAATAAATAAATAAATAAATATTAAGGGACAATCTTACACAAATCGACCTAGACCCAAACTAAGCAAAGCTTGTACTATGGGTACTAGACGACGATATACATAATATATAAATACACACATAGTTGTAATATACTATGTTGAGGATAAGGTAGTGAAATTGACTCATAGAGAAAAAAAACAAATGACTATATTAAATATAATTTGGGAGTATAGTGAACGAGTTGATTATTAAGAAGAAGAAAAGAAAGATTTTGAAATAGAAAAACACAAAACGGAAACAGCATTTTTATGCCAATAGCGAAATTATTTTAGCGCATTATGGAAGCAGGTGCAGTAGGTAAATAGTTATAGACTTGTAACGTGTTTTTTTCCGTTGTTATAATTATTTTACTAGTTCTTAAACCATAATTTACAATTATTACGCATAAAGTTATTTCGTATTTTACAGAAGAGCAGTAAATGCGTACGTATGTAATTTAACTCACTTTCCCACTAGGTTTAAAGCGTCACATCAAACTACAAAACCGTCAATCACCTATTGTGTCGATCAATTGGCTCTGACTCCATGTTGTAAACATCACAGTTTTTTACAGATACTGAAGTTTCTAAACAGTAATGACATGTGGCGTAAACAGTTAAATGATGGCTTTCACTTGGCAACAATGATTGAGTTTTTGCCAAATCGAACTCTCTAGGCATTTTATTGGCATTGGAATTAAAACAGCCGTTTGATTTGCATTTTGATGAAGTCTTTGTTGGGCTTTCCCCGTCATAACAAACGGGCTTGAAAAAGTCGAAAGCGAACACATTATTAAGTACGGCGCGTTATGTTGTTGTTGGACGGGTGGTTTGCTCAAGTAATTGGCATTTTATTAACTTTTCGCACCGTCGTACAAATATACTTTGTTCTGACCTCTGATCGTTCATGTATTGTTGTTTTGTTTCACGCGATCATATAAATACAACGAAAAAAACCTAAAGAACATATAATACGGCCAGTTTTAACGTAAAGGACCACAAAAATTGTGTGTTGAATTTAAATACTGGATTGATACGCCTAACATTTTCTGAGGTGGTTCGAACAACATTTTTTTGGTGGATTCGATATTACATTTGATTTATTTCATAGTATCTTTTATAAGGAATATCATTAGATGGATTTGAGAACAGCATGTAGGTGCAGACATACTGACGCCGTAGTTAGTTCGCTCGGTCGGTCGGCATCGTTTCTCTTGTGGGTGTCACTTGGACTGCTCTCCGTAGGCTTATCTGACCATTTTCACCAAAACGATTACTTTTTGAGCATTTTTCTATCGATCAATAGTTCAATTCTCACTCTGGTGATTGGAAAATATAAAATTACATTTAGGTAGACTAAAACATAACTTTTATGAAACATGTCATGTTTCCTTATTTTTAAAGTGTCGTCAATGGTTCAATATACATAAAACCAAACTGCGTTATGAACATTTAAACCTATAAAATCCTATATGATAAGTAGGTATTATAACTGCACGTGCTTCAAGTGAAATCGACGGTGATGTGGATAAAATCCGCGTCGGCGCGACAAAGCGTTGTCTCGGGAATATTAACGCGTCTCGCGACGCGCGACAGATGTCGCGATACGAAGGTTGCACAATAGAGGGTTAAGGTTACTGTCACTTCCGTCACAGAGACGTAAAAATGCAGGAAATTGTGCTGAAAAACGTATTCCTCATTAAAGAGCCTCTGAAGAAACAGGTTCCAGAGTAGAGTAGACACGACCTGTTCCGAACGAAATCAAAATCGTCATGACGATGTCCAACATTCGGTAGAAGAGGAACCGAAAGATAAAAACATTAACGAAGAAACCTTAGGAATTCCATCAAACTCTATTGCATGGCCATTGGCCAACCAAATCTAAAACACAAGTTTAATGGAAGACACCGAAGTGTTAACGCATGATTTTGTCAACCTCTGTTTTGTTTCCTCCCAACAGATCTCATAGTCGAGAAATAAAACTCATTCTTTGTATGCACTGAGCCTTAAACAAGCATATGATACACCGATAAGCAGATAAGGGCATATACGGCTTGCGTGAAAACAGTCGCCGCGATGCGATCGCACGCGCGCCCGATACGATCCGGAAACGGGCAGTCTTAATACTCGGCTTTCTCCACGTGATAAACATTTTATACCCCTACTGACATACTGGCGACACTTATAGGGTTTTCTGTACCGGAAAAATGACTGTTAATTTACGAATTTACAATTCGCATGCCATTACAATGGTGAATTGTGTTGTTCTTTTTCAAATATTTGCTATCCGTATGTACCATGATTCTAGCCAATAAAAGAACTTTGACTTTGAAATATTGGCAAGGAAATTACCGGTATTGCAAACCACGTAGGGTATAGGAGTAATTTGGCTCAATGATACAATGATTAAAAGAAAAACAAAGAAATCTTTAATAAGGTACTGGAAATTCTATCGGATGACGCAGTGTGAAATAAGGGGTGCCCTGCTGCTAAATTACACGTTTCTAATTAAATCTGTCCAAAATATCACCACGTATGTGGTTCAAGTTCGAATATTAAAAATCTATTTATGTTGACGTTGATCATATGGATATCGTCACGTCATTACTAATCTCTATATAACGCTAGTATGGATATGGACTTACTGCCGTTTTCCCGGTGTTATCTTCAGATCCATTTTTTTTAAAGTATATTCATTACTTAAGGGCAACTTTTGACTCCGACTGACCCCATGTAAGAACATTCCTGTACTACTGTTAGGAATCGCCACATGATGTAGAGATTTTACGAAACCTCCCTTACTTATATGTCAATATGGATCCAAGATCAAAAGTCACAGTCACAGACATAAACGACCGGTCAAAATTTTAGATAGAAAGTTGAAATACAACCCCTTGACGACTACGTAGATTACGAAGGGCATTTCCTTCAAAATTATTTCCAAATGCAGTTGGTTTGAATGGGATCTTCTTCTTTTATAGACAAGCATCGAATGCTTATCTCATACATTTTTGATTTCATAAACAAATCGTCCCCCGGAAGTCATACATGTTTCAAAAATCTTGAAAATGGCAACTTATAGATTGGCTTAGGTTAGATTTGCGTTATATCTTTCCAAAATATTTTTTTTTGCTATCAGAATAAAATGCTTTTCATGTAATTATATTTCTATGAAAAGTTTATGTACCTATAAAACAAGGGTAAACCGGTATGAATATATTAAATTAGTTCCTAACAATTTTATTACCAGCCTTTGCACCTCCACGTATGTGTGATATAAGTTCCCACATGAGTGAAATTTGTTGAACACCGCCACGGAAGTCGAATCTAGAATCTGTCAGCGCCTAGCGAAATGCATAATGTAGTAAAAGTAGGGGCGTAAACCTGCTTTAAAAGCGTATTTCTCTTCAGGAGGAGTGTATCCTGTATATTATGTTAAATTATCCGACGTTGACAAACAGTTATGATCATGGAAACACCTACGGTTTTAGAATTATTCATCGGTTGGGTCTTAACTGCCATCTCTTCTGTTTAGACTGACTGTAGAAATGGTGCGTATAAATCATCAGTCGTACATTGTACTCATAAAGATGACATAATACTTATCAATTTATTCGCTGGTTTTATTGATGGCATTGTTTTGTTCAAAATATTGGGCGGTTGTGTGTATATTTAGTATTTCATACAATAAACAGAGCCAACACGTAGATTTATAAGTCACAATAAATAGCTAAGTAAAAATATATAAAATATTAGTTATTTATTATAGGTACTTCACATCTGTGTGTCGTTCGTTCGTCAATGTGGAGTTCTTTCAGTCAGAAAAATATAGACAGACAGGCGCACATTCATAAGCACGCGCTTTCTCATTGATGTCATCGTCATGCATTACTTTATCATATTTGCAAGTTTGCAACCAATTATTGAAGTTTGCGAAGTTTGTGGAATTGACACTTGGAAGTGTTGGAGATATTTAATCTTCAACACTTCCAAGTGTCAATTCGACAAAATAGGAATATAGTTACAATCACTCACTGATAATTTATCATAAAAATTCTACAACGTTCGACAAACGAGACGACAAACAAGAGCTAGAGGAAATTCGAACCGAATAGTAATGGCGTCTCGAGGAGTGCCCATCGTACGACCGGAGCAGAAAGTGGCTCTATTAATCCCTAGAGCAATGGTTTTAACACTTAGATCGGGATTCAAAACTCTTAAAATAGTTTCCTAAGTAATATACACGTACACTAGTACAAGTAAACTTAGAGCACCGCACGGTGCTCCCTATCTAGCCCAATTTTAGGGTCCCGTATGTGTGACTTCAGCACCCGCAAATTTAGAAACAAATGTATGAGCAAGTGCTCTCAAACACAATGTTTGTAGTTACATAGGTATTTGTTTCAATCCTAAATTAGATCAGCCCATAGTCCTCTCTATGGAGTTACACCGGTGGTTAAGATATTGTTATTTTGCATACTTAATATGTACCGTTTTTACAATGCCAGTCCGTTAAGACGTGTATTTGTCTCATGGCATCTTAATTTGCAACTAAGACAAAGAAACGTGACGGTAACACGATAAAGAATTTATATTAAGCCATTGTATCGCCTCACGATTATTTTCGTCTTTAAAACGTGCAACACTAATCAATAGAAAAACTGTATGCATCGAAACTGCTCATGTTTGACTGAGCGTCATTTGTAAAGACGACAGTTGTTTTTGTTAGAATTACAAATTAAACTACAGCAATTTATCAGGCTTTAAAATAGCAACCCTTTCGTTTTAATGCTAATAAGGCTGGGGTCGGGGCCCTTTGCAACGTCCTAATCGCATAATGACGTATTCGCTAGGGTTGATACAAAGGAGTCGGGTGACCGTGCGCACCACGACAGGACACGGTGATTTCGCGTACACGTGGGCCCACTAGAGCTGTTATTGTTAGAAATGTGGAAATGTCAAACGAAATGGTAATGATACATTTTGTGTGGGCGCGTCTCGAGTCTGGAAGTGAGGGGTTATTGCGGGAAACGGTAGCTGGGGAATGTTACTATATAACCGAACCATAGTCGCATCCTAGGTACGTGTCGCACATGAAAATGCGTTCGACATTCTTACTCGTATCGTAGGTAGTGAAATTGTAACCGTTATAAAGAATTAGCAAAAAAAAAACATCCATACTGTGCAACATAAGTAGAATTTCTTTGGAAGTTGGTTAAAGGAGCCGTTGTCATGCCAGCAGTCTCAGAATAGGGAAAGGATGAAATTTAAAAAAATCTTGATATTTGTTTGTCAGAATAACAGTCACAGATTTTTCTGTAGGTAAAAAAATGAGGATTTTTTCCCCTCTTGAACGGGCATCGCTACGGCAAACTAAACCCAAATGATATGCTCAGGAGTATACATTTTAACATTAAGACTTTCAGACGACAACGACAATCATACATACCTACCGCACAAGACCGGAGACGGACGGAACTTGTGGATTTTATTACGGATATCAAAATATCATCAACACCTTACATATGTTACGATGTACACATTTCAAAAGTGCACACTGCATCGATAAAATATGGAAGCGTTGCAAATGCGCCATATTTACCTCCCGTCATAAACTTCAAGCAATGCAAGCTTACACAATATGCAAGCATCAGAACCGTTATTCACTTACAACACTGCCAATATCCAATTTAATACACTTAACCCACTGATCATGTAGAAATCCGGCGATCAGCAGGCTATCTCGGCACCGCAGGCGGAAGGCAGCCTCTATCCGCAGAACACAATCAAATGTCAAAACTTGCAAATTATCCACGTCGTGACTAAGTTTGAGCAATACGCAACGCTCATCGATACGGGCCCCGGGTGTCGATGATGGCTTTCGACGGACATTGCAGGTTACGAGAATTTCGAAATAATCAATCGCTATCAAATTTGCGTTGTATTCAACAAGGAAATGTTGGTAACCTATGAACTTCAAATGGTAATGCCATGTGGTTAGAAGCCACCCTTCCATTTTCTTGTTGGGAGGCAATTTAAGTAATTACGGAAATATCTGTCGTTGCTTTGTGTTTTTGTACACTCTAACAGGGGTCCTTTGTTCATTATTCTCTTATTAATTGGAGCTCCTGTAGCTATTCAAGTCTTGCAAGTTTTGTTTCTTCTCTGCATCAAGTAATTTGGCATATTAACAACAATGTTATGACAATTCACGGTAAATAATATATAAAAACTGTTTTTATTATCATACATGGACACACGGCATTTATTATTATCTTCGTCTTATATCTTTATTGTAGCATAAGAATACAAATGTTATGGTACAGATAGTACTATTAGTTACGATTATAATTATAGTAATAACGAATAAACATTAAATTATGTTATTAAAACTATCGTGAGACATCTTTACTAATTATAAAAAAACGGTATACACTCACGTAAAAATTTCGAAATGTGTGTGAAACATGTCGGGCCGTTCCTGACAATTTTTACGTGAGTTTATACCGTTTTTTTATAATTAGTAAACATTAAATGCGTTTTTATTATAGGCGGATTAGGCGGAAATATTGACATCCACCAAATAGCATTTGCCACGCTCCTATTCTCCAAGCAACGAATGCAAATCCTCGCTTTCACAATCCAAATCCTATGCTCATTCACAACTTAATAACCAGTGTAAAGCTAGAGAACACAGATCAGCAACACCTCGAGTTCGTGCCACAATTACCGGAGACGTGACCGGCATCGCTGCGATCGGATTTGAATAAGTAAATCACGTCGCATCCCGACTCATTTGTTACGGGGGGAAAGGCTTCGATTCCTCGCCTCGTGCAATCGGTGCATCTACTCAGCGGAATCGTCATGGGATCCAAACGGTCTCGCAATTTCGTTGTTTTCCAATGACGGAACGTTGTCGGAAAGCGATACTACGGTAATTCGTTCGTTTGCTTTCGAAGCCTGCCGGTAGACAATTGATCCCTACAGTTTTGCTATTTCAAAGGTTTTGTAATCGAAAATACGTATTCACCACAGGTTTCGTCAAGTACAGGACTTCGATAAAATCTTAAATATGGTTCCACACACTCCATAATTATAATAACGCTTATTTGTTACTTTATCAGAGGAAGCTCTCCATTGTTGGGAACACATACTTACGCAAAGGTGCAAATCTGCCGAATACTCCCATTTTATTTAATAGCATCCTACCATTTTAAAAGAAACCTTAACATGGGTAAAATAAAGTAAACTTTATTACACAAGGATACAAAGAGATACAGAGTTAGGTTAGTAATCTTCGGTATTCGACGTGGGCGAAGGATTGTTTGGTTTTGAGTGTACCTACCTACTCAGGATCGTTTTGTTTTTGTATATTGGGTGCTCGAGATCGAGTTCCTTAAGTACCCCACTTACGTTTTTATACATTATACATAAATAACTTAACTTAATCAATAATATTTTTGGCTTACGATGAAAACTCATTCTCAATTAGGTTTAAAAAAGTTAACAAAAAATCAACCGAAATGTGTTTTTCGCTCATTCAATCAAATTAATATTTTGTATCTGTGGAATAATACCACGGGAAGCCAGTCGTATTGTACTATGAGACACTAATTGTTCGGGTGAATGACCCGAGTCGTATTTTGCGAAACTTTAGTTTAATAAATACATATAATTGCAATGAATCATGAAGTTACTCGTATATGAAGGATGCTTAAACATTTAAAGGCTGAATATATTATTCTGAATCCTAAATTGTCCCAAATTAGAATTTCGGGTAGTAGACCAGTTCGAGCAACATGTCAACACATTAAAAAATATTCCTGCTATAGAGGTGCGAGACTGTCTGAATTCACCTGTTCCATTCCTGAATTTTCAGTATCCTACTGTAGTCCAGGTCGTCGTCCAGGGCAAAGTAGAAAGAACCAGATCACGTGGAAGATCATCCATGCGATTGACCGACCAGATCAAATCGGCTGTGGGCGGACTTTTGCATGAGTGCAGAATGTAATAATGTCTGTGAATCGCGAGAAATGGCGTAGTATCATACAGAGAACAATATCTGCTTCTAATAGTACGACCGCTCTGTAAAGTGTCAAACGACTAAGAAGAAGAACTGTAGTCCAACCAACACTCATACAGACAGGAAAGCTTTATAAGAGTAATCCTGGCACCTTTGCACCCTGGAAGCGATCCGGTAATGGGATGCCCGCTAACGATGCGCTCATTACGGCTACGGCTTCATTAGAGGCCTCATTGCCATCAGATTAATACTCCCAAAGCACAGAAGGCCGAGCTTGTACGGAGGACCATGAAAGTTACGCCCTTTTTAAAGGGAGATAGACTAGCCAGCTTAAAACTGAGCGTACGCGGTTGTAAGAGTTTAGTTTAATAACGGTGTGCTTTTTTTTAACCCGATGCCAAAAACGGAGCAGAGGATTGTTTTAATGTACTAGAAAGCGCCCGTAACTTCTTCTGCGTATTTGTAAACGAGTAAAAAGTATTCTATAACCGTCTTTGGATGTCCAGCTATCCCTGTACCAAAATTGGTTAAAATCCGTCCAGCCGTTTCGGCGTGATGACCGGACATTGTTTTTTTTTTACTAATAGAGGGCTGTACATTTGTTGCCGCACGCCCATAAAATCCTGCATCGCGTTGTTGTGATTTTTCCAGAAATAATAACCCTTCTCCATAAAAAACTGATTTCAATTACTAGAAGTTTAGAATTGTATAATACCTATACGTAGTATATAAGATAAGAGGCCTTATTCATATATTTTTTTTTATATTATCACAAAGATATTAATAATTTCAACCAACTTTTTGAAATTAATAATACTTTTCCCCGAGTTGTAGGTAGTAACATAGCAATTTCATGCTTTCAATCCGTGCAGTCGAAAATAAGTTGAAAAAAAGAATTTCCGCGTAATTTTTTGTCAATTTCGAGTAGTTTTCAAAAAAAAATATCAATGAAAAGTTCAAACGGTACTTTGGTTTCAAATATATACCAATAAATTCCAATAGCCCTTATCCAGGTAGTAACATCAATCATATGTTAGGAAACATGTTAGATCATAGAGAAAAAATTCTAAAACAATCAGCATTTTAAAAGGAATAAGGCCTCTTAATTCTTTAGCTGTGGGGACTGGACTGACCGTTCTTAGTAACTGGCAATCGTCTGATCGACGGGCAACATGTAGCGAATTTAGATACCAATCTGTTTCGTACTCGGAACTTGCCTTCATTGTTCTATTAAAGACGTTATTGCCAATCGATCGTCAGCCAATCTCTCCCAACGGTTTATGAGGTCAGAAAGATGCTGGTCACAAAGATAATAAATTGTGTAATTTTCTTGAAGAGCCACATGCTGTATCCAATACGTAGGATAGCATGAAAACTCACGCTATCCTTCGTATTCTGTATTTTAAAAGGAGAGAGTAAATATATAAAGAAATTGCCCCCTCTGATCTCAGCATTTGTGTTTTGTTATTTTCAACCGACGTCAAAAACGGAGCAGGTTGTCAGTTTATCGGGGAGTTTCATTATTTTTCATGTGTTTCCTGATTACTCAAAAACGGCTGAACCGATTTGGAAAAAATTTCTTTTGTTACAAAGAGCATACTTTCAATTTTCATATAACATAACTTCGTTTCGTTGACGACGGTTACTTTTTGTAAAAAATGTACTATCCTTTATGTTCCCTGTAACAAATACTTGATGATCTCTTGCGGAAAACACGCTTTTTACGTAAATAGATATCAATCTGTTTCGTACTCAGATTTTTACCTTTGTTCTATGAAATAGGTTATTTGCCAATCGATCGTCAGCCAATCTCTCCCAACGGTTTACGATCCGATCCGAGTGATGCTGGTCACAAAGATAATCATTTGCATTATTTTTACGACATGGATTTTGGTTTATTATGGTGCATACTTTTATAAAACCGTTTCTGTTTTCTTGCTAAGCTTCGTATTAAAGATTAGAAAAAAGGAAATGTATTTAGATACCTGTATTATTCAATATATCGATAGGACAAATTCTTGGAATTAACAATGTTGCATTTCTTCGAGTTTTTTTCGTTTTTCTTTTCTGTAATTAACTAACTTATGATTATCTGCGTCAAACGCAACTGAATTAAGTAAAATCTCGCAGAAATGTAACTCAAACCATATAAAAGTGAAATTAATGTAAAAATCATTTCAAACTTATCACCCAGTTACTGGTGAATGAAGTAGGTACAAAATAAAAGAAAACACACATGTACAGTACAGTAAATTTTCTTTCAGCGCCACAAAACAACTACAAGCCAAAACTTCGTGATATCAAATGCCATATATTTTCCAGAATATAGCCGTAATACGTCAGTAATTTATACCTCGGTAGAGCCTTATCTTACCGCGACAGCCATATATCGAGGATTCTCGGTGACTCACGCCAAACTGAGGACATTAAATGCACTTGTACCAAATATGAACTGCAACACCTGCTTATGTGCGCTGGAAGAGACTTAGAATAACTGAACAGGCAAATCTCCGTCATTTTGAAAATCTGGACATTCAAACATCCGCACAAACGAAATAATTATGGAAAACGGAATATAGGTATGTATTTTTAGTTCAGTTCTAATTATTATTATATTTGGAACTTCCAAATAGTACCAACTGAATATCAAATGAGAAAAAATCATGTATTTTTGTTGACGATGTCGCTTTAAATGATTATTTGGACAGAAACATATACTCTTTATTTGCTAAAATTTAAATGGCAGGTTAGTATTTAGTACTTATTCTAAAACCTTTTGTCATTCAAAAAGTGTGGCATTCTTCATACTAAATACACAGATATGCTACGTTTATTGCCGCTACTGTCTGTGCCCCTTCCATAAACTCTATCTCCACAAGCGATTCACCCTTGCATAATAAGGGTGCATCTAAGTAAGGGTGCAACCCCACTGGGGTGGCAAGTCGGCTCAACTCGGCTATGAAGATGAATGTGCATTCATCGCCTTAATTAACAAGGGGAGTAATTAATTATTACGTCAGTTGGATATTTGCATCTTAAAATTGTACGCACTTATCGTTATGAATAGTTTCACTGCGGACAGCTATAGTAGGAATTCTTATTTAAGGCTGAATTCACGTCGCTTTGTTCTAACAAACTTATGATAACTTTCATTTTAAAGTAACAGTTTTTGGCCGCAGTTCAAAATGCACATATTCCCCGTTGAGTCCAATTGTTAGTTAGAACAACGCGAATTGAGCCTCAAAAAAGAATTCCTAATACTATACTGTCACAAGATGAATTCTGTTTGAGGAGGCAAATGCTCAATTTTTGATAAATATTATAGAAACGCAAGAGTTTAAAGCTATAATAAGTATTAATAAAAGTGAAGGGACGATAGTATCTTTGTGACGTTGTCGTTATATTTTTTGCATTAAGAGCGAAGAACAAGGAGAACATAAAAATGACATGTAGGCGGGTTTTCCCAAAATACACGTCTTTCTAATCGTTAGCAAACTACCACTTACACAATCTTTATCCCGAGGTTTCACTTAGCATTGCTATGAGCGTTGCTCTTTGTCATACGGGTACCACCAAAAAGGAGTTTTCTCAAATATTCACTCGAGTCACGGCTTATACACATTGAACAACGTGAGATCGTGACTTCTGAATACATAGTTCTAATAAAATCAATACTCTTACCATGAGTTAACGTTACCGTACTCGCTAGCGACTCCGTAAACGATGTGTATGGATAGTACAGCGCCCCTAGCGGTTACTTTGTAGAACTACAATTATCCATACAAATAGTTTACGCAGTCACAGGCGCGACAGCGGCCTATCGGTGTAACTCGGGCGTCGGTGACCTTGTAATGCCGAATCCTTCGACAAGGCATTCATGTGAATGTCTTCCCCACCTCGCGCGTCCCGCGCTCGCCCCGCTCGCCCCTCGACACGCCAAATAGCCGCGAGTTTTGTTACTGCACACAAGTGTCGCTGTCGTTTCTTTTTACGTTAGTATTTAGTATATATATTCTTTGACGCAGTCGTTAGCGAGTAGATACTTATAAACCACCCTAAGTGCGAGGTGGGGCGGAGACGTGACAATCACCTAAGTTGAAATCTGTATCTCAGTTCCGCTTCACTTGTGTGATTAATCACATGATTAGTCGATTCCGCATAGGGTTACCATACCCATACCACATGTCCGGACTTTTCGACTCTTGTCCGGCCCTTTAATTTGTCCGGCTTTTTTCAAATAAGTTGGAATAATGAGAAAACCCCGCCCGCACCCCGCACCTACCCCCTCGCAAATCTCGCAATGCGAGCGTCTACCTACTACCATGCCTACCTATTTTGGTGACTAAAAAGTCCGGACTTTTTTCGATTCGTCCGGCTTTTTGCCAGGACTTTTCAAATTCCTAAATGGTAACCCTAAATTTCCGCACGTCGCCGCTCTGCTTCAGTGGAACGCACCCTTAACGACACGTCACGTTGATGAGTTATTTTAATCAAGGGTTAGCCAAGTGCGTGTCCGATTGGTAATTATTACGATTTAATAAAACAACCGTTAACTTTCTTTATTAGCCCGTTTTATTGGGGATACGAGCGCACCGTCTATTACTGGATGCCATAAAATAATTCCAATAAAAGGTGGGTAATACTGTACAGAATAGATTTATAATTAAGTTCTGTTCATCCATTCAGAAATTACATGGTTTCGGATCTGCTAATAGGTAAGGTAGAAAATTATGCTATCTTAAATGTGTACGTAATTTAGTATTGTATGGAAAATACATTCGATATTTCCACTTTACCTTTTTCGCTGGTCATGTTTCTTTTGAGACGGAGATGGAGGGACGATCTAGATGCATTCCTAGTCGACTGGCCGGAAACAACGGTTAACGGGGAGTTGTGGAGATCTAATCAAGAGGCCTTTACCCATTGATGCAAATATTTTTATGCCGCAAAGAAACGCAATATACGATCGACATCCTTGCGATGCCACGGAGAAAAAATATCACTATGCAATATATATGAAAATAACTTCTATGTTATGACGATACATCGGGGTTTTCGGAGTACGAATGGTTTGATGCCTACTGACGGCGTAGTGTTATGACAGATTTACGCGACAATAGTGACATTACGATGAAATCATCACACACCAAGCGACAATAATAGTCCCTTTATATTATACTAGGTCGATGCAGAGTCAGCCACCGGCTAAGCTTGCACCATAGATTGGAGCGGAGTTTTGTTTTTTCGAATATTTAATTTGTGCATTTTAAAACAAAAATTTCTAAAATCGGTTAAGAACTCGCTGAGATCTGCGCATTGTTACAAAGTCCATTCGAGTCGATCCATGATGGTAGCTTCGCTCGCTTCGCTCGCTCCGCTCCAATTATGGGCATATGGGCGAACATGAGGGTCTTTCAAACCGTTTTCGACCAAATGGAATAGCTGGGACGAGTCAACAACACAGAAGTCACTCAAGTGAGAAAACACAGAAGTGTTTTTTTTTCGGCTTTCGCTTCTTCGCCAATGACGACGTTTGGACATATCACACGAGAGGAGAATGATCGGTAGAAAATTTAGATTTTTGTGATGGGCTGATGCCATATAGAAGACCTAAAACAAAGAACATTTATGTTAAGAACAGCACAGACAACACAAAACATGTGTACAGTTATTGATAAAAAGAGCTGGAAGAGGATGACAGTAAGTAGGGCATGCCAACATATAGGAGATGCAATTGTAAAAATTGTAGATATGCATTGAGATATAAAACAAAATAATATCACATTCGTTTCAAAACCATATTGTTTTTTAAAGGTACAATATTTCATAGGTCGCTGAAACCAATCAACGTTACACTTCACTATTTCTTAGTTTTTAGAAGTATCGACTATATTTGCTAGGTGGTTACGTTGCTTTCGCAATTTCGTGATATAACGGGTGATAACAAAAAAATGATAATAACTTTCTATGGACCTCAAAACAAGACTATTCACTTAGACAAAAAACTTTGTTTATGAAGTTGTTACTACTTCTTTTGAGGTTCTTAAACTTCATTTGATTTTGTTTTTCAAGCATTAATATTTGTCAAAATGGTGTCGAAACAAGAAACGCTGCGAAAACGGTTGAACATTTTTATAATTCAAACTATAACTGGGGGAAAAAGTGTACTGTAGATAATTTTAGTAAAGAATATGTACTTAGTCTCCACTATTTATAGAATTCTTGCATCCTTGACGATAGATCACAAAAGTGGTAGCCGGCGACCAGCGAAGATAATGACCAAGAGAAGGATTAACCTACACCATAGCACTTTTAACGATAATAATCCTATGAGCCAACGAGATGCCGCGAGAAAAAATAAAGTGTTCCCAACCGTGCACTTGTTCGTTCTTGAAAAAGATAGGTCTGAAATGCCGCAAGAAGGTGAGAGCACCGGAATACACTGAACAGCAAAAACTGACTATTATATCACAGTGTCGCTGGATGATCCGAAATTACAAAGGAAAATCATTCATTTTGGACGATAAAAGTTATTTTCCTTTGAGTAAAACACATATACCTGGAAATGACCGATACTACACCAGCAATAATTTTACAACACCAGACGATATAAAACACAAGTATAAGCACAAGTTTGAGCAGAAAGTTATGCTTTATGTGGCTATATCCGACAAAGGTCTTTCGAAACTGTCGTTCTAACCGAGTGGTTTAGCGGTCAACCAAAAAGTGTATGAGAGCGAATGCTTGAAAAAAATACTGATATTTATTGAAATAAACAGTTCAAATTTAAAAAAAATTTTAAATTCGCAAACATCACTCAGATGGAGAATATGTTCTGGTCGGATAAAGCATCGTCGCATTATGCCAAAAAAACGACGCGTTTCCTAGACGCTAATAATATACCATTTGTACCGAAAATCCGAAACCCCATAAACCTTGCACAATGTCGGCCGATTGAAGATTTCTTAGGTTATTTGAGCAGTTTAGTATACAAAAATAATTGGAGAGCTGAAAATTGTACCCAACTGATATAAATAATTAAAACATGTGTGCGGAAAATGGACAAGAATTCCGTCCAAGAGTCTTGTTCCAACGTCATGTCTATACTGAGTGGAACAGCTGACCACGAGTCCTATTCTAATGTGCATTGATGATTTTGTAAATAGTTTCTATGTACATATTTTCCAATAATATCAAATTGTGCTAAAAAGATACACGAGTATTTTTTTACACCTCTGAACGAATTCTCATTTTTTTGTTATCACCCGTTATGATGTTCATGATAAATGTTTAATTTGCTAAAAATTTGATAACATAATTAATGAAACTTCATAATCTCGATTTCTTAATTCACACACTCTTACACATCACTAGTCGACATGACTCCACCAGTGACAGTGGAAAAATTGAATATGAACGACTTTTCACATGTGTCATATTGACACAATCTAATTGTTTATTGCGGTATTCCCAGAAATGGTATCTGAATTAAAGTAGCTCGTAAAAAATTGGCACCCCAATTAAATCATTAATGAACAAGCGACTTCTTATGGGCATATGCAAACAGGGGGTGGCCCTCGAACCCGTTTGGCGACCACCATATAAAACGAACGTAATTGAAAATTGAACCATTACTGTAAATAACAAAACTGTAAAGAACCAATAAAAACACTGCCAACGCAAGTCATATTCGTAGCGTTTAAGATAATAACAACTCTTTCTTCGATCACGACTCCCTGCGGTCGGGAGTAAAACGACTCGATGTATCGAAGTGTGGTCGAAAACCGCACCTTTAGTAAGTAACTAGCTTTTGCCAGCGACTACGTCCGCGTGGAACTTGGAAGGATGGAAGCAACCTCGTACAACACGATAGATATCCACCTAATCACCTTAATTAATAAAAGGGATTATTTAAAGCGCCTAAGCAAATGTAAGAGCAATTGTGCTTTCGGTCTAATCATTACATTTCCGACAGGGTCATCAATGTCATCATGAATTACTTACTCACTTTTCAATCTTTTTAGGGATAATTTCCAGGATGAAAACTATCCTATGTCCTTCCTCGGATCTTAAACTATCTCCATGCCAAATTTCATCAAAATCGATTCAGCGGTTTAAGCGTGAAGAGGTAACAGACAGACAGACAGACAGACAGACACACTTTCGCATTTATAATATTATAGTAAGTATATAGTATGGATAAGTATGGATAATAACCTACCTCTTTGAAAACCTACATGGAACAAAATTTTAACAGATCATATAGATAGGAATAACTGTTTGTTAGGTTACCAGTACAGAAGGACTACTCCGATGATCGAAATTCGTCCGTCGTGTAGTGCCGTCCCACTCACCCAAATATAGTTTAACAGGAGATCGATAGGAGCGGCACCATATGACGATCGAATTTCGAACATCGGAGTAGCCCTTCTGAGATCCGATAATAATACAATAGAATCTTTAGTCATATTAAGGAATAAGGGGAAATAACGCGACTTAGTCCTTCTACGCATTAGGTGTAGACTTCCAGAAGGCTATCTAAAACAGAAGTAAAACTCGCTGGTTCCCGAATCGTCTCTTGTCAATGTCACTAACAAGAACCGAATTTATAGCTCAAATAGCAAAAAAAAGTCAATTTCGTTGAAACGATAACAAAATAACGCCTCTAAAAATCCCAGATAAAATTAAGTTGAAATAGAAATTCTAACGTAATTTCTAAACATCAAGCCGTAGCCAGCGGTCCAAATGGAGTGTTGAATGCCCGTTGCCAATCACGAGGATCGCTATTTGTGAAGCTTTAGATAAATTAAATAGATATACAGCCAGACGCAACTGGCAATTTGGCCCAATTAGGACCGCTCGGAGAAAGCACAGATACGATCCTTTCGGGCGTGTTTACGATGGCAACACTCCATTTTGATGGAAAATGTTGCAATGTTTATATTGAAAATGAAAATCAAGGTTTCGATAGTGCATGTCTTTTGCGGAGTAGGATTTACTTTCGCGTTTGAGTCTGGAGTATGCATAGAGACGTAGAGACTATATTTACCTATTGAGACTTTTTGTCATGGGCTTCGACCAATTTGATTGCGCAAGTATGTTCTCATTGCGATTGAGTGACATAGTATGTTCATATACGTAAGTACACCTACGATCCAGGTAGACCAGGGTTACCTGTTCTAAGTTGATTTTCATTTATTCATTCTAATTTAATATTATTGTATCTGATCTATAATTTATCAATTTATTTAATAAGAACTAAATTATTGTTTAAATTGTTTATGATTATTCATTTAAGAAATTGTTAATAAGTTAGTCCTCTTTATGCCTGAAACACAGGGAATCCTAGATCAGGCGCATGTCATTTTTTGCCAAGTATAGAATGTCTTAGGCTATAGTTATCATTACTGTAAAATAAGTTATTTTATTATTATTATTCAATAAATATCTTATCTTACCTATCTCAACATTAATTTTTGTTTCCCATCTCTAACGTTTCGCCAAATTTTCATTTGTCCGACAGCAATTTTTTTCCAAATCTGTTAATATTCAGAATAAATATAAATAGCTAATCTACCCTAAATGGGATTTTAAACCGATGTTTATAAAATCCTGAAAATTTTACTGGTTTCAGGAAAACAATACTTTCGGAGGACAAATGAAAATTAGGCAAATCGTTACGGATGGGAAACAATTATCCGGAGTTGAGATAAGATACCGGTGGACCAGCTAGACGTATAGAAGACGCAATAGGTATGTGACATGTCAAATTGCAAAACACTTTATAAATATATGAGTATGAAGACTATTGGACAACGGCGGGGCATAATTATATCGTAGCAAAAAATAACAAGTTGACGATTACGATAAAAAATACTATATTCTGATTTAAAAATAATAAATTGGTACCTACGCAGAAATTATAACACTGTTGAAGAAATACATTACCCCAATATCTCTCAAAATGACCACTTTAAATAAAAATAACAATATATTTTCACAGCATATTACGAAACAGCTGAAATACTTTAACCTGGACACTTGTACATTGTACAATGCAAGCTGACCGTTTCAAAGCAATAATGCCGTGTCCAAAAAGTTCGCAAACAGCAATAAAAATAAAATACAAACTTTTTAACGGTTCACCTGAGCGACATGTAAGTGCAATTTACTGAGCGCGCGTTCATCGTGTGGTCCAAATTATGAGCATGCGCGGGGAAAAATCTTAAAAAAATCTAGAACAATAAAGCTTGGAGAAGATTTCGATGATGAAGACTTGTTTATTTTTATGAATGATACAGAAATAATATATGTATTTTTTTTTTTGGACGCCTTTCCATTTATTAAATGCAATAATAGATAATCAATTAATGAATATGTTAAACAATGTAGAATAAAGATTAAATAGTAGTTTTTTTTAGAGTGCTAAAAATATCTCTCTATATCAACACTGATTAAGAATGGAGTATCGGGTACTGGTGCGGACCCGGGATATGGACATTAAATTTTATGATTGAGGAGACCGAGGGGTTTTGAGACAGAGGTGCGTTGAAACAACGTCAATTTCTCCCACAAGTAGAGCAGGCATGTTAGATATTCGATAACATATTCATAAGATTGTCGATTATCAGGTTAGTTAACATCAATCTTTAAACGGGTAACTACTATATTATGTTAAATACATAGACATAATACTTAAGATAGTTTAGTTTACGTAGTTGAACAAAATAGTTATTGCCATAAAGTACGGGTAAATTGCTTCGTTTAACCTATATAACCTCAGGTAACACTAGGTTAGATAACATTAGCAGCGAGCACACTGTATCGCATTTTATTGCTTTTATCTATAAAGTCTGATGATGTATTAAAAAAAAACATAATATTTTTATATGAAAAGATAACATAGATTGAGCAAAAACCACGTTGTTTTTTAATACTTTTCCTCTATATATTTTTTGTTTGGTTGTGTTTTTTGTGTGGTTGGATGTGAATAAATCCCAATGTGTTGTGTCCCAAGTTCATATTACTGTAATAGTAGAGTATCCTTTACGAAAAAAATACTGTCTGTTGAGTTTTTTTTTTTCCGCGTTTCTTCTCAATAGTGGTATGGTATCCTCTTGTGAAATGCCGGTAGACTCAAACACAGAATAAAATTCTCAATTTAAGGTTATCTCAACTCCAAAACAAACATTGAAATAACGTTTCGCCAAATTTTATAAATATCGCTTAAAAGAAATTATTAGGTTAGGTCATGTACGTTTTATAATAATTTTAAAAATTAACGGTTTTTGGTAAAGGCGAAACACAGATGGTTATCAAAAATAATGTTTTAGATGGTTAACCCAATTTTACTATACGTCGTGTCCGAAACATGAAATCTCAAATAATCATCCTTTCTCTAAAAAATAAACGACTTTAGTTAGAGAAATGGAACATACAATAACACTTATATGAACTGGACAAGCACCAGCTTTCAAATAAAACAAGAATCATCAAAATCGGTTCACCCAGAAGAAAGTTCTGAGGTAACAAACATAAAAAAAATACAGTCGAGTTGAGAACCTTCCTTTTTTGAAGTCGGCTGTCTTAAGTACCTATAAGTACGAGTAGAACGTAAGGGGTTGTGCACAAATTACGCGAGGTTTTTTCGGCAAATTTTTGACGGCCCTCCCCCTGGTGATATTTGATGAGGTTCTTTGTTACCCCCCCTCACAACCTCACGTATATTTTTTTTTGCCAGAATTTAACCTCGCTATTTTGAAGTATTTAACAAGTGAAGATTTATTTTTAGCGAAACCGAGAAAAAGGGTCTACTCATATGGTTGATTTTTTTTCCTTAGAAAAATACATGTGAGGTCTCCTTATACCCCTCCCTCCCCCAAAGTGATCTGTCGTGATTTTTTCGTGACCCCCCTCCCTCCCCCCTATCGAACCTCGCGTGATTTGTGCACAAGCCTTAAGTCCTATTATGACGTGTAACGTACCAATAAAACTATTTTATTTGGAACGGGTTCCGGAACAGGCGCAATAAGCTAAATTGAGGAAACGCTAATTAATATATAATTATGTAGTCCCGTGTTCCGCGAGGCAAACACTCTAGACGTAGCTTTATATCAGCTTTAATAAGGCTTATTAAAACACAAATGTGATCATAGCAGTTTTTAATACACATGTATGAAGGTGCTTACAAATGAAGGTACCAATATTTTAAGCTTTGAGATAGTACTCGCCTATGGTTCTGGGAGATTATGACGTCGCGAGTGTAATTCAAAATGGTCGCATTTTTTTATATTTTACTTTTAAATTCCATATCACCACTACTTTAAAAAAAATCTAATGATTTAATCGACTTATAAATCGATCGCTTATAAATGTTCATAAGAATCGGATGAGAAATGCTACTTCTAGGGAAGAACAGTCAAATAATTTCGGGTCTAGCTGAAGCGAAGACGCTTTCCTCGCACGTTCGATAAATTTAAAAGATAAATTTAATTTTTAGAGGAAATTAGGGAAATAACTTTGGTACGTTAAAACATCCCCTAGCTGTGTATATTTATTTTATTTATTAAATAACCAATGTTCACTGATTAAAGCCTCTTTGATAATACCATCCAAGATTACGACCATCAATTCATTTTTTACACCCACTCGCGCAAAAACATTGCACGAACGTCCGCAAACGTCCGACGAATACACGACAAAATACTATAGCTGCACTTTTTCACATTAGCCGGAAACATCTTATTTGTAATGCAAACATTATGCATGAATGAACCATTTTTTATCGTGTCTTACAACCGCGAAACTATTTGCTGTGTGTGTGTACCTACACATGGACATCTAATCTGGCATAGTCAACAATATAGAATTTTTTCTTAGATTCGTGTGCATTTATGAGGGAACTGTTTACGTAGTTTGATGACCAATATTTGCTATCGATATTAGCATTCAAATACAGATATAAAGCCTGACCAGAAATATATGAGGATTGTCAAGAGGGCGTTATTTATAAGATTTATATGGCAATAATTTTGCAACTAATCGCAACTCACTATAATGACATTAGTTTAAATACCTGTCAGTTCCTCCTCCCCATAACCTTGTAATATTATTTAATGGACTGCACTATTTTCCTGACTGTTTTTCGTGGAGTAAACACGTGTACACTTTATTTATAATATTACGTTTACGACTGTGCATAGTTTTCGGCATTTCCTTTGGATATTTTTAAAGAACCACCACCACTACGTATGACATTGACATTGTTGACAAACCATCATAAAATCATTGCCAGTGTAAGAAATTAGTTCCAGTGAAATTCCTCAATATGGCGCATCCTCATATATTTCTGGTCAGGCTTTACATTCAAATTCAAAACTTTATTCTGAAAGTGGACTACAAGAGCTCTTATTCTAAATTACATGTAAAAAAAATACAATTTACAATAATAATAACATCATAGTAGTAAGTAGGTACTAATATTAATGCAACAGACTATATATATTGTCTCCTGGTCTATTAAATTACAATAAACGTAACCTACACTTTCAGATATAGCATGTAATATATAATATGCATACCTACTCGTATATGACATCGGGAAAGTCATGGCTATTTCCGACCGATATCGAAGTGTAAGTTATGACTGGTGAATAATTCATCAGTAGTCTTTTACTTGTGTGTCAAATTTAATTAGTCAACGTGTGTGGCAATAGGGCTAACATAGACAGACAGCATTTGAACTACAACGCAACTGCAAGTTGAAACTACAAATTAACTGCGCAGTCAGATTTATAAGGACAAGGTAAAATAGGTCGGCGACTCTGTTAGATCATAACAAAATTATCACTAAGTAACTATATAGTACAATATAAGAAGTATATAGTAGAACAATGTCGCTTCCTTCTGTCTGTCTGTCCCTATGTATGCTTAGATCTTCAAAACATAAATAGATAGAGTGATTCAAGAGGAAGGTTTATGAATATAATACATGCATAATTTATCAGAATTGCACCTATGCGAAGCCGGGGCGGGTCGTAAAAGTCAAAAATACAAATATAGTAATAGAATAATGTTGTATGACTTCTTCATTATACCGTCTGAGGACTTAGCTTCAATAGCATTTTTATCGATAACAGACTTAAATCTCCAAACTGGGTCATGCAGCGGACCGTTCCGTAGCTGATATCTTATCAGCTGCCAGCATCGAGTAGGTCTGTAATCGATTCCATCTGGACCGTATCTTCAACAGATTCTAAATGCTTAAAGGCTCGTCGTAGATACCGTCTGGTGTAGAAAATTGATCATTCAAGATACATTTGATTAAATTCAGTCAAGCAAATTTCTAGTTGGGAATAGGCTTGATATCTAAATTATTTTTAAAATTCGGATTTTGAATGAGTAACAGCTTAACAACATCAAACCCATACAAAAATAAGAACAATTTGACGATGATGTTGAGGCGTACAGTTTTGTGATTTCTTTTCGCTTGTTGTTCGTTAATTTTCTTTTTTATTGATGAAAAGGAAACAGTTTTCAAAAACGCTCGTTTGGTTCGTTTTTGTTAGAAAATATTGAAAAAATAACGACGAATCTACTGGTTAGGTTCCTATAAAAAAAATCCAATGCGTCTTTTTCCGAATAGTTATTTTGTTCCAATTCCGTTCCGAGATATGTAGAAAAATAATTAAGTAGTTGCTGCCATCATGCCCCTAACCTTGTATTCATTTATCTAAACTTTATTGCACAGATCAAACAATTAAAATTGGTGGACTTAATGCCACAAGGCATTCTCTACCATAGGGTTGAACAGAAATATTGAGTTGGTACAGGGTCAGGGTTGGTACACGTTCGGAGACAATTTTAACAAACAATTTTTAGTCCTTTAAATATGTACAATATTAATTTAAGTTTATTAATTTATTTATATACTTTAATAACAAGCAGCGGCTGAAGCCAGCCAGAAAGTGACATACCTAACCGACAAGCGTCTGACAGTTGCCTTCATAATCCTACAGCTATCAAAGCTTTACTGAACAAAGCCTTTCAATAGTTTTTAATACCGCAGTCACGATAGCATGACATCATGCTGCAAAAAACCACCACGTGTGCCCGCCAAGTAATTGCTTTGCGATGTCTAAATTACATGTTTTTGCGATGGCTCGAATTTATTACTCCGTTGGAGCTAGTGCATGAAAGGCTAAAAATATTATAACTATAACAAAACGGGACTTATTAGCGGTCAATAAGTGTTTATTTAATTACCTCAACGTTTGGAACGTGACGTTACTTTTATGATCTCGAAGGGACTAACTAGTTTTATGATGTTGATTAATTATCAACTTTTTTTTTTATAAATTATATTGATGACTTTTTTTAATCAGATTGGTAACCTGAAATTTAAATTGGCGAGTTAGAAGTCGTAACAAATCGTAGTGATACATTTTTATCGCTGCAATTTATTATCAACCATAGAATTATGAAATATCAAACAGAATGACACAGGTAAATAGAGTATGTATAGCTAAAGTACTCAGTCACAGATGTGATCTTTAAGAATGTAACAGTTGTTTTGTGTTCTACGTTTGATTTTAATATGTAGTTTCTTTATGTTGTGTTTTCTTATAAAGACACTCATCATCATCCTCCTAGCCTTTGTCCCATTTTTTGAGAATGAATTCTCAATCGGGGTCCGCTTCCTAAATCCCAAGATGTGGCGTAGGCACTAGTTTTTACGCAAGCGACTGCCATCTGACCTTCCAACCCAGAGGGGAAACTAGGCCTTATTGGGCTTAGGTGGTTTCCTCACGATGTTTTCCTTCACCGAAAAGCGAGTGGTAAATATCAAATGACATGCCGTACATAAGTTCCGAAAAACTCATTGGTACGGGCCGGGTTCGAACCCGCGACCTCCGGATTGAAAGTCGCATGCCCTAACCACTAGGCTACCACCGCTTAATTTACTTTTATTTCAATATAAAGACACTATATATTGAAATAAAAGTAAATTGAACAATAAAGTGAGTGTGGTTATGTGTATGTTTGTTACTTCTTCACGCTCAAACGGCTGGACCAATTTTGATACATTTTGGTATTAAGGTAGCTGACACCCTGGATTAACACATAGGCTACTTTTTATCCCGAAAGAATTTAGTGTTCCCGTGGGACCGCGCGGCACAGCCTCATAAAATCGAACAATAAATACTACAGTATCCCGAACTCGGAAGGTAAACGACCAAAACAAAAGAATGTCGATAAAGCTCTCGCACACCAAGTGCTAATTTACCGGCTCGAGTGCCGCCAATGGCAACGCTGTCAAATGCCAGGGAAGTGATATATGTTGACGAATGTATGCATTAAGATTAACTTTGAGAAAAAACCGGTTTGATTTAGGCCATGGGATTGAGTTAATCTTTGGATCGTATGTAGCACTACCAGCACACGGTGCAGAGGAGTATAAGCGAAGATGTACCTATATTTTGGCGCTTTTTTCGATGCGACAAAACGTGGGCAGCAGTATCTGTTCTTAGAGATAGTTTGGCTTGCGACAAATTATATATTTATTACTGTCTCAATTTCTATTAGCGTAGAAGGGGTAGTGATGTGCCCACGGAAAGTTTCCAAAATTGCAAAACTTTATATGTATCTACATGCAAAAATCATGGCACCTTTTCAAAATTTCCAATCCGAAATTGTCAAATTGAATTATTAATGTTAACTTTATTCTACGACGTGTAATACACATTTAATAGAAACATAGCAGGAATCGTAGCATCAAGAAAAACAAATACTAAAGTGAAACGAAAGTGCTTATATATTGACAAGAGCATTATAATTTCTTCTTTTTTACTGCATACAAAATTATTATTATAAGTTAATTGATTGCTCATAGTTAATGAATTCGGTAAAAATAAGGTCTGGTTGGGTAAGAGAAACACATTAGGGTAAGGCAAACACTCAAAATAAATCACAGTGTGTGAGGGGAATCCAATTTTTCGAAACAGTTCCAGGTAAAAAAAAAAAAATGTTGATCGTTTATGTTTATTAAAGCTATTACATAGAAAATATTACAAAGTGGTCCACTTCCCCATGTGTTTCCCTTACCTCACCTGTCCTTAAATTTTTCGTAAAAAACTGTACTTATATGTAAGGAAAATTTAAAGCTTACAATTGACCATAACATTTCAGTACCCAATGGCCTCCAAAGTTAACCAGAGCAGAGCAAAAAGGCACGCAACAGAGTACGTACAGTCACGTTCGAATAACTTTTTGTAAGATAAACATTAATTATCGCCACAATGCTACGTACAGTCGGCTCACAAAAGCGCACGTAATTGTTACCAAAAGTGATTTGCATAAAAAGTTAATTGTGAATACTGACAATAACAAGTGATGTTTTTGTTGCGGTTTCATCATCGGTCGTATTTAGATCGATGTTGTTGTGCCGGTTCGGTAATTATAAATATGTATGTAAAAAATAAATGTATGTACTTTTATATTCATGTATGTACGTCTAGATAACAATTGACCTAGCGAGCGTAACGAGCGAGAAGTGTCTGTATCAGCTTCGCCAAAATTTCTTTTGTAGGTCCGGATGTTCGAATTTTCGGCTGATCTCGCCTACAGTACAGGCCACATTGCTCAACCGATTGTCCTGAAAATTTGTGAGTAGGATTGATATGTAGATATATTTTGTCGATTCAGTTTTAATTTTTTTTCAAAAGGGTGGACTTACGGGGGTTGAAAATGGAAAGAGTGTAAAATTTTACTTATTTCGAAATAAACTCACTAGGTATACAGCTACAGAGCCACTAGTAATAAATGTGTCGATCATTGTCCCGATAGGCGTTTCAGCGAACCATCTCATAGCGAAGTGTCTCGACCACCATCCGAAGAGGCTCTCGCTAGTTGACTGATGGATCAAGGGTCACTCAGATACGACGGCTTCGGCTCATCACACTTTTGCATGAAGGCGATCAGGCAGCGAGTTCGCCGACGCTGATTTGTATAGATAACTCGCTCGCAAATTGCATGTGTGATAAGGCCCTTAGGTTAAGTTTGATATAAACTGTTGTTAATAAGGAAAAGTAATGTATAATATTACAATTAGTACCATTGTACATGTTACCTCTAGACTTACGTCATATATACATTTTTATAAATAATTACACAAAGGTAAATTACGAAAGAGAAATTTAATGTGATCCACTACAATCTAAGCAGGACTCGAACCTGCGACCTCTACGTTTCCGGTGTATTTGCTCACCCAACTGAGTTATTAGATCGTTACGTCTATCACACCAAATCTTTCATTCCATAATTCTTACGCTACTGAACATTTATTGCTAAAATGGCGTATACAGGAATCACCATACCCCGTGGTTTTCGATGTACGAATGATTCGACGCCTAGTGTGAAATGATTCGTGCACCCAAAACCACGGGGTAAAAAAACGTTTTTTAATAGATCCATCTACAACCAGAGGCGTCATACATCCGTCTAGTAGCTATCTCATATCGAATACAACATTAGTACATACTTCCATTGTTTCGCATGAGATTCATCATTATCATTACAACCATACAACACAATACATATATGTCAACGTAGCTTCCCACGACTCACACACTATAACCAAAAGGACTTATGTACTTGTGTTTTTACTATCAGAATATCCTTTTTGATTGTGATCACACTGTTCGCCACAATATTTAGCCAACATAAACAAACTCACGGCGTAGACATCTTACGAGCTATTGTGTGACGGCAGATGGGAAGATTTGAGCGCTGCATATTTACTGAAGAGCTTTTATGTATTATGGGACGGGTATCCGTTTGTAAATAGTTTATAGATATGGTTGACAAGCAAAATCTTACTATCACTTCTTATGGATTTAAATTAACCTGCCGTTAAACTTTCAGCAAACCAGTAAAAAAAATGTAGTTATGTACTAAAAAATTATTAAAAAAAGGATCACTCAGAAGTAGCTCCAATCAAACTTATTAACCCCCGACGAAAAAAGAGGGGTGTTATAAGTTTAACATGTGTATCTGTGTATCTGTGTATCTGTCTGTGGCATCGTAGCGCCCAAGCGGATGGACCAATTTAAGTGCGGTTTTTTTTAATCGAACGATTTTTCCGTCGAGATGGTTCTTAGCTATGTTTGGTGGAAATAGGACCAGTATTTTCCAAGATATTCAGCTTTAATTGGAACAAGTGACGAGATCTCAGCCAATAATGAAGTCAATAATTCGAAATATTGGCTAAATGTTAAGTTTTATTAGCATTTTCTATATGACTCACTAATTGAGGGTCTCATGATGACCAGGTAGTGGTTAATGGATCTCAGCCAATATTGATGCTAAGGATTCCAAATTTTGGTTAAATGTTAAGTTGTATTAGCATTTTCTATATCACTCAATAAATGAAGGTCTCATGATGACCAGCAAGTTGTTAATGGATCTCAGCCAATATTGAAGCCAAGAATTCCAAATTTTGGATAAATGATAAGTTTTATTAGCATTTTCTATATCACTCAATAAATGAAGGTCTCATGATGACCAGCTAGTTGTTAATGGATTTCAGCTAATATTGAAGCCAAGGATTCCAAATTTTGGTTAAATGTTAAGTATTATTAGCATTTTCTATATGACTTACTAAATTAAGGTCTCATGATGACATGACCAGCTAGTTGTTAATGGATTTCAGCCAATATTGAAGCCAAGGATTCCAAAGTTTTGGTTAAATGTTAAGTATCATTAGCATTTTCTATATCACTCGATAAATGAAGGTCTCATGATGACCAGCTAGTTGTGAAAGGATCTAAGCCAAGAATTTCTATTGTTGGTTAAATGTTAAGTTTTATTAGCGTTATCAACAGATTAATAAATTTTTGACAGTACAATAATTTGGTACCTTGGAGCTGAAGATGGCCGTAGGAACTCCTAAACAGCACAAGATAAACCCATGTTGTTTGGGCTCGTCTGATTGTTCTTGATGAGCAATTAACATTTGTGTAAGAAAGTACAGTCAATAACAAAACCGAGTCTCAATAAACCTTTTTGACAAAAAAACTCATTATAATTTCTGTCACAGTACTGGGTCACTGTTTTTAACTTTCGGAATTCTGCTAAAGCTGAATTGTTCTTAGGACTATTGAACAGGTTCCTTTGATTGAGGTCACAAAAAGCAGCACCCTGCAAGATTTTAAAGCGACTAAATGACACGTAAGCTTTAGCAAAAGTACTCTTGCCTAAGTGAATAACAGCTTTTTAGGATTTTGTTGTTTGTGTCAGTCTGTCCACAGCTTAGCTCAGAGACATAGTGGTTGAATACATTTTTAAAAACAATTTTCATATTTTGATTGTCTTGGCTAACTTTTAACGATTTTTTCCCAGAATGTTGCTTAAGGCTATTGAAATCAAAATATATCCTAACTTCAAACTTAGAGAAGACGGCATTCATTACCACTGGCTTGGGATCTTGTTGTACCTACATATAGTCAAAGATCAAGCTCGACGAAAGATTTGAAACCCTGGACCTTAAACGGTGTAAAACAAAAATAGTCTCAACAGAAGAAAATTCCGGGACGAAACTTCTGTTTCTTTAAAAAATATGAAATAAAAATAAAATTAAAAATTTAAAAAACCCCCGACATGACAACCAATAAAAAGAAAGAAATAAAATCTACGAAATGTGCCTATACAATGAACAGTAGAAAAATAATCCAAGCTTCGTTGCGTCGGGGGACCGCTAAGTAAATGAAATGCAATGTACTGAAAATTGTAAAGTGGGAAGCCCAAATGCATTCATGCAATTCTGCGTTGAAAAATATATTTGTGTCAGTGCATCTGGAAAGGTACCTTGTTTCAGGTATTGAGTTATGCATAGTTCCAAAAAGTAGATTAAATTTGCTATCAATACAAAAAAGAATAATGACTGTAGGTGGAACAACTATTTTTATATAAATTTTTGAATTTTCGACTTCCGAAATGCACAAGTTGAGAAAATTGCATTTAAAGTTTATAGTGGCAAAAAACACACTTCTACTTCGAAGTTACATAGTGAAGGGTATAATCATAATCTTTGAATGTTAAAGAATTATAATAAAGGTGAATTGTCTAAAAATACATGTTAATTATTCTGATTTCTTAGGTTGAACATGCCAGGGTGGAAGAAACACGAAAGTGTTATTTATACCCAATTCATAAAATAACGAGATTAAAACTGTTAGTTTCTCATCATAGTTACATATTCTATGGCATTTTGGGACAATTGAATGAAAGAAAACTGCATAATCATAAAGAAATTTAATAATTACCGCATTTTTAACAGTTACAAAAAAGATCACTTATAATATTAAAAACCAACAAAATAATTTGTGTATTCATGCTATATCACAAGATCAAACGGTATTTAGCGTGGTGTACCACAATGGTATAATAGAAATGGTGTTAAAGCAGTTTTTTTTTTACAATAAAGTTTAGTGACTCAGTCGAAACTTTTGTATGGAAACGTAACTAGGGTACCTTGTCACGACATTTACTAAACTTTAGTAACTTAAACTCGAAGATCACTATTTTAGTACCTATAATGCAAGAAATATCTGTAACAAAATGTTATTTAGGATAATTATAGCGGAAATCAATGTATTCTTATGTATAAAAACTTCTGTTTTAGTCGTGTAAGACATCAAGTTTAGCATTTTACTAAACTGGGTACCTTGTCACGCTAAGTCATTATCTTACATAAATGTGACCGTCCATGACTAAAGGGTCCTTATGGCAGGTATTGAGTTAAGCACAGGTTCTAAATCTATGTTAAATAAGCTATTTAACACAGAAATAATCATGACCCTAAGTCTCATACTTTTTTTTTAAAAAACATCATACTTACACATGCTAAAATTTCACTTTTGAGAAAACGTCAAAAGAAGTTTGAAACTAACTTTAAGTATGTTCCCATTGGAAGTTACATAGATTATGATTGATTTTGTATCTCAAGGGGTTTTTCTATTGAACTCAGTCATGGTTTCATCAATGTGACTTCCAGATCCTGAGAAAACAGCCTTTGATAACAGCAACACGCTTATAAGAATGAAATTAATAAAAACATGTTTTTCAGCTTTGTCTTTAATTATGTTGTAATCGGAACTATTGTATATAGTAGGACATATTTAAACTTACATTTTAGGATATAAATAAAATCACATAGTTAACGAAATATCTTTATTTTAATGAAAACGTGATAATTATTATACTTTTCATCTTCCTCTATAACAATAACAAATTTAGTACAGTGAGTTCTAAAACATATTTATTCAGTCCACTGGAGTATCACAAAATTATCATTATTGTTCTACAAGTTTAATTTTTTTATTTATATACGATTAAAGTTACGTAAAAATCACAATTTGACTCCCATACATTTGGGAATACCGCCGTGGGGTGACCGGCCTTAGAATTGTCCCCCACCATATCGTCCCGTGGTTGCAGTAGAAGCCTGCTAAGGGAATAATAATATACCGGGAGATGGGCAGCAGCGTCTTCCAGAGGCCTTAAAAAAAAAAAAAAAAAACTGCGCGCGCCAACCCGCCTGCCAAGCGTGGCGCGTATGGCAAAACCCCCTCTATGAACAGTCACACAAATACCAGGCCCCCAGTCTCCGGCAGCTCCGCTATCCCTGGCGCGGGTAGCGGCCAAGGTAATGGCGGAGCAGGGGGTGCTAAGAATCCCCGGACGAAATCCGGCTACCCATCCCCACGACGACTGGCCCTGGTAACACACAACATACGCACAATGAGGACTGACGAAAAGATTTGCGAGTTGGAAGAGGAACTGAGCAGGTTACACTGGGACATTGTAGGATTATGCGAAGTCCGTAGAGAGGGGGAGGGCACCGTAACCCTGAAGTCTGGTAACCTGCTCTACTACCGGGAGGGCGCCCAACAGTCCCAAGGCGGTGTCGGGTTTCTCGTTCACAAGTCCCTCGTTAACAACATAACTACCATCGACAGTGTGTCGAGCAGGGTGGTATACCTAATACTCAGAATATCCAAAAGATATTCGTTGAAGGTCATTCAGGTATACGCACCGACCTCGTCACATTCTGATGAGGAAGTAGAGGCTATGTATGTAAGATATTTAAATAAAAGATGCTTGAAGTCTTCGAGGTTTTATTTTATAAGTTTTAATATTAATCTTAATTTAATGTTCACAAATCGATGCTTCCAGTCTTAGGTTCTAGGTCAGAGAGAGCTGTCAAAAAGTGACATCCAATAGCTGTCAGTTTGGGGTGCGTTTACGCTACATGCTATATTACATCATCCCCTTTTGAACACATTCAATTTGACTTACACTTTTCCCCTTATAATTATGCTACACAGATTTACTACTTTAAAAGTTATATTATTTAAACAGGCTCTTCTTTCCCCTTTTAAAACAAGTTAAATTAACTTGTACATACTGCACTTATAGTACAAATAAAATATCTGAACAATTTTTACACATTCATACTGAACACATATTTATAACTACTCATTCGACCCACTGTGGAGAACCAGCCAGCGAATCCAGCGAAGCACGAAGTCATGCAGGCCTTATATGAAATGAGGTTCTTGTGTATCTAACATTATTATTATCATCTACTAAGTCATATGACCTCATACCATTATCTCTGATAATTTTTCCCTGTAACCAAATATTCTTATTTACATCTTTTTTGTACCAGATGGTTTGACCAACTACAAATTGTTTCTTACTTCTAGATGTCTTATTATAATTTCTAATATTATTATTTCTAATTTTATCAAATTGCTGTTCTACACATACATTAAGCTTTGGTTGTAAATACTGTGAACTTACTAACAATTTTGTTTTTAGATGTCTATTCATTAAAAGTTCACTAGGACTTAAGTTTGTACCAGCTATGGGTGAAGCCCTATAATTTAATAATGCTAGTCTGTAGTCACTTTTATCTTCCAAACATTTATATAACATTTTTTTCGCAATCTGGACGCCTCTTTCAGCCATTCCATTTGATTGGGGGTATCTAGGGCTTGTATACGTGAATTTAAATCCCCACTCATGAGCAAAGTCCCTACATTCTTTTGAATCAAATGGAACATGGTCGGACACTATTTCGGCCGGGATGCCAAAGTGCGAAAAAATGTCCGTTAAAGCATCAATTATGGACTTAGAGCTTTTATTTGTTATTCGCTTTATATCTAACCATTTAGAGTAATAATCATAAATTATGAGGTAATTCTTTGTTTTGAAATCCATAATATCAACTGCTAACTTAGAAAATGGTAATTGTGGTATATTATGTGGCAGCAATGGTTCTTTAATATTATTATTTTGATATGTTTGACATGGGTAGCATCGCTTAACATATTCTTCTATATGTGAATCTATATGTGGCCAGTAATAAAGGTTTCTTGCTAACTGTTTCATTTTTGACATGCCAAGGTGTCCTTCATGTAAAGTTTTAATAAAAGACTGTCTTAAATTTTTAGGTACAATTAATCTGTCATTAAAAAAGACTAAGCTGTTGTCTACGGCTAGTTCACCTCTTAATTTATGATAACTATGTAAACAATCAGGAATATTTTTATTATTTGTAGGCCACCCATTTTTAATAAAGTTTCTTAATAATTCTAATTCGTCATCTTTGGAACTTTCAGTAATTAGCACTGTTTTTTGTTCATCAGTACATTCTAGGTTTTGAGCTAGACCTATACAATGAATTACTTCATACATGTATGAATCATCAAAATCCGGCGACACTTGAAAAGAGCGCGATAGTAAGTCAGCAATGTACATAAACTTGCCTTGCAAGTATTTAAATTCTATATCATATCTTAGTAACTTGAGCTTCAACCTCTGTAATCTGGGTGACGGGACTTCATGAAGATGCTTTTTTAAGAGACTTTCAAGGGGTTTATGATCATTCAATACTGTAACTTTACGCCCATATATGTAATAGTGGAATTTACGTGTTGACCAGGTGACACTTAACAATTCTTTTTCAATTTGTGAAAAGTTACGTTCTGCTGATGTTAAACTACGAGATGCAAAGCAAACTGGTTTCCCATTTTGAAGAAGGCAACATCCAAGGCCATCTTTAGAGGCATCGCATTGAATGGTTATGGGCAATTTGTCATCAAAATTTTGAAGGATGGGAGCTGTACTGATTTTATTTTTAATATTAGTGTACACTTTCTCATGAACTTCCGTCCAGATCCATTCTACATTTTTCTTTAGCAAAAGTTGTAAAGGTGATGCAATGTCAGCCAAGTGCGGGATGAACTTTCTTAAATAATTTATCATACCTAGGAAAATTTGAAGCTCTTTTTTATTATTAGGACTTTTCATATTAATAATAGCACTGACCCTCTCAGGGTCTATCTGCATACCCTGGTCAGAAAAAATGTGGCCAAAATACTTCACTTGCTTTAATTTATATTGGAATTTGTTTTTGTTAAAACGTACATTATGCTCTTTGGCTCTACTAAACACCTTGTCTAATATTGCATCATGTTCCTGTTCGGTTTCTGCACATATCAATAAGTCATCGCAATAAACAATAACACCAGGAATATCTCCAAATGCTCTCTCACTGTATTTTTGAAAAATTTCTGGTGCGATTGAGATCCCGAACGGAAGCCTTAAAAATTTAAAGCACCCAAATGGGCTATTAAAAGTGCATAAGTTACTAGATTTCTCATCAAGCTTAATGTTATAGAAACCATCCGATAAATCCAATACAGAAAAATATTTTCTGTTACATATTCTTGGTAATATCTCATCTAAAGTTGGTATCAAATGATGTTCTCGAATTAGTACCTGATTCAGATCCTTCGGATCGAGACAAATTCTTAAGGAACCATCTTTTTTCTCAATTATTACAAGGTTACTGACAAAATTATCAGGGTGATCTACCTTCGCGATAACTTCATGCTTCACTAGGGCCGCCAACTTGTCCGCAAGGCGCGTCATGAGTGCACTGGGCACCCGCCGCGGAGGTCTCACCACAGGCTCCACACCAGGTCGAATGCGCAGCTCAAGTGGCTTTTTAAATTCACCCACACCCTGAAACAGTTCGATATTTCTATTAATTACACAGTCTTTATTACTTTTATTAGTAGGAAGATCAGTCTTTAACATGTTTTTATTGTTAGTAATTAGAGTATCAGTTTTTATTGTGTCCACATTATTACTATTATTATTTAACAGTCTTAGTTTTATTAGTGAAGCTAACCCCAAAATTGGTCGAACCTTTTCTTTCAAAATTAAGAACTCAGTTTTTATAACTTCATTGTCCATGATTGTACCTTTAGGAAACAATTTTAGAGTGACTTTACCCAATGGGATTAATTTCCCTCCCCCGAAGACTTCAATTAATGTATTTGTCTCAGACATTATAATATTATTATCATCATTGACAATTTTCTTGAGATCGCTTAAGCTAATAACATTAATTTGTGCCCCTGTATCACATTTAAAAGTTACTTTCTTGTTGTCTACTCTCAGCATCTCAGTCCACTCATTGTTACCCAGATTGATGGAGTAAACTAGTCATAAGTCTTGTACATTATTACAGGCCTCATCGCTATCACTGTTATTGTTAATATTATCAACCCGTCTTTTGCTAAAAGTACAGCCCACACTGAAGTGATTCAATCTTTTACAATTTGAGCATGTTTTTCCGTAAGCAGGACATTGCCTTGGCCCATGCTCCGTGTTGCATTTTTTACAATGGTAAAAAAATTTACTATACCGATTATCCTTATTAGCATTGTGATTCTGAGACCAATTTTTATTATTATTAGTGAAATACTTAGCTTTACTGGAGAGGTGTTGTGCCCTGTCTGCCTGCACTGCATGCACCTCCGGGTTGTTGAGAGTCTTGACAAATCCCTTGGACAGCTCCGCCGATCTGCAGATGTCAACAGCCTTCTCCAGAGTGAGCTCCCTAATCTCCAGTAATTTTTGTTGAATTCTTGGGTCCCGAACTCCAATCACAATTTTGTCCCGCACCATCCTGTCCTTCTGTTCTCCGAAGTTGCAGTTCTCCGCCAGTCTTCGTATTGCCGAGTAGAATGCGTCAAAGCTTTCTCCGTCTTCTTGTTGACGCTTGTTAAGATTGTAGCTGTTTATAACTTCATTCTGCTTTGGTTTGAAGAACTCGTCGAAAATTTGGATCACATCTTCCAATTTGTCCTTCCCCTCGATTTTGAGGACATTAAAATACAATTCCTGTGCAGGTTGCCCAATACAGTTAATTAATATAGCCGCTTTTCTGGCTTCTGTTATTCGCTCCAAGCCCGCCGCCAGCACGAAATTCCGAAAAGACAGTTTGAATTTTTGCCATTGAGGCCAACTGTTTTCTAAATCCTCTAAATCTAGGCCTTGCGGCATTTTATATTCGACAGCACACATGTTGTTAGACTTCTCGTCACAATTTTCTTCTGTTCGGGTGTCGATGTCGTCCATGTGCAATGTTCTGTAGGGTTTGTAGGTTACCTTATCAAATCCGTCGTAATCTTGCAGAACTTGATAATTTTCTCGGCTGCGCCATGTAAGATATTTAAATAAAAGATGCTTGAAGTCTTCGAGGTTTTATTTTATAAGTTTTAATATTAATCTTAATTTAATGTTCACAAATCGATGCTTCCAGTCTTAGGTTCTAGGTCAGAGAGAGCTGTCAAAAAGTGACATCCAATAGCTGTCAGTTTGGGGTGCGTTTACGCTACATGCTATATTACAATGTATGAGGACGTAAGTAGGGCCATACATACTTCCAAAACCTACTTCACTGTTGTTATGGGGGACTTCAATGCAAAGTTGGGCAAGAACAGCGGTGATGAGTTGAGAGTGGGGCAATTTGGATACGGGCAACGGAACCCTAGGGGACAGAGGCTGGCCGACTTTCTGGAGAAAGAGGAACTCTTCATGATGAACTCTTTCTTCCAGAAGCCGCCTCACAGGAAATGGACCTGGATAAGTCCCGATGGTTCCACGAGAAACGAGATTGACTTCATCATGACCGACAAGAAACGGATTTTCAGTGATGTGTCTGTGATCAATAGGGTAAAGACCGGCAGTGATCATCGAATCGTAAGAGGCACACTGAATATCAATGTTAAACTGGAAAGGTCCAGTCTGATGAAGTCTACGCTCCGACCTACTCGGGCCCATATTAAAAACCCCGAGAGCTTTCAACTCGAGCTCTCCAACCGCTTCGCTTGTCTGGAGAACTTTGCCTCAGTGGACGAGATCAACGACGGGCTAGTGGAAACTGTCCACACGGTAGGGTCTAAGTTTTTCAGACCCCGCCATAAAGATAGACCTCAGAAATTGTCTGATCGAACCTTAAACCTCATGGCTGAACGACGCTCGCTACAGTTGCAGTCTCCCGATGACGCGAGGTCATATAGGCAGCTTAATAGACGTATATCGAAGTCCTTGCGACATGATCTGCGGCTCTTTAATACGAACCGTGTTAAAGAGACCATTGAGCAGAACAAAGGCTCCAAAGTGTTCGCAAAGGGCAAGTCTATTGGACAAAGCCAGCTGACCAAGCTGAAACGGGAAGATGGCAGCATAGCGTCGACCAAAGCAGAGGTTCTAGGCGAGATCGAGAGGTTCTATGGTCAGTTATACACTTCAGTCGCTAAGCCCGTTGACAGCTTGGTAGGCGATCCAAGAGCCAAGCTGTCCCGACATTATACCGAAGACATCCCGGACATCAGTCTGTACGAGATTAGGATGGCCCTGAAGCAGCTTAAGAACAACAAGGCGCCGGGCGAAGACGGAATCACCTCAGAGCTTCTGAGAGCGGGTGGAACACCGGTACTTAAGGTCCTCCAGAAGCTCTTTAATTCCGTCTTGTCCGAGGGCAAAACGCCTGAAGCATGGAATAGAGGCGAGGTGGTACTGTTCTTCAAAAAAGGTGATAACAGCCTATTGAAGAACTACAGGCCCATCACGCTTCTAAGCCATGTTTATAAGTTGTTTTCAAGGGTCATTACGAACCGTCTCGAACATAGACTTGATGACTTCCAGCCTCCCGAACAAGCCGGTTTCCGAAGAAGCTATAGTACCATAGACCACATACATACGCTGCGGCAAGTTATACAGAAGACTGAAGAGTATAACTTGCCATTATGCTTAGCGTTTGTGGACTATGAGAAAGCCTTCGATTCGGTGGAAACATGGGCGGTGCTCGAGTCACTTCAGCGATGCCATATTGACTATCGGTACATTGAAGTGTTGAAGTGTTTGTATAGTAACGCCACCATGTCGGTCCGAGTTCAGGAGCAGAGCACAAAGGCCATTCCATTGAGAAGAGGCGTAAGACAGGGGGACGTTGTGTCCCCCTGTCTTACGCCTCGAAACTGTTTACGGCCGTTATGGAAGACGCCTTCAAGCTCCTGGAATGGCAAGGACTTGGCATCAACATCAATGGCGAATACATCACTCACCTTCGGTTTGCCGACGACATCGTAGTCATGGCAAAGTCGATGGAGGAACTCAGCATGATGCTCGATGACCTCAATCGAGTTTCTCAACGGGTGGGCTTAAAAATGAACATGGACAAGACGAAACTCATGTCAAATGCCAAGGTTGTGCCCATCCCAGTCTCTGTTGAAAACTCGGTACTCGAAGTTGTTGACTCATACATCTACCTAGGACAAGTGGTCCAATTAGGTAGGTCCAACTTCGAGAAAGAGGTCAACCGCCGAATCCAACTCGGCTGGGCAGCGTTCGGGAAACTACGCAGCGTCTTTTCGTCCGACATACCTCAGTGCCTCAAGACGAAAGTCTTCAACCAATGTGTGTTACCAGTGATGACTTACGGCACCGAAACGTGGTCTTTCACTATCGGCCTCATCTCAAAGCTCAAAGTCGCTCAACGTGCAATGGAGAGGGCTATGCTCGGGGTGTCTCTACGGGATCGAATCAGAAATGAGGAAATCCGTAGACGAACTAAAGTGACCGATATAGCTCACCGGATTAGCAAGTTGAAGTGGCAATGGGCAGGCCACATAGCACGCAGAGCAGATGGCCGATGGGGCCGAAAAGTGCTCGAGTGGAGACCTCGGACCAGCAAGCGCAGCGTAGGACGTGGACAGATGACCTTATAAAGGTCGCCGGAAGGCGCTGGATGCAGGTCGCTTCCAACCAGTATATATGGAAGTCCAAAGGGGAGGCCTATGTTCAGCAGTGGACGTCCTATGGCTGAGATGATGATGATGATGACATTTGGGAAAAGGGTCCTTATGACCAATCACAGACAAAACATATTAATAATTCCAATATGGCACAATATTAACATTATTTATTTCCTAATCTTGTATTAACACAGAATACCGAAGAAAAAAGGTTATTATAAATTGACTCAAAATCTTTATCTGTAAGGAGTTATTCTCATTTAACGTCAACGAATAATTTACACAGTCGGTGACTACTAAGGAACTATTCATAAATCACGTAATAAAGATATCCTTGTCTTGTGAATTCCCATTATGCGACAAGTCTCCTGAAAGAACGCAGATTCGAAGTTTCTACCTTGATCACTGTGGATTTCGAGAGGTACCCCAAACCGGCAGAATACTTCGTTCACTAACTTTTCAGCTATGGTTACGGCTTCTTGATTTGGAATGACAAATACTTCAGGCCACTTCGTGAAGTAATCCATCACGACAAGAATGTACTTGTTTCCGGAGTCAGATGCTGGAAACGGTCCTGCTACGTCTAATGCAACCCTTTCCCAAGGGGCTCCAACGTTGTACAACTTGAGTGTTCCTCGGCTACGGGTATGCGGTCCCTTGACTGATGCACAGTTAATGCACCTTTTGCACCAGTTTTCAACATCTTCTCGGCAGTGAATCCAATAAAAGCGTTGCCGAATTTTCATTAGGGTCCTTTTTACTCCAAGGTGTCCATCGTGAAAGCTTCTCAAAACGTCTTTCACCCTTTTCTTAGGGACAACGACTTGCAGGTGAGCATCCTTCCCATTTGTTGATTCCCATTTTCTGCATAGCACGCCATTATGTATAACCAAGCTATCCCATTGAGCCCAGTAGCTTTTTGTTACCGCACTTATCGGAGCTACATTACACCATCTTGGTTTAGGCACACCCGCACTAATCCATTCAAAAATGGGTCTCACGTCAGGGTCCTCTTGTTGCGCTTGCTGCATGATTTCATCACTCCACTCATCGCTAACGGTATCTGTTCTTAACATTCGAACACATTCCTTTTCTTCTTGTTTGGAGCAATGCTTACAGTCGTCCGCACAAGGTCTTCGTAATAGGGCGTCAGCGTTTCCATGTGATTTCCCACTACGGTGTTCAATGATGAAATCATATTCCTGCAGTTGTTCAATCCATCTTGCCACTTGTCCCTCGGGATTTTTAAATTCTAGCAACCACTTCAAAGCAGCATGATCAGTTCTGATACGAAACTTTTTTCCCAACAGGTATTTGCTGAAATGCTGTAACGTCTTGACAACTGCTAGCAATTCCCTCCGAGTGACACAGTAATTCCTCTCTGGTTTTGACAATGACTTGCTGAGGTATGCAATCACAACTTCATTATCTCCTTTCTTATGTGACAAGACACCTCCAATTCCAGTATTGCTAGCGTCTGTGTCCACAATAAAATCCACTTCCGGGTCTGGGTACCCCAATATTGGCGTTTCACAAAGTCTACCTTTAAGCTCGTTAAAACTTGACTCACACTGTTCGTTCCAGTCAAATGATCGCTTTTCCTCCGTTAGTTGATGCAAAGGCTTTGCTATATCCGAGAAGTTCTTCACAAAACATCTGTAGTATGAGCAAAGCCCCAAAAAGGCACGTACTGCAGTCTTGTCTTTTGGCGTCGGCCAATCCTTCACGGCGCTGATCTTCTCAGGATCTGTCTGGGTGCCGTCCTTTGAAATCACGTGTCCCAAGTAATTCACTTTACGTTTGAAAAACGAGCATTTCTTCGGACTGAGTTTCAGATTTGCCCCTCGTAGTTTGGCTAGCACCTGCTCCAATTTATTCAAGTTGTCGTCGAAGTCTCTTCCAACGATAATGATGTCATCCAAATAGACCAAGCAAGTTTCTCCTAGAAGTCCAGCTAATATTTGCTCCATTAATCTCTCAAATGTGGCTGGTGCATTACAAAGTCTAAAATGACCATAGGTACTTAGCAAAGAAATAGTTGTAAGCAAGTTTATCTATTGACCTTTATCATTCTTGTATGCAATTTCCCACAAAGACCCTTTTCTACTAACCTTAAAACTCCGTTTTAATAAAGAAAGAATTAACGTACACAACTGAAACCAAGGTACAAATACAGCTCTATCTTTGTATTTTACTATAATGCATAAAACAAAAAAAATATAATTTTGAAGGATTTTACAAAACAGCAAATATCTCCGTAACTAGAAACTGCCATAAGGACCCTTTTCTCATGGACGGCCACAAATGGAGTAACTAGAAAAAATAACTCAATACTCTGATCTGAGTAATGGCAAACGTATTAAATTAAAATAAATAGTTATTTCATACAAGTCATGCAAGTTGAATGTTTTCTTATAAAAAACATTAAGTATTTTTTTTTGTTCAAAAAAATATTTTGCTATAGGCCGATCCTATACCTTATCTTAGAAAGAGGTAGTTGACTACCCGCGATGGAAATATTGACAAAATTATTCAAAATTTACAGGCTTTTAAGACATGGCGTGACAAGGTACCCTGACTACTAAACTTTATAGTCGGAGAAATATACTAAAAAAACATAATTTTACTGATATTCTTGTACACACGTGTTCCTTAGGATGTAAAAAACCCAATTATAACACAAACCCATTTTGGCACTTTTTCACCAGCTTCCACAAAAACTCATGTAACTCGGTAACTAGATGTCGTGACTAGGTACCTTTCCAGATGCACTGACACATTTCATTTCATTTAGGTACTTAGCGGTCCCCCGACGCAACGAAGCTTGGATTCTTTTTCTACTGTTCATTGTATAGGCACATTTCGTAGATTTTATTTCTTTCTTTTTATTGGTTGTCATGTCGGGGGTTTTTTAAATTTTTAATTTTATTTTTTTTATGTATTGGATGGATAGTGCATAAAGGTGAGTCATCGGCTTGAGTTAGTTTCACATATCGAAGTGTGGCTATTTGTACTTTGTAGTAGGTAAGTACCTACCTTCTTTACTTAACCCGTCACTGCATATATATATAAAAAATGAAATTGAACCTTAAGGTCTTAATTATAATCAATAAGGTTGTAATTATTAATGCAGTACACCCCTCTACTATTAAGTATTCCCCGTTTATAGTTATTTCTATAAATTATTAAATAGCCTTCAAATGTTTGGACTGATGACCTGGTGAAGGTCGCTGGAGTCCGCTGGATGCGGGAGGCGCAGGACCGGTCATGGTGGCTTTCTCTGGAGGAGGCCGTCGAGCAGTGGACGTCTTTTGGCTGATAATGATGAATGATGATGAAATTTTTGTATTATCTCTAATTAAAAACGAATGTGCATTTGTGGATCAATGCGATTTTTTTGCTCTGACTGTATTAAACTAGTAGCTGATGCTATCAAACATAATAACTAACAAAAACACTGTAATCGGTTATCGAAACCAACAACGGCCTTGAGTGACCTCTAGTTATGCAAACTACTAAAATTAACTAACACTAATCACTAACGAACGAGCTGTTTCCGCTGACTAACCAACTTTTAATACGGATATTACCGATGCAACTCATCAATCACACGAGATGACGTGTAGAACAAATTGAAGTGGGCAGGTTGAAAAACCAGTGCGAGGAAGTCGGACGAACACTCACTACTTTTTTAGCAGAGTATAGAATTAAAAAAAAAAGTATGATAGTCTTACTTGATAAAAAATACTTTCACCATGCATGACATTCTGCAAAATGGTTAAACGTGTATTTAGTATCCATTATTAGTGTAATAAAAAATCTCGATATAAACTTCTTACTTCAGTTTTGCAAAAATCCCAAGCTTTGATAATGAAAGTAGTGAAATGGGATCTTATCTTATAATACGAAAAACAAGTAAAAAATAACAATAACCTACTTAACCTATTCTATGTAAATAGAGTATTTAACTAAATCCGGTGTCCCCAAGACCACGGCCGGCCTCATGATCCCGGCTACATCTCCAATTAATAGCCAAGCTAATCCTTTGGCCGACGAATGAGCCTAAATTTACTACACTAACAGAATATGGATTATGGACCATTTATTCATGAAGTTGCGTAGTTTTCTTAGAACTTATGCTAAAAGCACCCAAATCTTCATAGCACTCGTGTTAAATAAACTCAAAGTAAACTTTAGCATAATCTACGTACGAATACATTACAGGTTAGTGTAAGTCATCAATCATTCGTAGAACGGAACGTTGCATTGGTCTAGTTAAGAACAAATCGGGCCGAAACAATGAAGGGCTGACAAGGTCACAGGCAAAGGCTGTCTCACACGAACGCACGCTGCGACTAAAGAGCCAATAACATCTCGCACTCTCACCATGAGTTATCTATCTATCTATCAGCCACAGACGTCCACTGCTGAACATAGGCCTCCCCCATGACTCGCCACAAAGTGCGATCCTGTGCAGACCGCATCCAATCATTCCCCGCTACCCTCACGAGGTCATCCGTCCATCTAGTCGGGGGCCGACCCACGCTGCGCTTTCCTATACGTGGTCGCCACTCTAAGACTTTGCTGCCCCAACCATGAGTTAATGTGACCCTACTCGCTAGCGTACAGCGCCCCTAGCGGTTACTTTGCAGAACTACAATTCTCCATACAAATCGTTTACGCAGTCGCTAGCGAGTACGGGCACTGTAAACTAATGATAAGGGTATCTACAGAACATCCGTGTAATGGGACAGTGCTCTGCAAAGTGTGTTCCACGGCACATTAGTACAGTCGCCATCAGACATATCGTAGCATGTAAGGTATTCATAAATATCTGAACACTACTCTTATTGACTGGGCGTTACAGTACATGTTCACATATTTATGAACGCCTAATATGCTGCGATATATCTGATGGCGACTGTACCTTAAGTCATTGATCCGTACCGCGAGAAAATAAGGTTGTGTCTTAAAGTAAAAAATACAAACGGAAAAAATACCTATACGCAGCTGCAAATCACATTTTTAATTTACGGTGAATGTTTATTAATCCCGATCTCCTAGATTTACCTTGAACGCAAAAAGTGTGCGGGACACAGTTATAACTAGGAGACCTATATCGTCACACTCGCTTGTCTATTATAGAAACCTAATTCCTACAAAATAGAAAAATAAACAGCGTTCCTTGCTGAGGATCATGATTCTAAGAAAGCTCTTAACCGCATCATCTGTCAGGAAATTCACGAAACAACTGGCAAGCGAATTCTAGTTTTCTTCATATTTTATGATTACTAATGTTTATTCTGTTATTAGTTCTTATCTGACCACCTACTATTTTCTGCTTAATTTTTTTCTCCGCTACCCAAAGGTTGTGTGGAAGAGATCGCTCTTCAGCGATAAGACCGCCTATTGTCTACCATTGTTTAATTTAAGATTTCTCATGTAATATTTTTCTTGTTGGTGTGCAATAAAGTATTGTTGTATTGTATTGTATTATGTTAGAGGTAACCATAGTTTAGTTTTAGATTAAGTTTAATAATAGGTACGATATATATAAATATATATAGACGTATTTTTAATGAGTGTGAATCTGTTGTGTTGTGTTATAAAGAGATAGGTACTTATTCTTCCTTAACAATGCTTCCATTTTTTTATAATACTCACCTGTAAATATTTTTTTATAGCCCTATAATACACGAATACGCATGCATGCACTTCATGAATGAACTTCATTGTACATCATCTTCATTTGAACAACAACATGACATTCTAAAAAACTTATGAAAATCTAATCATATTATTTTATAGTTTCAAAATAGTTGCTAGATATCTATCAGGCAATCACGCTAATATTATAAAGGCGAAAGTTTGTGAGTGTGTTTATGTGTGTTTGTTATTTCTTCACGCTAAAACGGCTGGACTAATTTTGAAAAGTTTTGGTATGAAGGTAGCTGACACCCTGGATTAACACATAGGCTAATTTTTATCCCGAAAAAATGTAGTGTTTCCGTAGTATGAGCGGGTAACACGACGCGGCGCAGCTAATGGTAAAGTAAATCGCTGCCGAATGCTTGTGTGAGAGGGCATTATCGGCGCGAGAGACGCGACCTTGTTTCTCTACGCACGTCCGAGCCGTCACGATGCGTAAGAGTCGGTTTAGTGTTTGCTTTATGATGCAAGAGCGTAGTAAAGTGTAAAAATATCATCTGGTTCGAATGTGCTCAATATTTTAGTTATATTGTAACTAGGACGATTGCTAATGATAATATATCATAAGATTTTAAATAATTAGCTTAAGATTGTTTTACTTATTTTCTGATTGAATACTTCACTAGTGGAGTGGTGACTAATGATTCTTAAATTGCAAAACTTTTCACATGAAATTTTCTCAATATTTCCTGTACGAATCTCTCGATTGAAATTTTCTTTTAAGTTCCTGTGAAGTGTGAAAGTTTCCAAAAATTTCCTATAATTAAATCCTATAATCCTAAATTTCCTACATGACAGTATTATTCAATAAAATAACAGATGGACGAAATAATCGGCTTGTAAACGTAGCTATATTATATACTATGTATATGTTTATTGTTTACATTACTTTTGATGAATGCAGTGTAGATATGTGTAAGTATTACCTGAAACAAGAAAAGTCTATTTAATACACCAGAAATATACACATAACAATTACTCTAGGACCTCTAGGTATATTGCATTACACAGCTCACAGAATAAAAAAAAAAAAACATAATTTACAACAATGTATGACCAATACAAATAAATAAATGATATGATATGATATATATAACTTAAAATTAGAGAAAATACAATAGTGTTATCGTAAAAAATTGTTAACTCTTTGTATTTAGCATGAATTATTGTTATATCTGTCCAACTTTCGACTTAGACATAATGTCATATGAAGTCATAAAAAATTAATAAAATCCATAAATGGCTTCGTATGCTATTGCGTTACTCATTAATAAAGGTTATATACCAGATATTTGGCATGAAATTTACTCTAACAGAACAGTTCTAAAATTATACAGTACACAGATAATTCTGCAGCGCGTAAAACGAACAATCGCCGCAACAAATACTTGTAACAACAACAATTGTAACAATTGCAATCGTTCTGGACATTCCATCACGCGCCGCCCCGAGCAGAGCTCGACAGCCAAATGATGCAAACAAAAACCCAAAATCGGTTGCCTTCACACTACTCACACACGCTTACACCTTCATATCGAGTGCCAAAACAAAAACCACCTTATTCTGAACCTCATAGTCTACTCCTGAAAACTTACGTAGAAAGTAGATACGAGATTTTGAAACAAAACAATTGTAATGCCCACTAAATTACGGCTGACAAATAAATTGTGGAACGGAACGTTAAACGTTACAGTTAGAGGTTCCAGGATTTGAATTTGAACAGATTTGTTCAGTTCCGAGTATTAGAAACGTTTCGTTTTCCGCAGAATGTATATCCATAAAAGTTCCCTTTTAAGTTTAATTATAAGTAAGTATATGGCTTCTCAATGAATGCGTTTTCTTAGAAGAATTCCTTTAAAGAGTGTAATAACAAATGAATGTTTATTAATTCCAACAAGATGATGTTTCAAGTACTTTACGTCAATCATCAAGGCGGTAATGAAGACGTACAAATATCCTAATTAAAATAGTGGCGTAATATTTGTTTGAAAGACCCATCAACGATAGTTCAGTATGTTACGATCAGTACTGTTACGTCAGCTTTTGTGTTTGAAATCATTATGTTTTTGTCGTAGGTATAGTGATGGAATATCTTAATGAGGCTCTGATGGACAGGACCATTGTGGCTAAATTACGTATTCATACTTATATATAATATATGTGCAAGTGTCGAGGTAAGTTGAGATAAAATAATCACTTATTTGCAATCTGTTTAATAATAAATCATTAAACAAGCAGGATATACATAATATATTTAACAGTTTCGTAGACAAAGTTTAGGAGTCAAAGGGGGTAAGATAGCCGGTGAAATTACTAGCATAGAGGCATTCTATCTTCGTCCTCCGGGTAGGCAAGCACTTGTGACTCCTCTGGTGTTGCAGGTGTTTATGGGCGACGGTAATCGCTTTCCATCAGGCGATACGTTTGCTCGTTTGCCCCGTATGACATAAAAAAAAAAAAAAAAAAAGACAACACAGTAAATATCAATTAATTTATGGTCAGTTTCGAGTGTCCTATACAATATAGCTACAGTAATTGGCATTTCAGATAAGTAATTGAGTACTTTTAGTAATTTACTAGCTATTGTTAACTTCACCAATTAATTATATAATTACGTATTTACCTACTCATTTTGTATTAGTAACGCCCTTTCAAGCGAAATGAATCATTTACCTAGTTAACCTCTTGTTAACCTAGTATTTGCAAATTAATAGGGTTTTAAAAAGAGGTGGAATAAAAAACAGATTACTTAGTAGATGCGTTTGAGTAACTCTTTTGTGTTATATTATACCAGTACCAAGATGGAAACAATAATTTCCACCTGAGTGGGTCGACTTGTATTATAATTATAAAAGCATTCTTCAAAAGTGACCAAAATTGGAGCACTGGCCTGGCCTCTTACATCGCAACGGAATAAAAGTTTAAAAAAAGAACGCGCGCAGTCACAGTTTGTGTGTAGGAGTACGCGAGTTTTTGGCGCGAAACGCGCGTTACATTACATCGAGTTTTTTTAATTCCTTACAATGCGGCAGTGTGGGTTCAATGGCATTCGTAATAAACTCATCATTATTTTTATGGACGCGATCGCAATAGTTCCTTTATTTTTTTATCTGTCGTAATTTATTGTGACCCCAGGATGTAAAACCACGATTACTGATTAGTGTACAAAGAAAGCTTGTTCGTACCATATAGATAGCAGACGAGTGTCTACAAAAAATAACCAAGTAATCACTGCCGTTTTTTTTATATCTGGTCTGTGGGCCGATGTCACGTTTATTTTATTCATCATAAAGAATGCTATAGTCTATGGAAATTCTCGATTATCTATCAAGGCTTTGGGACGAGTTAGAACCGTAAGCATCTTTCCTTGTCTCCTTGGTAACAATACGAGTACTAACTTATCGGCTTGACTTACCTACCTTGTTCGAGTGCCCCAGAGTCCATAAACAAGTCGAAACAAGAGCAAATGTTAACACCAGAGTAATTACGAGCAGTTACATATCACGACTAAGTGGTGCACGATCGTTTCCTTCACGACAGTCCAAATGTCATGGTGTGTGGCATTACGCGAATTTCTTTAATTATTGACCTTTTATTCGATAACGTAATGTGTTTCAAATTTATTGATATTCGATTTTACGTTTTCTGAGCTCGAAAGATTTCCAGAGGTTCTAGTATAAGTTTACCTTTATCGAAAATAACGTTTCGACCGTGAAAATGTTATTTAAGGTCCCTTATTCTCATCTCTCTCATCATTCCCTTGCCCGTATGCCATTTATTTGAGATCGGCGCAGCATGTTTCCTTCCTCCATTCTTCCCTATTACTCGTCATCTTGTCGTTTACTTCCTTCTTATTCTTATCATCTTTCACACAATCTATCTATATCATGCACATTCATGCTAAACGCTTTACTGGTTACGTGATCCGAGGTACTTGCGTCATTTTTTTTTAAATACGCTGTTGGCGCAGTGGTAATGCAACTACCTAATGAACCAGCGGTCCTGGGTTCGAACCCAGCAACGGTAAATATAGACGCAATGACCTCAGGTGAATTTATACGTAAAACGTAAACACGATCGAGAAGTTTTGTTGATCTATAGTTGATGTAAGAAAGGGATACACTCTGGATTAGCAGTTTATATCAGTGTTCCATATAATCAATTTTCAACCTCCGCCAAAAAAAAGGGGAGTTATAAATGTATCTGTGTATCTGGTTGAAGCCTCGTAGCTCTCAAATGAATCGTCCGACTTGAAATCGAAAGCCTTGTCGGTGGATGGTTCTTAATTATGTTTGGTGAACCGCAGCCGTTTCAAAGATACACAGCTTTTATTGAAACAAGTGACAGGATCTCAGTAAATATTAAAGGTAAAAATTTCTTACGTTTCAGGTTTAGTAGCATTTTCATGCCACTCATTGTAAGACAAGTTATCATTAATATCTTCAATCATATCGTTCATTTTGAAACTGCCAGTCATTATTATTACCCACAACCTTTTCGTGTGTCAAACTTCTTTGGCTAGTTAGCATTATTTTTTACCTGTCAAATTATGGACGTCAAAATGTCATGTGTCATGTTGAGACTAATTACGTGAATTTAAATTTAGATTTTAAATGGGTTACCTACTACTGTATTGCAAAAAATATTTAAGATTGGGTTACCGCATATTACGCAGTTCCGAATCGTTTTTAGTCCGTGCTTAAAGTTAAAACTAAAAATGTGGGATATATTCAGACCAAAATATTAAATTCGAAATTTTTAATGACGTTTGTCCGAGAAATACGACCATTTAGAAGCTTCACTGTCAATTTATTCCACCTACTATTTCGTATTGTTCCGAGGCAGAACCCGTGAACGAGAGGAGGCGATCAAAACGTCGGAAAATTACCAATAAATGCTCCCTGTACAATTTGATTTCTGATTTGCACCAATTTCTAGTATCTCTGTTTGGCCCTATGGTTGACTGGTAGAGAATGCCATTTGGCATTAAGTCCGCCATTTGTACTGACTTTTGTTTTGTGCAATAAAGTTTAAATAAATAAATAATACAATGTAATTAAATAATATTTATATTCGATAAGTCTCATTTTGTTATGATAATGTGCGTAAATAATGTAGTATAAGTCAAAATTTCTGAGATACGTCATGGCTTTATTATCGGCGTCTAAGGGTGCTCCCAAACACCGTGTATAGAAAATTCTGAAAGTTGAGTTAACTCTTAAAGTCTAATAATTTATTTTTTATTTATTTAATTTTAATGGAATGGAAAGAATATTTCAATTTTGATTTAATTAAATATTTCAATTAACAAACCAATGACACTTGAGCTCATTCAACTGTGCATAATCCGAACGGAATTTTTCTTATAAGGGGGAATTTCTTATAAAGTGGGGATTCCACGGCGAGGCAAGTTGACACTTTACTTTGAATACAGTTCACTTTCACGAGCGCAATTTTTTGTTATTAACAATCGATAATTATCCATCTTTTATTCATCGGATAATTATCCTTTAGAACCCTGACCATACGATACCTAACTCACGACCGGCAAATAATTTCTGTTACAAAATTTAACAACACTAGCTCACTAACATTGAATAAGCACTTAGGCAAAGTAATTAAATTACTAAGTTGTGAAACGATAAAATTTTATCGGCAAAAAGTAAGCAAATAGAGAATCCATCAGCAAATAAAGTTTACTAAGTTTAAAGCTGTTACGAAAACGAGATTTTGTCGTAAAAGAGTAACAGCGTACTTAAATGTAATGGTCAACGTTGACTTCTAATCTTAGTGCAGTCGAAAAATCTGCACAATATCAACCCTTGCATCTTTTGAACATCGCTTGTTGAAGACAGGTGTCAATTTAAAATGTAAATAAAACCTTTTAATTAATAGGGTTGTCACTGATATTAAGATATTTTATTTTGATGACTTTTTTACTTTTAAATCCAGCTTTACAATTATAACAGGTCGATTGTAGATCACTCACTTAACACTATCCTGTCAGCTCAGTCTTTACAAATGTTCCACCCTGTATATTATATAACTTAGATAGAGACCTGCCCCTCTAGCACAACTGCGATTCGGGACTCTGTCTCGCGCGAGATAATTATCTATCTCTTTCTGTGTACTAATGTGAGAGAGTGACAGGTGACGCTATGCCGCGTGACAAGAGTCGCGAAGCATAGTTGTGCTAGACGGGCTGTGTTCACATATTTTGATCATAAGTTTAAGAACTTGGCTGTACCACGTTGTACAAAGACTAAACTCTAGTTGGAAATGAATGCATTGTTTGAATAATGTTGAATTTTTGTTTATATGTAAGTAGGAATTAGCCCCTCATTCCCAGAAAAAAGTAAAAAGAATCTGTAGGTTAAAAAGGAATAAAAAGATGAAATTTTTCCCATCTTATACGGGCATTTTTTTTAAGACATGACTACCAGTAATGGGATTAATTATTTTCTATAAAAAAATGACATTGAGTGTCGCAAGATGGGCGGTGTCGTCAACCGAACGAGACGGAGATGGAGGGACGATCTACATGCATTCCTAGCAGTGGCGTGCACAGGTTTTTAGGCTAGGGTAGGCAGTAAAGAAGAAATGGTAAAAAAAAACACATACACATACCCGATTTTACTTCTATCTTTTCATGTCTGCAAATTCAGTATCTACCCAGACCGTCTTCAAGTTAGAAAATAACAAACACGGGAAACAAAACAACCTACTTTTGTGCGAACAGCCAGTCAAACACTTAAAAGTATCGTAATGTCTAATGTGAAATTTTCGTGTTACATTCCCAGTTTTTTGTTGCAAATCCGGCAACTCCGGCATGCATCTTCCTTTTTGAAGGACATTTAACTTTGACGCGAAAGGTAATTGCCCAAAATTATCGTTTGCTATTTTGTTTAAGCACACAAGGCCAGCACACGACTCACACGAAAAATCCATTTTGATAAATCACACGCATCAATGGAACTAAAAATCACTTCCGATTTTGATTTTAAAATGCTAAATCACACAACACAACACTTATCACTTGTATTTTCACTTTACAATTCAAAACAAACGCGCCTGTCGAACCAAAACAAACAACAAATTAAAAAAAATTGCCGGCGGACCAGCGTGACCACTTTAGAATCGGCATTTCTACTAAAAACGTAATCAAAAACTACTAAAATCTACCGAAGTTCAAATTTATTCTGTTATAAAATCTACCATTGAAAAATATTCGATTTGAAACAAGGTTCTGAATATAAAATCAGATCAATTGCGAGTACACTACAGGTGCTAAGGATATTTTATGCAAATAATAAATAAAAAACGTAAAACGGTCATAATTTTATTCTTAATTTAAGTACTTAAGAATCATCAACATCGTCGCTTGACGTCATCACTATCGATTTTTTTTATATTTCGGTATAATTGTTTTTCGTTTTGAAATTTTTTCACATTTTTGCGATTCTACTTTCCGAATCCCCGATTCTAGTCACTAGAATCGGCGAATCACCTCTTAAGTATGGGGACAGCCTGTTTTTGAATAAAAATGTGGTTACAACCATAAACTACTAAATACTACTGACTCATTTTTTCATACCAAGACCGTATCCATTATGCTTGAAATCTACCAAAAAAGTAGAAAACTACTGAAAGTGGTCACGCTGCGGCGGACTAACCTAAAAAAGACGCTAAATTGGTTACATTATTATTAGATACGTAATCCTAGCGAAAAATCCCTTCCAAATTTGGCCGCGTAAAATCAGAGCGAAACAGGTGAATCGAATGGGTTGCGAGAAAGAGATAAAAAGATATAGATATTCGTAAAAAGATATCGTAGCAAATACATTGCGTGCTGAGCGTCGGCGTATAATCGTGTAAGCATTACTAAATGCGCAATGGATTACGTTTATTTCCATTCTGCCGAACGATATCTTCTACACCAACGTATCGTCCTCCAGGCCAGGCGGTCGGAGTTGAGATCATTTTTGTATGAAGTTTTACGCGTGTCGCTGTGTGCGTTCTGTAAGCATGTGTTTGTATTTTCTAGCATTCAAGGCGGACTTTTGCAAAAGTACGTCTTGCGTTTACGTTTACCACGTTCGGCGCGTGACATGACGGGAATGTGGCGAATTTATTTTTCTATTGTGCCAATTGTTATAGTGACAAAACTGTTATTGGCTTTATTATAAAATTAAAGGAAAACAGAATATTGTGTGTATTAATATGTTAGGGTAGGCAGTGCCTTTGTGCCTATATGGAGTGCACGCCACTGATTCCTAGTCGACAGGCCGGAAGCAACGGCTAACAGGGAGTTGTGGAGATCTAATAGAGAGGCCTTTGCCCATCAGTGGGACACTCTAACAGGCTAATAAAAAATAGAAACAAGAATATTGAAAAATTTCATCCATTCCCCATTCTATAACCATCGCCGTGCAATTGAACACCGCCATAAACTTGATTGTAACAAAGTTGCATTAAGTAATCCCATCGGTTAAACTAACCAAGTAAGGCCGTGTAAAAGTTGCTTTCATTTACATAGTAGCAATTAAAGAGGTAAATATTACTCATATCCCGTGTCATTTATTTAAATAAGGTCAAGCGCAACTTGTTCATAAACAAACAATTTATTGTGCTTAAGTTAAATTAATGAAGTGCATTTAACTGATAAAAGCCGAGCGGAGTTTTGTCAATGAAATATGATAACTGATGTAATTTAATATAGGTAATATGGTAATTTTATTATGGAAAAAATCACTGTATTTTATAACCTACTTTGCAAGTAGTGTTATTTTAATTTAAGGCTACAATTGAATTCATTTTTGCTCGCCCAGTTTACTAAAAAAAATCTTTATTCGCACAAAAAAAAAACGTGTAAATAGCAAGTGACAGATTGTGATAGCGACACCATAATTTCAGAAGACTCGGAACAAATGATTTGATCCATAGTTGTGCAATGCACAATTATCATCAAAAGTACCTGATCTGATCATGTTTAGAACCATTTCAGTTCAGCTGTTTTGACTCATTGAAACTATCGCACTACTATTATTTGCAGCAGCAAATAACTTAAAGAGCATTTCTCAAAATTTTTGCCTACAATTAAGACAGAAATTAAGGTCCAATATAATTTTCCTATTTTGTTACCAATTTTCTTTGTGATTTCCAATACATTACAAATTAGTTTATTCAAAATATCATCATCATCAGCCTGTTTCAGTCCACTGCTGGACATAGGCCTCTCCCATGGCACGCCACTGAGCTCGATTTTCAGCTCTCGTCCTACGAATGTCGTCGCTCCACCTTGTTACAGGGCGCCCTACACTACGTTTACCGATTCGTGGCCTCCACTCCAGAACTCGTTTGCCCCAGTGGTCATCGGCTCTACGGCAGATATGACCAGCCCACTGCCACTTCAACTTGCTTATCCGCTGTGCTATGTCGGTAACTTTGGTTCTCTGTCGAATTACTTCGTTTCGGATCTGATCCCTAAGAGACACACCAAGCATAGCTCTTTCCATGGCTCGCTGAGCGACTTTGAATTGGTGGACTAGTCGTATGGTGAGTGGCCACGTCTCGGCTCCGTAGGTCATAACAGGTAAGACGCACTGATTAAAAACTTTAGTTTTTAGACTTTGAGGTATGGGCGACGTGAAGACTCGACGCAGTTTTCCGAACGCTGCCCAGCCCAGTTGTATTCGCCTCTTAGCCTCCTTGTCGAAGTTGCCTCTACCTAGTTGGAGCATTTGCCCTAGGTATACGTATTCGGAAACAACTTCGATGGAGACTCCATTTACGGCGACCGGTCCCGGATCGATATGTTCATTGAACATAACTTTGGTTTTATCCAAATTCATCCGAAGACCGATACGCTGAGACGAATTTGCCAGGCTGTCTAGCATGTGATTCAGGTCCTGCAACGTCTCGGCCATGATCACGATGTCGTCTGCGAATCGTAGATGAGAGATGTGTTGACCATTTATATTAATGCCACGATTTTTCCAGTCCAACGTCTTGAACATATCCTCCAGCGCGTTAGTGAACAGTTTCGGTGATATAACGTCACCTTGTCGCACTCCTCGGCGCAGGTGGATATGTTCTGTCTGCTGGTTCTGTACTTGCACAGTCATCGTGGCGGCTGAATATAAACATCTCATCACCTCGATGTATCGCCAGTCGGCTTGACATCGTTGCAAGGACTCCAAAACAGACCAAGTTTCGATTGAGTCAAAGGCCTAATATACTATAACAAAATACATTGATATCAGATTATGTTTAATTAAAAAAGTATAAGCATAACAGAACCTTAATTATCGAACATAGCCATAACATTGATATAAAATTACTAAAATAATTGGTGAGAAAATAGGAAAATTATATTGGACCTTAATTTCTGTCTTAATTGTAGGCAATTTTTTTGAGAAATGCTCTAAAATACTTGAACGTACGTATTTAACGGGGCATCTAAAAAATTTAAAATATCTGATCTAACCTATCTTACAAAAATAGTAGCTTGACAGCTATATTAATAATTTTGTTATTTATTCCCTAAGAGGCATAGCTGCTGAAACAAAACATATACTTGAATAACTTTTAACATTGACTTTAACAATTAGTTAAGGAAGACGGAATCATCTCACAGACGCACATCACTGAATTAGAAGAGAACGCAAAAGATAAACTTTAAACAAACATTTTCCGCTACACGACTTACTGCCAAACAAAACAAGAATCTCTCAATTCGACACGAATACATTTGCCTATTTTCTAAACCACTTGAGCTAATAAATCGTTTTTTCTCGGTTACGTAGACCTGCAATCTATTGTCGGCCAGTTACTTTGACCATGGAGCTAAGAAGGCTTATGTCTACGCAAAACTTTGCGCTAAGTTGTGGACAGCGCCACCATAATAATTTATTAAAGCTTTTATTGCACAATGCAAAAAAGTACGGTTACGTATTTGAATATCGAAAGCTAATATATCTAACGTTAAAAAGTCGACGGTCAAAATATCGAAAGTTAAAATATCGAACGATCTAAATATCTACTATCATAATATCGACGTTTGGAATACCTAAAAGTCAAATACCGAATTGCTAAAATATCGAAAGTTCAAAATATCTACAGTCAAATTATCGATATATGTTAATATCGAAACCCAAAATATCAACCATCAAAAAGCCAACGTTTAAAATATCGAAAATTGAAATAGCGAACGATCTTAATATCTACAGTCATTATATCGACGGCTGAAATTCCGAAAGCCCAAATGCCGAACGGTAATTAAATTGCACGTGGACAAAATAGGAGGGTAGATGCGAAATAATAATGAGCTGTGTGTGAAAGTCCGAATCTAGGGCTCTCGCTGGTTAGGACGCGTGCCGACACAGAGCACCCTAGAGTGTTTTTGTAAAGCCGGAGGCGCGGAGGAAGTGCAGCTCTCGCCCGCCGTGACAAAGCTCGGGAGCCGTGCGAAGCGGAGCGGCTGAGGCTGGTCGCCGAAGGCGACCAACAAGCCGAAGCTGCGGAGTGGAGTACAGGCGACCGCGATTTGCCACGCAAGGGCGGAAGGGCTGCTCTCCCCGCAGCGCCGGAGCTAAGGCAGAGTCAGTTTTGCTCGATTTAGACTCCAGGTTGACCTAAAGACTCTAGGTTGACCCAGTGCAATGTTTGATTTAATGAAGTACATATTATAAAACCTATGGTAGTGTTATTCATTATCGTCAAATTTCAGTTGAATTATTTGATAATTTATATTATTTTCCTAAATAATTTTAAGTAAATTTAGGTCAACCTCGAGTATAAAATCGAGCAAAACTGACTCTGCCTTAGCTCCGGCGCTGCGGGGAGAGCAGCCCTTCCGCCCTTGCGTGGCAAATCGCGGTCGCCTGTACTCCACTCCGCAGCTTCGGCTTATTGGTCGCCTTCGGCGACCAGCCTCAGCCGCTCCGCTTCGCACGGCTCCCGAGCTTTGTCACGGCGGGCGAGAGCTGCACTCCCTCCGCGCCTCCGGCTTTACAAAAACACTCTAGGGTGCTCTGTGTCGGCACGCGTCCTAACCAGCGAGAGCCCTAGATTCGGACTTTCTCAGCCATTAGGCTCCCATAATATGTAAGGCGATAGATAGCTCTACTATTTTTAGGAACAAATATTATTTAAAAGCATTCGAAATACTTTCGATATAACATACATTCGACGTAATAATATTTCGATATTTCACTTGTAGATATTCAAATTTTCGACATTTCAGTGTTCGACTTTTGAACCTATCGGTAATATAGATATTCGATATTTAGTATTTCGACCTTAGAATCGTTCGAAGTCTCAATTTTCGATATTTTATATGTCGATATTCAGATTTTCGAAATTTAAGCATTCGATAATTGTACCATTCGATAATGTATACTTTCGATATTTTGAATTTCGACGTTATGATCCTTCGATATTCTAATTTTCGATATTTTAACCGTCGATATTTTGTAAGTCGATATTTCAATTTTCGATATTCAAATACGTAACCAAAAAGTACAAATGGCGGACAGTACAAATCATGTTGTGAATTAATTTGTTTATTTAGTATAGAATTTAACCGTACGTCTCTGTGCATTATGTTTTTTCAATAAATGTATTTGTATAATGCCTTCAGGCATTCTCTGCCAGTCAACCACTGACTTCATAGTACCGTCATATTTCCATTCTCCCTTTTATATCTAAAGTTCTTGAGCGTCTAGTACATAAGCAGCTGGCATCTTTTCTTAATCGAAAAGAGCTACACAATGTTTTCCAGTCTGGTTTTCGTCCAGGTCATAGTACGGCTACTGCGCTGGTGAAAATTACTGATGAAATCCGCGAAGGCATGGATAATCGGACATTAACGGTATTGACGCTGCTGGATTTCAGCAACGCGTTTAATACCGTTGATTTTGATATCTTATTAGGTATTCTATGCTCTCATCTTATTAGGTATGCTTCGTAATAGTTATTTAGGTGGTCGTCGGCAGAGAATAAAGGTAGATGATTCCCGATCTTCTTGGAGCAGCTTTCTAGCCGGTGTTCCGCAGGATGGAGTGTTGTCTCCTTTGTTATTTTCAATATTCATTTATTCCATTACGCATAATCTCTCTCCACGATATCACCTTTGTGCTGACGATCTTCAAATTTACTGGCAGGGTGGAGTTGGAGAACTCCCGTCTATTATTAGTTCAGTAAATGACGACTTAGAGCACATTTTAGACTGGAGCAACAGATTTGGTCTCAAAGTTAATCCTGTAAAGACTCAAGCGATTATAATTGGTAGTGCTAAACTAATATCGGGTTGATTTTACTAATTTGTTACCGATCTATTTCGATGGTGTTTTAATACCTTTTTCACACCAAGTTAAGAACCTTGGTATTATCATGGATCGGGCCTTATCTTGGGTGCCTCAGATAAATCAAGTTAGCAGGAAGATGTTTGCAGCAGTGAGTTCTCTGAGAAGACTCCGTAATTTCCTTCCCATCTCCACCAAAATTGCGCTTACTCAAACATTACTTCTTCCTATCATGGATTATGCTGGTATCGCTTACCCTGATCTCACAGAGGAACAGCTAAATAAACTTGAGCGCATTCAGAATATTTGTATCAGGTTCATATTCGGGTTACGCAAATATAACCATGTATCCAGTTTCCGTTCGCAGCTCAAGTGGCTTCCTATCCGTTTTCGTCGTAACTCTCACATCCTTTCTCTTCTTTACAATATACTTTTCAACCCTGCAACTCCCCGTTACCTCAAGGAGCGTTTCAATTATCTTCGGTCTGTTAGATCCTCTCAAAATTTGCTTCTGACTGTCCCTTCTTCCTCCTCTAAATTCTACAACAGCTCTTTTACTTTCCAGGCTACCTTGTTGTGGAACTCTCTGCCTGTAGACTTAAAACGTAGCCAATCCGTTGCCAATTTTAAAACACTCCTTAAAGAACATTATTTGTCCCTTCTTGATTTTTTTGGTATTGCGACCGACATGAAGTGTGGTTCTTTACTAATATTATTTTATATACATATACCTATGTTATGTATGTTTAAGTAGGTTTATTTGTGCGTATATATTCATTTTTTTGGTATTTTATGTACGTTTATTTATGTATTGTTTTAGTAGTTTTTTTCTACAGATTCCATGATTACTTTTGCATCATCTACTAATTTCTGACGTTTTTATTTAATTTCGCTACCCAAAGGTTGTCTGGAAGAGATCGCTTTTTAGCGATAAGACCGCCTGTTGTTTACCTCTATTGAATGTTACGTGTAATCTGAACTTGTTTGTATTTATTTCCTGTTCAGGTGTGCAATAAAGAATATTCTATTCTATTCTAACATATGTTTGATGGAACGCAACTTTGTATAGCCATTGATCTTCTTAAACTATTTTCCCATGTAACAATAAATGCTACTATAGCGGTTTGAGTTAACGTTTCGCCTCGAGTCAAAACACTCTCAAGAAAGTCGCAAAGCGCTTGATTTGTGGCCTTTTGTGACGTCAATTGGCAGAAACAACCAAATCCTAAACCGTAACGCTCAAATAAGATTCCCATAATTTATTGCCTACTTAAGGCGATTGGATGAAAAAATACCGAAGTGAAAGACTGCGACGAAGTACAAAAAAACAGTTATGATAAAATATTACCATTAAGATGTGTGATTTTGTAATATGTAGAATTGGGTCATTGACAGTTCAAAATACAAAATTCGTCCCTCCGGTGGTCAAAAGTTAAGAGCTTGTATGAATCTAGGTTATGTTGCTATTACATCGGATTATAGAAGAGGAAACGTTCTTTATTCTCACAGGAATGTAATCAGAAAATTAGGCCCTGGAATCCTTAATTTCGCAAAAGTCCACTGGAAAGACTCTAACCTAAATCTGACAATGACCCAATTGTATAATTATGGAACCTAATTATCCAGAAATTAAATTACTTTTTAATTGAATTATTTAAGCACAAATACCGTCTTTTAAAATATCGTAAAGAATTTGACTAAAGGTCCTAAGTATATTGGGAGCTTCCTTTAGATAAATTAAAAACTCGTAAATCTACAGCGAAATTTTAGAATTGAAACATAACACTACAACGACGGTCTCTTCATTGCCAAGTATGACGTAGACCGTCTGTTTGAAATGTTGAAAAAAAAGGAATTGATTACATACTATTGTTACATCCCGATTCTCACAGAACAAACATCAATTTACCCGATGTTACCAGTTTACCACGCTTTACCGACAATGGGGTTGTATTTGTACGTTAATTGCTCACACAATGCGTCCATTCTGCATCACTGCCAGCCCAACAACAAAAGGCATTAACGACCCATAGGTTTTATATGCAGTTGATGCGTTTTTCATTCTTCCGCAGACAGGCCGACCTTGTTGCCTCGATCACGATTCTGCACACCTGCACTGCTACAACATTTAAAAGAGACGTAAACGCCCTTGAAATTGAATCGCACTTAAATCATTTTCGAAATATAACACCAGAGTACTGACTGATACTATGGGTACTCGTTACAACCGAGACTACAGTAACCTTGGTACTTATTAGTGATTAGATAAGATATAGAAAATAACATTATTTGTCAAACCTTGCGGTTAAGTGAAAGGGTGATTGTGTAACTGAAATAATAGTATCGTTATCGAATTTTGCAAGAAACTTGGTAGCACAAAACAACACAACTAGCGAAATAACTAGATAGTTAACAATCTTGGGCCAGGTTCCATTCGAACTGACAAATCAAATTGAGAGTAGTTACTAAGTATACAGTTGACATGACAATATTGCAAAGAAAAAAACATACAGTGAACATACAAAATTTCCTCCTTTTCTGAAGTCGGTTTAAAGAGCGAATACATGTAGTAGCAAACAGAAGTATGTTGTTTCAGGAAATAGCGTTCAAATAAAACCACCATTCCCGAAAATATATCACTTATCATTTAAAATTTTGCACAATGTTTTTTGTAAGAATCTACAGAAAAAATGGGTGTTTATTTGAGCAATTTGAATATTGACGAGCTCCGTATGAATTGTGACATTTTTCTGTTGTCTTGCAGAATTCGCGGCTTTTGGCAATAATTGTCAAAATGATGTTGATTACTTAATTGTGAATTAGCCAATATTGCTCACAGAATAAGACGGTCAAATAATCACTGAAATACAAATAAATCGTAGACCGATGGTAGTGGTGATCGTGCAACGTCTGTGGGCAATCAATGTCTAAGCTAAAGAAAGGATGGATCAAGGTAAATTCCGATCTGCGATGTAGGCGAATAGTTTCGCTAAATAAGGCTTCGAGAAAAGCATCCTTTAAATTGTTTTTTTACGTTATTCTACATAATTAATGGGCTCTTCTTTCCTCTTTTACGATTTTTTCAATTTATTAACAAGCGCTTTGATCTACTGGCGTGACTTACCTACCTACATGTTATTAGGTATTTTGTTGGTACAATTTCAACAATTTCTTTTTCGACATCTTCTTAGGTAAGGTAGTCAAATAGTTCATATTACTGTAATAGTTAAGAATCATTGACGAGACTATCACTTCAGTCTCCTTCGGCGTCTTTTCTAAAGTTCATTAATTCATTTAATTACCATGGTATAATTATTGGCGGAGTCTCACCAGATTAACATGATATTTTCTGATAATTGATAGACGCTCCTCTACAACATTATCAACTCGAAGAACTCGAAGAAGTAAGGCATTCTTACAAAAGACAAACGTTCTATAAATAAACACGTATCAGAAGCCATTCAATTATACAAAAGTTTGGTAACCAGATCAGCAGCAACACTTAATACTTTTTCTCTATTACATCTACATCTTATGCTATAAGATGCCCTCAAGCTCATCCCTGTAACACTCCATTTTGTTGTAGTCTTGTAAAAACTATCCTACAACCCTCTTTTATCATCCTTGTTTCAAAATTGTCCAGCTGTTTTGGCATGATTCGGTGATGCTAAAATCAATATCTATACAAAACAAACGCGTTGGCTTTGTTCTTATATGAAATTTTGTTTAAATCATAGCTCAAAATCATTAAGAATTGGTTTTCAATACAATTTATAATATACCAGTTGCTTAGGCATGAAGCTCGTACCAAACTTGACATTGACCTCAGGTCAGATCAGATTACATTGTAATGCAAGTGGGGTTGTATTGGTTGCGAAATCAGTACCAATGTTAATGGTAAATGTCAGTCGTCTAACGTATCGGAGGCGACGGGCCGTGAATGAGACAAGGATACGTGCTGAATCAGCAGAGGTCAAGTACAGTGAGCAACAAAAGTAGCTATATATTATAATATTTATTTCGGAACACCATTATGTTTATTGACATTGCTATTTAGATAGATCGACACGCAAGGAAAAAGTAAATTGAGCTATGAATTGTCAAGACGTTAGGCATTAAAATCGCTTTAGAGTGCTTTTTAATCCCGATCAAATAAGGTGTTTATAAGTTTAACATGTATATCTAAGTATCTGTCTGTGGCATCGTAGCTCCCAAGCGAATGAGCGGACTCATGATTCCAAGAAAAAAATTACAGCGCAATGTACGAGCAGAGTGCAGGTGCGAGTTGCAGCAACCGTGGGAGAAGTTGCAGAAAAGGAATTGAATTTTAATAGTTGGGTAAGGCTCAGGAGCGCTTCAACCGCTCGTTCCCTTGTGTTAGGAAATTAACATAAGTCAAGGAGCGCTCAAAACGCTCCAGAGCCTTACCCAGTTACAGGATATTTTGTTACCCAACTACGCTGAATTAAATGAGAGAGCAGACCACAGGCATAACGTGTTCAGCTGCAACGAAGTTACCAACACCTTCTACTACGGATTATTGAAGTCTCATGAACTATCAAACGCCGACGCCGGCTGTACATTTACAACGTATTATCAGTTTCCGATCTGTGTTTAGTGATATTAATGGAGTTTTAAATTGATACGAACACCTCGGCTTTAGCTTATCTCTACATGCATTCAACCTTCTTGATTATCCTTTTGAAGATTTCTTTAGAGATAAAATCAGTATGAGCTGTTTGCACAAGGCAGGTAAGTTTCGCTTCATATGAATGCAAATTACAAATTATTAGATACAAAAGTTGATGCATTTTAGATTATCTACGAGTCGAGTTTTACTGATAACATATGTTTAATCAAAGAGGAGAGTTTTACTATCAATGTTACACAAATGCAATGACAGATAACGTTGGAGTTAAAATGACTATGTGGTTAACTAACTAAAATGACATTTCTGATAAAAACATATAATACAAAGCGTTTATCCAGAACTATTTCTACTAGTCGTGACGTTTACATTACACAACCCGATTCTCACTGATATCTCTTTAAATTAGTATATGCTTTACTTGTCTATGAGGTATTTAAGAATTTAATGGCTTTGTCCGTGAAGAAAATGTAAGTTTGCATCGTCTTTCCAGTAATTTTTTACACCGCTACTTTTGCTACTTACTCCACTAATCTCTAGCCAAATTCAGATTGATCTATTACTATGTGACAGAATGTTGAACAGGCACACTTCATGTTCACAATATATATTAGTCAAAACACGCGTGCAATTTAAAAAGTAATTACGTATAATGTTTACCCTTTTCATAATAAAGCCAGCGGGGTCAAAGCACCCATCAGGAGAGTTTAGCTCAAGGAAATGGCGGGTAAAAAACGCAAATTATTACTCAACGTTAATTCATCACGGGACCACGCCCCGCGTTCAAAGGCCCAGTCGTGACCCAAACAGTTCCTGTTAGACGAAATAAGTAGGTAGGTATTCTACGAGAAATTCGATGCGCAAAAATGCTTCAGATGCTTTATGTGCACACACCCACCTAATTGGCTAGATGGATTATTTTCAAACTTCTGATAATAAATCGTTTGGAACGTGCAGCTACAACGGAGTACCGGTAGATAATTCGTCAATTTTGCGACGTGGGTCGTAGAACAGATGGTGATTGATAGTTCGCGTAAGTTCTCCTGCATTTATTAAGCATAATATCAAAGGGTTTTATGAGTAGGTGATTATCAAATCGGATGTAATTCCACAATGGGCTTACCTGTGTAGATTCTGTACAGCGAACCAAGTAATCCTTGCATCATTTTGACCACTTTTCACTTCACCAACACCAAAACACGTGTAATCAGTCAGCTATGGCAAACATGGCTGGGCATTCCACATTTCTAATTCTACAATGAGGTTAAATTATTCACACGGTTCAATACAATTAAGCATAGTTAAACGCGTACGATGACAAGGTTTCATTCTCGCATATTCGCGTGAAGCGAATACATTAGTTCCACCTGTCTGTCTGTCCTTGTTCCTTCTCTCCGATCAATTCGGATAAGCCGAACCGAAGTGGAAATGTAAGCATGGAATTAAGATATGCATTGGACATTACTGTAGGCGAGGTGATCGACCTTCGTATAGACAGTACAGTGGCCAAATTGAAGTAACGGTAACGAATGCCGGGATCGTTATCATCAATCAGTTTTGCGTAACTATTTGTTAGCAATTACTGCGTACACTCCGACAGCCTAAGTGGGTCTTCTTAACAGTTACAAACCTTAGAAGCGGACTTAAAACTAGACTAAAGCTATGGAAATACAGCTGAAGACTTAGAAGAAAAGCTGGGACTTTCTGACAATAGATAGTAAAATGAGTAGCGAGGAGGCAAAGACGACGAAGCACATAATGTGTGGATGTAAAGCCCTTACCAAACTTAGAATTAAGGAATTCGGTATTAGTTACCCAGACCCAACGCAATTCCAGACCCATTGGGTTCCATTATTGGATATATACATGAAGATGATGGAACAAGCCTTTGAGTAGTTGCAATAAGAGGTAATTTCACGAAAGATCCCATTGAATCGAAGTGTAACTGTAAGGACGCCTACAAAAAACATAAGATAAGAAGCTACGATTGGCACTGCGTTTGAAGTTGGGCTAAAAACGGAGGCGTGGAAGACGAAAAAGGAAAAGTTACGAAATGATGACATAGAAATGGAGATTTATCATAGAGCGCACATAACACAAGGTCATCTGTTACCGTAACGTTTTAAAAACGCCCACGAGACTCGTAAATACGGAACTGACCAAGACGAAGCCGGTGACGTGCGGTAGAACAGGAATAATGGACGCGAGTGGGCGCTTCCAAAAGGTTTATCTTAATCTCCAAAGCGATGCTCACAACTGTGTTATTAAGTCTACTTACCTATAAGGGATATCTATTGATTGAACAAGGTGGTCGATAGTTTAGAGGTATTAACTCGCGTGGGGCCTAAAATAACATTTAGATTAAGATGCAATTAGTATTAATGACGTTTTTGAAAATACGCTTTATTGAAATGTGATTTTAAGTACATATAAGTGGAATATATGCAAGTTGAAGGACATGTAAAGCTACAAAAGCCTTTATCTTCAATTCACAAAAAGAAAAAGAAAACTCAGCTTAATCATAATTTATGCTCGTTTCTGAGACCTCTTGAATGTTAGTTTTAAAGACACTGTATCTACTTTGACTAATATATGTATTTCAACGAGTCTATACTCGAATGAGGTCAGAAGACTATTTGAATGCGACGAACATCATTAAGTCCTGTCTGTGACATGCACAAAAAACACAAATAAAGATGCAGCCATAAAAACCGTACGGATTTAAGAGTCCGCAGCAAGCTCGATTCTTCATACAAACGTAGTTACGTCCTTATTTTAATATAACATGTCACATTATCATGAAATTCTCTAAATATAATGAGATAAGATATATCTAGGGCTAAAACTAGTTTATGACTCTTGAAATGTTAATAGAAAGAAAATAGAGCGAGTACAAGTTTTGCATTTTTAGACCCCAGAAAGTTGTTCAGTTTGGCGGCATACTACGACCAAAATATAGTTTAGATTGAAGTCAAAACCTATTTCCGGTGTCGATTAAACTATGCAGTTTGATAAGAAAAAAGATTTATCAAAATTGATCTCGTAGTTTTAAAATGAGAGCGTAACTACGAAAACCTTAAAATAAATTACAAAAAATTGTTGCGAAACTGCAGCGAATTACTCTAGCGCGGGGAACGGTCCGGGGGGGCGGCGGTAAGCCATAGCTACTCCTAGCCAGCCTCGCGCAACTCTCAAGGTAAAAAACGAACGACAACGGCTATATGAAACGGGGGTGAATTTTTACCTATCTAAGTTTGAAAGAACGTTGAAACCTACAAAGCATTAGATAATTGGCGACAATCGAATTTAGGCGGGTTGTACTTCAGCCGCCATTTTTGTCCGCCATGCCATATTAGTTGACGTTTCTCTTTTGTTGTGTTGTCTGGTTTTGTCAAGGTTCTGCGATCTTTTCAAATAATTCAAATTTCACAAATAATCTAATAATTTGCATTCTTTGGGTGTAGTGGTCGTCTAGAAGGTACACAAGACAATCACAATTGCAAAAATGAGTGGATTGAAAAGGAAAAAGTGCGAAATATGCAGAATGAAAACGTGTCGAATGGACGGTCAAAAAAGACTATTCATGGCAAGATTTCCACCGGACGAAGATCGGTAAGTAAAAAATATAATTAATTACTGCGTGTTATAACCATGTTAATCGTAAGTTTCATTGAAAACTTGGTATTTCGGGTAAAATAATACATACCCTTATACGTATGTAAACAATAGTGCTGTATGTAAGTTTTATCGATAATTTTCATTTGAAGTGAAAAATACCTGGGTAAATACGGAATATCTTTCTTCAAGCAAAAGCCACTACTTTTTATGCCAGTTTGAGTTAGATTATGGTCACAGAAATATTTTACGAAAAATCTTCAATGGACTATGAATGGTACGGTTTCATCTGGACAAACAGATTCATTTTACTCTGTAATTTTCTGTTTACCCTGTATTATTTGTGTTGCAGAACTTCCAACCTGGAGCACAGACTGGAGTGATGAAACGGCTTTTTTCGTCTATGTTTATCAGCAAGCCAAGCAAAGTTTGAACGAAATAAAATTATTTGCACACTTTTGTTTTTTTTTATGAAGTCAGTAACCTAAAGTAAACCAAATGTTTACATTGAAGCGAAATATTTAATGATTTAAATTACCGGAAAGCCGTTGGAGACGCGGGTGCGAATGCGAACCCCGCTTGAACCATTTTTTTAAAATACCGATATCGATATCGATAATTCGATAATTTGTGTAACATGTGACATCCCTATTTTGTTCTTGATGTTGGCATTATGTCATGAGTTGACACTGACACTGATATTGTTTGCGGCTTCATATTGGCAGTATGTTTCGTATGGCACTCCCGTCTCTTAAAACGTAGTGATTACATACTCTTTGCTCCTAGCGCGCTCTCGCTTTACTGCTAGCGCCCTGTCTTCCTCTAGGTGAAACAACAACATTTTAAAGCGTAAGCGCGCGATCTCAACGCGGAGTTGAGCGGACCTTGCTGCGGACTCTTAAGAGCTAATACATAATTCAATGTCACTTTAAATCTTGGCTGGAAAGTCCAATAAAAAGCCACTTTCTTTTCAGAGGACATAATTAACATGATACGGCTTGGGGTCTTGTAGGTAATTGTTAAGGTGGCTCGAGGTCTAGTGAAATAAGATATAGAAAGAATTTGAGACAATGCGTTGTTAATTTATTAAAACAAACAAAGGCAAAAGCAACGGTGTGTGTGAAAATTCGCCGTGAAGAGGACAGAATATTAAAAAAAGACATGCCAATGCCGAAGTGTAGGTAAATGAAGACACTAATGAGACGACGGGAATGTACAGTAAAATTAGCCACACATGAAAACCGTTGCGAAATTGCTAAAGAAACGTCGAACAAAGGCGCTTATTGAAGCTTGGAAAATTGTTATGGAATGCCTAATTTGTTTTCCTTGCTTCTCATATTATCGTTATTTATACTTTTATAATATACATATAAAGCCTAGTATATCATCCGCTTATTGTCCACTAGACAACATAACTGACATACTTGACCGTCTCGGTGTATTTGCGTACGTACTTCTCGTTTTACTGAAGAAACTAACGACAGACAAAATTAGACTTTCAAATACGCGAACCGAATGTAAATCATGAAACGTCGCGAAATATAAACGAAGAATGTAAACAATACCAAGTTAATGTGAAACTTAATGGCTCTGATGGGCCCATTCATTTGACTGAATGGGAATTTAAAGAATAAATCACTTCAGAGGAATTTCGCATGCGGCGCGAACAGTAACTCATATTTCTGTAAATTGAAAGTGACACGTCTGCTCTCAATCAGGCGGGCGACAACGTGATGATCCCAGTGACTTAAATCAAGATCGCTTGTTTCTCACAAGCGTGCAAAACTATTCAGGTGTTTAACTTTACACTAGCACTCCCGCTTGTTTTAGCTTAGCATTTTTCAATCGCAAAGCCAGCCGGCTACATCACTAATCACTAGATCACTCGCGTCGTTTTGTTGCGTTTGTCGATCGATGTAGATCGTCATATCGACCGGGTTCGAGAAGCGCGTCCGCGCCGTCCGCGGTGAGCCGCTTCGCGGCCGCCACTGAAACGTACCGGGATTATTTATAAATTCAGAGACAGGGGGTCGTAGAATTCGCACGACGTCGTGGTATGTCAGCTAATGACTGCACCAGGTCGCGCCGGAAGCGGGGTTTAACGGCTTAAGTGTCGGGAGACCGGATGGAACGGTTTGATGCTTTTTGATTCCACCTTCCGGTGTTAACCCTGGCACTAGTAGTATACTAACCGGCTAAAAATATGATTGTTGGTCTAGTTATCACACCGTAAAGTCGCAAAATGTCGAGTACAATATTAAGTTATTCTAAAACTAAGTTACCGAAACACTAACGTAGTTGCATTTTATAACCATAAATTGTAAGATAAACACGTGGGGCAAATGTAGACGATGAGGTACATTTTATGTCGATATCTACCCGTTTCACGTGACATAGGTATCGCCTGTCAACTATTCTAGAAACGTCTCACAAACTCGAACTTTTGACTAATTAGAGTGCGAATATTTTCCGACGGCCCTGGCCATCGCCCACCTGAACACTGTCATGAGTTTAAAAAAGCTTTATGAGCAAAAGTAGATGAACACTCTTATGACTTTTTGATTATGCATAGTGGAACAGGTGTTTTTGATGTTCTCTAATCGTTGTACTGTCATAGAAATCCAAAGAGACTTATGACCATTGGAATCTTTGAAGCTGAACGTCATTTTTGACTACGATAGTAGCAGTCCACGGTTGACACCAAGTTTGCTCGTAGGCGTGCAGTCCAATGCCTACTCATTACTTCATTAGTTTTGTAATAAATTCGGACCAAATCTGACCTTAAAGGTTTAAAGGACATGTTGAAATATGGCGTGTTTTTATTATATTCCAAATTCAAAGGCGGAGGCGATGATAAAAGGTTTCGAACGCGTAATTCAATGGATAATGTGCGTGGTATTGGATCTCCAATTCAAGTGACCATATTGATGTTAATAATTACTCGTTAGTGGTATTGTATGGGAAGCATAAAAGTCATAAGTGTTAAATAATTATGTACGTGACTTTGAGTAAACAACATAATTTTCGTCCACAACCAAGCGTTACCAATAAGCTCTCAGCCTTGGGCATAGCCTGCACTTCACAAAAAATGCTCGAAAAATGTCACCATGACTCACGTACTGATGGACAACAAAAGATTCGACGTTTGGCAACGGTGTTTGCAATTCGGTTTCTTGACAAATAACAGCTAAATATAAAGCAATGAGTATTCTAGTGAGCGAGTAGAACCGTTCAAGAAATATTACATCAAAGTATTAATGAGGAGACATAATTTTTATAAATGACACGCGTGAAAATTTCGAAGCGGGTGTAATAGTAGATTGTACGACAAGTGCATAAAACGCTTCATTTTACACGAGACGTTTATCCATCCGAGCGAGCTTGCGAGCGAGGATGAATATAAAGTCGAGTGTAAAATGCGTTTTATGGACGATTTGCACACTCTACTTTTAACTTCGATTGCGAGGAAATGAAACTGTATCATGTAAATAACATATATACACATATCATGTATACTTAAAAACAAATTTCATAAAAATTCAATGAGAAATGTTTAAAGTAATAGTTTAAAAAGTGATAAATGATAGTAAATAAAAGTAACAAGTTTATTTCAAGAAGTTTTATTGTGTTGGTCTTAGAATACTGTGAAGGTTGTGCTTCACGAATGGTGGTTGGCCGTCAACTTAAGAATAAAGTAGTTTTTAGATTTAGAATAAGACGTATGACATTAGTCTTAAAAATAAAATGTATAGTTAGTTATCGTCTGGCCTCTGGGCAATAAACAGTTTTAACGAAGTACCTCTAGTGCTCTATTATTTATCATCTGAAGCTATCCCCCAGCAGTCGTCACACTTGGTGGAGTCTGCGAAATTTTTAACTAGAGTCACGCGAGTATTGAAAGTTTCCCCGCTCCCAATTAATTTTGTCCACAGATTCTTGGGCATCTGTTACAATTACGTACTGGAAGCATACGGTTTGCATAGAAGCCGTACAGGAGCGGAACGCACTGTCTATATGCGTACGAAGCGCAACGAAGAATAAGTGCACATTTGGCAATTGCGAATTGTCATCATCAGTGTGGTATTGTATGTCGTGACGGCACTGCCGTAACGGAGCGAGTTCGACAGACGGGTGAAGTTGTCGAATTATTGAATCACCCATTATCATTTTTCATCCTATGCGATTTTAATCTGTTTGTGCATTTGATTTGTTTGGATTCCATACGAAAATGGAGACGAGCACAATTAATGGCTTTTCCGACGTTTAAATATTGGCCCGTGTGAAAATACGAATTAAAATAATCACAAATGGCAATTACGGTATAAATTTTCGGGGACCGTATTACAGACTAATTTCAGACATCGGTTGAGGATGTTCTTTCAGTGTTAAACAACGAATTCCCGTCGAGCCGAAAATAATGTACAAGAATTTTATCATCGTCGGCGAAAATCGCAAGAATCCCCAATAATTCGTTTCTATACGCTTGAAGCACACGTTGTTGACATCAGACAAGCAACTGTCAATGAAAATATGGAATTTTGCCAATGAAAAACATTCAATTTCAGTGTTGTCAAACGATGTAGCAAATGTTCTTAAAGAGTGGAAGCCTTCAAGTTCAGCCATTATCACTAATTATACAATATATTGCTAGTAAAACTTTATTTGATTAATATGTGCTGTGCCGGACCGAGTGCTTGTCAAGAAAGTGCAACATCAGGAACAGCGTGCCTGAGCGAGGAGGACCGCTCAAGCACTGAAGAGCGCCGCTGGACACCGTGGACGCCGATCGAAACGCTGCGCTTCTATCAGGCAATAATGAACCATAATATATAATTTGTAGAATATGTGTTTATTAGGATGTAAATAATTGTCCCATAATAATTATGCTAGGTGTATGATAGTTCTAGATGTTAGTAGGGTCCTACAAATAATAATCGTTGTGCATAAATTATTACCCTATAAAATAATCCACCGATTATCTCCATGGAATTATGTGGTGCAAAGACTCACTCCTAATGGTCGGGCCAAGAATGTAATAATTCATGTTAACAGATTGAAGAAATTCTTCAATCGTTAATTAAAAATAAATTTAAACAGTTCTATATTTCTAGGGTGTAAATAATAAAACTATTATTTTTCAGCAATTTTTAATTCAGGCTGACTGTACAAGGATGCAGTTATGTTTGTTGCATTTGCAAGTGTCACTGTTGTAACTATAATTTAATTTCTTTCCACTATATATTAGTTGCATTTCTAAAATATTACTATAGGAAGTTCAATTTTTAATTTCTTGCACTATAAATTTATTGCACTTTAAGTTTATTGCACTTACAATACCTTTCCTTGTAATAATAATAACTTATAACTTTCACAGAATTCCAATAATTAATTATAACACTGATTTTCTTTTCAGAACTTTAATGTTTACACATGTTATAATAATCTTTTATTTTCATGTATCACACTGCGGAGGCCATACATAGCTGTCCCAGCTCCCTGGGATTTCAGCTACTGGTGTGACTGAATGCGGCTCGCATTCTTCATCCAGGCGGCGGCAGGATCGTGGGGTCTTGGCCTGTCGGGCCAAGGACTCTGCACCCTGCATCAGGCCAATGCAGACTGAAGATTTTATTTTATTTTCATGTCTGTAATATAATAAATTTTATTAATTTTAATTAAATGTTAGGTAGGATTTCTTTAATAAAAATAACTTTCGTTTCGCGTTTTAATAATAATTGACTTTTCGACAGTGACATAGCATTTTGACATGTCATTATGACGTGTACCGCTATCGTCGATGGTCGTAAAATCAATTATGAGGTCGTAATTTCTTTTTGTTTAGGAGTGGTACAGATAGCTGGACTAAAGATAATACTTTAGTCCAGGTATTTATTTAGGATAAGAGGTAATTAAGGTACGGAATCTTGAAACATAGTTCATATGCTTCAGGATTCTAATGTAAAGGTAATTAAGGTACAGATTTCTGGGGCATATTTAATATATATGCGCCAGGATTCTAATATAAAGCTAGTGGTAGACGATTGTCACTGTTTGTTTGGATGACTGAGACAAGTGTCATAGACAATGAAATAATGAAATAATGAAATAATGAACTTTATTCTGCAAGTAGGCCACAAGGGCACTTTTACATGTCTGAGTCTACCGGCATTTCACAAGAGGAGACCACTGTTGAGAAGAAACGCCGAAAGAAACTCAACAGTCAGTCATTTTTTCAAAAAGCATAAGTACTTAACTATTACAATGATATGAACTTAACTATACGTAGTTCTACAAGAAAACATATTAAAAGTGTATTTTAAGACATAAGTAAGGAAAAGTGTAAGAATAAAATAGAAACTACAAGAAAGCCAGACGGTTTATCACAATTTATGTACGTTTGATATGCTTTCTTATTAGAACTGTGTCCCTTAAACTAGTTAGGTACAATCTAAGAAGGAGTCAGCTACGCCATCTAATATAAGGGCAGTGACATATCGTGGTACAATTGTTTGGAGCATGCGACGTGTGTCATACTCCAGGCAGTTAAGGTGGGAACATTCGAGGCGATTTAATCGGGTAATTTATTTAAGCCGGTTTTACACCAGGCGATTAAATTGTGGAAGCCTATCTTTTTAATATCGTATCGAATGGTCTATGCTTTAGAATAAGTCGAATGACACTTGGGGTAGTCAGATTGGTGCCTTGCCTTTTTAGCAGGGTTTTTGTCAAGGCGAAGCCAGTGTCAGACAACATGACAGATTACGTAACATGCCATAGGCTAGTGTCTGCTCATGTCCTGACCCTGGTTATCTCTTAGCAAGAGACCATCTGGGTATGAATGTATGGGTATCCCTGCATAGGTAGGGACTTATTATGTGTTAGGCAGGAGTAGTCTGTCTAGTGTCTCTGTATTAAGATGAATTTCCCTCGTCCACCCCGAGACGGCGGGAAATGTGAAGGTTGTGCTTCACGGATGGTGGTTGGCCGTCAACTTAAGAATAAAGTAGTTTTTAGATTTAGAATAAGACGTATGACATTAGTCTTAAAAATAAAATGTATAGTTAGTTATCGTCTGGCCTCTGGGCAATAAACAGTTTTAACGAAGTACCTCTAGTGCTCTATTATTTATCATCTGAAGCTATCCCCCAGCAGTCGTCACAATACTAACAAAACGAAATAAAATAAAGAGTTAAAACCCGTTCCAGACCTTCCGATCCGATCCGATTTATCGGAAGAAATCGGATAATGTGTAGTGCAATTGTTAGGATCTTATACACTACACATTATCCGATTTCTTCCGATAAATCGGATCGGATCGGAAGGTCTGGAACGGGTTTTATTGTATGAAGTTTTATGCTTTTTTTTTTACTGTTTATTAAGGGCCTTTTTCGTGTGGCTGTTGGACCGATCGCCTTAGTCTTCGACGACGATTTTACTTTATGCTCTAGAGCATAAAAAGCGATTTTATGTCGCCTACGTGCAGCATAAAGTCGAACTTTTAGAGCAAGAGAAGTGAAAAAGTTATTTTTGGACGTTTCCTTAGTGACCGTTATTACGGCCCGATGTGCATCTGTCTTATAAAGAAAGTGCATTTCACTAGAGCCTGTTTTCGACATTGATCGCTGCTGATTTTAAAAGTAAGCGTTCTTTTTCGTAACCAGTAATTCCCTTATTATTTCGTTTACCTCTAGTTGCGATTTTATCTTTGGGCTCCGTATCTGCAAATACACTACAAAGGTACATTCATATTTACGTTTCCATGCATAGTGTGCAAACAGGAAACAAAATACGATTCGATTTATCGACCAAGTGGTCGTCGTATTGTTCCAACATTTAAAAACTTCTTTCTTTTTATATTAGTAATCATTTAGCAATTCAGTTTAGATAATAACATTGTAAATAAATGTTGTGTTTGGTAGTTATCGTTATGAATGATGATGATGATGATTTTGAAAGTGCGGCAGCAGTTAGCACAGTACAGGTCCCCATCTGTGTTATAAGTGTAGTGGTAGGAGGGCTTGGGCTGAGTTTTACGGAGTTGACGTTTGGCGTCAAGGTCTTCAAGACGGATGCGCGGACGAGGCTGCTGTTTATCTTAGGGGTAACGCGTTAGACGAAGTAGGAACGTTTCGTTACCTTGGAAGTCTATTGCGGAGCGACAACCGTCTCGAGTCCGAAATTTCTTCTAGGATCGCAAAAGCCGCTGCAGCCTTTGGCGGACTAAACCGACGAGTATGGAAATCGCACGACATCAGGTTACACACAAAAGTTGCCGTATATAGGGCAATTATTCTGCCTCTTTTGCTCTATGCCTCGGAAACCTGGTGTCTGTACAAAACGGACATCAAACGTCTTGACGCCTTTCATTTGAAGTGTCTCCGGGCAATTCTTCGTCTGAGATGGCAAGATCGTGTACCAAACTCGGAGGTTCTACGTCGTACTAATTTGCCTGGTATGGAGTGTCTTCTCATGAAGGGTCAACTGCGTTGGTGTGGGCACCTTGTACGTATGGAGCCCACCAGGCTGCCCAAAACTATCTTTTACTCTGAGCTAGCCTCAGGTAAACGTAAAGCTGGAGGTCAATACCTGCGTTATAGTTATCGTTATGAATATTATACCAATGTTAACTCTAATTTACATCTTGTTACCATGCCTGATAAATAAACATGTCGGACAAGGCTGTCCAACCAAGCCACCGGCGGGTTCAATACAACCATATTCGGTCTATCATATTCGGCCGTAGACGCGACAATAAATTTTAAAATTCGTTAATTCTAAATACAATTCATAAATAATTATACTGAGAAAAATATGAGAAATTACCAAACTTTAGATCCATAAAATGTCAAATAGTTCAAACTTCGTAGAGATTTGAATGTCTACTAATTCAGGCACGGTAAAGACCAAATCCCACCAAAAACATTTCATGTAAAATTGGCTGCCAAGACTCACATGCTCATAACGCTTTCGCTGTAAAAAAGTGGTCAGATCCCTCGAAAAGCCAAGCCCCTAAGCCCTGAGTATACTAATCCTACACCTTGGCTTCAAAAGTATGGCTTGGCCGTTTCATAGAGTAACGTAAATAAGTCCACAGAACCGTCTGGCCCATACGGTATCAAGAAATTAAGTTTATGTCTTCATGATAAAATATATTAAACTTAATTCCTTACCATATAGGCCGGACAGTCCGTTAAACTTATTTACGGTACTTTATGAAACGGCCAAGCCATACTTTTGAAGCCAAGGTGTAGGATTAGTATACTCAGGGCTTAGGGGCTTGGCTTTTCGAGGGATCTGACCACTTTTTTACAGCGAAAGCGTTATGAGCATGTGAGTCTTGGCAGCCAATTTTACATGAAATGTTTTTGGTGGGATCTCATTTCTTTTTGTAAGGTAATTTTTAATTTATATGTTTTTTTTTTGTGCTGAAGTGTTTCTAAGTAAGTATAATATAATTATAGTATAGTATAGTATAATAATTGTGTATTTAAGAAATACTTACGTTTAGCCCCATATATATATATATTATATACACTTTTATCCCCCATTATGGAAAGCCCATACAAACTTTCATCCCCTTATTTTAAGGGTGGGGGGTGATTTTCTAAAAATCCTAGAATGTGTATTTTATTTATAACAATGAGCTGAGCCCAATAGGTATAGATTTTCAGACCTCTAGTATCAAAATTTGCGAAAGTCTCATACAAACTTTCATCCCCTAGTTTAAGGGGTTGGGGGGTAAAAGTTCCAAGTTTCAGAATTATTCTATTGTTTGTGTACTAAACCTAGCTTACATACCAAATTTCAGCTTTCTAGGTCATCGGGAAGTACCCCAGAGGTTTTGATACATAAGTGAGTGAGTGGCAAAATCGGCGTATTTTAGGTACCAATAAAACCTAAAGTATAAAAGCTAGATCAATGAAATTTAGTACATTTCATATGTTCCCTAACTGCATCTTAACCTGTGAATTTGGGTGCTCTGGTGTTAACTGGGACGAAACTATGAGGGTTTGAAAATGAGACGAAACGGTTCGAGAAAAGGTAGGTAGTGCCCCGCCTCTTTTTTTTTCGTCTTGGCGGGGGCACTACCGTGCCCCCCCCCAGATGAAAAAGTATGAGAACGACCCGGTTATATTTTACCATCAGTCACCAACAGTTACAAACTTACACTTACCAACACCTTACTGAGGTCAATCGCTGGTCAGTTTATGAATAAAAAAAACTACAGGGTTATTCTGTTAGACATAGCTAGAGCCGCTGTCAGTGCCGTATTTACCTACTAGCTCAAGGGGCCCCAATCCCAGAAGTAGGACTTGCACCATACCTACTTATGTTCTCCATATTTATTGAATAAAATACTACTACCCAAAAACCGTTTCGACATGGGGAGGGGGGCCCCAAATGCCAAGTCCGGACCTGGCTATAATCTGTTAGACGTAGCTAAAGGGTTTGAATAATTGCACGAATTACGCAACGCTCGGCGAGTTCGCATCATACAGATTTTATCTGCTATAATTTTAGACACTCTTTACGATCCATAAAGTTCACAATAGAAACCGCGTCCGCGCCGACAGCTGTTGGGTTCAGGCTGTGAGTAATGGAGCTGCGGAATGAGTTATCTTCTGCTGAAAATAGACGGTTCTACGTCAGTCTAGGCTTATTGGATGTCACATCTATAGTTTTCTTTGCGATATAGTTGTAATGCTCAAATCGATAGCTCGAATGGGAAACATGGAAAATTTAAAGAAGGGGGAGGCATTTGCCCGGCAGGACCAAACGGGCTCATATCAACTATGGTCCACCTGTCCTGTAAGCGCCATTCAGGTGCCACTGATGAAGGCGGCGCACGACCGATCGTTCCGGACCACTTTGGGGGAGGCCTTTGTTCAGCAGAGGACGTCTTTCGACTGATAATGGTGGTCTTCATTACCCACATTTTAAACAACATCCATCCATGAAGTTCACAACAGAAACCGTAATGGAGCTGCGGAATGAGTTATTTTCTGCTGCAAATAGACGGTTCTACGTCAGTCTATTGGCGTGTCATTTAGTTTTCTTTGCGATATAGTAAAAACCGGCCAAGTGCGAGTCTGACTCGCGCACCGAGGGTTCCGTACAAACTTTCACTTATCCCATCTTAATTGGCCTGGTTGAGTTAAGTTTGCACCTGAAATATATGGCGCCGCATACAAACGAGGTGCAAACATAACGCAACCGAGTTCTCCAAAAATGATGTTTGTAAAGGACTATATTTTTTATGATTTTATTACACATGAATAGTTTTCAGATTTTTATAAGTATTTGTAGTATGTGATGATATTACTTGCCAAATTTTGATTCCCTTGAGAGTGTCGGAATGTCTTTTTTCACGTTAACGTAGAAGTTTGATTTTTTCACAGCTTCAAGGGACCGTAGACTTAAGTATATGGTTTAAATTTCAACTCGATACCTCCACGCGTTCTCAAGATAAAGGGTCTTGACAGACAGACAGACGGACGGACGGACGGACAACAAAGTGATCCTATAAGGGTTCCGTTTTTTCCGATTGAGGTACGAAACCCTAAAAAGAACGAAACGTAAAGATAAATTCACTGTTCGCCGCTCATTCAGAATCTCAAGAGTACGTTTCTAATGCAACACGCGCACCGTGTAAATAACTTTGCCGAAAGCAATCTTACACTTGAGCCTCACGTATGCAAACGTATGGTGCATACGTGAGGCTCAAGGTGCATAGGTGTGTCTTTGGTCGAGTGGATATACGACGCTGGACCGGCTATGCATAGGAAATAAGTTCAATTCCTAGTGTGAACCTGTGAAACAGAAGCGTGGGCAATATTTATTTCCGCTTTTATGTTTGCGGCTATATTGCATGACCTATAATATAATTTGCTTTGGTGCGAAGGCTGAAAGACCGAGGCGTGGACCCCCGTTCCGGCGAGTACTTGGCTCAAAGGATCTCCCTGGCTATAGTGCGCGGCAACTTCGCTAGTATTCTAGGGACCTTTGTGCCAGGCACCTTCCGGAACGGTTCATAGATACCTTCTAGTTTAATAACTAGTTTTACTTATTATTTATTTTAGTTTTATAGATAGCTTTAGTCAGAGCAATATAGATTTTATAATAAATCTCGTAGAACTTTGTATATGTTCGAAAAAAAAAACGCTCTTATCGGCTACAGACGTCCAGTGCTGAAAATTGGCTACCCCTATAATTCGCGACAGTGCATCGCGCTGTTAACTTTTTTCCTGAAATAATGACCGAACTCCATAGAAAACGGATTTTTAATATATAATTATAGATGTCACTGAGCCAATCCTTGTAAAATCTAAAAGTTATGAAACGCGCTCAGTTTGTACAAAACACCGTAATACCTACAACTGACAGAAACCCGGTTAAAATAAATCAGAGCGTTGAGAAGTGGCCAACCGTGGCCGAGGAATCGTCAAAACACGTGCCAAAACGCCAGTTCCGACGTCACGGGCATTGTGCTCGTGACAATCGTCAATCGCCAGTGTTGCCAACACAAGGATACATGTAGGGCTAAAAATTATATAAAGAAACTAGAAGGTGCTCTGTTGATAGTATTTCACTTCTAACTTATTTAGTGAAAACTGGAATGTTTCCGCAACTTCGTCCGCGTAACAATTTTTTTTACTGTAGTTGGGTAAAAAATATTCTATTACTATGAATGTCCAGCTATCCCTGTACCAAAATTTATTAAAATCCGTCCAGCCTTTTTGGCGAGATGAGTAGAGAAAGATTTTTTTACCAGCAGCTGTACGACTGGCGCCGCGCGGCCAGATTGTTTTACAAGTACCTATTACTGAATTAAGCTCAAGCGCTCGATGAAAACTGATTTATTATCAACCTCCCTTCATGCATACATAAAATATCACACAAATTAATCCTGCATCGCCACAGTATAGACGCATCGCGCTAGATTTTTCCTGGAGAAGGAAGGTGGAATCAGCACAACCCAAAACCATCGTGTATGGGCTGATTGTTACTGAAGACCAAATTGCCAAAGTACACTCAATAAAAGCGTGTCAAAGAAATAATATATTACAGATGCTTTTTACGTGAGCTATAGAATCTGCCAATTATGCTCAAAACTGCTAAGTTTGCAACACTGTCAAAGAGCCCTTGGTTATATTAAGTCATTTGTCCTTACGAGATCAACAGACAGTACAGTATACAGAATATCTACAAAAGTCATAATCGGAAAAAATACTCAATGAATCGTAGGAAAAATTACTAACGAAATTGCAAGAAATTTCGCCATCACGAAAACACAAGTAGGTATCTAAATCCCACATCAATCGTTAAGATCAGACAGAGTCTATTCTCACATTGCCATATAAACATTGACAAATCAACATCAACATCCCTTCAATGCCAAAGGACTTATGTCAGTACAAAATCCTATAGGGAAACTATTTTTTATACATACAGGGTGGGTCTGTGACCGAATCAACATTCCTTCAATTCTAAAGGTCTTAAGTCAGTACAAAACACTACCAAGTAACGACTTTTTGCATTAGGTGAGTGTAAAGCGAAACGTGGATCGTAGTGATGGATCCCATGTTTACGTTTGTTTGTAGGGCAGTATATTTGTTTGCGAGTGTAAACATTCTCTTCTCGTTCTCGGACTAATAGTAAGTTATTTGGTAAACATGTGCGGTTGTTCAATTGCTTCAATCTTCAGTTCCTAATGCGGATTCAGTGTAATATACAGGTGAATCCAAATGGGTCCAGTAGGGAGAAGTCAGAAACTATTTATAGTATGGTCACTATAAATAGTTACCCAACGTATTGGAACGAATTAATTCTAAATAATGTTTGTCAATATTTTAATTTTATGATTGTATTTTAATTTTAATGTATTTGACATGTACATAATTTACAACTATGACAATGTATGACCAATAAAAGTAAATAAATGATATGATATGAGAGATAGCGAAATCGGTTCTTTCGGGACTCGTGTGTGTTTTTTGATACAAAAGTAGTTGGACGTTCAAATAAAAGTAGGTATAATAGATGATTTTACTCGACTACGGGAAAGAAAACAGGTTACGCGGATACTTTCTAGTGCTAAAGAAAAAAGCTGACTACCATAGCAAGTTTCATCTTAATTAAATAATACCAACAAGTCCAACAACTATAGATGTACTTAGTGAATAATAGTTTTCCATCGCATATTGTCGGAAAAGTTCGTTTTAGCATGTTTTCTCTATCAACTTCGGTGAAAAAGTTGAGATGGATATATTAAAACGAGCTTACCCGAATTGCGATGGAGAAATATTATTCACTACATCTATACTTTCATAGTTTTTAGTAAATAGTACCGGCGGATATTTGTTGATGAGGACAATTCGCACGCATCCTCTATGATGTCATCAGTGTCATCACTCTTATTTACCAAAAGTCTTAACTCGGCATAACATTCACGAGAGTTACGTCTATTTGTAAATTTATTTTGGATCTAAGGGAAAATTGGTCTGCACGCCGTTTACGTATATTTGGGTCATTTTAATTGAGTCTAGTTTACTTGCGGTTTTGGCGTAAAATGTGGTGTAATAAAAGCTTAGTGGGATTGACCCTTTTCGAAGTACAATTTGACCCTTTTTACGTTAAAGTGAATAATACTTTTTTCCCGAGTTTTAGATAGTACCATATTGATGCATTTGCCTCCAGTCAAAAATACGTTGAAAAATACTTCCAGTAGTTTTTGAAGCAAAACTTATAAGTTGAAAAAAAAAAACAGTTTTTGGCGTGAATTTTATCAACTTCTAGTACTTTTTGAAGCAAAAAATATCAATGAAAAACTCAAGCTGTAGATTTCAATGTATATACCAACAAATCGCAATAGCCCTTTTCTAGATAGTAACATTGATAAATTATGTTAAGAAACATGTTTGATTATAGAAAAAAAATCTGAACGAACAGCATTTTTGAACGGCGAATGATTTAGACGTCTGATGGTAATAGGTACTTTAAAGAGAGTAATGTTTTTTGTTCAGAAAGAAGTTGCCATGCATGAAAGGTCAAAACTACCATTAGAGTATTTCAATAAACCATACAGTAAATGACTTTATAATTCAATGTAATGTTATTATTTTATGTATTACAAATACGTATTGTTACTTAACATCAGGTGCAATCGAGGTTGGCATGGCTATTTTGAATTTCAAAAAAATAAGTTATTCTCGGATGATTAAAAAGACATTAGATGTGATGTGATATCATCGTACCGTTACCTAAAATGATGTATAATCTTTTTGGTAGTATCTTAGTCTATCCATGTAAGCTTAATACCTAATTTAAGTAGTATAGACTGGTAGAAAAATCCAAATATCGGCTTCCTTTACCGTCCTAACGGCATTTTGTGAGCCATTTTGGCAACATGACTTTTCCGATGTAAAAAAGCCTGCTGAATTCGATTCTGGATGTTGCCAAGCCGAATTTTGCCCCCCTCCCCCCATTTACCCCCTTTTTACCTCAAAATATGTCCCCAATCACGGTTTTTACGGTTTTATACAAAAAGTATTATAGCTAGAAAAAAAATGTCAAACACAAGAATGATCTCTATAAAATTTCCTATAACATGATGTATAAACTTTTTTAGTAGGCCTTATGGTTTGTGAGCAATATCTTCCCGAACTTCATAGACTGGTAGAAAATTCTAAATATCGGCTTCCTTTACCGTGCTAACGGCATTTTGGGATCCATTTTGGCAACATAACTTTTCCGATGTAAAAAAGCCTGCTGAATTCGGTTCTGAATGTTGCCAAGCCGAATTTTGCCCCCCTCCCTCCATTTCCCCCCTTTTTGACCTCAAAATATGTCCCTAATCACGATGTTTACGGTTTTATACAAAAAGTATTACAGCTAGAAAAAAAGTGTCAAACACAAGAATGATCTGGTTTTTGGAGTAGTAGGGCCTCGTGCAGGGTCCGTCCGGATTGTTACTACCGTCTTGCCTGCTAACCCACCGCCAAACAGCAATGTTCGCATTGTTGTGTTCCGGTGTGGGGGTAAGATAGCCGGTGAAATTACTAGCATAGAGGCATTCTATCTTCGTCCTCCGGGTAGGCAAGCACTTGTGACTCCTCTGGTGTTGCAGGTGTTTATGGGCGACGGTAATCGCTTTCCATCAGGCGATACGTTTGCTCATTTGCCCCCTATGACATAAAAAGAAAAAAAAAAGAAAAAAGATCTCTATAAAATTTCCTATAACATGATGTATAAACTTTTTTAGTAGGCCTTATGGTTTGTGAGCAATATATTCCCGAACTTCATTATTTTTAAGAAAATTGATAAACTTGGTCGAGGCAGTGAAATAGACTTATTTTGGGATAATTGGTATCGCACAGAATCCAGCCGCTCTGCAGCGCTTGACGCTGACATCCAGTTGGCGTGCTGCTTATTATCTGTCAAGACTCACGAGGCTTTCAGTCATAAGCAGTCGTCAGATTCACGCAGAACCGTACCCAAGTCGGGCTAAAAGGGACGTAGAAAATAAAAATGCTTTGCTTCTGACCATGAAGTCCTTCGAAATGCTCAGTTCTACGCCAGATTCTCCAGAAATGTGCCTTAGAAATGCAGTTACCCAGGATCTTGCAACAGAAAAAATAAAGTGTCAATTCTCACTGCTAAGCAGCTTGGCTCACTCTAAGTAACGAAGTTTGTTTCCGAAAGGCTCACCAACAGCAGGTCTACAATACAACGAAAAGTTCAAAATGAACAAAGGCCCGACCTTCAAGACCTGTACAAGGCAGGTCGTTCAAAATCTACCATATTTGCGTCTGATGTGGGGGGCAAAAGCTCAGGCGCTGGAGTGGTGCCAAACAAAGCATAGCCTGCATCGTCACATACTCGACTTGTACAGCAGGGACAGGAACTTCTCAGGCTTTCGCTCATGGGGTGTATGTCGATCTCATTGAGTAGTTCACAGTGCTTTTGATAACGGAAAACGGAATACTTTTAATCAAAGGAGTGTCTAGCTAAATGTTCTAGAAACGCAAATGATCAATTTAATTATTTTATTACCTGCAATAAAGCCGTTCGAATCGCCAGTGCCTGAGTAAAACGCCATAATATTCTAACGTTCTAAAACAGTCCCTTAATTTTGTCATGATGATGAATCATAAGCAACAACAACACTAATAACCAGTCTTCTGGGTGGGCTATGCACAGTGTGGAGCACATGTCGAGTGTCGGTTTCCTCGTGAATAGCACGTAATTTTGAGGTATCGACCTCAGTTGGTGATGCTTGAACCTTAGTCTCGTCTGCAAATCCTCTCGCACTACGACCACATTAGTCCCGCTCGCGCGTTCGCGGGATGAAAACTGCGAGCCCAACCTGGTTTGAAGGTATTGAGTCATTTTTAAGAAGCTGCTTGGCAGTGAGAAGTGACACTTTATTTTTTTCTGCTGCAAGATTCTGGGTAATTGCATTTCTAAGGCCCGTTTCTGGAGAATCTGGCGTATAACTGAGCATTTTGAATGACTTCATGGTCAGAAGTAAAGCATTTTTATTTTCTACGTCGCTTTTAGCCCGACTTGGATACAGTTCTGCGTGTAAATTTCTTTTTCACTTCTCTTGCTCTAAAAGTTCGACTTTATGCTGTGCGTAGGCGACATAAAATCGCTTTTTATGCTCTAGAGCATAAAGTAAAATCTTCGTCGAAGACCAAGGCGATCGGTCCAACAGCCACACGAAAAAGGTCCTTAATAAACAGTAAAAAAAAAAAACATAAAACTTCATACAATGAACATGTACTTTGGCTGTTGGTATCTTTGCCTTGGTCTTAGAATACTAACAAAACGAAATAAAATAAAGATTTAAAACCCGTTCCAGACCTTCCGATCCGATTCGATTTATCGGAAGAAATCGGATAATGTGTAGTGCAATTGTTAGGATCTTATACACTACACATTATCCGATTTCTTCCGATAAATCGGATCGGATCGGGTTTTAAATCTTTATTTTATTTCGTTTTGTTAGTATTCTAAGACCAAGGCAAAGATACCAACAGCCAAAGTACACAATAAAACTTCTTGAAATAAACTTGTAACTTTTATTTACTATCATTTATTACTTTTTAAAGTATTTATTTAAATGATACAGTTTCATTTCCTCGCAATCGAAGTGAAAAGTAGAGTGTGCAACTCGTCCATAAAACGCATTTTACACTCGACTTTATATTCATCCTCGCTCGCAAGCTCGCTCGGATGGATAAACGTCTCGTGTAAAATGATGCGTTTTATGCACTTGTCGTACAATCTACTATTTCTGCGTGTAAAGCTGCTTATGACTGAAAGCCTCGTAAGTCTTGACATATAATAAGCAGCACGCTGGATGTCAGCGTCAAGAGCTGCAGAGCGGCTGGATCCTGTGGGATACCAATTATCCCAAAATAAGTGTATTTCACTGCCTCGACCAAGTTTATCAATTTTCTTAAAAATAATGAAGTTCGGGAATATATTGCTCACAAACCATAAGGCCAACTAAAAAAGTTTATACATCATGTTATAGGAAATTTTATAGAGATCATTCTTGTGTTTGACACATTTTTTCTAGCTGTAATACTTTTTGTATAAAACCGTAAACATCGTGATTAGGGACATATTTTGAGGTCAAAAAGGGGGGAAATGGGGGGAGGGGGGCAAAATTCGGCTTGGCAACATTCAGAACCGAATTCAGCAGGCTTTTTTACATCGGAAAAGTCATGTTGCCAAAATGGATCCCAAAATGCCGTTAGCACGGTAAAGGAAGCCGATATTTAGAATTTTCTACCAGTCTATGAAGTTCGGGAAGATATTGCTCACAAACCATAAGGCCTACTAAAAAAGTTTATACATCATGTTATAGGAAATTTCATAGAGATCATTCTTGTCCTTGACATTTTTTTTCTAGCTGTAATACTTTTTGTATAAAACCGTAAAAACCGTGATTAGGGACATATTTTGAGGTAAAAAGGGGGGAAATGGGGGGAGGGGGGCAAAATTCGGCTTGGCAACATCCAGAATCGAATTCAGCAGGCTTTTTTACATCGGAAAAGTCATGTTGCCAAAATGGCTCACAAAATGCCGTTAGACTTGAAAATTTTGATTTGAACTACCAGTCTAGTATATTTAAATGTACAATAAAAATACTTATAATAAAACTAAATCTAAAAATAAACCTAAACTAGAACACAATTAAGTTAGGCTAAAACAAAACTAAATCTGAAAATGGCCCCTGCAGCATAGAGTTTACCATAAAGCGTTACCATAAAACGGCTACTAATCAAGTAATCAGTGAAGTAGAAAGGCTGACTTGCCGGAGTGCCATACTTTGTTTTCTAATACCTTCCTTATAAAGGTCTCAGGTACAACACTTCCAAGAGCGTGTTATTGGTATTTAAGGCCGGCAAAAAATATTATCCGCGTATACCACCAGCTTACCTATACGGTGCACCTCTTAAAATCGTAAAGGAGTTCAAGTACCTGGGACACTGGGTAACCGAGAGTCTAAGCGATAATAAAGACTTGGAGAGGGAGCGTAGGGCGCTCTCAGTTAGGAGTAACATGTTGATACGTAGGTTTGCAAGGTGTACTAGTGCCGTGAAGATTACCCTTTTTAAGGCGTTCTGTCAATCATTTTACACTTGCAGCTTATGGATCAACTATACTCAAAAAGCTTATAGCGCCCTACGCGTCCAGTATAATAATGGATTTAGGATGCTGTTAGGGCTGCCGCGCCATTGCAGTGCATCAGGGATGTTTTGCGACGCGCGCACGGATGACTTTTATGCTATAATGCGAACGCGCGTCGCGTCTCTGATGAGGCGCCTGCGCGGCAGCCCGAACAGCCTCCTGCAGACGGTGGCGGCGCGCCTGGACGGCCCCTTCCTGCAACACTGGGATATGTTGCACAGGGCGTCCAACTGAACCTGTCGGTATAATTATTGTTATAAATATTGATAAACACTAACATAGGTTAAGTTTACTATTGTTACTAACCAAATATGGAGTTATATCCGAAATAAAAATTATTGATTGATTGATAAACCTTCCTCGTGAATCACTCTATCTATTAAATAAAACCGCATCAAAATCCGTTGGTAAGTTTTAAAGATCCAATCACACATAGGGACAGACAGACAGGAAGTGGCTTTATTTTATATTATGTAGTGATTGTGGTGTGGACCCATATTCAAAAAAAAATGAGACTAGCATGTTTTATAAATTTAAAAGAGGGTTATTGCTTTTTCCTAGCAACTTCCAGTATGGAACATAATTGCCAGTAAATCACAATTACAATAGCCTTTAAATAGCCAGCGGAGTGGAAAACAGATAGAGTCGTAACTCCATACCAAGCCGGTCTATTTTGAATTGTTTACGGCGTCGCCATTCATGGCTAATAAAGACACATGCGCATGCGCCGTTGCGGCTAACATGGCGACGGGGAGAATGCCCTGCGTCTATGAATTGTTTGGTTTAAATAAGATGTTCATGTAGTTTTCATAAATAAAATATTCCTTATTATATAAACGCTCGATTTTATTATTTGAGTTATTTCAAAATGAGTACAACTTTACGTAATGCCCGTCTGACACAGAGTGAGTGACTTCCACCATGTCACTCAGCACATTTTTAAGCGTCTGTACCCAAACGACGCAACCTGTCAAAACGATATTTAGTGTATCGTCTCATTATTATACGTCTGTACCTGCGTTCCAATACATTACAGTTTTCACGTGATTGTAAACCGCTTGATACAATAGTTACATTACAGTTTATTCAATTCTTTCTCCCGCCCAAGTCAGCCTGACCCATTTCAGTCTATTCACAACGCAGTCCATGCGCCTAGCTAGTGCGCCCGCGTCAGTCGCGTCACCCGCCCCTAGAATCACTCCAATGGCGCGGAGATAATCCCATTAGCTGGTTATACTCCCACACAAAGTCCGACTCACTGGTAGTGAGGGCTAAACAGACGCATACAGTTCAAATCATACATATCTAAAAAAAAAAAAATCTTTCCGTGATGATCCGTCATGCTAATTTAATAATAGAAACGTATTGAATAGAGTATATTAAGCACATCGAAAACTCAACGTTTCGGAAGCTACACAGCTCAGGGTTTACGCGACAATTAAAGACGGGTTTTCATTGTCCAACTTATAGTCTAAGATACGAATTAGAAATTTAATCATAGCCCTGCCAGTTGTTGAGACAAGCCATTCGCGACATTGTTTATCATACTAATGAAAAATATTCTGAATCCATAAAAGATGGATGAGCGTCATTTCAAATTCGTATTTCCTACATAACATATCCAGTTAAACAATTCTTATCTTTTATAACAATAACGTCTGCTAGCGTAAACCGAATGTTTAGAATGAAGCAAAAAATTGAAAAAATAAGTTGTTTTATTTCGCTTCAATCTAAATAATTCTTAAATGTAGATCTTACTGTTATCATACTTCCAAAAGATTTCCTTTCTTCATTGGCACATTCGCTTCTTTTAACACCAAAAGCCTTACCTGAAAAGAACAACACAATGAGTAAACATAATGCAAGGGATACACCAGACTTTATCACGTGTCAATTGGTTTATTGCATTTCTTGCATTTATCTCGCTTTCGCCGATAAAGCAAAGGTGCACAAGAATAAGACAGCGACAGTGTTAATATGCCACGACAGATAAAGCCGTTTGCGGCGCTATCTCAGTGGGTCATAGATAACAGTGGTAAAAATCCACAAGATTTATTCGTATAAGTTTACATTATGCAACATAACTTTTTGGCAAAAAACGTCTGACTTCAACAATAAGAAATCGCAATTCCGAGAACAATTGAACGATTTACCTACTATGAAAAACAGCGACCATAGACAGGCGAATCAACTTTTTGACTGACAGTTTTAATTTACGTTACTAAAAAAATATCTGGAGTTACCAAAAAATCTGGCTTCTAAATACAGTATTTGACTACAGTGAATATAAAATGTTGAATTGAAACCACTAAACACACATAAAAAAATACGCGGAACCAAATAAACTATCACTTTTGGACGTTATACCATTTTTAATTGTACAATAACTAAAAAGAAGACGTGTCGTGACTACTTACTGCTTTTTATGACGTCACATGCTCATTTCATCATAGAAGCTTCATACTAACAGATCGTTTTTGACATTTCATAAAGAGTAGCTGATTTGAGCTGTCATCATATACCGTATCTTCTGCTTGCAATAGTTTCTGTTTATTAAGTTTTTGACGCTGGCAGAATTGTCCCAATGGACAGTAGCCATTTATTTATAAAAAATTGATTGAATTGTTTATTAAGTTTGACAAAGTTGGATTATTTGAATTTTGACTTGGAACGTTTTAACATATGTACGTTAAACTTAAAAATAGAAAAGCCGTTATTTAACGCCTAAAGATGACTTTTTACAACAAAGTTAAAAAATTGTGGACGGATTATTTCGGTCAAACAGTTGATTCATCCAGATGTGGCTATGGCATTTGTATGTATGTTTTCCATTTAAATATTATATATTATGTAAGCTATTTAACAAGGCTATAAATAACACAAAGAGAAAGACAATTAAAGGTAAACAATTTACCGCGCGACGTGAAACGCACGTGTTAAATTTTACTTTTAATTGAATTGACCGATTTGTCAACGCTCTTAAAACCATTCTGGAAATCAATTAAATAAATATTCTTATTTGACTGATCGGACAGGCGTTTTGGTCACAAGGGCGCGCAAGTGATCTTTACTTAAGCATTAATTATTGCATTTAATTCACGCATAATACCAGTATTGGTACAAGCTGTTAAGTTTACAACATAATATTGGTTGCTTGAATAATAAAGTAGAGTATTCGATTAAAAGGTCAAATCACGCGTCGTTAAATAAAAAGTGATTTACTTTTTCTAGTTAAAATAAGTGCTATTAAAAATACTCATTTAATAAATTTCAGACAAACATTTCATTTTTGTGGTGGCTAGCTGTTTTTACTTTTCTTTGAATATCCTTCAAAATATGCTCACTGATGCGATTCTAAAGAGCCTGTACTCGGTAGGATTGCTTAGGTGCTGGTAGTCCACCTTCCGGCTCCATCATCAGACCAGCCCCGTGGGACCATATTATTTTATTGTCAATAAAGTTAATTGCTAGTTAAACAAAAACTTGAAAGTGTTTGCGAAATTTAGAAAAAGAACATGTACATTGTTTCATAAGTTATTTATTTAAATTGGAGTCATTAGTAGGTAACTACATCAACAAATTGTGTTTTATAAATTACTCAGCAAGCTTTTTTTTCAATTTATTTCATCTCTGTTTTCTGTTTTGGTTTGTTTGATTTATTGTCCGGTTTCACTACAGTGCGATGACTAATTGATAAACTTCACCAAAGTTGTTAAACGACTAGTAAGGTTTAGTTTTAAACGTCGCGTGCCGCGTAAGTCGGGGGGCGATCGTGTAAATTGCGATTGAATAATTTACATTCGTTTACCTGACCAAGTGGCCTACAGCTACACGAATCAGCGATCAATTGATAGATTCAAACAACGTAACTGAATTTTACATTAAACTAGTAGAACTTAAATAATAATGAAATACTTACTGTCATTACTAGTCTATGTGACAATAAGTCTTGCGTATAAATTATAAATGCGAAGGTATGTCTCTGTTATCTCTTCACGGTTAAACCGATTTAGACGTAGTTAGCCACGGAGATGTTTTGAGTCCCCGGGAAAGACTTTACCTAATTAGTTTTTATATCGAAAAGGGTTGTGAAAATTTGCATCGGGAAGTTCTAATTATACGCAAAGTCGCGGTCAAGAGCTCTCCGTAAAAAAACGCCGAAGCACTAATCAATTAAATAGTTATACGGATGTGGACTAGGATACTGCATGATGACGATGGGATTATGCCAGTTATTTTACTGGTTGTCTTATCTGCATACGGCGAACACAAGATAACATACACGTAGTATCTGATACTCATGATATTAACACTTTTGACGCCTCTCGCGCACCCATTCGAAAGCGCATATCACCCGCTGCGTTGACCTGTATACTGATACAGTTTAATAATGTATACATGTTCCCTATCTTCTACAACACATATGCCTTTTTAGATTTGCAGATAAACCACATGTTTGCACTCAGATTACCAGCGCAACCTTTTGGGAGTATTGTTCTTGTTGCTTAACGGAATGTCTCCATCGAGTGTGTATGATCCAGACGCCGATATGAGAACAATTGAACTGTGGCGCCTGTATTGAGATGAGTGGCCTATATCTAGTTTAGGACCAATAGGTCGTATGTTTTCATCGTATCTATAAATCTTCTGACGAATTGGTTCTGGGGTAAAATTTGTTCCATAGGGCTTACCAAACTACGATATCCACGCACATAATGCCTCTTCATTTCATCACATTATTCTAAAATTAACTATGCATATTATGATCATTATGTTATTTCTGAGAAAATGTTAACAAGTGAAATTATTTCGTACGTTGATAATATTTATAGCCGTTGCAAAATGATAACCTTTCATGTAATGTCGCGTTATAATTTTCTGATAACAGCCATTTTACTTCCATTACCTCAAGAAAGTTATTGCAATGAAAGTTGTTTTAGTAGATACGTAACAGACAATAAAAAACTATATTTACAACGCTATACTGATAATGCTCTTAATAATATAGATATTTTTCACCTCACCAGCTCAAACATGGCGATTTTGCTGTCAGATAACAGTGAACAAAATGCGATTTTGTTTCGAGCGTGAGTAGAAAGTAGCTTTTTAATTTTTTCAATATCTGACCACGAATTGTCATTCTTCAGCCAAAGGTTAATTATAAAATTCTAATCATTTGAATCTCGATGCACTCTGTTTCTTTCATATGTATATAAGAGAGGGATAGAAACTTATCAATTTGAAATTCGATTTTCGAATCCGACCTCGATTGAGAACAGTTCGTATACGCGTTATACCAAAAAATTCATTAAAAACACCCGAAAAAGTTTTATTTGCAACGTATTTTTTTTTCCTTGTTATATTTTTAATTTTTTATTTAACGACCGAATATAAAAATGATTGAGCCTTTTATATAAAACAATAGATCATTGCTCAAATATAATAAGTTTTTCACCTTATTACTTATTGTAAATTATATTTACTTATTGTAAAATATAATTTATAATTTCACCATTTATCATAGATGCATATTCGAAACGTACCTTAAAAAATATCGAGTTCATATTGTAATTGTTATTTTATTTGTTTTGCATATATTTTGTTTGGTGTTTTAGGAGTAAAAATATTAATCAATGTATAAACAAAATCTCGTAATATAATATGTATTTATAAATAAACACGTCATGTATCTGCTAAATCTTCCAATTTGATAAAATAATGACAACCGTGTTGGTTGGTTGATTATAATTTCAATTAAATTATATTGTTATTCCTTTTTAAGCAGCACTTACCTATCTATTTCTGATTAATAATATTAGCAACGAAGACTATAAACATACGTTGGAAGAAAAAGCACAAAATGTCGAATATGTTCTCGCTGATGAGGTGAAAAGTTGTGTGTGCTACACGAGAGCAAAGTTTTTTGCATCTCGTGCTGTTGAGTCCCTCGCTACACTCAGGATTCTAACATAGAATCACTCGCTACGCTCGTGATTCAAACGTAGAATCCTTCGCTTGCTCGGGACTCAAAATCAGCACTCATAACAAAAAACAACTTTGCTCTCTTGTTGCACAAATAACTATTGTCACCTTTCTCGGCTACTAATTATTTTTGAAATGGCATAAATTGATTGATTTCTCGTAACATATGACTCATAACATAATTAACACAGTCATTAAAATTAAATAATGTATCCTCTTTTAACACTACTAGTTTCCTCACAGTTCTAGTTTTTTCTCCTTAAACCGTTCATTCTACAGGATATCATTATGGAAGTTTCACATATAACTATATATTTTACATAGCTAAATGACAAAACCAACCGTTCGTCAGGGTATCAGTTTATGATCGACTAATTTCGATTTTATGGTATCGTAAAACATGTTTTAAAACACATTCGTGACGTGTATAAAAGTTGTCGATTATTTTTTTAACGCGGCACGTTTCGGCCATTTGTGTACCGTTAAGTTATTTTATTAGTCTACGAAGTCTATCACAACACAATATAGGAGATAGTGCTCGGGCCGAAGAACAGGATTTGTAAAAAGTTAACAGTTATGCCATAGAGGCTTGTAGCGAAGATGGCAAAAAATTGAATTCATAATAGAATCGCATTAGTATTTACACGGATTTTTATAGAGGATGACATTTACTTAAGCGCTTGTTTATCTACCGATCAAAAAGATTAGCATTGGAGAATAAAGTTCAAATATTGAAATAATTAATAATGTCCCTATTACTTACTTGAAAACAAAATTACCTTCCTCCTCGAATCGATTGTCCTTTGGGTAAGGCTCAGGAGCGTACTTTCAACTGATCGTTCCCTTGTGTTACGAAATTAAGACGAATATAATCTTATTTTTGGATTCCATCACAATTCGCAACAAGCACTCTGTTATGAGCGCACCAATTGGCGCTTTTTTGCAAAACGGTCAAGCTTATTAGGGACCTTTCGAGCTGTATCGTGTGGTCGAGTGGAAACCGCACTCAGGAATCAATTTGCTTCAATGGACATCGGCAGTTCTAAAACTACTATTAGTAATCATGTTGATATCTTCTAAAAGTGTCTGATTATACATTCAATTTGACGTCTATTATAGAGTCCTTTAAATTCCCGTCATCATACATCGGGGTGCGACAGGTTGCCGGACTGCGGATATTCCCATGCTGCGTCCGGTACGCGGTTGTCACTAAACAACCTGCCGCAACGGTCATCAATAGTATATTTATAAAACCAATACTTTAAATCCTATTGACTCTAAAAAGCATCCGATTTGACCTCCAACCTCACCTCTATACAGTCCTTTAAGCTCCCGTCAGCCGAGCCCCATCATACGTCGAGGTGCGAAAGGTCGGCGGACCGTCCACGAACTTTTCTCTCCATTTAGGGCCGGTGAGAGTGACCGCACCCCGACCCGGCTCGCACATATGCCTTCACTTTATTAATCAGGCGGTATCTATGCCGAGTATGGCGGAGATTATAACTTTCTTCACACCTTGTTTGGTTGTTTATCTAGAGGGATGCCAGTTACAAAGTGATAACAGGATGTATTTGTTGGTTTCGTGTACTTGAAAAGTCGCAATATTTAGATAACTGGGAAAGAACTTGCGTTTTGTACAATACTAGAAGGTGTAGTCGGGTAAAAAGCATCATATAACCTCCAACTATGCTTGCAAAATTTCTCATTAAGTGAAATATTAAATTTGTTTCGAGAAATAAAATTATTTAAACCTAACATTGGTTAAAATCCGTCGAGCCGTTTCGGCATGATGAGAGGAGCGGATGAAGAATTTTATACCAACAGAGGGCGTTGTACTGCATCGTGCAGTTAAGAATTTTCTTGATTAGTTTGTGATTGTTTTGATTCGTAGAAACTAAAGATTTGATACATACCTAATTTTATCATTAAGCATGTTCTCTGAAATGTTTTTGGGATTGTATAATTAAAAATAAACCGAAACCAAATAGCTTCTCTTTTTGGCTTCTATTTCTGCAGGATGGCATTACCTTTTTACACCCACATTCTGAACGAACTCGTAAGTTTGTGTTAGTCATAAAGCTGGGAATAGGCTTGAATGCCTTCAAAGGCATAAACTTTATTAAGCATAGCACTTAGGTATTGCATACCTACCATCAAAACAGGTAAATAGCCTGAGCGTCATATTTAAGATATCAACATCATAAAGTTTCCTACAAATGAAACCTGGTCAAGGTTTATGCCAGTAATGGAATTGTTACGTACATTAGTATAATTGCTACGCCAAGGATCTAAATATATTACCTAAATTCTCAGATTATTGAAATGTCTGGAAAAGTATGCTGGAAAGAAAAAAACCGTGGATAGAGAAATTAAGTCGTTATTAAATTACTTATTTTCGAACTCATATGGAGCTCATCATCAGGGGCAGCTATCCGTGCACTACGCGACTCGCTCGATAAATAAATAAATAATATAAGTAAAGAGGTTTTAAATTGGATTGAGCTTTTTTTTTAAATAGTCCTCTATCCGGAGTAATCGGATCAATTACTATAAATTTTTAACCGATGCAAAAAAAAAACTAGAAATATCTCATGATAGAATACAGGAGAAATTAAGACCTCAAAAATTTTCGTAATTTAAGCATTTTTTTGATAACCCGGAAAGCATAATTTCGCTTAGTCAACAAAGTTATTGGGTATTTTTGTTAAAAAGTGATTATTTCAAAATCTGTTAGAAGTGAAATAGTAGGGGAGAAGTGGCATGAAAGAGCCAGTTTTCTTTACGGTGGAAAAAATACAACCTACAATGAAAAAAAATATAATTTGTTTTTAGTAATTTATTCTTTATTTATTTGAGTATGCAATTTGGTACAAATAAATCTTAAACAACATACATATATCAATGAAATATGCATTTCAAAAAAAAGTGTCATTTGGCTCTTTCATCACTATTCGGTATTGAAAGAGCCGCTACAAGTTTTGAAAAAGCCGGTTCGTATTACAACGCGTAATTATGAAAATTGTCAAAAACAACAATAAAGGCGACATAAAAAAAACTCAAATACATTTGTAACAGACTTTTTAAGTAATTAGTACTAACATTTTTCAGGATTTTTTATTCTATCAGTAATTTTGAGGAATCCTTACAAACGCTTTAATTTTAACATTATGAATTAGTCACATATACCTTTACCTACTATATAACCTAACATACAAGCGGATTTTTTTATTAATAAAAGTCTAAAATAAAAAATAAAAAAATAATATCTTCTATCAAAAGTTAAAACCAACATCGATAAATCCTCAAAATCCTAAAAATAATATTGCCAACTTTGAGCTTTCGGGTCTTTTTCTTTTTTTTGGACACGGTTCTCCATAATGCAATATCTGAAGCAAATAATTTAATAATATATAAAAAAATGCGTTTATAGTATTACCTACGTTATTTTATTATGAAAGAGCCGGCTCTTTCAATGCCCATTCACCCGGCTCTTTCACGACTTGTTCCAAAAACAAATATAAAGTTCAAAATAACGACAATATCAAAGCGTTTGCAGCTAAGTTTTTATGAAGCTGCAAGGCCAAATATATGCACAAACTGAATCTATAATCCATTTGCCCATAAATGTTAATTATAAAATACCAAAAAACAAATAAAATGAAGCAAAAAGCTTACTTTTGAGTTCCCAAAACTTTGACTCGATGTACCGGCGTCTGTTGGTTTCGGTGAACTGTCAAATGTTTGTGGGTGACGGAAAATCAGTGTTGCCACCTAAAAATAATATTGCCAACCAAATCTGTACCCAAACTACCGAAATAATACAAGTGGCTCTTTCAAAACCTGGCTCTTTCATGCCACTTCTCCCCTACCAACTGTTATCGTAAATATATCAAGAAAGCAAGCGACGCAATCTGCGGGCAAGCAACAACGCAGCAAGTAGTCATGTCTGATAATTGATTATTCCAATACATTAAACAAATATGGCGGGGCGATGTTTGCAAATTCCTTGCTCGGTAATAATGTTCTGCAGCGAGGGTAGGGGTTCCATAAATATTATAAATTAATAAACATGTTATCGAACGGTATTTATTGGCTGGATATGTTTTACAATAATATAGGACAATCACTTTGTTATTTTCTTCAGTTTCCGCGACTGTCGCACATTTAAATAAAACAATTTAAACGGATAACATCGCGTATATTAATTATTTAAGTCAACTTTTGACAACGGTAACTGGAAAGCTACCGAAGCTAAGCTCAGGAAGGCTTTTTTTATATATCAGACAACCTCACACAAATCGATCTAGATCTAGATATCGAATCGTCCCAAATTAAGCTCAAGAAGGCTTGTGTCATGGGTACTAGACGACGATATACATACTTATATAGATAAATATACTTAAATACATAGAAAATCCATGACCCCGGCACAAACATTCGAGTTCATCACCCAAATATTTGCCCTTGCCGGGATTCGAACCCGGGACCGCTGGCTCAGTAGGCAGCTGTTCTACTACTGCGCCAACCGCGTCGTCAAATACATATATGGTAGGCTTAATTTCCGGTGAAATTACTAGCATAGAGGCATTCTATCTTCGTCCTCCGGGTAGGCAAGCACTTGTGACTCCTCTGATGGGCGACGGTAATCGCTTTCCATCAGGCGATACGTTTGCTCGTTTGCCCCCTATGATATAAAAAAAAAAAAAAAATATATATATATATATATATATATATATATATATATATATATATATATATATACTAGCATTAACCCGCGGCTTCGCTCGCGTGCCTATATAATATACATCATCCTACGGGAACAATGCTCTTTTTTTCAGGTTTAAAAGTAGTCTATTTGTTAAGTTAGGGTATAATCTGCAATCTGCATTTCCCTCATGCATATCCGTCCAGCCGTTTTAGCGTGAAGAAGTAACAAACATACACAAGACTTTAGTTTTTCTAATATTACTGGGAAATACTTTTTATGTTATCACAACTCCACTTTAACAAATCAAACCGAAAACTCAAGCACTCAAATCAAGCGATCTCAGCTTTAACTGTATCCAAATAAAGTTCACTTCAAAATTCCTAACTCGAAGTGAAGCTAAGACACCGGGTTATGTGTGCATTTTATTTGTATAAAGCTTTTATAATGTCCCGAGCCTCCGCTTATCGACTTGGGATATTCGAGATTGGTTTAATGATTCTAAGCCATGTTCTAAGTTACGTCTTGTTCTATTGTAAGATATTGAGGTTCTCTTCGTTGATGAATGAAAAATGAATTATTCTGAGCCAGATAAACGTAATTCAGAATTCTGAAATGACTTAACATAATTATTGAAAAACTTGAATGTATTTATTATCCGTAATTACAGGAAGTTTCCCGATCATTACTCCTCCCGTCTCAACGCGCCGCCCGCCTAGGTACCGATTGACGACGATCGAGATGCCAACAAATACTATATTTTAAATCTTTTAGGATAACGCGGGTCTCTATCCATACCTCAAAAGCAAAAATAGAACCCCCTTATAGGATCACGTGTAGCTGTCTGTCAGTCCGTCTGTTACAACCGATTTGCTGCAAAACTACTGGACCGATTAAATTGCAATTTGGCGCAAATGCTTTCAAGAATTTTCATGTCCACAATATAAAATTTCAAAAATCGGTGGCATTTTCGTAATTAACGACCCAAGAAACCATAAAAATTACACCCATACTCATATTTAGTAATTTCAACCCCATCGCACCCCAACAGGCGAGACGGTATTTCACGTCCACTACGTTGGTTTTTAAATCGCTGTTGTTTTGGTAATCAGCGACCCGATAAACCATAGAAACATTACCCTTGTTGATTTTCAGACTTTTTCACCATATTCTCCTCCTTTAGGGGTTGAATTCTCAAAAAGCATGAAACACGTGCTTACTCATTTATCGTTAGAAATACTCCTTGGAAGTTTTCAATAAAATAGTCTAACTAATCTTTTTTCCCCATACAAACTTACGACCCCCATTTCACCCCTTTGGGGGTGACTTTTGACAAATGCTTCTTTTATTGCACCTCTAGACTTTATAAGGACGCGTAGGTTCCAAATATGGACTCTCTAGAACCAGCGGTTTAGTATTTAGACATTTCAACCCCATTTCACCCCAACAGTGGAGATGTTAATTTACGTCCGCCACGTTGGATTTTAAAATCGTTGCGGTTTACGTAATCAGCGACCCGATAAACCATAAAAGCATTACCAATGGATTTTCACTTTGTCACCACCTTTCTCCCTTTTAGGGATTGAATTAAAAAAAAACCTGAAACACGTGTTTACTCATTTATTGTTAGAAATACTCCTGTGAAGTTTCGAATAAAATAGTCTTACTAATCTTGTTTCCCCATACAAACTTTGGAACCCCATTTCACCCCTTTAGGGGGTGAGTTTTAAAAATCCTTTCTTAGTGCACCCCTACACCTTATAAGGAACCTACGTGCCAAATTTGAACTTTCTAGAACCAGCGGTTTACTATTTAGACATTTCAACCCCATTTCACCCCAACAGGGGACTGGTAACTCACGTCCGCCACGTTGGATTTTAAAATCGTTGTGGTTTTCGTAATCAGCGATCCGATAAACCATAAAAACAATACCCATGCTGATTTTCAGACTTTGTCGCCACATTTCTCCCTTTTAGGGGTTGAATTTTCAAAAAACCTGAGACACGTGTTTACTCATTTATTGTTAGAAATACTCCTGTGAAGTTTCGAATAAAATATTCTAACTAATCTTTTCCCCCATACAAACTTTGGAACCCCATTTCACCCCTTTAGGGGGTGAGTTTTGAAAAATCCTTTCTTAGCGGATGCCTACGTCATAACATCTACCTGCATACCAAATTTCAGCCCGATCCGTCCAGTGGTTTGGGCTGTGCGTTGATAGATCACTATGTCAGTCAGTCAGTCACCTTTGAGTTTTATATATATAGATTACTTGTTCACAAAAAATAACCAATTTCAACGAAAAGAAATTGTATTTCCGAAAACAACTGAACGAGTTAGCTACTATAAAATAAACACCGAAGTCGCCATAGATGTCTATAATATAATATTCGATTCCTCATGGAACGCGTCATCAGATCATTACCAAAATTTAAATGGGTCCAGCTTTGAGATGCCTACTCTCGCTTCGTCAATAACGGAGTTCTGAATTATAGCAAACATGAAACGTAGGGTCGCGGGTTCGAGTCCTACTTACAATGCTCTATGTGTATTACGCACTTAGGTATTGCATCATCGAGTTTTCTACAAATTAAACCTGGTCAAGTTTTATGCCAGTAATACATAGCGCAATAGGCGTGGACAATTTTTTATTGAGGATTTCAATCGATTCTATATTTTATTGAGATTAAATGTCTATATGGGACTGTACTTAGACTTCTCTAAATGTTTGTAGGCAAAAAAGTTTGGGTAAATCCGGCCTGTCTTATTCCACTTTTGTTGAATCCAGCCTTAGAATACAATTTGTTATTTTTGCCCGCAAATTGCGGACATTTTGAGTGGGATCCCGTTCTGGCAGGAAGCTAACTGCGCGCGCGCCGACTGTACAGTTATTTTGTTTATTTGTGCTCTGGCGGCCGACTCGATGCCTCGATTCAACAATCATGGATAAATAATTGAATCCTTGAGATAAACCAATTTCAAAATGAACCCGCCTTTGATATATTTACGTACTTTAAAAAATAAGTTATTTTAAATAAACATTTGGTTCTGTGAGACCTCACGACGACACACAACGGCAACGCTTTTGTTAAATGCCTGAAATACATGTATGTACAATTACATGTATACTCTTTTTTACCTGTAATTTATACTTATTACCTTCTTTCTCTCTTTGCCATATTCAAAATGTCGAAAATCTGAATCGACAAAAAAAAGACTATGTATCACAGAAACTGCGTACGGCGCGGCGCAGAAACAGATATATAAATATCACGCGCGAGAAAGAGTCGCGTATCACAACCCGTTTAGCACAACTGTGCTTCGTGACTCTTGTCGCGCTACCCGTCACTCTCTTACACTTCTGCACAGAAAGAGAAGGTACATTATCTCGGGCGAGAAATAGTCGCGTATGTCAGTTATGCTAGAGGTGCAGAGCAGGCTCAAACAGGTAGGTAGTACTCAGGCACTGTAAATGCTCGTCCTTATGGAAACAAAACAATACGTATAACTGCTAAACTCGATTTCGAGAATTAGACGTGATGTGAGACACGTGTAATGATTCAGTTTCTTGCTAATCGGTTATAATAATACTTATTTTCTACTCCAGTACTTTTTTCTGTCATTTATATAGTTACTAACTCTAATATAAAGACATAAAATTATGAAAGTCTGTAAAAGTCTATACTCTACTGCCCAAAAAAACACTGCTAAACGATGTTATAATGTCGCCAAAAAAGCATCACTTAGTACCACAGATTACAAGATAAACAGCTGCATTGACACAATTTGCAATTAAAAAAAAACTTATTGTACTAAGGCATTGCTGCTAACTTAAAAAATAGGTTTTATCTTCAGTGCATGGATGTTTAGTATAGTGAACGTATACCTTTATGTATAAGTTTATATTTTATTGACAGATGTTTAGTATAGTGAACGTATACCTTTATGTTAAGTTCATATTTTTTTGACAGATGGACGTCAATAAAAAAAAAGTTTATCAGGGACTATTTTTTTTTTAATTTTGTTGATTTCGAGCGGGAACATGTAATTATTTTCTTTGTTGTTTATTTGCATTTTATTTATGAAATGTCGAGTCGTAGAAGCGGACTAACAAAACATTATTTGACATTATTTAGGTTTTATTAGCCTCTTCTAGAAGCAAAAGTATCTCTCGGAAGAGCTATTCGTAGTGATGTGCCGTTCTCGGGAATTCTGGAGAACGTTCCGTCTTCATACAAGTCGAGAAACGTTCTTGAAACGGCACGTATCTATTCGCCAACCAAAAAACTGGCTTTTATTGATACCACAGAAACACGGCATTTGAGTCTAAAGCCAAAATCGGCGAAGGCTGCGGTCTCCTTTTGGTATAATGCCTTTAATAAACATGAGCTGTTGAAATTTTTCGTAAATTGCTCACTGAAGTCAAAGATGAAGTCATTTTCGGTGTTGCTTTTGCCGCGGCTTAAATTGTCGTCGATAAAAAAATATTAATCATGTGACGAGGAATAATGACAGCACAAATCGGCCAGGGACGCTGATCGCGTCTCAATGAGAAATAATACATATTTCATTCTACATAAATTAAGGAGTACAGCCAGTGTTACAATACAAGTACTCTTTATTGCACACCTCACGAAACATACGGGAGAAATACTTACATCGCAAGAAATTACAATTAGAGGTAAACAACAGGCGGTCTTGTCGCTAAAGAGCTATCTTGTCCAGACAAGCTTTGGGTAGTGGCGAAATCGTTTTTTTTGTTATTACACAACGTAAGTGTATACCTAGTTACAATTAGCCCAAAATCGATATTTTCTACTTAACCGAAATGTGTGTTTCTATCATTAGGTATATCCCACGACACTAGGTACTACTAGGACCGATCTCCTAATTTTCCTTCGGCGGATTATCAATAGAATAGTACTACTTTTCGACATTAACCTTTAACTTGGCATTGTACATTAAATAATGCTCTCTGATCATTTATTTTTTCTCAAACCAGAATAGTTTGCTTCGTCCATCTTTAGTAATGTTTGAACCAAAGAACTTTATTTTTTTCTGCCAATTTAAGAGTTAAGTACAATTTCACCTACTAATCAATTTTGGAATAACCCAAAATAAAACTTCATATCCAGCTTAGTAGCAATTACGTTAATATTCTTAAGTCATCGGCTAAAAGGCAAACTCAAAACTCGCGGAACTCCGTGAATTGCTGAAGCAACGAGTAAATCGATTCTGCTAATTTCTGAGAACACTCAGCATTGTTTCGACATTCTTCGGAAATTAAAACAAAGCAAACACTTTCATGCATGATACATCGCAATGCAATCATGATTAAAGGAGCGTTTACACATGGCTCAAAATACGCTGACGGTGCGTTTACGCGATGAAATGTCGTATGTTTCATGTTCAAGTTGTTAGCGCATATTTAGGTACCATGGGTTACACAAATGCATGGCCTATTTCTGAAAGAATTCTTATATAAATGGGCCATGCAATTCTGCAGCTCATTGTGTTCTGTCGACAGGTCGACACCCACGCTCAATATACGCTGATGATGCGTTAACGCAGTCAAATCTGTTAATAAAAAGTGATGTTAACTACGTCGCAGTGTATGGTATACGCCTCGTCTCTGTCAACTTTCAGTGTGGGTTTCAGTATGGGTTGAAAACGTGTCGGCACACCAAAATGAATTAACACGGTAATCACAAATACACTCAAATTTTTTAAACGGTAAAAAATAGGCGGACTTATCGCTGATGCGCGACCTCTTCCAGGCAATTGTTGTGTAGTGAAGTGGATGCAAAAATAAGTTAAATACCTAATGAGTGATGATGACAATGTAAGTGATGCAAATGACGATCGATGGAAACAGAAGCACAAACAGACAATGTAATTTGGGCAGCGGTGTGTTCGCTCCTTAATTTCAACAGCAACTTGAGAATTAGATACTTTTGACCCAAATACGGTAAGCGAAAGTCAAATACAATAATGGTGGATATTAAATTTAACAAGAATGAATGCCCGAAAACAAGTTGTGCCTAAACCACTAAGCCTTGAAATCGATCCAACCGCATCATAGGTGTGCATGTCAACCTAGATTCGCAGCAGAGAATATAGAATGACTTGCTTTTGCCCGCGACCACGTCCGCGTGGAACTTGGAAGTATGGAAGCAACCTCGAACAACACGATAGATATTCACCTAATCACCTTAATTAGGGTCATCAATGTCATCATGAATTACTTACTCACTTATCAATCTTTTTAGGGATAATTTCCAGGATGAAAACTATCCTATGTCCTTCCTCGGATCTTAAACTATCTCCATTAAAATTTCATCAAAATCGATTCAGCGGTTTAAGCGTGAAGAGGTAACAGACAGACAGACACACTTTCGCATTTATAATATTAGTATGGATTAGAGTGGTATACAATCTTATTATCAACTGCAGTTTGCTATGTTATTTTATAATGTATATCCTACATTTCCTTAGCTGCAGACATCTGAAGGATGGAGACTTGGTGACCTGTCATACAGGCTCAGCCTAGTTCGGGCACCAGTCTCCACCGCATTACAAATAAATAGTCTTAAGGAATTTATCCTGTAACTAATGTAAACTATGTGGTGGAGTCAATAAATACTTAATTACTTACTTACTTAACTAGCTGCGGCGCTCGGTGTTACCCGCTCATCCCACGGGAACACTACATTTTTCCGGATAAAAAGTAACCTGTCTTAAGCTACCATTATACCAAAATTTATCAAATTTGGTCCAGCCGTTTGAGCGTGAAGAAGTAACAACCATACACATAAACACACTCACAAACTTTCGCCTTTATAATATTCGTGTGATACTAATACTATGATAAAACTTATAGAATGGGAATTCAGAATAACTTATAAAATAAATATAAACGACTTTCATCATCATGATATCAGCCGATAGTCGTCCACTGCTAGACAAAGGCCTCCCCCAAAGTTCTCCACAACGATCGGTCTTGCGCCGCCTCGTGCAATTTCTGCCCGCGATTCTAACCAGGTCGTCGTTACACCTTGTTGGGGGCTTTTAACGACCGACGAAAACCGACTTTAACGTATATCCGACTACAATTGAACGAGATATTATAAGAATAACCGAAATTCCTTCCTTCTTCGGTTTCTCAAGGATCTCGTCAGATCTTCACCAAAATTGTATGAGACCAATTTGGAGATACTCTTTTCGAATAAAAAAAACAAACCGGTTATAAATGAAAAATTACGGAGTTCTGCGGTAGCAAAGATAAAAAATAACAAGTAAACAATCAAATAGAGAACACCCTCTATTTGGATATCGAGTGAAAAATTATATTTTTTCTTTCGTACGCACCACCAGTGTCAATATATTTGCATCCGTATCACGCAACGACGTTTCGTCTTTGTGAAGTCCAAAAAAAGTGCATTTAAATCTGAGGAACGTGAGTGGTCCATCTACACAGCTCCGCTCCGCTCTGCTCTGCTCTGCTCTGCTCCGGTTCTGTGGACAGGCAGCCTAACACAAAAGGCTGTGAGTGTGAACTCTATTCATTCTATATTCTCTAGTATTATTTTCGTCAAGACGGCTGTTTAGTCTAGATAACTGCACTAAGTATACAACGACACACTAAGGTCGATAATTACACGATAAGAAAGAGGGATCAGTACAGTATTAAGTCCAAATACGACGTGATGATAATTAGATGTTTGTCAATTCTGACAAGGTGCTAATAAGTCTTCGGTTTGGTGTGTGATTAGTAAGAACCAAAAGAGCACTTGCTACTAGCAAACATATCTTGACCATAAAATATAATGAAAACGAGTTTTATCCGCGCTTATTAGGTTGCAATGCAGTTTGTAGTAAGTATTCTAATTCTGGGACACATGCTCAAGGAAATTACAGCGGTTAACTTGATAATTACGGCCAATTCGGTTTATACCGTGTAGTTGGGGGCAACTCAATTGCGAAGAAAATGCACTAACGTTTTCAATATGTGGCATGACAGGCGCACTACACCTCGTGAGCCACCGACGCGCCAGCGCACACCAATGCTCCGCCTTCCGTATTTCTTTGGCCAATATCGACACGCATTCTTAGGTTTTTACACAATCTGTGTCTTCGACTACAGACAACTGCTGGCCCAAAAACAAAGTTTTAAGATTTTAAAGATTTTAGTCACATCTACAGCGATTCGGTGTTATTACAGTAACTCGTTCAATTATTATGGGAAAGCGATTTATTCTACTTGAAAGTCGGTTATTTTTATGGGGAATGCAATTTCTTCCCCTTTAAAGCCGGTGTTTTGTGAAAAAATGACAATCATTGTTTAATTAAATACTATACCATCAACGACGACGTTACTTTACTAATTTTCTGGTAAGTCAAAATATGGCATGCTTCGCAAGTAGGTACCGATCTTTAGTAATTCTGCAAACAAAACTGGGACACTCATCATCCTCCATCATCCTCCTAGCCTTTGTCCCATATCTTTGTAGAGAATGAATTCTCAATCGGGGTCGGCTACCTAAATCCCAAGATTTGGCGTAGGCACTAGTTTTTACGCAAGCGACTGCTATCTGACCTTCCAACCCAGAGGGGAAACTAGGCCTTATTGGGCTTAGGCGGTTTCCTCACGATGTTTTCCTTCACCGAAAAGCGAGTGGTAAATAACAAATGACATTCCGTACATAAGTTCCGAAAAACTCATTGGTACGGGCCGGGTTCGAACGCGGGACCTCCGGATTGAAAGTCGCATGCCCTAACCACTAGGCTACCACCGCTTCTGACAAACAGCGGCCACCGCCAAACAAAACTGCGACACTCAATAACAATAATATATGTAGAATAACCGTAATTTATAATCAAACATTCTTATCGACACACAAGAAGTTTCATTCGTCCCCAATCAATTTGTTCAAACAAACATAATAGGTCACTTAGCCTGCAGTTATAAATATCAATTAACTATATTTATATTCAAAACAAGTCGTGACGATTGATATCGTCGTTGTATCGATCGTCGCAACTAGAGATGGGCGCTTATGGGTAAATACCCGATAAATACCGGGTAAATACCCAATCTACCGGGCAGTAGTAGTAGTAGATTGGGTATTTACCCGGTCTTCATCGGGTATTTACCCATGAGCGCCCATCTCTAGTCGCAACAGATGTTTCAAATTTTTATAGGTGTAGGGTGATCTTGAAGCATGTTTGTGAAGAGTAACGGTTTGGTAAACTTCATTTAAGTCGAATGTTATTAACATATCTTAATATGTGTATTTATGCACAGTTCATTGCGTCACTATTTGCGAAAATGCCCACCTATAAGGATATAACTGCTTTACCAATTCGAATAAATAATACAAACTTCCACTATAGGCTCGGTAGGGTTACTCCGAAGTTTAAGTTTTGTGTACTGTTAAATATCGTTAAATTTGAGAGCGACGGCAAAATACAAATTACGATCTTTGACATAGTTGGACGTCTGCTATTTTTAACGTTAAAAGTAAACATTCATTCAAGTAATCATTATTTATCACAATAAATAATAATAATGCCACAGTATCATAGCTACAAATCAGTTGAAGTGAAAAGGAACTTTTTTAAACCTAGGTATTACATTTGATATTGACTGTACTAGATTTGATAACCGACTGTCGTATCTGCCCGTCTAGCACAACAATGCTTCGCGACTCTTGTCGCGCGACATACAATTCCGCCTTCCGTCACGCTCTCACATTACTGCACAGTAAGAGATGGGTAATTATCTCACGCGAGAAATAGTCGCGTATGACAGTTATGCTAGAGGTGCTGGGGCTAATATCCCCGTGTCATCGTTTAAAAGCTCAATCAGAGTACACCATGAGCTAACGGTGTAGGGGCTTCTGACATTGTATCGAGATGCAATCAAGTGTAATAGTCCTCTCCCGCGGCTTAACTTTCGTATCATTAAATCCTTGTACCGTTAATCGAAATGATAAACAAAGGTATTATTTTCTGTTTTTTATTCATTTAGAAACTTTGTAATATATCTCTATACTCATAGTTCTTGGCGTTATCACTGGATAGCTTACACTTGAAGTGAATGATATACCTCCATCGGTCCATCGATTCCTTTTATTACCTTCTGACGACACCTACTGTCCGGCCTAGTCTCAAATAATTCGTGATCCCAAAACCCTGGGATATGGTTATAACTGAGAAAACTTGGAGAAAACGTGTCTTTCACATCCATCTGGTCGGGGATCGGGCACGACTAGACTTTTCGAGACTTTTATGATTTTAACAGAAATAGGATATAAATTAACGCTAATTATAGACATGACACTCGGATATAAATTTATTATTCAATTCAATTTAAATAAAATGCTAAAATGTTTTCCTTTTAGTAAGAGATAATTTTTAAAAGAAATTCAGTGGCGATAAGTAAACGACCGGCGATTTTTTTTTGTGATTGCGTAAAATCAACTTTCTACTTTTTGAGAAATTAAGGCTTGATTCTTGTACACCATACGGGTGATTGAACCTCACAATATCACATAGCAATATCACTTCGTGATTTAAGTATTGCAATCCCTGCTTTATTTTTATGTAAATATTTTAGACGTGTTTTACATAGGTACATTACTTGAAAACCCGGGCCGGATTTGACAAGGGTTTGTATATAAATATGTAATCTCTATTTGAACCAAGGCTTGTAACCGTTAACATCGATTTTAATGTACTTTTATTTCGTACATCTGGATCAATAGATACGGATATTTTAGGAACTATTAAAATAATAAAATAAACCGGTTACAAGCATTTATTTAAACAATTATATCTTTGTCGGTTCATTGTCACAGTATAAATAAAAACAGAAAGTTTTTTTTTTTCATTTTCATCAAAGCTTGCCTAAGAAAATTGTCTACACAGTATTTTACTAGTTGTTTATGAAAAACATGTAAAGTGCACCCGTTTGTAATTTTTTTTAACATAATAAAAAAAAGAACAGTCTTGTCGCGACACAATTAACCGACATACGTGAAGCATGTCATTTACCTACGGGAGCGTCCACACCGTGCGCATTTGCCTGTAATGTCATAAGGGTGTGCTCCCGGTACTAATTTTCTATAAGTACATATCCAGTACCGGAACCGGAAATTCCGGATTCTCGCCATACAAAATCAGAACCTTGAGCATGCCGAATGCAAACCCGGTTATTTTACTATACAAAGAACCGGTTATAACTGTAAATAACCGGGTTTGCACTCCCTAATATCGTAGTCAAATTCATATAATTTTTTTTTACATAACAGCGCTCGCGGTGAAGCCGCTCACTATTATAAAACCTCCACAGATAATTGTAGATCAGACCATAAACCACCCGTATACACTATCAATCGCATATCCTTCCGATGCAATCTCAAAGAGATACGAGCACAATAACACCATTTACTGAACGCCGTGAATTGCTCACTTCTATACAAAGCCAATGCGAACTCCTTTATCAACAATCAAATATAAAACTTATAACACAGCACTAAGAATTCTTTTCTAACAGTTTTGTTCGATACGATAAGAGGTTTAGAGGGTAATCGTTTGATATGATTCCAACTATTGATAGTGTCTATTGTACCTCCATTTTGAGAGTTCGATGACTTCTCGTTCATCAAATGGTAATAACTCATCCTTTTAAACGTTGAGATTCACAGCTTGAGTTTGATGGCGTTTGAAAGATATTCTGATTTTAATAGCACACGTGGTACAACGTACGACTGATTGCTAATGGTTTAAAAATAACTATTTATTAAACGAAATTTTAAATAAATCAATGAGGAAAATCGCTTGTTTCAGAAACGGTTCGTCTGAATTTTTCCTGTTTGAAATAAATATGCCTACTCGCCAGAACTAAGGACCCTTCAAATATTATAAAGGCGAATGATTGTGTGCTTGTTTTTTCTTCACATTCAAATGGCTGGACGGATATGCATGGACACAGATATAAATAGTTTGTACGCTACTTCTTTACACAGATGCTACTTTTCATCCGGAAAAAAGTCCTCGTGATTCCACGATATAAACTATCCTTTATAAGTTTTAACGCGAGCGAAACCGCGGGCATGAGCTAGTGATAAATACCTAAACGCAATATAATTTCTGTGTTTTGTAAATTTTCTTGATACAATTAAACTATTCATCATCATTGCATCCGGCCGATGTCGGCCCCGGCGACTGAACGCTGGACAATGAGAGCGTAGCTCATAAGCTCTCAGGTGGCTGACGTAGCCAATTTTCGCAGCAAATGTGCAGCCACATTCGCTGCAAGTCAACACCCCACCGACAAAATTGTACTGAATGACCGCTGGTGGTCGGGCCTTAAGCTTCTCGCGCTTGATGCCGAGTTCGCTGCTTCTTTTTTCTTCGAAAGCTTGCACGTACCCCACCACCACCACTTCTCCAAAGGCGATGGGTAGATTAAGCTAGTGAAAAGTGAAAGAACCTACTGACCACTTCGTACACGTGACCTTGTGGTCGCAATGTCACGGTGTGTGGGCGGTGCATCGGAAAAGCGAGAGCGCATGCGTCTTTGGCGTGTGAATGGACAATTTACGATGTTCCGAGCTATGCCCTCATTTGGACAAGCTTTGGAGAAAAGTTTAACTAAGCACTTTTTTGCTTCTTGTTGGAATGTGTCTGAGCGTAAATTTTGTGAGTATGTCAAGTTATATTATTATATATTATTGCCCGTGTCGTCCCACACTCCCACTCTGCTGGGCATAGGCCTCCTCTTTCTTCCAGTAGTCTCTGTTTAAGGCAGCAACAGATCGATGTTTACGGAATGTGTGTAGGTCATCCCGCCCTCTCCGTCGTGGTCTACCGCGACTCTCTATTGGGATCCAGTCAGTGGTATTCTTAGCCCACAGTTCGTTCGACATGCGGCAAACGTCCAGCCCAGTCCCACTTAAGCTTAGCGGCTGTCAGGGCTACGTCGGCTACTTGGGTTTTGGAGCGCAAGATGGTATTTCTGGTAAAATCTGCTAATTTGATTCCCAAGATACTACGCTCCATTGCCGTCTGGCAAACCTTGAGGGAATACTTTTGAGCAGTAGATTATCTATTCTGTGGCAGTAGTCAAAGACCAAGTCTGGGTACCATAGGATCGGAAAGATGCATATGTTAGCGTAAGAAAAATTAGAGACATTTCCTCCTATTAGTGTCGTTCGAGGTGAATAAAATGTCCGTATTGGAATACAAGAAAAAAAGACTGTTTGTTATAATGGCGGAAACATGGCGAATCACAAGTACAAAGTCTCTTTATAACAAAGTTGAGTGAGATATCAATAAAAGGTGTGAACATTGAACACTAAGCATATCTAACGTTACGTTGATAGAGGTAACTCAGAGAATAAAACGCTGCTAACAATATTATAATGCGAGTGATGCCACGAGCATTTTTGAGCGCTCCAGAGATGTGCCGTTCCGGAAAATTACCGGAAACTTTCCTCATTTCCGATACAAAATGAGGAAAGTATCCGGTAATTTTCGGAAACGGCACATCTCTACCTCTCTCAAACAACTGTTGCATAAAATAGGTACCTACTATTAGAAGGCGGTGGGGTGGCGGACGACTTGGATGTTTTCCTGGAGGATTGGCCAGAAATAGCCTTAAGTCGCGATCACTGGATGAAAAGGGGGAAGGCCTTTGCCCAGCAGTGGGATATTGCGGGCTCAATATATAATAATATAATAATTTAGTTGTTTATTTTGTGTTAATTTGTGCTTTTTCATATTAAAAAAAATGTTATCAGAGCATGACATGATCATCATGGTATGAAGGCATAATTAAGCCTTTAATCCCAGAAATCTGTACGATTCCGAAGGATTAAGCAAAATAGCAACATTTGCCACGAGAAAATAAATTTCATATACAGGTCAATAAGTAGATATAATCAAGGATAAACGGTATAAGGTTATTTACATGCACTTATATAACTTTTATATTGCGACCACAGTTTTATGATCAAGAAACGATTATACTTATAACGGTCATGTTTATAGCCATTAAAAACCGCAATGTCCATCTGTTTTCCTTTATGATAATGCGTATGATCAAGAGATTATATGTTTATAGATATTACTGAGATTATATGGTTAAACTAGTTTAGAGAGGTCAAATATAATAACTAATCGAATACTTTATAATACAGTAATTACGTAATTCACTCAGAAGCTATTTTATTTTTTTCCTCAGTATATCGACGTAGTGGTAATAGTGACAGAATTTCAAGTGTAAATATTTAGTTCAAGTGTAAAATTTTATCACTATTAGGTAGGTCACTCAAAAAGTGTTGAGATCGAGATATGGAAAAACAATTGAATATTAGTATTGTATTTTTTCAAACTAAATAAATTGTCATTCGTTTAAACCAAAGTTGGTTTGTGATGACCTTCTTCGAGGTTAGTTTTACCCTTTTTAAATTCATTAAACAGCATTTAACACTATTTAAAAATTTGAAATGTTCTCAATTGAGGAGTGTCTTATCAAAAGGGTTTTGTATGGCTTCCTTATAGAAATAAGACCTTTTGAAAAGACACTTCTCAATTTTAACAGACCTTCTGTGGATACCTGGAGTGCAAATATTGTAGTGTTACAAACTTGATTTGACTACGTAGTCAACCCAATGTATTCCTTGCCATGGATGATACACTGCGAGTGTGCAACTGTTATCACAGAATAGATAATAGTACAAGTACAGAAGGCACACTACTTTGATCTTTACAAAAGCCGCTTTTTTTTGCCAAAAAAATATGATTTATGGCCCTTCTAAAGTCGTCGTCCCCAGCGCAAGCCAAACGGAACGTTAAAGCTGCGTGCCAACGGTGAAAATGAATTGGCTCGCTTGCCGCGTCGCCGAGAGCGAGGGCTGTCAACGACTAAAAATAAAAATGTATTTCCTATTTATTTCTTGCATTCAATATAGAGAGCAATATATTTATATTCTTCATACATTATATTAATTATTTCATTATTCAACTATAAAGTAATCAATCTCAGAATTTGGACGAATTGAATCCACCACCAGGCTGCAAAACATTTTAGCTTTATTTTTAAACATTTTAATACGTATAATATAATAAAATAATGCAACGAATGCGTTACCTTAACATGCAATTAAATTCTTGAGCTTCATTTTGTTTTTGCTTAGTTGTCCGATATTTATTTATTTATTCATATATATATTCATCACTACACACCTAGTATAAAACAAAGTCGTTTCCTCGTCTGTCTGTCTGCCCCTATGTATGCTTCGATCTTTAAAAATACGCACGGACGCACCGTGCCGTGCCGTGCGAAGCCGGGCGGGTCGCTAGTAACAAATAAAACATGTACAAAGGCGAACTTATCCCTATTAGGGATCACTTCCAATACATTTCTTTTAACTCATTATTTATATATTTTATATACTTACTTATCAAACTATCACTCAATCGTTTATTCATTACTAGTAATTTTACAAACTTCATATCAAATATTATTATAAAAACCTCTATGATTGTTGATTTAGTAGTAGACATACTTATTTTACTAGAATTTAAATTGACAAATATCAGTAAATAATCAATTCAAAATTACATAAGTACTTAACAATTAAAATTGATCTGAGTAACCAGTGTTAAATATGGAAGTAGATACACCTGCAATATGTTTTTTTATTATTATTCAGTAACTACTTATTATATATTTGTATAGAATCTTTTTATCGATTCATATTTTTTTATGTGGTAATACCACATTTTTTATTTTTATAAATAATGACACAAAGGTAAATTAAGAAAGAAAAATTGAATGCGATCTACTACAATCGAAGCGGGATCATTGTTCCTACAACCCGCTGCGATACAATATCTTTTCGCTGTCTTTTTACTCATTCAAACACTTTATATTATAATATAACACTGGTATCAACAGATGAATGAGGAACGTTCACTTGCGACGTACATAAATCGGAAGAGCGTGCGCGCGAATTTCGTGTACGTGCGTTCCGAGACACAGCATGGCAGCCACTGAATAGTCCCCATGCATGAGGCCACCGGCATGTACTTGTAGCGGGAAAAGTTTATCGCGGAGTGCGCCCCGCCTGCTGTTATCACGGTCACATAAAGGTAACGCGAGCCGTGCGATGCGGTGCATCGCACCTAAACGACGCACGGCACGTGTATGGTTCAGCGAGTTCAATAACTACTCGGATTTCGGTAGGTACCGTGTTATAATATTATTACAACTATCGTGAGACATCTTTAATAAGTAATTATTTACAAAAAAAATCGGCCAAGTGCGAGACACTCGCGCACCGAGAGTTCCCTTTAAACACTTATTCTATCTCAACTGGCCGGGTTAAGTAAAGTTTATATACGAAATAATTTTTTGACCAAAGTCAAATCGTTGGTTAAAACACTATGGGATCAGTGACATTCTCCGATTTTCAACGTCAGTCACCGAAAATGTGTCATTACCAGTAATTACCTAATATATTAGTACCACTAAAACTCCGCAATATGGCGTGGGTTGCAAAACACCCTATTGGGCTCTAAATTGGGGGAAATTATAAAGTACAAAGCAGCACTTATTTTATCCTATTACTAAATCATGCTGAATCGTCACTAATTTACTAAGTATCTATCTAAACATAGCACTGATTACTATACTTGTCTAACTATACATATAAAGTAATCATTACTATGCACTATTCCAAGGTGCAGTCTTTTGCAAGGTAGTACTAGCGACGTAAACAGGTCATTACAAGAACACGCAACACGATGTCGGTAATCATACAAATATTTCTAATTTACATTCCACTGTCTGTTTAGTGCAGATAATATGCGTTTGCAAAGAACTGACATTGGTAGTGGTACATGTGATGTCCAGGATTTTAGGGCAGGAATAAATAAATAAATATCGGACAACCCCACACAAATCGATCTAGTCCCAAATTAAGCTGACAGGCTTGTGTTATGGGTACTAGACGACGATATACGTACTTATATAGATAAATAAATACTTAAATACATAGAACAACCATGACCCAAGCACAAATATTCGAGTTCATCACACAAATATTTGCCCCGGCCGGGATTCGAACCCGGGACCGCCGGCTCAGTAGGCAGGTGTCTACAAACCGAGCCAAACGCGTCGTCATATAGGAATAGATTCAATAAAACAACGTATACGGGTTTACCTCACCCTAGGCCGTAAGTAAAATTTTCTGGGGAGAAAATCTCACTTCCTGGTCAAGGCAAGACGTAAAACTTTAGTCATACCACGGGCGGTAGGTAGTTCGTAAAGCCCCAGATCGCATATTTATGACCCTGACCTTCGCGCTACAACCACCTGCGGTCTGGGACATTCACGAATTTACCACCCTAGGTTTATAATTAGGGTTCCGTACACAAAGGGTAAAAACGGGACCCTATTACTGAGACTTCGCTGTCCGTCCGTCCGTCTGTCACCAGGCTGTATCTCAAGAACGGTGATAGCTAGACAGTTGAAATTTTCACAGATGGTGTATTTCTATTGCCGCTATAACAACAAATAATATTTAAGGGGGGCTCCCATACAACAAACTTGTTATAGATTATGGTACGGAACCCTTCATGCGCGAGTCGGACTCGCACTTGCCCAATTTTGTGTACTATTACTGTGGACCACAACCTGCCCGCTCCCGTTGACGTCTGTCATAAAATAATAGTAATGGCTGCAGAGCGGGCAGTAAGTAACAGTTGCGAAATCTACTCCGGTTTGTCCTAAGTCTTTTTTTGACGCCACGCGACGGCTAAGTTGGTTCTGTGGCTGTATGTTAAAAAGAATTGCGATAAAAGGTTGGTCGAATAACATACTCGCATTAATTTGTTACACTTTTCAAACAGCATATGAATATTTAACCTTAGCATCATACGCACTTACTATGATTGTATGGATATTTGTAAACATTTTATTGTACCATAAAAACAATAGAACAAATGAATACCCTCGGGATAAGGTCACCTTTATACTCGTATAAATCCCTTATCCCTGCTCATCATTATATATATCATTGTTATTATGCTTTGAGTTACAGATAAATAAGTTATTCTTTCTATAGCTGAGTACACACCGTTATTGATAAAGAGATGTTGCCCAGTGAAATTCTTCGTAACTGTCGATTAAACCTTTGACGACGGTAACTGGAAATATTCGAAACATCAGGGAGGCTCAAATAATTAATATACCTACGCGATATTAATCCGTTTAAATGTTATCTCGTGAGTGACAAACATTCGAGCAACCCTAGGTTAAACACATTTATGATTTATAAGTCGATTTTTTCATAACATTATTCAAAATGTTATGAAGAAATCGAATTATAAATCACTTCTAATCAAACTAGGTATTTTAACATTTCTCATATCTATTCTTGCACATAATACACGTGTTATTTAAGTCCAAAGGGGCTACCAAATCGCTAAGAAGTTAACTTAACTGCCAATATTTATTCTAATAGCCTTCAGATTCAAACTGAAATATTGAGTTCACTTAATGCACTTTAGTTTGAAGGCAAACAAATGCACCGATAGTTCCGGCCGTGAGCCGTCGCCGAACGCCGAAGCCACCGATAATGCGTATCCAATGTGTAGATAACACTAGCTCGATATGCTCGCGTAATATTTGGTTAGCGATCGCGGTACCAAAAACTTTAAAATTGGTATTCTATACATACAGGAATATTTTTCCGCTTATGCGATAGCTTTGAAAAAACTTTGGTCGTCATGGTATCTAGGACTGAAATGTCATGTCACAATGTGCAGCGGGTGCGATTGATTTCTTAATTTCGTTGAAATATCTAAAAGTTTGTAGGAATACTTTATTTGTGATTACCTTAAAATAACGAATTTCGAAATGGAATATATAGTTACGCACGCATTTCATAGTCCTGTTGCATACTAGATGCTAGTGTACTGCGATGGAATGAGTCAGATGTTATTGAAGTGGGCCGATTGATGAAGGCTGCGATTGAAAAGGAAGGTAAATGAAGCTCATTCATGGTAAATAGCTTTCTATGAATATGAAAGGGTTCATCTAAATAGCAATGCGGCATTGCGAATGGCTTCACCGCAGGATATGTCTTTACAAATCATTGGCATTAGATACTGCATTCTTCGAAGTATCTTTTATTTGTCTTAATTCATTCAATCTGTTTCTGCGCCACGTTTCGTCTAATTAAATATGTTCCAAACAACGGTTTACGCAACCAACAGAACACAATTAAGACCTAAAATAGGTATCATCATTATTGATTTGATAGTTTTAATGACACAGTTTTATAAAACGAGGTCTTAACCGAGCGACGTATTAAGGTAAAACGACATCTGTAAACAGTCATTAATAAAACGAGTTGCCGAATTAAAGGAGAAATCAATAATTGTGGTGCCATCTCCAAGATAAACGGAGTTTAATGTTAAGAGTAATTATACCCGAAAACATGACAGATGCTTAACGTTTATAATACTTAATGGATGTCGGGCCATGGTGAGCCTGCACACAGTTTAACAATTACTCTATAAGAATTAGTATTTTGACTTCATTTATTTTATGCCTTAGGCATGGGTGACGTTGAATCAAAGATTTGTCGGGGTTTCGATGGTATCTCTAATATGGTGATAGATTTCTACTACTTCAAACAATTGTGGTTAGTTTAAATGTATGGTTTCTGAGCATATTAAATTCGTTAATGTGCAGAGTTCTCTTGTAAACTTTTATTTAAAATAAATACGCCTGAATATGTTCATAATACCATTTGATCAATAACTTTCGCTATTGAGCGTTCATCATTTCCTAGCCCTTTTCCGTTTCTTTCTCAGCTAAGTTCTAGTTAAGGCACTGGCATCTGAGCTCTGTAACTCCTGTAACCGAGAAAATTATTTTGGTCGAACCACAGATCCCTCGAGATTTTAATTTAGTTTTTAATTCTTGGACTTGTGTCTGCGCTAGTACGAAGACAAGGTACTGATTACGATACCTTGACTGTGTCTGCGCAGACGCAACCAAGGCTGAAGAGTGCGTGAGACGCGTACAATACGGACCGTTGTTAGAACTCACGGGATTATAATTGTACAATTAGATTGTTAACGGTCGAAATGTACGTCATAGAAGATTTTATATTACAATGGTGCTTGCGGTAATGTATCCAAATGGCATGATTTTCTTCTCTTCTTTACTATTTATTACGTGTCCCAAAAGGCGAGTTTCTTATGTTATATGCGTAAAAACACAGTCAGCGTGAAGAAAAAATAAATCATAAGCGTGCACTGTGAAATTTCCAAACATTAAAATCAGAAAGCACATGTGCAAAGCCAAAAGTAAATTGTCATGCTTAAAAACAGTAAGTACAGAGGAATTTGCGTCTTGGTTCTTATCACAAGATGCCTCGTATTGGAGCAGAATCTGACCTGACCGTACTGGGCGCCAACTGATATCTAGATCTGACCCTTGCCATGAATATTGATCAGTCGCATTAATATGGCCGCTGCGACCTTAATTATATCTGTTTACAGTATGCACAGGCATGCGCGCGAGTCGGCTACTGCTACTCTATGAATCAGTTCCAAAACGTTCTATAAGCATACGAGTTTCACGACACATAAACCCATTTCGACATACATGGCATTACTTGTGTAATTTGTCCATGTTTTGTTGTAAAAAGGTCGTATACGTGCTGGAATCATTAGGATATATAAGACGTATTCAATATCATACAAGCTTTGTAAGTTTGTAAGCTTACAGAAGCCACTGAACTCCTAAATCATGTTAACATGTAGGTGTGAAAACGACAGCTTTATATTGCTGATACTGGATTTTATTACTTACATTGTGTGGACTTTACGACTATATGTTAGTAAACTTGTTGTACCTAGTTTTTATTTATATACAAGATTCTTTTACTGAACAGTAACAGTACAACAGGAAACAGGAGATAGCCTAATGTGAATGATTACGAGTATCGGTATCCTACAATTTCACCAAAATCATAAGGCTCGTTTACAAGATACCTTATTTTCTATTTCTGGAAAGCAGGGAGAGACTGCGTATCTATAGATGACCCTCCTGCGCATCGCACTCAGAACTGGTATCAATCTGAAAATCCCTAGAGCGAGAAAACTACTTGACTAGATTATTGCAATGTTTCTTACTGCAACAAGTGGAACAACATAGAGACAAGACAAGGCAGAATCTGCCATCAGATCCGAATAATTTCAGCAAAGCAAAGCAGTCAGTGTCTGATGAATGATGTGCATAGGAATGGAACCAGTTGTCAAATCAAAAAACTGCTTAGGAACATGACCATCCACATGGCTAACCAGTCTTAATAAGGGCTTGTTAATTGCTACGTACATCTATATAAGCAGTAATTGTAAATTATTCCCGCTGACACTAGCTACTCCAATCAAAGAAGGGATGAGAATTTTGTTGTACAACCCATTTCTCCACCGTTTCGGAATAGCGGTAAAATGGGAAAGCAACCAAAAGAGTCGAACAGAAAATTGGCGGATCACAGACTCGATGGAGACGATACAAGTAGTTCGGCTAGAAAACCATCAATCCCTTCAAAAACATAAATTGTCCAAAAGGCTTTCTTTTCACTGTAAAGAGCTCTGAGATGAATTAAAGTACAAGGAATAATATTTGAAGTTATTCCTTGTCAGCATGACGTCATGTTAGTGTAAGGCTCTAAAGGCCAAATATTAGCGACTGTGTCACATCACAGCTAACGGGAAACATTAACTGCGCACGACTTTTCTCTTTTCCAGGATCTTCTAGAACATTCGAGTGAACTCTTTTGCTCTCTGACAAAATCGATATAATCCTTGTAAACATGTTGTTCGGAGTAAGGTTCTGAGACCAAATATTAGCGACTGTGTCACAGCTAACGGGAAACATTAACTAAGCACGCCTTTTATAGGATCTTGTCGCTCGCCCGACTTGGCAGAGATGATTAAGTCTGCGTGTACACACTGCTTGACTCTTAAAAGGACACATGACGACTAATTTTTAGTTATCCATTTACAAGCTTATCGTTATTGGCAATTTTACACGTCAGGAGTCCCAAAACAAATGTAGTGCCCCCTAAGCAAAACATCAGACCTCAACTGGTCAATAAAGAGACTATAATTTGTGTAAATAAGTTACAAAAATTTGATTTCAGTGTGTTAAAGATGTGCATATTCTCAAGGAAACTTCTAAATTTTAGGCAATGGTTACACATATTAACACAATATCTTCACACCAAATATCTTAAACTTAAGATGAGGTTATTCAAGCTGGTCTTTTGACAGGAATTATTAATAGCCCCTTAGAAGCACAATGTGCTAAACTAATTGACGTGTAATTTCGCTCGTTCCAATTATTCTCCGTTCACACTTCCTCGTTAGAAAGGACGTTATTTCTCGTCCAGACAATGCCACGCGCACAATAGAACAGGTTTTATTTATTGGCAGCAGCATTAGCTGACATTGTTCAACAACTGATACCGGCCCGCTGGTTACCGGGACGTAAACGTGTCATTACTGTCCAATAAAATACACATTCGATAGAGAGCAATAAAACCAGTAACGATTTGATTAAAAAAACTAACAGCGAATCCCGTCCAGGAAGCCGCGAATCGATTGAAATTAATAAAGACAAAAAATGCAAAAGCACCGATTCAAATTTTCGCGGAATCGTGAATCATTGAAATAAATCGATTGGATCGATGCTATCAATTTACTGTATTCGGTTTACAAAAACGGCCCACAAAAGGTTTCGGTTGCATTCGGTGATTCACGAGCGTCACTCGATAGGCATCGGGCTTCGTCTGCGGCTGGCCCGGTGTACGTTACACCACGCTACATAATAACTTCAAGTACTGCAATATACGTCGAGATTCAGTATTAATACACCCCCTGATTGATGATCTCATGATCGAACATTTGGCATTTTAAATGTCCATTTTCGGAACGAATTTAAATTCATCAGATGCGGTGACGCAACCGGCGCCGAAGGTCCAATAAAGACTTGTTATGCTGAATTTTACTGGAGCAATGCACTGCAACGGTGCGTTGCAGGGTAATTAGAGTTCGATGACCTGAAATAGCCACAATGGGAGCTAGTACTAAAATTCAATACACAGCGTACTGGGAAGCGATTTCAGCTAGCTACTAAACTAACACACTTTAGGGCTTTCAGCTCCTAATAATAACTTGAGCTTGGAGCTACATTTCATAACAGTCTGGAGTAAAATAATCAGTAGGGATAAAGCCAGCTTTTCTTTTACGAAATGCCTGTTTTTTTAAACTCACAAAGAGTAATTGCCCCGAGTACGCGCTATCTGGCAGTGGGACCTTCGACTAAACAATAGATCTTTTGTGTTTCTCTTTCCATTCTTTGGGCCGAATAACAAGATAGTAATTTACTTGCACGTCGTACACAATTTGCGATTATACGTATTCTGTAAATTATAGCCCAAGCAAAGTGAGTACCTATAAATGTTATGTTGGAAATGAAATATTAAAGCTGTGCAAATCTCTATCATCATATTATAGTGTCTATTATATTTATATTAATACCTGGAATGCATGCATAAATAACGTTGGTAATACAACACTGTTGATGATTTCTGATAATTGCTTGAGTTTGAGCACAGAATAGATAGGTTTGAGTAACAAACTTGTTCTTTTTTCCTTTTATTTTATTTTATAAGGGGTAAAGAGAGAAAGAGAGATAAATAAAAGGTGACAGTCACCAATTTTATAGAGCAATGTACCATTATTATTTATGGATAGACAACAACAGAATAACCAATACGCATATGGCTATTCTTTGAATTCTTTTCCTCTAGTTAACGAATGCCCATGTCTTCCTATTCGTCAACCCACTCACGACCCAAAAACATTCGTGTTCTTACATCATTTCGAGTACATTTTAAAATCCAAGTTTCCTTATAAATCGGATCCTGCGAGCAGAGCCTGGCCAGTCATAAGGTAAAGTGCATCGGCATTCAAGTGTCAGCCCAGAGCGAGTATTGTCCGAGACCAGCTTTTTGTTCCAGTAGGTACGTGAGACTCCGCGGCGACTTTAACGACATCAAACCAGTTCCACATTTCATCGCGTCATGCCAAATCTGGTAGTAAATACTTCGACACTCGTCCGTTTGTTCTCACGAATCAAGAACCGACTCGTAACGCTTACCGTTAATGATCGATTGACGAGTAATTGACCAAAAAACGCTCGAGCGTCGCGCCTCATTATTACTATCATATATTAAAGTAATTATATACTTTCACTTGTCCGATGCCATAGTAATTGACTCCGAACAAGAGTGCAGCAAGCGAAAATTATTCACAACATAATACTTATAGGTGGCTGTAACAAAAAAGAGGATCATGCAAGACTTTCCTTTCACCTTCTTGGAATGTAACCTGCTAATTACAGAGTTCATCGTCTCATGTTACTCCTCAACCGTAAACCAAGTAGCCTATCAGACTCAATGTAGAAGAAAAAGGTAGACATTTGTTCAAGACAAGATTTGAAGTGCGTTTAGTTTCGCGATCTTAATAGTCAATCATCATTAATGTTCTCTACTCTGTATGACTCAATTTCACGGTCAGTTTTTATAAGTACACCGCTGAGGCACTGACATCTAACAGGAAGTGGTCAGCACATGTTTCTGTAGTGAACTCAGCCGGTCGTGATCAATCTCGATTCCAACCTCGCACTGACTGAGACTGATTAGCAATGGCGCAATCAAGATGCAGTTAAAAAGCCCCTGATTTGATGGTAAAGAAATCGGATGCAATCGTTTACCTTCAAGGTAATGAGAGATTGTAATGGTTTCCAATCAAATTCTGTCCTCACTCACGATAATGAAGTCGTACGTCCTGTAGTGCAGTTTTTTTGCATCGCTCCGCGAATGAACTCCAGTGACTTGCCACCGCGTAGGTATTATAGTTAATTATACTAGTTAAACTGGTTAAAACGGAAATCTAGGTAAGCTAGCAGTGATTTAATGAATCGTATCCGTACTTGTCGCGACGGATAGCAAGACTCGGGCGACTTAGCCTCATTAAACAAAATCCTTAGGCTCCACCACTTAGACCTTAATTGGACCGACAGAACAGCACTTCTTATTGAAATAGGTATAGCCCTGCGGCTGGATTTACACTAGGAACACTGAGGCCCTAGGACGGCAAATTCTAGAGATTTTCTTCGGGTTTTTAAAAATTGGACTGCATGTTTAATTGCAGTAGCTGATCCAGGGCAACGCTGTGTGTAAATCATGCCATATAGTTAACAGTTTATTTATTAATTTCAAAAGCATAAACAGGAGACACACTTTTTTTATTCTTACGATAAGGAACTGCAGGGCACTGCTCCACAATGTGTTTCCAAATGTCACCAGATTCAAATCATATAAATTAGAGAAACCTTAGAAATCACGATGACTGATGGATGAGTGATGATCGGTCACTTGGAAATTCCAGAAATGGCAGAATAGGTGGTTTCCGAACGTATATCGAAATTAATTGGTCGGTATCGTGACTCGAGGTCAGAAGGGCGTGTGAGATGTTTGGACAGTAATGGATGGCAGCGAATAAATAACGCTTGCTTGCATGGGCGGTATTTAAAATCAATAAGTCACAAACGTAAGGTATCGAAACAGCATACCTAGTTCTAGAAACAATTCTAGGATCTCTATTTTTTTTTATATATAAATTAGATGAGAGGTATCACAATCTCTTATTTTATTAACCCGCGACGTAAAGAGGATTTTCGTAAGGAGCGGATAAGTTAACTGCTCCTGTCCGCCTGTTGCATCGGGTTTTTGATTTTCTTAGATATAATATTTATGATGCAAGACTATATCTTCAACCGTTTGAAGATCACCAGCTTTTTTATATAACATCTGTTATTTCCTGGTCGCAGGTTTTTCTATAATCTGCAAAGCTTGTGGTCACGTATGCCTCTCGTGTATATCGTATATAAGCCAATGCTTACATTGCCACGAAAAACGTTAGATTTATTCCTGCAAGACACTATTAGCATGGTCTGTAAAATACTAAAAGTCCATTTAATTATAAAACTACGCAATCTGCGTATTATATTGTAATTTATTATCAAATGTGTAGGCAGGTATAAAAAACCACCAACGCATTCCATCATTTGCCGTGTCATGAGCTCATGTTGCAAAAAAACCAGCGTTGCACAGTTGCGGTCGGTGCTATTTCGAGTGACGTCATAGGAAACCTAACACCGGTCTATCTAAAGTGTTAGTTTATCGGGAAGATAACGGGTGTAGTGATAGGGAGCGTTTTAGCCGGGCAGAAATGGAGGTCGGCCCGTGATAACGAGGGAAGAGTTATCGGACTTGGTAAATCGGGGCTGTTAGGCTTCTGGATTAAGTATAAATTTATGTATATTTATGAAGACAGCATAAACGGTAGATTGTTTGCAACATTGGTGTTAAATAATTATGTAAAATAATGATACTCATATCGGCCGCAAACGCCGCAATGATGCAACTAACCTCGTTGTCTCCGGGTTAATATACCTATACAACATATTTTTTTCTGAATTTTGTATCGTATCTATAACATTATGGGATAAATCCACGTTAAAATATATGGCGATCATGGGAGTAAGTAATACACCGTGTTCTTCATAACTAAAGTCATATCTATATTTTGTAAATACGTATGCCAGCAATGAAATTTTACTCGCATTTTACTTGTAAGATATCATTGAATCGGTAATATAATCCGTTCATTAAAAAAAAAATTATAACCGTTTAATTCGACAGACTGACGGGATTTTTAATTTCAACTATTTATTACTGCATTTTGACTGACGATATGATAAATTAAACACCCCATCACACGATCTCGTTGATAGCGGCAGCGATTATACGAAAATGGTTAATTCTCACGAATACTTGTCATTTTAGTTTCATCTGTATGTCAGATCTAGACAAATGCTCCATTTAATCATCCGTTATTAATCAAGCCATTAACCGATATGCAACAAATGCAACAGATTAGCCGCAATAGCATGACATTCTCTAATGACCGAACCGTTAATAAAGTCAACACAACCAGTTCCATTTGCATATATTCATTGTTTGGGCACAACACAACATATTAACCTAATAAATGATAAATTGCTCGCTTCCGTGAGCGCATTATCAATAATAGACAGCAGGCGCGTTGGTACACAACGATTTGGGTAATGGTAATGAAAGGGTCCTTTGGCTTTGGTTTTTTAACTTTTTATTCTTTTTGTTCCTTGGTCGCTTCGCGGGCGCGTTTCCCGCGCACACGTCTTCGCTCCAATTATTCACTGCATTTTATACTTGGGAGTTCTGGAATTTGGGAAAGGGATTAGGTAATTGGGCTGGTTTTCATACCCGAAGTAAGTATTAAATGATCTACTTTTATAAGTTGGGAATGCACAGGATAAATTCATTTTCAAGTAGATAACGCGCCTTAACTATGTGTAATTTCATTGATAAAATAAAATCTGGCAAATAATAAATATAATCAATAAGAAAACAGATACAAATCTTATTATCACTCGTGATAAAATAGCTGTCAAAAAGTTCTTACTAACCGTATGACTCGGCGCGGCCGCTCACAATCCAAGTTGCATTTTAACCTCAAAAGCACCTAAAGCACGATCACGACACTAGAAGGTCACGGTTATGTTACGTTGCATAATATCACAAAGCCTCAACACCGGCAATCGCATGGGATTTACTAAAAACAATACACGAGCGAGGATACTGTTATCATAAACACACCAATACACAGTTCGATGCACGAATCAACAAACTAAATGAATACGCGTCTGAGAGTCCATCAGATAGCATATTTGTTGTGATTATTACACGTAAGGAGCACCAGGATGTCATGTGTTGTGTATAGTTTACGATAAAACATGTCACGGTTGCACTGCACTCCGCCTGACACGACGAATATGGCGGATGAATTTGAACTACGCTTGCGCCGGCCGACCGCTGCTAGGCAAGGCAGGTAACAAAAAAAACCACAGTCAGGCCGCGCGCTATCTGTCGGCGCATGGCGGAACTTGGTGCAGGAACATGAGGTGACGTCGTTCTCGTAACTTAGTTGTGGTTCTAGAGGGCGCTTTAGTGTAAAGTAATGCTGTTCGCTGAGAGCTGACTTACTATGTTGAAACATAATTACTTATGGTGGCAGCACACGCTACGTTTTTACCCTTGGACCAAGCTCTTTACCCGACGAAAAAAGAGAGGTGTGTTTTTTAATGGGTCTGTATCTTTCTGTCTGTTTTTTTTTCAGCTTCTCTGATATGTCGACACATTGATCGTTGAGTGTGTTTTATTACATTTTATCAACCGACTTTAATTTAAAAAGGAGGAGGTTCTCAATTTCTGTATCAATTATTCGGGACTTATTTGATATGATATTTATGCAACTTGATAATAATTAACATAAAACCTTAAATAAAAATTAAAAACTAGACTTAAAAATAAACTATAGATAAAAAATTTGGCCCAAATCTGTATCAATTGTATTTTTTTTGTATGTTTGTAACCGATTAGGATTTTTTTGTTCGAGAGCAGACATCGCCAAGTAAATAGGAAGCCGAATAATTTACTAAAAGTTTGTTAGTCAAGCTGAAATTTTGCCGTATTTTATTCCGACAAAACAAGGGCATACCAGTTTGAAAACCAAAAATTGATGTAGGTATATGCTTTTCATCAGCCATGTGCCTGTAATGCATCTGTAATGTAATTAGCTGATAGGAAACGGAAGTGCACAACGTAGACGGTGCTGCCAACTGGTGCCGTCAATCGGAATCTTTCACCTTAAATTTTTCATTGATAATTTTTGTTCTAAAAACTACTCGAAATTTACAAAATTTACGCGGAAATTTAGTTTTTTCTACTTATTTTCGACTGCACGCAATAAAAGCATGAAATAGCTATGTTACTACCTAGAACTTGCGGAAAAGTATTAGCTTCAAAAAGTTGGTTGAATTTATCAATATATTTGTCATAATACGAAAAAAATATTTTTTAAAAGGAATAAGGCCTCAAGTTATTACTTACCTATAATAGCTCGTGTGCGGTCCCCAAATGCTTACATATAATGTCAAAGGCATCCAGAAAATAACGATGACGAGGTTGGCGTAGGTAGGTGTAGGTACGTACTTACGTTTTTAGGGTTCCGTAGTCAACTAGGAACCCTTATAGTTTCGCCATGTCCGTCTGTCCGTCTGTCCGTCCGCGGCTTAGCTCCGTGATCATTAGTACTAGAAAGCTGAAATTTGGTATGAGTATGTGTATGTATCACGCCGACAAAACGGTAAAATAAAAACTAAAAAAAATATTAATTTTCGGGTACCTCTCGAACACCTAAAGTGGGGGTGATTTTATTTTTTTCGTTTCAACACTAGTGTGTGGGGTGTCGTTAAATAGGTATTTTAAAAATAATAGGGGTCTCCAAACATTATTTTTTGATAAAGTCAGCAGTTTTGAAAATATTCGCTCCGAAAATAAAAAAAATAGCGTCCCCCCCCCTCTTACTTTTTAACCACAGGTCCAAAAAATTATGGGTAAATTCATGAAAATGAGACTTTATAAGTACTTTCAATGAAAACTGTATTGAACAAAATCGGTCGAGCCGTTTTAGAGTAATCGCAAAATTTCTAAATTTTCTTAAAAGGACGTATGTTGACTTCCAGAAGGTAATAAGTAGGTAATTACAGCTACTTCGGCGTTTACGACCTTTTTATAGAGCTTGAAATCTTTCCTGTAACTTAAGTCTATTGTGAAGGATGAGCAACTACGGAACCCTACACTGAGCGTGACCCGACATATGCTTTTGGCCGGTTTTTCTGGTTATGATTATGAATTTAAACAAGATATAGATACTGTTATGTAAGTTTATTTTATATATGTACATCACACAGTGAAGTTAAATATATTAATAGACACCATTAAAACAAAACAATATTCAATCAACACGGAACATTAAATACCCTTTAAATACCTCAGCGCTTACACACCACATCCGATCCGATTCGATTATGAATATGGATTGGACGCAATGTGTTAGTAATTTTTAATTCTGCAAAAAAATCATATATTATGTATCTGGTTTGATCGTATTAGGTATATTTTAATTCTTCTATCATTTCATCCCATATTATTATCTAGTACCTACTTGCCCGGAGCAAGGAATCTTCAACTATATATGCGAAATGCGGTTTTCTAATTCGCACTGTAGAATCTTGATTTGTATGCAAAAACCGCATTGTACAATACCTACAATGAATCCGCATCTCGGTGCGGTTTTTTATTGCCGTCCGCACTTCCCAGCGGGATAAACCGCTTTAGGTACTTTAGCGCGATGAAGATTCCTTACTCTGTGGCGTAAATTCACTCGCGATGTTCTGTTGCGCCTCACAACTTACACGGGCTAGCGCAACATGCTGCGACTTTGTTGACACGCGAAAGAGTGTCACCCGTCTCGCTTGCATGGTTAAAAGAAAACAGCCCGTCTAGCACAACTATGCTGCGACTCTTGTCGCACGACACAGCGCTACCCATCACTCTCTCACATTACTGCACAGAAATAGACGGGTAATTATCTCGCGCGAGAAACAGTCACGTATGACAGTTATGCTAGAAGTGCTGACATTTTTCAAGCGACAGTCGCGTAACTCAGTTGTGCTAGATATGTTACTGTTATTTTCGCCTGGTCCGATGCCGGAGCGCCAGCAAAGCGAGGAGGTGGAAGGCAACGTAGAGCAGGGCTAGGGCAATCACGTCGGTCCAGAAGTGGCTGGTGGTGAAGTCGTACACGTTGAGGACCTCGTCTCCCGTGCTGAGGCACGGGGCGCCGGTCTCGTCGGGCATACAAGCTGGAAAAACACGGTATTGTAAATCAAATGTTGAATGAGCTGACCATATTCCCGTGCCATTCTCATACCTACTGCTAATAAAAACCGACTTTAAACGGTTGACTTAAAACAGCACGATCAAACTAATGTTATTATCTTTATCTTCATGGCCATTACCCACATGGGTATGTGGGTAATAGTGAAGATGCAGTGACAGACAGTCCAGTGGTGACAGCGCAAGAGCCCTGCCCTCCCCGCGCCGCGCTATCTGCGCATGCGCAGAGGGCGGCAAGAAGAGCGATCAAAAGTGCAGTGGGTCGCGAGTCGCGTAGCAGCACGGATAGCTACCCCTGATGAAGAGCTCCAAATGAGTTCGAAACATGTCGGGCCGTTCCTGACAATTTTTTACGTGAGTTTATACCGTTTTTATAATTAGTAACGATCAAACTAGCTTTTTGAAAACTCCATTAGGTGGTTTCAATTCCATTACTCATATAGGTATGTGACAGTAGAATAATCCAGCGATTTCAGAAAAAACGAAGTCAATAGCTTGTAAAGGTAGGCGCCGAACCGTTCTAATCATAAAAAATGTCTACAGCAAGTTGCAACACGTTAAAGACAAATCTACTGCCACGGGATATATTGTGAACTTGCTTAACATCTTGAATGAGGTAATTCCTTTACAATAGCCTGCATCTTCCTAGCAAACTACCTGGCTTGTCCCATTTTATCTCATTGGGAAATCCCTAGATAGCGCCGTTTTACCTGACTTCTTTTGATAAAGACAAACAACTGATAAAGAAGGTGTTAACTAGTTGATTAGGTTTTTGTTCTTGGTGTAAAAGCAATAACTTTGGGTTAGCCAGATAAGCGTGAAAATGTTTGGGTATACTAAATGCTTCCAATTCAATAGCTTATTCCTTAAAAAAAAATTGCTCAATAGCAATATCGATATTCCTCATTTAAACAAGAGTTGACTAAGAAATGGTGCAATACACAGATGTAGTGAATAATAGTTTTCACTTATTTCGAAAACATGCTAAAACGAACTCTTACTTATGTTGCTGACGCCGTCCCACTGCAAAATGCTCATGGCCTCGTTGGAGTACATCAGCCACGACACGTGTCGGATCCAGGATATGTATTTCGGTAATGTACTGAAACAAAACAAAATCACCATTAAGGTGCTTCTAAATGGGCCATGTTTTGTTGCAATTTGTGGCCGGCCATTATTTGCATCTTGCTCTAGCGTAGGGTGTCAGAGAGGGACGGCCATAGTTGCCGGCCACAAATTGCAGTAAAATATGGCCCGGTTAGAAGCCCCATTATATTAGGCACTCGAACGCGCACCACGCTTAGCCTAAACTCATTTTATTGGAGCTTCATAAAAAACGGTGCTAGTTTTGCGAATATGTTGTGCCGATAGGAAATTTACGTAAATACGTCCAAGTTTATGATTACGAGTATGATTCAGCTATTCCTCTCTGTATATGCGATGTATAACCGACGACGTCAAAAAACGGTGAAGATTCGTCGGTATGTTTGTTTTCGTATTTTTATCTGTTCCCCGATTACTAGAAGACGACGATATGGAAAATTATTTTTTGTTTGAAAGGTAAAGTATATTTACCTACACTTTCTTGTTAGTTTCATTGTCATGAAGTTAGGATCTGATGATGGAATCCAAGAAATTGAAGAAGTAGTATGTATTTTAGTTATAGATTCTCTTTTTTTTATTAAATTGTTAAAATATATATAAATCTGGTGGTCAAAACATAATATATCCTTTTAAGGCATTACCTTAATTTAATGAAGATTCCGGAAGTCATCATGAGGCAGTAGTCGAAGGGCACGAGGTAGGCAATAGCGACGGGCATCGAACCAAATGCGCATGAAAAGAATGATCCTGGAAAACCAAATAATATGCCTTTTAGTCATGTATTTGAATAACAATCAGGATGTCCAAGTTAATAAGTATTTTCCCTGAGTTCTCCATAGAGTTTCTCGTCTTCCAGCTTTGTTCGCAGCTTTACAACAACTAATAAATGCGCCTCTTCTAGTGCGATATATATTGTTCATCTCCTTCCTTTCAATACCGTGTGACAGTGATGGTTGACGTTAACGACTATCGACGTTACGGCCATTGGCGTACCTATTTAGGGGGGTGGCCGGGTGGGCCGTGCCCACCCCAATATGGTCTAGTGCCCACCCCAGGAGTTTGGGTAACCCATAGAAATTCATGACTTCATCTCATAGGCCAGGGCCAGGCCCTGCCTGAAAATTAATCTTAGATCCGCCAATGGTCACGGCTAGTTATGCTATAAGAGGCGTTCTAACTTGTATAACAAATACAGTCTACTTAAACGAATATCGGTAGAAAATTAAGAGCCTCCTCCTGGGGTAGGTACAATATGTATGCACCCTACAATCACTTATTTCTCTAGCATTTCCAGATGAGGCAGTTATCGCAAATTACTTCCAAATTTACGACAAGTATTTAGGAATTATATACGTTGTCAATTTAACGATGCTCATGTCATAATCATAACAAACGACATTTATATCATACGGTATACCTAGATAAGTATACTAGAATGAACCGAAGGAGAACTAGAATTAGGTGAATGGCTGACCTCGTGAGAGTTGATGTATGTGGTCCGCATAGGATCGCACTTTGTGTTAAGCTATATGGGAGGCATAATTAACCAGAGGACGCCTGTGGCTGATAGAAAGAGATTCAAAGTCCGGCATGATGATGCCATGAGCCACGACCACTTACCACAAGCAATAGCCACATTGAGCACCAGTATGGAGATGAAGACGGTGAACCCGAAGGCGTACACGGTCGCCCGCAGACCTGCGATCCAGTACACCACCAGCGTGAACAGGGACGGCTCCACCACAAGCCCCGGGAACTGAAAGTAATAGGTACAGATCATGATTACTTACAAATCAGAACGTGCTGGTACAGATATTATATTCAGTGTTTCACTCCTACATAGTCCACAAATAATTTGATAGTCAAAAGGTGGACGGACGTGATACTGCGCCGCAGGAGAAGTAAAGTCAAACGTATTATCGCGGCGAGTCGAGATTCTAAGTGCACAACAAACAATAAAGCATCATTGCGTTTTGAGACGCCCTTTTGTGTAGCTTGTATTTTTGTTAAGTACTTCATCATTGACGATATCATCAGTATCATCACCACTGAGACTAATATGTAAGTAATTTCCTCTGAATCTTAAAAGTTCTGACAAATATAATTCGCGCTTGACAAAGTGTATGACCATGACAAATTGAATATTAAAATTACGAGTCAGATTTGACAATAAAGATGGCTTACCAGTGCAATCATCCTAGCGATATAGTACTCAGGTGTAGAGTACAACCCCGCCCTGATCTCTCGATGGAACAGCGGGAACTCCTCAGGGAACATGTGCAGGACCGAGTACATGGGGCTGAAGGTGTTCTCGGCGATGATGATGAAGAGAGCCCCCTGGACATCCTGGATGCCGGCCTGTGTGAGGCGTGCGGTGCCGATGAAGCAGACTCCAGCGGTAAGGGCTATGGCCTGAAAGGGATACCTCATCAGTTTCTTTTGAAAGCTTATGGGTAGCAAATTGAAATTTAAAAAACTCATTTCCCAATGCACTTTAAATAACACTTTCATCTCAGATAATGAGTAAGAAAATGAAATTTACTTCGCAATAGCGGAGCCATGAGAGACGAAAATGCGTTGTTCTCCAATTGATCAGGAAATGTTCAATTGTGTTATATCTACTGGTGTAGCATATTAATAAATGCAAGTATCGCAGGAACGACTCACACCAATGGTGGATCAAAGCGAACTTTATCGTGCTATTTGTGCCACTTGTGGATCGAGATGGTGGATCCTACTGGACAGAGGGGGAATAAGTAGGTATGTAGTTCTGCGAGTATAATTCGTGCACAACAATTCATTCAACTGCGCGTGATCGTAGAATTAGGTACAGATAATATTGACGTACCAGTTTCTGCAAGATGCGTATGAACTGCACCCTCGGATCACGGATGACGATGAGTGAGTACCTATACACCAGCCACAGGATCTTCGTGAAGAAGAATGGCGCTTTATACACCTCCCTGCTTGATAGCTTCTTTTTACCCTAGAAAAAGTAAAAGCTCATTATAAATACAACAATTACATCGTTTCATCAGTTGAATAAACTGTTTGATGGAAACCATTAATACAAAGATCAAAGCTTAAAGAAAAATTGAAAAAGGAGCTACCTGGTGGAAGGGACCGGGAATCGAACCCGGTACCTCTGGATTACCGGTCCAGTGCGTTAGCCACTTCGCTACCCTCCCTGTTTGATGGAAGTTGATTACTGTCTTATTAGTGAGATTAGTGTCGCTAATGTTCGCCGAGGCTCACACGGATGGTTTTCACGCAATTATACGCAAGAAAATCGCCTCGATGGTGACTCGGCTTAGAAGTAGCAACAACAGCATTCTGAAGGTCATTGCAGATAGATATGACAGCCCAATATTGGCACATTGGGTTGACAAAATTAAGGGATTGGCCCAATCTATAAAATAAAATTGTATTTAGTTTAATTCACTAACTTAGGCTAAGCATTACTAACATACTATGGAATTTTATTCTGAAATAAAGAATTATTATTATTATCTCCTTTATTCATTTTATAGCTTATTATTATTATTATTAGTACCTAATGCCCGCCTCAAGTATAGATAGAAGGCTTTTTCGTTGCAATTTTAATGGTATTCAACTTTGAAGAATGAATGAATAATGAATGAAGGACAAAATAATCGAATAAATTAATTGATGGCACAATATAGAGAATTGTGAAAGATCATGGACGAGTCTAGCAGTGGAATAGAGCAGAAGCCTAAAATAGTCACAGAACCTAATCCTCATGGTTCATGTGGTGGAAATCCATGTCAAGCTCGCCGCATCCCTGACCACGAAGCGATCACAATAACACTTGCCAGCCTGTCTTGAAATCACTTCAGACCCTGGCGTCATCGCCAGTACCTAGATGGAGTAGTAGAGTCAATACCTGATCCTCGTGGTCCATGAGGTGGAACTCCAAGTGTATCTCCATGTCAAGTTCTTTAGCTGCATCGCTGACGGCGAATCTATCGCAGACACTTTTGACGGCCTGTCGTGAGGCCGCCTCCGACCCTGGCGTCATCGCCAGCACCTTGATGAAATAGTCCGTCGGGTTGTATGTGATGGGACAGTGGTAGCCCAGGCTGGAAAAGAAGGACGCAAAACGTTAGCTATTCATTTCATTTCATTTCGTTTAACACGGCAGATCCGGCCACGGGTAAACGAAACACGGACAAGACCGCGAGACCTATAGTTGATACACAAAGTAGGTACGCAATCGTTTTTTACAAAAATCTTTGAAGAAGTTATGTACACTCTGCTATGGTCAACTTTGGTTGAGAATGTCGACGAGCTCCATAATGTTGATTAAGAAATTGTTATAATAAGGACATTGATGTATTCTGGATTAAACGCACCTAAAGTTTTATAATCATCCCATGCAATTTAGCTAAAGTGTTATAATGTTTCCCTTAGACTAAAGATTCTTCAAGTCAATTGCAATGTAAAGGGCTTTCTTACAACAGTCCAGGATGTTCTATTAGGGTCACCAGTCGCTCCAGATCATTTAAATGCGCGCAGTCAATTGTATTCGATTACACACTGAATTAGACATGGCTATTATGTCCACGGTTCCACCTTAAACAAACGTCTTTATAGACCTTAACTTTATCTGTAATTTTCTAAACATACGTCTTTTTAAGAACACGTTACACACTTTGATTTTAAAATAATGTCACCTAGCAGGGATGGAATTTTTTATAATTTAAGCGGGACATTTCTTTATTCTGTCCGGTAGGAAAAACGATATGGATCACCAAGTCTCATTTTACAGTTACCAAGTAAAGGAATTAAGTATAAAGTTCAGAAAAATAAAACCTAAAAAATAATAGGCACATTACAAAATCAACTCGAAGGATTATCTAGTACTAGTAGTAGTAGCCTTATAATCTAGCTATAGATTGTATGTAGATGTATTTGTAATCATGACCTTAAGAACGAGTTAAGTAAGTGGGTTTAAATAACACTAGTTCCATTAGGTAAGTGCATAATAATTTTTTTCGTATTTAATATGCGTAAAACTACTAGTTCGTAGAATCATTATAAGAAATACAACGAATTGTAAACGAGTTTGATTTGGTAAAAAATAAATGTCAACTTTTATTTATTCTTGAATGAATCTGGGGACACGGCAGTGTCCCCGCCAAGTCGACCAAACGCGCGTGCTGGCACGCCGTACCATCATTTTCTCAATTAACTTGTCTGTTTTTATTGCACACTTTATAAATAATTAAAATAGTTAGGCTTCCTAGTCCTCGGCTAACATCAGGTTGTCGATAGGGACTAACAGCTCCGAGGTTGATTGCTTTCTATTCCAAACTTCTGACTATCAGAAAACCTTTCCGCCGTGGAAGAGTAGATTGTGTAGAAAGAAGCCGATTTCCCCCTAAGCTATACTAAATGGGAGTAGGACAGACTAGTTTCTTTGCTGGACATGACAGTGACTTTACCATTCGTCACAGTCTGCCTGCGTACGCCACCCAGCCAGCAACACTAGCTTGTCGAACAGCGCTTCCGGTTCCAAGGAACGCTGGGATATGGTACAGTACAGACAGATGACGGTTTTCTCTTGGGCAGCGGTGGCTCTCAGTAAGTAGCTTCTGTGTTAGATGAGTGTCTTCTACTGGATAGCGCTAATGCGTGACAGACTATAAGAAACCATATTTGTGCTATGTTAAAGTAAACAGTACTTTTGAAAGAGAATCAGCGCTCCTAAGTCAAGCACCACGCGTGTATAGGCCACCCTACACATATACACTGAGCCACAGCGCCACCAGCTCCGAGGAATGCTGGTGGATGGTACAGATGACGGTCTGCCTCTGGGCGGGTACATACCTCTCAAAGAAAGTCAGCCAGCAGCACCAGCTTGTCGAACAGTGCCATCAACTCCGAGGAAGGCTAGTGGATGTACAGATGACGGTTTTCTCCTAGGTGGGTACATACCTCTCAAAGAAAGTCAGCGCTCCTTTAGCACTGCCAGCATAGGCCACCCTGCCCTCAGCCAGCAACACCAGCTTGTCGAACAACGCCACTAGCTCCGAGGACGGCTGGTGGATGGTACAGATGACGGTCTTCCCCTGTGCGGCGCTGGCTCTCAGCAAGGACACAAGCTTCTGTGCTGAGAAGGAGTCTAGGCCGGTGGTGGGTTCGTCACAAAAGAGAAGACCAGGGTCTGTTAGGAGCTGAAAATATTTAAGTGATATTAAATTTTAAAGAGGATACCCAATCATTGATTGTATGGCGTTTATAGAACCCGGTTCCTGCGAGGCTGTGCTATTTTAAAGCACTTTTGTGTATCGTACTACCCTCGAAAGAGAGATAAAGCGACTACTTACTGTATTGTTAACCTAATTACCTACTCATCGATAATGGTCAAGAGTCAGTTCAAAACACAAAAGTGGTCCCTCCAGTGTTCAAAAGTTAAGGACTGGTATGAAACCAGGTTATATTGCTATTATATAGGATTATAGAAGAGGGAACATTCTTTATTATCATACGAGTTTTATCTGAATTTCGGTTATTGTCCGCACTAACACACATACCCGAACCTAAATCTGACTATGACCAATAAAACTGACGCCTTGACACTGACTATTTAGCTTAAAGTTCGCTGTTTGTATTAGCTTTTGTTTAGTGCAAAAACAAAAAACAGAAATTCTAAAATAACAATATTCTACTACTAACTACTGCGTAGTATTTCAAAATACAAAACCGGTCTTCTATTATATCGTAAACAGGCTGCAGCCAGTTTCATCTAATACAGTAATTACTGCATTCCTTATAAATGCAACGATATCTAATAAAAACAAAATGTTATCTTCGTAGAAATCTAAAATGACGATTCTGTGAAAAAACTGGCATGTTGCATGCGAAATTGAGTTAATAAATTCACTGTGACCTTTTTGAGCTCAGTACTTAATTATAATCTATAAAGCTAAACTAGTTTTAAAGAATATTTGTGTTGTATTGAAAACTGTATTGAGTTTTGTGATTTAAATGAATATTGCTTCGACGAACGCAATAAATATTGAAAATTGCGTCAGCATGAGATAGAGTTAGCTATGGTATGAGATACATGTATATGTATAGTCGAAGATGAAATGGCTGGATATATGCACGAAATTTGGAACAAAGTTTATGTCCTACCTGTTAAGGCATAAGCTAGCTCTGTACCGAAAAAGCAATTTTCTTTAGAATAGTGTTAGTGTATGTAGGTTGTAACTAACATCGCGCGACGCCGCGAGCGATAGCTAGTTTTTCATAAATGTGAGGTTAAATTCAAAATAGTTACTTCTATAACAACATTAACAACTATATTAAGCTACGCATGATCCAATTTATTCTTAAGAGTCCATACCTATATTGTCAATAAAGTTCATCACGGAGAGACAACACACGCACTCAATGGTGAATTCGCAAACATTCGCAATGAGTAAGTACAGTCTGACAAAAAGGGTGGCAATACTGTAGTGTCGTCCCCGTTTCCTTACATTGATTAGATAGGGACGACACTACAGTATTGCCACTTATTAATTTCTACTCGTTTTTGTCAGACTGTAATATTTAGATTGCAAACTTACCTCAGTGGCAAATGATAGCCTCTTCCTTTCCCCTCCAGACAGTGTCTTCTGTCCATCCAGACCGCCGATTCTGGTGAACCGTGAACTGTATAAAGCCAGCTGGCGCAGGAGTTGATTCACACGACGCTTACGGGCGATGGACGAGGTGCGGCGGTCCAGTCGCAAGCGGGCCTGAGGTAAATAAGAAAACACATTTAATGGAAACAAAATATCATTAGACAAAAACATTCAAAAGGCGCCAGAATACTACTCAGTACTCCTACTAACAATGGAGTTAAATATGATACCTTAGATTAGAACGTTCGAAAGGAATATAAGATAATCGTTCGGCAGTTACGATTTCATATTTCTTACAATAACAGGGCTACACTATTTTCATAATATTATTAAAATTATCGAGAGTCATCTTTATTAGTCGTTATTATAAATGAAACATTTTAATACGTCAGTTTGAACCATTTATAGCAATTAGCAAAAGCGGCAACAGATCCTTACTGTTACACAAATAAAGGCCTCATTAGATTTCAGATACTTTGGTTGTAGTTAATAACAACTGAATGCCAACTATAAAAAACTAGATTTCATATCGTAACTTTTTTTAGAGTGCATTTTCGGTTTTCTCGTAAAAAAATTAATCCTCTAGTCTCCTCCTTCATCTCTACATCTTCTGTTTAAGGTCATGAGCTCGACATATTCCTTTTACCTTATCTTCAGTAATTTAGACTGTGCATTGTTTGTCAATCGTACTGCAAAAGTGAACACTATCGCACAGGAAGTCCTACAAGGCACAATCGATCCTACATAAGTAATGTCAGGTCGATATCATACCACTGCTAGAGAACAGAGAACCCCATCGCATCACTGACAAAACCATTTGAATAACGTGTCATATAAATTCAAAGACAATCTTGATTTTTTTGTTTTAAAGAAGACTGCAATTGCAATATAGATACAAAGATCAACAGGCGAAGAAATTAAATTGCGCTCATATGTGGTCCACACCAACTGGACTCAAACCTAGCATCTTTGTATTACCGGTCCGACGTCTTAAACAATTGTTTTTCGAATGCAATATTAAAATAAAACAAATGACGAGTAGGTCATTGTATTAAGCGGTTTACACTCACGTGAAATTGTCAGGAACGGCCCGACATGTTTCGAACTCGTATGGAGCTCTTCACTAGGGTCTGCTACCCGTACAGCGGCGCGGCAACTTTGCCACTCTACAAACAAAAGTTGCCGCGCCGGTGTACGGGTAGCAGTCATAAGAGTTCGAAACATGTCGGGCCGTTCCTGACAATTTCACGTGAGTGTAGCCCGCCTAATACAATAATTAAATAAATAATAAAAAAAAGAGGCTATTAAGATGATGTACCAATTCTGGAAGAGCGAGTCCTCCTGACACAGGTGTATAACACCTACTAGGAGTCCTCAACCCTTGTTTTAATGTCACAGACAAAGTATAGGTACAATCGATGTAAACTAAACAATAAACATTTCCTCTTCTTACATTAAATATTTACAAAGACGACTGATTTGGGAGATTTTAAGTAACCTTGTCTTAACTTTAACGATAAAGTTATGGCCATTATCTAAGGCTTATCAAATCATAAGGAATTAGTTTATGTTTTTAATAGCACTTTACCAAATGTGATAAGCTTAAAAACATGACATAACCTAAAATGACTGCCTATGCCTACTCGACAAAAGGTTAATGTAAACGACAACCGCGTCCGTCGGCTATCGATCACATAGACACTCCGAAACTCAGGGATGAGTATGGAGCGAAGCGGACTGTAGGTTGAGAAATAGGGTAAACGAAACGGACGAGTACGAAAACGCAAAGTAAAATCAACGAAATATATTACACAAGAAATTAACAATTAACACAACAACGGATCGGAAAAACACTTAAATTTAACACTTAATTACTTTAGTCTCTGTCTAATGATTTTAACACTAATCGCGGACCGATGGTACTACGCTGACACTAACAAACTAACTTTCGCGGACCGATGGTACTACGCTACTCGAATACAGTAAGATGGTAACTACGGTTAACAAGAACTGAGAAGTGACAAGTTGACAAGTGGCGGATCGATGATCAACGCCCTGACTACGGAGTGGTACTCTACGTAGACTGAAGGTGAACTGTGTTTTCTTACAAAAATGGTCGTCCTTTTATATCATTCGCTTAAGGTCGTAAACATTTTCAGAGGGACGCCCGCTCTGTTACATTATACTGATTTTTAGGTAAATTACAATTTTCATCTTAAATCTAACTTATAGGTAACATAAAGTCTTGTTTACAGAACACAATTACATAGGTGATTCTTATGTGAGAGCTCCCGTTTAATCACAAAGATATAAAATACATATCATTTCTTTGTTCTGACTCAGAGGCCGTCTCGCTCACACGGGTCGAGATCTACACCTTTCTTGTCCCTCATATCGCGCTGCGCTCGGCGCGTCGTGTTATTTTTATGTTTGCCGTGCTCGCAGCAGGTTGCGGCCGGTACAATATTAAGTGATTTTACTTATATTTCTACAGGGAACGTTACTACAAAGTTTCAGAGTTATTTAATTTTTATCCTTAAATTTTGCAACCAATGTAAACAAACATAATTCCTTTGTCTCGCGCTGCGAGTGGAAAGTTACCAGGATGAGTCACACTTGTTTGTGTTAAGACGCCGTGGTCTTTTAACTATTTCTACATAGTATTTGGGAGCTCTCTTATAATAAATGTTTCTTAGGAAAAATAAGTGTTATACACATGATATTGCCGCTTTTTTTGGGCATTTAGGAACACAAGAAAATATATTATTTATTTATCTTAATATTAATTTCGCCTAACTGTTTACAAGTATATTTAATCATTTATTTATTTATACATATTTATTACGTTGGCCTAGCTGTCCGTAACAGAGCTCCCCCCGCCGAGCTCCCGCGTAGGCTCGGGTTGCAAGGGGAGGACAGCTAGTTTTCTTGCAGGCCGGCGAAAAACTCCTCCTTTGGTGCGGACTTCCACGTTGCGCACCTCTCCGTCGGGACCCGGATGTGTAGCCACGACGATCCCCTTCGGCCAGACGTTGCGCGGCAGTGTGTGATCGGCTATCACGACGTAGTCGCCTGGCTGGATGCGTCGCTCGTTCCCCGTCGGTGATGACTGCCTGGGCGCGAGTGTAGGTAGGTACTCGCGAACCCACCGCGCCCAGAATAGTTCGGCGAGCGCCTGGCTGGCCCGCCAAGTGCGTCGGTCGGCTTCTCGGCAGGGCCCGACGAGCGGCGCTGCTGTAGGCGCGCCCAGAAGGAAGTGGTTAGGCGTTAGCGCCTCGTCGTCTGCCGGGTCGACGGACACGTGGGTGAGTGGCCGAGCGTTAACAGTGTGCTCGGCCTCGGCGAGCAGCGTGGCGAACACCTCTTCCTTCGGTGCCCGCGTGTGCAGCGTCGCCGTTAGCGCGGTCTTTACAGACCGCACCAATCGTTCCCAGGCACCGCCTTGATTAGGTGCGCCGGGAGTGATGAAGCGCCAGTCCAGGCCGTGGTACAGCCCGTAGTTTCGTAGCGCAGGCAGCCATTCCGCGTAGGCCGCCCGTAGCTCGTGGTCCGCGGCCCGGAAGCAAGTCGCGTTATCGCTCCAGATCTGCGCCGGCCATCCGCGCCTCGCGGCCAGCCGCCGCAAGGCCATGATGGCAGAGTCAGTGGACAGCGTGTGGACTGTCTCGAGGTGCACGGCGCGCGTTGACAGGCACGTGAAGAGCGCCACCCAGCGTTTCTCTCTGCGGCGGCCGACGGTGACCCACACAGGACCAAAGTAGTCGGTCGCTGTGTAGGTGAAGGGCCGCTGGCACGGCTTGAGGCGGGCTCGCGGCAGGTCTCCCAGCGCCGGGATGCGGGGTTGCGTGCGCCGAAGCACGCAGGTCCGGCAGGCGTGCGCTATAGCGCGCACAGTGGGCCGCAGGCGTAGCACCCAGTACTGCTGCCGGACGTCGTTGACGACGCGCTCGTGGTTCGCGTGCGCCGCTCGTTCATGCTCCCGCTGCAGCCACAGCCGCACAAATGGATTGCGGCCGTCTAGGATGGCCGGGCGTCGGTTTACGTAGGCAGGCGCGGCGTCGATACGCCCGCGCACCCGCAGCAGGCCATCTTCTTGGTCGATGTACGGGTCGAGCTTGTACAGTTTGCTTCTTCTGTCGATCGGCTGTCCGCGGAACAGCGCTCGCAGCTCGGCCGGGAAGTCTTCTCGCTGCGCCTGTTGCAGCCACATATGTTCAGCGTTCTTGAAGTGCTTCTGCTGCAGCTCGGTGGGTTGTCTCGTTCGTAGTCGTTCCACGAACTGCAGCATGCGGGCGGTCGTGCCTATCAGTCGGTTGTAATTGGAAAACCGACTGACATCCGGCAATGGCGACTCCCATCTCTGTGTGGCTGCAACTTGGGCTTCTGTGTGGCTGTCTTGCGGTGGCGCCGGCGTCTCTCGGGGCCACTCGGAGGCCGGACGTTGTAGGAAGTCCGGCCCGCAGTACCACCGGCTGGCGGCGTCGAGGCGGCGTGTGTTGTCGGCTCGCGTCGCGTCGTCAGCGGGGTTTTGTTTCGTCGGCACCCATCTCCATTGCTCGACGTTGGTGGTCTCGGCCATCTCGCCGAGACGGTGCGCGACGTAGGCGCTGTAGCGGCGGGCGTCGTCGCGCACCCAGTGTAGCACGGTTCTGCTGTCCGTCCACAGGAACGTGTCGTCGATGCGTAGACGATGTTCTTTGGCGATGCTGGCAGCTAGTCTCGCCCCGATGAGCGCAGCTTGCAGTTCGAGGCGTGGTATGCTGAGCTGTCGCGTCGGGGCTACTTTGGCTTTAGCAGCGACAAGGCTCACACGGGCGTCGTTGTCTTCTTCTTCGCGCCAGTACGCCACGGCCGCGTAGGCTTGAGCGCTGGCGTCTACGAACACGTGTAGCTCACGTTTCGTAGCTCCCCCCGTAGAGGCGTAGGGGCGCGGCAGTCGTAGGGCGGCCACGGATTGCAGCCCTCGTAGCCAGTCAGCGAACTCGGCAGCTTCAGTGGGCGGCAGGGCGGCGTCCCACTCGAGCTTCAGTTCCCACAGTCGCTGCAGCAGTATCTTGGCGGAGATTGTGTAGCTCGCGAGTAGACCGAGCGGGTCGTACACGCTCATCACGGCGCTCAGCATCTCTCTCTTGGTAGGCGTGCGGCGTAGCTCTCGCACGTCGGCCGGAACTCGGATCATTTTTGTGTTGAATCCGAGTTCGTCGGCGTTCGGATCCCACATCAATCCGAGAATTTTCTGTGTTTTGTCGCCGCCAAGCTGCGCGGGCGTCGTTGCTCGGAGCTCTGCAGGTAGCGACTCCATGAGGCGAGTCGCGTTGGAGCTCCATCCGCGCAGTGTGAATCCGCCCGCTTTGTGTGAGGCGGCGACTTGCTTCGATGCTTCGCAGGCTTCCTCTTCAGTGTTGAAGCTCGACACGAAATCGTCCATGTAGTGTGTTGCGGACAGCTTTGCGAAGCATTTTAGTTTTAAGAAAGAAAATAAATAAATATTATTCCATACTTAGATATAAGATCGTTGCCCGTGAAAAGAGGCCAAACTTATTTCCTTATGTGTAAATCACTTATTTGTTAGAGCTCCCGTCATGTCTTAGTAAAGACCACGGCAAAACGAAGGTGACTCATCGAAAACTTTCCAATCCTAGTCGAAAACAGATGAGTCATCTTTGTTTACATTCGATGCAAAATTTAAGGAAACTTTTATATAAATTCAGGACTTAGTTAAAATCATTGATTATGTTTTATTAAAGTAAATTCATTTCATTTGTCCCGGCCGCAACCGTCCGAGAGCACCACAACGCCGAAAATAAGCAAACGCACAGCGCGCAGCGCCATAAGAGAGATAAGGCAGGTGTATATTTCGGACGGTGCGAGCGAGACGGCCTCTTGCCGGGGACAAAGAAACGATAGGTATTTTCGCATCTCACAGTCTGACGGGAGCTCCCACGACGTAAACATATACTGAATTTTGTGTAATCAATCAGCGTCAATCCGTAGAATAAGTTATTTATAAGCTGAGTTATGTGTAACTTTAGTAAATTAATGTATTAAGACAGGGCGGGCGTCCCCCTGATCATAGAGCGATTTGTATAAAAGGACGGCCATTTTCTAATGTAAACACAGTTCAACTTCAGTTCATCTTCAGTCTACGTAGAGTATCACTCCGTAGTCAGGGCGTTGATCAACGATCCGCCACAGTATCACTTCCAGTTCTTGTTCTCCTGCATAAACCATTTTGTAACAGTTGTAGCGTAGTACCATCGGTCCGCGAGTTAGTTTTGTTAGTGTAGCGTAGTACCATCGGTCCGCGATTTAGTGTAAATTCATAGACAGAGACTATATTAGTTAAGTGTTAATTTAAGTGTTTCCGATCCGTTGTTGTTTTTGTTAATTTTCTGTGTAAATATATACCGTTGATTTTTAGTTTGCGTTTTCGTATTCGTCCGTTCGTTTTACCTTAGCCTACAGTCCACTTCGCTCCATAACTCATCCCTGAGTTTCGGAGTGCCCTTGTAGCCGATAGCCGACGGACGCGGTTGTCGTCTACATTGTTTGGTCCTTCGAGTAGCCGGATCGGAATTAGTTTAGGTTCGTTTGTGTAGCGGGAAAAGTGCGGTTTTCCCAATCGTCAAACAAGATGGTTTTAACGCGAGGAAACAAGAGTGAGGAGAGTGCGCGCTCGCAGCGTGAGCGCACACAAGCTGCAGTCGACCTACAACGGTTCGCGGTGACAAATGTTGCAGTCACGCACTCACCGCCCGCTGCCCAGGCCCGGCCGGGCCCTTCGGGACTGCAGTTTCAAACCGACTCACCAGAGTCCCCCGCCGAAGAAGCTCCAATTTCACCGCCAACCGACACTACGGCTTGGCGCAGCGAACTGGAGAAACGACTGTCGAAGAACGCCGAGCGCTTCGACCAATCACAGCACGCCGCGCCGGCCGCGCCGGCCGGCCAATCACAGCACTCCGCGCCGGCCGACCAATCGGAGGCCCGCGCGCAGCGGCGCGAGTTCAACGTGACTTTCACTGATAAAGCCCACGCGCCGCGCCGACCAGCATCACTTCACTCAAGAGCGTCGAACGCGACGGACGTGCTCCGCCGCGAGGCGGAGCTCGCCGCTATGGAGCGGCTCAAGCAACTTCGCTGCGAGGAAATTCGACTGGAACGCGAGCTCGTCGAGAAGAGGCTCGCGGTCGAGATGGAGCGCATCGATGAACAATCCCGAGCCGGCGGTTCTCAAGCTGACTCTCAACGTCGAGTCGACGACTGGCTGACAGGCGTGCAAAATGCTGACGCGGACGATGCGAAGCATGCTCGAGCACGGACGCCGCAACGCGAGACACGCGGGCGGCAACAGCACGAGCCACAGACGCCACATAGCCAGCGGGAGCGATCGACGAGCAGAGGACGAGCTATCGACCGCCTGACGGACACAATCGAAACAATGATGCGGCCACCTCCACGTCAAGTCTACGAGTTGCCGCCATTCTCCGGGGAGCCGAGCGAGTGGCTCACATTTTACAACGGCTACACCGAGAGCACTACGCGCTACAAATTCTCGCCATTTGAGAACGTCGCACGCCTGCGCCACAGCCTGAAGGGAGAAGCGAGGCAATGCGTACAACACATGCTTGCCTCGTCGACCCGCCCCGAGCTCATCATACGAGTATTGAAGAAAAACTTCGGGCGGACTGACCTTCTCATCGACCGAGCCATTGAAGAGCTGAAGAGGATGCCGCCACTGGGACCGAGCGCCATCGATCTCAACAACTTCGCCATCAAAGTCATGAACATCGTCTCGACGCTGGTGGACCTCGATCGCCGTAGCTACGGCGCCAACCCGCTGCTGATTCGAGAAGTGACGGAGCGCCTAAGCCCGCACTTACGCAGCCGATGGTGCTCCTACGCCAAGGAGCGCCTACATTCCGCCGAGAGCGAACTCATGCTCATGGCGGAATTCCTACTGGAGGAGAGCGATGCGGAAATGGAATTTTCCCACGCCAAGGCGCCGACACGAAGACCGACGCCCGCCGCCGAGCTACGGGGATCGCAGCGCGTCCCAGACAACCGAGCAACAAGCGGCGGCGCCGAGAGAGGAGACGTACGACGCCCTCACGAAGATCGTGCGCACATATACGCGACGAAGCACGCCGACGGCTGCTTGTACTGCGGCGGCACTCACTCCACTACAAACTGCCGCAAGCTACGCGAAATCACAATCGGAGCCCGATGGGATTGGGTCCGAAACAACAAGCTCTGCGTCACGTGCCTGGACCGCCGGCATCGCCGCGACCAGTGCCGCGCCCGCGGCTGTGATGTCCCCGGGTGCACTTACCCGCATCACCGCTTGCTACACGCCGATGCAAGCCCAACGCCGAGCAATGCGCCAGACAGGGCGCAACCAACACCGCCACGCACTTGGACGCCGAACGCGCCGTACACGTTGATCGCCACAGCGCCGTGTACCACCGAGCCGTTCGCCTACCGCCAGTACGTGCCGGCACCCCACGCGGCTGAGCAATTCGCCGCGACACCGAACGCACCGCAGTATACGTTGAACGCCCCAGCGCCGTATACGCCGATGCAACACGCCGTCCCGTACGCGCCCTATCCGTACGCGCCGGCCCCCATCGCGACTGAGCAAGTCGTCGCGACGCCGAGTGCTATGCCAGCCACTCCGCCACAACCAATCACTGCGCAACACACTGCAGCGCCACGACGGCGCCCTGCTACGCGCACAACAGACAATGCACCCGAGACGACGGCGTGCATTTCCGAATTTACCTCCAACACGGCGGAGTTCGGACACACCACTTCAGTGCTCCTCAAGATTATCCCGATCATCATTGGCGGACCACGCGGCGAAACACAAGCCTACGCACTCATGGACCAGGGCTCAACAATCTCGCTCATGGAAGAGAGCCTTGCTGACGAGATCGGCGCCGAAGGCGCCACCACGCGCCTACACATACAAGGCGTGGGATCCATGACCGCCAGTGAGAAGAGTCGGCGAGTACACGCTCACGTACGCAGCCAGACAGGCGGCCCGGCACATCCTATCGAGCTACATCCTACCGTCGATGACCTGGGCCTACGCGCACAACGGGCAGAGAGAAGCGATGTCACGCAGTTCCCGCATCTCGCCGACATGGGCGCAGCCTGCTACAGCCAAGCCCGCCCACGCATCCTCATCGGTGCCGACCATTGGCACCTGATGCTGCCTTACGCACTCCGCGTGGGCAGACAGAACGAGCCCGCCGCCCAACTATCTCCCTTGGGTTGGGTGATCTTCGGGACGGCGCCACGGCAGCACTCGAGCAGACAGCATGCCGTGCTGCACTGCCACGCCGTAGACGACCCGACGCCTCTACGTGAGCCCCAGCCCGTGACGGCGTCACTTATGTTTCTGCGGAACGCGCCGACCGAAGACCAGCGACGGCAGCCCACAGCAGAGGACGGTGATCCCTGCATTCAACCCACTGCGGCGGCTTCGCCCCGAGTACAGTACGTGCCGACGGGGGGAGATGACGACGCTCGCCGCCTATGCCGAGACGACGGCCACGCCATACACCGACGCGGTGTAACCTCGCAATCAAGACTGCAAGAGACGCCAGCGGCGTCACCCCGATCACGCTCTACATCAGTGGCGTCGCATGCCGCGACGCCGCGCAAACAACGCCGATGGCGTTGCCCCCGTTCCGATGCTACTAGTCGACGGGGGGGGGAAGGCGTCGTAACGCGCACGACGACGCCACGCGCGCAGACACCACGTCAACGCGCAAAGAAGAGGAAGCGACCAAGCAGACTACGCCGACGGCGTCACCCCGAACACAACTACGACCAGGAGCAATGGAGATGGGTGCCTACAAGGAAAAATCCCGCCGACGACGCTACGAGGGCCGACAGCGCGCGTCGCCTGGACATAGGCGCCCGATGGTACGCCGGTCCCGAATTCCTGTGGCAGCCTGAAGCGGAGTGGCCACAGGAGACGCCGACACAACGACAGAGGGTGATGACGCACGATGCGACGCCTGACGCGTCGCCTGCCGCCACACCCGATGCGACGCCACCCGCGTCGTCAGCCGCCACTGCCGCCGCTACTCCGGCCGCGACGCCACCCGCGTCGCCTGCCGCCACTCTAGCCGCGGTGCCTGCTGCTACACCCGCCGCGACGCTCGCCGCGTCGCCGGCCGCGACGCCACTCGCGTCGCCTCACGCCGCGGCGCCCGCCGCAGCCGTGTCGAGCTACGACAGCCGACGCGAAGCGCAGCCACCACGCAGCGCACACACTCAACGCCGCCAGGCGTTGCCCCCGCTTCAGTGCTGTCGCACAACGGGGGGAGAAGAGCGCCGCGTCACACGAGACGACGCCCCGCGCAATCATAGCGCGCCACCTGACGCCACCGTCGCGACGCGCTACCACAGCGCGCGCCCTGACCACATCACGCGCCATGACGGCGCACCCAACCGAGGCGCCAAGAAGAGGAGCCGTCGACGCTGCTCGCCGACGCCTCGCCGAGGCGATGTCAACGCCATACGTCTCCGTGGACCCGAGGAACGAGGCAACACATCCGGGTCCCGACGGCGAGGTGCAGAACGTGAACACACACCAAGGGCGGCGTATTTCGACGCCGTACGGAAGCTGTCCTCCCCATGCAACCCGAGTCTACGCGGCAGCTCGACGGGGGGAGTCTGTTGCGGACAGCTTTGCGAAGCATTTTAGTTTTAAGAAAGAAAATAAATAAATATTATTCCATACTTAGATATAAGATCGTTGCCCGTGAAAAGAGGCCAAACTTATTTCCTTATGTGTAAATCACTTATTTGTTAGAGCTCCCGTCATGTCTTAGTAAAGACCACGGCAAAACGAAGGTGACTCATCGAAAACTTTCCAATCCTAGTCGAAAACAGATGAGTCATCTTTGTTTACATTCGATGCAAAATTTAAGGAAACTTTTATATAAATTCAGGACTTAGTTAAAATCATTGATTATGTTTAATTAAAGTAAATTCATTTCATTTGTCCCGGCCGCAACCGTCCGAGAGCACCACAACGCCGAAAATAAGCAAACGCACAGCGCGCAGCGCCATAAGAGAGATAAGGCAGGTGTATATTTCGGACGGTGCGAGCGAGACGGCCTCTTGCCGGGGACAAAGAAACGATAGGTATTTTCGCATCTCACAGTCTGACGGGAGCTCCCACGACGTAAACATATACTGAATTTTGTGTAATCAATCAGCGTCAATCCGTAGAATAAGTTATTTATAAGCTGAGTTATGTGTAACTTTAGTAAATTAATGTATTAAGACAGGGCGGGCGTCCCCCTGATCATAGAGCGATTTGTATAAAAGGACGGCCATTTTCTAATGTAAACACAGTTCAACTTCAGTTCATCTTCAGTCTACGTAGAGTATCACTCCGTAGTCAGGGCGTTGATCAACGATCCGCCACAGTATCACTTCCAGTTCTTGTTCTCCTGCATAAACCATTTTGTAACAGTTGTAGCGTAGTACCATCGGTCCGCGAGTTAGTTTTGTTAGTGTAGCGTAGTACCATCGGTCCGCGATTTAGTGTAAATTCATAGACAGAGACTATATTAGTTAAGTGTTAATTTAAGTGTTTCCGATCCGTTGTTGTTTTTGTTAATTTTCTGTGTAAATATATACCGTTGATTTTTAGTTTGCGTTTTCGTATTCGTCCGTTCGTTTTACCTTAGCCTACAGTCCACTTCGCTCCATAACTCATCCCTGAGTTTCGGAGTGCCCTTGTAGCCGATAGCCGACGGACGCGGTTGTCGTCTACATAGTGATTCGTGGTAATCTCTTCAACGGCCATCGGGTGCTGCTCGCGATTTTGTTCGGCGTTGTGATCTCGCACGCTGTGAGCCAAGTAGGGTGAGCTCGCAGCGCCGAAAAATATCGACGTCATGGCGTATGCTTCTGGAGGTCGTGTGCGATTGGCGCCTCTCCACAGGAACATTTGCGACGGCCGGTCTTCTTCGCGTAACTTGATTTGAAGAAACATTTCTTGTATGTCGGCAGTCACGGCGTAGGCTCCCTCTCGGAATCGAAATAGAATGCCCAAGATCGATCGGAGTTTGTCGGGGCCCTCTAGTATGTAATCGTTGAGGCTGCGGCCCTGGCAGGTGGCCGCGGCGTCGAAAACCAGGCGTATTCGTCCCGGCTTGTTTGGATTGGTGACTGCGAAGTGCGGTAGATACCACATCTTGTTGCTCGGCGCCGGCTCCATCCGCTCGGCGTACTTTTTAGCAAACAGATTGTTCATCTCCTTCGTGTATGCTTCGGCGAATTGCGGGTCTCGGTCCATTTTTCGCTCGATTCCGTGCAATCGTCGCAAAGCCATGTTGTAGGTTGATGGCATGTTGACGTTGTCATCACGCCAGAGCTGCCCGACTTCGTAGCGCGGGCCGTCGACGCGCCGCACAGTGTCTTCGAAGATTTTCGTAGCTCGCTCGTTCTGTGGTTTTGTTTTGACCGCCGCCGTGATGCCCAGCGAGTCAATGTGGAAGTATGACTTTAGCTGGGCGTTGATGTCGTCATCGTGTGGCTGGCGGCGGTCTTGCTCCGTCGTTGTTGCCGACGTGGTTGCGGGTCGGGCGGCGTCCTCTTCTTGTAGCGGCGCCTCGTACCCGACGTAACAGTGTAGTACGGTTTGCCATCTCGCGTACTGTTGTGGCGCCGACCCGAATAGCACCCATCCGAGTGGAGATAGCATGGCGGCGGGCTCGTCGATCTTGCCCACGCGCATTTCGTATGGCAGCATCAGGTGCCAGTTGTCGGCGCCGATGAGAATGCGCGGGCGTGCTGTGTCGTAGCACGCGGCGCTCATATCCGCGAGGTGCGGGAACTGCGTGACGTAGTCTCGCTCTGCTCTCTGTGCGTGTAAGCCCAGGTCGGCGACGGTCCGTAGGCTTAGTGGATGAGCCGGACCGCCTGTCTGGCTGCGCACGTGGGCGTGCACTCGACGGCTCTTCTGCTGCGTCGTCATGGACCCCACGCCTTGGATATGCAGGCGCGAGGTCGTACCGTCGGCGCCGATTGCATCTGCGAGGTCCTCTTCTATGAGTGAGATTGTGGACCCCTGGTCCATCAAGGCGTAGGTGAGTGTCTCGCCGCGGGGTCCGCCGACGATGACTGGGATCACTTTCAACAGGACCGAAGACACGTTGCGTCCAAATTCGGCTGTGTTGGCGGTGAATTCTTCGACGCACGCCGTCGTCTCTGGCGGTGCGTCTGGTGCTGCGTGCGTGTTAGGGCGGCGTCGCGACGCCGCGGTATAGGTCGCAGCGGCAGCTTGTGGCGGGGCAGTCGGCGTGGCGCTTCGTCTAGCGCCTGGCGTGGTAGCAGCTTGCTTGACTGCGTAGGTAGCCGGTGCGTACGGTTGATAGGCGTACGGCGTGGCTTGTGGCGCAGGCATGTACGGCGCTGCTTGAGGTGCAGGCATGTACGGCGCTGCTTGTGGCGCAGGCATGTACGGCGCTGGGGCGCTCGGTGTATGCGTCTGCGTCTTGTCGGCGTGTAGCAGTCGGTGGTGTGGATAGGTGCAGCCGGGAACGTTGCAGCCGCGGGCGTTGCATTGGTCGCGGCGGTGCTTGCGCTCCAGGCATTTGAAGCATATTTGGTTGTGTCGCACCCAATCCCATCGGGCTCCGACTGGCACGGCGATGAGTTTGCGGCATTCGGTAGTGCGGTGGCTGCCTCCACAGTATAGGCAGCTGGTAGGTTGCTCGAGTGCGTATGTCTGCACACGATCTCTGAGAGGGCGTCGTACGGCTCCTCTGCCGGCGCTGGCCGCCGTGCGTTGCTCTGGGACGCGCTGCGATCCACGTTGCTCGGCGGCGGGCGTCGGTCTTCTATGCGGCGCCTTAGCGTGCGAGAATTCCATCTCGGCATCGCTTTCTTCAAGGAGGAACTCCGCCATCAACATGAGTTCGTTTTCGGCGGAGCTCAGGTGCTCCTTAGCGTAGGAACACCAGCGACTGCGCAAGTGTGGGCTCAGTCGCTCGGTGACTTCCCGGATGAGAAGTGGGTTTGCGCCGTAGCTTCGGCGGTCCAGGTCCACAAGCGTAGAAACGATATTCATAATGCGTATGGCGAACTGGTTGAGATCGTTGGCGCTCGGTCCGAGCGGCGGCATTCTGCGCAGCTCGTCGATGGCGCGATCAATGAGTAGATCGGTGCGCCCGAAATTCTTCTTAAGGACCCGTATGATTAGGTCGGGTCGAGCGGAAGAGGCGATCATGTGCTGCACACATTGACGGGCTTCTCCTCGCAGGCAGTGTCGCAGGCGCGCGACATTTTCATAGGCGGAGTACTTGTAGCGTGCGGTGCTCTCGGTGTAAGAGTTATAGAAAGTGAGCCACTCGCTTGGCTCTCCGGAGAATGGCGGCAGCTCGTAAACTTGCTTCGGAGGCGGCCGCATCATAGTCTCAATGGTGTCGGTGAGGCGGTCGATAACTCGGTCTCGACTCGACGATCGTTCTCGACGGCTGTATGGTGTCCGGGGCTCCTCTTCGTGTCGCTTGCGTGTCTCGCGTTGCGGTGTAAGGGGCCGTGCCTGCTTCGCGTGGACCGCGTCGGCAGGGTGGACGTTGGACAGCCAATCGTTGACGCGTCGCTGTGAGTCGGCTTGAGATCCGCCGGCCCGAGATTGCTTTTAGCGGATAAGTAAACAGTTTTCATTTTATTTATTTTATTACTATTATTGTTTTCGGATATTTAAATTTTATTTCCTTGTTATATTAATGTTATTTCTTTAAACTACTTAGACATGGCTAAATTATAAAAATTCTTGGTATGAGGTAATTTGATAATATTGAGATGTTATTTTTAATTTTGTAGGTATATAGTTGTAATGATTTTGTTTCGCAATTTTATTCAAATTGACATTTTGTATCATTAGAGTATTTAATTTGTGTATTTTAGGAATAATATTGATTTGCATGTTGACTTTTATGTCGACTGAATACTGGTTCTGTAAGAATAATAATCTTAAGACCTAATTGTTAAGTATTTCAGCAAATAAACATTTCTATTTCTATTTCTCGTCGATGCGCTCCATCTCGACGGCGAGCCTCTTTTCAACGAGCTCGCGTTCCATCCGGATTTCTTCTAGTCGGAGCTGCTTGAGTTGCTCCATAGCGGAGAGCTCCGCCTCGCGGCGGAGCACGTCCGTCGCGTTCGACGCTCGAGAGTGAAGTGATGACGGTCGGCGCGGCGCGTGGGTTTTATCTCCAAACGTGACGCTGAACTCGCGCCGCTGCGCGCGGGCCTCTGATTGGTCGGCCGGCGCGGAGTGCTGTGATTGGCCGGCGTGCGCGGCCGGCGCGGTGTGCTGCGATTGGTCGAGGCGCGCAGTCTTCGACAAATGCTTGTCCAGTTCGCTACGCCAAGCCGTAGTGTCGGTTGGCGGCGAAACTGGAGCTTCTTCTGCAGGAGACTCAGGCGAGTCTGTGTGGTACAGTCCCGAAGGGCCCGGACGGGTATGGGCCGCGGGAGGTGAGTGTGTGACTGCGACGTTAGTCACTGCAAATCGCTGTAGGTCGACTGCAGCTTGTGTGCGCTCGCGCTGCGCGCGCGCGCTCTCCTCGCTCTTGTTTCCGCGTGTATTTACCATCTTTGACGTTTGGAAAACCGCACTTTTCCAACTACACAAAACGAACCTAAACTACACTAATTCCGATCCGGAACTCGAAGGACCAACAATGTAAACGACAACCGCGTCCGTCGGCTATCGATCACATAGACACTCCGAAACTCAGGGATGAGTATGGAGCGAAGCGGACTGTAGGTTGAGAAATAGGGTAAACGAAACGGACGAGTACGAAAACGCAAAGTAAAATCAACGAAATATATTACACAAGAAATTAACAATTAACACAACAACGGATCGGAAAAACACTTAAATTTAACACTTAATTACTTTAGTCTCTGTCTAATGATTTTAACACTAATCGCGGACCGATGGTACTACGCTGACACTAACAAACTAACTTTCGCGGACCGATGGTACTACGCTACTCGAATACAGTAAGATGGTAACTACGGTTAACAAGAACTGAGAAGTGACAAGTTGACAAGTGGCGGATCGATGATCAACGCCCTGACTACGGAGTGGTACTCTACGTAGACTGAAGGTGAACTGTGTTTTCTTACAAAAATGGTCGTCCTTTTATATCATTCGCTTAAGGTCGTAAACATTTTCAGAGGGACGCCCGCTCTGTTACATTATACTGATTTTTAGGTAAATTACAATTTTCATCTTAAATCTAACTTATAGGTAACATAAAGTCTTGTTTACAGAACACAATTACATAGGTGATTCTTATGTGAGAGCTCCCGTTTAATCACAAAGATATAAAATACATATCATTTCTTTGTTCTGACTCAGAGGCCGTCTCGCTCACACGGGTCGAGATCTACACCTTTCTTGTCCCTCATATCGCGCTGCGCTCGGCGCGTCGTGTTATTTTTATGTTTGCCGTGCTCGCAGCAGGTTGCGGCCGGTACAATATTAAGTGATTTTACTTATATTTCTACAGGGAACGTTACTACAAAGTTTCAGAGTTATTTAATTTTTATCCTTAAATTTTGCAACCAATGTAAACAAACATAATTCCTTTGTCTCGCGCTGCGAGTGGAAAGTTACCAGGATGAGTCACACTTGTTTGTGTTAAGACGCCGTGGTCTTTTAACTATTTCTACATAGTATTTGGGAGCTCTCTTATAATAAATGTTTCTTAGGAAAAATAAGTGTTATACACATGATATTGCCGCTTTTTTTGGGCATTTAGGAACACAAGAAAATATATTATTTATTTATCTTAATATTAATTTCGCCTAACTGTTTACAAGTATATTTAATCATTTATTTATTTATACATATTTATTACGTTGGCCTAGCTGTCCGTAACAGTTAATAAAGGATAAAAATGTCTTAATATATATATATAGATATTGTTTCCGAACGCATCTGATTTTAATGACGTAGGGCTGTGGTTAGGACCCGCTGTCAATTATAAATTACTGAAACATGTCGGCATGTAATTAAAAATAAATAGAGATTTCATAATTAGTGGTAGGTATAATTTATAACGAAATACCTTATAAAGAAACAGATATTATGATATTTTATTTTATGAGGGTTACTGGTTTAAAATTACTTTAAAGCTAACCTTAATTAACATTTTAGCGACGACCTACTCGTTAATCTTATTCAAACTTTCGTGAGACGTATTTAAAAAGAATAAAAATAAGTTTTTATTGGTTCAAAAGAATACAAATAATTAAAACAAGGGTTGAGGACTCCTAGTAGGTGTTATACACCTGTGTCAGGAGGACTCGCTCTTCCAGAATTGGTACATCATCTTAATAGCCTCTTTTTTTTATTATTTATTTAATTATTGTATTAGGCGGGCTACACTCACGTGAAATTGTCAGGAACGGCCCGACATGTTTCGAACTCGTATGGAGCTCTTCACTAGGGTCTGCTACCCGTACAGCGGCGCGGCAACTTTGCCACTCTACAAACAAAAGTTGCCGCGCCGGTGTACGGGTAGCAGTCCTAAGAGTTCGAAACATGTCGGGCCGTTCCTGACAATTTCACGTGAGTGTAGCCCGCCTAATACAATAATTAAATAAATAATGAAAAAAAGAGGCTATTAAGATGATGTACCAATTCTGGAAGAGCGAGTCCTCCTGACACAGGTGTATAACACCTACTAGGAGTCCTCAACCCTTGTATTAATTATTTGTATTCTTTTGAACCAATAAAAACTTATTTTTAGTCTTTTTAAATACGTCTCACGAAAGTTTGAATAAGATTAACGAGTAGGTCGTCGCTAAAATGTTAATTAAGGTTAGCTTTAAAGTAATTTTAAACCAGTAACCCTCATAAAATAAAATATCATAATATCTGTTTCTTTATAAGGTATTTCGTTATAAATTATACCACTAATTATGAAATCTCTATTTATTTTTTATTATTATTATTACTAAGCCGAGAATGGCAGCTCGAGGCTTTTGCCAATGTCAGTTATGCAGAGGCGCGTTTTAATTCTGCTTGATGCCAAGTTTTGAAAAAAGCAAGAATATTAATTTATGTAAGTAAACAAAACAAAACGGCCAATAGGTAAACAAATCAGAATGCTGTTACATACAACGTAATGAATCAATTATATAAAAAATAAACGAGACAAACAGGAAACTAAAGATGAATACTATTAATTTTCATAAAGTCTTATTTTTAATTACATGCCGACATGTTTCAGTAATATTTATAATTGACAGCGGGTCTTAATCACAGACCTACGTCATCAAAATCAGATGCGTTCGGAAACAATATCTATCTCTATTAAGGCATTTTACCCTTTATTAACCTTTTGTCGAGTAGGCATAGGCAGTCATTTTAGGTTATGCCATGTTTCTAAGCTTATCATATTTGATCAAGTGCAATTAAAAACATAAATTAATTCCTTATGATTTGATAAGCCTTAGATAATGGCCATAACTTTATCGTTAAAGTTAAGACAAGGTTACTTAAAATCTTCCAAATCAGTCGTCTTTGTAAATATTTAATGTAAGAAGACTTACAGTAGAGACATACTTTACATCGATTGTAGGTACCTATACTTTGTCTGTGACGCTAACGTAAAGTAAATATTTTTATTCTACTTTTATTTGCTTCTTTGTAATCAGCTTATTCTTGTCTAGACTGCCTTCTTTATTATGATTGATTTACAATTCGTATGCATACAACCTTAAATGAGTGTATCTGTTTTTGTAGTTATCAAACAACCAATAGCTTGCATTTGCAGTATCAAGAAGTTAACTGTCAACATGTAAATACAAAATAATCTTATTAAAACTTTCGTGAGACATAATATTCAATTATTGTATTAAGCGGTTTACATTCGCGTCGGTGTATAGTATAGGACGGGTAGCAGTCGTAGTCGTATAGCAGTCCCTGATGAAGAGCTCCATACGAGTTCGAAACATATCGGGCCGTTCCTGACAATTTCACGTGAGTGTAAACAATACGAATAGACGTGTCTATGCCTGTGCATGAAATTCCTCACCATGGCTGTCATTCGACACTGGCCCCTAACGGCCAGGCCATGACTTCAGTTTGAGCGGCGAGCAGCGCGGCGTGGGAACAAATAGAGCGGCAACCGCGCGCGGCGGCTCGTGCCGTGCTTCATGTATCGCTATGATTTTATTTTTACCGCTCGCCGCTCACCGCTGCCGCTCGTCGTGTAGTCGTTGCCGGCCCGTAATAGACACGACTCATGACGCTCAGACGACATGGTGCCGCTGCCTAAAATCCCTCATAATGTTTTTTTGATACTGAATTGTTACTCCGATGTTCAAAATCTAATTGTTTTACACGACATCGAGAGGCATCATGGTACAAACTTAGTATTTCGATCTTCAGAGTAGCTCTTTGCTTTGCATGCCTATGATGGTGCTTTTATCACGCGATAAATAAGTGACAAAAGCAATCACGTTTTGACAAGATCCGAGTGTGAGTGACAGATGCTTTGTCACTTATTTATAAACGCAACCATCGTAGGCCCCACCAGTATTGAATACGTACCATCACACTGAGATGCTCGATGACGGTAAGGTTGTCCACGAACAGTTCGTCTTGGTGCATGTAGCCACTGTTTCGATGCATGAAATCACCTACTGGCCGCCCGTTCATGGCTATCTCTCCGTCGACCACTGTGCCCACTATTGAATAAAATCATCTATTATTAGAATGAACACATCACATAAGGGTGAAAGGGAAGCCATACGAGCGTAATTTGAGTCGCGTAATTTCGGTCGCACCATACTTCGTCGTCGGTCGTGTGACTTGATCACGTGACATGAAGTATGGCGCGACCGAAATTACCATGAAATTACGCTTCACCCTAAAGCGCATTGTCGAGCACATAACGCAACTAAATCTCAAATTATTTAGTAAAATAGTTTGGAAATAACTTTACTAAGTTATGGTGGGGTGACTATCACCGGGAGAAGACTGCCACTAACTAACTATTTCGGCTCAGTGACACATAAAGGATCTTAACCTCCGATACGAGCACGCCAATTGTCCCGATCCTGCGCAGTTTCTCACCAGTTTTCGACTGAAGAAGACTGCCATAGTCCAATAAATAACTAACTTTTAGTGTTACCCCATTATAGACAATGTGCTATGCTATTAGTCTTATTCCACCTTACTTTACGTCTCAAAAGGTTCACAATATTAGGATATCGAGTGAGAAATCAATCATCTCGTTAGAAAAGATCTAAAACGAAGTCGAAGAAAACGAAGATATATTCATTAAAAGTCAATAAAAACTACTTAATTCTACTTTATTGAATTATCATCAATGTCATTGAGATCGTTTGTTGAAAAGGAAAAGAATATTTACTAGTAGCTTAGAAGCATTCTAAAAGCTTAGTATTTTACGACTGACACCTTTATAGTCAGAATTAGAATATTTAAATTTATAGAGTATGGTATTATCATATCCTGATGTTTGCAGAGCTGCATTCTTACGTTCGAAGTTTTTTTTTTCTAATATTTTTGCGTATTTGAAGGTGTGTGTTTTGAGCAAGTATTTATGTTTATGTTTAAAGAATTTTATTTCTCATAAAGAATTACAGAAATTCACTTACATGAGAAAGGTTACAAGTTAAAATTAAAACTAAGCATACAGTGTACAAAATGTTAAATACAAATCTTATGATATACAAAAGAAATCTCATAGAAATATCATAGTGGGTAGAAATTCATTCGTTTACAACGCTATACACTCGACTCATTTCATCACCTCTAAGAAACAAATTAATAACACAATATTCCTAATACTGAATATTGTCAGACATAAGATCATTGTTTAGTTTACGACATTTCACAGAAAAATTTACAGTTGTCGGCAAACTTTTTGAACAAAATAACGGATCTGCGCATAAACATTTACCTATACCTACGTAAATCCGCTACTGCGCAGTCAAGGTTATACTCAGGAAGTTTGCCGGCAACGTACCTAGGTATATGCATATCTCAGAAAGTCATTGAATGTGAAGGATTAAAAAATAATGAAAAATTTTATATCTCATTTTTTGAAAGTGGGTACACACCACATTTTTTTAAATCAAACTATTGATAAAATGATCAAAGCCAAAGAAAAATTTAAAATGAGTTACCTGGTGGAAGAGACCGGGAATCGAACCCGGTACCTCTGGATTGCCGGTTCAGTGCGTTAACATTACCGCCAGCCTAACTCCGAAGCATCCATTCGAATTTTATGCTTTGTGTGTCGATCTTTGCATTATTTATTTATAAGGCACACCTTATCCGTTTCCCGGTGTCATCCATCAGGTAGCTCATTTTCAATTTTTCTTTGAACTTTGATCTTTGCATCAATGGTTTAATGTGAATGATTAGCTCCATTGTTACCTGGACTCCGGTGCGCCAGCGCACTCATGAGCGTCGTTTTTCCGGCGCCACTGAAACAAAACATTCCTTTAGCACAGCGGTCGGTAACTTGTGTTTCTATTGCCGCTATTATCAGTCAATCTGTACCTCACTGTTTGAATGGATGAATGAATGAATGAATGAATGAATGAATGAATGATTTATTGCGTGTATGGTAATTCAGGTTAACAAGGGATTAATCAACAAAGTCACCTGTATGTAGGGCTACCATCCGTCCGGGTTTCCCCGGATTTGTCCTACTTTGGAGGCCGTCCGGGGGCCATCCGGGGGGGGGTTTTCAATAAGGGCCCGGGGAAAACCCGGACACTTTTATGTGAATGAAAAATAAAGAGATTGTTTTTTTAATTATATTATTTTCGGACATATCCCGGGAAATAATGCGATTTACGCCAAATGTCCGGGTTTTTATAGTCTTTGTCCGGGTTCGGCGAATTTAGAGATGGCAGCCCTACCTGTATGTAACCCACCTTCTATGGCAATGCTAAGCCATTTAGCATATCGCTCGTCGGTCAGACAGTCGGCGATAACGACTCCTGGTAAACCATGAAGCCCTATACAGGGTGATCAACAATCCAAATGTGTTAGTAGGGAGAAGTCAGATGAGTTAAGCAGCGTCTAATAAACTGCGGCACTTTCGAAGATGGCTGGATAGCCCGATACGAGAGCGACAGCCGCGGCCGCATAATTGACAAATAAATGTTGCGCCTAATCGATGAAGGGGGAAAAGCTGCACGCTGGTGTCTCATGTCACGCTTGTGAGAAAGAGAAGAAAACCATACTTCATCATGCGCAACCACACCATCGCACAAAGTCTTCCTCCAAAGGTCACGATCTTCAGACATAACCTCCCAGTGTTGGGTGTCAATTTTGAAGGATAACATGTCACGCTTGGCTTTACGCTGTCCTTAAAGCGTAACATAGGTCGTCCAATGGGTCGCTTAGCATCAGCAATCTTACTCAAGAGAGCTATACGTGGCAAACGAGATGGTTCCATCCTTTCCACGTGCCCAAGCCAACGCAGGCGTCTTTGTTTTAAGATGGCTGCGATGCTGGGCACGCGTGCGACACTGAGCACCTTCTCGTTTGTGACTCGATCCTTCCACGAGATACCCAAAATACGACGCAGGCAACGCATATGGAAACCGTTTTATTTACGCTCCTGCTTAGCATACTCGACGTCCAAGTTTCAGCACCGTACAGTTGCCGAGAAACTTCTTGAGCCTAACCTTGACTGCGCAGTAGCCGATTTACGTACAAATATGCATGCGCAGATCCGCCATTTTGGGTCAAGAAGTTTCTCGGCAACTGTACAAGAGTATGGACAAAATGCATGTTTGATAAACGATCATTTTGGTATGTACGGTGAGTTTGTTTTCCCATACTCTTGCACTAAGCTTCCCGAACATCGTTGATGCTTTGCCGATACGGGTGTTGATCTCAACATCAAGTGAGAGGTTACTTGATACCGTAGATCCAAGATAACAGAAGCTGTCCACAACCTCCAGAGGTGAGTCATTAAGCGTTACTGAGGGGTCTTCATATACCTACGCCGCAAACTATAAGAGATAGGGAAATCTGTCTTTATTCTTAGAAATCACAGCGTCGATTTTAGGTTTAATAAAAACTGCATTTTTTGTTTAAATCTCATACATAATTTCGTACATAAGCCGGTCAAAACCGCTGTAAAGAATGTTACAATACGACAAGCGATTACTTACAGAATTTTAACCAGGTTCGATTCCCGGTTATTTATGAGATGTATCTATTAAATCCAAAATCAACGCCATAGTTCCTAAGAACAGACTTCCCATATCTCTTATAGTTTTCGTTTCCTCCCTACTGTATATCATTCTATATTTAGCAGGTACAATGTGCCGTTTGTATGAAAACAGCGCATTCGTAAATTAAACATCCTGTATTCAGCATTTTCGCATAGGCCGGCTATAGAAAGCTTTTGTCACCGCTTGTCAATCAGACGGTCGGCGATAAGAACCCTGGTAAACCATGAAACCCTATACAGCCGCTAGAATGTTACGTTTCCACGCCGCTGGGTAGAAACTACGGCCGCAGTAGCATTGTGACAGTATCTTAACTTCAAATAAATAAAAAGATTAGCGAACATGTGGTCACTCACTCGTGAACAAGACCAAGTGCTTAAAATGAGAATGTGGCTAAGACAAAAAACATTTTTGATGTTAAGATAATTTGATAACTAATAACTACCAACAATTAATCAGCAGCGGTCAATTAGTCAGTGCTTATTTATGAAGTTAGGCCATCTGCACCGTCACTTTTCGAACTGTTTTAAATAGTCTTTTTTTTGTACCTATATTACGAGTATCCTAATTTTAAGATGATCTATACTACGTGTTTACTACTGTACTAATTTAAAAAGTTACACGAAGTCAGACTACTTGACATTTTTACTGTGGCACAGCCGTCAGCGAAAACAGTAGCCATGGTAATAATGACATGTCGCGTTATTCACGTGTGACCAAAGTATTAACCGTAGGTAAAAAAAACGAAATGTGAGCCAATTTATTTAATAAGCCCCTCATCATCACTGTGAAACAAAACCCAGTTGATATTGCCATCACGTTATTTGGTCATTAACTTAGATTAGTTTACAGCTATCCGCAAACTATGAGCTCTGCAATGCCCCTCTGTTCGTAACCATGAGTTTACAGAGACTGCAATCGCTAGCGACTGCGTAAACGAGTTGTATGGAGAATTGTAGTTTTACAAAGTAACCGCTAGGGGCGCTGTAATATGCTCGTTTTTAACCGACTTCAAAAAAGGAGGAGGTTCTCAATTCGAACTAATTTTTTTTTTTTTTTTTTTATGTGTGTTACTCGATATCTCCGAGAACCGTGAACCGATTTTCAATTTTTTTTTTTTATCGAATGGGTATAACTCCGAGTTGGTCCCGTTGGCATTAAGTCGGGATCTGATGATGGAATCTTGGAGAAATCGAGGGAACTCTTCAAATGTTATAGGGACATGTACGGCGCTTTCGGTAATTTATTGATAAAGTCAAGAATTTACATTCAGTAAATAGGATTTGGTGTAAGGAAACTGAACTAGAACCACTAAAAAGCAAAAAAAAAATTTTTAACAAAAAAAAGAACCGACTTCAGTACAACTAAAAAACCAAAAATAACCCATTCAAGTACAGATTACATTTGACTCACCCTTCGAAGTCGGTGCCAAACCTCGCGTAGACTATAATATAACTATAAATATAAGAACTGAACTGAGTGGTTTGGGATCGACTTCGAAGGGTGAGTCAAATGTAATCTGTACTTGAATGGGTTATTTTTGGTTTTTTAGTTGTACTGAAGTCGGTTCTTTTTTTTGTTAAAAATTTTTTTTTTACGCTCTCACTAGCGAGTATAGCCACGTTAACTCATGGTAAAGACGACGATAGACATGACTTACATTTTATAAATGATGAATATTCAATATATGTAAGTGTACAGAAATACCGCTGCGCCCTGCATTACATTTAATGAATATTTTACGGTATTTCTCAAAAAGTACCGTAGTTAACAAATTACTAGAGCAAATCTTAGTTCAAATAGTAATCTGTTAGGATGCAAATGAGTATTAAGTTATTAACCTTGGTTCCTTATAATATTAAAACTTACCTAGGTCCCATTAGTGCAACCAGTGAACCAGGTTTTGCGATGCCGCTTACTGTAAAACAAAAATAAGTTATAATTTAAAAATATTGAAAACTTAGTACTAAATATGAGTTAGAGTCATGCATTTTACAAGAATATTTATTATCACAAAGACAAACGTTTGTAAAGAAGTTTGAATATTTGTTACGCAATAACACGTTACCCATAATTATCGAATAATAGGTATGTTATCTCGCCAAACCAGCATCCAGCAGGCCGGCAGAGCGTCTGACGAACCCAGAACGGCTGTCAACTCCGGAAAAGAGGGTCTTAGTCAACTTCATAGTATTTTATGCAATCGTTGCACAATGAAGGTTCTTAAAGTCGAGTACCGCGTTTAGGTCACGAGGCTTGCCGAGTGGCCTAAGTAAGGTACGAGATTTTAAGACCTAGTTATGTAGCTATTGCATACAATACTTTTTATGCGAGCAAAACACAGAAAACATTTTTTACTTTAATCGTCATTCCCCACTATGTTTTTTTTTTGATGTAACCTTTTTCGTTCAACTAAAACTAACCTATTAAAAAAACGTGATCGCGATGGTCATGGCGGGTGCCTCGTGATTGGTTAAACTTTTTGACAAGTAATTTCACCCAATCAGTGTTTTTTTTTTATCAAATATACTGACGTTCTTTTTTTGAAATTATTAGAGTTGAGTAGAGCGTCTTATGAATATTAAAGTTCTGGTAGCGGATACCATAGAGTATAGAATTTAGGTAGGTACAGCATTAAAAAGTGCGTTATTGTGGTTTTGTCTGTGAAATTGTAATTGACACATTAAAGTAAGCGAGTATAAACACATTCTAAACGTACCATTATTGACTAATCTTTTAAGGTTCCCGTCCTTCAGCTTCGTATGAACAGAGAGGTCCCGCCACACCAGCGTGCAGGGTGGTGGGGCGTGAGGCGATCCCAGCACGTCTTCCACCTCTGGGAAGAGAGGGTCGTACTTTGACCGGGACACTCCATTTTCCATGTAGAGCACGTCGGCGGGGGTCAGCTCCTGGATATGACAATAAATAAATAAAAAAAATGAATTTATTCTGTAACAGAAATACAGCTGACAAACAGTGTTGGTACCTCTTTTTAAGTATTTGATACTTGAGCTAAGAGGCACCGATCTTCTACGTGGTAAATTATTTAATAACAACAAAATGAATATTGGTGCCAAGATGGTTTCTAATACAAGTATATCAACCACATTTAAAGGACCAGACAGATTACACTCACATAGAAACGATAAACGACGACGACGACGCGGTTGGCGCAGTGGTTAAGCAACTGCCTACTGAGCCGACGGTCCCGGGTTCGAATCCCGGCAAGGGCAAATATTTGTGTGATGAACACGAATATTTGTGCCTGGGTCATGGATGTTCTATGTATTTAAGTATTTATTTATCTATATAAGTATGTATATCGTCGCCTACTACCCATAACACAAGCCTTCTTGAGCTTAATTTGGGACTAGGTTGATTTGTGTGAGGTTGTTTGATATTTATTATTTATTATTATAAAGTCCTCATACTACAGAGTACAGGATATAACGTTTACGAAAACAAAAGGATTTAGCTAAACGCAAAATATTTTTAGTGGTGGCAAAAACCACCAAAATAATTAAACCATTATGATGATGATAAACTGAACACCTCTAGACTAGTCTGAAAATAGAAAGATACTTCATATCTTTTCCGCCTATCATTCATGCGAATAATTTGTCATTAAAGTGCCATAATGCAACAAAAAGCTAATAATAGAGTACCAGTTTGTGGGACATCGACAACGTAAAACATATGTAGTTATTTTTTTGCATAAAATACGCTTCTCTAGAAACCAAACTACGTTATACCTGCTAATGCCTACTAAGGTCAACGTAAACTTGTAATTTTTTCAGGTCAAATAAAGAAGCACTCACTTAAGTAGTTAAAGTACGTTAACGGTATCAAGCGACCATTCATTTCCATTTCTCCATCCACAAATGTGAAACTATAACCAGTGCTTATCAACTTCTCACGTATCTAAATGCATACCTCAGGGCCTAGGACAGCCGGCGCCCTCGAAGTGCGGTCAACGTCACACCTTTACACCAATATCAATATCGCATACTATATACCTACCGATATCAATACTATCGGTGACAATGTCCCGGTCGAAAACAGGGGGGAGAGACAATTTTTTTTAGAAGATGTCAATCGATCCTATTATTTTTATTGGGATGAAATGTCTATATGGGATTATAGACGTTTCTAAAGCGCACTCTAATAGCCAACAAACTGTAAAAACGCTGTGTATACATTTTATTTCATAATAAAATGAAAAAAAAAAACAAAAAAAGAACCGAATTAACAAAAACAGAAAAGCCAAAAATAACCCATTTATGTACAGATTACATTTGAATCACCTTTTGAAGGCGGTGCCAACCACTCAATTATTACTATGAAAAAAGATGCCGCACCTTTAATGATTACCATTTGGTATATTTACGAGTATTTCCGTTCGATATTTATATATTATAGTTCACGTGAGGTTAGGGAACACAACATTCAAATGTAATCTGTACATGAACGGGTTATTTTGGCTTTAATTTTTTTTATTCGGTCTTTTTATGTTATTTTTTTTTCTTTTTAGTGATTCAAATAACATACTTATGGCGGGGTGATCGGGGAGGTCTTGTTTGCATGCATCTCGTTTGAATCCCCTAACTCCTAACCGTTAAGGAGGTATACCATCCATTATCAGCTCAGCATAGATGATGACTATCAGACGCAAATTAAAAAGTTGTTCAAGATTAGGTTGTGCAAGCTTATATGTTCATGACTGACCCATATCTACACACGCACACACACATCCACATACATGGGTGAAGACCAAGAAGTTTTGCTCCCTTAACTCATTTAATTAAAATTTGTATCAATTTTTCCATTGTATGACGACAAATTAACCATCGAATAATATACATTAAGGTACTGTTTTGAGGGTGTCGTTAATTTTTGTCGCACAACGGAACTTTTCCGATCGCTTTTTTTCTAAGGCTAATTAAAGGGAGCAAACTTTTTGGTCTTCATCCACATATCGATTATGTTTGAAAGTATTATTTTTTCAAAAACACATTAATATTACTAAACTAAAGACCCATCAATCAAATTAAAAGTTCCATTTACAAATTGTCATTGGTAAATGCTACAAACTGCTTAGCAAATAATCTTAAACACTAAAATTTGTGTTACTTTTAAGTTAAGTTATAGGGCTGTCCGTCCACAGAAGCGTTGATAGTTCATTTTCTCCGCTCCGGTTCTGTAGACAGGCAGCATTAACATGTGTTTATGGGGAACGGAATCTTGAAACGGAGAATCGATTTAGGAATCATGTGTGTTGAATGTTCATGAACAACATGTGGGAACCTCTTTTTTTGAAGTCGGTTAAGTACTAAAACCTTCTCCAAAGTGTAACAAATATTTTTCTGAAAACCGCATCAAATTCGGTTCAGCCAAACGCGAGATAATCGCGGACAAACATACATACATACGAGTACATATGACATACTCAACTTAGGTACAGGTAAAACTGAGAACCGCCTTTTTTAGGGTTCCGTAGTCAACTAGGAACCCATATAGTTTCGCCATGTCCATCTGTCCGTCCGCGGCTTAGCTCCGTGATCATTAGTAGCATAAAAAATAAAAAAATATGTTTTTTCGGGTACCTCTCGAACACCAAAGGTGGGGGTGATTTTTTTTTCTCTTTAACACTAGTGTGGTGGGTGCCGTTGAATAAGGTCTTTTAAAAATAATAGGGGTCCCAAACACAATTTTTTGATAAAGTCATCAATTTTGTAAATATTCGATCAGAAAATTAAAAAAATAGCGTCCCCCCCTCTAACTTTTCAAGCACAGGTCATAAAATTATGGAAAAATTAATGAAAATGAGGCCTTATTAGTACTTTCAATGAAAACTATATTGAATAAAATCGCTCCAGCCGTTTTTGAGTTATCGCTAAATTTCATAATTTTCTTAAAAGGACGTAAGTTGACTGCCAGAAGGTAATAAGTAATTACATTTACGCCAAGGTAAACGACCTTTTTATAGAGCTTGAAGTCATTCTCGTAACTTAAGTCTATTGTGAAGTATGAGCAACTACGGAACCCTACACTGAGCGTGGCCCGACATGCTCTTGGCCGGTTTTTTTTTTGAACTCAAGTGATTCAAGAGGAAGATTTATATGTATGATACATGCATAATAACCTAAATAAAAAAATTAAACACCCCAGACACAAGTAGCTGGTCTTCATTCAATGACTGATATATAGAAAATGCTACTAAAACTGAACATAACTACAAAATTTGGAATTCTGAGCTGAGGGCCATAAAATATGTGATATGGGGCTTTAAGAATTACGTCTTGCCTTGGCAAGGAAGTGATATTATCACTCCGTGTAGCGGGCAGAAAATTCCATTTACGGCTTGGAGTGTCGTAAAACTTATAACACCCCTCTTTTTTTTGTTGGGGGTTAAAAATAAACACAATAACAATAAAAATTACTCACATAAGACTCATCGCCGAGCGACGAAGGGTTCGAAGTGTTGTTAGTGGACGGTATCACCGAAGAGTTCTTCCTGGCCACTTTCCCGTCGTCACTACCAGACTTTTTGCTCATTTTACACCAATTAAAAAAAATAAAACCGCCAAATTCCTGTTTCAAAATAATAACGCGCGCGTAAACATTTTACCGACTCTTTTTCGCGGTGCGCGCGGCGGGCACAGCCGTCGACGAAGGTTTGACATTAGGTCTATGCGTTAGAGTAGGACAGGTAGCGTGATAGAACGGGACGAGAGTAATTTTATTGGTGCAGCCTATAAACATGATAATGGAAGTTGAAAAACTAGTTACGAAAGTGTTTTCTTCAAGTTTCATGATGTTTGCGGAGCTTGTCTGATTGTTGTATCTGAAATAATTAAGTGGGACGTGTAAAAGTTTGCGTAACTACAGATGCATTTCAGCCATTCTAAAAGTTACAGTGACCTTTAAAGATGCACTGAGAATGATTGCCTTCGTTTTGAGTAATATTAGGCAATAACTTGAAATGAATTGATTTTAAACTTGTCATTCTTATCAGTGCTTAGAGAGCGCTGTTCGTAAAACATACATTCCAATCTCGACTAACATTAAATATAAGAGAAAAACTGTGGGATTTTATCTAAAAAATTCTTGAATGTATTTCCGAATAGAATGGCTAGTTGAATGATTGAGTGATGAATATAATTAAAATATTTGTTGTTGTATTTAAGTCGTCTAGACATGTTTCAAGGATAGGTATCTCAGGAAACCCAAACCTAGGTAGTATCATGACACTTTAAGAGCGTAGAACAAACATATCCCCTAGCAAACATTGTTTACATTGTATAATTATACCTACAACAAAAAAGCCGTATAGACCCAAGAATATGACTGATCATGCTACTTTTTGGAAATGTACAACGAATTTTACACGTATTTCTACAATAATAACGTTACAATGTAATTACATTAAGTACTCGTAATGCTTAGACAAACAATATAATTTTAGGTAAATATTAATTACACTGTAAAAAACAAGAGCGATTGATAACTATGATGGGAATAATAAAGAGAGGAATGAGGACAAATGAGATTGTTTCGTAAATACACAATACAACCTACTCTCAAACCTACTCTGTTCTATATATGATTGTAATTTCTTAACTCACTTCAATTATACTATATATTTATCTTAATATTTATGCGTTGGTTCAAAAGTTATTACAATACTTACCCAACTGTACTAGTACGCACCCAAATGCTTTTTGTAATAGGAACTATTTTTTTAGCAGCTTCATTTCCAAACTCACTTTTCTCCAAATCTAAATATTTTAACGATGTAGATTAATAGAGGTTCGTTCATAGAGGCAGGTGAATAAGGTTTGTTTTATAAAAGTTCTGAAAAGTTTATATTGATTAATTGGTGAGATGAAACAGTTGGGGAAAAAAAGGAAAATGCTGCGGCCATTTTCTCTCTCGTAAGCAAGCAAATTCGCAGTAAATTCAACTAAACATAGCACAAGACATTGTTATCCAAGTTTTTTCGAAATTGTGAATATAATTATCGACATTCCTAATTTTTGGGCGTTGCGTAACTTTTCTTCAAACAAAAGACGTAAGTCCGCCATGGCTCGCTGACCCGGCAACCAGGTCCGGTTACCGAAGTCCCACAACAGCTGTCACATCGCAACGGTTCACACCAATCGAGCAATCCACGCCCATCATAATTGGATGAAACTATTTGAATTTGGAACGCTTGGTATTGGTTTCAGTTATGGAGACAGGTTCGAGTTTCAGGAATTTGGGGTGGGGCGTGCGGCGGGGCCGGTGTATATATATAATAATATAACGTTTTGTAGGTATTGCAAGTTGTTATATGCCTATAAAGTTATAATATTACCTATTATTAAACATTCTGCCTGATCTGAATTTCTATATCAGCGCTCTCTGTATATAATATTCGATTATATTCAAGCACGAACGTTTTTATATCAAACTTTACAATCTAACCACTGGAATCACGTTTAAGTTCGGTTTTATCTGGATCAAATATCGACGCTTGTCTTTTCGAGTTGAGTTTTAAAACTTTATTTAAATTTGGAACACTTGATGCGTCTTTGTTTTATCGCAAGAACGGTTGAAACCAGTCGAGCGACCCACGCTAACTATTTGAATTTGGAACGCTTGTGGCTTATTGCTTTTCAGTTATGGAATCGGTTCGGGGTATCAGGAATTTATGGCGGGCCGTGCGGTTACAATTTTGTGGATATTGCAGGTGCCTGTAAAATTATACTATGGTAATAGTGTTAACAACCAACAATTTTCGTTTGTAAATTGTAGGAACTTATTAAAGGACGAATCTATAGGCCTATCCTGTACATGATTTAAACTTTTTATTTCGTTTGTTTCATTGGTTTCAGTTTTGGATACGAGTAGTTACAAAGCAGTAAATAATTAAATATGTACGAATATGTTCCAATTTTATTTATTTTAGCTTTATTGCGCATTATAAAAAGTACAGGTGGTACTTGGTGGAAAGGAAACCTGTCAGACATTTACCTACCATTCATGTTTATTAAGCTAATCATTAAAATCGATTTAAGTTAAGTACGTTCATAAATTCATTTACGTCACCATTTTTTACATTGCCCTAATTTAAATTTAATTTACTTCATTAATTGACATTACTCATTAAATCGTCACAATTCATACGTAACGAGATTTTCGAATAATTCAAGTTGGAAGACAACTTCTAATAAGATTCTACTTATGCGCTATTTAATTGTTTAGCACAAAAAAATTACCAGCTGGAACTGTAGTTTTTATTATTAATCACTTTTATTTTTCGTCATTAATGTGTAAGTACAGACATTTGGCGCCTGAGTCCAATGTGGTTCAAAAACTGTGACGTATACCTGGGGCCCATTTTACGATGCTACAAGTTACAAATTACAAGTGGAAGTTCCTTTTCAACTTCGCATATTAGAAAGAGACTTCCACTTTTAACTTTTAGCTTCGCCCCAGGTCTGTACACTTTACAGAGGCGGGAGAAAATACTTAGCAGGCGTCTTAGTGTCAGTAACTTTTTTCTAGGAACAGGTATGTATAGGAATAGGCATGTTAGTCCAACTTATAAAAAAACTTCAAGGATTGGAAATTTTAAGCCATATCTCATTAAAGTACGTACTCTCGTTTAAAGGTCATAATGTTATACTGGTTATTCGATATCTTTTTAGATGACGTCAGAATTTAGTAACCAAACCTGTTCTGATAGTACTTAATTCTAACAATGTAGACGAGCTTAAGTTGGCGCCAGACTTCTGTAGTTAAACATCATAACGATAATGCGAACATTATGATTTCATTATAGTTTAATCTGTGGTGATTATCTGATGAGCCAGTTCTCGGAGAGCTCGAAACTGCTGATTTTTATGAAGCATTTTTTATTATTAGGTAACTATTTATATTACCATAACAATAAGCTCGCAAGGTGCTCGGACCACCAGCCCGTCTAGCACAACGCTTTGCGACTTGTCGCGCGACATAGCGCTACCCGTCACTCTTTCACATTACTGCACAGAAAGAGACGGGTAATTATCTCGCGCGAGAAATAGTCGCGTATGACAGTTAAGCTGGAGGTGCAGGTTAGGGTTGCGGGGACTCTCTGGAGGCGAGTCGCTTTTCCGACCCATGTGGATTGTGGAAGTCCATTGAGGAGGCCTATATCCGGCGGTGGACGCCATATGGCATATAGTTTAAATCCGTCACTCCGTTTATAAAGAGATGAGTAACACTTTTGGCGCGACCAAGAATCCGTTAACCTTGAGCGGGTTTTCCATTGCAATAGAAAAAGATTCCAAAATGTTGAATGTTCTTATGATAGCGCCTGAATTGTGTAGTTTAACATCATTAGTATAATGCAAATATTAGGATTTCGTGAACAGACTAATCTACAATGATATATTATATCTAGAAGAGCTAGTTGCCCGACAGGTCAAACCTGCTGCGTTTTATAAAGTGCCTTCGAAATAAGTTAATATTTTTATTTGTTGTGAAATTAATCGAGATTAGTCATTTCCATAAGAAACCAAGCCCAATGGAGCAAAAGAGAGAGAGAGGGAGAATTAAATAACAAAACCACAACGCGAAGAAAACTTGCTTCATACATTCATAGTAGGAAAAACTTAATTTTCAAGTCGAAGAAATTATCACTTGGGTAAGGTTTCCGTGGATGCCGTTGCGGTGCAGTGCTCAACAAGGCAGGAAATAGTAGATTGTTAACCAAGGGTAGAAAGTGACCCATTGCGAAATGGGTAATTTCACCCGAGTTAAACACTACTTTTCATTTCGACTGCGAGGAAAATAAAATACTACACGCACATATGTCATGAGAGAGAGTTATATTAATGTCCATGTAATTTTGAACAAATAATCAATTAAAGACACGGTATTCATATTTAATCTCGTGTGCCCGCTTTTTCTAGTGCAAACTTTCATTCTTCTTATTTTTAATAGATAAAAAAAGTTAAGATATTCGTACCGCCAACATTTAAAAAGTAAAAAAAAAAAAACAATCCAATGGGTTCAATTTTATTTTTTAAATAAATGTACGATTGGACGGAATTATATGTATGTATTATGAATATAAGGCAAATTTATATTTAAATTTAGTTGGTCACGACGTGCATCTAGAAGGCAATTATCTTTGACTCCGTGGCAATTAAAAAAAAAAATTACTTTCCACCCTAGGGATGGAAAAGCTATTTTCCACCCGGCTATCTACTCATGAAAATGACACTTTCCGAACAGGAGAGATGAAAAAACAATTTAATCCTTTATTTTTTTAGCTACAGAAGAATATGTACCTTTTTTCTATAAATTCAATTCAATTCAATTCAAAATATTTTATTTCGGATAAAGATCCATATCAGGTTAGTAACATAAAAACTTATAAATTATATGTTAGTAAAACTTAATACTAATTTAGCTACATACATAATATAATTATAATTTGACGACGCGTTTGGCTCGGTTTGTAGACACCTGCCTACTGAGTCGGCGGTCCCGGGTTCGAATCCCGGCCGGGGCAAATATTTGTGCAAAATATTTGTTCTTGGGTCATGGATGTTATCTATATATGTATTTATATATTATGTATATCGTCGTCTAGTACCCATAGCACAAGCTTTGCTTAGTTTGGGACTAGGTCGATTTGTGTATGATTGTCCTTTAATATTTAATATTTATTTTATTATTATTATTTATTTATAATGCCCAACTGGTACGACACAGATCACGGCTATTTAATATATCTTACTAATGTCCGGATCTGTGCCACCCAGTGACACAGAATGGGACAATTGTACCTATCTGCTATCACCTTCAGAATGCTGTTTTGACTCTTTCTGACACGGTCCATCAAAATAGGTAAATGAGAGGGGTTATTCCTACCTATAAACAGTTTTTTTTTTTTAATTTCATCCATTCCCCTTTCATCTAATAAAAAACTATTTTACCTACATCCGCTTTTACCACTTACACGTGCCTCAAATTTACGGATATATTATTCAATTTAAAGATGGTGAACGACCGGCGGGCGTCAAAAACCAATTGAAGAATTTATACGTGACAACAGTTTAAAACATCCGTCATGCATTCACTTGTATCTTAGGCCTGAATTTTCGTCGTTACTTATATAAGTTAAAGATATCACTTGTAGAATAAAATATGCTAATACTTATCTCTTTTCTTGCCAATATATTATCTCGACTCGACACCTTTACGACGACGACTTTCCTTATGATTTACTGACCATAGCATAGATAATACCTTCGTATGGTATCAATATCTAATTCGTATAAGCATAAGTACAAGAAAAAAGAAAACAAAGAAACTTTAAATAATAGGCTTGCAGAGACCACCGGGGACCGAAGAGCTGGCAGCTTCCTCGCTCAACGTATCAGCATAGCTGTTCAGCGAGGAAAAGCTGCCAGCATTTTCGGTACCATATATTCCGCAGGGGAGCAATTTTTTGTTTTTTAACCGACTTCAAAAAAGGAGGAGGTTCTCAATTCGAACTAAATTTTTTTTTGTATGTATATGTTACTCGATATCTCCGAGAACCGTGAACCGATTTTCAATTATTTTTTTTAATCGAAAGGGTATAATTCTGAGTTGGTCCCGTTGGCACTAAGTCGGGATCTGATGATGGAATCTTGGAGAAATCGAGGGAACTCTTCAAATGTTATAGGGACATGTACGGCGCTTTCGGTGATTTATTGATAAGGTCAAGAATTTATATTCAGTAAATAGGATTTGGTGTAAGGAAACTGATGATGAACACACATACGAATCACTAAAAAGCAAAAAAAAAATTTTTTTTACAAAAAAAGAACCGACTTCAGTAAAACTAAAAAGTCAACAATAACCCGTTCAAGTACAGATTACATTTGACTCACCCTTCGAAGTCGGTGCCAAACCTCGCGTAAACTATAATATATAAATATAAGAACTGAGTGGTTTGGGATCGACTTCGAAGGGTGAGTCAAATGTAATCTGTACTTGAACGGGTTATTGTTGGCTTTTTAGTTTTACTGAAGTCGGTTCTTTTTTTTTGTTTTAGTTTATTTTAATTTTAGCTTTTTTGTAGATAGTTAATTGTTAGTAGAATTCGTATTATATTTTACTTCAATTAATGTTAAGAACGAAAATATCCCTCGAAATACAAATTGTATTAAAATACGTATTAAAGTTATCATCACTACTTATTTATTATGATGCTAACTGTACTCTTCTCGTATTCGAATAAAAATGATAAGTAGGTAATGTACGTTATCATTTCAAATGAATGATCCTTCTTTTTGAACATTCCGTTCAAATGGCGCTCAATAACGTAATCGACAATTAATTTATTTATGATAATTTGACTTTTGTAATTACTGAATTAAGTTGTTTAACATAAGTGGAACTACTTATCTTCTAGAATGAGAGGAACCAGTGACGAATGGCTATTAGTGTTCCTCAAGACTGATCTAAGACCGAAATAAGTGCTAGTACTTTTAATAACGCCAAAACACACAGCCATACAGACATAGCGGTGGTAGCCTAGTGGTTAGGGCATGCGACTTTCAATCCGGAGGTCGCGGGTTCGAACCCGGCCCGTACCAATGAGTTTCTCGGAACTTATGTACGGAATGTCATTTGATATTTACCACTCGCTTTTCGGTGAAGGAAAACATCGTGAGGAAACCACCTAAGCCCAATAAGGCCTAGTTTCCCCTCTGGGTTGGAAGGTCAGATGGCAGTTGCTTGCGTAAAAATTAGGGCCTACGCCACATCTTGGGATTTAGGTAGCCGACCCCAATTGAGAATTCATTCTCAAAAAATGGGACAAAAGGCTAGGAGGATGATGACTTTTAATAACGCCAAAAGAAGATAAAGGCTATTAAGCCTTTTTTGCCGTTTGCCTTTTTTTACGATATTTGCCTTCGGCTGACACGCAACGCAACTCGCATTTTTTCCTCTCTTATAATTTATAACAGTTACATCAAATAAACCTTTTGCCCTTGGAGGCCAAAGTATTTGTGTCTTAATATATTGGTAAAGATGATACCTTTAATAAATATGTGTATATAATCTTTTTATCGATTCATATTTTTTATGTGGTAATACCACATTTTTATTTTTATATTATAAATAATGACACAAAGGTAAATTAAGAAAGAAAAATTGAATGCGATCCACTACTATCTAAGCGGGATTTGAACCCGCGACCTCTGCGTTACCGGCGCATTGCTCTTTCAACTGACCTATTAGATCGCTACGTCAATCACGCCAAATCCTTCATCCCTTAATTCTTTACGCTACTGGAGCGCCCTCTGCGTCATATATGTTTTTTTTTTAAATGCTTACTTGCATTAGCCCTACTCTAGGATGTGCGCTTTACACGCACGATCCCCAATCCCCAATCCCCATCTCAATCAGTTGGAAGAGCAATGCGCCGGTAACGCAGAGGTCGCGGGTTCAAATCCCGCTTAGATTGTAGTGGATCGCATTAAATTTTTCTTTCTTAATTTACCTTTGTGTCATTATTTATAATACCTTTAATAAGTTTGGTTTTACTAAAGGCTCCGAAATGACAGTAAAGGCTAACAGCACATATCAAATCCTGTTTTTTTTTATTTATTATTTAAGGTTATAAGTTTATGAGCAGTATAGGTAATCTATATTAGTAGTTAAGTTGGGATAGACCATCATCATATATTTAAGAGTCAAACTCTTGTCGGTGTCGCTGGGCCATTTTTTCTAAAGTTGTACACCCCACATTATTTTTCATTTCCGATATTTTGGGTATTTTCTACTCAGAATCACGAGCTTTTTCGATCAAATTAGGAGAAAAAAACTGTCCCAAAATATTCATACATTTATGTTTTTCCATTCCGTTACCGCTGTAGTAGGTTATATGGAAATGGTAACGGAATGGAACGAAAAAACATTGGGACACTTTTTTCTTCTAATTAGATCGAAATACCCAAATACTCGAAAATTCAAAAAAAAGTGGGGTGTACAACTTTAGAAATGTTGCTTATAAAAGGGATAGACCACAAAAATCATAAATCATTTTGAAAATATTTTATTAGAAATAGTTATTATGGCAGTAAGAAATACATAGTGTTGCAATTTACTTACTAGCACTACAACTGTATTTACCGCGATTTTATAAAACAACTAAAACCGCCTTTAATTAAAATAATGTACATCGTAATTAAGACTTTTTTTATAATTTAACATTTGAAGGTCATACCTAGTTACAACGATACTAGTGTACAGGGTAATCAATAGCTATACATTTCTATAAATTTACTTACATAAGGCAATCTTTTATTCTAGATAAACTTATAACAATGTTGTAGTAATAACTTATGGCAGTTTCTATTACAAAATTTTCGTACACGTTTTAATACAAAGGTATCGATATAGGTTGCTTTAGGTACAAGGCAAGACCCACAGTGTTACACACAGAAAATTCAACTGTGTATAGGGTTTTAGAATATTTCTCTCATACATTAATCAAAAGTGGAATAACAATCTAACTCCAATTCAACCAGTTTTAATAGGAGTATTCCAATTCAACCTTAAGTATTTACATTATACTGGCATTTACATAGCCACTAAGTATTCTTTATTATTATTATTTTCTTCTTACTTGCTAGAATTCTCATCGTTACGTTTGTCAAAAGTTCTTCATACAAAAGAGACAATTCTAGATCAGTTCTAAGAAAGAGAGCCATTGCGTGCTTATTTTTACTTCAAGATTTACCATGGCCCGCTGCTATCCTCATATAATTTACAAATTCAAGCACTATATCCCGCGTAAAAGATAGTTACTCCATTTTAGATCAAAATGTGTTTCATTTCGCCCTGCGCGCACGCATCAGAAGAGCGATGTAAGCGAGCAGACGGAAACCGATGAAAAGGAGCACCATGTTGACCACGTCGAAGGTGAAGTCGTCCTGGGGAAAAATGTTACGAATTACATAATATAACTGATTTAATGTCGAGGGAGAGTCACCTAAGGTCAATTTTTACTTGAATTTTGCTATTCGAATGACATTAGTGACCTTTTAATTAACACCCAATATATGTTCACTTTTCTTATGTTCAATTTGGGATTACTTATTTCATTTTAACTTAGATCATGACTGCCTCAAAGAAATAAAGAAAAATTGTGGCCTTGTTTGCAATCCCCAGTTCCATATGAAACATCGCAACATTATTTGGATCGCCAAAACAACAGATCTGCATAATCCTGTTATATTGAACCATTGATACAAAGATCAAATTAACCTCGTTGCCATACCTAAAGCAGGGTGCGATATCCAGCACAATATCACGGAGCTAAAGAAAATGAACCAACCTCGGAGAAGCTGAGGGTTTCCAACACGACTTGACCTGAGGCCGGGCACATGAAGTTCTCCCTCGTGCAGGCGATGGACTCTACACCAGCCCACTGGTTGACCAGCAACGTCTCATTACCGTACCTGAACCAGACTACGATATCCAGCACAAGATCATGGAGCTAAAGACAATTAACCAACCTCGGAGAAGCTGAGCGTTTCCAACACGACTTGACCTGAGGCCGGGCACGTGAAGTTCTCCCTCGTGCAGGCGATGGAGTCCACGCCGGCCCACTGGTTGACCAGCAACGCCTCGTTGCCGTATCTGAACCAGGACAGGTACGATATCCAGCCCAGGTACGGGGGCACGGACCTAAGGAATAAAAAATATGTTTGAGAAAAGATGGCGGCGCCAACTCAGTAGGAGGTGCTGTTTTATGCTTTGGCTGGTAGTGATCATCATTCTCCGTTGAAACTATTCAGTCAGCAGTAGGTAACCCCAAAAATGAGAAGTTTAATAGAGAATAAGCATCACACAGCATAGAAGCGAAGTCCACTCACTACCTTAAGCCGTGTAGTATCCAGCCGCCATATTTTCAGCTCTCTCTTTTATACAGAACGGAACCTGGCTTTATGGAAACTTTTCTCTAGTGCCAAACTGTTTTCCTGTAAATTAGGTGACTCACCCTGAGTTGAGGAAGAACCCTCCGAACAGCATGAAGGGAATGATGATTGGAGGTCCCACGGAGGCTGCCATGCTGACGCTACTGCTGGCGCATGAGATCAGGTATCCTACGCAAGAGATTATTAGTTAATAACTTAATAGGAGGCCTTTGGACTGGGGAAGTTAGGCGCTGCACTCCTAACACACCTACGCCTCGCGACTCTTACCTATAGCCACTCGATAAATATTACCTGTCTCTTTCCAATTCTGATAGAACGTTACGAGTATGAGAATATGCCAGTCCACCAATGAAGTCACTGCTAGTTACGATAGACCGGCTGAATGCATGAAAGAAATTAGTTCTTATGAATGTCCTTGGAGGATTTCTTATCTGGACCTAGATAACATCTTCAGTCAAACGTACAACTTAAGTATTTTCTATAATGTTCTACGTATAATTAGTAAGCGAATGGCAATTCGTTATGTTACCTAAAACCTACGTCAAACGTTAAATTCCATAATAGTCTAAGATCCCGATATAGAACGACCTTCACCGAGATGTTTATTTGATGAAATGTATTTTATATTTAATTTAATATGCCAATAAATATATTGCATATGGGTTGCCTAACAAATTTTAGACCAGGGTATGTAAAAAAAAAAAAAATTAAACATTTCACCGGTTTGATTAATATTAGATAAATTCTATACCTACCAATCGAAAGTATAAAGCCCATAGAATATGCAAACGTTAGGTTGCCTATTCTTTTCCCGTCACAACTATCGGGTAGCCAGGTATAAACAGGTAAATCTATACCTACTAGCATTTTGCAACGGTCTGATTATTGAATTGAAATTAAATAAAATTAAGATTATTTTATTATGAATTTATCTAATAACCAAGCGGTCTTTTTTTTTTAACAAAACATACCCTGGACTAAATGTTAGGCAACCCATATGCAATATAATTATTGACATATTAAATTAAATATAAAATACATTTCATCAAATAATCATCTCGGTGAAGGTCGTTCTATATCGGGATCCTCTACTATAATTAAATGGGTACTTCACCGCCTATCATAAACAAAACTCAAAACATAATTAATATTCCATCATACCTACCTATGTACCTATTAAAGATACGCTGCGTCCATACTTAAATATTGCGTTGTTGTTCCAAAAAATGGCACGTGTAAGCCAGTCAAGGCCAGCTGTAGCGTTTTTACGACCTGACTTCAAAGTTCTAGTTGTCTTAGAAAAAAAGGATTAGAACGCGGATATCATGAAAACGGACGCATACTTTTTTTTCAAAATTGAGTTACATTATGTGTTAGGGATCTCTAAAAAAGAAGCATAGCTACTAAATTAACGCATTCACTGCAGAGGGCGTGGCCTAAGAACAAACTAGCATAAAGGTGAACGCATATATGCGTCGTTGGCAGTGTATGTGTTATTGTTTTGCTTTTTTCACGAAAATGACTTTACTAAACCATAACTAGGTACAGTCGCCATCAGATAATATCGCAGCGTATAAGGCGATCATAAATATCTGAACATGAACTGTAACATCCAATCAGATTTGTGTTCAGATATTTATGAACGCCTTATATGCTGCGATATATCTGATGGCGACTGTACAGTAGAAACTGAAACAAGTACCTACCCTTTTGACCCTTGTCATTGTGACAATAGCGAAAAAGGTACATGTTTCATTTCAATTACCTACAAACTGGATATTACGCAACCATTATTTTGTTTTCTAATAAGAGTTTGAGTTGAGAGTGAGATAGTTTAAACATCAAATAATATAAAAAAAAAAACACTGTACATTAAGGACGTACGCCATTTACATCCAGAAAACCTTTCCCTAATTCAAGAACCATAAAAAAAACACAGGTTATGCAAATGTAACTGATATAATTAAAATCCGAATTCTCGTCTAAGTCTAACGCAACGAGCCGGTTCCGACCGACGTGACATTTGTCCGGGAAAGTTTAGAATAAAGGGCACCGCCAGTGTTAAGTATCAAGATATGTGAGAATCTGCGGTTGATAGAAATTTGCTCCACACTTAGATGTCAAACAACTACCATAATATTATCTGTAACGATTTGCCATTGGATATTATGTCCTATTCTATAGGTTTTATAGAGTTTAACAAGTTTATTATTGATGATATTGTCAACTTTGTGGAGCGGCCTATTGAGATGAATGACAGATGTACTGTAACGCAATTTGTAGAGCAAAACGGTTGCCTATATCGATTGTCAACTGAAATCTACAATATAGTCAAATAGTACATGGAAATCGTGCTTTAAAAGTGGGGTTGCCTTGCATTAAATCGGGTAGTTCTGATTTTTGTATATGTTGCCTACAGTGAAATGGTAATGATAAATCCAATTTTTCGTCCTCGAAGACCCGCCGGATCATTGTGAAATTCTTGAAAAACCATGAATTTTTCGGTGTTATTTCATTTTTTGTTAGTTATTTCCACCAAACGCTTTTGTTACAGTAAAAATCACTATGAACACTTTTAAGTACACTAAATTTGCAACAAAATAAAAGTTATTTGGTTACATTAGACCCAATAGTTTCTAAAATACAGCTATTCAAATGTTAACAAATTTACCTAAAAATGTTTTTTCAAATTAGTGGTGTATTTTGAGGAAATCGGTTCCAGTCATGTCCAATACTTGCAAAGTCGCTACGGCTCCCATATAACTGTGGTTTTCGATGGGTATCCATCTGACGCTTTAGAAAAAACACCAAGAGCACGTCTTCGTAGAGTTGGAAAAAAGTCCTCATCTGACGTTATCTTCTTCTTACCTACTCGACGGATTCCTTCATCCACCAAGCACAACCCGTAATGGCACTGTTCTTTCACGCTTGCAGTGGTTGTGTTACAACTTCAGCACTTTTTGGCCAAGGAAAAATGAAGTTTCTGTCGACACTGAAAAAACAGCCGCGCCTCAAACAAAACGCTGCGGTTTTCCTTATTCCTCTCACTCACATCTGAGGAATGAGGCCTCGCACTCGAGGCCTCATTCCTCAGCTGATGACGAAGCCTCAGCTCCTCAACCCCTGCTTAAAATGATTTCCTGCAACTGCAATAAAAGTTGGTAATACAACATGTAATTGCAGAAAATCTGGCCTCAAATGCTCGGCTGTTTGCAACCACTGCAGCGATCAATCTTGCTAAAACAAGCCTGACTTGATATGTGACGACATTGACGAAAAATTCATCGACGACCCATCATTGGATGGCGGTTTCGAGCGGCCTGAGCCGGTCGATGAAGAAATGCTAACGGAGTAAGCCCTCCACAACAGAAGTGCTGTAGATCTGGAAGATCAGCCTGGCCCATCAAAGATGTACAAAAAAGACTAATAATTGTTATTATTACTGTGTTTCTGTAAATTATAATGCTTATTTTATACGTCGCATTTCATTTTACAAACCCTTCTATTATGTTGTTTACTCACCTCAGCAACTTCACACAGCTGTATCTAAAGAACTATCGAGTCTTAATAGACCAAATTGGTCTCAATTAGTTGCTGATGGTGTGTACTTTAATAAAATATATGGTTGCCGAAAACTTAAAAAAACGTCTAAAAATATATATTTTTCGAAGTTTGGCTAATTAAATTTTTGAACGCTTGCATCTTACAAACTATTGGATTTATCGCTCTCTCACTTTAACATATTTGTTGAAAATTTAGTCTTCTTTAAAGTTTACATAGTGATATTTGCGGTAAAATAGGTCCCTCATGGTAAAAATTGGTGGAAACTAAAAAAACACTGAAAAATTCATGGTTTTTCAAGAATTTCACAATGACCCGGAGGGTTCCCGAGGTCGAAAACTTGGATTTGCCATAACCACTTCATCATATAGAACATATAAAAAAATCAGAACTACCCGATTTAATGCAAGGCAAAATGTACCATTTCCATGGACTAAAAAGTTATTAAATTTTATGTTTAGAACTTCGTATTTAGTAGGTAAATTATCATTTCACTCTGGATAAAAGTCTCCCAAAAACTAATATATCGAACGATTGCATGCTTTCATGCTGCGTCTTCCGGTTCGTAGTCCCCACTTGACACCTCATTGTCCATCGCTTGGCGTGGTCAAATTTACTATTAATATAAATATTAAATAATAATTCCCCTAATCCGTTTAAATCGTTTTATTTAAATAATGGACCCTTGTTATCTAAGATATCAACGCTGAGCTCCTGAAACAAAATGTCTTGAGGTTCCTTTTAAATATGTAACACACGATATCGTGCTAAGGCGACTATTTATAATCATTAGGCTATATTTTAGTTTGTATTCTAATTTTAGATTCCCTTTTTTGTTTCTTAAGATTAGTTTATGTTAATTTCATGTATACTTATATCCATAAATAATTACATATTTAAGTACATACATAACATATTTCAATAATGAATTAGCAATAATTATTTAAGTATAATTATAAAAAAATATATAAAATTTCAATAATAGGAGCGAACTTGCGGGCAAACATTGCGTCTTAGCCGCTTTAGCGCCGAATGGCCAAATAGCCGACCAATTAAATGATTACTGTGCGTGAACTGTCAGAATGCGATTCGCGTTTTATACCTGTCTCGCTCGCTCTTACGCGGTCCAGATAAGAACCTCTCAGATTTCATCCAAACCCGACTGGCAAACGGAGAGCTCACAGACTAGACAGGAATGTGACTCAACTAGATAAACAAATACACTCGCAATAAATTACGCCTTTGTCTATGGTGAGCTAATGACATTTTTTGTTACCAATTCGTGGTAATCTTCCCACCAAACTGGTTTCACAAGTTCCGCCTACATTACGCCTAGAACTAAAATTACAGACACTAGAATATATTTTTTACGACTCGATCAAATTATTATTTAATGATGTAATCTATTATTACTTAGATTCAGTGCATTGTCATCTTCACTAAGTTGTTCCTCGTATATTAATTTGTTGCACAATCATTTCAGTTAATGTTAAAATTATACGCAAAAGTTACGAATTTGCAACCCTGTCCAAACCAGTGTTGGTTTTTACCGCACAAAACCAGAAGAATATGCATATTGACCGACCGGATCGTTTCCGTATTAGCTTGTCCAAAAATTCTTCCGTACCTATGTCTAGATGTTTGAATGTTCGGATCTCCGGCTAGTCTTACCTAGAGGTCGCATTTTCAATATTTTTTGTCAATTCAGTGTTAGGAATTTTTTTTAAATTGTGGTGATATAGGAGGTAAGAAACGTAAAAAGTTCGGATTTCAACAAATTCGGGAGGTTTGCAGCTCACAGACCCAGAGCCAATAGTGATAAAAAAAAAACAATTTAAGTCTACTTAGCACCGCATCGTTCGAATTGATCGGCGTGTAAGCTGATTTTCTCAATATATGCACCAATGTAAGGGTGAACGATGATGTAGGTACTGAAGATAAACGTAACTGAGAACCGCCAGGAAATCAATCAAGTTTTAGTGGTTTCTTTACGTAAATTACTCCATAACCAGTGCATCATATTTATTTATTTAAACTTTATTGCACAAAACAAAAGTCAGTACATATTGCGGACGTAATGCCAAATGGCATTCTCTACCAGCCAACAGATTATCTAGAAGTTGGTGCAAATCATAAATCTAATTGTACAGAGAGCATCTAGGGTACAAGTAAATACTTGAAAATATATATTTGTAATCTTCTTGCCAACTCAGCCGAAAGATGGCCGCTACAAGACAAACTCCACCACATATATTTTCCACATTCGGCAGTCCTTTTGTATCCCAAGTTCTGTAAAAAGAAATACCTATAACTAAACTCACCGAACGACGTGGCCACATTCGTTATCAGCGCTGCCAACCCGGACGCGATGAAGAACCTCTCCGGGGCAGGGTTCAGTCCAATCATGTAGTACGCGATTGTGGTGAACACCAGAGGAATGGTGGCGAATACGGGGGCCTCAGCCAGGGTTTTGGAGAGAAAGTACACGTCTGCTCGATACATGCCGTTGTGGTGTTCTCGGATGAAGATTGGTAGCTCTGAGCAGAATACCTGTTGAAGATTGATTTTAAGAGCTTCTGTGTAATTAATTAAGAAAGACGATTTTTAAGTGTTTGTACTTAATTACGATTTTTATTCATACTGCAGGCACGTTAGATGATAGAATACAATTAATAAGTCTAGATAGTCTAGAAGTACAAATAGTACGTTTACCAACGTGTTAGCCGTTCTTAAACGTGATTATTTGAATCAAATGTTTCTATTTATCATCTCACCTTTTTTTCGATTAATAACTGGAATGAATAAATATTTCATCTGTAACTTCTTTGTTGTATAAAATTTCACATCTGGCATAAATATTCATAAATTATCCAACTTTATCTTATTTGCACTGTGTCTTTACAGCACTATAAATTTTAATTTTATGTGTTTGAGATATCAAATAAATGCTAATCTTACCAAACAAAAAATAAGTACATTAGACTTCTGAAAATAAACATCTCTATGTAGGGCATCACCTGTCCGTTAAGATAAAGCATGACAAACGAAATTGTAAAGTTTAAAACGACTAATCATGTCACTGATCATTTTCTAAGTTTACCAATTACTAAACCAATCAATACTCCAAATGTTAATCCTCCAGAGAATAACTGCATCATCTCCTTTAAGTAGGTATCATCAAATAAAACCCATATTTTATGTCACCCTAGGCCGTAAGGGCCTTATCACACTTGCGATTTGCGAGCGTATTTTCTATACAAATAAGCGACGCGGCGAACACGCTGCGCGATCGCCTTCATACAAAATACGCTCGCAAATCGCAAGTGTGATAAGGCTCTAAGTGGGATTTACTACCCTTCGGGGAGAAAATGACACTTTCTAGGCATCGAAGGCAAGACCGTGAAGATTGAGAACTTTAGACAAACCACGGGCGGTAATTAGTTAAAGCCCTGGTCCCCTGGATCGCATACTTATGGCCCTCACCTTCGGTTCAGGTCACAAACACGTGCAATTAATATTTTCATGAATTTTCAATATCAAAATTTACTTTTTAAAATTCAAAGGTAATGTGCCATAATTAAGATGGCATATTATTAGATATAAATTAGATGATATAATATCGATTATTGAATAAAAATAACAGAAATTAACGAATAAGTAGAAGACAATGTACAATGTTGACATTAGTGATGAGTGAAGACAGTACTTACGTTGATGACAGCAAATATGTTCTGGAAGGTCATATTGGTGAGGAACATGAAGATTGCACCGTTGATGTTCATCACACCATCCTGGTCTAAGTGTTGCCCGAAGTATATCACTCCGATCAGAATTGACACCATCTGCACAATATCTTATTGATAACCCATCTACAACAAGCATCTGGTAACTTGGACATGAACATTTGGTTTATAATATAGAGCTATAAATACGATAGAGATAAACAAACACACGACGGCAAAGAGACAAGAAGAAAGAGGACATTGATAACTAAAAGACAAAATAAATATTATCTGAATTACCAAGGTAGAGGATAACGACATTACAGGAAATAGAAAGAATTGAAAAGACACAATAATATTATCAGAATTACCAAGATAGAGGATAGGGGAATGACAGGAAATAGAAATCTTAAACATTTTGTTTAATACTTTAACTAGGCAATACATTACAAATGTACAAACAAGAACTGGATGTTCCGCTGTGTAAAGATTTATGGTCAAATTGATCAATGTACTCACAATGGTCTGCAAGAACCGCACTTTGATGAGCATGGGTTCCTTAGTGACTGACAGCCAGGATCGCCAGAGGACCGCTCGGAACTGGGCCCACCACGACACCTTGTACGGGGAGCGGCGCGCGCGCATGCTAGTGCTAGACCACGCTGCTTCGGCCCAACCCGACGTTATCTTCCTCTGTTACAAGAAGACGATAAGAATTCATCAATTGGGCTGAAGTACTGGAATTCGAAAAAGTGATGATTTAAAGATTAGCTCCCGTGATTAAAATTACGCGAGGGATCGTAACAGAAACAGAGTTTGAAGTAACAAAGACTGGGGTATTGAGAAAGCAACATTTTTTTATGTCTTGTAAGACTTCTGTCAAAAATGCGATATAATTTTACGTCTCTGTATGATCTTACCTCGTGCAATAATGCGTTCTCAGCCTCAGCAGCTATTTGGCAACCTAGTTCGGATTTGGCGAACGCAGTGCAAACTGTGTCCACAGTATGCCTGGTCGCCTCCTCTCTTCCTGGCACTCCAGCTAGGATCTGTATGAAGTGGTCTGCTGGATTGTAATTCGCTGGACATGCCGCTCCTAACCTGTTTGACGGATGATATAGTTGTAAATCCAGATTCATCTATCGGTCCTTTCTTGCAAATTTTTAGTTAAAACATGTATGTAATATTCGGGGCCTTTACTTTTTAGGGCTCTTAGGTTTGGTCAGTCACATTTCACCAACTATCTCACCAGTAACAAAAAACACACAAGTATCTCACCAGTAACAAAAAAAAAAACAACACCATATATAATCCGAAGGGCAGCTGCTATAACTACGTCCTTTCGTTAATAAGCTTTTGAAAAATCAAGTCATCATGCGTAAAAGGGGGTACCATCTCATTGGTCTAACCAGCTCGACTCCGTCAAGAAAAGCCTGAAGGTCCTGTTTCTGACAGTGACTTTGGTGACTTAAAATAACTCCGTGGCTTGGTAGAGTTGGTAGTCGAAATAGCTGAACTCCATCAATAAGTGTCAGAATGAGTCGTGTTTCTAGAGGTTTTGTGGGGGTGGTCTCGGTGTCGTAAAAAATAGGTACTTACTCCTTAAAGAATTCCGTGGCTTGGTCCGGCGAGCCAAGGAACGCGACGCGACCGTCGGCCATGATCAGCAGTTTGTCGAACATGGCATACAGCTCGGATGACGGCTGGTGAATTGTGCATACCACCGTTTTGCCTTTCTGCGCTAACCCCTTCAAAACCTAAATGAAGACGAATATTTGAGGCTTGGTCTTAACTCGATGTTATTGGGAATAAAAATATATATCCTTGACCACGGAAATTCCTGAGTAATGGGCAAACAGATCTGAGACCGTAAAGACACTCTTAACTCATGGTACCATTTAGCGTTAGATGGCACATAAAAGCGGAATAATCAAAAAATATAGTGAGATATTGAACGTAGCTCTTAAATACTAGATAGATAAACAAAAATACACCTGTAAGAGACGATCTAGAATACGATAGGTGAGTAAGATGAGTATCACTAAAGAGAGAGCTCTGAAGAATCTGTCTTTAGTAGTGTTCATCTGCTTACTTACTAAAGGACCAAGTTGAGTACGGTACGTACTAAGTACTAATTTTTGATAATCAAAGCAGGATACAATAGAGTACAGTAACACTACCAATGGTATTTCAAGTCCACAAACCTGTATAACATTCTGGGCCATGAACGAGTCAAGTCCAGAGGTCGGCTCATCACAGAACATGAGCGGAGGGTCGGTGAGGACCTCACTGGCGAAGGAGAGACGCTTCATCTCGCCACCTGATATGCCCTTCAGGCGCCCTGGTATACCGATCACGGTATTCTGGCATTTTGATAAGGCTAGCTGAAAGGAAAAACAGTTATAGGACCTGAATTTAATCCTATATTTTTATTTCATACAAATTACTTAAACCCTTTAAATCCTTGACTTGATAAATAATGGAGTTAGAGTGAAATTTGTTTCTCGGGTCCTTATAATTAAAAACGTGGCAATATTTTATGAGTTTGACACCGGTCTTTTTACGTGAGATTCGGTATACCTAGAATGACTATTTACTATCACGCAAAATTAATGGAATGAATAATGAGTTAAATAATTAATTCATGTTATTCGAAATGTGCACGCCATACATTCGTTGTGTTGATATTTACAGTTATTGCAACACGTTTCTTTCTCAGTTTCTGTATTTTTTTAATGAATTAACAGTTAATCGAGTTAATTATTAACTCGTTCCTCCCTCATTGTTACGATGAACTGCAGGCGGTGCTTAAAGTTTGTGACAAACTTAATTCAGACGATCGTTTGAGCAAACACAGATAAATGTTCAACTCGCCATGGATCGAGCGAGTCACGTAGGCCAAACCGGTTGAATCAAAAACGCATTTGAATCGCTTTCCCAAACCTCCTATTTAAATATGTGGGCTTTGCTTTAAGACCGTTTAAACTGTATACAATTAATAACCATCACGCAGCAAGATATATTCTTCGTAGACATTACGTATGTTGATCCAGTTTGGACCTCTAACCAACACTCGGGAAAGTTACAGAATAGAGCGTGTGTTTTAAACATTCAATTGCTTTTGTTAACTACAGTTCTTTGGTGGTTTGGGGTTGAATACAGGCTCTGCGTTTACTAACGTAAGGGAACCGCGAGCATTTGTCAGTAATTTAATAAAAAAATACATTTAATAAACATTTAATTCCTTTTTTAGTTATGTTATGCGCTATATATACGTTAAGCGCCCTTATAATGTTATATACTACTATGTTGGTTTAATTGCTGTTGGGGAAACAATTTTAAGCACACATTTTCAATTGCGATTGTGACCTTTATTAAATACTAATGGTTAAGTAAATTGACTGTTGTATCCTGCATCATTAATAAGTAATTTCGTTAAAAAAGGAACGTACCTCTTGAATGACTTCTCCAACTCTGCGCATGCGTTGTGCGTACGGAATGTGTCGATCCATCCGCACTAGAGCCTGTTGAAAAAAAAACTCTAAATCCAACTCTAATATTGTCTTCAGATCTGTAGGGCCTGGATACTATAATAGACTTCATAGTAAGTGGCGTAACCAGGAACGGGTAGGATAAATGATAAGTCGGTTAATAATGGGAACAAATTACGAACAAGTATTCAAGAGTTCATCACACAAATTATCCGGGATTCAAACTCAAGACTATTAGCTTGTTTTGCAGCTGCATTACTACAAAGTTAACCGCGGTGTTAAAAATAGCTCATAGTTAACGAACGAAAACAACAAGAATATACTTAATTATATTATATTACGAGTAAATTCCGATGGCCAACTTTTTATCAGCGACCCGAAAAAACCTGTAGACAACTAATTTGTAATCAAGAGCTCAGGTGATTAGTCTGCAACCTTGTAGAACCCGATGGATGTAGTGAATAGGTCGAAAAGTCACGTGGCGGAGCTATCAGTTCACATTAATTTTAAACGTAACATTTGACTTGACCTGTAACTTGGAAAGGTCGGTAGTAATTAAAGCAACACAGTCTTCTCTTGCTTATTTGTTAATTTTGAACGACTTTTCTTTCTCTGTATAAGTGATATAGAAGCCTTTTCACATTTTTTACAGCTACAGCTAGGCATGACTATGTGCAAATGTCGTTGAGAGCGTCTGGCTTAACAATCTCCAATAACTACACTTCGATGGACTACTTAAAACATTATTCATTTAACACTTCGATGGGGCAGGGGCACCCATAGCACAATGTGACATGTGCAAGGAATATAATACTCACGACATGTGTCGCTTTGACGCGCGACAAATATTACCTGTCTTTTTCCTTTCAATACCGTGGGAGAAAGACGGGTAATACTATGTCACACGCCGAGCGTTGCGGGAATATTACGCATTCGGTATTGGATCGAGTTATGTATTTACCAATAACCACGGAACTTGTCCGCTACTGCATGGCTATGTTGGATTGTCTCTAAAATAAATCTTCACCTGTAACACGAGATGCTCCCGTACAGTAAGTGTACGGATGAAAAAGTCGCGGCACGCGTACCCTTCTGAACGTTTTACGTATAGCTTATAGTGCCTCACCTGAAACACGAGATGCTCCCGCACAGTGAGCGTGCCGATGAAAAGGTCCTGTTGCTGCACGTAAGCCGAAAGCGCAGTCAGCGCCTCGGGCGTCGCCGGCTGCCCGTTCAGGGCGCGCGTGCCACTGGACACCACCCCGTTGCAAGCGCGGAAGGTCAGGGTGTTGAGGAGTGTGGTCTTGCCGGCGCCTGATGAGCCCATGATGGCCAGGAGCTCGCCAGGGTAGGCGGCGCCGTTTACTAAGGAAGGGATAATTTGTGATGTTTTCCGTCTAGTTTAAGAGGCCTTATTCCTTTTAAAATGTATTTTTTTCATATTATGACAAATATATTGATAATTTCAACCAACTTTTTGAAGCGAATAATACTTTTCCCCGAGTTCTAGGTAGTAACATAGCTATTTCATGCTTTCATTGCGTGCAGTCGAAAATAAGTAGAAAAAACTAATTTTCCGCGTGAATTTTGTCAATTTTGAGTAGTTTTTGAAACAAAAATTATCAATGAAAAATTCAAACAGTACGTCTCAAATATATACCAATAAATCCCAATAGCCCTGTTCTAGGTAGTAACATCAAGAATATGTTAAGAAACATGTGTGATCTTAGAGAATAATGTCTAAACAATCAGCATTTTAAAAGGAATACGGCCTCTTAATTCACAGTCGTTGGACGGATTTTATTGAATGCATATAATTCATTAAAGGGGAGGCCTATGTTCAGCAGTGGACGTCCTATGGCTGAGATGATGATGATGATGATGATGATATAATTCATTTAAAGTAAGTTTAGCTTTGACAGCCACGTTCGGGTTTACGCCCGTAATTAGCTTGGGTCGCCCTCGCCGGTCGCGGCGTATCTACGCCGGTTAGGTTAGCTATATATAAAAATGGAGTGGAAGAAATATACATCTATATGAGAGAGAGAGAGAGATTAGCAATTGGAAAATTCGAAACATATTGTCACTGCTGTTCAACCATAGATGGAAATGATGCAGATTGACTGATAAAAAACCACATATACCTACCTACTTACGTCAAAACCACAAAAGGACTCGGTGTATGCTTACTCTGTGGTTGCTAAAATAGGGACAAAGATATAGATACTTCCCCAGCGTGTAACTAGTACCTAGTACCTATTTCTAACGCTGTAAATTATACATATCATAAGAGCATACTCGTCTAACGTCGCTCACTAGTTGCACGTTACTATAGCTTTCGTTCGTAACGTGACTCCACTCTTGATGGCATTTGGGTTCCCTATAACTGAAAATGTTTGTTAATATTAAAGCGTGGATAATTATCTACAATTTCAGTTCACCAGTGCGAAGTGGTTTGGCTATAGGTTATGTTATTGTCATTCAGTCAGGTTCCCAATTTATATTTATTAGCATAAATAGAAGATTACGAGTACCTACTATATTAAACACAACCAACACTTACCATTCTTCAACAGCTGCTTCCTCTGCTGGAACATACGATCTGAAGACGTCCTCCAGAATTTCCAGAACCGTCTACTCCTGGACCTGTTCTCCGTGGCGAAGGCGTTGATATCTGCCCAGGTGTACGTGACCTTCTCGACGCCTCCGATGGCCCCATAATTCCGTTGGGGGATGGCCAGCGTCACCTCTCCCCCGCTCACGCGAGGGGTTTGTTCCGGGGTGTTGCCATTCTGGTGAAACAAAGCTTTATATATTATAAAGTAAAATTGTGTAATCCATTATCCATGATTGCGTGATAGTTACGTTTCTTTTTAAGTAGCACTTAATGGAGATCCTAGGTTAAGGTAAAATAAAGACGAGAATACATAAATTTTCGTTCTACTCTGATCCAGGGCTCTGGTAACCTAGGATAGCGGTGCCGTTAGCTGCGAGCGGTGGGTGCCCTTCGCTTGGTCTAAAATTGTTTGGCCGAAAATGTTTGGTATAATATTTAATGGTATACTTATTCTTTAGCATAAAGATTTTTAAGCATACATATTTTTTGTCCTAAAACATGTTTGACCTAAAATTGTTTAGTATATTTTTTTTATGACTAAAAGGCTAAAAGTATAATATTGTTAGATATAATTATTCTTTAGCCTAACATAAAACCTCCTAAAAACCCATATGCTGAAGCGAGCAAGCGAAAGTATAAGCATATATACGTCGCTCCCAGAACAATAGTTTTAGGTTAGGTTAGAACTGCGTCCCTAACAAAAATGAGGCGCTCCCAGAACAAAAGGTAAAGTTAGGTAAGAACTGCGTCCCTGACAAAAAAAAGGCGCTCCCAGAACAGTAGGTTAGGTTAGGTTAGAACTGCATTGGAGAGGGGGTCGTGGGGTAGGGGCTTTTGTCCTCCCTCAGCAAGGAGGGTGGGACCGCAGCACCGTGTGTCGGTGGCGGTCCCCGCTTCCTGGGGGCTTGGGGAAGCAGGTGAGGGTTAGGCACACTGCTATGCTACAGTGTGTCTTTCGGAGAGGGTTCGCCTTAGGGCGAAAGTGCCGGTGGTGTCGTGGTGACATGTTCGCGATCCCATGGCATCACCACTACGGCACAGGTTGGCAGCATCCCAGAGTTTTAGTGGGTAGGCTAGTCCTTCTGACTAGAGAGCCCCACATAACCAATGCGTAATATCTGACTCTCCCCCCGAGGGTCTCATATTACGTAGTGGTATGCAATTCAATGCATTTCTCTGGGTCAAAAAAAAAAAAAAAAAGGTTAGAACTGCATCCCCAAAAAAATAAGGCGCTCCCAGAACAGTAGGTTAGATTAGGTTAGAACTGCGTCCCTAACAAAAATAAGGCACTCCCAGAACAGTAGGTTAGGTTATGTTAGAACTGCGTTCCCGACTAACATAAGTCGCTCCCAGAACAGTAGGTTAGGTTACGTTAGAACTGCGTTCCCGACAAACATAAGTCGCTCCCAGAACAGTAGGTTAGGTTAGGTTAGAACTGCGTCCCTAACAAAAATAAGGCGCTCCCAGAACAGTAGGTTAGATTAGGTTAGAACTGCGTCCCTAACAAAAATAAGGCGCTCCCAGGACTGTAGGTTAGGTTAGGTTAGAACTGCGTTCCCGACTAACATATGTCGCTCCCAGAACAGTAGGTTAGGTTAGGTTAGAACTGCGTTCCCGACAAACATAAATCGGTCCCAGAACAGTAGGTTAGGTTAGGTTAGGTTAGAACTGCGTTCCCGACTAACATAAGTCGCTCCCAGAACAGCAGGTTAGGTTAGGTTAGAACTGCGTCCCTAACAAAAATAAGGCGCTCCCAGAACAGTAGGTTAGGTTAGAACTGCGTTCCCGACTAACATAAGTCGCTCCCAGAACAGTAGGTTAGGTTAGGTTAGAACTGCGTTCCCGACAAACATAAGTCGGTCCCAGAACAGTAGGTTAGGTTAGAACTGCGTTCCCGACAAACATAAGTCGCTCCTAGAACAGTAGGTTAGGTTAGAACTGCGTCCCTAACAAAAATAAGGTGCTCTCAGAACAGTAGGTTAGGTTAGGTTAGAACTACGTCCCCAACAAAATCTAAGTAATATTAATTTAATAAATGCGACAGTTAGGATGCGATTATTAGTGACACCAATATTCGGAATACCAATTTTATGCCTAAAATACATTCGACCAAACAATGTTATTCCATGCGAATGTTAGACTAAACAATTTTCGGCCAAAAAAATATATGCAAAACAATTTCGGCCAAACAATTTTCGACGTAAAAAACAATCGACCAAAGATTATTAGGCCAAAAAATATGTGCCGAAAAAAATACCGGCCAAAAAAATTTAGACAAACAGATATAGACCCGCGAGCGGTGGCCATAGGTGGGAGCGGGAGGTCCGAGTGCATTGTATCGCTCTCTCCCATTGCTACCGATCTCAGCTGACGGCATCACGAACCAAGGAAACCAGAGAAACCTCTAACCCCTCTTCGTATCTGTCTACTCTACGACAACAATAAATTTAAAATCCGACGTTTCTGACATGGCTTCCATTATAGATTGTCGGAATACGAGTACCTAGGTATTACCTACTAAGTTATTAATAACCGACTTAAAAAAAGAGGTTCTCAGTTTGACCCGTATGTACCTATGTATGTATGTCCGCGATTATAACAAACCTTACGTAAACTTCTTTATGGAACAAAAATACTCGTAAATACCACAAATAGTAGGTAATCAGTAAAGGATTCATCCGTGGCATCTGTTTTCATAGTACCTAATAATTGAGTGGTTTGGCACCGACTTCCAAAGGTGATTCAAATCTGTACAATGTAGGTACAAGTACGGGTTATTTTTGGCTTTTTAGTGTTTTTTGAGGTCGGTTTTTTTTTTGTCAATAATTTAATTTTTTGCTTTTTAGTGATTCAAATATATGGAAATTAGATCCGCTCATTGGTCTTGTGAAAGTTTTAGGCTATAAAATTTGATCCTGTCTGACAAGGTGCAACGGTCTATTCTAGGCAATAAAAACTTTAATGGCTTGACCACTTTAAATTACAAAAAATATATCGATAAAAACTGCTTATACCAAAGTAAAGAAGTTGAATGTTCCGTCTATATTTTCGAATTTGCTTTCAAATGACAGCCAGACTTCTTTTTTTTACCCGAGGTAATCCTCATTCCTCACTATACTCCCACATTTTTGGTTAAAGCCTACCATTTTTTTGCCACTTTTAAAGAGGGTGGCAACTGCATTATGTGGGCAAATACCTAATCAGGCAACTTTGTCGCTTAGAAAATTGCCTTATGAACATTTTCCACATAATCGATCAGGGGCTGTCGCGAATTTGACACCACGAAGGGGCCACTCCGCCCTTACGAGGAAAGTCTTAAACGCCACACATAGTCAAATGACATACACCCATTTAATACCAATAATAGACCTAATAAAAATTAACACATGTATTAAGCTAAAATAGATTTTGCGTCGATGTCTTAAAAGCTTAAACATGATGTAGATAAGTTAGGTGTACGGAATATCTTGATCCGCGTTGTATAACAAGAAGCCAACTAAATCTATGAAGAATGGTAGGCGTCGTTGATCGATTATTATTGATGTGTGATTCAACTGTTACTATGGAAGCACTTTGCTGTTTTAAAATGTTCCATTGCTTGTCTGTGCCCCTCCACTGTTTCAGGTTTCAGATCATCCACTACATAGATATAATAGGTATACCAAAAAGTCCACTGCATCAGAACATCCATTGTTTTAGAACGTCCTCTGTATCAGAATGTCCACTTTATCATAATGGCCAATCTACCAAACGACCGTTCTGAAATAGTGTACTTACGTTCACGCTGATGACGCTCTGACACAGTGAACATTGTGATATTGTGGACGTTTTGACTTTATCAAGGACATTGTGGAGTAGACCCAAAGGTTACTGACGCAGCCATACTGCTTCGTGATATGGCAGAAACATCGATCAAATGACAATCAATAGAATCGAGCCCGATGAGACGCAACGATAAACTGAATGAACTCTAAAACAAAACACGCGAGAGTCGCGAGAGAGGGAATCCAGTTGTAACATTTATAGGGTGTTAATTACCGGAAGGGATTAGGGCTGGTATCGGTGTCGGTTCCGGAACCGGTATCGAGTTGCCCGTGATACCGGTAGCGCCGTCTCGCACCCGCAGTGGGGCCTTTGACCCGAAAATTTATAGGGATTAGAACTGTGCACTGTTATAGAAAAAAAAACATCTAAATAATGCCGATAAGAAATAATTAAACTAATCCTGGTACTCTAGATATTTGAAAAATATTATACCCCTTAATAATGCAAGATTTTCTCCTATCCTCCATTAGTTTAGATACCTCTGTAGGTTTTTGCTTTGGTGGACTATATAAAAACTGTAGACACAAATTATAATTTATAATAGGCGGATAACGAATTCGTCTAAAACCGGTTGAACAAGAATAGCCTACCCGTTAATTCACAGTGTCAAGGACCAGTATGTGGTCTCTTTTTAGAGATTGTATTAATACCAAAGATATTTTTATAGAATGCTGAATATACCCTATGACAATGGAGTCCCAAACCTCGCGCCTACGTAAAACTTGCTTTGCGATGTCGCAGTCACAGCTTAAAATACTGAAGCCAAAAACGGGCTAAGAAACAAGTACCTGCTACCTAGAAGAGCGTAAAATATATTCACACTACAGTGATATAATCTGCAACTTTCAGAGACTTATTAAATATATATCTAACCCGTAATTCTGTTAGTCTGGATGCTACCTATTCTCTTTCAATCAATAAACTAGTATTACTGGTACTATTTGAGAGCGTGAAGACACGATTTGAACTTGGCACTTTCTGTGTTGATTGCTGATGGCGCTCAAAGGATTAAACAATTCCAAGAAGCTCTTATTTACCTACGTACATGATGATGTTTGATGTCACGCCAATCCAGCCTTCGAATCATGGAAGGGTCCACACGTAGGCGACAGCCAAAGCGTCGTTGGGGTCGTGCAACCGATATTATTTAAACTGTGTACCTAGGAATCTACTGGGTTTCATCTAGACTCAGCCCATGAGCCCGATGACTTTTGCTGGGTCTGCTCCTACTAGTTTTTAGCGAAGTTAAATAAATAAATATTACGGGACAATCTTACACAAATCGACCTACTTAGTCCCAAATTAAGCAAAGCTTGTGCTATGGGTACTAGACAACGATATAGGTACATAATCATCATCATCATCATCATCATCTCAGCCATAGGACGTCCACTGCTGAACATAGGCCTACCCTTTGGACATAATATATAGATACATATATAGATATCATCCATGACCCAGGAACAAATATTCGAGTTCACCACACAAATATTTGCCCTGGCCGGGATTCGAACCCAGGACCGCCGGCTCAGTAGGCAGCTGTACTTACTACAAACCGAGCCAACCGCGTCGTCGAGGATACAATAGAGGAACTAGTCTAAAACCAAATTTAAGTAATTTATCGAGGAACTATGCACAACTGCAAGAGTTTTACGTGATTTACATGTACCTAACTATACTATATGTATCGTAATATCTAACGTCTTGCAGGATATGACCCATTGAAGTGAATAGGAGCAATTGATCGAATTGGATCATAGATATAGGCCTAAGAGTATCGACTAGAGTTATCTATTAATTAGGTTACACATTGTTATGATATGCATGCCATTTATGGCTCACTTTCATGGTCGATAGGGCCCGCATGCGGGGTGCGGCAGATTTTCATAACGCATGCCATAGGGCCCGCATGCGGGGAATTGTTTTCATTTGTCGATAGGGTCCGCATGCGGGGTGCGGTAGATTTCCATAAAGCATGCCATTTTGAGTTTCACTGGTCGTTATACCGTCTGCGGGAGTCCCCGCATGCCGTATGTCAACCGAGTTATCGACCAATGAAACTGAGCCATAACTTATTGATTCGTTATATCGATACCTTAGGTCACTCTCGAACTAATTACGATTATGTTGCCTATCAAATTCGAACCTCATAGAGTTGTAGTTGTGCACTAAAATTACAACTCTTTTTGACTAGTACGATTGTGCTCTAAGGTATCGATATGTATGCAAGATTGAGAACTTAAGTATTTATCATATTATCATCACTGCTCATGGGATTATGTACCTATCTTAATTCGATGTTGTATGTGTTAGATGTTACATGCCTGCAGTGAAAAAAGTATGTTTCCGCGTTCTTGTAATAATCGATGGATGTCTAAAAAATATTAAAAGATAAAGAATTCACGGACTTCAGTAAATATATAGCACCAAAATTGTTCTATGTTCCGACCTAAGTACCTATGGGCAACAATTACTTAACTGCATTGCTAAGATTTGTTAGAAAACTAAAAACGACGTCCATCACAGCATGAGCCATGAATAGTCGTAGAGCGTCGAAAACATTTCGAAACCCGTAGAACCGGTGCATTATCAAACGTGTTTTAACTTTTTTCGTCTAATTCGGCCAGACTAATGATTGCCACACTACAACTCCATCTTGGAAGTTTCCGGACAATATAATATTTGAATTGAACATCTTTTTTCGTGGGTCGATATTTTTTTACCTGAAACCTCTAGGTACATGTATTCGTTTAACAGACTTCTATAATGGAGTAGGTATACAAGTCTACTATAGGATTTTATGAAGAACTATTTCAATTACAGATAGACAATAAGTAGGCGATTCTACGGCACCTACCGGGAGGGCTAACGGTATATACATATAAATACCTATTGTGAATCAAGTTTGAAAATTTTCTTGATGTATAATTTAAAGTAGGTATAACATTCGAGTAGAGTCATTTTATACTTCAAGAAGGATTTACCCCTATTGCGTGATAGGGGATAAAAACGTTGAGAATGTATACTTTATTTGCCATTCGATTTTCTATTTATTTGTTATTCATTAACACGATTACTTAGCAGTCATTCGACAGTTTTATTTCTACAGTAGGTATATGTCTTGTGACAAAAGTCCCAAACTTTACAAGAGCAACTTTCTTTTATGTCTTGGTAGTATTTGAGGAATATAAATCGCCACCTTATTAGCAAAATAAAAGGAAAATAAGGCAATTTATTGCTATCATCAGGCCAATGGCATATTAAAGTGAACATGAACAATTAATTGCTTACTTCGCATCAGCATTGCGATTCAGGGAGGAATTGCTGCCAGCGTCTTCGCGACCATGCCGCGGGGCAGTTTTTTAGTTATTTTAGCTGTATTTATCTTATTTTAGTTTTTAGTCCTTTAGTTTTATCTTTTACTTAAGGTTTCATTTTAATTGTCTATAATATGTATTACTAATTATTATTTAGTAAAACAATATTGCAATATCCTGATTATGATAGATGATAATTTGGGTTTTTATTAGGAACCATAAGGCTTTAGACTAAATAAAAATGCATGGTGCTTAAATCAGAAAAAAAAAACAACGATATGAATACTGTGTAGTATTTGTATCGGACAGAATGTTATTCAGCTTAATTTTATTTCACTATAAATGGAATTTACCTGTGGTGTGTATGTAACTCGCTGATGCTCAGCCGAGCTGATCAAAGGCTCCTGTTCTTCATTGCCGGCCGTCATTGTCAACAATAAATAACTAAAGTTCTAATAAAGTCACTCAAAATTCAAACGTTCATGTTATCACCGCACTAAGAATAACCGCCGAGTTTTGGCGGGAGCGAGCGCGCGCGACTGAAGGCGAGTTGGAATGGTGGCTAGCAATCAACGCGCACCGCGCAATGTAACCACACAGGGCAAACAGCTCGTATTTGTCCCCAACCTGAGTAACGCTGACAGCCAGATAAGAATGAAGCTATAAATTACGTAATTAGGACTAATTAAAATCAAATTTAATAAAACACGCACACTCGTATGTAAATGTTTATTCAAGAAAAATCATATTTGAGATAGCAAATAATTATTCGGTACATTATTTATACAATATTTTAATGAATATCTTTTATTTTTTCTTCGTTACTCGTATGATAAATGACACATGACAAAGGAACTATTGTATGTAAGACTTGAGATGTTTCATGAACCTTATTTATAATATGCTTTAGCAATATGGCTAACATACTTCTCTTTATATCGTAAACTTACACGCTAGGTAATTCACAATGACATTGCGTTAACATACATTTATTCATTCATTTATAATATTATTTGGTGAATTACTTACTATGAATAACCCTCGGGCGGCCCCTGCGACACATAAGTAGTAGTATCGTAGTGTTTACCTTATACCCATGGCGGTTGAACTGACGAGGCGAGGAAGGCTACCATCATACCCGGGGTTTTCGGTCCACGAATGATCTGACGCCTAGTCCTAGTGTCAAATTATTCGTGCACCCAAAATCCCGGAGTAAGCTTATCATAAACTAAAACCATATCTTGTAACAAGTTTCGAGTGAATCGAATTTTAAACCCTGTATATTTCACTACAAATATAATTATCCTGTACTAATTTGAATTCTGAAATCGGCACCATTATTGAAATTTACACGCGCCCTCCCCGCGTTGCCGCCATGAAAACTTACATAAGGAAACGATCTAGACCATGCTTAACCATAATTATAAATAAAATAACTGTATTATTTACATTGCACAAACGAAACTCCCGTCTATGTAAACGTATTTAATGTATAAAACTATAGGTAATAATGTATGAGATATTTAGCACTACATAGGAAGCATTTCGGGTTATATTTTAGTCTATGAGTCTGATAAGTAATACCTATATGGCTGCGTCCGACGTCCACTTTTTGATACTGACTGCCGTTACTAACCCAATAATCTCAAAACGTGCATTATTCGTTATATTTTAATGATTATACTATAAATTCATGGAATTATTAATTAGTGTACCATATCATATAGTTGTATGTAGATATCGTATTGTATGTCTATGCTAATTCTATTGTTAAAGTCTATCTGGCGAGTAGGCTAGTTCAAATTGGAGTTTTGTTCATCTCACTATAATTATTGCTTAGTTTATTCATAACTGCGGTAAATAGGCATACAGTTGCGTCTCGAGTTAAACATTATTTATAAAATATAGCTGAATGCTCTATTGTAAGTTACGGAAGGTTAGTATGTATATATGGAAGTACACGGTGGCTGTCTGACTTCTGAATTCTATTCTAACTAGATTAAGTACACGAATTAACACGTAAGAAACCCGGTAACGAACAATTGTGATCTGTGTTTCGAGTACATTAAATACCGATTAGTCACTCGTACATTCTATAAACTCTATCATATTCTATCCTATTTCTCGTAATACGTACTCGGCTAGTATGACAAGTAAACTGTGATGCTTCAGTGTAAATACTTGGTATATTATGCAGAGTCAACGCCCACATCTAACATTATACTAAGAATAAACGTAACCCGGTAAGACACCACTCGAAAATAATTATGTTCATCGTCAGTAGTTCTGAATTTAATTTATATACTCGTAAATTTACAGCAATCTAAGCCTGGGTTGGGTGTACATTCAATATAGCGTAGTTACACTCGCTCGAATATTGTTTAGCAGCAGAGCGAGGGGAACGCCAAAATGTAATCTTTAATTTCGAGTATATACTGAATTCACCCCGTACATACGGTCCGTAGCTTACATCTATTATACTATTTGCATGCTCAGACTATCGATGCTAAATGGCAGTACACAGGACTACTACGCTATGGTAGATATTTGAGCTTAAATGTATATTACAATAGCAATATTTTGAACGTGAATATGGGACTAACATTGGAAGTGCACCCCTGAAATGTAGGCTAACAATTTAAGGACGAGAGTATGAGTAACAGAGCAGATAACATTAAAAAAAACTTAGTATGTGTATTGTATCCAACTAGTGACTTGGTAATGATATTGAAGTAGCGAACTACAACAACCATTATTATAATAAAATTGGAGTTAATCGCGTTTAAAAAAGGTTAAAAATGGCTTATGTAATCACGCTGACGTTTCGGACGTGATTTTATGTCCATAGTGTCGAAGGGACTCGGACCCTTTTAACGCGATTAAGTTTCGTTTCGTTATAATAATGTGTGAGCATTGTGTAGGTTTAAATCAATATACAACATCGATTTCAAACACAGAATTGGCGACGTGCTCGTAGAAAATTTTGCCGTCTAATTTTGTTGCTTTAATAAGCACGGGGCTTTTGCCTATATTAATTTGACCACTCTGTTACTCCATACTTTGTGTTGACTACGTTCAGTACCGTAAGGTTTAGTGATCTAGTAAAACCACAACCGCAGTGTCCTTATAACAGGCATTCCTTCGGTGTCTGTAGCGGCACCCCACCGCAAAACAATCCGTAAGCATATGTATAACATTATAGTACATATAATAAACATCACTGCAAATTATTATCATAATTCAGTGTAAATTCAATTGTAAATTAATTATTAATACATATATTTACCTATACTGTGCTGTGGTACAAAACTATTGAGGCTATTTATTGAACACCAGATTGATTGACACGTCCCTAGTTCAGTGTGGTGGCTTAGGCCCGTTCGAACAGTTTCCTAAAATGTCTGCTTCTCAAACTAGTCTTCATCCAAGAAATTACTCTTTCCTGTAATGTCAGCAAATGGTTTCCTATGATGCTACTGTCTTAGAATGATCGGTTCCTATTATGTCCGCTTCGAAAATTGTCCTGCTTTCTATAATATCCGCTTATTATGATGCATAATTCTTACGATTTCCTACATTTTAGGAAACAGACAGTATACGAAGTAAACATTTTACAAAGCGATAATGCTAATGTGGGAATAAGGCTATTTTGGAAAGCAGACATTCTTGAAAAGAGACACTTTCTGAAGTAGACATAAGGAAACTGACAATGTGGGAAGAAGACCAGGTTTGATATGCAATCATTTTAGGAAACAGACCGAACGAAACGGAGCCGTTCCTAGTTCAGTGTGGTTACACGTAGCCCGTGAGCGATTGTCTGTTGTTATCAAATTCGGTACCGTTTTTTGTAGCTAAGTGTACAAACCTGTCACCCTAGTGAAATGGGGTATAATTTCGATTTAACCTCGAAGCAAAAGGAGGTTAAGTCTCACAATAGAGTTGACCTTTTGTTTCTGGTTCATATTTGACTTATACCCCTTTTTACTGGGGCCACATAAACGTCCCAATACGTTTAGTTACACTAGCCTCGCTTAACGAGTAGACATGGTCACCCTTCTCAATATAGATTGATTTGGCTTACACCATTGCGGCAAGAAATCTATCATAATTTGTGAAGTTTGCATGAAATAAAGCCAAACTTTTATCATCGCAAAAGATTTTCGAGCATAATACTAACCAGCCATTTCACTTCTAGCAAATAGAACATTATGTTTTCTATCCAAATAGTGATTTAAATCGATACAATTGTTATATATAATATATATGGAAATATTCCAAATAAACAATTCTGGAAGAGAGTCCTCCTGACATAGGTGTATAACACCTACTAGGAGTCCTCAACACTTGTATTCATTATTTGTAATCTTTTTAACCAATAAAAACGTATTTATTATATAACAATAATAATAGTTAGTATACTGAAAAATATTACATATTTTTATATTTATCTATTTTTTATTTTTTGCAATTTATATGTGTATCCTTGGATTGGATTCCATTAATCTTAAAATGTTACCTAATGTTTGAGTATGATAGATTTTTCGCCGCCACTGTAGAAGAAATTTGTCGTACGGCGTAGCAATTCTATCTCGAATGATATTACTATGCTAAACAATAATATTGATCGAAAAATTATACGTGGGTACTACATGTGACCTGGGAACGTGGTGATGATGATAAGTTTACATACAGTGAAACACCAACGCCGTCATACGCCGCGATTTATTCTTCAGAGGAATCGGGATGTCAGCATTCTAGCACAACTGCGACACGCGACTCTTTCTCGCGCGATAAATATTACCTGTCTCATTCTTCGCGGTACTGTAAGAAAGTGACGAGCGATGCTATGTCGCGCGACAAGCGTAGTTGTGCTAGACGGGTATAAACTATTGGCTTTCACATTACTAATCCTACAGAAAATCCGATTGATATGTTATCATGAAACTGAGGTAAGTATTAATGCGTATACTGTCTTTTATTGTTTGGTTCAATGCAGAAAAATGCTGCAGCAGCAAATTCAATACCGTGAACTCATTTTAAGAGATACGATTCCATTTTGAGGATTTCTGGGCTAGCCAAATGTCTACAGTACAACCAATCCAAAATTTAGTATTTTAGCTAAGACAACTAATAAATAACAATTATCAAGTTTTCCTTATCATACACTAAATGCGGTAGCTTAATATGAGTTATTAATTGATACATAATTGCCAAAATGATGTAAATTTCGGCGAATAGAGCAATTAAGACGTTGACGTACAATAATTTTTAGGCTATTATAAATATCGCAACTAATTAGCTAAGTGTTGCAATAACTTAACTCTAAAGTATGGTAAGGCATATTCGTATCAGTAACCGACATTATTAAGTAAACTAAGGCGTCCCATTCAGTGCTAAATTTCATTATTTTAGTGATCTAAGTTGAGCTATCTGGTTCATTATACTACCAGTAGATATCTAGTCTGTTAAGAAATAAATTACTCTCATCTCCTGGGTCATTTAAAAATGTGTTGCCGCAAATCACCCATACATAAAATAACTCTGTTTATCTCAAAAAAAAAAACACTATTTACATAAAAACAGAGGACATCATTTCATTCTTGTTAAAATAATAATATTTCAAATTTCACGACAGGGAAATAAAAGATCAATATAAATAATTGAATACAAAATTACACATTTTTTAATAATTACAAATTTTCGCGATGGATTTTGCCTCCAATCATTTTGAAATGGCCATCTTAATAATAGTCACTGGACAATCAAGTGATTAATAACATTCGGTCGACTCTTCGAGCGTCGAAAGCGAAATTTAAACTATTTGGACTAAATCCCGAAAGAGCTAGCGAGCTCGAAGCGGGCAATAACTTCTGTTCAGAGAATGGTCACTGTCACGAAATAAACATTTTTTTCTACATACGTCTATATCAGGGCTGGATACTTAACATTTCCATAGCCATCTGCAAGTGCCTGTAGGCATGTTATCTCGAGATCCCAAGACCTAATTAAGCCTACCTAAGAAAAGGATCCCGAAAAAAGGGACCTAGAAACGAGGGAATCCGAGACTCCGACTGCCTTCGAACTTTTAAAAGGTCTACATTTTTTTACAGTTAAAATATATCGATGTTTTAGATTTAGTTTATTTAGTGCTCTATTGGTGGCAGAAACTTTACAGCCATAGTATGAATTTTCCACGGAGACAGCCCATATAAAGCGAAACAGTTCACTAGTGAATAACAGTGACAATTATAACAATAAAATATACAATGTAAGCTTTCATTTGATACATCAATCAACCTATGTTTCCTTTTCTAGTTCCACCGAATTCAGTACGATTCGTGTAGAACGAATTCTTAATTAACACGTGAATTGAACAAGAAAATTATTGAAATAATGCGAGTGATTAGAGAGTTCGCGAATTAGTACACCACACCGTGAGGTAGTCTGATGTTATAAAAAAAAAACTTAAAATTAAACTTCTAACCCTTATGTTATGACCGACGGTATAATACTGCTAAAACTATGATATATCTCGTCAAATATACAGGGTACGCATGCCGCTAGGCCTCAGGGAAACTCTGTCTATCAGTTTTAGCAGTCTGCTCACCCTGTATCCCTCGGAGACCTTTAAAAAAGCTAAGTATGTGCAAAAATTTACGCGTTCGCTACTTACGTCTATACGCATGATGTGAGCTCAGCGCGAGGAGCCCAGCCGGCGGCGGTCCGTCCTTCCCTTCACATTTCACTAAAGCACAGTCAGCAGAAGAAGTTGCTACGCACGCCAGTTGCTCAAAATTATATGCACATGATTCTGCTATCTAGACAATACGGGTTGTACAGATCATTGTGAGCGTTGTAGCTACTTTTGCCGCTGACTGTACACAAACTCTTAAAAACTACACGAAAAACGAAATTTTGATGAAGAATCCTATACCTAAACGAAATAACCTGATATTTGACCTATATACGATGCATTCTCCTACGTTTTTGACACATTGAACTACTAACCACTAAGTCCAAACACAATGAATCACTAGTTAACCTCCTGATCGCGTCTATCACAGCCAAATCGACCGCCTCCGACGACTCCTCGGGTCTATTAGACGGGCTCCTCTGCCGTATAACTACATAATATAATTTTGTTACGTTATCGAAATTGTGATAAATCAAGCATACGATGAACATAATAGTGCCCTAAAGAAAATCTCAGGAAGACTTCCTTGGCTTACAATAGAAATGCAATATTTTGATACGACCGAGCCTTTCGAGAACGTAACAAATGTAAATGGTTATCCATAAAGATATCGCTCGCCGCGGTTCCAGTCCATCAATTTATAACTTTAATTACATTAATAAAGTCTACGATCCATCGCACACATACAATTTCACTACTACTCACGCTTAGAATGAATACGCGTAGAAACAGTCTTTAGTCCTAGATTTTGCTAGCCACGAGCTATATTTCGTCCGTGTCACAACGTCAATGTCACATGCAACACGTCTCTATGATTGGTTCGTAGACACGCACACATAAAACCAAAAGCGGCTTTATCTTTCGCAAATCTGTTGTATGAAGACTCTCGTACTAGGCGTATTTATTCAAAGCACTCACGCAATAAACGCACTCCGCACCTTAACATTGAATATCATATGTACTATACCTTTTCCTACCACTTAATTATGACCACGGCGAGCATTAACATCCTTAACTACGAACGAGAAATCAGCACGCAAGTCCTAGTTCGGTTTAATATCTTCACAAACCATCAAAATATAATAAACAGCGTCAGTAAATGCTTTACCGAATACTGTATCCACGGTTTAGATACTCCTTGACTTTACCACCTCGAGCCTCTTTTTAATTCCCAACCAATTAACTGGATCATAATATCCCTATTCAATCGAGAGGAAAAACACTAAATCGGTCACTATACTCCTCAAAAACTCGTATCAGGTGACAGAATGCAAGCTGAGATACGAGCTTTGTTTGCGGCAGTGTTGCAACCAAACAAGGCTAGTCCTTGCCCACTGAGCGCTCAGTGTGTGACAGTGTGTGTGTGTGTGTGTGTGACAGTGTGTGTGTGTGTGTGTGTGTGTGTGTGTGTGTGTGTGTGTGTGTGTGTGTGTGTGTGTGTGTGTGTGTGTGTGTGTGTCTCACAGCGTCTGCGGGGAGTACTTGGCCGGCGGGCGCGGCCGGCGCGGCGCGGGCCGCTGTCAGTTGTTCTTGTCGAAGTTGTGGAAGGCCCAGTTGAACGACGTCGTCCACGAGTTCTTGACGGCTTCGATGAATTTCAGACGGAAGTGCTCGAGCGCCTTCTCTTCCGATAAGTCTAGTACCTGTTGGATACGATCATTTTGATAAATCTATTCCACTCAGTGGCGGCGGCAGACCAAGACGGAGATGGCGGGATGACCTAGGCACATTCCGGAAAGATGGTCTGTTGCTGCCTTAAATAGTGACGACTAGAAGAAAGAAAGGGAGGCCTTTGCCCAGCAGTGGTCCACAGCTCAGGCTAAAAAGAATAATAATAATACCGGCTTTATCGCGATGTTTTTTATTTACCTTCATTGTCTGAGGTTTTAAATTATACGTGTATAAAAAATACTGTAGCATTATTACCTACGTCTTATAACATTAATATTATTATTATTATACATACAGTGTTATAAAACGTAACAATGCTTGGAGGCCAAAATAACCTATAACGATTCAAGGGTTTTACGCAGCAAAGGGGAAAACGCTACTATAGGCTACGCAGTAACAAATAGGACATTCCTGATTCTGTCCTGGAGCGTATTATGCCGCTTGATCAATCCAAATGGGTTAGTAGAGAGAAGTCACAAACTAGAAGAGATAGGGAAATCTGTTCTTAGGCACCATGGCGTCGATTTAATATTTAATAAAAGCTGCATTTTTTTATAAATCTCTAAAGAATGTTACAATACGATAGACGATACGAAGGCCAAGGCTTCGATGGCTCAATATTATAAGTAGACCCCGGATTTTCGTCGCAGCCACGTCACAATAGGGTAGTTTGGGAAGTAAATGGACCTGTGTTAATAGATAAGGAAAAACGAACAGTTTTGAACCCAATTAATTTTAACTTTTTTTTTTCAAAAATGATATTCACATTTTTTTTTGTATTTTAGAAGAAGAAGACGTACCAGCGTATCGCGCAGGTACTGCAGGTCTTTCTCAGACTTGAGCTCGGGCAGACCCGTAGAGATCATCATGGAGAACAGCGACAGGATCAGGTGTCCATGCCGCCGTAGAATTTTGAACGCCTGCAGACAATATCAGCATTAGTGTAAATAAATAGAGTATTAACAGCAGTAGCAATGATATTTTACTAGCGCCCCAAAAGTGAAAATGGAGCTTATGCTATGGCAACGTTTTTGTTGATCACCGGAAAGTGACTGATGGGTATACTCGAATGTGTCAAGTTCTCAGTGACGGTGTGATTTTGACCCCAAAATGCCGTTTTGCGTAAGTGCACAAAATAAGCAAAAAAAAAATCGTAATAAAGAAAACGTAATCCTCACATCAGAAGTTAGCTGAAATAATTGGATTTTCTCGGTTTTAACATAATTGTTTTTCACGCTATTACGACATCATAACGACGCCGCCTTAGAGATAAGCTTAGTTCATGGACCGTGACTTGGGAAGTAAATATGGCAAGTGGCATGTTAGTGTATAACGTATTTTCTTATAAAATATGATGCCTGTGTTCATAAATGGATTATGCATTTGTATGTAATACTAGTACTACCTCGTCCGCTTTTTTTACCGAAGTCAGATAAAAAGTATCCTATAACCAGAGGACAAGGAAATTCTGATCAACACATGGCGCCAGACTGGCATGGAGCCGCACGCCCATATAAAATAAAAGACGATCTTGCATTGCACTATATTTCCTGAAATCATGACCCCTCTCCATAGAAAACAGATGTTCAATAAAAATTTATAAAATAATAGTATTGAAATGTATCAAATAGTAATTAAAGTAATAAATTAATGTAAACCTGGTTAATAACACGCGCCAATTTTTTGTATATTTCGTTTGTGTTATGGTTTCCTACGGGACAGGCTCCGCCCAGTGTAGGGACCAGGGTAACCATTGAATGGCTAAGAATGTCATCTTACAAATTCAGAAAAATTCAGTACCTTGTAATAAGTTAAAGTAAGTGGAATTTGTAATGATTAATGAATAAATGTTTTAATGTTTTTTATTGAATGTGGCTCACCGTTTCGCAGTGTTCGCGGAATATCTTGAAATCGAGCGGTTCGTTGACGCCGGTGCCGCGCTGCCCCTTGTTGATGACGTGGATGAAGTCGTGCGTCAACACGAACGGCACGCGCTCCCGCTTGAAGCCGAACTTCTGCTTGAAGTGCCCCAGGAAGTGGCCGAAATCTATGTGGAACAGCTGCGGAACACAATCATTGTTTTACAATCTAGTACAGCTGCCGGCAAACTTTTTGAGCATAACCTTGACTGCGCAGTGGCCGATTTACGTACCAATGTCATTTCATTTCATTTATTCATTGCACCATGGTTGTTTACAAAGATGTTACACTTAATGTACATGCGCACATTGGCGTATCTAAGATTATTTTTCAGGGGGGGCCTGGGGTGGGCCTAGGGAGGGGCCTGGCCATATCCTAAGAGATGAAGCCATGAATTTCTATCGGTAACCCAAAATCCTGGGGTGGGCACTAGACCATACTGGGGTGGGCACGGCCCACCCGGCCACCCCCTAGATACGCCTATGCATGCGCAGATCCGCCATTATTGTTCAAAAAGTTTTACGGCAACTATATGTAGCTGGCTACTAACAAACGACTGAGTTCTCGCCTGTCGATCTCGACCATATGACAGGCTTAATCAGCCTAAACGGCCGTTGACAGCTAACAGAAGATATTGGTTTGAAAAGGATGATACAAAAAAAAACGACAAGCAACAAAGAAAAAAAAAACTTTTTTTTTTAAATACGTGACTTCAAAATGTACAAAAATTTTGTTCTTTTTTTTAATCCAAAAAAGAATAATCAAATTGTTTTCAGAATCCGCATAATTTAACAGAACAATAATTGTATGACTACCATGAACTTAAACGCACTTTTCACGGTGAAAATGGCAGATTACATATTGTCTCCATACAAATATTGGTATAGCCTGTCCGATCTCTAAGATCCAATGATGTCACTTTAGCACAAGGTACAAACAACTTATACATGTAAATTTAAGGTCGTTTTTCACTTGTGCCATTCTGATAGAATTTGATCTTAAAATTCCGGATAGACTATACCCATAACCATAACAGAGCGGAGCGTCTTCAGCGCTCCATAAGAATGTTGACTTTGATGGTCATTTCTGACTTTTAGAGCAGTCTAAGTGTAGTTAGTCCCATATAGACATTTGATCCTAAATAAGTTTCTGTCAAAAATTTCATTTTAGTGGCAAGCTTTTATAGCCGACTGTACTTTTCTTTGGATATCCATCAAATGCTCACTGAGACGATTCTAAAGAGCCCAAGCTCGGTAGGATTGCTTTTTCTATTATAGAGTTCCTATGGCCACCTTCCGGCTCCATCATCAGATCAGCCCCATGGTACCATATTATTGTATTGTCATCAAAGTTAAGTAAGTATGCAAAATTTCTGCTCAATCGGTTGACGATATCTGCTTCAAAATTGAGTTGCAAGGTTTAACCCGAACAAACATACTTTAAACATACCATGCAAGTTAAATAAAAGCTTTTAAAAATAGAATCAAATGACATTTCCAAAAAAAAAAAAATGGTCATGTCCATTGTACCTGTCCGCTCTTCTTGACCATGATGTTGTCGGGATGGCGGTCGGCGATGCCCATGACGTAGGTGGCGACGCAGTAGCCGGCGCAGCTCATCGTGAACTCCTCCACCGCCTTGTTGAACGCCGCCTCCGTCGAGTTCTTGTCTCGCAGCCATACTGTGTGCAAGTAACTCGATATATTACGGACCACCCACAGACAACCCCCACTAGACGGAGCATTTTTTTTTTTTTTTTTTTTTTAATGTCATTGGTGGCAAACGAGCAAACGTATCGCCTGATGGAAAGCGATTACCGTCGCCCATAAACACCTGCAACACCAGAGGAGTCACAAGTGCTTGCCTACCCGGAGGACGAAGATAGAATGCCTCTATGCTAGTAATTTCACCGGCTATCTTACCCCCACACCGAAACACAACAATGCGAACATTGCTGTTTGGCGGTGGGTTAGCAGGCAAGACGGTAGTAACAATCCGGACGGACCCTGCACGAGGCCCTACTACTCCAAAAAAAAGCATGTAAGGCGACCCGCGCGCACCAACGATATGGTACGGCAGAACATTAAGAGCCCTTATTCCTTTTCAAATTTATTTTTTTCATATTATGACAAATATATTGATAATTTCAACCAACTTTTTGAAGTGAATAATACTTTTCCCCGAGTTCTAGAAAGTAACATAGTTATTTCACGCTTTCATTGCATACAGTCGAAAATAAGTTAAAAAAACTAATTTTCCGCGTGAATTTTGTCAATTTCGAGTAGTTTTTGAAACAAAAATTATCAATGAAAAATTCAAACTGTAGGTTTCAAATATATACCAATAAATCCCAATAGCCCTGTTCTAGAAAGTAACATCAATAGTATGTTAAGAAACATGTTTGATCATAGAGAAAAATGTCTAAACAATCAGCATTTTAAAAGGAATAAGGCCTCTTAAAGTATCAACACGGCGGCCACCGTTTAGTTGCGTCCTTGTTTTATGATCCATGCGTACGTCAACGAAAAAAGAAATTAAATAAATAACATGGTAAATTGTAGTGTTAAGTGGTGTAGAGAGACCTCATAAACATGGACGCAACTAAACGGTGGCCGCCGTGTTGATACTTTAATGTTCTGCCGTACCATATCGTTGGTGCGCGCGGGTCGCCTACGGGTCGCGTTACATGCTCCGTCTAGTGGGGGTGGTCTGTGGGACCACCATAACTAAATAAATAAATATCAGACAACCTCAAACAAGTGCTCGGTTGCCCGCCGCCGCGTCTGATCGGCTCTCCTGATGACGAATCGCGTAACGATTCGAAAAATGTCGAGCGATATTCGACTTCTACAACGTGAGTAAACCCGTTTATGTATTTTAATAAACCTCAAACAAATCAACATAGTTCCAAATTTAGCTCTAGTTGGCTTGTGTTGCGTACTAAACAACGATATACATACTTACATAAATTGTATAAATAAATAGGAACAAATAACCCAGAAACAAATATTCAAATTCATCACATGCCTGGTAGCCGTATGCCCTTACCGGGCTTCGAACCGCAGGACTGCCTACTGCACTACCACTAGATCGTCAAAACTAGGTGATACATTTGAAAATGACGGTTACGTTTAAACAAAGGCCTGACATACTTCGATTACGTAAGGATCTTCAGGATCCGTCCGTAGCCAAGATCGCATAGATCCCCCTGAGTAAGAACTCTATACGAGTTCGAAACATTTCGGGACCTTCCTGACAAATAACTAACCGTGTCAGGGATATCTCACGAAAGTTTTATAATAATACAAATTAGCTTTGACTTACAGTACAAATTGGCTTTGGAAATGGTCGACGCGGCGTTGAACAACGCACGCTGCTTTTGGATGTTGGCCACGGTATCTGCATCGTCCACGACTTCGATCATACCCACGGCGTTGTCCATAGATATGCAGTTGTACGGGTTCAATCTATAACAAATAAGTCATTAGATTAGTACATTATTGCCGAGGCTCGGAAAGTAGGGGCTTACCTGACGAGCTGATTTGCAAGCCGAGCAACCATAATGTTCCATGGAAGCGGGCAAAAATGCGATTTCATACATTTATTTTTCCCCTAGGAAGCGCATATTTCTTTTTTATTTAAATTGCAAAATCAGGCTTTTTGCGTTTCTATTTTCAAATAGAAAACTAAACATTTCCGAGCATGTTTGAGTATAATTTTTTTTTCGTCGTCCTGCAAGCAGGAGCGATCTTTTTGACGATCTATAGCTAAGTCGGACCGAAGTTGTGCCAAGGGCCTTATCACACATGCTAGTTGCGAGCGAATTCTGTATGAAGGTGATCACGCAGAGTTCGCCGCGATTGTCATTGTATAGAAAAACACTCGCAACTCGCAGGCCCTAACAGCACCGCGCACCGTTGGTTTCTTGTCAGTTGCCATTGCGACTTGGGCTCCCCTTTTTGCTTACCATTAGGCGAAGTGAACCGTTAAAAAAAAAGGACCCAATATCCAATTTGAGGGTACTTTTAGGGTTCCGTACCCAAAGGGTAAAAACGGGACCCTATTACTGAGACTTCGCTGTCCGTCCGTCGGTCCGTCTGTCACCAGGCTGTATCTCAACAACGGTGATAGCTAGCTGTTGAAATTTTCACAGATGATGTTATTCTATTGCCGCTATAACAACAAATACTAAAAATAAAATAAAATAAATATTTAAGGGGGGCTCCCATACAACAAACTTGTTACAGATTATGTATATATATATGTATAGGTACGGAACCCTTAATGCGCGAGTCGGGCTCGCACTTGCCCAATTTTTTATTATGTTTTGTAGCCCACCTGAAGTCGTAGCCCTCGTTTTTCCAGAGCCGGTCCATGATGCGCAGCATCTGCAGCGTGAACATGTCCTGGCGCAGGTCGTCTCCGATCTTGAGGATGATGCGGATGTTCGGCCCGCCCGGCTCCACGTTCTCAAACTCCAGCAGGAGAGGCCGCATCTTGCTGTCCATTACGCGACACTGGTCTGGTCTGGAATGGGGTAAGGTACATTTTTATGTCCACTTAATCTCGGATTTCTAATTCAAGACCAAAAAAACTACGACAGATACGTCACTGTCAAAATTGACAACATTTAAATGACATCTGAGTTTGTTTCTTGGCTTGCACCAAATGCACAATGTTACAAGTACAATACCAGATTTTGTACCAAAAATCTCCGATGTTTAAGTTTTTATTATCTCCTCTCGTAATTATGTAATAATAATAATAAATATTTCTAGTTATTTTGTTAAAACAGAGTTAAAGCTACCAATAAATAAATTATCTTAGCGTGTTTAAAAAAGAAAAAGGAATTTACTATTGTAAAAATATTTTATTGTAGTGGCAACCTTGTGGTAGTTTTTTTGGTCTTGAATTAGAAATCGTAGTATAGTAGTGAAAACGCCGAATCACATTCTGTCAGATCACGTATCACATCTAGAATTTTCATTGCCATCATTATCGATCGAAAGATGTTTATTGTTGTGAACTAATTATTAAAATGTTTAGATTTCGCTTCATTGTAAACATTTGGTTTACGTTAGCAGACGTTACTGCTTTAATAAAAAATAATTGATTCGGGTGTAGCACATCGTTACTATCGATTCTCAACAAATTTGAGACGATGGTGCTGACTATAAAGTCTTAATATTTACGGTAGATGGCGCTACGATGCCACCCTAAGGCATGTCGAAGCAACTGGTTGAAAGATGCAATGGCTCTGACATCTGGTTCGGTGGTCCAGTTGGTAGGACGCCCGTGTTGGCCCGGAAAGCCGTTGTGAGCCGGCGACGACGACCCAAGCTTATTACGAGCCCTAATGTGGCTGGCAAGGCCAAACTAAGGGCCTTATCACACTTGCGATTTGCGAGCGAGTTTTCTATACAAAGGAGCGTCGCGGCGAACTCGCTGCGTGATCGCCGCCATACAAAATTCGCTCGCAAATCGCAAGTGTGATAAGGCACTTAGTTTAAAATACCTGATCACAAGCAGCATAGTGAAGCTGACCGGAGCTATTGTAGGTGTAATTGTAGGACCGTTTGGACGAGATATTTTTCTTGACCTCTCATATCAGTTGAACAGATGCTTGATCAGTCAAGCAAATGGTTTGGAGATTAAGGTTATTAATGAGGCTATGCTACGTGTAGCACTCACTTGACTTGTTTGCATATGAAGCTGGGGTTGAGCGGCGACACGAACTTGCAGAGCGTCTCCTTGCAGTGGTCCTCTTGCAAGTGCAGCGCCAGCGCGGCGCGCGCCTTCGCGATCTCCTTGCGCTTGCGCACGCAGTTACTCGCCCCTAAACAAAAGATAAATAATAATAATAATAATAAATAATTATCAGACAACCTCACACAAATCGATCTAGTCCCAAATTAAGCTCAAGAAGGCTTGTGTTATTTGTACTAGACGATGATATACGTACGTAAATAGAAATAACAATAAGTAGACAGACACGATTTACTTTTGTTTTATAGACAAACATTTGGAATTTCTTTTCATCAAAAGTATTTTTTGTTTCGAACCATAAATTATTTTGGAATGTGATTACCTGATAACGCAAACCTAACCGGATTAGGTTAGTTTAGGTTTTTGTTGACATTTTCAAGATCATACAGGAGTACATCTGAGACCGCGTTGTGTGCCACCCCGCCGAAACGTTAGATTATGAAGGTAAATAAGGAATATCGTGTATAGACCCATTATAATTTGTGTTAATATTCAAGAATTCTGAAAAAATTATGACTTCCATAAATGAAGCATTCGGTGTAGTGTTGTGTGTGTGTGTGTCTATAAAAGGAGAGGATCCCAGGGATCCTTGTGTAAACTTAGAAGAGAGACATTTGCTTTGCTTCTCTTTAAAGGCAGGATAAGGTGTTGAAATGTCTTAAAATAGGAAAGCAGGTAGCGATCTGATTGTATGGACGCGCATCATCAGCTCATCACTCATCATCTTAGGCATTTATCCGTCCAGTATTGGACATATGCCTCCCCTAATATCTTCCATTCCTTCCTGGATGATGTTTCTCTCCTCCACTTCCTGCCGGTTATTGCTACGATGTCATCACTCCCACGCAGAGAAAACGACCAGGACATTTAATGGTATTTCGTGGAATACTTGATACTTAAGGTTGTCGAGATGTCTAAGAGGCCTTATTCCTTTTTTTTCATTATTTTTCGACTCGCCCGGGGCGGTGGCTTCCAACGGGTGTTTCTTTAAAGGCCTAGGACACCACACAATAAATCCAAGGCGCCAGTATGGCTAAGCTCGGCCCTGGCCTTAACCCCTCGTATGCTTATTAGACACGGATCCGTGCGGGACATTTCAACCTTATGTTAAATGTCAGTTAATTTCAATTTGATGAGCAAATTTTTGACGCCGCATATCATATCATATCATATCATTTATTTATTTGTATTGGTCATACATTGTCATTGTTGTAAATTATGTACATTTCAAATAAATTAAAATTAAAACGAGGGGTTAAGAGCCGATGTTGTGTTACGTACATTTGAGCTTGTCCAGACACGTTATTTGCCGCAGCAGCGTGTCGACGTGGTCCTGGCTGCCGCGGCAGTACGCTTCCAGCACCAGCCCGAACCGGATCGAAACTGACGCCACGTGCATCTCAGATCTGGAAATAATAGTACATTACTGCGGACGTCGCGAAAGAAGGGGTTGCCGGGTGAGTAGGTATAGACGGCCGACCGTAAGGGAGGCCGTCTAGTGATACGAAGCCGGCCAGCCCTTTTCACGGCTAAGGCATGTATTTGTATAGTGCTTTTCTCAAACATATGCAATGAAATAAAAAAATACACCACTCAAAAAAACATAATTCAGCTGTTCAGCCAGTTCATGAACACAGACGCCATGTTTAAAAAAACTATTTTTAATTTTCCCTCCAATCCCTCTATATTTTTTTCTTTAATAAGTCGTCCACGTGTGTAGTGCTCGAATATTAGGGCCATTATGCACAACCTGATAATAAGAATCTTAATTTCTATAATAAATATAATAACGGCAGAGGACAGTATTTTAACCCGTCAAGCGTCCTGTAGACTAACGTTAGTCTACAGCAATTTTGTGCCGGTAGCGTCCAGTAGACACACGCTAGTCTACAGCCCAAACCGCTCATTGGATCAATTTCTCTGCATCGATTCGTTATGGTGGCAGCTTGATAGATATTTTACTATCCAACAACAGCTATCAGAGCACACAAATTTGATTTTTAACCAATCAGAATCCTCAATAGTGACGCGTAAATATTTTTTTTTCTCCACATTGGCGGAATTCGTCCGCCATTTCGAAAATCACTTGCATTTGAGGTGTCGTGTCGTGTAATAAATATGTCCAAATCTTTTAAACGGAAAGTGTTTATATTATGTATTATATATGAAATTACTGGCAATTAAATAAGGTTTTTGTTTTTAATGTTAAATTTAGCCGCACGACATTGTTTCCTAGTGAAAAAAGTCCTCAAGTTTGAATGACGCAATAATTTTGCAATGATGGCCGTCGTAATTCATTTGTTTCCTAATTTTCAATTGTTCAAAACCTTACGAACAAATAATAGTTTTATAATACACTTTCTCAGGATTTCATTTCATATATTAGATTGGTGTAAGGTCTTGGGAATTTTGATAGATTTATGATTTTGTTCAAACAGTGCTCAATTTCGCGGCAAATCCGCCATGACAGTTGCGACTTGGACGGCGCAAGTTTGTAGCGTGCGTGCACGTTCTCGTGAATAAATATTTGTTGTGAAGTAATTATTAGGTGTTTAGAGGTGAATTTACGTAAAATTGACGCATAAACTAGCCAGTATCATTTTAGTGTATGTAAAATGTGATATGTGGTTTTAAATTGAGTGTAAATTGTGAATGATTAGTGACGGATGTGACGGAAATCGAACATCTTGGAATATAAATAAATCTACATCTCACTACAAGTAAGTGCGGCTATTATAACATATTGTGCCGAATTCCAAATTTATCTAGCTCTCTAACGATATATAACACATCTCATATAATTATTCTCGGGGTAGGTAAAATTCCCATCTTTAGCGGAAATTCAGCCGTTTCTTATTTGTATGGGACATTTCGCGGTGTTTTGTTCTAGGGAGGTCTGACACTTGACGGGTTAAATTTATTCATCAACACATTGGAATCATACAGATTTGTATTCTAAATATCAGTTCGTGTGTACTAGGCATTAACGCGGATATTGTTGACACCTCTGACACCTCGAACACGCGTAACATGTCGCTGATGAAAAATTTGACCTAGTTTAGTTACTTATGTATTTGTATAGAATCTTTTTATCGATTCTATACCTTTTATGTGGTAATACCACATTTTTATTTTTATAAATAATGACACAAAGGTAAATTAAGAAAGAAAAATTGAATGCGATCTACTACAATCGAAGCGGGGTTTGAACCCGCGAGTTAGTTACTTATGTTTTTATTATTTTGTATTTGATATGTATTTTAGTTTTAAGGTATGTATCTATGGGCCACAGTTGCCTGAAATAAATGTTTTCATTTAATTTAATTTCATAGTGATTTTATTGAACATATGCGATGAAAAAAAAACACCACTGTTTAGCCTGTTCATAAACACAGACGCCCATGTTTTAAAAAAATACTTTCCGGCCTAGGCCTGCAATTTTGTATGAAATTCCTTTACAGTTCTCTCGCTTTGAATACTTCGAAGCCTGTTATAACACACGTACACGTTATGACGCCATTTTATTGCATGTTTGAGAAAATATTATTGTGAATGTTGGTTAATGAGACGACACGCACCGCACGATTAACAAAGGTACACTATGTTACTTCATCAAACAGCTGATATACTCATCTCATAGGTCACATCAAGGATTTATTTTAACAGCTTTACTTTACTACTAACCTCAAATGCCAAAAGAGGTAGTGTCCAATGGTCATGTTGTTGAAGGCGCGTTGCAACAAGAACAGTGCCAAGTCGCACATCAGATACGACTCGTGTTTAAGCGCCTGCACCAGTTGTAGGAGGTACAGTAGGAGCTCTTCATCGCTGTGGGGAAAATTCATTGACATTATACATTTTACAAACATTTATTTTACTTGTAAAGTCGAATAAAAAAATCTTCATTAGTAGGATGAAACCATTCCACAGAATTAGGGTTGGTGCCTCTTTGTAAGAAATAGTTATGCTTGTGTTAATAAACACCGCTTTTCCACATGTTGTACTTATGTAAATCTGGGTGTACAAGTATTTATTGTGTTTAATACAGTAGAATTGTCATCTGAATAAAATAATGGATACGAAAAAGGTCTGATTTTAACGACAATTTTTACAAAATATCAACACAACTCAAGCTAAACTACTCTTATCGACTTTACGTGCCAGGCCCGTTCCTCGCAAGTAAAGTTCGTGACGTTTTAGACGCGTAGAGGAGTAATGCAAGCGGCGACATATAACTGACCTGATCTTAGCCAAGCACTTGACAGCGAAGCACCGAACTGTGGAGTAATTAGCAACTCCAGCGCCGACTCGACCGGCAGCATGGGCCAGTCGGCCACCGTCTGATCAACCGCTCTAAATCTCTCTAGCCTAGCACGCGATGAGCTTCGGTAGTGACTGACCTTTATCAAAGTAGAGATATAACTGACCTGATCTTAGCCAAGCACTTGACAGCGAAGCACCGAACTGTGGAGTCCGCGTACGCATAGTCCAGCAATTCCAGCGCCGACTCGACCGGCAGCATGGGCCAGTCGGCCACCGTCTGATCAACCGCTCTAAATCTCTCTAGCCTAGCACGCGATGAGCTTCGGTAGTGACTGACCTTTATCAAAGTAGAGATATAACTGACCTGATCTTAGCCAAGCACTTGACAGCGAAGCACCGAACTGTGGAGTAATTAGCAACTCCAGCGCCGACTCGACCGGCAGCATGGGCCAGTCGGCCACCGTCTGATCAACCGCTCTAAATCTCTAGCCTAGCACGCGATGAGCTTCGGTAGTGACTGACCTTTATCAAAGTAGAGATATAACTGACCTGATCTTAGCCAAGCACTTGACAGCGAAGCACCGAACTGTGGAGTCCGCGTACGCATAGTCCAACAACTCCAGCGCCGACTCGACCGGCAGCATGGGCCAGTCGGCCACCGTCTGATCAACCGCTCTAAATCTCTCTAGCCTAGCACGCGATGAGCTTCGGTAGTGACTGACCTTAGATATAACTGACCTGATCTTAGCCAAGCACTTGACAGCGAAGCACCGAACTGTGGAGTCCGCGTACGCATAGTCCAACAACTCCAGCGCCGACTCGACCGGCAGCATGGGCCAGTCGGCCACCGTCTGATCAACCGCTCTAAATCTCTCTAGCCTAGCACGCGATGAGCTTCGGTAGTGACTGACCTTAGATATAACTGACCTGATCTTAGCCAAGCACTTGACAGCGAAGCACCGAACTGTGGAGTCCGCGTACGCATAGTCCAACAACTCCAGCGCCGACTCGACCGGCAGCATGGGCCAGTCGGCCACCGTCTGATCAACCGCTCTAAATCTCTCTAGCCTAGCACGCGATGAGCTTCGGTAGTGACTGACCTTAGATATAACTGACCTGATCTTAGCCAAGCACTTGACAGCGAAGCACCGAACTGTGGAGTCCGCGTACGCATAGTCCAACAACTCCAGCGCCGACTCGACCGGCAGCATGGGCCAGTCGGCCACCGTCTGATCAACCGCTCTAAATCTCTCTAGCCTAGCACGCGATGAGCTTCGGTAGTGACTGACCTTAGATATAACTGACCTGATCTTAGCCAAGCACTTGACAGCGAAGCACCGAACTGTGGAGTCCGCGTACGCATAGTCCAACAACTCCAGCGCCGACTCGACCGGCAGCATGGGCCAGTCGGCCACCGTCTGATCAACCGCTCTAAATCTCTCTAGCCTAGCACGCGATGAGCTTCGGTAGTGACTGACCTTAGATATAACTGACCTGATCTTAGCCAAGCACTTGACAGCGAAGCACCGAACTGTAGAGTCCGCGTACGCATAGTCCAGCAACTCCAGCGCCGACTCGACCGGCAGCATGGGCCAGTCGGCCACCGTCTGATCAACCGCTCTAAATCTCTCTAGCCTAGCACGCGATGAGCTTCGGTAGTGACTGACCTTTATCAAAGTAGAGATATAACTGACCTGATCTTAGCCAAGCACTTGACAGCGAAGCACCGAACTGTGGAGTCCGCGTACGCATAGTCCAACAACTCCAGCGCCGACTCGACCGGCAGCATGGGCCAGACGGCCATCATCTGAACAAACGCTCTAAATCTCTCTAGCCTAGCACGCGATGAGCTTCGGTAGTGACTGACCTTAGATATAACTGACCTGATCTTAGCCAAGCACTTGACAGCGAAGCACCGAACTGTGGAGTCCGCGTACGCATAGTCCAACAACTCCAGCGCCGACTCGACCGGCAGCATGGGCCAGTCGGCCATCATGTGCACGACGGCTGCGGAGTCATTCTTGTCGCCCCACTCCACGCACGTGAGGACTTTGGGCAGCAGCTGCGGCGCCACGTCGCGGATGTGTTTTCTGTTGAAGAATTAATATAATTAATTAAGGGACAATCTTACACAAATCGACCTAGTCACAAACTAATCAAAGCTTGCACTATCATCATCCAATCCTAGCCGATTTCGGCCACGGCGACTGGACATACTAGCTAGTCAGAGCGTCGTTCGTGTGCTCTCAGGTGACTGACATAGCCAATTTTTGCTGCAAATGTACGGCCACATATGCTGCAAGTCAGCACCCTACCGACGAATTTATAATTGACAAAAAAATTATGGATGGTTCAAAGGAACCTTGGAAATTCCACTCAAGAGAATCGTTGCCGGTCTTCTTTGTCAGAGATATAGTACTTACGTCATCAATTAGAGGTGAAAATATCGCGAATCCCGATATCATCAAACATCACATAAATTGACCTGAATTTGATAAAAAGACTTACCACAGTTCTTGAAGTGATATCCAGTGGCCAAAAGATAGGCTTAGACAAGTTTGAGTCATAGTGTGACGACACGGTTGAGTTGTATCCTTGGCAGCGAATGACGCGGACTGTTCACAAAATTTTAATACATGGTCCTATTGTCATAAGGCATGTCCTTCTCCTAATAGGATATTTATCAGAAGAGGCCTCAGGAGCCAGAAACAAGCACTTCTAATTCAGGAAGAATTATGCAAGAACTTACTCTAGAGAACAATGCAACATTGACGTTTTAAATCGGTTGCCACTTACGCCAGATGCATTACTGAGTAGGGCTAATGCTAACCAGCCTAAAAGCGTGAAACCTTTTACCTCTACCGCTAGAAAAATGATGCTTGCTCCAGATATAGGTGATGATGACGACGAATTTGATGATTTGATGCCAGATGTTGAGGATGAAAATGAATCAAACTGTGAGGAAGAATGGGACGCATCGTCTGTATAATATGAGGGCAATGAATTATGTATATAATTCAAATATAAACTTTTTAAGTATGTATATGGTATGTTACACTGCCCTTATTAAGAAATAAATGTGTCGAGAATGTCCGAAATAAAAATAAAAATATATACTACTAGCTGTGCCCGGCGGTGTTACTCGCTCATCCCACGGGAACACTAAATTTATTCGGGATGAAAAGTATCCTATGTCCTTTCCCGGGACTGAAACTATCTATATACCAAATTTCATCTAAATTGGTTCAGCGGTTTAAGCGTGAAGAGGTAACAGACAGACAGACAGACAGACACACTTTCGCATTTATAATATTAGTATTATGGACTAGTATGGATAGAAGGTAAATTTTAATCAACAGAATACCAAAAAAAAATTTTTTTTATATATATATATATACATATAACATCTATGAACCAGGAACAAAAATTCGAGTTCATCGCACAAATATTTACCCTGGCCGGGATTCAAACCCAGGACCGCCGGCTCAGTAGGCAGGTTCACTACAAACTGAGCCAACCATAGGCTGCGTACAGCGTTTAATAGGAGACCAAGGCGTAAGAAAATAGACAAATGCCACACACGGAAGATTTAAGTCAAAATTGCACCGGAGTACCAAACCGTATTGCGATGTAAACTTTATAGCCGTAGTAAATTGTAAATAACGGCTGTATTTTCTTAGTCCTTAAATGATGGGTCTCTAATGTTGGATATTTCCAACACAGGACAAAGTGCAATCCGATGTCGACTTATATCCATCCGTCGCATTTGGTTTAATGACGACGTTAGCACGACAAGGCCTCTGAGTGACGACTGTTTGCTAGACGAAGCGTCGAAAAGGAAAAAAAGAAGTTCAAAAGGTCATACTCACAATCCACGGCACTATAGCTAAGACGGGACCTTCTTTAATAGAAAAACACTTCACTGAATGTCATATAATTTACAGGAATCTTGAAAATGTCAACCTATAGATTAGGTTAGGTTATGTTTGACAACATTAAAAAATTTTGGACATTTTGAATACATAAATATTTAATTTAAAAAAAAGAAATATTTTTTGGTTTCACAAAAAAAAATGCTTTGGATGAAATGACATTTCTATGATAATAACAATTCCTAAACATTTGTCTAAAAACCAAGTGTAAATCAAGAATAAACAATGAAGAATAAAGGTGCATCTAACCTTGACGCCCAGAGTTCCTTCTTCTCTACCTCGTGCATCTCATACAGCGGGTCCTTGTAGAGCGGAGACTCGTAGTCGCGCGGCTGCCGCATCACCTCGGGCGACCCGTTCTCGGGATAGCCTCGGCATTCTTCCTTCACCTTCTCGGTCGGTGGAAACGTTATTTGGTTGGAGCAGTCGTAACTGGAAAGAGATAGAAAATCGTTATCGACAGTTAAGAGGCCTTATTCCTTTTCAAATTAATTTTTTTCATATTATGACAATATATAATGATAATTTCAACCAAGTTTTTGAAGTGAATAATACTTTTTCCCTAGTTCTAGGTAGTAACATAGCTATTTCATGTTTTCATTGCGTGTAGTCGAAAATAAGTTGAAAAAACTAATTTTCCGCGTGAATTTTGACATTTTCGAGTAGTTTTTCAATCAAAAATTATCAATGAGAAATTCAAATTGTAGGTTTCTAATACATACCAATAAATCGCAATAGCCCTGTTCTAGGTAGTAACATCAATAATATGTTAAGAAACATGTTTGATCATAGAGAAAAGTGTCTAAAACAATCAGCTTTTAAAAGGAATAAGGCCTCTTAAAGGTAGTGTTGAGTTCAAGACGGATTACTTACGCGGTATCGATTGTTACAAACGAGTCATGTCAATTTTTATACGCGCAGAACTTGATACTAATTATTAATAACCATATCCTAGGGTTTTCGGTGCACAATGATTTGGGCTGGTGCACAAATCACACGAGGTTCGATAGGGGAGGGGGGTCAAGAAAAAACCACGACAGATCACGTTGGGGGAGGGAGGAGTATAAGGAGACCTCACGTGTATTTTTCTAGGAAAATATTTTTCTCGGTTACTTTAAAAATAAATCTTCATTTGATAAATACTTGAAAATAGCGAGTGTATGCTGTCAATTTTGCCAACAGCCGAGATGTAACATCCAAGACCCAGGAACAAATATTCGAGTTCATCACCCAAATTTTACCACTGATTGTTAACACTTACTCTGAGAAGCGTACTTGCAGCGCGGTACAGGAGTCAGTGTTAGGGTTGGAGACCAGTCCCGAGCGAATGGAGCAGCATGTCGTCACCCTGCGTCTCGTCGGCGACGTGCGTCCACGTGAATAACCTCATTTCATATGACAAGGGTGTATGAGCAAGTCTGTAGTTATGGTTTTGGTTTTATGTGGGCGTGTCCCCGAACCCATCATAGAGATGTTTTGCTTGTGATGTTGACGTTGTGACTGACACGGACGAAACTAAGCCCGTGACAGGCCATGGCTTACTAAAACTGTCTTCACCTTCAAGCGCTGATAAATGAAAAATGTATACTTACTCTGAGAAGCGCACTTGCAGCGCGGCACAGGAGTCGGTGTTGGGGTTGGAGACCACAGTCCCGAGCGAATGGAGCAGCATGTCGTCGCCCTGCGTCTCGTCGGCGACGTGCGTCCACATGAACAGCGTCACGCCGTCCGTCCGGAGCATGTCCTTGTAGTCGTAGATCATCGTGTTCGCCCACGCCAACTTGTTTATGTCGTCCTGTGGGATTTTAAAGTGAAAATAGAAGGAATAATTTTTGAATACTACGACGGTGGCAAAGAAGCATGCGGCAGTTACCGCCGCCGACGCCAGGAGCATCACACGCGCGTTGCCGACACTTTAAGAACCTATATAGTATATACTCCCCTCTCGAAGAAGAATACTGTAGCCCCCAGGGAAACCCCCGGCATAGCTCATTCTACATGCGGAGCGTTTGCGGTTCGTTATTTCGCTACTTGTCAAAAATCAAAGGTAGCCTCTGATTTTTGGCTTGTTTAGGACATAGAAACAGACAAAAAGCATAATGTCTAGTTTGCTGACGGAAAGGGATGAAGATATAGACCTATGGTCCGATATATGAAGCCGAGCATCTGATGACGTCGATATTTTCCTGCTTTTCACATTACCCCTCAAAACGTACATCTCGAGTTCTGTCCTTCTTCCTCTTGTTGCTCTTCTTCAACCTGTAGATATCCAAGGTGGAGTTTATGACAGAGCAGAGACGCGCCAGCCGCGGTATGTCCATCACTTTGATGTGGAAGGTAAGACTGGTCCTATCTCGCTACGCCCTCGTTTGAGACTGCAGGCATCGTGGCCTTCTGTGGCTCGGGTACTACTTGGGTAACAACAATATGTACAATACAAATCTTACCTTAGTCGTGTCCTTCTTCCCCTTTTTGCTCTTATTCGACTTGTAGATCTCTGATGTGGAGTATATGACGAAGCACAGCCGCGCCATCCGCGGTATGTCCATCACTTTGATGGGGAAGGTAAGAGACTGGTCCCATCGCGCTACGCCCTCGTTGGAGACTGCGGCCATAGTGGTCTTCTGCGGCTCACAGATCGGCTTGCCGCCGTGGAATATGCCGGCTTGACATACCACCTGATTGGCAAAAAAAAAAACAAATTTTATCTATAAGACATTCGAAACTGCTTGATTTATAATTTAAAACTCTTTTTCGCTCAAAAAATACATAAGCATCAATACATTTTATCGCACCGAAAATATCTATGATTTAATTTGATTGGAAATTAGAAATATTAAAATTTCAACTGTACCTGGTTCGTGATTGGACAATTTTGTCATTTCACGGGGGAGACTATGTGTACAAAATTAGGTTTAATTTACACCTACACATAAAATATTCATCAACTAATAGTTATGGGATCGCCACAATAACGATTATCGTTCGGTTTACTCTCAATACAGTTTTAATCCTATCCCATCATCATTATGTTATGAGTATAACGGCATTTCTGGTCCACTAGCTGTGCCCCGCGGTGTTACCCGCTCATCCCACGGGAACACTAAATTTATTCTGAATGAAAAGTATCCTATGTCCTTCCCCGGGACTAAAACTATCTATATACCAAATTTCATCTAAATCGGTTCAGCGGTTTAAGCGTGAAGAGGTAACAGACAGACAGACAGACACACTTTCGCATTTATAATATTAGAATGGATAGTATGGATTAGTATGGATAATTATTTTTGAAATAAAATTAAACTACAACATGATGTTCTCCTAGTTATAATTATAATTATCGGCGCAGTGTCAATGACCTGACCTAAACAACAAAATCCGATAATTCGAAACAGTAGATTATTCTATTACTCGTGAATTGTTTATAATAACATACGTTATGAAGGTTACAGTGTGACTACCTAAAATACACGTGTAGGTCCCTTTAGAACTACTGTATCACATGGCGTGGCGATAGTAATCGCAGGTAGTTATTAGGGTTCCGTACCCAAAGGGTAAAAACGGAACGCTATTACTAAAACTCCACTGTCCGTCCGTCTGTCTGTCACCAGGCTGTATCTCGTGGACCGTGGTAGCTAGACAGTCGAAATTTTCACTGATGATATTTCTGTTGCCGCTATAACAACAAATACTACAAATAGGATAAAATGAAGGCGCTATAGCATACCTCGACCAACTTATTCGTGTCTACGTTGAGGCCCCCGACGCTCTGCACGGTACAAGTGTAGTTGTTGTCTATCGTCCATGAAGATAGGTATTCTTCTTGGATCTTCTTTTTCCTCATTGTGCCAGAGGGAGGCTCGGAGGCTAGCCTGCCTCTCGATTCTACTAGGTACTGTGAGTCGCATGCTGAAATAAAAACAAAATAGTTGAATATTGGAATAAAGACAAAACAAAAAATATATTGTGATCTGTTTATACTCGAAAGTTGTATAAGTTAGATCTTTTATCTCATATTAATAGAACAAAGTTTTTTTCTGTTGAGGTAGGTTTTTTTTTGAGAATGGGATTTTTTTTCTTTTGAGAATGGACCCTTTAGACTGAAAAGGAACAAATTAATAAAAGTGAAGCGCAAAACAGCCAATAAATCTTGTTTACTAGCATTATCTTATCTTGAATAACTAACTTCCAAATTATTGTTGTTCTATGATCCCCAATCAAACAAAAAAGGTCAATCATAACACTTCATTTAACTTTTATCATGTTTTGAACATTAGTTTACATACATAGGTATTAGGTATAGGTACCTACATCAAGTAGTTTTGTATTAGTATTTTATAAACTACTGATACTGATGTGATATTGATAAGAGTCGCATACATTTTGATGAATGGTCAAGTCTGCGATGTGTACCGTTAATCGATTTGTAAGTCAAGGTCCGTTAGCGCAAAGCTCAGTTGATCGCAGACAGCGAAGAGAACGCGCGTGTATTAAATTCCCTCCCCTGATGGCTCGCGCGCTATTATTTATCGCTCTAGTAGCGACCCTTCACCAAACCATAGCTTTAAACGTTCTAGTGATCGTGTCCGTGCCTATACCCAGCCACTACATGGCCCTGAAAACGTTATTCCAGGAATTAGCCCTCAGAGGCCATAGAGTAACTGTCATGAACAACTTCCCAGACAAACAGCGCACGCCGGGGCTAGAGTTCATCGACCTCGAGGCGTATCAGCCGGGCAGCGTGACCGCCCCAACTTTAGAATATTACGAGAGTCTCAGCTGGTGGTATATGCATCTTTATAACATATACAGACACTTTATAGTGAGCCCTGGTAGTACTGAAAAAGATTGCGAGAACCTCTTTACTCATAAGAAAGTAAAAGAGCACTTGAGTAAGGGTGTGAAGTATGATGTGATATTTGTAGAGCAGTTTATGAGCGATTGCGGCCTCGCATATGCAGCTGCGATGTATGATGCCCCCATTATAGGAATAACTACACACGTGCTGTTACCAAAGCATTACCCTCGGCTGGGAATCCCGTATGACGTCAGTACGGATCCGTACTATTTCTCGAACGCAGGAACGCAACCGTCGCTACTACAAAGGGCAGACATAACAATAACAAATTTTCTCTTTAGCACGTATATAAAATGGACTTTAGAGAGGCGTATAAAGGGCGTATTTGCGAAGTATCTTCCGGATTATTCGATGGACTTGGAAAAGATATCAAAAGAACGGATGGCGATGATATTTTCGTACCAGCACCACTCTATAACCGGTGGGCGGCTTTTGGCGCCACAGCTCCTGGAGATAGCTGGAACTCATATTCAGAAACCTAAAGCAGTGCCTAAGGTCAGTTACCATAAAAGTAAGCGACAGGATAAACTGGATGAAGGACTAACCGGTCTCAGTAAGAAGTTAAGGGCACCCGTAACCGTCGCGATTCAATTCTATTTGAAATTAACAGAGTGACCATTCGTAGTAAACTGTGTGTCACGTTAGTAACTTTTAGGTATTACAAAAATGTTTAGTCATAAACGAAAGCACTACCGATTCTAATACACATTAAAGTTTGAAGATAACAAAATATGTAAGACAAATCAAAGCGATGTTTTTGGGATTTTTGGGATCGTAAGTTTTTGTTTTTGTCTAAGGTCGAATCTTAGGGCAAATAATTCCGTAACACCTATGACATTTAATATTAATACCTATGGATAAGGTGACAGTGCAATAGACTAACCGGCGCGCGTTGTTAAGTATAGAGGCCTAGCCATTACAAAAACATGTGTTATACTTTTAATCATCCTCCTCCTAGTCTTTGTCCCATTTTTTGAGAATGAATTCTCAATCGGGGTCGGCTACCTAAATCCCAAGATGTGGCGTAGGCACTAGTTTTTACGCAAGCGACTGCCATCTGACCTTCCAACCCAGAGGGGAAACTAGGCTTTATTGGGCTTAGGTGGTTTCCTCACGATGTTTTCCTTCACCGAAAAGCGAGTGGTAAATATGAAATGACATTCCGTACATAAGTTCCGAGAAACTCATTGGTACGGGCCGGGTTCGAACCCGCGACCTCCGGTTTGAAAGTCGCATGCCCTAACCACTAGGCTACCACCGCTACGCTTATGTGTTATACTTTTAATGATGTTTTTTTATTAATTCCAGGACATAGAAGACTTCCTGTCATCCGCAGACCACGGAGTGATCTACGTTAGTTTCGGTTCGATCCTGAAGGCCCACACGATGTCTGACCGAAAACGAGAACAGTTCTTCGAAGCGTTCCGTAGGATACCGCAAAAAGTTATATGGAAATGGGAAAACGCCAGTTTTACGGAACAAGACCTTTTTACAAGCAATTGGCTTCCACAGTTAGATATTTTATGTGAGTGTCAAATGGCTTTAACCTTTAAGCATTTTTCCGCACTAATTTTAACTTACATGATGGGTCTGAGTCTGACTGCGTGTTCAACTGTGGCAAAAGGTTGATTAATCCATTGATCTGCTGAGAATAACTGTGGGTCCTTTTGTTGTGATGGAATCCAAAATTAAGATTATATGCGTCTAAATTTCTAAACACAAGGGTACGCGCAGTTGAAACACTCTTGAGCCTTACCAACTAGCCAAATATTTTTTCAAAAATGGGTCAACTAGCCTAGTCATCAATGCTATGCTTTCCGCTCATTCCAGGCCACCCAAAAGTGCTCGCCTTCATATCCCACGGCGGCATGCTGAGCATGTCGGAGGCCGCGCACTGCGGCAAACCGCTGCTGACTGTACCGTTCTTCGGGGACCAGTACAGCAACGCGGCATCAGCGCGGGAGAGCGGCTTAGGACTGACGCTGTTCTTTGAGAGGATCAATAGTGATAATCTTGTGGAAGCCATCAAGGAACTGACGTCAGAGAAGTAAGCCAACTTTCTTACTAGAGAGAGCACCAAGAGACACTATAACCTGACACGAATTGCCATATTTAAATACAAAGACGGGGCTCTTCGCGTCGGAGCAGTCGAATATCGCTCGACATGTTTCGAATCGATACGCGATTCACCATCAGGAGAACCGATCAGTCGCGGCGGCGGCCAACCGATTCGAAACGTGTAGAGCGATATTCTACTTCTACGATGTGAGTAAGCCCGCTTATGTATTTTAATGTCTGAGACACACGGTAGTTTTCTATGTAAAATAAAGAAATAGTACATTACTGCAGACGCCGGGAAATAAGGGCTTGCCGGCTGAGTAGGTATAGACGGCCGACCGTAAGGGAGGCCGTCTAGTGATACGAAGCCGGCAAGCCCTTTTCACGGCTAAGGCATGTATAGTGCTTTTCTCAAACATATGCAATGAAATAAAAAAATACACCACTCAAAAAACATAATTCAGCTGTTCAGTCAGTTCATGAACACAGACGCCATGTTTAAAAAAAGTATTTTTAATTTTCCAATCCCTCTATATTTTTTTTCTTTAATAAGTCGTCCACGTGTGTAGTATGCAAATATTAGGGCCATTATACACAACCTGATAATAAGAATCTTAGTTTCTATAATAAGTAAAATAAGGGCAGAGGATTTTTAATATTGTCTATGGTCTCTGGTGACTTACGTATAGACGGTATTTTCAGTTCGTGTGTACTAGGCATTAACACGGATATTGTTAGTCCGATGGCTGAATGGGTAGCAACTAGAAAAAAAATATATATCAGCTGTTCATAAACACAGACGCCATGTTTACATTAAAATTAAAAACAAATTACTTCCCGGCCTAAGCCTTCAATTTTGTATGAAATTCCTTTACAGTTCTCTCGAATTGTTCCGCCCGAAACATGACACTTCGAAGCCTGTTTTAACGCACGTTACGACGATATTTCATTGCATGTTTGAGAAAATAGTTTTTTTTATACGTCCTTTGGGTATAACGAGGGTGGTTATGTTTTTCTGAACCTGACCTTCAGTAGGTACTTTAGGTAAAAGACCAGGTGGACATTTTCTGATTGGTCGCCCTGCACATACGGTCAGCATGACAGCCATAGCTGACAAATTTACTACGGGCATATGTCTAATTGCGTGCTAAAATACTAATCGCGGCTGCTAGAACGGTAGAATCCTTGCCAATGCATGGATGATTCTAGTTGTTGTTTATTTCAGCTAAATGATAACGATAACAAATATTTTTTTCCAGCATGCAATCAAACGCCAAACGAGTCTCGCGGCTATGGCATGATCGGCCGCAACCAATAATGGACAGCGCCATCTATTGGACAGAGTATGTGGCCCGGCATCGAAACGCGCCGCCGCATCTCCCCTCAAAACTACACTCAGATGGCGTGTGGTTCCACACGACACCACTAGATGTCATCTGCGTCATTTTAGCCTTAATACTCGTGATACTGTTTTTAATGTACGCTATTTTGAAATTTGTTTTAAAAACTATTTGCAGATTATTTAAGAATCTATTGTGTAAGAAAGCGAAAAATGATTAGGTAGTTATAAATTTGCTCAATACAATGAGGGTTTTAACGCAATCCTTAGACATAAACAGGAAAACCAGAGGAATGGGTAATTTTGCTACTGTATGCAACAACAAGTTATTTAAAAAATATATAAGTCATTCAGTTAGATTTAAAACAAAAAAAACTAGTAAGTTTTAATTTTGTTAATTAAACAAAAAATACAAAGATAATAATCGTACTTTGTGCACACGTCGCATTTGTCCCGCACGTACGAAATAAAAGTATTTAGACAAGTTTTTGAATATATCGATAACCGATTGGACGAAGCTAATGGCTAATGATTTACTAATGATTAACCTGTATGAGAAATCACGAAACTAGACAGATATAGAAGACAATTTTAAAGGTATATACGAATGGAGTCCAAAATGGCTCGTTGAGACTTCCTTGTGACATGAGTGAGAAAAAGGACGTCTTAAAAACTAGCGCTGCGCAGACGCCTGGCTATCGCAGCACATGCCGAGTCCGATAATTATGTCACTCGGAATAATTTGGGTGGACAATGTACTGACAATTCTGTTCTTGCTTATTCCATGTACTTACCCATTATATTTTTTGGTTTGGCAATAAACGTTCCTTTTTTTTTCATGACAATTTTGTTTACATCCTTACACTTTTAGGACATCACATTTTATAATTTAAACTTATTGAACCGGGTCTATCGCGATATTTTTTATTTATCTTCATTGCCTGACGTTTCGACACGGTTTCACGTGCAGTGGTCTCAGGTGGAGTGCGTTTGATACGACCCGGTTCAATAACTTTTAATTATGTATTGAAACTGCGAGAACAAATCTTAAGTCCAATTTTACCATGATCTTAAATACTCCATAAATCATAATCAACCGTTAATAATGAACTTACGGCCCGGCCACGACTTTGCGCGACAACGGCAGCGGTTCGCGGTACGTGTGTCTCGCTCACTCATATGTCCGCCGCGCTCGGATCTCTCGCTCAACCTGGTCGCGCAAAGTCGAAGCATCTCCGTAAACGTGATACTGGGTCTTATGATTAAAAGTAAACTCACATGACAACGACAGCTTATCCGTATTGACGATCATCACTTGCGGCACGCCATCTCTCGACAGCGTCTCCTGAATATACAGGAACTGGATCAACGGATGGTCCCCCAGCAGATACTCCTCCCTTCCAACCACCTTTAGAACGTATTTCCGTTGGATGTCCACGTTGGATTGTCGGAAGGACAGCGTGTTCACTTTCTTGCTTAGTATCGTGTCTATATGGTGTTGTGGGGTTGACATTGCAGGTACGTTTGTTGTGAAGCAGAACTGGAACAAAAAACTTGAGTTAGCACTAAATAAATAAATATACACAAATCGACCAAGTCCCAAACTAAGCAAAGCTTGTACTATGGGTACTAGACGACGATATACGTCCATACTAATATTATAAATGCAAAAGTGTGTCTGTCTGTCTGTTACCTCTTCACGCTTAAACCGCTGAACCGACTTAGATGAAATTTGGTATGGTAATAGTTTGAGTTTATCCCGGGGGAAAGGACATAGGATACTTTTCATCCCGAATAAATTTGGTGTTCCCGTGGGATGAGCGGTTAACACCGCGGGGCACAGCTAGTGTTTATATACTTAAATCTAATAACATAAATCTAATAAACAAAAAAACCACAAATTGCTTCGAGTTTTGAGTTGGACTCTATTTGTGTAATAAAATAAGAGCGGTGACAGGTAGCCGTAGTTACCAAAAGCAATTGAGTGGATAGGTAGGGGAGAGTAAACTATATTGAACCGGCGCTTAAATTGGACCACTTCGTATTTCTACCAAATAACACAATTTATTTATTACACCAAATTGGTGGACTGATTATGGCGCTGTCGTCGCTTCATTTTTTGTTGCCAGTGTAAATAAATTGTGTTATTTGGTAGAAATACAGAAGTGGTCCAATTTAAGCGCCGGTTCAATATAGGTTACTCTCCCCTATCTATATTAGAAGCCCGATTTCTTGGTAACTCCAGGGACATTTTAGTAACGCCAGAGCGACAAGCAGGGCTAGCATATCTTGCCGCCACTTCGCATGTCTGGCGACTCAGCGGCACCTGTCTTGCTCACACGACGGTATTGAAAGAATAGTGACAGATAGTATTTGTCGCGCGCCAAAGAGCCGCGTGACACAGTTTTTCTAGACGTGCAGGTTTGAGCACCACACGTTTAGTTACTTTTATCAATCTAACGACTGTTTACAAATGAAGCGAAAATTGAAAAATTTAATGATTCGGACAGGATTCGAACCTGCGTTTCCAACGGCTTTCCGGGCCAACACGCGCGTCCTCCCAATTGGACCACCGAAGCAGATTTCAGAGCCATTGAATTTGAGACGATGGTGCCGACGATAAAGTCTAAATCTTTACGGTAGATGGCGCTACGATGCCACCCTAAGGCATGTCGAAGCAACTGGTTGAAAAATTCAATGGCTCTGACATCTGATTCCGTGGTCCAATTGGGAGGACGCCCGTGTTGGCCCGGAAAGCCGTTGGAAACGCAGGTTCGAATCCTGTCCGAATCATTACATTTTTCAATTTTCGCTTCATTTACATTTAGTTTAGACGTTACTGCTTTAATAAAAATAAGTAATCTAACGACTCTTCAGGCAAGCAAAACCAAATTTTGTTTCAAAATGCATTAATGAGACGAGTTGTAATATATAAGAAACGGGTTTATACCCCCCTCGAATATCGCTCGACATGTTTCGAATCGGTACGCGATTCATCATCAGGAGCTACGACCACTCGCGGCGGCGGCTAATCGGAAACTGTCAAGCGATATTCGACTTCGTATGTATTTTAATAGGTTCGACACTCACGGGAGTTCTCTATGTAAAATTGAGCCGCGTTGATTCATGAAGTAACAAAAAAGATCTTATTTTACATAACCTTTTTTCAAACGTAAGTCGAAGTTACGTCAACGCAAACTGTCAAAGGACTTTGTCAAAAGTTGTTTATATTTCGATACATCCTGACAAAATAATTTATCAGACTATTCATACAGGAGTTTGCATGAATCATGTTGAAGTCCCGTTTTCGAATCAACTCCGGCGATGATGCGGTAAGGATACCTAGCATATCCATGGCTAAGGTTTGACCAATAAGAAACCACTGCACAGTCTACAACTCCAGCTAGGCATAGCAAACTCCTTATGGCTCAGTTTCATTGGTCGATACATGCGGGGTGCGGTAGATTTCCATAACGCATGCCATAGTGCCTGCATGCGGGGAATTGTTTTCATTGGTCGATAGGGTCCGCATGCGGATGCGGTAGATTTCCATAACGCATGCCATTATAAGTTTCACTGGACGTTATATCTGGGAGTCCCGCATGCCGTATGTCGACCGAGTTATCGACTTGTGAGTTTCACTAGTTGTTATACCGCCTGCAGGGAGTCCCCGCATGTCATGTATCGACCGAGTTATCGACCTATAAAACTGAGCCATTAGGGAGATGTCACGACAGCAGTGAGCGTCGAGCAGCAAAAACAAAATCATACTGATGTATGAAGTAGGTATGCCAAGAAACGCCGCGCGCGTCACTAGCGGTTTCTGCCGAGCGAATTGCGGCGCGGCGGGAGCAAATGTATCGGCGACTAGGCAAGATGCCACGACTTTTCCAGATAGACTAGATAAGATAAAAGATACAGAATGGATGACCAATGCAACTGTACGTGTACATCAATGTCGTGAAAAAAAAAACCTGATTGTCTTGGAGACTGCTGCTTTAATTTCCAGCAAACATAAATAAGAACCAGCTCAACAGACAGGGCTTATGATTTAAAAAAAAAACTCGCTCAAATCGGTTCTAGCGTTTGGGCAATACGATGCCACAGACAGACACATAGACACACACTTTGTTCGTCGGGGATTACAATTTCAAATTATAGTAACGCATTACATTAAGCGTACTTAATATATTTTAGTTAGTACAAAAATACTTATTCAGCAACAACTTAGCGCAAGTAACTAGAGGCCGTAGTAATATTATAAAAAAAAAAGTTTTTGGGAATATTGCCTATCCTAGTTCAATGTCAAGTCATCAGGAAATGATGCCTGTATTTATTTAGATAATATTTAGGATTGTTTATATGTGGTATCTTTGCATCATATCGCATTGGGTTTAGCCTGTAATGATAATTGTATGTGCGGAAAATAAATGAAGAAAATTAATAAAAATTACCTGATAGAGCAAAATTAGACGGTTAAATGAAATGTAAACAATTACATAACACGTACTCGCTGTAAGCTTCAGGGTCCTCGACTCAATTCAATTAATTATAATAACAATATCTATAGTCACCAGAGCTGCCGGTAATGGTCGAGGACGAGCCCGCGGCAGGGGAGGAGGGGGTACCCGGCGAGGAACACGACCATAGGGATAGTAGGGCTGGCTTGCCCCGGCTGCCCCAATATCCAGAGCGGCGGCTGAACCGGTCGGAAGTCAGCGTGCGACTGAGTCTCCTCGGCAAGACTGCAGAAGGAGACGGGTGAGCTCTCCAAGCTACATGAAATCACCGAGCCCGAAGCGATGGAGGAACTTGCCGCATTCTAGGAGACAGTAAGGTCTACCGACTGATTTTGTATGGCGAGAACCGGAAATTCCCGGTTCCAGTTCTGGATTTGTATACAAAAAGACAACCGGGAGGACGCCCTACCCGATATCAACGCGGCTGAACTGGTCTTAAGTGCGGCAGAGTCTCCTCGGTATGACCGCAGAAGATGACGGGTGGGCTTAGTACAAAGTTACATATACAGTCCATAAAGTAAAATGGCCTGGGGGTTTATAACTGTCTCGCTCGCTCTTACACGATCGAGGGTTAACCTGATTTCACCTGAACCCGCACGCTATACATATATTGTAAGAACTCACTGATTATACCACTACCGGAATACATTTACACTGATCCCACTGAAGGATCAGTGGATCCAATAGTTTGAATCCGAAACTGATGTCACCCTCGATTAAATAAAGTGTCACCAAAGCTATGCAACCTGGCGCAAATGTCGAATAGGATACATGCCTTGATCTTTTGAATACACGTCAATAAACCAACTTTATTTTACAGATACACCTACCTAAAAGCCACAGTAACAAATCTAAGTTTGACAGAAATTAGCGCAATCAGAAGTTTCCAACATCTACAGTTTCTAGACGTATCGAACAACCATATAGAGCAGAAGGCCCTAGAAGTCGTCTCAGGCCTACCCTATCTCGTACTCGTTCAAGCCGATCAAAACCTACTAATTTCCGCGGCCTTACCTACTATGAAGTACCTGCAAGTCATCATAATGAACAACAATTATTTGACATCTGTCCACGACGTGTACCAACCAGAACTGAGCACATTAGAAGTCGGAAATAATAAAATAGAGAAAATCGAATTCGATAATAAAATGCCGTCTATACGATGTCTGGATTTCCGCTATAACCTTCTACAAGAGATAACAGATTTAAATTTTCCGATCCTGGACAGCTTGTATTTGGCAGGGAATAAGATTACGAGTCTGGTCGGTGTGGATAATTTAGTCAATTTGAGGATATTGCATGTTCGCGGCAATCCGATCAAGTTCCTTGACGGTTTCGGAGAAAATAATAAAAAATTGGAATATTTAAACCTGAGGGGCTGTAAAGTGAAAACGTTGATTCAAGTGAATAAGTTAAAGGTAATGCTTACTTAATTTTGCTTTATATATTCGCGTCTGTAAAGCACTATTTAGGTAGGTTTCAACGCTTCTATACGAACTAAATCTATTTCATGTAAAGTTGAAACTACCAACTAAAATACACTCGTCATGTAACACAGATAGGTATAGATAGTCGAAACAAGCGGTACTCAGTTTTCATACATTCAAATGTGTTTTTCTATGACTGGGTTCTGAGGTTTGAGTTCCATAAAAACTACCAATACCTGATTTAGGTTTAAAGATAACATTTCTTGATAAATTATTCATTTAAATAGATCTATAATTAGAATCCACGTCCATTCTATTATGTTGAGAATATCTGCGCTAATTTTGTTACAGTCATCCATTTAGGCTGTTTTGTAACAGTAGCGTTTTAAGTCATTTATCATATTACATAGACCATTGATTGATTTTAGGTGCTGACCGGTCTGCAGACTCTAGTAATGAAGGGCTGTCCCTACATGGGGGGCACCGGGGAGGACGAGGCCGCGGGGGGAGAGGACGACGCCGGAGTTCGGACCGAGATGCTAGCTACGTTGCCATGGCTTAAGCGGATCAACAAGGATGCCGTATCTCCTGAGGAGCGGTTAGTTTTTCTTTCAAGCACGGGATTTTTTCGAAGCGCAATAGTAGCTAGTACATAGGGACTAGCACTAATGGCCCAGTTACAACATTGGCGGCATACGGTAGCGATGAGCGACTGCCATAGGAGGGAACGGAAGGTACAAGAGGTGTCTCGCTCTGGCCCATGGTCACTGCTCACCGCTGTGCTTACTAACGATGTCTTGACAAGTCGTAAGCTGACGCTGTTTCTGCCCGCAGCATAGCTCGAGATGGCGATATCGAGTTCAACTGGTAGATACTACCCTATCCTAGACGTAAGTTGTAGGTATATTCGAGCTGACACAAACACCATTGGCATAAAAAGTCATGCCTCATTCAAAACCACATTATAATTATAACGATTTCCTGGAAAGTATAACATGAAAGTCCAGAAGGAAAATGAGTTAATTCCAAACTTTTTATCAAAGGCCTTGGATATTGCAAATTAACCACTTCCTCCTTTAATAAAGCATAGCCCAATTGGGGGTTTTCCGAGCCACGCCTTATTGCCGATTTTAGTGATACTAATTTATTTTACTGGCAACGAGGACAATTTTTTTGTAACTGTGACATTGAACGTCGGTGACTATCACTGATGTAAACAAAGAGGAAACAGGATTAAATATTCCGCAAATTTGTCGCTATTCACAGTGATGAGATGAGTCAAGTTTTTTCCAATATGATTCAATATTTATTTCGCAAGACGAACGAAGGATTGAGCAGCATTGATTTGAATTTGGTTAGTGACAAATAGAAACTGACGTTTAACATAAGGCTGTCATGAGAGGACAAAGAAAATGTTACTAACAAATGGCGCTCTCTACCTACAGCTGGCGCCACGCTGATGCATCGCCCTATCACAAAACTGATTTTAGAATACGATAGTTTTAATAAAGTTAATGTTAAGCTACACTTTTAGAACAACTACGCCTAGAACGAGAGTTCTCAAACAGCTTTGCGAAAGATGAAGCCACTATTGGTTTTGTGTGGGTGTCTATAAACCAATCAAAGATTCGTGTTGCGTGTGACATCGAATTTGCGACAGATGCGCACGCGGACGAAACTTAGCCCGTTGCTAACCAGAACTGGCTTCAATTCCAAGCGCTGACTAGGTCTAGGCTTTATTCTAAGGCTAAATTATAATTTTACTTATGCTGCAGAACCGAAGCCAAGGAGCTGATGCTGCAGTGGCTGGAAGAAGGTAAAGAAGACGAAGAAGAAATTCCTGAGGAAGAGGGTGCGGAAGAAGCAATTACAGAAAATTAAGTTTGCATATATTTTAGAATTACGTTAGTATGATATCAATATGATTTCATTTCAGTAATAAAATTCCTTTCCATGGAACATATCTAAGCGAATTTACGTAACCTCCATGTAACCTAGTGTATCTAGTTTCGATAGAAAATGTTTTAGATAGTTAATGCCTTAATCAGATTAGGTTCGAGTCTTTCCTGTGGACGTAAGCGATATTAAGGATTCCAGGGCCTAATTTCTGGTAAAACTCGTATGAGAATAAAGAATGTTCCCTCTTCTATAATCCGATGTAATAGTAATATAACCTGGATTCATACAAGTTAACTTTTGACCACTTTTGTTTTTTGAACTGACTATGACCCATTTGTATTATCATGTACCTATTGTAAAATAAAGTTTAAATTAAATGAATAAATATATATATAATAGCCGACGCGGTTAGCGAAGTGGTAAGTCGCTGACTGCTGAGCTCCTGGGTTTTAAATTCGAATCCCGGCAAGAGCATAAATATTTGTGTGATGAACTCGAATATTTGTTACTGGTTATGATGAATGATTTCTATACACAATTTAAGTAAGTAGGTACTTATCTATATACTAAAAGGTGCATCTTCATCCGCAACTTTTCTTTACCGTAGTCGGTTTAAAAGTATTCTATAGCCATATTTGATGTCCGGTTATCCCTGTACCAAAATTGCTTAAAATCAGTCCATCATTTCGGCGTGATGAGCGGACATATATCTTAGTACCATACCAACAGATGGCGCTGTATTGCGCCGCGCGCCTATTCAATTCCTGCATCGCGCTGTTAAGATTTTTCCAGACATAATCCTCCAAAGAAAAGTGATTATCAATATAATTTTAGAATTTTATAATAGCATAGATATTTCAATAATTTACATCTTTATCTCTACTTTTTTACGTCCTTATCAGACGATTTTATACCGAGTTTTTGTGGCAGTATTTAAAATTTATCGAACCCGATGCGGGAGCGACAGTGAAGACCGCAAGATTGATCATCATGATTCATGAAAGCTCTTACTTAAACAGCATGTTCTTATTTCATTTTGTTATGGTCCTTTATCGTCTTATATTTCGTTATTTGTCTACAGCACCCACTTGAAAACATTGATACAAATAACAACGAAACATTCTTGGCAAGGGACACATTTGCTAACAAATAACTTCGATGAAGACCACATTTTAGCGAACTCAATAAATAGAACCGGATTAAGGGCCTCATCAAGCCAGCACACTCGCGAATTACGAGCTTGTTTTCAATAGGTACAAATATCTGTCGCGGCGAACTCGTCTTCATACAAAATTCGCTCGCAAATCACTCAATCGCAATCAAGTGTGATAAGGTCCTAAATAAAGGGACAAACAAATAATTATTCTATTTATACAGCTATTTACACGCGCAGACAGACATTATCTTCGTTCAAACGTTTGATAAACATACTTTCGATAGAATTTACTACTGAACACTTCATATCAAGCACATTGTAACGATAATTGTAGAGATTTCATCTTCGAGCTTCGTAGTAAACAATAAATATTATGTGGTGTTATTCCATTATCGTTTGTGGATAACATCATTAATTATAATACCCCTATCTCCCGTGACTTTGTATGTAACAAATAATATTAGTTGTAGTTAGTAAATCTACCAGCATTCCCCAATAGACCGCTGTTGAGATGAAAGCCGAAAGAAACTTAACAGTATCTAAACAGATATCACTTGAATCTATTCAAGAAGAGAGTGAATACGCATTTTCTAGGAGCATGCTCCATCTTAGGCTTTATTATCACTACATCAGGTGCAGTCGAGGACAAACGCTTGACTGTCTAAATAAATAATAAATGTAAGTGTAAACAAACGTATGGTGGTCGTGGCCAGAGGTCAAATTACTTATTCAATTTGTCACAAATGCGAATGTCTATTAGCAAAAAACACCTTAAACGGAAATTTGTAGTGCTATACATTTGCTGTCCTAATAAAAGCAATGACATCCATTCAGCCAGGCATAGACTAAATAAAGCGCTACAATAGATTATCCCTTATTTTACTTTCGAAAAAAACGCCTGTTATTTATGACAGCGGACTGAAGGCGGTTGAAACACCCAATTCGCGAGTTACTCTATTCAGGCGCGCTGAATTGGACAACATAATTTATTATCCTCAAACTAAACAAGGAATATCACACGGGAAGTTACGTTAATCGAAATGACGTTATCACCACAACTCGGTTTGACGCTGTAGTGAAAGTTTTCAATTTAACAACTTAAAAGCATTTGCCTAGAAATCAGATGTATTATTAACTGAAAAACATTTTATTTCTGAATTCATGGAATTGGGGCGTAGATATTTTTTCGCCACTAAATCAGTGCTGTAAGGCTGCCGGATTACAAATTAACTAATCAGACCAAAAGAAGTGCATTGAAATCTGAGCAATATGATTGGTCCAATTTACACATGGCATATTAAGCGCCCGGTGCGATGCGCCTGTAACTGCGCCCTTTTGTCTGGTAATTTCTGCGCTTCTGCGCCCTGTGCTTATACCATTAGCACCGCCTTTATCAAGGGTGCGATTTCATTGATGGAGAGCGGAGCGGACGTGCGACCATTACCAATCACATGAGCTGATAGTGATATCTCAACTCCGCTTCACATATGTCATAGGGGCAAGCGAGCAAACGGATCGCCTGATGGAAAGCGATTACCGTCGCCCATAGACACCTGCAACACTAGAGTCCCAAGCGGGTTCACGCCTTTCATAGTACGCTCTTTTCTTGAAGGTTCGAAGGTGGTATCGGTTCGGAAATACCGCAAGCGCCAATTCATTCCACAATGCAGTCGTACGAGACATGATAGATGCGGTAGGAATCAATCGAACAATTCCTCGGAGCATTCCCCGTTATATAAGCGATAAAAGATGCAGAGAGAGGCTACATTTCTACGCAACCTTAAAGGACTCATGATGTTGAAGGCGATCTAAACGAGGTTAAGGAAGTTGGTGTAACTTACCTCTGTATCGGCGACTTTGGTGAAGAGCAGGAAACAGTGGTTGTTCATGTGGCTTAGCAGCGTGGTCGGTACCAGGTGGCTCTTGGCCAACCTTGGGGGACACTGGTACCGCAGCCGGTCCAGGGGCGTGCTCCGCGACCGCTTCACGAGGCTCTCCTCGGCTATGTAGCGGGTCCGGGTCCGGAAGTCGTTCACTTCTGAACTCCTTAGGTTGTCGAACTCGTTTAAACCTAGAAAATGATGTTCAGTTTCAGAATAATAGGCAATAATAACGAAACTCGCACTCCAACAAAAGGGGCGAAGTATCGGGGAATGGGGAGTAACACTAATCAGTAATCACTAATCACATATTTAGAAGAGTACTTTTGAATTAATTATTTAGATTTTATGTTCGTTATTAAGAGAAGTTATTAGAATAATAACTTATAAAGTTTAAAAAGTATGGCAGCAACATCAATTAATTACATTAAAGCTTTTGAGCGAAGCTTGAATTTGCAGTTTTATGCAAAACTAGCGACCCACCCCGGGTTCACATGGGTGCAATGCTGATAAATTATGCATGTATTATACATAATATAAACCTTCCTCCTGAATCACTCTATCTATTAAAAAAAAAAACCATCAAAATCCGTTGCGTAGTTTAAAGATCTAAGCATACATAGGGACAGACAGACAGCAGAAAGCGACTTTGTTTTATACTATGTAGTGATAGGTAACAGGGTATGGCCGCAGAGCATTCTAACTGCCCTTACCCATATGTTACCAAATACATTCCACAAATATAAGATGAAAAATGCATAAACTATTGAGGTATATAGATAAAACATTAGTGGATTTCTTATTCTTATAATTAAAATTAAGCATTTGCTATCGTATCTATGAATTTTTGGAAACATACGCTAAAGGGCGCTTGAAACACTCTACGTCCATACCCAACATTCGTAAAAAGTAATCTCCTTTTCATTTCTTTTATTTACGCTTTTTTTGAGACAATCATACACAATACAAGCCCATATCATGTATTATGCAAGCGCGCTAGTGTCTTGGTCATGTGTTCAATGTTCACTTTCACCTATGAGTAATCTCCTAACAACATTGGGACAATAATATATTGAACATTTCAACTGTTGTAGCGTCAATTGGAGATACAGGCAAACCAAGTGAACTACAAACCAGGGTTCGTGGATACCTTAACCGTAGGATATATTTTTACTAAATTTGTAGGTTTTAAAATTCAAGGCCAAACTTGTGCAATAAATATTAAATAAATAAATCGTTCCTACCTACCAGCATTCGCTTCATCAACCTAACCTAGTTCCATTATACTATGTCATTGAAAAGGTATGTAACCTAAACTGGATTTTAGCTCAATCGGTGCTCGGGAAATGGGTCAAATGTAACATGCAAGTTTTGATTAGAAACAGACAGACGGACAATAGGACAGAAAAAATTAGATAAAAGAAAGATGAACCAAACTCTTCAATTGGGGCATGTGAGAATTCTAGATATAATTCTATATTCTTTGTTTGCAATTAGTGTCGGGATTTATCCTGGTTGTAATCCAAACATTCCAAATTGAAAAAAGAAAACAATGAATTCACCTACTCTGTATTAAGTTAAAATTTTCATCAATTTCACTGCCCAAATAGACCGGGAGTTAGTGACACAATTTTCTTGGTCATTTGTAACAGTATGGCGGTTCTTCAGGGGTCTTAGTACGCAATGACAAAAAGAAAAATGATGGACGAAAAACAAAAATTTGCTGATTTTCGGTGGTATGGCGGCCATTTAGAACCGTCGAAAAAGTATGGCATGGTGATTTTCGTAAATGGCTGCACGACAATAATTAACTGTGCAAAAATTAGCCTGGTACAAATGGTTGAATTTTTTTATTTTTAATTAACGCATTCACGTCGGTATGGCGGGCTGTAAGTCATACCGGAGAAGTATGGCATGACACTACCGCCTACATGTTTTTTATGGGCTATCGGAAAATACTAAAATTTTTGTGGTACAAATCGTTTGAATCTCGTAATTTATCCGACGAGTTCGACTAACGCCCACGCGATTAGGCCGCCGGTACCAGCGCTCTGACCATGATTTTTAAGACCCCTGAAGAACCGCCATACTGTTACAAATGACCAAGAAAATTGTGTCACTATCTCCCGGTCTAAAAGGTTGTCTGGAAGAGATCGCTCTTTAGCGATAAGACCGCCTGTTGTCTACCGTTATTTATAAATTGTATTTATCTTGTTTCCTTTTGTAAACTTTTATTGGTGTGCAATAAAGTATTGTTGTATTGTATTGTATTGTAATTCAAGAAAGAAGAGCTCACCTTTTCCAATCAAATGACTTATTTGCATATTAAGGAACTGTTCCCCAGGCCTCATAGACCTCTCCACAATCTTGAGCACACCAAATGTGGGTCTGATGTCTCGGAGGCGCTTGTTCTCGTCGTTCACCTCCTCGAGGACTGCCAGCGAGTTCACAAATTGGAACACGTAGTCTGACATCTCGTGAAGCATCCCGAATAAGGGATATCTTGATGCTTTGATCCATAGCTCCTGAAATATTAATTTATTGTTAGTTTGTATGAAGAAGAAATTGTTTTTCAAAACATTGATTTTCATTTTACAATTACGTTTCATACAAAGTGATTCAGAGTGGGTAAATTAGAAGTACATAATTTTTTTGTGATATAGAGACAAAGCAAAACAATTTTTTCCTTAAAACCACGCTGCCATGCTAAGGTAAAAGGCGATCATTTGCTATGGAGCTCCATACAAAAAGGTTGCTTTTTAGCTTAGCACGGTATCAGGGTTGACACTAATTCAGTTGACAAGCAACTCACTATACTGTTAATATATTCTGTACCTGTATCAGCTAAGGCAATTAAAAAAAATAGTACAACCAACAAAAAAAAGTTGGGTGAAAGGATTAAATACTTTATGTGGACCATGGGTGAGTCCAATAGAATATTATACTTTTTATAGCAGACCTCATTAAGAAACAGATAACCAACACAAGTGTCATTCATGATTTAACTTGCAGTAACCATTAAACATTACATTTTTCTTTCATAATTTACCTTTGTATCAATATTTATAAAAGTAAAAAATGTGGTATTTCCACATTAAAACATAATCGATTAAAAGATTCTATTTTATAAATATGAAAAAAAAAGGTGTAAATAAATAACTGGAAAGTTACTGAAAAAAATATTAGTATATGCGATATAATCTGTTTAAATGATTTTATTTAAATATTGAACAGAAATCACTGTCAAGCTTGCTGAGCTGAGTGGTTCAACCTATTTTCAACTTGGCGTCTATTGATATGATCAATTAGAGAATATTTAGAAATAGATTTTCAAAATAAAGCTAATTCTACTTCTATTTATAATATCCTGGATAATATGTATCAAGTTCACATCTTCATACAAACATACAAATGAATTAGTATAACTTGTTTACTCTTGAGTAATAGATACAATAAAATATGATATGAGATTTCCATAAATGCTTGATTATCAAATACTTATTTACAAAAAATACCATACTTGTTATTTCAATTAAAAATACAAATAGTCATCATTATTTGATACAATAACAGACTATAACAGTAGCAGTGATTTAATTTCATAACTTAACAAAAAACTTGTTTTGCATCAGTTTAAAATTAAAATGTAGGTATAAGTTGTTTACTAAGATAGCAATTAGTCAGCCCACACGCTTGAATCGAGTGCACCAACAAGTAAACAATGTGATCTACTTTCTAAAAATCACAGCTATCTCTATACATATATTACTCAACAGTTTAGCCTACTTTGCCGAGCTGTAGCTGTTCGGTAGCGGTTTTTGGACGGTAGTGTGAGTCACTCGACCCTGGTAGGGTGCTCCCTCTAGTACTAACCTCCTTCACGTCGTGAAGAGTCGCGTCCCAATTTGGTCGTATAGGAATGTAAACAGAGTTGGGCAGCAGACATGTTAAATCCACGAAATACGACGGGGACGTCGTCCAGTAGTCCCAGGAATACGGGCAGCTCGGTGCAGGAACCATTGTTTTGATTGATTATAGCCAAATTGTCCAAATTACCCCCACGACATTTTAGAACCTTTCACCCATAACACGCTCACATAGCGACCGAGTCGCTGCCTTCAACTGAAAATATTACACCGAACACATTAGTCATTATTATTGAAATCGCTGCAGTGTTGAATCATAGCGTTTCCTGGTATTTTTATGAGGGACAAATCGCCATTCGAAATGAAACTGTCAATGATTATTACACAAACAACATTGACACAGAAAATAACAGACGTGGTTGTTATCATTACCTAGAGTAAAAGGTTTACATAATTTACGTATGCAATAAGCGTGAACTACGAACACAAATTATGTTTTTGAGAAATTGTAAATAAGGATTACGTGCAACCAATAAACTACAGTAGTAAATTGTTTATGGTATATTTTTTTATATCATTGCAAGTATAACGAGCTAAGGCATGGTGTTTTGTTTTCATTCTGCCAGAGTTCAAGCAGATAAGATCAATGTTTAAAAATGTTGCTATAACATTATTTTGTTTCTGAATAATTATTTTAACGTCCAATAATGGTCAGTGACATTACTAAAAACAATTTATGCCTCTTGTTTACCATCCAACATTTTTAACTTAACATTATTAGCAACAAGCGTTTTTTTTGATAGTTGGATTAGATCCTAACCTCAAACTTCACATTTTACAACATGAGTGATGACATTTGTCTCGTGATTGACTGATTGTTGAATGTTGGGCAATGCAATGTTTTTTGCCAGCTTTTAACTTGAAAGAAAATGTTTGAACATTCGGTAAAGGTACCAAGAATTTACAAGGTCGCTGCTAATATTTTTAAGAAAGTATCTATTGAAGGCGGCAGCGTTAAATCGTTGTTATACGACGACAAACTTCGCCACTTTGTAAGTATGAATATTCGCATTATTAAACTATAATCCCTTAGGTCGAAAAAGTGATAGAGGTCTAATATATGTAAATGTTTGCAGCGAACTAATGTGCTATATGCGCTCATAACAGAAACTATCAAACATGCCGCAGATATTGACAAAATCTTTGAAAGCAGTAGCCTTACGACAAACGAACCTCGCTTAGATCCCTGGCTAGCGAAGGTGTTAACGGCTGAATTGTTATTTGGCAAAAAGGCTCTCCCAGGGAAAAGCAAGCCTGAGCAAACAATACTTTCTTACAAAGAGAAATTTGAACAATACACCGCTGAACACCTTGAAGATTTGAAAATAGAAGGTAATTTTATTTTTTTCTTTTCAGATTGCTTAGCATCATTCATAAGCATCCCCAATGGCGGACACAACTAGCGAGGGTCCGCTTATACCTAAGCAAACAAAACTGGCAGCACTGGCATTAGCGAATCTATTTCTGTACAGTGTTGCCATGTTTACGCTACCATTTATTGCATTCTTTGGGATACGACATGTGCTGACTGATTACTATCCGGTGGACAGCTTCACAAGGACTGTGTGGTCGGTGGTGGCGGCTGTGGTTGCGGTCAACCTGATTATAGTTGTATATGCTTACCAAGCTTATTATGATAAAGAATATGACGAAGAAGGGAATGAAATAGACCAGCATACATATAAAGATAAAGCTGAATCTGAGAAGAGCAGTTTAAATATTAAACAGGACTGAAAATGTGTTCATGAACATTCCTTTTGCACTGAAAGAGTATTTTAGTTTAATGAATGATACTTATTTTATTAATTAACTGCTTTAAAGTACATGTGATGCTTAAACATAATAAATAGATGTGTCTTACAATTGTGTTTTATTAATGATTTGTACTACAAAATGCAGTTAAATCAGTGTAAAGTCCATTGACACATCTATCTGTCTAAACATGAGAATTCCCAAGCATAAGAAATATTAAATGCCTGCATGCATTAATGGGTATCTTTTATCCTAACAGTTATGTAGCAAAATATCTGAAATTAGAAGATGTTTAGGTACTTCTCATATATACAAATTAAAATAATAAATAGACTGCTTTCAGATATTTTATTAAGTAGCAAACTAACCACTCAATTGCTTCGAATTTTGAGTTGGACTCTATTTATATAATAAAATAAGAGCGGTGACAGGTAGCCGTAGTTACCAAAAGCAATCTAGTGGCTAATGTACTTCACACCCAGAGACTAACACTTTCACAATCAACAACCAACCTAGTAGTAGCTTATAACCATAACTCGGGGTTTTTGGTGCACAAACCAAATCATTTGTGCGCCGAAAACCTCAGGGTATGCTTATAACTTTTGCTCCGATCTCAGTAAGCTAAGTGGACTGTTAGTATTAACAAATTCTTCGAGCTATAGCAGCTACTAAATTCTTTTGTCTGTTTGTGAATGTTAAAGTATATTCACACATCTTGCAGGGTTAGTCACACCAAGGGATTTCTATCGGATGTTATAAAGAAATAGTTCCTTCTAAGAAGGAAGATTGTCTTATCTAACCCTTTGAGTGCTTAGCAGAGCAACCTCAGCCTGCTGTCAGAAAATAAAATTATCATTGGACCTCAAGTTATACAAATATTCCTTTACAGTTTACATCATGTAGTGGCAAGTGTTTTTATGGCGTCTGAATCAACTTACTCCCTGTAAAAACATTTTGTTTTTAGTAAACAAATTTTACAGTCTAAATGAATATTTTAACGATGTTTTATAGCAAATGATTAGTTAAAGTTTGCGTCCAATTAATTTTTATTTTAAATAACGTAAATGTGTAAAAAGTAGGTAATAATTTATGCCTTCTGACATTAGTATGCCCTTGCAGGGCGCCACATGTGTACCTATTGTCTTATTTTTAACACCTTCTATGTTTGGAATGTGATATGCAATAAATTATTCGATTCTATTCTATTCTATTGGCGCTTAAAAGGTTGCCATAAAAGTATAATTTTATCAATTCTCCCACTGACTTCATCCCCCTTCAAGTTGTCCGCAGACCACGCTACGTCCGCATCAACACCAACCTCCTCACCACCTCCGACGCGATCCGGGCCTTCCAGGACGAGGATTACCGCTTCGTGAGATGCACCTCTGGCTCGTACAACGACTACCTCACCCAGATTCAGAACTTGGGCGAATATGACTTCACTCAGGATTATCATGTTAAGACTGTGTTCGTGTTCCCGGCGGGGACTAAGCTGCATGATCACGAATTGTATTTGGAGAACAAGATTATTCTGCAAGATAAGGTATACTATACCACTATACATATAGGTACACACACGGTACACAGATCAGCATGCAAAGAAAAAATAAATTGCGCTCATACGTGGTCCACACCGGGACTCGAACCCGTTGTCTTTGGATTACCGGTTACCGATCCAACGTTCAAGCGCAGTGTACGTACGCTTTCAATTTCCCAATCCGTTTTGATCGCTGTACCTATTTTATTTTTGAAAGATATTTAACCTTAGCGCACTTCTTTTACAGCAGTGTCAAATTAATGGCGATGTTGTTACTAATATTTTATTTGGAAACAATTGTTTTCATATTTGAAAAACATAAATGTGTTTCGAAATGAAATAGATAGGGTAAGTAAGGTACCTTACGTATGTTCAAAGTTCGGGATGTCTGTTTGATATCGGTACTCATCAGCACAGACTAATAAGAGATACTACGTATCTCATCAGTGGCGTGGCGTCAAAGATCTCTGGGCAAGCCGGAGCAAAATTGGCTCACTTAAGAACAATAGAGAAAAGTGCAAATCGCTCAAAAACGTGCAAGTCGGTGGGAATCGGTGTTTATGGACGCCACGTCACTGGTACTATTACGTCAATGTCTGACCTAACTTCCTGTTATTTTATCTTATTATAAACTTTAGAAACTTCCTTCGACTGTAAAGGACTAAGTTACGAAACTTTGGCTTCAGCAACTCTATGTACCTACCTACACAATCTACACATATTTTCTTCGTGGCCCGAGTTTTCACTAGAGTTAAGTTACGCATCAAGAATACTGAGATGCAAGAAGTAATTGGTGGTTTTACACGAATACTTAGTGTATCTTATTGGCAGGCCACAACGTTACCGGTCCACTTGCTGGCGCCGCCCCCGGGCAGCGTGGCCCTGGACCTATGCGCCGCACCCGGCATGAAGACCACGCAGCTCGCCGCCTACATGAGAAACGAGGTGTGTACAACGTTTTAAGGCCAAAATACAATTACAAGGCACTACAAAAAAGACGTGACATCGTGCCACGATGCGACGTCGTGTCGTGGAAATATATAAATGAAACCCACCTTTATCTTTCCATAACAAGATTCAAAATTAAAACACAGTTGTCAATCTCGCGACGTCACATCGTTTCACGATATCGCGACGTACCACGATGTGATGTCGTATCTTGTAATTGTGTTTTATCCTTTAGTCAACATGAATTGGTTTTCAACCAAGGGCCGAAGACCTGATCATTGATCAACCTCAACGACGATGCCATCAAATGGCTAATGAGTCTCAAACTTAATAAGTAATATAAGCTATATTCGACATATAGCCCTGCCATACGATTAAAAAAAGGGAAGGCCAATCCAGTTCTTGTCGTTTGGTTGACTTTGAATATAGTGTGACACTGTCTATTTTCCAAGGTAAATAGGTACGTATCTGTGAGAAAAACTGTATCAATTCTACCTATCTATAACTACCTGTTGTTCATTATCCTCAATACGACAAATACACAGTATGATTTTTGGCCTCAAAAGCGGTCATCCAAATTTTATGCCTTCATTAGGTGGAATTATCGAATATAAACATAATACTAAAACTCCCGAGTGGTAATTATGCATAATACCGAAGTAGTGATTTTTTTTCAACATTTCTATGGATTTCCAGAAATATCATAGAAATTAATTTAGCTTGAAAATAACCCAGTCTTGTGTAATAATTCATGTGTCTTTAGATAAAACTATTGTCCGGGATAATTTGGGAAAAAACTCAGGACTTTATTTCAAATATCAACAGAGTTCTGAATAATTTTGTCTATTTTGGTTTTTATTTTTCTATGGCAACATAGTAATGAATTTGGATTCCATTGCAAGATTATTTATTTAATTGAGACACTCTTAGCCTCTTCCATAAAAATTAAACAGATATTCCAAAGGACCTTCGAGATATTCCACTGTCAATATTTTGAAGCTAGGGTTGTCAGTTACTATAAAGTAATACATTAAAAAAATTGTTAATTTACTGTGCATGTAGCTATCTATACTTGTAATTAAAACTTACTATACCAATATAATGATAACGGACGACGCGTTTGGCTCGGTTTGTAGACACCTGCCTACTGAGTCGGCGGTCCCGGGTTCGAATCCCGGCCGGGGCAAATATTTGTGCAAAATATTTGTTCTTGGGTCATGGATGTTATCTATATATGTATTTATATATTATGTATATCGTCGTCTAGTACCCATAGTACAAGCTTTGCTTAGTTTGGGACTAGGTCGATTTGTGTATGATTGTCCCTTAATATTTATATTTATAATGAGATGTTTTTTTAGAATTCCGTACCTCAAAAGGAAAATTTGTTGATTTTTTTCAATATAACACAATACATGTAACATGTAACATTTTCCAATGAAGAGTATTATGTGGTACAGGGAAGGGGTCCGCCCTCGTTAGGTTTATACTAAAACCCTGTGCCAATACATAATGCTCCAAGGAACGGGGGTGAGAACGGTTGTAAACGAAACAAAAAAACGTATCCAAGAAAGAGTACGAAAAGAACTTAAAGTACTGGTGGATGTGGTTCGGCCGAATTCTGGAACAACAAATGACGGGAATACGGCGCGAACCCTGTGATCGGAAAATAACCGTTCCAAGTTTGCTGAAATATTAGGTATCGAGCACTGGTTACTGCATGGATGATCTTCACACGGTCTTAATATCTTTGAACTGTGGATTACCTATTGACTCTGATAAATTCGGCGAGTTCTGCAAAACGATAGCAAATAAATATGTAGCTGATTATGCGTGGTATCCTATGACTGTAACCTTACATAAAATATTAGTACATGGTAGAGATATTATACAATGGTCAGCTTTACCTATCGGTTTGTTATCAGAACAAGCCGGAGAAGCCAGGAATAAGTTTTGGCGGTTCGATAGGGAGCACCATTGCCGGAAATCTGACCACAAAAAAAACATGCTGGATTTGTTTTACAGGGCATTGGAATCGTCCGATCCCTTGATTTCTAACGTACGGTTGCAGCACAGACTAAAAAAGTTAAAAATAATACCTTTGCCGCCCACGGTTTTAAATCTCTTGAAACCATATGAAGTATCTAAAGAGGATGATTCTGTTCCCGTAGCAGAAGATTATACTTCGCAAATTTTAGACAGATATGATGCTGAATATACAGAAATATTAAGAAGCGAAACTTTATAAATATGTATAATTTGTAAATATTATGTAAATAAATTAAATATTCTTGTTAGTGACAACCCTAAAATCAGAATAATCTGAAAAAACTTTGAAACAGAATTTCTCAGAGGTCATCAGGCCGTTTAGCTTGATTTTTTTTTTCGGGCAAGAGCACAATCAAAACAATCGTTTCATGTTAAAATTAAATCCTAATACTTGTAAAATAAGCTAAAATAAATAAATAACTAAAATGTATAAAAATATATTTTACTCAATTTTCTTAATACCTAGAGCTGTGCTACTTTCTTATATGTACTGCTTGTAGTTAGCATTATTTGATATTGCTAGGAGCAATATTAAATATTATTAAAAAAATGGGAAAAACTAAATTTTAGATTTTCATATATTTTCATTATTTATTTTTTATTTTGAATTGTGATGCGTAATTGCCACTCCGGAGTTATAGTCTTATATCTGTGTTAAATAATTCCGACTAATGAAGGCATAAAATTTGGATGACCGCTTTTGAGGCCAAAAATCATACTGTGAAATATAAGGAAGAGTACCCAACGATAGTAACACACATTATCTGCCTTACACCTCCCCATAAGTACCTACTTTGTGACATTAGTAGCAATAACTTGAATAATGCTATTTCAGGGCAAAATCTACGCAGTAGAGCGCGACGAGAAGAGATACCAGACATTGTGCGACTTCGTGGAAAGAACTGGCTCTAAATGCGTTCAGACCCTACATAAGGACTCCCTGGAAATCAGGAGAGGGGACTACGATGATGTGGAATACATCCTTTTAGACCCGAGCTGCTCAGGATCTGGTAATTATTGTTAAATGCTTTCCACAAATATACCACATCAGATGCAGCGTGATCAGTGATCACTTGGAAACATGCATTCTAATCTAGACGAAAGTCTATCAATATCAAAAGTTTAATTAACATCTTGGGCCATTTAACTCGATTCAAAAGCGTGCTGTGCGAATCGTCGGTAATCCTCAACGTACAAGCGATATTGAACCTCTCAGTCTATAAGGAGAGATCTGGCCTCGTTGTTTGTGTTCTATCGTTTGTATAATTGGTAGTGCTCTGAAGAACTGCCCACGGCCACATTCTATCATCGCTCCGCTCGTCTACGGTGGGGCGTTTATCCCCATACCTTGGAGCCTACCTAAATGGTTGCGTAAGGTTTCAAAAGAATTTTCAGGCTATAGAATGAGCTACCTGCCGAGGTTTTCACGGAGGAATACAGTATAGGTCGGCAATACGCATGAATTGCTGCTAGGCAGAAGATGATTAAAACGATATTTGAAAAAATAAGTAATTAAGCATTATTTTGTTTCAGGCATGGAACTATGCCTGCACAAGTACATAGAAGAAACCAGGCTCGCCAAACTAACGTCTCTTCAGGAGAAGTTCCTCAAGCATGCCATGAACGCCTTCCCCAACGCGAAGAGAATCGTCTATAGCACTTGCTCCCTCTTTCCCGAAGAGAACGAGCGTGTCATCACCAACGTCGTCAAGACTTCAAGAGCTAAGTGGAGGGTCCAAGACGTAAAGGAACTGCTGAAGGGTCAATGGAACAACTTCGGCTCTGGTATGTATGGAAGCATGGGAGCGCGATGCTTGTATGCAAGCCCAATCTCTGATTATACTACTGGTTTCTTCTTAGCAGTCTTGGATAGGGATCAGAAAGATTTCGAGAAAAGAGCCAATGCGGGTGAAAAGGGAACTAATAATGAAAAGGATACTGAAGAGCATACGGATGTGAATGATGGTACTGAAGAGGTTAAGAAAAAGAAACATAAGAAAAATAAAAAAGAAGTTGAGACGAACGGAGATTGTGATGAAAATGCCACTGAAGCTATTGATACTCAGTCGGCAGATGTACCAAAGAAAAAGAAGAAACGGAAACGTGAAAATCAGGAAGTTGGGCAAAGTAATGATGCTGTCAATGATTCTGAACCTATACCCACTACTAAAGATAGTGGTGATATCCCTAAGAAAAAGAAAACCATGGATGACCTCCCTGAAGATGACAGTGCAAACACTAGTAAAAAGAGTAAGAAAAAGAAACATAAAGACAAAAATACTGAAGAATCATTAGTAGTGGATCAAGATGTTGCTGTCGTTGATGAACCAGTGAAACAAAAGAAAAAGAAGAAAAAACGAAATAAGGAGGATGCTGCAGAGGACGCTTGATCTAATTAAAGTTATCTCTTTCACCGTAACAAATCATGTTACAGTTATATTTTGTCTGTTATCGTTTTTATATGAAAAATAAAAAGGAAATGTTGACATACTTAAAACCTACCTCCTATTTTATTTATCCTTAAACTCATCTACATGTGGGTATCCAAAATATAGTACAAATAACACGTAGAACCGTTTATGGACATCAAAACCAATAATGAAAAATAATGTCCATAGAGTCTGGCCATCGAAACGTGATAAAAATGACCGCGAAATTCTAAAATTCTAGCTCTAGTATCGCTGTACAAACTAGGACTAAACAGTTTTGGTACTTTTGGCATTATAATTTCCATCGCCAATGACTAATATATCTGCACCATTGCATTGGTATCAGTCATTGCTCATTGGCGATGAAATATGTGCTAGAATTTTTAAATTTGGCGGTAATTTTCAGTATCACGTTTCGATGGACAGACTCTAACTGGTTTCATGTTCGTTATGGGAGTTGTCAGGCCTCAACTGAATTAAAAACCCCGCATTGAACTGGTGGAAAATTTTAATAACATGCACAGTAAATACAATGTTTAGAGTCATGTCACCTGTGAGATCTACATTATATGTCTACTTTAGGACTTTAGCGATGTGCTCTATTCGTGATAACATTTTCGTTCTCATAATCATAATAAACCCGATTTATAAACCATGAATACAAAGATCAAAGCTTAAAGAAAAATTGAAAAAGGAGCTACCTGGTGGAAGGGACCGGGAATCGAACCCGGTACCTCTGGATTACCGGTCCAGCGCGTTAGTCACTTCGCTACCCTCGCTCCACGTAGACCTGACGAATTTTTCCTTATGCTTTGTGTGTCGATCTTTGCATTGTTTATTTGAAAGGATTTTACACCTTAGCGACCTCTATGTGAATACGTTAATATTCACATCTTACCGCACCACTTCCACCAGGTAGCTCCTTTTTAAATTTTTCTTTAAGCTTTGATCTTTGTATTCATGATTTAAATAAAAATTGTGGTGTACCCACATAAAAAAAAAAATGAGACATTACATGTTTCATAAATTTATAACCCGATTTATTGTCAAAGTGGGAATATCCTAAAGCTTCGTCGAATGAGGCGCGGATCTACTATTGTATAGTCTATGTCTATGGGCTAAAATATCATATCTGCATCCCCATTTCACAGTTTTAGGGTTCCGTACCCAAAGGCTAAAAAACGGGACCCTATTACTACTGTCCATCCGTCCGTCTGTCTGTCTGTCTGTCTGTCTGTGTCTGTCACCAGGCTGTATCTCATGAACCGTCATAGTTAGACAGTTGACAGATGATGTATTTCTGTTGCCGCTATAACAACAAATTCTAAAAAACAGGATAACATAAATATTTAAGGGAGCTTCCATACAACAAACGTAACCGGTTGCGTTATCTTTGCACCTCATTTGTATCCGGCGCCATACATCCCAGGTGCAAACTTAACCCGTCCAGTAAATATGGGATAAGTATTTGTACGGAACCCTCGGTGCGCGAATCCAACTCGCACTTAGCCGGTTTTATGGGTGCCCACAACCATTGTTGAAGGCTGAATAAAATATAGCCAACGCTAAAAGTTTGCCCCAATATACACCAAAACTATTCATGGCTATTTAATGTACCTTAATGACTAAGGAATAATTATCTAGTAACTTAATCAATCGCCACTCAAGCACCCATAAATCCCCAGCAAGTAGGGCAAATATCGCAAACGACACTTAACTCGTCTAGCTTTCTTAGAACCTGATATACTTTGACACCGTAGTTTTTTACTTCGTCTAAATAGGCTAAATACCCAACCAACCCACTTTGAACCTTTAAACTAACTAACTACAGTGTATTTAAAGATTTTCAAGGGTTGATACACTAGTTTAGATCAGTTTAAACTCTATTTGTACTCCTGTAGAGTTGGTTAACGGTTTCATTGGGTTAAAGAAATGTCGTGGCAATCTACACGCCATTGAGTCACGAAATTCGTGCGTTCATATTTTTGCCACGTGGAATGCTGTTTGTAAGGAAATGGCCGGTGTGTTGGGAAATTAGGTTTGCGGAGATTTACGATTTGCAAATAAAATAAAAAGGTTCGGCGGCGACGGTAACAATGTCGAAATATATAATTTTTAACTGTTGGTGGAAAAAGAGTGCTGCTTTAAAAAAAAAGCTTTTATTTAGGACTCCAGAAATCCATATGATGTTGGTAGTATGTTCACTTAAACGCTATGTTTGTAACTAAGTAAGTTACGTGATGATATGTAGCTCTAGTAATAAGCTTATAAAATAAAAATGTTGTGCTTTAATCGATTGAGCGAGCGAAGCGTCTCTGTTTCAGTTTGGCCCAAAAATATCGTCGTACGAGGATGCGATGTCGTGTCTTGTAATTGTGTTTTGGCCCTTACGGTCAGCGCAAAAATTTCACACGTTTTGTTGGTACATATATACCTATCACAGTCATCAAATGAAGGCACTGAACTACAGGACATGTACTAACTGTTATTTGAAAATTTTGAATGTTGTCAATTGCGGTCACCGCGAACATTTCGTATGTTACGTTAATAGAATAGCTGGCCCTGTCACTTCTCAACTCGCGATAACAACTTGCATTGCATGAGTGAACCGTTCTCTTCATGGCTAGACCCATTGACATAGTTTTCAGCCCGAATTAGCCGTTAATTATTACACTAAGCGCCTCAATACTAACCCAAAAAATAAATCAAATTCCATCCCGCAACCACATTCAATCAGAATTTTATTAAACTCGTAACTAGACTCAAAATCGATTGACAAAAATAAAGACGAGAGGCAAAGTTGCTTGCGTTCCTTGTACTTAGCTGTGCCTTATGCTGGCCTTATGCTTATTTAGAGGTTAAGAATAGAAAGGTTGTAAGAGTCAATATGATTCAAATATTTTATAACGTTTTTTATAAAGTAATAGCGTAACGAATGGGCATACAGATCCAGTGGCCTGTTTCTAATTGGATCAAGGTTAACGATAAAACAAGAAATATTGCTCACTTCCGACTTACAATGTTCAGTAAGTTGAGAAAATATTTTTTTAATATTTTATTTTGTGTTAAGTCATATCGAACGTTGGTCCCTGTTTGCCGTCGTTCTGAAATTGTAATATACATATTATTACCCTAGCTCTACACTGCTCGCGAAGCCGGCCGAGGTTGGGCAAATAATTATGATAGTGTGGAAGGGCACTTTGCTGCGGAAACTCATAGGTACTTCTTACTCTTAGGGTTAGACTGCGCGTAGCCACTTATAAGATAAGAATAATCGAAATTCGAAATATTTCTGAAGTGTACAATAGTCTTAAATCGTAAGATTCAGATAAACTTATTTAAATAACATGTTGATATAAAACATTATTCTTAATTACTTTACTTAGACGGAAATCGCATTTAAGGCCTATTTAATGAACTTAAAGATTCACACATTCACACAATTTAATTATTATGGAATCTCGAATTCTAGAATAATTAATTTTCATTTCATTTGATTTCAAATACCTATGCGTTATGATTATGAACACCAAAATAAGATTACAAAAGAAACACAGATACAAAGAATTCAAAAAACTATATACTTACTTATATGAAACGGGCAGGGTTTTAATCGCTAAAGGGTAACCCTATCGTACAATTATGGGAAGTAAAGCTAATGCAAATACAAACTAAATAAGTAATGATCATACTTAGGTGATACAAAAGTTAATGGTAACACATATTAAGTACCGAGACCGAGAGAGAAACACAATTCATTATTTATTACCTAAGTATATGCAAGATATTTTACACGACAAACTAATTAAATCAATTCCATTCCTGATTGGCCACAATACTTCCAACATATCATCATTAACAGCCAATAGCGGAAACCCTATTATCTCCGCCCCCGCTCAAAACCCAACCCTCTTCCCCCGACCTACGAGCCAAAGTCCCACGTCTCCGAGCAGTCGTGATGACACGCGGGTGACACGTTGTCATAACAGTGGCATCCGGCGTGGATTGGTGGGTGTTAGGGAGATACGCCCCAGGGCACGCCCAGAGGAAAATGCGTTGCTAGGCAACCGTGATATTTAGACAGACCGGACTTAAGGCTCCTTATCTGTTCAAAAATGCTGATTGTTTTAGACATTTTTTTATATGATTAATTATGTTTCTAAACATATTATCAATGTTATTAATTAGAACAGGGCTATTGCGATTTATTGGTATGAAACCTTCTGTTAGAGTTAGAGAGTGTTTTCTCAAAAAGTTATCGACATAGATATTGACAAAAAACAGAAAACTGTTTTTGTTTTTCAACTTATTACGTATACGACGCATACGAAATGAAAGTATGAAATAGATATATGTTATTGTCTAGAATTCAGGAAAAAGTATTAGTATTCACTCCCGGATATTTTGGGATTTTCAGATCAACAGGACTAAAACTATAATGGACAGCATACCTTTCCACAAAAAATATTTTTCCACATCTGTCGAGTCATTTAAAAATTGGCCTATACATATATATAATCTATAACAAGTTTGTTGTATGGGAGCCCCCCTTAAATATTTATTTTATTCTATTTTTAGTATTTGTTGTTATAGCGGCAATAGAAATACATCATCTGTGAAAATTTCAACTGCCTAGCTATCACCGTTGTTGAGATACAGCCTGGTGACAGACGGACGGACGGACGGACGAAGGCTCAGTAATAGGGTCCCGTTTTTACCCTTTGGGTAAAAAAACGGCGAAATGAAAATTTCCGCCATTTTTGTATCTTGGTTTTTGTACATTTTTGTATGTTATAAGCCAGCCCAAAATTCTACATACTGTGAGTAAGTTAGTACGCATATAAAAGACATTAAAATACATACGAAAAGGGTTTACTCACGTCGTAGAAGTCGAATATGACTCAACATGTTTCGAATCGGTTCGCGATTCATCATCAGGAGAGCTGCTCAGTCGCGATCAGGCGACGTGTGTAAGCCCGTTCCGTATGCATTTTAATATGTCTGAGGCTCACTGTAGTTTTCATTTAACTAACGTAGCATATGTGTCTACGCCGTAGCACCGTAGCGGGTCTACGAATCGCTACAACATTTACAATGTAAGTTAATTGTGAAAGTTTAGCCATTTTGTTGCTGCCAATTTAGTCAAGATTTAGGTCTAGATTTAGAGCACTAACAGGGATCGTAACGCAATTTCGTTTGTTACTTGGGTTTTTATAAGGCATCGTGCTTTTTGAGTATCGCAATATGGCAATATGTATACCTATTTAAAAACAAACTATTTGTATAGTAACTAAATTTAATAATAAGGGATCCTCTTTTTTTATAGTAAAACACTTCACCGAATGCTTTACTTCATAGAATTTTCATTTCATAGACAAATTTTTCCTCGGAAGTCAGACATTTTTCAGAAATCTGGAAATGTCAACCCATAGATTAGGTCAGGTTATGTTTGTGATTGTGTCGAGAATAGAAACGAGTGGAAAAGCATGGTGCATCAAGTGACGAATTAATATTTCACGTTAGACACGACCTTCAGCAATGGAGATGCCGACTAAGAAGAGAGATGTCTGTGTTACCACATTCCAAAATATTTTATGGTTTCAGAAAAAAATGCTTACGATGAAATGAAATTTCTGAGAATAGAAAATTTGATGAAACGTTCGGCTTTAAAACAAGGGTAGGTAAACCATGAAAATACTGCCTGCATCTTCGTTGCCACGCTACCGCTGCCGTGTATTATTCTACATAATAGGTAGGTACGTCTTCACTTGTATTTAGACACAATATTCAAATTGTATAGGTTATAGGTACAGTCGAGTTCATTTACATCAACACACTTACGAGAATAAGAATATCTGAACACGACCCTATTGTCAAGAGCATAAAATCGTTCGTGTTCAGATATTTTTGTTAACTGTAGGTACCTATCATCAAAAATTTAAGAACGCGTTGTCTTATAAAATAATCAGCTGTGGAGTTCTTAACACACGATTTAGATTTTATATGAATTCTTCATATTAATACAAAAACGTGTGTTTTTAAGTGTCTATAAATGTGGTAGGAGAGTTCCTAATAATAAAGGTGATTCGTTTTTGAGGAATTAATAACAACTTTAGTAATGTTATGAAGAACTACGAGCTTGTAAGGCTCGATCATAATTGTGGCGGCAAAATAAAACTATTATACAAATAACTAAGTTATAAACTAAAAATGTTAATCACTTAACTAGCGCTGGCTTAGCTAGGCGACATTTCACGCAAAGGCAGCAGCTTAAAGTTAAGGCAGCACAGCTTAAGGCAGTCGTCACAAACATCAGCAGATTAAGACAGCGTAGACCCGACATTTGAAATTCAATTATTTTTTGTTCCACTCAAATCAGTTTCCAGAAAATTCTACTATGGTACTCTGTCCGATCTCTAAGATTAAATGAAGTCACTTTGGCACAAGGTACAAACATGTAAATTTAAGGTCCTTTTTCACTTGTGCCAGTTTGACATAATTTGATCTTCGAATTCCGGATAGACTATAACTAATGTTTTAACACAGTACCTATACATGTTGCATATTGATAACTGAGGTATTTTTACAAGCGTCAGTCTTGGCGACATTTCACGCAAAGGCAGCACAGCTCAAGGCAGTCGTCACAACCATCAGCAATTTAGACAGTGTAGACCTGACATTTTAAATTCAATTTTATTTCATATAAATCAGTTCAGCGGTTTAAGCGTGAACAGGTTACAGACAGATAGACTTACACTTTATAATATTATATTATATCGTATTTTATAATATTAGTATGGCTTGTAATTGTATGAATTAATAGATTAAAAGATTCCAATGTAACTATTCCGGATTAAGTTATTTTAATTTTTCTGGACCGATAATCCAGAGGTACCGGGTTCGATTCCCGGTCTCTTCCACATCAGGTAACTCATTAACAAAAATCTTTAAGCTTTGATCTTTGTATTAATGGTTTATTTTCATTTTATTTATTTCAATAATAATAGTTAGGAAAACTTTACCTACGGCTCTGTTTTAATAGCTTCATATGTATTTTCCACTAGTTATTCGAATCAAGTACCTAATGTTCCTTTGCATTCTCGCATAATGGTCCTAATGACCATATAATTGACCAAAGCATTGCAAAAGGTGCACATGAAAGTTCGTAGAAAATACCCTTGTCAATCATCATAGTTGATATGTGCTTTAAGTCCAAGCACAAACGATTATTTTGGAATAGAACTTAAATTTGGATTTATACGGGGCATTAAATAATCGTAAAATGTATTAATTTTCTCGTTAGGCACTTGTGGGGCAAATCTGCAATATACTAAGTATGCATGTAGTTATAACGATTATAATAGCAACCTTGTTCCAAATTTTTTAGAGTTAATTATACCGGGTGGTGCGTGTAACAAGAGCAATAAATTAAACCATAGATTCTACTCTTTAAACTTAAAAACATTAATAGACCGGAAGACATAAGTTTCTGTCAAAAATTAAATTTTTGTGAAAAGCTTTTTTAGCCGATGGTACTTTTCATTGAACATCCATCAATTGCTCACTGAGACGATCCTAAAGACCGCAAACATGGTAGGATTATTTTATCTAACACAGAGTTTCTAGGGTTACCTTCCGGCTGTATCATCAGACCAGCCTCATGGTACCATATTATTGTATTGTCATCAAAGACAAGTAGGTATGCAAAATTGGGGGCTTGTGTAGTATCGTTTTCAATAATAAATAAGTATCAATATTTGGTACTTCCCATTAACAATGAAGTCATGCATGTTGAAAGTGTTTTTTTTTTATAAACCTCATACATGACCGGGAATTGAACCTAGTTAAAATTCTGGAAGTAATCGCATATCGTACTGTAACATTCGTTACAGAGCGATTTAGACCGCATTATGCTTGAGATTTAATATGAAAAAATGCAGTTTTTATTCAATCTAATAAAATCGACGCCATGCTCGCCTCTTATAGTTTTCGTTTTCTCCCTACTGACCCATTTGGATCGATCACACCGCATATACATAGTACTGAGAATATTCAGCACTTGAATAGGTTTTGGGAGTAGGGAGACGCTCCAGGTCTGAGGTCCTCCTCGGCCTTTGGGGCTCGTGTAAATAATTAGATGTATCTTAATAGCCATGGCGCGAGTATCAGCGGTCCACTTATCAACGTCCGAGCAGGATTTACACCCCCTCGCGTTATGTACAGTCGGCACGAACCACCCAATACTTGTACACTCGGCTAGAACATGTATCCATGTCCGAAAATTCAGTCATGACTGTACCAGCTGTTTGTAAAACAAAAGAACTTAATATCATTATCTGTACCGAAAATGGATACATCTTCTTGTCAATTGTACTAGTTTAGTTTGCCATGTTAGCGCTGCTATGTCTAGATAAGAACGCGCGCCGATTTTTAAACTAACAAAGGCGGAGCCGAGACCAACGTGTGCGCTAGTTCACGAACGCGGTTCACATAGTGTTGTGAGCCCGTTTTGTTCCTAAGAGATGTTATGGGAATATAGTCTTTCTTACATTGTACTCATAATCTTGATATCATAAGGACGACGCGGTTAGCGCAGTTTGTTGTGAGCCGGCGGTGCTGGGTTCGAATCCCGGTGTGATGCACTCGAATAAGTATTTGTACCTGGGTCATGGACGTTATCTAAGTTTGTATCTATATATTATGTATATCGTCGTCTAGTACCCATAGTACAAGCTTTGCTTAGTTTGAGACTAGGTCGTTTTGTGTAAGACTGTCCCTTAATATTTTTATTTTTAATCTGGTATTTTAAAATTTTGATTTTAACAATCCATTAAATCGCTTTTAACGTGGTTATAAACAACCTTAAATTCGACATTTACTCTCTTTATTTAGCTTCCGTGTGTTGTTGATGCAAATCCGTCGATCGATTTTAACCACATCTACGAATAGGCACCGAACTATTTTAGCATAAATTTAAATAACGTAATTTAAAGTAGAACTCGTAAATGTACTAGGTATAAATAAAAAGAGAAAATATTATAGGATATATAAAAATGGTATTGATATGAAAAACAGGCAATATTAAAAGATAAGTGAGAACTTACTCTTTTGCCGATACATTTGCTTCGAGCTCTTTGTTCACGTAAATAGAAATAGTATTGAATTAACTGGACACTGACATCAAGTTTTATGGTAAATAACATCTCTTTTTAATATTATCCTGAATATACAGCCCTCGATTATTTTCCAAAACTCATTTCCCTAGCATAAAACTCGTGGTAATTGGACGCAGTAAAAAGGGGCAAACATGGCGAGGAGGTGAAAAAATACAGCCTTACCCTACATCTACATCTACATAGTCATGCCAGCCATGCTTAGTTGACCGGGTATGCTTGGTGTGCGTTAATACAGCAAGTCTCGGACGGGGCAATAATAATTTCTGTTAAGATTGAGAGATGTACAGCTTTAGATTTTATTACACACAACATTCCCTGCCGAATTGAAAGACAATTCAACCAAAGAGAAATTTGAGTAAAGCGGGACGTTCAATCCAGGAAAATGGTCATGTATAGAAGGTTGGTGCAGTTTGTTCTGCACCTGCCTGCTCAGCCGGCGGCCCTGGGTTCGAATCCCGGCCGGGCCAAATATTTGTACAGATACAGATACAGATTTTTATTGGTAAAATTAATACATTTTACATGTCATAATTTTTAAATTTTTAAATTAGATCATTATTAAAATTAGATTTTAACAATAGATGCTAAGTTATAAATAAATAAAAATATTAGGTACCTTTAGGACCCTATTCAATACGATGTTAGGATCAATGACCGCTACGCATTGTGTGATGAACTCGAACATTTGTCTCTGGGTCATCTATGTTAACTATATATGTATTTATATATTATCTTTATGTATATGGTCGTCTTGTACACATTAGTATACAAGCTTTGCTTAGTTTGGGACTAGGTCGATTTGTGTAAGATTAACCCTTATTATTTATTTATTTTATTATTCTGTAGTACAGTATACATTATAAGTTCCTATTGAAAAAAAACTTTTATTACATTTCACAAGACATCCTCTAAAATTCGTAAAAAAACTTTCTTCGTCCTCTTTTTTGCCTCAACCCATCAACTTGGCTTGGCATTATACAACTGCACTAAAAAAATTAGACATGTAGAGTCTGCTGTCTACCTACAGCATAGAGTTTGAATCCCATGCGTAAAACTCCCAATTTCTTCTTCAATAACTTATTATGTCTATACGAACGTTAATATAGAAAAGCATATTTTCCACAGAGTAGTAATACAACTGCAATTAATCGATATCATGATTTTCAAATTGTGCTCCTAGTGCAAAGCAAAACCCATTTGAATTACCGAACTCGTCCGAAGCTCACCGAGGCAAACTTTTCGAGCTACGACATCAACTAGCCCCGCTGACGCGACGCACTCGGGAGCGCTGGCCGCTACCCCCGCGTCCTTTCGCTCCTCACTCGGTTCCGTTCACAAAACATAACCGGACGACTCGACATCCTTTCAACTATTTGCATATTTAATTTACTAAAACTAACTATGTCAACACTGTGCTAAGTATAAAACCCTACGGAAGCCAAAAGTTTGTTACAGTGCGAGCCTGACTCGCTGCTTACTGGTTTTCCCGCGTTTTCAATTACGGTTGGATTTTTGAATTTCGAATTGTAGTTTTCGTTTGTTTTCGTGTGTGTGTGCTGCATGCGTGAGGGTTGATGACATCGGAGGAGAATATGGCAGCAGCTGTTGTGGTAAGTTTTCTTTTTAAGGTTTTGAGAACCATGCTTGTACATCTCTTGCTGGTATTGGAGCAATTTATTCAGGGCAGTTTAGACTGATTTAGGATTAAGAAAATAAGATTTTCAATGATCATAATTTCATAACTGTACCTCAGTAAAAATCGAACAGTGTTATACAAATGGACGTAAAAAATCAACCTTTGTATTTTAATTTTTTCAGTAGATTGATTATCTCTTAATCATCAAAGAACAATTTCATTGTACCGAATAAATCACGCAAATATTATAATAATCACCGTAATAAAAGTACAGGGCACCACGATTCGATAATATTTTGATTTCATTAACAACTTTATAGCACGAGTTTCAGAGCTCATTATTGTAATACAAACTGTGTTACGTTGTCCATGCGTATGACTGTAGGCAATTTTAGTTAGTGTGATTTCAGATTTATTAGATTACACATACATAGCGCATAATGAGCATAATGCAGTCACACTAAAGTTAGCATACCAGCAAGTTTTATGACGAATCATGCATAATGCCTTAGAAATAAACTCAACTTTTACATGACTGGAACCCACTTAGTCACGTTCGTTACAGCTTATCACAAAATCCGTCGATGACTAAGCAGTTTTTGTTTGACAAATCATTACAAAATTACACCTCATTTTGCGAAACAATAAAGTCATGTTTTCGGAAAGGCTTCCAACGAGCGAACGGCCATTTACGTTCAACCCTTCAGACAGTAAACACGCTGTAATTACGCGATCATTGACTAATAGCCACGCGTCGACACCTAGCGTTGCACACGTGTTTTCATGAATGGGCTATCATATAGACAAGTGTCCCTATTAGTTGATTGAAAGCGTATGAGGGGGCGCGCGGTTCAGTCTACGGGCGGTAGGTCGCGAGGTATGTCGCGTCGCTTGCTCGGCCGGCCGCGCCAACAGCGACTGCGTTCTCGTTCGCAGGCCACTGCGGAGCCCCCGCCGGCCGCCGAGCCGCCGCCGGCGCCCGAGGTGGACCCCCAGCCGCCCTCCGACGACGAGAGAGAACCCGGAGACTGGCGCTCCTCCCGCCCGCCGTCACCACCGCAGCGCCCGGACGACATCTCCGAAGCATCCGAAGCGACAACGCGCCCCAACAGAGCGGAACCCGCTAGTCGCTACGCCAATCTCAACTTCTGGAAAGCTAGACGAGTGACATTCTATCGAAATGGAGATCCTTTTCATCCTGGCGTTGAATTCCGTTTCAAACCGGGCAGGGATCTCGCGTCTATGGATGCCTTGCTCGACAGACTATCTGAAAGGCTGGAGCTACCGAGAGGCGCGAGATTCATATTCGGGATGGATGGAGACAGGAAATACAGATTGGAGGAGCTTGAAGACGGGGCTTCATACGTCGTGTCCTCATATAAAACGTTTAAGGTAAGGCCTGAGAGGGTAAAACTATTTAACGTGACGAATAAAGCGTTCGTGATTGACAATATACTTTCATTGATTAAATTCCCATCAGTTATTCAATTCCCATCATTCAATTTTATAACCTTCAGAAACTTAAAGCGTGAACTTATTTAATCTTCAGTCATTACAAAGTTAGATTAAGTAAGGTTAGTGAAATCGTAGATTGCGTGACCTACTGGGCAAATAGAATATGAAACGACTAGAGCGAAATTTATGTCGACCGGTAAGTTTTCCGGCCTTATTCCACACGCGTAGAGCATGTTATGTTTCGTCTCGCTCTAGCACATGCTAAGAGAAAAACAGAACGTACACAGCACGTGGGGAATTTAATCTGATCTTAAACAGAGTTTAAACAAAAACTAATTGTTTCACGGCACGGGGAGTACTTAAAGGTGATGAAAAATCCTGAATGTGATAGACAAAATAGCGGATAGCTAAATATTCAATATAATTACGTGCGGTGTTAGTCCTCAAATTTTTTGCAATCAAATTAGGCAATATAGGCAAATTCAACCTCATATATATATTCTACGCTCAGAGTATCTCAATGAATCATGTCCATGACCATGATGATCCAATTCAAGAGCGCGTAACTTAAATTATCCAAAACAACTGTTTCTCGATATTGCCATACTATAACACCCGGCCACGACTTCACACTACCAGCGGAGTGGCGAGCGGCGGCCTTAGGTGGCAGCGGGCGGCGTCTCGCTCGCTCTATGGCCACCGCTGGCCGCTCTGCTAGTAGCGCGATACCGTGTCGGGGCCGTAAGGCTTTCCGCCTCAATAAACTCCGGTCTTGTCATTTGCCCGCTATACCAGACGCTGAGGCCACGGCCTTTGCTCAGATGTTGACCACCGGATAACTAACTAACTGAGCGCAACGACCCAAAGTGGATCTTGGCATAACCGGATAAGTTTAGTCTATTTTATATACGGGCCTGTGATGGTTGCGTTTATACGACGTGATAAATAAGTGACGATCTGTCATTCACATTCGCATTTTGTCAAAACGTGACGAATGCTTTGTCACTTATTTATCGCGTGATAAACGCAACTATCATAGGTCCGTCGCGTGTACATATACAAATCACACATCATACACAGATCACCAAATCTCTAGTAGAACACCAGATAAAATATTTGTGTTTCGAAGGCGCAGTGTAATTTAATTTAGCCAAAACTATTGTAATTCTCGATTAACCATTCCAACTGCCATATTACCATAAGGCCATCTGCCACAATAAACTTTGGTCTGTTGTCGTGTAAATGTCACACATATTCCACACAACTCAACACATCTCTTGTAGAATCTTTGTGTTTTGAGGGCACCATGTAACTTAAATTAGCCAAAACGATGGTACTTCTCGATTACCATATTATCATAAGGCCATCTGCTACAATAAACTTTGCTCTGTTATCGTGTTAATGTCACACAACTCAACATATCTCTGGAAGAATCTTCGTGTTTCGAGAGCACGATGTAACTTAATTTAGCCAAAACTATTGTAATTCTCGACTACCATATTATCATAAGGCCATCTGCCACTATAAAGTCGCTCTGTTGTCGCGTTAAGTCACACAGATACCACACATCTGATGGAGAATCTTTGTTTCGAGGGCACGATGTACCAAACATACACAACTCAACACATCTCTTGTAGAATCTTTGTGTTTCGAGGGCACCATGTAACTTAATTTAGCCAAAACTATTGTAATTCTCGATTACCATTCCAACTGCCATATTACCATAAGGCCATCTGCCTCGGTAAACTCCTTTCTGTCGTGTGCCCTGCAGGCCACCATACGAAGCCGAGGCCACGGCCTTGTCCAGATGTGGGCCACTGGATAAGCACGCACCCTTATTTGCATGCCGATTACATGTAACCAAAATTTTTGTTTTACCTAATACTTATCGATAAGACGGCTAATTGCAAGAAAATTACGTAAATGGTACTGTGGATGGCAGTTAGCAATTAGGGGGTTTGATTTCATTTGTCGAGTTAGTGCGTGCAAGTTGGCAGGAAATTAAAGACATTACCAATGGCAATGGGAATATTTTGTTAGGTTAAGTCTCGTGTCTCGTTAAGCGAACCAAACATTTGGTGAAACGTACTCTATGCAAATTGCTTGATACCTACTTATAAAACATGAATATGAGATTTCTCTATTTAATGCCGCCATTTTGTCACTTTTCGATACGCATGCTCCCTTGCATGCCGTTAGAGTCCGGCGCCCCCCTGCTCCTTGGATCACTGAGGGCGTACGCATGGCCATGAGAAGGAGGGACCGTGCTTTTAGGATCTTTAAACGTGATCGGATTGACGAGAACTGGACACTTTTTAAGACAGCCCGCAACCGATGCAATCAGATGGTGCGAACAGCGAAGCGGCGATTCATTCACCAAAACGTATCCTCTTCATCTATGGCTGATGTCTGGAAATTCCTTAAGTCGCTTGGCCTGGGTAAACCTACTAACGGTTTCGATGGCATTTCCTTTTCTCTCAACGATTTAAACAGACATTTTTCTTCTGCCTTATCTATTAATAACCATGTTAAGATCAGCACTCTCTCTGATATTTCGTCGCTTCCTCTTTCCGTCTCAGAAAGCTTCTCATTTTCGCCCACTTCTGAAGCAACTGTCAAGACCATCATTAATAAAATAAAATCTAAAGCCGTCGGATGTGATGATGTCGGTCGTTATATGATAGTATCTGTTCTAGACTGTGTGCTTCCTATAATAACTGACATCATTAACTCCTCGCTGTTTAATGGCGACTTCCCTTCTCTTTGGCGTAGTGCTTTTGTTATACCATTACCTAAAATTAGTAACCCCACATCACTTAATAACTTTAGGCCTATTTCGATTCTCCCTTTTCTGTCAAAAATTGCTGAAGCGGTGGTTCACAAACAACTATCTAACTTTATATACTCTCATAATCTGCTGAGCCCCTTTCAGTCTGGTTTTCGACCCAGCCATAGTACATGTACCGCGCTTCTCAAAGTTACTGAAGATTTCAGACGGGGCATGGAGGATCAACTGGTCACAGTACTTATTCTGATTGATTTCTCCAACGCATTCAATACTGTTGATCACGACATCCTTCTTGCCTTGCTCGAACATCTAAATGTGTCCCCCTCTGCCCTAAGTTGGTTTTCCAGTTATCTTCGTGGTCGCCGGCAGGCAGTCCGTGTAGACCGATCTTTGTCCGACTGGTGTGACTTAGCCACTGGCGTTCCTCAAGGAGGCATTCTTTCTCCACTGCTATTTTCCACCTTCGTCAACTTCATCACTCCCGATCTTCGCTGTTCTTACCATCTGTATGCTGACGACCTACAGATCTATGATCAATGTAAAGTGGCTGACGTTACCGCTGCCATTGACAAATTAAACTTAGACCTGTTACACATTCAACAATGGTCGGAGAAATTTGGCCTGTTTGTGAACCCTTCTAAGTGTCAGGCTATTGTCATTGGTAGCTCTCGCCAGCTTGCCAAACTTGATCTGGATTCTCTCACACCACCTAATTTCAATGGAATGCCTATTATATTTAGTCCCAGTGTCAAGAATTTAGGAGTTCACTTGGATAGCACACTGAGCTGGAAGGTACAGGTGAGCGAAATCAGCAGGAAAGTCATTGGCTCGCTTCATGCTCTGAACAAACTAAAGAACTTCTTGCCCATTAAAACCAAGGTGTTACTAGTAAATACCCTAATCCTGCCGATAATTGACTATGGTGATGTGTGTTATCCGGACTTAAATGAAGATCTTCTTGATAAGTTGGATCGACTTCTTAATAATTGTATTCGTTTCATTTTCTGTCTCCGTAAATATGATCACGTGTCCTCATTTCGCTCTCAACTTGGCTGGTTTCCCATCCGTCAACGACGCAACATTCGTATGCTTTGCATTCTCTATTCGATTCTTAACGATCCACAATCTCCTGAATACCTCAAGACTTTCTTCTGTTATATCGAATCCACTCGTAACCGTCATTTTCGCTCTTCTGGCAATCTCGCCCTTTCTATCCCTCTTCACCGCACTGGTTTCATGTCCAATTCATTCTCAATTCAAGTGGCTCGCCTCTGGAACGGTCTTCCTCTCTCAATTAAACAGGCACCGAGTAAGCTAGTGTTTAAAAAGTCCGTGTGCAGCTTCTTTGCTGGCAGAAATGAAGTCTCGTAGTCTATCTGCTTAGTATGTTTCTTCGCTGTATATATTTATGTATATATTTATTTATATTATATATGTTTATATTATATTAGATGTATGTATATATTTACATGTATAGCAAATTATGTATAAGTATTATAATTATGTTTTGTTACTTATGTGTAAGTTAGTTGCACCGCCTACAATTTTTCCGCTTTGCCCTAAGGTTGACTGGTAGAGAATGCCTCATGGCATTAAGTCCGCCTTTTGTACGATAAGTTTTCTTTTGTGCAATAAAGATTAAATAAATAAATAAATAAATATGATATAGAAATATACCTACCCGATGTTTCAGTAATTTCTTAGGAAGAAAAAAAGGTTAGGAGGAAAAACCTCCTACCTAGTCGTTATTCGCTGATTGTGGTAGTTAAATACCTACTAACTTACTAATTAAAACGTGGCTAACGACTGAATTTTCTGAATGAAATTCTGACGTATTCCCAGTTAAATAACTAATACACTTTCTTTGTTATAGCAAACAATAAATATTTCAGCATTTGTAATTATTTTCGGCAACTCGCATGACCACACTCGTTATTTGAATATAAATTAACACCCAAATTTATATTCAACTTATGTTCTAGATTCTTTTCTTCAGCATGCAAATGGTTTCAAAATTAAGTCCTAGTTAGTCTAGACGGGTAAAATATAATTAACATCTAGAATACCTGAATTGTTTGTAGTAGTAATTAAATGGTGATTTCGTAGCGGTTCATGTCTTCTTCTTATAATATAAATCATCTTCATATACCCTTATCCCATTTAATGGGGTCGGCGCAGCATGCTATTTTCTTCCATTCTTCCATATCATCATCTCGTCAATTAATTCCTCTTTCTCCATATCATCTCTCAAACAATCCATCCATCTTTTCTTTGGTCTTCCTCTTCGTCTATTTCCCTCCACATTCATCCTTAACGCTTTTACTAAGTTTCTTTTTTTTATATTTGTCCAATATTATGTATAAAAAAATCCCTTAGTTTAGCCCCCCTGTTAAACAACCTACCCTATTTTTCGCCTTGTCATTAAAACTTTGAATGAATGAGACCGTTGTCAGCATATTACGGGTCACCAACTTAAAAACCCCCAAAAATAAACTAAGTATCACTAATTAATAAATAACATACACTAGGAAAACCCTTTAGCACCACCGCAGTCGGGTAAAAACGCAATTCCGGCCACGTAATGCTACATGCGAATTCTACGGTCGTTGCAGCGACACCTGAGGGCATTGCACCACCTTGCACTTAGTATGCGGGCAAGGTAACACGGCGGCTTTATGGAATCGCCATTTTGATTAAGGAGAATGGTAAATAATCAGTCATTGCTGGAGTCTAGGTCTAGTTTACTTTATTAAATCATCAATACATAACCATCTGTAGGTGTCCCTAAAACTTGCCGCAAATCTAAAGTTACTTACATGTATACGTATAGTGATTTAATTAGAATTATAGGGGTTTTTCTAAAGGCAGTCATTCGCGGAGTGTAGGTAACACTCCGACAATGACTGCATTTTTCATTCCTTACCTTTGTTTTTGTATGTAGGTATAGCTTTATCCTTTCCCTGTATCAGAAATTTAGTCGATCCGTCGAGCGGTTTTTGCGTGATGATGTCGCAAATAATTTAAAATGGAAATTCATAAGAGATGGTATTCTACTCAATCCCCAATGCGCGATGTTTAATTATAAATAAAATATAATATTTAATCATAAATATTTGAACTCGCTTCTATTGTTCCGATATTTTTATTCTAATTTTTACTCATAAAAAGAATTGTACAGTGAGCAGCAGAAGTTGCTATGTTCGCCAAGTCCCTAAAATTATATGCGCAAGGACTCTATGTATTATCTATCAAGAGAATAAGGGTTGTACAGATCATTGTCACTGTGTTATTTTGCTTAGATACTTCAGCGGCCGACTGTACTTAGTGATGGTCGTTGGTTGTAAGTTTTTTTTTGTTGTGTTGTGATGTGATGGTTTAGATCACACCATATATCCCGCGACGACCTAGACAAGTCTAGACCGCAGAGGGTTTCCTAGCTAGCTTTCAGCGTGGGATTTTCAAACAGAGGGCTTTAGTTAGAGGTGAGTAAGTAATACAAACGGAGTACCTTAATAAATACTATTTATTTACAATTAAAACCTAAACCTAATTATCACTCGCGGCTGGCTATAGGCTCGCGGGCCTTTTAAATATACTAACGGCGGTTCCCGTAGGATTTCGGATTCGCGGTAACGGTAGCGGGTGAGCTTTAGTAGCTGGCGCGATACAGAGTCGTACCGCTTCCGAGATACTAAAACCCTGGATTCAAGTCAGTGCGATGCTGAACGCACCGCGCCTAGACTTGCCCTAAGGTGCCCGTCCGGTGCTGTTATGATACAGGCTCGTACCGCACTCAGACGTGGCCCGGAGTCCTGAGGAGCGCAAGATGCTGAAACAGCGCACCGCTTCTACCTCAGGGGCATTCAGAGATCAGAGTCTTGCTATTCGGAAACCCCTTAGAGCTCCGTACGGCACCGACGCTAACCTCCGAATGCCGACCGGTCACACTCGTCGAAGTTGCTAAGATCCCCGGCTAGCCGTTATAGCTTCGCCGGAGACTTGCGGGCATTGCGGCGGGCGATGAGGCCCTTGAATGCAGTATCGGGGTCGCGGGCGCGCGACAACGCACCCGGTCTTCGGTCCATCATTTTGTGGATGGTTTGGGTATGTGCTTCTCCGCCGCGAGCTGTAAGGGTGCTCGAGCGGCGGTGATGCTGGGCCGTCTTTTTCTTGCCACCGCGAGCGGAGCTCAGCGGTGGCACGGCTTGAGATGAATAAATCCTCTTCTCCGCCGCGAGCTATAATAGTGCTCGAGCGGCGGTGGGTGTGGGACGTCTTTTTCTTGCCACCGCGAGCGAAGCTCAGCGGTGGCGCGGCTTGATATGGTCCTCTTCTCTTCTCCGCCGCGAGCTATAATGGCGCTCGAGCGGCGGTGTGAGTGGGCCATCTTTTTCTTGCCACCGCGAGCGGAGCTCAGCGGTGGCGCGGCTTGACAAAGTCCTCTTCTCCGCCGCGAGCTGTAATGGTGCTCGAGCGGCGGTGAGAGTGGGCCGTCTTTTTCTTACCACCGCGAGCGGGGCTCAGCGGTGGTGCGGCTTGAATTATCCTCTTCTCCGCCGCGAGCTGTAATGGTGCTCGAGCGGCGGGGGTGAGTGGGCCGTCTTCTTCTTACCACCGCGAGCAGAGCTCAGCGGTGGCACGGCTTGAGTCATCTGCTTCTTCTTGCCGCCGCGAGCGGCTGCTCCCAGCGGCGGCGGGTATCGTAGGGGACTTCAGGAGTCGGTCAGCAGCTCTCTGGGCAATGCCCGAGCTCTGCTGTCCGGGGGCCTCGTGTAGTGAGGGGCGATCCCCTGGAGATGCTCATGGCGTGAGCGGTCCGCGCGGCCAAACATTGACCGCGCGAGCCTGCCGATGAACTTCTCCAGGGGGTGCCACTTGAGGTCCCGCATGATGGTGTCGTTGCGCACGTATCGTTGGGCGCGCACGATAGTGCGCAACGTACGCGTCTCCTGAGTCCGCAGCTTCGTCCTGTTGGTCTTCTTTAGCAAGGCGTACCACGCCGGCGCGGCGTACGTGAGCCGCGACCGGACGTAAGCCTTGTAGAGCCCCAGCTTGGTGTGCCGGGGGAGCCCGCTGGCGAAGACAGGACGGAGCTTGGCGCGCGCTGCTGCTGCTCTGCTGATGGTGCTCTCGGCGTGTTGACGCATGGTCAGCCCTCTGTCTATAGTGACGCCCAGGTATTTCACTGTGCGTGACCAGACAAGGGGCTGACCGTAGAGCGTTGGAGCCTGTGGAGGGTGAGAGTAACCTGTTAGTAGTGTCTGTGTTTTGGCGATATTCACAGAGAGGCGCCATTTGGATAGCCAAGCTGGTAGAGCGTCCAAGGTATTTTGGATCTTGGCTACTGCGTGCGAAGAGCGAATTGACGTCGCAAGGTAGGCTGCGTCGTCGGCAAACAGTGCCAGCTTGGTGTCGCCAATCACCGGAATGTCGTCGGTGTATAGCGCGTATAGAGCAGGGGAAAGACAACTACCTTGAGGGACACCTGCGCGGATCGGGCGATCCGCGGAAATGGCGCCCTCTACGTTGACTTCGAAGCGTCTGTCAGCTAGAAAGGAGGCGATGACCCTCACCAGGCGCGGTGGGATCGTGGTGTTGGACAATTTGAAGAGCAGGCCGTCGTGCCAGACTCGGTCAAAAGCCTTCTCCATGTCCAGTAGTACTGCTACGGTGAACTCCTTCTTGTTGATGGACGTGGCCATGTGGTGTAGGACCCGGGTAAGCTGTAAAGTAGTGGAGTGATCTGACCTGAACCCAAACTGCTCCGGTCTGGGTTGTATGTGGGGGATCATCTGCGACAGCAACAACCTCTCAAACACCTTAGAAAGGGTTGAGAGAAGGGTGATGGGTCTGTAGCTCTCCGGTTTTCTTCTGTCCTTGCCAGGCTTGGGTAGGACGATGATACGCCCCGTCTTCCAGATGGTTGGGAAGTGACCTGACCTTAGTATTCCGTTGAACAGGCGGGCAATCGCCGCTAGGGCTCTCAGCGGCAGGTTGCGGAGCGCCATGTTTGGAATACTGTCGGGGCCCGGCGCTTTCTTCGGGCTGCAGTGCAGCCGGATCGAGCGCAGCACCTGGTTGGGAGAGAAAAATACCGGATCCTCGTGAGGGAGAGGCGCTACTGCCAAGTAGCGCTGGAGATGTTGCTCGACTTCGGTGGTGTGGTCTGGGTCCGAGTCGGGATTCAGCGTGAACTGCTGCTCGAGGCTGCAGGCGAGAATCTCAGCCCGCTCTCGAGCAGTATACTTGAGGTCTCCGTTGGCGTCGAGCAATGGCTGGACCGGTGCCGGCTCCGAGCCCAGCTGCCTGCAGAGGCGATGGATGGACGGCATATCGTCCGAGATAGACGCGATATGGGCGTCCCAGTCTGCGCCCCTGTGCTCCTTCAGCTTCAGCTTAAGCTGAGCCGTCAGGAGGTTGAGGCGCGACTTGAGAGATGGTGTCCTGAGGCGCGTCCAATTCGCGAGAGCCTCCCGCTTGTCCTTCAGCAGTTGCTGCAGGTGCGGCGGGAGGGGGTCCTTCCTGTCAGTGGCCGGGATGGCCTTCGAAGTGGCGGTGATGGCCTCTGTGATGTGCTGCGTGATGTCTTTGGCTGCTTCCTCTACCTCGATCGCTGTGGAAATAGGATGGGATGAGATATTGTCCTCAAGTGTCCTAGCATAGGCCTCCCAGTCGTACTTCCTGCTCGGACCCCTCGGCAGAGTGGTCACCGCTCGGTCCGCTACGGTGAGCAGGATCGGGCGGTGGTCTGACGGGAGGTCCGGCAGGACTTCCTGGCGAGTAAGCACGTCCACACCCCGCTGGATGGTGAAGTCGATGATGTCCGGGGTATGACCGGTCAGCGGGTAGTGGGTCGGCTTGTAGGGCCCTGCTAGGTCCACGTTGAGGTTGACAGCGACCCTGCGTATTGCAGAGCCATTGTCGTTCTCCTTGGACGAATTCCAGGCAAAGTGCTTCGCATTGAAGTCACCAGCTAGAATGGTAGGCACGTCATCCTTCAGCAGTAATTCGCGTAGGTCGCGCTCGAAGCCGGGCTCGTCGATAGTTCCCGGTGGCCGGTACACCGAGAAGACGCGCAGGTTCCGCCCGTTGAGTTTCAGGTCGATCCCCAGTGCCGTGAGTGAGTTCTTCTGGGGAGGCGTGTCCACCAGTTGGTGAACGATGTTCCTCTTCACGATTACCGCTAGGCCCCGGTACGCCCGCCCCTCGGGCGTCTTTTGGTCCCAGCGGTAAACGATGTAACCTGAAAATTTAACGACATCCATGGCTTTTAAATGTGTTTCTTGTATGAGCATGATGCTCACGTCCTGCTGGTGTAAAAAGACTCTCAGCAGGTTGGACTTTCCCCTAATGGAGTTAGCATTCCAATACACAATGCGCAAATTATTGCTGTTGAATGTTAAGCTTTGCGATCACGGAATCAAGGTATTGCTGAATTTGAGCGAATCTCGCATCCAGCAGTAGGGAGATTTCCTCGCGGGAAACTCCGGTAGGGGCTTGTGTGTGTGTGTGTGTGTGTGGTGGTGGGGCCGCCGCATCGTTACCGGTCGGGTGACTCTGCTGGCTGCTGCGCTGCTGCTGCCGCTGTTGTTGTTGCCGCTGCTGCTCCTGCTGCGGCCTCTGGACCGGGTTGTGGCGAGAGCGGGGGCGGCGGCCCTGTGGTGTGTGAGCTGCGGGGGTGGAGCGTAAGTGTTTGGGCAGGTTGGCCGGCGCCATGAGTGACGCCGGAGCGTACTCCTCGACCTGCCTGACGGGAATAGAGGCGCGGGTGGTGACCCCACGTCTGGCCCCCCGTGAGTAGGGCTGTTGCCCTCCCGTCCTGATCCTCTTCTCACGCTGCATGACGGGGCACTGGCTGTGGTTGGCGGGATGCGGGCCCTTGCAGTTGATGCAAGTTGGAGTGGCATCCTTGGGCAGCGTACACTGTGCGCTGAGGTGAGGTCCGGCGCAGGACACACACCTTGGTAGCCTGAAACAGCCGAGAGAAGAATGGCGGAAGCCTTGGCACCGATGACATTGGGATATACCCTTTTTGCCTCTCCAAAGTTCGATACGGACTTTGGAGAGGCCCATGAAGAACTGTGTCTCCAGGAACATGGCGTTGTCCTTCTCCGGTCCCTCGAATTGCACGAAGAAGAGGGCGCCTGATCGCCCTCTGCCCTCGTTGATGAGCTTCACATACTCCGCGGTGAAGCCCAGCTTTCGGCAGGCCGCCTTGATCTCCTCCTGTGTTGTGGAAGAGGGGAGGCCACGAACGCCAACTTTGAGCTTTTGCTCGCGGTCGGTGTCGTAAACCGTATACTCCACTGTCTTGTCCTTCCGTTGCACCTCCTCCAGGTACTGGATCAGCTTCCTGTACAGTTCGCCGTCCTCTGGTGAGCTGCGGCTTTTATTCCGTCGGTGCGCGGGCGGTGATGACGCGCTCCGGCGGCCGGCTGCACCCCGCGCGCGCGGCGCCCGTTGACGCCCAGCGGTGCGAGTTGCGGGTCAGGTCGTTGCGCGCCTCTACCGGCGTCGCATACTCCTCCTACGCGCGGAGATTTGGACCTGGGGGAGAAATCACTGTGAGAAAACTTGATTAACAATGCGAGAATGTTTTGTACACTCTCGATATAGGTAATGTGCTGGTATGCGCGCGGCTACTATTGTTCGCCTTTTATTTACTTTTTTTTTTCTGTTTTTTTTTTTTCCTTTTTTTTTTTTGGATTATAACATCTTTTTTTTTTTTTATATATATATATTTTTTTTTTTCGGTTTTTTTTTTCTTTTTTCCTGGTTCTTATGTTCCCCGGCGGTCTGCTCCTGCTGAGGTACCTGCCTCCAAGTTACGCAGATACGCCGGTTTATTTCGCGGTTTATCGACCTTCGTTTTTGGTAACCGCACTAACCCCTGTTTTTGGCCTCCGATCCTTTTCCGGCCTCCTCTCCTCGTTCGTCTCTTCTTTCTCGGTAGTTCCCCTTCTACCCCTGTGGTGCTCTGCTCTGCCGGCCCCGGTAACCCCTCCCTCATGAAGGCGGTGTATTCTGTTGTGCCGACCAGCAAGTCTAGCACGTCGTCCGGCAGCTCCGGTAGGTCCATCAGCAGGTCGGCTTCCTGGCCCCGGTCTTCGTGTGGCTCCGGTAAGTTCGGACTCACCGAGCCTGCGTCGGCGAGGTCCCCCTCTGGTATTCCCCCTTGGATCGGGATGGCGTCTAGGACTTCGCACCAAGCGTCGTGGTGTCGGGTATCCTCCTCCGCGTCCCTGGCTGGTGCTACCACCTTCGTCCGTGAGGTATCCCCCTGTCCTACCGACCAGTCTCCTCGCGTAATGCGCCCGCGTCCCGCAACAACTTGCCTCGGTCGCGTCTGTTTACATACGCAGGGATCCATCTTCCTGAATTGCTCCGTAAAGTTGGTTTTTTTTTATCGATTAATTAATGCGCTGGTATGCTGCAAGAATCAGTCTAATCCTCTCTGGATTTTTCACTTCTATTTATACTTGCTCCTTTTTTTTTTTGTACATTTTTGTCGGTAGGTTCCTACTCGAATTTGTCGTCTACCGCTCGGTCGCGCATGCGCCTCGTACCTTTCGTATTGCGCATGCGTCTCGTACGTTTCGTATGTAAACAAACCGGTGTGTCGCCGCTCGGTCTCGACTCGTCGCTTCAGTCTGCGCCTGGCGTCCGCCCGGTGCGCACCTGTATTGCGGTCCGTATGCATGTGTAGGTATGCCTCTGTTTACCTCCTTGGTGATGCGACGTTTGCCCTCCCGCAGCTTAATTTTACTCAGTTTTACTTTTTATTTATTTTTTTGGTATGCAACACTGATTCATTGCTATTTTACGATATTTACGTCTACGGATGCCTATCTGTATTTCTATCTCGCAGCGCCGGCGCGCTGCGTGCATCTATGCGTCCTTGTCGCACTCGTTGCATGGCGTTCACCTGTTGTAGGCACGGTGGTTGTGGTCATTAGCGTTATCTCTGTACCTGCTGTTTTTATAAGCTGCACCTGTCTGCATGTCGGGTTTTTTCCTTATGTTTCATTGTTATGGCTTTATGGCCCTCGCCCGTGCTTCATTGTTGATGGTGCGAGGTGATTATCGCTCTGTATTATCTGCTTAATGCGCCGGTTTCTGCCTATACTTTATACGGCGCGTGTTTGTTATTGTTTTAAATCTTTTACGTGCGCGGTTATAATTGGTTTATTTCCGGTTGTTGCTTGTAGTAGGTATATCACTGGCGATTTCTGTTGTACTATATGGAACGGTCCTTTGTACTTAGGTGCGAGTTTTGCACAGAAGTTCTTGCTGGCGTCGGACAAAACATGGTTTTTTACCAGTACCTGATCGCCTATTTCTGGCATCCAGTGTCTTCGCTGCTTATCATAGTGGCTTTTCTGGTTCTGTGAAGCTTTATTCTGTTGCCTCCGTACCAAGTTATATATTTCATCCAATTTCTTGATTTCTTTCAACTGCGGTGTCGGGAAACTGTTTTTATCTCCGGGTTGTCGTAACTCCCTTCCATATAATAGGAATGCAGGTGAGTATTTAGTTGATTCTTGCACTGACGTATTTATTGCGAAATTGAATTCCGGTAAATATTGATCCCATTTCTTATGGTTTTCTTTAATAAATGTTGATATCATTGTTTCTAGGGTTCTATTCACTCGTTCGGTCGGATTGCACTGTGGTGAATACGGTGCCGTTAACCGATGTTTCGTACCGTATCTTTCTAGTGTTTCTGTGAACAGTTTACTGCGAAACTGCTTACCGTTGTCCGAGGTAAGCGCCTGCGGTGCGCCGTGTCGCAACGCAACGCATTCTTCGAAGGCTCTTGTGACCGCATTTGCTGTTGCGGTCCGTAAGGGTTTTATCTCGGTCCATTTAGTGAACTTGTCGTGAAATACTATTATCCATAAATAGCCTTTTGACGATCTCGGTAGTGGGCCGATCAAATCGGTCGTCACTGTCTCCCACGGGAATTGTGCGTTATTTATGTGCATTAATCCGGGTTTTTTCTGCTGTGATGTTTTATGGGTTTGGCATGCCTCGCATTTCCTTATATACTCTGCTACTTCTGCGTGCATTCCCGGCCAGTAATACCTTTGAGATATTTTCTTAAACGTCTTCGCCACCCCTAGGTGACCTGCGCTCGGTACATCGTGATTTTCACTTATGAGTTGCTCTCTTTCATTAGCTGGTACGCATAGCTTCCAGTTTGTCGCTGGATCTGTGTATGACTGGTCTGCCGACGCACTCGCTCTCTTATAAAGCTTGCCGTCCTTTATGCAGAAGTCTTGCTGCGAACTGCCCGACTGCGCCCTCTGTACGGTTTCTTCATACCAATCTTGCGTTTTCGATGCGCAAATGGGGTTCCTTGATAGCTCGTCTGCCACTTGGTTGAGTTTACCGCTCCGGTATACAATGTCGAAACTATACTGCTGTAGCTCCAACGCCCACCTGGCTAGACGCCCTGACGGGTTTTTCATGGTATTCAAGGCTTTCAAGGCTTGATGGTCCGTTATGACTGTGAAATGGTACCCCTCTAAAAATGCTCGTAATTTCCGAATGCCCCATACCACTGCTAGGCACTCCTTTTCGGTTGTTGAGTAGCGAGTCTCCGGACCTGTCAGCGTTCTACTGGCGTACATTACTACTTTTTGCATGTTGTCGATCTCTTGTGTTAATATTACTCCTAAACCTACGTCACTAGCATCGGTCTGCACTACGAATGGCCGTGAAAAATCTGCCCTGGTAAGTATGGGATCACTCGTAAGTATTTTCTTGATTTCCTCGAACGCCTGCCGCTGTTCCGGATTCCATGTGAACTTTTCACCCTTTTTTAGTAGTTTGACGAGTGGTGCGGTTATTTCAGCGTACCTAGGTATAAACTTGCGATACCAGGATGTCATGCCGATGAAGGCACGTATTCCTTTTATGTCTTTCGGTGGTGGTAGCTCGGTTATTGCCTTTATCTTTGCTTCGTTCATTTTAATACCGTCCTTTGTCACGGTGTGGCCTAAATATTCTACCTCTGGCTTTGCGAATTCACATTTCTCTCTATTAATTTGCAAACCGGCCTCTCTTATTCTTCGGAAAATTTCTTTCAGGTGTTTGATGTGTTCCTCAAACGTCGGGCTGCATAGGATTATGTCATCGAGGTATACGTATGCATTTGGTTCCAGCTCGGGTCCGATGACCCTGTCCAACAGGCGCTGAAATGTGGCTCCGCTGGAGTGCAGTCCAAATGGCATGACGCGGAACTGATATAAGCCCCGCCCTGGCACGGTGAATGCTGTCGCAGGCCTGCTTTCTGGCGCCAGCTCTACATTCCAATAACCGTTCTTTAGGTCGAATTTTGAAAAATACTTGGCTTTCCTTAATTTTTCTAGTGTGTCGTCGATCTGCGGTAACGGATACGCGTCCTTCTCCGATATCTCATTAATTTTCCGGAAATCTACGCAAAACCGGTGTTTTCCGTTTGGCTTTTTCACCAGGACAATGGGTGAACTATACGGGCTGTCAGAGCTCTCGATCACGCCCTGCTCCAACATCTCGCTTACATGTGCGTCTATGATTTCGAGCTGCTTGGGGTTTCTTGGGTAGTATTTTTGTTTCACTGGTTCCGAATGTTTTAATTTAATTCTGTGTTGTACCCAGGTATTCCCTTTCGGTCCGTCTTCGCATAACTGGAACTGCTCGTTCACTGTTTCCTCTAGCGTCACCTTCTGCATGTCGGTTAGTCCTGCCCCAACCTGGATTTCTTGCCTCGATGTGCCCTGGTTCGTTGCGGTTACCGCCTGGCTTTTTATCGCCTCGGTAGGCTCTGATATTGAACTCTGTTCTTCGCCATTCCAGACGATCTTCATGCCTATTCTTCGTAGCACATCCATTCCTAGGATTATACAAGACGCGGTCGGCAGCACTCGTACCCAGTGTTTTATTCTGGCTTGTTTTGCTTGTAACTCTACTAGCGCGCCCTTCACGATATGTGATGTCGAACCGTCCGCTAAGGTTACTTTCCTTGGTTTATCCGCTGTCACTGCCCCATTCTGTAGGCATTTCGCGTACACGCTCTCGCTGATGTAGGTATTCGTGGAACCCGTGTCGACCAAACAACTGTACTTTTCTCCCATGACGGTTACGTCTATAAATGTTCGGTTATCTTCCCTACACTGTTCATTCGCTGACCCGAGCGATTCCCGTTTCCCCCACCTTTCTTTCATGCAGCAGTTCCTGGTAAGTACCCCTAGTCTTCCGCATGTACTACAAAAAAGCTTCTTGCCACCTCGGCACGCCCTTGTGTCATGCCCTGGTTTCCCACAAGACCAGCAGCATGTCTTGGAGTCATACTTCGGATGTATTCTCCCTGGTTGTGATTTACTCTCGACGTGCTTTGGGAAAGTATCTTGTTTTCCTGTAGGCGCCCGGCTTGTTCCCGGCTGTTCATACTCGCCAGTCCGCGGCTGCCAACTCTTCCTAGTATCCGTGTACGCTCTGGCGTCACCACGCTGCCCATTCCAGCTTTGCGGAGTGGCCGTCGGCGCTACTATCCCCTCGTATTCGGATGCCAATTTCAACAAACCGGCCAAATTTTTGTAATCCTGTTTCTGTATGTACAACTTATATTCGCGCAGCATATTCTCGTGTATGCGATGTATTTTCTCAGCTTCCGACAGCTTGCCGTATCTTCTCATCAGCGTTTGTAGATCCGTGACGTATTCGAAGAATTTCTCTCGAAACTTTTGCTTTCGTGCAACTATTTGCACGATCAAATCCTCCTCGTAGTTGCATGGGAAATAATAAAGTTTGAAGAGCTCTAAGAAGTCTTCCCAGGATTCCCATGAACTTACATTATTTCGGTACCACAGCAATGCCTTGCCCTGTAGGATTCTCGGCAGTAAAAGTAGGATCTCGTCCCATGACGCGTCACTCGCCTCGATAAGCTCGTTTATCCTTTCCACGAACTCCACGGCGCTGTCGGTGACTCGAAAAGTGATGTTCCACTCCTTGACTAATTTAGAGATCCTGCTGGACCTCCTATCCTGTTCGGTGTCGGCCATGGTCGCCGCCTCTTTCTTATTCGGGGTTTGAAACTCCTCGGCTTCCTTTACGCTTGCCGCAACAAGTTTCCTAATCTGTTCGACGGTTTGGCCCTCTGTCGCTATTTCTCTCCGTGCGGCTTCCTCTACCAGCTGTTCCTTCTTCAGTTGGTAGATCCACGAAGTCGGCATGAGTGAGCTTTCGGCGTTGCTAAGTTTATAAGCAAAACGTTTTGATACAAATGGTGCTTTTTATACAGGACGGTAACGTAGAAATAACGTACTATCTACGGATATAAGGACTCTACAGACGACTAAACGGATTCTAGGGTGCCTAATTGAAATCTAGATTAATCTTTCAAAATCTGTATTCCCTGTCGGTTGATATCTTTACTTTATTTTAGTCGCGTCGGACTCTTACGGATGCGGTGAAACGCGTACTATAATTACGCTCTAACTTGCGGTGATTCTAGGACTCAACCTCTATCCCTTGTTTAAGACTCTCCTGTGAGCTATTTACGTTGGGCGCCAAATGTGATGTGATGGTTTAGATCACACCATATATCCCGCGACGACCTAGACAAGTCTAGACCGCAGAGGGTTTCCTAGCTAGCTTTCAGCGTGGGATTTTCAAACAGAGGGCTTTAGTTAGAGGTGAGTAAGTAATACAAACGGAGTACCTTAATAAATACTATTTATTTACAATTAAAACCTAAACCTAATTATCACTCGCGGCTGGCTATAGGCTCGCGGGCCTTTTAAATATACTAACGGCGGTTCCCGTAGGATTTCGGATTCGCGGTAACGGTAGCGGGTGAGCTTTAGTAGCTGGCGCGATACAGAGTCGTACCGCTTCCGAGATACTAAAACCCTGGATTCAAGTCAGTGCGATGCTGAACGCACCGCGCCTAGACTTGCCCTAAGGTGCCCGTCCGGTGCTGTTATGATACAGGCTCGTACCGCACTCAGACGTGGCCCGGAGTCCTGAGGAGCGCAAGATGCTGAAACAGCGCACCGCTTCTACCTCAGGGGCATTCAGAGATCAGAGTCTTGCTATTCGGAAACCCCTTAGAGCTCCGTACGGCACCGACGCTAACCTCCGAATGCCGACCGGTCTGGTGAGCTGCGGCTTTTATTCCGTCGGTGCGCGGGCGGTGATGACGCGCTCCGGCGGCCGGCTGCACCCCGCGCGCGCGGCGCCCGTTGACGCCCAGCGGTGCGAGTTGCGGGTCAGGTCGTTGCGCGCCTCTACCGGCGTCGCAGTGTAAACCGTCATCAATCCATATATAAGTCGTCTAACGTCAAACCCGATAATTGCGGAAGTAATAAATAACGCAGATAAGCCCTTGCACGTTATGGAAAGTCTAGAATTAATCTTGAATCTAGACCTTCGGAAAACCATCCATCTTGGCGACGATGATAAATTAAACAATGTTTTTATATATTTTTTGTCGCCGTAACTCTCTAACTCTAAACATTGTCGTAAGAACTCGAATTATTATTTGAATAACAAATAAATGAATACTTGTTCTTCGTTTTTACCCAGACCGATGTAGTTTTTTTCATCAAGTTTATCGGGAAGGCTGAATAAATGAATATAAAGCGTGGTAAAGCGATTGCGGCAGTCATTACCGACTTCGTTATGCTTTATTTCATAAAATGCGCCCTCACGCGACTACTTCTATGGCTAGACGACTGTGTGAATTAATGGCTGTATTGACACGTTTCTCTGTGCATGTTTAAATAAAGAATGTGTGAAGACCGTATTATAGGGTTGGCCATTTAGATCGGTCAGTATGGGCAAGTCGGAAACTATAAAGGGGTGTACGCACGGACGAACAAGACATGTTGAACACGAAACGGCCTGGTAGTGTTCGATGTTCGTTAGTGGTACGCACGTGCGAACAAGATGTTTTGAGTTCACCATGTTTTTGTTCGTTTGTGCGTACGCGGCTTAAACCATACAAAGATCAGAAGGAGACCTCCTTTGGCAAGGTTAACCTTCTAAATACTGAGAAATATATTTAGGAAGGAGAGGCATTTTGATTTTTAGTTCTGGATGGGGTTTATGATTTATGAAGTTATAATATTTTTCATGTTTTTTTTTTGTATTTTTATCATCAGCTTGCGGCATATCAAAGGGCTTCGAAATCTGATTTCATCAAGGCTATGATAAGCCACTTTAACGTTTGAAAAAATGAAAATAAGTAATTTTCGAAACTTACCACATTTGGGTTACAGGTCAATGGTAGGGTAAAGATATTATTATGTTGTGTCAGTTAGTACGTGACATCTTGGAAATATGACCCAATTTTCAAGAATCAATTGCCTTTAAACACAGTATGCGTGTACAGTGTAGTGTAAAAAGTGTATAATAGAGGGATTTATGACGTTAACCTATTGCTGAGGCACGCCAGCTACTCCATCCAAATGGAAAAATGCAGTAAGTTAGCCTGAAGGGTTATATTTTTATTCATTTTCCGTACAATGGTAGAACAAAGATGTAAAAATATCAAGAGCAAATGAAAACAAGGGTTGCCTTATCATGTAACAAAATAAGTAATGCTTAGTTTCCATGTCGCGTCAGATTGAAACGGTTCTTTATACGGTATAAAGTTTTTCATTGGTCGGATTAAATTAATATACATGAAGTAGCGCAACGCTATTGTGTGTAGTGTGGATGATTAAATAAATAATAAAAAAAAAACTAATTTAAACGCGATATAAAATGAAATAGAAAAATCAAACTAGTCATGATGTCTCTCTAATTGTAACACTAGTGGAAAAGATCCACTTTAAATACCTAATACATGACCATCATGAGAGTAACCATGTTCTTCATGAAATGCGTGACGTCATTTTTAGGGTTCCGTACCTCAAAAGGAAAAAACGGAACCCTTATTAGGATCACTTTGTTGTCCGTCTGTCCGTCTGTCAAGACCCTTTTTCTCAGGAACGCGTGGAGGTATGAAGCTGAAATTTATATCAATTACTCAGGTCTACTGTCCCTTGAAGCTGTGAAAAAATCAAACTTCTAAGCCAACGCAATCAAAAGATACAGCCGTTTATGCCGCAAATTTTCGACACTTGCAAGGGAATCAAAACCTACAGGGTGCTTCCCGTGAACTCAGAATCTTGAAATTTGGTACGAAGCAACGTCTTATAGCATAGATAAAGGAATAATTACGAAAACCATAATTTTTTTTTTAATACCTAACTTTGCACCTAATTTATATGGGGCGCTATACATACCAGGTGCAAACTTAACTTAACCACTTAGGGATGGAAAGTGTTTGTACGGAACCCTCGGTGCGCGAGTCCGACTCGCACTTGGCCGGTTTTTTCTATGATAATTTTTGTTTAAAATACCAATTTTGTCTTAAATTCCTTGTCACCCTACTAATTTGTATCTGTAAGCTTACAACCTTTTTAATAATTTAATGGCAATGACAATTTATGAGTAATAACTTGTCATTGTCATTGCCATTACCTATACAAAGTCGTAGGAAATTTCGTAAAATTTCCCGCCAAAGCGAAGACACTTGACGTAGGTATCGTACTTTAATAAATTTATGTAGGATGACCGTGTATCTAGTGGTTGTTAGTTTTAATTATGTTTCAGCTTTTAATTAAATAAACAGTGAGGTAATTGCATGAGACCTCGCCTATTAGGTTTAATTTTAGCTGGATATTAATATTTTTCTACTCCTGATCACCGACTAAAAATCATCGTGTATAGTAACTACATACAAAGAAATATGATAAAGAGATATAATATTATTACAGTTTGACCAAAGTATATACATAATGAATTTAGAATTTAGATAAGTTTAAAAAACAGCTAACATCATTATTGGTCGAAAAGTGTTACTATAATACGCAAGAGTTTCTTAATGACATTGATTTGTAATTGTTTTATATAATTTAGTTAATATTGTTTTAAATTCTAGTATTATAATTATTTTTTATTTTCTACCTGCTGACATTGTATTAATTTTAATTTATTTCCTTGGTTTGAACTTATATTAGGGTCGAATACTTAACCCACAAATTTGTACGCCTAGTGGCAAGACATAGAGAACTTCTGTCTAATGTAACAACTGCTTTGTACCTATGTTTGACAAATAAATATATTCTATTCTATTCTATTCTATTCTATAAATAAAAATAAAAATAAATATTAATCATACACAAATCGACCTAGTCCCAAACTAAGCAAAGCTTGTACTATGGGTACTAGACGACGATATACATAATATATAAATACATATATAGATAACATCCATGACCCAAGAACAAATATTTGCACAAATATTTGCCCCGGCCGGGATTCGAACCCGGGACCGCCGACTCAGTAGGCAGGTGTCTACCAACCGAGCCAAACGCGTCGTCGACATAATATATAGACTATCACTCTAAACAATGTAAAAATGCATCCTATCAACGTTTCACGCTTATAATAGGGGCCAGTGCCCCGATTCTAAATGCCTGTTTATGCAAATGTACAATATTATAGAGATCGTCACGACTTTTTAGCTGTGTTCCAGCAGGAAGTCAGGGGTACTCACCTGGAAAATCGAGTCTAAGCAAATCCTATTTCCTTTCAGATTCACAAAATGTGAATATACCGTCGACACTGTTATAATAAATAAAATAAATAAATATTAAGGGACAATCATACACAAATCGACCTAGTCCCAAACTAAGCAAAGCTTGTACTATGGGTACTAGACGACGATATACATAATATATAAATACATATATAGATAACATCCATGACCCAAGAACAAATATTTTGCACAAATATTTGCCCTGGCCGGGATTCGAACCCGGGACCGCTGACTCAGTAGGCAGGTGTCTACAAACCGAGCCAAACGCGTCGTCGAATAGAAATAGATACGAATAAATTATAATCATAGATCACGTTTACCTCTCATTTTCATAAGTTTATCTTGACAATCTGCTTGAGTATTCTGACCTCTGGCCTAAACACCCGCCACTACTTCTCGTGTTTATGTTATTACGAGCTGCGCCGCGCTGTGTTACCCGCTCATTCCACGGGAACACTACATTTTCGGGATAAAAAGTAACCTATGTGTTAATCCAGGGTGCCAGCTACCTTCATACCAAAATGTTTCAAAATTGTTCCAGCCGTTTAAGCGTGAAGACGTAACAAACATACACATAAACACAAGCTTTCGCCTTTATAATACCTATTATCAAGGAGCTCAGGCGCAGCCGATTTTTAGGATGACGTTCCTGTTCCGTTGTTATATTTCCACTAAATTTTTCATTTAAGTACTGAATAGATAAGCTATTATTAAGTCAATATTATTCACCTTCAAACTTGTAGTTATTTCCCCGCAGGCGATTCAACAAATTGCTAGTCAGTCGTTATTATTATTATTAATAATAACTAGTCAGTCGTAACGTAACAAAAATAATACGTGTCTCTATCACAACTAGGCTTACAAATTATTCCACTATTTCACGACTTTCTCATCCGTAGCAAGTATTTTATTTACGTCCTTAACAGCCCTCGTCGGGGGCTCACGTCGTTAAAATTAATAATAGAACCTTAATTAAATTGTAAACTCTGGCCTAAAAGGTTCGGTTCAAAGTGCTACAACTTCCAGATGTAAATTGCTACGAAGTGATAACTCCAGATAGCAGGGTTGGAAAATTGGCTTTTTTCAAGTGTTTCGATTGGAACTGCAGGGGAAACAGAAATGACATCTACTGACAATGTTTTATGTTTTTCTAGTGACAACCCTATATCCAGTTTTTTTAGGGTTCCGTAGTCAACTAGGAACCCTTATAGTTTCGCCATGTCCGTCTCTCTGTCCGTCCGCGGCTTAGCTCCGTGATCATTAGTAGGTACTAGAAAGCTGAAATTTGGTATGAGTATGTGTATGTATTACGCCGACAAAACGGCAAAATAAAAATTAAAAAAATATTTTTTCACCTCACCAGCTCAAACATGGCAATTTTGCTGTCAGATAACAGTGAACAAAATGCGATTTTGTTTCGAGTGTGAGTAGAAAGTAGCTTTTTAATATTTTTCGATTTTTGACCACGAATTGCCATTTCTCAGCCAAAGGTTAATTAAAAAATTCGAATCGTTCGAATTTCGATGCACTCTGTCTCTTTCATATCTATATGAAAAAGAGAGTGATAAAAACATATCAATTCGAAATTCGATTTTCGAATCCGACACCGAATAAGAACACGTTCCGATACGCGTTATGCCATAAAATAAAAAAAAAATACCCGAAGAAGTTTTAATTACAACATTTTGTTTTTGCCGAGCGAATGTAAAATTGTGTCTTTTATGTAAATCAAATAGATTATTGTTCAAATGAGATAAGATTTTTCAACTTTGTAAATACTCGTACCTACCAATAATTTATGACAATATCACCAATTTATCATAGACGCGGTTTCGAAACGTACTTTAGAAAATATCGAGTTCAAATTGTTCTTTACTTTTGCATTTATTTGTGCATGTGTTTGGTGCTTTACGAGTAAAAAATATTAATTAAACTATAAACAAAATCTCGTAATAATAAATAGACTCGTAATGTATCGCTCAATCTTCCAATTTGATCAAATAATGACAACCATGATAGTTCTGAGGTGGTTCTGAGGGACTGGTACAGTGTTGGAACGTATTATTTCAATTTAAGGTTATTTTTATTCCATTTCAAGCAGCAGGTATTTATTTTCATATTAATAATACCTATCATTGAAATCAGCAACAAAGACTATAAGCATACCTACACCTGAATGAACGGAAGAAAAAGTACAAAAGTCCAATAATATGTTCTCGCTGTTGAGGTGAAAAGTTGTGTGTGCTACACGAGAGCAAAGTTTTTTGCATCTCGTGCTGCTGAGTACCTCGCCACACTCAGGATTCTACCTAAATTAGAATCACTCGCTACGCTCGTAATTCAAACATAGAATCCTTCGCTTGCTCGGTACCTACTCAAAATCAGCACTCGCAACAAAAAACAACTTTGCTCTCCTGTTGCACAAATAACTATTTTTCGGATACCTCTCGTACACCTAAAGTGGGGGTGATTTTTCTTTTCGTTCCAACACTAGTGTGTTGGGTGTATAATAGGGGTCTCCAAACATAATTTTTTGATAAATTCAGCAGTTTTGTAAATATTCGCTCCGGAAATACAAAAAATTGTGTCCCCCACCCTCTAACTTTTCAACCACGGGTCAAAAAAATATGGAAAAATTCATGAAAATGAGGCCTTATATTATTATATTATTATACTTTCAATGAAAACTATATTGGATAAAATCGGTCGAGCCATTTTTGAGTTATCGCTAAAATTCATAATTTTCTTTAAAATGACGTAAGTGCCGCGCGGTGTCCCTACACTTCGAACGTTACACATATTGGTTAAGTGCCATACTATATTAAAACATTTCGCTCAATCTGGCGCGTATAATCGATAACTTCCAGAAGGTAATAAGTAATTACTGTTACTTTGGCGTTTACGACCTTTTTATAGAGATGGAAATCTTTCTCGTATTTAAGTCTTTCTCGTAATTTTCGTCTATTGTGAAGGATGGGCAACTACGGAACCCTACACTGAGCGTGGCCCGACATGCTCTTGGCCGGTTTTTTTTTATTTTGTCTGTCGTATAAATGTTTTGGTTGATCAAATGTATGTTTGGAACTAAATAAAAAAAAAAAACAAATCTTAGAAATTTCAATTTTCGACGGCACTACAGTACGGCCACTTTTTAATTTCTACTCTTTTTTTTTTCAGAATGTAAAGTCCCATTTCGATATAACAAATTAGAAGTACCTAGGTTGAAATTTCTAAGATTTGTTTTTTTTTTTATTTAAAGTGAAGCTAATAAGCAATTTTTTGATAAGGGTTAAACAAAATCTTCTGTTGTGTGTCGTAATTTGCGGCATGACTAGACGCTTCGTGCCGCGCCCCCGTCGTCAAGATGCGGTATTAGCTAATATGGCTTCCGGGCCGACTCACTAATGTGTTCGGAGCTTTATAATAGGGTCTACAAGTACAGTCAACGAATACGTTTAGTACATGTTGTTCACTTCATAAAAGAGCATTTCTCAAAAAGTTTGTACACAATTAAGACGTCAATTAAAGTAAATACAATATATTTTTCCTATTTTGTTTAATATACAAAAGAGAAAGACTTTAGTATATTGCTAACTCATACTGAAAACTGTGTATGCCAGTATCAGGTTGGCTACTTCCCTCCGCGTGATGACGCTTGGATACTTATTTTTCGATCTCGCAGGGAAACTCCGCACAACTTCCTTTTTTCATTACATGTTATCAACTTTTCGGTACTACAGCAATATGTTAAATTCCATTCATATGCATGAATTTTTCACCATCTATACCATTGCATCATCTGCATCGAAAGCGTAGGCTGTCGAAATTAGGCATTTAGGTCAAGCAACAAATTGCCGATTGTAACGAACAGTTTTAAATGCAAAGGCATCCTGGATTGCCGAGGCCGGTGCTGAAAATATTAGAATTTAGGTTAAAGTTTCTAAGTATAGTTACGTCCTGTCCACTGTGAAAGTCTTGGTCTTTTGCTTTTACTCCCAAATCATCCTGTAAAAAGAGGTGTTGGGATTAACTTGATGAGAACTTTTTTTTTAATTTATGTTTATTAGTCTATAGCCACAAAAAAAATCATGTCAACATATGTCCATGAAAAACAGGAGGAATTCGCTGGGCCCCGTTTGTTTTACATTGTTGTTACTTAAGTCGTAAAGGGGTTTGGCAACTTCATTCTTTTGTACATTACTTCTATATTTTTGTAAAATTTAATTTCTTTCCCTTAGCCATATATTTATCTATATTTAAATCGAATGACAATGCAATATTATCACTTAGAATCAGAAGGTGGTACACGTAATGATTTGAGTCACCTTCTGGCGAAGTCACAAAATTTTGGAGAATTTTTGGGGCAATTTTTCCCGGTTTACGCTCGTTTGATCCATCTTGCTGAGCAATTAGAGTTTTGTGCATTGATGTTAAACAATCCTATTATTATAACTAAGAAGTAACAGATTTATTCCTGAATTTGTAATTTTCAACCAAGTCTAATTTTTTGTGAAACTGGGACAGCGACTTCAGACGGACTTATATGTAGAGTGCCGAGGTGTCTTAATAAATACCTACATACCTAAACCAAGTAATTAGCGACACATATTAGGTAACTGTAATAAATACCATTTTCCTGGCCAGACATTTCTTAGCTGTACTAGATCGAGGTTAGATTTACCCAACTTATTTGCTTTACGTAACACAATTGCTTTATATTTTAATAACAATTCTACGTAACGAGCATTAAATCGAGCATTTGTAAGTGTTATAGGTTAGCTTAGATTTCCCCGATAGCAACCTAAAACCTAGGTACATCTGGGGGCACGGTAGTGCCCCCGCCAAGACGAAAAAAAAAGAGGCGGGGCACTACCTACCTTTTCTCGAACCGTTTCGTCTCATTTTCAAACCCTCATAGTTTCGTCCCAGTCCCGTCCAGAGCGCCCAAATTCACAGGTTAAGATGCAGTTAGAGAACATATGAAATGTACTTAATTTCATTGATCTAGCTTTTATACTTTAGGTTTTATTGGTACCTAAAATACGCCGATTTTGCCACTCACTCACTTATGTATCAAAACCTCTGGGGTACTTCCCGATGACCTAGAAAGCTGAAATTTGGTATGTAAGCTAGGTTTAGTACACAAACAATAGAATAATTCTGAAACTTGGAACTTTTACCCCCCAACCCCTTAAACTAGGGGATGGAAGTTTGTATGAGACTTCTGCAAATTTTGATACTAGAGGTCTGAAAATTGATATAGGGACTCCTTTATTATTTATAAATAATAAAATACATATTCTAGGATTTTAAAAAATCACCCCCCACCCTTTAAATAAGGGGATGAAAGTTTGTATGGGTTTTCCATAATGGGCGATAAAAGTAGTATATATCGGGCTAAACGTAAGTATTTCTTATACACAATTATTACTACTTCCATATCTACACTTCGACTTCGTATTTTAAATATCTGGGGGCACGGTAGTGCCCCCGCCAAGACGAACAAAAAAGAAGGGGGCACTACCTACCTTTTCTCGAACCGTTTCGTCTCATATTCAAACCCTCATCAGTTTCGTCCCAGTTAACACTAGAGCGCCCAAATTCTCAGGTTAAGATGCAGTTAGCAAACATATAAAATGTACAAAATTTAATTGATCTAGCTTTTATACTTTAGGTTTTATAGGTACCTCTAATATGCCGATTTTGCCACTCACTCACTGACGTATCAAAACCTCTGGGGTACTTCCCGATGACCTAGAAAGCTGAAATTTGGTATGTAAGCTAGTATTAGTACACAAACAACAAAATAATTCTAAAACTTGGAACTTTTACCCCCCAACCCCTTAAACTAGGGGATGGAAGTTTGTATGAAACTTCCGCAAATTTTGATACTAGAGGTCTGAAAATTGAAATCTATAGGGACTCATTGTTATAAATCAAATACATATTGTAGGACTTTTAAAAAATCACCCCCCACCCTTTAAATAAGGGGATGGAAGTTTGTATGGGTTTCCCATAATAGGGGATAAAAGTGTATATATATATATGGGGCTAAACTTAAGTATTTCTTAAATACACAATTGTTCAGTTGACGCTCAATAACCCTACAGCCCAAAAAAAATAAAAAAACTAAAGCACCTTACAAAAAGAAATGAGATCCCACCAAAAACATTTCATGTAAAATTGACGGCCAAGACTCACATTCTCATAACGCTTTCGCTGTAAAAAAGTTATCAGATCCCAGGAAAAGCCAAGCCCCTAAGCCCCGACTTTACTAACCCCACCACCTTGGTTTAAAAAGTATGGCATCAACTGGCTTCAAGCCCCTAAACCCGGAGTTTACTAACCCTACACCTTTGTTTCAAAAGTATGGCTTGGCCGTTTCATAGACTACCGTAAATAAGTCTAGCGGACTGTCCGGCCTATATCGTAAGGAATTAAGTTTATAAGTATATATTATCAAAGACATTAACTTAGTTTCTTGATACCATATGGGCCAGACGGTCCGTTGGACTTATTTACGGTACTCTATGAAACGGCCAAGCCATACTTTTGAAACAAAGGTGTAGGGTTAGTAAACTCCGGGTTTAGGGGCTTGAAGCCAGTTGATGCCATACTTTTTAAACCAAGGTGGTGGGGTTAGTAAAGTCGGGGCTTAGGGGCTTGGCTTTTCCTGGGATCTGATAACTTTTTTACAGCGAAAGCGTTATGAGAATGTGAGTCTTGGCCGTCAATTTTACATGAAATGTTTTTGGTGGGATACGGAATTACTCGTAACTATTCGGACCGGAAAATGAAACCGAACAATTACCTAAAATCAAACGAGATGTTCATATATTTTTATGTTACCTTACCGGAGACCATTTGCAGTACGCAGCACCCTAATACACCATAAAACCATAACGACACTATTTACATTTTAAGCGCGGCTTTGACACACATTCTGAAAATAATCCGAATTTCATTAAGCCGGTTCGCGCCCAATCCGGACCGTGTTTGCCAGAATTAAATGGCTCAAGGTCCGTATTGACCATTTAACATAATGCGTGCCCAAATTAGGTGTTATCGGGTCGCGTGGCCCTGCAATAATTGGTCGTGCGTCTGTTGATACATATCGCGTATAAAGTAAACGCTTAGAGCGCTTAGTTACTCGGTTGCGTGGAGAGCCTGACCTTGCTTGCGCGATACCTTAACTCCACCGCCGTATTAAATTTCGAGTAGTCTTCCACACCCAACCGTCGTAAGCGGATCGCGTATATTCTCTTATTAAACCTTAACACAATGAGATACAAGTGTTTTCGTTGGGAGTTATGACGGGAGTTGTGCATACGATATGGCGCGAGCGTTTTGTTTTGCTGGCTCTGCAAATTACCCAGCTGTTTGTTGCAATAGTGGGGTCTAGTACCCGCTTTGGTGTCTGAGACCACCGACGTGTCGTCTGTGCCCTACATGTAAACAAAACAAATTTGAATTTAATGTGAATTTCAAGTGTTTTCTTATGTAGGTTATGGTATGCTTCCATGTTCGCTAAGTTGTGGTTATTTAATTATCGAAAAAGCGTAACGGTCACGGCATATTAGCATAAAATTACTGTTATAAGTGTAATTACGGTAACTGATGCAGTGTTTTAAGTTTAGTTGGAAAAATATGGCTGCCAATAACAACAATTTATGCTATAAGTACTTAGTTTAGTTTGTTGTCTAATGCTATGTTTACCAATTTTAATAGTTTTCCATCCAATCAATTAATTAAATATTTTAAATAAATCTATGATCGCACGTCTCAAGCACGTAAATTTATGTGCCACTTTTTAAGGTTTCGTGGCCATATCTAATGGCATGATATATGGCTATGACTTCAAGAAGATTTCGATTCTAGTTAAATTTGAGACGATAAATTGACGTTGTTTCAACCAAACTCTGTCTCAAAACCCCTCAGTCTCCCCTATCAATAAACGAGCGTCCCATCTAACACACAAAATCAGTTCAATGGCTGAAAACTGTGTTCCATTAAATTAGATTGCGTTATCACCATACCCAGTGTCGCGTCGACGTATTCGCGAACTTGTGATAACCATATTCCGGGGTTTTGGGTGCATAAATGATTTGACGCCTACTGTCGGCCTAGTGTCAAATCATTCGTGCACCCAAAACCCCGGGGCATGTACAAGTACGAGAATACGTAGACGTGATAACATCGAATGTGTCTACATCGCCGTACTCGTAGCACTTCGTAGCGGTTCGTAGAGCGCTCTGACAATGCCATAATATTCTCCGGTCACATATGCTAAGAGACAGTTTCTTATCTACCGATGATTATTTATACTATTTATTTAAGAGCCTAGAGTGTCCCACTGCTTGGCAAAGGCGTCCCTCTCATTTTTCCACGTGTACCGTTCTTAGGCTATTGCCCACCAGTCCCAGCGAGACGACCACATCAAGGTTGTCTCGCCGTCTCCGTGCCGCGGTAACAAACTCATACCTGTGTGGTTACTCGGGGCACGCTCTAGGGATTTGATATCTATAAAAAAGGTGTCGATATATATTAATACATTTCTCATTGAAAGTTCTCGATTACTATAAAACGGTGCGATATCATGTCTAATGAAGTGGATATTTTATCTAGACGGCAATTTTTAATACCGACGAATCTGGAAAAAATATTGACTGTATACTTACCATGAAGATTATTTAAAATAAACAAATGAATACACGCTTTAATTCGTTTATCGTTTTCATTCTGAAATGAAGAGAAAAACATATATATTTATGTTGATTAAGATTTAGATGAGTATCATCGATATAAGTATTTATTTGTCGATAAAATACTTTGCTATATTACTTTGGTATTGGTTTCCTGAGTTAGCACAGGTATTACAAGTCATAAATATAAAAGCAGATATATTCTATTGTTTAATATTTGTTTTGATGAGGAATTGTACCAGTATCAGCTTTAAAGGACTCTAAGTGATCGATATATCTACTCGTTAGTGGAAACACCGTGATTAGTCACAGTCTCTTTCAACCCTGTTCATGGTCGGTCGTAACGCACCATTTATATTTAAATCTCAAATACTTGTAAGAACTTTTCATAGGTATTATTATTTTGATTCCAGACAAATCAAATATCTTATTAACCCCCGACGAAAAAGAGGGGTGTTATAAGTTGCACACGTGTATCTGTGTGTCTGTCTGTGGCATCATGTCTCCCAATCGGATGAATTGAGTGCTGTTTTTATTAATCGAAACTTGTCCGTCGAGATGGTTCCTAGCTATGTTTAGTGGAAATATAGCAATATTGACACTAAAAATACAAAATTTTGTAGTTTTGTCACGTTATGTATAGTTTTAGTAGCATTTTCTATATCACTCATTAAGTGAGGGTCTCATGATGACCAGTTTGTGTCGGGGGTGTTTTAACACATTCAACACCGGGAGCCCGCCCCAAAGGCACTGTGCTCGTAGCCAGTTTTCCCCGTGTTATCGGCTACGCACGTAGCGCTACGAAATCCTCGGTTGCGAAAGAGGCATTACATTTAGGTTATTTTTCATTAGATTATGCTACGTCCTATATCTCTTTACATATGTACATAGTTCAAGAACTAGTAATTTGGTTCATACTTATAACTTAAATATTCAACACACATCACATATGTAACAATTAATCATATAATAATGACGTGACAACATTGCATGGTAGCCGACGACAGGCAAAGAAACGCGTTCTACTTACAATTAATTTACAATTACTCCGTTTCTTATATGTACGTATTCTTATAAAAACCCGGTTTTGCATAATTTTATGAACAATGTAGAACAGTACTCTACATTAACTATAGTGTAACATTCAAGGTTCTTAGAAGTAGGGCAGGATAGTATTTTAATATTGATTTGTACTGGGCTTAATTGGCATGCAAATTTATGGCAATTTTTGCAAATTTGGCAGTAGGTAACCTATTTATTCAAGCTTGGACGAATACATTTTCTTCAATGCGTTCAGGCATTCAAGGACCTAGACGTTATATTGTATTAAACATAAAAAGTTATAAAAAAAAAATACAGTCATCGGTCGACGTGGCGTGAAATAAACTTTGTGGGCAAGCCGGTATCAATTAGCTCATAAAAAAGGTTGTGTAATGATCGATATAAAAATAAATGGTATAAGTATGTTTGATATATCAACATTTGGTATAACAACATTTGGTATAATGACTCATTTGATATAATAAACGTTTGGTATAATTTCAAAATATCTATTTTTATTTCGTATACTTATCATTTGGTATAAAACTTATTTCCTATAACCATCATATGGTATAACAACATTTGGTATAATTTCATATGGTATAACAACATTTGGTATAACAACATTTGGTATAATTTCGCTCGTCGTCGTACCTAACCATGACTCTATTACATTTTTACTTTCATGTTTGAGCAGTTTGAGCGGGTATTGAGCCTTTAAATTTTTTTTTTTTTTGTTTTTTTTTTTTTGCCACTTTTTTCCTTTTTTTCCCTCTTTTTTCCTTTTTTTTTCTATCCTAACCTAACCTAACCTACGTTTCTCTTGAACTTTCGGTTTAAGTTTTTTTTTAATCCCCCCTGTGGGGGCTCCGCCCCCCGCCCCCCTATTTCTCTATACCCTATACGTTATGCCATTTGAACGTTAGATAAAATAAACGTTATACCATAAATTCATTAGACGAAATATGCATTATACTAAAAGAATGTTATATTAAATGTTATTCGATAAAATGATCAGTATATGAAACAATAATTATATCAAATGTTGATATATTAAGTGTTGTTATATCATTCAATCATTATATCAAATGAGCGTTATACCGACTGAAATTATATCAAAAGTTGTTATAGCCATCGTTACGCACCCCATAAAAAATACATACAGTGGAACATAGAACCTCCTCCTTTTAGTAAGGAAACGGGGAAGCCGGTGGAAATCGGGGTCAATGGGCGCCTCTCCAGTGCTATGTACATAATAATATTCGTCGGGACTACTGCATCTATGGTAGCAAGTGCGACTTTAGATCACTATCACAGAGGCACAACACTTCAGTAAGTACCCTTTACCGCGAGTTTACAGTAATCGTACTCGCTAGCGAATGCGTCAACGATGTTATGGAGAATTGTAGTTCTACAAAGTAACCGGTAGGGGCGCTGTAATATTCTCTATGCAAATCGTTTACCCCGTCGCCAGCGAGTCAAGTGAACTCAAGGGGAAGAAAATTAAGCACCCTTGCTGCCAGGGAGGGTGAAAGTGCCGAACGTGACGTATTAATTATTATTGTTGTATTTCTATGAATTATAAAAAAAAAGCAATTGATGCCCGAAAACGGTTCGTGAAAAGATTTAGATTAGTATGTAGCAGTGGCGTGGCTTCCATTGAAGCGGATTCCCACCGACTTGCCCGTTTTATAAAATAACTGTTGCCTATATTCTTTTTTTTACGTGAGCTTAATCGGTTCCTACTTGCCCCTAAGTTTACTTGGGCCTTGCGGTTTGCCGTGAGGTGTCAGCTGCCAACACCATGAAATGTTAACCAGTTTCTTAAGCGTTGATGTCATTAGCCTGTTACTTGAACAAATAACCGATTTTTGATAAATCATTCCTGAATATATTGTATTTAGATAACAACCTACGTCAGCACAAACATTGTTGTCTTAGCATATGCCTGAGGTATGGTAATAAATGGGCGGACACGGGATGCACGTCACCGGCATATGCTAAGCGGCCGGTCGAGATAGCGCGGGTACTTGAACTTGGCTGGGCTGTGAACGCGAGTGACATTTATCACCTAACAACAATGATTTGCTCAACGGTACGGCCTCGTAGGTATGACGTACATTTTCTAACAAACGGACAGCGATCGAAAGCATATTTCTTGGCTCCAACAAATCCAAATTTTGGGCTATTGTTTTAACCATTGAAAAGAAAGAAAGAAATAAGTTTATTTAGCATAATATAGACATAAACATGATTAACGCGTAATACTTATATGTAGATTAAATTAATGCTAAAAAGGTCGTCACTCAGCTTAATGATGCCTTTAATAGTTCAGTCTTTCTAGGGTAACTTGGTTTCACGACTCTTGTCGCGCGACATAGCATCGCCCGTCACTCTCTAACAGTACTGTGAAAAAAGAGACAGGTAATATTTCCCGCGCCAAAAGAGTCGCGTGTCAGAGTTGACTCCATCGCCTAGCGATAACTAGGGTGCCCGACGGGTTCGCGAAATGTAAATTTTTCTCAGAATAAGCCTCCCCCATTAACTCTTCACTCGTGCCCGAGCCAGCGGAGTCTGTGTTTAAGAGTGCTACTTCGCTGACACGGAGCGAAGCAGAGCGGAGATGTGCGGAATCGACCAATCACAATCACAATCGGCTTGACTCCTTGGCGCTACGTAGAGATGTAGCCTCTCTCTGCATCTTTTATCGCTTATATAACGGGGAGTGCTCCGAGGAGTTGTTCGGATTGATTCCTGCCGCTTCTTTCCGCCATCGTTCAACGCGACAATCCTTTCATCCTCACCACTTAGATAGTTGGCAGTCCACAACTGTGCGCTTTTCTAGAAATTTCCTGCCTCGCACGACTGCATTGTGGAATGAATTGTCGCTTGCGGTATTTCCAGACCGATACGACCTTCAAACCTTCAAGAAAAGAGCGTATTCCCATCTGAAAGGCCGGCAACGCACTTGTGACTCCTCTGGTGTTGCAGGTGTCTATGGGCGACGGTAATCGCTTTCCATCAGGCGATTCGTTTGCTCGTTTGCCCCCTATGACATAAAAAAAAAAAAAACAAGAGTGAACCGGACCTGAGATACACATTTCAAGTCAGTGATTGGTCTATTCCGCACGTTTCCGCTCCGGCTCGCTTCAATGGAGACGCCCCCTTAATGAGGGTTGTGTAATAATTTTCTGGAGAGCGTGATATTTTAAAAGTCGACCCGAGAAATGTGTTTGGTTCAATAATAATAAACCATAGCAATTAAACTCAAATAGTAAATCATAGTTGGTGTCTAGAAATATTTCAAGTCAAATAAGCTAGCCCATTAAAGTTTCTGAAAATGTGTTTTACTAGTAAAATATTAACAAAGTGGTTAAAAAATATATCTTTCCTTTAATTTTTATAGAGCAACATAGCCTAAAGCGAACATGGAGTGACCCTTAACGTAATGAGCATCTTTTAGATTAAAATTAAGATAGTTAAACTGATACCATAATACAGTTCAAAGAGCTTCAAAGTGTGGGGTTCAAGCAGATTCCGTTGGCTGGCAGCTGACTCCATGCTCGACAGCGACGAGGACGCATTTGTGGTCGTGTCGCTGCCTGTCTCCGTGCCCGAGCCCCCTGTGAGTACACTAACAGCTAAAATGTGTCGGGGCAGCTTCCGTTGGCTGGCAACTGACTCCATGATCCTTAGAGACGAGAACGCATTAGGTCGTATCGCTGCCTGTTTCCGTGCCCGAGCCCCCTGTGAGTACACTAGCAGCTAAAGTCTATCCGAGCAGCTTTCATTGGCTGGCATCTGACTCCATGCTGACGCATTTGTGGTCGTGTCGCTGCCTGTCTCCGTGCCCGGTCAGTACATACACGTGCCTAGACTGAACAACTAAAGAAAAGAGGACAAAGTCTAGACAAACCCTTTGCTACCTAGGTGACTGGCTTGTTGTGCAACTCAACGTTATTTTTTATGGATATGAAAGACTAAGTCTGAATAAGATCCCATGTCCAGTTTCTACACAGCTTTTGTGTTCTCATCTAACACACGATTTTTTTCCAAAATCAACTGAGTAAACAAAGCATTGCTAAAAAAACCGATAACTTTTCCTAAGAGTAACTTAATCTTCAGATAACAGAAAATCTCCCACCCAGGTCGATTCTACGTACCCTGACTTATCTTCATCGTTCTTCCTACATTAATTATACCCACAGGACGGCGCCTTATCTACGCCCCTAATCCTTCCGGACGGTTACTTACCACATACGTACCTACAGTTCATTTCTCAAGGCTGTGGATAACTCAAATCCAAAATAATATCTATATACTTATATACTTATTTGAGTATGTAAGTCAACCTTCTACAGGAATTGGAGACATTGTACGATACGCCGAGTTCTTGGTAGTAATTAACGTGAACAAAAGGACGTCAAATGTAACACGTACCGCCACGTTTGTAATATATACGGGAAATTACATAATCCCGTGTTTTTCTTATAAATATTCAAAAGTTTTGCGTGTCGAGTGGCGAGTGCGTCGCGTAGATAGGGTAATGTTAGTACCGACTGATTGTTAGGCCTACGAAGGCATTCACGAAAACAAATTATTTTCTTTTAACACGGTGAATAGAGACTAAAGTACTATGTGTGACCTTACAAACGGTCCGGTAGTTTTGAATTTTTGATATGTTGTATAGGATGTTTAGTCAGTTTTAAAATGCAAAATGCACAATTCCCCCCCCTCCGCGCCCGCCGCCATATTGAAAAAACCGGCACTTTCTTCATATTTTTGCTCATATCTTCCTTTAGGAGCATTTTAGCTAGAAAAAAGCTTCCACAATGTTATAGAGAGTTAAATTTACTACATTCTCCATTTTATATTTTTTTTCTAGGACAGATAGTTAAGGAGATATCCACATTTAAAAAAACGTAAAAAATCGCAATTTCCTACTGAAAAACAAACTTCTGGATTATATCTTCGTTTAGGAGCATTTTAGCTACAACAAAGCTTGGGCAATGTTGTAGAGAATTAAATTTACTATAATTTACATTTCAAATTTTGTTTCAAGGACGGTTAGTTACGGAGATATGCACATTTAAAAAACAGGAAAAGTCGAATTTTCCGAAAATTTCTCAAAATTCTTGGTTTAGAACGCTGTCATTCAGTTACGGACTAGTCTAGGACAAATTAAAACATGTAGGAAATATAATTGGTTATAAAACTCATGTCCATTTTTACATACATTTTCGGAAAATGTGACTTTATTTTTTACATATCTCCGTAATTATCTGTCCTAGAAACAAAATTTTAAATGTAAATTATAGTAAATTTAATTTTCTACAAAATTACCCCAGCACTGTTCTAGCTTAAATGCTCCTAAACGAAGATATAATCCAGAAGTTTGTTTTTGAGTTGGAAATTGCAATTTCTTAAGTTTTTTTAAATGTGCATATCTCCGTAACTATCTGTCCTAGAAACAAAATATAAAATGGAAAATGTAGTAAATTTAACTCTCTATAACATTGTCGAAGCTTTCTTCTAGCTAAAATGCTCCTAAAGGAAGATATGAGCAAAAATATGAAGAGAGTGCTGGTTTTTTCAATATGGCGGCGGGCGCGGAGGGGGGGGAATTGTGCATTTTGCATTTTAAACACAGACTAACCATCTTAGACAACATATCAAAAATTCAAAACTACCGGACCGTTTGTAAGGTCAAAATCCTTTATTCACTGAATTATTTGTTTGCCTTTGGATAGTTATTTATACATAGCTTTGGATTGTTTTTAGTCTTAGTTTCTTAAAATTAATGAATGTGACATCCTAAAGGCTCTAATGTGCAAGTTAAGATGCTTAGAGTCTTATTGTACCCATAATCGCGGGTACGTATCAGAATGTCTAAAATTAAAAAAACTAACTTCAAATAACCTACGTTCATAATCCCTAAAATCTAAATATCTAAGCAACTAACACCTACCTACGAATTAATCACAGGATACCTATTTGTATTTTATTCTGAGTGTTTCATAGATGTTACGCCGAGAAGTGGAGTAGTAAAAGCAAGTTAAAAGAATAAGTGCAATTTGAGTAAGTGGTAAGTACAGTTAAGTTCACCAAGTAGTTTAATGGTAAAAGTTACAGCTATAAATCATAAAGTTAATCTTAATAATATCACCAGCTAGCACCCTTTAGCATCAGTGCAAGTAGGTAACTGTAAATTACAGGTCACGTTAAACTTCACATTATGCTACGAAAAATCGCCAAGTAGGTACCTAAATACTAAGTAATATAAATGCTCGTGGATACCCCAATTACCCGGTAAACGACAAAATGTCCAACATTTTCGCCGTATTAATATGAAACGCCGCAGTCCACTTGTTATGCAGCAATTCGAGACGACCTCGCTCGAACACACGTGCGATGACTGGTCGAATGAATCGAACAACCAACCCCGCAAGACCCCTTTAGGGTCACTAAAACTTCTCAAAAAACCAGCCAAGTGCGAGTCGGACTCGCGCGCCGAGGGTTCCGTGCGAACAGTTCCCGTCTTAACTGGCCGGGTTAAGTTAAGTTTGCACCTGTATGGCGCCGCATACAAAGGTGCAAAGTTGACGCAATCGATAACGTTTGTGGTATGGGAGCCCCACTTAAATATGTATTTTATTCTGTTTTTAGTATTTGTTGTTATAGCGGCAACAGAAATACATCAACTGTGAAAATTTCAACTAACTAGCTAGCACGGTTCATGAGATACAGCCTTGTGACGACAGACATACAGACAGCGGAGTCTTAGTAAGAGGTCCCCGTTTTTTATCCTTTGGATACGGAACCCTAAAAACGTGGACTCCAAGTATTCGCGAAGGTCACGTCAGCTAGTTGGTTGCACGCACGATAAGTGACCTTGGGAGACGGTCAGTACCACCAAGGACTTTGTAATTCGGTTGTCGAAATCCGAGGCTTGTTTACACGAACAGTGTGCCGGCGGAGCGACGACGGGTCGCTCGCGGCAAAATATCGCGCCTAACGATTCGGTATTACGCGAAAAGTGCTGAGGATTTGAGGATCAGTGTTATGGTTAGTGAGCAAATTGACGTATAAAGTTGAAGATCGTCGAAAATCTTTCGTGCAATAAATACTATTAACTTAACTTTCAATACTTAGTCAGTCGCTAAGGACCGTTAAGTCCAAATTTTGCTGATGGGATTCTTAACTGTATCTAAACTCTATTTCATCCAATAGCGAGACTTCTATAGAAGCTGATTCCACCGGCTTGCCTTTTACATTTTACGGCTTTTGGGTAGATACCTTACATACACACGTTTCTTAAGAAAAAGTACTAAACAACTTTACTTCAATTTACCTATGGTTACTAGGTCACTGTGGTTAATTTAACGCCACTAATTTAATACGAACCTTTAATATTTATGAAGGAATTTTATAACTTGATATTAAGCATCCGGTTATTAAAACAATTTAATGGTTCTCATAATATATTAAAAAGAAAATGCGGATTCAAATATAATAAAATCAGTAATGACCAAATATTACTGTAATTTAACCAGAACCCACGTCCACAACTACTTTAGAATCATAACAGTTAATTGTTTCGACCTAAAAAACCTACCTAATAAATTAACGTTCATAAACTAATAAAATACCTAACACAATGCACATTCTCGAATAAAGAATTCTAACAAAGCTAATTAAATACAATTCTAATGCATATCTAAATCCCCTCTGGCTTGCCATAACTAAACTGGGTTAATGCATTGCTATTCGCGTATAATATTGCTGTGAAAACGGCGAAAAAACATGCTCGGAACTGACCGGCATTCCCTTGTAAGGCGAAGAATTCTCGAATAAATCTGCCTTCGTTTTACTTCAGTCTAAGCGAAATAGTACATTACGGCAGAGACCAGTAAGTAAGCCATACTGGCCGAGTAGGAATTAGACGGACCGAGCCGTAGGCGAGGTCCGGATATAATACGAGGCCAGGATGGCTCTTACGGTCGAAGCAAGTATAGTGCTTTTCTCAAAAATTAAACAAGAAAATTAGATTAAAATTATATTTTACAGGTGACATTCATATTCGGCCATTTTCCAATGAATATTTTTGTTATATCCCATTTTTATTATTACACATTGTGATATTCGTCGTCGCAGGCACCATTAACTCGCACGATAACAACCTATAACAAAAATAATTATGAGTTTATACTTGGATAAAAGATATAGTTATATCGTTATCAAATAGTGGCAGCATTTATTTACCTTCATCGCCAAACTGTTTATCATCTAGAGCTTGATATAAGAACTTTTCTATATTTTGCTGCTGAATATTTGTGATTTCTTTCCTTTGTAGCCATCCGATTGTCTCAGAAAGATTGTTGAAATATTCAGACCTTATCACACATTATCTGACCAACTATTAACTTGATTTTCTTCCTTCCATTTAATGAATCTCTTGTATTTTTTTATATCTCCTTGGATTTAGTCGGAAGTTAATTATTTTAGCTAACTCTGCCTCCGCTTTTAAGTATGGAGGAGTGCCGTCTATTCGGAATCAGACTAGTCTGAACTCATTTTTGCTGAATTATTGTAATAGATCACACAAACAAATTTGAATTTTTTGTCTTTTAATTTAAATCCCGCCTTAATTTCTTTTTTTATAAATACTGCGTTTAATTATTTGCACTGTCTTACAAATCTAAGTCTTAAAGATAAAATTTAATTATTGTTAAACATTGTCGTATTTTCTAACTAATTTTCATATCATAAAGCTTACCTTCAATTTTAACTCCGAGGTTTTTTCTAAACGACACAAAAAAGGAAGGAATTCCGAAATATCATTGTCATTTTAGACAGCACAATTATGAACTAAACGCTGCATACAAACTTCCGCACTAAACCTTGTCGCAACTTTTTTTTTTTTAAATATGCATTTTGAGTTACGTTTATACTGCCAATAGTACTAACCTCTTTTTATTTTACATTTGCTCTTAGTGTAAATTGCAAGTGTATACTGCAATGTCGTCTCTTTCTATTTAATCTATGAAAAAGGGACGCCACTTTTTAATTTCTACAATTTGCTCTCGCACTGTACTTATAATTAAAACAATTTGTGGAATGCATCCTTTTTACATTTATATACGACCTCATCGCCTTCACATCCTTAGTTTTTTTATAGGTCGGTGACGATGTAAATCGTGTTTCGATATTCAAATATCTTGATACGTAATAGGAATTACATACTTACTTACTGGACAAATATTGATTCCAAATTTAAAATCTCGCTGTTTACTGGACACTTCTAAAAAGTCTTCGGTATGTTCCACTTACTCTAGTCTATCTAGCGATGGTAAGGCAACATTACATGCAATTTTTGAGAAAAATGATTTTACAGTATGGAATGCAAATGTAGAAAATCCAACGAAGGTATTACCGACCTTATCAAAGTTTTCAAACATTATCAGCATGTCTTATTCAGCTTTTCCAGCATTTTTGTCTAAAACTAGGAGTTCCGCGAATAGGAGCTTGAGCGTGATTTGTCTACTCTGCGTATATTGTAAAATATAGTCGTTCTTCCGTTACGGGAATAATCTTGGGACACGTTCGCCATTTGGACTGACTTTTGTTTTGTGCAATAAAGTTTAAATAAATAAATAAACAATGAATATTACATCCAAACGGCTCAATCGAATCGAACGCTCTAAAAGCTTTCAGTCTCATCATGTATCTCTACAATATCAAATAACTAGTTCAAAAACACAATAATCTGTTTTTGAAATTTAATGGAAAACATGTAAGGTAAGGTGGGGGAAGATTGAATGGTTTTTTGTCGAGATAGACAGGGTTGTGTTAAAACCCTTATAAAATAAAAAACTATTTATATTCCTTAAATTGTATTAATTGGAAGGCATGGGCAAGGATTATATTTTTGTATTCTGTTGATAAAACTCGGCTATGCCTATTCTAATATATAAATATAATAAAATAAAATACACTTTTGTCAAAAAAATAGACGGGTCAAGATGGAATGGTGGAGGGGTAAGATTGACATAGTTTCTAAATGCTTTTAAATGAATGCAAACGGTGGCTGTTGCTCGTTATTCTATAGAGTTTCTTACGCTGAACACATACAGCTGATTGTTGCGTGAATATTCCTGATAGGTAACGAGAAAACGACAGTAGAAAAAAAAAGTATTTCACTCTTACCCCACTATATAGGAAAAAGGACAGTGATTCTCAAACTTTTAATTGGACACTTAAAAACTGAACACTTTTTTATATGAAGAAGATCAATTTGGAATCAAAATAACGGTTTCATGATGATAAATTGTTTATTTTAGAAAAGAAATGAAGTAATACAAAAAATTGGGTGTTTTCTTGCAGCATGATTAATTTTGTTACAAATTAAGTCGGATACATGTAAAAATATTAAGAAATGAAATATGAATCTGTGTTCCATTAGACACACATTTAAAATCCGCGTAGCAAATTAAGTTAAATTCTTAGGTGCTTACATTTAAAATAACAAACATCTTTGGGAACAAAAAAAAATTTATTGATTATCCAGAGGTCACGACTCAACAAAAGTATTTGTATGAGGCAGCTTTAATTGTTGAATTGAATTAAACTCAACGCGCAAAACAAGTAGGTATCATAAAGGCAAATCTACTCGTAACTAAATGAAATAACATAAATATATAAGAATTACTCAAATGGAAAGTAGTGTTCCCAAACGAAAGCTTCATAGAGTTATTTCAATCTTTAAAATATTACAAAAACAACAAATTATAAATTACATATTTATTGAACAATGAGTGGGTACGTCTCTTTGATCTGACGATTTCACTCAAATCGACTTAGTCACAAACTGAGAAAATATTGTTTTTATAAGTAAAAGTTTAAGACTCACAATATGTTTCATTTGTACTTCCTAATCACTACATATTTACCTTATCACGAAGCCAGTAAAAAAAGATGTGTACGTTAATATTTTTTTTAAGTCCAAAGTTTGAGAATCTGTCTGTTTTTCTATGACTTTCAAAAACGGGGAAAGATTGAAACATTACTATTTCAATGTTACCCCATTGAAATTGACTGGGGAAAGATTGAAGTTTCTCGTAAATCACAATATAAGAGTAATAGATACACCTTGCACTAGTAAATAAATATACAATCTAAAATAATACATAAATATTCAGTCAGAACTTTTATTCACACCCTATTAGTCAAGTTATGAAACACGGGGTAAGATTGAAAATCGACGAATTGACCACGAAATGCTGACCTTCACAAAATAACACATAACACGCGTCTACGCACTCCGAGCGGTCACGGGCGACTGACTGGCGGATCCTAATAAAATGGCGGTTTAATTGATGATACCAGCATTAAAAAAAATAAAAAATGTAGGGAGTTATGTGATACTTTTTATCTTTCCCCTTTTTAGGGTTCCGTACCTCAAAAGGAAAAAACGGAACCCTTATAGGATCACTTTGTTGTCCGTCTGTCCGTCTGTCAAGACCCTTTTTCTCAGGAACGCGTGGAGGTATGAAGCTGAAATTTATATCAATTACTCAGGTCTACTGTCCCTTGAAGCTGTGAAAAAATCAAACTTCTAAGCCAACGCAATCAAAAGATACAGCCGTTTATGCCGCAAATTTTCGACACTTGCAAGGGAATCAAAACCTACAGGGTGCTTCCCGTGAACTCAGAATCTTGAAATTTGGTACGAAGCAACGTCTTATAGCATAGATAAAGGAATAATTACGAAAACCATAATTTTTTTTTTTAATACCTAACTTTGCACCTAATTTATATGGGGCGCTATACATACCAGGTGCAAACTTAACTTAACCACTTAGGGATGGAAAGTGTTTGTACGGAACCCTCGGTGCGCGAGTCCGACTCGCACTTGGCCGGCTTTTTTTTTCATCTTCCCCCACCTTACCTTAATACAAATGTATTTTTAAACTTGTGCTGGTGTTTTCTATACCTATAATATAGCAATGTTTCACTGCGATTCACCTCGCATAGCTTCAGGCGAAACTGCAAGTCTACCTTCTGTATGCACATCGCAAATTTGGCGGTGTTGGCTTAAGCGCATTTATCAAACGAATCCGGGTCATGGTCCGCGTCCACACCCTCGGAAACAATTGAACGGCTAAATTAGCCAAGTTTAACTAAATTGCTATGTGCTGAAGGGAATTGTGCTGTATTACCTACTTAATGGCATTTTAATATGAAATGCAGTTTATAAGGTTTTTATCGGATTGTCGAAATCGGAGGAAGTTGTGGCTTGTTAAGCTGAAAAAGCACGAAAGTGATCGATAGAAAAGGTTATATGTGAATATTGCAATTTGATACAATATATGTTATGTATACAATGCTTTTATGGTAAAATATGATTGTTTTGATAATATTGGGAGCGAATGTTAGTTTTCAGTGTGATATATTGGTCATAAATATATAATTTGTATTCTATGTAGTTATGATACACGACCTAACCTTACTTAATCTAACTGTTCGCACAGAAAAAAATATTTTATCGTTCACGCTTTAAGTTGCCCTTTTATATAATAATTCGAAGATCCTATAAATAACCATAAATATTGTTTTCAAATTAAACATTCAAATATTGTAAAGTTGGTCCCACGTTGGGTGCCAATGTCCCAGTCAGTCTCGCCTCCTATGCAATCTGTAGGATAGTTGAGACGGTCAACGGGAAATAATTAAGACTGCAAATTAAAACTTCCTTTCTAACAAAATTTTCTACCCAACAGGCTGCAAGTTACGGCAAAAAGAACGGCATGTGGTACGGCGGACCAGCGGCCGCCACCGCTGCCAGCGGGTGGTCTCGTGCTGGGACCAGAAAACAGTCTGTTGCGGAGTCGGACGCACCGCCTCCAGGTGGCGGCAAGCCAGCCAGCGGCCGCGTCATTCGCATCATCAACAACATGGACCATTCTATACAGGTGACGACTAATGACACAGCAGTCTGTACTAGTAAAGTACGAACGACTGTTTTTCAATTTCGTATATGTATAATTAAAATCTAATCAACTAACCCCTAGCAATTGAAACATTCGTAAGTGCTAATTGTTGCAAGCATAGCATTGTTTTCTTAATCGACCACCAAGGGCCATAATCACCGTAAATACGAATTTATTTCACGGATTTGCTTTAATAAGTGGTTAGCGAAGACCTTGGGAATAAACACCGCGGATTCAATCGCCCGAGGCTACGATATTTATGATTTCATATTCAGTAAGGGATTATACACACGTGAAAGCAACTGACCATGAGTTGGAATGAAAACCTCACCAAAATGTAGTAGAACAGGTTCGCATCGGTTGTAGAAAATAAAGTGTCTCTTTATGAGAACTACGTGAAGGACGCGAACATTTTGTCACACTAATAGTATAAAGGTGAAAGTTTGTGAGTGTGTTTGTGTGTATGTTTGTCACTTCTTCACGTTCAAACGGCTGAACCAATTCTGATAAACCTTCATAAGGTAGCGGACACCTTGGATTAATATGTAGGTACTTTTTAAGCCGAAAAAAAATTGTGTTCCCGTGGGATGAGCGTGTAAAACACCGCGCAGTGAGCTAGTATTAAATAAAACGCGACTATCGGGCCGTAATTTATGGACTATATTAACTAATTGGTACAGTCAGCGTTAAAAGTAGCCGAACATTTTGGTATGCAATTGTTGTCAAAAAAGTTGTCAGCTACTTTCGATGCTGACCGTACTTAAGCTTGATTTATATCCATACATTTTTTTTGCAGTGTCGAGTTTTGTTAAATTTGCGGACGACACAGCCGTTTGAAGAAGTCCTAGAAGATCTAGGACAAGTACTGAAAATGAGCGGAGCTAAGAGAATGTACACAATCACTGGACAAGAGGTATCACAATAATACAGAAATTTTTCATCGATCAATTTTCCTTACTTACGGTACTTGATCCCAGATCTTATGTTACTATGTCGATGCATGTAATCGGAATTAGTATTAATGATTGTCACTGATTGTTAGCTTCCTTTCCGAATGGCTAAAATGTAGTAACAATCACAAATGTTTAAATAGTGTAGGTAATCATTAATCCACGCCTTGTCTTATGGGTTCAGAATTGATTAAAACAGGACATAAACGTACATACTTATAGTACAATTAGCTGGGCACCATTCATTAATAATGTTGACCACTATAATAAATTTGGTCCCTCGTACCAAATCCAAATAATCCCTTGTGCAGGTGAGAAGTTTCTCCCAGCTCCGCAACGAGTTTGCTGACGTGGAGACTTTCTACCTGGGCTCTGTGATGGTTGCCCCGGCCCTGAGTCCTGGAGTCAGCGCACCACTGCCAGTCGAGTCTCCTATGAGAAGGTGACATTTCAGGGTCGTTATTCTTATTCCTATACTCTTACAACACGTGTCGCTCGATGATAACTCACTATTTCTGTCACTATCTATTCTTCAAAACGTCGTATTTAGTTTGCATATTGATACTGGGAGTTATTATGGTTGTCAACAGATGACATACCTACAGCTTACATCCGCGCGGCATGTAAGATGCATTTTAGGGTTCCGTACCCAAAGGGTAATAACGGGACTATTACTAAGACTTCGCTGTCCGTCCGTCCGTCCGTCTGTCACCAGGCTGTATCTCAAGAACGGTGATAGCTAGACAGTTGAAATTTTCACAGATGATGTATTTTTATTGCCGCTATAACAACAAATACTAAAAATAAAATAAAATCAATATTTAAGGGGGGCTCCCATACAACAAACGGGATTGGTTGCGTTAACTTTGCACCTCATTTGTATGGGGCGCTATACATACCAGGTGCAAACTTGATTTAACCACTTAAGGATGGAAAGTGTTTGTACGGAACCCTCGGTGCGCGAGTCCGACTCGCACTTAACCGGTTTTTTCTGTATATTTTTAGGCGTTATTTTCTTTCACATCACAATAGCGGAGATTGCGTCATTTAACAAGTGAAATAAGAGGCACATTTACCTCTAAACACTAGTAGAATATCACTTTTTTTTATTGTAACTTACCTTACATTATGCTGGCTATGCTGCTGCTATGCTGCATTAAAATAAAAACAGGTAAATAACGTCACTTGACGAATTCGACTAATGTATGATGATAAGGTTATTGCCAATAACCTTTGTTGAAATTATTATATATTGCTGGTAATAAATAATAATAAATTATAAATATCGGACAACCTCACACAAATCGATCTAGTCCCAAATTAAGCTCAAGAAGGCTTGTGTTATGGGTACTAGACGACGATATACGTACTTATATATAGATAAATATAAACTTAAATACATAGAACAACCATGACCCAAGCACAAACATTCGAGTTCATCACACAAATATTTGTCCTGGCCGGGATTCAAACCCGGGACCGGGGGGGATGATACTTTGTGTGTCTGATGACATCATGACATCAGTGTATATCTATGCACACTTCATAAAGCGACAAGGAATTTAACGGACCCAGTGATATTCTTCGTAGTCCAGACTGACCTTACCTATATTTGAAAATTATGGTTCGTACGTATGTTTCACAAACTTCCAAAACGTCAAAATAGGTATTTCATGAATTATACTTACCTAAAACATCTTTTATGTGTGTAGATCTCGATCAAGAGGCAATGTCGCAACGGCGCCTGCGTCGGAGGAGGTGTCAGTGCGTGGCACGCGGCGCGCGCGCAGCAAAAGCCGACCGAGGGTGCTCTACGCGCCCGAAGGCGAGATTGTTCGCAACTCTGGTAACATTCTAAATTAATTAATATATTCAATTATATTAACAGATTTAGTCGCTACAAAGTACATCTTGAACCATTAGCCAAAATACCCCTTTTGACTTGCATAGTTATTTTATAGACACGAAGTAGTTAATAAAAAAAAAACAAAGTGGGCTCGTCCGGGATTTGAACCCGGGACCTCTCGCACCCTAAGCGAAAATCATACCCCTAGACCAACGAGCCGGTTGAGTTCATTGTCGAATTTGACCGGCTCATTCGGCAGCAGTGAAAGGTGACCTACTCTGTGCCTCTGTCGATAGCGCCCGCGGCTACATTTGTGAAAGTCACTTTATCTAGATGGCGTATGTTACAGCGAAACAAGGCCAATGCCATGTCTAAAGCTTTGGAGATGGCCTTACAATCAATTAAAAGAGTTGCTTGCGAGGCGCAGTACTGTTACTTGAATTAACAATCTTAACAGTAGCAGAGAGATAACAGACGGGATGGTTTTTGTTTTTTACGTAGGAGGTACATATCCTTACTTACTTATCTAAGTACAAAATACGGTCTTTGGATACCAAAATACATCTTCTTGTAATACCGAAAATATTGCCACCACAATAGACATATTAATAAATTTATCTTCTTTGCCCGAAGGTTGACTGGTAGAGAATGCCTCGTGGCATTAAGTCCGCCTTTTGTACGATAAGTTTTTTTATGCAATAATTATTAAATAAGTAAATATAAGATTTAACCAATTTCTGAAATAACACAACAAAACTGAGTTTGGTACTAATCTGGTAGGTAAATTTTCGAGAGGTGTTGCGTAGGTATTCAAACTCTTCCTTATACTTATTCCGTATAACAACCGTCGTTGTTTTCTAGACTACACATTACTGGAGGTGCTAAAGGAGGAGCCGATCCGCGTGACGATTCGTGGACTCCGGCGCACCTTCTACCCGCCGATCCACCACGCGCCCATAGACAACGCGCCGCCAGAGAAAAAACTCGCTTTAGAATGGGTGTAAGTTTTCTTTATGGCAGACCCCACGCTGACCCATTAGTATTACTTATGCCTTTGAAATATTCAAACACTTACGAAGGTCATTATATTATGGGCTATCTCGTAATGTATTTTTGATCTTCTCCCAAAATTTCGAGCGATTTCGTCGGTCGTTTGAACCAGTCACAATTTTTTTTTTTAACGAAAACCGCAATCATGACGTGTACTTATAACATCCAAATCTAAATAAGGATTGTACAGATGATCGAATTATTGGACTTGTTCACATAATGCCATTCGCTCCTATGAAACATGAACAAAGTTCATTACCAACATTATTGCAGTCTCCTAAATTCTTCAAAAATATTTCATCTACTCTTAACCATTAATATTTAAATGTTCACTGCATCATATTTGCTTAACCAGTTACGGCTACCGAGGGTCAGACTGCCGCCGCAACCTCTGGGTCTTGCCAACTGGTGAGCTTTTGTACTACGTAGCAGCGGTCGCCGTTATGTATGACCGTGATGAGGAATCCCAGAGGCACTACACGGGACACACTGAAGACATCCAATGGTGAGTCATCCTTTTAAATAGGTACGATAGAACAATCTGCCTTCTTCATCTTTAATCTTCGGATAGACGAAAACTTAACTCTGAACCGTGCGGAATGCAATAAACGCCGACGACGAAGGCCGACCCCAAATAAATGATAAGGTCTGGATGATGATGATTAGAACAGTCTACCTTGTCCAGTTTCTATTGTCAAGTATATTTACATCTCCGCTCTCTTCCGCAAAGTAACTCCTTTTTAGGGTTCCGTAGTCAACTAGGAACCCTAAAAACCCTTATACTTAGTTTCGCTATGTCCGTCTGTCCGTCCGTCCGTCCGTCCGTCCGCGGCTTAGCTCCGTGATCATTAGTACTAGAAAGCTGAAATTTGGTATGAGTATGTGTATGTATAACGCCGACAGAACGGTAAAATAAAATAAAATAAAAAAATTTTTTCGGTATCTACCTCTCGAACACCTAAAGTGGGGGTGATTTTTTTTCTTTTCAACACTGGTGTGTGGGGTATCGTTGAATAGGTCTTGTAAAAATAATCTTCCAACATTATTTTTTGATAAAATCAGCAGTTTTGTACATATTCGCTCCAAAAACAAAAAAAATAGTGTCCCCCCCCCCTCTAACTTTTCATCCACGGGTCAAAAAAATTCGGAAAAATTCATGTTAATGAGGCCTTATAAGTACTTTCAATGAAAACTATATTGAACAAAAACGGTCGCGCCGTTTTTGAGTTATCGCCAAATTTCATATTTTTTCTGTAAAAGGTCGCAGAAGGTAATAAGTGATTACAGTTTCTAGGGCGTTTACGACCTTTTTAAAGAGCTAAAAATCTTTCTTAACTTAAACCTCGGGCTTAAAACAGCAGTTTATTGTGAAGGATGAGCAACTACGGAACCCTACACTGAGCGTGGCCCGACATGCTCTTGGCCGGTTTTTTTCAATTTTTCTTTAACATTTGATCTTGTATCAATGGTTTATATTTACACCTGACAAGAGGTACTACCTAAGTCACTATTTTAAAGTCTTTCTCGCCAAGTCTCAAAATCTCGTTAACCAATTAAATTAGGTCATTACTTGAGCGATTGTTCCGTTTCTTGGACATATTTGCATGCGACTTTAAACTATTTCTTATAAGTTCAAGATTTCCACAAAATAACTCAAATTCAATTTGATAAATTTTGGTAAAAAGGTTGTTGCCACCCTGCATTAACACATAGGCTACTTTTTCCCCGAAAAATGTAGTGTTCCCTTGGGATGAACGGGTTACTCCGCGCGTCGCAGCGCAGCTAGTGTACCTACTACTTTATACCTACTACTACTACTACTTTGTTGTGCAGCATGGAACTTCACCCATCTCGCGAGCTGGTAGCGAGCGGACAACGCGCTGGTCGCGGCCGGCGTGCGCAGGCGCACGTTCGCATCTGGAGCACCGACACACTGCAGACTCTACACGTATTCGGAATGGCAGAATTCGAGGCTGGTGTGTCTGCGGTCGCATTCTCGCAACTGGTGAACATGTCTTTTTCTCCTATCTATTACTAGTTGGGCGTCCGTGAATATTTTCCATCCATATTCTTAGCTTGTAGTCAGCGAGCAACACACAAGGTGCGATTTTGCGGGTTATGTGACCACATGGCCGCAAAGACACTCTACTCGTATATCGTTGTGATTGATTTCGACTGAAATTTTTACATCAATCGAACACGTATGCAGTACGGCATTCAACTGCTACTGAAAGATTCAGTCATTGAGACTACTATTGTAAAACACTAACACTATTTTCAGCCACTGTAACTCCCGTAGTGTCTTTAGATAAACTATGTTCTAGTACTTGAGTTAAAAAGTAATTTTATTGCGACAGAATGGAGGTAGCTACGTGCTGGCTGTGGACGCAGGCCGCGAGAGTATCCTGTCAGTCTGGCAGTGGCAGTGGGGACACTTATTGGGAAAAGTTGCGGTAAGTTTCGATATTAAACTACTAAGTGCCTTAATACAACAGACGTATATATCATAGGACTTTTATGTATGTTCTTCTTTCATTTTGAAATTCATTATAGATTCAAGATCTAAACAGAACCATCATTTGATTACTAAGTATAATAAATAAGAACAATTGACAACTGATCAAGGATTGTTTTCTAGCATTCAAAATAAAATCAAATTCAGTTAATACCATACTGCACAACAACTATAACTCCACAGCCAGCTCAGCCGTAAACAAATGAATAGAGCATGTAAACCAAGCATTTAAGCACCAACGAATACGTTAGACCGGTCACGCGATGCACTACTCTAGACTTAATATCTATACTGTTATACAATTGTAAACGTTTCTGACAAAAAAATAATTTTTATGGCAAGCTTTAATAGCCGACTGTACTTTTCTTTTAACATCTATCAATTGTTCACTGAGACGATTTTAAAGGCCCCAAATTCGATAGAATTGCTTTATCTATTATACAGAGTTTTTAGTGCCATCATCAGACCAGCTGGTACTATATTATTAGTATTGTCATCAAATTTAAGTAAGTATGCAAAATTTCAGCTCAATCGATTGAATAATTCTGCTAAAAAAATTGAGTTGCAAGATTCCACAACAAACAATAAAATTAAAATTGCGAATGAAATACACTTATTAGTATGAGTATGAGCATGAATTGTATTTTAATGTTAATAACGGCTCCATAGTTCTCCATTAGTCCTACCGTGCGAAAGAAAGTCCGACCCCTGATTATGACTTAGGTATGACTAGGTATGAATGTTATCCTCCCACTTTCTAATACAGAATATAATTCCCCTGAATCGTAAGGCGCTGTAAACGTTGTCAACGTTTCTAGGTCAAGGGACACATTAAGATGGACCGATAGGGCGGAGTTTCGTGTTGATGACTTCTCGGCCTCGGTGAAACAACGACGTATTGTGCTATGATGGGCAGAGAGAGACGCTGTTTTGACTGGTGTTGAGTTCATATCTGATTGTTGGGTTTTAGTGGTTGAGGTTTTTGTATAGAGGTAGCTGCCTGGTATATTTTTAAGTATTTTTGTGAAGGTTATTTTAAATATTGGAATGTTAATAGCGTGATTCATTAGGTACAGGCATTATATTTTTTTTAATATTCGACGTTACGTGAAACACAACATACATACAGTCAAACATAGCACCTCCTCCATTTTTGAAGTCTGTTAAACGCCACGCCGCCGGATTATTTCTTGATTTGTTTAGAACTAAACTAAATTCCATCGGAATCCTAAAAGTACTTAATGTACTAAAACTAACTCAAGTTTTTGAAAATACTCGTTAAGAATAATTTTAGTCATCTCTTTTGGACATTATACGAGGTAGGCGTGTAGCGTACACAGGGATACAAGACATGAGAGATATACGGTAAAAAAAACAGAGGTTAACAACAGGCGGTCTTTTCGCTAAATATCTCTTAATATCTCTTCCAGACAACCTTTAGGTAGCGGAGTAGGTATATCAACAAAAGTTAGAATTGAGTAGGTGATGCAAAACAACTTTAAGCCTCAAAAAATAATAAACATACATAAATAACAATATTCAGGTATACCTACATACAATACTTAGATATAATAAAATATAGCTGAGTAAAATAGATAGCAAACCAGAGTCAGTTGCATGGTACGAGTAAGAGGAGTGATTTAATTTCTGCACTTTAAACTCAATTCATACACCAAAAGCATTTTTTTTTTGTAATCCAAACACGGTATCATAGAAACCAACTCAACAAGCGGAAAAGCATTAATATACGACATTGGACGAGTTCAACACACCCACACCTAGGCCACGCCCACCGCTACGCGAGCTCTACGAAGCGCTACGCCGTAGCTGCCGGTACCCGGCTACCTGAGCTACGAAAACGATTAGAAATTTCAAAAGTCGTCCTTACGCAGCGATAATTAGAGATCAATATTAATTGCAGTATTTTTTGTATTTTTTTATGGAATAAGGATGTCGTGAAGTTTATATATAATTACTGTGTTGCCATAATGTTTACACGCATCCGTTATTATATCCATTATAAAGATTCTCAGCACTATTTTGTGTAATATTTTAACGTTAAAATTGCGTTGGATTGCGTGATTACGATTACCCTGATAAAGACCTAAAAATGTTGTGGGTGTTTCGTAACAATTAAGAGTAAGGCTTAGCCTGTTATATAAATGTCACGTCAAATAAGTTTCATGACTTAGACTGATACAAATTATTTTTAGTGAATTGGCGCTGAAAACACTTGAATAAAGATAAATCAAAATGATAAAGATAAAGACCAAGTACCTATTACATGCACACTCATAAAATCATAAACCCATATTTAACAAAAGAGCGGTTACAGTCAGCATTACTGGAAAAACTGTCTTTAATTGCTAGTAACAATTTTGCTGCACTAGGGTATTAAACATAATTACTTTCCGCAGCAAAAATCCCAGTGGCTATTAGAAAATAAATCTTCGTATTTGTCACCGTTCTTATCGCTGGCGTGCGAGCGTGCCGCCCTCTGTCCACGACTGTACTCAATGATTTGTGACGCGGCTTGCCGGCGAGAATTATGAACGCGATTGTACTGCTCCACCCAAAAGTCGCTAGCCAGTTTTGTACTGTATAAATACAGTTCTAGGGCGCAATGTTGCATTTTTAGGTTTGGTTGTATTATGTAGGTTGCTGTCAATCCACTTAAGTGTTATTTTTTTGCAGTGGAATATTAATCTGAAGGAGTTTTCTTTTGTTTAGCTTTAAGCTAGCTTTTGAAATGGAGATGTCTAGCCAAGACAAGGTTTTTGCATGAAGTATGTGATAACATTTGCAAGCTCTTAACTTTCTTTCTTTACTAGAATTGGCAGATTTAATATGCAGAGTATCGTCCATGTCTACGTATATTTAAGGAACGTTATTGTAGATTATTGGATTAGTGATGATTTTAACGCGTTCCACATTTTAATAACCTACCTTATTCACCAGGTAATTAGATTTGACGCGGTTCGCGCGGTTTGTAGTGCACCTGCCCACTGAGCCGACGGGTTCGAATCCCGGCAAGGACCAATATTTGTGTGATGATGAACTCGAATATTTGTTCCTGGGTCATGGATGTTATTTATTTATGTAGGTATCTATATATATTATGTATTGGGTGTCTACAAGTATAGGCTACCGTCGTCTAGTACCCATAGTACAAATTTTGCTTAATTTTAAACTCGTTTAGTGTAAGATTGTCCTTAAATATTTATTTTATTATTTGTAGGACTACAGTGCTCATATTTATCATCAGTCAGAATGTTAGTCATCTCACTCTCTCTATTTATATATTTTTGTATTTCTGTACAATACAGACACTTCAGGAGGAACTCACGGGAGCCGCGTTCCACCCTCTGGATGACAACCTGCTCATAACACACGGCAAAGGTCACCTGGCCTTCTGGAACCGGAGGAAAGATGGCTTCTTTGAGCGCACCGACATTATTAAACCTGTAAGTATTTTCTCGCCTCCTTCTGTTATGGGCTAAGGACCTTTCATCGAAGATAGAGCTGAGTTGCGTGGCACGTTAATGTGACGCCGATTTTTGTCACATTGGCTCAGAGGCGTGTCTAGAAATGTAGCGCCCTTGTGCAAACATTACACTAGCGCCCCCTATAGTAGAGCTGCCATCTCTAAATTCTCCAAACCTGGAGAAAAACCGGACATTTGGCGTAAACCGTTTTTTTCCCCGGACATGTTCAAAAATAATATTATCAAAAAAACAATCGCTTTATTTTTCAATCACATAATTGTGTCCGGGTTTTTTCCGGAAAAAAACTGATGGCCCCCACGGACGGCCTCCAAACTAGAACAAATCCGGGGAAACCCGGACGGATGGCAGCCCTACTCTACATATAAGTAGTAAGCGCGCTGTCAATAGATATGTAGGCGACCCCTAGGACCGCTGGGAACGCACACGTCGCACACCCTGTGCTAGGTAAAGACGACACTGCATTGGCATCTATAGTACATTACTGCAGACACCGGGAAATAAGGGCTTGCCGGCTGAGTAGGTATAGACGGCCGACCGTAAGGGAGGCCGTCTAGTGATACGAAGCCGGCAAGCCCTTTTCACGGCTAAGGCATGTATAGTGCTTTTCTCAAACATATGCAATGAAATAAAAAAATACACCACTTAAAAAAACATAATTCAGCTGTTCAGCCAGTTCATGAACACAGACGCCATGTTTAAAAAAAGTATTTTTAATTTTCCCTCCAATCCCTCTATATTTTTTTTCTTTAATAAGTCCACGTGTGTAGTGTGCGAATATTAGGGCCATTATACACAACCTGATAATAAGAATCTTAGTTTCTATAATAAGTAAAATAAAGGCAGAGGATTTTTAATATTGTCTATGGTCTCTGGTGACTTATGTATAGACGGTATTTTCAGTTCGTGTGTACTAGGCATTAACACGGATATTATTGGTCCGATCGCTGAATGGGTAGCTACTAGAAAAAAAATATATATCAGCTGTTCATACACACAGACGCCATGTTTACATTAAAATTAAAAACAAATTACTTCCCGGCCTAGGCCTTCAATTTTGTATGAAATTCCTTTACAGTTCTCTCGAATTGTTCCGCCCGAAACTTGACGCTTCGAAGCCTGTTCTAACGCACGTTACGACGATATTTCATTGCATGTTTGAGAAAAATATATTGCCGGCTCATGTGTTTCCTCCTTCTTATAACTTGGGACCCTTCAAACGAAGCGTGAAGAAGCATCTCTCGGGCCAGCATGGCAGTGTCAACTGACTTGGCACCGTTGGTTCCTCGTCAGTTGCCATTGCGACTTGGGCTCCCCTTTTTGCTTACCATCAGGCGAAGTGGAGCCACTATGTTGTGCCGTTATAAAAAATATATATATATATATACCAAACTGGCAGCACTACGAGCTGAACAACTGGCGTGTATTTCCAGTTATACTGAGAGGATAATATTTTTTCTACGCTTTTTCCAGCCCTCTCGCACGCACGTCACTGCGCTGCAGTTCGAGCAGGACGGCGATGTGGTCACAGCAGACAGCGACGGCTTCATCACCGTGTACAGCGTCGATAGCGACGGCGCTTACTTCGTCAGGATGGAGTTTGAGGTATGTTTCTTACACGACTCCTCTAACAACATGAGATGTAATCCATATTGGATACCGACGGGTCCCAAAGCTAAGAATCACTTGGCTAAACTGTCAATGGCATCGATACATTTTTCATTGTATTTTTATTCTCTTTAATCTCGAATCTTCATGGGTCCTTGATAATTTGAGAGAGCTTTTATCTTTGTACCACCAATTAAATCCGAAATTGTGTTTTCTTTCAGGCACATATCAAAGGAATCAGCTCACTAGTGATGCTATCGGAAGGAACTCTGATCTCTGGAGGAGAGAAAGACAGAAAGATAGCCGCTTGGGACTCTCTGCAGAATTACAAGAGGATAACTGAAACAAAGGTAATCTAATTTTTTAAATAAGTTTATCGAAATAAGAAAATAATGGTGAGTACTCGATATTGGAAAGCAGTCGATGCAAAGGTTGTTATTATATAACTTCCACTAGCGAATAGATTAAATAGATGAAAAAATAAATGTGCAAGAAAGGACATCCCCTTATTAGAAATTTTAGGAAATTGCCCAGATTTCCTCACGTCGAAGATTTTGCAATTTTGCATTGGTACTTCACTATTCATGATCTGTGTTTTGCCTAGCGCATTTAATTTCGTTCATCAGTTTTGAATAGGTTTTAATATCTTCTATTCTGAATAGTTTAGTTATCTGTTATCAGCTGCCGGAATCTGCTGGCGGAGTGCGCAGCATCTACCCTCAGAGACCAGGCCGGAACGATGGCAACTTATATGTCGGGACCACTCGAAACAATATCATGGAGGGCTCCTTACAGAGGCGATTCAATCAGGTATGTTCTCATCTCCACTGTTATCAGCTGACGGAATCTGCTGGTGGAGTGCACAGCATCTACCCTCAGAGACCAGGCTGGAACGATGGCAACTTATACGTCGGGACCACTCGAAACAATATCATGGAGGGTTCCTTACAGAGGCGATTCAATCAGGTATGTTCTCATCTCCACTGTTATCAGCTGCCGGAATCTGCTGGCGGAGTGCGCAGCATCTACCCTCAGAGGCCAGGCCGGAACGACGGCAACTTGTATGTCGGGACCACTCAAAACAATATCATGGAAGGTTTTTTACAGAGGCGATTCAATCAGGTATGTTCTCGTCTCCACTGTTATCAGCTGAAATCCTGGATGCAGAGGTTTGCGTCCTCTCCCGGTCCCGGTTCTGAATTTGTATGGCGAGAGCCGGGAATTGCCAGTACTGGATTTGTATACAAAAAGAGTTCTGCACATCCTAGTGTTTCGTATAGATGCCAATACCGGCTCGTGATCTTAGCCTGCCTTGAATTAACAGATTTAACAAGAATTCATACAAAACGGGTTTACTCACGTCGTAGAGATCGAATATAGCTCGACATGTCGCGCGGAGAGAGCGTAACGCGCAGTTTTTGATTGGCCGCCGCTGCGACTGATCGTAGCTCTTGATGATGAATCGCGTACCGATTCGAAACATCTCGAGCGATTCGACTTCTACGACGTGAGTAAACCCGTTTTGTATGTATTTTTATGTCTGAGACTTTTCTGAGGGAATTTCTATATAAAAAGAATTCATCTACTAAAAATCATCCACTGCATTCTGGACTTATATAAATTCTAAATGTTTTAGGTGATATTTGGCCATCACAAGCAATTAATGGGTTTGGCTGTCCACCCGGATGATGAAATGTTCGCAACAGCAGGCCACGACAAAAATATTGCTCTATGGCGAGGGCATAAATTGGTGTTTGCTACTCAGGTCAGTTCACGATCAAACCTTGTAAAAAGTAAATAATGTCAAATAGCAGTTTTCTGTATCCAACAGCTCTAAAAGAGTACCTACGTCAGTTCCATGTCCAATTGTTATGTTCTACTTCTGTCTACGCCACGCTTCTTGTTTTATTTGATCTTGTCCCAATGTCCCTATAATTATTTTTTCTATTCTATTTTGAACCAAAAGGCCTTCAGAAGTTACTGAATTTACAGTATTTTTAAGAGAATCGAGTAGGTATCTTCTCTCTACTCTCTAAAATGGGAGAAGACCATTTGATATTCTGGGTTCTTTTTCTCTTATATGTGTGTAAAAAAGGCCTTTAATATACTGAATATCGAATCCCAAATCGTTAATTAGGTCGGGTACGAGTGCGTGTCCCTGGCGTGGCACCCGGGCGGCGGGGCCCTGGCCGCGGGGAGCACCGAGGGCCACCTGGTGGTCTTAAACGCGGATGCTGGCGCCCACGTGGCTACCCTACGCGTGTGTGGCTCCCCGCTTAACTGCTTGATGTATAACTCAGGTAATAACATGTTATGAGGTCATGTGTAATGCAGCTATTACACTTTCCTAAATTAGTCACTGACGAGATGGATGCAGCAATATGAAGGAGTGAAAGAGAGTCGTCTCCATACGAGTCTCGACTGACCCCTGTCTTCAGTGACTAATTTAGGAAGGCATAATAGCCGCATAAGCTGATACACCACAATGTCCTACAAGACATGTTTTGTACCTAACCTAGTGGACGTGGACTCGGCTTAGTGGAATAGGACCTGGAAATCATTCATTCGAATGCTAAAGAAATCTAAAACAAACCCAAATACCTATCACAAATGTTTCATTAGCCTACAAATAAATGTAATGACCCTAATCTACAAGAACATTTGGCATAACGAACCAATTAGGTATAACTCTTAATCTACAATTTGATCAGAGTGATGAATACCGTACAGGCAACAGTAAAAGTAGCTAAGCATTATAACAAGTTCACAATAATCTGTACAACCCTTATTCTCTAGATATTAGAGTCCGTGTGTATATCATTTCGAGCACCTGACATGTGTAGCAACTTCTGCTGCTGACTCGTACTAGACTCATATTTAACTTCCCGTTATATTAAAGTTTATAGACTTTCTTGTCTTCGTGATATTTCTGCTCTCCTGGTGGGTGAATCTACCCCTTATTTTTCAGCTGGAGATCTTCTCGCCATTGGCTCACAAAATGGTAGCATCTACCTATTCCGCGTCTCCCGTGATGGCTTCTCGTACAAGAAGTCCAACAAGATCCGCGGAGCTCAGCCTCTGGTACAGCTTGATTGGAGCCTTGACGGCAATTATCTGCAGACAGTCACTGCAGACTATGACTTGGCTTTCTGTGAGTATGATTATTCTTGCTCATTCAATACTGATTCAACCGAAATTTGTAAGTTTGAGTTCTCTCTCGAGCAAATTGTTCTACCGCGAAAGGGCGCAGGCCTGCTGAACTTCATATTCAAAGAGCACGTTTGAATTAGATACGACACAGCTCGCAATTCTTTAGTACGTTTGTTCTATATTTTTCCTTGTTTTCAGGGGATATCAAATCCTTGTCACCAGAAAAGAGTCCAATAGCCATGAAGGATGTCAAATGGTCCACGTTCAATTCCACTGTTGGATTCTTAGTCTCCGGTAAGCTATACAATCATCTCCTACCTAATATTTTTAGATCGTCAATATCGTCAGTCATGTCATGAATAGCAAATTCTAGTGTGTTACTGACTGGTTTAATGTGTATTTCAGGAATGTGGAATAACAGATTCTACCCAATGACGTCGCTGATATCCACTGCGAGCCGATCTGCTGCGCAGGATCTGCTGATCAGTGGAGATTCTGATGGATATCTGCGCTTGTTCAGGTAACAACTAACTTCTAAAATTTCGCACCGTTGTCTCGTATCGTTGTACATCTCATATTTATCTGCACACTACCCGTAAAACGTCATTGATGTTAGAAATATATATTGGACCTGTCGTTGACTTCTTACCACTGCTACTCTTAGCTGCATTATCCTTACTTAATGACAAGGTCGTTTGTATGGCGTATTTTGAAGCTCTCTCTCAATCTTTTCCGCGTTAAAAAGCATCAGGCATATTTATTTATTTATTTATGCATCAGGCATATTGTTGGTGTTTCATCGCATGCGTGGCCATAACCATGGCGTGACCATGTAATATAAACCGGAACATGAAAACAGCATATCACACCTCTCATGGAACCGTTTAGTCACCAATCGTCCCCTTTTCAACAGATACCCCTGTGCCAGCCCCAAGGCGGAATACAACGAGATGAAAGTATACAGCGGCTCCGTATACTCGGCTCGGTTCCTCTTCAACGACCGCTGCCTGGTGACGTCAGGAGGTTCCGACGCGGCGCTGATGCTGTGGGAGCTGGTGGACGACTAGCACACGGCGCTGCGGCCGCCCGCGGTCGTGGTCGCGCCCCCCACCCCCTCGCCGCCGCTCGCGCGCGCCACCTTCAGGGTCCTGGACTTCGACGAGCTCGATTGAAGCGTGCGATGGCAGCTCCGAGTTCATTGATGCACATCGAGTGCACCGTTCGCTAGTGGCCACGGTTCGGTGCGGACACCGAATTCACCCGAGGCACTATGCACGTTTTCCGCTGACCGCTTTGCCGGTTCGGCGACTGATATTCCTTTGGATGATCCCCGATTTGACACTGATACCTTCGCGTATTTTCACTGTTTAATGACACTTGCAATCTGGAATTGTAGGTACTTGTAATGTTATTGTAATTGTAAAACTAGTTGCCCAGCTATAGGGTAAATTTATTGGATTTAATAAATTAAGAAGTTTAATTAAATTTATATTTACCTACATAATTCACTGCCATTTCTAACTTGCATTAAATTATTAAATAGCGAGTAGGTAAAACATGCATTAAAAACACATGTTGGTATTTTGTATCGTCGATATACCTACTACGTATCAACGTCAGCAAAAAATGGCGAAGAATATAACGGCAATTCACTCGAAAACAGTCTTATAATTTATTGATCTCGAGAAAAGTATCCTTTATCGAAGATACATGAACTTTACCTTACTGATTTAGACTGTACAATCCTTTACTTTAGGCCCTAGGGAGGTATATTCATGAATGTCCTATACAGATGTTTGTGGCCCGAACAGAAGGTGATGACCATAAATATGCGATCTGAAAGTTGTATGCCTTGGCCAGGAAGTGGGATTTTCTCCCCGCCTAGCGTAGAAAATCTCACTTACGGCCTAGAGTGACGTAAAGTGTGTTACACTAGTGACGTTGGTTCTTTCAACTGCTTTATAAACAGAATTTAAAAATAGAGAGTTCTGTAAGATACAGTATCTGGCATTTCTATAGCGGATTTTTAGTATTGATTAAAGATGGTTATGACAAGGAAATTTTATGCTCATTAATTTTAATTGTAATACTCTATAGTGGCTATCTAAGGTAAGGTTGCGATCATTGGACCGGCTCTTTCATTGGACCGCGTTGGTTTCTCGGAAACGAACAAATTTAAAAATCCACGATGGCGTCTAAACGCTACCTATTTGGGGTTCCCTACGCCATTTCGAAAGATTTTTTCGAAAGAAATTTGTTTGTTTCCGAGAAACCAACGCGGTCCAATGAAAGAGCCGGTCCAATGATCGCAACCTTACCCTATATACCCTTACAATGGCGTGACATCAAAATAGAATCTACTTCAAACAAACAGTGCAGGATTCTATTTGACTTTGTCGTATCTTCTTCAATAACAGTAATACGAATCGCTTCGTTTTAAATTCGAATCATATCGAAACCCGACCCCATACCTAATTAAGTAATTATTAATGTATTATTATGATATAAGGAGAGCAACATGTTTCACATTGTGACATGAAATCCATGACAGACCTAATGTCGGGCTCAGTGTCGACTTGTCTGCACTTATGTGCAAGTTACGATAAGATCTTTAGGGTCTATCATGTATCCTTCCGTATACACTATCTGAGTTGTCGGTTAAGTACTATTTCTAAAAATCCGTTACGAAATATATCGGACCAAATATCTCGTGAGAAAGAATTAAGGACTTCCAAAATGTGGCAGGCCACAATAAATGTTATAATCAAATTTTTGTACGTTATCATGCTTTTCACTGTAAAAAAAAAAACAACATTATGTGATCGATTGTATGACACCACAGAGATATTTGTATTATTCATTCACTTGGGATTTTCCCAACTCTATTTCAATTCCAACTCCATTCACCATTCACTCGTGGTGCAGACATCCGATAACGATCAATGATTGATTGCTGAATTTCCTGTAGTTATACCTATAGTACCTCCTCCCGATATTTAGGTACAGAAACAAAATGTCAGCCAAAATGTTTGACGAAACGCAAAGAAGAAATGTAACGTAATGTTATGTAACGTTCTCGAAAACATTTCCCATACCTACAACAAGTAACTTTCCGGAAACTAAATGTTTACAATGAAGCGAAAATTTAAAAAAAAAAATGTTTCAGACAGGATTCGAACCTGCGTTTGTAACGGCTTTCCGGGCCAACACTTGGTTTACGTTAGCAGACGTTACTGCTTTAATAAAAACAATTAATTTCCGGAAATTCTCGAGAACGGTACATTACTAACGCAGAGTAATTGGCGTTTCAAGTAGAACTGTGCTATTAACAATAATGGTCACCGTTCTCGAGAATATTTTTCAGGTTAAAGAGAGAATATTCCAGAGAATTCTCGACAACTCTAGCTTCAAGTGAATGAATTATATTGTTATTTAGTAGCAAACCAAGTATTAACACATTTTACAAGAATTTCACACATTTTTACGTAGTTTTAGCTGTTAATGGTAATGTAGACTTTGTAATATTTATGGTAATCCCTGAATTTGAAGACAAAATCAAATGATTCCAAAGTTTTGCATAATCGATACTATTATAATGCAAACTGCTACCTACCCAGGTATATCAACTGTTGTTAGTAGGTCAATATCAAAAGTAAGTAGCTGACAATTTCTGTACCTATCCAATTTAACCCCGTATTCAAATTGTTAGATTTGTTAGCCACTTTTGATGCAGACCGTACCGTACCACGTAACCTATTGTTTTGAAAGATAAATATTTATTTCGCCTTTCCCAATATTTCTAACTAAAAAACTAAACCTCAAGGTTTTAAATATGATTGTAATGAAATGATTGAAGTATCAAAAATATATAGAGTAGTAAAAAGTATCTTTTTTTATTAACTTTAAGATACTATACATTAAAATTCTAAATTGAAGTGCACTTAAAACAATTGAATAAAAAGGATCGGCATAAAATATACCTACACTAGTTTTAAGAAAAACTTCAATATGTCTAATAAATAAAATCATTAAACACCTACCATGTTCTTATTCTTCATTTTGTTTGTTAATAATCAGTTGCATAGTTCCCAGAAGTATATGATGAAGTCGTAGGTACAACAATTTTATTCATCATCCTACGAATTACTTATTGCTTAAATGTGTGGTTTTCTGGCGAAATTATACCTATCTATTTCGCAAAACTGCCTACTCCATGACTCCTTCCGCCCCTTCTCACCGGGACGACGTTGCCAGCTAGGTACCTACAGCTACCATATCCAAAAAAATCACTATTGAAATTGGAAGATAACACGTTCTTGTATGGAATACCTACTCTACTTAGTCTACTACTTACCTACGTAGATTGGGACGCTGCTGCTGTTATATTATTACGTCACAGTAGAGCAAAGTTATAGTTATTTCACCATAAACATATCTTTTAACTGCAAACTTTTCAGTGGGTACTAATTTTGTATGAACCGAACTTTAACATAGGTCTACGCAACCATTAAAAAAAGGAACAGTTTTAGGATTCAGGATTCGGAGTATAGTGAGAGTTAGGAATCGAAACTGTTGCGTTAGTAACTTAGTAAGTGACGCAGTATTTTTTAATGAAAGGTAAAAATAACATAAATTGCGGTTCCATGTATGTATTTTCTTCCTCCTTTATTATTTTCGTCTTCTGACCAAATTGAGGTAAACTGTGGTGTAGAAATAATGTAGTTTACGCAGAATTTTAATACTCTATTTTAAATTTTGGCGGCTTCGAACATAGACAATACCGTCTTCTCAACTTAGAGTAAGGAAGACATAAGGAAGATTAGGCTAGTTGACCCAGTTTCGAAATATATTGGAAATGGTTAATAATGATCTTACTAGCTCTAAAAAAAATGTCTTGTATTTTTCTGAAAGCTAGAAAGCTAAATCTTATCAATTGAAAATTAGAAATTTCATAAACAGTCAAAAACGCCGTCCGCCATTTTTCCCTTTCGCTAATCTGTGGCGTGTCGTAGTATTACCTGTAAATATTCGAAATTCGACCGTCGTATAATGCCATTCCGCACACTCCAATATACTTTGACAGGAGATCGAGAGGGACGGCACTATTCGAAGTCGTCAAAGTAGACTTTCAGTTTTGTTTACATGACCAATGACGTCACTATCATAAGCGAAAATGGCGGACAGCGTTTTAAGCATTTCAAAATACAGATTAAAAACCATATTTTCAAATTAAATTTTTTCAGCCATCTTTCACTTTTATGATTTGAAAAATATATATTTAGGTTTCCTTTGCTAAATACTATACGGAATAAACATTAGTTTATTACAATTTGACATGAGTCAACTAGCCTATTTAGTAGAAATATAAGACTGTATTGCTATCCCTGTAAGCAGGTCAAGTTTCTGCAAGAAAAAAATGAGACAGTATATTTGTCAATACGTCGACTTCAAGGACGTGTGTCAAATTTTGTTGGTAGTGATGCCCAAATAGATTTATCGATATCAATACGATCTTTGGTATGGGTTTCCCGAGCGGAAAAGCGCCCCTCCACACTATCATATTCGCCCCAACCTCGGCCAACTTCGTGAGTAGTGTGGGCTAGGGTATGCTTTTGAGATTTATCTTTATCGGTACTGCACAAATTTGGAGTTGGCAACCCTGAACAAAAAAAAGAAAAGAGATAACGCCGAGGTCGCCGATCGACGCCGAGCCGATGACTGAATTCACTTGAGACTTGACTGATCGTGATCTGTCAAATAGAATAAAAATCGTTCCGGTTTTCTCTTCTCGTTTTGTTGAAATTTTGTACAGGTAAAAGGTAAATACAGTTTATCTTCTTTCAAATTCATGACCATCTATAAGTAGACAATGTTTCAAACGTGTTCTATCTTTGAAGTAAAAAGTACTTAAATACTTAACTGGCAAAATGTCTACGTTTGCTTTACAGTGAAAATGATGGATGACGGCGGATTTGATGAAGACTTCGACTTCGACAATGCCGCGTGGCCGCCAAATAAACCTATCCGACCATTAATGCCACCCAGACGAGGCCGTGGGGGATTTGGAATGCCTCCCAAGTAAGTTTCTTATAACAGCAAATGCTCACTTAAACTAATTTTCTCTTATTCTGTCTTCTACTCAGTTTCTATCTCACAAAACCAGTTTTTCCGCAGTTTCGTCCCCATGCCAAGAATGTAACTTTTTTTCAATTATTATAAGCCTTTGTCTACAGTCATTGACTGTCTTGCTTTTCAGCATAGGCCTCCCCAAGATTTTTCCAATCCGCCTTTTTTTCAATAGCAGCAATTAGACATTAAAACTACTTAAAAAGAAATGTATCCCCTCTGCCATTCATGATTGTACTTATATTTTGTGCGCATCGCTGGAATCAGGAGTCAAGTGCAGTGCAGATTTGGTAGGATCTGGATCAGGTTGCGGCCCAGAGGCCTCTTCCAATTTCCAGTCTCACGTCTCCTCTTCTGGAAATGTGCCCAAAGTATTCCAGCACTCTTTGTAAGAAGATAACCTGGTAGATATAGTGTGCTTCATAGGTTAAGTGAGAAAGCTGTTATTTGTGTCAGTGCATCTGGAAAGGTACCTAGTCACGACATCTAGTTACCGAGTTACATGAGTTTTTGTGGAAGCTGGTGAAAAAGTGCCAAAATGGGTTTGTGTTATAATTGGGTTATTTACATCCTAAGGAACACGTGTGTACAAGAATATCAGTAAAATTATGTTTTTTTAGTATATTTCTCCGACTATAAAGTTTAGTAGTCAGGTTACTTTGTCACGCCATGTCGTAAAAGCTTTTAAAGTTTGAATAATTTTGTCAATATTTCGATCGCGGGTAGTCAACTACCTCTTTCTAAGATAAGGTATAGGATCGGTCTATAGCAAAATATTTTTTGAACAAAAAAAAATACTTAATGTTTTTTATAAGAAAACATTCAACTTGCATGATTCTTGTATGAAATGACTATTTATAATTATAATTAGGTGCAGTTATGTACACAATTGAGTTATTTTTTCTAGTTACTCCATTTATGTAAGATAATGACTTAGCGTGACAAGGTACCCAGTTTAGTAAAATGCTAAACTTGATGTCTTACACGACTAAAACAGAAGTTTTTATAAATAAGAATACATTGATTTCCGCTATAATTATCCTAAATAACATTTTGTTACAGATATTTCTTGCATTATAGGTACTAAAATAGTGATCTTCGAGTTTAAGTTACTAAAGTTTAGTAAATGTCGTGACAAGGTACCCTAGTTACGTTTCCATACAAAAGTTTCGACCGAGTCACTAAACTTTAATGTTAAAAAAAACTGCTTTAACACCATTTCTATTATACCCTTGTGGTACACCACGCTAAATACCATTTGATCTTGTGATATAGCATGAATATACAAATTATTTTGTTGGTTTTTAATATTATAAGTGATCTTTTTTGTAACTGTTAAAAATGGCGTAATTATTCAATTTCTTTATGATTATGCAGTTTTCTTTCATTCAATTGTCCCAAAATGCCATAGAATATGTAACTATGATGAGAAACTAACAGTTTTAATCTCGTTATTTTATGAATTGGGTATAATTGGGCCATTTTTTCTAAAGTTGTACACCCCACTTTTTTTTTTAATTTTCGATATTTTGGGTTTTTCCTACTCAGAATCACGAGCTCTTTCGATCTAATTAGGAGAAAAGAACTGTCCCAAGTTTTTTCGTTCCATTCCGTTACCATTTCCATATAACCTACTACAGCGGTAACGGAATGGAAAAACAAAAAATGTATGAATATTTTGGGACAGTTTTTTTCTCCTAATTAGATCGAAAGAGCTCGTGATTCTGAGTAGAAAATACCCAAAATATCGAAGATTAAAAAAAAAAGTGGGGTGTACAACTTTAGAAAAAATGGCCCAATTAACACTTTCGTGTTTCTTCCACCCTGGCATGTTCAACCTAAGAAATCAGAATAATTAACATGTATTTTTAGACAATTCACCTTTATTATAATTCTTTAACATTCAAAGATTATGATTATACCCTTCACTATGTAACTTCGAAGTAGAAGTGTGTTTTTTGCCACTATAAACTTTAAATGCAATTTTCTCAACTTGTGCATTTCGGAAGTCGAAAATTCAAAAATTTATATAAAAATAGTGGTTCCACCTACAGTCATTATTTTTTTTTGTATTGATAGCAAATTTAATCTACTTTTTGGAACTATGCATAACTCAATACCTGAAACAAGGTACCTTTCCAGATGCACTGACACATTTATTGGCTATCTCATGGCTAGTAAGACAACTGGCCAAATGGACTAAAATAAACTTACCCGCTTGTACTCACAAGTCCTTCAGTTTGATAAAGTGTGGTGTTTTTATCCATATAACTGAACCAGCATACTTGATAATACTTGATGTTGTGACATAGCATCTCTGTCTTTCTCACACTGAAATGAAAAGAGATGTGAAGAAGTCAATATTTTGTACTCAATTTTTGACGGGCCGGTTGGCGCAGTGGTTAAGCAACTGCCTACTGAGCCGACGGTCCCGGGTTCGAATCCCGGCATATTTGTGTGATGAACTCTAATTTGTGCGTGGGTCATGGATGTTATTTGTATTTAAGTATGTATTATCTATCTATATAAGAATGTTTATCGTCGTCTAGTCTAGTGTCCATAACACAAGCCTACTAAAGCTTACCATGGGACTAGATTGATTTGTGTGAGGTTGTCCGATATAAAAAAAAAATAATTAAGTCACATATGACAGTTATTCCAGAAATGGTGATCATCTTTGACATATTTTACCCTTGTTTCAGCAATGACCGCTATAACAACGCGTACGGCAGCTACCGTGGCGGCTACGGGCCGGGCGGCGGGTTCGGGCCTCCACCAGGCCCGCCACTAGGGTTCCGTGGCCCCGGGCCGCGCGGCCCGCCGCCGCCCGGCCCGCGCGGACCCATGGTCATGTTCGGGCGAGGGTTCGTCCCTGGCGGGCCTCCGCCGCGCAACGTCTCTCCGGAGACCCGAGCATTTAAATATCTTTTGCGTGAGTGTATTGCGATTTTTTTAAAGTCACTTTCGTCTCTATACAGTGCGAGCAAGAGAGATGATGCGGGGTCACGCAACAAGAATGATATGCTAGCCCTACTTTAATATGCATCATGTAATGAATACTGGACGGTATTATAATGAAACAATCAAATTTTACAATCAATTCCAGGCTGTGGGGTCGCTAGGGAGAGTCTCAAGAACCTCCCCAAGCAGATGCTACTGATAATGGAGCCGGAGTACTGCGGTGTCTGCGCCATGGAGTTTGACTCGTTTGTCATGTGTAAGTTGCCGATAATTTGTGTAATACTTTACAGGATATAGCCGCATAATAAGTAATTAGTCACATCATAATTGTCATTGTTTATAAAACAAAATTGAGCCTACACGGATTTATTAAAACTTTATGGGGCATTTTCGCGAAAAGTTAATTAACTGTGACACAAGTCACAGTAGGAATGAGAGTGGTAATTTATAGTACTTAAACACATTATTCTTACGAATATCATAATTCGTTTTAAAAAGTGGTTATTGTATATCTTGGATATGATATCCGCAATGCAAAACTGTGCTGCCCTTTAAGTTGCCAGTTTACCAAAGTTATTTCTTAAAACATCCCATGTTGTACCTCTCCGAGAACATTTCAAAATTCCCCTTCGATTCAGAAGGATTAAAATAATATTTTTGTTTTAGCCCGCATACACTACACCTCCCGCAATCATTCCAAAAACCAAAGGAAATGGATCACCCAGAATACAGAGCATAGCACTGACCGTCAGAAGAAACAGGTAACCCAGGTCACAGTCCAGAATGTAGGACGAACTAACTACAGAATGAGTTCGAGAACTCTGCAGCACCCCTAAAGGCTGATTTAGACGATCCCAATTTTGAGACGCCTAAATTACGGCGCCTCGAAAAGGCACCGTATAAACACTTTCCGCGCCATTTTTTCGCCGCATGCCAGCGCTGGCGCGGAATAGAACACGAGCCTATTTTTTGGCGCCAGTGACCCCCCCTCCGCGTCTCTCGCTGCCACTAATGACTGGTACTGAAAAAAAGCACCGTGTAAACACGACTGGCGGCGAGATTTAGGCGGCTGAACATAGTCATTGTCTAAACGGTCGGAGGTGTGCTGTGCGGTAATCACTGGCGCCGTAATTTAGGCGTCTCAAAATTGGCATCGTCTAAATCAGCCTTAACACAACTGTCACAAGCGACTGTTTCTCGCGCGTGTCTCTTTCTGCGCAGTAATGTGAGAGGGTGATGGGTAGCGCTATGTCGCACGTCGTGTTAGACGTGGTGGATGTGTAGCAGAGACCTAACTCCGACATAATCGTATTTTAATGATGAGTTACTATTTTAGAGCAATATGATTTAGATGAATTTGAGTCATGGAATGTCTCATTTTTTTATGATGTTTTTTTTATACTAAACCATTGATACAAAGAACAAAGCTCAAAGAAAAATTGACCTGGACCGGCAATCTAGAGGTACCGGGTTCGATTCCCGGTGTCTTCCACCAGGTAACTCATTTAAAAATACTTATAGATATAAAATGTTGTCAATTGAGAGGCTTTCCATTATATCCCTAGATTTTTCTACGAATCTCACGATTACCGATGTTCTACCCAAAGGAGCGAAAGACCTTAGAAACTTGATAAAATTGATTGAAACGTGCCAGTTAATTTGTGCTAACCCGTTATCAAATTCAAATTCTTTATTTAGCAAAATCTCCTTACAATTAGACATTTTACAAATAATTCACTTATACACTGGAATTTACACATAGGATATTGCCAACGGCCCCAAACTAGGCACAGCCTGTATCTTGGGAACCGGGAGTACTGTATACCAATTAGAATTTAAAAAAGAACAGTAATAGAAAAAAGCCCGTTAACGCAACAGAGAGAACAAAGTGGAGGGAAATTATAAAAATACTTATAACATTAAATATAACTATAACATTAAACTTATAACATTAAATGTTACACTTATAATGATATACGTATAACGGGTTAGCACAAATTAACTGGCACGTTATTATATCGCGGATTAGCAAAGCTATATTATTATTTCAATTAACATGGATTTCCGCAAAGTAACGCCTGATTCAATTAATTATTGATAAAATTGCTTCAAAATTTGTTTGCTTACTAATAAAATGTTGTGCGATTGTTTCTAGATCCCACTTAAAGCGCGTGAGTTGTATTGTGAACTGTGCGACGTTCACATTACATCCACCACGCACGCAGATTCCCATTACTCCGGAAAACCGCATCGAGCGTAAGATATCTACTGTTTTCCATTAGTGTAGTGTGTTTGTCTGTTGCTTCGGTTCCAGTATGTTCTATGAACCGTTTGCATGTATGTTACCCGTGCAGACTGCTAGTGTGGCGCGAGCTTGAGGATGGAGGGAAAATCTCGATAGATGTCGCTATTGGTTGATATCTAATTTGTAAATTCATTATTTACCATTTATCTCTTCACTAGGAATATACGTAAACACTTTATTGTACACAACAACTGTTTATAAATGCATTCATTGCAAACAAAACATGTACAAAGGCGAACTTATTCATATTATTAGTGTCATACACATATAGAAAGAAAGAAATAAATAAATTTAATCGAGCGCAATAGAAAAGTACAATTCCAAACACACATCGTACTATAATAGTATAGAACAACGAATTACCACTTAAGTGACCATGTCAGCTTAAATAAAATGGGCTACCCAGTCGATTTTTAGGGTTCCGTACCTCAAAAGGAAAAAACGGAACCCTTATAGGATCACTTTGTTGTCCGTCTGTCCGTCCGTCCGTCTGTCAAGACCCTTTTTCTCAGGAACGCGTGGAGGTATGAAGCTGAAATTTATATCAATTACTCAGGTCTACTGTCCCTTGAAGCTGTGAAAAAATCAAACTTCTAAGCCAACGCAATCAAAAGATACAGCCGTTTATGCCGCAAATTTTCGACACTTGCCAGGGAATCAAAACCTACAGGGTGCTTCCCGTGAACTCAGAATCTTGAAATTTGGTACGAAGCTACGTCTTATAGCATAGATAAAAGAATAATTACGAAAACCATAATTTTTTTTTTTAATACCTAACTTTGCACCTAATTTATATGGGGCGCTATACATACCAGGTGCAAACTTAACTTAACCACTTAGGGATGGAAAGTGTTTGTACGGAACCCTCGGTGCGCGAGTCCGACTCGCACTTGGCCGGTTTTTTTTTATATAGTATGTTAATTTCAAAACCATGTCGAGGATTAGGATTCTTAAGACGTAATTAACAATTTAAATTTTAATATTTAGTAGTTTACTGTTTCGTACAGCATAAGAAATTGCCACGCACGCCAGATAATCAAACAGATATGTACACGGACTCTGCTATCTAGAGATAAAGGGTTGTACAGATCATTGTGAGCGTGTTATAATGCTCAGCCACTTTTGCCGCTGACTGTACAAACGACGTAGCATCTGACGTCAGTATGGAATATTTTCTCATGAAATTTTATGTAATTTTTCTAGTGATTTTTTTGACACATTTATAAAAAAAGTGTTAATAGGTAATATACAGATTATTACTAATTACTTTCATCATCTCGAGCAAACGTTCTTCCTTAAATGTTGGACGGCTCCATTCAATACGAGTAGTCGATGCGACCGTGTTGTATGGAGAGTCACGCATTTTCCGAGGAACCGCCCCGCTAGCACACATTTGGATGGAAGCAACAAATAAATACAACCACAATTTACACGTTATTACGAGTTGCACAAACATTCTTTAACGTTAATGTCATGTTCGGATCCTGCTGTCGCTCGCCGAGTTACAGTGACAGCACGTGATATAATGTAACATTAAAAATAATAAACGTTTGTGCAACTGTTTTGTGATGAATTCAAAATTTACCAATTAATGTCATGACACGGTAAAGAAAACTAAAACAGGTACCTTTTTAATAGTTACTGCCATTGTGACAAAAACGAAAAAGGTACATGTTTCAGTTTACTTGACTGTGCCGATTAATACAATTTTCTATGTACGATTGAGATCAAAATATAAGATATGTATTGTTTTTCACATTAAATAAGACCAAAGATTTTCTACATATCTATGATCTCGACGATACCTTATAAATAGCATTGGAGTGGAAACGATATTAAATTTAGGACCATCTTAACAGGTTTTGTTAATTTAAGCTAGCATTGGATTCCATAATAGATAGACCATCTGAACTCGTGTTATAATTACCAGAAAATATGGGATTCTCTGAACAGTAAAATAAATGTACTACTTACAACAGTCAGATAATTTTATTTGCAGATTTATTATAGCTGCACTGAAGACAAGGTTTATTTTGACATGTTCTTTTTTTTCTTATTCTAATTCTGAAGTTTTATATCTTACTAGCTGTGCCCCGCGGTGTAACCCGCTCATCCCATGGGAACACTGGGAATTCGAGATGAAAAGTATCCTATGTCCTTTCCCGGATCTCCAACTATCTCCATTCCAAATTTCATCTAATTCGGTTCAGCGGTTTAAGCGTGAAGAGGTAACAGACAGACAGACAGACAGACACACTTTCGCATTTATAATATTAGTATGGATTCTAATTCTGACACACTAAAAATCTATTATTCACCCAAACAAATAAAAAAAAAGCTTTTATTCAGAACCAATAAATTAAACGCATGTATGCAAATATTATATCCACAGCGCAGGTTTCGGCATAAGTACAAAATGAGCAGCCATCAGAAATCAAACAATATCTCATTTAAAAACTTACATTTCAGTGCAACTATAATGATTCTGGTTAATTATGTCTTTATTTGTTTCAATTGGGAGTTATTAATGACTATAATAAATAAAGAACATCAAAGCAATTTCTATAACTTTCAGGATCGTGTACGGGCGTAAGAACCCGAAGAACCCCTTCCTACTCCAAAAGGGAATGGAGGATCGCGTGTACGTATACAATTGTAACTAATTTGTATTCAAATTCAAAATGTGGTCATTTATGGACCATTGAGTCCATGATAGTTATTAAACTTAAGACTTTGTTAGTTAACTAATCAATTAACTTATAATAAACCTGCTCGGAATGTGGGTTTTGTAAAACTGAGACCTTTGTAAAACTTAATGTTGCCAATTCAATATGCACGTGAATATAAATGTTCAACTATTTAACACTTTGCACGCCGTAAGTTATAATCGGTACCGCGCTCCAACAGCTGATCACGAGCACCACTCGTGAAGCTCTTTTTCCCAAGAACGCCGCGCATTTTTTAGGGCGCCACCTATGGTTCGCCGGCGATTTTCGGTGATATTGTAAGATTTATAAAATAATAATTAGCGTAGATGGGTCAATCAACTTTTCGACCCACACTTCGCTGTCCACGGCAGTTTTTGAACAAAACTCCATAAATCTATTGAAATTAACATCATGTGAGGTACTAGCGTATTATTAGACAGTAAATCATTGTGACTTATACGTTTTTATTCAAAAATATCCTTCAATTAAAATAATTTATGTGGTAACTCCATTGACAATTTCTTCTTCCATACAAATTATTGCTGTCCAAAACGCGTGATGTCAATACACTACACCGCTAAATCACATGTTTTCTTTGAAAATTGTGTCTAATTTTTTTATATTCTATAAAATAAAATATATACTTTAGTATTTCGTATTAATAAATGTTACCAGTTGTTATACATTTCTGCAAAAAAATCAAGAATTTCTGTCCAAATATTTTTTTCGTAATATTGGTATACTGAGTTACCTTTAAAACTTGAAGACGTAAAAACCTACAAGGACATAATTCGGTCACTACCTATTAAAAATATTGGTGGCCTCTCTGTCGGCGCGGCGGCGAAGTCCTTTGACAATGCCGACAGGCCGCCAGTCAGCGACGAGCTCTCGAAGGTAGTGCGTGTGTTTAATCGCTGTCGGCTGAGTTACCGCGATTTTATCGGTAAGTACTGATATTCATTTCTTGAATCATATTGTATTTCAAGGACAAAGAATAAACGTTTTGATAGATGTATACGAGTATAACTAATACTGAGTAGAATTCATTTTATTTGAAAAATACTGACCAATGTCACCCGAGTTACTTGTGTACTGAGTTACTTTTGTGGTAACTCCAAAGACACCAACGGTAACTCCAGAGACAATTTCATGAATATCTATATCAATTATCTTTGTTATAGCTGCAAACTAAAAAATATTAATACGTATTTACGTAAATGCGATCCAACTTGCTGCGGTTGTCGTAAAAGAACTAAAAACTAGTGCGTGTGCATGTCTAATTCAAGTCACCTTATCCGAGAAGCGTAGTACTAATTAATATAAATTTTAAGGTTCAGATTATCATTTATTGTTAACAAAAGTCCTTTTAATATCCTTCTTTTTCAGATTTCTAGATCATTTTAAAATGGCGTTAACGCCAGCCGAGAAACAAAAGAGATACAGAGAACGGTTGAAACAAAATAAGGAAAAATATGAAGAGGCTAAAAGAAAACACCGTCAGCACTATCATCAAACAAAACGGCTTGCTAAAGATTTGACGCCTAAAGAAAAAAGAAATGCAAATACCATCTGGAAGCTGAGGCAGAGAGAATATCGTCAAAGAAGGAAGAATCTACAAGTAGTTATAGCTGAAACACCACCAACTTCTCCGACACCCGACGTGCAGAACATTCGAGGTCCAGTAAACCCTATACCTGGTGGATCACCATCTTCAAATTCAGCACGTGAACGCGGCCGTCGTAAGCTCAAAAGTAACAGAAGTAGATTGTATCGAGAAAAGAAAAAAATGGAAAAGAAAATACAGTTACTAAAGAAGAAATGTGATAAATTCAGGAAACGATTATGTCGCAGTAAAAAAAATATGTCAGAGAGTGAAGACGAAAATGAACAAGTAAAGGAAAAATATAGACTCCTGACAAGTTCTATTAGAGAAAAATATCATAGAACTAAAAATATGAAACAGAAACTACTCTTAAAGAGCATACTAAAGGGTGATCGAATAGAAAAATTTAGAAAGAGGAATGAATTGCTAAATGAAGTATTTGGAATAAACCGGCAATATACAACCAAGGTGTCAATTAACAACAACGCCATATTGCTAAAAAAGAAAATTCATAGGTTTTTTCTTCGAGATGACATCTCAAGAGCAACTGCGGGCAAGAAAGAGACCTTAACCCGAAACGGAAACAAACTTCAGAAAAGGTTCCTGCTAGACACAATGAAAAGTTTGCACAAACATTTCAAAGCAGAAAATCCAGGGGTTTGCTGTTCTTACTATTATTTTACAAAAAATCGCCCATTTTTTGTTGTAAGACCTTCTGCTGATGGACGTGAAACTTGTTTGTGCAAAACACACATAAATTTTGCTTACAAGACCCAAGCACTGAAAAAACAAGGGATAATTCAAAGCGACAACTTATGTGATGTCATTAAAGCAACAGTGTGCGATGATCGGTCAAAAAATTGTATGTATAATGACTGCAAGACGTGTAAAAACAAAAGCTTAAAATACAACGAAGAAAAAATTAAAGGTTCAATCAAATATAGCCAATGGATAAGGAAAGAAGAAGTTTACGAGAAAGATGGGAAAAAGTTCAAAAGTATAAAAAATGTCAAAGAAGACTTAAATGACGACATTTCACACTTTCTGAAGGCATATGAAAAAGATGTGACCAATTTTAAAAAGCACGTGTATAATATAAAAGTTCAGTTCCATAATTTCCGGGAATGCTTGGACAACTTACAACCCAATGAATGCGCCATAGTTGTTGACTTTAGTGAGAATTACAACTGTAAATATAACGAAGAGGTGCAATCACATCACTTTGGGGGCTCTAGAAAGCAAGTATCTCTACATACTGTCATGGTGTATACTCACGACTTGGAAAAGAAATATAAATCACACTCTTTTTGCACAATTTCTGCATCCACTTGTCATCAGCCTGCTGCAATTTGGGCTCATTTGGATCCTATCATGCAATGGATAAGGAGTGAGTATGAATCTATTAACACAGTACATTTCTTTTCTGACGGCCCTTCCACTCAGTACCGCCAAAAGCAAAATTTTTATTTGCTATGTCACAAAATCTTTGACTACGGCTTTGCGGCTACAACGTGGTCATTTTTTGAAGCGGGGCATGGAAAGGGCCCTGCAGATGGAATAGGTGGATTTCTTAAGCGAACTGCTGACAGAATAGTTGCAAATGGGAAAGATATTGCAAATTGTAATCATTTCATGGAACACTTAGAGAATGCTAGCAAAATAAAACTATATTTAATTGAAGAAGTTGCTATTAAAGATATACAAGACAAATTACCTAAATCTATACCACGACTGGTTGGAACTATGAAAGTGCACCACATATTCACAGACAGCAGATATTACTTAAAATATCGACCACTGACCTGTTTTTGCGGATCTCTCAAGAGAGGTTTTTGTGACTGCCACGACCCTCAGATATATTACATAAATGCCATCGAACAGACTACACAAGAATCACTAGTAGAAGATAACATTGAACCTGCGTGTCGTGATTTATCATCAGATGATGATGTGCCTCTTAGTTCACTTACCGTATTGAAGGATATTCACAATACATTGCCCAGCGACCGCACCAGTATTTACCGAACAATTTATGACAGTTCCTCTGATACGGATGACGATGAAATGCAAGTACCCTCTGGTGCACAGAATATATGCTCTGGTGATAAAGAAAACTATAAAACATCAAAGGTCCTTGTTGACCGAGCGGATGAACAACAGCCGTCAACCAGTAATTATAAAGGCTCTAGTTCAATGCAGGTTTCAATTGGTGACTTTTTGCATGTCGTTGTTTATAGTGATAACTCGAAAAAGCAAAAATATTCCTACGTTTGCAAAGCTTTGACCACTATCGAAGATGACGGGGAGGTAAAGGTTATGTTTTTGCGAGTAATTGGTAAAAAAGATGCGAAGATATTCAGAATGGATGAACACGATGTCAACTATGTAGAATATGAAGATATTATTGAAATTCTGCCAATGCCTGCAATCGTGAAAAAAGGACTTCGGGTTTATTACAAATTTGATGATCCTATAAATGTTTTTGAAAAATGACTGTTGATTTTTAGGTAGTTATATGATAGTAGTTACAACTAATTACAACTTCTAACACAAGACTGTTGATTACTTGCTGAGATTTATAATAGTTATCATGAGAACTATTCGTTGATTTTTATTAATATGTTTATGATAAGATTGTTAAAGTTTTTAGTTTCTTTAGTGTATTTTTATAATTGCATAGTTTAAAATTAGTATAAGCAGTTTCATTGTAAGCATTCCTTAGGATTCTTCATTCGATCTCTCAGATGTGTCTTACGTGTTACTAAAATGTCTCCGGTGTTACTTTGTTTTGAGGAACATGTGTCTTAGGTGTTACCAGATTGTCTCTGGTGTTACTTTTATGTCCTCTTTTTACGATGATTATTACTGTTATTTCACGATATTTTACAGTTTTGTATCACTTGTTATTTAACAGCTTAAGGTGCGTTAGAAGTTATTTATTATTTACGAAGACTTTTGAAGTGTTTGCTCTTCTATATACAGAATTATTAAAAAAAAATGCTAATATTTGATCTCTATGGTAACGCTAAATACATATTATTGAGATTATGTTCTCATGCATGTAACTTAAATTAAGACTGAATATACCAAACGATTTAATTATGCATGCCAAAGTAAAGAATATAAAAAAGTAATTCAATACTGCGTTTTACTCTCGTTAACCAAGATACTCCTCTCAGGTAACGCGGTAGACACTTTTATGGGGGTTGTTTAAGTTTTTTTTTAATAAAAAGAAAACTATGCAATAAAGGTCGTGCCCTTTTACATATGTAATGCTAGAGTGTTGGAGCTATTTGAATATATACTTCGATGTCTAATATCTTAAAGTAAAAAATAAATAAAAAAAAAACGAATGCTTCTCAAAAGTGTGGGTCGAAAAGTTGATTGACCCAGATACAGGAATAATTTATTTTTTATTTAAGAGGTGTTTTAGTATGTTATAATGATAAAAATAAAACAATGTGTTTATATTATTTATTTTATTTTAAAACTGTCGCTGAAAAGAACTCGTTTTATGAAAAAATAAAAACTCTAACATGGATTTGTTAGGTAGCCCGCGCAGCGCACTGACGAGGCAGCGCGGGCGACGCATCGTCATGCCGTTCCCCCAACCCTCACGTCAATAAATTGTAGGTGTGCGGGTAGCTAAAACGTTCTTCTACACGTTGCTATTAAGCGGATCACGAACTGTGTTCGATATTTTAATACAAACAGTATGAAATCTGGTCACGAGTACTATTCGTTATCCGCGACTCTAAGAAGAAAAGTGTCACGAGTGGTACTCGTCATCGGCGAGCTAGACATGGCAGTTATTAAAATGGCCGGCGAATTAGAGAAAAAATGCGTATCGAGTGGTTCTCGTGATCGGCGTGCAAAGTGTTAAACTATATTACATAATAATAATAAGTACATTTGGCGCGATAAAGGCATTTTACCAGTTATATAAATGCTACACGAATGCTACAGAGCGCTACTGCTGAGGCGCGAGAAGCAGCACCTCCCTGCGGCGGAGCAGCCCGCCGAGGCGGCCGCCGCCGAGCCCAAGCCCGCGCAGCCCGACCTCTACTGCGACATCTGCAAGGTATTCTACCAGTTATATAAATGCTACACGAATGCTACAGAGCGCTACTGCTGAGGCGCGAGAAGCAGCACCTCCCTGCGGCGGAGCAGCCCGCCGAGGCGGCCGCCGCCGAGCCCAAGCCCGCGCAGCCCGACCTCTACTGCGACATCTGCAAGGTATTCTACCAGTTATATAAATGCTACACGAATGCTACAGAGCGCTACTGCTGAGGCGCGAGAAGCAGCACCTCCCTGCGGCGGAGCAGCCCGCCGAGGCGGCCGCCGCCGAGCCCAAGCCCGCGCAGCCCGACCTCTACTGCGACATCTGCAAGGTATTCTACCAGTTATATAAATGCTACACGAATGCTACAGAGCGCTACTGCTGAGGCGCGAGAAGCAGCACCTCCCTGCGGCGGAGCAGCCCGCCGAGGCGGCCGCCGCCGAGCCCAAGCCCGCGCAGCCCGACCTCTACTGCGACATCTGCAAGGTATTCTACCAGTTATATAAATGCTACACGAATGCTACAGAGCGCTACTGCTGAGGCGCGAGAAGCAGCACCTCCCTGCGGCGGAGCAGCCCGCCGAGGCGGCCGCCGCCGAGCCCAAGCCCGCGCAGCCCGACCTCTACTGCGACATCTGCAAGGTATTCTACCAGTTATATAAATGCTACACGAATGCTACAGAGCGCTACTGCTGAGGCGCGAGAAGCAGCACCTCCCTGCGGCGGAGCAGCCCGCCGAGGCGGCCGCCGCCGAGCCCAAGCCCGCGCAGCCCGACCTCTACTGCGACATCTGCAAGGTATTCTACCAGTTATATAAATGCTACACGAATGCTACAGAGCGCTACTGCTGAGGCGCGAGAAGCAGCACCTCCCTGCGGCGGAGCAGCCCGCCGAGGCGGCCGCCGCCGAGCCCAAGCCCGCGCAGCCCGACCTCTACTGCGACATCTGCAAGGTATGTTTTATACTCGCGTATTTAATCTGACAATTATAATTTCACAGATAAAATCACAATAACGCACTTTTTAAAACTGTAAGTACCAAAATTCTGTATCTGTACTCTATGGTAGCGGGTGCTACTGCACTTTAATATTCATAAATCATAAGACATCTATCTACTCGACTCGAATGAATTTCAAAAATAGAACATCAGCATATTTGGTAAAAAAAACTACTGTTTCCCTGATGGTTGAACTTACTTGTCAAAAAAAAAACAATCCCGAGGCACCCGCCATGACCATCGCGATCATGTTTTTTAACCGACTTCAAAAAAGGAGGAGGTTCTCAATTCGAACTAATTTTTTTTTTTTTTTTTTTCTATGTATGTTACTCGATATCTCCGAGAATCGTGAACCGATTTTCAATTTTTTTTTTTTTATCGAAAGGGTATAACTCCGAGTTGGTCCCGTTGGCACTAAGTCGGGATCTGATGATGGAATCTTGGAGAAATCGAGGGAACTCTTCAAATGTTATAGGGACATGTACGGCGCTTTCGGTAATTTATTGATAAAGTCAAGAATTTACATTGAATCACTAAAAAGCAAAAAAAAAAAAAAATTTTAACAAAAACAGAACCGACTTCAGTTCAGTAAAACTAAAAAGCCAACAATAACCCGTTCAAGTACAGATTACATTTGACTCACCCTTCGAAGTCGGTGCCAAACCTCGCGTAAACTATAATATATAAATATAAGAACTGAGTGGTTTGGGATCGACTTCGAAGGGTGAGTCAAATGTAATCTGTACTTGAACGGGTTATTGTTGGCTTTTTAGTTTTACTGAACTGAAGTCGGTTCTGTTTTTGTTAAAAAAAATTTAATAATTTAATTTAATAAGTCAGTTAATTTAATAGGTCAGTTTGAGCTAAACGAAAAGCGTTTACATCGAAAATAAAAATTTATGGTGGGGGGAATGACGATTAAAGTATAAAATGTTTTTCTGCGTTTTCTTGTTAATCTCGTACCTTACATAGGCCACTTGGCAAGCCTCGTTGCCTAAACGCGGTACTCGACTTTAAGAACCTTCATTGTCCAACGATTGCTTAAAATACTATTAAACCGTTTTTATAATTATTAAAGATGTTCCACGATAGTTTTAATAATATTATGACTGTAGTAAAGCATAGTTCACTTAGAACTGGCACACGTTTATCATCAAATAAAATAAAAATATGGTTCAACATATAAAAAACTGACAATCACAACTTAATGTCAATATGTTGAAGACTCGATGCTAGAAATTCGGTTGATCTGACTTTTTGCGTTTATAAGTTATTGGTGATGGAAGTTGAACGACGAAAATGTATTGTGAACAAATACACGGAAAATCCCTCTTGGTCTGGGTCACTGGTTGCTAAATCATTAAATTTCCCGAAAACTACTGTTTGTAGGGTCATAAAAAATACAAGGATTCTCTGGCCTTCGATAGAAAGTCTCAAATCAACCGACGGTCTGGTACAACGGATAAAACTTTGGAGAAGAAGGTTTTAAGGTCAGTGGCACAGAATCCAGGGCTGTCGGATTATGATTTAGCTCGAAAATTAAAAAAAACCGCAGTACTATGAGACGGATTCCCCTTACTAGCAGGGTATAAGAGCTATAGAGCAATTAAGCAGCCAAATCGAACCGTCAAACAGAACAATAAAGCTAAAACACGAGCTCGTCTGCTGTATGACAAAGTTCTAACTAAATTCAAAGGCTGCCTCTTGTTGGATCATGACACATACGTAAAGCGTCTTTAACCAACTACCAGGTTCTAAGTTGTACAAGGCCGACGCTAGAGGGAATGTTGAGGAAAAATACACGTTTCACAAACTCGAGAATTTTTCAAAAAAACATACGATTTGGCAGGTTATACGTAGTTGCGGTCTTAAGACTAAAGTTTTCGTCACTGCGCCATGAACGACATCAGATGTTTATGAGAAAGAGTGCCTGCAGAGACGAATTTTGCCTTTTATTCGAAGCCACAATGGTCCAGTCAAATTTTGGACCGATTTGGCTAGCTGCCATTATTCAAAAAAGGTTTTGAAGTGGTATGCTGCAAATCACATTGATTTCATACCAAAAGAGCTGAACCCACCCAATTGTCCCCAGTTTCGACCAATTGAAAACTACTGGGCAATAATGAAAGGGAAATTAAATAAAACTGGCAAAATAGTCCAAGACATCAACTCGGTGCGGTCCACATGGAATCAACAGGCAAAAAAGGTGGACGGAGGTCTTGTTCAGAAGATGATGAATAGTATTTCCAGAAGAGTCCGTAATTTTGTGCATGAATGTAGTAAATGATTGAATTTTATGTGAAACGCCAAAATTGAATAAATAATCTTTTATATCGTTTAATTAAAAACCTTGTTTTTCTTTTTATTAAAAAATTATATGCCTTCCATCGTGTTCCAATTCTATATGAACTATGCTTTATTCTAATAATGTCGCCATAAGGCCATAACATAGTACGAATGTAAAACTGTTTCAGACGTCGGTGACATGCTCGGAGCAGATGACCATGCACCTCAACGGCAAGAGACACCTGTCAAAGGAAAAGCAGCACATCATCCGGGTGATGAACAGCCGTGAGTACACCACGCACACTACGGCTTCTTGTGGCCGCCACGGCACTCTTGTCTCTTTTCCAGCTCGAAGTGAGAAAAAGAGAGATGTACTGTCGCGGCCACAAGAAGCCGCAGTGTGCGCTGGCTCTTAAAACGCATTCACTGCCAGGGAGCGTGGCCTAGAAACTAACTTGTATGATGGTGAAGGCATCTATCTACCCCACTATCGACCCCATGTTTGCTCTCAATACCATCGCTGAAGAATACCGAGCTAAGAACAAGCCTTTGTATATAGCCTTCCTTGACATGGAAAAGGCATTCGACCGCGTGCCTCGTGAGACGATATGGTGGTGTCTTCGGACTAAAAATATCCCCGAGGCATACGTAACTTTAATTGCCGATATGTATAAGGAAGCCAAGTCAATTATTAGGACCACTGTGGGGGTGACGAGATCCATACCTGTCACCGAAGGAGTTCACCAGGGGTCAGTACTAAGCCCGTACTTGTTCAGCCTGGTGCTCGACACCCTCACGGAGGAAGCCCAGAACAAAGCCCTTTGGACTTTTATATATGCCGACGACGTTGCTGTCTGTACCGAGAGCCGAGAAGACCTTACAGATGTATTACTTGCATGGAAGCACCAGTTACAGAGAGGCGGTTTAGTGTTGAGTGTTCAGAAGACCCAGTTCATGGAGTGTAATGTTCCTAATGCACGCCCTGAGCCAATCTTGGTAAATGGGCAAGAAGCCAAAAATGCGATGGCTATAAATATCTTGGGAGCATCATACACGATTCAGGTTTACTGGAAACGAACATTCAACATAGAATCGCCGCAGCTTGGTTAAAGTGGAGGGAAGTGACTGGTGTTACCTGTGACAGTAAAATGCCCATAAAAATAAAAGGCCTCGTGTACAAGACAATGGTAAGACCAGTTCTCACGTATGGAAGCGAAACGTGGACGGTGACCCAAAGACATGTCCATGCCATCCAAGTTGCAGAAATGAAGATGCTGAGGTGGATGTCTGGAGTCTCCAGGGTTGACAGGATAAGAAATGAATACATCCGTGGCAGCCTTGGAGTTAGGGATATCGCCGACAAGCTCCAAGAAAGTCGACTACGATGGTTTGGGCATGTCAAGAGAAGGACGTCTGAATACGTCGGTAACAGGGCACTTGACCTGACCTTGCCAGGTAGTAGGCGGAGGGGAAGGCCTAGGCTTCGATGGCTCAATGTTATAAGGAAGGACCTGAACAGCTGCGGGTTAGACGAAGACGATGTCCAGGATAGAGCGAAGTGGAAGCAAAAATGCAGGAAAGCGGACCCCGTCTCTGGACGGGACAAACGCTAGGAGGATGATGATGATGATGGTGAAGGCATATATTTGTCGCTGGTAAAACCACAGCGCGGTGGGCATACGAGTGAGCGAGACACACGTACCGCGCACCGCTGCAGCTGTCGCGCAAAGGTGTAGCATCTCCGTAACAATAGGGCAACGAAACATACAAAATGTTTTTGACATTGTGACCAATAAAGTATCATAAATAAACATGGATGGCAATCACAGTTTTTTTTTTATTTTAACTTTATTGCACGTAATACACAAGTAAAAGTACTAAGGCATTCTCTACCCATACTTAATCGACGATCCGGGCCAAAACCAATACCACCATATGACTACATGTATAAACAGTCAGTCAGATATCAAAAATGAACTGAAAAAAATGGCTCCTTGAAAAGGACACATACGTTACACAATTTAGTTTTGTTTTAATTATAGCCCTTATGGCTCAGTTTCATTGGTCCCCCGCATGCGGTATAACGACCAGTGAAACTCATAATGGCATGCGTTATTGTAATCTACCGCACCCCGCCTGCGGGCCCTATGGCATGCGTTAAGGAAATCTACCGCACCCCGCCCTATCGACCAATGAAACTGAGCCATTAACTAAGTATTTTTTTTTTAATTTGAATACTATATTTTGTTATTATAGTTATTGTTTAATTTGCAATTTATTAATTAATTTTACAGAGCAAGGTAACAATGGTGTCGCCGCTGCCAAGGCTGAGGCTGCTGAGCCGTCCGCAGGTATTTAATTTCGATAGTCATAAAAAAATACTTAAATACAAACCATAAATATAATACGCAAACTTGGTCCTAGGAACCGCCGACAGATTGCATTTTAGTATTGTGTTCTTCTTTTTATTATGGAAGTGTAGGGAAATCCTAAATTATAAATAAAATTGGGCAAGTGCGAGCCCGACTCGCGCATGAAGGGTTCCGTACCTATATATATATATATATATAATCTATAACAAGTTTGTTGTATGGGAGCCCCCTTAAATATTTATTTTATTTTATTTTTAGTATTTGTTGTTATAGCGGCAATAGAAATACATCATCTGTGAAAATTTCAACTGTCTAGCTATCACCGTTGTTGAGATACAGCCTGGTGACAGACGGACGGACGGACGGACGGACGGACGGATGGACGGACGGACGGCGAAGTCTCAGTAATAGGGTCCCGTTTTTACCCTTTGGGTACGGAACCCTAAAAACATAGAGGAAACGTCAATACCTATTTCGTGTCCGCAGATCAATGGCTTATGGACGATTTTTTGAATATCAGATATTATGAATTAGATTTCCGATTACCCTTTGATTCACTTAACACGATTCTGTAACAGTAAACGGCGATAAAGAATGCACATCGGCAATCATCGCATTTCCGAATACAAACGAATGCTAATTCCCATGTACATCAATTATTAGATTAATCGTTCATCAGAATTTGAATTTAGAACTAAGTACTTTATTGTTGTTTTGTTTTGATTTCACGTGGAATATATAATATACATATACGCAGCGGGACCCCATGTAATTATGGTTTAAGTCCTATATAATCGAGTTGGTATATATTTCTACCTCTCGATTTATGTACTTTTAAATTTCTACCTTTGCAAATTAATGAAAAAAAAATGATTCTGTGCCAGCGGGGCCCTCTGTTAATTGTAAGTTTACAGACTAAATAAATTACTATTCATGGAGCCTCTTATTTCTACCTTCCAAATAACTTTTCATTACACCCTAGATATAAATAGTTTTTGAGAAATACGCGTTCGAAGATTTTGACCTTCTAGCAGGGCCCTTTGGTATTTAGTGACTTACATGACCCCAGGTAATTTTAAAAAACAGATGGTTATTTCTACCTACTGAATCAATTGTGACCAACTTGCTAGTGACAGGTTTATAAGAAAAAAAAAATAAAAAAAAATATATTGTTTTATATTATCACTAAACCTGTCACTAGCAAGTTGGTAATAATTGATTCAGTAAGTAGAAATAACTGGCTGTTTTTTTAAATTACCTGGGGTCATGTAAGTCACTAAATACCAAAGGGCCCTGCTAGAAGGACAAAATCTTCGAACGCGTATTTCTCAAAAACTATTTATATCTAGGGTGTAATGAAAAGTTATTTGGAAGGTAGAAATAAGAGGCTCCATGAATAGTAATTTATTTAGTCTGTAAACTTACAATTAACAGAGGGCCCCGCTGGCACAGAATCATTTTTTTTTCATTAATTTGCAAAGGTAGAAATTTAAAAGTACATAAATCGAGAGGTAGAAATATATACCAACTCGATTATATAGGACTTAAACCATAATTACATGGGGTCCCGCTGCGTATACGTATATGAATATATAGAGCTGTAAAACTCGATGTAATAATATATAGTTATTGCTTTAATGTTCTTGTTGGGAAAAAAATATATACAAATATATATATTCAGGCCCATGTGGGCTGATTAGCAACTGATGTTATACTACTAGGATACTTAAATGTGGGTTTAAAGATCGACAAAAAGTGTAATTACTTACCTTAACATTCTCATGATTTTTACATTGGTCGGCTTCAGTTACAAAATATTTATAAACATTGTAGATAATTTCGCGTGACTGGCAAAGTAACGGCTTACCTTTTTTCCCTATAGATGCCATAGTACAAATTTAATTTTGTGTAGGTTTTAGCAACTCTATATATATATTGACTTGGATATGCGACTGCACTCTCTCGCATTTGAACCACGACTGACAAAACAAACGTCATGGTGTGTGCGACACAGATATCGCTATACGAAGTCGAAATTAGCCGATTGCCTCTTTCCAAAGATCGATGTGCAAACTTTATCGCCGTTTACTGTAATTACAATGGTTATATAACATGTAAATTTTCCCTACAGAATGGGATTGGTATTAAACGGTTAGTCAATTTCCTTGTACATTATTTTATTTGTTATTTTTGTGATTGGAATTGAATATCTCTTATTACTAATTAAATAGACTTCAAATCATAGCCACCCCACTGAAACTCAGATGTGCCCACTCCACGTAAGTGTAAAATGAGTGACCATTACATTGCGTTCTCTACTATTTATGGTGCACATTTAAGAGTCTATATTTATACTAGCTTTTACCCGCGACGTACGCCTGGAACTTGATAAAAGGGATTATTAAAAGTGCCTAAGCAAATTTAAGAGCAATTGTGCTTTTGGTCTAATAATTACATTTCCTACAGGGTCACCGCACCCCAACAGAAATGTTCACTCACTTTTCAATCACTTTTTTAGGTATAATTTCCAGGATGAAAACTATCCTATGTCCTTCCTCGGATCTTAAACTATCTCTCTATGCCAAATTTCATCAAAATCGATTCAGCGGTTTAAGCGTGAAGAGGTAACAGACAGACAGAAACACTTTCGCATTTATAATATTAGTATGGATGCAGTAAAAAATACGCATGTAGAGATAAATTAACACTTAAATTAGCACCATAAATAATAGAACCCGCAATGAAATGTTCACTTACATTACACTTGCGTGGAATTGTCCAGATAGTATTTTTGGCGTTCTGTAATATCATATTTTAATACATTTTATTTTATTTTAATAGCACCTGCAGCACACGACAATGGCGACTGGGGAGATTTTATTTCAATAGCACCTGCGGCAGACGACGATGGCGACTGGGGAAATGGATCTGGAACCTGGGAAGACACGTAAAAATAACGCCATTGAGCGTGGATTAAGTTTTAAGGGCCCTGGTTTAATATTAAAAATGGTTGTTCGGAGACTATCAGATAGCTTACCCATCTTCCACTTTAGTAGTACGAGTTTTTTATCCGTCTGTTTTAAGAGTCCTTATGACACGATAGACGTTCACTGCTGGACAAAGGTCTCCTTTTTTAGGGTATCGCTTTGGAAATGCAGATGTAGTAATAGACTGTCAAAATTAGGACAAACTACGAATAGTCCTGAAGTGTCAATTGTCGTTTTAAATGATCCCTATCATTTAACACGGTTAAACTGTTTTTATTGATTAACATAAAATTTTATTACTGAATGTTATGACTAATGTAAAGCTTAAAATAATATTATGGGCAAAAGATTTCAATCATTTTAATACGCATAAATCGCGTGAAATAGTTTCCGAACACATAAGGTCTTGATTTTATAAAATGGCGATGCCGCTATCGTTCCTCTGTTACTTTAGCGCATATGTGCATGCACTACTTTACACTAAAATAATAATAAAATAGTTTTTAAGGTATCTTTTCAGTTAGTTATTAGGTTTAAATTAGGAAAGATGTCAGATTATATGATAACTAAATGTTTCCTTGACTTACAGCTTAATTAAGGCCAGCCTTTTTCATTTACTAAGTCAATTCAGGGCACTAATCCATTCTAATATTTAGGGCTTGTGCACAAATCACGCGAGGTCTTTTCGGCTACTTTTTGGCTAACTTTCTTATAAAAATACACGTGAGTAGTAGTAGAGAATAATCCCTCCCCAACGTGATCTGTCGTGTTTTTTTTGTACCCCCTCCCCCTAACGATCTCGCGTGATTTGTGCACAAGCGCCACAAGCCCTTACGTATATCACGAAAACTACTAGGTACTTAGAAATCATAAGCTAATATCTACAACCATGAGCTTGATTGGACCCCAAGTTTGGGTAAAATTAGAGATTGATCGCATAACAGTGAGTGAGACAGGTTTATACTCGAATGACATTTTGTAAAGCTCACAAAGTGTAATTCAATACGAGAATAAACCAGACAAGTTTTAGTTTTTTATTCAAACTTCTTTTTTAGCAGCCGATTTGTAATATTTGTGCGTCTCATATTGTACAATTATTGTATGTACATACATTTTGTAATTTGAGTTGAAATAAAGGTGTCCAACAGATCAAATGCTTTTGTTTTAATATTACCCTTTCAACTTTCCTACAGCTCCATATTATATAATGCTGCATTGTCATCCAAGTTGTATAAGTTGAGAAATTTGAATACGGACAGATTAAAACAGGATGAAACTAAAATAAAAGCACGTAAAAACTTTGGTTTATAAATTACTTTTTATCTAGAATAACGTTCTGTCAAAAATGTATAGCTAACTGTACTTTTCTTTGAACATCGTATCAATTGTTAACTGCGACTATTCTAAAGACCCCAAACTCTGTAGTATTGCTTTATCTATTACAGAGTTTCTGGTAGGTACCACCCTCGGCTCAATCAACAGACCAGCCTCATGGTACGATTATCATTGTATTGTCATCTAAGTTATGTAGGTATACAAAATTTCAGATCAATCGGTTGAAGATATCTGCTTGAAAATTGAGTTGCAAGATTCCACCCGCATAAACGTTTATTGCATTGTAAAATCGATTTCAACGAAAATAAATTTGTTTTCCGGTGGTCTCAAAAGATGCTTTCTGAGAGCAACTGAGTTAAGTACAAAAAATGGTCAAATCACGAAGAGTTCGCTCCAAGCGCTTGTTCCAGGATCTCGTCCTGACAGTGGGACAGTTGGACATGTCTGATAAAAAGAAAATTTTCTACTCAAATTAAAAAGTGGCAATACTGTTGTGTCGTCCCTGTTTTCTTAGATTGATTAGAAAGGGGCGACTCAACAGTATTACCACTTTTTAATTTCGACTCTTTTTTGTCAGACTTTAAACCCTTTTTACACAAAAAAAGAAATCTATTTTAAACCAGTGAAATCGTCTTAGTGCAACCATGGTGTCATTTTATGAAGTCGATTAAATAAAGTTGATTGAACTTGAAGTCCATAATCTCATCTTTGTTGGAAGATAGGGTAGTAACCATTGAGGTATTATTTATTACGTCAATGGTAGTAACAAAACCTATTCATGCTACTATCGATAATCGGTCATAAAATCATTCAAAAGGACTAGCCACATCACTATTTGACAAATGTCATGTCAGTGTCACTGTCACTCACGGTCATGCTTTCGTTCGTGGTTCGTGGTCATACTATCGCGCAGAATATGTTTTATTAATAATTATAAACTAGAATTTGTGAATTAAAATCCATTAAGATCACTGAAAGCAGTTACATTGTCTCGAAGGCTGGGCCAATTATATTAAACAGTAAAAAAAAACAAGAAACAATGACACAACCTCGGCCCTGCGGATGCAAAGGTTGCAGGACATGCCTTATTTGCGAGACTCAGTACGGCGCCGATAAGTACAAACTTCAATTGAAATTTGATAAGTCCAAAAGCTACGTTTATTGTCCTTTTTGCAACAAAGCATGGCCTGGCTGGGACGACGATGTGTACAAGCAACATCCCTACCACAACGGTACTCCGATCGAGTATCCCGGCGTTTACATTCAATTGGACTTTATTACGGAGGAAGAAGAAGATATTCTAATGAAAAACATAGATGAGGTACCTTGGGATATTTCACAGAGCGGAAGACGTAAACAGAATTACGGACCCAAAACTAACTTCAAGAAAATGAAAGTAGTAGCTGGAAACTTTGATGGATTTCCAGAGTTTTCGAAATTCTTGCAGGATAGATTTGAAACTGTCGATTTGTTGAGAGGTTATGATGTAATTGAGCAATGTTCTTTAGAGTATAACCCAAGCAAAGGAGCATCTATTGATCCTCATATAGATGACTGTTGGATTTGGGGCGAGAGAATTATCACTGTGAATTGTTTGTCGGATTCAGTGCTGACTATGAACAGATATCATGGAGATACAAAGAAATATAATTTGCACTGTGCAGAAAAATATTGTCCAATTGTGTGTCCAGATGGCAGCATCAATATAGAATGTAGAGATCTTGATAAGACTGCTTATGAAGCCAGTAAATCACAAGATGACTTGGATGTTGTTGTTAGGATACCAATGCCAAGGTAAATACTGTGTTTGTGTTATGTGTTTATTGGTAATAGTCTAGATACTTATTTAATAAATTTTCAGTCGAATTTATTCGGAATATTCATGACATTCTTTCATGATGTATAAAGATAAATCTTATCTTTAAGTCTGAGTTTAGATAAAGAAGTTTATATACACTATTGTACCTAACAGCAAATTGCCAAACTTACTATACTGCTAAGACATAGTATGTAGCTTAATTCAATTTTTGATTTTTCATCACAGGAGATCACTTCTTGTTATCTATGGAGAGCCAAGGTACCATTGGGAGCACTGTGTACTCCGAGAAGATATTACATCCCGCCGGGTATGTATAGCATACAGGGAATTCACCCCTCCGTACATGCCAAATGGCTGTCACGAAGAAGCCGGAGAACAAGTCAGGAGAGTGAAGACATTTTGGGATCACAAACAAAAATACCAAATTGACTGTTAAAACAGTGGTGATATTTAGTGTTTTCAGTGCACAAATGACATGACACTATTTCAGCACCGAAAACCCCAGAATATGGTGGTGATATTTCATTTCAGTGACTACTTATAAGTTATTAATGATAATGATTTAATCAATATAATTTATTGCGGAACTTAAAACAAATTGTTGTCATTTTGAGCAAATTATATCTGAATCTAGGGAAAAGGTTGGGCTGCATTCATATATGAACAAGTAGGACGTAAATAGAAAAATCAAAAATGAAGAATAAGATTTATTTCATTCCAATAAAAGCCCATAAATTATTTTACATTCTTGTCAAAATAAACTAAATTTATTTGTGATTTATAAGATTTCATTAGTCTTAGCGTAATTAACATCTATGATTTGTTCAGTAGAGTGCAATTAATTAAATCTTAATTTAATATAGCACTTATAGTGGATATAATTAACATTTCACTTTATAGATCTAGATAAATACCATAGTACAGCCTTATCTGTGAATACTGTCTGCTACGCTGGTCCCAATTTCACTGTATAAATAAATAAATATAAATAAATTATATTTCTTATCAATTTTTTAAATAAGCTCTATATATTTTGTTCAGTGACCACCAAGTAAAGAATTAAGCTAATTAATAACACACTAAAATACGATAACATCACGTATGCTATCGCTATGAATGCTTTTAGGATTATGTTGTCTAAAACAGTTATACGGGCAAGATACACTGATGAAACACTGACGCGACTGGCTAAAAAAACAAGATCCCTGAGTTACACACCTCTTGACCTCGTTGATTAGGGTTAAACTAGGATCTCCGTGTACATAGTGCTTATTTTATTTCAACATTCATTCATGCATATTAATTGGCCTAAAACAGACGCCGCAAACGGAAACCTAGTACACAAATGCGCATATATCGAAACGATCCAACACAGAACGTTTCTTTTAAATTCCGTTTCTAAAATTTCGTAAAGATTGGTTAAGTTTTGGAGGACGCAGGACGCAGATGAGAACGAAACCGCGATTTGTGTAACCCGACCTTGGACCTTTGGACCTCATCTGTATCCAACGTCAAAGTTACCAGGTGCGAACTTAACTCTCAACCTTTTGAACTCCATAGTCGTCATATCACATCGAAATCGGCAATCAAATTGTTCCCCTGACGCCAACGTTGTCTAGTTATATAATTCAAAGTGCTCTGTTGATTTTGGTGCACTTCTAATTTTTTGGTGGCGTCAGCGGCACGGTAAACTGCTTCACGGCGTTCAAAGATTAACCTACATCTAAATTAGTCCACTACACTATCCCTGCTCTCATAAGATAAAGTATATCATCAGAATATCCTGCCGAAGGTACCAATTTAAGCGACACTAGAGGTGGGATGGTCCAGGGTGACCGTGAGCGCGTCCTGCTTGAGCTCGTCGGAGTGCTGGCGCGCGAGGATCATCTGCTCCCGGATCTTCCACGCCATGAGCGCGCGCTCGCTCTTGGTCTTGCGGATGCTGCGCGCTAGGAGGAGCGCGAAGATGATGCCGAGGAGCTGGAAGCATATATCGCCGGTTGACAAAACTTATGTCACTACTCTTCAAAACCTCGTATCTAGTAAGTAGATTGACATTGAGATACGAGTTTTGTTTTTAGGTATTTGTTACTTAGTGAGTTTTGGTTGTCAGCAGACGATATGGTTAATACATCGAGGTTGCTAACAAAGGGGAAGGGTTATCAGCAGGGGTACGGAGATGGCATTAACTCGGTCTTAGCGGCGAGCGGCGCGGCGCGCGCTACGTGTCTCGCTCACTCGTATGGCCGGCGCGCTCGGATCTCTCGCTCGACCGCTCGCCGCGCCGCTGGTCGCGCAAATTCTCGGCATCTCCGTTATAACGGTTGCGTTTTCATGCGATACATGTTAAAGCATCCCTTCCTCCTTCTCTCTCCCACTCTTTTAGACTCACATGCTTGTCAGAAAGTGACGGGTGCTCTGTCATTTATTTATAGCGTGACAAACGTGACCATCACAGGCCCGCTGGCCTCAAATAGGATTAGTTAGAGATATGGCATCAGCCCAAATGAAGACATTCACGATGACACTATTTCATGTCATGCTGCGACTTTATGCATGACATTAATATTTCTGGTATTATTATTAGGCAAAAGGACTGAATATGACTACAAAGTCTATCAACCATTTATTTGAAACATATACACTATATAGAAGCAACAGCTCGGAGTGAGGTAGGCTGTTCAATGTCGTACAGACGACGTTGAAGGCAGTTGCACAGCTGGGTCAGAAGAACCGTCCACCATATATGGCCACGATTACTCCATCACCTATTTTATTGGCAACGATAGTAAAAAAATGTAATCAAAAGATAACCTCACCTTGCTAAACATCACAGAGACGCCCCGAATACCGTGGAGTTCTGTATGACCATATTACCCAGGGCATCCTTAGTTCTCAGTCTCGTGCAGATGACATCAACAGCAGTGGTGCAGCAGGAGACCGGGACTGCTGTCACGATCTCGCCCTCGTCGTCGTTGGTGATGATTACGGTGGAATAGTTGCTGTTGAATTCGGTGGCTCTGCCATACCTTGACGAATATCACTAAAACGTCTAGAACGTCGATGACTAGCGCAGTCATAAGGATCACAGTGATTGCATCAGTAATGTTGGGAAGGGCACAAAAATCAATATACTGTCTTACCTTGATGAAAATCACGGAGACACCAAAAACACCGAAGACCGTGAAGTTCTGTATAACCGTATTTACCAGGGCTTCCTTGCAGCTAATAGTTCTCAGTCTCAGATGACGTCAACAGCGCTGGCACAACAGAAAACCGGGACTACTGTCAAGATCTCGACTTCGACCTCATTGGTTGTGATAACGGGGGAGTAGTTGCTGTTGAATTCAGTGGTTCTTCCATACCTTAACGAATAACACTAAAACGTCTATAACGCAGATGACTAACGCAGTAACGAGGCTCACAGTGATTCCATCAGTAATGCTGGGAGAGGCACTACATTTAAAAATACTGTCTTACCTTGATGAACATCACTGAGACACCCAAAACACCGATGACCGTGGAATTCTGTATAACCATATTGACCAAGGCTTCCTTGCAGCTAGTGGTCCTGAGCCTCGTGCAGATGACATCAACAGAACTGGCACAACAGGACGCTGGAACTACTACTGTCACGATCTCGCCCTCCACGTCGTTGGTGGTGATCACGGTGGAGTGGTTGCTGTTGAACTCGGTGCCCAGGTAGTCCAGGTATGATTCACTGCCGCAGCAGCCCAACTGGAAATATGGAATCATAGTTTTACCATAAGTATCACTCAAAATATTATGAGCAGTAGTGGTATTTTTTGCGTATAATTTTCTAAACAGGACAGTATAAGAGGAGAACGCCTTGCCAGCGAACATACGAGTAGATTTAGGCGGAGACAAGTTTGTGCAGTTTACATAGAAAACTACCGCGAGTCTCAGACATATTAAAATACAAAACGGGTTTACTCACGTCGTAGAAGTCGAATATCGCTCGACATCTCTAGAATCGGTACGCGATTCATCATCAGGAGAGCCGATCAGTCGCGGCGGCGACTAACCGAGCACTGCCGTTTTGTATATTAATAATTTTGTGCAGTGTTTTTAACGTATTATCAGCGAGGGCAGCGATCCCATGGGCAAACGAAAAACGTTTTTATATAAATGGGTCGCAATTGCGTAACTGGTATTGGTGCCTACTTGATAGTTGTAGCCCACAAACATAGGTACTAAGTTTGAAAACGGGAGTCACGTTTAGGGCTAAAATCATTAATTAGAGATTGCCTAAACATTCCTATTCACACACGAACGCATCGTACTTCCTGTTTACAAGACGGATCACGTGGTAACCATACATACTTAATCATACAAACACGGCAAAGTTAGTAATCTAATACGAGCAATGTTTGACATGACGCATAGCATCGAACCTTGTCCGCAGTTCATAGGCTTCAACGTGAACCTTGACTTCTTAATTGACTTTCTTTGTTTTAATATCGTTGCCCAAAAAGTAGTTCACAGTCGTCAAAAATACCGTAGGCATTTCTATAATAGTAGGTACTTATAGTTAGTAGTTTTTATTCAGTGGCGTTGACGTCGCGTGGCGTGTTATGAATCTGACTAAAATGAATTTCATCAAGCTAGGGTGACTAATTAGCGGTTAATACCTACATCTGTCAACGTGCTGCACAAGGCACGAGATAAAGAGAGATTGAAGCAACATCTCAACGCAAATTTCGTATTCCGGAATAGCCGAGAGAGTCAACGTGTCAACCAGGGTACACTTACTGAGTACTGCAGCGTGTCAATCTTGCTCTGAATCTCGGGATCGAACACGTTAGTCGTACACTGGGATGTAGATGTATTTCATGACGGTGGCAGCGTCCCCCGTGCATCACCATCGACCAGGCTAGTATAGTAGTGTATACTTACTGAGAACTGCAATCTATCAATCTAGCTCTAAATCTCGGGGTCGAATGCGTAGTCGTACACTGGGATGTTGATGTACTTCGTCATGACGGTGGCAGCGTCCATCGTGCATCACCATCGACCAGGCTACTAGTGTACGCTTACCAAGTACTGCAGTGTGTCAATCTAGCTCTGAATCTCGGGTTCGAACGCGTAGTCGTACACTGGGATAGATAGATGTATTTCATGACGGTGGCGGCGTCCATCGTGCTTCACCATGGACTAGACTAGTAGTGTCCCTTACCGAGTACTGCAGTGTGTCAATCTCGCTCTGAATCTCGGGGTCGAACGCATAGTCGTACACCGGGACGTAGATGTACTTCATGACAGCGGCGGCGTCCATCGTGCAAGCCAGGATCACCACCACCAGCATCACTATGAGGATCAGGCTCAGGAAAAATGCGTACTGGAAATATGATAAAAGTAGGCTTTACAAAGCTAAACTACAAATACTAGTTCGTTTTTATATCAATCATCGCTAAAACCATAGCGACAATGCTGGTTATGGAAGCGATGATGCTGGCTCATTAATATCTCATATCGATTACAACACCAACTCAATATCTATGACGTCACCCTTATGTGTTGTTTCCCTGTGTATTTGAGGTGTGCAATAAAGCGGATTTGTATTGTATTGTGGTCTGAGTTCTAGCGCCCACTTCTTAACACTGCAAGTCAGTAACACCAACCCAGAGGTACCTACAAATACTTTCTCGCTATACGTTCAATGTACATGGTACTCAGAGTGAGAAAGTCACGAAGGACCCTTTGGCTCTAATATTATTAAAACTATCGTGAAACATCTTTAACTCCCCCTGGGCCGCGAGTCACGCAGCAGCACGGATAGCTGTCCCTGATGCAGAGCTCCAAATGAGTTCGAAACATGTCGGGCCGTCCCTGACAATTTTTACGTGAGTTTAAACCGTTTTTATAATTATTGACCCTTGGCTGTCTTTTGTTGTTACAAGAACGAGAAGTCCTGATACCAAGTCGACTTACCGGACCCATTTATGTACCTATAAGTACTCTTATTATAAGACTAGGTACTGACCAAGTTAACCAAGCACGTGCTCTGCTTGAGGCTGCCGAAGAACCCGAAGGATGTGATGACCAGCAGCGTCATTCCAAGGAACACGGAAAGAGCGGACAGCGTCATGAACCGCCCTCCCTTGGCGCTGGCGTAAAAGAACGACCAGTCGTGGTACTCCGAGTACACAGAAAAGCCGAGGACCACCATCAGGCCTGCTACAATCTGAAAACAGAAAGAAATGCGGGCAGTTCGAAATACCTACTAGCGCGAGATGAAGATGTTGTTGCCCGCCTCAGTCCCTTGCAAACCCATGGACATAACATCACGCCGAGAAACGTCGGGGTAATTATAAAACACCTTTTTGAACGCAATTAAGTCCCGTTTTGATATAATGAAGAATTCTTCGAGATTGCGGCGTATAGGGAAACAGTCATCACTCAGTTTCATTACAATCAAGACCATTTGATATGGAAATTATGGAAACATTTCAAACAATTCGCAGTGTTTACACATAAATAACGTATGGGCCGCCGATGGGAATAACAGTAGAAACAACACTTAATGTTCGAAGTGCGTTTAATCGGAGTTAATACAGTGGTGCAGATAATTATCACTTAATTAAAACTTAATCTATTGATCGAGGTCGATCACGACCTTACGCGACCGCGATGGAAGGCATAAGACGCCGCGCTTCATTCTCATCACACATCACTTCGGGGGTTACTCACTAAGGTATGTCCACTTGGCACTTTTCGTGAGAGTCCGGCAATCGATTATCGGGAAACGCCGATGACTCGATCGATGAACACTTGTCGCGAGCGTGGGAACCTCTGCTCGTAACACCTCCCCTCCTAGATGCGCAACTATTTTCCCATGTCTAATGAAAATGTTGCGGCTCGACGATCTTCCAAAGTTTGAGTATTAGGTTCCACTGTTGGGAGTTCAATTTCGTTCTCCCTTTGAATGCTGGATCGAGCACGCTTGTAGTAATATAAGGCGATCAGTGCAGTTACTCCAAGCAGTATGATTATGTATGTGGGTATAGTTGTATGATATAGACCGGGTGAATCTCCTATTGCAGTTATCACTGGCGGTTCTAACAGCACCTGGTGCTGAATGTTGTGTAGGGTATTAAGGTCGATTGTAGTCAGATTATAGCGCATCGATAGCTTCGGTGAGATTGGTAACGAGTCTGATTTTGGTAACGTCATTATTTCGACGGCGTGTCCTCGTATCTTGTCGTCTATGTTAATGATTGTAAATTCGTGTGTCCGTAGGCGACAATTTCGTGGAATCGTAGCTAGGTAACTACCATTCAATATGCGGTGTTCTTCATGTTGGCATGATGTGGATACTTTTGTACTTGTCGGGAATGAGATTATGTAGTGTTGACTGTCCAATTCCAGAAGAGCTTCCTTGCTGAGTGTAATAGTTGTTGGCCGGCATAATTCATCCATTTCCTGTTCTAGCACAAGGCGAGTGATGCAGTCTCGTTGGGTACGGATTTGATGAATGGTCTGTTGTTTGCAGATGTACCACGTGTCAATCTTAGGGCATTCTGCCTCCATGTATACGAATTCCTTGGAGTTGGTTGCCAGTAAAGGGTATGGTGGGATGATAATCTGGGAATATCTATTAGGAACAGGACATAATTTATAAAGGTCGTATTTTGTTGGGGACATTATGGGAAACTTTAAAACTAATACGATTTTTTCGTCGATGAAATAGGATCCTAAGCTAATTATGTCGTAATAGTACCTAATGTCTAAATTTAATATATGTGCAGGTCCATAAATGTCCTTTACTCTACTTATCATATTAGTTATATCACTAACCGATAAAAGTGAGTGGTGCATTGAATTAGTGCGACTAAAAGCTAAAACGTTTTCTATTCTAATAAGTTCAGCTAAGAGGTCATCTACATTTTCGCTGAAGGCGTTAAATATTTGGCTTAGGTGCACGTGCTGAGTGAAGAGATTTTTATCAGTATTCGTATAATTAATGAGGTAGGTGACTGCTTTTTCTAATTTTTCTTGGCTACGCGTTAAATTATTTAAAATGTAGCTTTGATGGAGAGTCAAATCTTTATATAAGCTGATGTGCTTATTTAAACTGGCAGAAAGCGCTTGATTATCCTTTTGAAGGATAGTCAGAGCATTTTCAAAATGCGTAGCATCGTTATTATCGAGGTTGCCCGTCACGCTTTTAATTAGTGTTCCAACAGGATCAAGAAGGCCACGTTTTATTCGCTTTGGCTCAAAAGATTCTAGTTTCATTATAGTCTTATCTAGCTTAGAAAATAGGTGTAGGATTTGATCTTTAAATAGAGGGGAATTTTCACTTGGGATTTTATTTGTGACATCTGTTAGTTGAGTTTGTATTAGTTTAATTTGTCTTCTGATTTTGGCGAGATTTATTTCCACGAGAAAAATATGTTCATGGGAGATAATTTTCGTTGCTCCCAACATAAAAGGTAAGATACCAGGTCCGTCAGAAAGGCTGTCGAGTCGAATGTCGTCATGTGTCGTCCGTGTGGGGTCGGCTCGGGCCTGGTTGAGGGTCGTCACGAGAATTATCCTGCAACAATTTGAAATGTTTTTTAGTTCGTTTAATTAGGTTTTTTGAGACCGGTCCGCGTTTTCGCGAAGTATAGATATGAATTGGTGAATTGGATACGACTTTATCATCCGAATAACGTGCTGCTAATTTTTGCCGAGACGCGCATGGGTTTTTTATATATACTTGTTGATTTTGACTATAGTTTAATTCAGGTTCCCTGCTCAGGTTTCGTCTGCTCATCATTTCTGTACGGTTTGAGAATGATTCATCGTGGACAGTTTTGTATACAATTTCCATTTTATCTTTATGATCTTGCATGTATTGCTGTAGAAGTCTTTCTGTCAGATTCAGGTCGGTTGGGTTTCGAGGGTCAAAATGTCCGGATAATAATTCATGAGGTCTGCACTTTGTAAGACTATGTATAGAATTATTGTACGCAATTAATGCGTAGGGAATCAAATTAAGCGCGGATTCGTTCTTACTTTGAACTTTGAGTAACCTTAGATGTTCCAAAATAGTGTTGTGAAAACGTTCTATCATGCCGTTCTCATTTGGTGCGTTGGGCGCCGTTAAATGATGCTGTATCTTATGTAGTTTGAGAAATTCGCAAAATAATTGATTCGTAAATTCTGTACCTCTATCCGTGGTTAACACTAAGGGAAATCCATGGTGAGTACCGAATTTCAGAAATGCTTTTACTATATTCGGGGCTGTGCAATCCGGTAAGATGTACGCTTGCGCGTACTTAGAGAATGAATCTATGAAGGTCAGATATTTTTCGTTTTCGATTGTTACAACGTCGGCGTGCATGTGTTGGAATGGCCTAGAAGGTGGGGGAACAATTTGAAACTCAGGTCGCACTGGGTCACGATCATATTTTGCGCAGCCGCATATAGAGCATTGATTTATATATTTTGTGATACTTTCCTTCAATTTGGGCCAATAGTAATGTTGGGATAGGGAAAGGTACGTTTCATTTATACCTCTGTGGTTCGTTTTGCCTACGTGATATTTGGAAATTATGTCTTCTTGTTTCAAAGGATCATTTACATCTGTGACTTCATGCTTGACCATGACCAAGTTCACGGAATGATGGCTAAATGAGCGCTGAAGAATAGGTACGATAGTGAACATTTTTGAAAGCGGTTTAACCAGTATAGCGGTGCGTATTTTTGGTTGAACGCTATTTTTAATTAAAGAGATTAAATCATGTTCCAGGTTATCTTCAGAAATGTGAACTATAGTTTTGTGAAATGTATCAAAAGGTGTAATTTTATTAGTTTTGAGTCCCGTTGGAGAGTCTGTTATTTTTATGACAAGTTGTTGCTTGTATTTATTTAAGGGGTCTTCTGAAATAGGTATTTCCAGAATTGGGTGCTCTACACTAGTGTGTACTGTTTCTGCCGGGGGGTTGTCCTGGAATTCGGGTGTGCTCATAAACGGCAGTGGGCTACTTAAGGGTCTTTGGCTAGGTGCAGTGTTGGTTGAAGACGGGCTGATGATTGGTCTCTCATCGGGTGCAGTAAGGGTTGATGTGGACGAATGGCATGATGGGGGACTTGAGCCGGCATTAGGTATTATTGAAGATACCTCTTCATTGTGAATTTCAACTCGGGAGAGGGCATCGGCATTTGTGTTAGCTTTTCCCTTCTTGTAAATTATGCTGAAGTCGTATTCTGATAGCTTAAGTCTCCATCTAGTAAGACGAGAGTTGGGTTCTTTGAGGTTTAGCAGCCATTGTAAGGGCTTATGGTCTGTGATAATTTTGAACTTCCGGCCAAAAAGGTAGGGTCTGAAATATTTTGTTGCGTATACTATTGCTAGAAGTTCTTTTTCTATCGTTGAGTAGTTAATTTCGCTGTCATTGAGGGTACGGGAGGCGTAAGCTATCGGTCTATCGGAGCCGATTGGCCCCTGTGAAAGGACTGCACCTAGAGCTAGGTTAGAGGCGTCTGTGGTCACTATGAAGTCTTTGGAAAAATCGGGATATTGTAGTATGGGATCATTGATTAAAAGAGTCTTGCATTGTTCAAAGCATTTCACATAATCGGGGGTAAGGATGATTTTGGCACCTTTTTTTAGACATGTAGTCAAGGGTTTAGTTATTCGTGCGAAATTTGGGATGAAACGCCTATAGTATCCTAGCAGTCCGAGAAAACCCTTAATTTGTTTCGTTGTTTTAGGAATCGGGTACTTTAAAATTGCAGCAATTTTGTCCGGGTTAGGCTTGACGCCTTCAGGAGTAATAATGTGGCCTAAGTATGGAGTCTCGTGTTTCAGAAACTCCGACTTATCCATTTGTATTTTAAAGTTGGATTCTCGAAGCCTATCAAATATTTTTTTTAAACTTATCATGTGTTCTTGGAGTGATGTTGAAAAAACCAAAATGTCATCGAGATAAACTGTGCAAATTACATTCTGTAGGCCTCTAAGCACGTTATCCATTACTCTCTGGAATGTGGATGGGCTATTTTTGAGACCCATAGGCATTCTTAGAAACTCAAATTTCCCGTTTCCGTCACATACGCTAAAACCGGTTTTATGTATATCGTTCTCGTGCATCTCTACTTGATAAAATCCACTAGCTAAGTCTAATGTGGTGAAGTATTGACATTTTCCGAGTTTATCCAAAATGTCGGAAATGTTCGGTATAGGGTATCGGTCGTCTATTGTCTTTTCGTTAAGTTTTCTAAAATCCACTACTAATCGCCATTTAATTTTACCGGATGCATCATTTTTTTTGGGCACGATCCATATGGGCGCGTTCCAGGCAGATGAAGAAGGCCTTATGATGCCTTGGGCGAGCATTTTTTGTATTTGGTCCTGGACCTCCTTCCTATGAACGTAAGGATATCTGTAGGTTTTACTGTGCACGGGAATTTCGTCTGTTGTCCTAATTCTGTGTTTAATTTTACTCGTAAAGGTCAATGGCTCGTCGTCTAAATGAAATATGTCAGCGTATTCTTTGCATAAGGTCAGCAAATTGGCTTGCTCCTCGTCATTCATGTGGTTCGTACGTAAGCGCGATAATACTTCTCCGAAGCGATCGGCCTTGCCGTCTGCGAGTGTGACGTTCGGCAATGGTATACTCCGTTCGCTAAAAATACATGCCTCTAATGGGCTTATCCATTTTAAGTTTACCTCATTTAATGTGGGATTAAATATCTCTACTAAGGCTTGATTTTCAACAGCCGTTGTTACACAATCTAAGATGTAACATCCGGATATATTTTGGTAATTTATGCAAATGTCGCCTTGACAAATATTAACCGGCACTCTAATCATTTGGCTCGATTGTGCGGGAATTGTTATTGTTGCAGGGCTACTACGTGATTCATACATGTGTATCGGGTTGTCGGCAAATTCGGTTTTTAATGTGCGGGATTTAAGGTCGATTTGAGAATGCCACTGCTCTAGTAAATCTAAGCCAATAAGTCCGTCAAAGTAATCGTGAAATTGATATATATAAAATTTTATAGGTTTTTGATCGTTAATTTCATTAAAGCAAGGGATGGTTAGCGAATAATTGTTCTGAGTGGTTGCGTGGATATTTGTGACAATAAAAGGATCGTAATCTAGTGGAACGTTTGAAAAGAATAGTTCAGCGGCTTGCGGGCTGAGGAACGATTTATTTGCACCTGTATCAACGAGGAGTTTCAGAGGTGGGTTATAAATCTGGATATATGGTAATTGTCGTTTATTCTGAAGATTAATTTCTATTCGGGGGATTCGGCTGGAGGCGGTGTGGAAAAATTTTCGTCTTCGTTTTCCGGGTTTTGGGGAATTTCGCTTATTTCGTACTCGTTATAATAGTCTTCAGTTTGGTCATGTTGATAGTTCCAGTCCTGTAGTTCGTTAATGTTAATTTGTTGGTGTTCTTGTGGGGTAGGGGGTAGGGCTCTGGCGACGGGGTGGCTTATACCGCTCATTGGCCTAGGGAAATTCCGTTGGAAATTATTGCGGGGTGGGATTCTAAATCCAGTAGTCATGTTAGATCGCGGTAAGGCTTGCATTATTTGTTGAGTTCTTGAAGGTCCCTGTCCATAAGAGGGTGTATTTTGTTGTTGTGTGGGCGATATGAATTTAGGCGTGCTAGTTTGGTTCGAAATGGGTTGATACTGAGGGTAATTGTTGTACGAGGAATTAGATGGTATATTGAGATATGCACCTAGATTTTGCGGGTTCTGGGGTGGGATTTGTGGACCGTTAGTTTTTCCGTAAAAAGGTATTCCGAATTGAGGCGGTATTTTTGATTTAAAAGGGGTTTGATTTTTTTGTTTTTGGTAGAGGACATTCATCTCTTCCTGCGCAAATTCTAAAGCTTTTTGTAAATTTTCCGGACGCATGCATCTCACTCGTGAACCAAGGGGTTCGTGAAGGCCCCTCGTATATGTTTGAAGTGCTAATTTTTTATATAGAGTGCGTTTGGCTTCTATTGTTGTAGCAATGTTTTCGTGTAATTCGCAGTATGTCATTATTGTACTGAGTAAATTTTGGACTCGTTCATAGAAAACATGGGGGGTGTCTGATCCTTGAGTTAACATTGATAAATCTGTGTAAAGAGCCGTTTCGTCTCTGTGATCTGAAAATGAGTTAATTAGTGCATTTCGAATACCATTCCAGTCCCTTGGAATACCGTTAGCTGCCAAAGTGGTGGCGGCTCTGCCAGTTATTTTATTTAAAATGCCGTTTAAGACGGCTGAATTGTTCAACTCGTTTCCGGGGGCTGCATTGATATGCGTTAGGACTATTTTATCGCATATATCTAGGAATCTCACGAGAACATTTGAATTTCCATCAAAGTCCGGGACTAGCCTCAAAGCTCTCCAAATTTTATCTATTTGATCTATCGGTTGGGGTGCGTTCTCATTTGGATTTTGCATATTGGGAGTTTCTTCGACTTCGTCAATACTTTCTAAACTAAGCAATAAATCTCTATGAAACCTAAGTAGGTGATCGGGCTGGGTTGCCCGGTCAGCCTGTGGGTGAAAAATTGTGCAAGATTCAATTAAACTTTAATTATCTATAAATGGGGTCGCAGATTGGGTTGGCAACCAATAGGATTCGTATACTAAACTTATAGTTCTAAACTCACAGTATCTGCGTCTGCATGGCGAGTGGAAAAGGACTTATCGATGTTTGGATGTTGCCGATCCGCCGCTCTGCCGCTGCTGCTCCGCTGCTGCTAGTCACTGTTCTCGGCCACACGTAGATTCAAGTAGTCGAAATGTCTATGATGACTATCAGGCGAGTCTCGATGTTAGATACGCGCACTGGCTCGACTACTCCCCGACTGCGCCAATAACGTATGGGCCGCCGATGGGAATAACAGTAGAAACAACACTTAATGTTCGAAGTGCGTTTAATCGGAGTTAATACAGTGGTGCAGATAATTATCACTTAATTAAAACTTAATCTATTGATCGAGGTCGATCACGACCTTACGCGACCGCGATGGAAGGCATAAGACGCCGCGGACACTTCATTCTCATCACACATCACTTCGGGGGTTACTCACTAAGGTATGTCCACTTGGCACTTTTCGTGAGAGTCCGGCAATCGATTATCGGGAAACGCCGATGACTCGATCGATGAACACTTGTCGCGAGCGTGGGAACCTCTGCTCGTAACACATAAAACAAACGGTCCTGCCACGGTTGTATGTGCGAATACCTACTAGGCGGAGTTAGAATGAAAACAATAACAATAACTATGCGGACGTCAAGTGCTTCGGAGTAAGATACGTTAGTTATGCAGTAAGTATATTCTCGTGTCACACATGCAAATATCAAATCATTGTCTATGCATTTATCTGTGTATTAATTTAGCATCCTACCCATATTCATATGGACTGACCTTTCGCATCTCTCTAGAAAAGTGGATAATGAATTAATGACATAGATAGTGCCAAGGGAATAATTATATTCTATAAATCATTGCGCTCTAAGGCGCTAGCAAAACAGCAGGGCTAGCATAGCTTACCGCGACTTCGCATGGAAAGGAAAGTGACAGGTTGTTTATGTCGCGCGTCAAAGAGTCGCGTTTCACAGTTATGCTAGGCATACAGAAGAGACTTAGGTGGAGGGCAAGTCGCAGACCGCCGATCCCCTTTAATGAATTCTCATTAAACGGGCTCGGCGAAAACGAAATTTATAGAAGCGTCGCGATGCAAAACAGACACGACGCGCCTTTATTTATAAAAGTTGTCCTTTAATTTTGCCAAATTTTCATCTAATTTTATTGAACTAATAGTTGAAAAACACATTTAAAAAAATGCTCAAGTTAGTTCCATTGCCGCGAGGCACATTTGGATTTGGTATGCAGACCCGAGTGTTCTTTTTCAAATTATTTTTCCACCCTAGGGTCAAAATGGGTCACTTTCATCCCGCTACTATATACCTATACAATGACCATGATCAACTTTCAGAATAGTGAGAAATGAAAGTTTTTTATTTTATTTATAACGTTAGAGAATAAGTAGCTTAGGAAAATGTTACGAGCGTCATTTTCCGATGATCATTGTTTATACTAAAATTAGCCACGCTGCTGCTTTACCTACACCTATTGTATAGCCTTCAAGGTAAAAGGAGTACCTAGTCTGTGCATGCTTTAAACGAATCATTGTATTTTTATTGCCCTAGCTAGGTCATATAATTCATCATGCAGATATGTAAGTATAGTATTAAGAATTCAAATTGCTCATATTTCGATAACCGGAGGAATATTTCTTGTGTTATAATGTCATCATTATCAGTGTCACTGTTGAAAATAGGCCTCTCCGTTGGTACGCCTCAACCCGATCTTCGACTTTTTTCTTTTATAGAATTCCATGTGCCTATGTATTAGTAACAGGAACAGGGTACTTAAATGCGTTTGCTGGTTCGCGGCCTACACTCTATAATCCCAACCCCAACGATTATTACCCGTTACTCGACATATGTGACCTACTTATCTATCTCAGTACTTCGAATATCCAGGTTCGCATTCCTCCATCTATTAATAAGGCACAGGACAGCAGTAGCTCCTGCACTGCGCAATAACTTCACTTGTTTACAGTTTAATTTCACCATCATGCATTATTAATCGCCACGATTCTTATCTCAATTTACACGTGAACCCGTTAGGTATTGTTTTCCGTCACGCACATAAACATTTTAGGTACACTTACGATGAACATAGTTGTGATCGTCAGCAGCAGAAACCTTATAGATTTCAAATTGTACTCTGCTTCCGTTTTGAAATTCATTTTTTGCGAATTCGCCACTTCTTTAGACATTTTGATCACTTTAAACCGCTTCAAAATACGTACGACGACTCTTTTAGGAAAGGATATCTAGTTGATAGTGTCGTGACTGTACTGATAACAACATCCACCGCGCGGCAGAGACAATGGATAATTGCCACTTAGCCTGCGCGATAGAATATTCAAATTACAAAACGCTCAAGAAAACTTGATGGCTTGACGTCTACCTATGCAATGCATAGATTCGTCACAGTTTTGTGACAAACTTAGTTCATTAGCGCGGTTAATTTCGTTCGATATTTAAATTCCAGTCCCAAGCAAATGTTTGTTTTTTCGAATTGACTCTGACACGGTTGTTCAGCCGCCGAGTCCACGCTGCACTACCGGTCGTTCGTGGCTATTTGAAATGACCCTGAACTGTGACCTACTTGACTCTATCTACGCTATTGATTTTAAAATATTATCCAATTTAGACTGTCTGAAATGTCAATTCCATATTATGACCATATTTTTGTATTTTCAAGGGTAGGTACCTATATTTCATGAGCGAGTCGAAATGACTATGGTACGAATTTTAATTATTTCCCCGAATGCATCGTTTAGCTTGAACAGAAGAATGTGAATTTCAGAATTAATTCCGAACTTATGTTTTGGAAGTAGGTATAGTACGTAAAAGTCAAATAAAAGATATCGCGACAGACCCGGTTTAACTTACCGCGAGAGTACTTATAAGGTGTTATAGTATAGTAGGTACGTTTCAAAAATTCTTACCTTGCCTAACTAAGCATAGTTACCAGAAATACAGTACTTGATTTGTATCGAAGGTTGGCGTTACGTAGCCCGGGCTACGTAACGCCAACCTTCGGGCCCTTTCTATTGAAAATGTGTATACAAACGAGTGATTGATTACCTGATTAGGTACCTTAGTTCCTATTTCCTTCCAATATATAAAGGAGCCACTTATATTTGTAATATATCTACAATATCTCCATCAATCAATTTAATCTACTTGTTATTTTGTCTTTATAGTTGTTATTTAAATTTATATTAAATTTCCTACTTAATTTTCATGATCAATCGTAATGAAATAGTACATTAGGTACATATACCTACCTAGGGCTGGCGGTGAGTTAGTGGGTGCCCCAGATCGCAGGTGTTTGCGCGATCTATCTGGGGCTTTACTAATTACAACCCGTGGTTTTTCTAAAGATTTACTACACTATATGTTTTGCCGCCTCCTTGCTGCCCCATATGCCTGTGACTAGATATAGACAGATAGATATAATGCTCTTTATTGCATACCTCGACACAAAAATAAAAGAGTGATCCCTTCCAGACAACCTTTGGGTAGGGGACATTCATTCATTAGAGATGTGCCTTTCTCGTGAACTTTTCCCATTTTGTATAGAGAAAAAGGAACGAGCTCGAGGAAATTCCCCCTATAAAACATTCCCTGTTTCCGGAGATTCTCGGCATATTACTACAGTTGAGAAGTTAAAACGTTAGTCAGTCCACACATCTCTGATGCCGCCTCGGGTTAAGGGTTTCAGATCCCTAAAGTAAATACGGCTATACAGCTAGGTATCCGAAATTACACTTACTTTCGGCATTCACATGAAACCGCGAATACCTGCATAATTTTTTCACACCATAGACTACTTATATAGCCTGCATTTCCCAGTACAATAACAGTAGATATATCATTGTTTACCCAGAACTGCCCCACATAAAGTGTGTACCAGCGATAGTTTCATCATAAAAGGTTTAGTCAGATAAGCCGCATAATGTAGCGCGATAGCTTATCAGTCTGCATTACCGTTATCAATCCATTTGGCTGGTGGATATTCGCCTTTATGGAATTCATTGAAGATAAAAAATTATCTGCTACATGAAGACAACCAAACTTACATTTACCCTGGGCCCGAATACAACAAGGCCTTGCGTTATGTCCAATTTAGCAAAATGCCGATTTTTATCACGGAATTATAACGGACGGGTGTATACTTATTGGATACGAGTTATTATTTTAAAATATGGATAAATTTGACATCACTCGTTCTTTTGAATTTCACTTTAACGATTATAAATATATAAATTAATAAATAGTGGACAACCTGACACAAATCAATCTAGTCCCACAGTAAGCTCTAGTAGGCTTGTGTTATGGACCTTAGACGACGATAAACATACTTATGTAGACAAATACATACTTAAATACAAATGACATCCATGACCCAGGCACAAATATTTCAGTTCATCACGCAAATATTTGCCCTTGCCGGGATCGAACCCAGGACCGTCGGCTCAGTATGCAGCTGCTTTACCACTACGCGAACCGCGTCGACAAAATGATGATTCGCTGTCCTGAATTTTAGTGGTACTTCGTAGCCCAAGTGGCCTGACTACAACATCATCGAGAGATTTTAAAAACATTCCTACATATGAGTAGGATACGTACTTTCAATAGTCAATTTGTGCGAACAACCCAGGAATTACTTTGTTCTATCTACTCTAAAAACTTAATTAAGTAAATGTTTAAAAATAAAACTGCGTGACTAGTTATTTTATTTAATAAAAATATGTCACAATTTGTAACCTTAATTTAATTAAATAAAGATGTCTTTTCGTAGATCAAGATTGATAAATAAAATTATCTGCACATCCCAAATACTTTGGCCTCGATACACATTTGATTTGACGCATTTACAATGCTGCTAATACTTTATATTGCTCATTCACAAATCGTATCCTATAGCTAAAATTTATGCATAGAATAAAATGTGAATTTTAAATCTTAATATATAAAATAGACTATATTTTATTTTAGCGATATTTATTTAAAAGGACGGAATGTTACATGCGGGAAAAATAAACCTCATTAAAAAAATATCGGTAAAACAAGGGCTAAATATTCTTCATTCAGCCAGTGTTTAAGCAGCGGTCTGCGTCTGCCCGTAGAAGGGGACATAGACAATGGGCTTAATTTTTTCTTCGTCAGGGTTGAGCGAAGTGTGGGCGTTGATGACGCGCTCCTGGATCTCCTGACGTCTGCGTTCACGCTCGGTCTTGGCTTTGCGGATGGCGCTGGCCAATGAGAACGAAAACACGATGCCAATCAGCTGAAAATAAAAATAACAACATTAATTAGTGCATTTTTAATTTACGTTATCTGGATTGACTTAGATAAAAATAACGACCAGCGATAAGAATTAACGCTTGGTACCTATAATAGTACTTATATATTTAGATGTAGTATTTTCCATTTATATAATTATTGTTCAACTGTTGGCGAATAGCTTGGTGCATTTTGCATTTAATTCATTCATCTTGAGCCATGTATTAGTGGGGCTGGACGTGACAAAAGTTGAACACGGTGCTATCAAAACACCCTATGCCAATGTCAGGAGATCATTGAAGCAGCGGAATTCGGCGAAGCAGGAGTCGAATATAGTCCTACTGAAGACACCGTAGGGATACCATAGAAAGCACCATAGAGATGAACCTGAATGAAAGTAATACTCATGATTCCGGTACCCAACAGTCCAGCGCTCCGGTACACCAGATAGATGACTCTCGGTAGGCCGCCGTTGGCGAAAAGTTTCATGCTCTCTGCGACCGTAACATTCTCGACCACGGGGTAATATAATGGTGCTACCGAAGACAGCGCATGCCAAGTCTAGGTGATTGCAGAATATAAATACAAACCTGAATGAAAGCAATAGTCATGGTTCCGGCTCCCAACAATCCAGCGCTCTGGTACACCAGATAGATGGCCCTCGGCAGGCAGCCGTTGGCGAACAGCTTGGTGAATTCAGCGACGGTTACTTCCTCAACCACGGAGTAGTGGGACTCGGCGCAGCAAGAGTTGGACACAGTAATACTGAAGATACCGGTGTCAATGTTAGATAATCATGAGAATAGAGAATCGAACCTGAATGAAAGCAATCGTCATAGCTCCTGCTCCCAACAATCCAGCGCTCTGGTACACCAGATAGATGACCCTCGGCAGGCAGCCGTTGGCGAACAGCTTGGTACATTCAGCGACAGTTACGTCATCAACCACGGAGTAGTGGGACTCAGCGCAGCAAGAGTTGGGCACGGTGATGTTGGCGACGGCGATGCCGGTGGCGCCGGTGGGCGGGGGGACCGAGTACCAGTTCATGTACGTGTCGACTCCGCAGCAGTTTAGCTGGAATAGGAAAGGGCGCCGAAGGTCATTACAAGTAAATCTTCATAAAAAAAACGGCCAAGTGAGAGTCTGACTCGCGCACCGAGGGTTCCGTATAAATATTTATCCCATCTTAACTGGCCGGGTTATGTTAAGTTTGCACCTGGTATGTACCTATGGCGCCGCATACAAGTGAGGTGCAAAGTTAACGCAACCGATCACGTTTGTTGTATGGGAGCCCCCTTCTATATTTATTATATTTTGCTTTTTAGTATGTGTTGTTATAGCGGCAACATAAATACATCATCTGTGAAAATGTCAACTGTCTACTATCACGGTTCATGAGATACAGCCTGGTGACAGACGGACTGACGGACAGACAGGCAGACGGACAGCGGAGTCTTAGTACTATACTAGGGTTCCGTTTTTTACCCTTTGGGTACGGAACCCTAAAAATGCTAAATATAAAATGCAGTGACGATCTGATAACATTACTTGAAGCGGATGGATACATAATCCAAGAAAATTAGATTGCAATATATGGAAAATTTGGCAAAATGAAAGGACAACTTTTATCTATCAGGATATGTAGGTTATAGAGCCAAGTTTAATTTTATCTACTCTCCCCCCCTCTCAGGGGTGAGCGTCACCCCCCCGCGCCCTCGAATGTGTCCCGGAGCGCGGTATTTTCCACTTTAGAAGAAAACCGTGTACGATACATACAAAATGTATAAGAACGAAATAATTCTGAATAAATTTACTATAAACCTTTCATACATACGAAAGCGATAGCACTTATACAATCAGCGCAATCTGTTACCAAATACTAACGTTTTTAATTATTGATCTTTTTTTTCTGCTAAAAGGTTAGTTATCTCAAAAACTGCACACTTCTCGGCCAAAATATGTATGACAAAAGTAAAGAATGGACAATGTTCTTTCTAAAAATGTATAATTTATTTCTGTTACTCTTTAATTTACCGTTGCAATGCTATTTTTAAAATTTAAGTCATTTGGCCATTATGCGAAATATAAATATTCGTACTAGTTAAACGGTGTTACTTGCAATACCATAGACTTCTTATATGTTTTTCTGTAATCTACAAGTATTGAACTATATATTCTGTATTTTTTTTTTTTTTTTTAGCCTCACTATTTTAGGAAATAAGGGGTGTGTGGGGAAATCGTCAAGTTTTGCTCATTTTCGTAAATAACTTCAAAACTGTTTAATTTAGAATTATATAATACATATATTTGAGATGTTCATAATGTACCCTTTCATTTGATATGTCACACGATATACTATGCCATTTTTTTTTCTATTTTGCCCCCTAAACTGGCCCTCATGTCAAAATTTATTTATTTGCGTTACGTTACGTTACACGTCCATGTTTGGGTCATCAATTTACATACGTGTACAAAATTTCAACTCAATCGGTCCAGTAGTTTCGTAGCAAATTGGCTATGACCGACGGACGGACTGACACAGACACACGAGGGATCCTACTATAATCATAGCGAATTTTCTCCGAAACTACTGGACCGATTGAGTTGAAATTTAGTACACGTATGTATATTGATGACCCAAATATGGAAATGTAACGTAACGTAAAGTAAATCAAGTAATTTGAAACATGGGGACCCGATTTGAGGGGTAAATTAGAAAAAAAAATAGCAAAGTATATCGTGTGACATATCAAATGAAAGAGTACATTATGAATATCTCAAATATATATATTTAATAATTCAAAATTAAACGGTTTTGAAGTTATTTACGAAAACGAGCAAAACTTGACGATTTCCCCACACACCCCTTATTTCCGTAAATAGTAAGTCTAAAAAAAAAAAAAAAAATACAGAATATATAGTTCAATACTTGTAGATTACAGAAAAACATATAAGAAGTCTATGGTATTGCAAGTAACACCGTTTAACTAGTACGAATATTTATATTTCGCATAATGGCCAAATGACTTAAATTTTAAAAATAGCATTGCAACGGTAAATTAAAGAGTAACAGAAATAAATTATACATTTTTAGAAAGAACATTGTCCATTCTTTACTTTTGTCATACATATTTTGGCCGAGAAGTGTGCAGTTTTTGAGATAACTAACCTTTTAGCAGAAAAAAAAGATCAATAATTAAAAACGTTAGTATTTGGTAACAGATTGCGCTGATTGTATAAGTGCTATCGCTTTTGTATGTATGAAAGGTTTATAGTAAATTTATTCAGGATTATTTCGTTCTTATACATTTTGTATGTATCGTACACGGTTTTCTTCTAAAGTGAAAAATACCGCGCTCCGGGACACATTCGAGGGCGCGGGGGGGTGACGCTCGCCCCTGAGAGGGGGGGAGAGTAGATAAAATTAAACTTGGCTCTATAACCTACATATCCTGATAGATAAAAGTTGTCCTTTCATTTTGCCAAATTTTCAGCTAATCTTACTGAATTAACATTTAAAGAATCAAATACAATATTTTAGGAAATTCTTGATGAAATGTTCAGGATCACGTATTAGTATATGTCCTAGATTAGAGAGGAAATGTTTTTATTGTGTAATAAGGTTGGGTAGTTACAGTTTGCAATTAAGTGCTTGTTATTCAAAACCGGGAGAGCCGCCTTCCAACATTTACCGTGGAATTTTACTGGTTCGTTAACTCACATCAGTCAGACCAATGTACAAGCTATCTGATAAATAATGTAAAAAACTACATTTGTATTGAAGAAATCGTTTTTTAACGAGTTTTGCCCGCTATCATCTAGATATGTAGGTAAGTCATTTAGCTTCGAATCAAAAACGTGTTTTCGTTCTTTTGACTTACCAATTATATGACCGAACAATGACCTTTAACGCAGTACATCCATACTAAAAGAAAACACAGATGAAAAACGGCAAACAGTAACTGCGACCACGTAATATATATTATGCAATCTCTAAGTAATACAAATATTGCATGGATATTAAGTTATCGCGCTTTGGATTACTATAGAGTGACTACTCATGCTATAGAGTAGGTAGGTACCGCTTTGCGTGAATAATGTTATTAATTCTGCTATTCTGTGCTGCACGATAGAGGTTTAAACATTCCTATTTCTATTAAGTAATAATATTATTATTATACTAGGGGTTAAATTAAATGTTTCGAATGGCACCTACTCAAGATCTCGTCACGACGTCTATATAAGCACTATAGTGATGTGCTGGTAGGTACAATGAGCTGCAGAATTGCATGGCCAATTTATGAATGAATTCATTCATTAATGGGCCATGGCCCATGCATGCATTTGTGCAGCCCATAGTACATAATCGTAAAACTAAAAATAGTGAATGTGACGACGCGTCTAATCCAAGACGTGCTAAACTTAAATGACACCAATACCGCTAAATCTAAGCTAAGTCTGTGTGTCCGTCTGTGGCACCGTAGCTCCCAAACGGAAGGACCAATTTGGACCAGCTACTTGTGTCGGGGTCGTTTTAATTTTTTTTAGGTTATTTATCAACTATCAACTTCTCAATCCCACTTAATGCAACTCAAATAGCAATTTTTAATTTTTTTAATTCACAAATTGACCGTCCATTGACCTCACCTGATGGTAAGTGACTACGGGGTCGAGAATGTAGCTCGCCGGTTCAGTAATAGCCTATTCGCTCTTATCTTGAAGATATTTAAATTATAATTTTCTGGAAATACACACGATGGGAGCGAGAATATCGATATATTACAGCTGTAATATACCCGAGGTTTTTCCAAACTGGAAATATCACAGTTCCATTTAGTTTGGGCTGAATATGATAAAAAACCTTTTACCCCGCAGTGTTAGCTCGTTATCGATGGGCGGCGGTGTGCCCTTCACGAGGCAGATTACGACACGCTATCGATATAAAAGGATATAAAGCTTTAGCTAACTCATAAATATAACACTTCTATCACATAGAACATTTGTCACATGAAATTAGGTGGCTGAGAATTGCTAAATCACAGGCTAAAGCTAGCCTATATAACGTTTGGGAACAGATTTATGATATCTATATGAAATGCTTCGTTTCAAGGGGTATCGCTCGATACTAATATTACTAATGGACATCGTTGGCACGGGCGTCATAATTACTTCTAACTTCACAAGCAAGGTTACATTAGGATGCCATACTGAAGTGATGGCACATTATCAACCTATTGTATTTTTATCAGACGATCATGTTCAGACCCTCAAAGCTACGTTGACCACGACGGACGAGACTAAAGTACCTAAATTGTAGTTAATTAGGGCTATAAATGCCCTATGCAAAAAAGAGCAGTTACAAGTAATATATAAAGGAGTCAAAGTCAGGGACAGTAATTTATTTAAGCAGCGAATATGGGAGTGTTCCTTTTCCTCCGCCGATTCAATATCCAAGTTTCGTCACCAGTGTGTGCGTTTTCTATCGTGCAACGATTGTAATTCGTGAACTCTTAGATTAGGATTCCGGTTTGGGTGAAATCGAAGTTTCAATCTCGATCGCGTAAGAGCGAGAGAGACAGGTATAAAACTCGAACCACATTCCGACTGTAGTGTGACGTGACTTTGATTGTCGCGATACGTAATCGTTCGTTTCTTTTGTTCTATACTTAGTAGGTTAAAGGAGTTTATCTTCATACTTAAATCTTGCTAAAAAGGAAATGAATACTTACCCTGCTCTGAATGAAGTCGAAGGCATCAGTGACCTCTGGATTCTCGTAGTAGTAGGGCATGGCGCCTCGAATATTGCTGTCCAGCATATCAATGACTTGGGACCGCAGGCTGTATGCTGCGATGGCCGCGGCGATCTCCAGAATGAACACCAGCGTCAGGATTACTGCGAACTGATCGTTAAGTATATTATATACCTTCATTAAGAATTTGTGGCTGAAGGATGATGCATACCACGCATACCACGTTATCGCGGACGAATAGTTGATATAGGTAGGCTATAACTTTGCACGTATATACGTTATACACTAAAAAAACGGTGACTACGGAACATTAATAAAAAGAGATTAATTTACTTTTTCACTGCTACCAGACCCTTCCCTATTATTTGATTGCGTGGTGTTCCGCTACGAGTCGTAGCGCCTGGCGTAGCGGTGCTACGAATAGTCGAATACACATATGTAAACAATACACATTATCTACATACATATACTAACCTACATTTTTGCCGAGATAATGAAAATGACACGAGTATATAATATCGACCTTTGAGACCATTGAAATGATGCATTAATAAATAAGCAAATCGGGGCAAGCGCGCCACATGGGGTAAGCGCGCGTAACGCATTAAATGCCAAGTAATTATTTTAGATGTCAGGTAAAATCTGCCAGTTCATGATAGCTGTCCGGAAAATAAACATCCATAAAGACATCAGCATCACTAATAAAAAGTTGAAGACTAGGTGCTTTAATTAGATGTGTAATGTGTTGCTGTTCCGCGTGGGTATTGTGGTGTAATGTTACCATTTTTTATTTTTTATAGTGTTATTCATGACGACGTGCGATCTAACGATATTCTATTTAAGTCTACTCAAATTTGTAAAAGCACAGCTGTTGATTCTCCACAATTACATTTTAACAAAAAATAATAAGTAACCGACGTAACCAACCGAAGAAGTTATGACTGTTATATGACAATGATACCAGAAAATAATGGCATGTATTTCAATCGATATCTGTATATTTCCTTTTTTCGATCAAAATATTTGAAAGTTTCACCAAAAATACTGACTTGCACACTAAATAACATATATAAACACTTAATTATGCACACTAAAGAATGCGAATTAAATATACTATTTAAAGGTATTTGCAAAACTGTTTTACTGGATATAAAAAAAAACTAACCTAACCTAACCCGGCCGAGTCGGATCTTAGTGTGCAGTGCGAGGATAATTAGTGTGCAAGTCAGTATTTTTGGTGAAACTTTCAAATATATCCGATGTACGAACCATATTTTTGGTGTGAATTCGGTTAAAAAGGTCATCTCGTTTTGTATGATTTTTAAGTTTTTTTTGTAGGACATGTTCAGTTAATCAATTGTTTTTTTTGCACAGCATTAGTTTTTCTGGTATGCAGTTAATTAGTGGAGTTATGTACCTAGTGTGCTGAAAATTATACAGATGTGCATTTAATAATATCCCGAAAATAATATATATGCTCGTTAAAACGAAAAAAAAAAGCAATTGTATATGTCAGGCGATAAATAAGTGAAAAAGCATTCATCACACTTTGACAAATTGCGAGTGACAGATGCTTTGATACTTATTTATCACGTGATAAACGCAACGTCATAGGCCCGCAGTCCTTTTCGAGAAATCGAGGAACATACATAAAAAAAAAACATGAAGAACAGAAATGTACTCCGTTTTTTGTCGTCAGTTGAAAATAAACAAATATTTTTTATTTATTTTTTATGTCATAGGGGGCATACGAGCAAACGAATCGCCTGATGGAAAGCGATTACCGTCGCCCATAGACACCTGCAACACCAGAGGAGTCACAAGTGCGTTGCCGGCCTTTCAGGTAGTACGCTCTTAATACTCACGATGTTAACCAAGCAGGTGCTCTCTCGCCAAGCGCCTACGCAGCCGAACATAGAGATGAAGAGCATGAGCACCCCGATGACGATGACCAGCGTCGCGGGCGAGAAGAAGTGCGCGTCCAGGAAAAAGGATACGTCATGGTAGATGGCGTAGATCGTGGTGCCCACGGAGATAATCAGCGCTGATGTGATCTGGAAAAGGTCATGTATTTGTACAAACAGCCGAATTTACCACTAGGCCCACAAGGCCTAGGGGCCCAGTCCCAGAAGCAGGACACGCACCATGATAATGTTCTCCTTATAGAGGAGGGGGCTCTAAATGCCAAATGCCTGGGGTGCAAGCCCTCTAAGTCCGGACCTGTTTGTACAATCAGCAACTGAATGAGCTGATTTTAGTATTCAATTTGACATAAGCACTGGATGAACGGCATATCACTACGCTGTTCACAATTATTAACCATTGCCATTTAAAAATCGTAATTATTAACCATTGCTATTTCATAAAAGTAACTATAATTTTAATAATAATTGTAAAACGACCCTGTATTAGTAATTCCGTAGAATTCGAATCGTAGATAAGCCGCTTACGAGTAGATCTACTTAGCAGGATAATCCGACTTACAACTTACTAAGAAGCTATAATCTAAAGGGGACCAAGAGTTATACAGAAATAGGTGAATCGAAAACTACAGATTTAATAAAGATAGATCGAAGAGCCGTTCACCTTCCAACGACTTTTCGGCCGATATTGTATAAAAAGTAGGTCCTACACATTAATTATATTTGTCAGAATACTGACTGTTAACCAATATTTTTTTTTGTCTGTAGTATACAATTACTAATTCCTCCGTCTATTGCAGCGGGCCGAAAAGAGTCTTTGTCACCTTCAAGCCAGCTAGTGATGTGCCGTTCTCGAGAATTTCTGAAAAGTTTATCGTTTTGTGTGGGAAAGCTTTTCCGAGTATGTTCTCTCTTCATACAAAGGGGTCATCCATAAATTACGTCAAACAAATTTCATGTTTTTTGATTAATAAAAATTAACATCAAATCAAACATTAATAAAAATTAACAAAACAAAAATCGATTGACTATATTACTGATAATGAAAGAAATTAACAAAACAAAATTATTAATAGAATTATATTCCTTTAAATTATTTATAACTGGCGTAGTTGAAATGTGACGTCAAAAAATTTAGGACCCCTCCCACCCCCTTGTCACACAATGTCACACTTCGTCGACCCCCTCCCTCCCCCTTAACGTGTTACGTAATTTATGGATGGCCCCAAATCAGGAAACTTTCTCGAGAACGGCAGGCTAGACGAATAATTTATGTTCTAATCTATAAAAATATACTTAACAAGAGTGACTCGCCTTAACTTCATTTGACACTGTTTATTTATTTTCTCTGCTTTTGGGTGAAGACCAAAAAGTTTGCAACGTTAGTTAACTCACCCTTAACTCACTCAATAATAACTCAATAATATTAGTGTCAAAGTCTCCATTGTGCGACGACAGTTAACCTTTCAATAATGTTCCTTAAATGTTCTATTTTAAGGTTCCTTATTGTATCGTTATTTTTAGTCGCACAACGGAACTTTCTCGATTGTTTTTAATTCCTCGCTAACTACGACTTAATTTCATCCAACTTTTTGGTCCTGACCCTTTTAGGTTATCGGCCGCTGACCTGTCGGAATACGTATTATATCCAACTGATTCATGAAATTTACCATATCTTAAGGTACTCTTATTCAAGGTATTTAATGGTTTTATTGGCAAACGGTAGTACTTTTAATTTCTACTTAATCATTATGTTAACCCATAAATGTCGGGGAAATCCCTATCAAACAGAAAGAACCGAGATCTGTGTCATCATAAGATAACAATGGAAATTACGCATTATTTGAACAAAGCAATATTTTCGTACACTATATAGGTATCTCTCGATAACGTTTCATATACTTACGATTAAATATGTTATCGGAGTGGAGTGAGTCCCTATTGGTCATATTTAAGTTATTGTGTTGGTATGTTTTATGAATAAATTCGTACAGTAAAAGTTATTACTAAGATGGGACTGCAATATTGGGTAGGCAGACTAATCTGAAAGATTTAAAGAATAAATGAAAATGTAATCGGTGGTGAGCTGTTAAAATAGCCTTGATTATTTATGTCTCGCTCGCTCTTTGGTCGAAATCTGAACCTTCTGAATTTACTCGCACCAACTCTGCCGTCTCTACCTGCCGCTCTAGCATTACTATACTTCGCGACTCTTGTCGCGTGACTTAGCGTCACCCCGTCACTCTCGCACAGTACTGTACAGAAAGAGATAGGTAATATATCTTGGGCGAGAAAGAGTTGCGTATCACAGTTATGCTAGAGGGGCTGATAGATATTTATGTAGGTAACTGATTCGTTCAAAATATTCGCTAGCAATGCATGTTAGTAAAATAGTCGGCAGTTCGTCGTAGTCGCAGCACTTGCTAACTCTCTCTCTCTCTCTCTCTTAGTCATGGGTTCGTAACAGGTAATATATTTTTCATCTAATGTTATAGTTGACATAATGTAAAGTTTGATATAACACGTTATATAAAGGTATTGAAGTTTCCAACCTAACCTAACGCTTTACAAACTAACCAGTATAATGATGACGATCGATTATTTTATTGATAAGGCTACACGCGGAATCACGCCATCTTAATATAGACATATATTAAGATGGCGTGATTCCGCGTGTAGCCTTATCAATAAAATAAATACATTACCTGTAACCATTTAACCTTGGTCACACGTGATAGCAAAACTAGGCGGTCTGAGATGATGCATGCTTTCAAGATTATACTCTATTTCACATGCCCAGTGAACTAATTATATATTCTACCCGTGAGATCCTGCAATTGGCTTCCCTGCTTTCTATTATATTTAAGTTTACTCAAAATTGTTAAAGCTGTTGGTTCTCCTAAATAAATAAATATATAATTCAAGAAGAGCATTGACAAGTAGCTGTAGTTTGAGTGGATACGGCCTGACTACGACGTCTGCGACAAGCGGCAGCAACGAGGGGCAACCATAGGTGGCAGCGAAAGGTCCGAGCGCGCGGTGTCTCGCTCACTCATATGGCCGCCCTTCGCCGCTGCCGCTTGCCGCTAAAGTCGTGGCATGTCATCGCTGTGTGCGTGTGACATCTGCCAGCTCAGTACATTTTACACACTACTCGCGAAGTTGGCCGAGGTTGGGCGAATATGATAGTGAGAGGCACTTTGCTGCAGAAGCAGAAACCTATACCTACTCCGGCCAACTTCGCCTCGGCCAAGCCAACTTCGGTCAACTTCGCGATAGTGTACAGCGAGAGTCAAAATATAAAATGTACTAAGATGACAGATGAGATGTCGCCCGCAAAAAGCTATTTGAAATAGACTATAGTTCTTATACGTACGTATACGAGTATGTAATTAGCAGGATAAACAAACTTTTATCCTGCTAAGTACTCTTTCACCAAAAAATCGTGAAATCGTCCCGAGTTTCACGATTTTGTTGCCTTAATGAGAACTGTAGAGACGTAAAATATCTAAGTATGGGATACAGCATATAATTAATTATTTATTAAAAAACATAATATTTGTGAATAATGTATGAAATATAAAGCCATTTCCAATTTAAGCTCAAACGCGAATTTATCCTTTACAGTATATCCGCTTTATCAATTATTTATTTAAACTTTATTACACAAGTAAAAGTACAAATGGTGGACTTAATGCCTTACGGCATTCTCTACCAGTCACCATGAGCACTAAACAGCAACATCAGTATGGTGCAGTATCATGGTATTTACAATTACTTATAGCCAAAGACGAAGAAAAATATAACCTTGAATAAGTGCTCAAACCTTTTGACGTAAGGTGTTGCTCGCCAAGTAGCATTTTATCGATTTTCACCACGCGCTAGAACTGCTGCATAATTAATGGAGAGAAAATCCATAAATGCTAACTTTATACATGGTATGACCTTGCTACATTAACTGTACCTTCCTAGGTACTCTGTGGTATTGTCTATGGGTTGAATGCCGCTAATGGTGTTTCTTAACAGTGATCGAATTATGTAGAGTTAAATTACCTATACCTACTTGCAGATACATTGAATGTCTTTAGAATTAGGCGTAATTCCAAAATGATTAACTTTACGATAGTTTTGAAAGTTTACGTTAGGTTTGTAACAATCCTGAAAATTTAAAACTGTTTGTGAGAAAAATAAAATGATGACTACCGACTTTATATCAAACGATTTATATGCCTTGAAGTTGTATGCCAGTCAAATATGGATCCTTTTTCACTTTAAATGTTCATTCCAAAGTAATTCTGTTAATGCCAACTTGTTCACCATGAGCTGAAACTGTTTGATAATCCAAATTATGCAAATTGAGAGTTTCAAATGTACGATGCGCTTTTCCTGTACTTCGATATGTCCCCTGTCCTAGTTTTATATAGAATATTGGAGAATTTTCTTATCATTACTTTAAAGAAAAATAACTGTAAGAAATCAGGATGTAATTTTTTCTTTTACGCTTATTAAACATTATTTTTATTTTCTATATGTATAGTATAGTCGTACCTGTTGCGTTAGATACAATACGGTATTCGATGACAGCTCAAATCAGCTACTCTTTATAAAATGTCAAAAACGATCTGTTAGTATGAAGCTTCTATAATGATACAGGCATGTGACGTCATAAAAAGCAGTAGTCAAAACACGTCTTCTTTTTTGTTATTGTACAATTAAAAATAGTATAAGGTCCCGAAGTTAGTGATAGTTTATTTGGTCCCGCGTATTTTTTAATGTGTGTTTAGTGATTTCAATGCCACAATTTATATTTACTATAGTCAAACACCGGATTCAGTTGTCTATCATTACTTATACGTTTATGCAAAACATTCCTAATAATCCATAATTACATGACTTGCTGCAAGATTAAACTTAATGTTTGTTATGGTTGACGTACTTACTCGTAAGTCGTATTGTATTATATAGCGAATAAAGTTCTACCCACACTAGCTATACCTACACACGGTTACTAAATGAGTAGGTATCATATTTGGTCTGATGTAACGTATGAGCTCACGCATCGCGTGTAAGCCTGTTAGAAGGCTCTAGACTCTTTAACTTAACCAATATTGGATATGGTGAAGCCAAAATAATCTTGAGCTGTTTATTTATCGAAAGGTTGCCTGGAAGAGCGGTTATTGGCTGTCATTGTCTTTGTTAATGTTTTTCTTGTAGGTGCGTATTTATATTTAATTGCATTTAATTATCGTATTACTGTCTATAGTTATAGTATAAAAGTTTACTTCATCACGCTTTTAGTTTCGATTGTGATAATTGAAATAAAAGAAATGATGAACCAATGAAAATGGCGATAAGAACGCCTGTTGTTTGCCTCTATTGAATGTTACGCGTAATCTGAATTTGTTTGTATTTATTTCCTGTTGAGGTGTGCAATAAAGAATATTAGGTCAAAAAGTCTTTCATATGACCGGATGTCCGGATTTACGAAAGACTCCTTGACCAATGTCCGGATTTCTAGATGTTCTCGCCTGCTCTTACTTCTCAATCGATCCTCGTGTTTAGTGAGCAGCTTCGATTTTTAAGGTTTTTTAGTCGATTTATTTTTACAAATTTTTTCAAAATGGGGGAGATGTGGGGGTTGAAAAAGTAAAAATTAAAACATATATTCAGACAATTCGAAAAATTATCGTTAGGTCTCACAAATCCACTAGTGGATATTGTGTATAATAAAGTTCATACATCAAATAATACAGGGTGGAACATTTCTAAAGACTGGGCTGACATATCTGAGTGATCTACAATCGACCTATTATAATTGTAAAGCTGAATTTAAAAGTAAAAAAAAGTCATCGAAATAAAATATTTTAATATCAGTGACAACCCTACTAATTCAAAGGTTTTATTTACATTTCAATTGACACCTGTCTTTAACTTAGCGATGTTCAAAAGACGCTAGGGTTGATATATGCAGATTTTTACACCAATGTTTAACAAACTGTATCTCAAAAAATGGATAGAAATAGTGACATAGTTCATACACGCAATGAAAAATGAAGTACTCGGTGTGAACAATTCCCTGTTTGCTTAAAAGTCCCTCGATTTGTTCCACCCTGTATACATAATCAAACGAGTCATTGTTTGGTAAAATGTACTAAATGAAGGTATAGGGCGGATATAATCGGTGAATTCCTTGATAAATGAATCATTCACCGAGGCAGTGTTCACAATTCGCTTATCGACAATTTCTCGCTAACTCTTATCGTCATGTATTTCCTTTAGGTATATTGTTGTCATTGTTGTGAAATATTGGTAAACGTTCGTTCCAGTGTTTGATCAATAATTGTGAAAATTGCAAGAGGTTTTAGGTACCTAATATTAGGCCAGTGTCGAACACTGTGACTTTTATAAGTAAGTTTATGAATACTAGATACAAATTTTAATTCTGTCAAGCGAATCATAAGCATAACATAATATTATAGGTTTTAAGCAAGTATCTTGGTTACATTACACTCGTTAGTCGTTGGTACGGAACTATATGTGCGCGGGAGTAAATAAACAACAATGTTAAAACCCTGCCTTTTACAACACTAGAATAACCTTTAAACCTAAGTATTACCTAGGTAATTGCATGATATTAATAGTCTATTTTCCTAGCGTTACAGAAACAAGTCACAACCGCAAACTAAGTCACGTGTCTCACAACTCTTAACACGTTTACTTACTTAGTACCTTGTCGAATTAGCATAATGTAGAAAAACTACCGAAAGAATTCACCGTGAAACTTACGCGACAACGTCCTTCAAACGTCTATGCGGCATGGATCCAATGTACGAAAACAAAAGAACGACGCTGCTTTGGAACACTTCGATATTAAATTAGCGAACTTATGACGTCACCATGCAGATATAGCTTTAGACAATCATTATATTAGAAATGTATCTACTTATTTGCATGGTTTCATTACAACATTGTACAATTGAAGTAGGTACTTACCACAAAAATTGCGGTGACACAAAACAGCATGTATTTAATGCACTTCATTCCCACTTCCAAATTGTTTTGGGCCACCATTTTGGCTGTCCTTGTTCGACGTGTGCACAGTATGTTCAACTTCACAGGTATACAAGTACTGACGTTTTGTTATCAGTATGATAAGGTATCGGCCTCGCGCTCCGGCCGGTGCGGTGAGACTAACGCTGTGGAAAACGAGTGGAAAATTTAGCGTTCCGTACGCGGGCGGAAAAACTTTTTCAGCAAGTCGAATATTAATACGTTCAGTGCAGGCAATGCATAACAGCGCGTAAATGTGTAGTGATGGGCTTATGATGGTTGCGTTTATTACTTGATAAGTAAGTGACAAAGCAACCGTCACGATTTGAAAAGTATGTGAGTGCGAGAGTGACAGATGCTTTATCACTTATTTGACGCGTAATAAACGCGAACATGATGTGTTCAACGCACTCATTTCAAACTCAACTTACTTATTCCGTCTTGTAAGAAAATTCAGATGGAGAATTATATGATAGAATTTCAATACGAGTAGGTATGTAGTTTAGTTGAATCTAGGTTGATTTGTACTAATTGATGATATTCGCAGATAGTACTTAGATGTGCTTTAGCTTACACGATGTTTCTGCGTAAGACGCACTAACATTTTTTTTCAAACGGCGTACCTACGAGGAACCGATTCAGTGACCTAGACCAGTGTTGCACACAGAAATTTTGTAGGTACACCATTTATGATAAATGTGATTTGCAGCTGTGTAGATATTTTTCTTCCGTCTGTTTATGAGATGACCGTGACCGTACTGACCTCAGAAATTGTACATAGTTAAGGGCTTTAATTAAAACAAAACTTAATTGATTCCTTTGTGTGACGAAAGTTACCCATACATTTTGTATGACTAACTTTCGTCACACAAAGGAAGCGATCGTGATTTTTTGTTAACTAAGCCTTTACTATGTACAATTTTTTTGCAATCGACCCACATGACATTAACTCTAGGAAGCTTCAGCATTGGAACCTGTAATGCAGGGTTGGCCAAGGCCAACCCTGAATCAGAGCAAGCCTAAATTATTATGTAAGTTTTATAAAAACTGCGTTAAGTAAATTGCAATATACAGCGTAGAACGTATGAAGCGGCATGATATTTCAACGACCAAGCTCCTAAAAATAAAAAATTAACTCTAGAAAGAATCCTTAAGAGGCCTTATTCCTTTTAAAATGCTGATTTTTAGAGTGTTTTTCTCTATGATCAAACATGTTTCTTAACATATTATTGATGCTACTACCTAGAACAGGGCTGTTGGGATTTATTGATATATACATATTTGAAACCTACAGTTTGAATTTTTAATTGATAATTTTTGTTTTAGAAACTACTCGAAATTGACAGAATTCACGCGGAAAATTAGTTTTTTTTAACGTATTTTCGACTGCACGCAATGAAAGCTTGAAATAGCTATGTTACTACCTAGAACTCGGGGAAAAGTATTATTCACTTCAAAAAATTGGTTGAAATTATCAATATATTTGTCATAATATGAAAAAAAAAATTAAAAAGGAATAAGGCCTCTTAACCCGTTATGGTCAAATCAAACCTTAGCGTAGCCTAACTTTATTGGGAAAGCGGTCTTAGTTTGTGTCGTAAATCGTATACTAACGGAACTTGAAGCTTAAATTAGACTCGCGCTTAACCAGAAACATAAGCCAATTAGCTCGTGTGTTCGTGAAGTAGATAACTTGTGACTTCGCTAACTAAAACGCTAAGTGCGCGTCATATTTGGCAAGTACTTATATGGATTTGATACAATATGTACCTACAGACCTACACTTTCATATAGTCTATAGTAAAGACTGTAAGGTGTTACTACTAGGCTTCCCGAGACTTCGCCTGTGGGGCATCAGCAAACGTATTTTACAAAATAAATCTTATTAAAATCATCAATAACAATAATACAGAAATTAAAATGCAATTATAAATTAAGAAATTAAGTAACTAAAATACGTACGTACCCTGCCGCAGGGCCATGATCTGGGGGACATGGTTTTAGCTAGTTACTTCTATTTAGGTTAAGTTAATTTCTGTTACTTTCTACTTGTTTTTCGTTACATAAATAAATAAATTGTATATTACTAAAATATACTCGTATATGCTAAATTTATTCTTTTATATTATTAGGTAGCTTATTGTAGATTTTAACTGACATTGCAAGAGGTCCGGATGAGTGAAGCTTGATTCACGATGGTGGTAACATTAATTTGTTTTTAAAGCGTAACGTTTTACATACATCCCCTATTTTGGTGTAGAATTCGGGAAATTTTCGGACAAACTTACATATCTCTAAAATGTATATGCATGGGATAGTCAGTATTTATATGAGCATAGATTTTTTCTAAATCCAGCTGCATTGCCTGCATTAAGTTACATTTTCATTATAATTGGAATAACTTAGCACATCGCTAAAGTGGACATAAAGTAGCTATAGCGGTGATATTTTGGACAAATGTCCTTGGAAACATCGAGTTTGGCTTCTGGTCTATATTCTATGCACAGACAGTCTGTGAGTATACATATCTCTGAAGTCTAGACGTCTCGTTGCATAAGTTATGTTATATAAATGATTTCAATGGCGGTGACTCTACCGATTGGAATTTCTGACATGAGACCTGCAGGCGGGCTAACATATCTTGTCCTGACTTCGCTAGTCGCGCGAGAGCGGTATTGAAAGGAAAGTTACACGAAAGTTTTTCTCGCGCGACAAATTGTCGCGTGTCAAAGATCAAAGTTATGCTACATACTGAATCGTCGGTCTTAAGGCTACTTTTTCCACTAAACATGTGCTAAGCTGCCTAACTATAAGATGTATGATATTCACATACTAGAAAGGTGCCCGCGACATCGTCCGCGCAAAACTTTGCTAGTCGGGTGAAAAGTATCTTATATTAACCATCTTTGGATGTTTCTGTACCAAATTTGGTTAAAATCCCTTCATACGTTCGGCTTGATGAGAGGCCGAAGAGTTTTTTACCAACGGATGGCGCCGTACAGCTGACGCGGCGCCATACCTAAATCGCACTGTAAATTAACCCCTGAAATAATGACTCCTTTCCATAGTAAACTGATAATTTACAATACAATTTTAGAATTTTATATCAGTCCATCGTCCTGTTTGTCAGTGTTGCACGCTGATGCTTCGCCAGCAGCGGGGTGCGCACGCGTCAGGCTAAAAAAGCTCCCACCAATCGGGCACTGCCGCTCTTGAATGAACTGTCTATCCAAAGCCCTGAGATTGACGTCTTTCACGACTCACCTGGCTCTTTTTGCTGAACCTATGTATGTTTTTAAGTAATAATAATTTTGTAAATTATTAATATGTGTAGTCTTTTGTCTAATCCATACTAATATTATAAATGCGAAAGTGTGTCTGTCTGTCTGTCTGTCTGTCTGTCTGTTACCTCTTCACGCTTAAACCGCTGAACCGATTTAGATGAAATTTGGTATATAGATAGTTTCAGTCCCGGGGAAGGACATAGGATACTTTTCATCCCTAATAAATTTAGTGTTCCCGTGGGATGAACGGGTAACACCGCGGGGCACAGCTAGTTCATAATAATCCTCATAACTAAATGTATCTGTTGTAGCGTTAAAAACCGCTACATGTTTATTCTAAACTGTTGTAGCTAGCCGCTATTGCTTATCCCGCCATCTGGCCAATTTTGTCGGTGTAAACTTGTGCAAGTGTTGACGTCTTTTTAGGTCTAGATAATGGTTTTGCTACGAGCTAATATCACGCTTGGTAGTTTCGGCTACGATGTGCAGGTGGTGTTGTTATTAAACCTCATGGCTTGCTGTTGCATGAGCTGACGATATGCAAGGAGTTTTTCTATAACCTTTTTGTTCAGCGGATTTCTTTTTATTATTTAAAATTCATATTGCGAGCGTGTTTTATTTTGTCAGCGTGTCAATTTTGTTTCTGGATTCATGGTAAAATGGTGTGTTTACTCCTGAAGAGATATTTACTGATATATTATATTTAGTATTTCTTATAGGATTATACTGATATTTAGTATTTCTGGACTGTGTAGTGGTCTGTTTATTAATTCTGTGGTTGCGCTGATGAGCGTCTGTTGTTTGTGCGAGGAATATGAACTTGTAATTTGAGATATCCACCCGGAGATGCTATATCTTGTGATTGTGTGTTCAGGTGAGTTGTGCCGTCTATTGCGCTTCCAATTCCTTCTTGCGTGATCCGTTTTCGTAGGCCTATATTGTAAATTTTGTGATTTCTTTTCAGGTTCCAATTTTTCTCTAAAAAGGGGGTTTTCGGATTCTTAAAGCCAGTTCACTCTCCTGGACTGGATAAGTTTCATATTATTCTATTTGGTTCTTTAGTGGCGTAACAGTTTGCTTGTAAGGACTAGTATTTACCTTCTTAAATATTCCGTAGCTTCCGGTTACGGGCTGATCATCTCAGGCCCTGCGCCCTATTTCGGCGTGCTACTCCGAATGCGGTGTTCGGCTGGCCTGGAGGCTGTTGCCAGCGGCTCTATTACCGCGCGCAACTCTCGGCTTGGTTGAAGACAGATACCAACGGCTGCGACCAACCATCGGGACATTCGTGGGTCACAACTCACAACCATGGTTTATTTACGCGTGGAACGCCATACGTAACGTTTATAGCATTTAAGGCTAGGAGCATAGTAGTGTATAGTTTACTTTCTGATAACGTAACGTGCAGGTTTGACTTTTATTGTTGGAAATTTCCTCCAAATTCCAAAGCTACCTCGTATGTCGGGTGAATTATCTTTTTAATCGTTCATTTTTCGGCTAAGCTCACCCATTTTCATCTCATTTCACCACGCCTTACCACCTTTTTTAGTGACCTACGCCGATCATATGAAGGTTTAGATACGTACGGAGTTTCCACTTGGATCTGGAACCACTTAAAACCTTTCTTTTCAACAATAATCACGTCTATGCAAACTGCGTTCTGCAGATCTGGTTATACCGGATACGTATATTTTAGCCTGTGCAAACAAACTGTGAGTGTTTCTTTATGACCTGCCCTTAGCAGGTCCGTGCTTTGTCGTTGTGAACTTGTTATTATCGGTGTTAGTTATTTTTTTGTCATCTAATTTAAACAAATTCGGCTCTTTATGAAAATAAAATTTTAACGTGAAAGCTACGCCATATTTATTTAACAAATTAAGTGATAAGTAGTAGTTGTTTTTGCAGCACTGTGTAGCATGTGAGCGTTTTGTTGTGTAATAAAAAAAAAAAACAACACCAATTAGCGTATTCTCGTAGATCAAAATGCGACATTTTACGCCTTTGCTTCGATATTTCTTGGAAATGTGTAATTATGCGCCAAGTAAAATTTTACAGCAATCTTTTCCCAGCAGTCATCATTGATTATTCAGACACCGTTAGAGCATTTAACATCCTTACAAACATGACCTCCAACCATACAATACCTCCTCGGCAGGGCTAGCTTATCATGCTAGGACTTGGATTGTCGTGACTCAGCATCACATGTCTAAAAAGACATGATGTCTTGCTCGCACGGTATTCAGAGGAAAGTGACAGGTAGTCGCGCGACGGACTCGTATACCTATCACAGACGTAGATACAGCACGTCTAGCATAACTTTGACACGCGACTCATGTCGCGCGATATAGCATCATCCGTCACTATCTCATAGTACTGTCCAGATAGAGACAGGTAGTATATCTCGCGCGAGAAAGAGTCGCATGTCAAAGTTATGCTAGCCGTGCTGGCCGATGATCAGCACGTCTAGCGTAACTTTGACACGCGACTCATGTCGCGCGAGATAGCATCATCCGTCACTATCTCATAGTACTGTACAGATAGAGACAGGTAGTATATCCCGCGCGAGAAAGAGTCGCGTGTCAAAGTTATGCTAGCCGTGCAGGGTAGATTATTAGGTTCTGCAGAAAATTGTTTTACCGAACCTATACCTAAACTATCGTAATCTATTAGGATACACAAAAACATTTAAAAAAATATTTCCCGTTTAAACGGCAGATTTTTTCTGCGAAATTAGCATTATGCGAGACATTATTTTCGGTAAAACAAATTTCCGCTAGGTGAGGGTTACCCAGATTATCATCGGCGCGGCGCCTTCACTGGCTGTTCCCTAGCGTTGGCACTGCATCCTTGCCGTCATCTTTACCAGACTGGCTTTAGGCGCCGTGAATATATATTTGGCTTTGCCGTTGTTCGGAGTTCGGACAAAATCGGCACACGATGAAAGCCAGTTCTAGTGGCATACATGCGTCAACGTCAATCATTGATATTTATTTCCACGCATGCGCTGAATTTTAATTGAACAACCAATAAAAACAATGCTCAGGTGGTTTTACAAAGAAAATTTAAGTATTTGTGTATCTATGCTCCAAAATGTGTGAATGCTGTAGTTTGAGTTAATACAACTCCAAGTCAATAAAAAATACTCTGCAACATTTGGAACAATACCTATTAAGCAGTGGCGGTATTTCAAGGTGGAAATAAAATATAAAAAACACTATAATTATTTATTAATCTGCAATAATATTACTTAACGTAATTAACACTTAGTTTACAATAACAACAATACGCATAACACTAACGTTCTATTAACTAAGGAAACATATTTTCCGCTCTCGATATCTTGGCCATCCATATCGCTCCGCCGACGGCTAAAGCCTGAAAAATAAGAGAAATAAGTAAATGAAGTATACCCCTTCAGTTAGGTATGTAGGTAAGTACTAGAACTAGGCACAACGCAAGCACTAGGTATAAACAAATCCCACGTGCTGCTTTGTATTAGAAGTATAAGGCATGTGATCGTGATGCTTCTAGCAATGCGATACGCCAGGCAACCAATACCGTCTACACCAAAAGGGCACACGGGGCCCGTGCCCAGGGCCCCCATTCTCAGGGGGCCCCGAAGGCCCGACAATTTCTCTCACAGAATAAATGGTCATACTTAGTAAAAAAATCTTATTATAATTCGCTTTTTTTACTTTCCAAAAGGGCCCCAAATTCTTGTGTGCCCAAGTACAAGCATAAGCCTAGTTTACGACGGCCCTGCAGGCAACTAGATAAGTAAATACTATGCCGTAGGTACGCTTGTTTGCTAACAACTATTGTATAAGAAAACAAGGTATGACACTCCGGCGAGTGAGACTTAAATTACAATTATGCATTTGTGCATTACAGTTGTTATATTCTTTGACTAAATTTTATTTTATTGTAATAATTGATTTAAAACATTCACGATTTTATGAGATTTAAACAGGATACAACTGAATCGGGGAGTATTATGATACGATACACCACTGGCAACACAGAAACGGATTGACGGAACCAAAATAACCAATCATAGCGTGATGACGCCGAAAGTCCAAAAGTATCCTACGTCTTCCCCAGGACTTAAAATATCTGCATACCTACCTACCAAATTTCATCTATATCGGTTCAGCGGTTTAAGCGTGAAGAGGTAACAGACAGACAGACATACTTTCGCATTAATAATATTAGTGTGGATTATGTTCCTACTAAACATACATACCAAATAGCTACATTACACTAACATCGTCTGTATTTGTAAGTAAATAAGGTACGATCCTGTGACATGTTTTTTTAGTAATTTATAACTGTTTTGGCAGTTAATTAAGATGTTTCCTCAAACTTAAGAGCGTCACCAGATTTAATGACAAGAAGCTCACTCGCTTCGCTCGCTCGTTCAATAAGTACTTAGTCCGGTTAATCGTTAAACTATGAAAAGCAATAAAATAACCTAGTTACGTTACACGCTTCGTCGCCCGAGGATCGCATATGAGTTGCGTGGGCGTGCTTAATTTTCCGGAACGTTATTTTATTATTATTGAGAATATTTGTAATTAAAGTAGGTCGGGACAATTGCGTCATATGAGGCAAGTGCGTTAAAAAAGTCAAGTATTTATAGCCACTCCTACAGTTTAAACAGTACCTACCATGATCTGGGATCGTAAAATGCGAGCAAAATCGATTGAAACGACGAATAACGTCCGTGACGACCACTTCACTGAATTCTGCTCGCATTTTACGAACCCTGATAAACCTCTAATCTACCTGCGTGAAAAAAAGTAAGGCGCAACCTGGTTAAGTTGTTACTGGTTAATATGACTAGAATACCAATGAGTTGCCAAACAAACCACCAAAGTTTCTACAAGTAGGCATTTATGAATGCTCTACTTGCGAAATATATAACGTTAAGAATGCCAATTCGCTATACAAACCCACCTGAATTAAAATCAAGAAGATACCAGCCACCCCGATAGCCCCAGCGTGTGACTGCGCCCAGCTTCCAAATGCGGCGGCACAGCCCGTGCTGTACGCGGTGGTGACGTTGCACGTGAATGTGGTGACTGTCCCGAATACGTGGCTGCAACAGCTGACAGGCAGCCCCTCGGTCTCTTGCGTGCCGAGATGCTGGAGCCAGTCGCTGGCGTTGAGGACTCCGCAGCAGGTAAACTGGAATTGTTTAAAAGGTATGTTGAGGAAAAAGGAAATACATTATTATAGGAGCGACCACACCTTTGCTCTAAATACTACACGCACGTAGGTTGTGGGTTTACGTGCAAGGAGGATGCATTCGATCAAAATTTAATTTCGAGAATCACGCTCCCACTCGGAGAGTAATGCCAAACTAATAAGGGACTTTTGACGTTACTATTAGTATCCGAAAATAAGCATTATAAAAGTTTGATTGAATCCAGCCTTAATGTATAAAGAAGACGATACGACACGTCAATGCGTAAACACATCGCCAGCGTATTTTGGGCAACATATATTATGGTCGCTACTTAAAACGTTCATATTACGTTGACGACGCGTTTGGCGCAGTTTGTAGAGCACCTGCCTACTGAGCCGGCGGTCCCGGGTTCGAATTTTGGCCAAGGCAAATATTTGTGCTTGGGTCATGGTTGTTCTATGTATTTAAGTATATATATATATCTATTTAAGTATGTACTATGAGCTGCAGAAATGCATGGCCCATTTATGAATGAATTCATTGATAAACGGGCCATGCAATTCTGCAGCTCATTGTACATCGTCGTCTAGTACCCATAACACAAGCCTTCCTGAGCTTAATTTGGGACTAGATTTGTGTGAGGTTGTCTGTTATTTATTTATTTATTTACATATATGCAGATAGTTGGTTATTTCAAATATGATCCTAGGTGGTTTTCCTCAGCTGTGCCTAGAGTGCCATACCGCGGACCTACTCGTATGTACGTTACACATCCGTGCCATTATTTGTTGTCAAATTGCCTACCAGTAAGGAAAAGTAACTAGTTAGACGACCTGTTGCAACTTGCAATCTCAAAAACTTCTTTTAGGGAAATGTCAGTTGACAATTTCCAGTTTTCATTTATTCGAATCCATCTCCTAATATGAGACTGGTTTTTCTTGTGACTGCTTCATATTGATGAGTTAATCATGTAGAAAGTATTTATAGATTTATCGAATCCATTTGTAAATGCACCGTCGTATAGGAATACGCAGCGTGGGTCGGCCCCCGACTAGATGGACAGATGACCTCGTGAGGGTAGCGGGGAATCAATGGACGCGGTCTGCACGGGGTCGCACTTTGTGGCGAGTCACAGGCGAGGCCTATGTCAGCAGTGGACGTCTGTGGCTAATAGATAGATAATCACTACATAGTATAAAACAAAGTCGCTTTCTCTGTCCCTATGTCCCTTTGTATGCTTAAATCTTTAAAACTACGCAACGGATTTTGATGCGGTTTTTTTTAATAAATAGAGTGATTCAAGAGGAAGGTTTATATGTAGAATACATGCATAATTTATCAGCATTGCACCCGTGCGAAGCCGGGGCGGGTCGCTAGTTGTAAATAATACAATACTGACGTCTTCCTGTACTTCATCCCACAGCTTCGTGACCTCGTAGTTCTTGTCGGCCCCATAGAGGTCCATGGTGCTTTGCAGCTGGCTCTGCACCAGGACCACCGTGTGGCCCTTGAGCGCGTAGCCAGCGATGCAGGCCGACAGCTGGAACACGAACATCAGCACCATGGCGCCGGCAAACTGAAATGTGAAGACAAACTTATGAATTTCTACATTTGAGTTCTTAAAATACTCACTGATCAGTTTAAGATGGCTTTTAAAATTCTTTTTTGCATATTATGACTTGATAATTAATTACAACCAACTTTTTGAAGTGAATAATACTTTTCCCCGACTTCTAGATAGTAACATATAGCTATATATTTTACGCTTTCATCGCGTGCAGTCGAAAATAAGTTGAAAATACTAATTTTCCGCGTCCGTCGCAGTGACGCTGCGTGGGCGCCGACAAGACGCTCCGACGCTCGACAGTCGACACTGACGTCGAGGAGGCGCGGTGCTAACGCGGCGCCGACGCCGCGTGGACGTCACTGCGACGTCGACGTTCGAGAAACGCCGCAGCGTCGCGTCGGCGCTGCGGGAGCGCGGCGTCGACGCCGCGCGGGCGTTGGTGAGGCGTTGACGTTCGGGAGACGCTAGATGTGGGGGAGCCCTTAAGAAACGTCTTTGATCATAGAGAAAAATGTCTAAAACAATCAGCATCTTTAAGGGATAAGGACTCTTTAAGAACAACGATATTATAACGCGCGTGGCGTGTAGTTATTTTAAATCTTTTAATTAAGGAGTTTTGATAATTTTAAGCAGCTCCAGCAGGCCTAATACAGCGTAGATTTGAGCCCTAACTCAATAAAATATCATTAAAACTCTGTCGCTCCCGTTGTCTAATTCTTGTATAATGCTGTGCTGTTGTTTTTTCCCACGAAATCGTGTGTCAGCTGTTATATTCGTTTCATTCTTTTTTTTAAATATGTAATTGATTAAAGAAAATACAGATGCTGGAACAGGAATCTAAATAAGAAACTTTGCGAACCGGAAAATTACTTCATAAATAAAATGCCCGGAGCGAGCGGCATGGCGCGAATTCTCACATGAAGGTGGGAAATCTCGCTCAGTCCAGGTAATAAATAACAATGTGAGATTAGAACATGATCTGAACTAAGACACATTTTATTTCCTGCTATATTATATTTACTTTTAATTTATGTAATTTCTTCCTAAAGTCGTACCTACATTGGACTTATGTATGTAAACTCTTTATTGCACATTAAAAAATATATTAATACCTAATAAATAATAAAACAATTGGTATATAATAAAAGAGTAAAAGTAATATTGTACAAAAATCGAATTAACTATTACTAACTATAACTGTGTAAGTAAACTGACATATAATATAACTATTAACTACATTGTAAGTTTGTACCCTTTTGTAAAAATTGACATATAATGTATTTGTGCATTATCAATAAATGAGTATGAGTATGAGTATGAGTATACAAAGGCGAACTTATCCCTGTAACTGTTAACCTTTGAGCAAATGAGAGAGAACAGATAACATCCAAGAATATAGACAAAAATATAAATATATATACTTATAACTATATGCCATTTTGTACGCACACTACTCTACACTGCGTTACTATAATTATAACCTACTAGGTATACTGAATCTCCTGTGATTTTAGATCATCGGATGCATATCGATGGCAAAAAGTGTAAACGCTGTAACCGCCTTGTGAATTCCCTGGGCGGTTACAGCATTTACGCTTTTTGCCGTCGATATGTAGTATATATGTACCTAGGTACAGTAGGTAGCCAGAGGCGAGGGACGAAACAAATTCCTTAGCCAATCCGGGACCAATTTTGCTTTTTTTTAATAATAGGCAAAATCCTCTAAACTGGGCAAGCCAGTGGGATTCCTGATCCCCTGCTCTATGAACGCCGCTCCGCTGGTAGGTACAGCCTTCTTGGGAGAGCAGTAAAATATATATATCCCACATAGAGCTGTGCCGTTCTCGAGAAAGTTCTTTGCCGATAAAAATCGGGAAACGTTTTCGATAATGGCACATCACTAATCCCAACCGTAATAAAATCTATGGTTGCATTTTAGTTTTTTTTTTTCACAAACTGACCGGCGATTGACCTCAGTATCACCTGATGGTAAGGTAAGAGACTACGGGGTCGAGGATGTAGCTCGCTGGTTCAGTAATAAATAGCCTATTCACTCTTGCCTTGAAGAAAACCAAATTATAATTTTATGGAAATACACACGATGGGAGCGACTTCCATTCCTTAGGGGCACGAAATTGTGAGGGTAGGGTACCTAATCTTTATTAATTTTATTAAGTGCCTAGGTTCGTCACTAAACACGGAATATTAAATCGATAATATCGTCATGTCTTTGTTTTCACTATAGCGTTGTATTTGGCTTCCTCGATAACACGATCAATACCGTGTGTTAATGAGATAAAACCATAACCTTTATCGTTATCGTTTGTTTGTCCGATTGTCCATGTTAATGTTATCAACCACGAAGCCTGGATTACTGTTAATTTTACTTATTTTGGAAACCAGTAAGGGCAGTAAGTACTCATCAAGTCATGGCACCTGTAGGTATACTTCTGACTAGTAGCTCTGTGACCTGTAGACCTTGCGAGTTTGATTCGAATGGCTGAAGTTTATCATTTTTAGGGTTCCGTACCCAAAGGATAAACACGGGATCCTATTACTGAGACTTCGCTGTCCGTCCGTCCGTCTATCACCAGGCTGTATCTCAAGAACGGTGATAGCTAGACAGTTGAAATTTTCACAGATGATGTATTTCTATTGCCGCTATAACAACAAATATACTAAAAATAAAATAAAATAAATATTTAAGGGGGGCTCTCATACAACAAACTTACAGATAATGGAACGGAACCCTTCGTGCGCGAGTCCCACTCACACTTGGCCGGTAATTTTTACATTTTACAACCCCTATATCATCGCCATTTTGGAAATTTTCGAAAAACTGATTCGACATGGATATTTATAAAACATGTTAGGTAAAGTTTTTTTTTATGTCTCTATAGATAGGTATCGAACCTACTCACAAAATTTCATGATAATATCGTTGAGAAATGTGGCCTAGTCGAGAAGAGTCGGAAATCCGAATATCCAAACATCCGGACATGCCTACGAAAGAAATTTAGGCAAAGTAAATCGAGAATTTTCTGAATTACGCAGTTCTCTAGATCTAACATCCACAGTCATATTTTGTAGGTACTTATATGGAAGTGTCATGCGAAGTATAAATAAAAAATACGAATGTTTTTTTACTTAGGTACTATGACAAGTACTTATTGTATATAGAATACTAGCGACCCGCCCCTGCTTCGCACGGGTGCAATGCTGGTAAATTGTGCATGTATTATACATGATATAAACCTTCCTCTTGACTTCCTCTATCACTCTACCTATTGAAAAAAAAACCGAATCAAAATCCGTGACGTGGTTTTAAAGATCTAAGCATACATAGGGACAGACAGACAGGAAGCGACTTTGTTTTTTTACAGTCGATGTCTTAAATTTATAATCAAAAATGTGATCAATAATATTTGAACTCGTCCCTGCTCTTTGAGAAGAAGTGAGTTCCCTCATAACTGGTACGAGTTTAGTACTTATTTAAGTACCTAAGTTCATACTGCTGAGCTAATGCGCTATGTTATTAAATCCATTCATTAGGCACAAATAAGTTCCAGGGTTAAACGTTAATTGCACTCAATTAGAATTCTCGGCTGGATGACTTAATTTTTGACGCAGTTTTTAAGACTTTTAAGCTATTTTCTCACTCAAGAAACATACCTAACTTTAAGAGTAGGTAAATTCTTTCTTGTCCTTTTTTTCCGTACCTAAATATGGATTTTCCCATGCTATTTTAATTTTGCTGCTTTATACTCTCGCCTGGGAAATATATATCGATGAAATAAAATAAATATGCTTATAAATATAAACACAAAGGTAAATTTTGAAAGAAAAATGTAAAGTAATCTACTACAATGGTAAGCAGGACTCGAACCTGCGACCCTACGTAAAAAAATAGAGTCGATAAAAATATTAAAATGAATATGCTTGCCAATAGTTTTCACGGAAAATGTAAAGGGGAAAGTCTGTACTTCTACATATAGGTACTTACTGATTAATTACTGACAGCTGTTACGAGTTTTAAGATTTATAGCCCGGAGTGAGTACCTATAAACTTTATTAAACGATAAAAAAAGCGACTACCTACTTCAATCAATCATGAGATTTATATTATAGCGGTGACGAGCATTGGTGTTACTTTTGCCAAGTTTTGTAAATTGTACGGTCAAGAAATTAGAACCATGGAACTATTTATTTAATTATGGTAGGTACTTAACCTACTAACGATAAAAAAGCACTCATTTTAAAAGTGCGACCAAAACGGCGTGGTCGAACTTGTTGATGCGATTCCAATTTCCCGTCATGTTTGGGATAAGTACCTACCATATTGTTGATTTTACAATAACACGGCGCAATCAGCAGTCATCATTGATCATTATTGTGCAAGGTTACCGTAAATGCGTTTAATTATACAGCTGTTAATGAATGACTGGCGGACCGAATTGCTATTGAAAAGATAAAAAAAACGGCCAAATACAAATCGGAATCGCGCACCGTGGGTTCTGCACAACTAAATCTTTTTTCCCTTTTTTTTTAACCCCCGACGAAAAAAAGAGGGGTGTTATAAGTTTAACATGTGTATCTGTGTATCTGTGTATCTGTGTATCTGTGTATCTGTGTATCTGTGTATCTGTGTATCTGTGTATCTGTGTGTCTGTCTGTGGCAGCGTAGCGCCCAAGCGGATGGACCAATTTAAGTGCGGTTTTTTTTAATCGAAAGACTTTTCCGTCGAGATGGTTCTTAGCTATGTTTGGTGGAAGTAGGACCGGTAGTTTCCAAGATATTCAGCTCTAATTGGAACAAGTGACAAGATCTCAGCCAATATTGAAGCTAAGGATTCCAAATTTTGGTTAAATGTTAAGTATTATTAGCATTTTCTATATCACTCACTAAATGAGGATCTCATGATGACCAGGTAGTTGTTAATGGATCTCAGCCAATATTGAAGCCAAGGATTCCAAATTTTGGTTAAATGTTAAGTATTATTAGCATTTTCTATATCACTTACTAAATAAAGGTCTCATGATGACCAGGTAGTTGTTAATGGATCTCAGCCAACATTGAAGCCAAGGATTCCAAATTTTGGTTAACTGTTAAGTATTATTAGCATTCTCTATATGACTTACTAAATGAAGATCTCATGATGACCAGGTGGTTGTTAATGGATCTCAGCCAATATTGAAGCTAAGGATTCCAAATTTTGGTTAAATGTTAAGTATTATTAGCATTTTCTATATCACTTACTAAATTAAGGTCTCATGATGACCAGGTGGTTGTTAATGGATCTCAACCAATATTGAAGCCAATAATTCCAAACGCTGGATAAATGTTATGTTTTATTAGCATTTTCCTTATCACTCACTAAGTGAAGATCTCATGATAATCATCTAGCAAGGCTGGACTAAGCGGGCCAGGGCCCCTAGGCACTTGGCATTTGGGGCCCCTCCCCTATAAGAAGAACATTATTATGGTTCAAGTCCTGCGTCTGGGACTGGGTCCCTAGACTAGCTGGGCCCCTAGGCCCGGGCCTAGGGGTAAATACGGCCCTGCCATCTAGTTGCGAAAGGATCTAAGCCAAAAATTTCAAATGTTGGTTAAATCTTAAGTTTTATTAGCGTAATCAACAATTTAATAAAATTTTGACAGTACAACAATTTGGTACCATGCAGCTGAAGATGGCCGTAGGAACTCCTTAACAGCACAGAATAAACCCATAGTATTTGGGCTCGTCTGATCGTTCTCAATGAGCAATTAACGTTTGTGTAAGAAAGTACAGTCGATATTAAGCCGAGTCTCAGAAAACCATTTTAATTTCTGTCACAATACTGGGTCACTGTTTCTAAGTTTTGCAATTCTGCTAAAGCTGAAATGTCATTAGGACTATTGAACAGGTTCCTTTGATTAAGGTTACAAATAGCAACACCTTGCAAGTTTTTAACGTGACTAAAGGACACGTAAGCTTTAGCAAAAGTACTCGCCTAAGTGAATAACAGCTTTTTAGGATTCTGTAGTCAACAAGGAACCCTTATAGTTTCACTTTGTCCGTCCGTCCGTCTGTCTACGGCTTATCTCAGTGGTAGAATAAATTTTTAAAAACTTTTTTTTGTGTTCCTGCCACACGTAAAAAAGTGGGGATGTAATTTATTTTTACGGTTTATCCCATGGTGTGGGTTATCGATGATTAGGTCTTTCAAAACTAAGTCAAGCTACCTAGCATCAACGGAATTTTTTATGGAGTTAAGTAAGCCGCCCGTACAATTTGGGTCCAGTAGAATGGAAACCTGGTTCTGTTTCAGGCCATAAGTAGCAGGTTCTTTCAACTCATTCAGTGCATTTAAAGTATATATTTTGATTGTCTTGGCTAATAACTTAGCCATTTTGTCATTATAAGCATTAACTAATTTGACTTTAACGATTTTTTCCCAGAATGTTGCTTAAGGCTATTTAAATCAAAATATATCCTAATTTCAATCTTAGAGAAGACGGCTTTCGTTACCACTGGCTTGGGATCCTGTTGTCGTACACATACTGGAAACTATGGACCTTAAACGGTGTAAAACCAAAAAGTGTTAAATGTAGAAAATTCCGGGAAGAAACTTCTGTTTGTTTAAAAAATATGAAATAAAAATAAAATTAAAAATTTAAAAAACCCCCGACATGACAACCTGTAAAAAGAAAGAAATAAAATCTACGAAATGTGCCTTTACAATGAACAGTAGAAAAAGAATCAAAGCTTCGTTGCGTCGGGGGATCGCTAAGTAAATGAAATGCAATGTACTTAAAATCGTAAAATGGGCAGCCCTAAATAAATGCATACTTACGATTTTGCGTTGAAAAATATATTTCATTTCACTTAGGTTAGGTACTTAGCGGTCCCCCGAACGCAACGACGCTTGGATTCTTTTTCTACTGTTCATTGTAAAGGCACATTTCGTAGATTTTATTTCTTTCTTTTTACAGGTTGTCATGTCGGGGGTTTTTTATTTGTTTTCCGTATTTGTGGCTATAGCGCCAACAGAAGTATATCATCTGAAAATATCAGCGGTCTATAGCTATCACGGTTCATGAGATACAGCCTGGTGACGGTATCGAGCAAAAACCGGCAAAAAGCTAAGGCTAAGGAACCCTAAAGATCATAATTTGCAATGGCATTTACATTTTTGGGTAAGAAAGGAAAAAGCTATATCTAAACGGAGGATTCGAGAGGCAATTGGAAGATTTATTTGGGAATTATTCAGTTTTTGTTGAATGATAAAGCCCTATTTTCACGGAAACCTTTGCATGATTTTGATTATTTCTCTTCAAAAAATCAAATCAAATGAAACTCCAATTGATAAAAAATCTTTTTTATCTCACCGGTAAAAATAAAAAAAATAAACCTGATAAATGAGAACAATCTTTTGTTTTTACTAAACCGATAGTAGTCGTAGAAAAACGATACTAGTCGAGTTAAGTAATAACAAGGTCAAAGAGTAAAGCAAAGAAAGATAGCCATATAAAGGCCATATGCGGGTGTGGACTGAAAACCACGCGTTTCATGGTCACCACTGTCACTAATATTGAATGTCAGGCGGTATCGCGAATTGCGAGACAAGTGCTGCTATCTACGTGATCAATGGTTTGGGTAACAATCATGTTCAATACGGCAAAACTTAGAAATCGATTCACAATGCATCGATGATAAAACAGATAAGTTTAAACTGTTACTTAACTAGTTCGAAATTCAAATATAATTTACTGATAGCCGTAAACGTTATTTGATTTGAATTCAGAACAGACAGTTACATCGTCGGGAAACGTCAGAAAACTTTTTTAAACATAGACAAAGTTGGCAGACAGTCATTTTATAGATAACAAAACAATAGAACGATAGTACTAAAATCAGTTAAGAAATTATTATTCAAATATCAACGATATAGCCGTTACATAAGATCGAGAATGCCTCGGGTTTATTGAGAGTCAACACGGCATATTTAAAATAGATAGCTGACATTTCGTGATGAAAAGAGGCCAGTGTTTCTGAAATAGCTGAAGCAGATTGTTTTAATAACTTGGAATTTTAATGATTACCACTTACCGCCATTATCATGTAATAGTTTTCTGCATACGCGCCATAGAATCCAAAGAAAGCGATGATGAAGATAATAACTCCTGTAGCGATGCAGAATGCGGGTAGGGAGAAAAATCTCTCCGAAAGGAACTCGTGGTATCCATTATAAGCTGACTGGACGGAACTTCCCACCGATAGAATTATTATTCCACTTATCTGAAAAACCACTTCACGTCAAATTGCATTCGTCACAATATGTATAACTACGCAACAACCTAACTTACCAGGAAAAGGAAATTCACTGTTATCAAAGAATATTTAACACTTGTATATATTTTGTTCCACATATTGTACGGGCGCGCGTGTGGCGTGACACACACTACACTAAACTGGCGTATAGTTTTAGCTAGGTCTGATATTTTTATCACTATAGGTAAGTACCTAATCTGTTGATAAGGTACACAAGCGGATTTATCTCAGTCGGAGCTCCTGTCAAGCGCTTGTTTCCATAAATTGTGCATAATTCATCAATTCATTTTTAGCAAAGCTGTTTTTCAAGTTCAAAATGTCACTGCGCGGTAGACTAGATTAGCAATTAAAACACCAAAATATAGCGAACACTTTATTCCGCACTCTTTGATATGAAGTCTGCGTGAAACTGTGGCCGTATCTTGTAAGAATGATAAGAAATTCCTTGACGTAGGAACTAACCAGTTTAATTTGCATAATTATCTACAACCACACAGACGCGTACCAATGACATGTTCGTTCGTAACTAGTGCAGTATTACAGGTTTCATACTTCAGTCAGTTGTTAGTTACTTCGAGGAACACTAAAACATTTGTAGTCTTCGGTGCAACAGCTGCTTTTAAATAGAAGATTAGGTCATAGCTAACAGATTGTTTACATTAGTCCCCGATACTATATGTGAGGTGTTCTATCGACTGTGTCCCATAAGCGTAATAGTCAATAGTTAGGTTTAATAACTCTGCATTTTACTTTCTCATCTATGCTTTTGGCTATGCTGCCGTGCTACGCTAAACGGCGACCTTTTTGTACCTCCATAGCAGAAGGTCGCCTTTTATCTTAGCGCGGCAGTATGCGCGTACAGACATTTATAACAAAACCCTTTTTCTATCTTTTTTTTTTTATTTTTAGACGAGGAAAAATGAATGACCTGCAGTTTGTAGATCCAAGCAAGCAAGCAGCAAGGACTATCAGAAAAATGTATGCTCTTCCAAAAATTGTATACCAAGCCTATTCTCCATGATCCTAAACAGCACAAGATAAACCAATCGTGTTTGGGCTAATTCGATTGGTATTGACACGCAATTAACATCAGTAAAAGCATGTCTCAATTATTATTTTTTCAAAAACTTATGTTTAGTAGCTGATTTAAATAGCATAAAATATGCAAACGAGCGAGTGGCAGCCCTAGCCGCGCGTGCGCCGCTATTGTGAAGTGAAGTAACGGCTACACATTTCAACGTTTGTTTACTAAAAGTTGATTTTTTCCATAATACTGTCTTCACGAGTATGATCCATGTGTTTAAACTGATCACAACGTGATTTTTTTAATTTACCATTTGGTAAGCATTGTTTTATTAAAAATTGTGCAATTAAATATCCGGAAATCAAAATAAAATTACAAAAGCTAACGGGAGCTATTTGGAGGTCAATGAAAAATTTGCAATAATAAAACATTGCAAAAAATAGTAGTGCATGGTACAAATATTACCTAAGTAGGTACTTGAAAATCGGAAACCCTTACATTTTGGAATGCGCACGTATTCTAAAACAGTATTTCTGCACACATTATAATATTAATGTATTCTCTTAAACTAAACTTAAGACCATGGTTTTTGGTGCGATAATATTTTGCCGCTAGGTTTTCGTGATGAGCAGATGAGATTTAATCTTTTTCGCACCGAAAACACTTCCCTTACTCTAAGGAAAACACCATCGTACTGCCGGGGTATAGACTATATTAAATGTTCCATAAACAAACTAATTAGGTATTTATTTAATTTATTGTTTATTTACAAACTTAATAATACCAATAAAAATCTAGTCTTATTATAGTATTCTAGTACTTAGGACTCCAGCTCGACTGTTTCGAACCTCGACCGCCACGCCAGCCATCCAGATATAGCAGTCAGCACTATCTGAAAACATATTAAGTATATATTTAATAAGACTTGAATAATAAATGCTAATGTGCCGTAGACCATTTTTTAAGCCCGTGAGGCCGTGATATGGGTTTGTCACGGAAAGTTTACATTAGACTGGTGACTCTCAAAGAAAGAATCTGTTCAAGATATATTGTACAAAATATGTTGAAGTTGCCCTGTCGCCAGTTCCTTTGGCTTATGGATACTGTGAAAAAAAAACGCTCAACCAGTTTGAGAAATAGCCAAATTGTGCTTAGTAGAGTAGTGACCAAAATTATGCTAATTTTACATAACTAATGTTGTTTACTAGTAGCCCTCAGTTTGTCAGTCCGATTTTGTAAGTAGGTAGCAGCTAACATTTGGCCTACTATTAACAAACTTTTTTTTTCAGTGTTATATAATTGATTATTAATAGGTACCTGTATGCAAGTAACCACGAGTGCAGTGACAGCCAGGACATAAGCATTGGAGCTCAACCATTCGCCGAGCACGACCATGCAGCCGGTGTTGTACGCGGCGCCCACGTTGCAATCAAAAGGCGAGACTGTCCCAAAGTCGATGTGGCAGCAACTGATCGGGATGCGGGTGGATTGCCAGTCGTTCACACCGACGACGCCGCAGCATTCGAACTGATGGACAAGACATTTATTATAAAAATAACAACCGATTATTATTTAAGGGGAACCCTTTCCATCGATGCACGTAATCGATGAATTACGATATTCGAAGTAAAGGAGGGTAGGAGGGTAGGCAGATTTGTATGGACTCTGGCCTAGGGACCAATAACGACAACTGAAAAGGTTTTTTCATATTCTACCACTTTTTGTATGGCGGGAAATCTCGAATCCCCGTGTAAAATAAGTTAATAAAAAATAAGCGATACAGGAATTTAGTATCGAAAAACCTTAGTAGGTACCTACATAATAACGTTTCAACTCAAACTTCTTTTATGCAGCGATAACTTTATTTACTTCCTGCCATACCTAGTTAACGTTTTAGAACTTAGAATAAGCTATCCAGTGACATATTGCTTGTCCTTATTAGTCATATAGGCTAATTAGCCCACCGTCCTTTTGGTAGGTATATATAACTAATATATGTATTCCATATTTTTTTGTACGTGCCTACATAATATAATGTATGTACGTGTCTCGCGTGTACCATACACGCCTCATCAAACCAAAACTTCTGGACGAGTTTTAGTTAGCCTATTTCGTACGGCAAAAAGCAAGGTGTCTATTTCGTCTTTTCGCGTGAAAGTGAACAAAATGAAGGTTGTACGTATTAATTGATTAGTCCTAATAAATATTAAGAAGAAGAAGATCATATTATTTGGACACGATATTGTCTATATTATTTACATAACTTAATCAATCATGTAATGCATAACGCTTTTCAACAAGTAGGTAGTATAATCATCAAACATCATACACTTAACAGTGCTCTTGGCAATTAATATGAACAGGCTGATATTAAGTACGATACTACGACTTGTAACACTACTATTTTCAGACATTTAGAGTTTCAAGTCTAGATATCAGATACTTATTATTATTATTGAAGGATCGTACTTATAAGTAGTTGTACCTATATTCCAGCAGTAGACTATAAGTAGTTTCCCGATAAGTACCGAGAATTTAAATTTGGCTTTGTGAAAATATGTACCCCGCTACAATACAAGTGGATTTTGGTACATGTTAGAACAAAAGTTAGAGGGTAGGAAGAAAGTGACATTAAGAAAGTATTTGTGATGTTGATCACACATATTGCACAATCACACAATAACCAATTTCAGCATGTACTCACACCCATTGGCAATTCATTCTACATCTTTAGCGATGCTCCATCTGGTGTCGTACAACACAACTGCAGTTAAAAGACCGTAGGCGCCCGGATCTGGCTGGAGGTCTCATTATCTTGTAAGATAATTAAATGCAATGCCAGTACTCACGTCCATTTGCAATTCGTCCTTAATTTTGAGAGAGGAAACCATAGGTGTCAGGATCTCGGAGTAAGTCTCATTCTCCTACTTATGTGATGATCAAATGTAATGCTAGATCTTGCTGGTGGTCTCAGTCTCTTGTAAAATGATTAAATGCAATAGGCTGTTATCACATCTCATATCTTCACAACGCATGCTATCTTTTGTACAACTGCAGATAGGAGATCATGAGCGCCCCGATTTAGCTGGAGATCTCGATCTCTTGTAAGTATCTAAGATTATTAAATGCAATACCAGTACTCACGTCCATTTGCAATTCGTCCCATATCTTGGCGATGTCCCGTCTGGAGTCGTACAACTGGAGAGTGGAGACCATGGGCGCCCGGATCGCGGAGGAGGTCTCATTCTCCAGCTTGTAGGTGGCGATCGTGAGCGCTATCTCGAATATCAGGATTACTATCAGCCCTCCTACGAACTGTAATAAAAATACAATGTTGAATAGAGCTAAAATATTGTTTTAATACATACAATAACAGACATCTCAAGATAGTAGTGGAACTATTGATCTTGAGTCAGATATAGAGCAGACAGTCGTAGTAGGTGCTCCTGGTGGAGCACGTCAGGGTGTTCTCACTCTGCAGACCACCACCGCTAGCCTGAGCTACTCGCCCCTCTAAGAGTAGCAACTCTAAAGGAGACTCCTCAGGAGAGGTTATCTATGTGTTTGACATTGTTCCAGGAAAAACCAGAACACAGGTGAACATAAGTAATCTACATCTAATACTAATAATAAACCTTCCCATGTAGATGGGAAGGTTCAGTATTAGTCAATAAGAGGTTACGTATTTTGTTTTCGAGTATGAATTGAATTATATGATGTTGTAATGATACATGTAAATAGCCTTCTAGTTTTACTAGGTGCACATTGTTTTGAAAATGCCAAATCTAATTTTAATCGCAGGCAGAGTGAGTGTTGACTGTAATATCAAATTTAATTTTAATATGAGTAGCTGGTTTGTTTCAGGGGATAAGAACAAAATATCCTAAATCGGCGCACCTAACCATAACGCATCTTCTAATTTAAAAATGCGTGCGCAAATGGAATACATTACCGCAAAAATTACTCTTCGTTTTACATCAGGCACTTACCACAGCAATGAAATAAAACTTCTCCGAGAGAGCAGCATAGAATCCCAGAACAGACAGAAACAGTATCAATACGCCGGTAGCTACCGCGAATCCGGGTAGCGTGTAGAACCGATTGGTGAGGAACTCGTCGTATTCTGCGTTTTTCACGAGGACGACCACTCCGACTATTATTAGAAGTACACCGGTTAGCTGTGAAAGGTGATGAATCATAATGGGTTATGGCCATGTTGACACTGAACATGAATATAAGTGGCTACCTGCAGTGGCGTGACGTGCAAATCAGAGTTTGGTTTTGTCTCTAAAAACGTTGGAGAAGTTTTTTTTTAACATGTCTTGAACTGTGTCGGAGCTGGTTAGCCCTCACTACAAAAAGTAAGTTTCACTTTGTGTGGGAGTAAAAACCCATTAACGGGCATTTCTCCGAGCCACAGGAGTGATTTTAGAAAAGGGTGTTCAAAAACACTAGTATGGGAAGGTCGGCTTGTACTGGCCGGGTTCTATGGATGTCAAGCTATAGCTAGTACCTACTAAAATATACATAAATTATTGGTTAAATCAGACAGTTTACAATTTTAACAACGAAATCAAAAAAAAACAACCGGTTATTCAAATACCTATATTAAGTACCTATATTAAAGTTACCTACGACATAAAAGTAACCTGCTCTCAAAAATTATTCAGAAATAAATTATTTACGTCATACCACATTTTTATTAGAAACAAACACAATAACTCACAAACTTACCACAAAAACACCGTTCACCCCTGCCAGATTATATCTCACAGATTTGAGAAACTTTGGCATTTTAACTGAAGGTAAATTTGGCATATTGACCATTTTTGAACCACTTTTTTTAAATCTGTCGATTTTCCGAACGAGATAAGTATACTGAGCGCGACATACGTAAAAAACTATCTAAGCAGTCAATGTCTGAGTTATCTTGACGTTATCCGTATCGTGGAGATTTTATCTCCCGAAATAAATATAGTTCATCTAGTTCAGTGTTGTTTTGAAAAAGTTGCTCTCGATTTTTTGCACGAGATGTTGTTATCTGTTTATTAATGTAAAGGTTGCATTTTTGTAAGTGGAATACACATGATGCGACAAAAACAATTGTTAAAATATTTAATGTTTTTAGTTGGACTAATTACCTAGAAAATATTTTATGCAATTGATAAAATAAGCCTAATTTGAAGATTTTAATTCTATTAAGGTACCTTTAGTAAAATTTGTATATTAAAATTAATTGATTGCAATTCAAATAACTAGCATATTATTGCTAAATCATGTAATGAAACGTGAGTAGTGAGTACACAAACTTATAAACATCGGAATACGAAGCAAAACACATTTTAAACATTCCCGCCTTGTAAATTTCTGATGTAGCAACACGCAAACAGAACACGATACCAGTGACCAGTCATGAAATAACTTGATTACTACTTTTATTTTCTGTTTTAATGCAAATTAAGTTATATTATTAGAAAGTAATTAATACGGATACATTATCGGTAATGGAAAAATTAAAGGAAAATAGAATAGGTTAATACAGTTGTCATACGATTACGAATTCTGACTCGACTGACCATCGACTGACTCGATCGGTCTTTCGATTCGATCTAGCAACAGCAACTCTACTCTACTCTAGCAACACTTGTATTCGTATGTTTGCTTGCCGCGGTTGGTGCACGCTGGTCGTTTCGTCATTCATTGTTTTTTGACTTTTTTGGTCATTTTTATCTGGTGCTTCGTTGTTTGGCGGTAAGATTAATTATAAACAATGCACTGCGCATTAATTTATTGTCGATACTAGTAATTCTAACAAAATATATATTGTTTTCGATTGCTCTTGAAGTGTTCATTTCATTGTCAACACGACAAATCGATGTTTTTAACTTCGCACTTGTCTGTGTGACGCGTAAATTACTGTATAATAGCGGTGTTGTTTTGATTTCAGGTATCAGGTAGTGATTTTGAAATTGGAAACCTCCGGAGACTTCGGATTTTAAAATGGCTCTCGGAATGGGGATGTCGTGTGTGAAGTACCTTCTAATTGCGTTCAACCTTTTGTTCGCGGTAAGTGTTTTCTTCCGTCTGGAAATTTCCTTATTTTTATTTCAGTTGCAATCTTAAGTTTTTGTTAGTTAATTGCATGACAAAAGAGAAGCCGAAATATACGTATAAAATCTGTTGTTTGAAACAATAGTGCACGTAATATTTTATATGCGTCTACCTTCCATTAAGTAAACCATCCCCTTTTTCTCGTCATTGTGGCGTATATGACTCATTAACAGTTGCATAAGGTTTAACTGTGTATAACTATGGATGCTACGGTTGCAAGACTTGCTAGTATGTTGTACACAATCTCATTTGGAAACTTTAAAGACTTGTTATTACAACATTCACTTGGCATTTTTTAGAGGTCATTTTATGCAGTAAGTTGATTCACCTGCACTATCTGTAGTTATTGAAAGTTATACATAAAACTTGTGCTTATCTTAGTTTATAATTATGTTCATACTATAATTTCCACTAATGCACTAACAAATGAGCAATGTTCACAACAATATCAACGTACAATGATTATCTTGAGTCTATTAAGGGCTACTTCTAATTGTACAAAATAAATCTTATTAAAAATTCTTTTCAATGCCTAACAAATAGTAAAGCTTAGTTGCTTGTTTCTGTCCATGACACATTTTATACTTTTTACTAAGTTTGACAAGCATACAACTCGAATCCCATTTTATCGACTCACACACTCAAATTTAATTCAAAAAAGTTTTAGCTTTCTACATATTAAATGAAATCAAAATATATCTAATTGTTTACCCATGAAGAGGCAACACACAGTAACTTTAGTATGGATTAGTTTGTAATGTGTCTTTTTATTTCAGATCACGGGTTTGATCATCTTTATTGTGGGCATCAAGGCGGAGATCCGCTTGTCTCCATACATCGACTTTACGGATGGAAGCTTCTACACCTCTGCTCCGATCTTACAGATCATTGTTGGGGTGATTATCTTCATTGTCGCCTTCCTGGGATGCTGCGGTGCCTTCAATGAGAACCACTGCATGATCGTTACTGTGAGTATTTTTATACTAAGTTTTATATGTTGCCATTGGCTGGTGCCTGATGCTTAACCTTTTGAATGCCAAGTGGTAAATTAAACGTGTCCCTGAAGCCATAGCAAAAAAAATAAAAATTTATTCCAAAATCAACGTGCACAAAATACTTCTAGCGGTTTGAATTAAAAAGTTTTGGACGGCTGTGGCCGACATTGGTAACAGTGGAGCAACTTTCTGTTGTCGGCTACAGTCATCATTGGCGTTCAAAATATTAAGGACATCAATGTTAGCATGCTTAATTTTCTAACACCTTAGTAAGGAAGATGTCTTTGTGACCCCTAAAAATAGTATACTAAACTTTTTTAAATAGTAACATGCTTAAACCATAATATTTATTTACCTTTTCTTAATTTCTGTTTTTGTCTATTATTTATTGAATGGTATAATAAAAAGTTTCATGCTTCTAGTCTTATGGTTTAGATTGTAGTATTGTTTTTGGTTAATTATCTGCAGACAGTGCTACTTCTACTTAGCTACTCCATTTATGGATCAGTCAATTACTAATGATTAAGTTAATCAATTAAACTGGATCAGTTAAATCAGGCATAAAAATGTTGCAGTGTGATAATTATTACAGGAAAGTCATTAGGCTACACAATGAGTTAATTAAAGAACCTGTTGTCTATTAAGTTACCTATATTTATACGTAGGTATGTGGTAGCTTTTTTATTCGACGTTTTCTGTTGTGCTTCCTGTTTGGTCATCTAAATCACTTTGACGAATGCTTTATTAAGCAACTTACATCTATTTAATAAGAACTTACTTACACTTTTCTATAATTTGAAAGATTATGATTATGATGGAGATTCCGTTTTTTTTATTAGTTATTTTAATAACAATATATATTACTTTTCTTCACAAAAATAATACACATAAAATTTGATATATTTACATTAAACGTTAATAATAATAATAATATGTATATACAATGAATAAAAATGTCAGCGAACTTAATTTTTTTATCAGCAGCAGACGGGCGGTTTACCTTCGCATTCATATCACTTAACAATCAGAGCACTGGTTAGCTATATCAAATTTCTTACGCGTTGGTTTCATACTATTAATTCTGTGGTTTCAACTGCCTGCCACAAGTACCCTACTGTGTCCTTGCGGTGGACGTTTGACCATCGGTCATGCACGACTGAAGGTCTGACAAATTGACAATACCTACTAAAGTTTCTAATATTGCTATGTCACGAATTGCATTATTAAAGCCACGGAGAGCATACATGTATTTCCAAGTAGAATATCGCACGTCTAAAAATTGCGAGATAATTGCATAACTGATTTACTTACTAATTATGCAACACGAGTGCAAGTTGTTAAAAATAGTATTTGTTCTGTTTTGGCGTGCCCTTTTAAATAATAGCTTTATTATTTAAATAATAAAGCTAATTTAGTAACACGCTTTTGCCAGACAAGACTAAAATAACGTAAAAACACCAATTATTTTACCTTATTACCGTTTTTTTTGGCTCGGCTCGCTAATGTGCCTGTGATATCGTTTTTTTCGTGCGTTAGAAACGAATTTTTTGTTTCGTATACGTTTCTTTGGTCAGCCTACAAAAGTTTAATTTTCTTTCGAAACAAGGAGACGGATTCTACTCAAAAAATTGCAAAGTTTTCTACTAGCCTTTTATAATGTTAGTTCCTTCAGAAGAATCAACTCATAAGTATGTATTGTACCTATTGTCAATGGAAGCCACAATAAACGGTTATGCGCTTGCAAGCCCGAGTTATTGAAGCAATTCAATCAATCATTCATCAATGACTCAAAATAGCCACAGTTTGCATACATACGGTCAATGAGTCACGGTAATACGTCGCCAATAACCATAATAACCGGGGGCTGAAGTACCTAACAAGATAGCAACGTTATCACAAGTACCTACACCTATGCCAGTACGTGTACTAATGCATTGTTTGTCTGTTATCAGAACCTAGACTAAACGAGAATTTGCAAGTTACACGGACAGATACGGATGTATCTGTCCGTGTTTTCTTTGATTAACATCAAATTACTGCATATTATAAGTTAAACCACAGTAGCAAACCCAGCTACACTGCCATTGACAGACAGACAAACAAAAGCGTAGGTTACAAAACCAAAGTCCTTCTGAAAAGTTATTGGAGACGCATACTAGTTCAGTGTCTTGTTGATTCATTCTATCAGCTTATCAGGCTTAAAAGTAGCTCTCATTAACACTTTAAAGAAGCTTTGTAATAATGGTCGCGTAAAGTCAGTGGCCAATTGACCGGGCTAAAGTCATTGCGACCTTTAACTCTCGACTGTTCCGTGACGTTAAACGGACGTTTCCTCTCGTTTAGACTCATTTGTCATATTAGACATCGTCTAGTTTAATTAAATCAGGACAAGGAAATGCTTTAAGGAGGGTATATCAAAAGGGGAAGTCAGTTGCCCTTTTACTTTCTTAAGTTCTTTATCAATATGACAATAGTTTATTTAGAGCATTCTCGTAAACTTATAACATCCCTCTTTTTCGGTCAGGTGGCACCTGACTGATATTAATATATAGTTATTTCGGAAAATAACTATATATTAATATCAGTCAGGTGCCACCTGACCGAAAAAGAGGGATGTTATAAGTTTAACATGTTTATTTGTGTATTTGTGTGTATGTCTGTGGCATCGTAGCTCCCAAACGGATGAACCAATATGAGTATAGCTTTGAAATCGAAAGACTTGTCCATCGAGGTAATGGTTCTTAGCTATGGTTAGTGGAAATAGTTCCAGAAGTTTTCAAGATATTCAGCTTTAATTAAAATAAGTGACAAGATCTCAGCTATTGAAACTAAGAATTCCAAATTTTGTTGTTATGATCATTTTATATATTGCTGTCCTTTCGTTACTACCGTAAACGCGCAAGTTGAGAACCTTTATAACTGCGACATGACATGCGACTATTTCTCGAGTGAGATAATTACCCGTCTCTTTCTGTAGAGTATTGCGAGGAAGTGACTAGCGCTATGTCGCGCGACAAGAGTCGCGAAGCATAGTTGTACTAGACGGGCTGGTGTAGAATACGGTGACTTACCTTTTACCTGTAATTTAATTTAGTTAGGTGTATGAAACTGGACTGGACCAACCATTTACATGTGTTGTCTCAATTCCTAATATTAACTACCTACTTTGTGTTTCGGTTACATCGAGTTAACCCGTATTGCTACCGTACATACGTAATGAATTCACAGATCACATAATCTATCTAATTTATTATTTTCATACATTAGTGAACAACCGTTATACATTAATATGACGAAAATTGCGTCCACATGTGTCAATAACCGGTGATTAAAAGTGAGGTTCCACAACATTGTATTGCTTTCGAATATAACCATATTAAGTGGAACGACCAACAGTAAGCCTTAAAAATAGCGTATTAGATATATACGGTAACGCGATAACAGAATAATTATAAGATGTTAGTTTTACCTATATAAAAGTATAAATATAACATCTTATTATCTGTTCACTCTCGTCCAAAATAATATCAAGGCAAGAAAATCACTTGTACGATAACAATAGAAACAAGTACAAACAAAAAACATATAATGCAGTGACTAACAGAGGCGACGAAAGAAATGTAAACTATATTATAAATAACCCGGTCATTTCCCTCTAAAAGTGTGTTATCGTAGGATTTCCACTACACTGATTGACGATTATTTGTATCGCGACGATTCCCGCATGACATCACGCGGCGAAAATAACAAAGGCATTCAAGTGGACTCAGCTGCTGACCCAGAATAACCGAAAATTAAGACAATTTAGTGTCGGGGATGGGTGAGCAATCGAAATAGGCATGTCACCACGGGGAAGTACACATACCAATACCTACCAATTCTTGTTACTATACTACACATGGATACGTACGTAACCGTACGTTACTTAACAGTAATGGTGAACAACAGATAGGCTAAATGTACTTAAATCCCCAGTATTCATACCATGTCCAAATGTAGGTAAATGTCATATTTCAATGCTTCATGGCATTAAGTCTGCCTTTAGGACGACATTTTCGTGCAATAAAGATTATTAGTTATTAAGTAAATAATAAACATGCAAATCCTCTAAATATGCATTTTGAGGTATAAAAAGTTGGGATAGGTTAAATCTGTGCGAAAAAATTGTATATTATTTATTCGCAAAAATTTAATGAAAACCCAGGGTACTTCAGTTCATTTTCCCTAATGTGAGGCTAGTTGCATAGACCACATTTGATAGATAGATCTTTATTGGCTTTATTGCTCTCATATAGTGTACAGATGTCTTAATTAATTAAAAATTATGTACAGTGAAAGTCTTAATTAATTTAAAATTATGTATAGTGAAATATAACGTCCTCCTTTTTCTAAGTCTGTTAAAATGGTTTTTAACATTATATCATCCGAATCATCCGATAGAGCGAACTACTGGAATTAACGAAATGTTTCGATTACAGATGGTTTAATACACAACAGCCGCAGTGACATGGCATATATGCTCACATGAGCGCCATTGTCATAGGCTTAGCGCTATACTGTTGCCTTTTGTTATCATTACCTACATCCGTTAGTATGTTTAAATCCCAAAATGGTATGAGTTATCACGTTTCTATAAATTTAAAAAGTGTTACAACCCTACGAGTCGATAAGTGATATAATGGTTTGAATACTATCTACTAATAAATTATAATAGATTTAACTTACCTGCAACGGATAAATATTACCATAAAAATAGATTCGTTCTGGCTGTTATATTCAAACTTGTACAGCTGCTAAGCTTGCCCGCCTGAGGTTGACAGCCGTGCTGATATTGGCATTTATGTCAGCAGATCTTCCAACTTTATCCTTATTGGATAGGAAGGGAAGGGGTGCTCGGCGTCGATGATAAAGTAACCTATAGAGTACATAATTATACTCTTCCTAGCAGTTTGTACCACATGGTTGTGAGGTCCGCCTTCAAAATGTTTGTACTCCACTTCGCCCTTATACCTTATGATATCTACTTCTAAGTAGAGAAGAAGTAGTTATCTTATCACTCATTGGGCGCAGAGACATTCCCGCTATCGGGCCCTAACCTAACCAGCACTGATACAGTTCAAGTCGCGTCAAAAAAATATCATGTATTTTTTTTTATGAAATCCTACTCATACGTAATAAAGGCGTGTGATGTGTGATGTTTGTATGTGATTCTCCGAGCGTGATATTTTTTTCATAATCACAGAAACGGCAGAGCCATTCGCTTTAATATGATATGATCAAACTAGGATCGGGAGTGCCTTCGGAAATCATAATAAATAAACGCCAAATGCTGAATATTCACCCTTGTATGTATGTAACTTTGACGCGTTTAACCGTTGAACCACACAGAAAAATATATCAGGGCATGGATTAAAACATTACTTACACCCGGTACAGTCGCCGGCAAACTTTTCGGATCTGCGCATGTACATTTGTACGTAAATCGGCTACTGCGCAGTCAAGGTTATGCTGAAAGAGATTGCCGGCAGCTGTGTAACATGGATAAAGACCTTGATGAATACATAGGCTCTTATTTTCTCCAAACTTAAATAAGAATTCATGAATTTCGCTATTTATTTTTGATATGCCTGACGATTTGTGAGCTAAACTCCGATATCCTGGTCGGCCTCGACGGAGATGGCCTGACGAACTTGATTCCTTTCACCGAGAAATTGCTTTGCCCAACAGTGGGATACTTGGATATTCCTGATTGAAACATACAAGTAATTCACACAGCCAGAATGTTTAGTAACGCCAAAAAACGCGAAATTTGTACTCAGAGAATTCTTCATCAAACCATCCATGTGAATAATTCATTTTCGATTTATCCTCCAGTTCGCGGTGCTTCTCCTGTTGACGTTCATCGCTGAGCTGGCCGTGGGCATCGCCGGCTACGCCAACCACCAGAACCTGGAGCAGTCCATCGTGCAACACCTCAACGCCAGCATCAAGGAGTACCCACAGGACAAGAGCATCCGGCAGACCTTCGACATCATGCAAACTGACGTAAGTCACCAAGTAATTATATAGGAACGACCAAACCGCTGTTCGATATACGCTGCCAGTGCGTTTACACTGACGTGTCCTATGCTTAACGTTTAACCCGTGCTCTCCACACCGTCGGGCCTTAACCTTTTGACCGCCGCAGTCATAGAAAATTGTGCCACTCACGCCAACGTCGTCTAATGACTTCCAAATTTCAATGATCAAAAACTTTGTACAAACCGCTATTAAGCGTTTTTCAATCCCTGTTTAGTTAGGAGCACTTCTTTTTTTAGGGTTCCGTACCCAAAGGGTAAAAACGGGACCCTATTACTGAGACTTCGCTGTCCGTCTGTCACCAGGCTGTATCTCAACAACGGTGATAGCTATTTATTTCTATTGCCGCTATAACAACAAATACTAAAAATAAAATAAAATAAATATTTAAGGGGGGCTCCCATACAACAAACTTGTTATAGATTATATATATGTATAGGTACGGAACCCTTCATGCGCGAGTCGGGCTCGCACTTGCCCAATTTTTATTTTGCTATGGTGTCAGTGGCAGGATCAAATGCGTCACTACTTGCTGTTCAAAAGGTTAACCTGGCATCACCACGGCACACCACATAAAAGCCGACCTCAAAGAGTATTCATCGATAAATAACACCCAACATCCTTCAACTTCATGCAGGCGGACGTTGCTCCAAATGTTATAGAGTTATAAAATCCGATTTGGCTTACCGAAGTCATGGTTCCAAGAAAAACCTTCACAGCGCAATTTCCTTAACATATTGACAATGATGATCGCCAGCACTACTCTTTCTCTATTTGACCAATAGGTACTTATTATTAACAGAAGAGAAGACTTGGTCAATAAACATATGATAAGGGTTGCCATCAGTTTTTCAAATAGCTCCTTAAATTTTACATTCTGTGGTTTTTAAATTTGTGGTCCGTATTTATTGATCCAGATCCACAACTACTAAATCGATGTCAATAACGAGTTGACGAAATGTCTAACCGGTTAATTAGTAAGGAATAAATGTTAAGTTACAAGCCGTGGTTGCCATATTTTGCTATTCCACTTTTCATAACTGTTTACACTTTTTTCCAATACAATAACCTTCTACAAATGGCTGACTATCAAACATACGTTTCACATTCGTGAGAACACGATTACTGCAGCAACAGACCGATAACTGACAAATGAAAGTCAGAATCCAGTAACCCTTACCCACAGACAACCCCCACTAGACGGAGCATGTAAGGCGACCCGCGCGCACCAACGATATGGTACGGCAGAACATTAAAGTATCAACACGGCGGCCACCGTTAAGTTGCGTCCTTGTTTATGATCCATGCGTACGTCAAAAGAAAAAAGAAATTAAATAAATAACATGGTAAATTGTAGTGTTAAGTGGTGTAGAGAGACCTCATAAACATGGACGCAACTAAACGGTGGCCGCCGTGTTGATACTTTAATGTTCTGCCGTACCATATCGTTGGTGCGCGCGGGTCGCCTACGGGTCGCCTTACATGCTCCGTCTAGTGGGGGTGGTCTGTGCCCTTACCATAAGTTAACGTGACCGTACTCTTTAGTTACAACGTAAACGATTTGTATGGAGAATAATACAGCGCCCCTAGCGGTTATTTTTTATAACTACAATTTTCCATAAAAAAATGGTTTACGCAGTCACTGTTAACTCATGGTAAGGGTACAGGTATAAAACTCAGATATATTATACTCGTCAGATACTGGCGTAGGGTTAATACATACACATACAATATCACATCACAAGCCAACTACTTCAGTCGGTTCCATGGCTGTGTCCGGTATACGATCTAGATACACAGACATCAGATAAAAAGGTTATTACGTAGCGACTGCAATTACGCGGTCGCCGCGTTCCGCGAATCGCACTTCAACAATAACAATATCCACTTTGTATATAAATATATAAACAGTTAGGTTTACAGTACTTTCCAGTGAACAATTGTTTTATTTAAAAACATTTGAAAGTTTTGAAACACATTCAAATTCAATTAAATTTAGGTCGGAGTATTAGCATGATATAATTTGTATACATATAGGTAGGTACCTAATGTACACTAAGAGAATCATTATTTCGAGCTTCTTTACCGATGATAACGAGAATATATCTTACGAACAATAGTACACGCTGGCGCTAATTACAATATCTCATTGGTCCATCTTTTGCCTTTTAATTTTTTCTCTTTTAATAAGAGCAAATTATGTCAAACAAGCACAGATGTAAAACTACCTTACGGTTAAGGTTAGGTGTAGTGAGGCCGTGTCTCACGTTTGTCAACTATACTAATCACATGTAGAAAAAACATTGCCGTAATAAACTAGGTCGATGCAGAGTCAGCCACCGGCTAAGCTTGCACCATAGATTGGAGCGTTTTTTTTTTTTTTTTCGAAATTTTCTCTTCGTCACGACCTAGCGAAATTTAATTTGTGCATTTTAAAACAAAAATTTCTAAGATCGTTTGAGAACTCGCTGAGATCTGCGCATTGTTACAAAGTCCATTCGAGTCGATCCATGGGAGCTACGCTCCAACTAGGTCGATGCAGAGTCAGCCACCGGCTAAGCTTGCACCATAGATTGGAGCGGAGTTTTTTTTTTTTTTTAAATTTTCTCTTCGTCACGACCTAGCGAAATTTAATTTGTGCATTTTAAAACAAACATTTCTAAAATCGGTTGAGAACTCGCTGAGATCTGCGCATTGTTACAAAGTCCATTCGAGTCGATCCATGGGAGCTTCGCTCCAACTAGGTCGATGCAGAGTCAGCCACCGGCTAAGCTTGCACCATAGATTGGAGCGGAGTTTTTTTTTTTTTTTGAAATTTTCTCTTCGTCACGACCTAGCGAAATTTAATTTGTGCATTTTAAAACAAAAATTTCTAAAATCGGTTGAGAACTCGCTGAGATCTGCGCATTGTTACAAAGTCCATTCGAGTCGATCCATGGGAGCTTCGCTCGCTTCGCTCGCTCCGCTCCAATAATACCTCAGAGAAAGAATAAACAAGTTGAATTTCATTCTCAGCTCACCTGCTGCGGTATCTACGGCCCCGGCGACTGGGCGAACAACAGCCTGCCCGTGCCTGAGTCTTGCTGCAAAGGTCGCGTCATGGACAAGGACGCCCCGCTCTGCTCCGCCACCTCGCCCTACGTGCACCCCGACGGCTGCCTCGACAAGATGGTGGAGCTGCTGAAGGACAACGCTTACTTGATCGGGGGCGTCGGACTGGGGATCGCTTTTGTACCGGTATGTATGTGAGACATCACACCCGTAGAGGGCACAAAACCCTAGGGTTGTCACCCTAGGCCGTAAGTGGGATTTTGTGCCCTCTACGCGGGGAGAAAATCTCACTTCATGGTCATGGCAAGACATAAAGCTTTAGACAAACAATGGGCGGTAACAATTTCTAAAGCCCCAGATCCATACTAATATTATAAATGCGAAAGTGTGTATGTCTGTCTGTTACCTCTTCACGCTTAAACCGCTGAACCGACTTAGATGAAATTTGGTATGGAGATAGTTTGAAACCCGGGAAAAGGACATAGGATACTTTTCACCCCGAATAAATTTAGTGTTCCCGTGGGATGAGCGGATAACACCGCTGGGCACAGCTAGTAGCTTATATTTTCCCTCGCCTTTTTACGAATACACCGCCCTTGGTATGTAATGTACTATTACGTCACCCCCGGCCGTAAGTGGGATTTACTGCCCTCTACGAGAGGAGAATGTATACCCTCCTCCCTGCCTAATCGATCAATTATTATGTAAGCCACCTCGATATTCTCTGTTTATTGCCATTCAACATGGCAGCTTCATTACTTATTCTCAGCTGTGGTGTAAAAATGACGTTTTTTTTTTCAGTTACTTGGAGTTATTTTCGCCTGCTGCCTCGCTCGCTCTATTCGCAGCCAGTACGAGACCGTCTAAAGCGAAAGCGGATACACTTTTTGTCCTAGAGTTTGTAGCTGGAGTAGTCTTACCTATTACCTTCATCTTGGAAATCTTATTCCCTTCGACTATACACTACCAATTAAGAGGCGGATCAGTTCATCCAGACAATATTGATGCACCATGTGGGTTTCAATTTCTTGTAAGACCACTCCAGTTACTAAATGCTCTAAGGTGTTACCAGTCCCAATTTGATTACGAATTAAAATTAGAATCCTATATGATTTTTCAAAAATATCTTACATCATATTGATTCTTGTTTTCAAAGTAATGTTTAAGTTGTCTGTATATGTGATTATTTTTTTAATGTTATTGCCATAGTTTTGTTTCGTAAACGTTTTATTATTTTAAGAATAATTTATTTATAAGATCTCTCGAAGGAAGATAAGATTTATATAATGTAGCTTCTTTCTATAGACATATACTTATGTTTTTCTAAAATTAAATGTTTGTCTAAAATTAAGGCCAAATGTGTTGTGTCGCGTGATTAGCACTCTGCACTCTGTATCAGTTCACATCAAGACAAAGCGTGCTCAGCGTAGAAGACTGATTTATTAAAAGGTATACTCCAAATTCCATAGGAAACGATTCGTCTCGTCGCGACGTACAGTCAACATGTACTGTAACGCTCAGTCAATAAGAGTCGTGTTGAGATATTTATGAACGCCTTATATGCTGCGATATATCTGATGGCGACTGTACAGCAGGGCCTGTATAATTCGTACACTCAACATGTTCAGTTTTCTTCCACGTCGAAGCCATGATGAAAAAATTCTTTAATTCGAGACGCCGCACTTAACAAAATGGCGAATGGACTTGTAGCGGACGATAAAACAATACGTGTAATGGACGTGTAGCGGACGATAAAACAATACGTGTACCATGTTCGGATGCACGGAGCGTTCGGATTATATGTAGACATTTTAAAAGAAAGTTTTCTTCCACGTCGAAGCCATGATGAAAAAATTCTTTAATTCGAGACGCCGCACTTAACAAAATGGCGAATGGACTTGTAGCGGACGATAAAACAATACGTGTAGCACCTAAAACGTACTTCGTGGCACTGCGATATAGAAACTGAGCGAAACGGCGGTTGCGTGGGTGGAGGGGGTCGTTCGGATTATAGAGGTGTTTGTATTAGCATGTGCGGATTATCGACGCCCTGCTGTATTTTATCTTTGTCGAATATTCGATGTAATCTTTATACTTCTTATTGTCTATTAGAATTGGTGCCCACGAATACTATCTTTATACTTCTTAGTGTCTATTAGAATTGGTGCCCACGAATACAAGTGTAATATGTAATTCGAATATTTAATAGATGGGTGTCATATTTATATTTAATAGATGGGTGTCATATTTAAAAGTGTTTCCAGGTACATTTATAATAAAATCCTTTTTCATCTACACAGTATTTTTATTTAAGAAGTCCGACTTAATAAAACAGCGATCGGTGTTCTAGTTACACACAATTTTAATTTTTTTTCTATTTTATACCATGATACAAATTGTAACAGAGGATGGTTACAAGGAGTCCAAGTCATGAACATCGATCGATTTGTTAGAGGAACCTCAGTCGCGTTAAATACAGCTGTCGTTTGCAAGCAACATAGTCGTAGTACAAAATAATTAAAAAATCACATTGACAAAAATATCCAGTCTTGAATACCGTACCAGCATTCTTTTCTATTGTATGTCGCAAGCATGTGAACCTCACAGCACCAGTTTCACCACTAATGTTATCATTATCACCGATTTCATCAAAAATAACGAATGTCTTCACTCAACGCGGGATCGTCGATACATTCATATACGCGCGACATACTCTTCCCACTAAAATCATTACACAGCTAGTTTTAATTAGAACTATGGTTAAGACATACATTACACATTACCTATATAGTAGAATAACTTATTTCTAATAATTGTTTACATGCTAAACGGAATATGTAAGAAAAGATACAGTGGAGTAGTGACAACGGAAAGGCATGTGCCTGAACTGATTTGGCACATTTGAGTGCTCTCATCGGAAGCCGCAACCTTACTAAATCAGTACAAATAACCGGTAAGGAAAGTATAACCACCACTATTGTATGAAAGCCTTGATATGTTTATTTTGTAAAACGATGTATTGTATATATTGTCGATCCACTGCTCGCTTTGATAGAGCAGTTCCGTAAATAAATTACCCCGTTTATTCTAGTCAAGAATCCGTACTTTGATAATATTGCTGATCATCAGTCTATGATTATGAAGGAATCGTCAAACTGACTATTCTTTAATCATTGCACATAAATAAGGAAACTTTCAGTGTGCTAAAATTAACTGATTAAAATTTTCTAAATCTTCAAGACTATGAAAGTCTGGGTAAATAAGAAATATCCAGTCCCTTTATAAAATAATGTAACGTCCAAAGAAATTCACTATCTATTTAAAAACCAAATGGACCAAGTATATACCTATCTAAAGACTCAAAAACGTCACACAAGGCTATACAACGCCTTCAAAAATGAAAATATGACCATCACATCATTTAGGAAACATTGATTAAAGTATCATTAACCATTCTATTCATCATCATTCGTTTATTATAAAAGAATTGATTCTTTACAACATATCACTCTAAAACTTCTGGGTATTAAACATAATTTTATAACATTGAGAATTAAATACAACAGTGGAAACGTCTAGGATGATTCTTCGGTCATCGGTAACTGCGGATTTCAACAATAGATCAATTATTTGTACCTGATATCAAAAGTTTGATCATTATGAAACTCTTCGTAAAAATATGTTCCATCAAAATGTCCGGACTACCCTCGAGCATGTCGTCCTCGGTCGCTCACACACGACAGCTATTATAACATTATATATTATTATATAATAGTGAGCTGGAGGGTCCGATTCATTCTTAATTTTACTCACGCCACGCGTGTTGCATCTTTTTTAGGAACAGATTAGACGATAATTTGCAATTGTCAATTACTTTGGCATGCCGCTTTTTTAATTCGGCACTGAATACGAGATTAATTCATGCCATTTTTCACAAATTAGGCAAATAAAATACATATTAATTGGTAATTGCAAATAATTATCTTTGTTTCCTTATATCACACGAAATCAATAATGTAACCATACCCTGAAATCAAAAATCGTTTAGAGATAATCTACGATTTATTATTATTATATAACATAGTTATGGGACTCTCCCAACGACACAGAAATACGGTTCCGACAGCACTTAAGTAGTAACAGTTCAAAGTGTCTGAGATCATCGCATCATCGCGGAAAATTGACTCAATATTCACTGGTAAAACCTAAAGTTACGAATTCATTAAAAATAAATCATTAATCAGTATTCATACAATAAGAAACAATTAACAGAAAAAAAAGATCATTTTGTAAGTCCTACAATAACGGACAATTCAAGCTTTATACATCACATTAATTGCAACCAAAATTAATAAGCCGTTAACAAACGCACACAGCGGCAAACTAATCCGGAACGTGTCCACGGGACACTGAGTTACGAGTATGATGCTAAATATGCAGTAATCGGGTTACCTTTATTAAGCTTATATTAAGGTGGAGAGGATGGAGTTTGAGAACAGAATGGTGGCTGAGTGTGTGGCGGGACGCGGGCTCGGGCGATCATGTCGCGTAGCGTTTGGTCCAGAGGCGAGCGATGCGGTCGTGCTCCTCCCGGTTCTGCAGATACTGCGTCGCGATGCTGCCAACCAACGGATCCGCTGAAACGAAAAGACAAAATTATTTCATGGGTATTCTTCACTTTCACTACTTATGCACGTGGCCTCGACGTTGAATCCACTTCGGAAACTTGCGTTTTTTATTTAGCGTACTAGCGTTTTAAAAGTATCCTATAACCTATCTGTGTAATTTTTATGAGTTACAGCAATCCCTGTACTTGTTCATGTATGTATTTCCACGTGATGTAGCTACAATGATACACAGACAAAACAACGTCATATCTACCCCCTTTGCCTAGGGTTTATTTTTCTAACATTTTACAATAGCAAATTAACAGCCGTACATTAATGGATTTAAGCTATCTTTAAGTATGCCAAATATGTAAAAAGAACCAGTTATGGACCAGTTATAATTTCACATACCAAATAAAAACCATGCTACACCAGTCATTCAGCCAATCATACTCGTACTCATTTATTTATAAAATGTTTTTCAATTTCACATGTCACATATTAAATAAAGTAATCTTTGTAGCTCTGTTACAATACCATTAGCTGAATGACCCCAGTCACGTGGTTTTTGTTTACCTGTAGTAAAAAGAAACTATACGACTATACTGTCCCATAAATAAAACTGAAAGAAAGGGTACTACGAGGACTCCGAATAGTGTCGTCCCTCTCAATCTCCTGTCAAAGTATATTTGAGTGTGCGAGACGGCACTATACGACGATCGAATTTCGATCATTTTTTTTTTTATAACGGCACAACATAGTGGCTCCACTTCGCTTGATGGTAAGCAAAAAGAGGAGCCCAAGTCGCAATGGCAACTGACGAGAAACCAACGGTGCCAAGTCAGTTGACACTGCCATGCTGGCCCGAGAGATGCTTCTTCACGCTTCGTTTGAAGGGTCCCAAGTTATAAGAAGGAGGAAACACATGAGCCGGCAAGGAGTTCCACCCCTTCCCCCCCTGAGTACCCCTTCTGTTTATTTACTCGGTATTCTACGTCATGCTACAGATAAACAAAAGGCAAAAACGGCGTTTTTGTCCGACGTGATTTCTATATTTAATTATAAATTAATAAAATTTAGTTTTCTAGCTCTCACAACAATACAATACATTTTTTTAGAGCTAGTAAGATCATTATTAACAATCACTATATACTTAGTATAAAACAAAGCCACTACCTGCTGTCCATCTGTCCCTATGTATGCTTAGATCTTTAAAACCAAGCAACGGATTTTGATGCTGTTTTGTTAAATAGATAAGTGATTCAAGAGGAAGGTTTATATGTATAATACATGCACAATTTATCAGCATTGCACCCATGCGAAGCCAGGGCGGGGAATATATTTCAAAATGGATCTACTAGCCGATTATGAAAGATGGAATGAACCGATGGGATTCGATCTCGACAGAGATCAAGCCCGATAATAAGCACCTATGAAGCTAAAAGACCACAATGGAGTGAGTGAGTCCTAAGAATACCGAGGTTTATTTTATTTTATTTAGGATATTGAATTCTCAATGACAGCCTTGCAATGGGGTTCCTAAGCTCATATGAGCCTCACGGTAGGTCTTTCAGACCCTATTCACTGGAAATACCATAATAAATAATGATATGAAGAAAATTTAATAATTACACAAATTGCAGTTTCGCTTCTGAATGTAAGATACTTATTTGTGTGTATTTTAATTCTAAACAGTAATTATACAATCATGTCATTGCATATTGTTCACCGGTAAAGAATCCCATTTAACATTAAGTTCAATATTTATAATGTTTGTTTTGCGTGTACAATGTTTAAATGAATAAAAAGTTTAGCAATAAGAACTAACCTGGATTACAGTCCGTGAGCAAGGAACAAATAGATAGTAAGACTTTAGAGATAGTGAGTGCGGGTGACCAGTTGTCCTTTAGTATATCCAGGCATATCACCCCCTGGCTGTTGATGTTACAGTGGTATATCCTAGTTCGGAATGTCACCTGAAAATTAAATTGAAAAATATCATAAATAGGTTATACCATTTTTTAATTTCATTTTCACATAAATCATCGTTCCATTACATTTGAATGTGATTCATCTGATACTTAAATAATTTTAATTGGATCCAAAAATAGGATCCAAATGAAAGTTGCCAAAATCCAAATTACTAAGTAAGTACTAGTAAATCCAAATTAATAAAGAAGGAATCTTTAGTAACTTTAGTCAGTACTAATAGTACTGAAAGTGAAATTTATAAAAACTACAACATTGATTTAAATAAGTATGTGGATAGAAAAATAGATATTCTATTTGCTAAAAGTGAAATGGCAGGTTAGTATTAGGTCCGTAAACCTTTTGGAATAGTATCTGCCATCTTTCATACAAAATACACAGATATGATGGATTTTTTGCTGCTGCTGTGTAGATTTATGCCATTTTTAAACGACAAAATTAACTTATGATCATTAGACAAATTACTATAGATATTATGTATTTGATTTTTTATCTCTCATAAAAAATATATCAATAGCTAAAGATAAGTGGTCCATGCCATGGTTAATACCCGGCAAATGTTTGCTTGCCTTGCCAATTACATAATAACAAAGTAAACTACCATCAAATCTAATGCTATTCAAATCAGCATCATACTACTTCATAGACAATTTGTCAAAATATTTTAATATCAAGACATTACTTTGAGATGATTGAACACCTAATTCAAGTAGTTACTCCACACATGAAGTTGAGGATGTAATCAGTTTACACAGTTTATCTTTTTACTTGACTTGTTATGTAACAGCAAAGGCACTGTACTAAGCAATAAAATTACAAGTTTTCTTATGAATATATATATATTCATATATCTTAAATTTTTCTAGTATTTCTAAGAGAAACGGCTATAAGAATTCACAGTGAATTATGGATGTAATACCACATGAAACTGTGATAGGTGTTAAAAACACTAGGAGTAACAGAATATCTTTAATTTATGAGATATTTCACTTACCTTGGGAGGTTTGAATGGATATTCTGGTGAAAAGTGTATGTCAAGGAAGAAAACACCTCCTTCATATACTGAACCAGGTGGCCCAAGAATGGTGGACACCCATTCATACAAATTGTCTCCTTTGGGGCCCGCACTGCAATTTGGAGGGGGGTCTAGTGTGATCTCTGCCAATTCCTTTTGAATCCTCTTCGCCGATGTGCCCAGAGCTTTCGACATTTTAGGATTAGGTTTGTTTTCCTTCGTATCGGGTTTATCAGCTACAGTGTTGCCAGAGCCCCTGCCGCGTCCTGCGCCACCTCCTGATGAACCAGACGCACCAGACATTATCTAAAAGCACCAAACAAGTAAAACTGCTACACTACAGCTAATGTTAAAAAGCGAATGGGTAGTGAAATGAATAAAATCGTTAAGACATGCATACAGATGATGAAATGTGATGGTGGCAAATCAATAAAAATATGACTAAAACTGAAATTATCTTTAAAAATAAATTCTGTAATAAAGTTATTGTCTTATGAATATGAGAGTGGAGATAATTAATTATGCGTTGAGTAGATTATATACTCCAAAACACGTGAATATATTTTATGTGATGATGCAGCTAAATTTATGCTTAACACACAACTAGGTACTTTTGCATCATCAAAACCAATTGTAACAATGGAGACATAAAAATCAACTACTGTCTCATTCATTATAAATGATAAATAATCAAACTAGCATTAAAAAAAGATTCTTTAGGTTTTTTAAAAGAAAAACAACACAAGAACAAAGGCTTTCCTTTGCTCATTGTTTGATGAACCAAACCATAGCATTACAATAAACATAAAAGTACAAAGACATACTAACATCTATTTAACGAAAGTAATCAAAAGTAATGAGCGATACGTTACAGAAATGATTAATTTTATACCTTACGAATAACAGTCGGCCATCTTGTGGGCTGGCGTTATCCGATAATTTACTATTTATTTTTTTGAATCACCAGCGACTTAATTCTTAAAAAATATGAATCTTCTGATAAACAATAGATAGGAGAAGAAAACCTCCACAAAATGTACTGATTCCGAGCAATGCTATGAGAGAACTCCTGTGTTAGATGCCCCACACTGCAAAGCGCAAATAAGCCTGTAATTATCCCACGAGATTAAAGAATACGTTACTCAACACAACATACAACTGAAAATGTACCTTTAATTTACAATTAAGTGATTTAAAATGGTTTTATCCTTTCAAAGCTTCAATCGTCCGCTACCACATTTTCACTTCATCCATTTGTTCTGTTCATCACCCTCACCAACACAAACAACCACGAACTGCACACAGACTCAAATAAAACATGAAGTAACTTACTAAGAATTATATATACGCGATATTACATTAATACTAATCATTAATTCTAGACTAAAAATACTATATTTAAGGAAATCTACTAGTATTTACTAAGGATTTAATATTTTATTATTTCACAATGCACAACCACTTTCCGACATGTTTTTAAAAAGAACCGGTGTGTTGCCAAATCCAACTAATTACGAGTAGGGGTTTTGTACGGCCACGTTTTGTACAGCCACGTTTTTCGCGTCCACTTTTTGGATTCGGAAAACATGGCCGTACAAAACAGGGCCGGACAATACGACCCTGTACAAAACTGGCTTCGAAAAACTTCCCCGAACAAACATTGCTCGGCCACGTTTTGCCCAGCCGTGTTTTGTACAGCCGCGTTTTACGAGTCCATATGGACGCGGAAAACGTGGCTGTACAAAACGTGGCTGGACAATACATGGCTGTACAAAACGGGTTCCCCTAATTACAATGAATTTTACTTCCTTGCCATAAATTCTTGATCTATCCCAGCGATTTTTTCATTTACCTAAACAACCCCACGTGTAACCATAGAGTAGATAGAACTTAACTGTCAAATTGAAAGCAAATGTCAAAGCATAACCTTTATTTTCAGTTCTGTTGCCATAAAATTGTTTCGCTGAATTCATTCTTAATGTTAACAAACATAAGGCTTATTTCTCAAGAGTGAGAAGAAACATATTAATATGTTTTCTAGCGTGTTGTTAATTCTAATTCCTTAATTCAAGGAACAACTTAGTGTTCATTTAGTGTTATAGTTCTAGTATTATTACGATACTGCTATTAATTTGAGCTAAATCTCAACTTTACATTTGTTTAATACATTTTAACATAATAACTTATCAAAATGGGTAAAAGGCAACATCAAAAGGACAAAATGTTTGTATCATCCCTATTTCAAATATTACACGTTATGTTGTTATTGTTATCTTGTCCCTTTAACGTGTGTTGATGTGTTTTCCAGGTACTTAACGTACACAGAGTGGACGACTCTATACGGGGGCAAACGCTCTGGCACCGCTGTTGAGGAAGACACGTCGTTCAAGAGACTCCCCTTCGACCACTGCTGCCTGTGCCTACAACCTTTCGAGGACCCTTATTGCGACGCGGATGGAAATATATTCGAGCTACAAGCTTTTCTAGAGTTTGTAAAGAAGTTTAAAGTGAATCCGGTTACAGGAAAGGTGAGAGAACCTTTTTTTTTATTATAAGCCTTTGGGAACAGTCATTGAATGTCTTGCTTTACAACATAGGCCTGAATACACTGATATGAATACGAGCCTATCTGTCCTAATTGGTGTGAAGGATTATAGTATGCCAACATATATTTCAAGGCAGTCTATCAACTTAATACACCAGAGGCCCAAACTGAATGTTAAAGCTTACAACTAGTTTTCTTTTTGTGTCGACTTTTAGATGAAACAATATATATCAAAATAGGGCCTTAGGAGTTCAATTCTATTATTCTATATATAGGTTCAATCATATAATTGCAAAAAAAACTGAACTACTGAAAGGTTTGATTTTTCCAAATAACTAGAGAATTATTATGGAACAGATTTTTGTGGTGATACCACATTTCTTATTTTGCTGTAGCTCAGTTGAAAGGACATTACTCAGTTTAAACAGAGGTTGTGTGTTTGAATCCCACTTTTTACTGCTGTGGATCGCTTTCAATTTTGGCTTCCTATTTATCCTTTGTTTTTATATACGGAATTATTACTTTTTTTTCAGAAAGCCGATATCAAATCGTTGATCAAATTAAATTTCTTCAAAAATGCTCAAGACAACTACCACTGCCCTGTCTTATTCAAGAATTTCACAAAGAACTCCCACATTGTGGCAGTCAGGACCACCGGAAATGTGTTCTCATATGAAGCAGTGGAACAACTTAACATCAAGGGAAAGAACTGGAAAGACTTGGTCAACGACACACCTTTTGTACGAGGCGATATCATCACCATACAAGATCCCAGTCATTTGAGCAAATTTAATATCTCAACTTTTCATCATGTAAAGAACAATCTCAGGGTTGAGACAGAAGGTAATGGTCGCAATTTGTATTACCAGCTTGATATAAAGATGAGAATTTAATGACTCCTTACTTTATTACAACAAACCATGACTTATCTTGTGAAAATATGATTTACTAGCTGCCCCGCGCGGTGATACCCACGCATTTTATGGGAGCACTACATTTTTTTGGATAAAAAGTAGCCTATGTGTTAATCCAGGGTGTCAGCTGCCTTCATACAAAAATTTATCAAAATTGGTCCTGCCATTTGAGTGTGAAGAAGTAACAAACACATAAACACGCTCAAAATCTTTTTCCTTTGGTAATGTAAGTTTAAATGGATGCTATTGGATTAACTAAGGACTCATTGCTGCAAGTATCCCAGTATAAACTGTATAAATTTGGACCTCTGTACTACATGTGACTTTGCTACATTAGGGTAGGAGTCTGATTTTTTTTATGACAGGCCTAGGAAAAACTATGCAGAGAGGTGAACCAAAAGCAAAGAAAGTATGTTTTATTGGGATTTGGACTATCTAGTACACCCAATAATTCCTTTTGCTATGAATTTCAATATAACTTTATTGTTTTTTTTTCCAGAGGAAATTGCACTGAGGAAGGACCCTCACGCGAGGCTGAAGACTGTTTCTGCGGAAACTAAAGACATCCTCAACGAGCTGGAGAGGGAGTATAAGGCGCCTGAAGTGAAAGAAACTAAAAAAGAGGTATATCTTATTTTGGTGGACTTTTTTGGAAGACTATTATTTTTTTTTTAATGATAGTCCTTGCTATAACGATTTACAAACTGCACAGCTCATAAATTTTTCCTCACCACGACTTGCCCAATATATTTTTTCAATTTCGTCATTATATTTGCTTTCTTTCTGGCTTAAGGGCTCACTGCCTTCAAAACGCCATAAAACGACGAAAATTAAAAAACAAAAATTTAGTTTGCAAATTTTTTACGTACCGTTTTGTCTCGCATTGTAATTGTATATTGTAAGGTTGGCATTAGTGATTGTTGTGCCCAGCATATTAGGTCCGAGTAGACTTGGCTTTATGGGTTGCACATCCCTAACAGACAGAACTTTCTACCAAGATAAATTAATAATTGCAGGTAGCAGACAAGTTCAATGCGGCCCACTACTCGACCGGCATGGTCGCAGCCAGTTTCACGTCCACGGCCATGGTTCCCGAGACGGTCCATGAAGCCGCCATCATCGCTGAAGACGACGTCAAATACGACCGAGTCAAGAAGAAAGGTACGGTTAAGAGCCAAAATATAATTAGAAGACACATCGTGGTACGACGCGACGCATGCATTGAATTTGGTCTTGAATAGAAAAAGAGAATAAAAAAAACATCATTCCAGTTTATCAATAATATAATAGAGGACACGTGTAAGGTGATAATGTTAATTTTCAAAAGAATTTAAGTAAGTACATATTTACATAAACATTTTGTTGACAAGAGTAAATTAACATTGCCATCCAGCATGGCAATCGGGCCAGCAGTGATGTGCCGTTCTCGAGAATTTCTAGAATATTTCTTCATTTTGTATAGGAAATTTGCTCGTGAACGTTCTCTCTCGCTATTCGATAAGCGTTTTCGGGAACGGCACATCTCTAGGTCAGCCTTTCTGGGTTCTTTCTCCACATACTTCAGCGACGGCGATTTGGGGCAATTTAATTTTCTATGTAATTTTAGTGTATCGATAGTTTAATTGATTGCTCTTGTGTTTACGATGAATAAATCAACCAAAATGATGGTAGTAAATAATACCATGCACCAGGCCATTTATACTAACCATAACTTCTCACAACAGGATATGTGCGGCTGGTGACGAACTTCGGGCCGCTGAACTTCGAGCTATACTGTGACGTCACCCCGAAGGCCTGCGACAACTTCATAAAACTCTGCAACAGCGGCTATTACAATGGGACCAAGTTCCATAGGTCTATACGTAATTTCATGGTGAGCATAAAAAATCCCCTTCTTAGGCGAGGGTAAACGTACAATAAATACTTTGTAGTAAATACTGAAGGACAATAAATACTTCGATTCATTGATATGAGAATACAGAAATCTAGATTTTCGTGACAAGTATTTATTTATTTATTTAATCTTTATTGCACAAAAGAAAACTTATCGTATAAAAGGCGGACTTAATGCCATCAATATTGTCATCCATCAATATAGTAGACTGGAAGAACAATATCCATCACAATATTAGATAAATATCTATATATCGTAGTATTTATTGTAGCCTTCGCCTTAGGATCGTGGCGCAGTTCATACGCGACAGCCCTATGCTATTTGGTTCCCGGGAAAGAGGGTAAGCCATTGTGACACGAAGTGATTATATGGACGAGCAAGCGAAGCAACTGAGGACAAATATATTCTGAGTGTCACGATGGCCTTTAGCCACGTGTTAAACACTGCTTTTCACTTGGACTGCGAGAAAATAAAAGATACTTGAAAATGAGCTTAGCCATGGTGAGTCATTATCGCTCGACCTGGTTAAATAAACGGTCACCAGGAGCCAGTTCCCCGCCGCCCCCGCCACACGCGCGCGATTCCGGCAATTTAAACCTAAAGGGGGCTAAAACGACCCCTTTATCCTTGCTTCGCGAAGCTAAAATAACCTACTTTTTGAGCAGTAAAAATATTATTTGTTGTAGATTCAAGGTGGAGACCCGACGGGCACCGGGCTCGGCGGAGATTCCATCTGGAAGAAGCCGTTCGAGGACGAGATCAGACCGAACCTGCATCACACCGGGCGAGGTGTCCTCGCTATGGCCAACTCTGGACCCAACACAAACGGCTCGCAGTTGTAAGTGTGTGTGATACAGGGCGGGAATCCATTAGGCACCAGGCTGGATGGAGAGTCTGGAAGAAGCCGTTCGAGGACGAGATCAGACCGAACCTGCATCACACCGGGCGAGGTGTCCTCGCTATGGCCAACTCTGGACCCAACACAAACGGCTCGCAGTTGTAAGTGTGTGTGATACAGGGCGGGAATCCATTAGGCACCAGGCTGGATGGAGAGTCTGGAAGAAGCCGTTCGAGGACGAGATCAGACCGAACCTGCATCACACCGGGCGAGGTGTCCTCGCTATGGCTAACTCTGGACCCATCACAAACGGCTCGCAGTTGTAAGTGTGTGTGATACAGGGCGGGAATCCATTAGGCACCAGGCTGGATGGAGAGTCTGGAAGAAGCCGTTCGAGGACGAGATCAGACCGAACCTGCATCACACCGGGCGAGGTGTCCTCGCTATGGCCAACTCTGGACCCAACACAAACGGCTCGCAGTTGTAAGTGTGTGTGATACAGGGCGGGAATCCATTAGGCACCAGGCTGGATGGAGAGTCTGGAAGAAGCCGTTCGAGGACGAGATCAGACCGAACCTGCATCACACCGGGCGAGGTGTCCTCGCTATGGCCAACTCTGGACCCAACACAAACGGCTCGCAGTTGTAAGTGTGTGTGATACAGGGCGGGAATCCATTAGGCACCAGGCTGGATGGAGAGTCTGGAAGAAGCCGTTCGAGGACGAGATCAGACCGAACTTGCATCACACCGGGCGAGGTGTCCTCGCTATGGCCAACTCTGGACCCAACACAAACGGCTCGCAGTTGTAAGTGTGTGTGATACAGGGCGGGAATCCATTAGGCACCAGGCTGGATGGGGAGTCTGGAAGAAGCCGTTCGAGGACGAGATCAGACCGAACCTGCATCACACCGGGCGAGGTGTCCTCGCTATGGCCAACTCTGGACCCAACACAAACGGCTCGCAGTTGTAAGTGTGTGTGATACAGGGCGGGAATCCATTAGGCACCAGGCTGGATGGAGAGTCTGGAAGAAGCCGTTCGAGGACGAGATCAGACCGAACTTGCATCACACCGGGCGAGGTGTCCTCGCTATGGCTAACTCTGGACCCATCACAAACGGCTCGCAGTTGTAAGTGTGTGTGATACAGGGCGGGAATCCATTAGGCACCAGGCTGGATGGAGAGTCTGGAAGAAGCCGTTCGAGGACGAGATCAGACCGAACCTGCATCACACCGGGCGAGGTGTCCTCGCTATGGCCAACTCTGGACCCAACACAAACGGCTCGCAGTTGTAAGTGTGTGTGATACAGGGCGGGAATCCATTAGGCACCAGGCTGGATGGAGAGTCTGGAAGAAGCCGTTCGAGGACGAGATCAGACCGAACCTGCATCACACCGGGCGAGGTGTCCTCGCTATGGCCAACTCTGGACCCAACACAAACGGCTCGCAGTTGTAAGTGTGTGTGATACAGGGCGGGAATCCATTAGGCACCAGGCTGGATGGAGAGTCTGGAAGAAGCCGTTCGAGGACGAGATCAGACCGAACCTGCATCACACCGGGCGAGGTGTCCTCGCTATGGCCAACTCTGGACCCAACACAAACGGCTCGCAGTTGTAAGTGTGTGTGATACAGGGCGGGAATCCATTAGGCACCAGGCTGGATGGAGAGTCTGGAAGAAGCCGTTCGAGGACGAGATCAGACCGAACTTGCATCACACCGGGCGAGGTGTCCTCGCTATGGCCAACTCTGGACCCAACACAAACGGCTCGCAGTTGTAAGTGTGTGTGATACAGGGCGGGAATCCATTAGGCACCAGGCTGGATGGAGAGTCTGGAAGAAGCCGTTCGAGGACGAGATCAGACCGAACCTGCATCACACCGGGCGAGGTGTCCTCGCTATGGCCAACTCTGGACCCAACACAAACGGCTCGCAGTTGTAAGTGTGTGTGATACAGGGCGGGAATCCATTAGGCACCAGGCTGGATGGGGAGTCTGGAAGAAGCCGTTCGAGGACGAGATCAGACCGAACCTGCATCACACCGGGCGAGGTGTCCTCGCTATGGCCAACTCTGGACCCAACACAAACGGCTCGCAGTTGTAAGTGTGTGTGATACAGGGCGGGAATCCATTAGGCACCAGGCTGGATGGAGAGTCTGGAAGAAGCCGTTCGAGGACGAGATCAGACCGAACCTGCATCACACCGGGCGAGGTGTCCTCGCTATGGCCAACTCTGGACCCAACACAAACGGCTCGCAGTTGTAAGTGTGCGTGATACAGGGCGGGAATCCATTAGGCACCAGGCTGGATGGGGAGTCTGGAAGAAGCCGTTCGAGGACGAGATCAGACCGAACCTGCATCACACCGGGCGGGGCGTACTCGCTATGGCCAACTCTGGGCCCAACACAAACGGCTCACAGTTATAAGTCTGTGTAATACAGGGTGAGAATCCATCAGGCACCAGGCTGGGTGGAGAGTCAATCTGGGAGAAGCCGTTTAAGGACGAGACCAGACCCAACTGGCACACGGGGGGGACTTCTGGACTATGGTCAACTCTGGCCCCAAAACCAACGGTTCACAGTTGTAATTATGAAGATACATAGCGGGGATCCAACTGGCACCAGGCTAGGTGGAGAACCCATTTGGAGACGAGATCAGACCGAACCTGTTCGACACCGGACCGGACGAGGCGTGCTGGTCATGGCCAACTTTGGACCCGACACCAAAGTCTCGCAGTAGTAAGTTGAACGCAATCAACACATTTTTTATGAAGTAGAAGGCATCACCGCTTGTTAACAAGGTATAAAATACTTTCATTCCAAGTTTTTGAATTAACGCGAAAATATTGTTTAGGTACCGTGTCACCTGTGTACCCCATCCCCTATACTTACAGCCCTACACCTTTGAGTATGGAATGCAATGGGAACATAAAATATTTCTTTCGACAAATTGATTCAGGCTTGCAAATGTGAAAATAAGTTTAATACCCATTTATTAATTTTGTAATAAGTACCCATACCCATTTATTCATATTGAATGTTCTACAAATGATACTTCAAACAGCGAGTATTTAAACAGCCTACATAATAACCGCTTATCCGTGTCAATCATCTTTTTTTTTTTTTTTTTTTTCTCTTGGCTAATCGGCAATCAGTCGGAAGACTATAAGCTGATTTGTGTAGTGGTTAATGGCATGTAGGCGTAGAGGCCAGCGCCTCTACTATCCTTTCATAATACATCCTTCCTTTTCAGCCGCTTCACAGTAAGAGAAGGTTCTAGAAGTTGAGTTGCCAGCGGATTGGGATGAAGTGACAGGCGTTCCACATATTTCTTTTTGTAATTTTCTATTTCAGCATGAACTGTTGGGACTTCAAGATGTTCGTGTATTTCATCATTTTTGGAGAACCAAGGAGCATTAGCGATGCTGCGTAGAATGCTATTTTGTACACGTTGCAAGCATAATATGTTGGTTTTGCTAGCAGTACTCCAAAGCGGAATGCCATATGTCCAAACTGGTTTTAGGACAGAGTTGTGTATCAGCAGCTTGTTATCAACAGAGAGGGCTGAGTTTCTTCCCATGAGCCAGTAGAGGTTCCTGAATTTGTAATTAATCTCATCTCTTTTCTTCTTATATGAATTTTCCATGTAAGTCTTCTATCTAGATGGAAACCTAGATACTTTACACAGCTAGTGTCCGGTAGAAAAGCAGGGCCAAGTCAATCATCTTTTAGATAAATTTTCCTGTTTACAGTTTCATAACATTCCGATCGTGCAAGCAACTGGACGGGAAGCACACGATATTCGGCAAGCTGGTGGGCGGGATCGACTCCCTGAACGCGATGGAGCAGGTCGGCGTGGACAACAAGGACAGGCCCATTCTCGACATCGTCATCGAGGTGGCGCAGGTGTTCGTGGACCCGTTCGCTGAGGCTGAGGAGCAGGTACTGTATTGAATCATTGAGAACAAAGAATATAATTAACGCATGGGCCGGCATTTGTTCTTTGGCAACTTGGTGAGCTCGGGATAATTTTTCGAAATGGTTGAAATTATGTTTCATTTTTCATCCAAATTTCTCGTGTATTCGTTGAGATGCGGCCTGTAGGCGAGAACAACTGAAAAATCCGAACATCTAACACGGACATACGAAAGATGAAAAGTAATTATTATATATCCAGCATTTTCCGAATTTGTTCTCTCTTATACTGCCTTACAGATGGGAGGGTATACGGTCGTTCGTAAGGATGGTAAACTTCACATCTTTTTAAATTAATATAAAGTACTATTTAAACAGTATTGGTAGGCGTAAACTGATAACTTTTTTGCTTTTATCAATTCTGCAAGTCACATGAACAAGCCTTCCTTTCTTACGTCTTCATGGATCATTCCTAACTTTAAATTAGCTACTTTTCTGAAAATCTATTAACAATCATCTAATTGTTTCTTCAGCTAATTGAGGAGAGAGCAGCCGAGTTAAAGAAACAAGCCGAGGAGGCTGGAACCGGGGTGAAACCCAAGAAGGCATCCAAGCAGCCCCTCAAAGTGTTCAGGACAGGGGTGGGCAAGTATCTGAACCTGGAGCCTTCGGGCAGTAAAGCAAAGCCTGATGAGACTCCTGCGAAGAAACTTAAAAAAGAGGCCAATTACAAATTTGGAAGTTTTGACGCATGGTAGATGCGAGGACTTGTGGGTTCGTTTTTATATTGGATACAACTTAACTAACCCTGTATAGTGGGATATGCTGATAAGTGATAACTTGTGGAATGAATTGTCACTTGCGGTATTTTCGGACCGATACGATCTTCAAATCTTCAAGAAACGAGCGCACTCCCACCTGAAAGGCAGGCACTTGAGACTCCTCTGGTATTGCGGGTGTCTATGGGCGACGGTAATCGCTTTCCATCGGGCGATCCGTTTGCTGTTGCTCGTTTGCCCCCTAAAAAGTTGGCAAACGAAAAACTATCTTTAAGATTAAGAAATCTGCTCTTAATTTGTACAAAGTCGTTTTATCAACTATTTTTGCCATGTATAGAATTAAATCAAATTAATTGCCCTTGTCTGACAACTGTTTGTGATTGCCCTTGTCAGGAATGTGAAATGATCCCACTGTATACCATAATCATCAGATGTAAATAATTGTAAAATAAAGACTTGATTAATTTCTTTTCTTTTTATTTAACTTATATAATTTAAATTCAATTAAGTACCTTTTTATAATACCAATGAAAGTGACTAAAATATTTCATAGATTACAAATTATAATTTTCAATAACTTGCATAATATTCTTAAAATCTAACATAATACAATATGTGCATATTAGCTATTATAACTAACAAGTAAATGTTTCATAGAATATTGAGTCAAATATATTTGGCAGCGATATAAATACAAAAACGTGACTTATTAAATAAGGAATAAGTGCTTTGTTTTAATATGTCAACAAATGATTCATTGTTTCTGTAATTATAATAAACACCGTTAATAATTGATTCAATGTAACTTTGATTATTCAGTCACAATGTTCATAAAGAACTGATTTGAATATCAGTTGGTTATTCTTTGCCCACTAAATGAATTTAAATAGTAAACAGTAATGGAGGTATTACTTTCACAGACAGGGAAAGTGTTTAGGTAACCATGATTAAATCTACTGTTTCATATCTAGGATCAATCTGTGATGTTACTCTAAACTCAGTTAACAACCAATTGGAGTCCGGGACACAACATTCACTCAAAAGGTTATGAATTTTCTGAGGAAGCTCTTAGTGTTCACACATATACATACATATTTACAGGACAAACATCCAATAATGAACCATATTTCACTGTGCACAAATATTGTGTAGAGAAACCATGCAATCTCTAAGAATTTATGAAAAATTTGTCAAAGATTCCTTTACTGATTATTATCAATATGAAAAATAGGTCAAACATTTAAAAGATGCATAACATTCTAAACATTAATTTCAGTATGCCGTTAGTTATCAATGGCTGGAAAAACCTGTTAAACTTAACAATTAGCCATCCAGGTATAATCAGCTATTAATAACTAATAAAGTATGCTGAAGTTAGGCATAAGACACTCATTAAAGGATTCATGGTACCAAGTCAAAATGTTCCAGTGCTATTATATAAAATGATAAAACAATTTAGCTTCAATAATATGAAGTGTAATAGTTTAATTGTAGTTGGTTCGTCTGCGACCAGTCCTCTGTTTGTCAAATCTCATTTCCATCTCTTCCAAAACCTTGGGGGTGTAGCGGACAACCAACTTCACAGAGCCCACGGCTTGCTTCAGCAACTCCACGGCTTTCTCGTGGTTCTCTCCTTCTACCGACACGCCGTTTACTGAGAGTAGCTGGTCTCCTCTCTTCAGACCTCCATGGCGATCAGCAACGCCACCAGGAATGATCCTGGAGATGTAAATGGGCGAATTCTGCTCCTTGCCGCCCATGACGTTGAAACCTAAACCTTCCTCCGTTTTTGGGAGTTCGACGACTCTGGGATGAGCGTGGCCTTCTGCCGCGGCGAACGCAGCTACTGTGGCTTTCGCAGTTGCTGAGGCCCTGATGTCAGCTGAGCCCTGGATGTCCACAGTCTCGTAGACGTGCTCGTAGACTTCGCGCACAGCATTTAAGAAGTCACTCTGTAACACCTTCTGCAAGGCTGCAAGTTTCGTAGCGGGCACTTCACCACTTTGCTGTAGCTTCTCGAGCAGCTCGATGGCTCTCTTTATGTCCCTGGCTAAAGTCAGCTGTTCACCCGTAGTGCTCATGTTGTTTTAAAGAGTTTACAAAACAGGCAAATCGAAGAATTTATTTAATTAATCGATACAACTAGGAAAGATGAGTGTGGAAGTGCCTACGTTCAAAAACTGAGTTTGTTATTGTTATTGTAAACAATGTACAGTCTGTGTTGTACCATAAAATGTACAACAAAAATGAACCCATAAGTGCATTGATATTTATTTTATGTTATCGGTTTTTATATCATGATATAAATTATTGCTAACTAAAACAATATTTAAACATTTTAATAGAGGAAAATTAGAGTGTAGAAATTCGAACGTGCATAGGGTGACAATTCACTTCAAGCTATTTGAGGCACGATACAGATTTCATTCACTGTAAATGGGAGAAACCAAAAGCTCAAATAGTTCAAACTTATCACTGACAGCTGTCTTTGATGACAAATCCAAACAATTCGTTATTTGCCATTTTTGGGTTGTTATTTCTAGCTTTTTCTTTGCAGTATTATTAAGTATTACGCAGCTATATAATGTGTATTATCCTTAACTAGTGGTGCCAAAACAAAAAGCTCAAGTATAATAGTTATAGTGTGATAGGATTCTGGAAAACACCATGGATGATTTGGGTGAGTTTATTTGCTGTTATCATAACCTGTTTTACTTGCTCTGGTGTCTTAATGACGTGTTTTATTGCAAAATTCTCGGACTCGGGCGTGCCAAAATTTCGTTACAGTGTTAATTACGTTAGCACACCTCGAATTAGAACTATATTTGCTTTATGAAAATGAGTTCTCTCATTGGCATTGGCACGTATCTTCATGACTAATTTTGATTTAGTCGAGTTTCAAGTTTATATTTTAGAATGTTATGTAATGTAACTTAACTATACCATATCCGCTTGTATGAATCATGAGTTAAATTATTAATAAGTAATTAAAACTAACCACAATTAAATTATTTGTTGGAACCTGTCATGTCTAGACTATGACTATGTGACTCCCCCTGACTTAAATGCTGGATTCACACCTTCCTATAAATATTAAGGAATAAGGCTAGCTGCCTATGACTAACACTGTACTCATACAGAAATGTATGAAAATTAGTTTGGGTGTTGTCTTAAGATGGGACACCTTTTTCCCAAGGTAGTAATTACAGTATGAATGTAACACATCTATTAATCTCTTATACTTGTTGTATTAACATTAAAGAAATGAATATATATTTATTTCGTTAATTAGATACCTACATTCACACAAATAAATGAAAGACTAGTTCATAAAATGCTAGTTTTTTTTCGTATTTTATATAGCAATATTTATTCTTTATACAATATTAAGACTGCAAGAACAAAAGTTTTTACAAATATCATTATTCAGAGAACATATGTAGTAAACAGAAAAAATATAAAATGAAAGTGTACTGTATATCTGTATAAGTTTCTACGCAGTAAGCGAAGTAGAGCATATCGCGAAAATTCAATTGACATATGTTTGCAACATAGTATGACAACATGCTAACTAGGGTATGCAAGCCCGGTTATTTTTTCATAGTAAAACCGGTTATAACCAGTTATTTGTATGGTAAAATAACTGGGTTTACATACCCTAATGCTAACAGCAGGCAGATATGTGGAGGATGGCAGGGTAAAGTGAACTTGACATTTGAAATGATAAAATATCAGAAATATATCAGAGTAACTGTTAATGGCAAATCCTAGAAAGACTGGCACTAGCACATCTATTTCTGATATTTATACTATTTTAAAATTCTAGATATGCATTGAAAATCAGTTTCTTATGGAGTGTTTTTTTTTTTTTTTTTTTTATGTCATAGGCGGCAAACGAGCAAACGAATTGCCTGATGGAAAGCGATTACCGTCGCCCATATGATTTCAGGAAAAATCTTGATAGCATGATGCGGGCTCGTATTTTGTTTTGTATTTGTGCGCGGCGTCATGCCAGTTTGGCGCCATCTGTTGGGCATAATTCATTTTATCCTTGCGTCACGCCGAAGCTGCTGGAGATAGTAACCAATTTTGGTACAGGGATAGGACATCCAAAGATGGTTATATGATACTTTTTATCCAACTATGGTATAAAAATATATGCGTACAGTCAAGTTCATTTACATCTACACACTTACGAGAACAAAAATATCTGAACACGACCCTATTGTCAGGAGCATAAAATCGTGTTCAGATATTTTTGTTCTCGTAAGTGTGTAGATGTAAATGAACTCGACTGTACGACGTAGCAGTCACCTTTTCTTCTAGTATATCTTAAATTTCTAGCCAAGCATGAAGTTTTCATGGAGGTTATCCAATTAGCAAACCAATTTGGCCATGTTCGTTTTTAACGGATAATCGGCGAAGTCCCTATGTCAAATATACTGACCTTAGCACCCCTGGTTGTATAGTGAAATGTTTCACGTTAACTGCCTTTAATTACGGACGTTTTATTACCTCTGTCGGGTTAATGCATATTAACACCTAATCACATTTCGCGTGGTTACCTTTGGCCGAATAGGACAGCCCATAAAACGAACAGCTGGCTAAACCTCAATCAGAATATATCAGTGGTTCTATGAGCCCTATAGCCCTCGCGGCCCATGTTTGGAAATGGCTGAAATATATATTTTTTTTAAGTTTCCACGTCCATATCCGCGCCATTTTACCTTTCATAAAACTGAAGCGACTAAAAAATATTTATCGAACCTATTCGCAAAATTTCAGGAGAACCTAGTTTTCGTTTCCGTCGCTCGGTCAATGAGCAATTGGTCATTTCGAATAATTCAACAAGTCTTTTATGTGTCGAATTTTCGTACATAAAACGTATGTAGGTAGTTTTATGACAACGTTTTAACAACTCTTTATGATGGCAAGCAAGCCTCGATACTGGGGGTTGCTTGCCGAGTGTAATTTTCGAGGAAGCCTTTTGTTTCCTAAATAGAAACTTATTTCGTCGAATGTCGTCGTCATTTTGGGACACCGCGTGCGAAACCGTTCAGTTTTTATTTATGACCATCTGCATTGTGCCGCAGCATGCTAAGGGCTTCCGTCAATACGTCGGCCCCGGGTGATTAATGAGGTCTATCGGGGCCGGCCCTCGTAATCGGGTAAAAGCCTGAATGTATACTACGCTACTAAGTTCGTTGACGTAGATCAGCCAATAACGATTTAGCGATTAGTATCGTCTTTAATAATGGGCATTCTCTCTGGGAGTGTTTATGAAAAAAATAGACATGTCTACTGCAGAGTGAAGAGATATCAAGAAATATACTTCAGCGGGCAGGGCGAACGGCCTAATACATTTCGGGCCTACTAGCGTTTCCCAAGAGAAATGTGTTGGACACATGAAAAAATCGACTTAATTATTAAAGGGAGGTATCCCTTACCTGATTTCAAAACAAATATACTTGCCTTGGCACTGTCATAAAATCCGACATCATTGGCATTTCTAGAATTCCTGCACCCAGTAAAACCTACTTAATTATTCCAAATTGAGCGTCACCTTTCGTAACGTAGGAGTTTTCCATTTCAAAGTCTACTTTAAACAAACAAGCCACGATCTAGTTTGTATCGTCAGAGGAATCGAGATGCGAGGTTACAAAAAATCTATTAGAGAGACCCCACACTAGCGTGTTTTGAGCGCTCGCACAGCGTTGCTGCGGCGGCGGACCGTGCACAACGAAATCGCCTCGCTAGCCCGGTACTCGCTAATTCGCGCGACAAGCGAAGACGTTGTGCTGGCGAGGAGAAGATGTTGGTGGTCGTCGCCAACGTTGTGTCGCTGCAGCTCGCAAGCGCTGGCTAAGACGCCGCCGTTCAACGTTAGTGTGGGGTGTCTACCAAATGTGCCTTCTGGAATTAGAGAAGAATCCGTACATTTCACCGTTTATAGTTGTCACTAGATGCCGCGCGTGCTGCGCTGACAACGAACATCCCCACATACCAATCTTCGGCCATAACTAACGCAACAGTTTACTATAGCGACAGCAGGTCCGCTTTAGGTACAATTCGTAACCACCACGGCACTTGCGGTTTGAATTGGGATTCTAACCTTTTCCAGTTTCGAAAGTAAGAGATCTCAATCGTCAAATCAAATTCACGCATCACATCAACTTCTAAACATGCAATAAAATACTGTCGTTTAGTTCCTTATAACATCCTTCTCCTCTTCCTCTGAAGTATCCCGTTTCAGGCGAGGAGGAAAATAGTGGAATTTCATACCGCATTGCCAGCCTAACGCAAAGTAACATATCAATTTACGACATTGAGTTCTTTTATTTTTATTTCATTTCAGACGTTTAGCTTGTGACATTGACGTTGTGATTATGACAGACTAGCTGTGCCCCGCGGTGTTACCCGCTCATCCCACGGGAACACTACATTTATTCGGGATGAAAAGTATCCTATGTCCTTCCCCGGGACTGAAACTATCTATATACCAAATTTCATCTAAATCGGTTCAGCGGTTTAAGCGTGAAGAGGTAACAGACAGACAGACAGACATACACACTTTCGCATTTATAATATTAGTATGGATGTGCACACGAACGAAACTTAACCCGTGGCTAACCAAACCTGTACGTCTAGCATAACTGTGAAACGCGACTCTTTAACGCGCGACAAATACTACATGTCACTTTCCTTTCAATACCGTGCAAGCAAGACAGGTGATGCTGAGTCGTGCGACAAGCGAAAGTCGCGGCAAGCTATGCTAGCCCTGCGGCTTCACTTTCAAGCGCTGACTAGGTTTCTAGGCGTATTCATTCTAAGTGTCTACCTACTACACAACGTCAGTCTGCTGTACGATGGTATCTTGTGTGCCTCCAGTGAAGGATAGCCCCAATTCTCCACGTATATTTAGCCCTCGGATAATTGATAGGTGCGTAACGGTCGTAACAGTGAACAGGAATAGATTAGGCCGGTAATGACCATGGGTGCGTGCTATGGGTGTTTGGATACAGACGCCATCTGTGAATACTGGTGCCTTACGAAATTCTCTTTGTTTTCTGCGGTTATCACACCACTAGCGGCGCAGCGAGTTCGAAATAAAACATTTACTTACCTACAAAAACATTATTTCGCATCTTACTTTTTTTCGAAGATCTAGGCTAGTGATGGTTTACGATTATTTAGGAGTTACGTAACTAATACTAGATACATACATATTATACTTTTAATCTGCCAACGAGATAGCTATGCGGTTTGGGTGAGCATCAAAAAGTTTACCACCTTAACCCACTGACTTCCTTATTGTATCGTGATTGTCTCACAACGCAAATTAAACCAATCCCTTTTTTTCTCATTTTGTATGGCTTACTAACTTCGCCTAAATTTCGGCCAACATATTGGTCCTTATTATTCGTTTACGACGTTTACCAAGTTGTCAACTTGTCATACAAACATGTACAATGATTATAAATTGTTATTATTAATTTAACATGGTATGTAACTCTGTCCGCTTAATTGCCTTAAGCGGAGTATCCGCGATGAAAGTTTACAAGTTGACTTTGACCTACTCCCCAAAATGAAATTTAATATATCTACGTAAGGTTCTGCTGACAATGCCTTGATTGGGTGTATCAATTAGTAGCTTTTACCTGCGCGATGTTATGTAGATTTAAAGCTTGTTTATTATTAATATGTCGTATGTGAGATAAAAAATTGCGCGTTGTAGCCTCATTTTGAGGTGCAATGAGTAGAAAAAAAGATGGCCTAATATGTGGTCATGCAGGATCCTTATCAATAGGGTTAGAACATTTGGTAGCATATACCGTAGTTCTAAAGTCCATGGAGTCGCTAATTGACTTTCTTTTTCAAAATCAAAGTCGAAGTCTAATAATATAGGTATGGCGATAGTGGATACCACGATTTGTGCTGTTTTATCATTACTAAGCTCATTTAAATACTTTAAAAAATTGCGATGTCTACAACAGCTCATAGAGCGCGATTTTCTTTTTAATGGCTAAAATGTCTAATTTTTTACATTCGCTATTTGGACAATTTACGAAGACCCGTATCGACTAAAAAAGGTCTATATGATTATCGAACTTGCGCACAAAATAACCTGGGATTTTTTTTTTTTGACCAAGCTGCAACGGGAACGCTCGCTGACTTGGTCAATAAGACGCCTAAGCAAAAGTAAGCCAGAGCAAGCCTGGATTCCACTAAGGACAACCACCATCGTATTTCGGCCAAATGATGAGTAAGCTAAAAAAACTTCTTCTGATTCGTCCATTACCAACATCGCTAATTAAGGAAAAGCAACTACCTATTAATTTGAATTTCCCATGGTGCCGATAGAGCCGACTCCTTGCTACACATAATACATAGATATGTATATGTATAAAAAAACGAATGTCCAGAACACCATATCTTAACGATCCGTATAGAATTCCCTTCGGCCATTATCACGCCCTGTGTCCACTTCACTGCCCTAATAAAAGACGTATAACCATTAAAAACCCTATGTAGTTACGCCATTTTATAATTAGAGCACTGTCCCGTTAATCCCAAACACTCCCATAGGTTCTAATCAAGTTAATTGTGCCGTTGTGCTTCGTTAGCTATGCGGTGTCGCAACGTTATGTGTGTGACGACACACCTAAACTAAAATCCACAGACCTACGGACTAAATTGACAAATGACTGACAGGTAAAATGATACCAGGAACAGCAAAATAAAAATAGTGAAGGGTATATGTCGATAACAATATATCGACAAGTTGTAAAGTACCAATAACAGACTAGTTTAAATCAAAAATAAGTATATTTGTTTCAAATAAGAGGTACAAATTTTGGTTTGTTTGATTTTCGAGGTAGTGAGTGGATGGGTTAAATGCGTTTTTACCCACTAGTTTTAAAGCATAAAAAGGTTTCCGAGCCTGTAGGTAAAAAATTAAACACCTTGTCCGACGATAACTAGTCTTTATTATAAAATATTATTCATTCTTAGGCTCCGTTATTTCGTCATCTTCATCATCAGTTACATTTATAATAAAACGATCCGAAATATTGTCCTCTAAATGGTCGAGTTGTCACATTTTGTAAACTTCTCTTGTTCTTCGTATTCCTTCAAAACTTTAAAAACTGGACTTCTCGAAATACCAAGAATTTCGGATGATTTCATGACAGACTCGTTTTTATTGACATGAATGTCCTCTGGGATATCTTGTTCGTCCTGCAATCTGTCTACCATCTCATTATAAATATAAACGTAAACTTGATGAATCGTCTCTTTTTCAGTTTCACTAATAGATTTTTTTCTCCTTTATATCGGAGGCGAACATTTTGACGAACATGGCTCTGGTCCCAAATCTTGCGAATCCATAATAACACGTCACAATTTCAATAAACACTCGTAATAGCAATGATAACGTATATCGTTAGATACATAAATAAAAGTAGTTTGTAAACAGCGGTCAACTATTTCTGTAGATAACCGCTTTTTTTTTTGTTAAAAAGATGGACCACATTGTTGGGAATTTGAAAATAAAGAACAATAATTTTATTAATTCATTTAATTAAATGTATGTATTCAATAAACTATCAATTATCATAAATATATAATTTTCATGTACATTATTGCTGGTTTGACATTAAATTTTTATCTCTAATTAGGGGTCTACAGACCATTTGATCTGTCAAAATCACTGGAAAAAGTTGGTATATAGATTAACCGATCAAATTGCCAATTTGATTGTCTCGTCTGGGTGGACCTTAAACGATGTAACAATAATTTTAATATCGATGAGAACGACACTGGCCAAACTGTGGCAACATTTGTTCATACTTACTTGTCAATTTAGTCCGTAGGTCTGTGGATTTTACTTTAGCTCATCCGGCTCGAAGGACCAGCCCGTGGCGCAATTTATTGCTGGTAAAGTAGGGTAACAAAACAATTGATATAGGATATGGGGAGAATGTATATCCCTTGTATCATTATTGATTAAAAACCTCGTTGCATTTCTTTTATACTTAATTATGTGGCATAAATTCCTCAGCTGTTCGGTTTTGTTAACATTGAAGGTCAAAATGTCTGGTCTGTCCTATGCAAACTAAACTGTAGTTGCCACAGTTTTGTTTAATTTTGTTGTGATCCGTGGATGGATTGTTATGAAGTTGATAATGTGTCATAACTCGTAGTGTAAACACGAGGTTACGACATACGTAACTATCCGGCTCGAAGGACCAAAGGCCGATGCTATCAGTTGATCTTTTGACTAGGTTAATCCGAGATTATTAAGCTCTTCTTTACATGAGTGATCACGGATGTGTACTCGTACATACACAATTAAAGTTTTATAATGTCGTGAGCTGATTTTAGTTAGAACGAGTACTTGCAAAGTACTCTCATTAATATACTTAGATTTATTTCTAGCAGGAACAACAGGTGGCTAGTGCTTTCATAATAATAATATCGACAAACCTTTTATCGATAACCGCCACGTCAAAGTTATGAAGGAAATGCTTAGTTATTAAGAAAATATTCACAATGTCGTGGAACTCGAATAAATACATTTCACATTGTTATGTAAATTATTTACTTCTTAAATTAATAAGGTCTACCGATATAAAAACTATGATTAAGTACTAAATTTACTTAATATTGGTATTAATTAGAGGAATTAATGAAAATGTATGTTACGATTTTGTCACTTACTTTTACTCTATAAATATGAAGTGGTTTTTATCGATAACATGAGTGTCGATGTGATTTATGATGACGAATGTCGATTTATTTTGTCGAGCACTAGCAACACGTCGTTCGTGCTAGGAAAATCTCTAGGTATACTCATTAATCACATACCGTAAATTATACTATACAAGAAGGTATACGTCGTTCTCGTATTTTCTTAATCGCATCCTATAACCATCTTTGGATGTCCAGCTATCCCTGTACCAAAATTGGTTATAATCCCAACTGTTTCAGCGTGATGAAAGGACAAAGAAAACTTTATCAACAGACGGCGTTTTACGGTTGGCGCCGCACGCCCATACAGACCTTGCATCGCGCTGTTAAGATTTTACCTAAGCTAATAATTAATTAATTAATAATTAATTAATTAAATAATTAATTAATTTTATTTTGTTCAATTCTAACGTATATTCTGTTTAATTCTAACATATTATGGACCATTGTCTGAATTAAATGATTTTGACTTTGACTAATAACCCCTCGCCATATAGATATCTGATTTTAATAAAATTTTAGAATTTAAAAATTGTAATCAAAACATACTTAAATTAGCGCTTTGCTTGATTTTTGTATGAAAAGCTTGTTCGGTTTGCATTCGAAAGTTAGCCACACTCACGAATTCTGTAGTACACAGGTCTATCAAATCTTAAAATATGCATTTACTACTCAATATATTGACTATGTAGAAAATGTGTCCAAGTTACACGGCAACTTTGACTTTATTCGAGAAATTCTTCCGTTTAATTTTCAATTAGGAATATTTTGACGGATTAACGAATATCCTGTCGTGTTGTAACAGCAATTTAGTAAACTTTAAACGACCACCGCTGCAGTTTATAAACAGAGTCGTAAACATCGTGAAAGGAGTTCATTTTGTGACTAATAAAGTTGTTTAATTAACTGACTCATCTACTACCTATACTAACAAGGTGATCTCATACGCTCAAAATTTCGGATGTTTTTAAGTAATAGAAAATCTACTGTTATAAAAATAGCTTTAACAGTTTTAAAATTTATTAAATTAAATTAGTTATTAGATTAATAAAAACCTGGACTGCTCTGGCTACTGCAGCGCCTTGTGGTGGTCTACAGCTGTAACGTATATTATGTCAAATGACGTGTTCTGAAATAGAGGCAGTTTTTTGCAAAGGGTATTGCAATCAGTATTCCAAGAGAAGTGTAACTGCCTAACTTATACATATTACATAACAGTTACGAAGCGTCCGTACAACTCGATTCCCACCGGCTTGCACTAGAAAAAACTAAGCAAAACTTGCTCCGGTTTTACAATCGAAATGTTTGACCGTTTGACGCCACACCACTGTTACATACACATCATAAGTACAACTAACCTCTTAACCCCAACACAAACTCATTTCCGTTCTGTCCCCTGGACTTGGCGATTGTTCGAAAAAAGGTCTGTAGCTCTAGTTTCTTAGTCTCCTGATTATAAAAAAAACTAACTCAAGAAAAAAGTTTCGGTTCTGCTCTTTTCTGTACTTGGCTAATACGCTGCGCGACTCGACGTCTCTACCTTGAAAACACAACGGCGTTTTAAGAGGAACCTCTCACTGAGTTACGACGTTTTTACCACGGAGGGCTACATATTTATATAGGGAGGGAATCAGGCTTGATAACGTCCATGGGCTGGCATCGTTTAGTGACGTCAACACTAGCGGCGGCCGGCGCCAGTCTACGCGTGTTTCGCCGTATGTCAAACGTTCCCGAACTATGGGGAAAGTTTCGTGGTTAATTCAGTTTAAATTTCGTTTTTAAATTTTTACGCGGTTAAACCTTTTTTTTTTACTAAGAGTTATTTCAGCGTCAATTCTTTCAGTGCCTTTTACAAACTTTCTCATTGCTCATTTGTTTTGAGAATGTAAAAAATAAATAAAAGCAATACGGTATTTGCCTATAGTGAAAATACATTGTATAATTGAAACCACTAAACATTCAAATATACACGGAACCAAATAATCTACCGCTAACTTTTGGACATTAGTTATATTATTTTTAATTGAAAAGAAAACGTGTTTTGTCTACTGATTTTTTTGACGTCACATAAGCCAGTAATTCCATAGTAACTTCATACTAACATAACGTTTTTGATATTTCATAAAGAGTAGCAGATTAGCTGTCATCAAATACCGTATTCAATTTTTTTAAGTGATAAGGCTGTTTACCGGGGCTGTGCTTTTCATCATAATAATATTAATAATATAAGATATGAAGTAATCGAATTAATATCTAAAATGTACAGATTTCGTTGTAGTGTTTACTTACTAAGCCTGAATTTTAATCTAACGTTTATCACAAGAATAACATTTACTTTTGGATAGTAAGGTCGGAACCCCATACTAGTTTGACATTATGCAGTCTATGTGCAAAATATAAAAAAAAATATACTGCTAGAAAAACAATGATTTAAATTAGTCATCGATGAGGCCTTGTACTATATCCAATATGTTGTGTATGAAAATATTTGCACCGATAGTCTTTTAGCCTGCCTCTTGACCGAATATCGCATCAAATATAAAAGGGTCATTGTCAGTTCGAAAAACAAAATTCGTCCCTCCAGTGGTCAAAAGTTAAGAGCTTGTATGAATCTAGGTTATGTTGCTATTACATCGGATTATAGAAGAAGGAACGTTCTTTATTACCACAGGCATTTTACCAGAAAATTAGATCCTAGAATCCTTAATTTCGCAAATGTTTACCGGAAAGACTCGAACCTAAATCTGACAATGACCCAAAATATACTTCTAGTAGCTTTACCTACGTATGCATGTATGTAGTGCCTAAATATTGTTACAACCAGCGTGATAATTCACAAACATGTTCTATTGATGTAGTGTTTTGTTTCACGGTTGGCAGTCGAACAAGATTGATTTTGGCGCGGATTCAAGCACATTTACTCTTGTGGAGTCTAGACGAATAAGTTTAACCTTCTTTGTATTCTTAGCCTCATTGTACGAGTACTTACAATTTTAAAACATAGTATTAATAGTGCTCTAACACCGTCGGAAATTTTAACCTTACTAAAATACGAGTATAAGATAATCAACACGAAGTGGGATACGTGTTGAAACACGTATCCCACTTCGTGTTGATTATTTCTTGTCACTGCATTCATTGTGGTTATTTCCTTCTTAATACGTACTAGTAATATTAACTAGTTTATTTATCTCCTTCTTCGGTAAGCTCGCATTCTATCTCAACTCTTGATTTTCCTCCGGATCCTAATGTTGTCTCCTATAGGGTTTCATGTTATAACTAAAGCAGATGATGACTGAAAGTCTTCTGCTACATTTTCACCTATTGCTTAATTGTATGTTTTATCAGTTGCGGCTTCTGGAATGTTGCAATATTCACTATGTTCATCCATTACAACTTACAATCGGCTATTTTCGTATATTCCAGAAAATTTCGAGCTCTGGCTATGGCTCTGGCTCTTTACCATTTGCAGTTTTGTCTATGTTTTCCAACGACCAGAAAAACTATGAGATGAAGGCAATAAAGGTTCTAAGTTTCTACCCTGTGCACATTTTTCCTTCATCTTGTATCTTTTCCGTATTTAGTTATGGTACTTATTCACTAGTTTTCTCTTATATTCTTTACCATTTTCAACTCGTTGTTTGTTCTCCTCGGCCCACTTCTAGAATATTCCGAGTTGGCCATTAGGTATGGCATTTCGCACCGTAAACCCGCCGTTTGCTTTACGGGAAAGTTTCTCACAGTTCTTTAGCATTTGCAGTCGTTCCAATGTTTTCCTCATAAACGCAGTTCGTTGTGTTTGCACGCGCTGCGCTGGGCTCAAATATTGACTTCCTTATTAAAGGAACAATAGGGGCCAGGTTAGGAAGATACTCGTAAAGCGCAATTTGTTCTAATGAACCGGCGCGTATGGCGCGTTGTGCTGGTGCGATTGTGGACTGGACTAGATTCGACGGTTTTACTCGCCTGGCCAGCGGATCAGCGAGTTTGTTCCGGAAGAAATGTGGCATAAGTCATCGTTCTGTGCGTAATAAACCGTCTCTATGCAAAAAATATCACAATTCTCATATGTCCCCAACCAAATATGCGCACATTGACCTCTGAGTCTTCTATGATTATTTCTCTTTTACCTCAGCAGTTGAGACTACATTTCAACTGTATGGTTCAAAAAGTCTAATTAAATGTACAGTTCTGTTTATCCAGTAGCGCTGAAATGTTTAATTAACGAATTTCACAGAACCCTTCAGCTGTAGATCAAAGCTTTCAGATTTCTTTCTGGTGATTATCGTAAACTGTTAAAGGAATGCGACAGAGTGAGCTACCGTCTGCGCCAAGAAGGTCTTAACTGCCATAAATTCTATACCACCAAGCATCAGCACGCTGTAGTCCTAGTCCCCTATCGCCGTAAACGCTTTAATATATTCCTATTACTTCACTTTACTGATGTTAAAGCGATAGAGTTCTAAGTTATTCAGACATGTTAACGCTGAACATGCCAAGATACGCCCTTTTCCAGATTAATCCGTTTTTGAGTAGAGACGGAAGCGTTGTCACGCGACTCCCGCGCACCGGACGTCGTCGGTCTCGGAGCGTTTTGGCGGGAACCGGGCACGAAATTAGAATAAATCTACTGATTACTTACTTAATACCGTATCTCCTTTGAACTTTGTTTTGAAATATGGGCTCAATGCTATATAAACCAAGATAGTTTTTATATTTGTAGTATTGAGTGTGACGCTAGAAAAAAACAGTCGCAAGGACAGAGATCTTGTGATTGATCACCCTTTCTCGCGTTTTCAAAGAGAAGGGAATCTTTAAAATTTCCCAGCGAGACTGATTGCTTTATTGTCTTGTCTAACAGTAATAATTCATCTAGAAGTGGAAACACTAGATGCAAATTAACTTCGCTTGTTTAAATGATGATGTAGCCGTGACATTAGCCGTAATTTTATGTAAGAGTACGGTTTTAAATATGACGCATCTGTTCTGTGGTGTCTATAGTATTTTTTATGTATATCTGTAATAATTAAAATGCACAGATACATTGCGTAGCGTAGTTTACATTGTACTTAGTTCTATCATTGCGGTACTTGAGGTTTGATTATAATTTGGATTGTTACACGTATAGGGGATTGGTTTAAAATTTACGTAATACATACCTGGGTTTAAAAATTGATAATAGGTTCAACTGGGGCAACCATATTGAGAATGTATGTAATAAGCTACGAGCAATTCTCTGCAACATTAGCATAATTAAAAATAAGATGCCTTATAATACTCTTCGACTCTTTTACATGGCCATGGCGGATTCTGTCATTAACTATGGTTTATCTAGCTATGGCAGAACGTTCAAAACGTACCTGCAACGTATATATAACTTGCAAATCAAGCTCCTGAAAGCCATTGTGCCACTGAAAATTAAACATAAGTACAGAAACAACTATGACAACCTGTTCAGTCACTGTAGAGTTTTAAATATATATGATAAAGTGAAATTAGCTGTAATACTAGAATATAAAGACAGGGTGGGAGATTTAACCAGGTATGAGAGGCCTACCAGACTGAGAAGACTGGAGGATAGTAAACACTTTATAGTTCCTAGGAGCACTAACATATATGGTAAAAGAGTATGGACAAACCTGTTACCTCATACACTGAATGGATTCCCCACTCATGTCATGTATCATAAATAACTTAAATAAGCCAGGGCAGATTAAACATATTGTCATGTCAAAACATGTTAACTAATAATAATAATAATAATAATAATAATTAAGCTGTCATCGATTGTCACGTTATTTGTCTTCTTGTATTTTTTCGTAAATTTTAATATTTTTATAGTGTTTTGTAAGCTGAATTTACCACCATGTGTACAGAAAACCTTTGTAAAACCGCAAGCAAAGAGAAGAATGCAATAAAATTGCCAAGACACGACGAGAAAACACTTAAAATGGGATTGACACAATGTCAACAAAAATGTCAACTTAAATCGCTATGTAAATATTAATATAAATAATGAAAAGGTACAATACGAGAAGTCAAACAAGCACAGCAAACAGAAACGCACGCCCACCACCGCCGCCCGCCTCGTCCAGCTCCTCGTCGTCTTCGTCGGATGGCGACTTTGCTACTGCCGCCGACACTAACGAGTCGAGCGACGACGAGCGCGGGCCGCCGCCGCCGCCGCCACGACCACCTGCGCGACGAGGGCGGCCACCGCTGCCGGCACGCTTGGGGCCTACGGAGCAACCTGCTCCGACGACGGCTCCCGCTACCGGTGGTGTAGTGCGTCGCATGAGATGGTCTCAAGCCATGAATGAGAACGTCATGCGCGCCTACTATGGGGCTACAGTGGGAGGAACCAACCTGTCCGCGTACCGGGACAGGATGCTGCCTCTGTTTCTGGCTTTTGATTCGACCATCACCGTATCTGCGCAACGGCTATCCGATCAAGTGCGCTTCATCCAGCGGCGCAAGCTGCTGGACGATGCGACACTTGATCGACTGCGCCTGGAGGTACTGGCCGCTCGCATGTCTTCCACGCCGGCTCGGGATCCGCCTGCTACGTCACCGGATCCGGCGCCAGCGCCCAACCTGGTGCCGGAGGTGCCGCGGACGGATCGCGATGCCGACGAGGAAGAATGTGCGAGTAGCGTAAGTACCCACGCCAATGAGCAACTGAGGAGGGCTTTGGAGGAGGCGATTAGGCGCTATCGATCCGCACCTGACTCTAGGCCGCGATTACCACGCTTACCGATGCATAAGCGTAACTTAGCGTTAATGGGAGCCCTGGACGCTTTGCTAGACCCGTACCTTCGGGCTAGCGAAGACTTAGCTGATACCCACTCGATCATGTACTGTGGGGCCATCGCGGCGTGCCGCGTTGCTCGTGTCAGATTCCCGGACACTGACCAAGCACCGCGGACCGCCGGGGGTGTTCCTGCCTGGCAAGTACGGATCGAGCGGCGTATCAGCTCGTTTAGGACTCTCATTGCCAAGCTAATCTGTTTTAGGGGGGGCAACAATCGCCCCCGTGTGATGCGCTACGTGACACAAGCCTTCACGGGGACTGGCACCAGGCCCCGCGATTACATGGCATGTGTCACAGAGCGCATCGACTACCTAAAGCAGAAAGTTTATGCATGGGCAAGCCGTATTCGTCGCTACAGAGAGCGTGTGGATCGATTCCAGCAAAATCGCCTCTTCCAAAGTGACCAAAGGAAGGTATACCGAAAGTGGGAGGGAACCGATCAATGTGTGACCGACGGGCAACTGCCGGATCCTACTGCCATGATTAATTTCTGGCGTAGTATCTGGTCGGTTCCAGTCGAGCACACCGAGGGCGAATGGATGAATGTTGTCAGGCGTGAGTGTGAGCCGATCGAAGCCATGGGGGCTGTGACCATCAGCCCCGATGATGTGGGTTGTGCTGTCCGTACGACCCAGAACTGGAAAAGTCCTGGGCCGGACGGATTGCACAACTTTTGGATCAAGTGGTTTCGATCCTCACATGGACGCCTGGCAACACAATTTCAAGACGCCCTCGAGCTTGGTTCCCTGCCATCTTTCATGACTACTGGTGCTACCTTCCTGCTCTATAAGTCCGGTAGTACCACGGAAGCGAAAAACTATAGACCCATCACGTGCTTGCCTACTTTATACAAGCTCCTTACGTCCATTCTGAGAACAAAAATTAACACGCACATTGTTGCGAATAACGTTTTGGCCTTTTCTCAGAATGGATGTAGGGTTGGGTCCCGTGGTACTAAGGAGCTCCTCCTCATTGACACGACCATTTGCCAACAAGTTCGGCGGAACAGGGGGTCTCTCTCGGCCGCCTGGATTGACTATAAGAAGGCCTATGATTCGGTGCCTCATTCATGGCTGGAGAGGATCTTAGAGCTGTATAAAATCGATACAGCTCTAAGATCCCTCTTAGGCGCGTGTATGAGGCAGTGGACCACAGTCCTTCGTCAACCAGGTGGCGGAGATGGCCCCCCTGGCCCACAGGACTTGATAAGGATTGAGAGAGGTATTTTCCAGGGTGACAGTTTGAGTCCTCTGTGGTTCTGCCTAGCCCTGAATCCGCTCAGCATTTTGCTGAAGGATTCAGGACTAGGTTGCCGACTTCGAAGAGGAGGTGAGGTCATTTCTCATCTGCTATACATGGATGATCTTAAGCTGTATGCACCAAAACGCCAGGATTTGGTGGAACTACTGGAAGTAACAGAAACCTTCAGTAGCGCCATCAAAATGGAGTTTGGTGTAGACAAGTGTGCGGTCATGCATGTACAGCGGGGGGAAGTCGTAAATTCCGCGAACTTACAACTTTCTGAGACAATGTCCCTCAGGTCTATCTCCGAAGTTGAAACCTACAAGTACCTTGGTATGTCACAGTCATTGGGTATTGCGGACGGAGACATTAGACAGGCGTTGAAGGAGCGTTTCTTTTGTCGTTTGACAAAAGTACTTAACAGTCTTTTGTCCGGTGGCAATAAGGCGCGCGCCTTCAACGCTTGGGTGATGCCTCTGCTCACTTACTCCTTTGGCATACTAAGGTGGACTCAGACTGAGCTGGACGCCCTGGATACGAGGGTCCGTCAGCTGCTTACTACAAATCGCATGCGGCACCCACGCTCGTCAGTTATGAGAATGTACATCCCGCGTAAGTGTGGGGGCCGTGGCTTTTTAAACGCCAAGGACCTCCATAACCGCGAGGTGTGCAGTCTTAGGGAGTATTTCCTAAACAACGAGTGTGGGATTCATCGCGATGTAGTAGCAGTTGACAAAGGCCTCACCTCTCTCTCCTTAGCAAACGAGAACTGGCGCAGACCAAAGGTGCTTAGCACCGATGACCGCAGGGCTGTATGGAAGAGTAAGGAGCTACATGGGCGGTTCTACAAGGCCCTTACGGGGCCCGATGTAGATCTGCTCGCGTCGGTGAACTGGCTACGCTTCGGGGATCTCTTCGGGGAAACTGAAGGTTTTGTCTGTGCAATTGCGGACGAAGTAATGATGACGAACAATTACCGGAGATATATCCTGAAGGACGGTACGGTCGACATTTGTCGGGCATGCCGCCGTCCCGGTGAGTCACTCAGGCATATAATCTCCGGTTGTTCTCATCTTGCTAACGGTGAGTACTTGCACAGACATAACCAAGTAGCCAGGATCATTCACCAGCAACTTGCTCTTCAATACGGTCTTGTGGGGTCTGAGGTGCCGTACTATAAGTACGCACCGATGCCAGTTCTTGAGAATGGTCGTGCCACGCTCTATTGGGATCGATCTATCATCACGGACAGGACTATTGTAGCCAATAAGCCTGACATCGTTTTGGTAGATCGATCCAAGCGCCAAGCAGTGCTCGTCGACATCACCATCCCCCATGACGAGAACCTCGTGAAAGCCGAGAAGGACAAACTCAGCAAGTACCTTGACTTGGCTCACGAGGTCACCGCCATGTGGGATGTTGACTCGACGATCATTGTCCCGATAGTCGTTTCGGCAAACGGTCTTATAGCGAAGAGTCTCGACAAACATCTTAAGAGACTCTCGCTAGATGGCTGGATCAAGGGCCAGATACAGAAGGCGGTACTCCTGGACACGGCGCGCATCGTCAGGAGGTTCCTCTCTCTGCAGCCCTAACCACCGGTAGCCTGGGCCCCGCCCCGCTGCCGGCGGCACCCTAGGTTAGGTTTTTTTATAATGTATTTATATTTTGTAATTTATTTGTTGTATTTTACTTTTTATATAAATTTATTGTAAAAAAAACTTAACCTAAGAAATTAAATGAATATACGAAATAATAATAATATAGAATCATGAATATACAATGGTGTATTTAGTATTCTGAGTACATATTACTAGGAATAGGTATGAGCCTATACCTAGTGGTATGCTTAGGCTTAATAAGTTAAAGATTTTCTCTAAGCTTTGTAAAACAAAAATAATTTAGTGAAATAAACAGCTGACTTTTTTTTTTTTATTGAACTTGAAATTTTGAATAGATAGATAATGTAAACTTCTATAATCGTCTCCAGTAGCTAAAAATCTCAATGTCACTGCAAGTCGTATTTTTGTTCTGCAACAGATTCCACGTCCATCTTTCTCAAAGAGCCAATGCAGAATGGTCGGTGCACCATTGTGTAAACAGCGACATTTGGTACTCCTTATTTTGGCCCAACCTGCTGGCCCAACGCGCTGGCCCAATGTGTACAGCGGCCATAAGAGGCCCTTGCCACGGGCCAAGGCTAAAGCCTAGGTAGCAGAATATTGGATAAGTTATGGTCGAAGTACAGCATGGTAGAGAACATCTGTCGCATGTATGAAGGTTAGGTAGGTATATGGGTCGCATTTATTGTGTTGTTGACGAAATATTATTTGTACCGATGAATGTTATCTATGATGAATGTTTGCATGAATATCATTCAATCACACTAATAAAATAATATTATACCCTTAGGTATCATTTTTATCAAGAATTCTCGCTTAAGTTCATGAGGGGTACGTGCATTACCGCAACTTCTAACTTTTTTGTTGTATTGTATCGAAAGTACCAAATAAAGCCGATCGATGCAAATCATACTTACAACCTTGAAGAGTACCTAATGCATCGAAAGATCGATTTCAGCTAAATCGATGAAACTTGTACTTACCTCGTCAACTGTACCTTGGATAACAATCGATTGACGAGTGCACTTGATCCGCGTAAAAATATCCAGCCGGCGCGGCTCCGTGCTGGAGCGTGCGCCGGCGCCGCCGACGTCGCCGCAGTCGTGACTGGGACGCGTCGACGAATACTCTACTCGCGTCCTCGCCCTCGTGACATTGCCTTATCACTTATCACTCCCTATCGACAGATGCAACCGATATGACTGACCAGTAGTGTTTACGACGAGCTCTGTAACAGTACTCATTTAGGTACTAATAGCGTGTCAAAGACCAAATATTGAGGTAGGACAGTGCCAAAGGTACTCAGTGCACAGGTAAATAGTTGCAAGTGTTTTCTGCATTTTCGCGCCGTGGGACGTGTCGACGCGGGCGAAGTGTAGGCTGTGATTATGGCTCGCAGTGCCTAGTGTTGATCCCGTGGGTGTTTTATTTCTAAAAAACAACGCTATTGGCCGAAGATGGATCGGACAATGTATGGCAAGGTGCTGCCAGGCACTTATTACCCATTCCGCTGCGCTATGAAGGAGAACGGAATATCGCCCGGCTGTGAGTATTTGTTTTATTAAATTTAATAATGTAAACCGAGTGAAAGATTGATTGGGATGTTTGTTAACTGTGTGCATTTGTTTACGTGCTACCGGTGTAGCGAAACGGTGCGTATTTTGATCGTGATCGATTGAGTGTCGGATCTGTACGGTTTATTTTTATAAGCAGTCAAGTGCATCGTGTTTATTTATTTACAACGTTCAAGTGTTACGGGTGTTCGGAAAGAAGCGTGCTTTTGTAATTCTAGTGATGGTTGCCAGGTTGTTATTTTTGGAGTGTTTAGTTACGTGCGTTACGTTTAATGTGTCAACGCGTTTTAGTTTAGATTTCGCTAATTTTTGAACGGACATCTGCTGTTAACGAGTTCCCTTATATTTCTGATTGTGTTATACCTATTTCTCATGTTATTTAAGTCGTATTATTATCGTTGTTTATAAAGAGACATACAAACATAATCTATCGAGTGATAACATGACAACCATACAATATTTTGATTGGCGCATTAGGAACAATCCACCAGGATGCAATCTAAGTTACTGTTCTCTCTGAATTGCTACTTGAACGTCACGAATACGTTGCTAGATCCGGTGAAGTCATTACAATTGTTGAGTTGCAGGTTAATTTGGTACCATTAGCATTATTTGCGGTTTGCTCAGCCTCTTTTATGACGGCGGCGTCTATTCGTGGAAGGATCGTGGGTGGGGCAAATATTAATCCGAGTTTAACTATCCCATTAACTGCTCAATGGAGTATTTTAAAAACTATTACTGTAAACTGAACTATTTATAAGACTTACGCGAAATCTTTCGCTCTATAGACACCAACCGAAGCATGAATGGTGTATAGTGGGATTCATTCAATACATTCATCCGTCACAACATATGTTATTCACAATTGCATGAGAATTATCGAGTTTCCACTTGAGATTCTAATGCTTATTGCCTGGCCTGTGGGAATTTTAGTTTTCTGAATAGATCGATGACGATTGATAACTATAAATTATAGTTGATAAATGATCGTAAATGATACATTATAGTTTTAACCTTTTGTTTGCTCGACAATCCAGGAGGTACTGGATTTTATGTTCAATCCACCGTTCAATTTCGTGATATACTTAGTATGGAATATCTCAATCAATCTACCTAATTTTGCCGGAAATTGTCGGCCTCTTAAATCGCAAATGGATGCCGTTTCTGTGGGCAGCCATCAAGTCAGGCCATTCGCCGTGCCCTTTGCGATCTAGGGCTTGCTAAAATTGCTAATGCCAATCCGCCCACGACCCTTTCACGTCGCTTGCATTACAAATTGTAATGTAAACGTCCTTATTCCAATAAGTTGTTCTTGTAAGATCAAACACTAAAGTTTACGGGACTTGCCCGTAAAAGCGTCAAATTTCAGTATTCTTTTAACAAACTCGCGAGGTCTACAGCTCACAGCCACTAGTTTATTTTGTTATGGTTACTTTAATGCTAAATACACTAAATCTAAACACGTTTAATTATTGTATTAAGCGGTTTGCACTCACGTGAGATTGTCAGGAATGGCCCGACATGTTTCGAACTCGTATAGAACTCTTCATCATAGACTGCTACCCGTACGGCGGCGCGGTAACTTCGTCACTGTTACACAGATGACAGTGCAGTGTAGATGTGTACCAAAAACGCAACACTATTAAAAAAAATACATCGTATCGAATATCTATCGTATCTATAGCATCCAAGCATTGCCAGTTTTAAAAACGCTTAATATTTTTTTTCCTTGTTTTTATATTTGAAACCGAATATTCTAATGCCTTATGCAGTGTTAAATATTGGTGTGGCGCATTTTACAGGCTATCAATCATTTTTTATCATCAGCCGCATTGATAATTCATTCCCTTAGATTATGTATCGATTACCTACTTTAATTATTATGCAAATTTAATGAAGTCATGCGTGTAGGCATCGTATTTGATTCCAATGTAAAATACAAAACAAAACGGTTCGATTTAAAAAAGTTTCGGAGGCAATTAATGATCCCTTCAGCCACTATTATTGAAAACAATCAAATTGTCAATTAAAAAAAAACATTCGTAGATCCTAACATAAAACATAAAGGACTCGCACAAAAAAAAAACATGGTCATCCAAAAATTGTACCAAGCCTATTAAATTAAAACTATATAAACGATAATTTTATAAGCAGTTGACACTTGGTATTTTTATAGGATTTACGAGGCAATGGAAACCAGTTCTGCCATTGAGCCCGCAGAAACGGCCGGTTTTACAAACGACCTTTGCGAGGTCGCCTGACATAAATGTCCGTTACGCCCTGGAAGCGATCGTTTTGTTATTTTTACCTTTTCTGCCATAGTTTTGGGTATTGTGTTAAGCGGTTTAAACTCGAGTGAAATTGTCAGGAACAGCCAGACATGTTTCGAACGTATGGAGCTTTTCACCAGGGACTGCTACCAGTACAGTCGCACGGTAATATTGTGACAAAGTTACCGCGTGAATCGCGTTAATAACATAGTTTTGGCCTTACTTTTACGAGATTTTTTGGTAACTTTTACTTTAATACTTCGTTTGCGAGTCTTCATATATATTTCTTATAGAAGTTCTCAGAAGTTCGCACTATGCTTTGTCTTTGACCCTATGGGTGACTAGTATAGAATTCATGAAACCCGTTAGTGCCGAAAATGTATAGTGCAATGAAGATTCATGATTCCCTTGCCCTTGTCCCATTAATTTGGAGTCGCCGAATTTATTTCGCTTATCCTTTCTTAAATTTTGGAAAATCATAGTGCAATAAAGATAAAATAAATGAATTGTCTGTCCCAATAATCCTCGTCATAAAAATAAAAAGCGATCACAAGAGGTCTGTTTTTACGGAACTCTAAATATCATATCAACTTACTGATGGAAGAGTTGAATAGAAAGAAGAATTTATGCAGTCGGCCGTAGAATGCATACATATTGTCGTTCATATTGAATGGATTTGCTCATACAACAACATTCATGTTGTATGGGTTTGTTTAAATGAACACAACTGTAGATACCGATGGCAGCAGAAGAATTTACTCGATACAAAACAAGTCTATGACTAAAGGTCTGTAAGGAATTTGATCAGATTAATATCCGGGCTTGAAAAAAATGCCGATGACATAAATATGTCAAGCACTATTGTATTGTCAATAAGCATTTTTATGATGATCAGCCAAGTGAAGGTCAAAAAAATGTGGTAGAAGCGAGAGTCGCGGCACCAGGGCGCGCCTAGGCGTTTGGCTCGCTTTCCTCCGCCTTCCAACTTTGTTTAGGCAATCCTTTTTTTAGTCAGCTTTAGATTCTAATGCTTAGGTGTGTTTGTGTGTGTTGGATTGTTTCGCAGCACCAGAAACTAAATGCTCTTGAAAAATTGTCGGTCGGGGCAAGGGTGCCACATGAGATATCTTAATTTAAATATCAATAAGTATAGATTTTATAATATTGCTACTGCTAAGTTAGTATTATAACATACTAGCTGTGCCCCGCGGTGTTACCCGCTCATCCCATGGGAACACTAAATTTATTCGGGATGAAAACTATCCTATGTCCTTCCCCGGGACTGACACTATCTATATACCAAATTCATCTAAATCGGTTCAGCGGTTTAAGCGTGAAGAGGTAACAGACAGACAGACAGACACACTTTCGCATTTATAATATTAGTATGGAGTATGGATACTAACTTAGGTGGTTTTAATGGCGGTAGTAGTTAGTAGTGTGTGTATGTGTATTCTATCATTTCGATATTTTTACGGTAGGCTGGCTTGCCCCGACTCACCTTAATCGAAATATGCTTGGTTTACATAAAGTGACCATCACACAACTGATAACTTTTGCTGCAAACCGTACATACCTATATTTGTTTGCTTTTTCAATTCGTTAACTCCGATATGACTTTGAAATACAAGTTCCGCCGCAAACCGACAAGTGTGGCGACATTATTATGCAACACTTATCTCAACCGATCCATATGTCAGGCATGATTGACGGAACAACGGCGCATGAGTCGAGTAACCATTCGGGGCATACGACCTTACGATAATCAATTCTCGTTTATAAGACGTACGTATGACATACCATGTACGATGGACGACGCAAATCCTTATTATAATTCTAATTTTTATGTAAATGAATGTAACCTATTATTATTTTTTTTTTTTTTTTTTTTTTTTTTTTTTTTTTTTTTTTTGATTTTTTTGATTTTTTTTTTTTTTTTTTTTTTTTTTTTAATTTATTATGCTAAAAAAATTACAAAACTGGTACACTTTATATGTTTCGCCAAACTGCAATGCAGTTTGTTGGCGAAGACCGCACTCTTTATACATTACTATAATTTATACTGCTATGATATTTATTTATTGTTATACCTACTCTTACTATTTTAAGTATTTGATACAAACAGTTTCACTACAACTACATAATCTACGTTAACTAATAGTGACAGTTATTATAACAACGAATTTACGCATTATAGGATGCCTACCCTAATTACTCAACTAACTACCTACTTTCATTTTCTTTAAGAAAGGTATCCATCAAACACGCCTTTACTTTAGATTTGAATACATTTATCGTTTCACACTCATCCTCTGATATTAATGTATTGTAAATGCGCGGTATCAGGTACCCTCTTGTCCTTTGTCCGTAGTAGTTATTAAGTGATCTGGGTTCAACAAACTTTTTACGCAACGATGTTGATCTAAGATTACGATTGTACATTTTTCTTATCTTATATTTTGGGCATTTAAATTGGTCTACAGCTAATAAATAGTTAAATTTAACATGGACAGGTAGTACGTTACATTTTTTAAACAGTATATGGTATTTTCCTTTACAGTTTTGTTTTGTTTTTTTATCTACAATATTTTTAATTAATCTAAGTTGTAACTTATATATTCGATTTAAATATGTTTTGAAAGTTCGCCCATATGCAATAAGTCCATAACTAATGATTGAGTCTGCCAAAGCATGATATAAAGTACGTAATATCGCATTGTTAATTACACGTTTTAAATTATTAAGTTTACATAATATAGCTCTGAGTTTATTACACAATACATCTATATGAAGTTTCCAACTAAAGTTCCGGTCTATGGTGAGTCCTAAATATCTATAACTATTAACAAATTCTAATGATTTACATTGACACAATGCTAAACCGTTATGCAGGCATTCAAATGTGTGTCCTACTATTGTAACATTTACATTTTGTGTTTTCATATGCGGGGAATTTACAAGCATGCATTTTGTTTTTGCTACATTGAGAAGAATGCCATTATCGTGTGCCCACTTTAATACATTATTAAAATCAGCTTGTAACTTGTGTTGTATGACGGAGAGGTCCCTGTCGGCGCACACCAGACACGTGTCATCCGCGTACATGTACGTGGAGCTGTGCTCCACCACGTTACTGATACTGTTCACGTGCATGATGTACCCGACAGGACCATACACCGACCCGGTTGGCACACCATACACTACATCCGCTTCCTCACCCGTCTCCCCGCATACCATTGTATGCAATGTTCTATTTTTTAAATAGCTCCGAAACCATTGATTCACTGGACCACGGATGCCGCACTCCTGCATAGCAAGAAGCAGCATGTCATGGTCCAGTGTATCGAATGCTTTTTTAAAATCCAGAAATAAAACTACTACATATAACCGGTTATCTAACTTATTGTTAATGTCATCCGCGAACTGCACTAGTGCAGTCGAAGTACTTCGAGATTTCCTAAAGCCATGCTGAGTTTCGGATATAATATGATGTTTGTCCAAGAACGAATGTACTCTTTTAATTATGACCTTTTCCGTTATTTTATTTATTACAGACAATATAGCTATAGGTCTATAGTTAGTATAATCCAGATGGCTGCCTTGCTTGTATATAGGACGAATAATTGATTTCTTTAACTTATCCGGGTAAATCCCACTCTCGGCGCACATATTCACAAACTTTGCCAATACCGGACTAATTTCATTTTTTATATATTTAAGGTCCTGTACTCTGATTCTATCATATCCCGGCGATTTATGACAATTTAATTTATCTATAGTTTTTTCAATTTCCGTTGCTGAGACTCTTTGAAAACGAAGAGAAACGTCACTTTGTGTCACATACGTCGAGCGATCTAAAAATTTTTGGCTACAGTGGTGTTTTATCTTATCTATTTCTCCTGTAAACGTTTTGGCGAAGTTTGTGCATATATTAGGTACAGTATCCGTTTTGCCAAGATACTTCAAAATAACATCATCTAAATTTTCTTTTTTACAGCCCAACCACTCATTTATTAATGCCCATATCTTCCTATAATCACCCTGACAGTCTAGTATTTCCTGTTTCCTAAATTTATTTCTAGCCTTATTTATTAATTTATTAGTTCTATTTCTATGCTTCGTGTATTCAAGTCTTAAACTCGCACTTTTCGGACATGCCTTCCACTTCCTAAATAGCTCGTCCCTACGATTCATCATAAGCCTAAGTGCATTATCAACCCACGGTTGTGTCTCCCGGTTTTTATGAAGAACGTCGATTTGACACATATTATATATGTTATTAAATATGGTATGCAATTTCTCGTATAGTAACAACGGACAGTCTATTAAAAGTAACTCCTTCCAGTCAATTTCACTTAGTTTCGACCTAATCGCTTTATTATTGTACACACACACTGCACTATTTTTTGTATCGCGCGTTAAACTACACTTGCCTGCAATGTTCACGCCTACCATGTAGTGATCCGATATCTTGCAGGTGAGCATGTGTGCGGCGGCGCGCATGCGAGTGCGCACCCACACATGATCTATACATGACTTGGTCAGCACACCGGCGACCATTTCTTCCCGCGTACACTCGTTGCTAGCGCACTGCAGGCCGTGTCCACACAGGGTGTTTTGGTACTTCTCAACAATGTCGCTTGAGTCGAGAATGTTTATATTTATGTCGCCAATAACTACGATGTCGTGTTTCTCCGGAACATTTTTCAACAACGTATTTAGTTCTTCTATAAAAGTTATTTTATTAGTATTAGGTGGCCTATATATTGCGAGCACATGAATTATTCCAGTAAGATTTTTTGTACGGCTGTATTTTTTAACTTGACAGTGTAATATTTCCATTGCGCTTACTTTTACCGTAGTAATTTCGGGACTTAATGTATTTTTAACATACATTAGTATACCTCCTCCTCGTTTAGTTTCTCTAGTGCATGCAAACAACTCGTATCCATTCAAATTGTATAAGGTTAGCTCTTGCTGCTTAACATTTATTTCACTGAGTATTATAATATCAATGTTGTATTCACTGCTTTGCAATAGTATTAGTAATTCGCTGTAATTTTTCCGTAATGATCTTATATTCAAATGAATTATTTGTAAATCTTGTTTTGTGTTTAATATATACGTAACCCATTTACTTATTTCCGTAAATTTTTCATAGTCCATTTTACAGACAATGCTGGATGTAGGATCGTTGAATTTTATTAATATATATGAAATCGTGTAGTGTGTTCGCGCACTGTATCTTAGTGCGGCTTACTCGGCGGGTTCGCTGGGGTTGTTTACATCCGAGTCGGAACGGCTGTTCTCCCTCTCGGCGGCTACAATGAGTTTGTTTATATCAGCCTCAGTATGGATGTTCATGATTTTGGAGTTTTCGCTTCTTCTCACGAGAATACGCAGGTTCTGCACCCAGATATACTTATATTTTCCTTTGAGTAAAGTTTTGGCATTCCACAATAACTGCCTCATATGCCGCGGTAAACATTCATTAATATATATACGGTTGTTGTTTTCATTCTCAAAAATGTCCGCGTTTGTGATTTGGTTTTTTCTTTTCGAGATCCATTCATCTCTAGCTCCTTTAGAGCGCAGCGTGATCACAACCGGCCGTTGTTTGTTTGAATCCTTTTTTTCTCTGCCTACCCTCTTTGCCTCTTCGATATGAACCGAATCTAAATTAAGCTTTTGAGCAATAATTTTAACCATTTCGACAGTGTTTTCGTCTGCTTTCTCCTCTAGGCCACTTATTTCGACGTTCTTCTCAATTTCTCTGAGTTCAAGCTGCACTATTCTTTCTTCTAGCGCCTCATTCGTTTTTTGTAAGTATATATTCTTGTTTTCCAATGCCCTAATTTTCTTCTCTGAGGTTTCTTTATACTTAAATAACTCTTGATACTGTTCCGCATAAAATTCTACGGCGTTAGTTAGCTCTTTGATTTCTTTTTGCATTTCGTATAAGATTTCAAGTTTGGTATTGATCTCTCCCAATACATTTTCGGTGCCCTTTTTACCACCGTCTGTAGCACTACTCTTGGCAGTCTGCATCATTGGGCTGCCTTGGGCTTGTGCGCAATCTTCACAAAGTTCATTTTTTGTCTGGAACTGCTTCATATTTACGCATTTTTTATGGTATACACCCTCACAGGCACCTTTACATTTAACCACATCACCTTTGTCAGTTGACACAAAAAGCTTGCACTTCTTGCACTGAACCATCGTGTTTACAACCGAGCGATACAAACAATAACAAATCGAGCAACAGGTAAACGTCCGTACGCGGAGTGCGCGCGCGCTGAACAGGTTATAAATAGTTAACATATATTTCGAATCTGCTCATCGATGTTGTAATTAATTAGATAAATGATGAAGTTTATCTGATAACGGATATCGTTAATTTTGTGTGTGTTGAAGCGTTTTTATGGGTTGATTATAAATTGTTTATACATACGAATGATCGTTAATAATTTATCTGATAATGATTTTCCTGATAAAATAATCGATTGCTTAGACTAAAATATGTTTAAAACATGTTCGTAAAACAGCGAAAAAAACAGGAAAATATTTAATTTCATTTTGTTTATTCTAAACTAGCAACAATTGCTCAAAAATATGCAAACGGCCGTCTCAAAATAACGACCTTTTTTATTGAGCGATCGAGCGAAGCCTTGCCGTTTTAGTTTGGCTAAAAATTATATCGTATGCCAGGATGTTTGGATGTCCAGAATCCCGGCCGTTCTCACCTACCCGATTCTTATAAACTTTTGTAAGTAGTTCCTCTTATGCAGAATTTTAGGAATTTTAGGTCTACAGCTCAGAGCCACTAGTTTTTATAATGTTTGACAATTGCCTACGATTAGAAGAACCTCAATAAAATACAAAAAAAATATATTAATCTCACAAGATTCCCATTGATATCGTATCAACTCGTACCTAGATATTTTTAACTGTGTGATTAATTTTAAGTAGATCTTTAAAATATGCGAAGAAGAAACAAGCATACATTCCGAGGATCCCGATTCTCATCACGTAAAGACTACATTCAAAATGACCAGATTTATGAGAAAAAATTGCATTTCCCTTGAAGCGAAGGTCCCACGTGCTGAACCTGCAGTTAATGAGGATCCTTATATGGGGGGCTTCCGAGTCGACCTTCCGCGCTGACTCACCAACCTTCGTCCATATTTATCTGATTTATATCGCGATCTGACATAACGGTAAAATGTATGAGTAAAGTAACATTTCCCTTGGAAAAAGGTTCTACAAACAGACGGCCTCGTTATGCGGATCGCGTTAATAGCATAAATGCACCAGCACACACACACACCTGGATTCTCGGCTCCGCCTTCCTCTGTTTGGACAAAATAACCGAGTGTTAGTGGCGGTGGTACATTAAAAGTCCCACGTGGGTTTGCATGTAATAAATAGGTATCTTTATAGGTAACTAGCGACCCGCCCCGGCTTCGCACGTGTGCAATGCTGATAAATTATGTATGCATGTATTATACATATAAACCTTCCTCTTTAATCACTCTATCTATTAAAAAAACCGCATCAAAATCCGTTGCGTAGTTTTAAAGATCTAAGCTAAGCTCTCTAGGGACAGACAGACAGACAGCAGAAAGCGACTTTGTTTTATACTGTGTAGTGATGTGGCGTTTGATGCAACCTTCTGTGCTGAGTCTGATGAGATGACATGCCCTCGTTTACATCTGATTTAAATCGCGATTTCACAGAATAAAGGAATCCTAATGGACGCCGTTAATACAGTTGTTTCTTAAGGGCCTTCTGCAGTACCATTGCGCCAGCCGCGTCATCAAATATAAAATATAGCATCGTAAAATATAGTTATAGTTACCTTAAAACTTTTCCCATGTATTTTATTATGAAGCTTATATTATAACACAGTCAATCATAATCCACTCAGTTAAAATACGATACCATCAGCAATCAATCCTTTTTAGTTTCAATTTTGACACATGAAATTAATGAACGACCGCCATATGGAAGCCAATGTTTTGATAAAACATAATACGGTTGCATCAGCCATAACAACACTGTTCTGTGCCACAATACCGGCCATATGGCCGCTCTTGAGGACACATTTTAGCAATGAGTCATCTTCATTATAAATATTCTCATAGTAAGCTTGATGACCTTTTTCGCAAAAATGGTCCAACGGAGGAACGACCTCTGGCATAAAGTTTTGCAAATATAAATCCCTATAATAGTTAGTGGTGAATCAACCGGAAAGCTCTTATTATTTTTAAAGTTATATATAAATATATATTATAGTCCTCATCGATTTCGACGACAGCGACCCGATACAAGAACTATGGACTTCGTCTATTGTGGGTTCTGATATGGCTAGCTAAGCCAAATTTAGTTTTAAACTGTATCTCTCTCACTTCTCTTTGATGTTATGATATGGTCATACCAACCGATAAGCTTAGGGAAAGTTGAGGTGGTATGGATATGTTAAGAGGAGGCCATCCCGTTATTGGCAACGAAGTGCTCGATATGTCGCCGGAAAAATATGTAGAGGGAGACCTGACCACCAACACAAATGTGTTGCTAGCAGACATGAAGGAACACAATGATTCCGAGGGATAGGGTCAAGTGGAGTAAGATGATAGAAGGCTGACCCCATCACCATGTGAGACAAATATCCAGGAAGAGAGCGAGAGAGAATAAGATGACCATCATAGCAGAGAACTGAAATATGCATGGCTTACGCGAACATTAGGTGGGTTTATTCAATTCTCATCCTGCCTCGTCTTGCCTAGCCCGTCGCCGGCCAATAGAATTCGCCTTTAACATATAATAGTTAGGAGCCATACAATGTAGACCATATGGTCACTCATGAGGACACGTTTCGCCAATGCGTCATTTCGTTAGGTACACTGAAAAAAATATTTTTCTACAATACTACAAGAACGTGTGGTTGTGAAATATGTAGTTATGGCAACTGAAATGTAGTTGTGTTAATCAAAAATATTTTAACGTGTATTATGTGGATTGTAATCGTCACTGCATGAATCTAGTTAAACGCAGTTTGGTACTATTTACAATTGCATTGTATAAATAAAGATCCAAGCGTAATGAATACAAAATGGTTTGTAATGCGAACATTTACAATGTATAAATAAAGATAGATAATGTAATAGAAACAGATTTTTTGTTATTTTTACAATGCGCATTTTTCTACAATTTTTTCTTACAATTGCATTGTATAAATAAAAATTCAAGCGTAATAAATACAAAATGGTTTGTAATGCGAACATTTACAATGTATAAATAAAGATAGATAATGTAATAGAAACAGAATTTTTGTTATTTTTACAATGCGCATTTTTCTACAATTTTTTCTTACAATTGCATTGTATTAAATAAAAATTCAAGCGTAATAAATACAAAATGGTTTGTAATGCGAACATTTACTGTGTATAAATAAAGATAGATAATGTAATAGAAACAGGATTTTTGTTATTTTTACAATGCGCATTTTTCTACATTTTTTTCTTTCAGTTGCATTGTATAAATAAAGATTCAAGCGTAATAAATACAAAATGGTTTTGTTATGTATAATAAGCATTGTAATGCGAACATTTACAATGTATAAATTAGAAACAGAATTTTTGTTATTTTTACAATGCGCATTTTTCTACAATTTTTTCTTACAATTGCATGGTATAAATAAAGATTCAAGCGTAATAAATACAAAATGGTTTTGTTATGTGTAATAAGCATTGTAATGCGAACATTTACAATGTATAAATAAAGATAGATATGTAATAGAAACAAAATGTTTGGTATTTTTACAATGTGCATTGTAATGTGAACGCATCAACTAGTTGCGTGGGCGGCGAGGGAGGGGTAGGGGACGCTTAGACGCTTAACTTATTGCGTCATACGTCAACCGACCGGCACTCGGTAGTCTGTACTCTGTATCTATATACGAAAACAGGATTAATAATTGTGCAAGTGCTTATTTAAATGTGTCTACAATCATGGATGAGGAAGTAGCAAACCTACTGAAAACGTGGAATTTGGAAGAATACACGGAAGTCTCTGCAAGTAAGTGAATCTACTTCTTAAAATTAAGTCGAGTTTGAATCTAATGAAAGCATGGACGAAGCAATGAAATCAATGAAAGATAAATCTCAAGGTAACCATATTTCTTTGTATTGTTTCTATTTTCTCTTCACTGATTATTATGGTTCCGTACCCAAGGGTAAAAAACGAGACTCCGCTGTACGTCTGTCTATCTGTCTGTAATTTCACAGGTGATATATTTCTGTTGCCGCTTTAACAACAAATACTAAAAACAAAATAAAATAAATATTTAAGTGGGGCTCCCATACAACAAACGTGATCGGTTGCGTTACCTTTGCACCTCAATTGTATGCGGCGCCATACATACCAGGTGCGAACGTAACTTAACCCGGCCAATTAAGATAGGAAGTGTTTGTACGGAACCCTCACCTCTCCCTGCGCGAGTCCGACGGCACTTGGCCGGTTTTTGAATTATAAATGCGAAAGTGTCTGTCTGTCTGTCTGTTACCTCTTCACGCTTAAACCGCTGAACCGATTTAGATGAAATTTGGTATGGAGATAGTTTGAGACCCGGGAAAGGACATAGGATACTTTTCAGCCCGAATAAATTTAGTGTTCCCGTGGGATGAGCGGGTAACACCGCGGGGCACAGCTAGTCACCTATAAATCCGTCGTAGTAATCAGAGGCTAACCAAACTGCCTGCAGTGGGTAGATTGTAATGAAATGAAATCGTGCATTCATCACAACATCAAAGCAAGCCGTTTGCATGTTTGATAATGTGTTTATTTGGTTTTCAGGAGGCAATGCAGAAGAGGCTGAAAATATCGACGCCTTTTTTATGTTGTCATTACTAGTCGGTCAACCTTTGCTGAAGAAACCCAAGAAAAGATGCTGGAGGCCTTCAAAGCAAGAAAGAGGGCGAGTCGCGTAGCAGCACGAACAGCTGCCCCTCCCATTTCCTCATCCACGATTGTAGGTAGACACATTTAAATAAGCACGTGCACGTGCACAATTATTAATCCTGTTATCGTATAGAGAGTACAGACTGCCGATGCCGGTCGGTTGACGCAAATAAGTTATGCCCCAGTTTGTCTAAAATTACTTTGCATATTTATTCAGTTTGCCTAATATTCGTTTAGTCTAAAGTCATTTCGCTTAATAAATATTTTGCACAATCTTGTTTTGGCGAATTTTCATATTGCCTAATTTTTGTATATATAATTTCATTTTATCTATTATTCAACTTATATAATTACATTTCCTAAAAACACTAGTTTGCCTACTACAATTTTTGTATCATTTCAGTTTGCCTACTTTGCACAGTACCTATATTCATCATCATCATCATCTCAGCCATAGGACGTCCACTGCTGAACATAGGCCTCCCCTTTGGACTTCCATATATACCGGTTGGAAGCGACCTGCATCCAGCGCCTTCCGGCGACCTTTATAAGGTCATCTGTCCACCTTGTAGGTGGACGTCCTACGCTGCGCTTGCTGGTCCGAGGTCTCCACTCGAGCACTTTTCGGCCCCATCGGCCATCTGCTCTGCGTGCTATGTGGCCTGCCCATTGCCACTTCAACTTGCTAATCCGGTGAGCTATATCGGTCACTTTAGTTCGTCTACGGATTTCCTCATTTCTGATTCGATCACGTAGAGACACCCCGAGCATAGCCCTCTCCATTGCACGTTGAGCGACTTTGAGCTTTGAGATGAGGCCTATATTATTCTACGTATACTTACTTTTCAATACCCCCCCCAGGAGAGAAGTTAAATTTGGGTCGCAGTTCAACCTAACACTCCTCCTCGCTTCGCTCGTCGTCGTACCTAACCTAAGCAAAGTCGGACCTGCCTTAAGGTTAAATGTTAGTGTTAATGTTATGTCCATAAAATGTTTTTTTTAGTTAAAATAACATGGCAATATAAGAATTAGTTAAACTAATATTAAACAAAACAAACTTTATTAAAAGTGATGATTAGACTAAACGAGTTTCGATAAAGTGATCATGTATTGAAACAATAATTATGAAAACTGAAATTAGGGGCCATCCATAAATTACGTAACACGTTAAGGGGGAGGGAGGGGGTCGACGAAGTGTGACATTGTGTGACATGGTGGTGGGAGGGGTCCTAAATTTTGTGACGTCACATTTTCAGGTATGCCAGTTATAAAGTAAATAATAATTTAAAGGAATATAATTCTATTAATATTTTTTGTTTTGTTAATTTCTTTCATTATCATAAATATAGTCAATCGTTTTTTTGTTTTGTTAATTGTTTGAATTGATGTTGATTTTTTATAAAAAAAAATTAAATGGAAATAAAACTGATTTTGGAAACGCTATTTTCCTTCAATAATTTCTACTAAAATGTAAATTTGCAAAATATGTGACGTCACACTAGGGAGGGGGGAGTCTCATAAATGTGACCAGCTGTGACAAGGACGGGGGAGGGGCAAAAAATCATGAAATTTGTGTGACGTAATTTATGGATGACCCCTTAGGCAAACCGTTGGTTATACTAAAAGTTGTTAGGCAAACTGAAATTAGGCAAATAATTTTTGGCAAATGGGACTTTACCGGTAACGGCACAACACTCCTACCGCTACTTGAAGCTAGATGGCGGCTATTTAATATTATATCGCTCTTATAATAATATCATTTTGTTGTTTAGTAGTTTAAGACTAATACCTACATTGCACCTTTGTAACTGAATTAGGCTGTGTTTACGGTGAATAAAATGTTCCTTTTGTGTACTATTTACCTACCTACCTGGTTGGAAATTAATTGTACCATTGTAGTTTGCAAGTTAGGGGCATTTTTTTTCATATATGAATCTGGTTTATATGAATAAAATGTACCTACTATACAATGAAAAAGTACTTTTTTTATAAGGATTCATGTGAAAAGATGTACCTAAAGAAAAATACATTCCTATCGCCTCGCCATTGAAAAAATGTACACATCATATTTTTCCGCCGGGTCCGTCAGGCAGTATGCTCTTTACCAATAGAATTAGTCTTCTTCTTTCCAGTTTTAATATAAAATAAATAGAGCATATTCCCTGGCAGGCCCGGCTGTAAAAATTATGTGTACATTTTGTAATGACGATAGGAATGTACTTTTCTGTCATGTAATTAGGTACATCTTTTCACATGAATCCTTATAAGAAAAAAGAAACGCTTAATGTCCTTAACTGGCAAACTACAAAGGAATAATTAATTTTCAACAGGGTGCATAGCAGTACATAAAAGGTACATTTTATTCACTGTAATCAGTAATCACATCCTGGTTCAGAGATGTGACCCGGCCAGTAAGCATTGCACCCTTAATAATTTGTTTTATTTGTTGAGTAGGTACATTTATAATGATAATGAATGATGCAAAGAGCATTAACTTTAATTAAATTTTTTGAATATGTTTATACCAAGCGAAGGTGTGTTAAATAAAGTGTTTAATTTTATTTTTTGAGTGTTATTTATTTGTAAATTGTGTACCGTTTGTCAAGTATGAGTTTGAGAAACAAAGACTGTTCTCTATTTATGAAATTCGTGGTTCAGAAATACCCACACAACATACCTTCATAAATAAATGTTTAGAGCTGCTTGAATCATGTATGTAATAAATTAATTATTTAGGTTATGTATGAGGCTCGGTATTTTGTTTTTTTTTTCTTTTTTGTATATTATTAAGACCACGAAGGCATAAAAAGAGACAGACTTCAACCCCATTAATAAATAATAAAAAAAAAAAATTAAAGATAGGTAACTACCTGATGGTTTGTTTGTAATACTGATTATTAATATTGTTCACGTATCTAACAACAATGGATTGTAATGGTTACTATACCCTGTTTTTTTTAAACTGTAAAGTATTATGCCATACTATTTATGTGCAAGAACCAAATTAATGTGCCGTTCTTTTTACTATCGCGCACTTTACAGTAAAAAAATACAGAGATACTTAGAACGAGTGCAGTAATTCTTATAACAGAGTTTTTTTTTTACAGCTTGTAACGAAATATCTATGCTCATATATTTACCCAGGCATTCTATTTATGATAACTGTTTATGTTTTACAGAAAAAGTTTCGTACAGGAAGTTTAAAAAGTATCAAAGTGAAAATTCCTCGAAAACAAGGTGTGGCCCGCCGCAGTTTTTGGTTTTGCCGCGCTTTTAGAGGTTCATGATTCGCTTGCCAGACTTACTTTTAAATTAAACTTCCTGTACGAAACTTGTTCTGTAAAACATAAATAGTTATCATATTAACAAATAGAATGACTGGGTAAAGTTATGAGCACAGATTTTTGTTACACGCTGTATAAAAAAATATCTGTTACAAGAATTAATGCTCTCATTACAATCCGTTCTTGTAACGTGAACAATATTAATCAGTATTACAAACAAACTAGGTAATTACCTATACTAAAAGCCTTGTACCCACTACGACACGATGGGTAAACAATACATTAAGATCTAGTTGCCATTACAATCCGTTCTTGTAACGTGAACAATATTAATCAGTATTACAAACAAATCAGGTAGTTACCTTTACTAAAAGCCTTGTACCCACTACGACACGATGGGTAAACAATACATTAAGATCTAGTTGCCATTACAATCTGTTCTTGTTACGTCAACAATATTAATCAGTAATACAAACAAATCAGGTAGTTACCTTTACTAAAACCCTTGTTCCCACTACGACACGATGGGTAAACAATACATTAAGATCTAGTTGCCATTACAATCTGTTCTTGTTACGTCAACAATATTAATCAGTAATACAAACAAATCAGGTAGTTACCTTTACTAAAACCCTTGTTCCCACTATGGCCTGATGTGTAAACATAACAATAACATCAAGTAACTATAAACATTTTTGCATTGTAGTCGTTACAATGTGTTTTATAGTTTTCACAATTTTGATATAACTAGAATAGGCTGGTTATGTTTACAAAGAGTTTTGTCGTCACATATACAGCAAAACAGTCCTGTATAGATAACAGGATTCTGGTTACCAGTACGAGACTTTTTTTTCAGTGTACTCATACAAACCCATAAATATTATATGCTCATTGATTTGTTCTGGTCCAAGTGTCATTTTCGTGATGACGTGAGTGTTTTTTTCCTATTTATCATTAGAGTCTCCCACCGCTAGGCAAAATTTCCACTGCTCTGTTTACAGCTGCCCTTGGCCATTCTGTTAGGAATGTACTTACCTAAATCGTTCCGCCACATCCGTTCCCGCTCATTCGGCGACACCAACTTGGTGACTTCTAAGTGTAGAATTAATTATACTAAAGTGCCAAAGCTTTTCTCGCCACAACCGTGCAACGTAAAATAAAAAGCACTCAAATATAGTAGAGTACCATGCATGAACGAAAAAGGAACATAGGCTTCACTTTTGCAATAGTTGACTCTAACAATGACGTTGAACAGTAAAATTAAGACTAGTAGGTACGTTGAGATCATTAGGAGCAATCTCGAACTCGCCTCATCTTACCCTGAATTGCTATCACTTGCGTATCAAGTACTTAGCATATAGCCTAAATAGTGAAGAATGCGAACAAATAGAAATCGATGTGAATTACTAATGGAAACATTTGTAGTACCGCTGCGCGCGCCGCACAATGTTGCTATTTAGGATTTAATTAGTGCGTCTGAGTTACCGGCATCTGAGAAACACAATAAATTATACAGCAGGACTGCTTTATAGTGTACGAATTGCAGCACGAAAAGTAGAGATATAATTTATCTGCTGAATTGTGTCATTAGCCTTTACAAATACATTTTGTACTTTCTAGGTAGGTTACTTATATATTTATCATAATAATCATAGCATTGACAATGACAAACGCTAAATTGTCAACTGTTTCCCTTCTATAGTTTAAAATAAATTAGCCGTTTATCCCAATTTTGTCGACAGAGCTTGCCAAGTGAGCGTTTCAGCTATAGCTTAATGCAAAATTCTTTCGTACATACAGTGTGTATATTTGATATAACCGCATACTTTACGGGGGTTTAGTATAGGCACATATTAATATATTTATCCAGAAATTATAAAAAAAAAACGATTTTTTATTTCCATATAAAATAAATCAGCAAGCAATGTACTTGTTTGTTGTTGTTTGTTGACACATAACATCGTGATGTCACAACTGTCACTAGTAATAACTACGCCATACATTGCTGCTCAGAAAATTTTCAAAAATTTATTACTCTATGGTAGTTAACGCTAAGTTAATAATTGTTATAAATAACAGATTATAGCACTAAAATCTCCGTCTGGCTACAATATGCGGTTGTATCAAATATACACGCTGTATAGTAGTTTGGCTGTTCACGCCTTCAGGGCGTATGAAACTGATTAATTATATAGATTATTTGTCGATGCAGTTTTTCGTTATTTTGAAAATAGTGGAAATTTGAGAACTTACATTTTCAGCCATTTCAAAAGAAGCGCGTGAGGTCTACATCTCACAGAACCATTAGTTGTAATTTTCATAACAGCTTGTAAATATTAAGTATTTTCCTCTGTTCTCTGGATCTTTATTCCTTATTTTTCTCTGTTTTTTTCCTTTAATGAAAGTTTATGAAGCTGGTGTCGTGGTGTCGCTCCCAATTTACTTTACTGAGAATTGACACCAAAGATAAGGAAACGTGTCACATTTCAATGGTATGGCGGCGATTGTCGTCCTAGTTCCAAAATGTGAGAATGTAACTGGTAAATCAATATGTACTAGTATCGTATGTTGAGAGTCAAAACTCGCTAAGAACATAATACCTACTTAAAACAAACCTTATATCTCAGTACAAACTAGATATGAGATTTTGAAGAGTGACCAGAAATTTTCGTGAGTTTTGGCTGTCACCAAGCCATCTAGCACAACTATGCTTCGCGACTCTTGTCGCACGAGATACCGTCACACTGTCACAAAGCTGCAACAGCTGAAAGAGATATTTATGAAAAAGAGTCGCGTGTCACAGTTCTGCTAGAGGTGGAGGCTGTATAGTCGGACGAAAAACATAGCGGACCTTCTGTACTTTCATCACTTGGGCGTCCAAGGCACGCGAGAACCATTTTAGATTTATATTGTACCTGGATTACATTTCCTGGTGTCATAATGCGCTTGTTTGAGTCTGCGCGCACGCAGCGCGAACTGTGACTAGATCGAGATGATAAATGGTGGTAGCATTACCTTTTATGTAATCTCGAGCCTCTGGTTATAAATAGACGTTTGCTTTCTATGGGAATACATAGTTATATAAATTAACTTCATCCAAAAGGCTAACAGCATTTCTAGCACAACACGCGTGACTTTTTGTCGCGCGAGAAATATTTACCTCTTTCTTTAAATATTAAATAAATATAAAGTATTAAGAGACAGATCGACTTAGTCCCAAACTAAGCAAAGCTTGTACTATGGGTACACGACGATATTCATAAGATATAAATACATATATAGATAATGGAACAAACATTCGAATTCAGCACAGAAATATTTGTGCTGGCCGGTATTCGAACCCAGGACCACCGGTACAGTAGGCAGGTGCACTACTAACTGGACCAACCGGTCGTCCAAAATATGGTCTGCTTAGTTTTTGAATTCTAAACATCCTCGTAGTTATATCAGGATTCAGAAAATGGCCAACGTTTATGAAAAATGCTAACCTACAAAGGTTTGTTTCAGTACTGTATGTAGCCCATTTGAAAATTAACTACGAAAATTAACTTTAGGTATAAACTATCGTCATCGTAACACTTAGGATTGCGATGACACGTACAGTTCTTTATTTGTCTAATGTTATGCGGTCCTATGGCTTTGAAATGTAATTTTATTAGATACTTAACGGTAATCAATTCTATGAGCATCATCGTACTCCCAGTAAATACGTCAGGTTCTCACGGTATAAATAAAAGTAATTTTTACACTATTTTATGAAAATAGTATAGCAAAGGGATAGGAAAGAAAACGGAACTTATTAAAGAACCATGAAAATTTAAGCAACAGATACTTTGCAAGGTCCCCGATATCATGGCATTGGCAACATTTGGCACGACCTTACTTTCAGGTCTTAGTCCCGAAAGCTTCAAGCATAACCGACCAAGCTAAAAAAGCAATAAAACAAAAACACGTTGCTGAACACGTTAGAGCGGCGACTGAACAACCGCAGTGACATCTCTGCTTGTATGGCCATTAATTTGCCGAGTATTGGCTCATTGCCAATTTAGTACTAATTTGTAGCAATTGCAGCCTATGAAGTAGCTAATAATTGGCCTGTGAACATCGAGGAGTTTAAATTGTAACATTAATTAACCATTATGTTTACCACCGTCGCAAGCTAATTATGAAAAAAATGTATTCTAGTACCTATAAGTAGTCTAAAAAATATTGTAGACATATACGACATAAATGGTTAATTTATTTATACTGAATTGAAGATTATTGCATAGCGACAAAGCTTTGCTATATTAGTAACGGAATTTGATTCCAATGCAACTTTGTTTGATTGGTAGGTACGTTAAAAGAAATCTGTAAAATGTAGGTAGGTAATATTCAATTTTCCGCGAGGTTCAGCTTATTTAGGCTCAGCTTATTTAGGCTCAGCGACCCAAAGATAATCTTTTACAACTTATCCAGATACCGTAAATATAGATTATACTCATAATAATATACGGCATAATAAGACGGTAAACGCAAAAAGTACAAAAATAAAAAAACAACAACAAGCAGTGACGAAATTGGAAGACACCCTTACTAGACTCTATAGCTTAATTGATCAGAGCGTATCTTATAAGATACCAGTTCAAATCTGGTCAGGGTCTACATTTTTTTCATTGTTTCTATCTTTGTATTTGTAATATAAATATAATACTCAGTTTCACCTAGGAAATAATTTTCACAGAGGAAATGACTTGTTTATCAACACTTTTATCGCGCAATTGAATAGGAATTATCGAGAGTCGTGATCAATCAGGGAGAGTTGAAGAAAGCGTGTGAAATTCGCACATATCAATAAGATGGTTTGTCGATAATTAGGTAGGAAAGGTTGGGAGTAATAAATACGTCCTGAACAATGAAACAATCGATAACAAAACAGGTTATTGATAGTTCGATGACTTATTCAATGAGGTTTCACTGTGCGGCTGTTTTCTTGATGAGATAAACATCAAAATAATCAGAATAAATGAGCTTTTTTAACCGGCTTCAAAAAACGAGAGGGTTCACAGTTCGTCGGGATGTTTCTTTGTGTTATGTTATGATGTTCCATGACTACTCGATAACGGCTTGATTTTTGTTTTAAGTTGATCCCGTGTCATTAAATCAGGATCTGATTATTGAATCCTAAAGAAATCGAGGTAACACACCTCTTCCCTCCTGAAAAGTAAAGTAATGGGTTCTACTTTTATTTAACTTGCATCATCATCATCATCATCATCTCAGCCATAGGACGTCCACTGCTGAACATAGGCCTCCCCTTTGGACTTCCATATATACCGGTTGGAAGCGACTTGCATCCAGCGCCTTCCGGCGACCTTTATAAGGTCATCTGTCCATCTTGTAGGTGGACGTCCTACGCTGCGCTTGCTGGTCAGAGGTCTCCACTCGAGCACTTTACGGCCCCATCGGCCATCTGCTCTGCGTGCTATCTGGCCTGCCCATTGCCACTTCAACTTGCTAATCCGGTGAGCTATATCGGTCACTTTAGTTCGTCTACGGATTTCCTCATTTCTGATTCGATCACGTAGAGACACCCCGAGCATAGCCCTCTCCATTGCTCGTTGAGCGACTTTGAGCTTTGAGATGAGGCCGATAGTGAAAGACCACGTTTCGGTGCCGTAAGTCATCACTGGTAACACACATTGGTTAAAGACTTTCGTCTTGAGGCACTGAGGTATGTCGGACGAAAAGACATTGCGTAGTTTCCCGAACGCTGCCCAGCCGAGTTGGATTCGGCGGTTGACCTCTTTCTCGAAGTTGGACCTACCTAATTGGACCACTTGTCCTAGGTAGATGTATGAGTCAACAACTTCGAGTACCGAGTTTTCAACAGAGACTGGGATGGGCACAACCTTGGCATTTAACATGAGTTTCGTCTTGTCCATGTTCATTTTTAAGCCCACCCGTTGAGACACGTTAACTTGCATAGTTGTACAAAAATCCTGTTTGTGGTTTTTTAAAATTATAACTATCAATTTTCCGACCAACACCATGACTTTCAGTAATGTACATGTATGTGTATGGCTTACGAAGGTATCCGGACAAATCACAATTCGCTTCAACTTGCGTGTCAACTGTCAACCGCGATAACCCTCGTTAGATCCAATTTGGCTAACACGCTTTCTCCATTCATCCGACCGACCTTGCGGCATCACGCGAAGGTCTAGGGAGTGCCCGTCTGTCCTCGTGTTTGGACGCGGTTGGCGCAGTTGTAGTGCACCTGCCTACTGAGCCGGCGGTACTGGGTTCGAATCCCGGCCAGGGCAAATATTTGTGCGATGAACTCGAATATTTGTTGCTGGGTTATGGATGTTATCTTTATATATTATGTATATCGTCGTCCAGTACTCAGTTAGCATTGCTTAGAGGACTAGGTCGATTTGTGTAAGATTGTCCCTTAATGTTATTTATTTATTATAGCTCCGTTTGGTGGTATAGTCATCTAAGTTATTTAGGTCAATTGTTTTCTTTACGCTTGCACTGGTCCATCAATAAGGATATTGATAGACAGCATAGGAATGCTGTGTATCGTTCTTTCCACAGCCCGAGTTTTCTAACTATTGATCAACTCTATTCTAGAATTCTAAATGCTTTATTGATAGAGCAAAAGAGACCAAAGAGGTGTGTACATACCTCGTAACTGTTCTTCCATAGAAAGACGATTTTCCTCGGCTGTCACTACTGTCACTAGAGCAAGTTGAACAAGTTGTTGCTGACACTAGAGTATAGTGTTCAACAAAGAGCTCTAACAGTTTTCCCATACAAAAGGCGATTTTCCGCGGTCCCCACTATCGCAGATATCATCCGGTGAACGGCCTCATTAAGCCTCTTGCTCAAGCCAAATATTTTTTCACTCCCTTTATTTCTGTCCAAGTATTATTAGATTTGTAGAAATTATCCGTTCGCCGTGTGAATCACTTGTTTGTTGAGGAAGTTTATGATGGGCCATTATTCTTTTATTCGTCGACTATTTGTTATTTTACTGGCCGCTTTATATTTTGTTACTTTCACAACGATCTTTTTATGTCGCTGATATATCGTGTGAGAATTTTACCTCATATTTTTTTAAGTCACTGCTATAATAACTCATATTATGAAGTTTAGTCCAATGCAATATAATATAATAATATGTCATTTCATAAGCGTGATTTATTCTGTTGGTTTTTTTAGTAAATTTTTATATCAACAGCGGCGCCATCTAGTCATTTACGCGAAAGCTTTTATTCCATGGAGTGCCGCTCTCGTTTCATACCATGCCGAGGTCGAGTAAGCGGCGTTGTTTGTTAGTTCGCATCTATCCCGATAGATCCGCAAAATGTATTTAAGAAGGCAATAATGAACTATAACTTTATGAAGCTATAATTAGTTACAATTCGTTATAAAAATAAAAAACATTGACACTTTCCAAAAAATGAACAGCGCTAGACACAATCATAAAATAGCAGTCACCAAGTTTCGCGTCCGGAAAGTGCATAAATCTTTTCTGGGCCAATGCATACATTTTTATAATAAATTGCCCAAAAAAGTATTAGAACTGCCCCTACCTGGTTTTAAAAAATACCTAAAAAACAGTCTATTGCAAAAGGCTTACTATAGTGTCGAAGAATACTTGAATGATAGAAACGCTTGGCCTTCCTTAAGGCTTCGTAAGTGTGTGTGTGTGTGTTTGTTTTATCTTCTCTCCTTCAGGGCTTGCCCACTCGTTATTCTTCTGTTTCCTCGTAGTATTTTAGTCGTGAATGAAACATCTGTAGCACAGAAACAATACTTATGTAAAAATTAGTTTTAATTGCTATTTTGAATAACTACACTGTAATAAGAAAAGTGAAAGTTGCGTACTTACCCCTGCAAAGCGTCTTTCGGTTGAGGGTGTTTAAACCTTCAACGGTTTTCTTTATTGTATGAAACAGTGCCCGATGTATGTTTCCATGATGATGTTTTTTAACAAACCTCCGTTTCGAACAGTTAAGTTTCATATTAACTCCTATATCTTGTGTTGAGTAATTTTATTAATCTAATTGAATATCACATTGACTTTTATGGCAAACGGCAGTCTATCGCTTAATATTGTGCAAGTACCGGACGAGTGAATGAATGCTTTTAGTCTTTGACACCTGCTGCAGTGTTGCCAGGTCACATTCACTGATCAATCTCTTCATTCTGACCGTAATATTATTTTAACATTTGTATTTGTTTAAATGTAAATAAGTATGTAATTAAATTTTTCATTAACTTTTTATTTATTTATAAGATTTGACACGGTTGCTGCAGGAAGATTTATGTACCTAGTAATATTTCTTCCTTGCACATCTAAGTTTATGAATGAATTATATTGAAAACGTATTAAATGAATTGTTAATTTAAGGTGTACATTTTGACATAATTATGTATTGGCTTTTGACGCGGGTAAAGTTTTTTTTTATTTGTAATTAAAAGGTTAAAGTAATTTTAATCATCATAATTTTTCATGTAATTTATCACCTAGTTTACTTTTGACGAAGCAGCATTACCGCGGAAATATTGCAAATGTATGGAAATCTTGTGTAATAAAATAAAAATAATAATTTTGTGTTAATGTTATTACTATTGTACCAATGAATGTAATAGCTATGTATTCAATGACGATGCAAAAGTGGTTCCAGTGAATCCCAATTGATTAAATGATTCTTATCTTATCTTATCTTATCTATATTTATAAACTTTTATTAATTATTATATTGATGAGAGTATATTATACAATATCGGCTATTTTTGAAATCGTAACCCTTTACGGGTTCGTAATACTGGGTCTGCTATCTCCGACTGATATCGATCCGAGCAGTCTAGGCTGTTATCTACTGCACCCGTGACGTCACGAGTGCAACGACCGCTGCACCGGCGTCCGCCCGCCCACGCCACTCCGAAACCAATGTCACTTGCAAAATAATCCTTGAACTCGCGCTTGACTCGCTCTAGCGCTGTTCCAAATTTGAAAATTCGAATTCCGGAACGTTTTGTGTTCGTGAAAACGGTTGAAAACAAAAGAAGGCTTCGTAACGGAAATAAACAAATGACAGTAACGTTTTAAAAGTGCAGTGTTGTTACTCGGGCTGGTAGTAGGTATTCTCAAATACCTGAAAAGGGGTTTGTTTGCATAATACAAGAGTCATAATAAACATCATAGCACTGGCTGCCAATTCTTGTAATCGGGGCTTTTCAATACGAAACATATGGCGCGGAAACGCATTCCAGTGCGAACTTTCTGGATTCGCTCAGTCCGAGTGTAATATTCAAAGGGAAGCCTGTGTTGGACGTTTTACTTTTAATTTTCTGTGTGATTGGTGGTTTATTCAGCCAGCTATAATGACCGGTAAGTTTTTAAATACTGAAATCGTCATAATCATGATACTAAATAGGTTCTTTACAGTTTCCTAAAAGCTGTGCTTTTACAACACTCGACAACTGCCAAGTACATAATGTATGATATATAATGACATCATTTAAAGACTGCATTGTATTATACATCTAGGTCGGTACAATAGATATTGTTAGCACAAGCCGAAGGCGAGGACGGTAATATTCGAACTGAGCTGAGCTTTACCTTACCTACAGCTATGATAAATTGATAACCGCCAGCCCGTCTATCACAACTATGCTTCGCGACTCTTGTCGCGCGGCAAAGCGTCACCTGTCACTCTCTCACAGTACTCCACAGAAAGAGATAGGTAGTTAATTATCTCGCGCGAGAAAGTCGCGTATCACTCTTGTGTTAGAGGTGTGAGCGAAATTTTCTCTCTATGAGTCAATATTACTTACAACCCGAAATCGAAGAACTATTATATTAATCTGTGCCGAAATGACGTAATGAATTATAGCCACAGTCAAAATAGACTTTAGTTTTACGACAGTTATGTTTTATAACTGTGACTTATTTGGCTTTTATTACACATTTTAACCTTGGAACTTTTACGATCAAGCGCCAAAATAGATATTTTGCTTTGCTAATAGTTTTATGAATACAAAGTTCCGGTCGGTACTAAATTCTTGAGCGTACAGTCACGTTCACGTTTTATAATATGTGTACCTTGGGGTTATAATTATAATTAAAACTAAATAAGTATTAAATATTATGTACTTACCAGCCTTAGTTGATTCTGCGTACTGTGATAAAATGTACCTATTACTTGCTATAACCAGCATTGTTATGCTTATGAAAAAAAATTACGAGAGAAGAACCGACTTCAAAAAAACTGAAAGCCAAGGTTAAAAAATAAATGTTAACTAGCAGATGGCGCGGATAGTACTTTATAGTATTGCCTGACATGATCGATGAATCTTTGTTACCTCCATTTCTAGATCGCACGAAAGCTTTGGTTCAGTTAAACCACAGAATAGATAATAGTACAGTTAAACTACACTATACGCATTATTCTTGAGTGCTATCATTTCCAGGGGCCGTTCAGAGGCAGATCTCGAAACTATTGAGATTTTATCACTATGGACAGATTTCTTGGAACTAGTATATTCAAAATTGTTAAGATAACTTTTCCGTCATAAAGGAAAAAATCATATTGTGGTTTCTGACACAAAAATGCAACGCATTCCTGTGTATAAGGATGAGAACATTGAGAACCTGAGAACAGGTTTAGGGATAGGTACAGGGAAGGATTGCCTGTGATCAGAGGTTAAAGTATTCATTATACTTGCTGTATTCGGGTATTCATCAAGTCTTATAATCACCTTTAAAACACTTTTCAATATTCTTAAATTTCGTTATAAAGTTGTATATCGTCAGAGGTCGTATTGGCCATTTCAACAAAAAGTAAGTATTTAAATAAAACAATTTAAACGGATTATATCGCATACATTAATTATTTGAGCCTCCCTTACGTTTCGGTAGCTTTAAAGCTACCGATGTTTTATTTAAATGTGTAACAGTCGCCGAAACCGAAGAAAATATTAGAGTAATTAAAAAAAAAAACATGTACATATAGTTAAAGGCTTAATAAAAACTAAATTACGAACGAGTGGAAAAGCAGATTTAGATTTACAAAAGCAGACACTACTTATTCTTTAATGAGTCATTTTCAAAATACATGTACATAGTTAATTACGAAAGTTACTCATACAAAAGATATGGGTAACTATCGTAACACAAAGGAATTAATTAAGTTTTGTTTTAATTAAAGCCCTTAACTATGTACATGTATTTTGAAAATGACTCATTAAAAAATAAGTAGTATCTGCTTTTGTAAATCTAAATCTGCTTGTCCACTCCGCCACCGCCCAAGCGAATAAGGTCATATGATTGTATGAACCTCATACCTCTTTCCTGCCTTTCTCTATACGTATTTGCCTGCGGGACCCCTTAATCACACATCGACACATCGGAGTCAACATTTGTCAGGCCACTGTCGCCCCTTGTACGGCATGAGACGAGTAGGTACTGTTGGCATATGTGATGTTTACTGGATAGCTAACATAGTAGCGAGTTGGAGATTAGAAAGAGAGCGGTGAATTTGTCGGTTGAGCTCTTCGATAAACGAGTAATGTGAATTGTATAAATGTATTTTTGTGATGACCATATGAATGAAACGGCCAAAGCTTTCACTCTGTCCTTTGCCACTTGTCATTCCCTAGACCGCCGCGCCGATTGCTTGTCATCGCTAGCGATGTTTTGACCTACAGATTAAACCAATATTAAAGACATAAGTGAACGACATCGTGATTATGTGCTTTTCCGGTGCGGTACGAACGGGTAAAGACCGTACACATTATAGGTAGGCAGTCTAATAGAATTAGTACAACTGCACTTCGAGACTGTTTGTCGTGGAACAAATATTACGAAGCGATATCGTGGGCAGATATACTAGCACGGCTGGTATGCGTTTCCTGTATCTATAGCTTATCTGGTTTTTATAGACAATCATCAATTTCTTCTCTGTTAGGTTGACTATGAATTTAAAGATCTTGCGAAATCAGAAATAACTAAAATAGCAAACAACTTGCTAAACATCCATATAAAACTTCTTTTTCACATATTTCCTTTAAACCGGCGATCCGATATCTCAACAACTGGAATTTTCTCGAACAATAATTGCGTTTTCTAGTCATAACCATTCAATGACAGGTGGAAAAACAAGCACCGGACTGGCGAATGATTTAGCTAATGGGCCCTCGCGCGACTTGACAGCTTTCTTACGTCCCACGTGTGAGCTGCTGGGGATTTATTGTTAAAATCCACATGAAATGGGTTTACTCCCGTCGTTTAAGTCGAATAGTGTTCGACATGTTTCAACGGTACGCGATTCATCATCAGGAGCTCACCTCAGGAGTATGAACTGTGTTTGAGTCTCACGGGAGTTTTCAATGTAAACATTTATTGTTGTATGTAGTGTAGCCCGAAAGAAGTCTGTCCCTCTGATGGCTTGTATATGTATCGTTCATATCGCGTGCATATGGCCGTCATATACAGTTTTTTTGTTATTCGAGTAAAAATCGAGGACAAGTCAAAAAGTTGACCCGAAGTAACATCGGCAAATTGTCATTTAAAAGTAAATACTTATCATAATTCATATCCATAAAGATGAAATTATGCTGTGCGAATGATAGACAAATCTATGATAAAGAAAACTTAATTCACGAATCACTGATACATTTTATATCCACAAGATCTCAGTCCATAATTTCCGAAAGACTTAATAAAACTGAAAATAGCTTGAAATAGAGATGAAAATATGCAGAAGAGTCTTATTTAAGATTAATAATAGTATATTACTGCCGAGGCCGGGAAAAGTCAGTTCGTGGATGAGTATGATTTTGAAGGACGAGGCGTAGCCGAGTCCTTCAATAATACGAATCTGCGAACTGACATTCCCGCCGAGGCTTGTATAGTGCTTTTCTCCAAATATGCTTGGAAATAATCACCAATCTACATTTTTATTTAATATATCAGTACCATGAAGTTCATTTGGTACTTATTTTTTTTAGGAATAGGAATAAAATTTCGGGTCCGAATCATATGTTTGATTTAAAACCAAATATATGTATAAGAATTAAATATATATGAAAACACAATAACAAAAAATATGCACATAGGTAATTATACATTTTAGTTAAATTAACAACTTCTAAACACACTGTTTTTTTTTTAGAAACCATACCATAGTTATCATTCGGAGAAGATCATAAGTTCAAAATAACTTTTATATTGATTTGGACACACTCATTTCTGTTTTATTTTTTATTTGCTTACGTTTGGTACACTTATTAATTTTCAACTCACTCATTAAATATCATCATATTATTAAAATTAAAGTTTCGTGAGAAATCTCTAATAAATAACTAAGAATCATGAAAATAAATTGACCGCATATAAGATTATTATTTAAATTGTTTGTCCGTTATTCGAAATTTGGCGACATTTCAAATACATTGACAGTAGCAGAGCAAAAAAATGGTCAGTGCAAGAACTAAACGCAGAGAACAATTAAAAAGTTTATAATAGTTTTTATTTTTTAAATTTAGTGGACAATTGGCTGTATGGTGAATTATCAAAGTCTTTGAAAAAATTAAAAGTAAAAATGCAGTAACCGGCCAAATTAAGATTACCCTCATTTGTATGAGAGGTTATAAACGGAAGGTGTGTTTTTTACTTAATCGTCTTATTTAAATAATATTGATTTCCCGGCTAAGGCCAATAATATATATATTTTTTAATTTTCATTAACGCCTTCTAAATATAACGAACGATTTCGCGGTCCAGTTTTACTACATTAATGGGAACATTTCCAAGCAAGTTGGAGAAAATTAAATTAAACACACTTTGCTAGTATGATAATAGGATTATTTCAGTTCACTCTTTAGGCAACTTCTACCTATTCATGTCAAGTGGCATTTATATATTAACGAAACCTTTAGGTTTAGCTTGCTTTATACACCCAAATTTACATTTCCACGCAAGAAAACTTGACATAGCTCGCAGGTAAAGAGGTGTCGGCACCTTGTCAACGCTAAAACATACAATTAAAGGCCAGTTTCACACCCTACTTATACAACCCATGCAATTTGTTCCAGCCACTCCTTTAATTACGTGAAAAACTTCGTTACCGGATCCACGCGAGCTGTTAAGGAAATGCTGTGATACTTAAACAGTTTTTGTCACCGAGCTTGTCCAACGAGGTTTTGAGTGATAACGTGGACTAATTATTCAAGACTGCTGTTAGTTATACAGAGTCTCAGGTTGCGTTCCGTTGACCAGTGGGGCTAGCATATCTAAGGGTGAAGCCAGACGAGCTTAATTTGAGTCGCGTAATTTCGGTCGCGCCATACTTAGTGTGACGTGACCGGGCGGTCTTTTCTCTACTCGTTCAACTTTTCCAAATTATCCGGTTTCCTGCGATTTAGTAAGAAATGACTTGGCACTTAGTAAGGAGCATTTGGCATTTAGGTGGTTGGACGACCTGGTTAAAGTTGCGGGGACTCGCTGGATGCGGGTCGCTTCTATCCGGCCCATGTGGAAGTCTATGGAGGAAGCCTGTGTCCTATAACTGAAATGATGATGAAGGAGCATTTTCAGCGCTCAGTGGAAATACTGAACTTTGACTGACACTTCTGGCACTTATGGCTCTATAATATACTTGGTTAGTCCCATACAGCTATTTGAACGCAGCTATAAACCCTACAAGAAGATAATAGCAATTGACATTAAAATAAATAAAAAGCAATCTGCAATCCTATATAGTTCGACGGCTGTGGTATAAACTAACCTTATTAAACATTAAGGACATAAGTATTTATTTACGACATACAAGTAAATCTTACCAAGATAATGACCCGATTAAATTTAATAACCAATAAGTCTCGACTTGTCTTGTTACGACTAATGACTATATACAGCGTAACGTGGTCCGTAATTATAATAATAGGCGGTAATATTCGCGGATAACATGATTACTGTTGTTAAAATGTAATTCTGCGGGTAGTTGCAAGTTTGTCACGCACGATACTTAGTAATAGTTAGTGGGAACACAAATTTGAGACTAGCTGAAAGACAAAACTAAATCCTAGTGATTTGGACTACTTTTTAGGATCATATTATCTTTGGTGAAGCAAATAAAACAAGTGCTCTCAGTCAAAGTCAAGTGCTACCAAATGCCAAGTAACGCGTTATATTCACTGTCAAATGTTAGGAGTATAAACCCAACTCTAATAACTTTGTGAATGAATGAACGAATGAATGAATGATATTTATTCACTAGAATATACGGTACATATAAGGTCTTACAGTAGTAACTTGGTTCCATAATATATTCTACCGTTAGGCATGTGAAACTTGATTACTTAGGTAACTAAAAATAGAGAATTACTAGAGACCCGTTGCGGCGTCGAACCGCCGCTAGAATATGGAAATCCGGTAGTGTTACAGAAAATAATTACTTTATCGATAAGTGAGATAAGAAGTTTTTGGGGAACGAAGAATAAATTAATACTGTAAAAAAACACATTAAAATGATGTATTAAAAACGTCAAAACATGCCAGGCTAGAGGCAGGCCTGATAGCCAACTGCCAGCTTCATCGTGGTACTGAAACGTCAGGGAGGCTCAAATAATTAATATACGCGATATAATCCGTTTAAATTGTTTTATTTAAACAGCTAAACATGTTTGAAAAAAGAATATAAGATATATTTTTTTCAATAAATATAGAGCTGAAGGCCTAATACCCGAATTCCAAATTCAAACTTTCGTGTCTTTCCTCTCATTGAAATAGTGTCTGACAGAAGAGTGAGGGAGATGCTATCTATACTTTCAAGTCTATAATATAAACCTAATTTTAGGGTTCCTTACCATAGTCGGTAAAAACGGAAGCCTTATAATATCAATTTGTTTTGTTGACAGCAGAATTTGACAAATTTTATTTTGAATAAGAATAAGAATGATCAGCCAGACGTCATTAATTCAAATATGATTTATTCTTGAGCACGTCGATTTTTTTGAAATTTGCATCATATGTAGGTTATTTCTACCATCAAGTTTCGCATGTTAGGGTAACATGTTAATTATTCTACATTGCCAACTCGTCCACAATGTCAGCTCGTCTATATTCCCATCTTCGTCTCCATTGGCAACTCGTCCATATTCCCAATTCGTCCACAATGCCAACTCGACCATATTGCTAACTCGTCCATATTCCCAACTCGTCCACAATTCCAACGCGTCCATATTGCTTACTCGTCCACAATGCCAACTCGTCCACACATCAAATTCGTCCACATTTCCAACTCGTTCATATTCCCAACTCGTACACATTCCCAACTCGTACACAATGCCAAATCTTCCACATTGCCCACTCGTCCATACACCCAACTCATCTACATTGCCAACTCGTTCATATTACCAACCCGTCTTTATTGCCAACTCATCCATATTCCCAACTCATCCACAATGCCAACTCGTCCACATTTCCAACTCGTCTACAATACCAACTCGTCCTTATTATTAACTCGTCTTTATTGCCAATCTCGTCCATATTATCAACTCGTCTTCATTGCCAACTCGTTTATATTCCCAAATCATCCACAATGCCAACGCGTCCATATTACTTGCTCGTCCTCAATGCCAACTCGTCCACAAATACAACTCGTCCACATTTCCAACTCGTCCATATTCCCACCTCGTCCACAATACCAAGTCGTCCACATTACCAACTCGTCCATACACCAAACTCATCTACATTGCCAACTCGTCTTCATTTCCAACTCATCAACAATGCCAACTCATCCATATTGCTAAATCATTCATAAATACAACTCGTCCATATGCCCAACTCGTCCACAATTCCAAGTCGTCCACATTGCCAACTCATCCACATTTCTAACTTGTCCATATTCCCAACTCGACGATACACCCAACTCGTCTACAATGCCAACTCATTCATATTACCAACCCGTCTTTATTGCCAACTCATCCATATTCCCAACTCATCCACAATGCCAGTTGTGTCCAGTGCGCCAAGCGACGTAGACGCATTGTTGTGTAATTAAATATTAATTGCGATATATAGCGCGGCCCGGCCGCTGCTAGCGAATCGACGCGATGACTCAATACGTCGTGAACGATTTCCTCGCCTTTCTGCAGCAGAAGGAGAAGCTACTGCTGGAAGGCAAGATGGATGCGGTGACCGCTGTCCAGTTTAGTGAGTGGGCATCGAGTTTCACCGTCGAGGACATCTGTGAAGCGAAGCAGGTGTTGTGCCAGTCCCTTGGGATCGTCGGCACATATGTACCTCATCGAAAAGGGGATGAAACCGGAAAAAAGAACCTTGCGGATGTTAAAAAAATCCTGAAGGAGAACCAAGAGCGGATTCCGGAGTTTGTGGCGACGGATGCCTCTATCCTGCCGTCCCAGATTTCGGATGATATCGACGTTCGCTGCTTGTTTAAGGATATTGTGGCCCTAAAAATAAGTTTAGCAGACATTATTTTGAAGTTTGAAGCTGCCCAAGCCACTATTACTGAGTTACGCAACGAAGTCAACAGTTTGCGAAATAGTGCTCCAGCTCAATCGGTGGCATCAAATTTCAAGAGCGATGACCGGCCCGCCGCTACAAGCGCCGAGTCTGTCAGTTTGCGTATTGCTGACACTGTAAAAAGTGCCGCACCCGCCGCTACACCGCCCGCGCGCCCCCCGCCGGTGCGGCCGCCTCAAGTTTCGAAGTTGCGTCAGCGTGCTTATGCTGACGTCGCCGGTCAGTCTGTCGCAGCTAACCGGGCCTCAGTACGGGTTCCTGATAAGGAAAAGTCCTCCCGCACCAATGTGGATAAGGAGGGGTTCACACTGGTGGAAAGGAAGAGCAAGGCGCGCAGGGTGCCCCGCAAGACTCTGAGTGGCACTGCCGAGCCGGTTGGTTCTGGTCTTCGGATTGCCACACCGAGTAAGGCGCTCTATGTGTCGCGCTTGCATCACTCCGCCGTGGCTGACGATGTGGTGGAGTACGTCCGCCGGAAGATTGGCTTCTCGCTGAGGGTGCACCAGCTGCAGTCCCGGCACTACGTGCACTTCAGCTCGTTTGTGGTGCGCGTGCCGCGGCCGCTGCAGGACACCATCGCAAGTGCAGACTTCTGGCCGAAGGGTGTTGTGTTTCGGCAGTTCCGGGGCAATCTGCCGAATCCTGCACCAGATCAGACGACGCAACGGAGCCACGCTGTTACGTCGCCTAAATCAAATTAGATTTAAGTTTTTTTGTTTTGTAATGTAATTTTGTAGTTCACAGTGCCTTGGTTTATTTACTGTTATGCTGTGTAACTAATTTAAATAAATAAATAAATAAATAAATAAATAAATAAATAAATAAATAAATGCCAACTCATCCATATTGCTAACTCGTCCACATTTCCAACTCGTCTACAATACCAACTCGTCCTTATTATTAACTCGTCTTTATTGCCAATCTCGTCCATATTATCAACTCGTCTTCATTGCCAACTCGTTTATATTCCCAACTCATCCACAATGCCATCGCGTCCATATTACTTGCTCGTCCACAATGCCAACTCATCCACAAATACAACTCGTCCACATTTACAACTCGTCCATATTCCCACCTCGTCCACAATGCCAAGTCGTCCACATTACCAACTCGTCCATACACCAAACTCATCTACTCGTACATTGCCAACTCGTCTTCATTTCCATCTCATCAACAATGCCAACTCATCCATATTGCTAACTCATTCATAAATACAACTCGTCCACATTTCCAACTTGTCCATATGCCCAACTCGTCCACAACTGCAAGTCGTCCACATTGCCAACTCATCCACATTTCTAACTTGTCCATATTCCCAACTCGACGATACACCCAACTCGTCTACAATACAAACTCGTCTTTATTATCAGCTCGTCTTTATTGCCAACTCGTCGATATTCCCAACTTGTTAATTTTGCCAACTCATCCACATTTCCAACTCGTCCACGTTGACAACTCGTCCGTATTACCAAGTCGTCTTCATTGCCCACTCGTCCGTGTTCCCAACTTGTTAATTTTGCCAACTCATCCACATTCCCAACTCGTCCATATTCTCAACTCGTCCACATTGCCCACTCGTCCGTGTTCCCAACTTTTTCATTTTGCCAACTCATCCACATTCCCAACTCGTCCATATTCTCAACTCGTCCACATTGCCCACTCGTCCGTGTTCCCAACTTGTTCATTTTGCCAACTCATCCACATTCCTAACTCGTCCATATTCCCAACACGTCTACATTGACAACTCGTCCAATTAACAACTCGCCCATATTAACAACTCGTCCATATTCCCAACTCGTCTATATTACCAACTTGTCAATTTTACCAACTCATCCGCATTCCTAACTCGTCCATATTCCCAACTCGTCCACATTTCCAACTCGTCCATTTTACCAACTCATCCATATTACCAATGTAGATACATTCCCAACTTAGGTAGCTACATTGTCATGTCGTCCATATTCTCAACTCGACCACATTTCCCATCCCGTCGACATGCAAGCGGAAGGACTAAGTTTTTTCTTGTAAAATACCATTTAATTTACCATAACTCATGCCATTTTCCTTGGAATTATTTTTTTGATGGACTTATATAATCATATTTATAATAATCTCATAAATTTACTTATTTGAATGACGTGTAAATTAGTTTTACTATTTTTTTCTGCTTTGATTTATTGTAAAACTCGCCTATAAAAATAATCTATTCTTGAATGACGGTCAGTTTTTCTAGTCTTTCGAGCACCAGTCCAACTCGCACTTAACCGGCTTTTTCTCCACATTTTTAACAGGTATGCGAAAAAAGTTTCCATATCAACATTTTAAAAAGAAAAACAACCTGGCAATTTAGAGCATTGACATAATAGCCCCCAATAAAAAAGACATTAAAAGTTGTCAGAATATGGTTACTGTCATTCATTGTCAACAAACTGTAAAATTATTTTTGCATATTCGTACATGTTTTAAGTGTTGCGGATATTATGTTGCCGACTCAAAAATAATATTTCATCATGCTGAACAACTTACTACAGGTTTGTGAGCAAATCATGCTTATTATTATTTGGTCATCTTATGTCAAAATAGGGATCACAGGTCACGTGGTCAAAGTCACGTGGTTAGCGCACAGTAGTTATTTCAAATCCATTTTTCAGTACCTTTTCAGGAAAAAAATAAAATTCCAAGAGTTTTATGCACCTCTCCAGCATGAGACGAATCTAATGACATATCATTTATCAAAATCGGACCATAACTGTAGATCTGATGGGATGTACAAAAATCGGCCTCGCGTAATATATATATAGATTGCATGCTATATACCTTACAATTAGTTTTATATTTAATACAATATGTATACATTATTATTTACTACGATTTAAATTACAGAACAATCTTCACATTTAAAGTACCTACAATATTAATCACATTGTAACTTTTCTTTAAAAAAGTCGCCTAATGTATAATAATAATAAGCTTTATTAATGAGCTCCTCTGGTAAGAAATTATATATTTCTGAGGCCATACCCAATGTGCTATTTCGGAGTAATGCGGTTTTGCCTGGAACGATGTTAATTTTGTGCTTGTAGCGCGAGCTTTCAGAGTTTGATCTTACTTTGAGTGGAAATAAACTTGGATTTGATTTTACAAAAGTGGCTACCTCGTAAATATACAGACTAATTAGTGTTAAGATCTTCAATTCCTGAAAGTACGATTTGCAACTATCAGTTTGCTTAAGGCTGCAGATGGCACGAATACATTTTTTTTGGGCAGTAAAAACTAGTATTTTATTTGCAGAGTTGCCCCAAAAGATTAACCCATACCGAAGAATTGATCCTATATAACCATGATAAGCCAGTAAAGCCGTTTTTCGGTCCGATAGTTTTGCAATTCTCCTGAGTGCAAAAACAAAACTATTTATTCGTTTGCATAATGTTTCTGTGTGTGCTTTCCAGTTCATATGGTTATCTATGTCAATACCCAAGAATTTAGCTACATCTGTGTGTTCTATATATGTTTATCGTTATATGTAATGTCAAGATTTATTGAATTTGCTTTGTATTGATAAAATTGCATGATTTTTGTTTTGTCAACGTTTATTGTTAGTTTATTCAATTGTAACCAATTTATAATATTCGTAAGTGTATTATTTATGTCGGACTCATATGTAGCCAAATTGTCAGATTTAATTAGTACCGTACTATCGTCTGCAAATAGTATCATTGGGTGTTGAACATGTGTTGGTAGGTCGTTAATATAAGCCAGAAACAGCAAAGGACCCAAATGCTCCCTTGCGGAACACCGCGCAACAATGGTCTAAATTTTGAGAAGTAAGCGGTCTCTAGCTACTTTTGTCTTTTTGCAAAGTCTATTGATTTGGGTGCATTGCATTCTGGGGCATTGCATTTTAGGGCAATACCTCTGATACCGTACCGTTCTAGTTTTTCCAATAGTCTATTGTGCTCTACAAAATCGAATGCTTTCGTTAAATCCATGTATATTGCACAAATCGGAACCCGTGCAGTAGGTACCCGTGCGTGTGCAGTATCAACAATGTATATTTATATATACGAGTATAACAACAGCGAAAAATTACGACTTGATCTAAGATCTCTGCGCAATAATCACGGCGTGCCTGAAAGGTCGACTAACTAACAACCTATGTCTACACAAACCAAGCATTATTTCTAGACTCACTCCTGTCTGCCAAATTGGCCAGTTAAGGGCGTATTACACTTGCAATTTACGAGCGACTTTTCTATAAGCGTTGCGTCTATCTCGCTGCGTGATCGCCTTCGTACAAAATTCGCTCCAAAATCGCAAGTGTGTGATAAGGCCCTAACTCTTTGATGTGTTTAAAAATATTTTAAACAACTCATGTATATAGTCTATTCAGAACCTAAAATCAAATTATGTCAAACTGGCACAAGTGAAAAGCGACACAAATTTTATAAGTATACGGTCGTTTGCAACATGTGCATACTTGACATCATTTTATCTAAGAGTTTCGTTTTGTTGAGTATAGACTATACCTTCTAAGTTAAATTGAATTTAGGCACTCAAACGGCGGTTCACAGAGACGCTGTAGAACTTCAAAGTCGCAACTAAATCCTAAACAATTGGTTATAAATCCAGTGTATCGAGTCGATCTCGCTGAAGACAATGGATGGAACAAAGGATACATCACTCAGCGCCCGGCGATCAGTTTTATTAATGATCGGGTTTGGACGAGGTCTCGGCATGTAATTAATTAATAGTCGTATGGGAATAGCTTCGTTCGTAATTGTAGGTCCGAAGTGGACTCTGCGACAACAACAATATAGTAGCAATTTTTTGTAGTTTTTTTTTTATATTTATATGATCCTAAGTAGTCCGAAAATTAAGATATTTTGGTTTATTTAATTTTCTGTCTGCTACTCCTATCTCGTATCTAAGATAAAAATAACTATATCGCGTTACATAATCCTATTCCTACCTTTATAATCCTCACGCAACTTGTATCCTTCATACGACAAAAAGGCGGACTTAAGAGGCCTTATTCCTTTTAAAATGATGATCGTTTTAGACATTGTTCTCTATGATCAAACATATTTCTTCAAATATTATTGATGTTACTACCTAGAACAGGGCTATTGGGATCTATTGGTATATATTTGAAACCTACAGTTTGAATTTTTCATTGATGATTTCATCGAAATTGACAAAATTCACGCGGAAAATTAGTTTTTTCAACTTTTTTTCGACTGCACGCAATGAAAGCATGAAATAGCTATCTTACTACCTAGAACTTGGGGAAAAGTATTATTCACTTTAAAAAGTTAGTTGAAATTATCAATATATTTGTCACAATATGAAAAAAATAAATTTTAAAAGGAATAAGGGCCTCTTAACATATTATTGAGTTACATGTTACATACATATATTACATGTATATTCGGAATTAGGGGAAACGGTAAAAAGGCGAATCCTCTAGTAACTAGTAGTAATTTTCGGAGAAAAGTCAGTCTCGAACTTCGTCTCTTTCTTTTACGAGTATACATTGCTTTGTTCGTTCTGCGCTTCAGTTTTTTATATCGAGGTCTAGTATGTTTTATAGTAGTCACCATTAAAATTACCTGTATTTTTTTTGGTATGCATGAAACATAAGCCTGTTGTAAAAATGACAGCTACTTTTGATGCTGATAAGTTAGAGCTCTACTTTAATCTCTAAACATACCATATTCTAAATAGATAGGACTATTTGAAAGCCGTAAAAACCGTTTTAACCCAAACCCCAGGGCTTTGATAAGACTCCCTTAATTACTATAAGTAGTACTCGATACATTAAAATTGGTGATACGACTTTCGAGAGCTCATTTTAATGGGCAAATGCACTCCAATCCGAAGAATGCTGTTAATTGATTAGCTTAATCAGGTTCTTGATGTGTTGGACATCTTTACACGGCACACGTGTAATATTTAATGTCACATGAGATAAGTTAATTTGACAGTTGTATTGCCAGCGGCAGCTTTGACACTTGTAAATAAGAAGCTGATTGATAACGTGCCCTTATTAAGATTTTTCTTGATGTTAATTAATTGACAAACAAGCACAGATGCCTAATTCGATGTATTAGCCATACACGGACATATCGCCATGTTGTAGTCGATATGCATCCATATATTGGTTATTGTTATTCGACCATCTGAATTCGCTATACCTATTGAGCCATATCTCTTATACGATCATCACACTTAAGAGGGAAGTATAGTACGCACTCGTCCATACAAAAAGAGAAAACGTTTTTCCACCTTTAAATATTTTCCAATCTCCATCATTTTTTAGTATGTTATTGACACAGTGACGAACTAGGTTTGTAGGTTTTCCTTTTTTCAAAATTTGCTATAGATTCTAATTTAAAGGTAGCTGAAAAACCTAATTTTTGTGATTAGAACGTTGTTGAATGAAACCGTTTGTATTATAAAAACAATGCACTTTTAAAAAAAAAGCGAAACCTATAAACCTAGATTACATTATGCTGAAGCGATCGACATCAAAATCGAAGTGATTTGCTAAGATTTAGTTAGTGGAAAACGTTTTCTCCCGTAACGCAAATTTCATCAAAAAAGTACCTATTCTCAGTCGCAAGCTGCAACGCTCTCTATCGCACGATTGCGGGTCGGGGGGGAGGAAGTAAAGTATCACGTATTTACAAGGATGTTAATGAAAAAGTAAAAAGGATCCTAACCCGCGTAATCGATATCTAAATCTGTTTCAAAAATTATGGGAGTAGAGTAGGAACTTCTACTAACACAGTTGGGTTTCAAGAAAAAGATCGATCGGTTGATTATCATTATATGACAATTTAATTTAAAAAATCGGCCAAGTGTGAGCCACCCACGCACCGAGGATTCCGTACAAATTTTCACTTATGCCATCTTAACTGGCCTGGTTAAGTTTGCACCTGGTGCGTATGGCGCCGTATACAAATGAGGTGCAAACTTAATATAACCAGGTTCACCAAACATGATATTTGAAAAGGACTATATTTTTTATGATTATATTACAAATGTATAGTTTCAGGGTGAATTTCAACAAGCTCAAAATTTACCTAATTTTGGTGGCTTTTTTATTTTTAATGTAAGAGTCAAAATTATATACATATCAATAATACGAATCAAGTCATAACCAATATTGTGTAGTAATGGCCCTTTGTTATACATAATAGTTATAAAGTTATTATGATTTTAGTAATTTGCCTGCCACCAAAATTGCTTGTGCCCGCAAATATTTGATTTTTTGGCCACCAAAATTGTACATCTACACCAAAATTTGTTATTTGTGCTAAAAATTAATATTTGTTAATGAAATTGCCTACTGGAAATTGAAAGAAAGTAAATGTTTTATTAATCTTTTTAGTTATACCAAAATATCTATACAATCACTAACTCGTTTATAAAAACAATATATTTTTTTTCTTTTCGAGGACTTCTTCTCTTGATTGTTTTTTTTTTGCGATTAGCCATCCTAAAAAATAAATAAATTATGAATAGCAAAAGTAATAATTTAGATTAATTGTTTGCATGTAATGTATATAAACACTTTATTGTACACAATAACAAGAAATACATTGCAAAAAAATAAGCATGTCGAAAAGCGAACCTATCCCTCTAAGGGATTTCTTCCAATTAACCTTCAAGTAAATCAGTATTAAACACAAGTAAATGGTAGACAAACCAAGCAACATGTACAATACGATAACTTTACAATAGTATAAATGAAAATGCAAAAACCAAATGAGAGAGAGATAGGCAAACAGTCAATGTAATACATATTACGTAATATCTATATAAATACATATAACATAAATATATATCATAATTATAACAAAAACAGCATCCTAATCAAGTAATCATTCGTTCGACAGCCACAATTTCTGTAACTTCCCCTTGAGTGATGCTACGAACTGCGTCTACCTTAGGGCGGGAGACAATTTATTCCATAATTTCACGGCGCGCACAGCAAAAAACACATCGTAAACATGAGATCTATGAAATGGGATTGATAGATCCAGATTCGCACTTGACCGCAGGCGATGGCCACTACCATCCGCCATGTAAAAGAACTTCTCTGCAAGGTAAGGAGGAGAAGAAGGAATGAAAAGGACATTATACAAAAGACAAAGAACATAGTATCTGCGCTGACGGATCGGAAGCCATTTAAGTTGAGCGCGGTATTGAGACACATGATCAAACTTGTGGAGACCAAAGTAAAAGTGAGCGGGCAAGCATGATCTTCGTATGAAGAGGAAGGAAATTCTGCAGACACCTCAATGAATGAAGGGACGCGAAAAGTTTTCTATTGATCTCAGAAATAAGAGGTGCCCATGACAAAGTTTGATCCATGGTAATGCCAAATTTGTTTACAGTAGAAGAGCAAGGTATAGGCGTACCATCAAAGAAAATAAGTGGCTTAGCTTGATCTGAAAGCTTGGAAATAAAATGTGGGCTTCCAACGACAATAGCCTGCGACTTCTTAGCATTCTTCATCAAACCAAAGGATCAAGCCCAAGCACGGATTGATTCTAGGTCTGAATTGATATGTGAAACCAAGGAGCCAAAATCCTCAATGCTGGTCGCCGCATAAAGCTGCAAATCGTCTGCATAGAGATGGAACGAGGAGGAGAGTGACTTGGTGATTCCGATGGAGAGAGTATGCCCCCTTGGGGGACACCAGCAGACTGTTCACACCAGCTAGAAAATCGGTCATCAACTCGAACCCGCTGGAAACAGAGGTAATCACGAAACCAGGACAGTGAAGTTGAAGATATATTTAAAGTACTAAGTAAACTCAGTATATCAAAATCAACAGTGTTAAAAGCACTACTAAAATCAAAGAGCACCAATATAGTCACTTTTCTATATTCTATATTCAGACGAATGTCGTCGGTGATCTTAACCAAAGCGGTGGTTGTGCTAAAGAATTAAACAAGTTAAGTCTATTTAGATGTGATGAGAGACGTCGATTTACAAAGGATTCAATGATTTTAGATAAGACGGGAATAATGGACATATAGGACGATACTGCGAAAAGTACGACGGATTAGGAGTTTTATAGGGGTTAAAATAGTAATATAGGAAAGGATAGGAGCTATAAAATCCGCTACCAGCATAATATCTAAGCTAAGATTACCCTCACCGACAGCTTGTTATATTAGATGTATTTTGTTAATTCTTGACTTCAAATAAATTCACCGAGTCAAAAGTTTTGGAAATGCGAAAAAGACGATAAAAAATGTGAAATGATATACAAAATTAACAATTCTGGTGGCATCAAGCAATTTTGGTGACTTTCAAATTACCAAAAAAACCACCAAAATTAGAATCAGTAATTAAAAAAATATTTTAAATATATACGTATTATTTACTTCCAATTTAACTTTATATTTTAAAAAGGAAACCTTTAACACGTCTTGCACACAATTCCCACACAGTCAATTATTGCTAAGGCACTAGAAACATATACCACAAAAATTGTGTCAAAAAGTATTCCTAGTTGACTACGGAACCCTAGAAAGACATAGTAACTCCGATATCATGTAAAAATTATAAGTAAGTATCATAATTATACTGTACTTTCGTACACAATAACAAAGTCAAATTAAAAATGTTTTGTTTCGTAAATATCAGTAAGTAACTCATTATATAAATACCTTTGAAATACCTAAATAATATTACAATAAAAAATGACAGTAATTTACATCCTACCGGTACATCGGGAACAAACTGATTTATCAAAAATTTATTTAGCTTGTAGGTACATACTCGTTACTAATAATTACATAAAGAAATAAAATACTTCTTTATAATATCGGAATTTCAGTCGCACCACAACAATTCATTATCCGTAGGTACGCAAGAAAACAAAACAGTCCACCTTTATTTATCGCAATATTTTGCTTGTCAATCCGATCGTCAAACTAGCCTAGCAGCAGTAGCAGCGGCGCTGTGTCATTGCTTCGGATGTGTGCGTGAGGCGATTTGTATGTGTTGTGCGCGATGCCGGGGGGTGTGAGCGCTCAGAGCGACAGCATGCGTTTTCGTAAATACCTATTTCGTTACGATCGCGATGCTATACTGTAGTCTTAATGCATTCACTGCCAAGAACGCATATATGCGTTTACCGTCATACAAGTTTGTTCCTAGGCCACGCCCCCTGGCAGTGAAAGCGGTAATGCAACTTGAATAGCAAGAATCTATTTAATATACGTTAAATGGCTGACATATTTGTTACTTATGCTAGCTCGGTTGATGGTTCTGCTTAGACTGGTTATCGACGCATTGCTAAGAAGTACCATTTTATTTTGCGCTGCCATAGACTAGATATTATTAATATTTCACCGGTAATCTTTACATTCATAAACATAATATAATGCAAATTAAAAACCAACATGATTAAAATGAGATACAATTATAAATCAATAATATATGGGAAGATATACTCTGTATGTCAGCTTTTACGAGCATTTCTACTTTTATAGCTAATGTAAAACGTGCAAAGTGAGACTATCATAATCGGCACTAAACGAACATTATTCATTGAATACGAATGGACCATTAATTCCATTTATGATCTGGGCTAAGATAATTTATTGAGAGGGAACACCTGAAGATGTGAGAGATACACGTTTCATTCTTAACAAGAGGCCCTACGAATCAAAATATTTGAAAAACGACCAATGACTCTATAGATCCCATAGTCACTTACGACATTATTGTACAAATAGTCCGAATTACTACCTTAAAATCAAGTTACCAAAAATAGCGGTCGCCCACCTGGGCGGGAAGTGAACTCTAATTAAGTTTAGATAATGATTATTATTTATTATAAAGCATACCTTTGTAGTCAAGTCATAATCGTAACTAGGGATGTTACGGAGGTGGTTTTATCGGAACCGAAGCCGAAACCGGAGTTTTTAAATTTGTTTTAACGAAACCGAAAGCGAATCCGAAACCGAATCCAAAACCGAAACCGAAAGCGAATCCGAATTCGAAACCGGAGCCGGAGGTAAAACCCTTTGAAAAAACATACTGCAGGTCTGCAGGCCGTGACGTGAACTCGTGAACTAAAACAATAAACGAATGAGTAAACAATCGTCGTAAAACACGTGGGGTAATTCCCGGGGAGACAAGTCAAAACCTGTTTGTACTCCTAGGCACACGCCGCGTGCCGCCGCTGCTGACTTTCGGCTCCGTTAAAACCTCCGCTTAAAATTAGACGAAACCGAAGCCGGAGCCGGAGGTGTTCGCTTCAAATTAGACGAAACCGAAGCCGAAGCCGAAGGTGTGAATTCAGCCGAAAGTTTCGGTATATCGGAGCCGAAGCCGAACCTCCGTAACATCCCTAATCGTAACGTTAGCTTGCTCCGCTGACCACGAAATGAGTATTGACCACATTCGTCACGTTCTCATAGCTGTCTCTTTATGGATGGGAACTGGGTATTATGGGATTCTAAACAACTAAGTCTGCGTAAATCTTTTTCCTTTTACCTTAATCGGGTAAGAAGTACTTATCTTATAACTATCTTTGGATATCCAGCTATCTTTGTTTAAAAATGGGTTAAAATTCGATCAGCCGGCGTTTTGAGCGGACAAATAGGTACCTACCTACCTACATTCTAACCAACAATGGGGCTCGTACAGGCCCATACGAATCCTGGAACGCGCTGTTAAGATTTTTCCTGAAATAATTATCCTTATTCATAGAAAACCGATATTTAATACAATTTTAGAATGTTATACATATTATAATAGTATAGAATTAGGTAGTTTTTGTTTGCGTGACAGTGACTTCTGACCGATCTCCTCACTCGTGGTCGATATGGTGGCGTAACGGTGTTTCTTATGTTTTCTTTTTATATTATTTGAATTCGTTGACGTCATAGATTCTGTTTATCACCAATCTTGCTTATCACACAGCGGAAAACTAGAGATTAGCAATCGTTAGGTCATCAATTATGGCAATTTGTAGTACAACCGTAGCTAATTAGAATTTAGGAGCGGGTTGACTCAGTTCCTCGACTCGCGTGTACGCGCCGGTCCACAGGCAGTAAGATAGTATGGAGTCCGTACGATCATACTGCGTTTAGATTCTAGCAGGCAGTAGGAAGCTGCATTCCGTGAGCGGGCGAGCTGCCGCGTCCTGCATTCCCATCCGCGACGGTTTCCTAGAACCCCGGCCCGCTAAGCGACCTTCCCTGGACACCGGCCGATACGTTTATCGCCCACACGTCCCCATTACACGCGCAATTCCGCACCACAATGAACCGAAGATCATTAGAAGCCGTCCTACAGAATGCTGCGTCCGACTCGCTCGCGACAGACTCGCCAGTCGCAGCGACGACAGCCATCCGACCACGCCGCTGCAGCGCGCGCGAACGTAAAAACATCCGATTAGATAAATTAAACCTTAGTTAAATTCGCGGCAGTTCGACTTTGACAGTGCGGTGTTTGACGCACCGTGCCGATTTGATTCGCGACGGTTGTGACACAAGTGAGACGAATTCGGCAATTTGTGATCGTGCTGTGAGCTGGCGGCGTCCGAAAACGTCCATAGGAAACAATATAATAGTAATTAGAGCGTGGACGTAAAAATAACTGCACCCACTCGCGATGCGCGCGGCGACACTGTAAAACAATGTTATAGTTCCAGCGGCTGTTTTAAAAACATTGCGAGTGCATAGACAACATCCGCGTCGAAGTTGGCATTTAGGGATCGTTCTGTAGCCACTTTGCATGTTGGCATCATGAAATGTCAACAGTCAATCAAAAGCACGTGAAGCGTGGTCGACACGCCGCGGGCGTCGATGTTAATTGCCTATAAATAAAGCAAGGCTCGCACTAACCAGCGTATACAGACCCGCGATTGTTATAGACATAGGAACACATCGTCCTGCCTTGGTCCGATCGTTAAGCAATAGAGGTCCCGATAATCTGGACCTGTAAATCGAAATTGCCAACACTGTTTACACAGCTTGGACGGAATAAAGGGTTAAAGCGTCGATCCGCGATAAACACGTAGACGTCAATGCGTTAACAACATAGTAAACTAACATGTAACTAGAGTTTATCTGTTTATCTCATGGGTATGCAGCATGCATGCCATGGTTCCCATACCATATCGAACCGTGACCTCCGCGCGGTGTGAAAATTCGACGTACCGTGTCAATTTATATGTCACTCGCTTCTGCATTATTCAAAAGGCGTGCAGTAGCTTAGATTAGTTTCTTTGTTGTTACATTTGTGTAGTCTTACCAGTTATCTATTCTTACGTGCGTCTCTAAATATTCCCATGAAATCAGTAACTGAGATTGCTCTTGACTCTATGCTTGTTTCTATGGAAGAATTGGTGAATTAAGTGATCTTTATTTACACCGGTAAGGCGAATTTCTAAGTGGTATAACATGTAAAATGTCTACTTAGTTACGTTACGCCAAATATGAAATGAACAGTAATTGTTTATTTAGTTACGCCTATTAACCAGCCTCGTACGCCTTTCAATAAAAAAAGCCAGTTTGTATTAAATGGTCGTGTTTTGACATAACCATACATCGTTATCGCGAGAGCAATAACGATTTGACAGCTCCCAAAGACTATAAAATAACAGAAGAGACACTATCGACACGCAAGAATTTCGTTTATACCTATCGACGACGAACGATCATTTTGTTAGCCGAAGTGAATATTTCCTGCACGAAGACGCGTCATATGAACGGTCTAAGCTAATTTATTAGCTACTTGTATTAGTTACGTTAAACTTTTATTTGATAATAACAAATATTATATTATGTTAGATAAATATTTATTATCAAATCACAATAGGGTTGAATAGCTCAATTCGGGACCTACATTCTTAAAAATGCACACTTCAACCAACTGTTTATAATTAAATTCAACATTTTCTTACATAAAAATAATAATTTTAAATGGAACAAAAAATAAATTATTAATAATTACCAACTATACATTTTAAAAACAAATTTCGTATAAGATATCAAGAACTTCTCAGAGGTTGCGAACGAGTAGGCATTTAATTCGATTCTACTGAATAGACATTCTGTTGCGTTTATTCTTTATGTCAGTTGATTTTGTCCCCGCGATAACGATGTATGGACATAACACAATATTTTCATAGTATTCAAGTAAAGTTATTTACAAATACACGTGTTCTCTGTTATGGTTAAGATTTCAACAGAACCAATGTAATTCAAGGTTCTGGCAAACTTTTTAGGAGTAATATACACGAAATTCCCAAGGGACTTGATTCGACTTTACCTTTCCAATGGCGAGACAGTCCATAAAACACTGTCCTACTAAATAATTCAAACTCACCCAGAATACATACATACCGGAAATCAAAACAAGGCTCTATTGAATGAAGATGTCACTTTTGTCTCAACACTATCAATCAACGTCTATGCAGACTTTAATAGCTCGTCTACACAATACGTAGCCATGCTCACTGAAAAAATCGTTAATCATAAGTAACTTACTGTTCTAAGCGCGGTATATACGCAAATTTAGATCTAAATCTGTCGAAGAAGCGCAAGGAAAGAACGATTTTGTCCCTTATCAGATACAGTTTAGAATCAAAAAGATACTAATGTTCTGAGTAAAGGCAGCTACTACGTGCTATACAATTTTCTTGTGCTTAGACGTGGGCGGTAATCCGATTAAGCCTACACAATAATTACATAAACAATGCCGAAGTTCCGACAGTACGGCATGTCTCATCACTTCACAGCCTTCTGTACAGCTTGATGTCTATCTATCCGCGGCTCCACACTAGCTCGGAGGTGAACGAGGCGACGTTGGCCGAAGTATGAGTTTCTGTAGTTTCATTCGCCTATCAACTTCGCGAGTGGTGCAGAGCTAATAGGGTGATGGGCATAGATTGCAGTGGTGTGACATGAAACAAACTCCTTGGGCGAGCCGAGACGAATTTAGCTTTATTTTTTCCAAAACCAATAGGCAACATTTTTATAAGCGTCCGGTTAAAATCGGCCACTGATAGATTGTATCTACATATATATAGTACCTACTTGATTAGCTACTATTAATTTTTTGTTCTGTTGATCCATTTAGTTGATATGATAACATATCTGATACATCATACATGTTTAGTACCTACTCTCCAAGACTTGAATAAATATGTAAAATATGTGATGCAGGGGATGCTGTATTACTATTTGTGAAACGATAAATAATAATATCTCGATATCGTCTCAGCCAGGGATCGGATACCGGAATTCGGCTACGCCAAATTCTTCCGCTTCGGTTTTTTTCGCTTGTTATTACATATCTTTATATTTTAGAGGGCTTATTTCAAGTTCTATATAAATACCTTAGTTCTAAATATTTGTATAGAATCTTTTTATCGATTCATATTTTTTATATGGTAATACCACATTTTTATTTTTATAAATAATGACACAAAGGTAAATTAAGAAAGAAAAATTGAATGCGATCCACTACAATCCAAGCGGGATTTGAACCCACGACCTCTGCGTTTCCGGCGCATTGCTCTTCCAACTGAGCTATTTGATCGCTACGTCAATCACACCAAATCTTTCATCCCTTAATTCTTTACGCTACTGGAGCGCCCTCTGTGTCACATATGTTTTTGAAATGCTTATGCGCATTAGCCATACCCTAGGATGTGCGCTTTACACGCACGATCCCCAATCCTCATTGCTTTACAGCAAGTGTGAAGACTGCGAGAGAGATGGCGCTGTTCTAAATATTTGTATAGAATCTTTTTATCGATTCATATTTTTTATATGGTAATACCACATTTTTATTTTTATAAATAATGACACAAAGGTAAATTAAGAAAGAAAAATTGAATGCGATCCACTACAATCCAAGCGGGATTTGAACCCACGACCTCTGCGTTTCCGGCGCATTGCTCTTCCAACTGAGCTATTTGATCGCTACGTCAATCACACCAAATCTTTCATCCCTTAATTCTTTACGCTACTGGAGCGCCCTCTGTGTCACATATGTTTTTGAAATGCTTATGCGCATTAGCCATACCCTAGGATGTGCGCTTTACACGCACGATCCCCAATCCCCATTGCTTTACAGCAAGTGTGAAGACTGCGAGAGAGATGGCGCTGTTCTAAATATTTGTATAGAATCTTTTTATCGATTCATATTTTTTATATGGTAATACCACATTTTTATTTAGAACAGCGCCATCTCTCTCGCAGTCTTCACACTTGCTGTAAAGCAATGGGGATTGGGGATCGTGCGTGTAAAGCGCACATCCTAGGGTATGGCTAATGCGCATAAGCATTTCAAAAACATATGTGACACAGAGGGCGCTCCAGTAGCGTAAAAAATTAAGGGATGAAAGATTTGGTGTGATTGACGTAGCGATCAAATAGCTCAGTTGGAAGAGCAATGCGCCGGAAACGCAGAGGTCGTGGGTTCAAATCCCGCTTGGATTGTAGTGGATCGCATTCAATTTTTCTTTCTTAATTTACCTTTGTGTCATTATTTATAAAAATAAAAATGTGGCATTACCATATAAAAAATATGAATCGATAAAAATATTCTATACAAATATTTAGAACAGCGCCATCTCTCTCGCAGTCTTCACACTTGCTGTAAAGCAATGGGGATTGGGGATCGTGCGTGTAAAGCGCACATCCTAGGGTATGGCTAATGCGCATAAGCATTTCAAAAACATATGCGACACAGAGGGCGCTCCAGTAGCGTAAAGAATTAAGGGATGAAAGATTTGGTGTGATTGACGTAGCGATCAAATAGCTCAGTTGGAAGAGCAATGCGCCGGAAACGCAGAGGTCGTGGGTTCAAATCCCGCTTGGATTGTAGTGGATCGCATTCAATTTTTCTTTCTTAATCTACCTTTGTGTCATTATTTATAAAAATAAAAATACCTTAGTTCTATTTAATAGCATATTATATATAATAAAAAGAGGCGAATTTTGAAAGATATTTAACTTTTATTGAATACCGGACGATCCCTGGTCTCAACACATCTGATAGGATTCGTACGCCCTCTAAACGAATGTTTACATAGTCAAGTTTAAATAGATTTGCCCTCCCACAATTGACACCACACATAGCTGTATAACTGTTGTAATTATAATTAATTATGGAGTGTCAAAAGATAGCTGCTTGAAGTGCTTGGTTTATTAAAAGCTTCTGGTCTATCTGACGTATGTCATGTCGATGAGTGAATACTATATGTCTACGTCAGCTGATGATTGGCACATATTCTCGAACATGTTGGACTTATATGTTCTGAGTTAGTTAAGAAAATTAAAAATGGTAGAAGACGTAAATGTTAGTGAGCGCTTTATCCGCCAACAAAACTGTCCTCAGTTTGGTGGAAATAATTGTTTTACATGGGACCCAAGTATCTTTAAGTTAAATAAAAAACACATTATACTGCACTAATCGTACCTACCCAATTATGTCAATCACATCTATTTGCTTCGATAGATTTAATACTTTGAATGTTATAGGTACAGACTAAATGTTTACATAGAAGC